>CM062804.1:82123401-84655901 GCA_031772625.1 Pinus tabuliformis
CCAATACATTGAAACTTTAACAAAAATCGGCATTTTCTGTTGAGTGTCACTTTGAACTGTGTAGTAATGAAAAAAAATTATATGCTTAGCCCTAGGGGCTTAGGCGGAATATTTATGATGGGGCCTAGGGACTTAGGGAAAGAGCCTTTTTAGGGGCTAAACCCTTTGGCTAGGATGAGGGTTGATTCTTTGTAATATTTCATTATATACAGTCCAAACATAGAAGAAATAAAACCATAACATATGTGCGCATGATGTTGGCTTATTAGGGCCTGACCCAGGTTCAGAAGAGTTATAGCCAAACAAATCCCACAGCTACCGGCTGTTTCGGCAACAGTCGCGGAGCACGGACTGAGGTCTCACCCGAGGTAGCAGGGGAGGGTGTTGGAACCAGGTTTCCACACCCTTGGGATGTCTTGATGTGGTCTGGAGGGGTCGCGCACCGTTCTGTGGCCTCGCGCCACTCTACTTCCGTGTAGATCCGGAACAAGGCAAATCCTTACTACTTATTAATATTGAGTTTGTTACAGATCAGATCTACTTCTTACAGTCTTTAAGCAAACATTTAATAGAGATAACCAATGCACGCACCCAGAAATGTTATAGATTTGCATAAACTCAGAACATAAGCATAAGCACACAGATCAAATAGATATATAAACCAAAAATTAACAAGATCCATAATGTTTCAGATTCAACGCAGTATTTCAAAATCAACTTATCTTGATTTAACTCTTTCGTTAATACAACAGATCTCCCTGCGCACTCAGCTGCAGGGGTCCGCGCACACAACTATGGACTCTACCAAGCCTCTGCACACACAGCTGTAGAGCCTCTATCTACTCACCAACACCCTTGACTCGAACTTACAGACGCAGAGAATATTGCCTTCAAAAACCCATAAACATCAAGATCCAAAACCAAAACTTTCTAAAAACTGACTTCTGACCCTAGAGCCTTGCTCTATTTATACACTTCCATGGTTTACGGACCATGGGTAGGCCAACTTATTTTACATTATTTTTTGGTGGACAACCCTTTGACTTGAGTCATTATTCTTCACGCTCTGTGCATCTCGCGGAGTCTTTACCATACCTTTACACAAAATTGTGGCCTTTGAACCCCAAAACCATTACGCAGGGTCTCTGCTACCCAACAGTCCCCTAACACAATCATCATGACTCCTCCTGAGTCGCTCGGTTAGTGTGACAATCTTCGCGCATAGGTTGGTCAGCGACTTCTGTGCTTCACTTGTACTTGCAGTAAACTCTTCTACCATCATTTGTACCTGTTCGATGCGGGCCGACAACACATCAGTCTTTGTTTCCAATGCTTCACTGGGTGCATTTCTGCCTGCATGTGGGCCACCTTGCGCTCAATGGCAGTAGAAACTGAGAATGCCTCATCAAGCCAAGGCTGGAGACGTTCTTTAGTCATTGTTTCCTTCTGTCTGGTAGCATCAGCTTGTATCTTCAGGACTTGGGCCTCCCTTATCTTGGCCAAGCGCTGCGTAATAACAACCATCTACGCGGTCACTCTAACATTATCATAGGCCTGTTGGAGCTCCCTTGCCTCTGTTTCCAGTCGTTGTAAGGTTGGATCTTCCTGGAGTGAAGTGAGCATAATAAGTGACTGATCCAACAAGTCGGCGCACTCCTTCATGGCACGTGTGATCATTTCCCACCCGAATTGAATGATGCTTCTGCGCTGCTCGGTGACCTCTGGTGGTGTTGAAGGTTGTACTTGCAGTTTTAGCTCTGCAATCTGCAAGCTGAGAGCCAACTGAATCTTCGTGGCCTCCTCCTTTGCATCAGAACCCACTAGCCAGCTTGTGGATTCGTACACCAACAGGTAGATCAGGCGCAATCTCTAGCTCAGGGGCACACGAACATGCTTCCCCTACAAGTTGTTCCAACTGCTAACTCTGTGCGACCACTTCGTCCCATTGGAGGCTCAACTATTCTATATTAATTCTTTGTTCACTGAGTATCTATTCCACACATCCTTCCCTAGCGCAGAGCTCCATTGTTGCGCTGTCCTGGACCTGGTACAAACTTTCATGTGGGAGGACAGGCAAATTTAATCCAAGCCCCATAAGCCGGCCTACCACAGTGTTGTCTGCCACATTTTCTGTTATCAATGCTCCTACTGGGATCGCAATAGTATGAGCCATTTAGGCCTTTAGCAGCTACTCGATGGCTGACATACCTGTAACTCCATGAGTAGCGATGGTTCCCGGCTACGATTCCCATGTCCCAAGTTCCTGAATCTATGCGTGGAGCACCCGTAACACAATAATTTTCTCCAACATGACCTCATCGATTGCTTCTCGGGTGACTTTGTGAACTGTGTCCCCTATGTCACCTAGGTTTCCCTCAGTCAATGTGGTCGTTCCTCCGTCCCCTTAGATGCCTTGGCCTTCTTCCGCGGCTTTGTCCATTCTATTGGCTACAGCAGTTTTAAGGGCACACCCGTGGTGGTTGTCGGTGTTCCTTCCATCACTGTATTCGTGGTCGTCTCAGTGGGCACCTTCGGACCACTTCCATCCTTTGTCGTCGCAGACCCCCCTGTTGGTGCCTTTCCTTGCAAATTTTGTGTCACCTCCTGGGCTGCCCATACTTCTGCAGTGTACTATTCGTTCCTCTTTTGTTGTGCTGCGCGCTTAGCTTCAGCCTTTTGCTTTTGGATAGTGGCCTCATCGCGCCCCACCGCATCTAGTCTGCGCCATCTCAGTGGCCAGGTAACCAATACTGGATCGATAACTTCGTTAATGGCAATGAAAGGAAGTGTGGTCCACATCTTGTCGGGGTCCTTGCGTGCCCGAATGTAGACAAAGTGCATGTCTGCTTTAAAGTCGGCGATGTGCTTCACACTATCATATATTTCGTTGGACAAACGGGGTTGCTAGGTGATCCATTATTGGACGTTGGCATCCATCAATATCTAGAAAATCTTGATGACCTGGATTCTTGCAGCATCCTTGGTCACCTAGAGTGACAGATATTTGGCAGCTTCTGGCCAATCCTGGTCTAAAGAGGGAAACTAGCTGTCTTCCAGTAATTCACTGGTAACTAGCATGATGGAAAACAGTAGCCATGCGTAGTGGAAGGTCTTTCCCTCCTCTTGGACCTCCCTACAGTTGGTCAAAAACTCATCACAAAGGAACTACGCCCACCATTCCCCTACTACGGATTGCTCAGCTACCACGACGACTATCACTGGAACCTCGTTGTTGCGGCATTTCTGCATCACTTTGCCTGCTAGAAACTGGGTAGCAACGTGGACTAATTTGTTCGAAATACTGTCAATAGTATACCCTCACTGCCCTTTCTCCAGCTTGTATTTCTTTTTCAGGGTTTTTTGTCATTGTTGCATCGCCACTCTTATCAACGATTGGAGCACTGAGATTGGGCCTCCTATAGATAGTCAGGTGGTCGCACCCTTCGTGTGAGCCTTCCTTTTCCCTGCTAGCCCGAGCTACGGGCACCCATCACGTTCCTTTGAGTCTGGTAGCGTATTGCGGTCTATGCTCCCTTGTGCCCTAGGGTGTAGTCACAACCATGATAGTAGGGTCACGGCTTGTGCTAGTAGTGTAGGAGGGCCGCCAATTCCGGTTCCCTTAGTGGCTCTTTCATGGGGCCGTTTGTATGGCTCCAAATTTTATTTTGGAAGCCTCTAGCTCGTGAAGTCTCATGTTGCTGTGCTGAATGGCTTCCCACAACCGTTGGATCCCTTTGTCCAAGTCTTCTTGTTCAAGTCGAACTGTAGGGGCAGTAGCTGGGGAAATTCTCCTCGGTCCCCTGATTCCAGCACGTTTATTCACGGGTAGAGTACTCAGTGCACACCCTGCTTGGTTTATGGTCTTCTTTTCCCAGTGAACCCTTGTGACGCATAGATTCTATTGGGTTGATGGTTTCATCTTGTACCATTGTGGGCTCCATTGTGGACGGGTACTCAGACTGCTATACCGTGGCTGCCCTGGTAGCCACAGAAGTCCTCTAACCCATAACCGCCTTCTACGTCCGTGCTCATTCCACCTCATCTTCCTACGTTGTACCGGTGCACATGGTACTTCTTTCGTCGCACTATGCCGCTCCTGCTCTATGATTGAAGTACCAGGGTTGATTGACTACTCCTCATTTGTTGCGCCGTTATCCGCTGGTCGTTGTCTTACTTCAGTGGTTACGTGTCGCAATGATCTAATCATCATATTACAGTTGAGTGTTGTGACTTCCTGCAACCTGTTCTACCATCTTTCAATTTCCTCATCTGAATCTGATGTGCAGGAACTATCACGGTCCCTTGAGAGTCCTTTGTTTGCTGAGGGATTCCCCCAATCTTAGCCTTGCGTTGTTATCTGGTAGATGTAGTCTAGTTCATTGTCACTGTCTTCGTCGCGCACCAGCGCGGTGTAATGCGCTCCTTCAGCTGGGTCTAATGGAATTATGACACGAAGTGACTTTTTCTCAAATATCAATTTTTGTATTTTTAAGTTGATAACCCCATTCATGTCTATTGCCCAATCTATTCCTAGCAATGCCGGGGTATGGATTGTTGTCATCAACAATTTCTATTACCTCAAAGTAGGTCTACGTACTTACTCCTTCAATGTTCATTGTCACCCCTTGTAGGCATCATTGGTAAGATCTTTTGATGATTGGCCATCCGTAGTTGGATAGGAGACCACTATAGTGTGGGCCTACCCATGCGTTCACATGTTTGCTTAGGTAACACATTCGTGTCTGACCCTAGATCTAGAATGACCTAGTCCATCTCGTATTCACCTATTTGTGCCATCATTCACATCTCCCGCCTTGTGCATAGAGCATGTTTCCCCAGTTTTTATACTACGCACAGTTCCCCTGATCTCGTGCACCTAGTAATCAGCTCTTGGAGTCCTTTAACTGCCCTATTATCACGTAGAAACTTCATACATGTCTCTAAAAAGGTGAAAGCATCAAGGGATCCATTATCGGCTCAATTAGATCCCTATCACCTGGGGTAGAGACTTCCGTGAAGCTCTTCTTAGCTTCTTTAGACATCGCTTTCACCTGTTCTATTTCCAAGTCAGGTTCCTTTGTCAGAGCATTGCAACCCTTCCCATCTTCTTCAGGATGTTTCCTCACATCTCCTCTGGTGGTTGCACTGCTCCTTAGTACCATATTTATGCTGGGTTCCTCTTCCTAGGGTTCCGACCTCATCATTTGGACATTTTAAGTCGGAGTGGGCTACAATACCCCCTTTTCATGCATCTGGGCAATAAGAGTTGGACAGTGTACTGTTTCATGGTCAAATTACTTACAGTATGGACACGATATCCTCATTGGATTAGTACAGTCACGAGCATAGTTCCCTGGCCCTCTACAGTTATAACAAATCAGCTATTCCGCACCCTCACCAGGCCTCATTCCTCTTCCTCGTCTACGCCCTTGAAATCCCTCACATGGCCCTACGGCTGGGTCAAAACCTCGCGCTTCAGTCTGCACTCGATAGGCTGGGGTCCTTTCCATCATTAGATCGTAACTTCGACACGTTCACTCGTTGTGACCCACTAACCTACAACATTTGCAATATAGCTGCTGCGGGGTCTAAGTACACTTCTGCAACAGGTGGCAGTTGTCCATTGCATGCATTCCTCCTACTTGACAGATTGCTCACCAGAGTGCGGGTGCCACACTTGGCCCTGCTTGTACCTGTAGCTTTAATGGCATCAGGCCCCCTCTTGCCAGATAGTTCACAAAGACGGGGCAATAGTCCTTGTCGTGTCCTTGACTTTTGCATTTAATGCACCCTACCTCTGTACACACCTCCGATCGGGGCACCCTTTCTTGCTTCAAGCTTTGCATTTCTAAGCACAAAGTTTGTAATTACACGTGGATTTACTGAACTCCCAACCCCGAATCCTATATTGGAGTCTTGTGCAACCTCATTGTTGTTTTAATGCTTCGGCTTGGGTTGAGATCTTTTGCTGTGATAGCGTCATCCTTAGATGTGGTGTTAAAGATGCCACAAACCACATGCAGTGTTGTGCGTCCTTCAGCATCATGTTAGCTTCGCGAATTGTACTTTTCATTCTTTGGTCCAGATCCCACGGGGTTTCACTAGGTAGCATCGCAATCTCCTCAAACCCAATGACCGACTGCATCTCTGATTTTGATCGACTAAATTCTTTGTTCAGTGCGTCTTGAATCACCTCTGTTCTCACATTTGGGTGATCGCTAGAGTACTTTTATATACCACATCAATGCGCGGTCCTGCACTGCGCTCACCAGAGAAGCCTTTTTGATGTTATCATCCATTACGCCTTGGGCTTCCCATACAGCCTTTACCACGAACCATAACTGACCTGGTTCCTCATTTCCTACACCCTTAAATACCGGCAACTTGACTGCACTCACCATTCCAACCTTCGGTGGTGGTGGAGGAGGGGTCGGTGAAGATGGATTTGATGTAGGTGAAGTAGGTGATGGCGTGGACGGTGGTGGTATTAGTGGAATGTGCTGCTTAATCAACCGGACTGCACTTCTCAGAGAGAACCCTACGAGTTCTTCCTCACTTTCTCACGAAATAGAAATTAGAGGACTGTTCTCTAATCCTTTGATTCCTCGGTAGCCTCTTCCACTCTGCGTTACGCTGGACATTAATGAATGCGCATAATCTATTTTTCACACAACAGCATTTTAATCCAAGTATTCAATGATTTGATATACTTACCCCATGGTCCTTGGAGAAAGTGCCTTTCTTCTCCACTATAACTCACAGTTGTGTCTGTCGTGAACTCAGTAATAAACCATCCTATTATCCGATCCAACTAGTGATCTACTGCGCGTGTGATTTTTTCTTTAGATGCTTCTAGCCTACGCACCAATTTCGGCATCCACACAATGGGTTGGTCTAGTCTGCACCTTCCCACACTGTCAGCTAACCTCATGATCCACTCATACAACTCTGTCGATAATGACACGAAGAAGATCTCGTGAATCTCTGTGTATATGTAATGATCTAGCCACCTTTCTTCCGATATTCATAGACTTCCGTTTTCCTGAACCACAAACTCGTGGAGCTTCTGATCCAACCAATCTTCAAACTCTTTCTTTGTAGGGTTCTAGTGTTCCGACATCAAACATCCCTTAGTTAGATCCCGGTCCTGGCAATGGAACCATTTGTTGGCTTATTGGGGCCTGACCTAGGTTCAGAAGAGTTATTAGCCAAACAAATCCCACATCTACCGGCCCTTTCGGCAACAGTCTATAGAGCATAGACTGAGGTCTCACTCGAGGTAGCAAGGGAGGGTGTTAGAACCAGGTTTCCACACCCTTGGGATGTCTTGATGTGGTCTGGAGGGGTCGCGCACCGTTCTATGGCCTCATGCCACTCTGCTTCCATGTAGATCTGGAACAAGGCAAATCCTTTCTACTTATTAATACTGAGTTTGTTACAGATCAGATCTACTTCTTACAGTCCTTAAGCAAACATTTAATAGAGATAACTAATGCACACACCCAGAAATGTTATAAATTTGCATAAACTTAGAACATAAGCATAAGCGCACCGATCAAACAGATATATAAACCAAAAATTAACCAGATCCACAATATTTCATATTCAACACAGTATTTCAGAATCAACTTATCTTGATTTAACTCTTTCACCAATACAACCAGATCTTCCCTGCGCACTCAGCTGCAGGGGTCAGCGCACACAGTTGCGGACTCTACCAGGCCTCTGCGCACATAGCTGTGTAGAGCCTCTATCTACTCACCAATACCCTTGACTTGGACTTATAGAAGCAGAGAATATTGCCTTCACAAACCCATAAACATCAAGATCCAAAACCAAAACTTTCCAAAAACTGGCTTCTAACCCTAGAGCCTTGCTCTATTTATACACTTCCATGGTTCATGGACCATGGGCAAGCCGACTTATTTTACATTATTTTTGGGTAGACAACCCTTTGACTTGACTCATTATTCTTCGTGCTCTGCGCATCTCGTGGAGTCTTTACCATACCTTTACCCAAAATTGTGGGCTTTGAGTCCCAAAACCATTACGCGGGGTCTCTGCTATCCAACACATGAGCCCTTTGGAATCTCGAAACTCGACAATCTGTGAATTCATAACATTGTATTTGGTTGTGCATTCCAAACCTTGTGATCTCCGATGAGTGACGTGGCCTGGTCCACATGGAGAGGGGATGGGAGTCAGCCTACATGAAATCTTTTAACATATAAAAATCCTTTGTACAATCTTTCCTCCCAATTTTATAAAAATCCTTTGTTTAACCCCTTCTCCGCTCAACATTTTCCTTTAATACATAAAACATATTTTTTCCTTATTCCTGCCTTGTGCCAATAGCTCTTAGTTCCTTTGATCTCTCGTGACCATGGTGCTAGCCCCCACATCGCAGCCCCCTCAATTAGATAATTTCGTTCAGAAGTTTTAATTTCAAGCAATGACATTCCGCATCCTCCGATCACCAATTGTAATCTAATGTCATTTTTTCCACGTTTCACATGGTGAGTGGTGACACGTGTCACCCTTTTTTGGCCTCTTATGACCCCTAAAAATGTTGAATCTGCATGCCATGTGTCCACCGTACAGCCACATCATGATGACGTCAGTTTCCATGTAGTATCTCAGAACCAATCATGCACTTCCATGCGTCCCATTAGAAGAGAGATAAAAGGCCTAAAACTAATATTATTTTCAATAAAATCCTTTGTAAAATGTTTCAAGCATCCCCCCATCGCTTTAACACTAAAGGCAGAATCCTAACGATTTAATTGCATATCAAAACTTTATAATATCGAAACATGCCCTGCTTCACCATTTCGCCGATCGTCGACTGTGATATGCGATCTGCACCAGACCTTGCCAACTGTCAATTGCATTGTTTGCTGATATGTCCCATCACCACTGTGCCTAATCGACGATCGAAGATTGCCAATATCCTTCATTGCTCCACTGTTTATTAGAAACTTTGATTGTTGATATGCGATATCAACGATCACTGATCAGAGACCTGCTCTGACCTCTGTTGGTCCTCCTTTCCAAATCTTTGATATGCAGGATCCATGACTTATACTTAGCCTTTTTCCTTTGTTTCCAAGCCTTCAAAGAGATATTTTCATTCAACCATAACTTTTGATCTTGGAATCCAGTTGAAGAGATCTTTAGCTCATTGGAAAGTTGATTTAGAGCTCATCACCATGGAAACACCTGCAAGATCATTTTACAAACATTTGATAAGAAAAAAACCTTTCCAGCCTTAGACTAATTTTTTCAAAGACCCCTTTAACATGAAAACCTTTAGACTACGACATCCATTGATTCATAGGCTAAACTGACCAAAATTAATAGTAAGAGGCCAAAACCACTGATTCCTATTATGGGACCCTAATAGGGTAGAGGGAGAACATGCAACTATACCTCCAAGAGTGATGTGGAGTAATGTAGATTCTTAGTCTCGGGAGTGCATAGATTTGGATAGGGTCCAACACAGTTGCAATAGGGAGATTAGTTAGATCAATCCCGAATTGTTGCAGTGGGACCAACACCTTTGCTACAGGACCCCACAATATTATAGTAGCAGCAATTTAGCGTCAACAGGTGTAGGCAGTAATCTAGATGACAATTGCATAACTAGTTGTAGATAGTACCTAGGAGACAATTGCAGAACTAGTTACAGTGACACAGGTAGTGTGAATTGCCCAGTTGCAGTATGCAAGTGAAATTTGAGCCAGGAGATTCCCCACGCAGATATTTGATGTCTAGTTTCTAGTGTAGGAGGATAGTGCAAGTTTCTAGGAGGGAGCAGAGAGATTTCCCATAGGGATATCAAGACTCAGAGCGAATCTAGTTTTCGAGGGAGAAGCCCTATGGAAGCTAGTGCTTCAAGATCTAAGAGATCAGACTCATTATTGTAGTAGTTGTTGCGACAGTGCAAAGGTAGAAATAAAAATATGAGTAGATCAAATTTGAAGAGTTGCAGAAATTTGGGTAGTACCCATTGAGGTATTTTTTGTCTCGTGGATCATTACCTTGCTATGGGGGCCCAAAGTATTCAGTAGCAGAAGGATCAGTTTCAGTCAAACATGAGGAGTGGAGAGCAATGTTGACAAAATAGCAGGAGGCTCAGTAGCAGAGTTTTTCCAGTAGACAATTTCATAAACAATTGATTCAATTTATTTTGTTTAGATTCTTTTTTGGGTTGTAGATGTTGCAGTAGAAACAACAATAGTGACAAGTGTTTCATACTGAACATTCCAAAGGTATGGATTAGGATATAGTTGAATTCCTTTCTTAGTGAGAGGGAGTGTTGAAAATATATAAACAAAAATGTTAAAATAACATCAAGAAAAAATTCCTATTTTAATTTTTCCTTGAATTAAATTGCAATTCCACATCTCATGACAACTTGTAATAGTTAACTAAGTTAATTCTATTAGTTCAAGTTGAGGGTCTAACTAGAGTCATGTAGAGTGTCGCCTACAATTAGGAGCACTAGATGAGTTTATTTTGAGTTGTAATTATTTAATTTAGTCTAACTGAGTTAAATTCATTTAAACTAGTTCCAACCTATGGAGGAATTAGTGGGAGATCCAGTAGTGGGGTGTAACCTGTCAAACAATTGGGTGCTGCCTAAAGTATAGTGTTGTGCTTCTTACAATGATTAACCAATAAACTGAAGATTCACTCATAAATAAATCATGCATGTTATATTAGAGAAAGACCCAGTTGATATTGAAGTTCGGGGATAGTGTACTATCAATTGTAAAATCATCTAAATTAAAAATATGGTGCATGCAGTCAAAAGAAGGCCTAAAATAAATCATTACTCAATTATAAAACTCTCTAATTTTAACCATTCGAATTTCGTTTAAAATGAGGAATGAAGGCACAAGTTTATTCATTGTTTTGGTGTGCATGATTTGGTGAGGCCAAGCAATAGGAAGCACAAATTTGTGCTTGGAGATTGTGAGAGAAAGGTGTGCCAAGAGAAGCTTGTGCACAAGTTGGTAGTGATATAGATAGAGATAGTGCATAGGTTGTTCTGGCTTGAGCAAAGCATTGTAATCTTCTCATATTTATGACTAATGCAATATACAGATAGAAGGGGTTTTTAGCCGTGTCTTTCCCAACAAATCATTGTGTTATGTGTGATATAATTCTTTCTCTTATATGCTTCGTGATTTCATTGATCAATTATTGTTTCCACTGATGAGTAGAGCGGATTCAAGTCAATTATTTTAGAATATTACAATTTGTAGTTTGAATCTATAAGGAATTTCTACGGAAGCCTGGTGAAATCTTCCTTGGTCAAGGAAAGTATGTCATTGAGATCCTTCGGAGATTTGGCATGATGGAATGTAAATCCAGGGAAACTCCCATGGTGACTAATTTGAAGAATTTGAGAGACTTTGAGTCCAACTTGGTAGATTCAGCCATGTATTGATAGTTGATTGCCTCATTGATATATTTAGTTAATACCAGGCCAAACATTTACTTTGTAGTGAACATGTTGAGCCAACTCCAGGTGGAACTGGGACATGAGCATTAGATTGCAGCAAAGAACATATTGAGATATCTACGTGGTATTGTGAATGATGGTTTGAGCTATGTCTCAAACAGTGATGTACTACTGCAGGGATATACAAATTTTTATTGCGTAGGGAGTGTAGATGGTAGGAAGAGTACTTCAGGAGTATGCTTCAATTTGGGCTCTGCTATGATATCTTGGATGAGAAAGAAGAAGAAATGTGCCACACTTCACATTGTTTAAGTAGAGTATATCGTAGTGAATGAAGCTTGTAATGATCAAGTGTGGCTTCAAAAGTTGTTTGTAGGATTGTTCGACCATGGTCTGGAAATGACTGTCATATATTGTGACAATCAAGGTTGTGTGAAGCTTTCAGAGAATCTAATTTTCCATGATAGGTTAAAGTATATTGAAATCAAGTATGGCTAAATCTATGACATGGTTCAGAAAGGATCTGTGAGGATCAAGTACATATCCATTGATGAGCAAACAATTGATATTCTGACAAAGCCTTTGTCTAGAGAGAAGTTCATATACTTCAATAAAAAAATTGGATTATGGAAATTTCCTCTCTAGTTGAGAGGGAGTGCTGATATGATAACATAATGGATAGTCATTCTCCTTGTGTCAAAGATGTTGACTAGTTGGGGATAATGGTCTAGCAAAGGGAAATTATTCTTCATCTGTCAAAGATGTTGACCATTTGGGAAGAATAGTCTTAGAAGCCTAGGATCACTTAGTTGAGTGTCTGGATTTTAGCATAAGGATTAGCCTTTCCAGATTGGATGAGGAGCTCATTTAGCATTGAGCCAAGTTGCTCAGTTAGAGTGTGGCCTTTGGAGTTTCACCACAAGTTAAAGAGTTTGACCAAGATGGTGAACCAAGACTAGGCTAAGTCAGGAGTACTAACAAGTAGGTTCAGTGGTACTAACCAAGGTTATGATGACTGGTTGATGATAAATTTTATGCCACGTGTTAGGAGTACCGACTAGGATTATGGGTTTGTGGTGCCGACCAATTGTGGAAACTAGTTGATGTTGATATTGATGATGATGTTGATGGTGATGTCAGAGATGCTAACGAGTTACTGATGATGTCAAAGACGCTGATGTTATGATGATGATGCTATAATTGAAGAAAGGATGTCAATGATGTCAGAGATGTTGACAAGATGTTGATGATGTCAGAGATGCTGACAATATGCTAATGATTTGTTATAACCTTTTCATAGAGAAATTTGGCAACTTGAGAACACCTACGATAGTCACTATGAATACCTCCCTAGTTAATAGGGGGTTAAATTTTGTAACTATGTTTGGTATGCATAATGTATATTTTGGCCCTTGATGCATTTATATTGATTATTGTAAAGCATGTTCTTCATGCTAGAGTCAAAACAAAATATATTTTTGATTCATGTCCATTTGGACTTTTTAAAAGAAGAAATTTGAATTTTTGAAATTGAATTTTTGGCTAAAAAGTTATTCAAGTCAGCCTCCCTCCAAGTTAGGTTGGCCCAATCATAGGACAAACCCATTCAACCCAACATATTACTATATATTGGCATTCGACCTCCTCCTCAAGGCAACAATTCGATCTATCTCATCAAGGATCTTCTAGGAATCCAAGTGAAGGAAAAGGAGGAAAAGGAGGATGAAAACAAGGATTAAATTCATCTCTTTCTCTCTCTCACTCTATCTAACTTGCACACATGGAAGGATTCTCTCTCTCTAGTTCGCACTATATACGAGGTACTATTAGTTGCAGGGTCGAATTTTCTGGGCAGTTGCAAGGCCAAATTTTCTGGGTTTTAGGCAGTTACTGGGAGACCAAAATTTAGCCTAGGGTAGAACAAGAAAGCAAGTTGCTAAATTAGATTTGAAGGCTTGACTTGGATGGCCAATGAACATAGATTTTTTGAAGGCCAGTTTGACATAGTTTTTTACTAGAGGTTAGGTGTGTCTCTTGTTGAACAAAATAATTTCTCTATTGAAAAGGTTGTTGTGGTTTTCCCCTTAGTGGGTTTTCCTAGGGTAAATCTTGTACTCTCTTTGTGCATTATGATCTCTACTATTCTTCAGCCTTTATGTGGTTGCATTTATGAAGTGTAATTGCTTAATGAAATACTATAAAAATTAAAAGAATATCAACATCATTAGAGGTAATTATCATTTTTCATAAACATCATTCTTGTATCTATTGCACTTAAAAAATCAACAGAATTTGGAATACTATCCTTTGCAAAGCTGACTTTCAAGGCGATTCATGTATGGCATCTGGCCCAAAATATGTTCCTACGATAAAATCCAACTAAAGCCATTGATCATTAAATGCTACAACCTTTGATTTGGGAATATTGATACAATTGTAAAAAGAATTTGTGATCCTGAAGCATTTTCCATAAGTTCCATTACAAAGACACCATCTATATGTCACTCACATTTCAAAAAAATTAAGCTCCACCTACCTTCTTCCCAATATGTCTAAAGCACTACGTCATTTTAGTGTATCAAATTTTCTCCATTCGTTTTTCCCTAGTCGTGTATATGCATCTTTAACAAAATTTTGTCAGAAGTTGAATATGTGGCCTTCATTCTACTTGCTTTAAATATAAAAGTTCCTGATCAATCGAACTTAATTGGGATCCTTTGCATGAAGCTACCTCTTTCACATGTATAACCTCTTCCATTTCCTTTGTTTTTATTAAATATAATGACGCCTTTGTGGTTAATAGTCCATCAAATCTCTTCCCCATGCACTGTGACACTTCATTATCCATTAATTTGGCTCCCTGCATTGCAACACATTCTTTTGCAATTAGTATGTGGACTATACCAGTCCATTTCACCACAACACAAGGATGAAGATTAGTGTAACCGTGTTGAGGAATGAAAAATTTGGAGAAGAGATATACTCTTCTCAATATTATCAACTAGTTAAATAGATTACATAGGAAACATCAACAAAAAATTATTGCAGTGAAACTGAACTACATCTCAACCAACTAGACTGAACTCTAACTAATTGTGACACTTGGATGGACAATTATGACACCTAATAGGTGGTTGGAATTAGATTTTCCAACACTCTCCCTTAATTACAACCACATAAAAATTGAAATTAATATGCCTACATATCTATGTCTGAGCTAGCTTAAAATTTAAAAAAAATTGACATCAACCATATTTCCTTTTCTTTTTCTTTTCTTCTAGATCTTGTAGCCTCTATATTGTTTCAAAAATATTTTTTTTTGGTATCCTTCAAACCTTAGTTTCTTCATTTTTTGGTGCAGGTCTTCCATCATTCCAAGTTGTCTAAGCATGTCCTAGACTTCTTCAAAAAACAACTTGTATGTGGGTTGCTACCACATATTATCTTTTGTAGTGTGCTTTTCATCATCAATCTGCTGCAACATAAGATGAGAATAAAATTTTATCTCTTCAAAACTCCAATACCTAAAAATTTCATTGATGTGTTCATCATGCATGTTGTCTTCAACATTCATTTCTGCAACTTCTATGTAGACCTCATCTAGACATGGTGTTGCAAGCCATGCCTCAAGGAAATTTAAATCTTCTTCATAATAATCTTATTTACATGTACATTGGATAACAATGGTAAGTGTAAAAACATTTGTAGAACCACATTGGTTCTATTCCTTTTGCTCTATAATGAGAGCTTTCTCTTTGTGGGCTTCCTTCTCTACCTCTGCCTATGTCCCTTGGACTTCTTTACTAACTTGTGCTGCTGCAAACATGTTGTCTTCAACTTGGTTTTTAGACACAAGTGGGCTTCTCTCACCAAATAGCATCATGTCAATATGATGTTTCTGTTGCATCATCTGTAACCATTCATCATTAGCCAACAATTCTTCATCAAATTTTACATCAACAATATTCATTGTTGATTCACGATAGCATTGAATACTCTAATGGTAATTTCACTATCGTCAACAAACTCTATTGCTAGATTCACCAAATATTCATCCACTTGCAATTATGCATAGTGGGATTCACGAACATCTATGTGCTCCTTCTTTGCTTCTTTTGCAATCTCTTCATATTCAATAGGATAACTCCCCCTTACACCAAAACTCTTCTTGAGGGTATCCTAGGCTTCCTTTGTTGTCTTTGCATCTACTATGATGGGTAGAATGTTGTCATCTATAGATTCTTTTACGTATTTCGATGTGAAGACATTCTTTTGCCTTTTTGTTAGGTCCCTATAATACTAGTGATTCCCCAATTACTATTGTCGTTGTAGTCCTTATTGTTATTTTTGTGTCCCTATTGTCCCCATATTTTTATTATTGTGCCCCATAAAAGCCCACTATTTTTTATTTTTGTGTCCTTATATTATTATTGTTATGTCGACTTTGATTATATTGTGACCCCTTAGACTACTATATATAGAAAAAGGTTTTCTCATTTGTATCATCCAAGAATTGTTCATTTGTGTAATGTAAAGGAGGTTTCCCCCTCGAAGAGGCTAATTTTGAAGTCATTAACCTATTTTTTCTTCTATTTTGTGTGTTGGTTACATAACATTTGGTATCAGAGCCTTTGGATTCTAGGTTTTTGCTGCTTCAAATAGTTAATTGTGGAATTTGCTATAACTTTTTTCTATGATGTTTCAGAAGCAGAAATTTAAAACCATTTGAGCCAAAATCTCGATGAACTACAGATCCAAATTGCAAATATTTTCTAGCTATGTTTTCGAAGATAGGATCCAAGTAAGTTAGGGATTTTGCAGGCTCTCAAATTATATTTCAAACAGGTGACCTTAGGAAAATTGTCATAACTTTCTCTCTGAGCATCATATTGACATTTTGTAACAAGTTACAACAATAGGACGACTTGTAGTTCGCTGTGTATCGGTTTCAGGTCCTAAGGTCGAAATAGTGACACGTGGAACTTCGTAAACATTCTCTCTACTCAACCAGTCTATAATCAGGCCATATTGGGAGATTTGGCATAACTCTTCCTTGGAGAATCCAATATTGATCAGACTTGTGGGGTTGGAAATAAGACTTAGAGGGATACTGCAAGAAGAAATTTTAGCCCTTGGAGATCCGAAATTATAGATATATAATAGATTCAATATTGAGCTCCTACAAAGTGAAAAAATGTGTGTAGTTTTATTAAAATTTTGCGTACGTTTGGTTGAAAAATTAGTTTGAAGGAATTCAAAGGGCATAGTGAAGCATTATTATCATTAATTGATGCCCCAAAGAAAAAAAATGGAAACACCTAGTAAGCAACCTTAAAGCTCTAGCATGACTCTTGAAGAAGAAGAAGAAATGCAATGTGATATATCAAAATTACGAGACCAAGTGCAACAAAATTCATTCTCACAAAAAGTAATAGAAGCTAAGATGGATGGTTTAAAGAAAGGTGTGGAAGCTAAGATGGATGGTTTAAAGAAAGACGTGGAAGATAAGATGAATGACATGGAAGCTAAGATGGATGTTATAGAAGAAAAACTTAAAGGCAACATCGAAGGTTTGAAGACAAATTTGACAAAGTTGCTACAAGAAATGCTTATTAATGGTGAAAGGGTGGGAAAGGAAAATCATGATGAGAACAAAAGAAATGTTAATCATGATTTCATAGACTCTGACGTTGGATTGAAGACCCACCATGTTCCAAAGATCGATATGAGGAAGTTTGAGGACAAGGATCCCATAACATGGATACTACAAATGGAGCAATATTTCAATCTCCATAATGTGAAAAACACACAAAAGGTGTGCATTGAAACTTTATATTTGGAACCAAATCAGTTTGTTTGGTATCAATTTCTTTTCTCTCGTAAACAAATTGTCACTTGGGAAATTTTATGGAAGAAATGATAGCACATTATGAGGATACAAAAGGAAACACCTTTTTTAGCCAATTGATAAATCTCAAACAAAAGGGTTTAATGGTTGAGCACAGAGGAAGAAAAGCAACAAGAAATGTCAAAAGAAGAGGATATACACCAGGAACAAACCTTAGAGAAAGAATAAATCAATCCGACCATATCTTATTATGCATTGGATGGAATTACCACTCCTCCAACTATCAAGATAGAAGGACATATCAAGAAGAAAAAGGTAATAGTTTTGATTGATTTGGGTAGTACCCATAATTTTATTCATTGTAATATAGCCAAGGAATTGAATGGTTTCCTATATCCAGCACCAGAGTGTCAAATGATGGTTGCAAGTGGACGAACCATAAATTGCTCTAGAAAGTGCCATAATATCAAGCTATCCATGGGAGAATATGTATTGAATAACCCAATGCTTTCCATTCCAATGGGTGGTGTTGATGTTGTACTAGGAGTCCAATGGCTACAATCCTTGGGTACAATAGCTTTTAATTTTCAAGAACTCTTCATGAAATTTTTTTTGGAAGGAAAGGAAGTTGAATTAAGGGGTATCACATGGAAACTGGGAAAGATAATAAGCTCTAACAAAATGACAAAGATTCTAAAGAAAGAACAATGAGGTGTAATTGCACAATTATGTTCGCTAAAGGTTCCCACTATTAGAGCCTAGATTTGCCTTAGACTGAAAAGGCAAGGTCCTAGGTCCACATCAAACCACGCTCAGCCTCGTAGCTAGCCCTACGAGGACATGAGAGGGCTCTCTCCGGGTCAATCTCAGCAAAAGATAATCAAATGGGGCTTGAGATGAATGAAATAAAAACTAATCTTAGGCTAGGTATGAAGTGCAAGGATTTGATTTGAGTTTTTGGGGGTTTTGAGTTGGAAAATGGGAGAGGAAAATTTGGGTCCGGGGATGAGGCCTAGTTTTTGCAGAGTTTTGATTGGGGCAAGGAAGGAAATCGTTTTGATGCTTTAGATTAAATGAATGGATGGATCAGACTAGTGAGGAGCTAGGGAGGGCAAGAGGGTCTCAAGAGTCCTCCTCAAACAGATGAAAACATTGAAAATTAAACAAAATTTCAAGGCAGAGCAAAGCAGTCCAATGAATTCTACCTTAATCACTCATTTGTTTAATTTCAAAAGAAAAGAGAAGGGAAAATGATACACATAAACATCAGTGAACTTACAATTACATAGAGAAAAACACCATCAAAACAGAGAGCCACATGGATCCCAACAAGTGCTGCAAAACCCTGGTCTTTCCTTTGCCAAAAGTGCAGATATCAAATGTACAATGAAGTGCCAAGCAATCCCAAGTATCCAACCCTAAAAATGACTGAGAAATTACATGATATAGACAAGCCTAACTCCTTACCATGCCTCTAGGGGTTGATATCATCATTCTAGAAGCTGTTTGAACAAATTATAAACAAGGAACTGAAATCTAGGTAGTCAAACAACTTTCCCCTATATGCTAGGAAACTAATTCATTCATTTAATTTTCACCTTTTAGTGAATGAATCCTCTAGAACAAGTAAAAATGTGCCAATATTACATCATGGTCATCAAATTACATCATGAAAGGTCAAGAGTAACATAAAAAAGCAAAACTGGTCAAAATTGGGCGAATTTCTGGGCTGAACAATGAAAAATAGGCAAAAATCCTCTATGCATCATGCCTGATTCTCTATGTGTTGCGCCACTTTGGAGCTGATTTTGAAACACTTCCCAAAGTCCAAATTGAGCCCAAGTGTGCTTTTTAGAAATTTCTGCCTATCTACTTTCCAACCCAAGTGGAATTTTTCAATTTGGCCTCCATTTTCCCCTCCAAAAGTCAGTTCTGCCAACACTGCTTCCTGTGTGTCAAAATAGGGGCAGTGAGGTCATTTTTTTAGTGTTTTCGGCCTCTTGAGGACTCAAAACTTGCCCAAATTTCTTGGCCATGCACCAGCAACCATAATTTATCATGAAAAACCTAGAAATGAATTTTTTTATTTATTTAGAGCCCTCTAGCAAAAGCGAACGCCACATGGCGCAGCGCATAGGGAGGCAAAACCTGTTTTTTAGTGCAAAAAATTTCAAAATTCCAAAAATTGCTCCAAATTTCTTGAAATTTGGGCTGGACCTTCTCTATCAAGTGTCATGCTGGGCTAAAGAGGCTTCGACCAATATCTAAAGATGATCATGCTCCTTTTTCCTCTTTTTCTTCCTTATTTCCTTCTTTAATTTTGCCTTTAGATTCCTTATTTGTGCCTTGCAAACCTTGTTCCATGCCATGTAGTGGAAAGCCATGTGTCTCAGTAATGCTTTGTCCCTATCAGCCTTGTCTAGTAGTCCCTCTAAGTGGATGTTGACTCTCTCGAGCCAAGACTCTCGATCATCATTAATCTCTTGCTCCAATGAAGTGAATTCAATCCTCCTCCTTTGGGCAGCTTGACGATTCTCCCTGATGTTTTGTAATTCCATAATCGCCTGTTGATCTTCAAGCTACTTATTCCTTTGCTCCAAGTATTTTATATTCCACTTAGCCCTCTCCAAGTCGAGGGACAAGGCTTTGATCTCTGTCTGTTGCTCCTGGATGATATCTCTAAGGTTGGCACTTTGCGAGCCCATGTCTGTATCGTCATCCTGAATGAGAATGAAGTCAGTCTCTCGTTCACCTGAAGGCCCCTCATCCTGCATTGGCCTCTTTCCTTTGTCCTATACTTATGGTGCTGATGTCAGAAGCGAGGCCCCTTCCACACCGGGTGGAGATAACACTCGCTTAGCTGCCGCAAACAACTGCCTGGTACCCTTCTGATAAGTAATGAAAACCGGTATAGTAGCAGTGTGTGGATCATGGCCTTCATGCTGATGAGAAGGTCCACCTGTCTCATGCCCAGCCTCTGAAGGCCCCTGTGAAGCTCTGAAGAAGTCATGAGAGATGAAATCATCCTAAGTGATGCCCTTTAATCCAAGTTGATGAACCACCAAAACCTTGATGAGATCAAAATGATAAACACTGTTAAGTTGCTGCTGAGGGGTTTTGTGCTGCACAAGGGTGGTCATCCTCTCTATGTTCCAGCATATGAAATAAGGAATGTTCATCATCCGTACTCGGGTGAAATGCATGAGCAACCTTATGTGATAAGCATATAAACGAGAGAATCATCCCTCACAGCTGAAATACTTCATGATTAATTTCATTAGTGGAGCATATTCATCTTTAAGATATCTGAATGGAAACACTCTCTTGAGCTGCCTCAAGAAACCGGTTTTAATATATGGCTCATAATGCTGCTAGTCAATATTCCTCCTCTTGTAACATGGTTCTCCAATGTTTGGTATGCTGGTTGCCAATGAAATGGTTTCTGGTGTTAGTGTGAAAGTGACACCCGCTAAGGTAGCCTGATCTCCATGTAAATGCAGTACAAATAGACAAGCCAACTCATGATGAAATTGAACATTAGCCACCTCACAAAACTCATAACATGACTGATGCTGAAAACAGGAGATGGCTAGACGGCAGGCCTATAATTCAGTAAGGGTGGCTGGTTCTTCTCTGATATGTCTGCCACCTCTATGAGGCCTCCGGGGTGCATGTTCCTCCATGGGTGAGTCACTTTGGGTTTCCATTCCATAATCAGATGAATGACCAGATGACATGATTGCTGTACAAAATGCCTTGGAGAAAACTGATTGTTGATGTATGAAGACTATGTTGGACTGTTCTTTAGTGATGTGCTTAATTTCTGCCACCAAGGGGAAAACAAATGAAACAAGGGACTGTTAGGAAGGGGAAAAAATAGTAAGGGATTAGGGACTATTGGGACAAATTTTGTTAGGGAAATGTAGGAGGGTTTGAGGGGTTTTATGTATAGGGTTAGGAGAGTTTTTGTAGGGTTAGGGTTTGGGGTTTGGGATTTGAGAATTTGGGACAGAGAATTTGGGATAGGGGTTTGATGATTTTAGGGAGTAGGGAAACTTAGGAATGATGAAAATAAGGGAGAAATGGGATGGGGGAATGAATTTGGTGACAAACAATAAATTTGAAACCCTAACAGCAGGTTTTTGGGTTTAGCTATTTGTTTAGGGTTTCACCACATCAATCATCACAACACATCACAATATAAACCTCAAAATTGGATGAATAAACAGCAACCTACTTGAAACCAAGATAATGTAGGCAGTTTTGGCAATTGGAGGCGATTTTGGAATGTTTCAGGCCAGTCAGTTGTATGCGCTGCGCAGCTCATCCAATGCGTCGCGCCTTCCAAATGCGCCGCGCCTGTGTAAAGTAACACTGCACGTTTTCTCCCAGTGCGTCACGCCCCTCAAGTGTGCCATGCCACCTACTCTATGCGTCGCGCCGGCTTGAACACAGTCTTGGTTTTTCACAATGACAAAATCGCCCTCTCACCACTTTGAGTCGACTTTCAATCAACCTTTGGATGCAAATGGATGTTTCAAAACAATGAGAATATCTTATAGTGATGGATTTAATTTTTGTTTCTCACAAACCCACTTTGTAATGTTTTGACTTGGCACTTTTTTCACAGTTAATACAACTCTATCTTTTTGTTTCCTCCTTGATTATTGGCTTGAACGATGAATCTTTTGGCTATTTTTGTAGGGATAGTGGCATGTCTTGACAAAGGAAGACCAGGGCTACGCCTGGAGAATTCAACAACTGAAAAAATTTTGAAAGTTACATGGCAATTTAATACAAAACGAAATGACAAATTTTCTTCAAAACGGAATTTCGAAGAAAAGTCATAGTCAAGCATATGATGATGAAAATATTGGAAATGAAAACTTATTAAGAACCTCCCTCATGTGTCTGCTGGCATTGTTGGACATTTTTTAAGAGCAAATCAACTAACCCTAGACCTAGTGACTGAAATGACTCTTTCTGATCAAGAGACTAAAACATGACTATAAGTTACTTTAAAACTTGATTTTGATGAACAGACCTGAGCCAGCATGGATAAGGCATGAGGGGTAATGAATGACAAGACCCTTCCGTCAGATTATGGCATGCCCCTAGTGGAATGAAACTGAGTGAATCGAGCGAGACACCTAAAAATGAAATGCAATAGGAGAAATGATCTCTGACGGAGGGATGCCTAGACCGACTCTAACATTAGCTCCAATGGGGATGGTAGCTCCTGGGAGGTGCCAAGAACGGCAAATCTCTGGAAGAGCTAGACAGTTCATTCGTCCATTGGGCTATGGAGTCATTATTTCGACAAATAACACAAGACTTTGACCCATTTACTGACTGAAACTTGACTCAAACCGACTCAATTATGAAACCAACATGACTGAAAAAATTGACTCGACAAATTGAACCCAAAACTGAAATCTTTCTTTAGAATTGTAGCCTTCACTTCGGGCCCTAGACCGAAGAAAAGATCACAGCACACACTTGCAATGAAACTAAAATAAAATGGTATTTACAGTGACAATGTAAATAGCAGAAACAACTCAAAGATGATACCGCTTGAGCAACCGACCATTTACCGCCCCTCCTGGACAATCTTCCCCGTTCATCTCCTTCAGAAGAAAGTCATTCTGACCTCGATATGCTGCAATCTTAAAAAGGACCTTTCCAGAGATTTTCAAACTTACCGTGCCTGCCCTTTTCCTCATTCCTTGCATCCCACTTCAGCACCACATCATCCAACTGAAATTTTTCTGCCTTTGCTTTTCTGTCATGAATTTTCTTAATTCTCTCCTGTAGCTTGAACATGTTTTGAAAAACTTCTTCTCATGTCTGCTGCAAATGGATCATTTGATTTAGTCTTCTCTGCTTTGGATCATCTTCACTACCCGCCTCCTTAAGAAGTTTGACTACCGGAGCTGCGAGAGAGGTAGGAAACACTATATCAACTTTATAAACTAGCTCAAATGGAGAAATACCAATGGATTTCTTTTGAATCACTCGATCTGTTGGAAATAATACTGAGAGGGGGGGTGAATCAGTATTATCAATTCTTTTAATAAATCTTCCTTATTTATACTTTGAATTATTTTTGCATGTCAGTACCATAAAATAATGAGCATGAACAAGAAAAACAGATAGACACACCAAAGAACACCAGATATAAGGTGGAAACCCAATGTGGGTGAAAACCACCTACTGCAATATGTCTCTATCTTCTTTCAAATTAGAAACTCCTTTTACAATTATTTTGTACTGGTGCAGTCCTTTACCAGTACGCAGGCTGCAACCTGCAGAGAGCTACAACTCTCTCTCGTTTTCCAATCTCTTCTGGAAGGGAGCTACAACCCCCTACTTCTTTTCTTTCAAGGACCACTTTTCATAAATTTTCAAACCGGATCCAAGAATATCAAATAATCATCAAGTACATGCAAATTACCCAAACTCCTTATACAATCAACCAAGTGTCACCCAACTTCTCAGAATGTTGTAAACAGAAAGACAATACCAGAAATATAAACCCAGAACTCTGCAGCAATAGAAAAAAGATAATCAACAAATGTTTTTAAGACAGATCCGCAATTTTTCTTTATCTGGGCTGCGGGGCTTCGCACTTCACCTTCTGTGCCTCTTCGTATCCCCGCAGAGAGCCTTGAACTGAACTGCGTATCCACGCACTGTACCTTTAAATGTGTCGCGTACCAATACTGTGCCCCCGCACCCACTGCTTCTATCGCGCCGCGTACTTTCACTGTGCCTCAGCAGTCACTGCTTCTATCACGCCGCGTACTTTCACTGTGTCCACGCACCTGCGGCTTCTGTCGCACAGTGTATCTCCGCGCTTCTGCTTTCTCTTCACTGCGAACCATTGCACCTGGACTTCTGTCGCGCTGCATACCCACGCACTGCGCCTTCTTCTGTTGTGCGTACCCCCGCACTTGCACCGTTAATCACCTGCGAACCTCTGATTAGGGCCAAATTGGCAGTCCACCAGTGTGCCACAGATAGTCAGATGCCCAGATCTGATCATGCGCCCGAGAGATCACACTTCATAGATTCACTTTCAACTTCACTTTTATATAGATCAAGCTTTTAAACCGATAACCCAATATTTCAGATCTTAATAAATTCAATTTGCAAAAGATGCCTTAGCAAAGTGATCTCCTTCCCTATTTATAATCAAGCCCTTATTCACACCATGGGACAAAACCATCAATAACCAATACAAGGGATCCAAACCGGGGCTAAATTTGATCCTACGGGCCAAAACCATAGAATCAAGAACGGCGGGCTAAATACCACGGGCCAAACATAAGAAACCCCACGTGAGCGCGCTTCTCTGCGTTGAAGTGAGTGAACTGGGGGTCCGCACCTCATGAACGGGTAACCTGCGGGTATGTACGCACTTGACTTATCTATTTCATTACGCGATATTATATACGTAATTACGCACTACGATATCGCTTCAATGCACTAAAGCAGGGGTTGGGTGCTGCGTAAAGCCTCTCCGCTTCTTATTAACCAATGGCATGTCAAGATCAAGGTTCTACAATTCTACGACTATTTCAACTTCGAACTTAGGTAGGTGAATGAATTTCTTGCTGTAACATTCTTCTACGAATGGGAACGGGAAATAAGGGTGTTAACGCTCACCATTCATATGGTGAGGGAATTCGTGGACGTCTTTTTCGTACGGGCCTAATCCAAAGCCAGTTGTTTCACCAGTTGAAGAGCCTCTTCTGCCAGCCCTCGTTTTCGACCAGCTTCGAGTGATTTCGTCAAGCCTCGGGTTCAACCAGCATCAAGTCCGATAAAGGGTTCATGTTTCCCGCGAAGAAAGAAGGCTCGGGTGTCCATTTCTATTACATAGATAGAAATATTTTCACCGAAATATGAAAAACTATTAAGGCCGCCATCACCGGTATCATAATGACATCTATAATAGCAGCATTTTCTGGTGTCATTTCGGCTATCGAGTGATGCCATAATGACATATATAATAGCAACATTCAGATTAGCACCTACTTACCTTCTCAGAGGGGAAGAAAGCCATTTGAGGGGAAGGAGCCGGAATAGGAAGGGAAGGGATGCCTGGAGCAAGCTTTCAATTGTAAGGTATGCTAAGCGAAATGGCAGTGAGTAAGCAACTGGAATAGGCTCTATACTGAAAGGCTCCCTTCCTTGTTGCCTTCCTGCTTCGATCTTTACTGCTGCCTTACTTCCAATGAAGACCGTGGCATAACGCTTCGCTCGACAAACCCACCTAACAGACCATCTTTACGCATGGAGACAACCCTACCTGGACATGATTAGCAATGAGGTACGAGCTATTAGCTTCGAGTGATGCATAGACTTTCCAGGCATGAGTATTATGTGAGCTACAACGTGGAGCTACTCAATGGGGAATAATCGAAGGGGGAATAATCCTTGGGGTAGGGGCAGGGCCACATAGCAGCACATAGCCAGTCATTGCTGTTATAGCCGATCATAGAAAGAGAAGGTCATAGCCAATCAGAGCTGCCAATCATATAACGCGCCCAGGCGCCTGTACTTTAGCGATTGTATTTTCTACGGTATGAAGAGTAATAAGCATATGGGTACTAAGCAGCTATGAGGAAACATGTATGGGGAACACAGGTCTCCGCAAAGTCGTAAGACCATGTATGGGGGCTGACGCCTGCCCAGTGCCGGAAGGTTAAGGAAGTTGGTGACCTGATGACGGGGAAGCCAGCGACCGAAGCCCCGGTGAACGGCGGCCGTAACTATAACGGTCCTAAGGTAGCGAAATTCCCAGCCGCACCTTCCAGTACGGATACCTTGTTACGACTTCACTCCAGTCACTAGCCCAGCCTTCGGCATCCCCCTCCTTGCGGTTAAGGTAACGACTTGGGGCATGGCCAGCTCCCATAGTGTGACGGGCGATGTGTACAAGGCCCGGGAACGGATTCACAACACTTAGTATCCATCGTTTATGGCTAGGACTACTGGGGTATCTAATCCCATTTGCTCCCCTAGCTTTCGTCTCTCAGTGTCAGTGTCGGCCCAGCAGAGTGCTTTCGCCGTTGGTGTTCTTTCCGATCTCAACGCATTTCACCGCTCCCACCCGACTCTTTGGTCCTAAGAATGATTGCCCTTCTCCGACCCTTCCTGTCCAACTGGAGCGGACAGCTAATGCGTTCTCCACTGTGGGTATATGGTCGGTCTGTGACCCCTGGATGTCTTTGGCACCCTTGGGGTGATCTTGTAGTTCCTACGGGGTGGAGACGATGGGGTCGGTCCATGGCATGGCTAGGGCGGATACCTCTGATCCCGCTTGGACAAAACGGAAGATGTTATCAATAAATAATAGTACCTCTTGCTCATTGACATCTCGGAAATATTCGGCCATGGTTAGAGCAGTTAAACCGACTCTCATGCGAGCTCCAGGCGCGATTCCATGGGGTTGGCGACAAATGGCTATATCAATAAACAAGCATAATCTCTATTGGCATGGGTCGGGGAAGCAGCGGTACTTCATCCCAGCCAGCAGCTCTCGAATAACTCCTTATTTCTGGTAATAAATATCCCGCCTGTGGCTCTTCGAGTGAACTAATGTCACCTTTCGTCAATTTGTGACCGAGGACTGGTAGGGGCTCGACCAATGGGAGAGGAGTTTCAGATCCACTCATGTTTTTAGAATCAATCAGACAACTTAAGAGCTTACAAGGGAAAACAAACTTCTTGCAATGTGAACTGCTTCCGATTCACTGTGGACTTGAGGTGAACGGTTGTACAGATGATGTGGTCTACGAAGGTGTGCTGCTTGCCGGTTTACCGCTTGCCCCCATGAGTAGTATAAAAGGATCACTACAGCTCGATTATACACCCCGCATTACCTGGCATACCCGGATCGGCAAAGGTTTCTCTCATCTGGTGGGAACATGGGGTAAATGAGAAAGTAAGCAAACCAAGTTCTTCATCTCTAGGGATGTCAAGATCGATAAAGAAAGATACCTCCGCGCACTGAATCGAACTGAAGAAAAAGGGTGAGCAAGCGAACTCTCGACCAACGCCATCATGCCCCCGGCAGGGTGAGGTACGAACGCTCGACTGTTAAGGCCGCCATCGCTCGACTGGCCGCCATCGTGAGCCTGCCGAACTCTCGACCAACGCCATCAACGAAGTCGCTCGACCCTTTTTTTTACTGATTTGGGGGGGCCAATAAGTAAATTGAAATCTCTATAAAGGCACTGATGGTGGAAGTCGTGGTAAGGCACATTTGATCAAACAAGCCAAAGGATGCATGCTAGAACACCACGGAATCATCCATCAGACTCTCTAGAGCTAGCTATATATTCCTGCGGGTCTGCAGCTTTTGTACGGTGTACCTGCGTACCTCTTATTTTCCAACATATTTTGAGAGCCTGAACAGAGCATTGCCACTTAAAAGAGTTGTCATCAAGTACAACACCTGTAACATAGAGCCATACCAGAATCATAATGCCAACAATCTCCCCCTTTGGACTTGATGGAAACTTCAAGATCTTCAACGTCATTCTCCCCCTTTGACATCAAGGGCAAAGGGTTATGCTCCCCCTAAGAACATGCTCCCCCTTACTATAACCAGATCTGCAAAGAAGAACCATAATCCACCAAACACCATAAATGACCATGAAAGAGATAGAGACATATTGCAGCAATATTCAGACCAGCATCCATGATCTCCTTCTGTACATAATGCCAACAATGCATTATATGCTCCCCCTGAACCTGTGCCATTCGATCTTCGATCAATCCGCAACCCAGCACATGTATGCATATACCCCAGATGAGCCTTGTGTACAACCAACCATCAGAAGAGATTCAACAACAAGATGATGCATCAACAACCCCCAGCTTTTGCCTGAGGTATTCAAAGGTCTCCCTCGGCAATGGTTTGGTGAGTATATCAGCAACTTGTTCCTTAGAAGGAACATACTCCAACTTGACCTTTTGTTCAAGTACTTGTTCCCGGAGAAAATGATACTTGATCGATATGTGCTTGGTCTTTGAATGCATGACTGGGTTCTTTGAAATGCTGATTGCACTTGTATTATCACATAAGATGGAGATGGGTGGTATACAAGTGATTTGAAAATCCTGCAAGGTCTGCATCATCCAAAGGAGTTGAGTGCAGCAAGATGCAGCAGCAACATATTCCGCTTCAGCTGTAGACAAGGCAATCAAACTCTGTTTCTTGCTGAACCAAGATACTAATCTGGGACCCATAAAGAATGCACCACCACTTGTGCTCTTCCTGTCATCCACGCTTCCGGCCCAATCTGCATCTGTATAAGCATGAAGTGTGAGATCTGTATCCCTAGGATACCATAAGACATAGTTTTGAGTTCCTTGAAGATATTTGAAGATTCTCTTTACTGCCTGAAGATGAGTTTCCTTTGGATTTTCCTGAAATCTTCCAACTATTCCTACTGCATGCATTATGTCTAGTCGGGTACCTGTCAAATAAAATAGACTTCCAATCATAGATCTGTAGGTTGGTTGATGCACTGCTGCTGATTCATCATTTGCACTGAGGCTACATCCTGTGACCATGGGTGTACATACTGGTTTTGCATCTTCCATGCCATATTTCTTCAAAATCTGCTTGAGATGCTTGGTTTGAGACAAAAAGATCCCTCCTTTTTGTTGGATTTGCAAACCAAGAAAATATGTCAGTTCTCCCAGCAAGGACATTTCGAATTCTTTTTGCATTACCAAGGCAAAGCTTTGACTCATAGCTTCTTCATTGCTACCAAAGATAATGTCATCTACATACACAACAAGTATTAGCAATTTGTCGTTTTCAACTTTTATATAAAGATTGCTATCTGCTGATCCTTTTGAAAAACCTTGTTGATGAAGACATTTGTCCAAACGATAGTACCAAGCCCTTGGAGCTTGTTTGAGACCATAGAGAGCCTTTTTCAACTTGCATACAAGATTTGGATCATTTCCAAGAATGAAACCATCTGGCTGCTCAATGTATACTTCTTCTTCCAAGTCTCCATTAAGAAAGGCTAATTTCACGTCCATTTGAAATACTTTGAAGTTTTGAAAGCTTGAGAGAGCAAGGAACATTCGGATGGCCTCAAGTCTTGCAACAGGAGCAAAAGTTTCTTCAAAATCTATTCCTTCTTGTTGCGCATACCCTTTACAAACAAGTCTGGCCTTGTTTCTAATTACTTCTCCATTTTCATTCAATTTATTTTTGAAGACCCATTTTGTCCCTATAACATTCTTATCCTTTGGTCTAGGAACCAACTCCCAAGTGTTGTTCTTTTCGATCTGCTCAAGTTCTTAATCCATTGCTTTGACCCAACATTCATCTTTGCATGCCTCTTTCACATTTTGTGGTTCAGTCGAAGAGAGTAATGCCAAATAGCTTGAAGCTTCTGCAATTGTTCTTCTTGTTTGTACACCTGCTTCTTTTTGCCCCAAAATCTGAGATTCTGGATGATTCTTCTGAACATATCTGGATGGAGTCTTCTCTTCTATCCTTATCTACTCCTTTGGTTCTTCTTGAGGTTCTTCTTCTTCATCATTCTGTCTTTGAGGGTAGTCTTCATCTTCTTTGATATCTTCATGATTTACTTGCCTAGGAATGTATCCCTTCTCATCAACCACTACATCAATGCTGTCAACAATTCTTCCAAGTCTTTTATTGTAGCAATTGTATGCTTTGCTATGTGGAGAATAACCAAGAAGAATGCCTTCATCTGCTCTAGGTTCAAGTTTGCCAAGTTTCTCATCAGTATTCTTAATATACCATTTGCTCCCAAAGATTTTGAAGTGCTTTACCGAAGGAGTCTCACCATACCAGAGCTCATGAGGGGTTTGAGTGCTGTTCACCCGGACATTTGTTTTGTTGAGAATAACAACCGCACCATATGCAGCTTCACCCCAGAAAGTTGTGGGAGTTCCAGACTCATCAAGCATAGCACGAGCCATTTGTTGGACTGTTCTGTTCATTCTTTCCACCACTCCATTTTGCTGAGGATTTATAGCTGTAGAGAATTCTCTTCTTATCCCATGTTCTTCACAGAAATCGAAAAATTCATTTGAGGTAAACTCCCCACCTCTTTCGGATCTGAGGCACTTAATTTTGTATCCTGATTCATTTTCAACCAAGGCTTTAAAGGATTTGAATTTTTCGAATGCTTCATCTTTGTGCTTCATAAGTCCTAACCAGACAAACCTGGAGAAATCGTCAATGAATAATATCAAGTATTCTTCTCCTCCAGGTGTCCTTTTCCTGAATGGACCACATACATCTGTATGTACTAGCTCAAGATGCATGCTAGTTGATCCTTCCTTCTCTGGAAACCTAGTTCTAGTTTGCTTTCCAAACTGATATGATTTGCATATGGTGTTGTCTGGAATTTTGATATCTGGAAGACCGCGAACTACCTGATATTTGCATGCTTTCCTTATTTGTGAAAAGCTTAGATGCCCCAACCTCCGGTGCCATAACCAGTGTTCATCATCCTTGCTTAGATAGCATTGTTGTTGTCCTTCTTCAAATATGTATAGATTATTTGGAGTTCTTTCACCTTTGATCACTGTTTTACCTGTATCAAGATCACGAACAAGACATCCATTTGATCTAAATATCACCTCGGTTCCTTGATCACACATCTGGCTGACACTCAGAAGATTATGCTTCAATCCATCAACATACAAAACATTTCCAGCTTTGACCTTTTCTTTTAACTGAGCAGTGCCTTTTCCTTTTATAGCTGCAGGAGTATCATTTCCAAAAGAAACTTTCTTTCCCTTTTCTAAAGTAGAATATGATTCAAGTTTTTCTTTATCACCTGTCATATGCTTCGAACATCCACTGTCAATGTACCATAGATTTTCCTATCCCTCTGCATAAAATGCTATCCCACATCTTTCTGTTTGTGGTTCCTTTATTCTCCATGTTTTGGTGGTTGAGGCTTGTTCCTTTGTCTGCTGAAACCTGCTCCTGCATTCAAAATCTTCATGACCAAAGTTATTGCAAATAGAACATTCAACTTCATTTTCAAGAGCCGAAAAGTTGTTATAGGTCCTTTTTGTAATCCTAATCATACTTCTTTGTTTTTGAGCTTCTCTAGTCATGATTGTTTTATATGCAACACATTGAGCTGCTTTGTGACCAAAGTTATGGCAAGAGAAACATTGTCCATTGAAGAAACTTCTGCGGTTATCAAATCTACCTGCCAAATGATTGTAATTTCTATTGTCATCCATTCTTGAACCAAATTGAGAAGATTTTACCTGTGGCTGGTTGTAGCTTTTGTTCTCCCTTAAGACGGATTGCCCCTGATAGTATTTGTTTGCAATTTGTCCCTGCTTTACCTGGTGATCTCCATTGTGCTTTTGCTCATTCCTTCTTGCTGCATCAAGATAACTTCTTGAGGTGGATGCTTGAGAAGTTTCTCCATTATAGCCCAGACCTGTCTTGTTTAGAGGAGAACGTTGTACATTGATGATCTCATCCAGAGTTTCAGATCCTTTGACAAACTTAAGATTAATAGCCTTTGTTTTCTCAATCTCTTTTCTAAGACCAACAATTTCACCTTCTAACTTTTCAAGATATTTTTCTTTTTCATCAATTTGAAGTTGTAGGGTATCAATGATCCTATTATTTTCTTCTATACATGTCTTGAGTCTAGAAATTTCTTCATAAAAGCTATCCACATCTATAGCATCCATGTAATCATCATCTTCAAATGCCATTAAAAGTTTATAGTCATTACCTCGTTCATCTTCATCACTATTTGATAGACCATCACTATCTTCATGAGTGTAGTAGCTTTTCTTATTTGCATTCTGTTTCTTGTTCCATCTAGCAGGTTCCTTTCCTTTGTCAATCTTATCCTTATGAGGAAATTTCACAGCATAATGACCTACTCTTCCACAAGCAAAACATTTAAAAGGTAACTTACCTCTGAACCTTCCAGTACCCCGTTGAAGATTTCTGACAAAATTTGATTCTTCTTCTTCTTCTGGCACGTGACTTGCTTCATAGTAGTCTCCTTTGCCTGAAGCCTTGAAAGAAGCTTCTCTTCTGTCTGATGGACCTCCCTTTCTCATTTCATAAGCAGTTAGAATTCCGTGTAGCTGAGACATAGTAAGAGTTCGTAGATTTTCCTTTTCTTCTATTGCAGACACTTTAGATTCAAACTTGGGGGACAATGATCTTAGAACCTTTTCAACCACAATAGCCTCTTTTATTTCTTCACCCAAGTTTTTCATGCAATTAACAATTTCGTCTACCCGAAGGAAATAGTTAGCCACACTTTCATCATTATACATTCTGAGATTCTCATACTGAATCCTGAGGGTTTGAAGTTTAGCACGCTTTACCTGTTCATCTCCTTCGTAGCTCAAGACAATCTTGTCCCATATTTCTTTTGCGGATTTATATTGCATAACCTTCACAAATTCTGTTTGAGATAAGCATCCCAGCAGAGTATTGATTGCTTTAGCATTTGTTTCATATTTCTTCTTTTCGGCCAGATCTGTAGGAGTAGCTGAAGGAAAAGTGTAGCCTGTATCTATGATATCCCAAACTTCTGTACCAAGAGATTGAAGATAGGTAGTAACTCTTACCTTCCAATAATTGAAGTTTGTCCCATCAAAAATTGGTGGCCTGATTGATGCTTCCCTCTCGTAGTTGCTCATGATGAGTGATCTTCCTTCAAGCAATCAAGCTTCTCTGAAGGACCTGCTCTGATACCAATTGTTGGAAATAATACTGAGAGGGGGGGTGAATCAGTATTATCAAGTTCTTTTAATAAATCTTCCTTATTTATACTTTGAATTACTTTTGCATGTCAGTACCATAAAATAATGAGCATGAACAAGAAAAACAGATAGACACACCAAAGAACACCAGATATAAGGTGGAAACCCAATGTGGGTGAAAACCACCTGCTGCAATATGTCTCTATCTTCTTTCAAATTAGAAACTCCTTTTACAATGATTTTGTACTGGTGCAGTCCTTTACCAGTACGCAAGCTGCAACCTGCAGAGAGCTACAACTCTCTCTCGTTTTCCAATCTCTTCTGGAAGGGAGCTACAACCCCCTACTTCTTTTCTTTCAAGGACCACTTTTCATAAATTTTCAAACTGGATCCAAGAATATCAAATAATCATCAAGTATATGCAAATTACCCAAACTCCTTATACAATCAACCAAGAGTCACCCAACTTCTCAGAATGTTGTAAACAGAAAGACAGTACCAGAAATATAAACTCAGAACTCTACAGCAATAGATAAAATATAATCAACAAATGTTTTTAAGACAGATCCGCAGTTTTTCTTTATCTGGGCTGTGGGGCTTCGCACTTCACCTTCTGTGCCTCTTCGTATCCCCGCAGAGAGCCTTGAACTACACTGCGTATCCATGCACTATACCTTTAAATGTGCCGCGTACCTATACTGTGCCCCCGCACCCACTGCTTCTATCGCGCCGCGTACTTTCACTGTGCCTCCGCAGTCACTGCTTCTATCGCGCCGCGTACTTTCATTGTGTCCACGCACCTGTGGCTTTTGTCGCACAGCGTACCTCCGCGCTTCTGCTTTCTCTTCACTGCGAACCACCGCACCTGGACTTCTGTCGCGCTGCGTACCCACGCACTGCGCCTTCTTCTACTGTGTGTACCCCCGCACTTGCATCGTTAATCACCTGCGAACCTCTGATTAGGGCCAAATTGGCGGTCCACCAGTGTGCCACAGATAGTCAGATGCCCAGATCTGATCATGCGCCCGAGAGATCACACTTCATAGATTCACTTTCAACTTCACTTTTATATAGATCAAGCTTTTAAACCGATAACCCATTATTTCAGATCTTAAGATATTCAATTTGCAAAAAATGCCTTAGCCAAGTGATCTCCTTCCCTATTTATAATCAAGCCCTTATTCACACCATGGGGCAAAACCATCAATAACCAATACAAGGGATCCAAACCGGGGCTAAATTTGATCCTATACCACGGGCCAAAACCATAGAATCAAGAACGGCGGGCTAAATACCACGGGCCAAACATAAGAAACCCCATGTGAGCGCACTTCTCTGCCTTGAAGTGAGTGAACTGGGGGTCCGCACCTCATGAACGGGTAACCTGCGGGTATGTACGCACTTTATCTATGATATTCCTGCGGGTCCACAGCTTTTGTATGGTGTACCTGCGTACCTCTTATTTTCCAACATATTTTGAGAGCCTGAACAGAGTATTGCCACTTAAAAGAGTTGCCATCAAGTACAACACCTATAACATAGAGCCATACCAGAATCATAATGCCAACACGATCTACCCAAAGTGCATGGACCAACTTCTTATGCCGACTTTTCTTATTTATTTCCAGCACCTTTTTAATGATGTTAACCAAAGATTTGTTAGAAGACTCCGCCAATCCATTGCCTTGTGGATGATAAGCGGTTGAGTGCCCCAAAGTAATGTGATATTTATGAAAAATCTCAACCATCCTTTTTGACTTGAAAGCTGCTGCGTTATCAGTGATTAGCTTATTCAGGCAACCAAAACGAGACAAAATATTATTCTCAAGGAATGAAATTATTACCGCATCCGTAGCTTGTCTAGTGGGAATTGCTTCAATCCACTTCGTGAAATAATCTATCGCCGTGAGGATCCATCTATGCTGACCTAAAGTAGGATGGATTTCACCAATGAAATCCAACCCCCACTGCTGAAAAGGGGCATTCACCACAATGGGCTTAAGCGGCAAAGGTTGTAAATTCTGCCTTCCTTCAAAAATCTGACAGTTATGACAACTCTTGACAGTCTTATACACATCATCAAACAATGTTGGCCAATAGTATCCGGCTCTCAGAATTTTATTTGTTGTTGTTTTCCAAAAAAGGTGACTACCACAATCTCCTTTATGGAAATCTTCCATGACCTGCTTCACTTCTTCTTCCACCAAACAATTTAACAAAACACCATCGGGATCTTTCCAATAAAGAGCAGAATTCAAAATACAAAACTTAGCAGCCTTTAACTTAAGAGTTCTAGCTTTGTTTCTAGCCATACCAGGTGGTGGGGACAAATTCTGAAGCACATATATAATATCTGAGTACCACGGAGAAAGAACAAAGATTTCAGATACCTAAAGTGACAGACCTTCCTCATTTTCATCGGACATAGCAGCAATCAGATTTATGTCTAAGACGTGTAGATTTGATTCAGTCGTTAACTTTGCCAATCCCTGTCCTTTAACAAGCTTTGTGGGCTTTATCTCCACATCATACTCCAGCAAAGCTACAATCCACTTGCCTCGTCTTCCTTCTGGATCTGTTTGTACCAAAATATCTTTGACAGTAGCATTAGGAACATAAGCTAAAATATGGGAATGTAGAATATATATGTGGAAATCTTTCAATGCTTTTACAAGTGCAAGGGCTTGCTTCTCAATAATGTTGTATTTCAAAGCAGCATCTCTTATAGTTCAGTTGAAGAAAGCAATTGGTCTTTCGTGCTCATCTTTTTTCTGCATTAATACAACTGCCATAGTATGCTCTGAAGCAAATGAAAACAGTATAAAATCCTGAGTATAATCCGGGCTGATTAGAACTAAAGCTGAAGAAAGAGCCAATTTTACTAAATTGAAAGATTTTATAGCCTCTTTGTTCCACTTCACTTGGCTGTCCTTCTTAAGCATGTTTGTAATCTCTCTTAGGTGTTTAGCAAGATTAGGCACAAAGCGGTGTAAAAAATTCATCTTACCATTAAAAGATTGAATCTCCTTCTTGTTCCGAGGAAGGTCAATTTGTCGAATCACCTCAACACGTGCTGGATCAATATGAATGCCATCTTTTGAGATAATGTGTCCAAGTAGTTTGCCCTCATCCATGGCAAACAAGCTCTTCTTCGGATTCAATGACACACCATAATTTCTGCACTTTTGAAAGACAGTTTTCAAATGATACATGTGTTCTTCATCTAAATTAGAAAACACCGTCAAATCATCAAGGTACACAACCAAGAAGACATCCTTCTCATTTGTGAAAGCCATATCCATTGCCTGCTAAAATGTGGCACCTGCGTTCTTCAAACCGAAAGGCATTTTAGCCTAATGAAAAGTCCCCCACAGAGTGGTGAACATTGTTTGGTCTCGGTCGTCTTCATGGACTAAAATTTGGTTATATCCAGAATAACCATCGAGTAGTGACATATGAGATGCTCCAACTACTCACTGAAGTATGTGATCCATTTTTGGCAGCAGATAATTATCCTTCAATGAAACTTTATTGAGATTTGTAAAATCAATGCACAAACGAATCTCACCTGTCTTCTTTCGTACGGGCACCAAATTAGATATCCAATCAGAAAATCTGATGGGAATGATGATTCCTGATTTGTACAACCTATTTACCTCCTTCTCAATTGATGGCAGCAATTTTGGATTAAGCCTTCTTAACTTCTATCTCAAAGGTTTCTGATTAGGCTTAATAGGAATTGTGTGCTGAATTATATTGGTATCATATGTCTTCAAGTCAGAATAGTCCCAAGCAAACACATCAGCAAAGGATGACAACAAACTGATATATTTGGCCTTTACCTTTTGTGGCAATGCTTTGGACAGCTTTACCATCTTCGGATGTTCAGTTGTTCCAATATTCACCTCTTCGACTCCCTTCTCTGTTGGCTGCAATGTTGGTTTGCGGGCTACGTCATCATGATCAAAGAGTTCTTCTAAAGGTATCAAGCCTTTAGGAATGATATTATCCTTGAGCAGCAACACTTCCATTTGATTAATCTGCACATCATCTTTACCATCATCATGTTCTACATCAATTGAGGTATCTTTGAACTTACCTTTGTTTTGCAGAAAATCATCAATCTCCTCATCATCTTGGAAAACTTGCCAATATCTCTGATTGTCTGGGACAGTCGGACGATGTTTCACATGGATTTCAAATTTCTTACTTGAGTTCATAAGAATCTTCAAATTACTTGCTGCCTTAGCAAGTGCATTTGCAATACTATTATGAATACGAGGCACACACGTCACGGTATAATCTGAAAACAACTTCAGGATATCTAGAACAACATTCTGGTATGCCTGCATCCGAGGATGCTTTGCTTGATATTTTAGGCCAGCAATCAAAGCTTCGTACTCAGCCTCATTGTTTGAGCAATCAAAAGCAAGCTTGTAAGAACATACCCGCACATTACTAGGCACTTTGTTCGGAGCAGAAAAAGGACTGCGTACTCAAATACCAATTCCAACGCCATAATTTCCCATTGCTCCATCGAAATCCATGGTCCACATACCATCTTCCTCTTCTTCTAAGTGCTGAAACTCTGTTTGCTGTATTTTTTCTGCTTGCTGTCCATTATCTTTTCCTGATCGTTGAATGGTATTGTCCTGTTCTTGACTTTCTTTCTTCAAAACTTCTCTGAAATTCTCTGCTATTTTTGGAATATCATCTGCTGCAACTAACTGACTATCAATATCATTGAAACTATCTGAATACAAAACAAAAGACTCTAAATCTGTATGTACATAATTAATCGGATGATTAATTGGTTTCTCCTTGCTTGTAATCATGTATTTCATTTTTTGTTCCCGATAAAGTTTTCTCATTTGGCCAAACACAAGAATCGTTGCATAGGAGAAATCAAGTTGCATTGTTCCTTTAATCTTTTCTCCCCAAGATCTGGAAAGAAGCATGCCAAATCTAGGAGGTATATCTGCCACCACCACATCCATCAAAACATTTTTTGCTGGAATCTGATCCAAACTGACCACCAAGTCTTTAATGAGCTCAATACATCTCACCCTGCTATAATCAAATGAATAAAGATCATGGTATTTCCTAGTGATGTCCAAACCCAACTTCTCCAGGATAGCCTTCGGCATAAGATTGTGGGAAGCACCAGAATCAAACATAGCATTATGCAACACAAACTCATGCACTCTCAAACTGATATAAAAAGGAGGCACATCACTATCTAGAGACTCACCATTTAATGCTGGTCCAAAAATCAATTCAAATTGATCATCTTCCACACTCAAAATATCAGACATTGGATCAAAATTTAAAATTTTGGAGACTTGACCTCTATAACTGTTGTTCCTCATCAGTTCAGTCAAGGGAATGGATACCCTTAATTTAGAAATTTCATTTTCTAAATTAAAAGCAGAAGTCTTTTCTAACTCTTTGGATGGAACATCTTTCTTTTCAGATTTATCTTTTGATACAATTGGCTGATTTACTCTTTCATTTGCTGGTGGAGACTTGCTAGGAGTGGGATCAGCAATTTCTTTTCCTTTATTTGGTACAACAGGTGGCTCATTCTTAGATGCTAGAACTTCATTTCTCTTTTGGATTGGATTGATGGGGACATTTCTGTTTCTAAGTGAATACTGACGTTGCTGGGCGGAAAAAGCATGCATATAACCTCTCTGATACTCATCAGACTCCTCTTCAAGAGCTGTATCATTTGCCAAGATAAAATCTGCATCCTCCTGTACAACTGAATTTTCTGCATACTCATCATCTTTAGTGATAAAGGTGGGCATATCATCAGGAGTAAAGAAGTTATTTTCTTCTCCTCTTCATCATCAGATTTGGGACCAACAAAATTATACTGAAGAGGTGTCTTTACTTGCTGTTGTTGTGATGCCAGTTCTTGTGCTTGCTGCTCACGTTGTTTGATCCTAAATTGAGGTTGCTGCTGGCAACGGAAATTAGGATTCCCAATCTGCGGTTCAGGCTTATCAAGTGTTAACCTCTCAATCATATTTTCTACCTTGCGGAGCACTTGATCTGAGGTAGAAGCTTCTTCCTTTATTGAGACTCTCTTCTCAGCTTCCAATCTAGCTCTCTTGTCATTCAAATTTTCCTCAACACTAACGGAAATTTTTTGCATTTCTTCTAAGGTAGCTGGATCTCTCTCTCTTAATTGATAAGCCATGTCCGGATCAAAACCATCTGGGAACTTAAGCAAAGCTGACCTTCTAGATGGCCTTAAATCATTAGGAATTGCATTATAAACCGCATTAAATCTAATACAGTAGTCTTGCACGGACTCACCAGCATTCTACTTGATCTTGGTATATTCAGAAGTGATTTGAAGAGGATCTTTCTTTACTTCCCAATGAACCAAAAACTGTCTTTGAAGATCTTCTAATGTGGGAATACTTCTAGCTGCCAAAGCTCTGAACCATTTTCTTACCTCACCTCCGAAAGTCTGCACAAATGATCTCATGGTCACGTTTTCTGCATCAATCTCATGAAGCTCATAGAAATCCGTCATTTTGTCCACATGTTGCTGAGCTGTAGTACCATGAGGAGTGCCATCAAACAAAGGAATTTTACTATGATAATCTACAGGCATGTCATCCAAAACTTGAGGTAGCGCAAGAGGTGCAAAACGAGTAGCCATTGCTCTTGGTGGATTTGCAATCAGTCTTGGTGAAGTTGGGGGAGTGGATGCAGCTAATGTGAGAGGTGTGTGAGGAGGTGTATGTGGAGGTGAAGCAATTTTAGGTATTTTAAGAGTAGAAGGAGTAGACGGAGGCAAAATGACTGCAGATTTTTGATCAGAAATAGTAGGCTATGGGGGAAGGGTAGGAATGAAAGGAAGTTCGGTGGGAATTCTTGAACTAGACGCAATTGCAGATGACCCAAGGGTTGCAGAAGAAGTCTCTAAGAAATCAGCAATATTAGAAGCCGTAATTGAAGTCTGGAGCTATTTCAAAATGTAATCATCATTAGATTTATTAGCCCTTTCAGTTTCAATATTTCGAACAAACTCAGGATTTAAGGCAATGGAAGCGACAACACTTTCAGATTTGGTTTCAAACAGAGACAACTCAAACTGCTCATCAAAGTCTTGATCCTAAAGATACTCAAAATTGACAGGACAGGACTGAGCTTTGAACATGGGAATGATAGAGCTTCCTTGGCGAACGATTCTTGGAATCAGATTGGGATTTTCATAGACAGGAGGGGGATCATGATCCGAATTTGCTCTGGTATGTCTTCTGGAAGCCAGTGTGATATTATTTCAAGAAATCAAAGGGACATAAACAACTTGTTCAGCCTGGCAAACTCTAAACTTATCATCCAAAAGCTTAGAATTCTTAGATGTACTGGGGTGATTTGCAAGTCAAGTGTCGCGACTACAAGCTAGATCGGAGATCGACTGAAGCAGCGTTTATCTACTTGCGCTAATGCAAAGCAAAAGCATTTCGAAGGCTACCTGGCATAACTTTAGGCTCCATCTGTAGCTTATAAAAAAAATGACATCAAGAAGCAAACTATTTTCTTCCCCAGTATCGTCGCCACTATGTTAGAGCCTAGATTTGCCTAATGCTAAAAAGGCAAGGTCCTAGGTCCACTTCAAACCACGCTCAGCCTCGTAGCTAGCCCTACGACGACAGGAGAGGGCTCTCTCCGGGTCAATCTCAGCAAAAGATAATCAAATGGGGCTTGAGATGACTAAAATAAAAACTAATCTTAGGGTAAGTATGAAGTGCAAGGATTTGATTTGAGTTTTTAGGGGTTTTGAGTTGGAAAATGGGAGAGTCAAATTTAGGTCTGGGGATGAGGCCTAGTTTTTGCAGATTTTTGATTGGGGCAAGGAAGGAAATCGTTTTGATGCTTTAGATTGAATGAATCGATGGATCAGACTAGTGAGGAGCTAAGCAGGGCAATAGGGTCTCAAGGGTCCTCCCCAAACAGATGAAAACATTGAAAATTAAACAGAATTTCAAGGCAGAGCACAGTAGTCCAATGAATTCTACCTTAATCACTCTTTTGTTTAATTTCAGAAGAAAAGCGAAGGGAAAATGATACAAATAAACATCAGTGAACTTAAAATTACATAGAGAAAAATGCCATCAAAACACAGAGCCACATGGATCCCAACAAGTGCTGCAAAATGCTGGTCTTTCCTTTGCCAAAAGTGCAAAAATCAAATGTACAATGAAGTGCCAAGCAATCCCAAGTATCCAACCTTGAAAATGACTGAGAAATTACATGATATAGACAAGCCTAACTCCTTCCCATGCCTCTAGGGGTCGAGCTCATCATTCTAGGAGCTGTTTGAAACAATTCTAAACAAGGAACTGAAATCTAGGTAGTCAAACAACTTTCCCCTATATGCTAGGAAACTGATTCATTCATTTAATTTTCACCTTTTAGTGAATGAATCCTCTAGAAAAAGTAAAAATGTGCCAATATTACATCATGGTCATCAAATTGCATCATGAAAGGTCAAGAGTAACATTAAAAAGCAAAACTGGTCAAAACTGGGTGAATTTCTGGGCTGAACAGTGAAAAATAGGCAAAAATCCTCTATGCGTCGCGCCTAATTCTCTATGTGTCGCGCCACTTTGGAGGTGATTTTGAGACACTTACGAAAGTCAAAATTGAGCCCAAGTGTGCTTGCTGGAAAGGTATATCTCTCTGCTTTCCAACACAAGTGGAATTTTTCAATTTGGCCTCCAGTTTCCCCTCCAAAAGTCAGTTCTCCCAACACTGCTTCCTGTGTGTCAAAATAGGGGCAGTGAGGTCATTTTTTGAGTGTTTTTGGCCTCTCGAGGACTCAAAACCTGCCCAAATTTATTGGCCATGCATCAGAAACCATAATTTATCATGAAAAATCCAGAAATGCAAAGTTTTTTGGATTTAGAGCCCTCTAGCAAAAGCGAGCACCATGTGGTGCGGCGCATAGGGAGGCAAAACCTCTTTTTTAGTGCAAAAAATTTCAAAATGCCAAAAATTGCTCCAAATTTCTTGAAATTTGGGCTGGACCTTCTCTATAAGGTGTCATACTGGGCTAAAGAGGCTTCAGCCAATATCTGAACACGATCATGCTCCTTTTGCCTCTTTTTCTTAATTATTTCCTTCTTTAATTTTGCCTTTAGATTCCTTATCCGTGCCTTGCAAACCTTGTTCCGTACCATGTAGTGGAAAGCCATGTGTCTCAACAATGCTTTGTCCCTGTTGGCCTTATCCAGCAGTCCCTCTAAGTGGATGTTGACTCTCTCGAGCCAAGACTCCCGATCATCATTAATCTCTTGCTCCAATGAAGTGAATTCAATCTTCCTCCTTTGGGCAGCTTGACGATTCTCCCTGATGTTTTATAATTCCATAATCACCTGCTAATATTCAAGCTACTTATTCCTTTGCTAAAAGTATTTTATATTCCACTTAGCCCTCTCCAAGTCGAGGGACAAGGCTTTGATCTCTTTCTTCTGCTCCTGGATGATATCTCTAAGGTTGGCACTTTGCGAGCCCATGTCTGTATCGTCATCTTGAATGAGAATGAAGTTGGTCTCTCGTTCACCTGAAGGCCCCTCATCCTGCATTGGCCTCTTGCATTTGTCCTGTACCTGTGGTGCTGATTGCAGAAGCGAGGCCCCTTCCACACCGGGTGGAGATAACACTCGCTTAGCTGCCGCAAACAACTGCCTGGTACCCTTCTGATAAGTAATGAAAACCGGTATAGTAGCAGTGTGTGGATCATGGCCTTCATGCTGATGAGAAGGCCCACATGTCTCATGCCCAGCCTCTGAAGGCCCCTATGAAGCTCTGAAGAATTCACGAGAGATGAAATCATCCCAAGTGATGCCCTGTAATCCAAGCTGATGAACCACCAAAATCTTGATGAGAGCAAAATGATAAACACTGTTAAGTTGTTGTTGAGGGGTTTTGTGCTACACAAGGGTGGTCATCCTCTTTATGTTCCAGCATATGAAATAAGGAATGTTCATCATCTGTACCCGGGTGAAATGCATGAGCAACCTTATGTGATAAGCATATAAACGAGAGAATCGTCCCTCACGGCTAAAATACTTCATGATTAATTTCATTAGTGGAGCATATTCATCTTTAAGATATCTGAATGGAAACAATCTCTTGAGATGCCTCAAGAAACCGATTTTAATATATGGCTCATAATGTTGCCGGTCAATCTTCCTCCTCTTGTTCCATGGTTCTCCAATGTTTGGTATGCTGGTTTCCAATGAAATGGTTTCTGGTGTTAGTGTGAAAGTGACACCAGCTAAGGTAGCCTGATCTCCATGTAAATGCAGTACAAACAGACGAGCCAACTCATGATGAAATTGAACATTAGCCACCTTCTCACAAAACTCATAACATGATTGATGCTGAAAATAGGAGATGGCTAGACGGCAGGCCTGTAATTCAGTAAGGGTGGTTGGTTCTTCTCTGATATGTCTACCACCTCTATGAGGCCTCTGGCGTGCATGTTCCTCCATGGGTGAGTCACTTTGGGTTTCCATTCCATAATCAGATGAATGACTGGATGACATGAATGTTGTACAAAATGCCTCGAAGAAAATTGATTGCTGATGTATGAAGACTGTGTTGGACTGTTCTTTAGTGATGTGCTTAATTTCTACCACCAAGGGGAAAATAAATGAAACAAGGGGTTGTTAGGAAGGGGAAAAATAGTAAGGGATTAGGGACTATTGTTTGAGGGGTTTTATGTATAGGGTTAGGAGAGTTTTTGTAGGGTTAGGGTTTGGGGTTTGGGATTTGATAATTTGGGACAAAGAATTTGGGATAGGGGTTTGATGATTTTAGGGAGTATGGAAACTTAGGAATGATGAAAATAAGGGAGAAATGGGATGGGGGAATGAAATTGGTGACAAACAATAAATTTGAAACCCTAACAGCAGGTTTTTGGGTTTAGCTATTTGTTTAGGGTTTCACCACATCAGTCATCACAACACATCACAATATAAACCTCAAAATTGGATGAATAAATAGCAACCTACTAGAAACCAAGATAATGTAGGCAATTTTGGCAATTGGAGGCGATTTTGGAACGTTTCTGGCCAGTCAGCTGTATGTGCTGCGCAGCTCACCCAATGCGCCGCGCCTTCCCAGTGCGCCGTGCCCGTGTAAAATAACACTGCGCGTTTTCTCCCAGTGCACCACGCCCCTCCAGTGCATCACGCCACCTGATCTATGCTCCGCACCAGCTTGAACACAGTCTTGGTTTTTTGCAATGACAAAATTGCCCTCTCACCACTTTGAGTCGGCTTTCAATCGACCTTTGGATGCAAATGGATGTTTCAAAACAATGAGAATATCTTATAGTGATGGATTTAATTTTTGTTTCTCACAAACCCACTTTGTAATGTTTTGACTTGGCACTTTTTTCACAGTTAATACAACTCTGTCTTTTTGTTTCCTCCTTGATTATTGGCTTGAATGATGAATCTTTTGGCTATTTTTGCAGGGATAGTGGCATGTCTTGACAAAGGAAGACCAGGGCTATGCCTGGAGAATTCAACAACTGAAAAACTTTTGAAAATTACATGGCAATTTATTACAAAACGAAATGATGAATTTTCTTCAAAACATAGGTTTGAAGAAAAGTCATAGTCAAGCATATGATGATGAAAATATTGGAAACGAAAACTTATTAAGAACCTCCCTCATGTGTCTGTTGGCATTGTTGGACATTGTTGAAGACCAAATCAACTAACCCTAGACCCAGTGACTGAAATGACTCTTGCTGATCAAGAGACTAAAACATGACTGTAAGTTACTTAAAAACTTGATTTTGATGAACAGACCTGAGCCAACATGGATAAGTCATGAGGGGTAATGAATGACAAGACCCTTCCGTCAGATTATGGCATGCCCCTAGCGGAATGCAACTGAGTGAATCGAGCAAGACACCTAAAAATGAAATGCAATAAGAGAAATGATCTCTGATGGAGGGATGACCAGACTGACTCTAACACCCACATCGAAATCATCTATTTCTCCAGATCTCCAAAATGTATTGAATAATCATTCCAAGGTATTTGAGACTCCCAAAGGCATCCCACCTATTTGTGATCATGATCATGCTATTCATTTTATTCTAGGAAGTGTTCCTCCAAACATCAGACCTTACAGATATCCGGATGCCCAAAAGAGTGAAATTGAATGAATGGTTGCATAAATTCTAGATGTTGGTATAATTCAACCTAGTCAAAGTGTTTTCTCTACTCTAATACTACTGGTGCACACGAAGGATGGATCATGGTGCATGTGTCTGGATTATAGGGAGATAAACAAGCTCACTATAAAAGATAAATTTCACATTCCTGTAATTGATGAATTATTGGATGAATTGCATGGATCAATTTACTTCACCAATTTGGATATTCGTTCATGATATCATCAAATTAGAATTAAGAATGAAGACATTCCAAAAAAAAACATTTAGAACTCATGAGGGTCATTATGAATTTTTGGTCATGCCTTTTGGCCTTACCAATGCACCTTATACATTTCAAGGTTTGATGAATTCCATTTTCAAACCCTTCCTTAGAAAATTTGTGTTAGTATTTTTTGATGATATACTAATCTACAACAAGTATTGTAAGGATCATGTTCAACATGTTGACAGGGTGCTCAAACAATTGGAGGAGAAATAATTATATGCAAAAATCTCCAAATGTTTCTTTGGAGTACAAGAGGTGGAATATCTGGGTCATATTGTATCTCATGAAAGTGTTAAGGTAGACCCTAGAAAAATCAAAGTCATTAAGGAATGGAAAATCCCCACATCCATAAAGAATCTGTGAGGATTTTTAGGGTTGACAAGGTATCGTCACAAGTTTTTTAAGAATTATGGGAGAATAGAAGCACCTGTAACAACATTATTGAATAAAGATGTATTTTCATGGACTCCAGAAGCAACGAAGGCCTTTGAACATCTTAAAGAGGCAATGTACCAAGCATCGGTCTTAGCTACGGTGGACTTCACAAAAACCTTTATTGTGGAATGTGATTCCTCTGTAAATGGAATTGGTGTTGTTTTAATGCAAGTAGAAAGACTCATTTCTTTCGAAAGTCGTCCAATCAAAGGAAAGTATTTACACAAAGATATTTATGAGAAGGAAATGTTGTCAATACTACATCGACCTAAGAAATGGTGACCCTACTTAATGGGAAGACACTTCAAGGTAAAAATGGATCATGATAGTCTTAAATACTTTTTAGAACAAAGATTATCTTCAGAAGAGTAGCAAAAATAGGTCACAAAGATGTTGGGTTATGATTATTAAATCATCTACAACAAAGGGAAGAAAAATGTTGTGGCAGATGCACTCTCAATAAAGGATGAGGATGTGGAAGCATTGCTTTGCACCATTTCTATTATCCAACCAGATTGGATAAATGAAGCAAGGAATGAATGGAATAATAGCGAAGAAGTGTGGGCACTCTTCAAAAGTTACAACAAGATCCCAGTACATCTGATACATTTAGCTGGAAAAATGATTCGTTATGGTACACAGATTTCTTATACCTATGTAAGAATTCCAAACTCAAACAAAAGATTCTTATGGAATTGCACACCTCTCCCTTAGGAGGGCACTCAAGAATTTTAAAAAATTACCACAAGGTTAAGAAGCATTTTTTTTGGATGGCCTTAAATCATATATTCAAAAGGTTGTGGTAGAATGTTTGGTTTGCCATCAAAATAAAGATGAAAGAATTAAGACCCTAGGTTTATTACAACCTTTATCAATTCCAAGCGAACGTTGGGAGGAGCTTTCAATGGATTTTATCTCAAGTTTACCCAAGTCCAAAGGAAAGAGTGTCATCATGGTGGTAGTTGACAAACTTACCAATTATGAACACTTTTGTGCATTATCTCATCCATTTAAAGCCAATACATTTTATACTGCATTTATGGAAACAATTCGAAAGCTACATGGAAACCCAAAGATTATTGTAAACAACAAAGATCCAATTTTCACTGGAAATTCTTGGACATAACTATTTTCTTGTCTTGGTACTCAGTTGGCTTATAGCTCATCTTATCATCCTCAATCTGATGGGAAATCTAAGATAGTCAACAAATGTTTGGAAGGATATCCTTGTTGCTTTGTATCTGATAAACAGACACAATGGGTGAAATGGTTGCCTTTGTTGAATGGTGGTATAACACTTCCTTCCATATTGCAATAAAATGACCCCATTTATGGCACTTTATGGATATCATCCACCATCCATCACATCATATTTAAGATAAAATTCTAAGGTTCAAGCAGTGGAAGATCACATCGAGCATCAACAACAAGTTCTCCAACTCTTAAAGGATAACCTCACTTTGGCGCAGAATAGAATGAAACAACAAGCAAATCAACATCGCAGTGAAAGAAGTTTTGATGTAGGTGACTGGGTATTCCTATGACTACAACCATATAAATAAATTTCCCTTAAGCAAGCTAAGACGAATAATAAATTATCACCAAAGTATTATGGTCCATAAAAGGTGTTGCAAAAGATTGGTACTATGGCATACAAATTGGAGTTTCCTGCAGCTTCCCGAGTGCACCCAGTTTTCCATGTTTCATGCTTAAAGAAGGTTATAGGTGACAAGCTCCCAATTCAAACAATATTGCCTGAACTTGACGAGGAAGGAAAAATCATATTAGAACTTGAAGCAGTCACAAAGACAAGAACTCGACAGCTACGAAATTGATCAATTTTGGAGTATCTCATAAAGTGGAAGAACTTACCCATTAAAGATTCCTCATGGGAGGATGAGAATTTTATATAGAAGCATCCAAAACTACTCAAGCATTAAGGACAACACATTTTTGAAGGAAAGGGGCATGTGATGCAGGAGCATCTGATCACCCTTAATTAAAATTGAAATTTTGAGCTGTGAAAAGGGAAACATGGACAATCATTGTAAACGAGGGCAAATTCTATTTAAATAGAGCTAAATTGATGGAATTTATAAGGCATGATTAAATGTAATTATCTGCCATGTATGCGTATAGAGAGATTTAGGGGATTTGATTGAGCGATTTGTGGGAGGAAATCGTGGATCCTAGATGATCCATGCCTTTGTAATTTCCTATATAAAGAGAGTTTGTGTTGTGTGAAAGATAGATATAGAGTATGCAATGTAGCCATAGGGAAATTCATGATTCAGGGCGTGAGGCCTTAGCCTATAATCGAATTATGTATATAATTGGGATATGCATGTTATCTGGATTTTGTGAGCCTATGTATTGTTTACATATACGTTCTTTACCGTAAGTTAATAGATATGCGTGTGTGAGTGTAAAGGATGAAGTTCCTATGAACTTCGACTTAAACAGAGTATGGTAGAGTTAAATGTGTGTTGTAATGCAATTCCACTGATAAGTGAATGAGATTCGTTGGATCTGAGAACAGATCAATGGAGGAGAGTTTCAATCGCAACTGAAGTCGAATGAACAACACAGCAGAAACCGTCGGATCTGCCAGATCGACAGATAATAATGGCGGATAATGAATGACGGAGATTAAAACCACGTGTTAACAGAAGGATGGAGAAGTATTCCCAAGCGGGAAGTGGTATCTTGTGTGACCTAAAATATGGAAGTGGTATTTTTGAAATTCATGCGATTAACCTTAGCAGTTGACATGTAGCATGGAAAAACAACTTTTCTCGTGTGCTTTCAAAGTATTAACCATTGTGCTAGTTAGAGTGCGAGATCGCATGACAACCATTGCATTGAGTGGGGTCACATCAATGGTGGAGATTGTCCAGACTAGTTGATGAGCAGACAACGTGATAACCGTCCGATGAAAGAAGATCCACGATGATCGCGCGGGAACTTGCAAGAAAGTTACCTCAGTTAGTGGACCCGATAAACTCATTAAAAAGAGTTTAAAGTTCTGAGAGATCGGACCATCTATTGAATGGGTGATTAGACGCATATTTCTTTCGAAAGTGTGTGCAAGTTAACTTTTCATTCAGAAGCGATAAGGTTTTGTACAATGGGATTAAAACGTCGTTGAGTTCCGGCCATCAAGACCGTTTGTTGGTTGATTGGTCAGGTTTTGTTGTGATTCCGTTAATTGAAAGGTTTTCAACATATACGTGGGCCCATAACCCACAGGTCCACGTAGATTTATGTAAAGATGCATCTTTGCTGTATCAAAGCAGCCTAGCTGTCATCATTTTTGGTATCAAAGCAGAAGAAGATTTTGCGTAGAGGTGCAATTATGTTGAATATTGGTAAGTGTATGGTCTTTATATTTTTTAGGTAACAGTAGGGGAAGGTGAGAAGATTTCAGCAACCTAGAGCAAAGAGTGCTTAATTGGTTCTAAAGAGGAGAGAACTAGAGAGATGCCAAAAGACTGAGCTCAGAAGAGAAAAGCTTAGTGAGGCATGTGTAGCAAGAAGGAGACTTATTACTGCAGAGGTTTTGTTGCAGCTCACGGATGTTGTTGACTAGAAAAGTATGATCTCAATTATCCACAATATTATGTTCAATATGTCAACATTTCGAACCCCAAAGGGGGTCCATCATGAAGACAGAAAATGATAGATTGATTGAGAGAAGAATCTTCTGACCAGAACAGATAAATAAAACCTCAAGTATGATATATTCAAGTAGAAGCCAACTAATTTAAATACTAAACTACATATACTATTCAATGTTCCATTATTTTTATTATTTTAAAATCATTTAATTTGGATTTATTTTAATTTTAATTTAATTAAATTCCTTATTATTTTTATTTTTAATTTAACATAATAACTAATTAATTTAATGAGAGATTTTTCGGCGTAAATCACATGATATTTCATTTGTTGGCGTAAATCACAAGTTGAAGAATCAGATCAAGCATTGCATGTTAAATAGTCCTAGCAGAACCTCCAACAGCTATAATTCTTGACCATGCAATGACGGAGGAGTCTCTGCATATTTTAAGAAATCCTAGATCTGACTTCAACTTCGAAACCTGCAAGCATGCCTTTTCAAAATGATGAACCTTGGTTGCAATGGCTTTTCTGTGCAGGGATTCAATTATTGAATTGAGGTTTCTGTGATCCATATCAAATTTATGAGAGATTTTTTGGCGTAAATCACATGATATTTCATTTGTTGACACATTTCAAACCAACCAGTGTGGTTCATCGTCACGACAAGTTGAAGAATCAGATCAAGCATTGCATGTTAAATAGTCCCAGTAGATCCTCCAATGACTATAATTCTTGACCAAGCAATGACGAAGGAGTCTCTGCATCTTTTAAGAAATGCTAGATCTGACTTCAACTTTGAAACCTGCAAGTGTGCCTTTTCAAAATGATGAACCTTGGTTGCAATGGCTTTTCCGTGCAGGGATTCAATTGTTGAATTGAGGCTTCTGTGATCCATATCAAATTTATGAGAGATTTTTCAGCGTAAATCACATGATATTTCATTTTTCGACATGTTTCGAACCAACCAGTGTGGTTCATCTTCAGGACAAGTTGAAGAATCAGATCAAGCATTGCATGTTAAATAGTCCCAAAAAAACCTCCAACTTGTCCTAACGATGAACCACACTGGTTGGTTCGAAACGCGTCGACAAATGGAATATCATGTGATTTATGCCGAAAATTCTCTCATAAATTTGATATGGATCACAAAAGCCTCAATTCAACAATTGAATCCCTGCACGGAAAATCCATTTCAACCAAGGTTCATCATTTTGAAAAGGCACGCTTGCTGGTTTCGAAGTTGAAGTCAGATCTAGCATTTCTTAAACGATGCAGAGACTCCTCCGTCATTGCCTGGTCAAGAATTATAGTCGTTAGAGGTTCTGCTGGGACTATTTAACATGCAATGCCTGATCTGATTCTTCAACTTGTCGTGATGATGAACCACACTGGTTGGTTCGAAACGTGTCGACAAATGGAATATCATGTGATTTACACCGAAAAATCTCTCATAAATTTGATATGGATCACAGAAGCCTCAATTCAACAATTGAATCCCTACACAGAAAAGCCATTGCAACCAAGGTTCATCATTTTGAAAAGGCACGCTTGCAGGTTTCAAAGTTGAAGTCAGATCTAGCATTTCTTAAATGATGCAAAGACTCCTCCGTCATTGCCTGGTCAAGAATTATAGCCATTGGAGGTTCAGCTAGGACTATTTAACATGCATTGCTTGATCTGATTCTTCAACTTGTCCAGACGATGAACCACACTGGTTGGTTCGAAACGCATCGACAAATGAAATATCATGTGATTTACGCCAAAAAATCTCTCATAAATTTGATATGGATCAAAGAAGCCTCAATTCAACAACTAATTAATTCTAATGAGGTAACAAATTAATAAATAGGATAAGTTTATTTTATAAAGTAATAAGTTTATTTTGTTATAATTTTTTTTTATAATTATTTTATAATTTTTATTTAGTATATAAATTTTATTTTAATGTTCTTTCTATTACTTTTGTAACCTACTTAATTATAACTAGTTTATTTTAATTTATTTCAAATTTTTATTTTAACCTAATATGGATTACTAAATTATATATATATATATATATATATATAAAAGTATAAGTCTAATTTATTTCTTTTTAATTGATTAATCCATTAAACACCTACCTAGGAAAGTAATGAATGACTTTGATATGATTAAGATTTTAATTTTATGATTTATATTTTAATTTTAAGCCCTAAGTACCTAATTAACAAAGAAATAAATTTATAATTTTTATAATGTTATTTTTAAATTTTTATTATATTAGTTACTCAATTTATTAGTTAATACTCATCTATATTATCTTAAAATAATTATTTATTATTAAGATTTTATAATAAATAATATTATTTTATTAATAGATAATTTAACCCTAAGTACCTAACTAGCAGAGAAATAAATTATACATACATACATATATATATATATATATATATATATATATATATATATGCTAATGTTAAAAATCTATTTTTACTAGAATAAATTTTTTTAACACTAAGACAGATGTTAATAATTAAGGGAACGAGAGCAGGGAGGAAGATACTAGAGATATTACACCTCAAAAGATTTGGAGGAATTGATATGTCTAATCAAGGGTAGCCAGTTTCCACTAATCTCATTTCCATTGTCCCTGTTGAGATTATGAGGAAACTTCATAATTTCAATAGCCTCTCTGATTTTCCTCTTTCGATAATGGTCCTCTCTTGCAATAATTATGGAGTCCTCCAAACACACATGATTCTTGATTTTGGATGAGTGTTCTGCAAGGGCTGATGTACATGATCTCTCATTCTTAATATCAGCTCCGTGCTCTTTAAGTCTTGTTTTCAAAGATCATCATGTTTCCCCAATATAACTCTTGCCGCACGAACAATCAATCTTATACACACCTTTAAGTTGTTGGTGATCTATGTTATCCTTAACTGACCTCATTTTCTGTCTAATTGTTCCACATGTTGTAAATTGAGTGTTTATGTCCTTCTTTCTTAAAATTTTAGCGATTTTATCTGTAACCCCTTGAATGAATGGGAGGTACACTTTCCCACAATTTTCTTTCTTGTTTTCTCGGGGACCCCTAGAGAGGACCTTTTCTTGAGCTCTTTTTATAGCTTTCTTAATATTAAACTCCTTGTATCCTATATATTTGAAAACAAAGGTTAAGTGTTTAATTTCTTCATTAAGGTGTTCAGAGTCAGAAATTCTGAGAGCCCTAATAGCAAGAGTGTTTAAGACACCAAATTTTTGTGATGGATGATGGTATGAGTCAACATGTAGATAGCTTTTCGTATGTGTTTTCTTCCTAAAGACCTGGTGTCCCAAAGTACCATCCTCTTTTCTACTAATTAGGAAATCTAGAAAAGGAATTTTACCGTTTTCTTCAAGCTCCATAGTAAACTTGATTTCGGATGATATAGAGTTAAGGTAATTAAAAAACATTTCCAGCTAAATTTTTGTGCCTTGGGAGTCTGATGCAGGAGAATCTGACCACCCTTAATCAAAATTGAAATTTTAAGCTGTGAAAAGGGAAGCATGAACAATCATTGTAAACCGGGGCAAATTCTGTTTAAACAGAGCTAGATTGATGGAATTAATAAGGCATGATTAAATGTAATTATGTATGTGTATAGAGAGATTTAGGGGATTTTATTGAGAGATTTGTGGGAGGAAATTGTGGATCCTACATGATCGACACCTTTGTAATTTCCTATATAAAGAGAGCCTGTGTTGTGTGAAAGATAGATATAGAGTACGCAATGTAGCCACGGGGAAATTCGTGATTCGGGTTGTGAGGCCTTAGCTTGTAATCAAATTATGTATATAATTGGAATATGTGTGTTATCAAGATTTTGTGTGTCTTTGTATTGTTTACATATACGTTCTTTACTGTAAGTTAATAGATATGCGTGTGCGAGTGTTAGGGACGAAGTTCTTATAAACTTCACCTTAAACAGAGTATGGCAGAGTTAAATGTGTGTTGTAACGCAATTCCACTGATAAACGAACGAGATTCATTGGATCTGAGAATAGATCAATGGAGGAGAGTTTCAATCGTAACTGGAGTCGATTGAACAACATAGTGGAAACTGTCAGATCGTCCAAATTGATGGATAATAATGGCAGAAGATGAATGGCAGAGATTAACACCATGTATTAACAAAATGATGGAGCAGTATTCCAAAGTGGGAAGTGGTATCTTGCGTGGCCTAAAATCTGGAAGTTGTATTTTTGAAATTCACACGATTAACCTTAGCGGTTGACACATAGCATGGAAAAACAACTTTTCTTGTGCGCTTTCGGAGTATTAACCGTCGTGCTAGTTGGAGTGCGAGATCACAGGACCACTGTTGGATTAAGTAGGGTCACATCGACGGTGGAGATTGTCTGGACTAGTTGATGAGTGGACGATGCGATAATCGTCCGATGAAAGAAGATCCATGGTGATCGCGTGGGAACTTGGAAGAAAGTTACCTCAGCCAGCGGACCGAATAAACTCATTAAAAAGAGTTTAAAGTTCTGAGAGATCGACTGTCCATTGAATGGGTGATCAGACACATATCACTTCCGAAAGTGCATGCAGGTTAACTTTTGATTCAGACGTGATAAATTTTTGTACAATGGGATTAAAACATCATTGAGTTTCGGCCATCAAGGCCGTTTGTTGGTTGATTGGTCGGGTTTTGTTTTGATTCCGCTAATTGAAAGGCTTCTGATGTATACGTGGGCCCATAACCCATAGGTCCACACAAATTTATGTAAAGATGTAGCTTTGTTATATCAAAGCAGCCTAGCTGTCATCAACATGTTGGGTCCCTGTAATACTAGTGATTCCCCCATTACTATTGTAATTGTAGCCCTTATTGTTAGTGTTGTGCCCCCATTGTCCCCATATTGTTATTATTGTGCCCCATAGAAGCCCACTATTGTTATTTTTTGATGAGCGCCAGTATTGTAGCAAGAATGCTGCAACTCCTGGGCTACCAGCTTTACTTTGTCAACCTGGGGTTCGTACAAACTTGGAGGTGACAGTGCTGTATACACAAGTAACAGTGATGGTTCTGCCTTTTTTCATGGTTCAAGTGGTGAGAGACCACTGGGGTTTTCAAGCTAGACTTCTATGGAGTTAGAAGAAGCTTGGTTTCTTGATGGAAGAAAGGGAAATCTTCTCTAAGGGAGAGCTATTCTACTGCAATAACAGAAAAGACTGAAATTCAATGCTAAATCACACCATTTCCTAATTAACTACCAAGAAACTATGCTATACAATAATACTAAATTATCATGAACCAAATGCTACTATCTAAGCATGGAATTAAGAAGCATAAAACATCACTAATCTGCAAGTAAAGAGACTAAAATAAATCTGTTTTTTTCTTTTTGCCTTTTCATGCAAAATCAAGTATGCAAACTAATTTCTTTTGGTGATGTGGCAGGTGAATTAAGGATGTTAGAGGATGGCTGGAAGGGTTAAGAGATGGTTGTATGGTGTGGGATCCCCTTGGGAGGCTTTTGGTGACTTCCTAGAGGTTTTCCCTCAATTCGGGCTCAAAACAGGCCATTTCAGGAAAACCTACAGGATGTACTAGAAACCTACATCATTCCCTGTAAACCTACAGGATATAGCGGAGAGAAAAATGGAAGGTGTTGGAGGTGATGGAAGGCTTAGGGAAGGTATTATATAGGTGGAATGAAGTGAGAAAAGGTCTAAGATCACTCAAAATTCAATAACAAAGATAGAGGATGGTTGGATTCGCTCAATGTGCTTGTAAGAATTTCTATGAAAAATGATGAAAACTAGTGAAGACAATGGTGAAAACAAGGAATGACTATGGTGGATGGAGTGGAAGGTGGTTGCTGGCTATGAATTCTATGCATCCTCCTGAAGCACCTTCTCTACATACAACATGTACAATTCCCAGAAAGCTATGTAAACAAGAAGCATTCTCATAAGCTAGAAAAGAAAAATTAATGAACTAACTGCCTACATGATGCATGAGGAAAGTTGCTAAAAGGAATTAAAAGCATGGATGAGATATAATGCAAGAGTGAATATAGAAGAGATGGCCAAGAAATGATACTTTTCAAAACTAATCAAATGCTAACTTAAATACAGTAACCTCTAATGCTTAAGCAAGAAATAGAAATCTGTGTTTTTGGGGGCTGCAGAAGGGTCCCTTCCTTAAATCATGATCCCAAAGGGAGGAAATGAGGCCAAGACACCCACTCACAACCTTGTGGTACTCCTTTTATCCTTGCTAACCTACTACTAAAGTAAGGCACAAATGGAAGCAAACTAATAAACAACCAATCCAAACTACACTACTTGCAATGAAAACATATCTAAAAGCAAATTAACAATGAAGTTGTGAGACTAATCTAAACATACAAATACAAGAAATAGGAGCCTTGGCTACTAGGGTTGGGCCCTAACCCAAGAGCTTCAGCCCTCTGAGTTAACTCAGTGCTGGCTGAAAACAAAACTCATTCTTATTACCAAAACAGAAAATTACATCAATAAAACTTTCACAAGTATGGAGCTCAGAAATAGCTTAGAATTTTACCACAAAAATTAAAATCCTAATGAGGCTATAGGCCTCTCTACTTATACAACTGAAGTCCTCAACGACTTCCTTAAAATTAGGGAGGTTTATCTCCCAAACTCGAGATAAACTAGCTCTTTGTCCCTCACTTGCTCGGTTGCCTTCTAATCCTCATGGCTTGGATGCTTGCACTCCAAGTAGGTAAGATGGATGGAGGAATATTCAAATGGGGGAGAAGTAAATGAGGAGGATTTACCTCCTACAATCCTCCAATTCAAGTTTTAACCTTATTATTTGCCAAAATTCCTTGATTTTCTCCTTCAATCCTGCATTCAATGCATATTAGTCCACTAGGAATAATATCCAACTCTAACTCATCTCATAAACAAAATATAATCAAAAACATGTAATAAGTTGTGAGAAAAGTTGGTTTGAATAATCTAGGAGGTGAATTAAGGCTCATATAAGTACCCAATGATGAGGCTCATCATCACCCCCCTACTGAAATTGTTGCTCATCCTCTAAGCAACTCAATCAGTATCCATATCCTTCATAGCTCTAGTGGCCTCCCTGACATCCCATGTCTCTACTGTGGTTTCCTCTTCTTGTTCATAGAAGCTTGCTTTCCTTTCTACCTCCTCCCACTTCCTCTTTTCTTCTTCTTCCTTCCTTCCTTCTAGCATTCCTAAGAGTAGTGGTGCGTTGAGTTTTAGGCCAATCTAATTGACTTTTAGCCTTTGCATAGATTGCTGGTACATGGGTGTCCTGTTTAGTGCTTCTCTCAATATTTTATGAGAGTGGTACTCTCTTATATTTAAGCTGTATGGAAATGTGTTCCATCTCCTCAGGAAAGCATGTATGCTATCATCCCCTAACAGCATGAACTTGTCCTCAAAATGTGAAATTGCTTACTCTTGGGCAACAAGATATGTAGGTGCAAACTGAGGATCATTTGCAATCAAATTATGGGTACTGATGAGGGCCGTGGGATCTGATTGTTCAGCTCTGATCATAAGAGGTTCGGTTTTCTCTCTTGCCAATATCTTCTTCATATCTGCAACCCTTGATTCCTCATGGTTCATCCATGATGCCAAAGCCATCAACTGTAAATCTCCTAGCTTAGCATTAGCATCCCATACATTCATGTATGTTAAGGCCATGTTGTGCAAATACAACTCACACATCTTGGCCCTATATTCTAGTGTGCAATGATCACAAAGATCAATGAAATGCATGTAGTCCTAAAATGGCATGGTGCCTCTTTGTGCCAGGGTCTTGATCTGGAACTGTAGCCACTATTCCTTGAGGTGTAGGGCATAATATTTAGTTGGCATCCTATACCAGATTGCCTCCAAAGAGAGATTGGCCACACATGCCAATTGATTCTCTCTTTCTTACAGTTGTCCTCTCAACCATGCATTTTTTGTTTCTAGTTGATTTTTCATTATGGCCTCTCTGTCTCTCAAGCTACTTAGTTCTCTACCCATCTCCTTGAGCTTCTCCTCCATGTGCCCAATGTCTTCCACCCCCTTGGATTTGGTGATTTTCATCCATCGGTGAGTTCTGGCTCTCTCCTTCTCAAGCTCGAAGAACAATGGAATGGCAAATTTTTGAGGAATGACCCTGCCTCCTTCAATATACCTGTAGTAGGAGTCAAGGTTAGGTTGGGAGCTAGGTTATTTTGACTTTCTTTAGTTCCTTATTTTTGGCCTACCTCCTTCTCCAGTTTTTATGTCTCCTATAGGTTCAGCAGAGTATCATGTAGGACTACTTTTGCTTCTTGTAGATTCTGATGTGTATCTTGTAGGATTTCTTTTCACTTGGAGGAGGTTGATCTAATCATAGGCCTTCTCACATAGGTGATAGGAGACCTAGGGGAAGTCATTTTCTCCTTTTTTTTAGGTGAATCTTCAATCACAATGGTAATTTTGGTTGGTATTTGGGGTTTCCCCTACCTTATTCTTGTGCTTTTCCTTGTCCTGAAATATAAGGGGGTGTGTCTCTATCTTTTGCCATTTTTCTTGATGGGGGTGCTAAGAGAGGTAAGGGCAGCTATTGCCTCTCTCTCAGTGGGTTATGAAGACACTCTAGGTGACTCCTCCCTATCTTCTACCCCTTCTTTCCCATTGCTTTCTTCACCTATGTCTTTCCTTTCTTCTTATTCTTGTAGATCCTCATAATATTTGTCAGTTTCCTCTTTAACATCCTCCTCTGTTTCATCATCATCCTCCTTCTCTTTCTCCTCTTCTTCTTCATCTTCCTCATTTTCTTCTGTTTCATCTTCTTCTTAATCCATGTCATCTTCATCTCCTTTTGTTTCTTCTTCTTCCTGCTCTACTTCTTCTTCCTCCACTTCAGTCTCTTCCTCTCCCTCTTCACCGACAGTAGGACTAACATTGTATGTGAGAGATTTGATGTCGTCCTCTGCCTGCATGTCTCTGAAAAATGACCATTGTATAGGAATTTTGAGGTTTTGGAGGGCATCTTCTATAAGGATTCTAATTAACTCATGGTGAGCTAACTGTTTGGAATTTCCCTCTTGCACTTTGATGCTTGAGTCTATCAGTGATTGCAGTAGGAAGTATGGTATGTTGAGCCTGTGGTGAGGGGGTGTTTCTGCTCCAAATCTCAATTCTTAAAGAAACATAAAATGATAGCCATAGACCACACTATACCTACCCTCACATGAAATGTATTTGATAAGTTGGTAGCTTACCTCATTCCAGGGATATGGCAGACTTTCTCTCCTTACTCCGTTTTTGTCCTCAGTGGGTTTCTCACCTTCTAAAAAGAATTTCCTTTCGGCAACTTGGCTATTGCCTTTGTCTTCCTTCCTCCATGCTACTCCTAGGGGAAGTGTGGTAACTCTGCTAATCAGTTCAGAGGTGAGTTCTATGGATATTCCTCTTACCACAATAGTGGCATGGACTCTGGTGAGTGGAATGAGAGAGAGAACAAAATCTCGAGCCACCTCAACATCATACCCCCTTAATTTTTCAAAAAACCCCATCCAATTATTCCTTGTGAAGATTTCTAGTACCTAAGGGCGTTGTTGGATTCTCACAATGTTAGTGGGCTCCCTCTTATTAAACCCTCTTGTCATCTTGGTTGGTGAGGTTTTGAGGAGATTAGATGGTTGATACAATTTTCAAATGCAGAAGTAAAAACTGAGATGATTGTGTGGACAATTCTCTTGCACAACTGCCACATTCACTCAAACTAGAGGATTTTTTGTTCAATTTACTTGGAAAGAGGAATCTAATTACATAGCCTACCTCTTCATATTTTTTTTGTAGTTAATCCCCATGTTTTCCCCTCTAAAACTCCTCTCAGCTTATCCTGTAGACTGTCTATGTGTATCCTGTAGGAATCCTCTGTGCAATCCTGTAGGATTTCCTGTGCAATCTTGTAGGAATTCCTATGCAGAAAAACGATGGTGTCTTCCTTGCTGTAGGTTGCCTAGGTATGAGAGCAAGTTGTGAGAGTGAGCCTCAAGGAAGTGAATGCATGAATGCATAGGACGACGATTATTTCCTCTTATGGTCATTTGGGTTGAGGTGGTGTGCTAGTAGGCAAGGTACAGTTTCCATTTTTGGACCCCTAGTCCCCACTACCACCTCATCATTCCTAACTTCCTCGTAATCAACTCTCACTTCATGCTTCCGCAGCCTTAACTACTTTTGTCCTTCTCCTTTCTGTTTTTGAGTTGACTGCTGCCACATGTGAAAGGACAAATTGTTTTGTCTTTGTTGACTGATTGAAGGTGGCCAAGTTAACTGGCCACCTTTCACTTATAAACCAAGTTACTCATAACCTTTACATATTTTGAGTCTTGACTACATTATGCACATGAGAGAGTGAGAGGGATACTTAACTATGGTGCTTAATAACTTGCTGCAATGGTTCAAGACCGGAGGTGCTTGCTGTGTGTATTAGCTGCACGCTAGTCTTCTTCCCTTTCTTTATTGTTTTCTGATGATTTTTTGTGGTGCAGGTACCTGTGTTGAAGATGATGATGTTGTTGTTGCGTTGGAGTCCCTTCTGCTCTTGGACCATCATGCTGGAAGCTTTTTGTTCTTATGATTTGTATTATGTGGGATAGGCTGCTACAGGATTTCCTACAGGATGTCCTGTAGTTGCTTCTCCCTCAGAACTCTTAATCATACCTTCCTGTTGGGAGTTTGAGGATGGAAAAATGGATGGAGAGGGATACTAACAGTGTGGAGGATGTGGAATACTCAGGTGATGCTCCCTATTGCTCTCTGTTTCCTTCTTTTTCGAAGGCTCTGAAATATTTTGAAACTGTTATATCTTTTTTTGTAAGGGTGAATGCAGGGATGTTAAAGGTGGACATAGGTATGGTCATGGAATGATGATGTAGGGATTCTATTTTATTGACATAACAGGTCATTTTTCTTTTAAGGTCGCTTCTTGTAGGATTTCTGGGTCACTGTGATTCCTACAGGATCATCCTGTAGGTTTTCAAGGGATCTTGTAGGTTTACAGGGGATCCTGTAGAAAACATAGTCCCCTTGTAAATTGAAGGAAAGGAGTGGAAAAAATGAGAGAAATGGTAGAGTGATGAATGAAAATGAAGAATAAAATGTGAGTGATGAGGAATACTCAGGTGATGCTCCCTATTGCTCTCTGTTTCCTTCTTTTTCGAAGGCTCTGAAATATTTTGAAATTGTTATATCTTTTTTTGTAAGGGTGAATGCAGGGATGTTAAAGGTGGACATAGGTATGGTCATGGAATGATGATGTAGGGATTCTATTTTATTGACATAACAGGTCATTTTTCTTTTAAGGTCGCTTCTTGTAGGATTTCTGGGTCACTGTGATTCCTACAGGATCATCCTGTAGGTTTTCAAGGGATCTTGTAGGTTTACAGGGGATCCTGTAGAAAACATAGTCCCCTTGTAAATTGAAGGAAAGGAGTGGAAAAAATGAGAGAAATGGTAGAGTGATGAATGAAAATGAAGAATAAAATGTGAGTGAAACAGGTCTCTTGGTGATCCTCCTTTGCTCTTTGATTATCCTTCTTGCTGAATTGCAAAATAGAAAGTCTCATGATTTTTCTCCTTTTTTTCTTTTCTTTTTCTCTTTCTTTTTTTTTGGAAACAACTAGGCTACCTCTGAGAGGTTTTCATCCTAGTTGTCTGCCCTGTGCGCCCCAAGAGAGGTTTTCACCCAGGGATATTTTATTCTCATTTATTCTCTCTTTTTTAATATTGACACCATTGGATCACCCCAAGAGGTTTTCAACCCGATAGTGGGACTTAGGCGCCTCATGGAGGTTTTCACCTGAGTCCTTATTCTTTTTCTTTTTTCTCTCAGTGATTTGATGGGTTAGGAGTTGAAACTTGCTCCACTACCATCACTGTTTTATTGATATCATCAATGAATTCTTGTTTTTACAATGGTCTTTTGTAAATTTTCAGTCGGTGTCCATTAGCAAGTAAAGGAATGGCCTCTTCATCTATGGTTTTGATCTATACTAAACCATTATCATGGCGTCTTTCTACAACGTAAGGTCCTAGCCATCTTGTCCTTAAATTTCCCTCGAAGTCTTTATACCTAGAATCATATAACAAAGACCAAGCACCTTCTTGAAATTGCTTTTCCTTGATGTTCTTATCATGCCAGATCTTCCTCTAAAGTTGAATTACCTCTGTATGTAGGAGGGCCTACATTCTGAACTCATCCAAACCATTTAATTGGAGCAGTTTCTCTTTTTGTGCACTGTTGAGATCTAGATCTAGTTGGGCTGCCATCCTTAATGTGTTATATTCAAATTCAATGGACATCAAGACCTTTTTCCCATAGACTAGCTCCTAGGGTGTGAATCTAGTGGTGGTCTTCCAGGTTGTATTATAGGCCCGGGTGGCCTCAATTAGCCTATCTGCCCAATCCTTCTTGTTGCTGCTTACCACTTTGGTCAAGATGCCCTCTAGCACTCTATTGGTCACCTTTACTTGTCCATTAGCTTTTGGATGATAGGGAGTGGAGGTTATATACTTTAGCTTGTGCTAGTTGAGTAAGTCTTAAATCATGTTGGGGGTAAACTGGTTGCCTTGGTCTGTGACTAGCTCTCTAGGGTACCCAAATTTGTAAAATACATTCTCCCTTAGGAACTCAACTACCTTCTCTTTTGTTGTTTCCTTAATTTATTTAGTTTTAGCCCACTTATTCAGATAGTTAGTGCGCACAATGATGTACTTCTTTTTTTTGGAAGGAGGGTCAATAGGTCCAATGAAGTCCATGCCCCACTTGTCAAATGGCTCAAAAGTCACCTGAGGCTGCGGAGGCATTTCATCTCTTGGAGTAGGCCTTCCCATCCTTTGGCACCGATCACACTGGCTAGTATATCTTTTCACAACTTGATGAAGAGTGGGCCAATAAAAGCTTGCTTGTAACACTTTGAATGTTGTCCTCTTTGCTGAAAAGTGACCTCCACAAGGCCCATCATGACGAGTTAGAAGGATGTCAAAGTCTTCCTCCTCCATGACACATCTTCTCAAGATTTGATCTGGGCCAAGTTTGAAGAGATTGGCCCCAATCCAAGTGAAGGGGGCACTCTTCCTCACTATCTTTCTCTTCTCTTTGGAGGACAAGTTTGGTGGGAACTGTGCAGATACCAAATAGTTTTCTATACCAGCAAACCATGGAGAGAGAACTAAAATAACAAATAAGTGCTCATTCGGTAACTGGTCATCAACCATTTCTTCTTCACCTACAAGAAAATTTAATCTGGACAAAAAGTCTGCAACAACATTTTCCTTACCAGGCTTATCAATAATAGTTAGATCAAACTGTTGTAATAAATGTAACCATCTTATAATTTTAGCATTCACATCTGATTTATTCATTAAATATTTGATTGCAACATGGTCAGTATGCACAAATGTTTGATAGCCAGTAATATAATGCCTAAATTTGTTCAATGAATGTAGAACAACCAAGAGTTCCTTTTCGGTCACTGTGTAATTTAGTTTAGCCTTTGACATATTCTTACTGATAAAGTAGATAGCATAAGGAATTTTTTCATCGATCTAGCCTAGGGCTGCTCCTATGGCTTTCTGTGAGGCATGAGCATGAATATGAAAGGGAAGGGCCCAATTTGGGCCTCGGAGAATTGGTACAGTGGTTAACTTGTTCTTTAGGGTGTCTAAGGCCTCTTGACAACTTTTTGACCATATAAACCCACAGTCCTTGGCCAAAAAACCAGATAAAGGAGAGGCCAACTTGGTGAAGTCCTTTATGAACCTTCGGTAGTATCCAGCTAACCCTAGGAAACTTCTAACATCTCTCTTCTTTTGAGGAGGTGGGACCCTTTGGATGATAGCTATTTTGTTTGGGTCCACCTGTAGTCCTTGCTGAGATATTGAATGACGTAGTACGGTCCCTGCACTCATTAAGAATTCACCTTTTTTGGGACTGAGAGACAGGTTCATTGCAATGCATTTGTGTAGTACTTTGCCTAGGTTGGATAGAGCCTCTTGAGAATCACAACCATAAGGTGTAAAATCATCCATATAAATTTCCACCACATCATGGACTAACTCGATTAAAATACTCAGGACTGCTCTCTGGAAAGTGGCAGGAGCAATGCATAGGCCAAAAGGAAGGAGATTACAGGCTAAAGTACCCCAAGGACAAGTGAAGGTGGTTTTATCTTAGTCTTCCAGGTTGATCTAGATTTGGTTGTACTTGCTGAATCCATCTAGGAAAGAGAAAAACTTTTTCCCTGTCAGGCCATCTAGCGCTTAATCAATGAAGGGTAGAGGGAAACGGTCCTTCTTTGTGACCTTGTTCAACTTCCTATAATCGACACAAATCCTCCACTTGCCATTTTTCTTTGGAACTAACACCAAGGGAGAGACCCACTAACTGTCAAACATAGGGTAAATGAATCCTGCATCTAGCAGTTTTTCAGTTCTTCTTTGACTATATCTTTAAGAGCTGAATTCATCCTCCTTTGGGTCTGTCAGACTGGCTTGCAACCCTCTTTGATGTATATGTGGTGAGTAGACACCGAGGGGTGTACTCCCTTCAGTTTTTTATAACTCCAAGCGAAGGCATCTAGATGTTCCTTTAGCATGTTGCATAACTTCTCTTCTTAGAGAGTAGAAAGAGATGGATTGATTTTCAAGGTTCTCTCAAGGCCGAATTCTATGGTTTTGATAGGGAGGGGGTTGGAATCGGCCAGACATAGGTCAATTGGATGATTGTTCTAGGTTTTCTTTACTACATCTTCTAAGGGCAATGTACTACGAGTTGGACTTTGGAGTAGTTGTTCAATCAAATCATCTTCATATTATTGTCCTCCTCCCATGGTTGTTTCTAAAGTATAAAGTTGGGCAGAATAAACTTCATCTTCTTCCTTCTCCTCCAACCATGAAGGTAAATCATGCTCTAGAGATGGCTAAGTAGGAGGGTATATGACTAACTGCTTGGACATATGCCCATTCTTGATGGTCATATTCCCAGCTTTGCAGCTAATGTAAGTATTGACAGTGGCCAACCAAGGTCTCCCAAGGATGAGAGGGTAACCAGTAAGCTTAGCCTTAGGCTGTAGAACTAGGAAATCTATAGGGTACTCCCAAGAGTCAATGGATACCATCACATCCTCCACAATCCCCTTAGGGGTCACTGTGGAGCAGTCTGCAAGTTGCAGAACTGTTGTGGTCTTCCTCAATGAACCTTGGAGGTTGAGCTTGAGCATGGTATCCATGGTCATCACATTAATGGAAGACCCAAGATCGATCAAGGTGTGTGGGACAATGGTTCCATTGATTTGCACATCTACTACAAGGCTTCTAGGGTCCAAGTACTTTGGACAGATTACTTGGTCCAGCATTAAGTCGGATAGCTTTCCAATGCCATTAATGATAGGGGCATCCAGTATTCGCCTCCCTGGATGCTTTAATAACTTCTCCTTAATCAACTTATTGTAAATAGAAACATCTTTTATTGCTTGGAGAAGTGGAATCTTTACACATAGATTTTTCAATTCTCCCAGAAGTTCAGTCTCTTCTGGGGTAAGCTGGACTGGTTGGGTTAATCTCTTAGGAAAGGGTGGAATCACTTTAAGAATTCTTTCCTCTCTTTCTTCCTCATCCTCCCTAAGTGTAGGTGGAGGTTGGTTATCCGGGAGAACTCTCCTAGATCTCAAGTTAATCTCTTGGATTTCCATAGCATAAGTTGAATATGATGTCTCTCCACTTTATACTTGTTGAGCCTGTCTGTAGTTCAGGTTTGGATTTGTCTGGGCAGGCATCTGGGATTGTTTAAGTAGAGTGTAATAGTTGTGCTTGGGAAGGTGGCAGAGGCAATAAAGCTGGAGCATTGTTGTATTGGGGTCTCCACCCCTGGGGCAGTGCATTCCACTGAGGTTGTGGCAGGGCATATGGTTGAAACAACTGGCCAGCTAGCTAGGAGCGATATTGAGATGCAAAGGACCAAGGAGGAGGTGTAGACCAGGAAGGATGAGCAGGGGGTCCCCAAGAAGGTATGGTTGTGGTTTGGTTGGGGTTGTAATATGCATGGGATGACCCTTGTATGCCCTGCTAGTATGGTCTAGGTCCATGAGGTCTCCTTTGGTTTATTTAGTAGAGCTACTTAGTGACCCCTTTAGCTCCTTGATATATAGCTTTGAGTCCAGGCAAAGAAGGACACTTGTCTGTGGAGTGGTTTTCTTCACAAACTGAGAAAATTTCAATAGAATTCAATGGACATTCATTCTTAGGATGCCTCCTGGTGCATCTAGGATGAAAAAATGGACAAGCCTCTCTCTGCTTCCTCTTGCTTTCTCTTAATGTGCATAGTGTCCATTTGAAAGTCAAGGGTTTGCAGCATCTGATCCCAAGTTGTGATGGTATCCCTAGGTAAACCCATGAACCAGCACAATGCAGCATCCTTGAGGGTAGATGGAAGTAGTTTTAACTTCTGCTCATCATCTGTATAGGCATAGGTTCGACATATAACAACAAACTCAAATAGGAAAGTGTCAGGGTCTTCTACGGTCAAGCCATGGAAATGAGGTAGGGTAGAGGGGCTTATATTTTTCATCCTAGTGTCCCCATTAGTTTCCCTAATGGGTAAGGCACCCTCAACTCTCTCTATTTCCTCTATCATTTTTGTTTTTAGCCATTGGTTCAGTAAGAATGGGTTCTTCTTCTTCTTCTTCTTCTTCCCATATGGGTTCTTCAAATATGTCAGGTTGCTCACCTAAGGGTTCCTTCAGTTCACAACCACTGAAGAAGAGGGAAGGTTGGCTATTTGACGCAATGGGGGTATTTGGCAAAATTTTCCCTAAGTTATCCTTATTCCTACGAGGCATGAAAGGAAATGTTTTTGGGTTGGTTTTGTGTTTTTTTTCAAACTTGGAAAGTGCTTTGTAGAATTGAAATTGTTGATTAAATGAAAACTACTAACTGAGTGAAAAAATATTTTCCAAATTGAAATCTGGCTTGCAAAATGGAAAGGAAAGCAGAAAATTTAGAATGAAAAAGGAAGCAACTAGATTACTTTTGCAGAAATAAACTAATGGCAGAATATTAGAGACAAGAAAATAGAAGAAAGAAGCAGTATTCACATATTACTCAGACACCTCCCCGGAAACGGCGCCAAAAAGTGATGAGCGCTAGTATTGCAGCAAGAATGCTGCAACTCTTGGGCTACTAGCTTTACTTTTTCAACCCAGGGTTCGTACAAAATTGGAGGTGACAATGATGTATACACAAGTAACAGTGATGGTTCTGCCTTTTGTCACGGTTCAGCTGGCGAGAGACCACTGGGGTTTTCAAGCCAGACTTCTATGGAGTCAAAAGAAGCTTGGTTTCTTGATGGAAGAAAGGGAAATCTGCTCTAAGGGAGAGCTACTCTACTGCAATAATGGAAAAGACCTAAATTCAATGCTAAATTAGACCATTTCCTAATTAACTGCCAAGAAACTATGTTTTGCAATAATGCTAAATTATCATGAACCAAATGCTACTATCTAAGCATGGAAGTAAGAAGCATCAAACATCACTAATGTGCAAGTAAAGGGGCTAAAATAAATATGTTTTTGTCTTTTTGTCTTTTTCATGCAAAATCAAGTATGAAAACTTATTTATTTTGGTGATGTGGTAGGTGAATTAAGGATGTTGGAGGATGGATGGAAGGGTTAAGAGATGGTTGGATGGTGTGGGAGCCCCTTTGGAGGCTTTTGGTGACTTCTTAGAGTTTTTCCCTCAATTTAGCCTCAAAACATCCCATTTCAGGAAAACCTACAAGATGTACTAGAAACCTACGGGATTCCCGGTAAACCTACAAGATACAACTGAGAGAAAAATGGAAAGTGTTGAAGGTGATGGAAGGCTTAGGGAAGGTGGTATATGGGTGGAATGAAGTGAGGAAAGGTCTAGGATCACTCAAAAGTCAACAACAAAGATAGAGGATTGCTAGATTCACTCAATGTGCTTGGAAGAATTTCTATGAAAAATGATGAAAACTAGTGAAGGCAATGGTTAAAACAAGGAATGACTATGGTGGATGGAGTGGAAGGTGGTTGCTAGCTATGAAGTCTTTGTCTCCTCCTGAAGCACCTGCTCTACATAAAACATGTATAATTCCCAAAAAGCCATGTAAAAATGAAGCATTTTCATAAGCTAGAAAAGTAGAATTAATGAACTAACTGCCTACATGATGCATGAGGAAAGTTGTTGAAAGGAATTGAAAGCATGGATGAGATCTACTGCAAGAGTGATGATAGAATATATTGCATTGAAATCCTACTTTGCAAAATTGATCAAATGCTAACTGAAATACAGTAACCTCTAAAGCTTATGCAAGAAATAGAAATCTGTATTTTTGGGGGCTGCATAAGGGTCCCTTCCTCAAATGATAATCCCAAAGGGAGGAAATGAGGCCAAGACACTAACTGACAACCTTGTGGTACTCCTTTTATCCCTTCTAACCTACTACTAAAGTAAGGTACAAATGGAAGGAAACTAATAAACAACCAATCCAATCTACACTACTTGCAATGAAAACATATCTAAAAGCAAATTAACAATGAAGCTATGAGACTAATATAAACATATAGATACAAGAAAGAGGAGCCTTGGCTGCTAGGGTTGGGCCTTAACCCAAGACCTTCATCCCTCTGAGTTAACTCAGTGCTGGCCCAAAACAAAACTCATTCTTATTACCAAAACAGAAAATTACATCAATAAAACTGTCACAAGTATGGAGCTTGGAAATAGCTTATAGTTTTACCACAAAAATTCAAATCCTAATGAGGCCTTAGGCCTCTCTACTTATACAACTGTAGTCCCCAACGACTTCCTTAAAAAGTATGGAGGCTCAACTCTCGAACTCGAGATTAACTAGCTCTTTGTCTCTCACTTGCTCGACTGCTTTCTAATCCTCATGGCTTCGCTGCTTGCACTCCAAGCTGGTGTGATGGATGGAGGAATATTCGAATGGGGGAGAAGTAAATGAGGATGATTTACCTCCTACAATCCCCCTCCCTTGTACCATTCAAGTTTTAACCTTAGTATTTTCCAAAATTCCTTGATTTTCTCCTTCAATCCTGCATTCAATGCATATAGTCCACTAGGCATAATATCCAACTCTAACTCATCTCATAAACAAAATATAATAAAAAAACATTAATAAGTTGTGAGAAAAGTTGGTTTGACTAAGCTAGGAGGTGAATTAAGGCCCATATAATTACCCAATGATGGGGCTCATCATTGTTGTGCCCTTATATTATTATTGTTATGTTGGCTTTAAGTATATTGTGACCCCTTAGACTCCTATATATAGAAAGGGGGTTTTGTCATTTGTATCATCCAAGAATTGTTAATTTTTGTAATGTAAAGGAGTTGCCCCCCTCGAAGAGGCTGATTTTTGAAGCCGTTGATATGAATTAAGGCCCATATAATTACCCAATGATGAGGCTCATCATTGTTGTGCCCTTATATTATTATTGTTATGTTGGCTTTGATTATATTGTGACCCCTTAGACTCCTATATATAGAAATGGGGTTTTGTCATTTGTATCATCCAAGAATTGTTCATTTGTGTAATGTAGAGGAGTTTGCCCCCTCGAAGAGGCTAATTTTGAAGTCGTCGATCTATTTTTTCTTATATTTTGTGAGCTGGTTACATAACAATTTTGTTTTCCAACTCTTCCAAGTAAATCTAAAATAACTCCTGTTGTTGCTTTGACCTTCTCACCCTCTTGGATTTTCTCAGTTGTTGAGCACTGGCCCACTATGGCTTAACAAAAAAATTGAATTGGAAAAATAGTAGTTGCATGCAATAAAAATGCATGTGGTAGCTTCTTTGTTGCTTAACTTCCAAAAAAAAGCATGTCTACAACTTCTCTAAAAGACAATGCTTCTTTTACACAAATTATCACAAACACTTTTTTTTTTAACATCATTTTCCTTTCTTTCTTCTTAAATTGCATGGCCCATAACAGATTTGAAGAATGTACCCTTTATATTTAACAAACAAATTTGATTATTTGTATTTTAAGAATTATTTGTGCCCCTCTTTTAAAAACAATACAAGAGCATTTAAAACAATACTCTCTTTCAAGAAATTTGATGTCTTTTTATATAATCAAAGAAGCCCTTTTTTCTAATTACATAAGGCTTTTTGTTAAAGTTCATAAGCCCTTTTCAAAATCATGTAATCCATTTTCCATAATACCATGGAACTTCATTTCAAGATTTATATGAACCCTTTTTAAATTAAAACCATCAATCATCCAATGCGATTAAAAAATAACTATTGTCATTTACCTTTGAATGTGCTTCATATTTTCGTTCCTTCAAATATTATGGATACACCATATGAAGTCTTTGTCATGCCTCGTGAGGCTCTCCTTTTTTGTTATATATTTAATAACACAATTTGATATGAAGTAACGCAACTCGTGAGACTTGTCTGCTGCATTAGTAACGCTTTGGTTTACATGCCTAGAGTGCGTTATTTTCCCAAATTCTTAAAAAATGTAGAACTTACAAAAACGTAGACTTCCAACTCCTTCTTTCCCTTCAATGATTTCATAGCAACAATCTTCTTTGCAGTAGGAATGATGAATTATTCAAATAGTAGAGGCATCTCATAGTTGCATCACATTCGCTACTTTTTCTCAAAGATTCTTAAGCAACCTCACCTCTTCTTTCTGCTACTCTCAAGGAGTCTTATATAGGCTTTCATCTTCCCTCTGCTGCTCTCACTTCACTCACGTTGCTTCTGTTTCAGGGAGTCTTATGCAAACTAGCTTCGATACCATGTTAATGAATGAAAAACGTGGAGCAAAGATCTACTCTTCTCAATATTATCAATAGTTAACTAGATTACATAGGAAACATCAACAACAAATGACTATATTGAGATTGAACTACATTTCAACCGAATAACTAATCGTGACACTTGGATGGACAATTATGACACCTAGGAAGTGGTTGGAATTAGATTCTCCAATAGGCAGTGCATATTTTAACAAATTTCATGTGGACTATGCTTATCGGTTGCGATGTACTGCAACATATCCTTTACGGTCGACCTATGTTGTGACAATTCCAAACTCTATAGTTCACATTTCCCATTGCCCAATGGAGTCCTGTGAAATGTTCAATCTCTTTCTAAGCATGTCCCCTGTGAATATCATTTGAAATTTCACTTAACCAAGTTCCTTTATAGCTCATTTCAGCCAATGAAGTAGGTCCAAGTAACATTGTATGCACTAGACCCATCAATATACTTGCACATGCAACACCTCTTTTTATTTCATCAAATTCAACACCAAGCTTATTTAAATCAAAAGATATGATTACAATTATATTGGGTTGATCCAAAAAATTACACTTTGGAATGAGAGTCTTAGTTGTTATGTATTTGTAGACAACATCAATATTATATTTCAATTGTGTAGATATTGCCTCTACATGTGCTCCATTAGTGATAGTGCCCTGAATAAAATTCTAAATCAACTCATGCTGTTTCGTAGTTACACTCTCCTGGATACGATCCATTTTTTTTCAAAATAATTGTATATTAAAGATGCGTGATTTCCATGGCATCAATATGATTTGAAGTTTGAGGTTGAAGACAACACTCATTGGAAACAATCAAAAGCAACACCCCATTCATAATAGCCACACCATTCAACATTGTAGCCATGTGAATATCATGACTTGGACAATCAAAAAAATGTGCATGTGTTAAAAGCTTCACGCGAGTGTTCTCAAATCTAGCAACATCACATGGAGGATTGTCTTCCTTTCCACTCCCATATGCATTGTAACACATTGGTCAAGGATAATGCTCATCCTCACATTTATATTTTTTTGCATTAGAATATCCTAGTTTAATAGTAATGTTCCACCCCATTTCATTCTTGAAATACCTTGTAGGAATGGTGACATGTCTTAGACTTAATCCTTTAAATGTGATTTATTATTCACTCATCGCTAAACATAAGGTTCTGCAATCTTGCAAGTCGATCTCAGTGTTCCCTTTCTTGTTCAACATTAAGCTTATTTAATTTGAGCAACTCAACACCATCACTTTCCTAAGCTTCCACAATACTTTTTCTTTGTAGCAAGGATGAAATTTCCTTTTTCAAAGATTTTATTGGAGTAAAATCACATGATATAACCCCAATACCAGTTTTTCCTACATCTACCTTTTGATCAAGTTTAATAGTTGAAGCCTCCCTATTTTTCTTGACAATAGGTTTCCACTTAGTAACAACCTCTTTTGTGTGTACATAGGTTTATTTTCCTTCCAACCTTTCCTTACCAATCTTAGGCAATTGTGCCTCCATCAACACAAAATTATTTTCTAACTGCCGCATCCTCCTCCCAAGTGACATGGAGCCTGAGATTCCATAGAGAGGTTCCATGAGATCTTGAATACCCACATTTCAAAATATGGTAGCTCCAATAGCTGCTAATATTTTCAATGATTTTTGGTAGCCTTGATGCATAAGCTGTTAAGACAAACAACAAACTTTTATGCATTTCCTCCAATATGTGAAAATACTTAGTGAGTTCAATCCATGAAGGCAATTTTTTTGTCGCTGGTTTCTTTTATAAATACAACACATTCCTTTAAATAATAACATCGAAGTTAGCTATTAAACGCTTGATACAAAGCCACAACTTGAAATTAATGTTAAGTGACAAGCTAAGTAATCAAAATCTTCAAAAGTACATGTTGCAAATATATTTCTAGATACAATATGGCTGGGCATTTGTTTCTTGTATGTGAGTGGAGAGCCAACTAACAAATGTTTCACTATGCATAACATCGAAAACTATGTTGTTGATAACAATGAAATTGGAGCCTCTAATTAGATGCGGAGAACCCAGTCTTTGCATTATTCCTAAAAATATGAGATATAATACTTGCAATCCTACATCTTAACTCAAAATCATCTTAACTATTAGTTATAACAAGAGCCTAAATAAGCATATTTCTAAAGGATGCATGATTTCCATCTTTAGTAAAGTCTCTATCATGTAAATTTGGTTGTGGTGATGGAGTTATTGTGCAAGCAAGCCATAACAATGATTCATTCATGGACTGCATTTGGTGATGATTAGGTCATTTAAAGAGTGCGCTTAAGAAATGCAACAAAAGTGACCATGAGAACTATGTAAAGAAAGGGGGACGCAAAAATTTTAAATGTATAGGGTGCAATTTTTGGGGGATATTATAGGGGCTACAACACAAGGCCTCCATATTTTAAAAATATTTAGAATCTAGATGACCATATTTCCCAAAATAGTTGTAATGTTTGTCAATCTTCTTACTCTTTTATTTTGGTCATTTTTCACCATTATGAGTAGAGTTTGGCTTAGAGGGATTGGGACCCTTATTTTTCTTGTTGTTGTGAGGATGTTGCTTCTTTGGATGTTTGGTTTTATCTTTCTATTGGGACACCAGGGCCTTGTTAGATGTACCTATAATATTAATTTCTCCAATACATAAGAGCTTGTCCCATTCTCTAATCAGAGAGTCACAAAAATATTCAAGAGAAGGTTTTTGATAGGAAGCCTTAGAGCTTTTTTAGTGGCACAAATGTATATACAAAAGTAGAACAAGTAGAACCAATCTTTGGAAGAACAATATATATGCAATGTTCATCCTCTGGATCATCTTGATTTTTTTTAAGAAAATGTCTAAGTCTTCTTAGATAAGTAATATTTAATGTAGGAGAAATCATTAGAACTTAAATTCATGATTTGATTTTCAAGATGATGAGATCTAATAATATTATGTTCATCAAATATCTTTTTCAACTTTTCCCAGGCTACATTTGGATCTTTGATTCCTTGAATGTGAAATTGCAAACTAGGAGAAATGGAAATTTCAATTATTCCATGTGATTTTTCATTCATATTATCTCATGTAACTCTCTTATCATCATTCATGGGGGGAATTTCTTTTCCCATGGTAATCCTATACAATCCTTTATTTCTTAGTACATCCTCCATGTGGGATTTCCATGAGAAATAGTTGGTACTAATAAGAAAAGTTTCACTTGTAGTGACCATGTTAAAATATATAGTGTTAAGCCTTATATAAGCCCAATGATAACCCAAAAACCCTCTATTAATCCATATATATTGAGAGGTCACATTTATATTTTTATATTGTTATGTAGACTAGAACCCCTAATGGGTCCATTTTATTATAATTGTATCCTTGATCTCGTATATATACTAAGGAGACCTAGTCCTAGGGTCATCAAATATTGTCTTATTTAGTGTATTTAGTGTGAAAGGATGTTTTCGCCTTGAAGTGGACTATAATTAATAGTTCATAATCATTTTTAAGGTGCAAGGATCATAATATTTAGAATGAGAGTTATTGATCCCAGGGATTTTATGCTTGAGAAGACATCTCGAGCAATATCTGGTTCAACTTTGAATCTTGGTTCACTATATCTTTTGAGATATGATCCAAGGAGTTAAGGCTTCTGAATGCTCCTAAATTTTGTCTCAAACAAGTTAGTTCAACATTTGCACTATAATGTTCTTCTTTGTATGCCTTAAGACCGTGAAACTTGGACCACATTGAGGTGAAATCATGGTGAACATTTGGTCCAAGTTACGGATCTTGGTTCACTATATTTTTAGAGATATTCTCTAAGTTATGCTTTTTGTATGCTCTAGAAATCAGTCTCAAACAGGTTGGTTTGGAATTTTTGTTATAATTTTTTTCCTATAATGCTTCCTAAAGTGAAATTGGACCTAATTATGAAGACATCCTTGGAATATCTAGTTCCATATTCATAATTTTGTTCTCTATACTTCTGGAGTTATACCATATGGAAATCAAGGTTTGTGAACAATCATGAAATAAATTTTAATCATGTCATATTGGTAATTTTGCTATATCTTCTTGTCTATAAATTTGTACTATGAAATCTTTAGGAATTTTAGCAGACATATAGGATTACCTTAGGTACAAGTTCCAAAATTATATTTCAATAATTGGATACGTGCCATGCTATACAAGTTTTCTTGTTGGAAGAGGCAAAAAAATCAACAAGTTTTGGGAAAGTTACTATAACTTTCAGTTGGCACATCAGATTCAGTTCACACTTGTGGAATTACAAAAGCTACATATAAGAGTATTATAGAAAAAGATTCCATATCTAGAAGGCCTCAAATCTCAAAGATATATCAATAAATATTCAACCACTCTAATACTCTCCAAATTACGATACATAATTTACTAGTGACCTAATTATTAATTAGAATATCCCCTTTTTTGGGGTACAATAAAGAGGAGGGATATTATTATTTTCCAACATGCCTCCAAAAAAACATACTACATGAATTAAATCTACTGAAGGCCCATCCTTGACTGATGAAGTGAAGAATTAGAATTTAGGTTATCTTAATTAGAGAAGAAATTTAATGAAATGGATGGTAGTATGTTGAAAAAGGTGGATTTCTTAGGTTCTCAAGAAAAGCTTAAAAGATAATTGGAAAAGATGATTAATGAAAATAAGGAAGGAATAGAGAAGAAGATGAATAAAAGTAAGGAAGGAATATAAAATAAGATGAATGAAAATAATGAAGAAATACAAAAATCCATGATTTCCATGGAAAATTTTCTCCTATAGAGGCTTCCTAAAATGGATGTGGAGTTCTAAGGAAATTGTGAACATAAGGAGAAGCATGTTGTTGAGAATCAATATCATATGGGGAGTATGTTATCACAATTGGAGAACACAAATTTTGGATCACAGAACCATAATCATGAATTTCCAATCCAAGATCTAGATGCTTTATGTTAGCACCAACAAACTACTACATTCTGAAGATCGATATCAAGAAATTTGATGGTAATGATTATGTAACATGAATATTTCAAATGGAGAAATACTTTGATATACAACAAGTGGCATCCTTACAAAAGGTAAATATTTCATCCATGTTATTAAAACAAGACCAACATGTATGGTATCAATGGCTTTGTGAAAGGAAAAGGATTCCATTATATCTTCGTCCATTTTTATAAAGGAATTGATATCAAATTATGGGTATATTAATAGCAACACATTATCTAGTAAATTGGTAAATATTTGACAAAAGGCCCTCCAGTTATATAGAACATTCAACAATTCTAAAAGTTGAGTCTCGAAGTAAAATATTTAGAAGATAACTTGTTAGACCTATTTATGTTAAATTTACAGAAAACCACCCAACATGAGTTGAATCGCTTTGAACCTAAATATCTAGAGCATTATTTTAGTCTTGCAAGGAAAGTTCAAAGTAAAAACATGGCCACTAGAAAATTTGTCACTAATAACTATAGAGAAAATCATTCCCTTTCAATGAATTGACAAGGTTGACTCCTCAATAAATAGATGAAAGAAGAGAAAAGGGACTATGTTTCAACTATGAAAAAAATATAGTAAAGGCCATAAATGCAGTGAGAAGAAATTAATCTACGTAGATTGTGAAGATGAAGAATATTACGAAATGCAAACTTCACTAAATCGAGAGATAGAAGAGACTACTCCAACAATCTCTTGTCATGCATTGGTAGGCATTAATACTCCACAAACCCTCAAGATAGAAGGATATATCAAAAGCAAAAAGGTAGAAATATTGATTGATTCAATTAGTACCCATAACTACATCAATTACAATTTGAAAAAATTCTTAATTGATTTGTATATCTAGCACCATAATTTCAAGTGATGATTGTAGATGGTGGTACCATAAATTGTTTAGGGAAGTGAAATAATATTAAGTTGAATATGAGGGAATATTTATTGGTAATTATCATTATTTCAATCCAAATGGGTGGTGTTTATGTTGTATTATAGGTCCAATGGTTACAATCATTAGGAACAATGGGCCTTGATTTCCAAGATCTTTTCATAATAATTTTCTTAGAAGGAAAATAAATTGAGATTATAAGTATACAAGGGAAGTCTAGTAAAGTGATAAGATCTAATAGCATGGCAACATTGATATAAAAGGGACACTAAGTTGTAGTTTCATGTGTTCATTAGATTTTCAAACATCTATATCCTCTACTCCAGTGGGTCTTCAAAACTTTATCAACAATAATGATAAGGTATTTGGAGAAATTCCTAAGTGTCCTCCACCTATTCAAAATCATGACCATGATATTCATTTGCAACCTGTAAGTGTACCACCTAACATTAGGCCTTACATATATCCACATGCACAAAACAATGACATTGAGTGTATGGTTCAAGAAATGTTAGAGGAAAACATCATTTAGCCTATCTAGAGTGATTTCTCTTCTCTAATGTTGATGGTTTAAGGATGGTGCATGCATATGTGTCTATACTACAAAAATCTCAACAAAATGACAATCAAAGATAAGTTTCCTATTTATGTCATTGATGAATTGTTAGATGAATTTTATGGATAAATTTTCTTTACCGAGATGGATCTTCATTTTGGATATCATAAAATCAAAATGAGGCATGAAGATATTCCAAAAGTAGCACTCAAAACACACGAAGGTCATTATGAGCTTTTGGTTATGCCATTGGGACTTACAAATGCACCTTCAACATTTCATAGCTTGATGAATTCTATTTTCAAATGCTTCCTTAGAAAATTTGTGCTAGTATTTTTTCATGACATACTAATTTAGAAAAATTCTTGGGAAGATCATGTACAACATGTTGATGGGGTCTTGAAGCTATTGAAATAGAAACAACTATACTCAAATCCTTCCAAATGTTCCTTAAATTAGGGTTCAAGAAGTGGAATATTTGGGTCATATTGTCTCACATGATGGTGTCAAGGTGGATCCTAACAAAATTAAAGCTATGAGAGAATGGTAAATCCCCAATACCTTGAGGAAACTCATAGGATTCTTAGGATTGATAGGATATTATTGCAAATTTGTCAATAATTATGGTTAAATAACAACACTTCTAACAAAAATATTGAAGAATGAATCATTTTCATGGACTAAAGAAAAAACAGATCATTTGAAGAACTTAAAGAGGCTACGTGTACAACTCCCATCTCGGTGACACCTAAATTCACAAAATTATTCATTGTGGAGTGTGATGCCTTAGGCCATGACATTGGTGTAGTTTTACTGTAAGAAAGAAGACCCCTTCCCTTTGAAATTAGTTAATTAAGGAAAGAACCTACTCGGACCCATCTATGAAAAATAAATGTTGTTCATACTACATACAGTTAATAAATGATGTCCATACCTAATAGGAAGAAACTTCAATGTAGAAAAAGATCATGATATTCTAAAGTATTCCTGGGAGCAAAGACTATCTTTAGAAGATAAACAAAAATGGGTCAAAAAGACATTGGGTTATTACTTTGAAATTATCTACGAAAAGGGAAAACAAAATATTATGTCAAATGCACTCTAAAGGAAAGAGGAATGCACAAATGATTTAATGATGTGCTATTTCCATTCCACAATATGTCTAGGTGGAAAAAGAAAGAATAAAGCGGCAACAAGATGAGAATATATGCAAGATCATTCAATAGATACAAGAGGACACTAATGCAATAGAAATGTTTATATGGAAAATTGTTTTTTTATGCTATCAAGATCGCTTATACTTATGTAAGAATTATAAAATTAAACATAAGGAACTATAGGAATTACACACTTCTCATATAGGAGTACGTTCAAGGTTCTTGAAGACACACCTTAGGATCAAGAAATATTTTTTTGGGGAGGTATTAAAGCAAAGGTGCAAAAAAAATGTGGTGGAACAAGTGGTATGCAAACAAAATAAATGAGAGACTATCACGACCCTGGGCTCCTTCAACCATTATCCATGCCAAGATAGCATTGGGAAGAAGTTTCAATGGATTTTATTACAGTTTTATCCAAATTTGATGGAAATAGTGACATATGGTAGTGGTAGATCAAATGATAAAGCATGCCCACTTTTTATCTCTTTCTCGTCTTTTTAAAGAAAGCGTTGTGGTATAAGAATTCATGGAAGTAGTTTAAAATATACATGGAATACCAAATATTATTTTAAGTGAAAAAGATCCAATTTTCTCTCAAAATTTTTGGACTAAATTATTTTATTGCTTGGGTATTCAATTGGCTCATAGCTCATGTTACCATCCTCAATCTGATGCGGAAAATGAGTCTGTGAATAAATATTTGGAAGGATATCTACATTGATTTGCATATGATAAACATAAAAAATGGGTCAAATGGTTTCCCTTGGCATAATGGTGGTATAACACATCCTTACATACTTCATCAAAAGGTCACCAATTATGGCACTTTACATCATCCTCCATCCATCACATCACCCTTGAAAGGGACTATAAAGGCTCAAGTAGTAGAGGACCACATACAACAACAAAAATAAGTTCTCAAACTATTGAAGGATAAATTGGTTATGGCACAAAATAGGATGGAACAGTAAGTAGATCAACATTGCAGTGAGAAGGATTTGGATGGGGGATTGGGTATTTGTGAGAATACAACCATATAAATAGATGTCCCTCAAGCAACAAAAGAAGGACAATAAATTAGCTTTGAGGTATTATGGCCCCTATAAGGTGTTGTGGAGGATTAGAAGTATGGCTTACAAATTGAAGTTTCCTTCATCTTCATATGTACTTCCAATCTTCCATGTTTCTTGCTTAAAGAAGGCATGGAAAATTTTAGGGGCTAATATTCACAGGTGCACTAATTTTCCATGCTTTTTACAAAAAAATGATTTGCTAATTTCCAATTTTTCTAAAAATGATTCACCCAAATTTTGTAGTGTAAAATTATTTCACCATAAAAATCGCCAAAATTTTATATAGGAATTGTATAAAATTATTAGAAATTTGAATAATTTTACAATAATATTGTAAAAAAAATTATGGATTGCATATGATGGACTACAATATTCGCCAAGGTTTCTAAACTTAAAGATAAATTTCCATCCTTAAAATTTTCCATGAAAGAAGGTAATCAATTATAAGATTCTATCCAAACTATTCTACCATAGATTAATGAAGAAGGAAAAATAATAGTAAAATCAAAAGCAATTTTGGAAACAGGGACTAAGCAACTGGGAAATTGAGCAATTAATAAATACCTCATCAAATTGAAGAACCTACCAGTGGAAGAAAAGACATAGGAAGATGAGTTATTCATGCAAAAAAATCCACAAGTAGTCAAATGTTGAGCAAAACACTTCTTTAAAGGGGAGGGGCATGTTAATCCCTGTATAAGCCCCATGTTAAACCAAAACCCTTATTAATCCCTCGATATTGAGTGATTACATTTCTATTGTTGTATTGTTATGTATGCTAGAACCCCTCATGGGCCCATCTTATTATAGTTGTACCCTTTGTTTCCTAGATATAGTAAGGAGACCGAGTCTTAGGATCATTAAATATTGTCTTGTTCATTGTATTTATTGTAAAAGGTAGTTTCCCCCTTGAAGTGGATTGTAAGTATTGGTTTCTTATCATTTTTAATTCACAAGGATCATAAAATATAGATAATACGGTTTCAAAAGTTGAGTATATGGAAAAATCTTGAAAAACTATATTGTTTAAAAAAAATTGGCACTAAAATTGGCACTAAAATATAGATAATACGGTTTCAAAAGTTGAGTAGATGGAAAAATCTTGAAAAACTATATTGTTTAAGAAAAGGCATCAATTACAACAAAGAGCCACATTGTAGGTGGAAGCTGACCCGTGCGGTGATGTAATATTTTTTCTCCCTCGCTATCTTTTCCTATAAGCTCACTTTTATACATAAGTTACTTTACGAGGTGAACCAATTTTATCAAACAAGCGAGAATCACTTTTATAGTGAAATTACTTCATAACTAAGATTTGCATGAAAAATAACTAAAAAAAGATCAAATTTATTTTAAAGTGTTTCATTTTGATAAGACAAGTGAAACACATTTTACAATAAAGTAATGAAATAACTTAAGTTTTAATGTACTTTGTTAAAAATTAACTTAAAAAGAAATTTGAACACAAGATTCTTACTAAATAAAATAAATTTTAACTAAGTGAGCTAGTGGAAAAGACATAAGAATAATAGTGATGAAGGGTGGGAGTGTTGTTGTTGTTGGAGAACTACCTTGAGCTGCATGCTTACTAAACAACATTTAAAAAAAATAATCCAAAACTCAACAATAATGGGTTAGATATTGGTCAGCTTATTTTTGTAATCTAGAAAAAATCATGCATAATTTCCAATAGACAGACATCAAGTAATCACATGATAAGCATAGAAAAATATGCAAAGAGACACAATAATTGTGAACCAACAGAAGAGCACGAATATATCATTATTATATGTCGAAACTAGAACCAAAATGATTACATTGTATGCATACATACATATATATATATATAGATTGCCGAGACACTTATGCAAGTCAAATTGTCCGACCAAACATGTTACTTACTCTATCATTAGTTAGCCTTCATTACATTACAAACTTGTCAACATGACTTGGGCTAGTTGGCTCCCCCAACATCTCCCCCACCCTCAAAGCCTTCTTCATCCCAAAGAAGGGGAGAGTTGGAGTGTAACAAAAATTGACAAAAAGGCAATTTTTTTTACATTCATAACAATGGTTCTAAAAAGTAAAATGCTAAGTACAATTTTTACAATAAAATTAGACTAAGATAGAACATTTTGCATATACTCACCATGTGCTTCTATTGTTGTGGCCAGAACCTTTGAAGTTGGTTGTGTTGACCTATTCTCTACTTGGTCAACTTCCTCTTCCTTTGATTGTTGTTATGAAGTTGAAACATATGTTGAAAAACTAGGTGCATAAAATTCATGGGTAGGCCTTGGTGAACGTGCTAATGGAGGTGGATTCATGCTCGGAAAGGCATTCTGATAAATAACTAGAGAGAAAATATACAAGTGCTCATCGAAGATAGACCATTCTCAAACTACCACTCTCACTTTAGCACTAGATTCTATGAGATGATACAAGTATTGCACATTTTCTTCAATAGGTGTGTTCTTTTCCATCTTTTGAGTAAAGGGCTTAGCTTCTTCATGTTGGGATTTATTTCCCTCTCTTAACCACTAACAATGTTGTTGTAGTAGCTATGAATAATTTTCTCTTTCTTGTTCCAGCTGAGTATTGAGTGTTTGTTGCATTTTAGTATCTGAAGTTTGTCTCATGAACAGGTCTCTAATAAGCATATCTTGAGCCTTTATCTTTGAATGAATAGAAGCCGAGTAGGTGGGCCAATTATTTAATGTAGTAGTAATGGAAACTCCTCTATCCAGTGTGGTTTCTAGAGTTTTCTTTTCTGTTAGAAACTCATTGTGGGCCTTTTGTAGGGCCTGTGTAAAATTAGGATTTACAAAAATTGAAGGTCTGATCAATATTTACGACACTTGTGCATGGATCTGGACATTCTGATTAATGAATTTTTCAACCAATTGTTGGACAACAACAAGATGGTCCTAAATCTTGCCTAGAGTTAGAATTTGTAATTTTTCTGTTGCCTGGCTTTAACATTCCAGCCAAGTCTCCCTCTCTCATTCCTATTGTTGCTAGGGCATACTGGTATCCTTCTTCCTTTTCTGCAGTATTTTCTTGGTAGCCTTAACAAATTTCTCTATAACTTGCAAATGTTGTTTATCACTAGAAAGCTTAATGTTGTTGTACTTAGCAGTCATGTCAACAGGCTTATTTTTTTCCTTGGATGTTGGAGTGGTTATTGTAGATGACTCTACAGATGTGTTTGAGATTGGAACTGGCTTGGTACTTTGTTGATTGATGACCGACATTGTACTGGTAACATGCACCTAAATCATTTTATATTTCAGTTGCTCAGTCAACACACTTGTTATCTGATGATCTTGAATAGTTTCATCATAGATGGTTCACTCAAATTAGTTATCAAATTGGCCTTTGAATTATTTTGAATATCCAACTGATTTAATTCTGATTGGTTTTCGTTTGATTGGTTCAACCCCAACTAGATTTTTTCTGACTGAGTATGCTTTGATTGATTTTCCCTTGATAGGGTCCTATTATGACTAAGTTTTCTTAGACTACTCTTTCTTAGATTGATATTTCTTAATCGATTATTTTTCAAACTTATCTTATTCAGATTGTTCCTTATCATATTTCTCATGGTCTGGTTGGTGGCGCTCTTCTAAAACATGGGTCAAATATTGGACAAGAGTATCATTTGACAAGACAATCCCAGTTACTGTGGGATTTTGGGCCTAATTTTAGTGCCATTGTGTTGACAATATTGAGACACGGAGCTAGCCTTGTGCTTAATGTTTTGATTAACTTCATTCATTTTGTTCTGAATGCCACTGTTAGTGTCGGTATCTTCATCCCTCCGTCAATGATCAAATTCTCTTGTTGCATTTCATTTTAGGTGTCTCGCTCGGTCAGCTGCATTCCATTAGGAGCATGGATCATCTGATGGTAGTGCATTGTTGTACATTTTCCCTCATGTCCTTTACCTTCTCACCCATTTCCATTCATCAAGATCATCTGCAGTCACTTTCTGTCTTTAAATTTCCAAAAGTCATTTCTAGGTTTTTAGTTTCATTAGGTCTAAGGTTTCATAAAAGAGGTCTTCAAAATGTCCAATAACAGCCAGCAGGCACTTGAGGAGGTTGAATAAAGTTCCAGTACCAAGAAATTTCATAATCAATTGCTCAGAAATGTATTTTTCCTCAAAACTTTGTTTTGAGGAAAAACAGAGTATTTTAGGTTTTCATTGTATAAATTCATGTATTTTCAGTTCTCTTGTATGTAATCACTTCAGTGGCAACCCTGGTCACCTTGAAAAGCTTCAATAGCTCCATCCCTTGCAAGGCAAACAAAAATCAAGTCATTCAGTTCATCAGAAGGCTCAAATAAAGTAAACTGCTCAAAAAATAGAGGTGAAAAGTAAAGTCATATGGCAAACATTATAAAAATGTGTTTTATGAATCAAAAATTAAAGGGCTCTTGTATATAAACCATTTTTTACAATTCAAACACTCATTGGCATTCCAAGAAGCAAAATTGACCAAGGTGAAAACCATGTTGGGAAAAGGGAAGCAAATCGCAGCAAGAGCACTCAGTTTTAGAGGCGCAACGCACCGGGTGAGAGGCACAGCGCATAGGGCACTCCTCCTTAGTGTAAAATTTGAACTGGTGTGGCACACACAGAAGGCACGACGCGTTGGGTTTGAGGCGTGGCACATAGAGCTGCCAAGGCCGATTTCCTCAAAAAATTTATCACATTGCCAAAATCACTCAAGTCTTCTAGTGTGCAAGTAAGTCAAGATCTTTTCCTTGCTAGTGAAGGAGTTTGTCTTAAAAATTTATGGTGGTTGTGTGGAAAAAATCAAACCCTATTTCCTTGCAATTTCTCAAAAACCATTGCCTAGGGTTTGCATTTGTCATTTTGCTACCAAGTTCATTCTACCACTCCCTCATTTTTTCACTCCTACATTTATTTTCCCAGCTTACCCACCCATTCCCTAAACTCCCATATTCCTAAAAATCATTTACCCCTATCCCCAAATCCCATTTTCCCAAATCTTAATTACAAATCCCCAAACCCTAATTGTTGTCTCTAAAACTCCCATATTGTTCCCTAATCCCCTATTTCCCACAAAACCTTGTCATAATAGTCCCAAAACCCCTCATATCCTCTCCCTCCACGGTCCCTCACATATCCTTACCCTTGGTGGTAGAAAACATCAAAATCACCATAAATCTCTTCATACTCATCAAGAAAACTCACACATTAGCAAGCATAGAATCTGATCCTTCATATGACCGAGAAGAAGAGACACACAGTGACTCTCCTATAGAAGTGCATGCACCAAGGAGACCTCATAGGGGTGGCAAACATATAAGAGAGGAGCCTACTTCACTTGCTGAGCTGCAGACCTGCTCTCTTGCTATCACATGCTTCCAACACCAATCCTGTTATCAGTTCTGTGAGATGGTTGCTAGAGTCTAGTATCATCATGAGCTAGCCCGGTTGTTTATGCTTCATCTACATGATGGCCAAACCACTCTAGCTGGTGTGACATTTACCTTGACACCAGAGTCTATTTCTCTAGCAACTGACATTCCTAATGTCGGAGAGCAGTGGAACAAAAGGCAGCAGATTGGTAGGGAACACTATGAACCATACATCAAGCTCGGTTATTTAGGACAACTCAACAGAGTGTTTCCCTTTCGGTACCTGAAAGAGTCATATGCTCCCTTGATGAAACTCATAATGAAATATTTCAACTGTGAGGGTTGGTTTTCTCGCCTATATGCTTATCATATCAGATTGTTGATGCACTTTACCAGGGTGAGAATGATGAATCTCCCCTACTTCATGTGTCAAAATATTGAGAAGATGACCACACTAGTACAACATAAGACTCCTTAGCAGTAGTTTAACAGTATATACCATTTTGCACTCATTAAAATTGTGGTCATGCATCAACTTGGTTTGTAGGGAATCTCATGGGAGGATTTCATTTCTCATGAGTTCTTCATAGCTCCTCAGGTACCTCTAGAGACTTTTCATGAGATAGGTGGACCTTCTCATCAGCAGCAGGGTCATGAGACACAGACCGCTAGTGTGCCGCTATTTTTCACATATCAAAAGGGCACTAGACGGTTGTTTGCAGCAGAAAAGCGAGTATTATCTCCACTCGAGGTGGCAGGGGTCTTGCTTCCTTCATCAGCACAGTAGGTTCAGCACAAGAGAAATAGGCCATTACATGATGAGGGGTCTTCAGGTGAGCAGGAGACCGATTTCATTCTCATTCAAGACGATGACACGGATTTGGGCCTACAAAGCTCAAAGCTCAAGGAAGTCATCCAAGAGCAACAGGCGAACATCAATGCTTTGTCCCTCAACTTGGAAAGAGCCGAGTGGATAATAAAGTACCTAGAACAAAGAAACAAGCAACTAGAGGATCAGAAAACCATAATGGAGCTTAGAAACATACAAGAAAACCGGCAAGCTGCCAAATGGAGGAGAGTCAAGTTCACAATACTTGAGCAAGAAATCAATGCTGATCGTGAGTCTTGGTTGGAGAGGACTAATATCCACTTGGAGAGGATGTTGGAGAAAACCATCGATGAGAGGAATATATTGAGAAACATGGCATATCATTATTTGTCAAGGAATATGGTGTGCTAAGCTAGAATCAGGAGCTTGAAGGCAAAATTGAATAAGAGATCGAGGAGGCAAAATGCACAAGATAAAATTCAGATCTTGGCTGAGGCTTCCTTGGCCCAACACAGCACTTGATGGAGAACACTCAGCCCAAATTTCAAAAAATTTGGGACACTTTTTGCATTTTTGAAATTTTTGGGCTAAAACACAAAATTTTCTGCCCAATGCGTCGTGCCACCTGGCACTCGCTTTTGATGGAGGCCTCCAAATGACAAAAACTCAGCATCTTTGGATTTTTCTTGGAAAAATATGCATGCCTACCAATGGCCAAGAAATTTTGACAGGTTTTGAGCCCCCAAAAAGGTAAAAAACACCCAAAAAATGACCTTATTGCCCCTATTTTGACACACAGGAAGCAGTGTTGGGAGAACTCAGTTTTGGAGGGGAAAATGGAGGCCAAATTTAAAAATTCCACTTGATCAAGAAAGAAGATAGGTAGACCTTTCCAACAAGTACACTTGGAGAAAATTTGGACACCGGGAAGGCCTCCAAAAGTGGTTTCAAACAGGTGCTACGCATAGAGAAATTAGCGCGGTGCATAGGGGAAATTTTGCTCAGTTTGACCAAGTATACTCTGTTTTTCACCTAGTTCCTTGACAGTTTGAATTTTCTCTTTCTTAATGTCAAACTCTTGATGTAATTTAATGTAATTTTATGGATCTTGATTTAATTATGTTGAATTTTTACTCATAGAGATAGATTCATCCATGAAAAGGTAGTTTGCAACTGAATGAATCAGTTCCCTAGTTTTTAGAGGCATGTTGTTACACTGCCTACTTTTTAGTTCTTAGTTTAGAATTTGTTGGGAAAGCTCCTAAAATCATGAGCTCAACCCCTAGAGGCTAGGATGAGTTTTTTTTTTGCCTATATCTTATGTTTTTTCAGTCATTAGCATGGTTGGAATTTTGAGAAAGCTTGGAGCTTCATTGTATACTCATCTCAGCAGTTTTGGCTAAGGATAGACTAGGGCTTGCAACACTTTATGGGATTCATGTGGCATCTTGCTTTGGTTTTTTGTTTCCTTCTGTAAATTGTAAGTTTATATGTGTTTTATGTATGCCATTATCTCTCTTGCTTCTTCTTAACTAAAACAAACAAGGATAAAGGTAGAATCCATTGAAATTGCAGTGCTCTACCTAGGGTTTGCTTAGTTATTGATGTTTTCAACTGTTTGAAGAGGATCCCTGAGGTTTCCTTGCCCTCTTCAACTCCTCACTTGTCTAAATCTTTCCATTGCATTCAATTTGAAGTGCCAAATTAGTTGCCTACCTTGCCCCATAGAGATCTCTGCAAAACTGAGCCTCATTCCCCAGACCCAAATTTGCCTTTCCATTTGAGCCAACAAACATTATTAAATTCAATAAAAATATTTTGCACACATACCTAGCCTAATATCAGTATTCATATATGTCATATCAATCCATCATTGATCATATTTAGCTGAGATTGACAAGGAGAGAGCCCTCTCCCGACCTGGTAGGGCTAGCTACCAGGTTAAGCGTGGTTTGATGTTGCCCTAGATCCTTCCTTTCTTAGCCTGAGGCAGATTTAGGCCCTAATAGCTACCAATAAAAATATCTTTGTAACTTTCTAGGGAATATTAGATTTGACTCTTAATAGAAGGATTTTTAGGCTTCCTTGTCTTCTTGGTTGCTTTTTCTTCTGGTTGGAGTTGTTTATTGACTTCATCTAGTTGTTGTTTCTTTTTAGGATCATCCAGTTTGATTTCTTTGAGCACTTTCTACCACTGAGATGACTTGGTTTTGGATGGGGTGGACTTAGGACTAATAGATTCTTTCTAGGAGGACTTCTATGAAGATTTATGGAAGGGGAGTGATAGGTCAAATTTAAAGGGTTACAAATATAAGAAATCCTTAACTTCTTCTTTGACTTCAACATCCTTCAAATGGGTGATGATGTCGGTGGATGGATTGAAAACTGTAGGTGGAATGACATAGTTGGTGTTGGACTATCTACATAATTCATCAAATATTTTGTCAATAGATGCTTGGTAGGTGAGTTCCTGAGGGTCGACTTCAGCAGAATTGTTATACTATACCTAGGTATTATCTAGTAATAACTGGATATGGGAGCAAGGGGGAGGGTTAGACAGACATGTTGAGGGACACTCCATTTGATAGAAATGTTCTTGACATTCAAGAGGAAATTTCTAAAAATTTCATTGGAGCTTAACGACTAGGGTTTCCCCAACCAACTATTGGAAAAAATTCTAAAATTGTTCATGAGGAGTGTATCTTTCTTAGTGAAGTCTTCCTTCCCAACGAGTGGGATATAATTCATATCTATCCAAATTAAAAAGGAAGGAACGAAAATGGCCTTCCCATAATTTGGGAATCTTGGTAGGCAACTTTGACAAGGTTGGCTACATTGTCTTCCCAGTTATATTCATGTCCATAATTCACTATCTCACCAATGGATTCAAGCGTTGTGAGTTTAATGTATTAGCTTTGACCAATTGAGGTGTGTCATAAGGAAAAAATTGTGCAAATCTATCTAACAAGGGGTTCTTGGACTTTGCAGATAGCCAGACCTCACATTTTTTTCCTAGATGCCCCTCCAACAAACTTCGTGAGCCACTTATTAGCATCGACTATATTCGAAACCTTGCTTCCTTTGTAAGGTAACCCAATTATTAAGTGGGTAGTGGTACCAAATATGGATTGTAATTGTCCCAACCTAAATTTTCCATTTTGATACCTAATGAATAGTTATTTTGCAGCCTCCTCTTTCATCCCCTACAGGGCTGTGACTAGCAGAGCGCCAAGAATGTTGTGAATTCCAACTTTTTCTAAGAAATCAATTCGGGCATTCCATTGATCTCCCATCTTGGCGCAAATTATTTTCCCATGTTGATTCCTAAAACTTCTCTTGTTTGATGTTATGCATGCAAATTTCCAATTATGTTTTTCCAATGAGGTCAAATCTTGCCTTAGTTCAGAGTTTGACTTTAATCTCTTCTTCATCGGAACTAGATTTTCACTTTTCCTTGGTGAAATCATCTCATAATTCTTTTATTCAGAGGGAATCAAGAAGTTAAAAGTCAGAAATAACAGGGCTTAGTATATCAGGTATATCTTTGATTTCGCAAGGGGCGTCAATAGGAATTTCAGGAAATATTTTCAATAAACCACGGTGCTCTTTAATTTTTATAGTAGTTCCATTGATTTTTCCATCATTAATGGTCAATTAATGCCTTCTGAAATGTTTCTTTAATTTACGATTGACTCTTCAATAGTTACCATACTCATGCATGCCTTCTATTCACCACCTTTCCCACATAGTGGGTAGTAAATGTGAAGTATTTTAAAATGACCTCTACTAATAATCTAATGGCAATGGTATGTGTAGAATGTGTAGCATGTCATAAAGGGATGGCGGTACTTGATTAATTTGGATGGATGGCGAATATCCTACTGATTGTTTATACTTTGTGCGATAAGCCCATAAAACCACTAGAACTTTATCATCCTAGTCATCTCTGTTGACATTACAAATTTTCATTAATATTTTATTCAGTGTTTTGTTGAACGACTTGACATAACCATTAGCGTGTGGATGATACATAGTAGTGTTACATAGTTTGATCATAAAATTATTCGTCAATAATTGGATTGTACCATTTAAAAAATGGGTTCCTCTATTGTTGATAAGAACTAGGGGACAATTGAATCGAATTACTAAGTTTTCATATATAAATTTAGATACAACTTCTTTAGTGCAGGATCTAACTAGATTAACTTCTGCCCACTTTGTTAGATATTTGACTTCATTTATTATATATTTTTCTCCCTTCCTCTAACCCATTTTTGGAAATGGGTTGACAAAGTCGATCACTCATATCTCTAAAGGAAGTGAATGGATAACTGAGTGCAACGAAATTTGGTATTTCAGTAAAGGACAACCCATTCTTTGATATATATCAAATTTTGTGCATATTGTCGAAAATCCTGGAATAGTGTTGGCCACCAGAGTCCTGCTTGCATTATATTCTATGTGGTTGTATAGTGTCCTCTAACTCCCCCTTTGCGTGCTTCGTCAATGATTACTTCTCTTTCATGTTCTAAAGCACATATGTGAAGTACTTCATCAATTCCCAACTTATATAATTGTCCATTTATTAATGTGTATTATGTTGCTTTTATAGAAAGTGTTTTTCTTTTTATTTGATAGACCTTAAGATGATTTTTCGGTATATAAGAATTTTTCAATTTCGGAAAGTTTTGATGGAACTACTTCAATTCTGAATAGATGTCATCATCCATATCAGTTGGTTCTTCCTGAGACTTAAGTCGATATAGATGTTTGACACCAACATTATTTTTTTTCTCTTCGTACAATAACTTCGAATTTGAATTCTTGGAATAATAATAACCATTGATAGATTCAACCTTTATGAACTAGTTTATTGACAAGGTATTTTAACGCTTGGTGATCAGTGTAAAATATGAAAGGGTTGGCCAAAATGTAGTTTCGAAATTTTTGAAACAAAAAAATCATTGCTAGAGCTTCACGTTCTACCATGGAGTAGTTTCATTCAACTTTATTAAGATTCTGACTAGCATAGTTGTTTAGATGGTCTATGAGTTCCTCGTCGGGTTGAGCTAGGATTGCTCCAACTATGACATTTGATGCATCGACATGTTCGTAGAATTGTTTAGACGAGTCGAGAAACTTAAGGGTTGGAGATTTAACTAATTTGTTTTTTTAAAACTTGAAAGACTCATCACATTCATTATACCAAATAAAAGGAACATCTTTCCTTCGAAGCTCGTCGATTATAAATGTGATGTTAGATTAATGTCGAATGAATTTTCTATAATATCTTGTATTTGCTAAGAATATTTTGATTTCTTTCTGATTAACATGAGGCTTGAAATCTATGATTACCTTTATTTTCACCATATCTACTTTGATCCCTTCCTTTGAAACCACGTGGACCAACATCATTCCAATAGGTGTTGCAAATATGCATTTTTTTCTATTCAAGGATAAAAGTATATGATGACAACACACAAGCATCAGTTGTAGCCACTGAATATGATATTTTAGTAATGTGTACACAGTCCAATCATCAAAGCATACCACCATTGTTTTATAGATATACTCTTGGAATGCATTGACAACAATTATTGAGAATACTGTTAGGGCATTCTTTAAACCAAAAGGAATTACTCTCTAACAAAAGAACCAAATTCAATAACAAAATTTGTTTTTTCTTGATCTTCTTACGCTATAGCTACTTGGTTATAGCCCAAGAACCCATAAGTGAAGGAATACCATTCATGTTCCTCGACCTCGTTTAAGATTTTGTCAGCAAATGGAGTTGGGAATGAATTCATGAGTGCTAATTTATTTAGTCCTTGATAATTGACACAAATGTGTAGTCTGGATGAGTCATGCTTCTTTGGCTGAATGACCATAGGGCTTTCCCACTATTATGTTTCTATAGGGTAAATAATAACAGCGACTAACATTCCTTCAATTTCTTTTTGCACAATGGGTTTATACTTATGTGCAAGCTTATAAGGTTGGTTCTTTATTGGTTTAGCTCCCAAAATGAGATTGATCTTCATTTCTCCCATTTATTTGACAAGTCCTTTTAAATATTTCAAATCTCGAGTGAATACATCTTGGTATTCCTTAAGTAGATCAAAAATTCAACTATTTGTTTCTCTGACCAGTAATCACCAAGCCAGGTGATTATTGGTCGATCTTCATTTGATATGTTGACTTCACGTATTTTAATCTCAGTGTCCATCCAGTCAGGCTCTTTAGATTCATCGAGTTGTTGTTCTCCGACTTTAATTTTTTGGTATTCTGGCTAGAAGTCTAATTTTCCCAATTTCTCTACTTCTTCTTGTTTACTAACTTTATATATTGTTTGAATTCTTTTATAATTTGTAGGATTATTTTTATTCAAACGAAAGCTTTGACCAGTAATAGGTGATTCTTCAATTTCTAAGTTGTTGGCCTATTATGTTCTAATGTATATGATATATAATTACAGGTTACTGAGGCATTGCATGATTTTCATTTGTCGGTTGGTTTTTCTATGATAAAATATTTAATTTTTTGAACTACATCCTTTAAGTTTGATTCATCTACTTTGAATTCAAAATCCTTGATGATTTTTTCCTTTAATTCTTTCCATTGAAGTGATTGACCATGAGCTTCTTCTAATTTATACCATTTATTTGGTAGGTCATCGAAGGTGCTTGGAAACATGTGTGGACAAACTTTCTCATCTTTATAGCTGATCCTTCTCCATTCTAATTCACATGTTTGAATATGAGTGACAGGATCTTGTCCTACGCTAAAAGTGGGTATGTTTGTTTGTGCACATAACATTTTTCCTCCAAAGCCTTCCATAAACTATGTGTTGCAATCATCCATGTTTGAAGTTAAGATGAATAGGTATCCCACCATCTCATGACTTGTCTTGTGAAGGTTTCTACTAGACTCTGCATTTTGCAATGTTTTCCAATAGACTTTGTTACTTGCTCGACATGATTAATAGGAGACACCCTTTCTTTGATTCAAATCTTGTTATTGGAATCATTTGTTAAATCTGTCAGAAGTAGAGAAGGTTTTTCTTGACAAATTTGAAATGGCCTAAATTTTCCAACATTATTTTTCTTTGGATTCATAATTTTCAATTTTCTATTCATAAAGCTCCATGTCAGAATTTTGTTCGATGGAGAGGTTGAGATCATGTTAGAATTTCACTTTGGTTCAACATTGTCATGATCCTCGTGCGGTACTTGATAGAGTTGTTTCATTTCAGCTCCTTCGTCAGAAGCTTCAACACAAGGCTTGCCTTCACGGGGGTCTAAGGGGATAATAATCTTTTTATTTTGATTATCAGATCTCGGAATTTCCACAATATTCATTTTGAGTTTTCGACGTTTAGAGCCAATACCATGATCCATCATCAGGAAAAACCTACAGAGAAGAGAAGAGAAATGGAGGGATAAATAGGAGAAGGATGAGAAAAAAAAAAAAGAGTCGACCAGTAGATTGATCTAAAAAGTAAAATAGGTTATTTATTAAATATTTTAATTATTTTAATTTTAATTTTAATAATGATAAATTTATTTATATAAAGTAGATTACTTATTAAAGCTTAACCTAATTATTTTAATTTAATAATAAATTCAAAATCACTTTCATAATTTGATCAAATTATAATTTTATTAATAATATTAATATTGATAATAAGGAAAGATTTGATTAATACCTCAAATTAATAGGATACTTCTAAATTTATATATGATAAAAAAATATAAGAAAATATTAAGGTACATTTCAATTAATAATCCTATGATACAACTAATGAGATAAAATACCTAGAGTTTAATTAATAATAATAATATACCATTGTTACTATTAATAAGAAATTAATGAACTAATAATAAGATGCTTAGTTCTTAATATGAGGTGCTATTATGATTAATAACATGGAAAGGGTAGATAAATTAAGATTTATTAAATTATTTTGATTTTTAATTTAATAATGATAAATTTTGTTTATATAAAATAAAATATTTAGTAAATTTTTAACCTAGCTATTGGAGGAGGATTGAGGAAACAAGTGTATAAGGGGAGGAAAGAGAGTAGGAGAGGAGAGGGAAAAGAGGGTCAATGGAGAAAGGAATGAGCCAGTATATGCTCCTAAGGGAGTAAGGGAAACCAACTTCTGCTAACTTCTAAACCCCCATCCCTGTTGAGATTGTGCGGATGTTTTATAATTTCAAGGGCTTCTTGAATTTTTTGCTTGTACTTATGGTTCTCATTGGTGATAATCTTGGTGTCTTCGAGAGATATATGGTGACAAGTTTTTTCTGAATGCTTTGCTAGGGCTGAGGATTGAGCTCTACCATTTTTAATGTTTGTGCCATGTTCTTTTAGTCTAATTTTAAAAGATCTTCCAGTCTCCCCAATATAACATTTTCCACAATATAAAATTGTAATATACTGCTTTCTGAGTACCCTAGCCAGCTTATCCATGACTCCCTATATGTGCGGAAGATACACTTTTCTGCTAACAACCTGGGAGCTTGAAACAATGTGTTTTCTTTATTTTCGACCCTTGCTCATTTTATGGTCTTGATGATGTCTAACTTTTTATATCCTAAGCTAGCAAAGACTCTCTTTAAATATTTGATTTACTCTTCTATGTGCATGGAGTCTGATATTTTGAAAGCCCTAGTGAACAAAGTCTTGAGAACCCCCATCTTCTGAGTTGGGTGATGGTGAGAGTTAGCATGAAGATATTTATCAGTGTGTGCTTTCTTTCTAAATACTTTGTGCCCCAATGATCCATGTTCATTTCTTATAAGGATAATGTCTAGGAATGGTATCTTATGAAAATGTTATTTTGGGGAGACTAGAAAAACTTTTAAAATTAGATTAAAAGAACATGGCGCAAACATAAAAAATGGTAGAGCTCGATCCTTAGCCCTAGTAGAGCATTCAGAAAAAAATTGTCACCATATCTCTCTCGAAGATACCAATATTATCACTAATGAGAACCATAAGTACAAGTGAAAAATTCAAGAAGCCCTTGAAATTATAAAACATCCGCACAATCTCAACAGGGATGGGGTTTAGAAGTTAGCAGAAGTTGGTTTCCCTTACTCCCTCAGGAGCATATACCATCTTATTCCTTTATCCATTGACCCTCTTTTCCCTTCCCTCTCCTTCTCTCTTTCCTCCCCTTATACACTTGTTTCCTCAATCCTCCCCCAATAGCTAGGTTAAAAGTATATTAAAATTTTTATTTTGTATAAATAAAATTTATTATGATTAAATTAAAAATCAAAATAATTTAATAAATCTTTATATAACTACCCTGGCCATGTTATTAATCATAATAGCACCTCATATTAATAACTAAGCATCTTATTATTAGTTCATTAATTTCTTATTAAGAGTAATAATGGTACATTATTAATATTAATTAAACTCTAGGTATTTTATCTCATTAGTTGTATCATAGGATTATTAATTGAAATATACCTTAATATTTTCTTAGATTTTTGATCCTATATAAAGTTAGAAGTATCCTATTAATTTGAGGTATTAATCAAATCTTTCCTCATTATTAATATTAATATTATTAATAAAATTGTAATTCAATCATTAAATTATGAAAGTAATTTTGAATTTATTATTAAATTAAAATAATTAGGTTCAGATTTAATAAATAATCTATTTTATATAAATAAATTTATCATAAAAATAAAATAATTAAAATATTTAATAGATAAGCTATTTTACTTTTTAGGTCAATCTACTGGTCTGCTCTTTTCTTTTTTTTCTCATCCTTCTCCTATTTATCCCTCCATTTCTCTTCTCTTCTTTTTAGTTTTTTCCAGATGATGGGTCATGGTATTGACTTGAAACCTCGAAAAATAAAAATGAATACCGTGGAAGTTTCGAGATCTGATAATCAAAATCCTCACGACAAAAATCTCCAAACTCTAATCTTTTTATTGTTACCTTTTAGCTTAATTCTATATTTTTACAATGATATTTTTGCCTTCATTTTTCATCCCCATTTTCGACCAACTAATTTCGGGTATGCATGGATTCCATCAACTAAGTTGATGAATTCAAATTTGACTATCATCAGTATCCCCATTATGGAAGTTTGTACATGTTGAAGCATCCCTATTGGTTAAATAAATCTCTGCTCGACTAGTTTAAGATAATTAGTCATTTTGTGCAAGTTCAGTCAACCCATATTAATCCATGTTTCTCTTGGAAGAATGTTTACCTATGAGCCAAAATCCACCACAAAGTTTCTAACTATATATCCACATATTTATAAGTCGACTTGTGGATCATGGTCTTCTAATTGATTTCCTTGTGATATTTGTCGAACATTTTTCCCTTTTTCTCTATTTCCATTGCAGTTTTTCATCATATTCAACAGTTATACCAAAAGAGAAATATAATGTTCTTTTTTTTATAATTCAAGAAATTATTCCATAATTAGATCCTTATATTTTCATTTTTGGTTAGTTCCTTTCATAAAGAATTTGACAGATTTTGACATTATATCATTTTTTCCATGCATATCAAGTTATTTCGTCATGTTCTTAACTGGTAGAATCACTTGGTGGCATTGATTATTGTTATTTCTCCCTGCTATAGAACTTGTGACTACATGAAGGCTTTTAGAATTTAAAATCTCATGCTTGGGAACTGTTTGTAATAATTTAACAAACTTTTTATTTAAGATTTTTCTCAATAATTTAAGGAAAATATTCCAAAGAATGATCACCCAGACCTCACATATTAGAGAAGCTCAAATCAATTTTATCTTTCAAGGGGAATTCTATAGAAATTTTACCTTCTTACCAATGGGTATAGCAGTAAAATGTTTCTCGACCTTGACCATGACCATGTCCTCTGCAATTATATCCTCCTCTTCCTCCGCCATAACCTCCTCGACCTCATCCTCTTCCACCGAAGGATGGTGATTCACTGAATTGGTCAATAGCCTAAGTATGATAGAAAACATGGTAATTATGTGTACTTTTTCCATTAAGTGGACATTACTGAGTGGAATGCACATTGTCTTCACAAACAGAGCACCACTTCGGCTTGGAGTTTCATAAGATAATATTGACAATATTTAGTTGAGTGGATAGAGGAAACTTGGCAAATATCACAATACATGTCGGACTGTATTCTTCGAACATCTTGGCTAAAATAATCTAAAAAATTACAAGTATCTTTCGTATGTCTTTCCATGTGGCAATTAGTACACCAAAGATGACTCCTTTGAAGTGCCAATTACATTAGAGAATTTTGTAATGGTGTATTTTGTCTTCATGTTTGTTATCATTGGATGAGATAGTCCAATGGCCTTCATCATCTTTCTTAATGCATTGTTCTTATTTCAATGCTTCTTCACAATTTTTAACTTCATGCATTCTAAGCGGTCCTCATATTTTCTAAAGTAGACCATCCGCATACTATTAAAATAAAACATGTTCTTCAATGGTATATGGAATCTGTCTCAAAAAATATTTGAATCATTTGTTATACTCAAATATATATTCATTTGGTATTTACTTGATTTCCTTTAGTTTCTTGGGCTTCAAGATGCTTAACATCTTGTGCTTTAAAGAATGTAAGAAAACTAGTTTTAATTTCGTTTTTGACTTAGGTTTTTTCTATGTAAGGTTCATAAACCATGTTAATGTTCATCTTCTTAAGGTTGTAGTGCACTACGCCATTTACTTTTCTTCATCGTTTATATGATTCTCAGTCCAATTTTTTTTGCAGACAAACTAGTGCCTTTTCGGGTCTTCACCACCTTCGTACATGGGTATGTGGTTCAGACCCATTTTGATTGAAGGAGGTCAAAGAGGTGGAGATATTAAAATTTTACTTAGATGGTTTTTACTATTAGACTCGTCATCATATGACGTATTCTTATTTTATTCTTTGTCAATGATAACTTGTGATAATGACTCGTCGATCTGACACACCTTATCTATATATTATGTGAACTGACTTTCTCGAGGTTGTGACTCTTCATCGACCACTTCTGTATTTTGGGTTTCTTCAACAGATAAAAGCTGTAATAGAGGGGTACAAGTTATTCTACTTCAATATTATTATTTGATTGATCTTGGACATAGTTTTCTGTCTCTTGAAAGTTTCTTTGTTCTTTTTCATCATACCATATTATAGGTATTTCTGAATAATTTCGTGAATGAAGAAATTCTCTAACGCTGGGATTCACTATTTCTATAGTTGGATTTGTTCTTATTGCTAGACCAGAGTCGTCAAATTCCATGTCATCTACTTGATCTCTAGAAATTATTGGTAGACCTTCATTCTCTATCATTGTAGGTGGTGCTACACCTCTCAACTCTTCTGAGGAGTCTCTGCATCTTCACTCTCACACTCCCGATTCTATATTCTTTTCTTCTAATATTATTATTCTCTAATTTTCTCTCATCATTATTGTCTCTTATCCTTTTCTATGTTTTGTATATTAATAAATTGTTTATATTGTTGATCACTATTTGGTTGGTTATTTTCTTGTTGTTGTTTCTTGGAAGCCGACTTTCTTCCTTCCATCATTGCCTATTATGTGTACTTCTCCAACTTTATTTTTTTCTTTTCATTTTTCTTCTTTATTTCTCACAATCTGTTACCCCACCCCCCGCCCATGCCAACCTGAATTAGTTTGGGTTTGAAAAGAGGGATCCGTCATCCAAGATTATTTTCTTAAGAAATAATCCCACGCTTCTTTTGTATCTTTACACCAAGCATCTATAAATTTTTTCCACTTGGTTTGGTATTTCTTCCAACGAATATTGGTTGGTATCCCTAATGGTGGTTAGTACTCAATAATTTGTCTTTCACCTTTTTGAAGAAGGAACTTGTGTAAAAGGGTAGGGATTGTGCAAAAGAAACCATTGTGCAAGTTGTCCTAAAATCCAGTCTTAATATGTTCGATTGAATTCCAGTCTTCTATTGTTTGTTCTTTGTAGTAGTCTTCAATAATCGACTAAAGCCACTCATGTAAATTGATTTGACGATTGTTCAAAATCTGTAGTAACAATTAGAGATTAGTTTCATTTACAGGTATTATCATGGGAAACACAGTCGAGTTACTTCTTGATTTCAATTGGGTTGCCTTCTCTAAATCATTCATGTGCTTTCGTAAAGAAGTTAGCTCCAGCTTCTACAATTGTTCGACAAATTATGCATCTGTAGTTCTTTAAATAATTATTAATCTTTTCCTCCCACCATAAATGTATCTCATCTAATGTTAACATTTATGCTTGCATTATCTATGACTCGAGTTCTAACTACCGACAATGAAACCAATGTTGTAATCTAGCGAAAAACATGCATAGTTACCAAAATACATACATCAAGTAATCACATGATGATCATAGACAAAGATGCAAAGAGACACAATTAAGGGGAACCAATAGAAAAGCATAACTATATATTTATTATATATCGAAACCAGAACTAGAAATATTACATTGTATGCACACAAACATATATATAGATTGTCAGTACAGTTATGAAAGTTTAACTATCCGACCAAATATGTTTCTTAGTCTATCATTAGTTAGCCTTCATTATATTGCGTACTTATCGACATGACTTGGGCTAGTCAGATGAGTCGACTAGCTCCTCCAATACTTACAAAGGAAATGCATATTTTCTCACTGTTTCATATTTTTGAGATCACACAAAGCACTCAACAAAGAGCATACCCAATGAAGAAAACACATTTTTCTTAGTTTCTGATTTGTCGAGGTCACATAGAGCTTAGGGGGAAGAGAAACATAAACTAGAAAGTGTAGCAAAATAGGAATATAAACATAAAATTGAAATATGAAATATGTAAATTATTTTTAAAAAAAGAGTGTATCTGGAATGTATACCTATAGATCACTAATAAGAGTAGTGCTTCAAATAGGCTCTGATACTATGTTTGGGTAGAGAGGGTGTTCCATACAAGACGAACACCTTTACTAACCACTCACACAATAAAAGATCACAATTATAGCATTTTTACGTGGTTAAAACCCTCTAAGAGGGAAATAGTTCATGTGCCTCAAAAATATAGCCTCTTGAGGGAATATTATTGATTTAAAATAAAATATTTTTACATAAGGGAGTTCTCACAAATGATCATCAACCATGAACCACCATGCTCTTTAAATGGAGATCATGGAATAATCAAGTTTTAAACCACGAATCAATAACCATTAGTATTCATGATAATCTAATTCGATGGATTTCTCTATGTCTAGAACATATCGTGACCATACGATTACAATGACACTAATGCATACTAAAGAGACACACTCAAGAACACACTTTTACCGAATAGAAACATTAGACCACGCTGAAATTAACTAACTCCTATTTGTCTAAATACCATAACAATATGGAGCAAGTATTTTGACAAGGTTTGTGCAATTTTTAGTGTATCATACTCTCTTCATGAAATTTACTCAAATTCAACTCGAAAAAAATCAAAGGATTAGATATTTTAATCTATACTTCTTTTAATTATTACAAGAAACTCTTTTGGCTCCAAGCCCTAATGATTTAGTAAAATTTATATGTTATATCAATGTTATGTTGTCAAATGTAAAGTATGCCATTAAATATTCCCTTATCTAATAGCTATATGGCATGATAAGAAAAGCTAATGAGATGGAAGTAGATATGATTGAAAGAAATGTTGATCCAAAGATTATCCTTAGGTGATTTCAAAGGTAAGCCTCCATATTGACAATCTCTTCACAACCTTCCTCGTCATCAATTCCTTTACAAGATCCAATATTTGGATGAATAATATCACAAGATCAAGGAAATGAAACAAGCATATTTCAAGATCAAGGACTAGGAAGGGGAATCTTTCAATACAACGTCCAAATATACAAAATGTTCTCGGTGAATTTTCAAGAACTACGAAAGTAGAAGAGGTCATGTAACCCAATTGAACTCTTAGAAAAATGTAAAATGAGATCGCTTGCCTCAAAATAAATGAGAATTATGCTTCATGATAAACAAAAAGAACAATGATCCCTAATCCTAAGCAACAAATTTAAAGGAATTAAAGACCAAAAGACCATAGACCAATGACATCTTGAGGGCCTAATCCAACTACAATAATTTTAGAAGAAGATGATATCTTTGAAGAAACTTAATATCATCCTAACCTATTAAGTGATAATATAATTCAATAATCTTATGTCTTAGAATTCATGCAATTTGACGAAAAGATACAAACTCTTGTTCAAGAAAATTTCAACGAACAGAAACCTTGACGAAGATCAAGAGAAGCTAATCCATACAAGATCTCAAGAAAATAGGTTTAAGTCGAGGGATAAGGTAAATAAAGGAAAAGTAGTAGATAATGTTCCTCAATCAATTCCTCATCAAAATGAGAAAATACAAACAAATAAACAAGCTAATACAATGACAAAAATGGCTTAGAATATAATGGATGAACTTGTCAAGTTGAAGATTACATTTCCTTTCCTTGAGGTAATCAAAATAACTCAACAAAGAGAATTTGATCAAAGCTTTGGGAAATAAAAATCCATCAAGTTTGATGATAGAAGCAACTATGAATAGAATCAACAAAAGCCCAACTATTTTCCACCTAAAGTTAGAGGAAAGGTACCTCTATTCTATCTTTCTCTTGAAAATGATGATTGTGTTCTACATAATTTCGTGGTTGATGAAGGTGATACAAAAAACATAATGTGACTCTCTATTATGAAATATTTGGGATTGGAATGTACCAAGAACTATGAAGCTAGAGAAACTATATATTTTATTGTCTCAAGAAAAGTTCCTACTTATGGTAAAATTAAATATTTATATGCAAGGATAAACTTTGCTCCTCATATAAACACAATCTTCACTAAAAATTATGGTTGATCTCTTGGTTTCTTATGGAATTTCTCTTAGCTGAGATTGGTGGATATATTATGGATGACAAAAGTTGCATGACGTTACCTAATAAAAATGGATCTCTCATTAGAATTTCAAGAGAGAAAGGAAAACTTATCCCCTTTGAGAAAAAAGAATCAGATCTTGCATAGAACTACATATATTTAGGAATAGGAAGTCATGTTTCCCTTGACATCGAATATACAAAGTAAGGTCAATAGAGCCATTTGCAAATAATCTAGAAAATGTCATTTGATGATCTTGTTCTAGTTATTGATTTGGGGTGAGGATAATATTTCAAAATCCAAATTCTCAAATCTATCCTGATACTTTATAATTAGAGTTTTCTTGCATAAACAATGAAGCATAATTCAAAGCATTGGTTCAAGGAATATTTTGAGCCCCTAAAGTCATGTTGAAGATTTGATTGTTAAAGGAGATCTTGAATTGATAATAAATAAAATCAAGAAGAAATATATCAAAATGGCATAAAATTCATATGCTACAAGAATTTGGGACATTCTTGAAAGTTTTAATTATTTTAATATTAATTCTGTTCCATGATAAACGAATCAAGAAGCTAACTCCTTTACATTTGTAGCATCCCTTTTGATTCAGGTGGATGTTGGTGGCCACCTGCCTATCCCACTTGGACCCCCACAACTGTCTCTTTCATTTTTTCAGTTTCCTTAATTCTAGCACAATTTACTATTTTTAGTAGTTTTCGGGTCCTGAACTTCTGGAGTTTTTTTGAGGCCCTAAACAACGTTTTTTGGGAAAATTGAGAGCAACATGGGTCCATGTTCCTATGTTCCTCATCCCAAAGTTGTAATTCCCAAATAGATATTTCTAACAAGGTATTGTACACGTCAAACGAAGATCGTATGCCAAAGTTATGACCCCGGGAAGTTGATGTACCAATATACCCAGAACGAGGCCCATAGTTTGGCGCTTCATCTCCTAGGGTTAGGTTTTTGGATGTTTAGGGTTTTACATTGTTTCTCAACAATAAATAGGCCTTCGAGCCTCATTGTAAGATAGTTCATAGGCATGTAGCCGCCACATCTCTTCTTAGAGATAAGTTACCATCGCCCTAGCTGGTTTATTTCCATTTCTGTTTGTAAGCATATTTCAATATTTTACATTAATGAAATGAACTATTATTTCTATTGAATCTCTGTATTTATGGTTATATGTGTAATTTTTTGTGTTCCTATTTAAATCCAGATCAGTGGTATCAGAGCGGTCTGCTCTTTCTATATTTTTCTTTGCATGTCCCTAACGAGGTCGAGATATAAAGAGCTAGGGCTTGAACTGGTCGAACCCTTGCAAGACCAAACTCACAAATCTTGACAGCCTCCCATAGAAGATGAAAAGAAATATGAGGGGGCAAGAGATCCTATCAAAATCTTGCTCGAAGAAGCCCTTAAGTGACAAAGGAATGCGATGATGGAAAACTTTGCCCAGATCCTTCAGCGACTACCCAGGGCCGATGAATCTACTTCTAACAACTACACTGGAAATGCCACACCCTTTAAGGTACAAGTTAACTTTGAAATCCCCATATTCGAGGGTCAAATAGACGCAGATGCCATAGATAAATGGTTGAATATGTTAGATGGTTATTTTTCTGTTCATGATATTTCCAGCTGGGAAAAGATCACTTTTGCACTTCTCAAAGCATCCCCCCATGTCAATGACTGGTGGGAAACCTACTGCGAGAGGAAGGATGAAAGTACGGGCTCACTATTTTCAACCGCGCCCACTTGGAATTCATTTCAGTATGCCATCAAGGAGCAGTACTACCCTATAAAAAGCTATGAGGATAAATACTTAAAGTGGACCATGCTATGACAGGGAAGGGACCAAGATGTGCCAGAGTTCACAAATATTTTTCATACCCTTCGCACAAAGTTGGGTATCAAGGATTATGAGTTGCATTTGGTACTCAAATACTGCGACTGCCTACACAAGTACATCCAAGACAAGATGGAGTTCCTGAACATCTCCTCGCTTGGCACGGCATACCGATATTTTATCAAGATCGAGTAGAAGTTTGAACAAAAGAAGTGAGACTTTGGATCTATGAATCCGAAGAACAAAGGACAAAGCCAAGGCGAGGTGACCCAAGACAACCCGTTGAAGCCACAAGAAAAGAACAGCACCACGAAGTCAAAGAAGGACACAGGAAAGTGGTGTGAGTTCCATAAGAGCCCCACTCATAACACAAGTGAGTGTCGGACCAAGTAATCATTGGTGGCCAATTTGAAGGCTTCATAATCAGATGCATGTGCTGTTATGGAACCAGCTCAAGAAAAGATAGAAAAGAAAGATCAACGCCTTAGAATTCAGCCTCTTCGAGGGGGAAACCTCCTTTACATTACATAAATGAATAATTCTTGGATGATACAAATGACAAAACCTCCTTTCTATATATAGGAGTCTAAGGAGTCACAATATAATCCAGCAGACCTAACAATAATAATATAAAGCCACAAAAATAACAATAGAGGGATTCTATGGGGCACAGAAATAACAATATGGGGGTAATAGGGGCACAACGATATAAATAAGGGGTATAACTACAATAGTAATGGGGTAATCGATAGTATTATAGGGACCCAACATGCCCCTCTCCTTCAAAAAAGTGTTGTCCTCAACGCTTGAGCAGTTCTGGATACTTCTGCATAAAATTCTCATCCTCCCATGTGGAATCTTCAGCGGATAAGTTCTTCCACTTGATAAGATACTCTGAAATTGATCAATTTCGTAGCTGTCGAGTTCTTGTTTCTGTGACTGCTTCCAGTTCCAATATAATTTTTCCTTCCTCGTCAAGTTCTGGCAATATTGTTTGAACTGGGAGCTTGTCGCCTATAACCTTCTTTAAACATGAAACATGGAAAACTGGGTGCAATCGAGAAGCTGCAGGAAGCTCCAATTTGTATGCCATAGTACCAATCTTTTCCAACACCTTGTACGGACCATAATACTTTGGTGATAATTTATTATCCTTCTTAGCTTGCTTTAGGGACATTTTCTTATATTGTTGTAGCCGTAGGAATACCCAATCACCTACATCAAAACTTCTTTCACTGCGATGTTGATCTGCCTGTTGTTTCATTCTATTTTGTGCCAACACGAGGTTATCCTTTAAGAGTTGGAGGACTTGTTGTTGATGTTCGATGTGATGTTCCACTGCCTGAACCTTAGAATTTTCTCTTAAATATGATGTGATTGATGGTGGTTGGTACCCATAAAGTTCCATAAATGGGGTCATTTTTGTTGTTGTATGGAAGGAAGTGTTATACCACCATTCAGCCAGAGGCAACCATTTGATCCATTGTGTCTGTTTATCAAATACAAAGCAACGAAGATATCCTTCCAAACATTTGTTTACTATCTCAGTTTGCCCATCAGATTGAGGATGATAAGATGAGCTATGAGCTAACTGAGTACCAAGACAAGAAAATAATTCTGTCCAAAAATTTCCAGTGAAAATGGGATCTCTGTCACTTACAATAATCTTTGGGTTTCCATGTAGCTTTTGAACTGTTTCCATAAATGCAGTAGAAACTGTACTGGCTTTAAATGGATGTGATAATGCACAAAAGTGTGCATACTTGGTAAGTCTGTCAACTACCACCATGATGACACTCTTTCCCTCAGACTTGGGTAAACCTGTGATAAAATCCATTGAAACCTCCTCCCAACGTTGGCTTGGAATGGATAAAGGTTGTAATAGACCCGGTGTCTTAATTGTTTCAACTTTATTTTGTTGGCAAACCAAACATTCCGCCACAAACTTTTGAATATCTGATTTAAGGCCATCCCAAAAAAATTCCTTCTTAACCCTGTGGTAAGTTTTTAAAAACCTGAGTGCCCTCCTAAGGGAGAAGTGTGCAATTCCATAAGAATCTTTTGTTTTAGCTGGGAATTCTTACAGAGGTATAAGCGATCTTTGTACCATAACGAATCATTTTTCCAGCTAAATGTATCAGAAGTACTGGAATCTTGTTGTAGCTTTCGAATAAGTGCCCACACTTCTTCGTCATTCTTCCATTCCTCCTTTGCTTCGTTTATCCAATCTGGTTGGATAATAGAAATGGCACACAACAATGCTTCCATATCCTCATCCTTTCTTGAGAGTGCATCTGCCACCACATTTTGCTTCCCTTTTTTGTAGATGATTTCAAAGTCATAACCCAACATCTTTGTGACCCACTTTTGTTGCTCTTCAGAGGATAATCTTTGTTCTAAAAAGTATTTAAGGCTATCATGATCCGTTTTTACCTTGAAGTGTCTTCCCATTAGGTAGGGTCGCCATTTCTTAAGTGCATGGAGTATTGCCAACATTTCCTTCTCATAAATAGCTTTGCTTAAAAACTTTCCCTTGATTGGACGACTTTCAAAAGCAATGGGTCTTTCATCTTGCATTAGAACAGCACCAATTCCATTTCCTGAAGCATCACATTCCACAATAAAGGTTTTTGTGAAGTCCGGTGTAGCTAAGACTGGTGCTTGGCACATTGCCTCTTTAAGATGTTTAAAGGCCTTTGTTGCTTCCAGAGTCCATGAAAATGAATCTTTCTTCAATAATGTTGTTAGAGGTGCTGCTATTCTCCCATAATTCTTAACGAACTTGCGATAATACCCTGTCAACCCAAGAAATCCTCGCAGATGCTTTATGGATGTGGGGATTTTCCATTCCTTAATGGCTTTAATTTTGCTAGGGTCTACCTTAACTCCTTCATGAGATACAATATGACCCAAATATTCCACCTCCTGGACTCCAAAGAAACATTTGGATCTTTTTGCATATAATTGTTTCTCCTCCAATAGTTGTAGCACCTTGTCAACATGTTCAACATGATCCTTCCAAGACTTGCTGTAGATTAGTATATCATCAAAAAATACTAACACAAATTTTCTAAGGAATGGTTTGAAAATTGAATTCATCAAACCTTGAAATGTTGAAGGTGCATTGGTAAGGCCAAAAGGCATGACCAAAAATTCATAATGACCCTCATGAGTTCTAAATGCTGTTTTCAGAATGTCTTCAATCTTCATTCTGATTTGATGATATCCCGAACGAAGATCCAACTTGGTGAAGTAAATTGATCCATGCAATTCATCCAGTAATTCATCAATGACAGGAATGGGGAACTTATCTTTAATAGTGAGCTTGTTGAGCTCCCTATAATCTGGACACATGCGCCATGATCCATCCTTCTTGTGCACCAATACTACTGGAGCTGAGAAAGAACTTTGACTTCGTTGAATTATACCAGCCTCTAGCATTTCTGCAACCATACGTTCAATTTCACTTTTTTGGACATATGGATATCTGTACGGCCTGATGTTTGGAGGAACACTTCCTGGAATCAGATGAATAGCATGATCATGATCACGCATAGGTGGGAGACCTTTGGGAGTCTCAAATACCTTGGAATGATTGTCCAGGACTTTTTGGAGATCTGGAGAAATAGATGATTCCAATGTGGAAACATCTAGCGAACATAATTGTGCAATTACACCTCTTTGCTCCTTTTTTAGAAGCTTTGTCATGCCATTAGAGCTGATTATCTTTCCTGGTTTCCCTGCAATACCCCTTAATTCAACTTCCTTTCCTTCCACAGAAAATTTCATGAAAAGTTCTTGAAAATTAAAAGCTATTGTACCCAAGGATTGTAGCCATTGGACTCCTAGTACAACATCAGCACCTCCCATTGGAATGGAAAGCATTGGGCTAGTCAATACATATTCTCCCATGGATAGCTTGATATTATGGCACTTTCCAGAACAATTTATTGTTCCTCCATTTGCAATCATCACTTGACACTCTGGTGCTGGATATAGGAAGCAATTCAATTCTTTTGCTACCCTACAATGAATAAAATTGTGGGTGCTTCCTGAATCAATCAACACTATTACCTTTTTCTTCTTGATTTGTCCTTCTATCTTGATGGTTTGAGGAGTGGTAATTCCCGCCAATGCATTACAAGATATGGTCGGATTTATTTGTTCTTCATCTAGGCTTTGTTCCTGGAATATATCCTCTTCTTTTGACCTTTCTTGCTCCTTTTCTTCTTCCTCTTCACAATCTATGTAGAATAATTTCTTCTCAGCACACTTATGACCTTTTGTGTATTTGCTATCACAATTGTAACAAAGCCCTTTTGCTCTTTTTTCTTCCAATTGTTGTGGTGTCAACCTTGTAGGTTGTGGAAGACTATGGGCAACAACACTTCCGTCTTTATAGTTGTGAATGGTATGCTTCCTAGTTGCCATAATTTTGCTTTCCATTTTTCTTGCTAACCTGAATGCCTTCTCTAATGAATCAGGTTCCCAAAGGCGCACATCATGTTGGATATTATCCTTTAAAGACCCTATGAACACATCAATCCTATGCTCCTCTGGAATATCTTTTACCCTTATGTTCAATTTTTGGAACTCCTCAATGTGCTCCATTATTGAACCCTTTTGTTTGAGACTTATCAATTGGCTAAAAAAAGTGTTGCTTTTTGTATCCTCATAATGTGCTATCAATTCTTCCGTAAAAATTTCCCAAGTGATAAATTGTTTACGAGAACAAAGCCATTGATACCATACAAACTGATTTGGTTCCAAATATAAAGTTGCCATACATACCTTTTGTGTGTTTTGCACATTATTGAGATCGAAGAATTGCTCCATCTGTAATATCCATGTGGCGGGATCCTTGCCATCAAACTTCCTCATATCGATTTTTGGAATATGGTGGGTCTTCGATCCAACATTAGAGTCTATGGAATCATGATTAACATTTCTTTTGTTCACATCATGAGTTTCCTTTACAACCTTTTCACCATTAGTAAGTATTTCTGGTAGAAAATTTGTCAAATCTGTCTTCAAATCTGCCATGTCTGTCTTCAAATCTGTCCTCAAATCCATCTTCAGATCATCCATCTTAGCTTCCATGCGCTTTATCTTAGATTCCGCGCCATTTATCTTAGATTCCACGCCATTTATCCTAGCATCTGTTAGCTTTTGTGAGCGTGACATTTGTTGCACTTGTTCTTGTAATTTTGATATATCATGTAGCATTTCTTCCTCTTCTTCATGATTCATGCTAGAGCTTTCAGGTTCCTTACTAGGTGTTTGCATTTTCTTTCCTCGGGGCATCAGTTACCGATAATAATGCTTTACTATGCCCTTTGAATTCCTTCAAACTAAGCTTATGCAAAAATTAAAAAAAAAAAACTACACACCTTTTTTTACTTTGTAGAAGCCTGATATTGAATCTGATGTATCTCTGTAATTTCGAATTATCCAGTTCTGAAATTGTGACCTGTAGTAGCCTTGTATGTCCTCTTTCCAATGCCACTAGTCTGATCCAAATTGGATTCTCCAAGAAAGAGTTATGCACAATCTCCCGCAGTGACCTGATTATAGACTATTTCAGTAGAGCGAATTTGTATGAAGTGCCACGTGTCACTGCTTCAACCTTTGACTCTGAAAAATATATAAAAGAAAACTACAGTCCGTCCTCTTTCTTTACCTTCTTACAAAATTTCAATCCGATGCTCAGAAAGAAAGTTATGACGATTTTCCCCAGGTCATCTGTTTTGAGTGTAATTCAGGAGTCTGCAAAAAGACCAACTTCCTCAGATCATATCTCTGAAAATATCGCGCAAAAAGCTCTGAAATTCGGACCAAGGTTCAGCGCGATTTCTTCTCAAATGGGTTTTTTTTGCGACTTCTGAAACGTCACAGAAAAAACGTTATAGCGAAAATGCCACGATGACCTGTTTGGAGCAGCGAAACCCTAGAATCCAAAGCTCTGATACCAAATGTTATGGAACCAGCTCAAGAAAAGATAGAAAAGAAAGATCAACGCCTTAGAATTCAGCCTCTTCGAGGGGGCAACCTCCTTTACATTACATAAATGAACAATTCTTGGATGATACAAATGACAAAACCCCCTTTCTATATATAGGAGTCTAAGGAGTCACAATATAATCCAGCCGACCTAACAATAATAATATAAAGCCACAAAAATAACAATAGAGGGATTCTATGGGGCACAGAAATAACAATATGGGGGTAATAGGGGCACAACAATATAAATAAGGGGTATAACTACAATAGTAATGGGGTAATCACTAGTATTATAGGGACCCAACATGTACCTTGAGTTAGAACCCGACAAGGGGAATGACAAAGGGAAGAAAATCATTGATGCGGAGCCTAGCCCCATTGTTGCCACCACCAAGGTCTAGAAGAATGAGCCCGAAGATCCAAAGGAGGGGGAGCTTCTTTTCCACTTACATTTGTGGGTGAAGGGTTCGCCATTGCAATTCATTGTTGACAATGGGAGCCAAAAGAACCTCATTTTAGCAGAGGTCGTGAAGCTGCTGGGACTACCAACCATACTACACTCGCAACCATACAACATCAGGTGGCTTCACCAAGGATGAGATCTTTGAGTCCGCTAGCAGCGCTACCTTCCCTACAGTATCAAGCCCTTCACAGATGAGGTATTGTGTGATGTTGCACCTCTTGATGTTTGTGATGTATTATTAGGCCAACCATACTTGTGGAGGCGACATGCTGTGTATGAGTCAAGGCCTCGCACTATTATTATTTCTTTGGGTAATTCATTATACAGGATATCAGAGGTAGCCCCACTTACCACCACCTCTTTGATCTCTGCTAAGAAAGGCAGTAAGATCATCTCCTAGACTAGGAAATTTATTTTCTATCCGGTTCGTCCTCAAAGTAAGGAGAAGATCGTAGCCATATCCATGGCCCCTAGGAAGGGTTCCTCCACGCAGCAGAAGCAGGTGGATACAGTCATGAAAGAAGACAAGAACATCTTCTTCTCACCCACAGGGGTACCATTGCACTGTCAGGTCAAGCATTCGTCCGATTTGACTTCCAGAGTACCTCTACCCAACGGGTCGATCTAGCGCCAATCCATTCTGGAAAATGCCAAGTACAAGTAGCGACATGATCAGAATCAGGTACCACACAAGTTTCAAGTGGGCAACCAAGTCTAGTTGCATCTGTAGAAAGAACGCCTTACAGGAGCCCATCAGAAGCTTAGACCACTCCGATATGGTCCTTACACTATTACGAAGGTTGTGGGAAACAATACTTTGGAGCACAACATTCCCCCATTCCTTCGCGTGCACTGAGTGTTCAATGTGGACCACCCTTGACCATGCTTCTCACCATTACTGGACACATCAGAGGTTGTAGAACAACTCACCAAGGACCAAGTTCAGCGGAGGTTTCCTCATCTCATGGAGGAACTCAACGCAATGGGGACCATTACTTCCTAAGGGGGGAGGAATGATCCAGGTGGATGTTGGTGGCCACCCGCCTATCTCACTTGGACCCCCACAACTATCTCTTTCAGTTTTTCAGTTTTCTTAATTGTAGCACAGTTTACTATTTTTAGCAGTTTTTCGGGTCCTAAACTTCTGGAGCCATTTTGAGGCCCTAAACGACGTTTTTTGGGAAAACTAAGAGCAACATGGGTCCATGGACCGATGTTGCTCATCCCAAAGTCGTATTCCTCAAATAGATCTTTCTAACAAGGTATTGTGCACGTCAAACGGAGATCGTATGCCAAAGTTACGACCTTAGGAAGTTGATGTACCAATTTACCCAAAACGAGGTCCATAGTTTGGCACTTCATCACCTAGGGTTAGGTTTTTGGATGTTTAGGGTTTTCCATTGTTTCTCAACAATAAATAGGTCTTCGATCCTCATTGTAAGATAGTTCAGAGGCATGTAGCCACCACATCTCTTCTCAGAGATAAGCTACCATCATCCTAGTTGGTTTATTTCCATTTCTGTTTGTAAGCATATTTCAATATTTTACATTAATGAAATGAAGTATTATTTCTGCTGCATCTCTATATTTATGGTTATATCTGTAATTTGTTGCATTCCTTTTTAAATCTGGATCACCTTTTCAATCCAAGATATCATGCACCTTAAGGCTCATTTCATGTGAAAACAATTTTCTACCCTTTGGTACTTGATAATGGTGAATATTGGAAAATATTTAAAAATGATGAGCATATTAAAAATTTTATTTCTAATGCAAGGTAGGAATCTTTAGACCAACCAAGTCTGCATGATTACCATAAAAAAATCAAAGAATAGAGTACAAGTATCACGGAGGATGAAAAAGGGATTCTTCTCTAAAAGAAATATGTTACACTAACATCCTTATTCACAAGAAATGATCAATTATTGAGTTAAAATATCAAATAAGAATCTTCATTAGGAAAGATCCAAGATACACATAAAATTAACATTGGAACGACATAATTTAGGAACAAATTGTACTGAAGAAGAGGCACAATAGTATTTTAAGCTATTCAAAGAGTTATAAGACATATTCACCTAGACATATTATGATATAAAAGAGAGTAATAAATATATTTTCCAACATACTATACTACTCGAAGAAGGTACTAATTTCTTTAGACAAAAGACTAGAATAATAAATCCAAAGTTGAAGCCTTTGGTCAAACTTGAGGTTGAAAAGATGAATAAGGATGCTATCATTTTTCCAATAAGATATTCTCATTGGAGATATAATCTAGTCATAGTCAAGAAGAAAAATGGTGAAATACCTTTTTGTGTATATTTTTGTGATCTTAACAAGGAATCTATAAAATATAGTTATCCAATACCAAATATGGATTTCTTCTTCAAAAAGTTATTGGTTTGGCTATGATGTCAATTCTGACATATTCCCAAGATATAATCAAGAGTTAGTTAATAAATATGATCGACATAAGAATGATTTTGTCACACCATGGGGTACGCTTTTTAATGCAAGGATGCCATTTGGATTAAAAATTGTCGAAGCAACATCTCAAACAACCATGTATTACATGTTTAAAGATAAGATATGCAAGTTCATGGAAGATTATCAAGATGATTTCACTATCCACTTGAAATTAAGGGACTAACATATTATACATCTCAGGCAAGTGTTCCAACATTTTATATCATATGTATATCCCACAATCAAAAGAAATGTCCTTTTGTAGTCTCAGAGGATTTTTTTGGGATCATATAGTAAGCAAGAAAGGAATATACATCAACACATTTGGAATAAAAGCTATAGGTGACCTGAAACATCAAAATTCCAAGAAAGGGATGCAATTGTTCTTTGGAAATATTAATTTCACATAATTTTATACCATAATGTGCTTAATAGTAAACCCAATTAAAAAGTTATTGAAAAAGGATAAAATCTTTGAATGGATGCCAGGGATGTAGATGGATTTAATAAATATTAAATAACAATTACTATGTCCCCAATTTTTATAATTCTAGACTTTGAGTGAAATATCATACTCTATTTTTTTTTTTTTTCTGATGAAATTATTACTTCCATCCCAACTTAGAAAAATACAAAATGGGAAGAGCTTCCTAATTCATTCATGAGAAAAACCTTACATAACTATGAATTAAAATATTCATACTTGTAAAAATAGATTCTCACCTTAGTCAAAGTAATCACCCATTTTAAAACTCACATAATTTGAGCTCGTGCTATTTCTTAGGTACTAAAATCTCCTATTATGACCATGCCCAACCAACAATTCAGGGAAGGAAGATGAGTGAACTGGATTGCAAAATTATAGGAATATGATATCAAATGTAAACCTTTAAAGAAAATAAAAGGACAAGGATTTTTCAAGTTAATCATTATATTGAAGTTGATGCTTCCTTGGAAAATGTAAATGGAGGAAAGACCCTACTAAAGAATTTTCTAAATAACCCTACTAGAGAGCTCATAAACATAAAAAAAAAATTGAGATATGTGTGCTAACGAGCACATATAGAGAAATTTCTTAGTTGTTCACCCGATCTTTTGGATTTGAATCAACAAAGTATGTTCCAAAGTATTTTTTATATAATTTTACTTATTGTATACATTAAGGAGCCATATTTTATTGGGTTCATGCTATTTCTATAGAAATTTCTTATCAATTAGGAGATTTCAAACAATCAAAAAATGTTTTTCATGAGTTCATACCTAGTTCATGCCATTATCTACTGTAAATTATTTGAAGGCCTTCCACGGACACAACACTCCAATTTTGATAGAACCCTATTCAATTTTGATACTCATCTCTTAGGATACATAAATATCCATTCCATTTTTACCTTGTACAAAATTCATTCTTGTCAAAGTTTAGAATGATGTTTGTTGGTCCTTCAGCTGAAAGATGTTCTTGAGAGGTGCTTGTACTACTTGAAGGAAAAGAGGTTTTCCAAATGGAAGAAAAATTTTCTTGTCTTAAACTATTTGGATTCGAAGGAAAGCCCTTAATGCTCCCTATATATGTTTGTGAGAAATACTTCCTATCATAATTTTATTAATAGTGTAAGTCATGGGATCACTTATTTGATGAAAAGAGGAAAAATAAATTTATACCTTTGCGTATCATGCTTGGAAATATCAAAGTCCATTTTTTTTGGAACTGATGAATATACAATCCACCTTGATGCATTTAAGTTAAATTATCTAGAAGAAATGAAGGGTTTTGACACTCAATTTGTATTTTCTCTTCATCTTAATTTCATTAGCTATGTTATTACATTTCACATGAATCAAATTGAAAGAAATGGAGAAAATCAAGTCCTTCCTCATACTCTACAACCTTTTCATGAATACATTGGTGCCTTGTTCAACACTAACTTGCCAAAGCAATAGCATGGAAACTCGGTTGTAAGTCTTGGCTCAACCCCTTAGCTTTTAGAGAAGAGAACTTCCACTTCAAAGAGTCAACCCCAATGAAGGGAGCTTAAGAAGAAAATTAGTAATGCTATTGGAGATGGTGCTGATAGAAACCAACCTGAGTTTGCCATTGAGAAGTTGAATGAAATTGGATTAATTTTGAAGAGAAAGACGATTCACACCCATGGAACACCCAAAGACACTAATGTTCAAGTTATGGAGATATATGAATGGGGAAACGTTGGAAGAACCATATTGGGTTGAAAGGAGGTAGTTAATTTCGAAATTAATTTTGTTACTTTCCATTATGTGGCCTACAATAAAAAAAATTAAAAATAAAATAAAATAAAATTAAAAATTAAACAAAGAAAATTTCAAAGAAATAATGTTAAATATGATTAGGTGATTTCAAAAGTGAATTCTAAGATTGATATTAAATGGTGACATCAATTCTTTTTTTTGTTGTCAAAAACTGACAATATGTTGCCAAAAATATTATAAAATAATTGGTATGATTTTATAATTGTGGGTAGTAGCTACGACATCAACTAACATATCTATGAGAATTAAATGACTCATTGAATATTCAGAAAACTACTTGTAGAACGATGAGATATTTTACAAAGAAATATTATCTACATTCGTTATGAGGATATATGACATGAATGAAGCACAAAGAAAAGAACAAGATCTTACGCCACCTGAGACGATCAAGAAATTAAAATCCTATTGGAAGGAAAGAATAAGGACACTTTACAAACTAATTGCCAAGTGTGACAACTTAAAGGCAAGGTAGAAAAACTTATTCTTTAAGTTAACTCAAGTCACAAAGGAATTAGAGGTACCTAGTCTCATTATGGACTTGATGCTCTTAAATAGGTAGAAAATAAAAGAGTGTGTTGATTCACCACAATCGGGGAGATCAATTTAATTAACTTGTTGATTTCCCCAGGGATCAAATTGATAAATGGCTAATCCTTTTCATCACTAAAATGAAGATCAATTGGATGTAGTGCACTAATCTAACTTTGATTTGAAAGAAACTGAAGATGATTTATTCAAGATACATGTGAAGCAAGAAGTTATCGTGGTGGCTCAAATAAATATTAGAGAACATTACCTTGAAATAGCTACTAAACAATTCTGGTTGTTCAACTTCTTGCATGCACCCTATGTTTTAAAGGAGTAAATTCAACACATAGAGAGACTTCTTCCAACATTATAAAAATAATCCAACCTCTTGATTGTGGATTTTTCCAAGAATTAACAATAATCTCTAATTATTGCTTCTTTTCTCTTCCTGCTCTTCATTTTCATTTTTGTTATATGGTTCAACAATCTCTAATTGTTGCTTCTTTTCTCTTCCTACTCTTCATTTTTGTTATATGGTTCATATGAGACCAATACTTGTGCTTAAATGGATGAATGAATTTCCTTTGATCAAATAACATAGAATTTTCCAAACATTTATATATTTTAGGTTACACAAAGAACTATTTGAGAGTGCATCTCTAGTGTGATCTTTGAACTTTGATCTTTAAATTCTAAGGTTGCAAGGTTGTATATATTTTCATCCCTATCAATTTAATTGAAGTATCTTTTAAAGTTCTTTGAAAATGTGTGCCATGATTTCCTTGTCTTCCATTTCTTGATGTTCTTACTTATAATTTTGTTGGAAGATTTATGAAACATATGAATTATGAATGTGATGTCTATTAAATGCTTCTTTTCATATGTATCATATCTTATGAACTTTTGAGGCCTAGTCATGTTTCAATATTATTTATTTATTTTTATTCAAAAATATTTTTTATACGATAAAGAGGAGCACCTCCTCTTTCAAAGTGAGGGGGTGATTTATCCCTTCAAATGTTGTCTTGAAATTTTACCAATCCTAACCATCAACAATAGTATACGACTTGTTTACATGAAAAAAAAGCTTATTATATTATGATTTAATTAAAGTCTCATCATTGTGTTTATGTACGCAATTTGTTTTTGCTTCCATGTTGTGATATTGATTTAACATCATGACCATAAAATTTCCTATTGTATTTCTAGATACAAGTTTTTTTTCTCTATTCATGATGTGAAATTGACTAAATGTTAGTGCATATTGTGTTTGTATACAAATAATTTTTTCTTGTAGTTAGTACATTGTAAAATTGAATTATTCTAGTAGGTAAGTCTAAGCTTAAACCTCCAGTAGGTAAATCTAGTAGATATTTTCTAAGCTTGTATAGATTTTCCTTACCTCGACCTTATTTAGTTTTGAAGGCGATTTCTATGAGAAAACTTGCGGGGTTACGATGGGTTCTCCCCTTTCTCCTATAGTTGCTAACCTTTTTACGAAGGATTTTGAATCAAAAGATTTAGCTTCTTCTCATTTTAAACCAAAAATTTGGAAAAGGTTTGTATATGATACTTTCAACTTATGGCTCCATGGTTAGGAGAAATTCGCTTCCTTTATGGAACATCTTAATAATCAATCTGGTTCCATTAAATTTACCATGGAATGTGAGGTTAATGGTAGCTTACCCTTCCTTGATGTTCTTATCTCTAAAAAATATGATGGTTCTTTCTCCCACCAGGTATTTCGTAAGAATACTCATAGTCTGCACTATCTTCATGCGAAATCTCATCACTTTCCAACCCAAAAACTAGGTGTTCTCATCACTCTAGCTACTAGGGCTTTAAGGGTTTCTAATGAAGAACCTCTGATGGATGAGAAGACCCATCTCTTAAATTCCTTCAATAAGAATGGTTATAATAAGTTCAAGGTTTCCAAGCCTTTTTAAAATCTAGTCGGGAACCTAGAGCTAAGAAAGAAGTTAAGATAGCCTCTAACATCCAACTTCCCTTTATCCAAGGGACAACTGATAATATTCCTAGGATTATGAGGAAGCAATCCATTGGCTCCACCTTTAGACCTCTAAAAACCGTTCGTAGCTCTTTAAGATCTATCAAAGACCCTATTGATCCAAAATGCATGAAAGGTGTTTATTTAATTCCTTGCTCTTTTGGAACCCCCTACATTAGAGAGATTGGGCGTTCCATTTCACAAAGGGTTCAGGAGCACGTAGCGGACCTTAGGGACTATAGGACCCACTCCTCTGCTCTAGCAGAACATGCTGAATTAACGAAGCACCATATTTTCTTAGAGGATTCTAAGGTCCTAGCGAGGGGTTGACCATTTCCATCACCAGAAATTAGGAGAAGCCATTGAAATTGAAAAGAAGAATAAAACTCTTAATAGGGATGATGGATGGAAGCTAAGAAAATTGTAGTTACCTTCTCTTTTTTCTTAACCCCATGTTTTCCTTCCTCCGTCTAGGTGATGGTATCTTGTTCTTTAACTTTTAATTGTATTGTTTTTATTTTATTAATAAGTTTTTTATTTATTTATTGTTATATATATATATATATATATATATATATATATATATATATATATATATATAGACTTATATAATAATCATTAATAAAATAATATCAAGTTCTTAATTCCAACGGATCACATATAAATAAATAATTATATGATTATTATTAAGATATTATAGTTTTATTAACTTTTTATTAATAATATTTTGTGATGACTTCCTATTTTTAAAATTAATTAAAGTTAATATAGTTATTTATAAAATGAAAATAATAAGAATTATGATGGTCTTATAATATTATATAAATGAATGGTAAATAAATTTTAAAATAATAATATTATAAAATATTAAATTAAAAAATTATTATAAATTATTCGGAATAAATTATAAAATTATATGAAATAATTTAATTTATAATAAAAAGTCAAAGATAACTATTGAAGATATTAATTTTTATTCCTTAACGTTCATTTTTATTAATTGATCCTTTGAATGTTGGATAATGATTGTTGCATCTCTGTGATATATTTTAGCAGTCTGTTGATCTTGCTCCTCATCCTTGTCCTGACGATGAACCTATATTGAGGTTCAATACATGTTGACCAATAATCCTCCATGTGATTTTCCAGAAGATCTTAATCATCACATTATGAATCATAGAAGCATCTAATCTGAGTTATTCTCGTCAATTAAAAAATAAATATCAATAAAAAATAAATTTAATCAAAATAATTACACACTCAAATTAATAAAAATAAGTAAATATTTAGTAATAGATAAATCAACCCCTTAAATTGGGTGTTAGGGAAGTGTCCAAAAGTTGGATTGGTCATTTGATGAATGCAACCATAGTTCTAATGCATGTCACCTTATGTGGGGAGTTTTTGTTATGAACCAACTCACAAAAATATAGAAAAATTAGATCAACGACTTCAAAATAAGCCTCTTTGAGGGGGCAACCTATTTTACATTACACAAATGAACAATTCTTGGATGATACAAATGAAAATACCTCCTTTCTATATATAGGAGTCTAAGGGGTCATAATATAATCAAAGCCGACATAACAATAATAATGTAAGGGAACAACAATAACAATAGTGGGCTTCTATGGGGCACAATAATAACAATATGGGTACTACATGGGCACAAAAATATAATAAGGGTGTTTAGGCAAGTTAATTACCTATCATTTAATTATCAACCCGGGGGTTTCGTAAAACTTGTGAAGCATGCGTGCACTGTATATGCTAGAAATTAACTTCCAATTTAGATCAATCTAACTACGAAACCAAATAACGACAAACCAAATTCACCTATTCTAATTCAACAATCAATTCAAAATAAATTATTGTACTATGTGTGGAATTGAAATCTTAATCTATCACACTTGCAGGAATTGAAATTTTGATCTACCACACTTGTAGGAATTGAAATATTGATCTACCACACTTGCGAAAAAGAAATTGCATGAAATGAAATCTACTCTAAGGGATCATGTGTGCATTATCAAATCAGGATCCTATGAAATGAATAATCAAAACCACATGATATGAAATGAAAGCAAAAACAATCATTCTTAACCTCTAGATATGAAAGAAAATAAAAACAATCACTCTTAACCTCTCACACAGGAAAAGACATGAAAGAAATAAATCTTAATCTATGAAAGCAATAAATCTCACACATTATAGGTGGCCAATCCAAAAGCATGAGGGATGGAAAGTTGAGAGGCTCCAAATACAAGCATAACCAAATCAAAGTGAACATCACTCATGAGCATGGTGCCAAATCCAAATTCTATATTCAAAACATGAGCATTTCCCCAACTTTTCACATGCCTTTGAAAGGAGGAGGCTCTCCTATTTATACAAAAACATAAGAAGCTACCTCATTAATGGAGGTCCATTATTCTCTCCCAAGATCCCTAGAAAATATCATAGAGTTACAACTCAAATAGGTAATGATGAGACACATATCTTCTTTGACCTTTATCCAAATCTTCTTCCATATTTTGAAGGGAATTCGAATTTGAGCATTGGAGGCCACATAAGGGTGCCTTGGAAGCTTCCAAATGACCTACACATGTCATGAAACTCAAGCCACTTTTAAGTATTAGCAAGTATATGCCATTTTTCTAAGTTTTAACCATTTAATTCACTTATAATACTAGAAATCATTAACTTTTGGAAAACACAAATGAAACCCATATAATTATGAAAATGAAGGCTAATGAAAGGTTATATGGTCATGGAGTTGTGACATGTGAGTGAAATGGTGGTGATAAAGGTGAAAGTGGATGATATTTTGAATACATTTTGGAGACTCTACAAAGGGGGTTGCACTAATAACAATAAGGGGTTACACTAGTAGTATAGGGACCTAACATGCCCCTCTCCTTCAAAAAGTGTTGTCCTCAATGCTTGAGTAGTTTTGGATGCTTCTGTATAAAATTATCATCCTTCCATGTGTAATCTTCAACGGGTAAGTTCTTCCACTTGATAAGATACTCTGAAATTTATTGATTTCATAGCTGTCGATTTCTAGGTTCTGTGATTGCTTTAGGTTCTAGTATGATTTTTCCTTCCTTATCAAGTTCTAGAAATATTGTTTGAATTGGGATATTCTGCAAATTTTGAATAAGTTCCCACCTAGCTTCATCATTCTTCCATTCATCCCTTTCTTCGTTTATCAAATTTGGTTGGATAATTATACCAACCTCTAACATTTCTGCAACCATACGTTCAATTTCACTCCTTTGGGTATATGGATATCTGTAAGGCTTGATGTTTAGAGGAACACTTCCTGGAATAAAATGAATAGCATGATCATGATAAAGAATAGGTGGGAGGCCTTTGGGAGTCTCAAATACCTTGGAATGATTGTCCAAGGCTTTTCGGAGATCTAGAGAAATAGATGATTTCAATGTGGGAACCTCTAGCAAACATAATTGTGCAATTATGCCTCTTTGTTCTTTCTTTAGAAGCTTTGTCATTCTGTTAGCGTTGATTATCTTTCCCAGTTTCCCTTTGATACCCCTTAATTCAACTTCCTTTCCTTTCAAAGAAAATTTCATGAAAAGTTCTTGAAAATTAAAATCTATTGTACCCAAGTATTGTAGCCATTGGACTCCTAGTACAACATCAGCACCACCCATTGGAATGGAAAGCATTGAGCTATTTAATACATATTCTCCCATAGATAGCTTGATATTATGGCACTTTCCAGAGCAATTTAGTTCCTCCACTTGCAACCATCACTTGATACTCTGGTGCTATATATAGGAAGCAATTCAATTCCTTGGCTATCTTACAATGAAAAAATTATGAGTACTGCCCAAATCAATCAACACTATTACCTTTTTCTTCTTGAAATGTCATTCTATCTTGATAGTTTGAGGAGTGGTAATTCCGGTCAATGCATTACAAGATATGGTTGGACTCACTTCTTCTTTCTCTAGGGTTTGTTCCTCATGTATATCCTCTTCTTTTGACGTTTCTTGTTCCTTTTTTTTCCTCTTCTTCACAATCTATGTAAATTAATTTCTTCTCAGCACACTTATGACCTTTAGTGTATTTGCTATAACAACTGTAACAAAGCCATTTTGCTCTTTTTTCTTCCAATTGTTGTGGTGTCAACCTTGTAGGTTGTGGAAGGCTAGGGGCAATAACACTTTCATCTTTATAGTTGTGAGTGGTAGGCTTCCTTGTTGCCATAATTTTGCTTTCCATTTTTCTTTCCAACCTGAATGCCTTCTCCAATGAATCAGGTTCCCAAAGGCAAACCTCATGTTGGATGTTATCCTTTAAAGTCCCTATGAACATATCAATCCTATTTTCCTCTAGAATATCTTTTACCCTTATATTCAATTTTTGGAAGTCCTCAATGTGCTCCATCATTGAACCCTTTTGTTTGAGATTTATCAATTGGCTAGAAAAAAAATTATTCTTTTATCCTCATAATGTGCTATCATTTATTCCATAAAAATTGCCCAAGTGACAATTTGTTTACGAGAGCAAAGCCATCGATACCATACAAATTTATTTGGTTCCAAATATAAAGTTGCAATGTGTACCTTTTGTGTGTTTTGCACATTATGGATATCAAAATATTGCTCCATACGTAGTATCCATGTTACAGGATCCTTGCCATCAAACTTCCTCATATCGATCTTTGGAACATGGTGAGTCTTCAATCCACCATTAGAGTCTATGAAATCATTATTAACATTTATTTTATTCTTGTCATGAGTTTTCTCTACTACCTTTTCGCCATTAGGAAGCCTTTCTTGTCGCAAATTTTCAAACCTTCCTTCAAACCTTCCATGTCTTTCTTCAAATCTTCAATGTCGTCATTCTTCGAATCATGATTAACATTTATTTTTTTCTCATTATGAATTTGCACTACTACCTTTTGGCCATTAGGAAGCCTTTCTTGTATCAACTTTGTCAACCCTTCCTTCCAACATTCCATATCCTTCTTCCAATCTTCAACGTTGTCTTTCATACCATCCATCTTAGCTTCCAAGCCATCCATCTTATCTTCCACATCTTTCTTTAAACCATCCATCTTAGCTTCTGTTACTTTTTGTGAGAGTGAAATTTGTTGTACTTGGTCTTGTACTTTTGATATATCATGTTGCATGTCTTCCTCTTCATCATAAGTCATGCTAGAGCTTTCAGGTTGCTTACTAGGTGTTACCATTTTCTTTCTTTGGGGCATCAATTAATGATAATTATTCTTCACTATGCCCTTTGAATTCCTTCAAACTAATTTTTCAAACAAAACTTATGCAAAATTTTAAAAAACTACACACCTTTTTTCACTTTGTAGGAGCTCAATATTGACTCTGAGGTATCTCTGGAATTTCAGATCTCAAAGGTCAGAAATTGTGAACTGTTGTAGCCCTTTGAGTCCTCTTTCCAATGCCACCAGTCTTATCAAAATGGGATTCTCCAAGAAAGCATTATTCTCAATCTCCCAAGATGATCGGATTATACACTTTTTCAGTAGATCTAAGTTGTACGAAGTGACACATGTCACTGTTTCAACCTTCGGGCCCAAAAACTATGCACAAATAACTATAGTTCATCCTCTTTCTGTAACGTCTTACAAAATTTCAATCTGATACTCATAGAGAAAGTTATGATTATTTTCCCAAGGTCACCTGTTTGGGATGTAATTCAGGATCCTGCAAAAACCCTAACTTCCTTGGATCATATCTCCGCAAATATAGCAAGACAAGATTTTACATCTAGACGCAAGCTTCAGCACGATTTTGGCTCAAACGGGTTTTAATTTCAAAGTCTAAAACTTCGTAGAAAAATATTTATAGTGAATATTCCACGATGACCTATTTGAGATGGAATTTTGGAGCTTGAAAAAACCCTAACGTCCTCAGATCATATCTCTGAAAATATAGTGAGACAAGATCGGAAATTTGGCCCTGAGTTTCATAACGATTTTGACTCAAATGGGTTTTTTCTTTAGCTTCTAAAACATTACAGAACAAAAGTTATAGTGAAAATTCCATAATGGCCTATTTTGGAGCAGCGAAACCCTAGAATCCAAAGCTCTGATACCAAATTTTATGAACCAACTCACAAAAAGAAAGAAAGGATAGATCAATGAATTCAAAATAAGCATCTTTGAGGGGGAAACCTCCTTTATATTACACAAATGAACAATTCTAGGATGATACAAATGACAAGACCTCCTTTCTATATATAGGAGTCTAAGGGGTCATAATATAATCAGAGTCGATATAACAATGATAATGTAAGGGCATGAAAATAACAATAGTGGGCTTCTATGGGGCACAGTAATAACAATATGGGTACTACATGGGCACAACAATATAATAAGGGGGTTGCACTAATAACAATAAGGGTTTACACTAGTAGTATAGGGACCTAACAGTTTTCCCTATCCTCAATTATCATGACTTTGCATGGGGGGATCAATGATTGGTTTTCATAAATTGATGGTGAGATGACAATAGGGCTATGGTCACTCTAGATTCACAAATCTTGATAATGATTTTTTATGGTTGATTATGGTTTTCGTTGTACTAGGATTTGTACATCAACCTTCATGTAGGGGAAAGGAAAATTTGGTTAAGTAGATTGAGTTCCTTTCCTTTGCGGTCTTTAGGTATCTTCATGGATTTCGTTTCTATGGGTATTTTATTAGGGGTTCACTTGTTGGTTTCCATCCCTTCTATTCTTTCTTCATGGGTTAAAATATTTATGGGTTTTTAAGTTTGGCTCATCCTTCCATTGGTCCCCACCTATTATATTCTATGTGTAGTAAAAAATCTTTAGTCGTGGTGTGCTATTTGTCTTGAGATATTTTTTATTTATGGAGCTAGGTTCCCTCTTTGATTTTTGGAAAAGGAATGGTATTTAACCTTAATTTCTACAGTTATTCATAGCCAACCCGACTATATTTTTCCATTGTTAGTATTTATGTCTAAGAAATGTCTTCCTTGAGTTTATTCTAAGCTTTTAGTTTTGGTTTCCCATAGTTTTTTTTTTCTATTTCTAGCGTGGAGTGTGATTCCACTCAGTTTAAAAAAGGAGGGATTTAAAAGGTCACCAACCCTCTTACTAGGGTGCCTCCTCATGCCTTCAGTTGATGCGGGAGCATCAGCCCAAAAAGGAAATTATTGTAAATAATAGACATAGGGTTCATACAGTTGTGGAATTAGTTTAATATTAGGCTTTTATTAGATATTTTCAAAATAAATAAATAAAACTAGGAGAGCTTTTAGGCACAAAAGGAATGGATATGGACCATTAAGTGATAAGGAAAGCTTTTCTATTTTAGAACAGGGAAAAAGACGGAATAAAGCTGAAAAGATGCTTTTGCCATATGTATGCATTGCATGTAGAGTCTTAGAGCTTTAGTTGAGTGATTTTAGGATTTTTAGATCATGCTAAGTTTAATAAATTAGGAAGCCTCAAAGGCATTGGGTGTGTGTGAGGAGTGTGTGTGAGAAGTGAGCAAGGATTCTCCTTGGGAGCCTTCGGGCAATTTGTAAAAGGGCCATAGATTTGCATATCTGGCCATGAATAGAACTTTTGTCAATACTTATTTTTATGTAATTACGAGTATGTTGAATTCAGTTCTGTACGAACATGTTTGTGTTTAATGAATTCCGAGATATGGTTCTGCATGTGGTGGCAGAAATTGATGTTATATAACTTGAATTTGAATGAGATGTTGATGGCTCTTATTTTCCTATGCGCTATAATCCTGTATATTAATCGTTGAAGGTACCTTTCTTTTCATTCATAGTTATATAGCTTTGACTCTTATTTTAATGTGGCGCATATATTCTTGGTATAGCAAGAACTCTTGTAAATTTTAAGTGGCTGTGGCATCGTTGAGAATTCATAACTGAAAGTGTTGACCATATTGTCGTCGAGAGGGTTTTCGGAACTGTTCATTGGCTTGTATGCCAGTTTTTAAAGCCTGTCGTCCGGACGGAGACGTATTGTGACAGAGGACAAGTTCTGAAATTGGAAGCGAACTATTATAAACCGTGACATATATATCACTGAGCCCGTCGTTTCGAAGGCAGAGAGGTGTTGGTTGAATCTATCGTGAATAGCGGAACCACAGAAATATGAAACAGTGCATATGAGAGCATTGGTTCTGGAGGAACGAAAGTCATTGTTGAGCTATCGCCAAAAGATGAAATTATACATATAATTGTATCGGCCGGTTGGTTATTTGAGAAATTGTAATTATATATACAGCGACCGAAAGCCCATGATAAAACTCCGCCTATAACCAGAGCCAGTGCGATATATAGATATAACCAAGCCTTGTCTACGGTAAGCCGGTGTGATATATCCAGACGAGAGCCTTTGTTTAGAATACAGGTCCAGCTATGTAACTGACGCTGATATCAAGAGGAAGGGAGAATATGTTGTGGCGCATATAATATGAATGTACATATATATTGTGTGCCCCAATTGCATGTTTCTTTTAAGAATTCATGAAGCCGTGTATCCAACAAACGCATTATGTGTTAACCAAGTAGGGTTTTATAAGTCCTGAGATTACAGCGATTTGAGATAAGCTTCCGCAAATTCAAGTGTACGATCTGGCGTGCGTTGAAGTGCATGTTTTATATGCATAGTGATCAGAGGATCCTAGTAGAAGTGGCCTGGGAGCGGCCTGGGCTGCATCAGGTGGTATTAGAGCTAGAATAGTTCTGGTTGAAGATTCAAGTTTTTTTAGTTAAGTTAATTTCATGTGATGAATGAATGTTGGATTTTGAAACTGATGAATATTGCAACACAGAGATGCAGTGCGGATGATGAAGTGAAACAAGATCAACATGATCTTGAAAGGTGAGCTGACAGGTATTACTTATCTCTGGTTTAAAGGTTACGCTTGATAATTTGATTTACAGGCATAGTGAAGAAATCTCAACAGGAAGAAGCAGATCATAGCTGGAGTGCAGTGATAAAGGAGTCCAGCAAAGGATTCTAAGTGAATGTGGTAGTGAACCTGAAGAATCCAATAAGGAATTGGATAAAGAAGAGAACTGAAGTGTTCTCAGGAGAGAGAAGGAGATTGCAGAAGCCTAGAGGGAGCAAAGGTGTTGCTCGGGAGAAGGTTCCAGACAAAGGACCGTGCTTACCAAAAGACTAAGTAAGGAGAGCTTAGTGAGGTAATATTGCAGCCAGGAGGACTAGCTGTTGTAGAGTCTTGTTGCAAAGGAGAATCAACAGAGGTTGAAGAAAGTTGCAGATGGGAGAAGCCTACAGGAGCAGTAGAGGATGCTCGAAAGGTTCCAGCAGAGGACCAATGACTACCAAAAGACTAGATCCGGAGGGAAGTGTTACACTAAAATTTGTCACCATGACTATTTGCAGTTAGTATGGCTCCATCAACTGTCATACTATCCTCCTTGGCAAGCCTCATACCTCTTCTCTCCATGTCAAACTCCAAGAAAGAGAGAAAGTCATTAAAAATCTATATATCTCTGGGTACGCAGTTTCTCTTAGCCTTACCTGCGTGTACGCACTCCAAGTTCACAATACCTGCGTACTTGTACGCTCTGTATGTAAAGAAATGGGTGCGTACTCCTGTAAAGGTCAAAAGGCGCAAGTTTCACTCCAAAAAAGTTACTTGTGGTCATTTCTAGAGCCTTCTAGAAGCTTGTTTGACGTGTATGAAGCGCCTCCAGATGGTTCATGTATCCCTACCAAAGAGGAACTTATCCCATCAAGAGGGGAGCTATCCCATCCAAAGAGGGGCTTATCCCATTGATGGTGGACCTGAATAACTTCCTCTAGAGCACTATAAATACAGGCATTGGGCCAAAAGGAGAGAGGTTGAAAGCTGAACATTCCTAAGGGTAGATGCTACTGGAATTAGGACTCCCTTGTAAAGCTTGAGAGGAGAGATTCCCATCCTTTCCTAGCCTTATTTGAGAGTGGGTGAGCTGATCAAAGTAAAGGAAAACTCTTGCTGGACCCTAGGAGGGACTTGCACAACACCAAGGCTCAGGTTGTAATGGTTCCTTTTGTTACCTTTTAATGCAAATGAACTTATTTTTCTCAACAGATTGTTATTCATGGTTTGTTTCATATACTCCTTGGTCTGTATGATGGATATGTATTGTTTTATGAGTTTATCAGGTGCTATTTAATCTTTTGGCTTGTTAGTGAATGCAAGTTTCGAAGAGAAGGAGGAGCTCATCCGGATCGGCGAGGCTGGACTACTAAAAAGCGTTGGACTAAAGGTATTTTAAAGATCCCCTGATTACTTGTATTTGCAATGCATGTTTAGAGAAAGGTAGCTTTATTTGTCTTGTTTGTCACTAGAAAGCTTTTGCTTTTAGGGAGGTCGGTTGTGTCCGCACTGTCGACTCTTTCCGCATGACAAAATGGCGACTCCGCTGGGGAATCCATTGATGTGAATGTTTTTTCCTTTGTATCAAATTTTGATCTGAGAAAAGTTGTTTGTTTTCTGGTTTTTGGCTGTCTGACTGTGTATTTGGGTGGGCTAGCTTAGGGTTAAATTAGATTTTAGTTTCTTTGTTTTGCTAGAAGTACGCAGCCTCTCAATTGAGCACAGTGCGTACCTGTACGCACTGTCGCTTTGTGCACAGAGCGTACCCGCACCTGTGCAAACAGGTCGCCTGCGTACCCCTGTCAAAATTAAGAAAATTTCAATTTTCTCCTTTTTGCCTTTTAGTTTTAGTTTTTAATTTGTTTTTACTGCCCAGATCCACTGGTTACCTGCCATAAATCTTCACCTAAGCTTGTTTCATTAGCATTCCTACTTTAAGCTTTCATCAATTGGGTGTTTTGAGTCTCTTTTTTGAGAAATTCTTAATTTGATTTCCTTTGGTCATTGCTAAATTGTGTATGAGTGTTAATCGCCTTTGAGTGTTTTTATTTTTTGATCTTTGGAACTCTCACCCAATTTTCTCGACTTGCACTTGATTGGTTCTTAGATTACATTATAATCATCTTGTGTTTGAGAATTCTCTTGCATAGATCACATTTGCATAATTAGAATTCTCATTTTCAGAATATGAATGAAAAATGTGCATAGATTACATTTGCATACTTTTCAAGTGAATTGTGCTTAGATTACAATTGCATAGTTTACATTCTGAAAAATCAATCGTAGATTTAGATCAGCTTTCTTTGATTTGAATTTACACAAAAATAAAAATAAAAATAAATGGTTTGGAATTGATTTGCATTAGTTTTTCTTGATAAAATTAGTGCATTAGAGAATTTGTTATATTTTCTCTTAGTGATCAATTTTTGCATTGTTGGAAGTGAATGGAAACTCTCTCCTTACTTTAGATAGGATTCATCGAATTGAAAAGATCACATTATCATATTCGATTGCATTCAGTTGAGTCGGGTCATAACACCATTGGTTTCGTATCCATTTACCCATTTGAGTAAAAACAACCTTAATAACACAGCGCTTAATTAAAATTCATCTAGTAATTTTTACATTTCTAGGGCTCTGATACACCAACATAGCTTAGGCTAGTGTCTTGGAGTAGGAGAGTAATTAACTCTCCAAGATAGTAAAACCAAACAAGTAGCTTATCTTGCGGTAGGATAAATCCAACTGTTACATTTATACTCTGGGAAAGCTCCTCTTAAAGGAGAAGCACGAGACCGTGTCCGAACCAGTGAGGGGATCAATCCTCCTTCATTGGGAAAGACGCCAGATACGCACGTACTACAAACCGTAAACCTCAGATTATTGTCGAGGAGCCTGGGGTCACTTGTCGGTAAACCTTGGATTATTGTCAAGGAGCCGGCAAGGGGATTGAGCTTGTTACTCTGCCCTTGCGTGCTATCGGGTCGTAGACTGTTCCCCCAGGTGTATTTGTTGCTGTTGGTGACCTTAGTGACCATTATCTTTAGGGTTCTACCCAAGGTGACGGTGGAGGGAAGATCCCACTGTACCTGGAGCAGACGTCGGCTAGACTCACTTGGATTTTCTGGGGGGTTCACTTCACTCGAGACGGTTAAAGTGGAGGAACTTGGTCCAGTCTATTCATTAAGTAGGTTGTCGGGGTAACTGTTCCACCCGCCAATTCTGTACTGAATTCTGCGATGTTGGATTTCATCACCAACTAGTGTTTTCGGTCCGGAAGGCTACTGTTTGTGTGTGGTTTGACTCCTAGATTTGATAGCGCGTGTTAATTTGTTTGTTTTTACTTTTAGAGACCATAGGTGTGAATTGTGAATTTTAATTGTTAGGTGTGAATTGTGAATTGTTAGTTTTAGTTAAAAATTGTTAATAAAATTCACTGAAGTTGAATATAATGGCAAATATTCTGGAATTTACCAACCTAGGAACCCCTCCTAACGAGAATCCTAGTACTTTTCCTTACTTTGGAAATGTTGGTCCTCCTTATATGGCTACTTTGTCATTACCTGGATTTACAATAGGTTTACCGATATGGTTATTTTCAACTTCGTTGGCCCAAAGTACTCCAATTGTTCCATCTCAACCAGATGCTTCACCTCAACAGAGTTTACCATCTCAACATCACCAACCTTCTGTTGACCCTTTACCTTCTTCGCCTAATTTTTCTTCCTCCATTTCTTCCTCTTCACCTGGTAAAAGCCTTGATGCTAGTAACCAGGAGGCTAAGAAGAAGAAGAAAGGGAAGAAGAAGAAGAAGAAGAAGAGGCAAGATAAGAAAGAAGTCAACCAACCAACCACGACTGTAAGTGTTAGTTGTGTTGAGGAAAACTCCGACATGCATCGTAAACCCAAATACCCTTGCAGGCTTTGTAAGGGTGACCACTTCCTTGTCAATTGTCCTGGTATTCCAAAGGTCTTGGAAGTATGGTCAGAAAAATCTCATCAACTTTCCATTGACCCATCAACCAGTGATAGTCCGGTTCCTGGGAAAAAGGGTAAATTTAGGTTTCCTTGTAAGTTATGCAAAGGGAGTCATCAAACTCACATTTGCCCTCACATGGATGAAGCCTCAAAATTGTTGGAAAACCTTACTGTTCCACAGCAAGAATTTCCAACTGGTTACCGTAAACTTTCTCCCAACCTACCGTCAACTGACGGAGTGATTGATCTAATTTCAAGTACAGTCGATCACACTCTTCCATTGGAGAGTGAAACTCATGTCACTCAGGTTGATGATCCATTAGTTGATCAAGTGGTCGAATTAATTTCACATTCGGTCGATCCCACTTTCCCTTTAGAGAGTGAACTTCATACCGCTGAGGTTCTTCTTGTTACATCAGATTCTTCTAGGCCGGGGGGCATTTCACCTATTTCTACAGAACCCCCTCCAAGTACTGAGGTCTTTTCCTTTGATTGGAATAGACTGACAGAACCTCGTCTTCCTTCCTCCATCCCTTTCCAAATCATTGTCAAGGCTGGTGGTAGGGACATACATCGTACTCAGGTAGATGAAGGTGCTTCTGTTAGTATTTTATCCTCAATTGTTTGGAAAGCTTTGGGTTCCCCTCAGCTTGCGCCTATTACGCAGAATCTGAAAGCTTTTAACAGAACCATTAGTGAACCTTTAGGGATCCTTCCTAAGTTTTCCATTATCTTGGAAGGTAAAACTGTCTGTATTGATCTTATGGTAGTTCGAGGTCCCTTGGATTTCAATTTACTCCTTGGGCGAGACTATGTTTATGCAATGAAAGCTGTCGTATCGACACTCTTTCGCGTGATGTCTTTCCCTCACAATGGCAGTATTGTGACTGTAGACCAGCTTTCGTTCCCTAGTCTTGTTTCAACTACCAATAATATGACACCCCTAAATGTTCCTGATTCTAAAGTGGTATCTACCCTGCCACAGGTTAATTATGTGGCAACTGGTCCCATGTTTTCAGTTACCGATGTAAGTGAGCCTCCCACTGTTTGCTCATCTTCCTTTGATTTAGATCCGGTAATTGACATGGAAAACTCTATGGGATTACTTGAACGCGATGTTCTTATCCCTTTTGAGTCCCTTGACATGTGTTCCTTCCAGAGAACTATTCTTCCTTCTGATGAAGACCTCTTGGAAGCCATGATCAAGGTGTGTCCATTGACATGTCTTTCTTCCAGTTGGAAGCCATGATCAGTCAGCTGCGAGGATAGTTTTTTCCTGTACCAACCTCGTTAAAAAATGAAACAGGCTGCAGCGAGGATAGTTTTTTCCTGTATCAACCTCGTTAAAAAATGAAATAGGCTACTACGAGGAAAGTTCCTTTTACTGTGTCGACCTCGTTAAAAAATGAATCAGTGAGAACGAGGAAAGTTCCTTTTACTGTGTCGACCTTGTTAAAAAACAAATCAGTGTGTACGAGGATAGTTTTTTCCTGTATCAACCTCGTTAAAAAATGAAACAGGCTAGCATGAGGATAGTTCTTTTACTGAGTCAACCTCATTAAAAAATGAATCAGGTAGATTTTAGGATATGTAGGTAGATTGTAGAAAGTAGGGTTTTGAGGATAGTTCCTGTTACTGAGTCAACCTCGTTAAAAAATGAATCAGGTATGAGGATAGTTCTTTTCTTGTGTCAACCTCCTTAAAAATGAAACAACTCCCTTTTCAAGTTAAATATTGAAAGTAAACCTTCATTCCTTTCATCCATCTGGTTGAATGCAATGAAGCCTGGGGGGCATGTACCTCGCTGCATTGTTATGCTGGGGGAATGCGAACTTCTGGAGCATAGTTCCTTGTCTTGTGTCAAGCTCATTAAAAAATGAATCAAGGATTTTTGAGCATAGTTCCTTGTCTTGTGTCAAGCTCGTTAAAAAATGAAACAAGGGTAGGTTAAGTAGGTAGATTGTAGAGAGTAGTCATGAGCATAGTTCCTTGTCTTGTGTCAAGCTCATTAAAAAATGAATCAAGGGTTTTAGAGCATAGTTCCTTGTCTTGTGTCAAGCTCGTTAAAAAATGAATCAAGGTTTTTAGAGTAAAGTTTTTGTTAGGTAGATTGTAGAGAGTAGTTATGAGCATAGTTCCTTATCTTGTGTCAAGCTCGTTTAAAAAATGAAACAAGGGTTTTGAGGATAGTTCTTTTCCCGTGTCAACCTCACTAAACAATGAAATATCTCCCACAAGTCTTTCCAAGATCTTGAAGGTAAAGCTTCATTCCATCCACCTCATTGAATGCAATGAAGCTTGGGGGGCATGTACCTCGTTTTGCGTCATTATGCTGGGGACATGCGAACTTATAACAAGCATAGTTTTTCGTTTCAAGCTTGCGTAAACATGAAACCGAATCCGAGCATAGTTCTTTTCCTGTGTCAAGCTCGTTAAAAAATGAAACAAATCCTCCTCTACTTGAGTCGAGAGATTGACTAGATCTCATAAATGTTAAGTATGTAGGTTAGTTATTTCAGTTTTTTGCATAATTTTCTTACAGTTTTAGGTCGAGTCTTTCAAATGATCTCGTAACTCAACCTTCATTTCATCCAACTGGTTGAATGAAAGGAAGCTGGGGGGGGCATGCACTCTAGCAGTTACGCTTAGGGGGCATCAAGCACAGTTTCCTCTCTGTTTCAAGCTTGCGTAAAAATGAAACTACTTTGAAGCATAGTTTTTCTCTGTTTCAAGCTTTTGTAAAAATGAAACCTATCTCGAGTCAATTTCAGTTTTTTTCAAGACTCGTTAAACTCATGAAAATCCCGAGACTATTTTGCTATCTTTCAGTCTCGTAAAACAAATGAAAATGCCGAGTTCTTTCCGTCTTTTCCTGCTCGTAAATTAAATTGAAAGTCGGCCATATGAGTACATTTTTTATCATTTTTTCGAACTCATTAAAACTTACGAAAAAATGAAAACCATGAGTACATTTTAATCATTTTTTTGAACTCATTAAAACTTACAAAAAAGTGAAACCTTGGAGTTCTCTTTTAAGCCCTTTTCAGACTCCTAAAACATGAAAAGATTGCCGAGTTTTTCTTTTTAAACTCGTTAAAACGAAACTAAAAAGACGGTCCTCTTATAGCTCTTTTCTGACCGTAAAAACAAGAAAATATTGTCGGGTTTTTGTCGTTTCAAACCCGATACTGGAAATAAAATGACGTGTCCTTGATCGCTTTTTACTTTTCAGGTCAAAGGCACTAATCATGAAAGTACTCCTTGGTCGCAAGACTAAGTGGTTCTCTCAAGTATTATTTTATACTTTTTCGGGCTTGGGAGACACAACTTTACGAAAAAGTTCAACCTGGAGTCTTCTTAAGTTTTTCAGACTCTCTAAAAATGAAAAACACCGAGTTTCTCCTATACTGGACTCGTTAAAATTTCACAGTAAAGGACCTGTTCGATTACAAACAGGAACGGACCACTCCTTCTTAGGGTTCGAATCAAAACTAAGTTGGACTCATCTGAAGGATGAGCTTATAATCAAGCATATGCTATCCTCCTCAAGCTTGTAAAAAATAAAGAGGTACTTGCCAGAAATGGTGGGGGAAAAGAGAGAAAAATGAGCCCATTTGTTATCCTTTATCTCAAAAGAAGCCTTATTACCACTCTTGAACACGACACTTTCATTCACCTGGGTTGGGAAATCCTTTGCCTCACAGTTGATCAAACACATTGAAAGTCTTTAGCCGGGTATTAACTTTGGGTCAACTGTCACCTAGCCATCTGTCGTGTCGTTATGTGTTCAAGAGGTCTCTGCAATAAACATTCATCTGCAAAATACTCATCATCCATTTTGACCATCCCTGAGTCAGTCCTTACAGCTACATTTCTTCAACTTGATCTATGATTTCGTGTTGTGGGCTTGCCTACAACGGGTCGCTTTCTATCGACATCAGCACATTATCTAGAAAGATGACCTAGGAATCATCAGTACCTTGAAGTCTGCATGCATCAATGGCAGGTTTCTCACCTTTGACGACAGTTTACATCATTGACTTTCGATCGAAGGATTCCGTGAAATGTTCGACATCGACTCATTCATTCACATCTCATGGATTGTACTAGGTACTTTGAGAACCATTGACATCACTGGTGGTCTCTCTCACGCTTGTTAACAGTTTACATCATTGACTGGTAATCAAGTGGATTCTACCATGTTCGACATCAACTCATTTATTCGCATGGATAGAATCGTACCTGTTCGGGAATTAGAAATGAAGACCCTGGATCTAGTTTCCACCATCCAGGCTGTGAGGAGTTTTGTATTCATTGTACAGTAGACTAATCATAAACAGATGGCTGCGTCCATACTGTGTCTACAAAAGTCTATGATTATGATGTACTGCAGAATCATTCCTGTATCAGAGCAGTAGATAGTCAATTAGTTAAAGTTTTCAATATGAGTATGGGAATGCCTACCTCAGCGATGATATGATCTTATATATGTATTTTGTGTTGAATACTTGCAGGTTCCGACTGGGCTCTCCACAAGATAATCCTTGAAATGATAAAGTACTTCACCCTTCCTAGATGATATGAAACCCTTATCTACTACAGGCTTCGCACTTTAGGGGGCAATCTGTTACACTAAAATTTGTCACCATGACTATTTGCAGTTAGTATGGCTCCATCAACTGTCATACTATCCTCCTTGGCAAGCCTCATACCTCTGCTCTCCATGTCAAACTCCAAGAAAGAGAGAAAGTCATTAAAAATCTATATATCTCTGGGTACGCAGTTTCTCTTAGCCTTACCTGCGTGTACGCACTCCAAGTTCACAATACTTGCGTACTTGTACGCTCTGTATGTAAAGCAATGGGTGCGTACTCCTGTAAAGGTCAAAAGGCGCAAGTTTCACTCTAAAAAAGTTACTTGTGGTCATTTCTAGAGCCTTCTAGAAGCTTGTTTGACGTGTATGAAGCGCCTCCAGATGGTTCATGTATCCCTACCAAAGAGGAACTTATCCCATCAAGAGGGGAGCTATCCCATCCAAAGAGGGGCTTATCCCATTGATGGTGGACCTGAATAACTTCCTCTAGAGCACTATAAATACAGGCATTGGGCCAAAAGGAGAGAGGTTGAAAGCTGAACATTCCTAAGGGTAGATGCTGCTGGAATTAGGACTCCCTTGTAAAGCTTGAGAGGAGAGATTCCCATCCTTTCCTAGCCTTATTTGAGAGTGGGTGAGATGATCAAAGTAAAGGAAAACTCTTGCTGGACCCTAGGAGGGACTTGCACAACACCAAGGCTTAGGTTGTAATGGTTCCTTTTGTTACCTTTTAATGCAAATGAACTTATTTTTCTCAACAGATTGTTATTCATGGTTTGTTTCATATACTCCTTGGTCTGTATGATGGATATGTATTGTTTTATGAGTTTATCAGGTGCTATTTAATCTTTTGGCTTGTTAGTGAATGCAGGTTTCGAAGAGAAGGAGGAGCTCATCCGGATCGGCGAGGCTGGACTACTACAAAGCATTGGACTAAAGGTATGTTAAAGATCCCCTGATTACTTGTATTTGCAATGCATGTTTAGAGAAAGGTAGCTTTATTTGTCTTGTTTGTCACTAGAAATCTTTTGCTTCTAGGGAGGTCGGTTGTGTCCGCACTGTTGACTCTTTCCGCATGACAGGAAGGATTGGTGAGGTAAGTGGAAGCAAGAGAGTTTGCTATGGTAGAGGCTTCATGCAACTCATAGGTGAAGAACTCATGGCGAAGGAGATGACTACTAAAGGTCATAAAGGAGAGAGCAGAGGTTCAGAAAGAGGCCACAGTAAAAAAGAGAAGAAATATGCCCAGGCGAATGGCATAAGACAGCAGTTGACTCAGGAAGAGTCTGAGAAAGAGAAAGCTGAGATAGCAGTTCATCTTGAGCTATTGATGGAGTTGTTACGGGAAAATGGGAAAGACCAGAGACATGGTTTACTGATGAGGAAGAGAGTGAAGTGGCAGAGGCTACAACAGAGAAGAGATTTACAGATAAGCATGCAGTTAACAGAGGAGAATATCATTGATGATTTCTTGAGTTATTGGGAAAATCCAGATCAGATGGATAATGTAAAACCATGTATTTTTGTAGCTGACAATTGTGGTGTGATGACAGGTTTTACTAAGGAGGATGTACAACCTTGTGCAACTGTTACAGCACAAGAGGAAGTTCGTATGAATGCAGGTGATGATGATATGCTTCAGCAATGCTACAGAGAAATTGCATTGTTGGAATATTGGTTGGAGAATCCAAAGTATGACAAGGAGATTGCAGCAGATGAAAGAGTTCAGTACAATGAACGAGAGCAGAAAGACATCCTGGAGATAGATGATAAGAAGGCGAGACTAGCTAACAGTCTCATGGTGAATACGAATCAGCATACTGATGTGCTGACAGAGAAGCTGGGAAGAAACTCAGAGCATCATATTGAAGTGTTGCCAGCGAAAGCTGAGGAAAAAGTTGCAGATGAAATTGCAGGTGACAAGCAAATGAATGTTGCAGAGGGACAGGAAGTTTGGGAGGTAGCAACATTCATAGTGACAGCTAGAGCAACATGTTGGGCGACATTTATGATGGCAGCTGAGACAACACTAGTAGCAAAAGAGACACTGATGCCTTATATTTTTTATTCTAGCAATTGTTTTGTGAATACAGGTCTTACTGAAGAAGCTGGAGAAAATCTACTAGACAAAGAAATTGAAATGATGAAGCAGATGATGATGAGGAAATTCCGAAAGAGACCAGCAGCAGTGAAACAAAAGAGAAGCAGCAAGAGGAAGACAGCAGAAGATTGCAAGAGTACAGCTAGTGGAGCAAAGCAGCATAAAGTGTGGAGACCTGGAGAAGAACAACAGACAGAAGCAGCGGCAAATGGAAAGTTACAGTACAAGATATGGGATCCAGGCAAACATAGAGCTGAACACATGATCAAGAGATCATGAAATTTTTCTACCTTGGGAGTATGATGCGGGAGCATCCAGCCCAAAAAGGAAATTATTGTAAATAATAGACATAGGGTTCATACAGTTGTGGAATTAGTTTAATATTTAGGATTTTATTAGATATTTTCAAAATAAATAAATAAAACTAGGAGAGCTTTTAGGCACAAAAGGAATGGATATGGACCATTAAGTGATAAGGAAAGCTTTTCTATTTTACAACAGGGAAAAAGACGAAATAAAGCTGAAAAGATGCTTTTCCCATATGTATGCATTGCATGTAGAGTCTTAGAGCTTTAGTTGAGTGATTCTAGGATTTTTAGATCATGCTAAGTTTAATAAATTAGGAAGCCTCAAAGGCATTGGGTGTGTGTGAGGAGTGTGTGTGAGAAGTGAGCAAGGATTCTCCTTGGGAGCCTTCAGGCAATTTGTAAAAGGGCCATAGATTTGCATATCTGGCCATGAATAGAACTTTTGTCAATACTTATTTTATGTAATTACGAGTATGTTGAATTCAGTTCTGTACGAACATGTTTGTGTTTAATGAATTCCAAGATATGGTTCTGCATGTGGTGGCAGAAATTGATGTTATATAACTTGAATTTGAATGAGATGCTGATGGCTCTTATTTTCCTATGCGCTATAATCCTGTATATTAATCATTGAAGGTACCTTTCTTTTCATTCACAGTTATATAGCTTTGACTCTTATTTTACTGTGGCGCATATATTCTTGGTATAGCAAGAACTCTTGTAAATTTTAAGTGGCTGTGGCATCGTTGAGAATTCATAACTGAAAGTGCTGACCATATTGCTGTCGAGAGGGTTTTCGGAACTGTTCATTGGCTTGTATGCCGGTTTTTAAAGCCTGCCGTCCGGACGGAGACGTATTGTGACAGAGGACGAGTTCTGAAATTGGAAGTGAACTATTATAAACTGTGACATATATATCACTGAGCCCGTCGTTTCGAAGGCAGAGAGGTGTTGGTTGAATCTATCGCGAATAGCGGAACCACAGAAATATGAAACAGTGCATATGAGAGCATCGGTTCTGGAGGAACGAAAGTCATTGTTGAGCTATCGCTGAACAGAGGAAATTATACATATAATTGTATCGGCTCGTTGGTTATTTGAGAAATTGTAATTATATATACAGCGATCGAAAGCCCATGATAAAACTCCGCCTATAACCAGAGCCAGTGCGATATATAGATATAACCAAGCCTTGTCTACGGTAAGCCGGTGTGATATATCCAGACGAGAGCCTTTGTTTAGAATACAGGTCCAGCTATGTAACTGATGTTGGTATCAAGAGGAAGGGAGAATATGTTGTGGCGCATGTAATATGAATGTACATATATATTGTGTGCCCCAATTGCATGTTTCTTTTAAGAATTCATGAAGCCGTGTATCCAACAAACGCATTATGTGTTAACCAAGCAGGGTTTTATAAGTCCTGAGATTACAGCGATTTGAGATAAGCTTCCGCAAATTCAAGTGTACGCTCTGGCGTGCGTTGAAGTGCATGTTTTATATGCATAGTGATCAGAGGATCCTGGTAGAAGTGGCCTGGGAGAGGCCTGGGCTGCATCATCAGTGCACTCAGAATGAGAGGGTCTCCAAATTGGCAAGGCTCTATTTCTAGCAATCCACTTCATAGGAAACTTATGTGGAGGTTTGATATTAGTTAATATTGTAAGTGAAAGATGACATGAAACATGTGTTAAGCAAATTATGGCATAATTCTAGGGATGGTTGAAGATATAGGCTTTTCATGCTCATGAGACACAAAACTGTTTAGAGTGATGGAGTTCTAATGGATGGAGAAGACTTTTATTCCTATATCCCTAGAAAAATAGAAGAAATTTGAACTAAAATCTGTTGATGGGTTTAGAAGGCTTGAGATAAAATTCATTGTTATATTTATCTTTAGTTTCAAAGTCTATGTTGATGGGATTGGGAAAGAGGAGAATCCTAATGAGTTTGTAACCACACTTACCTCCAAAGGTATCAATTCTTTCCCCATTATCATTAAGGAGGAGTCAGAGAATTGATAGCCCTACAAGAAAAAAGGCTAGGAGGTCTCCCACCAGTTAGGCCCTCCTTCGATGATCTCTTGATATGTTTTTATTATTGTCTTTTGTCTTTGCTTCCAATTCTTCTACTCAATAGCGTGATGTTCATTAGTTCAATTGATAATTTAGTTAATTATATGCCTTTGTTGTGTTATGCTCTTAATCCTGCAAGACGATACCAGAATACCAAATATGCGAAGAAATATACCCAGAACATAGAAAAAGAGCAATAACAACAAGTATTTTATTATTCAAAAAGCAAAGTTCACTCGCCTCTTCAAGGGGGAAACCTCCAATAGAGCTAAGCTCGATTACAAAATAAGACATGATGCTCCTCGCAGGGAGTCTCTATCCTTTATATAGGATTCATACATGCAATACCATGGGGCAATACCATGGTTCTTATTAATACCATCTATCTAATACCATGGCCCATTTGCAACTAACTGTGGTCCTGTCATTAAATGCAGGTTAACCACATACAATTATTAATATGGGCTTTATTGACTCTTTACTTAACTATAACTATGACTCGATCCTATTACATAAATATGGGGGTTAGGGTGTGACCCTAACATGCCCTCCCCCATAAGAATAGCCTTGTCCTCAAGGCTGAAGCTGCGGAAACTGCTGAAGAATAGCGGCTGGTTCCTAGGTTGCATCTTCTGGAGAGGTGTCTTTCCACTTGACGAGGGCTTCCTTGATCATGCAGCCTCGCAGGTGCCGTTCTCATGTGTCCAGGACCTATTTAGGTTGGAGCCAGATTGACCCTTCTTCATCTAGTTTAGGTAGACTGGTTTGAATTTTGCAATTGTTCCCAATCACTTTCTTGAGGAATGAGACATGGAAAACTGGATGGATTTTTGCAGTGGGTGGCAAAGCTAGCTTGTAGGCCACTTCTCCAATGCGTTGAAGTACTTGATACAATCTGTATAATTTTGGAGATAGTTTCTGACAACCCTCGTCTTTGAGTGATGTTTGCTTATATGGTTGCAGCCTCAAAAATACCTGATCCCCTTCTTGAAATTTCCATGCTGAGCGATGCTGATTTACCTATTGCTTCATGCAGTTTTGAGCTTGATGAAGATTCTCTCTAAGATGGGTGAGCATGGTTGTGCAGTTCTATAGGAATTGATCCACTGCTTGTACCTTCGAGCACCCCTTGATATAAGAAGTAGGGTAAGGAGGGAGTTGACCATAAACTGCTTCATATGGAGTCATTTTGGTGGTGGCATGATAGTTGGTGTTATACCACCATTCAGTTAGAGGTAACCATTATACCCAGAGATGTTGCTTTTCTTAAGTGAAACACCTAAGGTAGGTTTCCAGACATTTTTTGACTGCTTTAGTTTGACCATCAGTTTGTGGATGATAGGAAGTACTGAGTTTTAGTTGGGTACCTTGTAGCCAGAAGAGTTCCTGCCAAAAATTACTGGTGAAGACCGGGTCACGATCAGACACAATGGAAGTGGGCATGCCATGCAATTTGAAGATCTGATCCATGAAAGTTGAGCGACCAAAGTCAGTGTAAAAGGGTGGGGTAGGGTGCAAAAATGAGCATACTTAGAAATTCTGTCCACAACCACCATGATGACTGACTTGTTTCCTGACTTTGGAAGACCTGTAATGAAATCCATAGAAACCTCTATCCATATTGATGTCGGGATGGGCAATGGTTGTAATGTGCCTGGTGCTTTGACTGTCTCTCCTTTGTGGCGCTGACAGACGTCGCATTTAGATACAAAAGTAAGAATGTCCTTTTTCATGCCTGTCCAAAAAAATGATCTCCGAGTGCGAGCATACGTCTTCTGAAAGACTGAATGTCCTGTAGTGGGAGATGAGTGCAACTCTGTCAAAATGTAGCTTTTGAGGGTGGATGTTGGTGATATTACGACTCTGTCCTTGTAGCGAAGAATCTCATCCTGCCACGAGTAGCCCTCGGTGGAATTTGGATCCACCTGCGATTGAGTAATGAGTTGGGAGAGCCAGGGATGTGAAAAACATTTCTTGCGAGCCTCTTCAATCCATTCTGGAATGGGAAGGGAAATTGCGAGTAGGGTACTTCCTCCTCAAATTGGCGAGATAACGCATCTGCTACAATATTTTCGCGCCCTTTCTTGTAAATTATCTCATAATCATATCCCAGCATTTTGGCAAGTCGTTTATTTTGTTGTGGTGAGGATAGGCGTTGCTCCAAAAAATATTTAAGGCTTTGATGGTCTGTGCAGATTTGGAAGCGTCGCCCCAATAAGTAAGGTCACCAGGTATCTACTACATGTAAGATGGCCATCATCTCCTTCTCATAGGTAGATTTTCCTAGATTTTCCCACTTAGTTGTTGGCTTGTGAAGGCCAAGGGTTGACCTTCCTGCATTAATACTACCCCAATACCCATACCCGAAGCATCACATTCAATGACAAAATATTTGGTGAAGTCGGGTAGTGCTAAGACTTGAGTGGAACACATGGCATTTTTTAGAGTTGTAAAGGCCTGTTGTGCTTCATCATTCTAAAGGAATGAATTTTTCTTGAGAAGTTGAGTGAGAGACCTCGCAATGCGACCATAATTGCAGAAAAATTTGTGATAGTAGCCCGTGAGACCCAAAAATCCTCTCAGGCTCTTCAAGGTCTTAGGTTGAGGCCAATCCTGCATTGCCTGGATCTTTTTGGGGTCCACCCTGACACCTTCACACCCCACAATGTGGCCCAAATAGTCAACTTCTTCCATGCCAAAAGGACACTTGGACATCTTAACAAATAATTTACGCTCGCGGAGCAGTTGCAAGAGCAGATCTACATGCTGAAGATGTGCGGCCCAAGTGCGACTATAGATGAGGATGTCATCGAAGAAAACAAGGACAAATTTTCTGAGATATGGTTTGAGCAAGTGGTTCATAAGGGTTTGAAAAGTGGATGGGGCATTACAAAGACTGAATGGCATGACCAGGAACTCATAATGGCCTTCATGAGTTCTGAAAGTAGTCTTTGGAATGTCGACTTCTTTCATGCGAATTTAGTGGTAGCATGAGCGAAGATCAAGCTTAGTGAAGAATTGAGCCCCATTTAGTTCATCCATCAAATCATCAACAATAGGGATGGGAAATTTATCTTTGACTGTCAACTTATTGAGGGCCTGAAGTCTGGACACATACGCCATTCCCCATCTTTCTTGAGCACCATGACCACAGGTGATGAATAAGGACTAATGCTGGGACGAATGATGCCTGCTTCCAAAAGTTCCTTGATTATTTTTTCTATTTCATTATTTTGGGCGAACGGATATCTATATGGGTGCACATTTGGTGGTTGTGCCCCTGGGACCAAAGTGATGCTATGATCATGTTCCCCTCTCGAGGGTGGAAGCTCATGAGGCTTGTCAAAGACGGGCTGATGGTTATTTAAGATCTGTTGCATCTCAGGATGAATTGGAAGAGAATTGGATTCGAAGGCCTGGATGGCATTAAATTGAGCTATAACTCCATGATCACCCTTTTTTTTTTTAAATTCCATCCGATGTGAGTTGATGATAGAGGGAGCTCTCGCCTGTAGTCTGCGAAGGGTATGTGTGTGGTTGTTCTACTTAAAGCTCATATATAACTCTTGGAAATCCATTGTGATTGGGCCAAGAGTGCGAAGCCATTCAGCACCTAAGACAATGTCGCACCCTCCCATGTGTATGGCAAACATGTGGGTCTTTAACTGATAATCCCCCATTTGAAGTTTGACATTTTCATAGCGGCCTTCACATTTCATTGTTCCCCCATCAGCAATTTGGACTTGGAAGTTAGAAACTGCTCATACAAAACAATGCATTGCTTCCACGACACTTTGATGGATAAAATTATGTGTACTTCCACTATCAATCAAGACTACTACTGGGCGATGCTTAATAAAACTTCTGATTTTGAGAGTTTGAGGCGAAGAAGTCCCTACCAAAGCATGCAACGAAATAACTGGTTCTTCAGGTACATTGTCCTTCTGGTTGTCCTCTTCTTCCTCCTCTAGTTCCTCAAATGGTGGGGCTTCCTCCGATGAGCTGTGATCAGTAGCATCAATTTGAAAAAATTTGGGCTCCTTGCATTTATGCTCGGGGGAGTATTTTTCATCACAGTAGTAACATAATCCTTGCTTTCTTCTTTCCGCCATTTCTGCAGGTGACACCTTTTGAACCTTGAGTGTTTGGGTAGTGCTGTGAGCCTGTGGGGGGCAACCCTTGGTGGTGAAATTTGAGCGAATGGATTGGGCCGCTAATGCACGTTCTACTTCACGAGCTATCCTGCAAGCCTCTAGCCATGAGGGAGGGTGGTGCAGTCGGATGTGGGCTTTTATGGCCTCTTTAAGACCATTGATAAAACATTCTGTGTAGAACTCATCTTGTAGACCTAAAGTGCGGAAAGCTAAGGCTTCAAAGGCTGTAATATATTCATCCACTGTTCCAGTCTGTCGGAGCTTAGTGATATGACCCAAAAAAGTAGACTCGTGGTCAAAGAGATCCATAAGAGATTTTTTCAATGTCTCCCAAGTCAAGGGCCTTCCATAGCAACATTGATGCCATTGCCACCATTGCCATCTTTCATTGTCCAAGTACATGATCCCCACACTAAGCTGAGTGGCATTATCTAGGATGTAATTCAGATTGAAATATTGCTCCATTTGTGCTATCCATGCTGCCGGGTGAGAGCCATCAAATTCATGCATGTCCAGCTTGGGTGGTCACAGACGGGATTGTTGGTGGGTGCCCCAGAGGTGAAGAGAGTGGCTAGACTCACCCTCACTGTGTTCATTGCCAATATATGCCTCCTCATGGGCTTCCACCTTGCCCATAGAGAGTGTCGTAGTTATTTTCGTCAGCTGATCTTGGATGTCTTTCAAGGATGCTTCAAGGTTGTCCATCCTTTCATTCGCCATAGCTTGATTTCTAGTTTGTACCATCCACTGAGCTGATTTACTTGAAATTTGGGACCACCTGAATTTTTTTGGCACTAATGGTACCGCCTTGCTCAGCTCGTCGTCCTAATTCTTATGGGCTAAGTCACCAATAAGCACCCCAGGGGGTCTTAGACTCTTTTTTTTTTTTTTTTACTCTTAATGGAGTTTTACTCCTTGCTTAGGAATATTGCAGTCGCCGAATCCCTGAAATGTCAATGTTGCCAAAAGTCCTGCGAAAATCATGCCCAGGTATAGGAACCCACACAACTACTTAGATCTGGATGGTGGATCTGATGGATCTGAACGGCAGAACTGATTACTGTTGTGGATCTGATGGATCTGAGAGATATGAATGGCTGATTTGATAGATCTGAACTGCGAAACTGATTGCTGCTGTGGCGGCAAAAGCCCCACTTGTGAGATCTGATCTGGCAAAGATTATGTATGATCCAGAGATAGATCAGGGAACTATGGTCTCCAGGAGTGTCAGGTGTTATAGATCGCGATATACATAAGGGTCTGACAGTAGTACTCGGCCCAATTTTTCAGGGCACTAACCAAGGAGGATCAACCATACCCTTAGCCATACAACTTGACTACCCTATCGTACGGGCGAGTAATCTCTCCGAGTGTTTTTCTCGGTGTACTGTAGCATTAAGACGGCCGACGGTTTATCTATGGCGAGGTTTCAAGGGAGCTAGGGGGCTTCTGATATACCCAGAAGGTACTTGGAAGACAGTCCGTGCACGGTTCTGTCTAATGCGCTACTACTCAAAGGGGTATCCATAGGGGTTACAAGGGAGTCCAACAAGTGTGACCACCTCTTGTATTTCTTGTGTGCATGCCTTCCCCAAATCCGCGGGTTTATGCGCTCAACGATAGATTCCGTGGTTTAAAGACATCGGAACATGTCTCTAGCCAAAAAAAAAAAAAATTGCTAAAAAATGAAGATCCCACCGGCCCTGGAAAGCACTCTGATACCACTTGTTATGCTCTTAATCCTGCAAGATGATACCAGAATACCAAATATGTGAAGAAATATATCCAAAACATAGAACAAGGGCAATAACAACAAGTATTTTATTATTCAGAAAGCAAAGTTCACTTGCCTCTTCAAGGGGGCAACCTCCAATAGAGCTGAGCTCAATTACAAAATAAGACATGATGCTCCTTGCAGGGAGTCTCTATCCTTTATATAGGATTCATACATGCAATACCATGAGGCAATACCATGGTTCTTATTAATACCATCTATCTAATACCATGGCCCATTTGCAACTACCTGTGGTCCCGTCATTAAATGCGGGTTAACCACTTACAATTATTAATATGGGCTTTATTGATTCTTTATTTAACTATAACTATGGCTCAATCCTATTACATAAATAAGAGGGTTAGGGTGGAACCCTAACATGTTGACTCTTTTAAAAAACATTTAAAAAAATTTATGGATATTATTGTCATTCTAGTTGGACATATCACTCTAAAGTTTGCTTTCCTTTTTGGTATACCTCAACCATTTAAGATTGTACTATTTCTTACATAATACATTTTTTTTTAATTTCAAATTACTAAAGACATAAAACTTAAATCAATACTAATAATAATAAAAATAATAAAATCATTAATACTAATCGTCTCACAATTTTATTGCTAAAAATATAACTTTAACGATAATAAGAAGCAATTTTCATGCAATTTGGTTCAACACAACACATTTTCCAGTTAAAAGGACATAGTGAACGCTAAAACGAAATATAGATAAAGTAATATGATGCTAAGAAACTCAAATATGTAACATGTATAATGTTAATGAGGCGCATAATAATGTTATTGTAACTCTTAAAGAAATTATTAAAATGCAAAGGACATATTTTCAATACAAACACAAAGCAAAAATGCCTCTATAGAGATATTTCCAATGAAAAAATAATTTAAAATTGAGTTTACAAAAACTCATTGTATCATATTATTAATCGCTAAAATGTCTTTAGTGTTAGAAAAATAAACAAAAGAGCAATGGAACACATAAAATATTGTGGAAACAAAAACATGGAATAGATTAAGCAACAAAGACACAAATATATGTGGTTCACCCAATTTGGGCTACATCCATGGAGAAACAACCAGTACTTTCTTTTATATTAACCAGCAAAATGAAGAGCTACAACCTATAGTAGATCCTATGTAATTTCATCTTCACTCTCACAGAGTCTCCTCTCTCTTTCTCACTTAGAATAATAATACACATGCACAATACAATTTCATCATATAAACCAAGGGTTGCCTTCTAGGGAAAAATCCCTAAATTAACATAACTTTACTATCAGATCATCTGCCTAATAAATGACCCAAATTTACTATGAAATTACAATTATTTAAAAGGAAAATTTTCATTTATTTTTAGCTTCGGGGGCACTGCCTCAAACCCCCACCGGGGGCCGGCTAGTCCTCGAGCCCCGTCCCCCCACCCCGACAACCCCCCTAGTGTGGAGAAGTGTACAGTCTTCCTCAAGTATACACCTGACTGAACAAGGCCTTTGGATCAAAAAATTAATCAAGCTCCACACCCAACATTTAGAAGCATAAATTGAGTAAAAATATATGAAAAAGGAAGATACTATAAAATTGACATAAATAAGAATGCTCATTTTTTTGTTATCATAACTTAATTTCTTTTGGTAAAAAAATCACTCCACATTGAGATCTTGAAGGCACCATTACGACCATATATTTGAATAGTTAAATAATTTAACTAATCTTTCTTTGTTGGGAATTCTTTTATTTTTTTAAGAAATTATAATTTATATTTATATAGAAATTAATAAAATGGTTAAGAGTTTGTTTTCTTCGGTTCTAAGGAAATAGGTTAGTGGACAAAGACCCAAAAGCATCTGGCATGAGTGAAAGTTCGCCCCCCTATGGACCACTAATGAGTAGTTCCAAGTTGTGTATATTTCCTTAAATAATTGTGATAATTTAACCAACATTCGTTGATAATAAACAGTAATAATAGTCTACCACTACTAATTTAACAACTAAGTTATAAAAAAAATTCTTATTATATAAAATAAAATGAATAAATTATTATATATAATATAAGATCATATACATCCTAGGTTCTTCATACGTTCTTACTATAACGATAAAGATGAACATGACTATAATTATATTATTTTAGTATTTTATTTTCAATTATTTTAAATTAATGGTTATTTTTACCTATTTTATTTTCAATTATTTAAATTAATGGTTATTTTTACCTATGATTATGAGGGCCATTTTTCTGAAAAGGAATGTTGAAATAATATTATTTTCTTAATTTTTAAAATTAAATCATTTAAATAAAAATTAAATATTTAATTTATGTGAATATTATTTCATAATTTTATTTATAAAAAAAAACAAAAAAACATCTCTACTATATTGGAATAATAAATAATTTTTATTTTAGTTTTAAAATTAAATAATTAATTTAAAATAAATGTAATTAGCATGAACAATATCCTATAATTTTATGGCTTCTACCGACAACAATTTTAAAAGAAATATATTAAGGTAGTTAAGCATCTGGTCTATAATCACAATTAAATAAAGTCATTTGCAAAATAAAGCTTACTTGCACTCTCTCTAATACAATATTCATTTAATCGGACAATTTATTATAATGGTCACAATCATGATACGGAATGCCATATGACCAGAAAACAGGTAAGAGAAGAACAAAAGGAGAAAATAGGTTAGAGTTAATAAAATCCACCTAACACAATCAAAATGAAATCTCGTGGGACATGTCATAATTTTTGCTGGGTAATCTTCCTAACATGATCAAAATGAGATCCCATGAAACATGGAATAAGTTTTGCAAAATTTTAGTGTGAAAATGAATGTTTTGACTAATTACCTTAAGTTTGTTACAACATAAGATATATTAATGGTTTTATTATTAAAATGCTAAATATTATATTTGTAATCTTTTAGTGTTATATATATCAACTTCCCCAATTGGGGTGATAGGTCACATGTTAAAAGGGATGGCAAGGAGTGCTTATCACCTAACATCTAACCGTGTAATTAATAGGGGTAGTGTGGCTTACCCCTCCTATGTAATGTGCATGCGTAATTTAATTTCTCATACTTATACAATCTGATTTTTTAATCTTCCTTGGTTTGTGATGATCCCTAGAGGAGATGGTAATTATGGTCCATTAGCAGTGCACCCCCAGTGTAGGTGGGAGTAAATTTCCCTCTGGCCTTCATGGAAACGCCATAACTTGTGCGTTATGTTAATTTTAGAGCTTGATTGTTCTTTGCTGTATATAATTGCATTTTCAAATATTTTCATTATTTACACATTACATTCACCCATTACATCATATCATCATTAGCAATTATCTAGAGAGAACAATAACATCAACAATATAATGGAACGATAAAAAAACATTAGAAGAAAATCATACACAAAAGAGACACTGGGATTTAGGTCAGAGATCAGGGCAAAACCCCACAAAGGGGGGAAACCCAACCAATTCTTCTTATTTTAGATAAAGCTAAGATACAAAGTACAATGAGAATGAGAAACAACAATCACATCACGCCTCATAGGGAAAACCTAAGTCAGTTCACAACTTCATTTGTGAACTGAAGAGAACAATTCCAAGAGAGTTGTTATCATATCACTATAATATACAATATGACATCTTCCATCCATTATGTTATCACTATCATCACGGCCACTATCACAATGATATAAAGATCACTATTATGCACCATTCATCATCATGTCATTGTCATCATGTATCTTAAGCAAGGTCACTATTATCACTAGAGCATGATCATTATCATCATAATAGAAATGTCAATGATGTATAATAGTTATACAAATCGTTGTCTCACTATTACACAATCATATAGGTTACTATAATGTCAAGGTTACAAATATCATTGTCATGTTAGGGTTTTTGCCATATTCATACATAAAACTCATTGTCATAGTCTCCAAGACATTGTCACATATATTATAGACATGTCTCTGTCTCATGAATCAATGTCTCACTGTCCACAATGGCATTGCAGATCACTCTATCAACATAAACATAATTTACTATTATTCACTATCTCATTGTATATGTGATACATATATCTGAAGAAACCATAAGTGACATACTCACATATGATTAATCGTCAATGTTATGCATTAGCTTCATCATCATAGCCATATAGGTCTCATAGTCGACATATATCATAACCAAAGGGTATTTAATGCAAGTAATTGTAGATCGAGATTCAAAATATATATAAGAGCGAGCATCATTATACCTGTCATTGTATAGAGTAGAGATGTCGCCACATAGATAAAGTACAAAATAATTTGAGGCATAATGAACCACTAAAAAAATACAATATGAATTTTGGAATGTGAACCATAAATAAGTGATGCAGGCAAGCAATGATCCACAATCATATAGTCTAACCACATATAATGTGTGTGGACCATAGGAATAGATATATGAGCCACCAAATGAATGTGAGATGCCTCAGAATAATGACAACAAACCAATTGTTACACTAAAAAATGTCACCTTGACTACTTACAGTTAGTATGGCTCAAATCAACAGTCATGCTAGGCAAGTCTCATGCCTCTGTTATCCATCTCAAACTCATTTGCCTTACCTGCGGGGACGCTGACCATGTTCACAAAATCTGCGTCCATGGACGCTCTGTATGTTAAGGACAGGTGCGTCAAAAGGCAAAATGCGCGAAGCTATCCCACCCATAGAGGGGGATGATCCCATTGATAGTGGACCTGAATAACCTCTTTACAGCACTATAAATAAAGGCATTGAGCCAAAGGACTATACATTTTCTTTGGGTAAATGCTGCAGGATTTAGGTCTTCCATTAGAGCCTTTGTGAGGAGAGATTGTCTTCACTAGATTCTACTTGAGAGGGTGAGCTTTGTCAAAGTAGTTGATGGACCCTGGGAGGAACTTGCACAACACCAAGGCCAGGTTGTAAGAGTTTCTTTGTTTCGTTATTAATACAAACTGAATAGCTCATGTGTTCCTTGGTCTGCATGCAAGTGCTTGGTACAGGAATTGACTTGAAGGAGGAGCTCATCCGGATCGTCAAGAACGGACTTCAACAACAGCGTTTTGGAATAAGTAAGCCTAAACACTTGTAGTTTTCATGTCGTAAAAGTGTATTTAGAGAAAGATCACTCCATTTTGTCTTGTTTGTCATTATCTTAGACTTCCAGTCGTGTCCGCACCCTTGACAGATTCCGTGTGACACCAATCTTATACATAATGCAATATAGAGAGGAACCATATGCGAGTTTGTAATGCAAGTCATAAAGGAACCATATACAGGCGTATAATGTGATTGATAGTAGAGTGCAAGACATCACAAAGTAAAAGACACTATAGAGTGTGAGACTTCACAAAGATAAGTGTGTTGATCCACCACAAAGAGATAAGTATGTCGAGCCACTATAGAAAATCATTGAGTTTTGTCACTAAGTTAGGTCGAATATCCAAAATGGAAGCAGGTCAAATTGTTTCTCCCAAACGATGGAGGATCAGTGCCCAATATATAGTTGTTTTGATGTGGGAAAGGTCATGACTATTGAAGGTATGCCAATTGATCCATTGGGCCAGCTTATCAAATAATAAGTTAATTCCTTGAATTAAATTTACATTTAATATTTCCTTTGCTCAATATGAATTCTTCAATATGATGGCATGCACAAGTAAGGTTGACATATTAAGGAGGAAAGCCAACACATTAATAATAATAATAATATTTCTTTAACCAATGTGAATTTCCTTTTGGGGCCAGATGGGCCATCCTTAGGGTCTTAGGGTTTCCCTTTGGTGAAAGTCATCCCAAAGATGCCCAAATTTGAACACTCCCTCTAAGCTAGGGAGGAATTTCCATCTGTATCATAAGTCTCATCTCAGATGTCCATGTATGTTGCATCATGTATCATCTCATTTTATCTTGTCTCATAGAAGAAGAATAATTCTCAATCAATGGTAGGGGAGATCTATTAGATCCTCCAAACCCTACTAATATTCATATCAAGTTCCATGACCTTCATCTTAGCTACATCAACAAGACATCAATCTCATCACTTCTCGTTTCAAATTTTGTCATCTTTGATCATCAACTAAATAATTATGTCTCGATCTATAGAAGAAGAATCATCATAAGGGAGCTCTGGTTTCCACCTTATATCCACATATAATAGTATAGATATGGCTTACCATTAGAGGTAAGGATCATGCACACTTATTTCCTAACAATAGTAGAGATACAACTTACCGAAAAGGTTAAGGATCAAGCACACTTATTGCCTAACAATAGTAGAGATACAACTTACCGAAAAGGGTAAGGATCACACACACCTATTGTCCATTGATTTTTCCACCTTGACCCTCAAGAATCAAGTGGTATAATACTTGCATCCCATCACTTGGGAGAGATACCACTTACCATAAAAGGTAAGGATCACACACACCCAAGTATCCTCACCCATTAGCCAGATGGGTGGCAATCCCTACAAGCCCAACTTGTGGGTAGGATGCATATTGGTGTATACTTTGTCATGTCTTAGAACTGACACGGAGAGATACAACTTGTCATAAATGACAAGGATCACATAGACCCTATACTAAAAAAAGGAGAGATACAACTTATCGTAAAGGGTAAGAATCACACACGCCTATTATCTAGAGTTCCCTCAACTCCAGGAGCTCTATAGCTCAATTTCTCTCCCTGGGAGCTCAAATAGGGGGGGAGAGTATAACTTAGTTCTCTCAATCAGACATGACCCTTTCCTCCGAGGGTCACATCCACCAACCAAGATTCTCTCTAAAGACCAAGAACTTCCTTTTCGACAAAGGCTAGGTAAGAATGTCTACTATTTTCTCATCTGTTGGAGCCTCACTGCTTCAATTCCATAACAAATCAATGCTGGAGCCTCAATGCTCCCTCTGCACCATATCTTGGATATAATGATATCTAATCTCAAAATGCTTGGACTAGTCACTCACAACATATCATATTCACACCCAACACATGGTTAAGAAGCTCTCTAAAGAGCTTTCTCAACTACACTGCCTCACAACTAGCCATAGCTACCCATGCTGGAAGCAATATACTCTACCTATGTTATACCCAAAGAAACAAACTTTTGTTTCTAGCTCATCCATAAAATCATGGAAAACCCCAAGCTACAACATCACCTATATGTGCTTTTCCTATCAACAACATTTTCAATCTCAGTTAGTCATCGGTGTATCCATCATGTTTCCAATAGTGTGTTTTATTCCATTATTAATAGTTTCATGTAGATATCTCGACACAGGTTTAGCAGTAACCCAATATACATATGCAACCTCTATTTGGCTCATGCTATAGATCAAGAAGTCATATGACTACTAGCTCATCATGGGATCCATCAAAATCTGAACTTGAATAGGAGTCTCTCTCAACCTCTTTAGTGGAATTCATCATTCCAAGCATACTTTCCTTAACAAATAAGTCCTCAACATCTCTCTATTACACTATCCATCTCAAGATGTTGATCATATGGGCTCATAGGTCAGCTCCCTCTAGAACTGAATACTAAGGTGATTTGATTCTATCATAAATAAATTGTTAGCATATAAAACCAAATATTAAATACATACCTTTAACCTTGAAGAGAGGACAGGGTATGCATTAGGCATCCATTAATCCAAGCATGCAGGGTGCGGGGTACTTGCTTGGGTCCATATGGGAATTTCTTCAATCCGTAATCATGAATCTCATGCACCTCAAAGCCTTAAGGTGGCCTTAAGTATGCTACATCCTTATATGTCATGGAGGAATCCATCTTCACATACATCTGATAACAATGCATTCGGTAATAGGTGTTAATATCTTATCACAATCCTCTTCCTTTAAGAGTATTTTCTTGATATCGTGGAAGAATTTAACACTCCAACATATTTTTCATTAAGAATTATCGTTGTATGAAGGACATACAACTCTCAACATCTCCTTATCTCATGATATCTTGTTTGACGGTTTTATTCAATCTGAAAATCTACTCCCTTTGAATAGGAAGCTTATTCAATCATAGTCATCAACCTAGAAGACTCCAATTGTTCCTTCGAGTTCTTGTCTCTTGTTCATTTCCATTATAATCAAGGGATGGATCTACATCCTTCTCAATCTCGATATAGAGGAATTTTTTCTCATATTCAACAAATGTACTGGTAGACCCCAGAGCCAGAGCAAGAGCAATAATAGAAAAATAAATAAACAATGAAGGTGTACCTGATGATGAGGTAGGTCTATATTTCTTCTCTAGATATGAGAGTGGATCATTCATTTTCCTGCACCAGCTTCCTCTTGAAGTTTATTCTTCCTGCATGAGCTCCCTTTTAGATCTTACTCTTCCTACACCAGTTGCATCATAATGATCCTCAAGATATACTTTTCTTGATCACATCCTCATCCAAGAAGTTAGCATTTTACAAATGCTTATGCAGGGATAATAAACAATAGATAAATATAAACAAGAGCATTATCATAAACAAAATAATATGTCTTGAAAGTACTTATCTTCAAAGAGGATTGTAGGAAGGTATCAAATTCCTCTTGATCATGTACCATGAACCTTCAATCATAAGTCAATGTCATCTACAAAAGAAGAAGTGCTTCCTCTTGGACACCACTTGTATCCTTGATCTTTAACATCGACAACCATGTCCAACCATCAATGTATATGATGACCATTGAATCTGAAACATACCCTTCTCCTAGGGTTTCTCTAAATCTATCATGGGCTTCTCACTGATTATTTCATATCAATGTGTTTGGTACTAGGGTTCCATTGCCATAAGCCTTTACCATATCTAAGGCCACTCTTAGGGTTTCTCACAAAACCTAACCTTAATTGTAAGAACAAGGGTTTCTTAGGGTTTCTTCCAAACCCTAACATTCTTGTAGGTCTCTACCATCTTCATCCATTTCACTCTATTTGATCATGAACTTCATTATAGGTGTCTTCACATGGGTGATCTCAATGACTTTTCTTTTGCCCAACTCTAATACCATGTTAATTTTAGGGCTTGATTGTTATTTGTTGTAGATAATTTCATTTTCATATATTTTCATTATTTACACATTACATTCACCCCAATACTTCATATCATCATTATAAATTATGTAGAGAGAACAATAACATCAACAATTCAACTAAACAAAAAAGAAATAGTAGAAGAAAAACACGCACAAAAGAGACACTTAGATCTAGGTAAAAGAGCAGGGGAAAACCCCGCAAAGGGGGAAAACCCAACCAATTCTTGTATTAGATATTCATCAATTGTTCAGTTAAGATACAAAGTACAATGAGAATGAGAAACAACAATCACATCAGGCCTCCTAAGGCCAACCTAAGTTCGTTCACAATTTCATTTGTGAACTAAATGAAACAAGTCTAAGAGAGTTGATATCATATCACTATCATATACAATATCACATCTTTCATCCATCATGTTATCACTATCACCATAGTCACTTTTACATCCATATCAAGATCACTATTATGCATCATTCATCATAATGTCACTGTCATCATGTATCTTAAGCAAGGTCACTATCATCACTAAACCATGATCATTGTCATCATCTCACGGTCATCATAATAGCAATGTGACTATATAATAGTTATAAAAATCATTATCTAATGATTACACAGTCATATAGGTTACTATAATGTCAAGGTTACAAATACCATTGTCATGTTAGGGTTACTACCATATTCATACATCAAACTCATTTTCATAGTCTCTAATACACTATCACATATATTACAGTCATGCCTCTATCTCATGAATCATTGTCTCACTGTTCACAAGGGAACTAAAGATCACTCTATCAGCATAAGCATAGTTTACTATAGTGAACCATCTCACTGTATATGTGATACATATATCTAAAGAAACCATAAGTGACATACTTTCATATGATTATTCATCAATGTTATACATTACTTTCATCATCATAGCCATACAAATCTCATAGTCAAAATATATCATAACCAAAGGGTATTTAATGAAAACAACTGTAGAACGAGCTTCATAATATATATAAGAGTGAGATTCATTATACATGCCATTGTATAGAATAATTACGTCTCCATAGAGATAAAGTATAGAATAATTCGAGGAATAATGAACCACTAAAATAATATAATACGAACCATGGAATGTTAACCATAGTTAAAGTGAACCATAAATAAGTGATACAAGCTAGAAATGAGTCGTCGTCATATAGTCCAACCACAAAGAATGTGTGCAGACCATAGGAATAGATATATGCACCACCAAATGAATGTGAGCTACCTCAGATTAATGACAACAACCAATCTTATATATAATGTGATCTAGAGAGGAACCATGTGCGAGATTCTAATGTAGGTTACAGAGGAACCATATGTGGGCCTGTAATGTGAATCATATTTGAGCCTATAATTCATTTCATAGTAGAATTCAAGCCATCATAGAGTGCAAGCCACTATAGAGTGCGAGCCTTCACAGAGCTAAGTGTGATGAGCCACCATATAGATAAGTATGTTAAGCCACCATCGAAAAACACTGAGTTTTGTCACTGAGTTAGGTCGAATATCCACCATGGAAGGAGGTCAAATCGTTGTTCCCAAATGATGGAGAATCAACGCCCAATATATAGTTGTTATGATGTGGGAAAGATAATGACTATTGGAGGTATGCAGACTTGATCAATTAGGCCAACTTCTCAAATAATAATTTTATTCCTTGAATCAAATTTACATTTAATATTTCCTTTACTCAATATGATTCTTCTATATGATGGAATTCCCAAGTTAGGTTGACATATTAAGGAGGAAATCCCACACATTAATAATAATAACATCTCTTTAAATAATGTGAATTTCCTTTTGGGGTGAGATGGGTTATCCTTGGGGTCTTAGGGTTTCCCTTTAGGGAAATTCATCTCGAAGCTTCCCAAACTTCAACAATTTGCAAGATGGGATTATGGAGTGAAATTCAATTTTTCCCTGTGGGGGGTCACTTTCTTGTCGAGCAATATAGGTAGTGACCGAGGACAATATTCTGCATATATTTATTTTGGAGCCTGAGAGTGATGGTTGGGGCTATGGTGCTATAGATGTGCTTGGTGTATGTGCATGTGGATTGTTAAAAGAATTGTTGTGGGGGAAATCTAGGAGGTATCACCATGATTTTGTGGTAAGAATTGACACCATATCTAAGCTAACAATGTCATGGATTCTAGAGTCCTTGGTTTGTGGGCATAGCATTTGTCATATTCCTACTCTTTGATTCATAGTGGTTTTTATTTACAAGGGATTTTATTTCTTCTATTGGGGATCCTATTATTATTTGTGTAACAACCCTCGTGAAAATTCCATGTAATAAAAGTTAATAAAGGAAAAATAATAATCATGGTTGATGGGACACATATTCCAAGATGAATTTTGGGCAAAATCATAGTGATGGGGATCACTTATGGTTCATTAGTGGCTAAGGAAATTGGTAAAGACAATGGAAAATTCTTTGGAAAGGCAAAATGGCATTTTGGCACATTTATTTATGAAAATAATGGAAATTAGGAGAAAAGGGAGGTGAAAGGTTACAGGTTACATATGAGGATGAAAATGAAGGAAAATAATGGAAAATGAAGAAAATAGAGGCCCAATTAATAAAAAGGCTTCCGAGGATCAGTACACAGAGTTTTGTCAGTTCAGTTTTGGAGCTCTCTCTCTATTCTCTCTCTCTCTCATACTCTTGGTCACTTAGAGTTTTCTTGGAGAATTCTTGGAGGAGTGTGGCATACTAGGATTTTTGGATAAAGAAGTCAAAGGAAGAGAAGGAAACTGCAAGAGGACATCGATATCAACAACTGCAGTGGGTTTTTATTGCAGGTACCGAGTTGCATGTATGTTTTCATCATTAGTTTTGGTGTGCATGGAATATGCATGTGGTTTATTGGTCATGATATGTCACTGGCATGGAGGATTTCCTGGATTGGTAGTGGTATTGCCTAACCTTTCCATTTCCTGGATAACCATGGTGTTGTTGGTTCATGTCTTTGTTTTTCTGGTTAGTTCTCATGTTTCCTTTAGCTTGGGTGGAGTTACTAGTTTCTGGAAGCCGTGTTTGGACAAATGCTTTGGAAGCCTGATGCCAGCTGTGGGTTGAGTTACTAGTCCTCGAAGCCTTGGTTAGAACAAATGTTATGGAGCCTTGGAAGTCTTGGGTAGAGGCCAATTTGATGATGGTTTTGTGATGTCCAACTATGAGGTGGAATCACAGTTTGATGGGTTGAGGTGGTTGGCATCTAGAAACCTTCGATGATTTTGGATTGATGTGTTTTATGAGATCCCACATTCATGCTTGGAATATGGCATGGGGGTGACTGGCCAAAGAGATTTTTCACTCAGCCATGTCTACATTAGGTGGTTCATGGAAGTCTTACAACTGGTTGGCTTTTGAATCAATAATATGAGGTTATTTCTCCTTGTTATTTTACAAGTATTGTATTGGTTTATATGTGGATCATATAGTTGTTGTTTCCTTGGTATTTCTTTGGTTATTATGCTGGTTGTGATCATGTATTATGATAATAGCTAATTTTGACTCTCATCATGTTTTCACTTGTAAATGAATGAACAATGTATCTATGACCTAATGGATAATACTGCAGCTAATGTGTTGAGGCATCAATGCTTCTTGGTGATTCTCAAATGGGTATGAGACCTTTATGCTTAGATCTATTGTTTACACCTGTAGATTACATATTTATGATATGTTTGACGAAATGCATGTCATGGATAGTAGGGATCTAGTAAAGGGCTTATTCAAGTGATTGAATTTGTATCATCATTCCATTGTTATATTTTTTTCTGCAAGTATCATTGAATTCTAAGTAGTGACCTAGGCTATGGGCATGAAAAAGTGGCTCAAATCTCAAGGACGTTGGCACAACACTAAGAAAAATAGTCCTTGGACATTGGCATACCATACTATGGGAGAATCTAGAGCCCTCTAGATGCTCACATGCCATATCATGGAAGCATCTGAGGGTTAATTGGTTTAAAAACTCAGTGGGACTCAGGGGATGGTTACTTGAGAGGTTGGGATGGTTCTTGAGAGTCTTTTTGTTGTTGTGGAAGGTCTATATGGTGTGTTTCCATCAATTCCACTTCCTTAACGTGACTTAGGAGGTCGAATCATATCATAGTAACTTCTCGTCACATGCTTACCCCGTTTGGCCAGTTACTTAGGTAGATGTGGGAGGAGGGTGTTACAATTTGGATGCTTGTATACCAACCATGGCTTCTAGTATGTGTCTTGTTGGTTTTCCTTGTGCTGATATCTAAGTTCAGTTCAGTCCATCCCTTGATAGTCATGTTGTGGATTTATATCTCTACCCTCCTAACCCTTAGCCTAGTCTGGATCTGTGGCCTTATTCTTGTAATTTTGTGGTTTATTAAGGACTAAACCAGGGTTAATATTTTGGTTTCTATTATCTTATGCTCTGTAGTGGATTTGGGGGTAATTTGGTACATATTAATAATTTCTATTGTCTCCTTGCTGGTGTATGGGCATTGGTCATTGGTTTTTTCCTTGGGGAGATGGTAGCGATATCATTTGCTGCATTTGGTTCCTTATTTTTCTGGATGCAACGTCCAAATAGAGGATGTGCAACCCTAGAGGGTCTAGTGGGCATCACCAACAAGATCGGCCTCACACTCAATCCCAAACCCAAGAAGCGGCAACAAGGTATCACTCAACGACCTCTCCCCACTTTTAAGAGGAGATTCATCTTCTTGAGACAAGAATTGCTCATGATTTTCAAACATATTTAGACACATAAATCATAACAAAGGTCTCCCATTGGCTTCCTAACATTGGTCATACCAGGGAATGGATGAACCAATACATGCACTATATCACCTTGCATTGGAAACTGAAGACCCTGCTAGGTCGAGTTTTAAAGGATAAGCATGAAGATAGGAATGATATCATTTCATTCCTGAATGACAAATGGATGATACAATTCCACCACTGGTACTATTTGGAGATATTGTATGCTCGCTTAGCCCACTTGGAGAGTCATATCTAATGTGAATTCAATATTTTTGCACTATTTGGAACAAGTGCAAGGGACCTAGCTCTTGTGACCTCTCTTGAATCTTGAGTTTATTTTCTATTATTTCAATATGTTTCCTAGTAGATGGATTGTGGTAGACCATTGCTATATTCAACAACAACTACTTTTTGATGTTACTCTATCTAATTTTGTCAATGGCCAATAAATTTGGTTTCCCTTGTGGTGGATTGAAGCTAGGGTTTTTGATACATAACATGTTTGTCATGACATATCATTGATGTAATTTGCAATGCAGAGGTAATACAAAAAACAACTTACAAATGAAATTAACTTGAGCTTAAGATTGTATAAGACTTGGTTGAGTATGGGTACATTTTCTTTTAGATAGTGTAACCCTACAAATAGGTTATACATTTGACCCCTTTCCATGAGAGTTGGACATAGAACTTAATGGGAATTGAACCCTACACAAACCAAGTGATTTACATCTTATGGATTGTCCATTTTTACATATTATTAAAACAAATATATTTATTGGAAAAAATGTTGAAATAAAATATTTTGAAAGTATACACTTCTATAATTGTTCATAATGTGTGTAATATTTCGCGAGTTAAATTGTGTGAGGTAGCTTGAAAGGTCCTTATTTTTTTTTGGATACTCCACCCATTATGAAAGGCATGGGTGGAATGTCTACCTAAAACATTAAATCTTTCAAACCATATCACATAAGAGAACTCCAAATTTACAAGCTAAATAAAATATTTTTCTTTTTATCTTATTTTTAACACTATATAATTAAATAAAAAGTTAAAATATTTAATTAGTATGAATACCAATATCTCATAATTCAGTTGCAATAAAAGTTTTTTTTTTTTTTTTTGTAAGTTTGGCATTGGTGAGGCTACATCATGGTCATGTCCAAGAATAACACTCGAATAGGGCAGGGAATTGAACTAATGCCTTAACATCTAGGGTTGTCTTAATAGCTCACCCAAGCACCATCTACACCATCTATCCAAGACTCTGTGGACCTATCGAAATAAAAAAAAATTAAAATAATTTATTAAATAAAATTATTTGTAAAATGGCATTCTTATTTCCAATTGTTTATGAATAGAGGGGGAAAAGAAATAAGAAGTATAATAGATCAATATAGTATCTACTTTTACCATGTTTTAAAAATAAATTATTGTTATTATAATTTTTTTTTTGTCTAACTCAATGGTACTTGGACTTTGAATATCATGCTTTACATATTACTTCACAGCAAGCTGATCGCCAATTAACATACACTCCATTGACTTATTATAAATAATTGTTTAATTTAATTATTTAATAATGACAAGTTTAAAAAATGTTGCTTAAAAAAACATGATAATTAGAAGAATGAGAATCATTTTTTTGGAATAAAGAAGTTGTCTAAACATTATAAGTTTTGGAGTCTTGTTGGAATTGGGTAATTTTTTTTGCCAAATTTTAATTTTTTTTTGTTTATAATAGGTTTGAGTTTCCAACAAATAATAACTCAAACTTGTGTTTCCAACAAATCCATGACAAATACTAAACAAGTTAAACTTAAAAATATGCCACAAAACCTTCCAAAGCTTACATTATTATTATTATTATCCAATTTTAAGGTCACACCCAAGCCACACACCCACCAAATTGGTGTATGAGACCCCCTTGGTTGTGGGACAAGGGACCCACACACCCACCAAATTGGTGTATGAGATCCCCTTGTTTGTGGGACAAGGGACCCACCTCCGCGTAGCGATTTGACTCCTAAGTCTACAAAGGCATACATACTCTACCCCCTTCTAGTTTTGAACCTGTGACCTCCTAGAAAGAAACACATACTCTTAACCATTAGGCCCACTCATAATAAATAGACTATGATTGAAATAAATTCTTTCATTATAATAATTTATTATACATTTATATTCTAGATAGGATCTCATTTGATGCCATGAAACATGATATAAGATTTTTAAAATCTATTTTGAAAAGGACATTTTTTTTAAGGATATTTATGAAACTTTTGACTACTTTCTTTGTCTTTATTTATGAAAGTTTGATTAGTGTTTTCTATTTTCTGGATATTTACGAAAAGTTTGACCTATTTGTTTAATTTTATAATTTTTGAACAATTTGTTTAATTTTATTAATAATATTCTTGTCTAATAATTGTTTTTAAATAAATAAATATTTTTTAATTTTATTTTTAATATTTTTATTTACTAGATTATGGGGTGTAGAATAGAAGGTGATGGGTGCATTGTTAAATCACTACATGATGTGAAGGTGACCTAGGTAGGTCTCGTGCGATCACCTAATGATTTTCACGACTGTGACATAGGTTTGGTGCGATCATCGAGTGATTTTTCACGACTTAATGCCCCTGGATAGCCATTTCTCAAGCCACAAGTCAAATATGAAGAACTCATACCAATTTACCAAAAACAAAAAAATATTTATTAATTAATTATGTAATCTACCAAATTTAATTACTAAAAATCATTTATTTTAGGATAAATTCTTCCATTACTAGTCATTATCAATAATGAGTAATTATAATTCACTTTACACTTAAAAATAAGATGTCATGGGAGGTGACAACAATTTTGTTAAAATTTATCTTACACTTTTGAAAGTTCTTATTTGTAAGTTTTTATTAGTTTTTGGTTAGTTTTCTTTTCTTTCATATTATTATTATACTAATTATTTTTTAATAAACAATATTTGTGAAATAAATTTTAAAATTTATTTTTATTAATTACTTAATCTCATATTGGAGGTTTTTTTGAGAAGAGTAATTATGTTCAAGCATTTCGAGATTACTCACATGAAATATTTTGATTTTGACATTTCTAGCTACTCAATTGACAATCAAAATGTCTATGAGTAATCCAGAAATGCTTAAACATAATCATTTAATCTATTAAATCTTTCACTCAAATAAAGCTAGTGATAAATTATCATAACATCTCATGAGTAATCCAGAAATGCTTGAACATAATCATTCAAATTGTTAAATCTTTCACTTAAATAAAACTAGTGATAATTTTTTAAATTTCTCTATTAATTATGTATTTACTTATGATTTTACAAGGTTTTTTTAGTTTTTCTACCTGAAAAATATCTTTATATTCTATATGACAAAATATACATGTTATAACAAAGTTTATCATATTATTTGGGGAACTAGACCGGTGGGGAAAATTCCCATCATTCCTCCCAACCACCAAAACAAATCTAATTGATAATTATGATCTCACATGTTATTAAAATTTAAAATGTTGATATGAAATTATTATTAATAAAAATAACGAAAATAGTATTTTATTAATGCTTTCAAATGACCAATCAATCATTTTTGCTTAAATTTAAAATAATAAATAAACAATTACAACAACTTTATAAAAAATCAATTAAATTATATCTATATATATATGATGATGATGATGATGATGATGATGATGATATATATATATATATATATATATATATATATATATATATATATATATATATATATATATATATATATATATAATTTCATAATAATAAATTAAAAATATATACTTGAATGTCTCACTGATTTTAAAACATTATATTTTTTCAATAAAATAAACCCTAATTTTAAAATATTTTATTTTTTAGATAAAAATAAAACCAAAACAAATGACTTAACACGTCCACATATAACACATATCAATCAAATTAAAATGCCAAAGCCTCTTTCTTACAACATGATACCATTCATGAGCTCCATGCATAAGATGATAAGAAAACATAAGTTTTGAAGGCACTTTATACGCCACCCTTATTAGTCAACAAAGCCGAGTATTGATATTGAAAACTATTCTTACAATTATGATTAGCCCTCTCTTAGCCAAGTTATATGGTATTATTTTGGAAAAGAAGTTGAGCATATGGCTTGAAAGTGAAGGTAAGCAAGCTAAAGGCCTAGCGGGTTTTAGAAGGCAGCACTCAATAATTGCCACCTAGTTATGCTTAGGATCATTGTGGAGGAATGCCGCAATGACAAATCCAATCTCTTTTGTTGCTTTGTGGACTTTAGAAATGCTTTCGCTACGGTTCCTAGAAACAACCTATAGAATAGATTAGAAGAGCCAAAGGTTCCTTTCGAGTTGAGAGTTGCGTTATAAGGTTATACGAGAATGTAATTGCCAAGTTAAAGAGAAATGAGGGGATGGTCAAAAGATATTAAGTGTAATATCGGAGTTAAACATGGCTTCCCCCTCTCCCCTACCCTATTTTGCATATACATTGACAAGCTAGAAGCTTGTTTAGAGGAAGCAGGTTGTGCTGGCACAATCTTAGCCGGGACACTCATCATCCTTCTTCTCTATGCTGACGATATTATTCTTCTCGCAAGGTGCCCATGATCTTGATAAGAAACTTAGAATTCTTAAGGATCTCTGCTCTACCATGAGTATGGTTGTTAACACTCACAAAACAAAAGTTATGATTATCAAATCCAAGAAGGACACTTACGCTAATTTTATGTATGACAATAGTAACTTGGAGGAAGTGTCTTCTTACAAGTACCTAGGAATTGATATCCATCACAAGCTCAACTAGAAATATAGCATTGAGAAAAGGATTAATGGGGGCTGGAAAGCTTATTTTGGTCTTGAAAATAATTGTAAAATGGAAAACCTCGTAATGTGGGATAGAAAGAAGTTCCTCTTTGAAACTTTAGTCACTCTTGTTATCTTATATGGATGTGAGGTTTGGGGTTGCAGCATCTCTAGAGAATCTTGGAGAAATATTGAGCAAATCCAGAAGCATTTTATAATGTATAACCTCAAAATTAAAAGCAATACACCCTATCCTATTCTCCTTATAGAAGTGGGTCTTCCCCTATCGAGAGCCTAGCTATGACTAGGCTTCTGTTGTACAAGCACAAACTCAATAACATAAGAGACGATAGACTTCCTAAGCTAGCTTTAAATTCCAGCCAAAACCACCTAGGGCCCAAATGAGGTTGTTATAAAGACATGAGGGCCTGGTTAAACCATTGGGAGATGGATGAGAATGTTGCATTGCAAAATATTAATAACATTAAACATATTGTTACTTCTAAATTCAAAGAAAAAATGTGGCGTGAGAAAGATTTAGCAGCTAAAAGAAAATTAAGATATTATAAGGAGGTCATCAACCCCACCCTAGAAGATCAAAATTATCTCTATGTTTTAACTAGCTCAAAGAAGAAAATTAATATAGCCAAGATTAGAACGAACTCTCATGAGCTCCATAGTGAAACGGGTCGTTGGGCAGTTCCTAAAACACCATGGATGGAAAGGACGTGCCATCTTTGTGAGAATATGAACATCGAGGATGAAAATCACTTCATCTTAGAGTGCCCTGCATACAACCACATTAGATATCAATTTCATAATCTTTGTTGCAATACTAACCTTCCTAGCCTTTTATGATGTCAAAATTATAGTGAGCTTGGGAGGCTTCTCTCCAAGCTTTTTGAGCATAGGAATAAAATCTTAAATTAAACTAAACAATTCGTTTCTTTAGGTCCGATAGACCAAAGTTTAGACTAAGTGGATGTTAACCATCATCATCAATATTCATGCAACTTCAAAATATAATCTTTTTGCTAACTTTTGAGGAGTTTAGGAGCAATTTAAAATAAAAAAATTATTAATTAAAGTTAATTATTGGGTTTTAAGGATCAATAGCAAATGGGTGTTTTTGTTAATGCATTTTATGCGAAAAGTCAATAGTTGAAATCTCCATGAATATTTACCACATATTTTTTTATTATAATTATTTAATTAAAATATGAATTTAATTTAATTTTATGAAAAAAATTATTATAATTAGTTCATTAAAATATAAATTTAACATAATTTTATGAAAACATCATTGGTTCAAATCCCCATAAATGTTTTTATTAAACAATGTCTATTTTAATATTCAATTACAAAAGTTTTCCTTAAATATTCCCTCCTTGGATCTCCAACATTAATGTTAAAATCTACATTAATGTTGAAACCTATTTCCTCTTTATTCAAAATATTATAAAAAAAATCCCATTTTAAACAAAATTAAAAAATAAACATAAAACACATTTAATATTGTGAAAAATAAAACTCATCCTTTCTTTTATTAAAGTTTAAGAGGTCTTCTTATCTTGAGGAATTATATGTTATATATAAAACAAATCAATAGATACACAAAAATTAAACTTAAAGAATGCATTCTTGATATTCACAAGCATACCACCAAGTTATTCTTTTTTTTTTTTTTTGGTAAGTCAGATGTTTATATTAGAATACAAAATAGAGTACAAAAAATCCGCAGAAGCAGATCGAGAGCAGGGATGTACAATAGTTCATAGTTTATCACCTGCTCAGAGATATCAGAAAAAAGAGACTGCAAAATGCACACCACGCAGGGTGGCCCGAGCTAAACTTGTGCCTAAAAACGATACTGCCGAGACATTACAGTTCATGACATTAACATAGATAGACTTAGGCCGATACATAGATATAGACGAAGGAAACAACAGAGGTGACTTCCTTAGATAAACTTGCCCATCTGGCTGATGGTGTCCAGACCCATCTCCCGCATATGTTTGTCCATTCTTGCTTGCATGGCTTCAATTGATTCGTTGTCCTGTACCACCGTTGTGGCCTGCTGCGGATTAACGGGCGCTGGGTTAACAGAATCCCTCAGTAGCCTGATGAGCAGAGTCAGCTTTCTATTGACTGTCTGAACAGCTTCATGCACAGTGGTGATTCGGCCATTCAGCGAGCTGTTGTAGTCGATTATCTTTGCCATTTGAGCCTCCGTGAGGTTCACCTCAGTTACAATTTTCTCCTTTTCCTTCTCGATCGATTCCAGTGCTTTGGCGATGAGAGTCTTGGTTCGCCAGCTCTCTGCTTTTGTTCTAACAAACTGAGTTGCCCTTTTCGAGGGGGTTCCCGGGTCCTTCAACCAATTCACCTCCTCTGCAATCTCCTCCTCTGTGCGCCCTTCTTCCTCCTGCTTGGCTTTGGCCTCAAGTTCCGCGATTTTTCGTTTGTTCTTAGTTGCTGTTCGGGTTTCATAGCCTCTCTTCGCCTCCTGAAGGTCCCAATTTGCAGCAGCACAACGACATCCTCCCGCTTCCATATCTAACTCCCTATGCTCCTCCCAGCTAATGCTATTACCGTTCACGGTTGCGTGCTCGACACTGTGATAAGATACTGTGAGGAAAACAGGGTAGCTGCCCTCTGCTTTATAGTGTTTTCGCTTGTGAAACCTCATGAGGATGGTCTTAATCTCGCTGGAAGTGGGAGTACTATGACAATAAATTTGATTGAGGTTCGCACAAGCAAGGCCGTTGCAGGTCGAATTGGAATGAGAGTGGCTGCTCATAATCCAATTGTCATTATGCCATTTGTCCTGTACGATTGAACGGTTGCTATGGTGGATGGTGGTGTTTGAAATGCCCTGTTTGCCTGCATGCCCGGTCTTCCTATGCGGATCCTTGATCCACCCCGCCTCTTTCGATATCACCATAAATGCTATTGATGCCTTGCTATACGGATCCCTTCCAAGTGTTCTGATATAGATCTTGCTGATGCTATAAGTTCTGTGGCTCGATCTGTAATGATCATTCATCTGGCCGGCCTGCCGCCACCAGGAATTCCACCGCCAGAGAAGTCTTGTCATTCCATTGCCTTGATGATCCTTTCTGCTTTTACCGGTTTTATCAAAATTCTGGTGCCGCAACCCGAAGCCGTCCCTAGCTAGGTTGGATCGGCCTGGAGTAATTCCTTCTATGCCAGCTGGGCACATGTCACCTTGAGGGTTGGGCAGTCTACCTCCTGCCAACAGCTGTCCATGATTTTGTTCGGGTTGTCAGCACCATGGTTTGCCAAAAAATCCGCCAACCCATTCGCCTTTCTTCTTACGGTTTGGAAGACTATGCCTCTCATTTCTGCTATTAGCTCCGCTATACTCTCTGTGGCTTTGGCCAACCTCCAATGTTTGGTGGCCTTACTGACTCTTGTGCCTGCTTGTAGGCGTTTAGCCGCCATGATGGCCAAGGAGGAATCCCCCTCTACTATTACATTCCCTCGTTGAATGGTTCTTAGAATTTTTAACCCTTGCTCAAGCGCCGCAAACTCTGCTTCATTGTTCGTGCTTTCTCCCAGCGCCTTGCAGTATATATGGACGATTTCATCAGCCTGATTGCGAATGGTGCCTCCGATACCTGCTGTGCCTGGGTTGCCCCTCGAAGCCCCGTCAAAATTCAATTTTAGGCCGCCCTCTGGTGGGCATTGCCATCTGAGGAGTTGCGATGAAGGTTGTGATCGGTTTCCCCCAGACGGTTGATTGCTGGATGCCTCCAATTGAAACACCTTTAAAATGCGTGAGTCCTGATCCGTGGGTTTTTCATTCGAATCTACCTTGCATTTTGCCTATATAAGTTGTTTGATGTTAACTGTTATAGATTCTTTTGCAAATTCTATGTTTCTGACTTCTTCCTTGAATATTCTTCGATTTCGTTCTTTCCATATAGTCCATACTATAAAGCCTGGGGCACATTTCCAGATACTTTCCACTCTTCGAATTCTAGAAAAGTTTCTCCTCCAGTTGATGATGGTCTCCTGAATGGAGTCCCTGTTCCGATCAGAAGCTCCAAGAATATCTTCCATCCAGTGCCAAAGCTGGGAAGCCCATTCACAGGAATTAAAAAGATGATTCATTGTTTCCACCTCCTTTATGCACATAGGACATCTAGAAGGTCCCCTGAACCCCTTTTTCAATAAGTTTTCCCAAGTTAGAGTTCTCTTCTGCATAAGAAGCCATAGAAAAGTTCTAACCTTCGGCCATTGTAGACTGTCCCAAACTTTATTGGCCCAGGGCATTATATTAGGCTGTTCTTCCCCCTCTATGATGCTCCTGGCTTCTTTCAGGGAAAAATCACCGTTGCCTTTAGGACCCCATCTGAGCTTGTCATTTTCAGCAGCAATTCGAATTTTTCTTTTTAAGAGTTGTTGATTTAAAGCTTGAATGGTTTCCTGAATGTCTTCGTTGTGGGTGGAGTTGAAAACTGTCCATTCCCGCCAGTCCGGGTCTTCACTGGTTGGGTTCCAGTATTGATTGACTTTGAATTTGCCCTCAGTTTGATAGTGTTGCTTCAGGGGTAGGAGTTGAGGGGTGTCCAGCTTCGGGGACTGCTGCCAGGCGTCCTCCCAGAAGAGTGCTTGAGTTCCATTTCGTATTTCCCAGAAGCTATAGTCCTGGATAATACTTCTGTTGTCTTGGGCATGATTCCATATTGGTGAACCGTTAGGGGCATCCTGCATTCTCACTAGTTCTAGATTGGTGTTGTTCGGCCTGTACTTCTCCTTCCAATGAATAGCCCATGGTAGGCTCGTGTCAGAGATCCACTTCCACCATATTTTGGCTCCGCAGACTCTGTTTACCGTTGAGGGATCAACCAAATTCAGGCCCCCCCTGTCCTTAGGTTTACACAGTTTCTGCCAGGCAACTAAAGACCATTTTTTCTTTTCACTGTTTCCACTCCATAAGAAGGATCGTTGTATGATTCTTATTTGATTTAAGATTCCTTTCGGAGCAGGAAGAATGGATAGCATATACTGAGGGATGGCCTGCAAGACCGCTTTTGTTAGTATTAGTCTACCTGCAAAATTCAGAGCCCTGTTAGTCCAATGTTTGCACTTCCTTTCCATGCTGGCTAGGATTTTCTCCCAATGAACCTTTTGCCACGGTTTGAGAGTTAGGGGGGCACCAAGGTATCTTGAAGGTAAGGAGCCAATTTTAAACCCCAGAAGCCTAGATAGATGAGATTGGATAGCTTGATGCGTGTTGAAGAAGAATATGGTTGATTTGGAAAAATTAATCTCCATTCCCGAGGCTTCGCTAAAAAGATTGAGGATGTTTCTGTAGGCTAAAGCTTCTTTTACTGTTGGGGTACCATGTAACATAGTGTCATCCACAAACTGTTGATGAGTTGTGGCTGGACAGGATCTGATGGGTTGCAGACCTTTAATTTGACCTTCTGCTTTTTTCTTGGCAATTAATCTGCTTAGGCCCTCCATTAGAATGACAAATAGGAAAGGGGATAAGGGGTCCCCCTGTCTGATGCCTCTAGAAGGGCTGAAGGGAGCAGAGGGGGCGCCATTCACAAGGATAGAGTATCTAGGAGACTTAATGAGGGCTAAAACCCATTTGATCCATTGTCTAATGAAACCAAAAGCACCTAAAACTGCTTCCAGATAAGACCAGCTTACCTTATCATAAGCTTTGGAAAGATCTAACTGCATAAGCATTCCAGCTTCTTTCCGCGAATGAAGGGAGTGGATCATCTCCTGAGCGAGCAAAATATTTTCTAGAATTTGCCTTCCTTCCACATAGCCAGACTGTTCTTGCGATATGATTCCAGGGAGGATCGCCTTCAGCCTATTAGCTATGACTTTAGAAATGATCTTGTAGACTACATTACAGAGTGCTATGGGTCTGAATTTTTCTGGTGTATTAGCTTCCTCCACTTTGGGTACAAGAGCAATGAAGGTTGAGTTTAGAGATTTTAGGATCGTTTTGGATCGTCTTGAGTCCTCCACAATCTCCCATATGTCTTGCTTTACAATGTTCCAGCAGGCTTTATAGAAGTTAATGGTAAATCCATCCGGTCCAGGAGCTTTGTCGCTGGGCATACTCCTGACTGCCTCCTCAACTTCTTCCATAGTGATTGTTCTTCTTAGGGCCCAGTTCTGATCCTCTGTGATGGATTTGGGTATGACATTGGTGATTTCTTTGATGGCTTCCTCTCTATTGATCCCTGGTTCTTGCGCTATGAGGCTGAAGTGATCTGAGAGGGAGGTTGATATCTCATTGTGGTTTCTGAGGAGTTCCCCTTCACTGTTTTTCAGTTCTAGGATTTTGTTGGCACTTCTGTAGTCCATGGCTGATCTATGGAAGAACTTGGTATTTTGCTCCCCTTCCTTCAACCAAAGGATTCTTGATTTCTGCTTCCATAAAGATTCTTCCTGCTTGCATCTGTTGTGCCATTGTTGAGTAAGCTCGTTTTCTTGTTCACTGGTATCCTCACCTCTACATCCGGCCGCACCATCCTTGTGAATTTGTTCCAGCTTATTTTCGATGATAGCTTTCTCCTGAAATATATTTCCGAAAACTGTTTTATTCCAGTCCTTCAGTTTCATTTTGATATTTTTTAGTTTCTTTTGAAGATTGAACATTTTGGAACCTTCCTCACCTAAAGGCTCTGACCACCATTTTTCCACCATTGTGAGGAAGGTAGGGTGTTCTATCCAGAACTTTTCAAACCTGAAGGGTTTGTTTCTGGGGGTACCCTGAAGCTCGACAGCTAGTGAGATCGGCCAGTGGTCCGACCCTCCACTTGGGAGGATGTTCGATTCAACTACCGTACCCTCTAAAATTAGGCTTTCCGAGACTAAGAAGCGATCCAGTCTGGAGGAAATGAGTCTTTCGCCCCCCCTTCTATTGTTCCATGTAAATTTACCACTCTTAGGGTATACATCTACCATTCTTGCATTATCAATGAAACTTATGAAGACCTCCCCATCCCTGTTTAGTTTTCTGAGGCCTCCTTTTTTCTCCAGGAGGGAGGTGATCATGTTGAAATCTCCCCCCAATATGTATTTAGCATCAGGGTGCCTATCTATGAATTTGGTTAAAGACGCTAGGAAACTGATCTTGTCTTCTAACTTCTGAGGACTATAGACATTGATGCATAGAAAAGATTTAGAATTACCTGTAGGTTGCACTTCCAGTGCCAAGTAATTTTTTCTTGCTTCAGCTGTTATAATCTGGTATCTTCTTGTATCCCAGAAGGTAGCTAAGCCTCCTTCTCTCCCTTTGCTTTCGATCTCTAAAACTTCAAAATTTCTTCCTAACTTAACTCGTAGCCTATCTATGAGAGCTCTGTTGCATTTGGTCTCTTGTAGAAACAACATATCCGGGTTGTATTTTTGCATCTGCCGCTTCAGAATCCTCTGTTTGGCCTGACTATTTATCCCTCTTGCGTTCCATGATACAATCTTCATATTTAAACAGTTAGTTGGAAGGACGGATAATCACTTAGCTGCCTTATCTTACCTGCGTTGATCAGCATCTCTCCCAGCTCCTGCAGGTGTTCTCCACTTGACTTACGGCCTCTACGGCGTTTGTGCCTCGAGCTAGAGGTTTTTCCCAGTATTGCTTTGTAGTGTGGGATGCTGCCTTTGATTATGCCTAACTTTCTCTTCTGTTTCTCTATTACTGCCTTCTGCCATGCTATGAAGAGGTCATTGACCTTCCTTATTTCTTCCTCCGGTACTGCTTCAATCCCTTTGGCTCTCCAGTTTTCTACAAGCACTGTAAGGTCCATCCCTTCCATAGTTAGGGTTTCTTCGAGCTCCAGATCCTCGCTCCCTGCTTCACTTGTTAACATCTCTGTTTCTTCGTCCGTTTCTGCTATTCTGTTCTGCATGTGGATTTCACCAGTGAATGCTCCTTCCTCCGTTCCTTCTCCTGTAGGTTCTTCCTGTCCTTCTTGCCCTGCCTCCACATTAGGTTTATTCTGCTTTTCCTCCGAGTCAGTCTCCAGGTCTAGGATCTCAAAGGGGTTACTGAAGTAGTTTCTTTCTGTATTTCCTTTAGTATTCCTTCTTCTATTGGCGCGCTGCCTGTTCTTTGGTTTGGTGAAGTTGTTCTTGTCTTTGTTGTTCTGTATTTTCTCTTCTTCTGCCTCCTTTCTGTTCAATGGACAGTCTCTTACCAGATGTCCATGCTCGTGGCATTTCCGACACCTGAAAGGTATTTGCTCATAGTCTAAAGCCTGAAAGTATTCCTCATCCCTGTACTCGAGCCACAAACCTTCATGTAGTGCGCCTGACACATCCAGTTCCACACAGATTCTAGCATAGGTGGTATATCTTTTCTGCATGGTTGCCTCCGAAGCTTTAACAAAGGTTCCTAGCTTATCCCCTATTTGCTTTAGGGCATTCAATCCCCAATAATCTATTGGGAGAGAGAAAAGTCTAATCCAGACCGGTACTTGAGTGAAGGATTCCTTCTCCGGGACGAAGTTTGGCTTCCAGGGTCTCATATATAAGCCTGCTGCGGCTAGGAAATACGGGCCACCTTCGAACACTCTATCTTTATCTTCTAAACTTGTAAAGACTACTGTGAAAAATCCTTTGGCTCCCAGATGTAACTGCACATCTCCTTTTGGCTTCCACTGCTGTCTTATCCATTGGCACAACGTCCTTTCAGATGGCCAGACTCCCATAAATTTACAAATGATGGCATGTTCAGCCATGTGCTCCCTGTAGGCCTGGATTTCAGGGTCAGTGATTGTCACCCGTAGGCTATCTTTTTTCTTTGGCTTACATGCACTGCTGGTCACCGGGTTTCTGTTGGGGTTCGCGCTGGACTCCCCCTCCTTCTCCGGTAGAACCTTGCTTTTGTTTTTTGGCTCTTTGTCTTCTTTTGGTCGTTCCTCCTCATTTTCTGAGGGCTGAGACTTGGCATCTGTTTTGTCTTGTGTGTCTGCACGGTTCTGCTTTTCTTTATTCCTGTCTTCTGAGGTATTGTCTGTCTTGTCAGATATTATTGGTGTCTTTTCCTTGTTTTTCCTGCTACTCTGCATCTTGTTGTTCAGTCCTTCGATTCTGACTCCTTCTTTCATTTTCTGTTGCTGTTTCTGCAAGACAATCTGCTTAAAAGTTGGGGTCCCACTGGACCCCTCTGCTCCCATCCAGTCCGACAGCAGTTGCCCCTTTCGAAACAATGCTGCCAGTTTGATTCTGTGGTGTTCCAGGCCTGTCACAACCGCTGGATCGCATAAACCCTAGCGCGCGCTCAGAGCTCTTCTCGGCTAATAATCATATCAATATCGAGACTCTTACCACCAAGTTATTCATTTTTGAAGATTCCTATTAGCATTACCAAATATCACACTCTTTTTTACCAAACCTAAATTTTTTTTCTGAGTCTCTACATTATTCCATTAAACTTATTCCAAATTTTTGCTAAATCTCTACCTTATTCCATAAGTTGTAGAGATTAAAATTATACCAATAATATCAATCAAGATAGTTGATCGAAAATTTAGATAATGTTTATATAACCTACATTCAATTATTTTGTAAACCTTAAGAAGCCCTCTATGTTTTGTCCCTTTGCCTTCCTCCCCTTCATACTTTCCCCATTCTCTTCCCTTTCCATAACCTATGATTTTGTCCCTCTATCCTTTTTTATATTCTTACTTTTCTTTCTCTGATAGATTTCTACATTTTTATATGTTTGCTGAAACTCTTTTGCTTCTTATTTTCTTTAATTTTTGTAATTAATATTTTATTTCTTAATAATTAACATCTTTATTTTTTTCTTACAAAATTCTCTATTATATGTTTTCACTCTCTTTAGCTCTTTTTTCTTATGCTTTATTTTCCTCTTTTTATTATTTTATTTTTCTCTCTTTTTTATGATAATATTTATTTATTTTATCTTTACATTTTAAAATGATTTTTTTTTGTAAATTTAATAAGAAAAGTCTTTCTACCATAAGAGAATTTTTTTGGCCGAACCAACAAGTGTGGTTTATCATCAGACCATGGCAAAGGCTTAAATAGAGAGCAATGTAGAGACCATAATTTCAATTTAAATTATGATATTAATTTTTTAATATATTAAAAACAAATACTATTAAGTAACCTCTATATTAAATGGCTAGCTTTTTAAAAATAATATTTAAATTATGATATTAATTTATTAAAAATAAATTTTAATAATAAAAATAAAAATAAAACTAAAACTAAAATTAACAAGAATAAAAAAATCAAAGTCAAACTCCAAATGAGGGATGTCAAAAATTATAAAAAAGAATCAATACTCTAGACAAGATAAATTGAGAAATAAAAATAATTAATGTAAATAAAATAAACTAAAATAAAAATAATTAATGAAAAATAAATAAAATAAAACAAAAATATACGAGAGTATATATATATATATATATATATATATATATATATATATATATATATATATATATATATATATATATAATAGGTTAACAATAAAATATGGAGTTGAAGCCATTAAACCAAAAAAAAAATTATTAAAAGGAGTTAAGAACAAATAAAATGATAAAATACTTCAGAAAAAGCAAAAGATCAAGAATATAAACTTTAATGAAAAATAAATCAACAAGAAACACTATAAAAAGGACACCAATACCTATATAGATAAATAAACAAACACAATAAATCCCAAAAAGAAACCTAAAAAGCTAGGAGAACAATGGACATAACTTCTACTAATAATCCAACCATCCTCTCTATTCAAATTATTAAGTCTTTTTCATTTTTTTTTTTTTTTTTTTTAAATTTTCTATTAAAAGTATTTTATTATTTTAATAACATTAAAATTTATTTATATAAATGATAATACATTATACACATAAAATTTGAAATCCTTAAAAAGTTTAACACATTATTGAATTAAGGCTTTTGTGATCTATATCAAATTTTTTACACATGTTTTTGTGTAATTATTCATTTGTCAACCCGTTTCGAATCAACAAGTGTGATTCATCTTTTTGAAAAGATAAACCACACTCACTAGTTTTAAATAGATCAACAAATAAATTTTAAAATAATTATAAAAAAAAACATATCTATAAAAATTTACACATTTATAAAATAATCCCAATACAACCAATTTTCTTTTTTAACTGAGTTACCACTCATCGAGATTATGAATATGAATCTCTCCAAATTTCAATAGAGAAAAGGCTTGAGAAATCCTTCCCATTTTCGCATAAGTTGATCCCGTGTAACATATGGCTATATGGGATCACATGGCATGGATTTATATTTGAGGTTGCATGACACTCTTCCTACATCCCTCTTTCTTCCCCTTTGTATTGAACTCGTTCACAAAATAAATGACAGCAAGTTTTGGAACTCGCTATCATTTAGATTCAATTAAAGATTATTTTTTTAAATCAATTATACAGGTAGACATTTTTATTATAATCATAAATTTAAAAAAAATACACTATAGAGTAAAAATATTATAATATTTTAAAATATATTAATTTTAATGTTTATTTTTATTATTAATTTTTAAAAAATAAAATATTATGAAAAATTTTATTGTAAAATTTTAATTAAAAAAAAATTGTTAATCAAATTTATTTAGAATAATAAGAGAAATAAATATATTGGTGTAATAATTTTTAAAATTATAGTTTACTATTTTAGAGTTATTCTTATATATTATGTATTTATTGTCATAATTATTAATAAATTAGTATTACTTCATATATATATATATATATATATATTAGTATTACTTAGATTCTCAAAGTTTAATTTGTGATAGTTGTGTTATGAAATATTATGTAAATTATGAGATATGGGGTTCAAGTGTTTTTTATTAATCTATGTACATGGGAAGGGTATTGGTAGCCAACTAAAAACTATAGTGGCAGTGGTATAGTAGTCAAAAGCGACCTTGTATGAGATGTGCAACTAGAGTATGAAAGTGACCTAGTTATCAATTCCTCTAGATTTAAAAAACTAGAATAACATTACTTCATTTTAGTGTCTGAGTGTGTGTGTGTGTGTGTGTATATATATATATGGTTTTGGTATTTTTATAAAATTTAAACTATTTTTTTTTAAATTTTGTTTTTAAAATACGATTTAAAAAATCAAAATTTAATTTACACATTAAAAATCAATAGAAAATGGGATATGTGATGGAGACAGGGTCAAGATTCAAATAGAGGGAATCTGGATTCAATATTATATGTGTATTTTGTGGCAAGAGTCCGGGAAAGGGCTTGAGCTATGAGGCCATTATAGTTGAGCTTGGAAACAAACTCAATAAGGTAGATGTCGAGACCCTTAATTTGGAAAATATACAAGATAAGACCCTAAGACTATGGTAGAAAAAGTCCCTTGCAGTTGCCCCCATTAAAGACGCTGAACCTAATCCCTCAACCCAACAAATTAGTGACACTTAGGACATTGACAATACACTTTTGGTTTTAAGTTCTCATACTAGGGTTTCATCTATGGAGGTGACCCATTTCTAGGGGAATCCATTTACAAAGGATTTGCCTTGAGTTTCTCCAAAACGAATTTGCACCTCCTGAGCACTAGCAATTTTTAGTCTCTGTCAAGTCCTTTTTGGGAAGGACTCTTTGTATCTTGGTGAATGCAATGGATCTCGTATCCACACTAGCTGCGAGTCTTCAAAAGAGGATAGAAATCTCTATGGCCTATATGCAGCTTTTTTACACACGACATCATCCGCAAGAGGGATATTTACTCAGTCACTATGGCATTTCCAAGGAGGCCTGAGTCTCTCTAGTTGCAAGATTGAAATGCGACACCATTGGCAGGGGTGCACCTTCTACTTCTAGATCCAAGTATTTCAAGGATGCCTTCAAGCTAGGATCTAGCCCTTGACACACAAAGAACTCTTAGCCCACATACTTTCATTATGGACTAGTTGGATGGAACCTTAGATGCTTGTATAGAGTAGTTTATCCTATATAAATCTAGTGATGATTTTATGAGGTATGTTGTGATTTGCAAGTTCAACAGGTTTTGGCCTTCAACAAATGTGCTTTAGAATTGGGTACATTAGACCTGAACACAACTGTAGACTTGTTCCTTTGCTCAAAAGGTTTCTCTATGGTGAAATTTAAGAATATCCAAGATTGCAATAGGGTTTTAGATGAAAGATCTCAATTTTGGGGGTGAGTCAAGCTTTTCTTGAGGCCTGATTTTAATTGCTTTAACTCTCTTTCCATGCCACCTATGCCCACACCCGTTTGAGTCAAACTTCCAAATATTCCCCTTCACATGGTTCATCCAGATATTTTATTTGGAGTGGGAAAATCCATCAGTTCATTTGTTAAAGTAGATACAAAATGATAGAGAAGGGCATAGCTACTTTCGCGCACATATGTGTTGAAGTAGACCTTACTGGGCCACTTCCATATAAAATTTATCTCCAACTCGAATGACTAATTTTTATGCAACCGTTGGATTATGAAAATACAAATTTCCTGTGTATACTCTACCAACAACTTGGGCACCTACAAAATGTATGTCCTTTTTCCTAGGGGCGCCCTTCTTCTCCCGTTTCCAAGAATAAACCCCGAGGCTAGAAGGATCCCAAAGTGTCAATGGAATCTAAGAAATATTTAGTGAACCAACCAGAAACCCTGAGCCTCAGAAAACTCCAGTAGATAACTCGAGTTCTTCGACTATGTCCCAAACACATGTAACACCATCTCATCCTTCAGTTTCTAGGGTCCACCCCATGAATGGAGTTGCAAGAGACATAACTTTGGTTGTAGCAAGCGTTTCCACAAATCAAATCAATTAGATAGCGATAAGGTGGAAGCTACCTATGCAGAACTCCCAATATTAAAATTGACTCATGAAAATCAAGTATTGTACTATCTTTAGGTAATCCTGATAATTCCATAGGGTGGATAGATGTACTCAAGAGGAAAGGAAAAAAAGACCCTAAGATAGATCCATGATTATTCATGAGTTCTCTTTCTAGGAAAGTAGCTTAGAATAAGATATGTAGTTAGCCTAGGGAAATAGTGGTTGTATTGTGATGTATTGTGCTTATCTCCAATAAAAAAAAATTGATGTGATATGATATTTTGAGATAATACAAATTAATTTATAATAATAATAATAATAATAATAATAATAATAATAATATTATTATTATTATTATTATAAATAAAACAACTATAACATAAATAAATGTATTAAAAATATAAAAATATATAAAAATTCTCTCCATCACTTCTCCTATTCCTTTTTCACCCCAACTTTTTGTCCCCTCAGTCGGAGATTCCTCCAAATTAATTTGGCAAAAAAAATAACATTCTTTTATATATATGTTTTAATTTTTAATTTAATTTATATTTTTCTAAAATTTAAATTATTTTTGTAAATAGTATTAAAAAAACCAAAATTAAAAATAAAATATTAAAACTCTATACATATATATAATTAATTTTTAATATAAATAAATAATTTAAAATATAAAACCTATAAAAATTCCTCATCTTAACCCTTTCTTAGACCACCCTATCCTCTATGCAAGAGCCTTTTTCAACGCTCTCCAAGCATCCCTATGCCCCCTCCCTTTGGATCCTTCATTATTTCCTTTCTACTCATTTTATTTTTTGTGTGATTCCCTTGTCCCCTAAAGCCCCTATGCACCCTTAATAGTTCATTCCCTTGCTATCACTATTGAAACCTTCTAATTTTTTTGCATGGAAAGGTGGGGTTGGGAGGTTGTGGAAATTGGGGGTGGGGGTGTGATATTCAACAATCAGTTAAAATTTTAAATGGAAAAAAGGTTGTGAATGGGTGAGATGGTGAAAAAAAGTAGACACTAGCTTGTCCATCATGTGCAATTGGTTATGTTGTAAATCATTCATGAAGGCAATAAGCTAATTCTGGTCATTGTGCTAGTCTCGCACTATTTGTTCTACCATCAAAGTAAGTTGTCTTAATTGGGCTTCAAGGTAATTGAATGGAGGCGAGAGGTCCGCCATATCCATAGAACTAGTTTCCTAGTCTACCTCTCCACTAATGTCTTACTAGCCCACCTGGTGCACAACTCCTACCCCTCGAGAGCCAACCCCTCTACGAACACAGCCTCGCTTCAACTGCATCACCTTATAGTCCCACCGAGCTTCCCGAATTTCCAAATTCCTACACTTGTCAGACCTAAACACTAAAACCTTTCCACATACCCCACTACTGGCCCAACAATGAAGTACAACCCACTTACCCCCAACATAGAAACAACTCAACACACTCCCTCAAACTAGCCCCACCTTGTAACATAGTATGACCATTGAATCCTAGGGACACCCTCTAGGCTCTCCGGTCCACCCCTTAGTTTATCTCCACATAGTACCAAAGCACACATAAAAACTGAAAAATACATTGCAGGATGACCTTCATGTTGTCACAAATCCCAACTCTGCCTGAGCATCATCTAACCTAGCAGAGTCCACCATAGTATAATTCCAAATGAAAAAGACACCAAATGTAAATTTACAAGAAATTACCTGCACCAGACAACAATTGAGTGGCCCATAGACCATGTTATTACTTCCCTGCACTTCAGCGATTAAAACAGTGTCACTATGTCATCTCCAGAATGAAGCTCTCACCCCGCCTAACTCTAATTAACTGCTCTGTCGTCTCTCGAACCTTCATCCAACTCTCGTCATGTGAAGCATACACAACGCACATGGTATTCATCCTTGATGCGTGGTGAAGGTAACAATGCCCATTTCTCGAGCCGGTGTTTGCCCTACTCACACCACATCATGAAAAAATTATTATTATTATTATTATTATTATTATTATTATTATTATTATTTAATTTGTAAGTATGTTAAAATAATTTTGTAACATAGGAGGTTAATTTCATAAAATGGGCTAATATATATAATGATAGAGATATTTTATTTCATTATTATTAGTGGATTTATGAAAAATCCAAATGGAATTTAAGGAATGTTTGAAGATTTATATAAATTTGTCATAAAAATTCACAAAATTGCGAATAAAAATTTGTAAATTGATGTGGATATTTTATTGGATAGTTCATCACAATAGAACTAATAAAAATAAAATAAACTCTATAATATGAGGGTTAAATAGATTTCATTTTGTTAATTACTAATTTGTTGATTATGCATAAAATAAAGAACAACAAGATACAATCACACATCATAATGAACAAAAAGGCATGCTTTGGGAAACACTTATGGGAGAAAACCCAATTGAAAAATGAGTCTTCTTTGCTCACTTTTGTCTATAATATAAATAATGTAAGTACAAAGGAGAAGACACTCTCTACGGAACTGTAAATTTTAACCATTTACAATCAATTGTTTCAAACATATTCTTATGATAATAAAAAGATGCAACGGAAAACACACATATAAACATAGAGATTTTACCTTGAAAACCCAAAAATTGGGAAAACCAAGAAGATTACACACACACACACACACACACACACACACACATATATATATATTCATTTTTGGAATTTCCCCTAAACTCCTTGAATAGGGGGGACTGCAGTCCCTCATGTGACCCCAATGCTATGCATCGTGCATTGTATAACACGTGGGGATATTCATACAAAGAACATAACACATACCCAACACAATCACCTTAGAATTGTGGCCTAATAGGTTGCTACAGAAAACTAACACCCTCTATTGTTCTCTCTCACACCCACTCTTTGTTGCTCTACTTTACTATGAAATAAGACTTAATCAAATAGAATAGAATCCCTTTTCCTCCTAGTGACTTGGTTATAAGGTAGCCCGATAACCAACTAGGGCTCATGTTTGACTCCTTAAACACTCCATTAGAGTTATAGTGTTGAAACTTGTAGAGTCTTCTTCCTAGTCCTCACATGGCTAGCCCCTTTTCCCTGAATAACAAACACTAGCGTGGCATCCACTCATGTCATGGCAGTTAAACACGATAGGTCAACTTTATGGAGGCATAAATTTTTCGTATGAACTCTTATTGATGCAATTCTTGCATTGTTGGAAAGGTATCTGAGTGTAGAACAACATCCCAAGGTCTTACACATAAATAGGAAAGTTTTACCACAAAAAAATGTCATTTAAGGCCTCAAAATGGCACCAGAAGTTTTCAAACCGCAATTGTCTAAATTTTTTCATGTCGATAAACTTTAAAATATTAAGAAACATGACTTATTATATAATGATTCAATCCATATCATACCTAGGATTTTAGTCCCCAAAAGATTTTAGAATGAACTTAGGAATTTTTTCCTCTACATTCTCCATAGAGTATTATTTTGCCTTGCCTAGAAGTTGTTCCTTCAATCCAATTTGCCAAAGGACATGAATACATTTACCATCTTAACAATAACTTAACCGAGTTCTTATTTTTGTAGGTTTCATTCAATGCCATTTTTTTGCTCGTTTTGAAAAGTGGTGATGCAACAACATGCTTTTTTTCGTTTCGGGTATAAAATTCCAACATTTTCCAACCATAGTATTAAAAACCAAATATTATAACGATGACAAAAATGAAAAACATAATAAAATGTAAAAACCATGAAATTAAAAACCAAATACCATGACTACATTATTTCTAATCATAATATCTATTAATTAATTACTAGATTAATTATTATTTATCAACATATTTTGGTAGGTAAATAAAATTAAGATTCTTCCATGGATCTCCTCATGATGGATTGTGATACTTAGCTAGAAAAATGGATGAGAAAATTTACCAAGAAGGACTCCAAATGCTATCCACATGAAAAATATGTTGAAATGCAAAAGTAGTGATGCAGCACCACCCCTTTTTTTACACTTGTAACATTTTTCAACCATGGAATTAGAGGCTAAATATCATTATTACAAAAAAAAACCCTAAAATTCAACACCTAATGTTTATTTTCTCTTTTTTCAAATGTTTTCTTTAATAATTTTTAATTTTGTTTAATTTTATCTAATTTTATTTTATTTTAGAGATTAAAATTATGAATCAATTTATATTATGATCTTGACAACTAGTATCCTCGAAATTTGTAAAACTACCATATACTTTAAATCTAAAAAAAAGTAAGAAAATAAATCTACTTTTTTATCTTTAAAAATATTAAAAATTACCATATTAAAATAATAACAAAATTAATGATTTTGACAACTAGTATCCTAGAAACTTGTAAAACATAGAATATACTTTAAATCTAAAAAAATTAAAGAAAACAAATCTACTTTTTTATCTTTAAAAGTATTAAAAATTGTCATATTAAATAATCATTAAAAAACTAATAAAAGAAGGATTTTAGAAATAACGATTAAAAAACTAATAAAAGAAAGATTTTAGAAATATTAGAGAAAAAATAAAATCTTATGTTATTTTATTTTTAAAAAATTTAGAAACTAAAATTTGACCAAAAAAGGAAAGAAGAAAACATAGAAAGAATTGATTTTTTAAATGAAAAAATATTTAAAAACAAAATAAAAAATTTCAAAACTATATATAGTTTCAATTGTTGCACTATCTTGGGATTGTCGTATAATCTAAGTGTGGGTTATACAATATCGTTGGAGTGGTTCATTGTCCGTGGAGATTGGTGTCTACTACACTCACAAAATATTGGTACTAGACAGATTTACCGGAATGGATCACTATATACTAGCTCAACAACGAAACGTGACAACGACTCAACTAACTTAACTAACCTTCGAGGTATATATATATATATATATATATATAGATAATTTTGTTATTTTATTTTTATTATTAAGTTTTTACTTTATTTTTTTTAAATTTGATTGTTTTTATTTTTTTTAATAATTTTTTTTAATTTTAGTAGTTTTATTTTTTATATAGATTTTTAAGTTACAGTTTTTATTTTTATTTTACTCTTTAAATTTAGCTATTTATTTTTTTTGGTTTTTTTAATATTATTTTAAAATTTTGTTTTGTTTTTTTCAATTTTTATTAATTTTGTTGGGTTTTTTAATTATTTTATTTTATTTTTTCTTTATAAGAATTAAAATTTTCATTTTTTTGATTAAAAAATTGCATAAGGTTTTTTTGTTTTTTCCGAAGATGTTTTTTATGATTTGGTATACGATAATGATATTTTTGTTTACCATAATTTAATAAATATTATAATTTCATTGCTCCATTGAAAATGGGTCAAGTTGTGTTATGCTAATATTTCAAACGAGCTATAATTTTAACCTTAAAAAAATAAATTGTGCTTGTTAGAACCATTCTTTGAAATAGGCGCTCACTTTTAAGATTTTTCATAGTCATTATATCTAATCTTTAATGTTATGTTTGAAAAATGTTTGAATTCTCACCCTAAAAAAATGGTGATGTTGTATCACCATTTTTGCATCTCGATGTTTTTTTATATATTTTGGTTGAAAAATGTTTGAATTTTTACCCTTAAAAATGAGGTGACACTACATCACCACTTTTGCACTTTGGGGTGTTTTTTTATGTCTTTTGTAATCATGATATTTCGTTTTTAATGTCATAGCCGAAAAACGTTGGAATTTTAATCTTTAAAAAAAATTGATGCAACATTGCCACTTTGTTATTTTAGGGTGTGTTTTAATGCTTTTAAGTAATAATGGTTTTTTGAGGCAAGAGTTCTCATTAAGCTAGTAAATTTGTTCATGGTGCCATTATCTTGTAATTTTGGACCTCTTCAACAAAATTGTATCCTCTATCAACTCTATTTAAGCATTTGGAGCTAAGTTCTCTATGGAAGGTAATACCTACTTCTCTTCGTGATCCAACATAGGAAGCTCATAGAATTCGAGATTTCCACATCCTCTCGTAAGTAAATACATATGTGTGGGGGTGGGCAAAGATTGTAAATATTGTCTCTTATCCTTTCCAATATCTCAAAAGTACCATATCATAGAGCTCTGATTTTCTTACCAAGACCACCTAATCTTTCCTTGTTCAACTTTAGCCATACTTTGTTTCCCACTCTAGATGACTTCTCTATTCAATGTTGATCATACCTGACCTTGTATTTTACCTTTATCTTCTTTAATGCTTCTTGTACTTGCAAATGGATCTTCATGATTTTCTCAGTAAACCTTTTTGTTCTTAAAGCATCCCTTGTGAGATCATCCTCGACTCCTCCTTATTGCCCTTATTCAACATCAAAAGGTGAAGGTGATAAATATACAAAACAAGTTTCAAATGGGGACTTAATAGTAGAAGTATGCATTTATCTATGATAATAGTGTTGTACATATACCAAATTTTCATGCTAGGTTTTATGATGGTTCTGATTTTAAGCCCCCCAAAGCTACATCAATATCTTGTTGTTTATTTATGTTTTCCTGATCTAGCTGTGGATGGAATGTTAATGACCTCTTCAAATTTGTATCCATCTTCTCCCACAATGTGGTCCAAAATTCATTGATAAATATATTGTCCCTATTTGAAATAATGTTCCTTAGTATCATAAATTGTACACATACCCATTCAAAGAACAAGTTTTCTACTTCTTTCCCTTTTATTGTCTTTTTATAGGGCATGAGAACACAAATATTACTTAAAATGACAACTACCACGGATAAGTAGTCATGTCCCTTCTTGATTGTTGGTAAACCTCCCACAAAGTCCATGGAAATGCTTTCCCAAGAATGAGTGGGTACAAGTAAGGGATGGTATAGATTATGTTTCCTATTATTAGGCTTGCCAATACAACCAAGAATACATCCTCTAATCAACCTTACTACATTGTCTTGCCTTTTGGGCTAGTACACATAACTATTTAAGTTGGCCTTTATATTCGCTACACCAAAATAACCTACAACCTTGGAGGTATGAGCCTATCTGACTAGCTACAATGATTTACTTTCATGAACACAAAACGTGTCCAACTTATAGAGCAACCCATTCTAGAGATCCTAGTCAACTATGCTATCACCATCGTCTGCATGAATATGACTCTATAATTGAATAAATACCTCATTGAAGTCCTCATCCTTTGTATATGTATCTTTATATGCATCATGGGTGAAAGGATTCATGTGCACAAGAGTTACCAAAGTTGTGATTTTTGATGTGCATGGAATTGAAAGCATGTCAACCAACTTGATTGTGCTACCCTTCTTGTACATGATGACTAAATGAAATTTCTATAAGAACCCAATTCACTTGTAGTTTCCAGTTTTCTATAGATTAACCTAGGCTTGTAGATACCATGGCAATTGGTGATATGTGTAGATGATGGTCTCCTTTCCCATCAAATAGTGTTTCCACCTTTCAACATCTTGTACCAAAGCATAAATCTCCTTTTCATAGGTATGATAGTTGAGATCCACCTTGTGATATGCTTCTAAAAGTTAGCATATAGGACTTCCTCCATGAAATAAGACTGCTCTCATAGCACACCCATTCACATTCATCTTCACTTCGAATGGATACTGTAATTTTTGTAATGTGAGAATTGGTGCTTATTTGATATTATTTTTCAACTCTTCAAAGGAAGTTTTCTCACCCTTCCCCCACTCGAAGCTCTTACCACTTATCGTTATATTGTAAAGTGGTGCATCTATTGCTAAGAATGCAACTATGAATTTTCTCTGGTAACATGTTTGCTCTGATGAAACTCTTATCTTTAGAGACATTTATAGGAACCAACCACTTCATGATGTCCTCCATCTTTGTAGGATATATATTAATCTCCCCTCTACCAATGACATAGCCTAAATACACCAATGACTACTATGCAACCTCACATTTCTTGAGATTTTTCGATAGTTAGTGCTTCTTCAAGGTCTCTAGCACAAGAATAAATTGTGATACGTGTTCATCCCAAGTAACACTATAAAATAATATATCATCCAAATAAACAATAACAAATGAATATATATATGTATAAGGGCACAATACATAATTCATTAATCTCATTAACGTAGCATGACTAACCACTCATACAAACCTTGTTTGGTTTTGAAGGTTCCCTTTAAGGTGTTGTCTTCTTTGACTTGAACTCGATGATAAATTGATTTTAAATTAAACTTAGTGAAATATTTTTTGGTTGCAATTCATATAATATATCATTAATCTTACATAGGGGTACTTGTTCTCGAGCATAATCTTATATAACATTTTGTAATCTATGCACATTCACCAAGTCCCATACTTCTTTCAATTGGTACAATTACGATGGGTGACCCAGAAGGTGAGGTACTTGTTTGAAGCACACTCTATTTTAGTAGTTGCTACAACTATTTCTTCACTATTCTTGCTTCTAGAATAATTTTTTTGTACAATCTAACGTTTAGCGATAATTGGATTCCATGCTTCACTTCCCTCTTGGGTGGTATCCTTTAGGCTCTTAGAAGAGTCCCTTTTATGCCTATAACAACCATTCTAGTTTTTTTTATGATTCTTTAGTACAATGTTCTAGGGATTCATTTTCCCTTATTGGCTACTCACTAGATTGATTTTCTCTTTAAAATAGTAAAACATATTCCTTGCTATAACTGATCAATTTCTTGACTTGGTTGGCACTTACTATTGAAATATTTGACTTTCCTTTCTGTGTGTTGATGATGAATGATTTCCCATCCTTCATGGGATAGTAAAAATTTCCACTTTGCATGAATATTGCATTATGCATGTACATATAGGGACTCATGAACACAACTCCTCATACATCAAGTGGAACTACATCCAATTCTACTTCATCAATAAAATCAACATTGATAGAAAATTTTATTTTACACTATTTTTTTACCTTGATTTATGCATCCTTATTTACCAATCCCAATGGATATGGGCTAGGATGATCACAAAATTCCAACCCAAGTTTGTGGACTAGATCAACTGCTATAAGATTATCCTACAGACTTGAGTCAAGAAGCACAACAATCTCGATCTTCTTGACCTATATCTTGATGTGGAAAAGGTTGATCAACTCACTCATTTTCTTCCTGATGACAAAGAATACTTAGATTCACCTCCTTATACACTGATGTGCAGATAATATTGCCATTAACATCAAGGTTGTTTTCCACATGATTGCTCATATATGCAGTGAGAATATTTATTTTCTTCCCATCCTTCTTTTGATTCTTGAGGTTCAGCTTTGGATTCATTTTCCAACACTTCTCCTTAATGTGATCATCAATGTTGCAGTGGTTGTAATGATGGATATGATTCTTGCATTGATTGCATTGTCTACTATCTTCTTATCCTTTTCTCCCTTCTATTTCATTTTCCCTTCCCTAGAATATTCTTGGTGCTATTTCTATTTTGAACCACTTGAATTCCCTTTCTTTTAGCCTATATTTTCCAAGTACTATGCCTATACACAAACCCCATCCACTCTTCTTGTATTGAACAAAATCACTTGCTTTCATAGATGGTTGAGTAAACCCCCTAGATACTTAAGGTGTACATCTCGGATACTAGGAGAGATGCCAAACATGATGGCCATGTTTCTAAATTTAATGGTGCACTCTTATACACTTTTCCCATACCGATACCTAAAGTAGTGCCATTCGATCCATTGGTCCTCTAGATACCCAATAGGTAGAATGGGGAATTTATGAGAGTTTTAAAGTCCTCCCACTTAGTTACTAGGGGCTTACCCTCCAACTTAAGTGGTTGCCTATGTCTTTCCCACTAGTATAGGGCATGGCCCTTCAACTTAAATCTAACAAATGATATTGTATGCTTTTCATCTATGTGGTGAGTTCTAAGATATACCTCTAATTGTTGTAAGGAATGATTCAATTATGAGGCATTCATCTCACCTTGGTACGACTTTATGTTGGCCTACATTTTCATCTTGAATAAGGACTATTAATGGGTAACAACACTCAAACTTGGTTTCTCTTTATTGGTTTCTTTCCTTGACTTATTTTTGGGTCTTCTTGTTACCCCAATTTTCCCTCTAATATAATCCTTAAGTTGGAACCTCCTTCTTCTCCAATTATAAGCTTTTTTTCTAGAGCTGCCATAAAGAGGTTGATATTAATGACCTATTCTTCCAACCTTGAGAATCTCTCCTTTGTTGAATCAAATTTATTATAAACAAAGTCATCAACCATGGTTAAGGTTTTGCAACGTTCTGCTTACACCACTTCTTGAATCCTCTGCAACTTCCCACAAGATTCCCCAAAATATTTTGCTTTGATAAAAATATGATATATAAACTTCCACAGATATTAAACTAGATAGTTCATCGCAATAGATCTAATAAAAATAAAGTGAAATATGTACTTTGAAGGTTAAATTCATTTAGATTGTAGATTTGTTAATCGTTTGTATGTTGATTATGCATGAAATAGATAAAGAACTAAATGCACTTGACTCTTAGAATTTTGGTTTCTAGTGTCTTCACCTTGTTATAATATTGAAATTTCTATTGCATATTTGCGTAATTAAAGGCATTAAGATCTTGTTAGAGCTAAGGTTGGGAGAATAGTAACACTATTTCCATATTTCTTCTTAAAGTGTGTCACTTATCATGCATGAGTGGGCCACTTGTGTATGTTGATTATGGTGCATTAATTTTGTGTGCTACTTAAGTCCATTTCATATGTGGTTCACTTAAGTGTCACTTATGTTAATCACTTATTTGTGTTTGAAACTTTTTTAAATCAAGGGGGAAGTGACTTCATACTCTAGATGTTGTAGGAATCATAAAGAGGTTCTCAACAAGTTACTGTGGATTAATATGAGTTTAAAATATAAAATTATGGCCTTAGAAAGTTGATATGTCATATTAACTATCTAATTTCTTTTATAATAACAATAATAATTACTCTATCAACTACCAATTTTACTAGTATATGATAATTGGCAATTCACTAGGTTAGTATGTGATAAGTCAAAAATTCAAATCTTGCATTAATTAGAAATGGATCAGACCACACCAAAAATGCTTGGAATGTATACCACTTTTTGACATATTGACGACACAAATTTAGATGGAAGGGATAATAAGGTCATATAAAGAGACACAATTTGGGACTTTGTGGTTAGCTAGAAAAATTTCAGAATCAAGATTCACAAGGATACAAATTGTGATGTGCAATATTCAATGAAAAGACAAAAAATTAGATGCTAGTATGGACACAAGAATGCAACTTGATATGCCAATGTGGTTTCAAATTAAGATATAATTATGAACCCAATATAGATGCAAGGCAATTGCTAGGGATACAATGTGATGTAGGTGGGATGAAAGTGTGAAATAAAATAATACAAGGGTCATCAAAATAGACAAATTTGCTAAACTTAAGGACACAAACCATACAAAAAATGATATGACATCAAATGTGTCCCTCTTTGCAACTTGTGGAAAAAATACACTACTTTGGGATGTAAAATGAGATGCTTCAATCCTATTTTATAGTAGTACCAAGAGAAAATATAATTATGCAAGAGATGTTTACATGCCTCATCCATTTCCAAGAAATGAATAGCCTACTTGGTAGACAAAGTTAAACCTTACTTTTGAATATTATTTATCTCTCGTGCCCCCTTTATCCTTTGGGGTATAACAAGCATTTCACTCAAATCTATGAAAGCCTCATTTGTCTTCCTAGTTAGCCTCGATAAATGAACAAAGGGGTTTTTCAATATTTACCATATATTATTCCTAAGGCCTCCTTATATGATGGAGTAGAAAAGATTGAGTAGTTTCATGTATTTGATGTAAATATGATAACAAATAGCTAAATAAAGGACCATGATACTTTCCACTTTATGTGTCTCAAGTGGCCTAGTGAGACATATTTAATAATGTTATATGGTACCAACTAGTTATAAGATTACAATCACTTACATTGGAAATGGATTCTATATTCCCCAACTAGCAATATCTCCCAAAGATTTGGTGCTACTACCCTCTAGATATACTTACAACAAGTTAGACCCCATGAAATCCTAATGGGTTTTGTAAAATTCTTAGGGAAATCCATCAAGGTTGTATTCTTTATCACTAGCCTTCCTATCAAGGAGTTCATGAGTTCATCCAGATTTAGTGGTTGATCACATCATGTGGTTTGTAACATAGACAACTTATAATTGAATAACATCCTTGTAGTATTGCATGCCCACCCTCCGTTTCTTTCCAATATTTGGAATTTCAAAAAACATTTACTATTACTTACTCAAGGTGTGCTCAATGTTAGAGTTTTGGAATATTTAATGCCATAAAATTCATACATAAATGTCCATTGGATCATTCTCAATGATTATAGCCTAAAATAAGGTTTTGGTAGCTCTATCCCTATTTTTTGTCAAGTAAAATTGGGTTCAAGTCCAAGCTCCTCTTATAGATATTATTCATCATTATTTATTTTTTCTAACTTTCAAACTATTTTTTAAGCTCATAATACATAACCTTTCCCTTACTTTTACTTGCCTTAATTACCATTCCCCCCACAACCCCTAAAGAAATAAGTTCTATTTATAATTATTCTATTCATTAATTCTTGTACCATTGACAAGCTAAACATAAGACATTTATAAAGAAGATATTTCATAATCTTTATAAGTTGAGTAAGAAGCATTTAACTTATACTAACTTCATGAAGCCATTTCATAATGGCCATAAGTTAGGTAGAAACATTTAACTTATACTAAGTTTGAAGTTAATATCTCACAAAAACTTTTAACTTGTACTAAATTTGAAGTTAATACCTCAAAAAAAAATAACCCAAACAAATTATTAATTTCTAAATCATTTTATAAATATTAGAAAAAATCAAAAATATAATATTAATTTATATTTAATTTTTAAAAATAAATAAATAAATTATTTGAAAATTTTTATCCATAATTTTTTAATATAAAATATATCTTTCTTAAAATTATATTTAACTTTTTTAAATTATAAATAACTTTTATTATTATTATTCAAAACTAATAAAACTTTAAATAACCAATTTAAACTTCCTGCTGTAACCTAAATGAAAACACAAATAACCTTCTTATTCTAAACCTAAATACATTCTTATTCTAAACCTAAATACAAATATGTGTTGAAATTTCTCACAATTTCTGACTTAAATGTTCAAACCCATTCTCAACTTTTGAGTTGGAATATTTTAAAAAATAACATCATTTTCTTCTTCGGACTCTTATGGGTATCTCCTCCATATACACTTTTCCACACCCACCCTCTCACCATATTGACTAAACAAACATTCCATGGGGAGCCCCATGCATAAGTTCAATGATTTGACATGAATTATCCCTAAATATTTGTTCTATAAACATCAAATCACAAAGACAAAATTCCAACGGGAGAGGAATCCTAGGATGCTTTCAGGGTTGGGTATCTATGACCATCTCGATAGTATTATTGTATCTATGACCATCTCGATAGTATTATTGTATTATATTATGTAAGAGTAGTATAATGATAGTTACAATTTTGTCTTGGAATGATAAAAAATTGTAAGGTTGGGATAAAAATCTTGCAAAAATGTTGGGAGGAAATTTGGGTTATAATTTTTAAATTGTCAAGTTTTAAAAGGTGTAGTTTTTAATGTGACTTTTGAAGGATTTTCAACAATTTATCGAAATCTCAAGTTTGATAGGTATTTTCTGCACAATCAAAGCATCCTAGGGTTTTTCAAGCTGCTGAATCCAAATATGCAGTTAAAAAACCATTTTAAATAATACAAATCAAGATTTAACCTCAATTTTTTACACCGGATTCTGTCACCCGAATCTCCAAAAAATCGCACTAAAGACAACTCCCTTTTAAAATTTTGAATCTTGATCGTGCTGAATCTATTTCCACCATAAAAACAGATTCAAACACTTTAACCATCAATTTTTTTTGAACTTTCTACCAAATTCCACCAAAAATTTGGCATATCTATTTTTGGCATATGCAGACAGGTATTGATGCTTGCAAAACCGCACTGTTTGTACACGACGTCTTCTCATACGTAGGGTTTAAGCTGGAGGTGGTTGTACATGACGTTTTCTCATAAATAGGGTTAGTAGGGTTTAGGGTTGAAGCCAGAACGGGTACAGGCTCGGTAGTATAAAAGGATTGCGAGTTTAGATGACCTGACGGGGATTTTCGAGAACGCAACTGCAGTGCAGTTAAGTCAATGCCCTTTCCATTTTTTATTAATATTAGTGAGTACCCACTTGTCTCAGAGCTCCAACGACCATTCACGTGTATCGAAATTTTAAAATAATTGCAGGAATATTAAGATACTGTTTAATTTTGTCCGTTTTCTGGGAATTTCCATGTACATGATTGAAGAAGGGTTATGAAAAATTAAAATATATTTTACTTTTCGGACGGTTCGGTATGATTTTGCTTATCGGCGAATTTTCAGAAATTGACAATTTTACATTCAAATAGAATTGGTGAGGCATAGACTTTGTGCTACAGCTATTTCTCTGGGCCTTATTATGCTGTAGAACAAATCGTAAGGAAGAAAAAAACAAATAAATAAATTGGAAATTTCAACTGTTGGCTGAACATTCCACCATGCAGCCTACATTCATTCTACCTCGATAAAATGAGCTTTTTGTCGCGATTATTTATTGTTTTAAATGGACTATCATCCCCAGATGCTTTGCTGGCATTCTAGATCTCATTCCTTCAACACCTCTGGTCAAATTTCAACATTAATTAATTAAAACCTTCAGATTTAAAATACGTTTTTGCTGGAAAAACGCCATTAATTGCGATTTGAAAGTTGGGTTATAGTTATATCCATTCAGCAGATAGGACACAGGAGGGTACCAGCCTAATTTCTGGCGACGGTTTCAATTCCCAGCATTTGTTTTTTCAGTACCAAACACTTATAACTGGCCCTCAAAATTCTTATCAACCCTTCCACACTAAGATAACTGGCCCTCAAAAATACATTTTTTCTCTGTGAGAATTTTATCAGGCATTTGGCAAGGAAATCAACCTGCTCATAGTTTCAATTATACGAGTAAGATTCAATACTCGAGGGTATTGGTTCAGTTTTTGCTGTAAAGAGTTTGGCAAAAGTACGAAGTTTCTGCACAACAGGGATACCTGTCATTTGAGATCAGTTGACCTAAGTGCAGAGAGAGAAAAATAAATAAAATTATTAAATATTTTTGGCTAGGTTTAAGTTTCCATGAGATCAGTTGACCTAAGTGCAGAGAGAGAAAAATAAATAAAATTATTAAATATTTTTGGCTAGGTTTAAGTTTTTGTCTTGTTTTGCTGGAATCCCAAGTTGGGCAACATGTAATTTTTGGTAATATCACTAATTTTCATATTTAGTTTTTGTTTTTATATTTGAAATTATTCAAAATAATTTTTTTTGGTAAGGTTATTTTTTTTGGAGTTGTCTATAATGCGACTTTTTGGAGATTCCTGTGACGGAATCCGGCTGAAGAAATAGTTAAAATGGTTTTTTAACTGCATATTTGGATTCAGCACCCTCGAAAACCCCTGGTGCAGAAACTAGCTATCAAACTTGCGATTCCAATAAATTCCTGCGGGATTTCTACCGGAAAAACCCGCCAGAAAGGCTTTCAAAAAGTCGGTTATAGACAACTGCATTTTTTTCATTAGTTAAGAATTTATTGTATTTTTGTCTTTATATTTGAATATGCAGCTATTCAGAATACAATTTTGGTAATAACATTATTTTTTATTGTTAATAACATTATTTTTTTATTGTTATAGTCTGTTTTTATTCTAATTTTTTTTAGTTAATTTTAACTAAAATTTGGTAGAGATTTTTAAAAACTTAAGTTTAAGTTGTTTAATCTGTAAAATTTGAGTGTCCCCTAGATTTTACATGGTGCTAAATCTATTTATGCATTTAGAAATGTATTTTAAATAACAAAAAATCACAATATTGATTGAAATTGTGTTACCTATTGCCGTGAAAAAAACTATTTAATTAAACTAAACCTTTTTTATTAGTTAAAATATTTTTTTAATACATAAATAAATTTATAACTTTTTATTCAAAATGTGTTTTTAAGTGGGTAAACAGCTTTGGAATTATTAAAAATGAAAAGCATTCAATAATCCACTATTTCATTTAGTGAGATCACTATTTTTCATTATTTAAAATGTATTTTTAAACACATAAATAGATTTAGAATCAAGAGATTTTCACAGTGATTCATATGGTTAGAGATTTCTTGAGGAGAACTCTGTAATGGATTTTCAATATGAAGGTTACTCCATCCATTATCATTCTTTGGTCCATGATGATGGATGGAGTAACCATCCTAAACCTTGGAAGGATTAAAAATCCATTACACAGTTCTCTTAGGGAAATCTCTAATAAAATTTAGAATATTTTATTTTAAATACCTCTTTAAATATATAAACAAGTTTGGAATTATTAAAATAAAAATAACTAGCTACTTCAATCATTGTTAACTAATTTTTCAATAAAACACTTTATAAAATATAAAAATAAAATAAAATAATTACAATACATTATTATTTTTTCTTTTTTAATTATTACATAAAAATTAAAAACTTCTAAAATAATTTAATTCTATATCAAAACTATAATATTTTTTTATACTAATGTATTCCTATAAAAATTTGACAACTATTGTAATGCCTTTCTCATCATGAAATCTTGTGATATTTTCTCATTATGAGACTTTGTTTGATGCCTATTTTTGACAATACTTAATCTTTCTAGAAACTGAAATTTCTCTAAAATTCAATAAATAAATGAAAACTTTGTTTCTGCCACCAGAATTTGACCAATTTTGCTTCTGGCTCCATTTTGAAATACCCTTATCAAGCCATATTACAAATCTGTAATAAATTTTTATCTGTACTATCTTATTTTGGAGGAATGTGCAGCAATTATGAGGCTCCACCTCATAGATTAGTGTTCAGAATAATAATTTAATAGATTATTCCTTAGTGCTCTATCTACAGTTGACTTGGCTCAACTAGATTCCAAAACCTAAACAAGTGTCATGACTCCCTGGGCAGAGAGAGGGTGGCTTGAATTTATTGTACCGTTATTTGAGGCGCCTGACATGGCTGGTCTAGTCTATGTGAGATTTAGTCAAAGTTTGTCGGTTGGGAGTTTCGTTCAATTTGCCCTACGTTCGATTCCCGAGCGTTTCGGTGATTGCACCCTTTTCGTCTATTTGGAAATCCCCACAACGCCCCAGGAGTCTTGTACCTGCTCAGCCGGAAATTGGGTGATATCACAATTTTTTTAAAGAAATTTAGTCAGAATTTAGCAGCACAGGTCTTGATTGACTGGGGAATAATGATGAAATTAGTAGAAATTTGGTTATGCTACGTTACGTTTATCTTATTTTCTCGGGAAACAAGCACGTTAATTCTATTTGTTCAAGTTTCAAAGCAATCATCCACTGATCTCGAAAATACTCAGTAGTTCATACGGACCAAATTCTCTGCTTTACTGTAAGTTTTAATGAGACAAGACCGTGCAGTATAGAGTCGTAGGAGAGATGACTTTTGTTGCTTAGACTTTCACGTCTCTCCTGTGAGACAGCCCTACACAACTTAAAATAGACGGTGTCTTTATCATCCCCTCTCCTCATCATCTGGTTCCTGCAATTTCTTCTCAAAATTTTATTTTGATGGGTTTCCTAGAGCATCAAGATTTTAAAAAGTTGGGATTCAAGGGTCTTCTGCAAACTCTGGAATCTTTGTAGAGAGTGTTTTTGAACTTGACAGAGAACAGATGGGAAGCTGTGAAAGAAATGGCCGAGTACGACAGTATATACGCTCCAAGGTTCCTCGCCTGAGATGGACTCCTCATCTGCATCAATGTTTTGTCAATGCAGTGGAACGCCTTGGAGGACGAGACAGTAAGTCTGTTTGATCTATGTTCAGATATGGTCTTCTTAATACCCAATATCAAGATAAAAGAGTTAAACCTCTGGTTACCCTTAATAGAGATTTGGGTAACATAGAATTTATCTTTTTCATATATAGATAGATAACATTTAGTGGATTTAATTGGGGATTTTCTGGGGTGGGAAGAATGGTTATTATTTCTTATACTCAATTTCTATTTAATCAATTTAATTTCTTGAACTGACACGATGATAAGAAATATTGATGTAATAGGTAAATGTTCATAAACATTGTTGTATAAAAAATATTGATGTAATGGCTATTTATTATAAATATTATTGTATTGAGTTTCACTTTCACGGTATAACTAAGCTAAAAGCTAAAAGAGAGAATGATTTCCTTGTTGATAAAACAGTTTACAGTATGCCGGATTTGGCCGTGTTTTTAAGAATAAATGTTTAGTACCCCATGGGATTTTGGTAGAGATGGAGTTATTATATGTATATATGGAGTTATTTTGACATTGATAAAGAAGTTCATGTTTTGCAGAGGCAACTCCAAAACTTGTTCTTCAGCTGATGAATGTCAAAGGACTTACGATCTCCCATGTCAAAAGCCATCTGCAGGTTGCATTTAATTTCCAGCTGAAGATCTATTTTTTCTTTCAGACAAGTTTGAACTCGTAGTTTAATTGGGTTTTCTCTAATTACTTCCAGATGTATCGGACTGCTAAGAACAATGAAGGAGGCAACTTGGTAATTAATTCGTGGTGCTTTCTTACTACGTTTCATCGAATTCTCTTTTGGTCGTCCTTTGTCAATACTGAAACAGTTATTTTGGACATGAGCAGAATCGGAGCTAGAGAGCCTTCCGATTGCCCAGATTCAAAACTCCCAGAAGCAATCTAACGCAGATAGCCAGAAACAAAGTCTCACAGATGAAGATCATGGTGCAGATAATCAAGATTCCGAATTTTCAAAAACATCTACGTGCTCATATACAACTGGTCATAAAAATCCTCTCAAAAGGTCAGCATTAAGGAAAACTTTAATGTCATTTCTTGTGAATTGTTGGTTGTGGCAATCCTTAAGAATCATGCAGACTTATAATAGTTGCTGTTTGCAAAGGGCGGAACCATGTCTGGGCAAGTTGAAATTTAAATTTATTTTTCATCCTGCTTTTCCTATTTTTGGTTAGCAATATTGTAAATAATGTTACCTGGTGATATGCTTTAGACAGTTTTTATTTCAAATCTTGATGTGATAGGAAGGATAGGTGGAACCAATATACATTTGTAAAGTTTTCCTATTTTTGGTTAGCAATATTGTAAATAATGTTACCTGGTGATATGCTTTAGACAGTTTTTATTTCAAATCTTGATGTGATAGGAAGGATAGGTGGAACCAATATACATTTGTAAAGTTTTTTCACTTCACAGGCTTGTTGGGCATCCAACCTGGTTTGTTTTGGGCAGTTACTTTGCTTGCAATTTTTTAATAAAGACAACTGCAGAGTAAACAAAATTGTCACTCTATAGGGAGGGTAAACAAAATTAGACACACACAACAGGGTTTTCACTTCAGAGTTTTGTAAGTAAGCTATTGTAATTAATGTAAATAAATATTTAATATGGTTTTGGATGTTAAACATTATGTAAATTTTTAAAAAATTATTGATAAATATTAAAAATTAAAATTAAAATTAAATATTACTTAAAAATAAATATAATTATGAAAAATATATTTTTGTTTAACCATATTTAATTTACTTTGTATGTATATAATTCTAATTTGTTATTCATAATTTTATTTATTTTAATTAAGCCATCAACAAGCAACTCGTTAGAAAGTTTCAATATTAATGATAACTTTTGAAATATATGTTTCTTCTTCTTCTAACTTGTCTATATCCATAATTCCATCTATTTAGATTAAGCCATTAACAAGCAACCCCTTAGAACCAGTCCAATATTGATGATAAAATATGTTTGAATTATATGCTTCTCCTATTTGAAAAGCCCATGTCAAGTGTATATGCATATATTTTTAGATGAGGCTTCTTAAATAAGATATATATGTTTGAATTATATGCTTTATTTTATTTGAGAAGCTTCATTTGAGAATATATATTATATGTATATATATTAAGACTAGGCTTTATATATATGGTTTTTTGTTTTTTTTTTAATTATTATATTGTAGTTTTTAATAACATAAAGATGATTTAGAATTTATTTTTAAGAAATTTAATGAAGATAAATATTATGAAAATAGATATATTAATTTACATTTGTTTAGATTATTTGAATTTTTTATTAGTCTAAATTTATTTTAATTCATGTTAAAAAAAAATCCTTAAAAATGTAATTTTTTCTTCATATTTATAATTATGTTGTAGTTTTTAATAATATAAAGAAAATTTAGAATTTTTTTTTTTTAAATTAGAGTAAAATAAAAATATTATGAAAAATAGGTGTATTAATTTATAATGGTTTAGATTGTATTTTTTTAAGTAATTTAAATTTATTTTAAATTAATTATGAAACTTTAAAAGCATTAAATATTTAATATATATCTATCTATCTATATCTATATCTATCTATATCTATATATATATATATATATATATATATATATATATATATATATTTTACATTTTAAAAGAATTGGCAAAGAATTTGATTTCTTTAAATTTTTAATATATTTGAAATTAATATATCTAAAATTAAGATGAATGTAGATTGGTTTATATATATATATATATATATATATATAATTTATTAATATATTATATATAATCTAGAGTTATCCAAAATGTTATATAGTGATGAATAATAAAGATAATAAGGATATTCAATAATGAAAAAAATGAATAATTAAAAAGTAATAAGAAGGAAATGGTGACCAATTTCAATCTCTTCTTTTCATATATTATATTTATATATAATAATTTTCCTTTTTAACTAATATATATATCTAACAAATATTTATCTTTCTGCATTAGACTTTAATAGAGATTAGGTTGGAAGACACTCCTATGAAATGAAGGTTAGCAAAACACAAAGCTTAATTTTTAATAGTCTTTTTATAATCTCCAGTCTATTTCTGGTTTTTTATGCAGCACTTTGTGTTATTTTTGTTATCAGACTTTCAATTTAAAAATAACACCAACAGATTTTGTAACTGTTGTTTTTAATAATAATATAACTATTTTAATAGTAAAAACAAAATAAAAATATTTTTTTTTAAACCACTAAAATATACATTTAAGATAGCCAATAATTTATTTTTCATTTTTTTTATATTCTTACCCCATTATATTAAATAATTTTATAATTTTAACTTTAATTTAAATGCATTATATATAAAATACATTTATATAGTTTAATATTACATATATTTTAATAATTTTTAACATATGTATCTCTATTTATTTTATTATAATGGAATGAACATGTAGTTTCTACTCAATTATTAAATATTATAATCTTTCACTGTTAGCTGCTGCGTTTTTTTTGGTTTGGTTTAGTAACATATCTCTCAAGGCTAGTTGGTAAAGCACATCTTCAATAATATAGAGAAACATAATAGAAACATCTTCAATAATAGACCGGGTGCATAGATTTGCAGCCGCTTCCATCATTTGTGCAGTTAGATCAGCTTTGTAATTTTGGACTTGCAAATTTAATGACTTCAAAATCACAGGCTGTGCAAGGGAGAAACGGACACTTTTAGCATGGGGAGTGAAAGAAGTATTCAGTGTCACGCCGATTCAGTTGAACGATATCCAAGATATCGAGATTCAAGACAAGCGGGGACTCATGGTAACTGGGCTCCATCACGTGAAAACCCTACGGATAGTTTAGTTTTACCTCGGGATCAATTCTCTACCTCTGTGACATCCAGAGGCAATTATAGCATGACCGACCAAGAAATTAATGGACGGCGTGAGAAACAAAGTTTTTTTCAATTTTCAGGTTATGCCAGGAAAGAGGATTCGGCAACGTATACTTTTGATAAAGAAAACTCAAACTGCATATCACAGGCAAGTTTGAAGGTAAGTGAAACTTCCAAATAGAATTAATTAATTCTATGGTGGATTATGGTTTAATAAGTTAAGAATCTTGTTGGATGAACTATATTGGATAGTTCGAAAAGTGTTCATGAATTATCTCTAATGTGATTTCTGTAAAAAGATTTCAAATACATAACTAAAAAGCCAAAAACTAATAAAATGAAAAATTTTAAATTTATTCACTAAAATTGTCTAACCTAATTTTGTTTTGACAGGGACATGAGGTTGAACATCTAGTTCGCCTATTGTTATTAACCCATGAACAAAGTCAAGCAATGGATAAGGTTCTGGAGCCATTGAGGGTTCCCTCTGAACTGCAATTGATGGAAAGATTATGCCCAGAAAATGTGAAATCTGAGAATGAAAAACCAGGATATGAGATGGTTGACAGTACCAATCTATCACTTAGCATTAATACTGCACATAACGAACAGAAGACATCATGTCCAAGAGAGAATGGTGTACTCTCATCAAAGTATAATAGCTTTCAAGACCATAATGATATCAAGTTGGACTTGACGATATGAAACTGAGCCATTGTAGTTAAAAGATCAGAAGGAATATGAGGGTTCGGGGTAAGAAAGTTTCGGTAAATTCTTGTCTTTGAATTTGCATCCTTCAAAAGCTTAGCACCTCATACATTTCTGTGGTGCATAGTTTTGGGTTTTACTAATAATAAATAGGTTTTGTAGCGTTTGTTAGTACAATGCTGTGAGACCAACAGGCCGGAATATATCATCAAGTAACTTTAAATGTCAAAGCACAGAAATTCATTCACAACACAATGTACAGATATGCACAACACAACATTATAAATATTCCTTCACAAGGATGTATTGGAGAGCAGTATTTTTCAAATCATTGCTGGATTGCTTAAGAAATTGTCAAATATTTCTTCACAAGGATGTATTGGAGGGCAGTTTTGTTCAACTCATTGCTTCAGAAATTGTCAATTCTTGATCAATAGGATCAAATCTTCCTGAAATTAGAAAAAAAAATGCATTACAAAGATCCTTTTCCATATTTACAAATTTCAATAGACTTAAAATTATCATACAGATTAATCTAAGTCATAAACTCCATTCAAATTGGATTAAAAACAACTACATTCAATAAATCCTTCAGCATTCCAAAACTCTTTTTCAGATTGGTTTTTAGACTTAAAAACGAAAAAAAAGACCAACACTGTTCTCTTATCTAGACTGAATTATTCTTAAAGTTCATACATATTCTTAAACTGTCCATCTCAGCAGAACTAAAATGATATCAAAAAATTACCTAAACTGTTCAAAGTGTTCTTCAGAGTTTGCCAGCAATAACAACAAAATATCTATACCAAACTACTACTGACCGACTCAGATCAGGACCTTAAGAAAGATCTTCCAAACTGAGCGAAAAACTATGAGTGAATAGAACAGAAATTTAAATCAGATTTAGATAAAGTTGATCAATCCAGGACAAAGAAGGATTCACGCATTTGACTGTCTCGACTCTTTGTTCAACCTGCTGTCATCTGTTTATGAAGAGAGCATTGGCTTCAATGTTGAGCTCTTTGTAGAGGTAAGAAATTGAAATGAAGTTAAAATTTGATGGTATGTTTTATTGTCTAAAATATTGAGTTAAAAATAAATTTTATATTTTATATGTTTTTGCCATTCAATTGATACTCATTATAAAGTATAATATAAATGCGATTTCTTTTAGATTAATAATTTTAATAGTTCAGCACAATTATTAAAGTACCTTTTTAGGTGTGACTTCAATTCATAAAAATGAGCATATTAAAAAAAATATGATCCCCATTTTCTGTGGGGAGCGTTATTTTCACGAGTATTATCCAAATAATCTCCTAGCATTTCTAACCAGCCATATGCCACAAGCTAAAGCTATTATAATAGGCAGAACTGTGAACTTTTTTATTTTTTTTCTCTCTACTAGCATGTGAAGCATTTTGCTATTGACACTCCTGGCAACTTCTTTTTTTTAATCAGTAAAGTTATCCATTTCATGCCAAACTTGTTTTGTGAAGGAATAAGAGATTAACAAATGAATCATTCTTTCTTCCCTCTCTTTTAGCTAGAGGCATCTACTAAGCCCATGCATATTTTCCTTATGCAAGACCTTCCCAATAAGAGCCTTATTCATTAAGGATAACAATAAAAATACTCTGTCTTTTAATCCATACTTGATCTTGAACTGTTGTTTCCACCACCATTGAATTTCTTCAAGCTTCCTAGTGGTAAATATAGCTCTAAAATAGTAACTTCCCATAATATTGACATGTTATAGGTACTCCTACATAGCTCTAAAATAGTAACCTCCCATAATATTGACATGTTATAGATACTCCTAGAGAATCTTTCATTCCATTTTTTAATTGTAGTAGGTTCAATATATGTATGAGGGTTATAACTAGACTCCATAGCCCCTTATTAGATATAAGCTTCCACAAACTCGTCGTTGCTAGAGCCTTCGTAAAAGTGACTCATATTCTTAATCCCCCAACCACTTAGGTATTTTGTATTTGCAATGGTTCATCATTGTACCAATGGAATACCCTCTCTTTTTCTTCCCAACTTCAAGAATCAAGAATTGGTCTTTCTAATTTTTTCCAAAATCCCTTTGGACATAAAAGGCCAAGGCATGCTAATAATTGGAATTGTCTTTAGAGTTTATTTGACCATGATAAATCCCTCACCCCTATTTAATTATTTGTTACATCATAGATTAATTATCATTTATACTTTAGCTATTGATTAACGATTTCTAATCATTAATCCCATAGTCATTGGGTTTAAGATAGAAAAACAAATATTTAAACCCTATTTAGAAGTCTTGGAAAGAAAATAGTAGTAGCATAACCTTGGCTTGGTCATTGTCTACCACATTTGAGAAAATAGAAGATTTATTTGCACTTCTTTCCTTATGCACCAAACTCAAAATCCATGCATTGAGTTTGTGTTCTAGGTTCGTTCATCTTAATCCATTTTAATCATTTTATTTCATTCTTTCTTTATGTAAGACAGTGAGAATTTATGCATTGATTTTGTGTTTTAGGACTCAAATTGGATCTATTCTTTGCATTTTGCATAAAGAACGTGTTGTAGCGACTACAACCACCCTCCAAAATTTTTCCCATGCTTCGTTTTGGAGCCTCCCTTCTAAAATCACAGCAGCTCATCTCGCACTTATCCATGTACTTGTGCTTTGATTGTGCCTCATCCTTTGCATCATGGCTTGCGTATGCTTACTTGATTCACTGTCTAACCCATAAGACGATCTCTTGACCTAGTTCCCACCTAGTTCCAGACTTGCCTTAGAGAATGACGCAATCCTTAAGGGCAACTAGCCTTGCTCGTCGGAATTGCGCAGTCCAAGCTCACAATGAGCCTTGAACTCAAGAATTGTGCAGGGTCAGTTGAGAGTCAGCCTTTAGTCAGGAAATTGCACAAAGCATGAGAGCCAGCCCAGAGCCACTCAACCCAGAAATTGTGCATAAGTCTCTTGCTCAAAGCTGCTCATTGCATGAGCTAGTGAGTTTCCGAGTCCTTCTTAGAATTGTGCAACCTCTCTAGGAAATGCATGACATCTTTCCCAAAAAGAAAAACAAAAAAAGCAAAAAAACATCCCTAAAAAATAGGAATCTACTTTCAGTAGTCCAAAGGAGGCATTTGAGTTATTTTGGAAATTGCCGCCAAGTGTTGCTTTTCCCTTGATTTTTGGCCTTCACATCATAAACCCTAAATCGACTAAATCTATTTAATCAACAATGTGAAAGCTCATTTTCACATTCGATCTTAGGGCTCTAGTATTCCTTAGGAGATCAAGCAACCTTCGGTGCGATCGTTGTCACTTTTCCAGGTAAGTTTTGCTTTTCTAGTCGTTGTCGTTTTTTCTATCACTTTCGCTCATTTAGCTTATGAGAGTGTTGTTTCACTTGTTTTGTTGAATGACTGCTCGCTTGTAGAAGTGTTGTTTCAAGTTTTGAATTGCCTTTCCTAAGTGTAGCATGCATTGCCCTGTTTTTGCACTAACGATCGTCGTTGCGGTGGCTCTCTCCACATACTTCATTTTCCTTCAGTTTGATTGATTCATGCACTTGTTTTACTTGCATGCATCATCACTCAGTTAAATCTTCACTCAACAACAGACCATCCTTTATATCTGCTTGTTTTCACACTCCTCTTAGGCAAATATGGGCTTCCCTTACCTGAATCTCGCATTCCCATGCATGCACTACACATTTTGGGAGCTCAAGACCTTAGCCTTGGCTTCTAGAATTGCGCAGAGATTGCCCTGGCCTAGCTCCAACTGCGCACTTCGCAGTTCCATGAGCTAGCCTCCCAGTCTTGGCCACTGAGACTGCGCAATGCGCAGTCTCTCTTGGCCTGTGCCTAGACTGAACTGCACATTACGCAGTTCCAATCAACAAGCCTCCCCCACTAACTACTGTGACTACGTAATGCATAGTTCAAGTAGGTAGCTAGTCACCTCTATGAACCAAAATTTCACAGTCTGTCCCATCATGAGCCCAATTTGTTGCTTGGTCTTATCTTCAAGTTCCTTTTGGTTTTAAGCTAACATTTGCATGCCATGAGTGTCCTCTCTATCTCCAGGTACAGTAGTTTTTGAGCATCTCTCTAGAAGTTACAGTTAACATGTCCTCCAAGAAATCTGCATCAAAGGAAATTGTCTAGAGAGTACTAAGGAAGTAGTTGAGAAGACATCAATTAATCTGCTAGTTTATGCAGACACTCAGTTGTTCATTGAGAAGGGCACAAAGTTGACATGGCGTCAAATCAAGGATACTTTTGCAAAGGACTTCAAGGAAGAACCAGAGGACCGACATGTTTATATCAGTATCCAGCGGTCAGGCTCATACTAGGTTTCATGAAGGTACCTTGCCTTCCCATGTGCAAACATTATTAGCTGGATTGTCTCACACACAGATCCAAAGACTATGACATTGAGTAGTGCCAATGGGATAGAGCTTTCAACCTTCAGTGCGGAGAGCTTTCATCAGATGTATCATTTGCCTCAGCTGACGAGACACATGGACACACTTTCCTATGCCACCCACAACCAGGTGAACATGAGAGATATAGTCAAGTGCTGCGTGAAAGAGCCATCAAAGTTTAGAAAGACAACAAATCGTGTTTACAAGACAAAGTCTCTCAAGAAGGCCTACCAACTCTTGATCATCTTTGCATGTCGAATATACGGTCAAGAGAGCACAAAGACCTTTCCTGAAGGTTGGGTAGTTGTATTGGACCAGTTGGTGAGTGATGGAAGGCCATTCAACTAGTTGGACTTGTTGGCTCATCAGTTGAAAATCCATGTGACTTGTTAGAGCCTAGATTTGTCTCAGTCTGAAAAGACAAGGTTCTAGGTCCACATCAAACCACGCTCAGCCTCGTAGCTAGCCCTACGAGGACAGGAGAGGGCTCTCTCCGAGTCAATCTCGGCAAAAGGTAATCAATGAGGATCGAGATGACTAAATTTGCAACTAATCTTAGGCTAGGTATTAAGTGTAGGGATTTGATTTGGTTTTTGTGATTTTTGTTGAAAAATTGGGAAAGGAAAATTTGGGCTCGGGGATGAGGCACAGTTTCTGCAGAGTTCCGATTGGGGAAAGGAAGGCAATTGTTTTGATGCTTTAAAGCAAGTGAGATGGATAGATCAGATTGGTGAGGAGCTAAGGAGAGTAAGAGAGTCTCAATAATTCTCCTTAAACAAATGAAAACATGGAAATTTAAACAAATTCAAAGGCAGAGCATAACAATTATAATTCCACCTTAATCACTCATTTGTTTCAAATTCAAAGAAGAAGCAAGAAAATGATACACATAACACTAGATAAACTTAAAATTACTTAGAGAAGCACACCATCAAAACATAAAGCCACATGGATCCCAAACAGTGCTGCAAAACCCTGGTCTTTCCTTAGCCAAAAATGCAGAGATAGAATGTACAATAGAGTGCTAAACTTTTCCCAAGAGTCCAACCCTGAAAATGACTTAGGAATTACATGATATAGACCAGCCCAATCCATTCCCTTGCCTCTAGGGGTCGAGCTCATCATTCTAGGAGTTGTTTGAACTAATTCTAAACAAGGAATTGAAATCTAGGTAGTCAAACAACTTACCCCTATATGCTAGGAAACTGATTCATTCATTTAATTTTCACTTTTTAGAGAATGAATCCTCTAAAACAAGTAACTAAGTGCCAAAATTACATCATGTTCACCCAATTACATCAAGATAAGTCAAAAATAACATTGCAAAGCAAAACTAGTCAAACTGGCCGAATTTCTGAGCTGGAAGGTGAAAAGTTGGGCCAAAAACCTCTGTGCGTCGTGCCAATTTATGTATGCGTCACGCCACTTTGCTGCTGATTTTGAGGCACTTTCTGAAGTCCAAATTGAGCCCAAGTGTGCTTGTTGGAAAGCCCTACCTGTCTACTTTCCAACCCAAGTGGAATTTCTGAATTTGGTGCCCATTTGCCCCTCCAAAACCTCAATCTTCCAAGACTGCTTCCTGTGTGTGAAATTAGGGGCAGAGAGGTCATTTTTAGGGTGTTTTTGATCTCTTGAGGACTCAAAACTTGCCCAAACTTCTTGGCCATGCACCATCATTCATAATTTTTCATGAAAAACCCAAAACTATAAACTTTTTTGCATTTGGAGCCTCCTATTGTAAGCGCGTGCCACGTGGCGCGGCGCACAAGGAGAAAAACCCTGTTTTTTGCACAAAAATTTACAAAAATGCCAAAAATGCCCTAAATTTCTTGAAATTTGGGCTGGAGCTTCTGCACTAAGTGTTATGTTGGGCTAAAGAAGCCTTGGCCAATATCTGAAGACGATTGAGCTCCCTTTGCCTCTTTTTCTTCTTGATTGCCTTCCTCAATTTCGCCTTCAAATTCCTGATTCGGGCCTTGCACACCTTGTTTCGCGCCATGTAGTGGAAAGCCATGTGTCTCAGCAATGCATGGTCTTTGTCGGCTTTGTCCAACAGCCTCTCCAAGTGCATGTTTACTCTCTCAAGATTGGCCTCCCGATCCTCATTAATCTCTTGCTCCAATGACGTGAGCTCAATTCTTCTCCTTTGCACAGCTTGGCGATTCTCACGAATGTTTTGTAGCTCCATGATTGCCTGCTGATCTTCAAGCTGCTTGTTCCTCTACTCCAAGTACTTCATGGTCCGCTTAGCCCTCTCCAAGTCAAGGGATAAGGCTTCGATCTCTGATTGCTGCTCCTAAATGATCTCTCTAAGTTTGGCGCTTTGTGGACCCATATCTGTATCTGTATCATGAATGAGAATGAAGTCGGTCTCTCGTTCACCTGATGGTTCACCTGAAAGCCCCTCATCCTACATTGGGCTCTTGACTTTGTCCTGTACCTATGATGCTAATGGAGGAAGCGAGGCCCCTTCCACCTGGGTGGAGATAACACTTGCTTTGCCGCTGCAAACAAACGTCTCGTGCCTTTCTAATATGTGATGAATATTGGCACACTAGTAGTCTCATGGCGCTCATACCGATGAGAAGGTTCACCCTCATGCCTAACCTCTGATAATCTCCGTGAAGCTCTGAAGAAGTCACGAGAGATGAAATCATCCCAAGTGATGCCTTGCAATCCAAGCTGATGAACCACCAAAATCTTAATAAGAGCAAAATGATAGACACTGTTAAGTTGTTGCTGAGGGTTTTTATGATGTATAAAGGTGGTCATCCTCTCTATGTTCCAGCAAATGAAATACAGAATGTTCATTATTTGTACCCTGGTGAAATGCATGAGAAACCTAATGTGATAAGCATAAAGGCGAGAGAACCATCCCTCACAGCTGAAATATTTCATAATCAATCTCATTAGCGGAGCATATTCATCTTTCAGATATCGGAACGGGACACTCTCTTGAGCTGCCTCAAGAAATTGGTTTTGATGTAGGGCTCATAATGCTGCCGGTTAATCTTTTGTTTCTTGTGCCATGGTTCACCAATGTTCGGTATATCGGTTGCTAATGAGACAGATTCTGGTGTAAGTGTGAAGGTGACACCAGCCAAGATAGCTTGATCTCTGTGCAAGTGCAACACAAAAAGACGAGCCAACTCATGATGAAATTGGGCACTAGCCACCTTTTGACAAAACTCATAGCATGAATGATGCCAAAAACACTGCATAGCAAGAGGGCAGGCCTGCAATTCTGTAAGGGTGATTGGTTCTTCCCTAACATATCTACCACTTCTATGAGGTCTATGGGGTGCCTGTTCTTCCAAGGGAGAGTCACTTTGGGTTTCCACCTCATAGTCTGATGAATGCTTAGATGCCATGACTGCTGTACAAAATACCTTGAAGACAAAGCTGTTGTATATAAACTGTACTTGGACTGCTCTTTTTGGTGTTGTATTCAAAATGTGCCACCAAGGGAAAAAAAAATGCAATAGGGACTGTTCGGAGGGGGAAACAATAGTGAAGAATGGGAATTATTGGGAGAAATTTAATAGGGAGATATGGGAGAGGGTTTGAGAGATTGATGTATGGGAATAGGGTTTAGGGTTTGGTATTAGTTGTATAGGTTTTGAGGTGTGAGGTTAGAGGATTTGGGATAGAGCATGTAGGAGAGGGGAATAATGAATTCAGGTGATAGGGAATTAGGGATTGGCGAAAACAAGGGAAGGGGAAGGAGAAATGATTTTGGTGGCAAAAGTGAGAGTTCTGAAACCTTGGCAGCAAGTTTACTTGTGTTCATAGAAAGAGGGTTTGAATTTTTGTTTCAACCTTTATCACCCCTAAACCACCATCTCTTATCATAAAATTTGATGCAACAACAAGAAGAAGAGCCTACCTGGCAAATTCACGCAAGGTATGAGCAAATTGGTGAAGTTTCAAGCAATTTTCGGGCTTGAGGCTATATGCGCCGCGCTAAGAACCCAGTGCGCCATGCGCTCTCTATGCACCACGCCCATTCAAATTAACACTGGGCAAAAACTCCCAGTGCGCCGCATGCTTCCAGTGCACCGCGCCACCTGTTCTGTGCGCCGCGCCGGTTGGTTGCAAACGATTTCTCTCCAAAACATGCACTGCTCACCCAAATTCGCCTTGAAATGCTTTTCTCCAACCTTGGCATGTAGAATGACTTTCATCTTCATGGAAAAACCTTTATAAAGACATCAATTTGATTTTTGGTTCTCCAAAACCATTTTGTAATGTTTTGAATTTGGCACTTTTTGACAATTAGTAGAACTCTGACTTTTTGTTTCCTCATTGATTTTTGGTTGAAATGATGAATTTTTAAGCAAATTTTTGCAGGAATAGATGACATGGGAGTTGGAAAAGGAGACCATGGCTGCTCCTGGAGACTTCAAGAACTGAAAATTTGGGAAAATTATTACAAAAAACACAATGTCGACTTGTCTTCAAAACATAGTTTTGAAGAAAAGTCATAATCCATCCCTATGATGATAAAAATCTTTGAAATAAAAACTTATCAAGAACCTCCCTCTGGCCTGCTGGCTTTATTAGACTTTGTCGAAGACCAAATTGACTATCCCTAGACCTAATGACTAAAATGACTATTATGACCTAGAAACTGAAACAGGACTGCACATGACCTTTAAGATATGATTTTGATGAACAAACCTGAGCCAGTAGTGCAAAGCATGAGGGGGATGAAAGACAAAAGCCCTTCCGACAGATTTATGGCATGCTCCTAATGGAATGCAACTGATCGAGCGAGATGGGACACCTAAACATGAAATGCAAAAAGAGTTTTGATCTCTGATGGAGGGATGACCAGACCGACTCTAACATGACTAACGTCTGAAATATACCCAAGGATGAGCAAGCGAGATTCTACATGTTTGCATACTTACTAGATGTAATCTGTGCCCAACAACAGTTTCTTGGCATGATTTGGACATGGCCACCAAAAGAGATTGCCGTCAACATTTATTGAAAGTTTCTTTTTGATTGCAACTACTAAGGAGTAATGGCAAGGTTGACTGACCATTTCATCATCCTGTTGTATAAGCTTATATTTGAGCAGGATCCACCTTGGATGTCCCAAGAAGCGATGAAGACGATACTTAACATTGCAAATTGGTATGCCTCACACGGTGACGCCTTCATTAGAGTGTTTGATGGAGAGAAGCCTCTGCATGTTCTACCAAGGTATGCCACAGATAAGATAGTCATGAAAGAGGTCTCATATCACCTCTCCACAAGGTTATCAGCATGACTGCATAGGAAGAAGAAGGACCCATGGCCTGCTCTTCCTTTGTGGATGACACTGTACGAGATTAAGAGCTTGAAGGATGCAGATGACGAGGCCAAGGAAATACTGAAATTCGAGTCCGACACCAAAGACGTCAATCTGTATGATCCCCACGATATTTTCAAGAACCACTATGTGAAGGTGTACTATCCATGGATCCACTGGACATTTCATTTCCACGAGGACCCTTGGAGGTACTATTACAATGATTCCAAGCTCACAAGCTAGTCAATATAGCCACAACTTGGAAGGCTTCTCTATAGGAATCATCAAGGCAAGAAGAAACAAAAACAATGACAATAAGCAACAATCGAGCATAGTACAAGGGCAAAGGAAGATTGTTGAGAATCTAGAGGTAGAGCAAAGCTACAAGATGAGGGTTGATTTGATCATGGAGAAAGCAACTTTAGCAGCAGAGACAAAGAGGTAGTAGAAGATAAAGAGAGCATAGCAAGGGAAGAGAAGCAGAAACAAGAAGAGCTTCCAAGAGAAAAACTGAAATAATTGGATTTTCTCTCCCTAACTCAAGATTATATTGTATATCTATAGCTTTGGAAAGTTTACTCACTTTCCTATTCCAAAGCCCTACACTTAAGCTACTGTAGGTGGTAAGAGCCCTAAAAAATATAAAATTCTAGATGAATTTTAATTAATGTTGTATTATTAAGTTGTTCTTTACTCAATAGGTGATGGAGGTGAAACTCATGATATTATGACATGACTCAAAATCTTAATGCACTCAAATATGCAATTTTCAACTTTCAAATTCGATGAAATCCTATTTAGAGGAAAGAAAGAGTTTCTTTGATTTTTCCAAAATGAAATACAAAACTCACAACTTTTCCAACTTTTCATAAAACAACCAATTCCATCTTAATGCAATGAAATGTAGAAGTAAACTAAAATCCAGATTTACCTAAAGATCAAATAAACTCAAAAATACTTTTTATCATTTATCACTCAAAACTTTCAAGCACACAGAAATCAATTAAGAGAGTTTGGAGAAAAATATATTTTCCCTATGAATGCTTTAATTTAATGATATCAGCAGTGTAATCATGAGAAATTTTCAAAATTGAAAAGCAACAATTCCCTTTTATCAATTAAGTTCTCATTTTTTGGATGGATTCTGTGGAAATTTTATGCATGCCAATTATGTGGCATGAAAAAATGTTCCATTATTCTTTCTTATCATCTCATGTTTTTAAGTTAGCATGCTTATATTGTATTAGTTCATTACACCTATGTCATGAAAAGATTGAGGTGAGTGGGTTTTACATTTGATTTCCACTATAATCAATAACTAAATATATATGTTTTGTGTGTAGGTTGGATGATGGGATGACACACTTTGATTTCCAATAGTTCTCTCTTTTTCATATACTACCAGAAGTGCATAAATAAAAATCCACTTTTATTTTTACCTGGATAATCAAATGATGACAATCTTGTATTTTGTAATGACAATTATAACTATGTATTGGAGCTAGACCTTGAGCCCTTCAATTCATCCTTTCCTTACCCAACACAACCATATCCTATTGGTAACAGAGTTCATATTTTTGAACCGACATTTATCTTCAATTCTATTTCATGATAAATAAAGCACACAATGATTGCTGGATTTCCTTCGAGCACACAAATACCACAACCATGCCATTTTTCTTTCCTTGGTTATTATATCGTGTCATTGTGTTTGATAGTTAATTCATTATTATTATATGCACAATAAATCTCTATCAAATAGCAAAGAAGGATGACCTAACTATTTTAGAGATATATAATATGAATTAATTAAACATTCACAAGGCTATTTTGAATCTCATCTTTCTATTTCACTTCTTTAGAGAAAACTATATATTCAAATACCAACTCAACTCAAATCAAACTAAAATAGAGAATCCTAATTATGAAGATCTTTCTCTCTCCATACCTTGCAATGAAATTATTTTTTGAATTATACTTAAGATGAGAAGGAGAGAAAGGGAAGAGAAGCATAAACAAGACGAAGAACAAGAGTTGAGAAGGAGAGAAAGAGAGGAGAAGCATAAAGAAGAGGAAGAGAAAGAGATGAGAAGGATAGAAAGGAAAGAGAAGCAGAAACATGATGAAGAAGAAAGACAAGGCACGATGAAAAAGAAAACAATGCCCATATAGGTTGAGGAGTCAGAACAGTTGGCACCTAAAGAAAAGGGTGAACGAATGCAGGACCGAGAGCTTTCTCAGCAGATTGAGCAACTAATTGAAGTGACAGCCATGGAGTTGGAGTAGGAGCCATAGAATGAAGACACTGACCTTATGTTGCGAGCACCAATGGTCACCTCTCAGTCTCCACCACCTCTAGTATTAGAACCACTCTCGAGCAAGCAAGGAGAGGTTGTTCTCCTTGATGATGATCTAGTTATGGATGTGTACAATCTTTCATTTGATGAGTTGTAGAAGAATATTGTATAGGCATGGGGGAAGCACTTTCTGTATGATCACATGTCACCTAATTCATGAAGGAAAGGGTGATAGTGTCAGATATCAAAAAACATCTAGCAGCCCTTGTCGATGCCACGTTGGCCTATGCAGGAGCAATGAGCTCAAATGTTAAGTTCTTGTTGGTCAAGAATGAACAAATGGCAAAGAAATTGCAGGTTGCCAGGCAAGAAGCATAAAACTCAGAGAGAAGAGTGTAGTTTCCGCGATGGAAGAGATGAGGAAAGCGATACTTGCTAAAGTATCAACACTTGCAGAAGCTCTATGACGAATTTGTCACCATGCATAAAGAAGTTGTCCGTGTGGATGGCTTACAACAATGAAGCAAAGAATTTGTTAAAACTCTCAAGAACATACATGCTAACATCGCCCATGTGCAAGAGTGGACAATGCGGTACAAAGGGGCCTAACTTCACTTTTCAAAGAAGATAAAGCCACAGATAGAGATGGAGACAGAAAAGGTCTAAATTTTAATCCAAAACTATGAGCATCTTGCATCGTTTGTCAGCAGTATACAGACCTCATATGCACAATTGTACAAGAGTTTGGATGTTATGGTGAGAATGCACAGGATCCCACCAATTGGTTCCCTCACCAAGGCTAGACCCAAGAACCAAGTTCGGCTATAGATCGATAGGTAAATGGAGCAGCTAAGGTGAGAGGCCACTAGGAATGACTTGGAGTTGAGTGCACAAAACATGCAGAAGTACATTGGTGGTCCTAACATGGTCAACGCCATGTTGCACATGCTTCAGGATGAGTTGGATACAGGTTCCAAGACCATATACCTGGAAGGTATGGAGGTAAGAGTTCATTATCAGAAAGACACCATCAAGTAGTTTGGGGACATCATCACATAGTACCAATATTGGCATTAGTACATGACCGAGAAGCACCTAGTGGAGGTTGCCAAGTTGGTCTTTCCCCAAACTTGAGAGTCATAGTGTTTTGTCTTGTTAGGCTATCTCTAGCCTATTCTGTCTCACATGGGTACATGTGGAAAATGTAATATTATTTGTAAATATGTTGTATCTGAAATTCCAAGTGTCATTAGTGGAATGTGAAAGATCATTATGTTATGTAATGAGTTATTTGTAAATAAGTTGAAGAGTCATGAGGGTAGTCAAAGAGTCATAAAGGGGAATGTCAAGGGTCACCTACCTTTTGTTATAAATAGATCCTCACAACTCATAGAATAGGCTTTTAGGAACCAATATTTTGGCTAGGCTTAGGCTTAGAAAAGGCTTGGGAGTATTGTGACAAGCCTTGGCTTCTCCACAACGTAGAGCGTGTATACTTCTTTGGAAGAGGAGGTGTTCTTGACTGTAATGTTCCACTATTGGGGCTAGTGGTCATAAATGGTGTATGTATGGATGGAACTTGTTGAAACTTAGAATTACCCTCTCCTTGACAACTTTCCTCACTTCTTTCCCTTGTTTTTCCATAAGATTACAGATCCCAATCAATGATAAATGATAGGTTTTGTCTTAAGGAGGGAATTAAATGTTTGACATGTTGTATTTTTATGTTTTTGCTATTTGAATAAATTTTTGCAAATTAGCTACAGAACGCAGCCTATTCTGCAGCTAACTATGTATTCCATAGCTACTTCCATGGTCTGGTAGGTTTTAGGTGTCAAATGAAGAAACCGGCCACATGGGCATCTCTATAATCACCTCCACATGGATTCTATCCTAGTCACTCAACCCAGATCAATAAGAAAACAAGCTCAAGATCGTAGTCACAGGTGGAGTCAAACATATGATACCCGAAAGCAATAGGACTCTTCATCTACACTTTCATGGTTAACTAATAAATCCAACAGTTCTGTTGCAACATTAACTCGGATCAGCCACCTGTGTTAACGGTTCTGTTGCAAACATTTCGCTCGAATTCAAGTCACATGTAGTTGATCAGACGTTTACGCAGTCCTATTGTAATACATATAGGCCACCTATAGCTAGTTTTCCTCAAAGATAATTATGATTATTTCCTTTTAAATACTGGTTGTATAGAACCGAGGGGGGTTCGAAGAATTTTATGCATTCAGTTCAGACTTTCAGCTCTGTATTTTTGGGAAAACTTCGTTCCTGTCTATAATATAAAATCATGTGTTGACCAATGATCATTTAAGAGAGAATTTTCAATTGGTTAGTAGCTCAACCCAATCAATTGCAAAGGGCCCCTGCACTAAAGGAGGTTTTCTTTCCATTCGTTTTCAGTTTAGTTTTAATTTCATTATTTTCTTTTAGTGGTATTTCTAACTTAGGTTGATTTCTTTTAGTTTTGATCAATAGCATAATGTTAAAACTCAATTGTGCAGTCTTGTTCCTCCAGCACATTTCATGAAAGGAAACAATTTTGTTTCTAAACAGAGTAAGGTTGAAGTAACGAGAATTCATTTTTGACTAGTTTACTCACTGTTTTGTTATTTATTTTCTAGTTCAGATTATCAATACACTGCGTTAATGAATGTTTTCTATCACCATTACAAGTTGATACTCATCCTAAACTAAATGGTTAAACATTCACTTCACACAATGGTTGAAATCAATCAGTTACATTCTGCATGTTTTCATTTAGCTCTCTAGATCATAAAGTACATAAAGTTGCTTGTATTCCATCTCAAGAAGGTTATCTTTCAAAATTGAAGGTTAGAGTAATTGGAAGTACTTTAGTTGATTTCATTCTCTATCTTTATTTCAACATGCATTACAACCTCACCTTTAATTTTAAGAATTAGATTCATGACTTAGGATTAATGACAAGATAGGATAGATACTCTGTTTTTCCTTTCTTTAAATTATATATTTGACTAGTTTCGGCTCTTGGTTCACCTTTAGGAAGTTTAGATTCAGTTTCTCATAGTTCAGATTGTACATCATTAGGAATCAAAGAACAGAAACCCCCAAAACGATACTAAAAATACAAAACAATGAAGTAAGAAGGGTTAACTAAACACATATAGTGCACTACACTTCATCAGCTTACAAACCTCAGTTGATAATTTATGCAAGAAATTTAGGACACTAAATTGACTAAACATTTTGGCGTCATTGCGAGGAAAGTGTAATTAGGTAACCTTATTTCTTACATTCAAAAAAAATGATATGCAAAGAGAAAGAGACTCTTGGGGTAGATTTATAGCTAAAGGCAGGAGTTCAATTCCTACAACACCACCTACTCCACCAAGAATAAGAAGACACCTCCATCTCAAGCTCATACTACTAGCCATAGAACTCCTGAAGTTCTAAGGTCAGAAGTTCAATCAAGAGGATCTCCTACTTCATCTATTGAGGTAGTCCTAGAGGAGGAAAATCTTGGATCTCCAACAGAAGGAGTAGCCTTTTTCACCTCCACAGGGGAGCATATTTTAGTTGAAGAATTAATAATGCCTAGTGAGGAAGAAGAAGTAGAACCTCTCTCCCACATACCATTAATAGAGGAACTAGAGGAAGAGAAATTAACCTTGCAGGTTGAACCTTATACTGACTCTAAAGAAACTATAATGGCAGAAGAAGGGGAGGATGGAGAATTCACATTTTTTGCAGGAGGGGGTAGAGGAAGAGGTAGAGGAAATAATGGAGGAGGTAGAGGAAATAATGAAGGAGGCAAAGGAGATAGGGAAATAGATAATTATTTTGGATTCCCTATAGTTGATGAAGAAATAAATGCCACGATGAAAAATATCTCACCTTCTATCCTCCCAAATTTCCATGGGTTAAAAAGTGAGGATCTTGAAACATTTTTATTTGAGTTTGAAGTCTTGTGCAAAACCTATGATTACTTAGAAGACTCTCAAAAACTTAATTTGTTTCCTTCAACATTGAAAGGAGTTGCTTTGAAGTGGTTCATGGGGTTGGTCACTCAATCCATTAGAACATGGAATGACATGAAGAAAGTGTTTTTGGACAGGTATTTGGATTATTGCATGCCTACCAATCACAAGGATGAAGTGTTCAAAATGATGCAAAGAGAGGATGAAAATTTAGAGGATTTAATTGAGAGATTCAACTATAACTTGAAAAGAGCAAAGATGGTTAATTTAGATGAGGATACCTTAAAAGATCTTCTATTAAAAGCCATTAGAGATGAGTGGATAAATATCCTTAACATGATGGGGAAGGGAGATATCTCTCAACTCCCATTAAGTGACATAGGAGAATTATGTGTTCATCTCTCAAGAGGGAAATCCAAAACTGGGAAAGGTCCAAGAGATCCTTCTCTTGTTAGAGTAAATAAATCTGCAACTGGATCACTAAGTAGGGCAAAAATTGGGAATATGCTTGATGAATTCAAAACAAATATTCTACGGAACCTTAGTGAGCAAATAGACACCCTTAAGTTACAAAACAAGCAGAAAACCACGGCTGATGTTTTAGCTATTTTACATCCCAAATGCAGGAAAAAAAAAAAAAACACACTTTAAGGGAATGCCCTTTGGATGCAAAAATCATAGATACTTGTGTGATTTTTGAAGAAAACCATGAGACCAAGGGTTGCCCTTCAATTCCAGGTCTTAAGGTTGTTTTTCAAGAAGAAACAATTCCAAATTCGATAGAATCTCTTTGCTTTGTCTCTAGAAGACCTTAGCAAGGGCCACAAAATTAGGGATTTAATAATCAAATGTATCTTCAACCCCCACCAAATTTGAATTCTTGGCAACAACCTTGGCCTCAACCTAAATCTCAATCTCAATTTCAACCTTGGGCTCAAGGAATACAAAGTCCTTATGGAAGATTTTCTCAATATTATCAGTATCCTCCATGATATCAGAATTATCCTCCCACACAAATTCCACAAAAAAATCAGCAGCCACAACTTCAAAATTGGAACCCTCAACTTTCACTACCATTTCCACAACAAAACCAACAACCTCAACTTCAAAACCAAAATGCTCAACTCTTACTACCACTTCAACAGAGACCAAATCAGCTACCTTCCCAACTATTACCAAACCCCAACAATAAAAATCCTCAGAATACTTACATGGTGGAAGAACAACAATTTCCAACTTATATGATCACTCCTCTAGATCTCAATGATGTTCAACTAAGATCTGGTAGGATATTAGAAAAGGAAAGGCCTTTTGTAGTTATTCAAGAACAAGACAATTCTGAAGAAGATTCTCTACAACCCAATAAAAGTTTTGAAGGAACATCTCTCCAAAACCAAAATACTGAAAATGAAAAATAGAAAGAACCAATGAACTCAACTCGTATCATTGAGAAACTAGTATCTACTTCTGCACCTCCTTTTCCTGAAAGATTACAAGTTGATAGAGGAGTAGAAAAGCATATTATGTTGCCTAATTACGATTTTCTAGATGAATTGAAAAACGTCTGTATCAAAATCCCTTTGTTACAAGCCATTAAGGAGATTCCAATCCTAGCTAAAACAATAAAGGAGTTGAGCATAAAGAAACCAAGAAGAAAAGCAAAAGAAATAAAAAGAATTCACCTGGTAGGAAAAATAGCAGACATAATAATGGGAAAAATTTCCATACAAAAATATGTAGATCCAAGAAGTCCAATTGTGAAAACACATATCAATGGAGTTGAAATTCCGAATACATTGATTGGTTTAGGAGTAGCAATAAACATCGTGAGCAAACAAACCATGGAACATCCCAAGCTTCCTAATCTTCTTTACACACCTACATTATTGCAATTAGCAGATAGATCTGTAATCAAACTAGATGGTGTGTTAGAAGATATTTCAGTGTCCTTAGATTCTTGGGAATACCCTGTTGATTTTATGATCTTAACCCCCAAGGACAATCTAGGAGGACATCCACTTATATTAGGAAGACCTTGGCTAGCCACAGCTGATGCTTTCATTAGCTATAGATTTGGTGACATGCATATTTATGATGGGAATTCAACAAAGAAATTCACTCTATATCCTCCAACACAAACAATCACAAAAATAGATGACAAAGAATGGATTGATGATGAAAATGACATTCAACCTCTCTTTACTATTTCAGACATTATTGAAGATAGTCAAATCTTGAATACAATGGAAAATTTTGAATCATCTCCAGAATATGAACATGATCAATTCCAAGAAAAATACAATATTGAATATTTGTCATCTAGGCAGATATCTCTTTATTCTATGGAAGAATTTGGTAGCTCTACAATTGAGATCTTTCCAAGGATAACATTGAACATAAACAATAACTTGGAGAAATTACATCAGGAAAAGCTAATCAAAACATTACAACAACATTCTGCTGCATATGCATGGGAATATACTGACATGAAAGGAATTAATCCTAAGACTTGTATACATCACATCTACATTGTGGAAAATTGTAAACCTATCAGACAACCTCAAAGAAGGATGAATCTAAATCTTAAGGAAATTGTGAAAGAAGAGTTGCAAAAACTGTTGAATGTAAACTTCATTTACCCAATTTCAGACAACCAATGGGTTTCCCCTTTAGTGATTGTGCCTAAAAAGAATGGTAAATGGAGGGTATGCATTGATTATTGAGAATTGAATAAATCTACCCTTAAAGATCATTTTCCTTTGCCCTTTATAGATCAAGTGTTAGATACATTAGCAGGTAAGAAGTATTTCTTATTCTTGGATGGTTTTAGTGGCTATAATCAAATTTAGGTGGCACTTGAAGATCAAGATAAAACCACATTTACTTGTCCATGGGGAACCTATACCTACCAAGTACTTCTGTTTGGATTATGTAATGCACCTGCAACATTCCAAAGAGCAGTACTAGGAATTTTTTCTGATCTAATACATGATTGTGTAGAGGTATGTATGGATGAATTTACAGTCTATGAGAATACATTTGAAGAAGCTTTAGAAAATTTGGAAAAAATTCTTAAAAGATGTAAGGAAGCAAACCTTTCACTAAGCCATGAAAAATGTTTATATAGAAAATATTGTTTTAGGACATCACATTTCAGGAGATGGAATTAAAGTTGATAAATCTAAAGTTGAATTCATCTCTAAATTATTAATTCCAAATTGTCAAAAGGATGTTAGAAGTTTTCTAAGATTTACAGCATACTATAGAAGATTTATAGAAAATCTCACTAAAATAACATCACCACTCTTCAAATTACTCACTAAGGATTGTGAATTCAATTGGAATCCTGATTTCCAGTTAGCATTTGAGACTTTAAAAGCAAGAATTTCTAAAGCACCCATCTTGAGAGGTCCAAATTGGAAACTACCTTTCCACATTTCAACAGATGCTTCAGATACAACTCTAGGAGCTGTATTAGGACAAAAAGATTTGATTCCCTATGCCATCTACTATACAAGTAAGAATTTGACTCCTACCGAGTTAAATTATATTGTAACTGAAAAGGAATTTTTAGTTGTTGTTCATGCCATCAATAAGTTCAGACATTATATAACAGGCTATGAAACCTTTGTTCATACAGATCACTCTGTAATTAGATACTTAATGAATAAACCTATTACTAATGGCAGAGTTACAAGATGGATATTACTCTTGCAAGAATTCAATATTATTGTGCTAGATAGCCCTGGAAAACAAAACACAGTTGCTGATTTCTTGTCCAGAATTTAAAAAATCAAAGATGACACTCCGGTTGAAGATAAGTTTCCTGATGAATATCTTTTTGCAGTGACTACTCAGACCCCTTGGTTTGTAGATATTGCCAATTACTTAGTCACGGGGAAATTTCCTTCACATTTGTTTCCTAGAGAGAAAAGAAAAATTATTCAAATAAGTGCAAGATATTCATGGATAACTAATGAATTATATAAACAGGTATAGATCTCATGATCAGAAGATGTGTTAGGGAAGATGAAATGCCTGAGATTCTTAAGGCATGTCATGATGAACCGTGTGGTGGACACTTTGCTGACAAGAGGGCATCCTATAAAATCCTTTCTTTAGGATATTATTGGCCATCCATCTTCAAAGCTGCCAAAGAATATGTTAGGAGGTGTGACAACTGCCAAAGGGTAGGAAAACTGCTTCTCAAATGAAATGCCATTACAAATTCAAGTACTCATTGGACCTTTTGAAAAATGGACCTTGGATTTTGTTGGACCAATTAATCCCCCATCTAAGCAAAAGAAGTATATATTGGTATGCACTGATTATGTCACTAAATGGGTAGATGCTAAATAATTTCCTTTTGCTAATGAAAAATCTGTAGTTAATTTTCTTTTTGAGGACATCTTCACTCGTTTTGGTGTTCCAAGAGAAATTGTGACAGATCAGGGATCTCAATTTACATCTAAAGTGGTGAAAAGTCTTGTGCAATATTACAAGATCAAACATAGGAAATCTACCCCATCATCCACAAGCAAATGGTCAAGTTGAATCTACAAATAAGGTGATCGAAGGAATTCTCACTAAGACTGCGCATCTACATAGAAGAGATTGGGCAGAAAAGCTTCCTGAAGCCATATGGGCTTATAGAACTATATGGAGGAACACAACGGGACACACACCCTATGAACTTGTTTATGGGAAACAAGTCCTATTCCCTATAGAGTTTCAAATCAAAAACTTCAAGATGGCAATCCAATTGGGACTAGATTTATCAAAGGCACAAAAACATAGATTGGAGCAACTCAATGAGCTTGATGAAATCAAGCAAGATGCAGTTCAAAGAACCAATATAGTCCAACAACAAAGGGCTAAATGGCATGATAAATATATCAAGGAGAAGTTTCAAGTAGGAGATTGGTAACTTTTGTTCGATTCAAAATTCAAAGATTTTCAAGGGAAGTTTTAGACTCATTGGCTTGGGCCATATGAGATTGAAGAAGTCTTTAATAATGAAGCATTAAGGATAAGAATAATATATGAAAGCAAAATACATCTTTTTGTTAATGGCCATCAGTTGAAGATATATCAGAAGCCAATTTCAAGAGAAGAGTTCATTAATATTTTCCACAATAACTCTGGAATGAAACTAGTGAAGAAGAATTCTTCTTCTCCACTAACTTAGCCTTTATTTTTCCTAATATATATATATATATATCTATATCTATACACAAACACACACACACACACACACACACACACACATATATATATAATAAAAAAATAAAAAATTGTATGAGTTTGAAAACCAATCATTGATTGGCATACTTATACAAAAAATACAGGGTGAAATCAGAGATCTCTGACATCCTATTTTTCCATTTCCTTTCTGTAATAAGTAGTGAAAAAAAGGCTACATTCATTTGCAGTTTAGAGTCTGCAAATTCATAGTATCATTCCATTTCATTCTATTTTCATTTTATTTAATAGTTCCATTTCATCTCACTGTCATATTTCATTTACATTTTATTTTTACAGTTTTACTCCATTTCACCCTATTTCCCATTTTATTTTACATTTCATTCCATTTCACTGTCATAACCCATTTCCATTTCATTTTTTTACACTCATATTCCGTATCCATACTTCACTTTTCCTTCTTTTCACATTCTGCAGCTAATCTAATTCTGCAGCTACAACTTACTTATCAGCTCTGGCACAATTGTACATCTCACAAATAAATCATGAATGTAGGAAATTGAAGAATCAAGTTTTGGAGACCAAACATGCTAAAAGGTACCTACGGATCAACACCAAAAGATTTATCAAGCATAAAGGTTAATTTCTAAAGGTAAAATTTTCAAAATTTATTTCAAACAGCAAGTTAAAAACATAAGGCATGCATAATATGAATAATCGTATGTCTCCTTAATGAGTCATCATTTGATTTGACTGCCACTTCATCATACCACATCTCTGTTGCATCTTCCATACTTGGTACCAGGCGGTCCATAATAACTTCATCATACCACATCTCCACTACACTCTCCATACTCTGTACCTAAACGGTCCCTAATAACTCCATCTGTTAATGGTCATGGCTACAATGTGACCAACTTATCCACGTCTCTCCAAACCCTCACCATCTACTTATTCCACACAAACCCATAGTTATTTTTCACCATACTCGCAGTTAGTCCATTCCATAGACCAGTAATTCTGAAGATTAAGAAATTTTGTGAAACAAAATCCATGGGACTCATTGTCAGGACAGAGCCAGTAGGAGAAAAATATATGGAGGGATACCCACAACTCAAGGAAATGCTGCAGAAGGCTAGACGGATCAACTTCATTGAAAAATTTGATGGTTTCCACAAAGAGATCACAAAATCTTTGCTAGATCATTTGATGGTACAGAAGTAGAAATTGGAGACATTAAGTTTGCAGTAACAAAATCTTACATAACAAAGGCTACATAACTACCAAGACATGATGAAAGATGGTTCAAAATCAAGGAATTCCATAGTGAATCATGGAAAGTAATATTCAGGAACCCAGGTATGGATGTCTCTGTGTTTAGTAAAGGAATTCATATTTCAGCACTTAAAAGTAAATGGAGAAGCATGCTTTTGATATTACAGAAATTTATTACCTGTGAGGGGAGATTTGGGTGCATGTATGTCTACGATATACGTTTATTGATGAAGTTTCTAGAAAATGGAGAAATCAATCTCCCTTTCTTCCTGCTAGACAGTTTAAGAAGGATGGCTTCAAATGTACAGAAGAAAATAGAATTCATAGACACAACCATGTACCATCATGGGTTGGTAAATATACTGGTTGAGTTTCATTTAAAAAGAATAGGAGATACTTGGGAAAATTTCCTGATAAGAAACTATTTCCAAGAGGCACCAGAGTCATCCGAAGAGGGTAATGTCAGAAGGAGTAGGAGAAAGAAGACCGGTATAACCATTCAAAGCAAACCTAAGTCCTCATTGTAGAAAAATGATGAAGAGCTAGTCTCTGAAAAATTGACAGAGATTGGGGAGCAAATCAAGCAAAAAGGGAAGATGAAAAAGAAAGCTAGTGAAACTACTGGAAACAAACCTGAATCTTCATTACAACAAGATGATGAAAAATTAATCTCTGAAGAGTTGATAGAGATTAGGAAACAAATCAAGAGAAAAGAAAAGATAAGAAAGGAGAAAAAGGGTACAAAGGAGGAGAATGTAAGCCCTCTACAACTTAGAATGAGCTCTAGACTTTGAGGTATGGTAAAGAAGATATCATCAAAGGGAATGGAGTTCATAAATTTAGAAGAAGAAACCCCAGTACCATCTCCTGATAATGTTCCATCTGCACACAGTCCTCAAAATTCTCCTGAACAGTATTTTGAAGGCAACCCCAGTAGAAGATCTCCAGGCATAGACCCAGTGCAGCAACAAATATATGATTATATAGAATCACTAGAGAAGAAAAGTGCCTCAATGGATCCAGAATTCTCTGTCAATCCAGAACCCTCTGTCAATCCAGAACCCTTTGTCAATCCACAGGAACCTCTAATTGACTCTCTCAAATAGGAAATCTATGAGTTAGAGATATTGAACAGACATATCAAGAAAGAAAATGAAACCTTGAGGGAACAAAGTAAATTGGATAAGGCTATTCATGATAATACAATACTGCATCTAGGGCTATGGTATAAGAAGAATAGGAAGTTGAAGAGGAAGAATAGAAGCTTGAACAGAACAGTCATCAACCTTAAATACAGGCTTCTTATGAAGAAACCCAGAATGGCAGTCACTTCAAAGAAGAGCAAAAGAAGAAAATTAGATGTACTAGCAGAAGTGTCTGAGCAAATGCAATAGGAAAGAAGAATTCACATTTTTGGAAAATTGCATGAGGACATGCAATGATTTTGCAGTGGGGGTATGTTGAACCTCATAATTACCCTCTCCTTGACAACTTTCCTCACTTCTTTCCCTTGTTTTTCCATAAGATTATAGATCCCAATCAATGATAAATGATAGGTTTTGTCTTAAGGAGGGCATTAAATGATTGACATGTTATATTTTTATGTTTTTTCTATTTGAATAAATTTTTGCAAATTAGCTACAGAACGCAGCCTATTCTGCAGCTAACTGTGTATTTCGTAGCTACTTCCATGGTCTGGTAGGTTCCAGGTGTCAAATGAAGAAACTAGCCACATGGGCATCTCTAGAATTGTCTCCACATGGATTCTATCCCAGTCACTCAGCCCATATCGATAAGAAAACAAGCTCAAGATCGTAGTCAAAGAGGGAGTCAAACATATGATACCCAGAAGCAATAGGACTCTTCGTCTACTCTTTCATGGTTAATCAATAAATCCAACAGTTCTGTTGCAGCATTAACTCGGATCAGCCACCTGTGTTAACGGTTCTATTGCAAACATCTCACTTGAATTCAAGTCACCTGTAGCTGATCAGACATTTACGCAGTCCTGTTGTAATACATACAGGCCACCTGTAGCTAGTTTTCCTCAAAGACAATTATGATTATTTCCTTTTAAATACTGGTTGTATAGAATGGAGGGGGTTTCGAAGAATTTTATGTATTAAGTTCAGACTTTTAGCTCTATATTTTTGGGAACTTCATTCTTGTCTATAATATAAAATCATGTGTTGACCAATGATCGTTTAAGAGAGAATTTTCAATTGGTTAGCAATTCAACCCAGTGATTTGCAGAGGGCCCCTGCATTGAAGGAGGTTTTCTTTCCATTCGTTTTCTGTTTAGTTTTAATTTCATTATTTGCTTTTAGCAGTATGTCTAACTTAGGTTGATTTCTTTTAGTTTTGATCAATGACATAATGTTAAAACTCAATTGTGTAGTCTTTTTCCTCCAACACATTTCATGAAAGGAAACAATTTTGTTTCTAAACAGAGTAAGGTTGAAGTAATGAGAATGCATTGTTGACTAGTTTACTCACTGTTTTGTTAATTATTTTCTAGTTTAGATTGTCAATACACTGCGTTAATGAATGTTTTTGATCACCATTTCAAGTTGATACTCATCCTAAACTAAATGGTTAAACATTCACTTCACACAATGGTTGAAATCAATCAGTTACGTTCTGCATGTTTTCATTTAGCTCTCTAAATCATAAAGTAAAGAAAGAAAGTTGCTTGTATTCCATCTCAAGAAGGTTATTTTTCAAAATTGAAGGTTAGAGTAACTAGAAGTACTTCAGTTCATTTCATTCTCTGTATTTTTTTCAACATGCATTACAAATTCACCTTTAATTTTAAGAATTAGATTCATGACTTAGGATTAATGACAAGATAGGATAGATACTCTATTTTTCCTTTCTTTAAGTTAGATTTTGACTAGTTTTAGCTCTTGGTCACCTTTAGGAATTTTAGATTTAGTTTCTCATAGTTCAGATTGTACATCATTGGGAATTAAAGAATAGAAACCCCTAAAACAATATAAAAATACAAAACAACGAAGTAAGAAGGGTTAACTAAGCACATATAGTGCACTACACTTCATCAGCTTAGAAACCTCGGTTGATAATTTATGCAAGCAATTTAGGACATTAAATTGACTAAATAGAACTTTCACTTATAATAATAATATCAGAGCCAAAACACTTTCATGCATATGTTGTTATTGTAGTTGGACTATTTTGGTTGCTTTAGCAATGTATGTTGTTTAACTTACACATTTGCTTATGAACTACTTTGTATGTAATTGTACAAATCTTTTTGGATGCGTGTTGTTGTATTAACCCATCACTTTAATTTGAGGACTATTCCGCATTTTACTTGTGATATCATTCCGCTCGTGTTACTTTCAAGTTGCGTACTATTAAAGGCTTCTAAGGGGCACACTTCCTTTTCCTCTCTATGTCAGAACCTTCATGCATCACACTTGACTCTCCACAGGATCACACACTTTCTCTCACCCAAAGTTATCTTACTTAACTTTGTGCACTACCACGGTCAAGGCATTACACTACCACCCACTGGTGGGACTTCTACTCCAAACAGTTTGAGGTCTAGTTGGGACTTCATATTGGGGAGATCCCCTAAATGTTGGCGGGTCCAGCACCGTCAACACAAGCCCACAATTTATTTTATATTATTCCACATTGGTAAAATACTTGGTCTATTTTTACTTCTTGTTACCTCCCTTTGTATGAATCAATAACATATTTCTCCACATGCATTTATGTTTCTCAACATAACTTCCCCTTTATCAACCTTTAACAACAATTTATGTTTCACAAATCTTGATAATTTGCATTTTACCTCTATTGATTATGCCATATTTAGCATTTTTCCCACTATCCAATCATCCACTATTTCTATTCATGAGTTGATTTATGGTGCATTCATGATGTCCCAATCCATGGGCTAAAGATGGTTATCAGAAGTAATGAAGGCTTAACTATTGTGCTTTCCCATAGATGATTTAGTTACAAATGATCATTTCTATTAGTTATTTTCATACATTCTAGAGTCATATGTACATATCAAAAGGATGGCTTATTAAATGCTATTAATTGATTTTCGCTGCATATTTGGTAAAAGACCATAGTTTTTATCAATAATCCCATGCAAATCAAAGCCTATGAAGGAAAAGGGAAATATAAAGGATGGTGAATCGAAGGAAGTAGTAACCTTTTCATGAAAGAAACAACCTTTACGTCACCAAAATAGAGATTTTCATTGGTCTACTTATGGGGAGTGCTAAAATATTTCTCGAAAGCAAAAGCTTGCCAACATATTTGGATAATTGGCCTAGCCAAAGATGGTTGTATGCTAGAAGTATTTGATTTTGGAGAAATTGTGTAAGAATTTCATTTGTCATTGCTAGGAGGATGCAAATTCATCATTCCTATACCTTTGTCATCCTCTACCTTATTTATCCAAACCACATCAAACCTATCATACCCTTATGCCACTTTATTGAAAAGATCAATTGAGTTCACAAAAAACTACTCCTCCCCCAACCCTACTCTAGTATTTGACTAACCTTCTCCATATGATTATAGAGGCAACAAGGCATGCAAACGCAAAATCGAGTAGGAGTTAACACCCATCCCTTCTTGGTTCTTGTTGACAAGCAATGAAGTATCCTCTTAATTAATTAACTCTTTATGCAAATTGTTAGAAAGTTCCACTCTAGATCCAATCTTTGTCCTATAGCTTTTGTGCTCATGTGTAGAGACTTGGGATTTAGAAACTATGGTTTGATCTACACAAATGCCACCTCTATGAGCAAATAAAAATTCAAAGTCTACTAAAATTAAGAGAGTGGAAGCTCATATGGTAATAAGTATTTAACCTTCTAGAAGGTCTTTAGTAAAATCCATTAACTTCTCTTTTAAACCCATCTTAATATTATTAATGATGCTTTAAAACTCTAAACATTAATCCCACATAAACCCTAATCCATAGTCCCTTTAACATAAAAGTCTCTTAATTAACAACATATTCAACCTAATAAACAACAAACATGTAAATTTATAAATTAATTTATATAATTTTAAATTTTATTTTTACTTTAGTTAATTTTTTATCCATAGTCCCTTTAACATAAAAGTCTCTTAATTAACAACATATTCAACCTAATAAACAACAAACATGTAAATTTATAAATTAATTTATATAATTTTAAATTTTATTTTTACTTTAGTTATTTTTTTCTATTTGTTATTATCTAATCCTAATATTAAAATAAAATTAATAACTAAAACTACATCCTTTGAATATGTATAGTGATTTAAAAAAATAAATAATAACCAATTTTCCTTCCAAATTAATAATATAATTACTCAAAAAATAATCATGGAGCATGGAATAAATACCTCACTAAAGATTTTTAGTAACACGAATAAGCATTTCAATTATTAAATCGCATTAATTTCAAGATTTGTATTGCAAAGAGGATTTATAAAATGGATTGCAAAAGAATATTCTAAAATATGTTGTGGCTTAAACTTTTTACTATTCATATAATTTTGATAATTAAATTAAAATTTTAACATTTTATTACAAAATAAATATGTTTATCAATATATATAATTTTATTAATTAATTTAATTATATATAATTGTATGTTATTAAAAAGGTTAGGATGGTTCATGTAAATTTTACTCACTTAAGTATTAATGGTTTTTGGGCTCCAAGTTCATGAGAATCCATGGTTTTGCCCAAGGTATTCATGTAGAACATAGCCTAAAGGCAGAAAGACTCTAGAGAAATTTTTCCTAGTGACCAGTGACTTCGGCTCGAGGTTTATGAGAACCCATAGTTTTTCCCATGGTATTCATGTAGAATATAGCCTATTTAAAAGCACAAAGACTCCAGGGAAATTTTTCCTAGTGACCCGTTAGATGTAAGCAGCGATGTCTTTAAACATTACCACTTCTCTTTAGACACGGATCACCGGGTCAAATTTACTTGGAGCCTCTCCTCTTTTAAATAGACTACATTAGAGATGAATACCATGGGTCATTTCTCTTTAGACACCAATCACCAGGATAAATTTACTTGCCTTTCCTCTAAATCTGCTAAATTAAAGATAAATATCATGGGAAAAATCATAAGTTCTAGTAAACATATAACTTAAAAACCTCAAAAAAAAAAAAATGTTATTCAAAAATATATCCAAATATATAAAAATACAATATTACAAAGTATTTTAAAATTTTACATCAAAATACTTTCTTTTAACACTATTCATTTTTTATTTTTATATTCTATTTATAAATATAATAATATATTTATACACCTATACATTTCAATTTTACATTATTATATAAATAAAAAAATAATTTTATTTTATTATTTTTAATAAAAAAATAAAACATAGTCCCTAGCTTGTATATGTTCTTTTATATGCATATTCTCATCTATCACTTGAAAATTTTAAAATACAAAGAGTTCTCTTAATACTTCTATTACTGTTTATAGACCTCTCATACCCCTGATATTGCAGCCCACTTTGAACATGTACAACTCGATTTATAAAATGTGCATTAAATTGAATATGTATTGTTGGTGTCGAAGTATGAATCATGCAATTCACCTAATCTACATTTAATTTTCAACCTGGGGTTCTACCAGTTGTTTCAAGGCTATCGTGCACTATATGTGCAGGCCACAGTTTCCCTACCCAACATTGAACATTAATTATAAATTCATCAATGTGTAACAACAAACAATATTGTAACAACAAATAAGAGTAACAACAAGTAATAACTGTAACAACAATAAGAGTAACAACAATTAGGACTCACAACAACACACTGATAAACATTCACAACAATAATAAACTCACGAAAATAAACCTAACACACATCTAATCCACATGCACTTGATCAAGAGAGTGGGCCCAATTCCCTGATCAGGGTTGTGGCGAGATCAGCGAATCATGATATGCTCAGAAGATCAACTTGTCATTAATAAAAGAAATATTACAAGTATGTTGTTATAGACTCAAAGTTAGAGTATTTCTCCTCTAACCTTAACGACTCTTAATAGTGATAGCTTTCACAGCCTGCAACTCTACTTTATACAATTTGTCAATAATACAGCTCCTAGAATTACGACACTATCTGCCCTTAATTACATGGTGGTTTTCAAAACGAAACAGAATGTAAAAGATAGTAGTGTGTCAATCGAAGTATTGATTCACCGTTGTAGCCAATATCCAAGGATAGCGCTGCCATCTTTGACAATATCATCCAGTGAATCACAGTCTTGGTCATTCTCCCTTCGAATCTATAGAAATAACTGAATTAGCAAGCCACTTAGGTAATTATCCCCTACGACTATGCTTCATTAACCAATAATCCATAAAGACACGACGAGAGGTATACTTGTGTATTTTAAGATATCGATTAACCACTATTGGCATGAAATGGATAAAAAGAACAAGGTAAAAGGGTGATTAGAAGTATGCCAATCTAGCCACCAACATCTACCCCCAATTGGCCTTGCTACATGTCCTCATGCAGTTCGTCACCTGCGCAAGTCTGGGTTAGAGATGTGATGATCAACGTCAAGTTGTGCAAGATCGTATTTTGTAGACATCTTTGTTCATGAAGGCTTATACCCATATGTCTAGATGACTTCTTTCCACCAATCCTCGCCTACGTCGTAAGCTGGAGTGTATTGGTCTACTAGTAGCTAGATGATGGGAAATTAAAACCTCAAACCCATCCATCGGACCCCATGAATTTACATGCACACAATATACTAGGGTACCCTATTTAGAGCCCGAGCAAAATTGGGGGTCCCAAAAGGCTCACGTATCTTGACAGCTGATGATGAGAGCATCCATTGTTTCTGGCAGATGTCCCGGGCCTCCTCCTAACAAGTGAAGATCTACTTTGTGCATATATGAACACACCATTGTTGAGTTTCCAACACCTTTTCTTTCCATCCCTTGATCCCCAAGATGGTTTCGTGTCTGTTATAAACATTCACAGACTGAAAATTCTCCATCTGAATGACAAGTGACCTATTTACCTAATTTTCTTCAAACGTGTCAAAGGCCTTTTTCCATTTAACCTAATTGACTATGTAGGAGGTAAAGGCTCTCAGTTGAATGTCTCCTACATATGGAACTGGGTTAAATGATTGATCATTGTCCAAAAGTAGTCATGCATGTACAACTCACACATCAAATGTTGATCCAAAATATTGTGGCATCTCATGATGCGCAGAAACTGCATTGAATCTTCCATCTCATGTTTGAGCTCCTGGCAGACACTTTCTAAACAAAATAATAGATATTGTTCACGGAGGAACAGGATGTAGCTATGAGCAAGGGGATGGCAAGCCATTGCGTGTTGTGCCAAGGTAAACATTTCTTCCTTATTAGCCTTTAATAGCTTCACCTGTTCTTCCAGGCCCTCAATTCACTTCTATTGTTTCTCCTACTTCCTCTTTTCTTTCTCTATCTACTCTATGTAGCCGGAGACAATTTTCATAGCTTTCTCGCGAGTTTTCCTTATTCCTTCCTGGTGTGATTATAAAGCAATGGTCCCTCATTGAAAGCGAGCTACTGTAGCTTGCCACTTCTGAATTCTGCAAACATGACAAACTCCCATGCCTTGATCATATGCAAAAATGACTCTGTCTATGTAGCCATTGAAGTCGCTAGCCTATCTTCAGTCTGTGTTGCGATTGAAACAGTTTTAGGCCAGGGCTTCACAATGTTTTTCATGTGTTTTATCACTCTTCTTCGTAAGTGTTGCATCTGTTTCCTTAATTTCATGATTTCTATTTTCAACTGCATATTCTCTCTGAATTGTGCCTGATATATTTCCTTAAGAGGGGGTCTCCTTTTCGCGCATTGCTTGATAAACTATTGTTTCACAGCAACTTCTTCCACATGTCTCACAACTGGTCCAGGGCCTGGTGGGTTGACAAAATTGTCAAATGGTTCTTGTTTTACTCTGATTTCTTCTATTTGTTCCTCAACTCAGGGAACAGTCTTGCCATCTCCTTCTTTAGGTCTCATGACCTCTACATCTTCCTTTGCGACATTGGATTCACTATAGGGCCTTGTGGGGTAGTGTCTTTGGAACCCTCCTCTTACAGTTGCTCTGCTGCCTGATTGTCCTCTTCCACCTATACAGGAATAGTTCCTAGCCCTTATGGGTTAGTTTTATCATCAACATCCTCTTCCATTTACTCAAGAATGGTTTCTAACCCTTGTGGGTTAGTCTTATCAGCAACACCCTCCTCCCTCTGCTCAGGAATCATTTCTAACTCTTGCAGGTTAATCTGATTAGCAACATCCTCTTCCATCTGCTCAAGAATGGTTTCTAACCCTTGTGGTTAGTCTAATTAGCAACGTTCTCTTCCATCTTCTCAAGAATGGTCTCTGTAGAAGTAGTACCGGCCATAGCTTCTTCATTTTGTCCTTCGGTTGGCACTGGTTCTTATGTGGCAGTGCTGACCTCCAACCCTTCAATTTTCTCAATTCTTTCACCAATCGACATTGGTTTTTGAATAAAATTGCCGATAATGTTGCCCTTAGCTTTTCCAAAAAAAATTAGGATTGGGGAAGAAGCTTCTTCTTTCTCCATGTGTCTAGAAGAACAAGTTTCCCTTGACCATTTTGGAAAAGATGCAAGAAAAGGAGAGCGAGTAATAAGTTCATCAATTTTTGTTCTCTCAATGTCTGTTGATGCAAGCCCTCCTTCCTCTTCTTCTATGTTCATTGGTTGTTCTATGTTTCCTTTTTCTCTTCCTGCCTATGCTTCTTCCAAGTTGTCCTTCTGCCTAGCAACCGACACTGTCTCTTGTGGAGTGGTGTCGACTGCAACCCCTATTTCCTCCAAAGGTTCCACACTCATTTGAACAAGTGGAGCTAGTTTTGTGTGACAACACCACCTACATTTTCAACCACAGTTTCTTCAACTATTTGAACAAGTGGTGTTGGTTCTTGTGTGTCAGTACCGCTTACATTTCCAACTAGAAGTTCTTCAATTTATTGGACATGTGGTGTTGGTTCTTGTGCAACAACACCACCTACATTCTCAACCAAAAGTTCTTCAATTGTTTGGATAGGTGACGTTGGTTCTTGTGTGCGATAACCACCTATAACTACATCCAAGGGTGGTGATTTTCCTCTTAAATTGGAAGTCGACGTTGGTTCTTGTGGAGAAGCATCAACTGCACTCTCCTCTATATCCATTGCATCTATCTCTATTGGGCCAACAGGCGACGCTAGAACAACATCGTCTGTGGCCTCTTCTTCTACTGCTAAGTATTCTTCCTCCTCCCTTGCAGGCAGCATACTTGCAAGTTCTTCCTCTGCTAGCTCGGTGAATTGTGGCCAAGACACAAAGGTTTGAGATAGAGCATGCACCATCAATAATCTAACCAACACATGATTTGTGAGAACTGCTAATGGTTGTTGAGATCGGCAGGCAAATTGTGCCATTAAGTGAAGGCTACTCTATAGGAAGTATGGCATGTCCAAAGCATAAACCTGTGCATGATGAAACTGAAGGCATGCAAGGAGTTTGAAATAATACTTAAACATTGTAGAGAAATGACCTTTGCAGGTAACATACCTCATAACAAAATATGCCACCTGACCCCATGGATATGGCAGATATTTATGATCATACCCTCTTCCTTTCTAGACCGTTGTCTCCCTAGCCTGCAAAAACAATTCTGGAAACTCTGGCAGAGGAGACTTCCGAGAGAACCATTTATGACCTCCTCGCTGTAACCCACTGGAAATCGAAATATCTTCCTCCTTGACAAAAATATCTAGCCCACGGACTCTAGAATGATTTCCTTCTAGGTTTAACTCAAACTCAACTGTGATGGCTCCATCAAATCCTTGTAGCCTCTCAAAATACACACACCACCCTGCATCCAAGAAGACTTGCCACACATCTTCATTTCATCAAACCTGCTCTGTTCTCTCTAGTTCATGTCTCACAGCCTTCCTACCCATTCTGTAATGACTCTGTAACAAAACTTCGAAGTAACAGCAGACCGTTGAGGAGGAGTGTTGGTAGGTAGATTTGCAATGAAAGCTGTGATAGCGTTGAGGTGTAGTGAGAGTGAAAACTGGGAGGATAATGGTGAAATATGGAAAAAAAAATTGCAGATAATGGTAATAATGGATGATAATAATGGTAATTACTTCGCAGTGTTGGAAAGATCGTTCATTAGTACAATAGTATTAACTTCAAGTCCCGATGCATATAGGTATCATGCGAAATATGGTGGAAAATCGTGGAGTTATGCGCTTAACAAAAGGTTTAATAATAATAATAATGACAAGTCATTATGGCATTTTTTCATTTATTAGAGTACCTCCCCCCAACTGAGGGATTACCATCTGCAGTCATATCAAGTCATGTCACATGAATTATTAATCAAATCCACAAAGTCGATCAGGGACATACCTGGTGACTTACCTTGATGGAGTAACAACAATGGAGGAGTAACATCATCAGACGAAGTAACAACACCCAAGGAGTAACAAAATTGGGGGAGTAACAACACCGCTTGAACACTTAGTCAAAATCGCAACGGAGTAACAACACCGGGATACTTAGGTGAAAATTGGGACGGAGTAACATCATCGGAGGTATAACAACACCAAAGGAGTAACAACACCGAGGTACTTGGATGAAATCATGATGGAGTAACAACACCGAAGGAGTAACAATGCCTATGAGGTACCTGCAAGAAAAGGATTGATAGATTAGTATCAACATTTTATTATATTACACACACACAAATATATATATGTGTGTGTGTGTGTGTGTGTGTGTGTGTGTGTGTGTGTGTGTGTATATAGATATATAGATATATATATATATATATATATATATAGATATATATATATATATATATATATATATATATATATATATATATATAGAGAGAGAGAGAGAGAGAGAGAGAGAGAGAGAGAGAGAGCACGGGTGCAGAGGAGGAATTCCCTGCACTAATAACTTCAAAACCAGAGTTATCAGAGAGATATTTAATAAAGGAGTCTCTTGAAGCTGGATGGTGATATAATATGAGGCGATGTCCATTCACGATCAAAGGAGTATGTGCCTCATCAATTGTTATAAGTCTAACAGTCCCATTATCAAACACCATGTCAACTTCATATGGTCCCATCCACCTGGAGCAAATTTTTCCCTTAAAATCCTTGAACTGAGAATCATAGAGTAATGCCCAATATCCTCTTTGAAACACCTTTTTCGTAATGAATTTTTTGTGCTATTTTGTTTGATGTTGCTGGATTGTAGCAGTATTCTAGACAGATACCAAACAAATTTCATCCAACTCATTCAACTATTCTAGTTGGTGTTTCTGGGCTTTTGAACGATCTAAAACTAATTCAAGGGCTGACCTAAGTGTCTTAATTTTGAATTCCATTGGAAACAAAGGGGATTTCCCATAGAAAATCTCATATGGTGAAAAGCCTATTGTGTTTCACGATGTTGTTCTATATGCCCACAATATCTCAGGAAGATTTTTGACCCAATTTTGATGATGGTTTGCTACGGTCTTTGTAAGAATATTCTCTAGTACCTTATTTGTGCTTTAAACTTGATCATTCACCTGAGGGTGATATGGATATGTTACCCTATGCTTGATTCCATACTCTTTCATAAGTCCTGCTATCAGATGTGATGTAAATTTTGCTCCTCCATCTGAAACTATCTCTTTAGGAGCTCTGTACCATGCAAGAATTTCTTGTTAGGATATTCCGACACATAGGAAATAGTTAAGTACAACTTGGTCTAGTATAGAGTTAGGTATAGAGTTAGGTAAAGTGTGTTTCTTTACTATGTACATTTTGTAACTTACAATCTGACGGTCATGATATGTAGTGATCTGACGATTCATTCTCTCCTCAGTATTACTGACACTTGATCCGTGGCTTAACACCCGATTGGTCCATGATCTCTATTTAAAGAGCATGGAGGGTCATTTGTATGGTAATCCGTCTATGAGAGAAGCATATGTAAATTTTCATTCTTTTATTAATAAATTTCCTGAAGTGGCTGCGTTGGCTCAGGCCGTGGACTGTTTCCCTCTTTGAGGGTTTTAACCACGTCAAAATACTGGTGTATTGATCTGTGATCTGTTTGTGAGCGGTGTCCTTTGGTGTTCTATCTGAGGAACTTACCCTGTATATTCCTACATGGTATCAGAGCTATTTGAGGGCCGCGTCCGTTGGTGATCCAAATCTGAAGCCGGTAGAACTACATTCGACAACCGTTTCCTAGATCTACTGTTTCTGACTGCTTTCAGGCTGAGAGGACTGCTCTGTTGTGTTGGGAGCATCTGTTCCAATGAGGAACCCCTTTTGTTTCACGCGAATAGGTTTCCGGTAGCCCTAGCTGCGTCATTTTTAAGATCTGGAGGTATACAATGTTTATTTGCAGTTTACAGTCATTTTCTCTCTGTTTATTTCGGTTTCAGTTTATTTAGCCTTTTTTATTACCGGATCTGAACCTTTCATTTTTGCGTATGCTCTTTGCCCTGCGACTCTGTACGATCTAGGCAAATCAAAAACAGAAAGGAAGGATTTTTCTCATGCGTATGCTCTTTTCCGCTGCGCCTTAGTGTGATCTCGGAAAATCAGAAACATTGAGAAAAATATTTAGTTTCCGGCTAAAGCTAACTTCGAGCCGTAAGGTTCATTTTTTTTTGTATTTCCGTGTTGGGTTTTGTGTTTTTTGTTTTGTAGGGAAAAAGAGCTTTCTCAAAGCAAGCACGCAACCCAAAGCTTCACCCCCCCCCTCTCTCTCTCTCTCAAACTTTTTGTATAGCTCACTTGGTCCAAAGCTAATTTATGAGAGTAGAGGTCTTGGGTTCAAGTCTCCATTTTGTGGGGGCGGATTTTTCATTCCCGCACTTCGTCGGCGACTTCATCAAATTTTCTTCAAAAAGCCATAACTTCTTCATTCGGAAGCCGTTTTCAGAACCGTTTTTTTTTAAACAGCCTAATTTTTCGAGATCTTTCCATTGCAACACTTAGTTTAAGCATCTATAGCTTCAGTTTTTTTTAAAATGGAAAGTCCATGCCAAGTTATTCTTGACAGCACCAACTACTTCCAATGGTGGTCCTACATTGTGGATTTACTTAGAAGTAAAGGTATTTACAGAATATCCACAGGCCAAGAGACCAAACCGAAAGATGAAGACAAGGCAGCTAAATGGGAAAATAGACAAGACCAAGCAAGTGGGTTGATAGGGATGTCTATTTCTCCAGATCTTAGATTCCATATTGCAGAACTTGATACTCCTGATGAAGCAATGAAACAGATTACTAAAGTCTTTGGAATTAAAAATGAACTTAAATCCCATCAACTTGAAAATGAATTGCTTACATTGGACCCCAATAATTTTTCTTGCATTGAAGATTTTTTGTCCAAGTTCAAGACCCTTAGACTTCTCTTGGAAGGTGTTAAGGTTAAGAAGGAAGATAATAGCCTTATGTACTCCATTCTTACTAAGTTGGGACCAGCCTATTCTGTGTTTGTTTCCACCTTCCATTCTACAAGAGAAGCCTTCATTTCTCAAGGACAAACCTACAAGTCCCCTTCCTTTGATTCCTTTTGTGATTCTTTAATAAGAGAACAAGAAAAACTCTTACACCTTGGTCTTCTTCATCTTGGAAACTCTTCTAAGAAAGCGTTAGCCGCCCAACAGCAACCAAATCCAAAGAATCCTAAGAAGTTATATCCTAAAAAGAATGGTCCTAAACCAAACAAGGGTCCTAAGCAATTTCAGCCTCAAAATGAAAAATCATTTCAACAAAATGATAAGACAAATAAAAAAAAAGGGAAGAAGACTGATAGACATTGCAACTTTTGTAATCGAGATGGCCACTTAGAATCCAAATGCTTTAAGAAGATGGAAGCCTTGGAAGCAGCAATGAAGAAGCATAACATCCATTTGGAGCACTCTTCAACTTCAACTTCATCTTCAGGAATGGCATTTTCTACATGTGGTTGTCAAGCATCTCGGTCTGGCAATGCACTAAATGTATCTTCTTCTTCTCATTCTCATGAGTGGCTCATTGATTCTGGAGCTTCTTATCACATGGCCAAAACCAAAGCCATGTTTTCTTCTTTAAATGATTGTAACACCAAAAATATATATGTTGGTGATGATAGATCTCTTAGTGTTGTAGGGACTAGAACTGTTCATATAGACAATGGTCAGTTTAATGATGTATTATGTGTTCCAACCTTATCCTGCAACCTTCTATCTGTATATCAGATAACTCATTCAGGTGAAGGTAAAATCGTTGAATTTTTACCTCACGATGTTGTAATTAAGGACCTAAGAGATCCTAGACAGATTTTAGCTACTAGCATTGCTGATGATTCTACAAGGTTGTATAAGTTTCAAAACTTTGGGTCATCAAATCTTCCCTCAGTATTTGTTGCTCATAATGATGAAGTGAGCAAACTTTGGCATGAGTGATTTGGTCACTTAAACTATTGCTCTCTTCAGAATCTATGTAAAGAAAATATGGTGACAGGTCTTCCAATGGTATCTTGCAGAGATGGTGTTTGTTCCGGATGTGTACTTGGAAAACATCATCGGGACAGTTTTGAAAAACGTGCCTCCTGGCACACCTCAGCCCCTTTACAGCTTGTGCATAGTGATTTATGTGGTCCACTTCCAGTTGCTTCATTCTCTGGCTACAAGTATTTCTTAACTTTCATTGATGATTTCTCCAGACGCACTTGGGTATACTTCTTAAAACTCAAGAGTGAAGTATTTAACATGTTCTTGGCCTTTAAGGCCTTTGTTGAAAAACAATCTGGACATCAAATTCTTAAGCTAAGATCTGATAATGGCGGAGAATATGTTAAAAACACATTCATCAACTTTTGCACTGAGAATGGAATTCAAATGCAACATACTGTTCCATATACTCCACAACAAAATGGTGTAGCTGAAAGGAAGAATCGTACCTTAAAGGAAATGGCTAATTGTATGCTTCAATCTAAAGGACTTAGTCTTAATTATTGGGCAGAAGCAATTAACTATGCAAATTACATAATAAATCACACTCCTACTAAGGTTTTAAAGAATATCACTCCAGAAGAAGCATGGAGCTCAATTAAACCAGATGTAAGTCACTTTCGTGTTTTTGGAAGTGAAGCATGGGCCCATATTCCAGATGAGAAACATAAAGCTTTAGAACCTAAGAGTGAAAAATGTATTTTTGTTGGATATTCTGAAGATGTCAAAGGATATAGACTTATTCCACTTAAGTCCAAAAATGTTATCATTAGAAGAGATGTAAAGTGTGCTGAAAATATATCGGCCTGCGAGCCTAGTTCGGCGGATGTGCCACCTCTCCCTATCTCTTCTACTTTTGAAAATATTTCTTCTTCAGATGATGAAAGCGAGGATGAAACTCCTCCCCCACCTTCTTAGGATCCTCCTTCAACTCCTCAGCTTCCAAAATGGGTCCGTGCTACTTGGGATGCAGCAGGTGATCTTGCCGGTGATCCTACAGATCAGCGACGTACACGTTCTTAGTTCGATAGAGCCTCTTCTTTACTGGCTCAAGCTTCAGTGAATTATGATCCTGACACCTTTGCAGAAGCTTCAGGCCATCCAGATTGGGAAGCAGCTATGAATGAAGAATATCATTCATTATTGGCAAATGATACATGGGATCTTGTTCCTCTACCAAAGGGACGAAAACTTGTTAGATGCAAATGGGTTTACAGAACCAAGTATGGACCAGATGGGAAAGTTGATAAACATAAAGCTCATCTTGTTGCTAAGGGTTTTTCACAAGTTGAAGGCATTGACTACACTGAAACCTTCTCCCCTGTTGCCAAAATGAACTCTATCCGCCTTGTTCTTTCCCTTGCTGCATCTTTCAAATGGGAAGTCCATCATATGGATGTTAAATCCGCCTTCTTGCATGGGGACTTGCATGAAGAAATCTATATGGAACAACCTATTGGCTTTATACAAACAGACTCCAGCCTTGTATGTCAGCTTAAGAAATCCCTTTATGGTCTCAAGCAAGCTCCTCGAGCTTGGTATGCCAAAATGGATAACTTTCTTTTAGAATCTGGCTTCTCTAGGTGTCATTCTGACAATACTGTCTACACCAAGAAAGTGGGCAAGTCTCTTATCATTCTTGTTCTTTATGTTGATGATCTTATCTTGACTGATAGTGATCCCAACCTTATAAACCATGTGAAGTCTAGCCTTAAAAGGAAGTTTGAAATGACAGACTTAGGACACTTACATTATTTTCTCAGTCTTCAAGTCTTGCAATCCAAGGAAGGTATTTCCCTTTCTCAGTCCAAGTATGCCTGTGATATTCTATGCCATTTTCACATGGAATATTGTAAGCCAGCCCCTTCTCCCTTTCATTCTGGAGTCAAACTTTCAGTCACTTGTACTTCTCCTGAAGTTTATGCTACCTTATACCGTCAACTTGTAGGAAAACTTTTGTATCTAACCCATACTCGTCCTGACCTTTCCTTTGTCGTTGGCCTTGTTGCTCGGTTTATGGAAAACCCACATGAAAGTCATTGGAAAGAAGCTAAAAGAATAATTCGTTATGTTCGAGGTACAGTGCAGTTTGGGATTCATTACAGTGCCGAAGCAGCTCCTCTATTGGTTGGTTTCACTGATTCTGATTGGGCTGGTGACCCTGATGATCGGAAGTCTACTGCAGCTTATGTGTTCACTCTTGGTTCAGGACCTATTACATGGGCTTGCAAGAAACAAGGTCCCATTCTCTTTCTTCAGCAGAAGCAGAGTATCATGGTGCCGTAGAAGCTAGTAAGGAAGCCTTGTGGCTTCGTCAGATCCTGTCAGAGTTTGGCTTTCAGCAGCAGCATCCGACTACACTTTGGTGTGATAATCAAAGTGCCATTCAGCTATGCAAAGATCTAGTCCAACATCAGTGCAGCAAACACATTGAACTACACATGCACTTCATCAGAAAGCTCATTCACGACCATGTTCTTGAAGTGCAATATTGTTCAGCAGATGATCAAGTTGCAGACATCTTTACAAAGGCTCTCACAGAGGCGAAGTTCACTAAACTTCGATTTATGGTTGGAGTTCAGGAAGTTGTCACTAAGGGGGGATAGGCTCTAGTGCCTCCTTCCTTCTCCTATTGTGTCATATTTGTAAATCCTTCAATCCTATCCCAAGTTGTTCTTAAGGGGGGATGTTAGGATATTCCGACACATAGGAAATAGTTAAGTACAACTTGGTCTAGTATAGAGTTAGGTAAAGTGTGTTTCTTTACTATGTACATTTTGTAACTTATAATCCGACGGTCACGATATGTAGTGATCCGACGGTTCATTCTCTCCTCAGTATTACCGACACTTGATCCATGGCTTAGCACCCGATTGGTCCATGATCTCTATTTAAAGAGCATGGAGGGTCATTTGTAGGGTAATCCGTCTATGAGAGAAGCATATGTAAATTTTCATTCTTTTATTAATAAATTGCCTGAAGTGGCTGTGTTGGCTTAGGCCGTGGACTGTTTCCCTCTTTGAGGGTTTTAACCACGTCAAAATACTGGTGTATTGATCTGTGATATGTTTGTGAGTGGTGTCCTTTGGTGTTCTGTCTGAGGAAATTACCCTGTATATTCCTACATTTCTTCAAATAAAAATTATGAGATAACTTGTTCTATTGCTTTCACCACAACCTTGGCATCTACCCATTTTGTCACGTAATCCATGCAAACTAGAATGTGAACTTTCTGATGTGACGACGGATTAAATGGTCCAACAAAATCAATATCCTATTTTTCAAAGGGCTCAAGAGCTAGTTGGAACTGTAATGACATTTCATCTACTCGACTAGGCTGACCCATCCGCTGGCAACTATCACACCCTCTAACATATTTCCTTGCATCACGAAAAATAGGAGGCCAATAATATCCCATTTGTAACACATTATGACCTTTCCTCTTATCTGCAAAATGTCCCCCACAGGGGCCATCATGAGCAACTTTAAGGACATCATAGATGTCATCTCGACTTATGCAATGCCGAATTTGCTGATCTGATCCTATGTAAAATAGATATCCCTCTATCCATGAATAACGATACCTATGATGGATAATCCTTCGTTGTTCTCTATAAGGAAAGTGTTGAGGCACCTTTCCTGTAGCAAGAAAGTTAGAAATTTCTACATACCATGGAGTGTGAGTAGAGATTGTAAAAATATGTTCATCTAGAAAACTATCCTCTACAGGTGTATCTTCATCACTAGTATCCATCCTACATAATAAATCTACAACTACATTGTCTTTCCCTGGTTTATGTACAATGGTAATATCAAATTATTGAATCAATAATAACCATCTTGTAATGTGACCAGGGGTTATTGGTTTGTTCATCAGATACCTAATAGACGTATGGTCAGTGTGCATGATGTTAGTGTCAGTCTTTGAAGCCTTCCACCAGTGATCAAGAATGCTCTCATAAAGTGGTTTTAGGATGTTACAGTCAAATTTTGTCATTTCAGAGAATCTTCAAATAAAATTTTGTCACTAGGTATTAGGTCTAGGGTTTGTTTTCACTCCTTTCAAAGTTGTCCAAATGTCAGTCCATGTCACTATTCAGATGAGTGTACCATCATTCAGAGGGTTGTCATCATCATGTCAGGTTCCATTGGGTCATTTTACACCTTGTTCATGCTTCCATTCTGCCTAGGTAAAGTTCATTTCCCTCTCCTAGGGTTTTGAAAGTAATTTCTCTTGGATGGTAAAATAATAAAAAAAACTTGTATCCTGATGTTCATACAGCTTCCCTTATCCTTAATGTACCTTATTAAACACTTACTATCACTGATATCCCTCAAATTCCTCATTTTCGCACAAACCCTAGTTTCTTGCTACAATTTGACAATTTTCTAGGCTACGCCAGTGTTTTTCCCTTTTGGACCCCTTCCCCTCACTAAATCTTTGAAATTCCACTTTCCCTTGCTTCCTAACATCCCTCCCTACTTCCCAAAATTTTCTCAAGAATTTAGAGGCCCCTTTTCCCTTTCATTTCACTTCATTTCGACAAATCCCCTATTCCACACATCGGGATAGGTTTTACTCAAATGATGTTTCTGAGCAAGAAAAAATGGATTTGGAAAATGTGAGAGAGGTTTTTGTCCATAATATGAAAAGGAAGAAAAATCCTCCTTCACGTTTTACACAGGTGTCATGGTTTTAGAGAAATTTCAAAAATACAGTTGCCTCAGGAGAATTGATGCACATATGAAGTGACCTTGGGAAAATCAAGATTTCTCCTAGCTTGTTTGGCCAAATGACTTGATTTATGAGTCAAATGATAATTGGACACAAATATCTTTCCTATGAGCTATCATGAGCTCAATTTGGAGTTGAGGAAGGCCTTCCAATGTTGACTATAATAGCACTCTGCCTTTAGGCAACCTCATTTTGCACATTTTTACTAGTCTTGGAATATTTGAATTTTGCCACGGCAAATGAACTCCAAATTGAAAAATTCAAGTTGTGTTAGAAATTAGACTAAATAAGATTTCTAACGAGCTATCGTTCACCCAATTTGGACACCGGGAAGGCATCACAACTGGTCTACAAAAAGGAACTATGGACAGAATTGACGCCACGCACCTATGACATGTTTCCAGTGTAAAATTACACTCGCGCTACGCACCTGTTGAAAACACCTCAAAATTGTTATCAAAACACCTCCAAAGTATTTAATGCTGGTACGAAGTAATTTTACCATTCCTCCTTTCTAAGAATGAGGTGTTCTTGATTTCTTGAGTGTGTTTGGCATGATTTCATAGCAAACCCTATTAGCATTGAGATTTCTCTCATAAACCCTAAATAAGCTAACCTACCTCTCATAAGCCACTAAGGGTCATTGGTTGCATTTCTCCTCCATTTACACTTTTTTGTCAACTCTTCCTCACTATCCATCACTCATCAAACTTCACTCCATTAAACCCTAATTTCTACATCAAACCCTAGCCCTATACCCTACTCCCAAACCCTAACTCCCACATCCTACTCTTTCACTACTCCTACTTCCATATCAAACCCTTATCCTACATTCTAAAATCTTATTCACTCCCCTCATTCCCTAAAACCTCAAAACCTCCACTCCCTCAAGCACTCATCATCCCCATACACCTCACTCATCTTATCTTTTAAAATCTCTTCATACTCTTCTTGTCCCCACCTCATCCCTTCATTCCTCATCAGCTACTACATCATTAAAACCTATGGAGAGGGACCTCAGATATTTTCATCAGTGCCTCAAGAGGAAGGAGGACCTTCAGGACAGTAGGAGGTCAAAGAGACTGAGACCTTGAACAAGAAAACAAGCAACTTACCGACAAACAAGACCTCATGAAGCTGCAAATCATCAAAAAAACCGGCAAAGGGCCAAGAAGGCAAAGGTCAAGTTGACCTCCATTGAACAAGAGATAGATAATGACAAGGAGTCTTGGTTGGAGAAGATGAACATGCACTTGGAGAGGTTGCTTGGGAAGGCAAACAAAGAGAAAAAATGCTTCATCACTTAACCTACCACCACCTAACCCGGAACAAGATTTGTAATGCAAGGATACAGAGGCTTAAGGATAAGTTGGAAAAGGCCTTAAAGAGAAAAAAGGAGCAAGACAAGTTCTTGGCTAAAGCATCATTGGCCCAGCAAAGCACCTAACAAAGATCACTCATGCAAAATTTCAAGAAATTTGGTGAAGTTTTTGACATTTTTGAATTTTTCATGGAAAAAACAGGTTTTTCCGGTAGGTGTTTAGTGCCACCTGGTGCTCGCTTTTGATAGGGACCTCCATTTGAATAAAACTTGGCATTTTTGGATTCCTTATGAAACTTTATGCATGCTCAAAAATTACTAGGAAATTTTGACAAGTTTTGGACCTCCAAAAGGGCCAAAAACACCCGAATAATGCCCTCTCTGCCACTTTTTGGCCACATAGGAAGCAATATTGGGAGATTGCATTTTTGGAGGGGCAAATGTACTCCAAATCAAAAAATTCAAGCTGTTCCAGAAGGTAGATTCATAGGGATTTCAAACAAGCTATCCTACACCTAATTTGGACCTCGGGAAGCCCTCCAAAAGTAGCTTGGAAAAAGCACTATGCACAGAAAAATGGCGCTACGCACAAGATGAAAAAGTGTCAATTTTGCTCAAAAACTCTATTTTTCCCCTAGTTTTCTTCTAGTTTGACATTTTCTCTCTTATGGTCAAATTCATGATGTGACATGATGTAAATTGATGTACTATGATGTAAAAATGATAAAAATTGACTTGATAAGGTAGATACATCAGTTGTAGGTGGTTTTGAGTTGAATGAATCAGTTTCCTAGGTTTTAGAGGCAAGCTGTTCCACTACCTATTTTTGTGTTCCTAGTTTAGATATGGTTGAAACCACCCCTCTTCTCATGGATTCAACCCCTGATGGATAGCACAAGTGGTTTGGAGGTCTATATCATTTTTTTCAGTCATTTTTAAAGGTTGGACTCTTGTGAATGCTTTGATCACTATTGTACATCACTTCTGCAGTTTGGCAAGGAAATAGACCAGGGTTTGCATCATTTTGTGGGATTCTTGTGGAAAGGTGACTTAGTATTGTTTCTCCTTCTATAATTCAAGTTATCATGTGTTTATGTGTGCCATTATCTCTCTCTTTTTCAGCTTAACTAAATGAACCAAGTATAAAGGTGGAAATCATTGATGTTGCAGTGCTCTACCTTAGGGTTTGTTTAGCTTTACATGCTTTCTATTGTTTGAAGAGGACTCATGAAACTTCCATGCCCTCTCCAACTCCTCACCAGTCTTAAGACTGACCATTTCACTTAATTCAAGGTACTAAAGCACTTTCCTACCTCGCCCCATAGAAACCTCTGCAAAACTGAGCTCATTCCCTGGACCCAAAACTGCCTTTCACATCTGATCCAGCAAACCATCAATAAATTCAATCAAACTCCTTTGAGCATATACCTAGCCTAAAATTAGTATTTACATTAGTCATCTCAAGCCTCATTTGCTATATTTTCCTAAGATTTAAAAAGAGAGATCCCTCTCCTGACCTAGTAGGGCTAGCTACTAGGTTAAGCATGGTTTGATGTTACCGTAGACCTGCCTTTCTCAACCTGAGGTAGATTTACGCCCTAACATATTGGCGACTCCACTAGGGAAGAAAAGTTTGATTGTTTGTTATTATTGTTTGCTTTATAAACTATAGACGGAGCCTGAAGTTAGCCAGGTAACCTTCGAATTGCTCTTGCTCTGCAAGTGCATAGTAGATGAACGCTGCTTTAGTCAATCTCTGGTTTAGTTTACAAACTGAACATCTGCTTTCCTTAGCAAAATGTAATCAAGTTCAGATCTGATTGTTGATGGTGGACAATGATCAAACACCGAAAGGCTAAAATCATTCACCTTGCGATTCCAAATCGGTTTCGAGATCAGATCCAAGGACTCCACTAGAGGATGAACCTGACCAACAGAAACATGAAAGGACAATATGGAAAGATCAGGTATTCAAGTTGGAATTTCATCCAAGACATTTTGTTCTTTGTTATAAATTATTTCTTCTCTTTTCCCAAGAATGTCAAGAAGGCATTACAAAGTATATTGTATTTGAGAAAAGATCCTCAGCCTGCATTTGATTCCTTCCCTTTGAAGATTGTGAATACCAAATAATTGCATGCCTTTGAGCTTGATCAAGACCCTTTTTCTCAATCTTGTGATGACCGTCTTCAAACTAATGAGCCTCAAGAGACCAAGACTGATTCTAAAACTTCTGTACATACTCCACTACCTTGTAAAATTCCGGATCGATACAAGCATCTGATTTTACCTCCTATATCCCATGCTTTCCCTAAAAATCATGACCTATATCTACCAAGATTTGATGGTGAACACAACAACATCAATGCCGAGAGACATGTACTGAATTTTGAGTCTTTTCTCAACCTTTTTGAAGTTGATGAAGACGATGTCAATATTAGGATTTTTTCCCTTTCTTCGCAAGGCAAAGTCAAGAGTTGGTTAAAAACCCTTCCTGATGCGAGCATCTCAGATTTACAGGAGTTCTTCAAAGTTTTCCTCGATAGGTGGGTGGTCAGACAAAACCCTTTCTTGATTAGACAAGAGTATAAACAGCTGAAAAGACAACCGGGGGAGACAGTACAACAGTTTTCTGCCAGATTTAACCAAGTTTATTTTGCAATGCCGGCTAATATAAGACCTCCTCCTGATCCGCTCTCTTGCACTACCCGGATGCCTTTGATTCGGAAATGGAGTTTCAGCTGAGAGAAACGAACCTTGCAACACTTGAAGAGATTAAAAGCAGTGCAGTGGATGTAGAGGCTAATCTGCTGATCAGAATGGCAAAGTTGAAGGAAGAAGAGATGAAAAACATAGATCCAGAGGAATTGACATCTTTAGAGGTAAAGCTTGACATTTTGGTAAATGCGGTGGAAGAGATGATTCAGAAGATCGCTGCAAGGAATGAGTATGATGTTCAAGACCATGGCTCGCTGATTGAAGAGGAACAAGTTGCTGATCCAAAACATTTTCTTTCTTATCCCAGTGGTCATAGATATGATAATGATTGTTTTATAGATCATCTTGGAGAAGAGAGATCTGTTGCTATCACATGTATTCTTGATGATGTGTTTTATACTGATGATTTTCCTCAGTTTGATCAGTATGATGATGATTATGTTCTCCAAAGAGAAGCTAATCTTGTAGACAAACCAACAGCTAGTTTGTGGGAGGAAGAAGCTCACTTTTAGTAGCTCGAATATAGTGATTAGCCGTTGCATATCAGCTATGGAAATGACAAGGAAAGTGTAGCAAATTTTGAAGTAAGTGAAGGATCTTTGCCTTGTTGTTTTGCTTCGTTTCAGTTCATCCGAGACCACTTTCATGCAATCAGAAATCAACTGTTGACAAGTCTTGATCTAGACCATCTTGAGGGCAATGAAAACCTTGTTCAAGACTTTTCATATCCAGAGTTGCAGCCCCCGAATGCCTTTGAATGTCAAGTTGCAAATGGATACTTGGAAGTTGGCACATATGATCAAATGATGCAAGATGATTCCGTACCTTTCTATTTTGAATCATTTCAGTTTTTGAAGGAAAATTTGCATAGTATATCTTCAAATGAGCAGCCTATAGGAAATCATGCAATCTCATTAGAACCAATAGAAAATGGGTGGCAACAGTCTTTTCAAGTTTTTCACGATCCAATAGCTGATGTGTTGGATGATGTCTGCAGTCAAAGTCCTTCTCCTATCTGTGAGCTTGACAAAAGTATTGATACAAACTTGATCTGACAGCCGGTTTCTTTATCATTTTCAACAGGAGTCTCATCACAAAGCTCAGATCAAAGTTTGCATTCATGGTATGAGGAGAAGAAAAGTAATCCATTGGATGAGCTAAGTCCCAGTGTGCATGAATTTCGAGATCCTTATGCAGTGTTTTTGGAGGCAGATAGAGAATCCATAGTATTCAACAGATCTGTTCACAAGTTTTCATGGGAGTTTCCTTTCAGTAGTTCTCTCTTGTTGTTCATAAGCAAGCACTTGCGAAGAATTCAAACAGCAACAGGAATACTTACTTGGTTGCATTGGTTGTTTCATTTCACTTGATTAGGTGATGAATGGAACTATTAGAGTAGGTTTTGATGAATAAGCTCTATTTTGAGCATCATTTATAGTTTTTCGGTTGTGTTTAAGTATCGAGTCGATTTTTAGTTGAGTGAGATTCAGTTTTTGTCATCAAGTCATTAGTATTCAGTCATGCATTTCAGCTTGATTTTTTGACTCCATTGCCCAATGGATAAGGCACTGGTCTGGTCTCATAAAGATCTGTTGTTCTTGGCACCTCCAAGGAGCCACCATCCCCATTGGAGTCAATGTTAGTGTCAACCTTTGAAGCCTTCCACCAGTGATCAAATATGCTCTTATAAAGTGGTTTTATGATGTTATAGTCAAATTTTGTCATTTCAGAAAATCTTCAAGTAAAATTTGGTCACTAGGTATTAGGTCTAGGGTTTATTTTCACTCCTTTCAAACTTTTCCAAATGTCATGTCACCATTCAGATGAGTGTACCATCATTTAGAGGGTTTTCATCATCATGTCAGGTTCCAATGGGTCATTTTACACCTTGTTCATTCTTTAATTGTGCCTAGGTAAGGTTCATTTCCCTCTCCTAGGGTTTTGAAGGTAATCTCTCTTGGATGGTCAAATCATCAACAAAACTTGTGTCCTGATGTTCATACATCTTCCCCTATCCTTAATGTACCTTATTAAACACTTCCCATCACTGATATCCCTCAAATTCCTCATTTTCGCACAAACCCTAGTTTCTTGCTACATTTTGACAATTTTCTAGGCTACGCCTGTGTTTTTCCCTTTTCGACCCCTTTCCCTCACTAAATCTTTGAAATTCCACTTTCCCTTGCTTCCTAACATCCCTCCCTACTTCCCAAATTTTTCTCAAGAATTTAGAGGCCCCTTTTCCCTTTCATTTCACTTCATTTTGACAAATCCCCTGTTCCACACATCAGGATAGGTTTTACTCAAATGATGTTTCTGAGCAAGAAAAAATGAATTTGGAAAACGTGAGAGAGGTTTTTTTCCATAATAGGCCAAGGAAGAAAAATCCTCCTTCACTTTTTACACAGGTGTCATGGTTTTAGAGAAATTTCAAAAATACAGTTGCCTTAGGAGAATTGATGCACATCTGAAGTGACCTTGCGAAAATCCATATCTCTCCTAGCTTGGTTGGCAAAATGACTTGTGTGATGAGTCAAATAATAACTAGACACAAATAGATTTCCAATGAGCTATCATGAGCTCAATTTGGAGTTGAGGAAGACCTTCCAAAGTTGACTGCAACAGCACTCTACCTTTAGGCAGCCTCATTTTTCACATTTTGACTAGTATTGGTATATTTAACTTTTGACAGGGAAAATGAACTCAAACGTGAAACATTGAAGTTGGGTTGGAAATTAGACTCAATAAGCTTTCCAACAAGCTATCGTGCACCAAATTTTGATGCCGGGAAGTCCCTCAAAACGAGTCTGCAAAAAGGCACTATGCACCTATGACAGGTTTCCAGTGTAAAATTACACTGGCGCTACGCACCTGTTGAAAACACCTCAAAATTGTTATCAAAACACCTACAAAGCTATTTAATTCTGGTTCCAAGTAAATTTACCATCCCTCCTTGCTAGGAAAGAAGTTTTCTTGATTTCTTGAGTGCGTTTGGTGTCATTTCATAGCAAACCCTATTGGCATTGAGATTTCTCTCATAAACCCTAAATAAGCTAACCTACCTCTCATAAGCCACTAAGGGTCATTGGCTACCTTTATCCTCCATTTACACTTGTTTATCAAATCTTCCTCACTATCCATCACTCATCAAACTTCACTCCATTAAACCCTAATTTCTACATCAAACCCTAGCCCTATACCCTACTCCCAAACCCTAACTCCCACATCCTACTCTTTCACTACTCCTACTTCCCTATCAAACCCTTATCCTACATTCTAAAACCCTATTCACTCCCCTCATTCCCCTCATTCCCTAAAACCTCAAAACCTCCACTCCCTCAAGCACTCATCATCCCCATACACCTCACTCATCTTATCTTTTAAAATCTCTTCATACTCTTCTTGTCCCCACCTCATCCCTTCATTCCTCATCAGCTACTACATCATTAAAACCTATGGAGAGGGACCTCAGATATTTTCATCAGTGCCTCAGGAGGAAGGAGGACCTTCAGGATAGTAGGAGGTCAAAGATACTAAGACCTTGAACAATAAAACAAGCAACTTACCGACAAACAAGACCTCATGAAGCTGCAAATCATCAAAAAAAAACCGGCAAAGGGCCAAGAAGGCAAAGGTCAAGTTGACCTCCATTGAACAAGAGATAGAGAATGACAAGGAGTCTTGGTTGGAGAAGATGAACATGCACTTGGAGAGGTTTCTTGGGAAGGCAAACAAAGAGAAAAAATGCTTCGTCACTTAGCCTACCACTACCTAACCCGGAACAAGATTTGTAATGCAAGGATAAAGAGGCTTAAGGCTAAGTTGGAAAAGGCCTTAAAGAGAAAAAAGGAGCAAGACAGGTTGAATATCTTGGCTGAAGCATCATTGGCCTAGAAAAGCACCTAACAAAGATCACTCATGCCAAATTTCAAGAAATTTGGTGAAGTTTTTGACATTTTTGAATTTTTCATGGAAAAAACAGGTTTTTCTGGCAGGTGCGTAGTGCCACCTGGAGCTCTCTTTTGATAGGGACCTCCATTTGAAGAAAACTTGGCATTTTTGGATTCCTTATGAAAATTTATGCATGCTCAAAAATTACTAGGAAAGTTTGACAAGTCTTGGACCTCCAAAAGGGCAAAAAACACCCAAATAATTCCCTCTCTGCCACTTTTTGGCCACACAAGAAGCAGTCTTGGGAGATTGCAATTTTGAAGGGGAAAATTGACTCCAAATTAAAAAATTCAAGTTGTTCTAGAAAGTAGACTCACAGGTATTTCCAATGAGCTATCCGGCACCTAATTTGGACCTTGGGAAGCCCTCCAAAATCAGCTTGTAAAAGGTGCTACACACAGGATGAAAAAGTGCCAATTTTGCTCAAAAACTATGTTTTTTCACCTAATTTTCTTCTAGTTTAAATTTTTCTCTCTTATGGTCAAATTCATGATGTGACATGATTTAAATTGATGTACTATGATGTAAAAATGATAAAAATTGACTTGATAAGGTAGATACATCAGTTGTAGGTGGTTTTGAGTTGAATGAATCAGTTTCCTAGGTTTTAGAGGCAAGCTGTTCCACTGCCTATTTTTGTGTTCCTAGTTTAGATATGGTTGAAACCACCCCTCTTCTCATGGATTCGACCCCTGATGGATATCACAGGTGGTTTGGAGGTCTATATCATGTGTTTTTTTAATCATTTGTAAAGGTTTGACTCTTGTGAATGCTTTGAGCACTATTGTACATCACTTCTGCAGTTTGGCAAGGAAATAGACCAGGGTTTGCAACATTTTGTGGGATTCTTGTGGCAAGGTGACTTAGTATTGTTTCTCCTTCTATAATTCAAGTTATCATGTGTTTATGTGTGCCATTATCTCTCTCTTTTTCAGCTTAACTAAATGAATCAAGTATAAAGGTGGAAATCATTGATGTTGCAGTGCTCTACCTTAGGGTTTGTTTAGCTTTACATGTTTTCTACTATTTGAAGAGGACTCATGACACTTCCATGCCCTCTCCAACTCCTCACCAGTCTTAAGACTCACCATTTCACTTAATTCAAGGTACTAAAGCACTTTCCTACCTCGCCCCACAGAAACCTTTGCAAAATTGAGCTCATTCCCCGGACCCAAAACTGCCTTTCACACCTGATCCAGCAAACCATCAATAAATTCAATCAAACTCCTCTGAGCATATACCTAGCCTAAAATTAGTCTTTACATTAGTCATCTCAAGCCTCATTTGCTATATTTTCCTAATATTGACAAGGAGAGAGCCCTCTCCCGACCTGGTAGGGCTAGCTACCAGGTTAAGCGTGGTTTGATGTTACCGTAGTCCTGCCTTTCTCAACCTGAGGTAGATTTAGGCCCTAACACACGAAAGTAGGATACCCTGTGATATAATGACAAAATTTATTGATAGCATAAATGACAGCCAAAAACTCCTATCCAGTTACCATATAGTTTAATTCAGCAGGGGTCAATTTCTTGTTGACATAGTAAATTGTATATAGTTTCTTGTCCTCTTGTTACCCCAAAACTGCCCCTACTGTTTTTTGATAAGCATCAGTAGAGAGGTGAAATGAGAATTTCCAGTCAAGATAGCGTAATATCGAGCCTTGCAGACTAGTTTTTTTATTTCTACAAAATCTGCTTCACATTCATTTGTCCACACAAATTCTGCATCCCTAGGTAATGATTGAAAAAGTGGGAATGCTATTTTAGAAAAAAAATTCAATGAAATGCATATAATATCCAACATAACCAATAAATCTGCATACCTGTGTCGGTGTCTTAGGTGTAGGAAATTTTAATATTACCTCTACCTTCGCAGGATTAGCCTGAATTCTTACAGCTGAAAGCAAGTGTCCGAACACTATTCCTTCTTTCATCATCATATGGCATTTGATTGTACTCACAGAAACATGTGCTTTTTTGCATCTTTCAAGTACTTCCTCTAAGTTTTTCAAAGCTTCTGTAAAGGAATCCCCATTGTTGGCTAGTTGAATTGTTTATTGATTAAACAATCAAGTACCACATTAATTGTCAACCTGGGAAAGTCTTTTTATTCCAAAGGCTACCGCGTACTGTATGTACTTAATTCTAAAAGCATTAAAAAGCTGTAGTATACGTGATTCTTACGCTAAGTTATCACAGTACTGATAAAATGAAAGTAATTAATTAAGATTACAAATCTGAAAAGCAAAGTGATGGATGCTCTGTTGGCAGAGGATCAGGACCCTATCCTCCAGGTGAGGACGTTCAGCACCTGCCCCTGTAACCAGATTGCTAACACACACTGCACTCTAATTCACCGGTGAAATATCCTTGCACAACTTCAAGCAATTAATGAAACAGAGTACTAGCAAAACGGAAATACCAGAGGTAATGCTACAGAATCCAAACAGAGTACCAGCAGAAAGAAACTATCACACACTCACACACTTGACAAAAAAGTAAATGGGTGAATCTTGTGAGGAAGGTGGGCCCAGTCCCTCTCACAAGATTCCCCAGAACACAAAGGCTAGATTAAGTGCTCAGAACAATCTTCTATTCATCTGCCAAAAGATTCAAGTACAATAAAGTTCATACTTGCTGATGTCTCTCAAAATCTCACTTACAGACCACCATTCTCCCCCTTCTAATGTAGATGTCTCCTCTTTATAGAGGAGGCATCTATTACAATAGATTATTACAGTTCATTCAGTTAACCCATTCTATAAGAATTACAGAACGCTGTTACAACAGTATAATAATATATTCTTTCTTAGGTTCTGGCTGTTACACAGCTGGTAACCGACTTCGACCGTCTTCTTGGGATCCTCGCATTCCTTTATCGTTTCCCCATGCTGTTCCTGATTTAGGCAATGGTAACTGTGTTCTACCCGCTTTAGACAACTGCTTGATCATGCCGCGTCAGCGTTCTTCAGATAGTTGCCGTTTGTTATTCCCAGCTGTTGCAAAATAGCCTGCTTTAGATGGTTGTTGTTGCTGACTGTAGCAACTGCGTAGTTGCTGCTTCTGGTGTTGCAGCAACTGCGTAGTTGCTGTTTCTGGTGTTGCGGCAACTGCGTAGTTGCTGTTTCTGGTGTTACAGCAACTATAAATTATAATTCCTGCAGGCTTAAGACAATTACTTGGCAACTTAGTCAGCTTTTCAAAGATAAATATAAAGATACTCACGAATATGCAATGAACAATTAAACATATAGATATGCGGAAAGTTACTTCGTACCTTGGGGTGATTAAGTCATTATGTAATCAAAGCTTACAACTTATGACTGAAAAGGATAATATTATGGCAAAAATATAAGGTCAAAATTGGTCAATTCTGAGTCCTAACATCCCCCCTAACTGAAGAGATTGCATGTCCCTATGCAATGCCTACTCTGAGTCTGAGTCGGAGTACTGGGATGAACAATGTAGATTACTGAGATAATAGTTATAAGAAGTGGCATCAAACTTCTTCCTGAATCCACAGACAGTCTGTATTTGCCTCCATGCTGCTACTTCTTCCCTGTTGGATAATCCAAACTGTCCCTTGTATTGTTCACCAGATAGCCATAAAAGTGGAAATTTAAATCTGTAACCCATCCAATTTTCAGCACAGTGTTGCATGCATTTAACATAATGAGGTACCCTTGAGAGTCCTACCTACAAATTAGGTGGATTATAAGGGTGATATTCCTGCCTCTCCTTGGGGCAGTTCTCCCAAAACAGTTTGTTTGCCTTGACAACCAAGGATGCCTTAGTCTTTACATAATGCTGACAGTCTCTCAGGACTGTTGCTTGCAGTTGCTTAACGTGGTCCTTCATTTCAGGATCACTTACCATTCTCAGGTGTTGTGCAATGAAGGTGGCTGCGTTCTGCGGTTCAGCTCTAATCCACAGAAGACAATTCTGTTCATTATGTTGAGCTGAAGCAAAGGCGTTCTGCCATGTAAGTTGGTTAGCTAAAAAGGAGATAAAGGCTCTCAGCTGTATGTCGCCAACTACAGGTATCATATTCATATTTCTTTCTTCGGACATGGCTTCATTATGGAGATAGAGCTCGCATAACAAATTTTGATCATTTTTAGGTGCCTCTGCAAAGGTTTGCATAAACTGCTCTGATGTAACTACCTGATGAGGTCTACCTTCTTTGACAGCCTTTATCTGTAAAAATGTGAGTCTTTCCCTCAAAAATGTTGCATAATTAAAAGAGGGTTTCCTTGTGGCAAGTATTCTTTGGAATAACTCAAACATCTGGGTCAATCTGGCTTTTAGTTCCTTGATTTCTTTGTACTGGGCTCTGCACTGCTCAAGTGCTTCCCAGTTCTTGTATGCATAACTAAACCAGATCCCTTTTTGCTGTTGGAATGCTTTGCCTTGTGACTGCTCATATTCTCTCCACCACTTTCCTTTTAATGCTTGAAAACTATCTATTTCTGTGCATACATCACTAACAGAGGGAAGCTCTGTTTGTGTAAAGGCATCCACAAGGATAATCTGCTCTGTTGGAGTAGGCTGGGATGATCCAACATCTTTTTCTTCATTTCTGGCTAGTGTCTCTTCTTCCTGTTGTACTGATTCATTTTGTTCCATGGTGATTTGGGTGGGCCGGAGTGAATCTGTATTCTCCTCTTTCTTATTCCTTGTTTCTTCCTGCATAGTTTATGGGGAACTTGCTGGTTCTTGTGTGTCAGCAAGCTCTTCTGTTTGTTTTTGTGCAATCTCTGGAGAACTTACTAGTTCTTGTGTGTCAGTAAGCTCTTCTGTTCGGACCTGTGCAGTTTCTGGGGAACTTACTGGTTCTTGTGTGTCAGTAAGCTCTTCAGTTTGGTCTTGCATCTTCTCTGGAGAGCCTGTTGGTTCTTGTGTGACAACAGGTTCTTTTGTCTGCACGTTTTCTGGAGAGCCTGTTGGTTCTTGTGTGACAACAGGTTCTTCTGCGTGCACCTTTTCTGGAGAGCCTGTTGGTTCTTGTGTGTCAACAGGTTCTTTTATTTCAGCAGAGGATTGTGGCATTTCCGTCTGTGTAACAGCAGGCTCTTTTGTTTCATCTACAACAGCGGAGGCTTCCTTCATTGGTTCTGCCACTACCTTATATCCTGCTTGAGTATATATTTCACCACAATTGGTACACACATATTCATTATCCTTACTTTTCTCTGCTGCAGACGCTACTCGTGCTAAAACATGCAGGCTGAATTCATTCTGATATGCTTCCTTAACCCTTATTATTTCCTCCTGATAGTCCTGAATCTGAGATTTCAGAAATTCAATTTCTTCCTGCAAGGCAGGTATGGTAGGCTGGTCTTGTGGAGCAGTAGATTCCAGTGGAGGCAGAGGTTGTGTTTCATCATTTTGATCAGTATTCCCCACAGGTGGTTCTTGTGTGTCACCTGGGGTAGTGGCTATTTCTTGTGTTGCAGCCATTTGGTCACTATTACCTTGGGTGTCGGCAGCTGGTTCTTGTGTGTCAGCTGTCTTAAAATATGATGTCACGAAGCTATGAACACTCTGCATCTCAGCTTCCGAGGGTGAGGGAGAGGAGTTTTGAGGACTGGTGGGAGTGCGGATCCTTATAGTGATGGGCAGTGAACTGGGGGAATTAGGAGATTCAGCTGCTACCGATGACCGAGTTCTTCGCTTTGGTAGAGAAGCAGGGAATTCAGGCGTTTTTCTCTTCAAGCTAACTTTCTTTAGGATGGGGACAGTAGCCGGAGTAGCAGGTGCCTTAGCTAAAACCCTAGTTCTTCTTCTTTTCGATGGGGTTTTCTTTTCCTGCTGCCTTTTTCGTTTAAGCAGGGTAATAGTGATATTGTCATCAGAGTCATCAGTAGAAATACCAAGTATGGGAATGGAAGGATTGGTTCTTTTGGGAGATGGGGTTGTTCTTGTGGTTATTTCTACTGCTGCTTGTTCATTCTCAGCAACTTGCGGGGGTGTTTGCTGGAGTTGTTCAGGAATGTGCTCTGCTTGCTGAGGGTTTCTAGAGGGATTTGTTCAGGCATGTCCTCCGTTTGCTGAGGAAGTTCTTCATCTTGCTGAGGTGTGTCCTCAGCTTGGTGAAGAATTTCCTCTTCTTGATGAGGAATTTCATGTTCCAACTGTGGAATTTCTGCCTCCTGATGGGGATTAATGGGGGGTGGAGGGTTATTTAGAGTGAGGGCTCTATTAATCAGCAATTGGGCTAAGTGGTGGTGTTTTAAGGAAAGAAGTGGACGCTTTGCGTTAACAACATAACGTGACATGTTTTTGAGACAACCCAATAGATAATATGGCATGTTTATAACTGACCATTTCTCAAATGATTCAACAGAACGAAGTCATGCTGGTAAATTACCTGGTAGCGGCCTTCGCACGTCAGATATTGCTTGACAAATTCAACGACTTTCGGCCACGGTTGAGGTAACGACCGAAGTGCTACGCCTCTGCCTTTGGGCTCTACCTGCTCGCCTGGTCGGAGAAAATCCTGCTGCGCATTAAGAATCAGGTGCTTTCTGCTGAACCACCATGTGCCATTAGCTGGTAGCCCGGTAACTTGGGCTATAATTTCCTCCGTGACTGGGATTTGAACTCCCTGGATGACAGAGAATCCTTCTGTTAAATTGCATGCAAATTCAAGGACTTGCTGCGCGTCAAAGTACGTAAGTCTCCTGAAGTACTCTATCCATCCCGCTTGCAAGAAAATTTGATAAATCTCCGGATAGAGTTCAAGGACTGCTGTCGTGCCAGGCTCATGTGTAATGAGGGTTCCTCCCATAGCTGTTGTTTCAGTAATTTTCAGAGTTCAGAGCCGAGCTTCCAATTTCAGTTCAGAGTAAAACGTCGCAAATGGTAACATGCCGTGATAGGGTGGATTTTACATGTTACCGGGAGAGTTAAGGGTGGCGGTAGTTGGCGTAGTATGTCATTATGAGAGTTGCTTTGGTAATCCCCCCCCTCCTACGTGTAAATGATATGATTGGAAGTACAATTATTTGATAGTCCTATCAACTTCTCCGCATTATCTATTATTTAATGTCCATACATAATCATGCGTACCTTCGTATTTTACCTTTTTGATTGCTGCGTCAAAAAGTCTTGTCTTGTCTTCTGCTGGATCATAATGATTACCGCGGATCTAAAAGCATGGGAATACCGGTGATTTGTAATGATAATGACGGGAAGTGATAGTAGGGTGCTGTAATCATCACAAGAAGTGGTATATTTTATCAAAATTTGTTCCTTGGGGCTGAAGTGGTAAGACTGGTGTTTTCGTACGTGAGGGAATTTGCTGGGAAGGGTATTCCGTGATCGGGAAGCGATGTTGTAGCACCGGGATTGGTGTTGCAGCAACGGAAAATTGTTGTTGTGGCAACAGGGAATGATGTTAGACGTTTGTAAAAACGGGAAATGTGCTGGAGCAATAGGAATGGTGTTGCAGCAACAGGAATGGTGTCGGAGCAATGGAAATGGTGTTGCAGCAACAGGGAATGGTGTTGCAGCAACAGGAGTGGTGTTGCAGCAACGGGGAATGGTGTTGCAGCAACAGGAAATGGTGTTGCAGCAACAGGGAAATGGTGTTGCAGCAACAGGGAAATGGTGTTGCAGCAACAGGAAATGGTGTTGCAGCAACAGGAGTTCCGAGTCCGCAAAGTAATTCCTTTGAAACTTTTGTTCTCAGCTACTTCCCAAGCTAAAATCTGCAAAATACTGAAATGTAATATCGCAATCCTTGGCAGGATTTATTAGTTTCTTAAAAAAAAGAATATCTAACCTAAAAAATTACATAAATAATAGAAACTCAAGTGCTTTGAGGGACAGCAAGTTCCCCTGGAAAAGAATACTGTTTTATTGCCATGCAAGTGGCTTTAAAATCTTCTTTGGAAACCGGCCGCTGATATAACCGAAGTCAGTAGCCATTCACTAACAGTGGTGTTCTGCTTCCATCAATTGTTAAAAGTCTAACTGTTCCATTTGGAAAAACAACATCCACTTCATACGGCCCTAACCACCTTGTTCTTAGCTTCCCTTGGAAATTCTCGAAACGGGAATCATAAAGTAGAGCCCAGTTACCTTTCTGGAACTGCTTTTGCTTGATGGTTCTGTCATCCCATCTACTTCTTTGTTGCTGTATCATAGTTGTTTGATGGACGGCATCCAGTCTTTTCTCATCCAATTCCTGAAGCTGCTGCAACCTGGCTGTCTGTGCATCAGTTAACTCAAGGTTAACAGCTAAGGAAGTTCTTAAGGTTTTAATCTCAAACTCTACAGGGAAAATAACATTCTTTCCAAAAACTAATTCATAGTGTGAAAAGCCTGTTGTATTCCTCCAAGTGGTTCTATAGGCCCATAGAGCCTCGGGCAACCTCTGAAACCACTCCCTTCTATTCTCCTTTATCGTTTTTGTTAAGATGGCTTCTATGACCTTGTTGGTACTTTCCACCTGCCCATTTGCTTGGGGGTGGTACGGTGTAGTCATTTTGTGCTTGATATGATATTTTTGGAGCGTATTTTTGAAGCCATGAGAATTAAAAGGAGGTCCTCCATCAGTGACTAATTCTCTGGGTAGCCCAAATCTAACAAAGATTTCTTCAAATAAGAATGTTAGTACTACTTATTCATTAGCTTTAATGAGTGCTTTGGCCTCTACCCATTTAGTCATATAATCCGTGCATACTAATATGTACACTCTTTGATTAGATGGAGGATTAATGGGACCTATAAAGTCTAATGCCCATTTCTCAAAAGGTTCAAGAGTTACCTAGGGATTAAGTGGCATTTCATCCCTATGGTTAGGCTGGCCCATTCTTTGACAGCTGTCGCAAGCCTTCACATATTTTCTGGCATCTTTAAAAAGTGATGGCCAATAATAACCCATTCTAAGTACCTTGTGTGCTGTTCTTTTGTCTGCAAAATGTCCTCCACAAGGGCCATCATGACAAGCTTTTAGTATATCATAAATCTCGTCTTCCCCAATGCATCTCCGGATTTCTTGATCTATTCCTGTGTGGAACAGACACCCGCTTATCCAGCTGTACCTAGCACTTTGCTGGATGATCTTTCTTCTTTCCCTGTGTGATAGGTGTGATGGTAATTTTCCTGCAACTAGATAATTGGCAATGTCTGCATACCAAGGTGAGTGAGCAGATACTGCAAATAAATACTCATCAGGAAAAGAATCATCTACTGGAGCATTTTCATCAGTTTTTAAACGAGAAAGGAAATCAGCAACTACATTTTCTTTTCCTGGCCTATCTACAATTGTGATATCAAATTCTTGTAATAGTAATAACCATCTGGTGACTCGGGCATTTGTAACTGATTTATTCATTAAATACTTAATGGCCGAGTGATCAGTATGCACAAAAGTAGTGTAGCCAGTAATATAATGTCGAAATTTATTAATAGCATAAATAACTGCTAGAAATTCCTTCTCAGTAACTGTGTAATTTAGCTCAGCTGGTGTCATGTTCTTGCTAATAAAATAGATGGCATAGGGGAGACTGTTTTCTTCCTGACCCAGGATAGCTCCAATTGCCGTGTCTGAGGCATCAGAGGAGATATGAAAGGGTAATGCCCAATCAGGTCCTCTCAAAATGGGAGCTGCGGACAACTGATGTTTAAGTTTATTGAATGCATTTTCACAATCATCAGTCCACTTAAATTCAGCATTTTTCGTTAACAACACAAATAGAGGAGAAGCTATTTTGGAAAAATCCTTAATGAATCTTCTATAGTATCCGGCATGTCCTAAAAAGCTTCTTACATCAGTTTGTGTTTTGGGGATAGGAAGGTTCTGAATTACCTGTATTTTAGCTGGATCGACTTGAATTCCTAAAAATGAGACAAAGTGACCCAATACAATACCTTGATTCATCATCATATGGCACTTTTCAGTGCTTAAGGCAAGGTGTGCTTCTATACACCGCTTAAGTACTTTTTCTAGATTCTGCAGTGCATCCTCAAAAGTCACTCCATAAGGGGTAAAGTCATCCATAAATATTTCTAATGAATCATTTAACATATCAGAAAAGATCCCTATCACCACTCTTTGGAATGTTGCTGGAGTGTTACATAGCCCAAATGGAAGTACTCTGTAAGCAAAGGTCCCCCATGGGCTAGTAAATGTGGTCTTGTCCTGGTCCTGGGGTGCAATCTTAATCTGATTATATCCACTAAACCCATCCAAGAATGAAAAGAATTTCTTACCTGCTAAATTATCCAATACCTGATCAATAAATGGTAAAGGGAAATGGTCTTTTTGGGTGGCTTTATTCAATGCTCTGTAATCCACACATACTCTCCATTTCCCATTTTTCTTGGGTACAATTACAAGTGGGGAAACCCACTCACTATCAGATATAGGGTATATAAATCCTACATTCAAGAGTTTTTGAAGTTCCTCCTTCACAATTTCTCTAAGGTTGGGGTTCATTCTTCGCTGGGGTTGACAGACTGGCCGGGATCCCTCCTTAATATAAATACGGTGAGTGCATAGTTCAGGGGAGATCCCTTTCATGTCTGTGTAGTCCCATGCAAATGCCTCTTTATTTTCTTGGAGTAACTTTATTAATTGTTGTTTTTCATTATCAGTCAAGTCAGGATTTATATTTAATGTTTTGCCAGGCTCAATTTCAATTGTTGTACTTTTGGAAGGGCTGCCTACTGCTGTCTGAAATAAATTTTCATCTCTCATGTTCTGCTGGGATTCAGATTCTAAGATTGCAGTGAAGTGATTATATGTTTCAGGGCTGACCGAAGAGGGTTCAGAAATAAAGCTGCTGATTAATTCATCTTCGGTGGAGTCCTTAAAAGTCAAGGCTTGTCCAATAGTCAATATAGGTTGGGTTTCTTCATCCTCATAGTCTACCCATGCAGAATTGTGATTATTAATCATGGGTGTAGCATGAGGATAGAGGGTAAGCTGTTTAGTTTCCTGCCCATTAGAGATGGTCATTGATCCTGATCTACAGCTGATGAAAGCATCTGCTGTAGCCAGCCAAGGTCTCCCTAGAATCAACGGATGACCCCCCAACTTTGTTTTAGTTTGTAACACCACAAAGTCAGCCGGGTAATTCCAGGATTCTACAGAAATTATAAGATCTTCAATGACCCCTTCGGGTTTAATTGTAGAGCGGTCAGCCAACTCTAAGATAGTTGGAGTTTCCCTAATAAAGTTTTTTAACTGAAGCAATTGTGTTGTTTCGAGTGTCATAATATTTATTGCAGCTCCTAAATCTACTAGAACTTTAGAGATAAAGGTTTTTCCAACCTGGACTGTTACTGTAGGGTGACCAGGGTCACCATACTTCACAGGATAATCTTTTTCGGTCATTAAAGCAGTTAATTCTCCCATCACATGAACTGTGAGGGGATCCTTAGCCTTTCTTCCCGGTTTTTTTATACAAATGTCTCTAATAGTTCTAGCATAAATAGGAACATCCCTTAATGCTTGCAATAATTGGATTTTAACATACAAATTCTGTAGCTCTCCTAAAAGGTTAAAGGTAGGTTGCTCAAGTGTTTTAGTGAGAGCCAGCCGTTCAGGGAATGGCGGATCTATTGTTTGATCATTATTATTAGGTGCTGATTCTGCTGTTTCAGCATTATTGTTAGCTGGTTTTTCTTTTCTAACTTCTTCTTTGTCAGAGTCACTGATATCATCTATAATGGGTTCAACAATTCTCCCTGAGCGAAGATGGATATCGTTACATTGCAGGGGAGAGACAGGCTGATTTTGAATGTCAATTACTTGCAGGGCTTTATTGTTATTTGGATTGGGGTTAGGTTGTACAGGCAGCTGTGGTCTCATTGCCTGGTTATTTGGAGGAGTATTGGATGGTAAGGAAAGAGACTGTTGTTGTTGAGGAAATGGTATCTGTTGGGCTGCCCAGTTTGGATTCCATTGATTAAAATATGATTGCTGGGGAGCCCAAGGATTCCATATAGTAGGATCAGGAAAAGGAAGATTTGGTTGCTGCATAAGTGGAAAATTCATTGTGTTAAAGGGTGGGTACTGCATTTGGTTCATGGGTGGGTAGTTTGTTTGAAAAGGAGAATTATTATTCCAACGACTGAATGCTGTGTTAGAGTTCATACCTTGTCTCTGTGGCCATTGCCTCCTCTATGTCATCAGGTACACTGCTTCAGCCTCTTCTTCAGTTGACTGCAATGCTGCTTTGATTCCAGGCAAAGAGGGGCATTGCTGGGTTTCATGGTCCTTCTCGCAGATTGTGCAGATAGGTATCTTATCCAGTGGGCATTCCCTGAGTGGGTGTTTTTCTCTGCATTTGGAACAAAAAATAGCTAGGGCAGCTTCTGCTTCTGCCTGTTTCTTCTTTACCTGCAGAGCATCAATTTGTGAAGCAAAAGAGCTTAACATCTCAGTTTTAAATTCTTCTAATAAATTACCTATTTCAGCCCTTGTTGCTCCTCCGCTTGCTGACTTCTGAACTCTTGAATATACATTATCTCTGCTTTTTGATCTGCTTACTGCTCCCCTTGAACATCTCATGCAGAGATTGATAATTTCATCAAAGGGTTCTTTGGAAATGTCCCCTTTTCCCAGCATGTTTAACATGTCCAGGCAGTCATCTCGTACTCCTTTCAGCAATATAGTCTTCAGAATATCTTTACTCATATTAGGATGGTCAGACCGCTGCAGATTATACTGTAATCTTTCCACAAAATCTTCCAAATTCTCGTCCTCTTTCTGAACCATTTTAAACAATTCTTCCTTCCTTTCTCTCGTCCGGCAGTAATCTTGATACTTAGCCAGAAAGCTCTCTTTCATCTGATCCCAGGTAGTGATTGCCTGAGCTCCTAGGCTCATAAACCATCTTAACGCATTCCCTTTCAGTGTTGCTGGAAATAGTTTTAGTTTCTGATTAGCGCTCACATAATCATAACTCCTACATAGTATGTCGAATTCAAAGAGGAATTCATCCGGGTCTTCAGAGGATAACCCATGAAAGTTGGGTAATGCTGAGAGTGGAATGTTTTTCATGGGGGTTGTTCCTCTCGGGAGCTCCCCAATAGGGAATTCCAGGGTAGAGAGTGAATTTTCCCCTCTTCCTTCTGTTATGTTATCCTCCATTGGTCTTTTTCCTGAATCACTTGCTTTATCTTTTGTGTCTTCTGTTTCTTCAGGTTCTTCTACCGGTTCCTCGGTGTATTCTGGTACTTCCAGCTTCCTTTCAGGTCCTAGTACTTCCTTCGTCTGTCGATCTATTTGTGAGGAATACTGGATCTGAGGTCTCCGGGAACTTGTCCTCTGCGATGTTTCAGCCTTTGAGATGATTTCGTCAATATAAGTTTTTCTTCCTCCTTTGCCGCCTGTGAAATTAGGTTTCTTGCGTCCTCTCATGCATCTGTTATTCTCAAAAAGAAATCATTAATGCCTTTAGAAATCTCTAGTTACCTTCCCCAGCAACGGCGCCAAAATGTTGGCTAGTTGAATTGTTTATTGATTAAATAATCAAGTACCACATTAATTGTCAACCTGGGAAAGTCTTTTTATTCCAAAGGCTACCGCGTACTGTATGTACTTAATTCTAAAAGCATTAAAAAGCTGTAGTATACGTGATTCTTACGCTAAGTTATCACAGTACTGATAAAATGAAAGTATTTAATTAAGATTGCAAATCTGAAAAGCAAAGTGATGGATGCTCTGTTGGCAGAGGATCAGGACCCTATCCTCCAGGTGAGGACGTTCAGCACCTGCCCCTGTAACCAGATTGCTAACACACACTGCACTCTAATTCACCGGTGAAATATCCTTGCACAACTTCAAGCAATTAATGAAACAGAGTACTAGCAAAACGGAAATACCAGAGGTAATGCTACAGAATCCAAACAGAGTACCAGCAGAAAGAAACTATCACACACTTACACACTTGACAGAAAAGTAAATGGGTGAATCTTGTGAGGAAGGTGGGCCCAGTCCCTCTCACAAGATTCCCCAGAACACAAAGGCTAGATTAAGTGCTCAGAACAATCTTCTATTCATCTGCCAAAAGATTCAAGTACAATAAAGTTCAGACTTGCTGATGTCTCTCAAAATCTCACTTACAGACCACCATTCTCCCCCTTCTAATGTAGATGTCTCCTCTTTATAGAGGAGACATCTATTACAATAGATTATTACAGTTCATTCAATTAACCCATTCTATAAGAATTACAGAACGCTGTTACAACAGTATAATAATATGTTCTTTCTTAGGTTCTGGCTGTTACACAGCTGGTAACTGACTTCGACCGTCTTCTTGGGATCCTCGCATTCCTTTATCATTTCCCCATGCTGTTCCTGATTTAGGCAATGGTAACTGTGTTCTACCCGCTTTAGACAGCTGCTTGATCATGCCGCGTCAGCGTTCTTCAGATAGTTGCCGTTTGTTATTCCCAGCTGTTGCAAAATAGCCTGCTTTAGATGGTTGCTGTTGCTGACTGTAGCAACTGCGTAGTTGCTGCTTCTGGTGTTGCAGCAACTGTGTAGTTGCTGTTTCTGGTGTTGCGGCAACTGCGTAGTTGCTGTTTCTGGTGTTACAGCAACTATAAATTATAATTCCTGTAGGCTTAAGACAATTACTTGGCAACTTAGTCAGTTTTTCAAAGATAAATATAAAGATACTCACGAATATGCAATGAACAATTAAACATATAGATATGCGGAAAGTTACTTCGTACCTTGGGGTGATTAAGTCATTATGTAATCAAAGCTTACAACTTATGACTGAAAAGGATAATATTATGGCAGAAATATAAGGTCAAAATTGGTCAATTCTGAGTCCTAACACCCATATGGGGTAACGTCGTCAATGTAAATATCAACACTCATTAACCAGATTAGAAAAAATTCCTAATATTGCCCTTTGAAAGGTAGCAGGTGCATTATAGAGGCCAAATGGAAGGACTTAGTAGGAAAAGGTTCCCTAAGGGCATGTGAAGGTAGTATTGTCCTGATCCTCAAGAGCTATTTGTATCTGATTGTATCCACTGAATCCATCCAGAAAGGAGAAAAAATCCTTCCCGACTAATGTATCAAGGACTTGGTCAATAAAGGGTAAGGGAAAATGTTCTTTCTGAGTTGCTTTGTTTAGTTCCCTATTATCCACTTTCCATTCTTCTTAGCAACAATGACCAGTGGAGAAACTCATTGACTGTCCGATATCAGATAAATAAAACCCACATCTAATAGCTTCTGCAATTCATCTTTGACAATATTTTTTAAGGCAAGATTCATTCTTCTTTTCGGATGCCTAATAGGTCGATATTCCTCTTTAATTTATATATGATGAGTACATAAATCAACAGGGATGCCTTTCATATCGGTATACTCCAAAGAAAAAACTTCTTTATGCTCATGAAGGACTTTCAGTAGCTGTTTGGATTGGGAGTGTGAAAGGTCAGGATTAATATTCAATTTTTTCCTTGTTCAATTTCTGCAGGAACACTATTACGAGGTATAATTTCATGAATGTTTTCTACTTCTATTTCTGGCTCAATATCTTCCTGAACATTGCATCTCATGATAGTTTCTACCACTTGACTGGTTGAATTAGAAAAGTAGTCGGGATTGCTGAGAAAGGTGCTAATGGCATTGTCCTCCATTTCATCTTTAAAATAGAGAGCCTCGCTGATGGTAAAGATGGGTCTAATTTATTCATTCTCATATTCGAGCTCTTTCGTAGGTAGAGACTCTTGAATCAAGGTAAATCTGGGTTTATTTGATGAACTTGGTTCTACAGGGGGGTAAAGGATAAGTTTCTTTGTAACTTCCCATTAGATATTATCATTCTAGACCGACACCCAATGTAAGCATTTGTGGGTTCAAGCCAAGGTCTTCCTAAAATCAAAGGATGCCGACTAGCTAGGGATTGGGTATGTAAAACCAAAAGGTCAATGGGGTACTGCCATGAGTCTATTGAAATAGTTATATCTTCCAGCTTCCCTACCAGTCTAATAGTAGACCAATCCTCCAGTTCTAGGATGACAGGAGTTGGTTTAAGGTTTCACATTCCCAAGGTAATCACGATTGTAGAGGTTATAATATTAATTACTTCCCCCAAGTCTACCAGTACATTTGGGATATCCACCCCTTTAATCTACATTGTCAGAATTAGATTCCTAGGATCCCCGTATTTGATAGGTATGGATTTCCCCAGCATTGTATCTTATAATTTACCCATAACATGAATAGTAAGTGGGTCGTTTGGTTTTCTACCAGGTTTCTTAGAACATTATTCTTTAATTGTCTTAACATAAATCGATACATCCTTCATAGCTTGAAGTAACAGAATTTTAACGAATAACTTCTGTAATTCTCCTAAAAATTCAAATTCAGGATGAGGACTTTGTTTTCTCAAGGATAATCTTTCAAGATAGGGTGGACCAGTCTGACACCCTCTAGTAACAATAGTTTGTGACAGGGTTTGTTTCTTTATAGGAATTGGTGCTGGCTCATCCCCTATCGTTCTTTGATCTAGTTCTGAAACTTAATCGTCAGTATGCTCAACAATTATAGTTGAAGTCTGAGTATTCACCACCCGACCAGATCGAAGATTTAATTCATTACATTCCATAGTGGCAATACTATATGCAGGGAGGTTGAGTGTCTTAACTTGTTGAGCCCCTCTGTTATTTGGATTTGGATTGGATTGGACAGGCAATTGAGGATGAAGAGGAGGATTACTAGTGGGCGCATTAGTAGGTAGTTGTAGCTGTTGTTCTAGCATAGGTTGGGAGAATTGTCTTGAAGGAGGAGGAGGAGGTCCATGCCAATTCTGGGACCATGAATAATTTGGACCAGATTAAGGGTACCAAGGTTTCTAAGGCATTGGGTATTGGTAAGGCTATGACCAAGAAGGTTAAAAAGGTACAGACTATTGACCAAAATTCGTATTCTTAAAATACTGAGACAAGTCTTGAGGTATACCTTGATTCACTTTTGGCATCCGTGGTTGCCATGGTTTCCTTGATCCCATAAAATAAATCTTATCTGCTTCTTCATGCGTTCCATGAAAGACTGCCTTCAATCCAGGAAGAGGCAGGCAAGTGCTAGTGGAATGACTCTATTCACATATCACACAAGTCTCCATAGAATTTAATGGACATTCTTTCAACGAATGCTTCTTCCTGCATTGAGGGAAAAAAATAGACATGGTCTTCTCTACTTCCATCTTCTTCTATTTCGCCTGCAACATGTCTCGTTGTGATGATAATGTGCTTAGGATATTGGTTCTTAGGTTGTCTAGTAGATTCCCAATTTTTGCCTTTGTAAATCCACCGCTGGATGTTTTGAGAGTTCAGATTCCCTGCCTCTATCTCGCAGCCCCTCGTGAACACTTGATGCATAATTCACAGATGGTATTAAATTCATCCTTTAATATATCTTCTTTCCCTACTACATTCAATAGCTACAAAGATTCCTCCCTCGGTGCTATGAGAAATATGATATTTAAGGTATTCTTATCTAGGTCACTATGGCCTCGTCTCTGCAAAGTATATTGATAATGTTCCACAAAATGTTCCATATTCTCATCCTCTTTCTACATAATCTTAAAAATTTCTTCCTTTACATCCCAAGATTTGTAGTAGTCCTGATATTTCTCAAGGAAAATCATCTTCATATCATCCCATGTAGCAATATATTTTCCTCCAAAACCATATCAAATTTGTGCCGTTCAAAGTAGTTGGGAATATCTTCAATTTCTGAGCATCAGAAATGTAATCATACCCCTGATAAACAATGTCGAATTCAAAAGGGAATGTGTCTGGATCCTCGGAAGTAAGACCATGGAAGGTAGGTAATGTTGTCAAAGGAATAGGCTTCATAGGTGCATCACCTCTGATATCTCCAATTGGAAATTCAATTGAAGAAGTTGTAGGAGCCATGAATATCCGCCAATACTCACTTGAAATTTCAACAGGTTCTGGCTCTCGTTGTTCTATTACAAGTGATGGAAGTTATTTAACAACACTCCAAAATGGTGCAAAAAATTCCCTCAAATCTTCTTCCTCTTAACTTGCAATATGTAGTTCTTTAGATCCTCTACTTTCTACTTTTTCTTCCCTGAATTGCACGTCTACTATTGGAGGAGGTTCTGGTTGTGAAACTAATTATCCTCCAGATCTTGTATGAGATATTACCCTAGCAGTATCTCGTGACGATTCTCTAGACTAAGCCCTTGAGATGATCTCTTAGATGTAAGTTTTTTTGCCCAAATCAACCCTTTTTCTTTTAGGGGTCTCCCTCTTCCCCTTTTATTGGTGTTTCTATTCATACAGTTAGGAAATAAAAGGGAAACATTCAAACAAATTAAAAGGTCAAGACCTGGAGCAGGATAAGAACTTCCCTCCCCAGGATGAGAGAGTGGCCCCTAAAAAAACAAGAGAAATAAAATAAGAAAATCACATAAATCAAGCTTAGGACCTGAAACAAGGTGAAAAATAAAACTTCCCTTCCCATGATGAGAGATAAATACTTATGAAAGCATAACAAAGAAATCTAAATCTCCAGACCTGGAGCAAGGTGATAAAAACTTCCTTCCCTAGGATGAGAGAATAATCCTATGAAAACATGAAAAGAAAGGAACCAAACAACCAAATGATCTAATACTTAGGACTTGGAGCAAGGCGTAATATTCCTTCCCCAAGATGAGAGATCAGTCCTATGGTCAATAATGGTTGTACTTTCACACCTTTTATAGCCTCCATGGCAACGATGCCAAAATGTTGGTGTCGAAATATGAATCATGAAATTCACCCAATCCATATTTAATTCTCAACCTGGGGTTCTACCAATTATTTCAATGCTATCATGCATTATATGTGCAGGTCACAGTTTCCCTACCTAGAATTGAACATTAATTATAAATTCATCAATGTGTAACAACAAGCAATATTGTAACAACAAATAAGAGTAATAATTGTAACAACAATAAGAGTAACAACAATTAGGACTCACAGAAACACACTCATAACATTCACAACAATAATAAACTCACGAAAATAAACCTAACACACATCTACTTTACCATCACTTGGTCAGGAGAGTGGGCCCAACTCCTTGATTAGGGCTATGGCGAGATCAATGAATCACGATATGCTCAGAAGATAAACTTGTCATTAATAAAAGAAATTTTACAGGTATGTTGTTAAAAACTCAAAGTTAGAGTATTTCTCCTGTAACCTTAACGAGTCTTAACAGTGATAGCTTTCATAGCCGACAACTCTACCTTATAAAATTTGTCAATATTACAACTCCTAGAATTATGACACTGTCTACCCTTAATAACATGGTGATTTTCAAAACGAAACAGAACGTAAAAGATAACAATATGTCAATCGAAGGATTGATTCACCATTGTAGCCAATATCCAAGGATTGTGCTGCCATCTTTGACGATATCATCCAATGAATCATGGTCCAGGTCATTCTCCCTTCAAATCTGCAGAAATAACTGAATTAGCAAGCCACTTAGGTAATAATCCCCTATGACTATGCTTCATTGACCAATAATTAATAAATAAATGATGGGAGGTATACCTGTACATTTTAAGATATCGATTAACCACTATTTGCGTGAAATGCATAAAAAGAATAGGGTAAAAGATTGAGTGAACGTATACAAATCTAGCCACCAACATGTATCACAACTTATAAAATGTGCATCAAGTTGAATATGTATCTTTTGAGTAGCGGATTTGGTATATGATTTCCGGAATTGCATCCCTTTATTTATTTATTATTTATTATTTATTTTAATATAATTTAGTTATGTTTTTTCTATTTTTCATTATATTTATTATTATTATTATTATTTATGTTACCAATTATTTTATTTTTCATGTGCTCTATTACAATGATATATTCCATATGAATTCAACATGTTACTAGTGGGAATTGAAATTAGGTGGACAGGGTGACAATCATTCCTCATAACCACCTAAAATAACTGAAATTAACAACTTAAAATATGTATTTTATTATTATTTATTTTTAATACAATATTTTTTGTTTATGAGCTTTTTCCTTTAATTTTTATTTATGTACCCTCTTTCTTAGATTTTTTATTTTTTATTTTTTATAAATAGTATTAGCATTTTAGACCATAGCTTAAAAAATGTTGTAATTTTAAGTTGGAAAGGTGGCTGATTTGAATATTTTGGTCGCAAAGATATCGACTTTCAAGAGCATGATTTCAAAAATGCTATAATTTTCACCTCAAATAAAAGAAGGAGATGCCACTTTTTGATTTGAGGATTGATCTTTTAAGATTTTGGTTATAACAATAATGATTGATAAGTTAATCGTTTTAAATAAGTTTCATTTTTAAACTTAATAAAATGTTCATACTGTTAGTGCCACTTTTCGATTTAGAGATTGATTGTAAGATTTTTGTTAGCAACATTATGAGATTGTGAAAACCATGGTTACAAAAGTGATAATTTTGACCCTCAAAAGAATGGCATTACTTTTACCACTACTTATTGATTAAGAGGTTGATTTTGACGTATTTAATAAAAAAAAATGTATTTTTGGGGTTATAGTTTTTGCTTTGAGGTTATAATTCTCATCAATTGGTAACTATGTATTTTTTGGGTTAACTCTCTTTTAGATCCTTTATAAACCTAGAGTGTCTAGTCTAGTATAGGTCAAATATAAATCTATCTATACAATGTGACATTTCTTGAGCTAATTAGTTGTTATGTTAAAAACAATTATCTTAGTAGACCACTAATCTATTAAATCAGGGGCCGAATGTTTTTTTAAGTTATCATGCAAAGTCTATGTAGGTTACAAGTTATCTTCTAATTTTGGGTGGCATGTGCAGATTTATTGTGCGTTGTGCGTCAAAGTTCCCCTTTAGGGGAGCAAATCACAAGGTCAGAAATAGGCCTTTTGATATGAAGATCCTTAGGTGGCCGTGGGTTTTGACTTGAGGAGGTTTCCTCTGCATGAGCGACAGGAGCTCCATAAGGTTTGTCTCTGGTTTGTAGATCTACCATTTCAAAGGTGTAAACGGTATATGGTCCTTCACCAGCTAAAGGATGTTCCAAACCACCATTGCCCCCTTGCGGGGTTGAGGTTGGTTTGCAATAAGGTGTTGCTGCTGCTGAGTGGGGAAAGGATTATTCAGGACAACAGGGGTCCTGCTAGTCTCTTTTTTGGCAATGAAATCTATGCATTCCTAAAGATGCAGACAACGATAGGTCATGTGGTCTTCAACACATATTTTGCAAGGGAATCTAGCAGGTTTATCCTTTCCATCATCAGAGGGTGCAACAACGTTTTGCTTTGGTTTTTGTTGCTTTGTTGACTGCTCTTTAGAAGGAAAGGGTCTTTTTCTTATTCTTATTGTTCTTGCCACTGGTTTTTGTGTAGACTACATAGAGTTTATCGCGGTGGTAGGAAGAGTAGTCAATTTGGTAGAGGGGTCCAATGACATCTGGGAAATGTGACTGCTGAGTTGTTTTACAGCAGCCCTAGAGGTTGCACCGATAATCCCATCGGTGTGTGCTCCGGGTTGTTGATTAATGGGGGCATTGGAGTTGTGAGGGGCATTGGGAATTACGTTGTATAGAGTGCCAGACTGTGAATATATCAGATCTAACTGTTGGGCACAACGAATGGACTGGTCTTCTGTGACCGCACCACCTAAGGCAACATCCTTAGCGATTTAGGGGAGTAGAGACTTATAGAACCAATCCGCTAATATATAGTTTGGGAGGGGAGCTTTGACTAACCTCCACCTACGACTCCATTCATGTATATGATCAAAGATGTGGGTGGCAGTATCCTAACGTAATGAAGTGAGGAGTTCCATCAGAGTTTCATAGCAGATGGGTAGCTAGAAGTGCTTTAAGAATTCCATTGCTACAGCTCCAAAAGTATTGACTAATGCACGTGGTAACTCAATGTACCACTAGGCTGCATTGCCAATAAGGGTACAAGGAAAGATACGTAGCTGGATACTATCATCCACCATGGAGTTAGAAACACACCATAGATGATAGGTGGTGATGTGTGTACCCAGATCCTCCCTTTGTTTCCCTTCGAATTTCGGGATGTCTGTCGGTATTTTATGTGGGATTCGCAGCCAAAGTAAGCTATGATAGATGGGGTCATTTATAAGTTTGTACAAGTTGGGGATATCAAGCGTTGCTAAGAAAGGCAAAGTGTTTGATGCCCACAAATCAAACCAAGGTGATGACATATGACTTGAGGATCCTTGAAGTCCTCCCATTGTGTTGTTCCCAATATTATACACAGGTTGCATGGTATAGTAAGTGCCTTGGGGTATGGTATTGTATTGTGGCTTTCCATAGGGATTGTTAGGCTGGGGGGATAGTAGTGCCCCCTTGACTCATTTGATGTTGTGATTAGGCTGCCCCCATGGATTGATTGGGACCTTGTTGAGGGTTCCCACTTGCCACATAACTAACCATAGGTCCTTGACTAACATAAGGAGGGTTCATGTCAATCAGTGACTAACCATGCATGCCTGAAAATGGAGAGGGGACTGTTACGCTCCCAGCCAGTATATGCATATTGGGAATGGTGTCCCCAGATACCTAAATCTGGGGGTTAGAACTATACAATGGATTCTAACCATATTTTTGATTGAAGGGACCTGCACTAACTGTGTTATATTGAGCGTTATAAGGAGCGCCATATGTAGAACTTATCAAAGGTCCAGGGGCTAACACAAAAGGGGCAAAACCTAAAATGTGCTAAGTTCCACTCGTGGAGGGTGTCACGATAGGGTTTGAACCTAGGAGAAATGGGATAACGGGGTTCGCCATCAAAGGTGTGGTATTGACTGTCGACTGGGGAAGTGGTGGGGGACCAAAAGTGTCCAAAAAATCCCACAACCCATTAGTCATCGATGGGATGGGTGGAAGTGTTCCAACTGAAGACAAAGGAGGTATTGATGCAATGGGAACCAAGAGTGGGCCCAACACATTCATGATCAGAGGATTATGAGGAGGAATAAATCCTTCAATAAGGAAATCCTTCGGTAAGCTTGACTCATGGGATGTCCAAACTGATTCTATGTGAGATCTCAGAGATTGATTTCCCGAAGACGAGGAATCCAGTTCACTAGAGCTCGGCGGATCCTCCACAGTGAGTGGGGTAAGTACTAACAGCCGTCTAGATTGACAACGAGGGCTAGATGTAGCCACAGTGGCCGATTATTTTTATCAGTAAATTTTATAGTGATGTTTATTAAAGTCTTAGGGATAACACTCTAGCACCTAAAATATAAAAAATACACTAAGTGAATCAATAAAAAAGTAGAGGGAAATGACCCTGTTTGATAAGCACTGATCACTGGAGATGAAACCAAGTATCACAATGAATAACAGAGAGAGCTGGCCAAATGTACAATTATGGTTACTCTAGAGCTTCGCTCGAACCTCATATTAAGGGGCCAAGTACTCTCGTGAAGACAAGCACCCTCCCAGAAACCAAAGACGGAGTAGGTACGTCTGTGTTAGGTACCAGGGTAGCCCGCCCCAGTCACCTTGTGTTAGTCCCTAAAAGCATGGCCACTAAGGATACCTCAGATCATAGACACTACTAGGGGAGACATAGTCACAGACAGTACGCTCTGTGGGCAGGATACTTAAATCCCCGATTGAGCTCCGATATCCCCGAAGGGATCCTCGATACATAGAATACCCATAGGAGATGTAAGCAAAGGTGGGCCACCTTCACTTATAGTCCGATGCTGTCTCGTATTTAGCTCCACTTTTACTAGAGTGGTGCCGGATAGTATGAATGCAGAAATATTTCTCTCTTTTAATGACACTGGTTTCAGTGTATGATCTTGGGCAATTAAGTCACACTTCCTATCCCAAGATCCTAGCCTAAACTAAAGTGTTTTTACACTAAAAAGAGTTGTTGATTGATTTTATTAGGTAGATTTTAAATGTACTTCCTTAGAGTCTTTGGTAGGGGTGTTGACGTATGAAATTATATGGGACTCTGAGTCAAATCATGCAAAAACAATGCTTGTAAATGTTCACTTTTGATGAATAAGCTGCTTCTACAAAGGGAGAGTCATTCATATATCAATATTCATTCCATGCATCCTATTCAATACAATACTACCATAACCAATAGAACTTCAATGCTCACTAACAACTATTGAAACCAAATAATGCAGAACTTAACTAGCTAGGTAGAAAATAGTAAAAATTTTGATATTTTTCTTTTAATGAAAATAAAAACTTTAAGGGAGTAAAGTTATCTTCTTAAAAAAAAAATTGTTCAGGACAAAGATCAGTCAAACAAGTGCAGTTGCAAATCCCTGATTAGTCTATAAGCAGATTTCCAAACCCATTAGGTCATAGGGTAAGTTGTTTATCAAGAAATGGATGACTAACGCTCTGTACTAGAGGCTACAGAGAGTTAGTTTCAGCACTAACGCTCTGTTTTTGAGAGCACAGTGATTTATAAAGCATTTTTTTCACTACTAACCTATGTTAGTGAGGAAAAAAACTCAAAAAATAGGCTTTGGGGATCAGATCTAGGGTTGAGAACTGAGAGAAGGGCGTTGTATGGTCCTAAGTGGTCAGAAAGAGAATGAAGAAGTACAAGAAGGCTTGGAAGAAAGAGATATGTAGGAACTTTCTAGGAAAAACCAGGAACTAAGTGTATTCCCCAGCGGAGTCGCTAATTCTACTATAGGGATTAATGCATGGGTGTTTGGTGTTGTAGAAAACCCTCAAGGATCTTCTCAGGATCCTCATCAGACAATCATATTAGCCACAATTGTCACAAAGATACATGCATATATATGTTTAACAAACGAATATCAAAGTGAGAAGGAATTATTACCTCGAGTCTTAGTGTGGTGTTGCTGGAGAGCGCAACGCAGCTATGCGGAAGACCCGAGCCGGCTCTAGATCAAAACCTGCACATAGAAAAAACAATCATAATATCACAGCTTAAAACCTTGATAAACAAATGCATGAACATATAAAAGATATCTAGTTCCATATAACTAAGCCACTCATGCTAGAAGATATTAGATCAACATATAAACAAGTTTATACTACCAACATCACGAAGTGGACAACACAACTGCAGTTCTATATTGATGTAGAAAGAGTGATTACAACCATCAGTTGCATCAGCCTTCCCTTACCCCTCTAGCTCCTCTCTCTCTCTCTCTTCTTAACCTATTTTGATGTCCTAGTCTAAGACTCTGCTTGACAGTCAAATATGCAATCCTTTCAAATGTTTCGATCCCTTTCACAATGGCCCAAGCCTTGGATATATAGCATGTAGGGTTAGGGTTGTCGAGTCCTTCATGAGTTCCATCAGGCAAAAGCAATGATGTTTCCATGCTTTAGTGCTCTTTCTCGTTTGCATACTCCATTAGGAATTAGTAATTACCCCAAACAGGTCGAGTTCTGATCAAATCTACAATCTAGAAAATATCTTGGAGGCTAAAATGGTGAGTGATGTTACAACAAATTTATTAGTAAACCATCATTGGTAAAATCATGCATAATAATTGTCACACGGAATGAGTCGATCTTGCGGACAAGATAGACCTTCCTAGAATCTAACGAATCTAGTGACAAGCAAGCCAATAAAAAACTATCTTTCTCTAAATATGCATTTATAAACAAAGGCAAACAAGTGTTTTAGGCCTACCTTGGGTCCAATGCAAGTTTGTGGAAGCCTCGCTCCTTTGATCCAAGTGAGCTACCTCGTTGCGAATCTGCAAACACAAACAAGCAAACAAATTAAATAGCACCTGAAAAGCCAATATCATAAAGCATATTTAACATGACGATCAAGGAATTCATGAAAAAAATGACATAAGACAATTTGTTGAGAAAAATGAATCTGATTGTATTAATTCAAATCAAAGAAGAACTTTACAACCTGTGCCTTGACACTGTACAAGCTCCTCCCAGGGTCCAACAAGAAGTCTCCTCTACTTTGACAAGTTTCACTCTCTTCCCAATGAAGCCAAAAAAGGTATGTGATCTCTCCTCTCAAGCTTAACTAGGAAGTCTCAATTCCACCAGCATTTACCCTAAAAAATCTTCAGCTTCTAACCTCCTTAGCAACCAGCCCAATGCCTTAATTTATAGTGCAATGGAGGGAAGTTACTAGGTCCTCCTTCAAAGGGATAAAGCCCTCCTTCAAAGGGATATCTCCTCTCATCAAGGGATTAGCTCCTTCTCTTTTGGGATGCATGAACCACCTAAGAGCGACCAATCCACGTCAAAATTCCTTCTAGAATCATCTAGAATTAACCCAAAGTGAGTTTTTTTAGAATAAACTTGCGCCTCTTTGACTTTCACAGGGGTCTGCACCCACTCCTTTAGGGACAGAGCGGCCAGGTCCGCAGTTTTTGTAAACGAGGAGTGCGGGACCGCAGGCAATAGTGAGAGAAAGTGCAGAACCAGAGCTTTGTTGATTTTTAATGTATTTCTCTCATTTTCAAAGCCTAACTTGAAGAGCTGAGGTCTGAGACTTGCTTAGGAGGACAGTACAAGTGATGATAGACCCATACTGACTGCAAATAATCATGGTGACGATATTTTTGTGTAACAGATTGCCACCTAAAGTGCGAAGTCTGTAGTAGATGAAGATTTCATTTATCATTTAGGAAGAGTGAAGTACTTTATCATTTCGAGGATCATCTCGTGGAGAGCCCGGTACTTTATCATTTCGAGGATCATCTCGTGGAGAGCCCGGTCGGAACCTGTAAAAACATTCAATGCAAGATATATATATGAGATCATATCATCGCTGAGGTAGGCATTCCCACACTCAGATCAAAACTGACTTAGAAAACTAACTACTACTCTGGTACAGGAATGATCTTGTAATACATCACAAGTATAGACTCATGTGGACACAGTATGGATGCAGCCATCTGTTTATGAATAGTCCATCATATAATGAATACAAAATTCCTCGCAGCCTGGATTGCGGAAACTAGATCCAGGGTCTTCATTTCTACTTCCCGAAACAGTACGATTCTATCCATGCGAATGAATGTATTGAAGTCGAACATGGTAGAAACCACTTGATTACCAGTCAATGATGTAAACTGTTAACGAGTGTGAGAGAAACCACCAGTGATGTCAATGGCTCTCAAAGTACCCAGTACAATCCATGAGATGTGAATAAATGTGTTGATGTCAAACATGTCACGGAATCCTTTGATCGAAGGTCAATGATGCAACCTATCATCAAAGGCGAGAAACCTGCCATTGAGGCATGCAGATCCCAAGGTACTGACAATTTCTAGATCATCTTTCTAGATGATGAGTTGTAGTCGATAGAAAGTGATCCGTCGCAGGCAAGCCCACAACACGAAATCATAGATCAAGTTGAAGAAATTTAGTTGCAAGGACTGACTCAGGGATGGTCAAGATGGATGACAGATATTTTGTAGATGAATGGATTTATTGGCAGTGACCTCTTGAACACATAACGACACAGCAGATGGTTTGGTGACGATTGACCCAAAGTTAATACCCAGAAATCGGCTGAAGACTTTCAATGTGGTTTGATCAACTGTTAGGCAAAGGATTTCCCAACCCAGGTGAATAAAAGTGTCGTGTTCAAGAGTGGTTACAAAGTATGACAAACAGGCTCATTTTTCTCTCTTTTCCCCCACCATTTCTGGCAAGTACCTCTTTATTTTTGACAAGCTTGAGGAGGATAACATTTGCTTGATTATAAGCTCATCCTTCTGATGAGTCCAACTTAGTTTAAATTCGAACCCTAAGGAGTGGTTCGTTCCTGTTTGTAATTGAACAGGTCCTTTACTGTGAAATTTTAACGAGTCCAGTATAGGAAAAACTCGGTGTTTTTCTATTTTAGAGAGTCTGAAAAAACTTAAGAAGACTCCAGGGTTGACCTTTTTGGTAAATTTGTGTTTCCCAAGCCCGAAAAAGTATAAAATAATACTTGATAGAACCTCTTGATCTTTACGACCAAGGAGTACTTTTCGTAATTAGTGTCCCTGATCCGAAAAAAGTAAAAAAGCGATCAACGACACGTCGTTTTATAACCAATATCGAATTTGAAACGACAAAAATCCGGCAATCTTTTCATGTTTTTACGGTCATAAAAGAGCTGTAAGTGGACTATCTCTTTAGTTCCATTTTAACGAGTTTAAAAAGAAAAACTCGGCAATCTTTTCATGTTTTAGGAGTCAGAAAAGAGCTTAAAGGTGACTCTAAATGTTTTTTCGTTGAAAATGATAGATTTTGCCTGAATATTCCGTTACCCTGAACAAAAATGCAAACATTACTCATACCTGTTTGAAATGGATAAAAATGCTGCAAAAATTACCTTTCTAAAGTGAAACATAAACAAATTTGCAATTCATTTATTCAAAAAACTTATAAAAAGGGTTTTCGTCAATTCATTTTTACCATTTGAGATTTGGGTGAGAAAATAGTGCTTTTGTTTAGAAACTTCCCGTGAAGATTGCGGAAAATCCAACCGTCGGAATGGAACGCCGTCTTCTCCAGGTAATCCACATCATTCTACTCTTCAATTTCAACCGTTTCATTTTTTGTTTTAGGGTTTTATTTCATTTTTTAGAGGGTTTTTAGGCTAAAAACCCGCGCGCGAGGGCCTGCAGGCATAACACTGGCAGCCCATGGACCCCGACTTTTTCTCAATGGGGAAAAAGTCAGGGGTCGACACCTTCCATGAAGGCAAGGTGCGGACCCACGCACTATCTCTAACACAGAGGGTGCGGTCCCCGCAGCAAGGGTTTTTAACCCAAAAATTCTCAAATTTGACCCAAACAATTTAATTTCTAGCATTCTAATTTGTCTTTTTAATGGATGTAGAGTGTACATCATGCTAGATTTGCGTGAACAGGAGCATGAGGACGTGGATATTGCCGCGTTGAATCACCAACCTTTGATTGATGCATTGAAGGCATGCGGCTTGTATAAATTCTTGGCCATACCTGGCATGAGGGCCCAGGTAGATTTCTTACAGTGGCTAGTAGACAGATGGAGCATACATGACCAGTGCTTCTTCATTGGTGGCCACCAGATCGAAATCAAGCTGGCAGACATATACTTCTTGACTGGTTTGCCTAAGAGAGGCGAAGACTTGACTCTATTCGGGACTAGGCCAGGTGGACAGTCTGTCGATAGCCTCTGGCTAGAGTTCTGCAACAACCAGGCTAGAGACAAAGGGATAGACATTAAAACCATATCCCGTCCTGAACTTATGGTGATTGCATTTACTATCACCAGACTTTGCGGGAGTTCCGCATTACATATTGCCACCGGATCCCAAATGCGGATGGAAATTGACTACTTCCGAGGCACCATCTTCAACTGGTGCGATGTTGTGTTGGCCAATGTAAAAGGCCAACTGACCAGAGCCAAGAACAGAAAACTGAAGACCTTTGGTTATGGGGCTTTAGTTGTGAGCTTTGGTCTGGAGAGGGTTCCAATGTTGATCCCGCAGCACCTTACTGTTGGAGCTGGGCTTCCTCGAGAGCCCAAACTGATGCGATGGGTTGCAGTTATGGCCCGTCATCCGGACGAGGGGACAGAGGTTGTTCGATTCAAACCTGAGTATTTCCAATGGTTGGAAAACCAGGTTTTTTCTATTCAGGACTTCCCTTACGCTGGGGTAGATTTTCGTGGTGACCCAAACATGGCTCTTCCACCAGGAGAGCAATGGGATGACTCAGGTAAAATCATTTTCAACATTTTCCTATTTTAATTTTTTTTTTTTTTTTTATATCATCCCAAAACTGATAGTAAAAGTTTCAAATGCAGATGTGGGTCCACAGCGACCAGCTGCTCTCCGGCCTTACGAGAGGAAACAACCAGCTGCAGCCGCGCCAGCCCCACAGGACGAATTAGCAGAGACCTTGGCCGAGTTGGAGAGTCATCTAGAGTGCTTGACAGGAGACATTCCAGAGACCAGCATAGATGACATTCCTCGTCGACTTCAGCGCTATGTGATTGGGGTCCTAGGACCTTTTAGGAGGTTCCTTTGTAAAGTCGCTCGTGCAGTGGTTTCTTATCGAGATCATCATCAGTGATAGGATGATCGCCTATTGTAGGCACATATGACATTTTTTCTTTTTGTACTTATCATTTTTGCCGATCATAAGGTGTTTTTCAACCTATGATCGAGGACGATGTATTTTTGACACACTCCTATATATATATCACTATTACCAGCTTATCTTGTAAATCATGTTATGGAATGTTTTTAAATTTACATGTATGATTATTGCAAATGTCTACTTAACATTCGAGAAGCAATTACATCTGCTAATGTATTTAAAGATCTTGGAATATGCTGATATTCAATATAATAAAATTCACATTCCAAGAGACGCACTCTCAAAAATAATCTCAATAACACTGGATTTCTAATGGCATACACTCTATTAAGCTGTAATACAACGAGTTCAGAATTTAACCTCACTATCAAACTCTGAATCCAAAATGAAATAGATTCAGATAATAACTCAATCACTGCACTATACTCGGCAATGTTGTTCATTGTTTGACCAAGGCTTACCCCATGCATAGATACCAACTCGACAGAGGGCGAATAGATAACCCAAGCTGCGGAATAAATATTCCATGTATTACGACAAGCACCATCAACGAAACCAATGTATGATTGGAGAGGCATCGACATCTGCAATATCAAGAGTAAAACCAAGATAAGCAGGAATAATGACGAAAAACACTCTCTAAGCTAAGCACACTTTTTAAACTAAAACACACAAGCTAGAAAGAAAAACTATCCTAACTAAAAATCTCCATACCCATTCTTTAAGCATAATACCTCTTCAGGTAAAGACCATTTCTGGGTTTACCTAAAGAGTCCCCATCAAAGTCTACCAATTCATAGGTCCCTTTTGCTAGCTTTCGCTTGACAACATAGGGACCATGCCACATAGGAACGAATTTTCCAGCGCCTAATTTATCATTAGCTTGATCATACACTAAGACTAGATCTCCTTTCGAAAAATTTCGAGGGGTCACATTTCGATCATACTGAGCTTTCATACGTTTTGCGTGAGTTTCGATCGCCAATGCAGCATCACGTCGATTCTCATCTAATTGAGCCAAGTATAACAAACATTTTTCCTCTTCGGAAGTGGCTGGAAGTAACTCGATGGCCATTTGCAATGACGGGATTTCACATTCAATGGGTAACACAACTTCCAGACCATAAACTAGTTGGAAAGGAGTGAACCCTGTTGATGTTTTTACTGAGGTTCGATACGCCCAAAGCGCTAAAAATAGCATGTTATGCCAATTCAACCGATGAATCCCAATGATTCATCGGATCATGATGACTAAAACTTTGTTGATGGATTCAACCAGACTGTTAGCTTGTGGATAATAAGGAGTTGAACTATCGTGACGTAAACCAAGCTGGCCTGTAAGTTCGGTCATCATAAAGTTTCGAAAATGACGCCCATGATCAGTGATAATCGCTTGTGGAACGCCAAACCTAGCAATTATATGATTGAACATGAAAATTGCAGCTGTTTTCCCGTCTGCCTCAAATGTAGGCATCGCCTCGGCCCACTTGGTAAAATAATCTACCGCAAGGATGATATACGCATGCCCCCCAGCCGAGTGAGGGTTACATGTAATAAAATCGATACCCCATTTGGCAAAAGGACCAACGAAAATTATAGGGTGGAGAGGAGCATGTGGAGCGTGCATCTTTCGATCAAACATTTGGCAGTTGTGGCATTTTCGGACCGCGTTAATACAATCTTTAAACAAAGACGGCCAGAAGTAGCCAGCGCGCAATATCTTTTGGGCTGTGGCATACCCAGACATATGACCGCCACATGCTCCAAAGTGACAATCATTTAGAACCCTTTCAGCTTCCTTCTGAGTTAAACAACGTTGAAAAACAGAGTCCGCCCCACGGCGGTAAAGAGTATCTCCAATAATCCTGAATTGTTGGGACTGGAATCGTATTTTCCGACGTTCTGACCTTGAAATTTCTGGCCGAAAGGATTGGGTCTGGAGATAAACGATGATATCCCCATACCACGGATCTAAAGTGCTGATGAGAAACAAGGATTCGTCCGCGATGGGCTCCTCCGTCACAGTTTCCGTGTCAGCACGCGGGAAGTCACACATTAACTCCGAAAAAACTAAAGATTTCTCAGACTTAGATTTTTCAAATTCCAAGTCGAACTCCTGCAGGATGACAATCCATTTAGAGTACTTGCCCCCTAGCAATTGCTTGGTCAAAATGTAGATCATAGGGTTGTAATCAGAAATTACTGTAGTTTTACGTAGTAAAATGTAGTGACGAAAACGTTGGACAGCTTGAACAGCTGCCAATGCCAATTTCTCCACATGTGAGTATTTTAGCTCAGTTGGATTTAAAGTTCAACTAAGGTAATATATCACATGTTCAGTACCGAATTCATATTCCTGAACTAAGACCATTCCAATGGTGGAATGAGAGGCAGCGAGATACAAGAAGTAGTCCTGGTTGTAGTTGGGAGGATGCAATAACGGTGCATGGGTCAACGCGCGTTTTAGTGCATCAAAAGATTTCTGAGCTATCTCATCCCAATAGAATGGAGTATTCTGTTTCAACAACCGGGTAAAACCCTTTGTAACCTCGGCGTAGTTAGGAATGAATCGTCGTAAAAAGTTTGCTTTCCCTTGCAAACTTTGGAGTTGGCGAAGACTCGAAGGAGGAGGCAATTTGACAATAGCTTCGACCTTCGAGGGATCGACGCGAATGCCGGCTTTCGAAACAACAAACCCCAGCAATCGACCCGTTTCTATACAGAAAACACACTTGTGTGGATTCAACCGAATTCGATAATGCCTACACCTCATAAAGATTGCTCGTAAATGGATGAGATGATCAGCTCGATGTAATGAATGAGCAGGCAAATCATCGAGATAGGGTTGCACAATGTGCTTGATGTCATGAAACGCATAAGACATGGCCCTTTGAAAATTTTCCCCAGCATTCTTGAGCCCAAAAGCTAATTTGCAATAAGCAAATGTCCCCCATGGACAAATGAAAGCCATTTTTGGTTGATCAGCAGGTAGAATATTGTTTTGATTGTATCCGGAAAAACAATCCATGAAGGAGAATATTTCGCTGCTGGCACAATCATCAATGATTTGATCGATATAGGGAGTTGGGTAATTGTCCTTTGGACAGGCTCGATTAATGTCCCTATAATCGATACATATTCTTATTGTCCCTTGTTTTTTGTTAACCAGAACAATATTCGATACCCAATCCGTTAATGGGATCGGATAAATGAAACCTGCTTTGAGTAATTTTTCAACTTCTACTTAAATAGCAGCATCTTTTCTCGGGTGAATCTGACGCAAATGTTGCCGGACGGGTTTAGCATCCGGGTAAGTCTTGATTTCATGAACAACAATTGCGGGGTCAATTCCTGGCATTTCCTCATAGGACCAGGCAAACACGTCGCGGAATTCTTGAAATAGGACCTTATATATTTGAATTTCATCTTCTGTACACGAGGCACCTATATGAATGTTCTCAACAATTCCAGGCTTAACCGAAATGTCAATAGGAATAGTTCAAGAAATGTTTCCCAAATTTAACTCCGAATCAAGATTTTTCATTGGATTCTGAGGTTCCTTGACATATTCAGTCATAAAAATTGATGAAAAATCATTTTCAAAACGATCATTCCCGGGTAAGAACGAAGATCTGTGATGGAGATCTTCCCATGGTAAATCATCTACACATAGGATTTCATGAATTTTCTCATCAAAGTGAACAAGTTCAGAAATCGTGATTGAATCCGAGCTTGATGTGAAAAGTGATTCCTCACGGAACACATTCATTAAGTCAATTTTGGTTGAAGATGGGTCGGTAAACGATTGCACGGCCTCATATGCAATTTCATATGGACTCAAAGGCATAACATAACCAAATGAGTCTATCTCAGATTCAGAAGGAACGATCCAAGGATCATCATAAACAATGGTGTCTGACGAAATCATATGAATGGTTGCAAAAGAAGATGATGCGTTGATCGGAGGAAAAGGAAAAGTTCCCAGTAAACCGACATCTTTAACTAGTCCTACTCCAACATCTTTATACGGGATGGTCGTTTTACCGACATGTTGAATGCTTTCAGAAGAGGCTGGGTCGGATGAAAAGTAAGCCAGCTGGTCTATCGTTATGATCTTTCCATTATGAGGAAACTTTATAACCCGAAAGACCGATGAAACGACAGCTGTCATAGTGTAAGACCAACTACGACCCAAGAGAAGGTTGTAATCTAGAGGGGCATCAACCACCTCCACATCTAGATTAATGGTTTTTCCTTCAACCCCTATAGGTAAATCCTGTAGAATGCCAAAAGGATGAAACCCACGGCCATCAAAGACCTTTAGAATCGTCGAAGATTGATTTAGTGAAGGAGAACCAAGCGATATCCAACACTGTATCAACATAATACAAGTTGAGGCTCCTTCATCAATCACAGTCCTGTGAATAGCCCTGTTTTTTACTATCGTTGGGATCTGGAAAGCCATTTGATGAGGTAAGCGCGGTGTACTATTTTCTAGATCGAAAATTATTAGGTTCGATTCCTGAACGTCAACAGCTCCTATAGCCGACAAAAGTAATTTACGCTGTGCTGGACATGATTGCAGCACTTCCAAAGCTGACATTGCTGAGGGTGAAACAACTAAATCCTCAACAATGTTATAGTTCTGAGCCGCTCTCGCATGTGGATTGAAAGCCGACTTTCGAAGTATACCCTTGGCGGGTGGTTTGATTACCAAGTTTGGATTAGGTTTCCCGATCTGTAGTGGATCGGAACCGGGAGCTGAGGTTGATGGGTTAGAATGAGAAGATTCTGCTTCTTTACCATCAACAGGACTTTTACTACCATAATCATGCGATCGAGTCGCAATCCTAACATGTGACATCATCAATATGGGTTCTTCATTGGCACTCGAGGAAGAACCTATCATCTTACTGTCTTGACTTGGAAAAGGATCCTTCAAAACAGCAAGCGTTTGGGAACCTTTGACAATCTTTGCAACCTCTGCACGATGAGGGCAGTCTCTTGTAAAATATTCTTCGTCACAAATGAGACAAGGATAACGAGGTTTGCGTTTTTCATCATTGGATTCCGATTTTTCAGGTTTCTCTTTTGAATTTTTGTCCGTTTTATTTTTCTTCTTCCCTTTCTTCTTACCACCGGATTTTGATTTGGCTGTAGATGACTCTACAACGTGAATATCGGCGGAAATTTCCGCGGAAGAATCTCCTGTCGGGGAATCTAGCAAGGTTATGATAGGAGAAGAATTCTTGGAAGACTTCTTCTTACTTTTGGTGTTAACCATACCAATCATACCGTCAGTGGCATGAGACCCTGAAGGAGATGCAGTGATTTGATTCTGCTTAGGAAGATCGTGGATTTTCTCATGTAACGTACTTGACTGAGTATAAACCAAGTCAAGGTACTGTGCTTGAGCAATTACTTGCTCCTCAGTAACGACTCTGGCCTTAGCTACATCCTCAGTGATCTTTGGCAACAAAGATTTTACAAACCATTCAGCCAAGATCTGATCCGGAATAAAAACCTTCACTAAATGCCGTCGACGTCTCCATTCATGAATGTGATCTGAAATGTAAGTGGACGTCGACTGCTTTAATGAAGTTAGCAATTCCATGCCATTGTCATATCTGATTGGCAACTAAAAATGAGTTAAAAATGAGGTAGCTAACAGACTAAAATCATAAAAAGTGCCTCGCAGTAACTCAATGTACCACTTGGCTGCGAGACCAATTAGAGTGCGTTGGAAAAGCCTTAGATGGATTGAATCATCTGAAATGGAGTTAGACGCACACCAGAGGTGATAAGTCATCACATGGTTCGACGGGTCCTCTCTTGATTTGTCTTCAAACTTAGGAATATCACTAAGCAACTTATTCGGCATTGGCGGCCAAATCGGAAGATAATTAATGGGATCGTTCATTAGGCGCGACAAGTCAGGCAAGTCTAAAGTTGCGATAAACGGTAACTGACAATTAGGGTCCCTAAAACTCTGGGTCATGAGACCAGCCCCAGGAGGAGGATATCCAGGATAACTAGGAATAGGGATTGCATTTGGGATATTATATCCTCTCGGAAAACCAGGATTAACTGGACCTTACTGGGGTTGTTGAGGTTGTTGATATGTGTACCCATGGTACGGTTGATACTGATAGACTGGCTACTGCACAGCAGGACTGAATTGGTACTGTCCCTGGTAAGGTTGATAAGTAAATTGTGGTTGACTTGTGACAACTGTACTTGAACCAAGTTGTCCTACAAGCATCTGAACCGAAGTTTGAATCATAGATCTAGACGGAGGTAAAGATGTCTGAGGAGTAGATACAGGAACAGTAGAAACCGGAGCTGTCGATACTCCAGAAGTAGGTGGGGTAGATTGAATAGATGTTGTGGCAGTTGCAGTAGTCGTTTGAGGCGGAGTACGAGGCATACTAGGCCCAGGCTGAGAAATTACCGAAGGTACAGAGGTTTGAATAGTACACTGGACAGGTTGATGGGGTGTACCAGAAACTAAGGGTTGTCCAGCTTGAGATGACAACTGTACATTCGGTTGCAAGACCTGTTGAGTTTGCGATGGATCCCACACTAAATTCATTCCGGAGTACGGACCCATAACAAGTTGAGAATATTGAGGACCATAACCGGGTTGAGGGTAGGGTTGATAATTCAAAGGTGCATTTCCCGTTCCTTGAACATATGATTGACCGGAGGGTGGTTGGAAACCTTGGTTCGAGTACCGACCTTGGGGTTGATACCCTTGAGGCGCGTACTGATACTGGGGTTGACCTTGAGGTATAAATTGATACTGGGGTTGACCTTGGGGTACATATTGAGTCTGGGGTTGACCTTGAGGAACGTACTGTGCTGTAGGTATGTATTGTCCTTGAGGTTGTCCCCCAGGCATAAATTGGGTACCTTGAGGTTGCCCCCCAGGCGATAATTGAGGATTTTGAGGCTTCCCCCTAGGCGGTAACTGGCCACCTTGAGGTTGAGGATTAGGAATAGTACCTGACATCATGAGAATATCTTCTACGCTCAACGGCTTTGTACCATTGCTTCCAGTTAATAACCCTTGTTCAATGGGTTGAGGAGATGCTCCCGAAAAAGTACCAGAAAGTGATTGATACCCAGAGGGAACAGAAGGACTGCCGTACAAAAAGGATTCTGGTGATTGAGTAAACATGGACGACTGTCTTGACATATTTAACAGAGGATAGTAACCTCTAGGTGTTGGGTGATAAAGAACACGAGGTGGTGAAAAACTTAACCCTGGGTTTTCCAAGAAATTAGTCAAAGAAAGATACCGAGCACTGCTCCTAGGTGGACTGTAAAAAATTGATTCACACTCCCTTAGTTCAATAGCAGGTTGATTTTCAAGGATAGGGATACCTACTTCTTCTTAGGGAGTAGCAAGTTCTTCAATAACTATAAGTCCAGAAGGAAGATTTTGGGTGATTATTCTTTCTACCCTAGGTGAACCAGGACCACTAGAAGCTGGAGAAGCAAACCCCGATGTTGGAGTAGCAGCAAATTCACTTTCAGGTTCGGATATTTCAGGTTCCTCACCTATATCACTAGTAGATGAAAAGCTACCAGTAACTTCGGAAACAGACACTGATTGTGGATTATAATCTGCTACTAAAGCTTGAAAATCAGGATGTACCACCAAAGAAGACTCTCCTTCTTCAGGTGACCCAACTCTACTGTCTCTAGGAGTTACGAGGGCTCTTAACCCTTCAGGCTGGCTCGGTGAAAACTCAGGAGGTTGCCGCCGAAGTCTACGGGACTTCCTCGGTAATTCAGCCACGATTAAAAAATTTTAACTACTTCACACGCAAACAAAGTAAAATCTCAATGAAAACCACCTAAAGCCTCTAAAGAACCAAACAAATTTGAATCACATGCCTAAAGAATCTAGGAGATCAAACACACACAAACAGTAACTTTCCGTACTGAAAACACTAGTTGGTGATGAAGTCCAACGTCGCAGAGTTCAATACAAAAATGGCGGTTGGAACAGTTACCCCGACAACCTGCTTAATGAATAGACTGGCACAAGTTCCTCCACTAAACCGTCTCGAGTGAAGAGAACCCCCTAGAAAATCCAAGTGAGTCTAGCCAACGTCTATTCCAGGTACAGTGGGATCTTCCCACCACTGTCACCTTAGGAAGAATCCTAAAGAATATGGTCACTAAGGTTACCAACGGAAACAAATATACCTAGGGGAACAGTCTACGATCCGATACGCACGCAAGGGCAGAGTAACAAGCTCAATCCCCTTGAAGGCTCCTTGAAATAATCCAAGGTTTACCAACAAGTGACCCCAGGCTCCTCGACAATAGTTAATCCGAGGTTTACCGTTTTTAATACGTGAATATATGGCGCCGTTCCCAATGAGGAAGGATTGATTCCCACACTGGTTCGGACACGATCTCGTGCTTCTCCTTTAAGAGGAGCTTTCCCAGAGCATAAATGCAACAATTGGATTTCTCTCCTATTGCAAGATACAACTACTTGTTTGTTTTACTGTCTTGGAGAGTTAATTACTTCCTACTCCAAGACACTAGCCTAAGCTATGTTGGTGTATTAGAGCCCTAGAAATAAAAATATTACTAGATGAATTTTACTTTAAGCGTTATTTTTATTGGTTTTTGTTTAAGTCAAGAGGTGCGGAGATGAAACTTGTGGTATGAAGACTCGACTCGAAATCATTAAAAAATGCACTTAAGATGATTAAGCAATATTTTCCCTTCAATGAACTTCTAGCTAGGAAAGAGTTTGAGAATGCAAATACTTGTAGACACAAATCTTTCTTAACAAACAAATTAAAAGAAGAGCTTTTCATCTTTTCCAATGCACTCAAAACGAGACAACTAGTTATTTTCACAAAAATTTCCCTTTCCTTTCAAAACACTCAACCACTACAAAAACAAACCTTTTCCAAAAGAGATTTTTTTTATTTTTTATAAAACACTCAAAACTATGGAAATGACTAACTTTGAGATCTATAAACTATAAAAACCTATTTGAAGTCAAAACTTACAAGATGTCTTTTTAAGGATGTTTTACTTAGCTAGATGTAAACTAAGGACCAATTTATGCAGAATCACAAATCAGTCAAAAAACAACCAATTTTTGTTTCCTTTTTAAAAAAATGAAATCCAAACTTTTAACACAAGCTTTTTCGAAGTTTTGTAAAGAGAAAACACAAGGTGGATTCCTCAACAAAGGTAGATTTTGCAAATGGTCAGACTCATAAGAAGACAGGTAAAAACCAAGGTGATCTGAGGTTCCTACAACTTCTAAGCTTAGAGCTACTACAAGACCAAAATGAAACCCAAGCCCAACAATCAAAACTTCTAGGAATTTCATCTAAAACCCTAACACCCAAATTAATCTAAGGAAAGCTTATGACAGGTTATATGCAGGTCTGGGCAGGGGATAATAACATCTAAACAAAAACTAAGCTGACTAACAGAGAAAATCTTAGGTTTTTCAAAATTTTGACAGGGTCCGCAGGCCCACAGTTAACACAGGTGCAGTACCGCTCTGTGCTAAAAGCAAAAGTGCGGATAGGTCTGCACTGTGTCAAAAGCCTAGGGTGCGGTCCTCTCCCAAAGTTATGAAAAACAAAAAAAACCCTCGATCTACTAAATCTACCCAATTCCACACACAACAAGCCAAAAACAGAAACAAAAACACAGTTTCTCAGGTCAAAGTAAAAACAAGGAAAAAATCAAGTCCCCAGTGGAGTCACCATTTTGTCACATGGAATGAGTCGATCTTGCGGACAAGATAGACCTTCCTAGAATCTAACGAATCTAGTGACAAGCAAGCCAATAAAAAACTTTCTTTCTCTAAATATGCATTTATAAACAAAGACAAACAAGTGTTTTAGGCCTACCTTGGGTCCAATGCAAGTTTGTGGAAGCCTCACTCCTTTGATCCAAGTGAGCTCCCTCGTTGCGAATCTGAAAACACAAACAAGCAAAAAAATTAAATAGCACCTAAAAAGCCAATATCATAAAGCATATTTAACATGAAGATCAAGGAATTCATGAAACAAATGACATAAAACAATTTGTTGAGAAAATGGAATCTGATTGTATTAATTCAAATCAAAGAAGAACTTTACAACCTGTGCCTTGACACTGTACAAGCTCCTCCCAGGGTCCAACAGGAAGTCTCCTCTACTTTGACAAGTTTCACTCTCTTCCCAATGAAGCCAAAAAAGGTATGTGATCTCTCCTCTCAAGCATAACTAGGAAGTCTCAATTCCACCAGCATTTACCCTCAAAAATGTTCAGCTTCTAACCTCCTTAGCAACCAGCCCAATGCCTTAATTTATAGTGCAATGGAGGGAAGTTACTAGGTCCTCCTTCAAAGGGATAAATCCCTCCTTCAAAGGAATAGCTCCTCTCATCAAGGGATTAGCTCCTTCTCTTTTGGGATGCATGAACCACCTAAGAGCGACCAATCCACGTCAAAAGTCCTTCTAGAATCATCTAGAATTAACCCAAAGTGAGTTTTTTAGAATAAACTTGCACCTTTTTGACTTTAACAGGGGTCCGCACGCACTCCTTTAGGGACAGAGCGGGCAGGTCCGCAGTTTTTGTAAACAGGGAGTACGGGACCGCAGGCAATAGTGAGAGAAAGTGTGGAACCAGAGCTTTGTTGATTTTTAATGTATTTCTCTCATTTTCAAAGCCTGACTTGAAGAGCTAAGGTCTGAGACTTGCTTAGGAGGACAGTACAAATGATGATAGACCCATACTGACTGCAAATAATCATGGTGACGATATTTTTGTGTAACAATAATCATCAATTTATTAAAAATAAATGAGAAGAAATAATATTTATCCATAAGAGCATAAATAATTTAAAATGGAATTATATGATAAATCACGATAAATGATGTGATAAAGAAGGGTAGAAATGGATGAAATAGGTGTTAAAAAGTGATAATAATAATGACAAACTAGCAGCCCAACATACCCCCAAACCGAATATATTGCATTTCCTCGTGCAACCTAAAGCCTCTGTATTAACCAAGCTATATAAAAAATGTTCATCCCAAGTCATGAAATTGATGGAACAAATAACATTTTCCTCAAATAATGAATATTCAATTTTAGCAATGTTGATGAAGGTGTAACAATTTTCACATTGAAGTTCAACTATATGTATATGAAGTTGCAGCAAAATATGATATAAGTAACAACAAACTTCATTAACCATTTTCTGAAAAGCTACAAACCAAATTTTTCTAAAATTTTGCAAGTCGATTTCTACTATATTAATGCTTCTATGATCCAAAAATCATATCGTTTTGATGCACAGATCATGAGATATAAGCAAAATGGTTGTAGGTGACAATGTATGATTTCTGAAATTTTATGAACTAATTTAACTTAAAATTATGTGGGTTTGTGTATTTTAATGATACCTTTTTGTTATCCAAAAATCACAAGAATTCAGTTCATAGTTTTAAAGATATACACAAATCAATTTCTACACTATATAAAAATGAAATTGTATGCCTTAAATGAGAAAGAAAGTAGAAAACATTCATCATTGCCTCACATTAATTATCAATCAGGGTAAGTCTTTTTGTTTCAAGAGTGTACACAATATGTGCAAGCTATAAATACAGAGAGTAATGCTTTTTAAGTTGAACTATAAAACTTGATACAAGAGTAACTGGATGCAATCATAAATCTCAAGTTATAACTTTTAAAAGAAATAATACCTCTAAGCATCAGGACTTAATCTCAAGCACAACCATAATCAAATTTGAAGCAAGCAATTCAATTGAAAATAGCATCAACTGAGAGCATAACAGCAATAACTAATCGCTTCTTAGCTGATTCAATCTAAATCACACTCAATCTCAACTAAGCAATCCAAATAAAAATGATGTCAACTGAGAGTTAAATAGCGATAACCAAACTCTTACAACTGATTAAATCAATAGGATTCAGTATCTTAATGGCTAAATAATTTAATATATAGGAAGCATAAATAGAATCAAATGACAAAGCTGCGAAGCACATAAGGTTAGAATTAAAGAAAGGTAAACTAACTACAATACATGAAATCGGAAAATAGCAAACAAGATAAACTAGCAGAGAATGGAAAACATCAAACCAATTAAACTCATGTGAATTAGAAAGATATAACACATAGAATCGTAGTTTGATCCACCAAGGGTCGGGCCCTAGCCACCAGCGAATACTGCTGAGCTACTTCAAAGAATATGAATAAACAACAATGTAGACTATGTATTAACCATTGAATTCAATCCTCATCACAGACGATGTGTCCTTCAGAATAACATTCTATATATTATGATTGAGGTCCCCAACGAAAATTTAAATCCCTCCATTATATGTCCTCCTATACTATCCTATCTATCTCTAATCTCATCTCTAACCTCTAATAATCCATTCCCCTCTTTGATCTCTGTTCTTATTTAAATACACAGAAAGAAAAGAGAAGTTACAATTGAGATGATTACAATATGATTCCCATTACAAAATTAGATTGTTCACAACAAATTGATCAGCAAGATCATATCTTAAATATCTTTCCATCAACATTCAACAGGAACAGGTCGAATTTGTTATTACAACTGAGATAATTTGGAAATCGGCCACAACAGTAAATTTGATAAAAAAACTCTTCAGAGAACCTTCCTTTTCTCTTAATACGGACCGAATTTAGGAAAAATGCTCATAACAAAACTAATTCGGTCCATTCTAAACAAAACCCATGTTTTGGATTTTCTAGATTATTCTCCATTTGCCCGAAACGTCCAATGAAAAACTATCACTTCTTATTCCAGCGAATTTCTAAGTTAGCATATTTAATGATGAGCTAGAGATCAAATCTACAATCTGGAAAATATCTTGGAGGCTAAAATGGTGAGCGATATTACAACAAATTTATTAATAAACCATCATTGATAAAATCATGCATAATAATCATCAATTTATTATAAATAAAGGAGAAGAAATAATATTTATCCATAAGAACATAAATAATTATAAAATGGAATTATATGATAAATCATGATAAATGACGTGATAAAGAATGGTAGAAATGGATGAAATAGGTGTTAAAAAATTATAATAATAATGACAAATGAGCGGCCCAACATACCCCCAAACTAAATATATTTCATGTCCTCATGCAACCCAAATCCTCTATATTAACCAAGCTATATAAAAAATGTTCATCCCAAGTCATGAAATTGATGGAACAAATGAATTTTTCCTCAAATAATGAATATTCAATTTTAGCAATGTTGATGAAGGCATAACAAATTTCACATTGACATTCAACTATATGTATATGAAGTTGAAACAAAATATGATTTAACAATAAACTTCATTAACCATTTCCTCAAAAACTACAAACCAGATTTTGCTGAAATTTTGCAAGTAGATTTCTACTATATTAATGCTTCTATGATCCAAAAATCATATCGTTTTGATGCACGGATAATGAGATATAAGCAAAATGTCTATAAGTGACAATGCATGATTTCCAAAATTTTATGAACTAATTTAACTTGAAGCTATGTGGGTTTGTGTATTTTAATGATACCTTTTTGTTATCCAAAAATCACAAGAATTCAGTTCATAGTTTTAAAGATATATGCAAATCAATTTCTACACTGTATAAAAATGAAATTGTATGCCTTCAATGAAAAAGAAAGTAGAAAACATTCATCATGTGTAGCAATTCCTCCCCCAAACTAGGGAATTAGCATGCCCTCATGCAATGCTAGGAAACAAATTGAGGTGGTTGCTACCATCTGTTGAAATCTATGCTTGGTGTAAAACAACATGGAATAAGGGAAGTGTTGAGAATAAGAATATCAATGGATGATAAAGAATATTAAGGGCATGGTCATAAGAAAGAAATGAATGAAAGTAACACTCCCCCAAACTAAAAGATGATATGTCTCTAAAAAATGGGAAGTGGTAAAGATGTAGAATGAATGATGATAAATAATGCTCAATGGATTTTTAGGAAGGTCTCCTAAATTTTCAATAAATCAGAAACTTATGCTATTTTACCTCAAGTTTTACCTCCGAAAAAAATGTTGAATGACATGTATGGACTTGCATTTGTTGAAGCTAATGTAGGCTGAGTTGATGCTGAAAGTGATGCAAAAGGTGGAATCCAAGCAAGCACATCATGTCTGAATAATTGTTCGCGTTCGCGAGTTGCTCGAGCCTCTGCTGTTAAGTGCAATAGTGTGGCCTTGCTGCAAATAGAGTTTCCCCCCATACTTGTTGTTCTCCTGTAAACAAATAACTATTTTGCATGCAAATTTCTTGAATCCACAGTTTTAGTTTTGAACAGCAACAGATAAGTCACATGCAAAAATTTCAATCAAAAAAAACTTTTGATTAACCTTCCCCCTCCAATTGGAAAAAGGCATTCATGACCATAAAGAATAGGAAAAGTGTTGTTCTGATGGTAAGGCAAGGGAATGAATAGTACGACAGTAAATGAAGCAGAGTACACATATCAATGATAGGACGACAAGAGGTATGGTTATAGTGAGAGAAAAGTGTGTAAAGATAGTTATGAATAAGAGATAGAATGCTTTGGATCAATGATAAGTTATGTGAAAAAAGAAAAAGGACAACAATATGCCAAAAAGATGCTTTGCTGACGGTATTCTAGCTGAAAATGATGCGATTGATCGAAAAACAATTTCTCATGCGTAAAGGTTCAAAACAGGGAAAAATTAAGGAAATAACTTCTCCGATAAAAAGAGAGAATAAAAAAGGGTATTATAGTAATAATTGACGATAAGATATAACTTTAATACCATAAGCAGATCCTCTGCTTCCAGAAGGTGTCCATAGCCTCGGCAGGGTTGCTTTTTAACCCATATGAGCCAGGATCCTTAATTTATAAATAGAGAGTTCTAGTGTTGTTCTACAGAAGAGATTAGTTTGCTAACGTGGTAAACAGATAACCACACTACCATTCATTAGGATGTAGCAAAAGTGATCAAGCCGGCTCGTGATGAGACCTCCTGTTCCAAGGATATTTTGGCTATCCAATGGATCATAACCCTGGTGTGGTGACCATAATGGGAATGTCACTTTGTTACAGCCTTATGAACATGGTAGGCTAGCTCTTAATGAGACCCCCTATCCTCCATCTGCAAACAAAATTTTGCTATTATTACACATTTTTATGATAAATAAAGGGAGGCTTAGTACTCCTTAAGAGCAGGGATGGTGGAAGAAGTTGAAGATGTGAATAGAAAAAAATATACCCATAATCTCATTTATTACAGACAGAAAATATTATAACCAGGTGATCTATAATTGACCTAAGACAAACAATTAAGGTATTACAGACTCATGTGCATGGATGTGCCTATGTTATTTTATGCAATGGATCGATAAGATTGCAAAATACACAAGCATTAAAGCAATTATAGAAAACATAACAGGAAAACATGTAAACACAACAAGTTTAATAAGGAGTTCACCCGATACTCCTCGGCTACATCTCCCAGCCCAGCCTTTAGTGGTGGCCTCTCTATTATGTTTTCAAAAGTAGAGTTTTTACAACAGTGAGCTCAATTTGAGTCTCACACAGCAGATACAAATCAGTAAAACTATACTTGGATCCCCCAAGTCTCTGGAGTACACAGACTCTCCTTACTGAAACTCGACCTCTATTGGTCACAGTAGTATGAGCCCAATCTGAGACTCATACATGACAGGTATATACAGAGGAGTTCGCTTGAACCTCTCAAGCCTTCTCTAGAGTACACAGACCCTCTGACTCTCTCTAGCTCTGTCTGGCTCGATGCTTCCTTTGCTTCTACAAGTTAGCTCGACTTCTTCTCTATGCTCTTAGCTTTCTGCTTCTAACTTGCTTCTCTATATGTTAGTTCGTGACTTTAAAGCCAATCTGCTTTCTGACTATTCGTTTCCGCTTCCCGGCTTTCCAGTTTCCCTGCCTTTGTCTGTCTGAATCCCTCTGTTTTTCGTAATCATCACTGTATAACGCCTCATAGGGAGGTGGCCACCTATTTCATAATGAACTAAGTGTCAGTTCTCTTGGACATTTTCAAAACGACCGTTTATTCTGTTAACTCCAAGAATGCCCGCGAACACGACCTTCTGCCAATGCATCGTCCACGTCGGACTTCAAATATTATGCAACTCTTCCTGTTAACCTCGTCAAATCTAGTCATCCATCGGAACGCATCTCCGTCGTTGATCTGGAGCCTCCAAATCCAACGGTCATCATCCATATTGGGCAGATAAGTAACATGACGTTTACCCATTCAATGTGAGTGGTTTTCTCTCTCTTCCGCAGGATGCATGGTGTTAGTGTCAGTCTTTCCAGCCTTCCTCCAGTGATCAAATATGCTCTTACAAAGTGGTCTCAGAGTGTCAAGGCCAAATTTTGTCATTTCAGTGAGTCTTCAAGCAAAATTTGGTCACTAGGCATTAGGTCTAGGGTTTGCTTTCACTCCTTCTAAAGTTGTCCAAATGGCGGTCCATGTCATCATTCAGCTGAGTCTATCATCATTCATAGGGTTTTCATTATCATCTCAGTGTCTAATGAGTCTTTTTACACCTTGTCCATGCTTCAGTTGCGCCTAGGTAAGGTCATTTTCCTCTCCTAGGGTTTTGAGGGCAATTTCTCTTGGACGGTCAAATCATCGGCAAAACTTGTATCCTGATGTTCATACACCTTCCCCTATCCTTAAAGTACCTTACCAAATGCTTCCCATCACTGAGATCCCCCAAATTCCTCATTTTTGCACAAACCATAGTTTCTAGCTACAACCTGGCAATTTTCTAGGTTGGGCCTGTGTTTTTCCCTTTTGGACCCCTTCCCCTCACTCAATCCCTGAGATTCCACTTTCCCCTGCTTCCTAACATCCCTCCCTACTTCCAAAAATTTCCCCAAGAATTTAAAAGCCCCTTATCCCCTTCATTTCGCTTCATTTCGACAAAATTCCTTGTTTCACACATCGGGGCAAGTTTCACTCAAATGTTGTTTCAGAGCAATCAAAGATGAATTTTGTAAAACTGAGAGAGGTTTTTGTCCACAACATGCCAAAGAAGAAAACCCTCCTTCACTTTTTACACAGGTGTCATGGTTTTAGAGAAAGGTCAAAATTACAATCACCGGATCCAAGGAGGTTGGCCAAGGCACTAAAACGACGGAAAAGGCCCGATCCACTCCAAATTTTGCTCAAAGCCTCTTTGACTGAGCATGGTACTTGATTGGGGACTCCCAGCCCAAATTTCAAGAAATTTGGAGAAAATTTTTTCATTTGTGAATTTTTTGTGCCATAAACAGGTTTTTCCGCTTGACGGGTCTCACCCCCCGCGCGACCCTTTCATTTGGGAACTCCGTTCCGGGAAAACTCAGCATTTCTGGATTTTTCATTAAAATTTACACATGCTCACCCATTTCCAAGAGATTTTATGAAGTTTTGGGCCTCCAGAAAGTCAAAAAACAAGCAAAAAAGGACTTTCTGCCACATTTTTGACACACAGAAAGCAGTCTTGGGAGATTGCAATTTTGGAGAGGAAAATGACTACCAAATTCAGAAATTCCAATTGGGTTGGAAAGTAGACATCCAGACCTTTCCAACAAGCCTACTCTTGCCCCATTTGGACACCTGGAAGTGCCCCAAAAGTGCCCTCAAAGGTGCGCGACCCGTCTGGATTTGGCGCGCGACCCATCAGGCAAATTTCATAATTTTTCACTTACAGCACATGGATTCGCCCAGCTATTACTAGTTTTGACTTTTGATGGGGTTTTTCATCCTCTTTTATGTAATTTATCTATTTTCATGTTGATGTGACACTTATTTACCTATTCTAGAAGATTCATTCATGAAATAGCTTGTATTTAATGAATGAATTGGTTTCCTAGCTTATAGAGGCAAGTTGTTTTGATTGCCTAGTTTTTAGTGCTTAGTTTAGAAGTGGTTGAAACAGCTCCTAGAAGGATGAGCTCGACCCCTAGAGGCAAGGAAAGATGTTAGATTGCCTATATTATGTACTTTCTTGGTCATTTTCATGGTTGGACTCTTGAGGGATAAGCTCTTATTGTATTACTCACTGTATCTCTGCAATTTTTGGCAAAGGAAGACCAGGGTTTTGCAGTCCTTTTTGGGATTCTTGTGGTCACATGTATTGATGGTGTGTTTCTCTTTGTACTTGTAAGTGTGTTATGTGAATCATTTCCTTACTTTTCCTTCTGCAAATTAGGCAAATGAAGTGTTAAAGTAGAATTCATGACGTTCATGCTCTGCTTTTAAGTTTGCTTGATATCAATGTTTTCAACTGTTTAAGGGGAATTCAAGGTTATTGCTTGCTCTCCTTAACTCCTCACCAGTCATTCTCATCCATCCATCTCTATCAAAGGCATCAATACTGTCTCCTACCTCGCCCCAAAGAACCCCCTGCGGAAACTGTGTCCAATCCCTGCACCCGAAATTGCCATTCCCCAGTTTTCCACCAAAAACCTAATAATCCCAAATCAAACCTCTTGATCAGTTTACTAGCCTAAAATCAGTGTTTTCCTATTGGTCATCTCGCCCATTGAATATCTTTACTGAGATAGACCGGAGAGAGCCCTCTCCTGCCCCATAGGGCTAGCTACGAGGCTAAGTGGTTTGATGTTGCCTTGAAGTTTACCTTTCTCAGCCTGAGGTGAAATTTCAAGCGCTAACACATGGCACCCCTTGTGTGGCATCGAGTGGGACTCGGTTGAACCGCTTACTGCTCGAAGCCCTTCCGATATTCTACCAATTTTTGTGGGACCCCGCTTTTGATGGAATCGGCGCGATATCCGTTGCATTTTATAAATTTTCGGGTCCGGTCGCTCGAGGCTTTTCCTTCTTTGAGGGGTTTGTCGTACGATATGCTATTAGTGACTTGTCGCTAATCACATATCAGAAACTACCCCCATTTCTTAAATTGACTATGCTAATTTGTGGCAATGCCATTACCATGGGCCGACGGTCTACGTGCTTGACCGAGGGTCCTCGTTGCTCTGCACTGTTCACAAATTTGTAACTGTTTCGAGGATATCTCCGATAAGCTTGATATTTATAAAACTTTGAAACTTTGGCATGATTTTTAAAGAGTCCATGAAAACTTAGAGAGTGTTCTAAGATCCAATTTGGATCACGACCTTCCCACTGAAAAAGCTTTTGGACCACTAAAAGTTGGTTTTTAAGCATCAATCAAGTGATGGTATAAATTCCTCGCTTGCCCAATTTCTATCCATCTTGCACTGCTTGGTTTTGAACCTTTGAGCCCAATCCTGAGGTACTTAACATCCCCTCTACGCGTTGTTCTTACCTTCCTGTCCAGAACTGTATCTTCCTGCGAGGGAAAATTTTAAGAACCACCATAAATTTATATGTATAATAAATGGGCGAATCCCCATGATACATAGGAAAAATGGAAGGCAATTTTATCACTAATATAATACGTATCTATATATATCATGGAAAATTTTAGGGGCTAATGTTCGCCCAGTGGGCTAATTTTCCTTGATTTTTCCAAAAAACGATTCGCCAATTACCAATTTTTATAAAAGACGATTCGCCCAAATTTTAGAATATAAAATTATTTTACCTCAAAAATCGCCAACATTATATAGAGACTATATATAAAATCATTATAGATTTGAATAATTTTACAAATATATCAATACACATTTTATAGTTTTCATATTAGGGATTAGTGAAATTCGCCAATGTTTTAAACTTCAAAAAAAATTTCCATCCTTAAAATTTTCCTTGATATATATATATATATATATATATATATTGGGCGAATCTCTCACCAGATTATATTATCTTGTAAAGTCATGGCAAATCTTTCATTGAATTATAAAATCTTGTAAGATCTTGGAAAATCTTTCACTAAATAATAAAACATTGTGAAGTCTTGGTGAATGTTTTGTTAAAGTATGAAACCATATATGATAATAATAAAACATATGCATTAAACTTTAATATACTAACATACATGTTTGGAAAAAAAAAACATAATTTTCACTTCTTACAAACAAGTTGCAAGTTTTAGTGGCCATGTTTGTCATGGTAGGAGAGATTAATGTTTTCTCTACCACTTTTGTCAAGGTACCACTTTTGCCAAGTTATCAAATTTCTTTCTTATTCCATAGACTCCAACTGTGAGATAAAAAAAAAACACATCAAGTTTGTTTACCCCAACACACCAACAAGTAGCAAGCCCCAACTATATAATATAATGAAGTAGTAGGTATCCCAAAGGCCTAAAGGGGATATAATGGAAAGAAGTGACCATTGTCAGAAGCCTTCTAATCAATATATAAATATATAAATGTAGATTTATTATTATTTAACTGGAAATCTTCAATTAAATAATAAAATTTAATTACATCTCTCCCAATCTAAATTTCTTATTAGAATAATTCACTACCTTCATACCATTTTTAACAACATTGTAACATGTGGATTAATTTCATTTTTGGTGCACAATCTCCACCTTTTAGGACAATATGGTGCAGTGACCCAACCCCTACAGATCATTACGACAAACTAAGAATAGCAGAGAAGATGAAAGGTTGTACAAACCACCATATTTTTCAAACAACTAATCCAAGATCAGTACCTTAACTTTTTCATGAAGATAACATATTGAGAATGTTTGAAAAATGGTGGGAAATCGGGCAGCGACTATTTATCTTCTGCGAGGGTGATGCGGAAAGAGTTAAGACTTCATTGTTTTGAATTTTTTTTTGTTAAATCAGAAAAACCAATATTAATGGAGATATCCGCCTTTTTTACTAAATTTTGTGAAGTGACTAAATGTAGCTTTAACTATTCACCTTAAGATTTTTTTTACAATATAATTTCCTAAGTCTATTTAATATCTTCATTATCATAAAAACCAACCTATATCCATCTTAACTCCACATCTACCACTCTTAGAGGGATGAAATCTATTTATCCCTCCTAGCACTTGGTAGACCTGGAATTAAGATGGATCTAAGCTGATAGAATTTCCCCTTTAAATAGTCTATGCTCACATGAATACCATGGTATTACCATGGGTTATCATAAACCTAGAGCTTAAAAACTACTATTAGTAATTTATAAAAATTAATAAAATTAATAATTGATTTTTTTTATTTTTTATTTTATTTTAACCAAGTTAAAATGTTTAAGTGACATTAAATTACAAGATCCATTTTTACTCTTGATCTACCAAGCCCCGAGAGGGATCAATCACTCTATTTTAGTTTTCATATCACGATATTTTATCCAAAGTAAAGATGGATCTATGCTAGTTTAATTTCCCCCTTTAAATAAGTTGCATTCCATGTGAATACCATGGGTCAATACCATGTGCCATCTTTATTTTTATTAATACTAATATTAGGGTTAATAATATTTTTTGCATGGTATTAATAATAATTTGGCGCATGGTATTTGGCCCATAGGCTTCACCTAAATATAACACATTTTTTTAGTGTTCGTAAATATAAGGTGGCTTATGGAGTAAATATAAAAAATGTTTTATTTATTTACCATACCTCTCATTTATTTATATTTTTATTAATTTACCATACCTCTTTTATAAATATGGTATTTGGCCCATAGGATTCAATTAAATAAAACCTCTTTTTTGAGCCTTCTTAAATAGAAAGAGGGTTATGGACTAGATATAGAGAGATGTTTTATTTATTTACCATACCTATAGTTTATTTATATTTTAATTTATTTACCATACCTTTGAAGTATAAAAAGAGGTTTTATTTATTTACCATACCTCCACTTTATTTATATTTTTATTTATTTACACGCTTGCGTGTTCATAAATATAATGTGACATATGGAGTAAATATAAAAAAATGTTTTATTTATTTTCCATACCTCTCGTTTATTTATATTTTTATTAAGTTACCATACCTATTTTATAAATATGGTATTTGGCCCATACGATTCACTTAAATGAAACCTCGTTTTTGAGCCTTCTTAAAAAGAAAGAGGGTTATGGACTAAATATACAAAGAGGTTTTATTTATTTACCATACCTCTAGTTTATTTGTATTTTTATTTATTTACCATACCTTTGGAGTAAGTATAAAAATAGCTTTTATTTATTTACCATACCTCCACTGTATTTATATTTTTATTTATAACTATCATAAATACATTTTCTTGAAAATGAGGGCCAATGGAAGATTGTAACTCCTAATTTCAAGGGCTAAATTTAATTTTTTTACCATTTCCCTTAAAATAAGGTGGGCTAACCTCCATACCTAATTTTTTTAGAAAATAAATTTGAGGTGATTTGTGACAATGTACTATGATACAAAATATTCGCCCAATAAAAATATAAAACCCCTTAATTTAGCCCTAGGGAGAAAATTCGCCCCTAAAATTTTCCATGCTTCCTGCAGTTCATTAAGATATTCATGCAACATATCATCAATAGAAGGCAATTGACTTTGCTCTTAGGGATCTTCAGTCAATGAAGGTTCAAATAGTCTCAAGATTTCTACATTAAAAACTGAATAAATGTGCATGTAAGCTACCAAATCAAGGCGAAAAGCATTCTCATGAATTTTTTCAAGTATTTTGAAAGGTCCATATCTTATTGGCTTCATATTCTTACCTTCACCTTGCATTTTGGCTCTGCTGATATACAACCAGACTTGATCACCAACTTGGAAACTATGCTCAATCCGATGCTTATCATTCCTTGCCTTATACTTGGCTTGACTCTTTTCCAGCTGTTCCTGTACTGCCCGGTGAATCTCTTGGATTTGTTCAATTAACTTGGTTGCCTTGTCCACATCACTGTGTCCATCAACTACTATGTCTTTACCAAAGACAAAATCCAAGGGAGACCTTGGTGTGAAACCAAAATAGGTCTCAAAAGGAGATCTCTGTGTAGAAGAATGTTTAGCTCAGTTGTAAGCATGCTGCACATAACATAGGTGTTCATCCCAGAGCTTGGGATGCTTGCTGCAATAGCCTCTGAGCAACTAGATGACTGTCCTGTTGACCACTTCTATTTGGCCGTCTATTTTCAGATGAAAAGTTGTGCTCTTCTTCAATTTGGTGTCCATCAATTCCCACAGACTCGACCAAAATTTCCCAATAAATCAGGAGTCTTGATCAGATATAATTGAAGTGGGTAATCTAAAATGAACCCATACATGCTGAAAGAACAACTTTATAGTTTGTTCAGCTGTAATCTGTTTGTTACAGGGTATTAAAATACACATTTTGCTGAACCTATCCACAATAACATATAAATAGTCATGACCTTTTCTAGATTTAGGCAGTTCCCCAACGAAGTCCATGGAAACACTTTCCCAAGGATGAGAAGGAACTGGTAGTGGAGTGTACAAGCCTAGTTTTCTATTGTTGGGCTTGCTTTTAGCACAAATGGTACACCCTCTTACATATCTAGAAATTGTTTCATTCATTTTTGGCTAATAACAAAATCTTTGCAGCTGTGCAACCGTTTTACTTACACCAAAGTGACCTGATATTAGAGAAGTGTGTGCTTCTTGAATTATCTTTACTCTTTCAGTTTGTGGAATGTATAAATTTCCAAAATGGTACAAGAGCTGGTCCTTAACATGATAATCCAATTCTTCTACTTGTTTGCCATGACTTAAAGTTGCATATACATCTTTAAAATCTATATCTTGAGCATACTGTTCAATGTAGCTTTCATGCAATACTAAATTATGCTTAAGTATAGTAGATGCATTTATGATTGGTCTGGAAAACATATCTGCAACTTTATTGTGTATGCCCTTTTTATATTTTATGACAAGATGAAATTGTTGTAGAAAACCCATCCACCTATAGTGTCTTGATTGCTACAACTTAGTTTGTGAGTGCAAATATTGAAGTGGTTGATGATCAGTATATCTAACTGTCTCTTTGCCCATTAGGTAATGTTTCCACTTTTTCACACTCTATACTAATGCATACAATTCTTTATCATATGTGGGATAATTAACTACTGCAAAATTAAATGTCTCAGAATGATAATTACCATGTTGCATCAACACTGCTCCCATGGCATAGTCACTGGCATCCATTTCAATCTCAAATGGTCTTTGAAGATCGTGCAGTGCTAGTATTGGTGTTGTACTAATCTTTTATTTTAAGGTGTCGAAGGCTTTCTGCTGTTTGCCTGCCCACTGAAACACCTTGTTCAATGTTGTTAAAGCATGTAAGGGAGTTGCAATCAAGGAAAAGTTAAAAATAAACTTTCTCCAATACTGTGCTACTCCTGGGAAGCTTCTAACTTCTGTAGCAGATTTAGGTTTAGCCAGTTTACAATGAATGCAACCTTAGAGGGATCTATCTTCAATTCACCACCCGCTACAATATGACCCAAATAACTCAAAGAGGTTTTGCCAAATTCACATTTTGAGAGCTTAACATAAAGATTTTCTCTTTTCAAAACATCTAGAGTCTGCATTACATGCTTCAAATGTTCTTCCCATGTTTTACTAAATATAAGAATGTCATCTAATTATACAATGACAAAATCATCAATAAAAGCTCTGATTACATCATTCATTACTCTCATGAAAGTAGCAGGAGCATTAGTTAAGCCAAAAGGCATAACCAACCACTCATACAATCCCTGCTTTGTTTTGAAAGCAGTTTTCCATGCTTCTTACTCTGCAACTCTGACCTGATGATAGCCACTATGCAAGTCCAACTTGGAAAAATAAATAGCTTCTTTCAACTGATCTAGTAGATCATCTATGCGAGGAAGGGGATAACAGTTTTTTTATCGTTATCTTATTCAGTGCTCAGTAATCAATGCACATTCTCCATGAGCCATCTTTCTTTCTCACCAAGACAATTGGAGACCCACATGGCAATGTGCTAGGTCTTATGAACCCTTTCTCGAGCAGCTCCTGTACCTTCTTCTTGATTTCTACATTCTCTAAAGCGGACAACCTGTACATTCTGATGTTAGGAAATGGAGCATCTTGCTGCAAATTAATATCATGTACTATTTCCTTTTTGGGTGGCAGACCTTTAGGTTCTTGAAATATTATATCATATTTTGAAACAATTTTTTCTAAATCAGCTTGCTGTTTAGCATTACAACCCTCAAATACATTGGTTTTATCAAGTTTATTTTCCTTTACAACCATCAGTAAAAATTGTTTGCATGAATTTACAATTCTTTTCATCTTCCTTGAGTTTATGAGAGTATAATTATTCTTGAGTTTATGAGCTCTTACAATATATTCAATTCCATCTTTAACGAGTTGATACTTGTTTTCAGCTCTATAGAAAATAACTTTTCTATCATACAAGGACTTCCTAAAACAATTCCACATATATCCAAGGGAACAATATCTAACTCAACCTCATCTACAAATGCTGACCCAAAAGAAAACCTAAGTTTACATTGTCTAGTCACTTATAGCTTTGCTTTATCACATAACCAACCTAATGGATATGGTTTCTTGTGAGGTGTGGTTAGTAATCTCAGCTTCTTTACAATTGCTTCATAAATTAAGTTTACTTGTGAGCCACTATCAAACAAAGTATCAATCTTTTGATGCTTGGAAATAATTCTAATATGAAAAATCTCATGTCTTTTCCTCTCATTTTCTTCATTATCAGTAGATTGTTCAAAATTACTGGTAGATGCTTCAGAATTTTTACCTTTTATACCTGTGGTTGTGATTTTCGTTTCATCCCCTGAGTCTGACCCCAAATATTTTTCAATAGCTGCAACAGTCTTCTTTTTTTTGCCATCATACTTCTTGGGTCTCAGCTCCAGATGCGGAATCTAGCAGTGTTCATCATCATGCCCATCCTTCTTGCAGTGAGTGCATGAAGATTTGGTCTTTTGTATAGTATTTGTCTTCCTCTCTTTCCATTTTTGTTTTCTTTTTTCCTTATTCTTGCTTGCAGTGGGTTTTGATGATCCCCCAACTTCTCGGTTCACATTTTTGCCTCTAGCCTCTAGATGTGTAGCCTGAACAGATACCTCATCTATGCTAGTGGGATTAAACATGAGAATGGTGTGCTTTAAATAGCTGTGTAGACCACCTATATACTTCAACAAAGTTTCAGGTGAGTCTAAAGAAATTCCTAGAACCAAACCTCTTTTCCTAAATTCTTGGGTGTAGCTTTGTACACTTTGCCCCTTTAATTGTTGAAGAGTTTGCCAAGTCATCATGGCTTGCTACATGTAAGCTAGTGGATAGAACTATTTTTTAATTGCAGAAACAAATTCACTCCAGACAGAAAGAATTTTACCATGCTTCTTCATGTCAGCTTGTGTCTTGCCTTCCCACCATACCAAGGCAGTGCCTCCAAGGCGTAGGCTGGCCAGCTAAATCTTACTTTTGTCTGAATCGATCTTCTGCACTCTGTAATACACATCAATCTATCTAATCCAATTATCCAGCTTCTCTGCATTCAACTCTCCATCATATATCAGCAAATCTAATTTAATTAAAGATGCCTTCTACTTTTTATTTTCAGGACTATCAGGAGGTGTGGGAAGTTTTTCTTCTTTCCCTTTGCCTTTAGAATGGTCATGGAGGAGAGATTCTTCTACTCCTTTATCTTGTTTGGAGTTTGATGAATCTTCATCCCTACCTTTCTTAAATTCTCTATACATTTCTTCTACCATGGCTCTCATGGTCAAGAAACTGTCCATGAACTGGGAGTCTGATTCCAAGGGACTCTCTTCTGCCATTTTCCTCTTAGGATAGACTCTTCCAATTTCTGGGTTAGCTTCAACCAATTCTCCTTCTCCTAATTTGATCTTTGTCCTAGTTAGCATTCAACAAAAAAAATCCAGCACAAGTTTGTCTAACCTTAGTAACCTAGAGCCTTGATACCACTTGATCTGTAATTGATCTAAGGCAAACAATTAAGGTGTTACAGACTCGTGCATGGATGTGCCTATGCTATTTTATGCAACGGATCGATAAGATTGCAAAATACACAGGCATTGAAGCAGTTAAAGAAAACATAACAGGCAAACATGTAAAGACAACAAGTTTAATAAGGAGTTCACCCAATACTCCTGGGCTACATCTCCGGTCCAGCCTTCAGTGGTGGCCTCTCTATTATGTTTTCAAAAGCAGAGTTTTTACAACAGTGAGCTCAATTTGAGTCTCACATAGCATATACAAATCAGTAAAACTATACTTGGATCCCCCAAGTCTCTGGAGTACACAGACTCTCCTTATTGAAACTCGACCTCTATTGACCACAGTAGTATGAGCCCAATCTGAGACTCATACATGACAAGCATATACAGAGGAGTTCGCTTGAACCTCTCAAGCCTTCTCTAGAGTACACAGACTCTTTGACTCTCTCTAGCTCTGTCTGGCTCAATGTTGCCTTTGCTTCTGCAGGTCAGCACGACTTCTTCGCTCTGCTCTCAGCTTTCTGCTTCTAACTTACTTGCTTCTCTTTCTGTTAGTTCGTGGCTGTCAAGCCAATCTTATTTTTGACTGTTCGTTTTCACTTCCCAACATTCCAGTTTCCCTGCCTCTGTCCATCTGAATCACTCTGTTCTGCGTAATAATCACTGTATAATGCCTCACAAGGAGGTGCCCACCTATTTCATAATGAACTGAGTGTCAGTTCTCTTGGGCATTTTCAAAATGACCGTTTATTCCATTAACTCCAAGAATGCCCTCAAACATGACCTTATGCCAACGCATCGTCCACGTCAAACTTCAAATATGCAACTCTGCCTGTTAACCTCGTCAAATCCGGTCATCCATCGGAATGCATCTCCGCCGTTGATCTGGAGCCTCCAGATCCAACGGTCATCGTCCATATCAAGCGGATAAGTAACATGACGTTTACCCATCCGATGTGAGCGTTTTTCTTTCTCTTCCGCTGGATGTGTTGCACCCCTTGTGTGGCATCAGGCGGGACTCGGTTGAAACCGCTTACCGCTCGAAGCCCTTCCTATATTCTGCCAGTTTTTGTGAGACCTTGCTTCTGATGAAATCGACGCGATATCCATTGCATTTTATAACTTTTTGGGTCCAGGCACTCAGGGCTTTTCATTCTTTGAGGGGTTTGCTCTGCGATATGCAATTAGCGACTTGTGTCGCTAATCGCATATCAGAAACTATCCCTCTTTCTTAAATTGACCATTGATTTTGCTAATTTGTGGCAGCACGCGTTACCATGGGCCGACGGTCTACGCGCTTGACCAAGGGTCCTTGTTGCTCCGCGTTGTTCACAAATTTGCAATTGTTTCGAGAATATCTCTTATAAGCTTGATCTTTATAAGACTTTGAAACTTTGGCATGATTTTTAAAGAGTTCATGAAAACTTAGAGAGTGTTCTAGGATCCAATTTGGATTACCAGGAAGGGTGGAACCAACATGGTATTAAGATGATCAATCAGTATCATGTACAACAGAAAACAATGCAGTAAAGTAATATATAAATAATTGTGTCCCTTTTGAAAAGAATCTATCATCAAAGAGTTGTCATGTTAAAGATCATAACAAGAATGATATTGACTCACTTCAATAGAATCCATAATTCTTGTACTCATAAAAGTAGTGTACTTCATGCCATGAAAGGAAATCAGTAAAATGTGGTTGAGATGAACTAGGAATAATCCCACAAGAGGAAGGAGATGCTATTCACAACACGCAAAACTTCACAAGAAGAAAAAATGTTGTTCCAAAGAGGGAACAATAAAATCACTCTAAAACTGTTGTTCCCTTGAGGGAATAGCAAAAACTTAAAAAACACTCAAAAAGAGAGTTATTCCCTAGAGGGAACAACAAAAACTCTAAAAATGTTGTTCCATGGAGGGAACAACAAAACTCTAAAAAGTGTTGTTCCCCTTGAGGGAATAGGAAAAAAAAACACTCAAAAAAAGTGTTGTTTCCTTGAGAGAACAACAAAACTCGAAAAGTGTTGTTCCTTAGAGGGAACAATAAAGAAAAACACATGCGAAAAGTGTTGTTCCCTTTAGGGAACAGCAAAAAATGCAAACAAAAAAGTGTTGTTCCCTATAGGGAACAACAAAAAATTCACACGAAAAAGTGTTGTTCCCTGTAGGGAACAGCAGTTGTTCCTTGTATGGAACAACAAAAAATGCACTTGAAAAAGTGTTGTTCCCTATAGGGAACAACAAAAAATGCACACGAAAAAGTGTTGTTCTTATAGGGAACAGTAGCTGTTCCCTATATGGAATAGCAAAAAATGCACAAGAAAAAGTGTTGTTCCCTGTAGGGAACAACAAAAAATGCACTTGAAAATGTGTTGTTCGCTATAGGGAACAACAAAAAATGCACACGAAAAAGTGATGTTCCCTGTAGGGAACAACAAAAAATGCACATGAAAAATGTTGTTCCCTATAGGGAACAATAGTACAGGGAACAACAAAAATCCACACGAAAAAGTGTTGTTCCCTATAGGGAAAAGCAAAAAATGCACACGAAAAAGTGTTGTTCCCTATAGGGAACAACAGCTATTCTCTATAGGGAACAACAAAAGATGCACTTGAAAAAATGTTGTTCCCTATAGGGAACAACAAAAAATGCACACGAAAAAGTGTTGTTCCCTATAGGGAATAACAGCTCTTCCTTGTAGTGAACAAAAGCTGTTCCCTGTAAGGAACAACAAAAAATGCACATGAAAAAGTGTTGTTCCCTATAGGGAACAACAAAAAATGCACATGAAAAAAAATGCACACGAAAAAGTGTTGTTCCCTATAGGGAACAACAACTGTTCCTTGTAGGGAACAACAAAAAATGCACTTGAAAAAGTGTTGTTCCTTATAGGGAACAACGAAAAATGCACACGAAAAGGTGTTGTTCCCTATAGGGAACAACAGTTGTTCCCTCTGTTAGTGTTAGTCTTTCCAGCCTTCCTCCAGTGATCAAATGCGCTCTTACAAAGTGATTTTGAAGTGTCAAGGTCAAATTTTGTCATTTCAGTGAGTCTTCAAGCAAAATTTGGTCACTAGGCATTAGGTCTAGGGTTTGTTTTCACTCCTTTCAAAGTTGCCCAAATGTCAGTCCATGTCATCATTCAGCTGAGTGTATCATCATTCAGAGGGTTGTCATCATCATATTAGGTTCCATTGGGTCATGTTACATCTTGTTCATGCTTCAGTCGCACCTAGGCAAGCTCATTTCCCTCTCCTAGGGTTTTGATGGCAATATCTCTTGGACAGTCAAATCATTAGCGAAACTTGTATCCTGATGTTCATACACCTTCCCCTATCCTTAAAGTACCTTATCAAACACTTCCCATCCCTTAGATCCGCCAAATTCCTCATTTTTGCACAAACCCTAGTTTCTAGCTACAACCTGGCAATTTTCTAGGTTTGGCCTATGTTTTGCCCTTTTGGACCCCTTCCCCTCATTCAATCTCTGAGATTCCACTTTCCCCTATTTCCTAACATCCCTCCCCACTCCCAAAAATTTCCCCAAGAATTTAGAAGCCTCTTATCCTCTTCATTTCGCTCCATTTCGACAAAATTCCTTGTTTCACACATCGGGACAAGTTGCACTCAAATGATGTTCCAGAGCAATCAAAGATGAATTTTGGAAAACTGAGAGAGGTTTTTGTCCACAATATGCCAAAGAAGGAAAACATCTTTCACTTTTTGGACAGGTGTCATGGTTTTAGAGAAATGTCAAAATTACAATCGTCGGATCCAAGGAGGTTGGCCAAGGCACTAAAATGACGGAAAAGGCCCGATCCACTCCAAATTTTGGCCAAAGCCTCTTTGACTGAGCATGGTACTTTATTGGGGACTCTCAGCCCAAATTTCAAGAAATTTAGAGTAAATTTTGTCAATTGTGAATTTTTTGTGCCATTTGCAGGTTTTTCCCATTAACGGGTCTCACCCCCCGCGCGACCCTTCATCATGGCAACTCCATTTGACAAAAACTCAGCATTTCCAGATTTTTCATGCAAAGTTACACATGCTCATGGATGGACTTGAGATTTGGTGAAGTTTTGGGCCTCCAGAAAGTCAAAAAACTAGCAAAAAATGACTTTCTGCCACTTTTTTGAATTGCAGAAAGTAGTCTTGGGAGATTTGATTTTTGACATGGCAAATGAACTCCAAATTCACAAATTCCAGTTGGGTTGGAAAGTAGACTCATAGAACTTTCCAAAAAGCCTACGCTTTCCCAATTTGGACACCTACAAGTGCCCCAAATGTAGTCCCAAAGACGCGTGACCCGTCAGGCAGAGGCGCGCGACCCGTCAGGCAAACTTCTCCAAATTTCACTGTACAGCTCAGAAAAACGCAGTTTGACCCTGTTTGACTTTTTGGGGTGGATTATTAGGCTCTTTGATGTGATTATTGTACTTTTATTGACACTTTTACTCTTATGTACCTCTTCTAGAAGATTCATTCATGAAAAAGGTGAAAATTAAATGAATGAATTGGTTTCCTAGCTTATAGAGGCAAGTTGTTTTGACTACCTAGTTTGTAGTGCTTAGTTTAGAAGTGGTTGAAACAGCTCCTAGGATAGTGAGCTCGACCCATGGAGGTAGGGAAAGAGGTTAGATAATCTATATTATGTACTTTCTTGCTCATTTTCATGGTTGGACTCTTGAGGGATAAGCTATCATTGTATTATTCACTGTATCTCTGCAATTTTTGGCTAAGGAAGACCAGGGTTTTGCAGTCCTCTTTGGGATTCTTGTGGACTCATGTGTTGATGGTGTGTTTATCAATGTACTTGTAAGCTTGTTATGTGATTCATTTCCTTTCTTTTACTTCTGCACATTAAACAAATGAAGTGTTAAAGTAAGAATTCATGCTTGCCATGCTCTGCTTTTAAGTTTGTTTAATTTCAATGTTTTATACTGTCTAAAGAGAATTCAAAGTGATTGTTTGCTCTCTTTAGCTCCTCATCTTTCATTCCTGACCATTCACCTCAATGAAAAGCATAAATACTGTCTCCTACCTCGCCCCAAAGAACCCCCTACAGAAACTGTGTCCAATCCCTACACCCAAAATTGCCATCCCCTCAATTTGCCACCAAAAACCCTAAATCAAACTATTTGATCAGTTTACTAGCCTAATATCAGTGTTACCTTATTGGTCATCTCATCTATTGAAGATTTTACTGAGATAGACCGGAGAGAGCCTTCTCATGCCCCGTAGGGCTAGCTACGAGGCTAAATGGTTTGATGTTGCCTTGAGGTTTACCTTTCTCAGCCTGAGGTGAAACTTCAAGCGCTAACACCCTCTACGGAACAACAAAAAATTCACACGAAATTGTTGTTCCCTATAGGGAACAACAGCTGTTCCCTGTAGGGAACAACTAAAAAATGCACTTGAAAAAGTGTTGCTCCCTATAGGGAACATCATAAAATGCACATGAAAAAGTGTTGTTCCTTGTAGGGAACAACAAAATATGCACACGAAAAAGTGTTGTTCCTAAAATGCACACGAAAAAGTGTTGTTCCCTATTGGGAACAGCAAAAAAATGCACACAAAAAAGTGTTGTTCCTTATAGGGAACAACAGTTGTTCCCTGTTGGGAACAACAAAAAAATCACACGAAAAGTGTTGTTCCCTAAAAAATGCACACGAAAAGAAAAACAACATAGACAAGCAATCATCCCTACTGCTCTAAACAACAAAATGACAATCATACAAAAGAAGGAAAAGGAATAGAGCAAAACAAAGAAAAACAATCACGTCTCAAAATTAATTTTTTACGGAATTGGGGCTGCCGAAGAGTTGCCTTCTGCAACTGAAACTTTCATGGTGGGGTCCTCATTGTTCAATCACCAATGGAGCGGAAACTTCAATTTGAAGGCATCAACACCTGAAACACAAAAGCATAAGAGAAATCGTAAAAGAAACAACACATTATTTAAAAATCAGTATATAAATAAATAAATTAAGTTACAAGATCTATGATGTTATTACCTAAGGGAATATTAATTTATCAATGGAAAAAAATGATCTCTTGGAAAAATGTTTTGGAAGCAATGACATGAATCTTCAAATGAAAATCATTTTTTCATTTCTCCTGTTATGATTCCGTTAGGTAATGAATTAGATGAAATGTCCTTGTTTCATTAAAATTTCTTTCAAGAATTGCTCGTCCATAAATTGACCTTTTTTATTCTCCAAAGACCTGCAAAAAACGTGTTCTACCTGCAATAAAACATTAAATCATGGAGAAAGAGAGGTGATCAGGCTCCCATAATTCAATAATTATGCAAAAAACTAACAAGTAGTTACTCTGTAAAACAAATCCACGGAAAAAATAACAAAGTAAAATTTATTTGTCACCTGCGGGAGAGTAGTGGTCGACCATACTAACCAGCAGTGTTTTAATCACAACTCCTTTGTTTTTGGTCCGATTTGAGTGATTCAAAAGCCAAATGAGAGATAATTCAAATTTATATCACCAATAGAAACAAGTTTTGAAAATTCCATGATATGATATGTCAATTTTACTTAGAACAACCTGCATAATAGAGTCATTTTCGATTTCCCCACTTAGAACAACAATGGATATTTTAAGCATAGATTTTTCGTTTAGTGATGGATTCGAATGATTCAAATTGGAAATTAAATTATATTCATTTATTTATCTCTAATAGAAACTTGAAAACAAAAATAATTGATGGGTCAAATACTCTAGTGAACAGTCGGAAAAATAGAGTTTTAAGAGTGCTGATTTACAATAGACAGTCAGTATTTTGGTCATAACTTTCTCATACGATATCAAAAATGAGTGATTCAAATTTCCTTGTAAACTAGATTCATAGGGGAATATTTCTTAGAATCAGGTTTTCAAAATATAGTCATTTAGGCCTCCACAAACTGACTGTCCCAACTCTGTTCCTGAGCTACCTACTAGACACCCAGTCAATGTTTTGGTTATAATTTTTTTCGTTTCAAATCTAAATTGAATGATTAAAATTGGGTTGGAAAGTATATATCAAGGGATACTTAGGATAAAAATATGTTTTAAAAATATAGTCATTTAGGCCTCCAAAAACTGACTATCCCAACTCTGTTCCTAAGCTTCCTACTAGACTCCCTGTCAATGTTTTGGTTATAACGTTTTTATTTCAAATCCAAATTGAGTGATTAAAATTGGGTTGGAAAGTAGACATCAAGGGCTACTTAGGATAGAAATATGTTTTAAAAATATTCCCTTTTGGTCCTTCAAAACATGACTGTCCTGACTATGTTTTTAGAAATTTCATCAAGCCCACAAGCCAAAAAATATGATATTCAAGAATTTTTTCCAAATTGGTGATAAAAATGAATATGAGTGTTTGTAGAACTGTTATTTCCATTATAATTCATCTACATACACAAATGAATTAAAACATTTATCACCGATGTTGATTTCCACAGTGTGTTGCAACAAAAAACAACTATTTTTACATAAAAACAAAATGTATTTATTTATGTCCTTATTTATTTTATTTTTTACACTAACCTACTCTGATTTGAAAAATGAATATGATTACGTATAAGAGTACTTCCAGTGGAACCATTTTCGAAATAAGGCTTCAAGTATGTACATACCCAAATTTGAAAAATGCATGTTAATAAATATTAGGGTATGAGAAGCCAACTTCCCTTGAAAAGATGGTGTCAAAAATTGTTGAAGTATGGAGTGATGCTGCAAACAAAAGATGGAATGAAACCAATATTCAATATATCCTTTACTTTCTTGATTTCCTATAGCCATCATATCATGAAGTTCTTGAGCTTTGAAAACAACTTGCTGATGCAGACTAGAAGAAACCTCATTTTCTTCCATAACTTCAACAATTTTTGAACTTGAAACATTTTGAATTTCAATATAAGTTTTCTCTAATGGTGCATGTGAGATAGAATGGGTGGAAAGGGTGGATAAATTTTGCAGTTCAACACTGTAAGCATGTTGTACTGGTTTATTATGGTGAGGGTGTGGAATGAGTTGAGCAGAGAATTGTGTAGGGAATGGAGCATTTTGATGATGTAGTTGATTGGGTTGAGTTGATGATTTTGATAGGCAAGCAAGATGTTGTGGAAGAGCTGGTGAAGAATATGGAGGATGTGTTTGTGCTACAAGATGAGGGAGAGTAGTCATGCAATCATAAGATGAACCATGCCAAACTTGTAGACAAGATTTGTGGGGATTATATTGAGATAAACATGGTTGCCCTAACACGAGTATTCCATAATGGATTATGCAAGTAAGAGAATGGATAGGAATTATTTTGTACCATACATGTAGGCCACGATTTCCATGGTTTTGACCTTGTTGCAACTTCCCCATCTCTTTGATATGCTACTTCCATCCTAGATAAGGAAGGACAACTATTTATGGGATGCTCCTTTCGGTAACGAGGGCAAAACACTTCGTCAAATTCTCAATTTTTCTAAACCTGCAAAACATCCAATTTTTAATTTAGAGAGCTAATAAAGTCAACTTTAAAAATTTCAAATAAAACATTGATTTCAACTCTTATGTCTCCTATTCTTGTAGTAGATTTAGAAAAGAAAGAAGAAAATTCTCTAGGATTCTTACCAGCCTTGGAGATTCCTCTTGAATACCTTATGCACAATTCACAAACATCATCATATGACAATTGAAAAACATCACCTTTTCCTATCAGATTTAAGAGTTCTAAAAATTCATCTTTGATTCCTTTAAGAAGGAGTGTTTTTAAGGTCTCTTTTTCCAAATACTTATGCTTTGATTTTTGAAGGTTGTATCGAAATCGCTCCACATAGTCCTCCAAGCTTTCATCTTCCCCTTGTATCATATCGAAAATATCTTCATTGGATTTGTGGTAGTCTTGGTACTTCTTCAAGAATATGTTCTTCATGTCTTCCCATGTTTGGATGCAGTTCCCACCTAGGCTCATGAACCATCGGAGCGCTGCTCCTTTTAGAGTAAGAGGAAACACTTTCAACCTTTGATCATTAGTATAATAATCATATTATCTACAAATTATTTCAAACTCAAATAAGATTGTATCTATATCTTCATTTGTCAAACCATGAAAATTTGGTAGAGAATATGGGGGAATTATGTGCATTTGTGTCACTCCTCCTAGATCTTTGATAGGTAATTCAAAAGTTGCAATGTGAGCCATTTCTTACCATAATAGAAGATGTTCTTCATGTGTTTATTTGAGGCTCCTCCTTCAAATGTTCTTGTCAATTAGTTAGTGAAATGGGTGGTCCTTACATCACCACTTGAGTGGAATTATGAGATTTTTTCAAAAATTCTATCTCTAATATTCCTACTTCAATTCCTACGCAATTCTGCTGAAAAGCAGGCGGAGGAGCAAGCACTTTACTTGCTCGTTACGCAGGTTCTTACTTTCCATTTTTAATACCCAATTCTTTCACATCAGACAAACATCAAACACCTACTTCAACTTCTATGCAATTGTGTTGAAAAGCAGGCGGAGGAGCAAGCACTTTACTTGCTCGTTACATGGGTTCCTACCTTTCATTTTTAATACCCAATTATTTCCCAGTGGCAAATATCAAACATACATCTCTCTCTGTGAAATGGAAACACTCTCCCCAGTAACGACGCCAAAATGCTGGGTCCTGCCCATGTTGGTTACCTCCCCGAACATCAAATAGAACCTTTCATGTAAAATTGTTATAACGACCATCGCACTCACATGCACTGTCCCACTGGGTGTTGTACGTGTTATATTCCCTTGTGTGTTGTGACTACCGCATCCATGTGGATTGCTCCTCCGGAACTTGTTCATGCCCTATTGTGTTGTGTGTCTCTAACAGAGTTGGGACTTCCTCCCTTCCAACTGGAGATTCACTCCCACCCTCTCTTTGTGCTATGAAAGAACCTTGATGTTGGGTGCTAAAAGGTGTCTTTTAAAACTCCTAATTGTATCACATTAATTATCAACCTGGGTAAGCCTTTTTATTTCAAGAGTGTACACAATATGTGCAAACTACAAATCCAAAGAGTAATGCTTTTTAAGTTGAACTATAAAACTTGATACAAGAGTAACTGGATGCAATTATAAATCTCAAGCTGTAACTTTTAAAGGAAATAATACATCTAAGCATCAGGACTTAATCTCAAGCAAAACCATAATCAAATCTGAAGCAAGCAATTCAATTGAAAATAGCATCAACCGAGAGCATAGTAGCAATAACCAATCTCTTCTTAGTTGATTCAATCTAAATCACACTCAATCTCAACTAAGCAATCCAAATAGAAATGATGTCAACCGAGAGTTCAATAGCGATAACCAAACTCTTACAGCTGATTAAATCAATAGGATTCACTGTCTTAACGGCTAAATAATTTAATCTACAGGAAGCATAAATAGAATCAAATGACAAAGCTGCGAAGCACATAAGGTTAGAATTAAAGAAAGGTAAACTAACTGCAATACATGAAATCAGAAAATAGCAAACAAGATAAACTAGCAGAGAATGGAAAAACATCAAACCAATTAAACTCGTGTGAATTAGAAAGATATAACACAGAGAATCGCAGTTTGATCCACCAGGGGTCGGGCCCTAGCCACCAGTGAATACTGTTGAGCTACTTCAAAGAATACGAATGAACAACAACGTAGATTATGTATTAACCATTGAATTCAATCCTCATTACAGCTCGATGTGTCCTTCAGAATAACATTCTGTATATTACAATTGAGGCCCCCAATGAAAAGTTAAATCCCTCCATTATATCTCCTCCTATCCTATCCTATCTATCTCTAATCTAATCTCTAACCTCTAATAATCCATTCCCCTCTTTGATCTCTGTTCCGATTTAAATACATAGAGAGAAAAGAGAAGTTACAACCGAGATGACTAAAATATGATTCCCATTACAAAGTTGGATTGTTCACAACCAATTGATCAGCAAGATAATATCTGAAATATCTTTCCATCAGCATTCAACAGGAACAGGTCGAATTTGGTATTGCAACAGAGATAATTTGGAAAATGGAATTATATGATAAATCATGATAAATGACGTGATAAAGAAGGGTAGAAATGGATGAAATAGGTGTTAAAAAGTGATAATAATAATGATAAACTAGCGCCCAACACTTGACACAAGTAACATGAGCACTCACCAGGCAGGTGAACCTAATTATTCGAAGACAAAGAAAGCCACTCTCTCGTGCTAGCAAGAAAGAGCTAAGGCAAACATTTAAGATAATGGCAACTGGACCATCATACCGGATGGGACTCCCACACCAAACGATGTGAGGTTTAGTTGGGACTTCATACTGGGGAGATCCCCTGAATGTTGGTGGGTCTAGCACCATCAACACCTTCATTTTGTCTGACATTATGTGAATATGTGTTAGATTCATGAACATGTATTTGAAAAGTTGTTATCTTAAGACTAGTATTTGAGATAAGAGGTTGAGTTTTAATCTTGTAAAAGCATGAATAAATGCATAAGTTAATGCCACGTGATTCAGGCATAAAATTTGGTCACCAGTTATAGCTGGATTCATCAAGATAATTGGGGTCCTTTGAGATATGGTATGGATGTGTTCAGTTGTAGTGCATTGTGCTTAATACATCAAGGTAAGTAACTGGTCTATTGCTATATTTATTAATGCACTAAAAATTGTGTGTTTATGGCAATATGATGCAAGGAATTCCATGGCAAGAGAGAATTCCATGAAATCTTAAAGAAGGCTCATGTTGAGCTTTCCCTTGGAAGCATAGGGAACCATGGGGTTGAGTCATGATGTTTGTTGAAATTTTTGTGCTTTTGGTATTTTTTGATTTGTTTGTGCTTGATTTTTTGTTTTTTATTGCGTCTGGTGCATGGCCATGCCATTTTGTTTGTGGTATTGTATTGTTATTTATTTTTCATGGTTTTCTTCTTGTTCTTTACTTTTATATTTTTAGGGCCTGTGGAATTGGTTGGGGAAAGAGTAAAGATAATGGAGCTCAGGGAGAGCTAAATGAAACCCAACAAGTAATGTAGGACCCAGATGAAGCCTGATGTATGATTAAAGGGTAGTTGAAGGAAAGAATATGACAACCAGCTGGGCTGGTTGGGTCCATTGGTGTAAATGGAAGATGGTAGGATAATCATGAGAAAGGTAATAGGAAAGGTAAAGTGAATGGTTCTGATGTATCCGATGCCTTGGTTAAGTTGGGAGCTATTGTTCTCAATATTGTGCATGTGATGCATGGATAAATTGATTTCTCTTAACCTTTATCTTATGAATGATCATAATTGTGTTGTGATTATGAACATGCTAATGATTATATACATATATGTATGTATGCCATTGTCTAGCAGGGTCATCAAGGATCATGATTGTTTTATGCTAATATTTATATGTATATATGTATGTATGTATGCCACTGTCTGACAGGATCGTCTGAGATCATGTTTGTGGAGGAATGGTTTCTTATGCAAGTGAATGGCATGAATAGGTTCTTGTTTTTATGAGGAATCAAGTGGGAATAGTAGCCCTGAAAATTCGATGAGGTTAGTATCATGTGGATAAGATTTGATATTATATGCTTATAATTATGCCCATGTTTATTTTATGGATAGGTAATTCTGAGAGATACATCAGCGAAGTGAAAATAGTGCAATCTACGACATGCTGGGACAAACATGGATAGTGGAAAGACACTAGAAGCAAGGTTTCTTGATAGAGACAGTGTGGTCTATGGATGTGCAGTACTAGTGTTGTGTACATGTTGTACATATGGTGTTGTGTACATGTTGTGTTGCATACATGTGGTTTTCTGCACATGTTGTAGATGTGGTGTTGTGTACATGTTGTACATGTGGTGATGCGTACATATTGTACATGTGGTGTTGTGTACATGTTGTGTAGGTTGTGCTATCTACATTTAGTGTTGTGTACATGTTGTGCAGATGGTGTTGTGTGTAGATGGTGTTGTGTACATGTGGCGTTGTGTATATTTTGTACATGTGGTGTTGTGTACATGTTGTGCAGGTGGTGTTTTGTACATGTTGTACATGTGATATTGTGTACATGTCATAGATGTTGTGTTGTGTACATGTGGTATTGTGTTAATGTGTATTGTGTAGTTTTTTAATCATGACATGTGTATTCATTGTGTTGTACACTGGGTGTGGGTGTATGTTGGTGTTGTACACCAGGTGTAGGTGTATGTATATGGGTTATATAATGTGTTGGGATAAGGAGGTATGGGACTGTCTGGGCCCTTGTTACTAATATTGAGGGTTGAGGTAGTTTAGTCTTCTGGATGCCCTTGTTGTTGATATTGAGGGTTGAGGCGGTTTAGTCTTTGGATGTCCTTGTCGTTGATATTAAGGGTAGAGGTGGTTTAGTCTCTTGATGCCCTTATTCATAATAAGGGAGGAGGTACTTTAGTCTCCAGATTCCCTTGTTTCTTGAAGAGAAGAGAAGGAACTAGGCGCTTGTCGAGTTTAGAAACCAATCTATGTGTGTGTATGTGATTGAAGAGAAAATAAGGCACTAGGTGCTTGCTAGGTTTGGTGACCAATCCGGTGTGTGTATGAGATTGAAGAGAAGAAAAGACACTAGGTGCTTGCCAGGCTTGGAAAATAATTCAGTGTATGTAAGGAAAGGACAAAGAACAAAGGCAAAAGAAAATAATCATTCGAAAGATAAGTATTAGTACTTCAATTCAGTTTTTAATTATGCACATAGTTTATGATTTTGATTTATGATGGTTGTGTTTTGAGCTAACCAGATGCAATATGTTTATACATGATGATTAGAACAAAGAGCTAGTTTGACTTGTTGTGATAGAAAGTAAACAGAAATTCAAGTATACCTTATTGACCGGTCACCAATGAAGTATGCTTTGAATTTATTTCAATTCCTTTTGGTATAATGACAATTATTTTCTTGGTACAGGAAATCAGGGAAATGTTTGGTTTGGGTGGCTGAAACTAAATACAAGAATTAGCAACAACAACAAAAAGTAATTGGAACAGGCAACAGTATGTTGGTAAAGCATTCATGAAAAAAGCCATTGTGGGAAATTGGTACCCAATAGTGTCCATTGATTTCCATGGGCATGCTATGATGGGTATGATGGTTTTGAGGTAGAGATATGCCTTGGTTTTTGGACCTTACAATGCGAAGAAACCTTGCTAAGGGATGGATCGATCGAGGGACCATGTAGCAGAGAATTGGATGCCAGGGAACTTGGAAGGTGAGTGACTGAATGAAAGGGGGTGACTAGTTGCCTAAGGGACTATGTAGCAAAGAAGGGAAGGCCAAGAAATGAATTTGTTTTGTTCATTAGCATTTCTAGATGGAATCAGAAACACATTGGGAGTGTGCCTAGAACAATGAGTTGGTAATTGGTCATTGAGGGAATAGGTAGCACAAGGATCGTAGTGCTGGACATTGGATGTAGGCTTGACTTTGGCAGTGGATTATGGACTTCTTGGGAAGTAGGTGAATCCTAGTATTATTTTGAGGGTGGAGGTGTGAGCCTTTGGATTCCCTTGTTGCTAATGCAAGCATTGTATCCTTTTATTTGTTGGTTAGAGAAAATGTGCACATGTGTATATGTGTATATTATTGTAAATATTGTATTGAGATGGTTTATAAATCTCCATGGACAATATGTTTATTTGTTGGTTAAAGAAAATGTGCATAAGCATATGTGGTTGTTATTGTAAATAACGTAATGATTTGTATTATAAAGCTCTAGTAAGTGGTATCTTTGTCATATTGGTCATGGTTTTTAGCAGTTGTTTATTGTAAATACTGCATCAAGTTGGGTTATAAAGCTACATAGGAAGTATGTTTTGTTTTTAGCAGTTTTCTAGTCATATGTGTCATAGAACACTCAAGAAAGTGTTCCCCCAAGGAGGAGGGGTTGGTAACAACCCAATATTAAATTTCATGTAATAAAGGTTAATAAAGGCAAAATAAGACCAAGGTCATGGGACACGTATTCCAAGCTAAATGGTGGGTAAAACATCACATTGGGGGTCAATTTTGGTTTATTTATGGCTATAGAAATTAGCAAAGGCATTGACAAAGGCAAAGAGGCAATAATTGGCAATTAATTGTGGAAATAAAGGAAAATAGGAGAAAAGGGAGGTGAAGAGGCACATATTTCCATGCAAAGGAAATTAGAGAAAAATGAAGGAAAATGAAGAAAAAGGAGACATCAATGACAAAAAGGAACCTGAGAATGAGTTGACAGCTTTTTCCCATATTTGGAGTAGGTGTAGAAAAGGAAAGAGAACAAGCACTTAGACTAGAAATCAAAGGAAGGGAAAGGAAAATCAAAGAAAAATAAGGAGAAGGTTGGATCTGTATCTTCAACATGAAGATTTTTCATTTAACAGGTTACATGTGTGGTTTCCTATCTGAGGTGTGAATGCATGGCACATGCATTTGTTTATTTGGTTCATTTGTCATCATTGGCATTAGTTTTTCCTAGTTTGATAGTGATTTCAATCTTTCCTTACCATTTCGTAGATTTCCATAGTGTGATGGGATTCATTTCCTGGTTCAGCTTTGGATTACCGAATGGTTTTGGAACCGAGTTAGGTGGTCTCAATAAAATTCCCAAGGGTTGGGGGTGAATATGGTTTTCTATGGGAAGCCCTGGATAGGTGGGTGGAGACAGGAAAATACCTCAAGGTATCGTGAAGAATTTTTGAGGCATCCAAGCTTGTTTTTCTTTTGTGATCTCTTGATCAGCTTTGGAAAGATCGCGGTAGGTTGAGGGTGGAGTTCGTCTAACCTCTAGAGTCCCAATTTCATTATGTCTTGGTTTATCCCATGAGATCCCACATTCATGCTTGGAATATGGCACAAGGGAGATTGGTTGAAAGAAATATTTAGTTAAGCCCAATCTATTGTCGGGTGGTACGTGTAAGTCCCTGACTTGGTTGGTATTTTCATATATTAATAAGATTTATTTTCCTATTATGATTTATGAGCACTTGTAGTTGTTATTATGTGGGTTCTATGGTTGTTTTGTCATGCTTAATATTCTAGTTATATGTTGGTTATAAGAATGGTTTTAGGATGTGCTCTATCTATGGCTCTTGTTCATGGTTTGATAAGTATTTGAATGGTTGATGATTGCATGGGCTAACAAGTGTTGTTTTGGCTAATTAAGAGGGAATTAGACCTTCTTGGGGATTTCTAGATCAAGTTTATAAATTAAGATCAAATATGCATTCATGACCTATAGCTTCTATGTTTGTCATATGTTTGACGTAATGCATGTCATGCTAGACATGGTTAGGTCAAATTCTTGTTCAAGTTATGAATGATTAGTGTTATTAGCACCTTATTTATGCTTCTAAGAAGTTACAGGAAGTTCTAGGCAGTGCTTTGGAGACTAGCTTAAAAAGTGGCTCAGATCCCAGAACCGTAGGCACAAAACTAGAGTTGTTGGGCCATAACTACATGGAGGCAAGCCTATGAGTGATGTTATAGCATCATAACTACATGGAAGCAGTGTCAAGGGTGCGGTTTTTGATCTAGGTCATTGAAGAAAGATTCCATGTCAGGGATTGGTCGCCTGGGGTGGTTGTTTAGCTCCAGGGTGGTCTGCAGCCCCTGAGGCATTAATTTTTCATAGGGTTATATTGTTCTTTTCTTTGATAATTGGATTTCTTCAATAACACATTAGGTTCACCCCATAACATCATAAAACTATTCATATTTACAAAATTATTCATCATCATATGAAACTATACAAAAATAACAATATCATCATCATTAATGCAACAAAACATAAAGGAACAATAGAAGAAAATCGTTCACAGATAGAGACACCAGGATTTGTCAGAGACCAGGGAAAAATCCACTGTGAGGAAAACCCTTGATAACTATTCTTCTTAGATTGTCACCAAATTATTAAGAAAAAAGAGAGTATAATTATCGATATATTCATCTATGTAACTAACTAGCAAAACAACTAAAACATTCATGAAATAAACCCAACAATATATATGATCACAACTCAAATTCTAGAGACTGTAATGAACTATCATTATCAACAGTCAAATGTCAAACCTTGTAGTCACTAAGAAAAATCTTCAGAATACTAAGATTTCATATTTTAGATATCGTTCACACGAAGAAGGTGTCATGGGAGCGATTACATCTTTCCTAGTGACTCCCTTAAGCCTGACATATGAGCAACTACAGTTAGATTTAGACTATGAAAAACCTAAACCCTAGTCGCATGGATGGAGAGTCATCTATGTGACTAGAAGGATCTAGTCACATGGATGAGCTTCTATGTGTGTGAATACAGTCAAATAATTCCCTTTTTGTGCCTGCGACTGGGGCCCAAAACCATAAATCAGAGATGTGAACCTCAGACCCTGCAATTTCACCTTAGAGCGAGATCCTCCACAGATGAGCCTCAGACCTATGCGAGCCAAAAACCAAGATAGAATAGTGTCTCATCATTGTGTCTAAATAAGGTATAGAGTGCTTGTCTTTATAGCCTTTCAAGGTGTTCCACTTTGCTTTAGGGCCGACCTTATCAATTGTGCACATGTGGGATTTTCTTCATAAGTACGCTTTCCCTTATCCAATTTGAGTGATCTTTAGGTTGATTTTGGTCCTCTCAAAAAGAGGAATTAAATGAAATAAATTTATCCATACGATGAGTTGTAAAAAAGTGTAATTTAACTGCATTTACATGTTTTAAAATGAGGAAGTTCAGAAAGGTTTCTGTTTGTATGCCCCACTTCCTTGACTGGAACTTGGAGGTTGAGTCATGTCATAGTAGAAATCCACTTCAAATTTCTCGGGGGAGCTTGGTAAATGTCGGGAGGGTCATGTTACATATACACATTGGTCACTGAGCATGCTAGAAAGGGGTGTGCTTATGGATACATCAAGGACTGAGCATGTGTAAGCAAGTGGTTTCGACAGTTTGAATATTAGCAGAAGACTTAAACAGTTATCATAACATCAAATGAAGCGACAATGGGAAACTTGAAATCACACATAATAAAGTCATAGGAAGGCTCGAAAATTCAAGTGTAGGAAAAAGTTTGGAGCGTGTTTGTTGCAGCGACAACATGTTGTAATAATCCATATTTATTACCTTTAAGTTACTAAGTTGAGCTTTGTTGTGAGTTTGGCGTGTGTGTATGTTGCGTTGAGTAGGAACCTCTTGAGAATGAGAATATTTCCTCCACATTTCTAGAATATCCATGCCTCCTATTGTTGCATTGCATCTTGGGGGTTCGTGGTGAAGAAAATTAACCAAAGAGCAGGCAAGGAGGTTCACTAGTGGGTTTGAGTTAGCAATGTTTCATAAAGTATGTGGGTATCGATAGATAGAAGGATTTCTCCATTTTCAAAGTGAAATTTTCTAGATCAAATTGATCTTCAATTAAATCCCATTCAATATTAAATTGGTAACAACATTGTGTTATTGTAAAGAAAAATATTAGTATTTGATATGTCATTTCCTATAATTTTTTATCAGCATAATTTGGAAATTTAATATTATCCTTGGATTTTTAATTATGTAGAAGATATAGATCTATTAAAGTTTGGGTGATTGTGTAAATTTAACTATTATTATACTCACTATATATGGTCCAGTGGACTTCATTGTATAATGTTGATGTAAACTTCCATTCGTGATTATACTCAATAGAAACAAAGATGAGATTGAGGTAGATTATTACATTATATATTTGTAGTATAAAATATTAAAGGAACAACATTATTGTTGGGTATGTTGGTAGTTGTTCTCATTGATCTCAAGTCTAGTCATTGAGGTCAAGTTCAGTGGTTATTAAGTATTCATGCAATATTCTCATGTTGTTATTGATGCCTTGGTTGCTTCATGAGTATTGGAAGTCTAGTGTGTTGTGTTTGTTGATTGTTGGATGTGTAGCCTAGTAGCCTACATTTGAAGGCATTTTTTCTCTATGGGTAACTTATTCAAAAGCACATGAAAACTGATTGGTTGGATAACCCTCTCAGACAAATTTCTATTGGTATATGGAACTTAGTCTAACTCTTCATGAATGAAGAGAAAACTTGAGTTTGAGCTAATGGCCTTCAAGAAAGACATGGACCCTAGTGGACCCAAAATTGAAGGTGGAACCTAGATGACATCACAAGATGACTTAGAAAAGATAGGTTTCAAGAAGATGATGTGGTACAATGAGGTTAGGAGACATGGTAGGTGGATTTGGTCTTCTTGGGTGGACAAGTGGCCCTTTTCTGAGTGACACGTCATAGTGGCGTGGAAGGTTGTGATTTGGTAGTGACATAGACATGACATGACCCATCATCCATAAGACACAAGTGCAGAAGAAAAAATGGAAAGTAATGGACCTAATTAACCTCTGTGGTTCCACGTTGCATGGGCACATATGAAAAAAAAAATCAGACTGACCTGTTAAAGCATGGATACACAAGGGGGCCATGAAGTGACATATCCACGTCATATTTGATCAACTCATGAGATCACTTGCCATGGTCCAAAAAGGTAGTGGTTATTTAAACTACATATATGAAAATTTGTGGACCACCCCATTAAAGCTAAAATAGGAGAGGGGGGCTCAATATGATGTCCCTACCTTCAATGTGATCGGATCCCTAGCCATTCCTTGGAAGGTGTTGGTTATTTAAATTTGGGCAATCCGTAGCGGCCTAGGTGATCAGGTGCTCAAACTTATGCTCAAAAATTAAAGCATCAGAATTTCATTAAACTCAGCTTCAGATTGAAGATCTCATCATTCTGAATCTAACGATGTGAATGACACTCAAATCCAAGCTCATATGCAAAATTTAGAGCAAGTCAAAGTCTATTTTGACTTGGACACGTGGAAAGATTGGATGATGTGGCAAAGTCCTTCAACAAATAAGGAGGAGCCAAGTGGCAAGCTTCCATTGGCCCCCCCCATGTCACAAATCACAATCACTAGTAGGTCAGCAAGAAATCGGCCCTCGAGTAGGAAAGGATGTGATGTATAAGCTAGAGTTGCGATTGCGATGGATCACAATCATAGATTGGTGAAGGGAACAACACTACAGAATCAGCCCCAATAGGTACTAGGTTATGATGCGATATCGTAATCACAACCCGCAAAAGGCAGAGCCCTACATTTTATTACTGCTGATTCACTGACGATTGTGATGTGCAATGGGATCTCAGATGCAATAAGTTATGCATTCTGGTTAATAATCCCGTCGGGTCCACCGATATTGCAATCGCACAATCGCTCGTTTTGTTCACAAGACCATAAGACTGCCCAGTTTTTACGCAGATTGAGATATGTGATAAAGACAGTCAGTGTCGACACATTATGGCCCGCTACGCGGAAAAATTCTCGCTCAATTAGCGGATTTTGGAGCGAATTTGTGGGATTATGTCAGTTTTGGAGAAATTTGTGGAACGAATAGTAGGAGAACTATGAGAAGTCATAGCGTCTGCAATTTTCCACCAAATTGGTTGTAAAAAAAGTCAATTCTAGCAGTTTTGGTTATTTTGAACTCATTGAGACATGTTTCAAAGGCATTTGAGCATTGTAAACACACTTTTCTTATAATTTGGAGCATAATAGAGAAGCCCAAGCATTGGAAGTTGGACCAAGGAGACGTAGCCCAGGAGGGGTGAACTCCTCATCAAATCTCTATGTTGTGTGTTATATTTTGATGTTCTTTGTTGTTATTTTGTTGTTGTTCAACATATGTTTTATGCTAAATTGTCTATAACATTTACATAAGAAACTCTCATGGGAATGAGTTAATTAGGCAAAAATGGTGAATCCTTAAGCACTTGATAAGAATATGATAAGCATCTTGGTTTTTATTCTGAATGGGGAATTAGAACAATATTACTAATCTACTCCATTTCAAATCAAGTTGGTATTGGAGAACTAGTTTTTTCTTACTAGACTTGCTTTGTGAAAGAATGATTTTAGTGTTTGCAAGTTTATGTCATGCTTACAAGGTTAAAACCCAAAAGAGGAGAAGGAAAGCTAGTTTGAAGCCCTCAAGTCAAGTCAAGGGGAAGAAGAGCAAGGTTGCCACAATCTCCAACACCAATTCAGCCTCAAATTGCAATTCACAATCCAGAGATCATGTCTCATGAAGGAGAACCTACAAACATGACAGAATATGAGAAGACCTTTAGAAAGGCTTTCTTTGATATGACATAGATGTTGAAGGTCCTCTATGAAGAGAGGAATAGCATATTGCAAGGAGAAAGTCCCAAACCTCCCAATGGAGAAGGTTCTTCCGGAGAAGGTAATGGAAAAGGAGGTAGTGGAAAAGGAGGTAATGGGAATGGAGACAAAACTCCACCCTCTCCACCATCTTCTTCATATTCTTCTTCACAAGCACCTTCACACTCTTCCACTAATACAACCCTTACTCATACTCATCATCATTCTTCAAAAGGAACTAGTAAATCAACTTTTCTAAACCTTGATGTTAAATTTGAGTTGCCCATGTATAAAAGTGAAGTGAATGAAAAGAAGCTTGATAATTGGATTTGTCAGTTGGAGGTCTATTGTAGGATTCAGAACCTTCAAGAGGATGATATCAAAATTCAGTTGGCTTGATTGAGAATGGAGGGTGCAACACTCATTTGGTGGGAAGCAAGGACTCAAGACGAGATAAAAAAACATAGTAAGATCTCTATTACTTAGTCTGATTTCATTGCTGCTATAAAGATACAATTCTACCCTTTAGCTCATGTGAAAAAAGCTATCATGAATTGGAAAAATTTTAGACAGTTAAAAGGTCAAAATGTGTAAGAGTATACTCAGGAGTTTAGGAGAAGAGATCTTATGCTAGGAGTAGACTTGCAGTCACAAGATACTTTGTTGAAATACATAGGAGGCTTGCATAGATATCTTCAAAACACCATTCTTATGTTTAATCCCACAAATATTGATGAGACCTGTGTTCAAGCTACACACCTCGAAGCAAGAGGGGAAAATGTACAAGAAGAAGGTAATAAGAAGTCATTCCAGAGTGGTGAAAAAGGAAAGAAATATAAAGGAAAGCAAAAGAAATATGCTTCTCTTAAGAAAGAAGGGGAGAAACCCGTGTGCAAGAATTGCTCCAAAGAGGGCCATGATGAAGCACATTGCTAGAAGCTTCATCCTAAATTAATACCAAAGAAATTTAACAATAAATAGAAACAGAAGACAAATGCTACTATACAACAAGACTTGGGTTCCAACTTAAGTGATGAAACAAAGATTACAACCATAGTCACTAAAGGAAAAGTCATGGCAAAAACTAGTAAAGAGGAAGTCGTGGCAAGCACCAATGCAACAAATAACTCCAACAATGCTTCAAATGAAGAAAACATAATTGAGTTGTTCCATATCAGAGTTATTTCCAAATACATCAAGATTGATACACTGTTTGACAATGGATCTCAGACAAATTTAATTTCTACAGACTTGGTCAAGAAGTTGAATTTGGAAACCGTACCTCATCATAAATTGTATCCGTTGGGTTGGATAACCAAGGATGCAAATCTTCAGGTCACAAGGAAATGTGTTTTCAGGTTTTCTATTACTGCCAATTTCATTGATGAAGTCGAATTAGATGTAGTGTCGCTGGATATTTCTGGAATTGTGTTGGGAAGCCCATATCTGTATGATCGGAAAGTCATTTTCCATAGATTTGAGAACAAATATCATTTGTTCAAAGATGGAGTGGAGTATATTGTGAGAGCCCATTGTAGAAAGCTTAATATGTCTTTAGCAAACGCAGGGAAAATGAAGCGACTCATCAATTCCAGCAATAATCTCGTGCTCCTTATGATTATGTAGAAGAATGACACAGATTGTGAATCATTTGCCGGATGTGACGTGAAGCTGAAAGATGAATTGGTTGATGTGGTCATTAAATATGGAGATGTGTTTCAAGAACCAAAGGGATTGCCACCAAAGAGGGGAATTCAAAATGAAATTCAGCTACAACAAGGCTTTCCACTCCCAAATATCGGTACGTATCGACTGTCAATTCTAGAAAGTTTAGAAATTAAGAAACAAGTCCAGGAATTGTTAGATAAAGGTGTAATTCATCCCTCTACTTCACCATGTGGTTCACCAATTGTTTTCGTACCCAAGAAATATGGAACCTGGCACATGTGTGTAGACTATCGAGCTTTGAATAAAATTACCATAAAGAATCGATACCCACTGCCCAAAATAGATGATTCTAAATCAATTGAAGAATGCAAAATATTTCACTAAATTAGACTTGAGAAGTGGATATCATCAAGTTAGAATAGCTAAGGAGGATATTTGGAAGACTACTTTTAAAACCAAACAGGGATTGTTTGAGTGGTTGGTTATGCCTTTCGGTCTTTACAATGCTTCAGCTACATTCATGAGAGTTATGAATGATGTTTTAAGATCCTTTTTTGATGAGTTTATAATTGTCTATTTAGACGATATTTTGATATTTAGAAAATCACGAGAAGAGCGTGTCAAGCATGTGAGGAAAGTGTTGGATGTCTTGAAAAAAGAACAGTTATTTCTAAAGATGTCTAAATGTGAATTCACGAAAACTTCCTTAGTGTATTTGGGCCAAATATTTGGAGGAGGTGAGCTGAAGATTTATCCCTCTAAAGTTTCGATCATTGTGAATTGGAAAATACCCAAATCAGTCACAGAAGCAAGGAGTATTCTAGGAGCAGTGCAGCACTGTAGGAAGTTCGTTGCCAATTTCTCTTCTATAGCAGCTCCACTACATTCTTTGACCAATGTGAAGGTTGTCTTCCAATGCGGAGGAAAACAACAAAAAGCATTTGATTCTTTAAAAAAAAAAGTTCAGTTAAGCCCCAATTTTAGTACTACCGGATTTGAGACAACCATTTGAAATACAAATAGATGCAAGTGACTACGCCATGGGTGCAGTTATTTTATAGCATGGTAAGCCCATTTCATTTCATTCTGAGATTTTTAATGGTGTTGTTATTAAATATACTACATATGATAAAGAGCTTTACGCATTGGTGTAAAGTGTGAAGAAATGGAAGCATTACTAAATGGGAAAAGAAACCATTACTCACACTGATCATCCACCTTTGCAATATCTGCAATCTCAAACAAAATTGCAGCAATCAAGGCACTTTCATTGGATGGGATTCTTACATCAAATCCACTTTGTAATCAGGTATAAGAAAGGTATTTATAACAGAGTTGCTGATATTCTTTCTAGACCGGTTGTTAATGTAGCCATTTTACTCAAGAATCATTCTATTATAATTGAAAGTTATGTTGAACAATACGCACATGATGTTGACTTTCAAGAGGTATATTCAAACTTGAGTCAAGGCCACCAATTTGAGGAATTAGACTACCATGTACATGATAATCTGTTGTATCATTTGGGGAAACTTTGTGTTCCACAGGGAGAGAGAGTAAATGTCACAAGGGAAGCACAGACTTCTCTTATTGCTGGATGTTGGTGCACTAATATGTCTCTTTACAAACAATCTTAGTTCCTACATTAATTGTCAACCCAAGGCAAGTCTTTTTATTTCAAGAGTGTTAGCACTATACCTGTAGTGAATTCAAAGGTGAACTAATAAAAGATCGTTGCAACTGCTAATGACTATCTTCCTCAAACTCAATCCAATCAATTATGAAAGAATTAATTCTAAAAGAAGTAATTCTGAAATAAATTCATAACACACTTTGCAATTCTACTTAACCTATCATGGAAGCAAATAAATTTGAATACAACTTGTAAAGAATCACACTTGGTAGTTTTAACTAAAATTGAAGCTAACTTTCTCACTCATGAAAGGGAGCTATAATAATTAACAGCAATGGTAATCGAACAACCGATCCTAAATAAACAACAAACCCTAATTAAACAACAAATCCTAATTAAGCAGAAATCCTAATGAAGCAACAAATCCTAATTAAGTAGCAATTCCAAATTGAACAACAATTCTAAATTGAACAACAATTCCAAATTGAACAGCAATTATGGATTGAATAGCAATTCTGAATTGAACAACAATTTCGAATCGAACAGCAATTATGAATTGAACAACAAATGATACAGGAATATCAAACATGTTAGGTAAACTTGACTCGGGATAGAGTCAAAGTTGACCAGGTTAAACAGTGATAGTTTTGGTGCACATGGTATTGTGCACCCATAGTATTCTGCCCGTGGTATTATATGTAATGGAGATTATAAAAGGCTGGAAGGACTTCATTGTAATGCAAGACCTGGAGGTGAGTGGTGAAGGCTCACTTGGTCGAATTAGCCAGGGTTTTGGCCAATGCTAATGAGATCTTATTAGGTTGGGTTTTTCCCTGGATTTGGGGTTTTCCCAGATAAACATTTGTGTTTATGGTTGTTGCTAGTTATTTTCTTATATATATTCCTCTCGATAATTATTTATGTTATCTATAATTTTCTAACAACTGGTATCAGAGCCGAAGGTATATTTGGCTGATAAACTCGCAAAAAAGAAGGGTTCCTCGTTCGAGTGCGAGCAATGGCAGAAGATGGTAAGTTTAGGGTTGAGAAATTTAACGGCCAAAACTTCTCGTTATGGAAGATGCAGATGGAATATTATCTGTATGAAAAAGGTCTATGCCTACCATTGAGCGGAAAAACAAAGAAGCCGACAGCTATGACAGATGAAGAATGGAACCTTCTCGATAGAAAGGCACTCGAAAAAATACGGTTGTGCCTCGCTGCGTCAGTCGCCTTCAACATTTCGAAGGAAACAACAATAGAGGATTTGATTCAGGCATTTTCGAAACTATACGAAAATCCCTCGGCCTTAAACAAGGTATTTCTTATGAAACAGTTATTTAATATGAAGATGTCGGAAGGTGGATCTGTTGCAGATCATTTAAATGATTTTAATACAGTTACAAGTTAGTCAAGTTCTGTAGGGGTAAACTTTGAAGATGAAGTTAGAGCTCTGTTATTCTTGTGCTCATTGCCAGAAAGTTGGAATGGTTTAGTAATGGCCATTAGTAACTCTGTCTCTGGATCTAGTACTTTAAAGTTTGATGATGTTGTTGGTCCTATCCTTAGCGAGGAAATGCGACGGAAAAGCTCCAGTGAGACATCGGGTAATGCTTTGAGTGCAGAGTCTAGGGGAAGAAAAATGGAAAGAAGAAAGAGCTCGGGATATCGCAGTAAATCAAGGAAAGGCAGATCCAAGTCCAGATCGGGGATAGTGTGCTGGAAATGCGGAAAGAAAGGACACCTAAAGAAAGACTGTAGATCTAGGAAGGGAAAAGAAGGAGATACACAACAAGAAAACAATCATGAAGAAAATGTGACAGGTAAGGTGTTACAAGATTCTTTGATTCTTTCTTTCAAAAATATTACTAATTCCTGGGTGGTAGATTCAGGGGCCTCATTCCATCCCACACCTGATAAGAAATACTTTCATGACTATGTTCAAGGAGATTTTGGACAAGTTCGTTTGGGTGATGATAAACCCTGTAAAATTATTGGAATGGGTAAGGTTCTTGTAAAATAACATAATGGAAACCAATGGCTACTAAAGGAGATAAGGCATGTTCCAGATTTGAAGAAAAATCTGATTTCAACAGGTCAGTTAGGCGGTGAAGGTTGTGTGACAACTTTCACAGATAAAGCTTGGAAGGTTAGCAAAGGAGCCCTGGTAATAGCAAAAGGAGAAAAGGTTGGTACATTGTATTTATGCAATGGTATTTCTAACTCTGTTAATGCTTTAACTTCCAAAGGAGCAGATGCAGCATTATGGCATCATAGGCTCGGACACATGAGTGAAAAGGGGATGAAGATTCTTCGCTCAAGGAATTTTTTGTCGGGTTTGAAGAATGTTGATTTGGACTTCTGTGAGAATTGCATTTATGGAAAACATAAGAGAGTCAGATTTCTCAGAGTTGGGAAAGAAAAGAAGAGCGAAAAATTAGAGCTTGTGCATACAGATGTATGGGGATCTGCTCAGGTATCATCTCTTGGTGGCTCTCATTATTATGTTACTTTCATTGATGATGCAACTAGAAAAACTTGGATTTATTGTATTAAGAATAAATCTGATGTATTTGATACTTTCAAGAAATGGAAAGCTTTGGTTGAGATTGAGACGGGAAATAAATTGAAGTGTCTCAGATCAGACAATGGAGGTGAATATTACAGCAAAAAGTTTGATAGGTATTGTTTAGAGCATGGAATTTGAAAAGAGAAGACAGTTCCAAGAACACCACAAGAAAATGGTGTGTCAGAAAGGATGAACAGAACAATCATGGAGCGTGCAAGGTGCATGAGATTGCATGTAGGATTTCCTTTACAGTTTTGGGTAGAAGCTGTAGATACTGTTGTTTATGTAATAAACAGAGGACCTTCAAGTTCCTTGGATGGTGGTGTTCCAGAGGAAGCATGGACAGGTAAAAAGGTAAACTACTCCTTTTTAAAGCCTTTTGGTTGTGAGGCCTTTGTCCATATTGATAAAGAAAATAGAACAAAGCTTGAGGCAAAGTCAAAGAAATGTACCTTTATTGGATATGGTGTTAATGATTTTGGTTATCGCTTATATGATTACGAAAATCACAAAATCATTAGGAGCAGAGATGTAATATTCAATGAAAAGGTCTTGTATAAGAATCAGTTGCGGGAAAAGAAATAGGAAAAAGAAAACAAGGAATACGCAGTTCTTGATGAAATCACTGAAAAAGTAAAGGTGCCTGAAAATAATAATAATCAACAACCACAACAACAGCAACAGGCACCCCAAACACCTGAAAGTGGTGTTAGAATATCTACCAAGATAAGTAGACCCCTTGAACAATACTCTCCTTCATTATATTATTTATTGTTGACTGATTCTGGTGAACCCGAATGTTATGAAGAAGCAATGCAGGTTGAAAGCAGGAAGAAGTGGGAACTAGCCATGGAAGAAGAGATGGAATCCTTAATGCATAACCAGATTTGGGACTTAGTTAGGTTGCCTGCAAGTAAAACTACATTGCAGAATAAATGGGTTTACAGGCTGAAGGAAGAAGATGGAGGAAAACAAAGGTACAAAGCTAGACTTGTGGTGAAGGGGTTTGCACAGAAGAAAGGTATTGATTTTGATGAAATAGTTTCTCCTGTTGTTAAAATGACTTCAATCAGAACTATTCTAAGTCTAGTAGCAGCTGAAGATTTGCATCTTGAGTAGTTAGATGTAAAGACAACCTTTCTCCATGGGGATTTGGAGGAAGAGATATATATGCAGCAGCCACAAGGATATGAGGTAAAAGGGAAGGAGAAACTAGTGTGCAGTTTGAAGAAGAGCTTGTATGGCTTAAAACAGGCTCCAAGGCAGTGGTATCTAAAATTTGACAAGTTTATGTCTAAACAAGGTTATACTAGATGTCACTCTTATCATTGTGTTTATTTGAAAAAGCAAAATGATTGCAGCTATATTATATTGTTATTGTATGTAGATGACATGCTTGTTGCAGGGTCTAACATGCAGGAAATAAATGTGCTCAAAAGAAAATTGGCAAATTCATTTGCAATGAAGGATTTGGGAGCTGCAAAACAAATCCTTGGTATGGGAATAACTAGAGACAGGAAAAATCACAAATTAACATTGTCTCAGAATGAGTACATACAAAAGGTGTTGAAAATATTTAATATGCACAATGCAAAACCAGTTAGTACACCTTTTGCTAGCCATTTCAAACTTAGTAAGGAAATGTGCCCAAAGACCCAAGAAGACATGGATTATATGTCTAAAGTTCCATATGCATCAACAATTGGAAGCTTAATGTATGCAATGGTTTGCACAAGGCCTGATATTGCACATGCAGTGGGAGTTGTAAGCAGGTACATGAACAATCTAGGAAAGGAACATTGGATGGCAGTGAAATGGATTCTCATATATTTGAAAGGTACCACAAATCAAGCATTATGCTTTGGTGGTTCAAACATTTCTTTACAGGGATATGTTAATGCAGATATGGCAGGTGACAGAGATAACAGGAGGAGCACTACAGGATATGTATTTACTGTTGGTGGAACAACTGTCAGTTGGGTTTCAAAAATCCAAAGTGTTGTTTCACTTTCAACAACAGAAGTAGAGTATGTTGCTGCTACAGAGGCTAGTAAAGAAATGATTTGGTTACAAAGGTTTATGGGTGAATTGGGTAAGGAGCATGATATGGGCACGTTATACAGTGATAGCCAAAGCGCCATTCATCTTGCAAAGAACTCAGCATTTCATTCTAGGACTAAACACATATAGCTCAAGTACCATTTCATACAATTAGGGTTGGAAGATGGAGAGTTGAAGCTGGAAAAGATACACACTAGCCAGAATCCTGCAGATATGCTAACAGAAGTTGTAACCAGGGAGAAACTGAGAATATGCTCAGTTTCAATTGGCCTTCAAGGATGACGATGAAGATGAGAAACATCCAGGTCCAAAGAGGAGTCATTTTCTAGCAAATGAAGCACCGGTGGAGTTGCTACAATCATTCTCCAAGTGGGAGATTGTTGTGTGTGGAGCATGATTGTTTAGAGGTCTTTGTTTCAGCCAGATGTATACCCTAGGAAGTTTGTACACCCCTCCATGAGGGGGGGTGCGGGGGGGACTTGTCCCCCCCCGCGGGGGTCCGGGGGGCCGATCCCCCCGGCTAGGGGGCCCAGGGGCCAGCGGTCCCCCGGCGGGGGATCGGGGGCAGTGCCCCCGAAGCCAAAAATAGATGTAAAATTGCCTTGTAAAAGTATAGTAATTTCTAGTCAATCTGGACCGTTCATTAGGCGAATGATCTAACGGTAGAACTTATGTTTGGTTTAGGGTCTTTTTCCCTAGAAGGTAACCCCCTCTCTTTGTATGAGGGCATTCTATTTGAGGCTATGAAATAGATGTGTATTCTCTAAGAGAGAAACAGAGAGGCGAGACTGTGAGAGAAAATAGAGGATATTAGAGTGGATTTGTTGTAGGTTGTGTCTCTTCATTTTGCTGGATAATAGAAAGGAAGGACTAGCTGTTCAGGGTGGACATAGCCCAAACTGGGTGAACCACGTATATCTGTGTCTCTCTTTTCTTATGCGTTTTTGTGTTTATATATTCCCCCCTTAAACTTGACTTGGGGTTCCTTGAATAACTCCAGCCAAACTTGCTAAGTGAGACAATCCCGCTCACTCTAGCTCTTACCCCCCTAAGAGTTTTTACCCGGGGTATTGTTAACCCGACATCCCCCTATCACCTAGGTCTAACCCAGACTTTACCGGTGATCACCGAGGGGTACACATGCCTTACCAGGTCTTACAATAGTATGCCCATTTACATGCAATAATTTTGACTTCATTAATTTTTTATTTTTATTTTTTACTGCTGCGATTCTGATCCATCCTCTCTCAATTTGATTTGCTCAAAAACTTCTATCAAACTGCCCCAACTGCGAGCCCAACGAGAACCTCATAGATTCCAGCACCGGTGGCCTCACGTAGCAGAAAATGAACAATTTTTGAAGCCGCATGAAAATTTTTCTTCTGCTAACCTTCTTTAAATAGCCGCATGAATCCCTAACAATTCATCAACATGTTCCAAACTAGTAAATATCGCAAATGCACTGCGATCCCTGGTAGTTACGGCACTATCTTCCGCACATTCTCCTCAAGGGTCTTCTACGTAAGATTGTTCCACCATTATTTTCAGACCCAGATCTGTAAAAAGGTTGCATTGATCTCATCAGGAACTATAAACCCTTGGCATCAAAGAATCCCTTTGAAGCTTACATATAATACCACGGGCAGAATACTATGGGTGCACAATACCATGTGCCCCAAAACCATCACTGTTTAACCTGGTCAACTTTGACTCTATCTCGAGTCAATTTTACCTAACAATTCCCCCCTTAAACTTGACTTGGGGTTCCTTGACTAACTCCAGCCAAACCTGCTAAGTGAGACAATCTCGCTCACTCTAGCTCTTACCCCCCTCAGAGTTTTTACCCAGGGTATTGTTAACCTGACATCCCCCTATCACCTAGGTCTAACCCAGACTTTACCGATGATCACCGATGGGTACACATGCCTTACCAGGTCTTACAGTAGTATGCCCATTTACATGCAATAATTTTGACTTCATTAATTTTTTATTTTATTTTTTTTGCTGCTGCGATTCTGATCCATCCTCTCTCAATTTGATTTGCTCAAAAACTTCTATCAAACCGCTCCAACTGCGAGCCTGACGAGAACCTCGTAGATTCCAGCACCAGTGGCCTCATGTAGCAGAAAACGAACAATTTTTGAAGCCGCATGAACAATTTTCTTCTGCTGACCTTCTTTAAATGGCCACATGAATCCCGAACAATTCATCAGCATGTTCCAAACCGGTAAATATCGAAAATGCACTGCGATCCCTGGCAGTTACGACACTATCTTCCGCACATTCTCCTCGAGGTTCTTCTGTGTAAGATTGTTCCACCATTATTTTCAGACCCATATCTGTAAAAAGGCTGCATTGATTTCATCAGGCACTATAAACCCCTGGCATCAAAGAATCCCTTTGAAGCCAATATCTGGCTTTGAATACAACTTGTAAAGAATCACACTTGGTAGTTTTAACTAAAATTGAAGCTAACTTTCTCACTCATGAAAGGGAACTCTAATAATTAACAGCAATGGTAATCGAAAAACCAATCCTAAACAAACAACAAACCTTAATTAAACAACAAATCCTAATTAAGCAGAAATCCTAATGAAGCAACAAATCCCAATTAAGTAGCAATTCCAAATTGAACAACAATTCTAAATTGAACAACAATTCCAAATTGAACAACAATTCTGGATTGAACAACAATTCTAAATTGAACAACAATTTCGAATCGAACAACAATTCTGAATTGAACAACAAACAATACAGGAATATCAAACATTATCTAAATAGAAAATGACTGTAGAAGCATAAAGCGATTAATTCTATCTCTAAAATCTATAATAACATTACTTGAAAGGAATGACGATCTGAGCTAGAACTATCATAACCGATTCAATCGAAAGTATTACTCGCATATAACACACGGATCAATCTAAATCTCAAATGAACAACAAACACAAACCGAATCATCAATTCTTACAATAATCAAAAGTAATATTAACTTAACATTAACAAGAAATCAAGAGTTAAATAGAAAAGATTATGACATGGGTGAAGTAGTAGATCTTCTCTTGACCGGGCCCAAAGTCGCTAGAAGTCTCCGCTAAGAGATACTCAGAATATAAAGACGAATTAAATGAAACCTTTCTTCATTGATGTAAGTAACCAAGTTACATCATCCAAAATAATAGTATTATATGTCAAAAGAATAGTTACAAACTCTGTAATTATGAACTCCGTGCAGATTTTCCTTTCGGCCTTATATATTATATTTAAAAAGTAAATAGATAAAAGTCAATCCTCAGGATCATGGGATCTTGAGGATTTCTCTATACTTGATCTGATTCTGTCATAAAATAGCCATTGGTTTGCCCGTCTTCCATTATCCTGCCTTGCCTCTAATGTTGTCGCTTTCCATTGTGAGATGTTGTCGTTCTGTTGATTGGGAAGCCATCGCTCAATTCATGACTTCTGCACATAAAGATAGTAAAAATCAGTTTTTCCTGCTTAGATTCGTCTAATTTGTTATTGATTACTTTTACTCGACTTTAGCTATTATTTCCTCTACTTTTATTCATAAACAGAGATAATCATGTGAGGATGAGTGCTAAATAAAGCGATTACCAAGGAGAAAACATACCTTTTTCTTGACCCAACATACTCCCCAACTTACCTTGTTGCATGACCTCATGCAATTAAATAGTTGAGGTGTAGCTGAGTTAGGGAATAGGCAGGATATACCTCCTCCTTATAATTTCTGAAGCCATTTTTCTTCTTTAGTATAGAAAAAGCCTGGTTAACATCTTGATCCTTCAAGGTGTAGTCACAACGATACTTCTCTAGAGGATACCATATGATTGGAGTTCTATACCGACATCTTATCCATTCAGGCTCCATGGTTAAGACCATGTTACTGTACTTATGGAAACGAGAGGAGGCAGATTTAAAGTTCCAGTATCCAAATGGTTCTTGGTTTCTAATAGTAATGCTGGAGACTTCCCACCTTTGTCTAGCTGCAGACAAGGCTTCCTTTTTAATCTATTTGAATTACTCTTTTCCAACTTGTATAATATCTGTGTGAAATGGCCCCAATTGGCCCACAACACCATCTCGCTTCATGAATTTCTTGTGTCTGACCGAGAGATGTAGGGGTTTGGTAGGTTCCCCTCTCACCCATAGGTCGATTCCTTCTTCACGCTTTCTAAAAGTATTGTGAGCCTTGGCCCACTTGAGTTGATTAGTAGCAAAAGAGAGAAATTCCTAGAGTTGTACATCCCCTATAAAGGGGCCAAGGTTGTTGTCTCTGTCATCTTCTAGAAAGAAATTGTGCATATAAAGTTCATAGAGGAGGCATTGTACCTGCTCATCCTGTTCTCTAAAGCACTTGACAAAGTCCGGGGTAGTTTTGATTTCCACAAACTTCCTAGCCTTAACATATTTGACTTTCAGCGGAAGGCGCCTCTCTAGGAGGAATAGGGCATAATTTGTAGCAGGGGTTCTGCATGATAGGGTGTCTAAATAAAGAGAGCAGACAATTTCCAACTACTCTTTAGCCTTCTGTAATTTGTCCCGTGCTTTCTCAACCTTTTTCTGTTCAGCCTTGTACTGAGCAAAGGTCTCATCCTCAGTCACTATGAGTGCCTCAAACTTTTTCTTTAACTCTTGATGTATCTGTAGGGGCACTACCTCCTCCTTGTGCTGGGTTAATTCCTACTGAACCTTCAGTAGTTCATTCTGCAGTCTGCTAATAAATGCCTCCCTTACTAAGGGAATATAAGCAGGTGTCTCCTCTGTTTGGGCATCATTATCTTGTGTCTCTATAGGCTCAATTTGGACAACAGCCTCAACTTATTCTTGAGTTATGCAACAATCAATTGGGATGCTTCCTTCAACATCACTCTCAATAGAAATTTTTAGAGTAGGGTAGTCCGTTTGGGTCTCCTGTATATAAACACAGGGGGTCTTCAGTCTGCATTTCTGTGTCCTCTACAAGATATGGCTCTGTTTAAGTTTCCTTTAGACAAACCAAAAGAACCTCGGTTTGGGTTTCAGCATCCTTTCTAGAAAAATGTTCTGTCTGTGTTCTTGTGGTCTCTTTTTCTACTTCCAAATTCCTGACTCTAATGACTTCTTTTAACCACTCTCTTAGCTGCCCAATTATTCACTTCTCTTTTCTATATTTTTTTCACATTTTTTTGAGCTTGTCCTTGTAGAACTTCTTTATTACAAGACTTCCAACCGGCGGTGGTGCAAATACATTTTCCTTAAGTACCTACTCAGGTGGCATTGTGTCAGCATCAGGGAGGGTTTCAACTGAAATTGTATCTCCTGATGGAGCTTCACCTTCTGATTCTTTTTCGTCATGAATTTTTCTCTCAGGAGACTCTAATACAATGGTGTCTCTTGAGCAGTTATCATTCTCCAGGTTTTCTTCTGGGTAGGACTCGTCCTAAGGGGACTTAGAAAAAATAGTATATCCTTGTTGATTTTCATCTCCCACGGTCTCATCTGCAGAATTTTCTTCAACTGGGGGGTCCACTAGATCAATGTCTTTCGTCTGGTTTTCTTCTCTAATAGCTTCCTCATCATGCATCTCGGCTTCAAGGGGTTTTTCCACAGAAGGGTTTGGTTCCCTCTATTCTTCCCGAAAATCAATAAATGGCAGGGTTTGATCACAACGAGGGCTATCAGCAAAGGCAGACTGGTTGGGGGTACAATTCTATCCTTCAAGATTCTCATATTGTTCTCTTACCTCACCAAACATTCCCATGTTTTCCAATACCCTGGCCACCTCTTCTTCATAGTCTCGCAAAGGGGTATTCTGCGAACTTGGAGGTAGTGTGAGTGATGGACCAACCTCATTTGTCTAAATTGGGGTATGTTGCTGGGACTTCACCCACACAGAGCATCTATGTTTTGTTGGGTTCAAAGGCACAGAGGAATTTTTCCTCTTCTACATCATTCTCGGACCTGGGATTCTAGGCCCTTGTTGTTCTGCTACTGGATTTTATGGAGGTGGGGCTAGAGTAGGATTTACAATATTGTCCCAGGTTAACTATTGCTGGGCCAGTCCATGTATGATAAGAAATTTAATCAGTCCATGATGACTGATGACAGTGCATGGGTCCTTAGCTTTCCTAACTTGTCGAGCGACATCATGCAATAGAGAATTCAAATAAAACGGAAAATTAACTGAAATTTTCTATTTTAGGATGGCTAACAATTTGAGTTGACGGGGCTTTACCACATCCTGGCGACCATTGCATGTGATGTACCATTGCACGATGACTGCCAACTCCTGCCAAGGCTATCTTAACGTTGAAGGGTGAATCCCTTTCCCTGTTCGTGCTAATTTCTCATCCGGGTCCTGGAACACTGCAACCGCATTGTGCAGAAGGATGTGCTTTTCTATCCATTTGGTTCCCTCAGCCAAAATTCTAGTGACTTCAGCTATGACCAATTCAGAGACTATTATATCCCTGCCTCTTACTTTGGTGCTACCATTATGAAAATTCTGCAAGAATTCGAGTGTCATTTCTTCGTGAAATCTCTACAATTTATTCAGATATTGCAGCCATCCTGTGTGCTCAAGAATTGCACAAGCCTGGTATTATACCTTGAGTACTAAGGGCTCATTTCAAGTAGCTCTACCTCCCATGGCTGCTATGTTCTTGTGATTGGTTCTCCTGTATGGACTTCTCCTGCTCTTTTGCAAATTAGAACAACAACAAAGATCGTTAAAGCAATTAACAGGAAAAATGACATTGATTTGGGAATTAACAGCATATACAGTCAAGTCATTTGTCTCATCAACCATTTTTGACACAGGCCCATGATTAATTTGCATGCCATCCATAATGTTCGTCATCGTTTGTCCAATCGGAAATACCTTGCTAATTATTACGCATATCCAATCATCATGCAGCTCCTACCTAAACATAAATTTAATAATTAGCATTCAATTATCCATAACTATTTCACATGCAAACCATCCCCCCTCCAATGCAGAAAAGGACATCCACGTCTTCCAAGCATGTGAAAAGCAAGTGCATGAACTGAGGACTCATACATGCACACAACCAATCCAGAAAATCGGCACAATTTATGACAAAGCAATTAAAGCAAGACATGTATCAGAGGTAAAAATGGCCAAAAAAGATAAAAATAAATATATGTTGTAGCTCTTTTATTTTTGATAAGCTAGCCATTTTTTGAAAAAATCAAAATGCCATAGAAAAATGATAAGTTGCGATATTGACCAAAAACAAAATTGAAAATAAAAATGTTAGGATTTATTATTATTTCAAGTCCATATCATAAAAATGATAGGGTAGTTGCTCTAACAAGGAAGGAAAATAACAAAATGTTAGATAAGCAATAAAAGAAAATATTTTCTTTAGAAAATAAATATTAAGGCTGCCAGTTCAAACGCGCCTTTGAAATTTGTTGCTTAGTTTAAAAACAATGCTTAAATTCCTTAATCAGGGTTTAATTATTGTTTAATACTTGATTGCTTTGCAAATAGTCATAACATATGATTTTGTCGTATGTGCACAAGCGACAAAATGTCAAATCAACATCAAATAACCACCAGGCATTTTTCAATGGATACGATTCACCTTGCTTGGATCAACAGTGGAGGAAGCTTTTCGGCCCCCCTTTAGTCGCTTCCCGTTAACACAAGGAGGGGGGGGTCCGAAAATTAGTTTTAATGGCCACCTTCCTTTTCTACGTGGCACTCTCATAGTGTTTCGATCCCCCAAAGCACGAAACCGTAAACCACCTCACCCCCCCCCCCCCCCCCCCCCCCCCCCCGCCCGAAATCTCGCCAACGGTTTCCTCTTTTCTAACCGTTGACCTCATTCTCACTCCATATCATCCACCCATTATCTCTCACCCATTCACACCCTGCCACATCATTAATCTATTATCTCTCACCCATTCACAACCCACCACGTCACTAAGTTGTTGCGACATACACTCCTATGCCATTGCCAGCCATAATTAACCATTCACCCTCCCGTTAGACATTAATCCCACTCCTCTATAATAAATTTCCTACAGTTAGATTTAAACCACAAATTAAGCCCCACTTCGATTATAAATATCCCATGGCTATACTCTTTGCCACCATTTCTACTTCCATCTAATCACCAAACGTTTTATTTGTCTATGTATATCTTCCCTTGTCATCTGTATTTAAGCTAAAACAATTTCTAAATTCCTCCCCCTTGTAGCAAGATGGCTCCCAAAGTCAAAACACAAAAAATTGTCGAAGAAGGGAATCCATCCATAGGGACCACTGATCCCAAACCTCCTTCTACTTCTTCAAATCCTTCTTCAACTGAACTTATGGAGATTATTCAGTCAACTGAGACCAGCTCAGCAGAAGATACTAATATCTTCTCAACATTTTTGGAAATCAAAAAAAAAAATGAAAGTCTTAAATCACAAGTATACAATCAGTTTTGGAAACAAACATCCACTTCTCAGCACAAACTTCTCTCCGCCTTTGAAAGTGAAAGAGGAAGGATGCAAATGGCATTTTTGCAAGCTCAAATTCCATTCCCCAAATCCACAACAGGTTACAAGAAGACCATATTTTCATTTGATATAAAGAAGATACATCCTATTCATCAAATGGAATCGCATAGGCAATCAGGTGAAATGTTATTTTCAATAATGACTAGAATTGCCATGTCTCTTTCCAAGCTCAGAACTACCTTGTCAAATGTGCAGTCATACCTTAAAATTGAAAAACTATCATCTTTAGCTAAAGATAACAAATTAAATTCTTTAGCAGATATTATTATCAGAATTGGATATGATCCCCAAGACTGTAAAGAAATTGAAGAAATACTCCAAAAAAAGAATATAGAGATAAAATATTTGAAGAAACATTTGAAGTTGCCTTCAACTGAGGATCCCCAAACCAAAGAGATGGAAAAAAATGACCAGCACAGGGAGGAGATATTAAAAACTAATATAGAAAATTTCTAAACTAACACTAAAATGGATTTTTTTTCCAATATCCTAAAAAAACACACAAAATCCTCTAGAATCAATGAAAAATCTGGCTTTTTGTCTAGAAAAATTAGGAGAAGATAATGCAAATGCCAAATCTCTCCAGGATAAGTCAAATCCAAATTTTTTTATCACTATGTGGGAATTTTTTTATTTTTTTATTTTTTATTATTTTTTTTTAAAAACTAAAATTTAAAAAGACTAAGTTTTATCTAAAAAAAAATTTAAGATGATTTTTCACTCATTCACAAAATTCTTTATTGTCGCATTGCAGATTAGTTCTCCAGCAAGAGTATGTTTATTTGAAATAAATCAATAGATTTTCTGATCTTCCAGATCGCACAAAGCGCGGGAAGAGAGCATACTAATCTCTTGTTTTTTTTTATTTATGCAGGTTAGCGTGGATGGATAAAACACAATTAAGATCTACGACAAAACCTTGCATTATCTACACTCTTTCTGCAATGTCACGGGGGCATTTAGACTCTTGGAAGACAAATCTTTCCGATAATCAGGCTCCTGGCTCACCCGTGATACAGAAACAAGACATAGAAATGCAAAGATGTGCCACTGAATTTATTCATGATGATTTATTTTTTGAAAACAAGACTAAAAACTTCTAATGATAATGACTTCTAATGACTTCTAATGACTTCTAATGAGATCTCATTTTTATTTTTCTAATCTATTCTACATTAACTTAAAAGATGTTTTATTTTCTAAGTAAAAGCATGCTTCTAGTGAAGCCATCTACGGACTAAAAATTCGAACATATTCACATCAAGATTTAAAAATTTTACATTATGTTTTGCAAGTATGTGAGAATCTTGTCTTAGAGTTGGCTCAAGGTTCTTGTCCTTGCTCTCCAAGAAGTACCTATTCAACATTGTCAAAGCCCTCATCCGTAGATGGATTAGTGAGAAATGGGGGCTTTAAAATAAAAACTAAATTTAAATTATCTATGTGCGAAAATGAAAAAAAAGAATGCTCCAAACTTTGAACTCCTTTACGAACCTGCTGTCAACAAGTTCCACAAATTAGTCCATAAAAACAAATGCACAAAATAAATACTAAATCCTTCTAGTTGCACTTCCCCGGCAACGACGCCAAAATGTGTGGTCTAAAATGCGGATGCAAATTAGAGTTTAATTTAATGTCAACCTGGGAAGGTAAACTTAGAAGTGCTTATCTAAAATATATAGATCTAGAAAGATTCCTAATTTGTCCAAGATCTTAAAGTTCCCTTACAAGAACATATTCATTAAGATCTCTTTCAATAACTAATCAAACTTAGATCTAACAATTGTTTGAGATCTATGATTCTCTTACAAGAACATATTCTACAAGCTCTCTTCCAACATTAGAACATCTAATTGTTGGCATTATGTTTCTGGTATGGCTATATGTTACAGATGTTGTACTTGATGGCAACTCCCGTGGAAAGGCTCTCAATTTGTTGAAAATTAAGAAGGACGCAGGAAAGTAGTTCAGAAGGTGCGTACCCGCAGGTACACCATGCAAGGACTGCGTCCAGGTACGCAGGGCAGCTGTTCAGGAGGTGCGTCCCCCCAGTGCACACATTTCAAGGCAGAGAAAAGCACACATGGGGTTTCTTATGTTTTACTCTTGGTATTTAGCCGACGGTATTGGGTTATTATGGTGTCGGCTCGTGGTATTGTTCCATGATTTTAGGAGGAGCTTGCCTATATAAAGCAAAGGAGATCATTTGGCTTGAGTATGGTTTTGGTTGAATATCTTATGAGGGCTAGATCTGGTCTAGATCTAAACAAGGTGAATCTACTGATGGACCAAGATCTCTTTGGCGCATGTTCAGATCTGTAGATCTGACTGTCTGGGTTACTTCTGAAGTCTTGAAATCATCTATGCCCGGAGGTACGCAGGTGCAGTAAGGGTTCAGGTGCGCCGGGACGCAGGCGCAGAAGGGTTCAGGTGCGTCGGTACGCAGGCGCAGAAGGGTTCAGGTGCGCCGGGACGTAGAGCGACTAGGGTTCAGGTGCGTCCCTGGAGCAAAAGGACGCGGCGCGATAGCATTTCTAGGTGCGTCCCTGCAGCAAAGTACGCGGCGCGATAGTGTTTCTGGGTGCGTCCCTGCAGCAACAGGACGCAGTGCAGTTCAAGGAACAGTGCGTGGGCACGCAGTGCAGCAGAAGGATACCTGCGGGTGTACGCAGGAAAGCAGAAGGTGAATTGCGTCGCGACGCAGGCCACAGAAGGGAAAACTGCGTCTCTGTCTTAAGATGTTCTGTTGATAAGGTGTTCTGGGTTAGTTCTGTTATTGCTGATCTGATAACTGTAGTGGACTGTAACTGTTATATTCTTGATGATCATTTGATGCTTTATGAAAAGAAGTAGGGGGTTGTAGCTCCCTTCCAGGAGAGACTGGAAAACGAGAGAGAGTTGTAGCTCTCTGCAGGTTGCAGCCTGCGTACTGGTAAAGGACTGCACCAGTACAAAACCATTGTAAAAGGAGTTTCTAATTTGAAAGAAGATAGAGACATATTGCAGCAGGTGGTTTTCACCCACATTGGGTTTCCACCTTACATCTTGTGTTCTTTGGTGTGACTATCTGTTTTCTTTTGTTCATGCTCATTATTTTATGGTACTGACATGCAAAGATAATTCAAAGAACAAATAAAGAAGATTTATTAAAAGAATTATATAATACTGATTCACCCCCCCCTCTCAGTATTATTTCCAACACTAATAAGAAATTAAAAGTTGAAATGAAATAAACCTAGATCTAATAATTGTATGAGATCTTACGGTTCTCTTACAAGAACACCTTCAAATAAGGCTCTTCCAATATTAGAACATTTAACAAAACTTGAAAGCTGAAATCAAACAAAAACATAAAATAAATTATAGACGAATAAGCATGCAAGTGAGACCATGGGGGCCCTCAATAACTCCACAAGCACACCACCTCAATGGAGACCCAGATGTAGAAGCAAAATTGAAGTATGATCCTTTATTTCAAAATCTCCATTAAAAACCAACTCTAAGATTACAACTCTAAGCTTCTAAGATTACATACTCCAAAATTCTAAGATTACAAAAACTTCCAGATTACAAATGGAGGAGATTGTACTCCTATTTATACAATGGGATGAGAACAAACTCATAATGATCATCCACTAATCTACTTTCCCATTATTACAAAATATGATCCCACAAATCTCTCAAGCATTTTTAACTACTTTCCCATTATTACAAAATATGATCCCTTTGAATCCTCCACAAATCTCTCACATATCTTGGATAAGGTATGCCAACCAAATCCTCCATGATTTTCTCCTTGGGAATTGGATAAGATATGCCAACCAAATCCTCCATGATTTTCTCCTTAGGAATTGGATAAGATATTCCAATCCAAATCCTCCATGATTTTCTCCTTAGGAATTGGATAAGATATGCCAATCCAAATCCTCCATGATTTTCTCCTTAGGAATAGGCTTGCATAATTATCTCCTTAATATGGTGGAGGAGATATTAATTCTTCACATATTTCCTATACATCACAAAACTCACATATTCTTGAGATATATATAAAAATATGTATATTTTCTACTATTTAATCATAAATTCACTTGTAGTACAAAAACGAATAAAATGGAAAATAAGAAGGTGAAACCCAAATGTATGTATGAAAATGATATGATAAAAGGTTAATGGGATGATGAAATGTAAGAAATAGTGAAGAAAAAGGTGGATGAAAATATGACATTTCTGAGACCCAACATCCTCCCCAACTGAACTTATTGCATGTCCTCATGCAACCATGCATGGGTCTCTTTAAGAACATTTGGCATCTGAACTTTGGATTTACATGATGATGTCTCTAATAATGAATATTTCCAGGATATGTGAAAGACATGAGTAACAACTTACATTTTCTTATGGTTGGTTCTTGTGTGACAACCATGAATACAAAGAATGTTGGTTCTTGTGTTAACAACATTCATTTCGTTTTCTGTCCTCTTTTCTTCAATAATAATGTAAACACTCACTGGAAATCATGAGCTATCAATGTGCATAAGAAAGCCCTTTTGTAATATTAATGAAGCCTGCCAATATTACGTATGAAGCAAAGTGCAACAAAGTATCATTGGAAAATAAATGTTGGTGAATGGTAAATGAGAAAAAATGGAGTGATAGTGGTGAAGAAATGGAATCATGGAAGTGAATATGTAGTGAATATAGTTCTACCCCCCTCAACTGAATTGGTTGCATGTCCTCATGCAACTTGACATGGCTCATGAAAGGAAATGTAGCATGGTGAGGGAATTTTCCAAAATATTCAAATTAGCATATAAGGAATTACATGATTAAAGATTAGAAAACAACATACCTCTACTTACCCAAGAATGATGAACTATGCAAGAGTAATGTAGCTGTTGCTACTGCTGTTGGATCAGGAAAATGTGACTAATGTTGTTGTTACTGGATCCTGGGAAATGAAGGAATCTGAACTGCTGATGCTGAATCATGGAAAAGATAAATGCTGAAAGTGGAACTGTGGTACTCTCATAGATCAGAATTCATGCTGCTGTAACTACTGAGGGAGTCATGAAAAAGTGTATAGTCTTCACCTGCTACTAAACTTCTTGGTACAATTCTAATCATGCGAAAGAATGTGTCGATGTCAAGCATGAATAGAAATCATTGGATTACCGACCATTGATGTATGCCGTTAACAATGCGAGGCAACTCACCATTGATGTCAATGAGTGCCAAGGTACCCAAGTACATATTGCGAAGTGCGAATGGATGTGTTGAGGTCGAGCCACTTGCAAGATATGAATATCAAGGGACATTGATGTATTGCCATGATCGTCAGCGAGAGAACTTGCCATTAAGGCATGCAAGCATCTAGGTACTCAAAAGGAACTCTAGTCTATTTCCCAGATAAGGTGCTGATGTCGATGGGGCAAGACTTGTTGAAAGGTGGGCCTTAAGGAATCCCACATCAATCAACGCGAGTTTGTACAAAAAGATTTGGTAGGACTATAAATGGAAAGAACTCACGGGGAAGCAGTGTGGATCAGCATGGCAAGGAAAACAAGGCAATGTAATCATGGAAAGGGAATGAGTTTTATTCATCATTGTAAAACAAGGAGTTGTAATCATGACGCAAAGGATCGTTGTGGAGTGGAAAATGTCATGATATGTGCAGTGAAGAATTAGCTCCTTCAAGCGTCCAAAAATGGATGTAAGGAAATGCATGGTGTATGAAGATGAACTCTCGCTGTGAAAAATGGATATGTAAATGTCATGCTTTATGGATTTACAATTGGTGGAATTCAAAATCTGCTTCAAAAAGGGAGGTGCAAGGTAGTGGTTGTGGAGTTGGATTTGTCTTTAGAATTTTTCATGAATTGTAGTCTTTGGAAGACCAATTGTCGTCACAATGTAATCTCCTTATGATCACTTGATTATCCTGTAACTTGTAAAAAAAACTTGGCAGAAAGAAAACATAAGTGTGTTCAAGAAGAAATGGCCATTTCCTTCATGATTCTTACGCAAAAATTTCATACCAAATAAAACATATTAAGGACAATCAAAGTGTTGAAATTGACTTAATCATGATATTAAAATCAATCCATTCTTAAAATAACCATGAAAAGTAATATTTCCTGTTTGTGTCAGATGAAATATGCTTGGCAAAAAGATTGGCATTAGAAAGATCTGTTGTGTTCTGCATATTAGTATGTGATATAAAAGCATTCAACATGAATATTTAATGCCAACTTGAAGCTATTGAAACAAGATAATCATTATTTATAGAATCCTCCAAATGTTTGAAATTTGTTTCCAAATGTTCCATTATTTATTTTCAAACCTGCATGAATTTTGTGAGAAATTTTTTTATTTTTTATTTTTTTAAATAAAAAAACAAAAGTTCTTTTTTTTTTAATAACAAAATTAAAAAAATCAAAATTATTTTTAATTTGATATTTTTTTTTTTTAAAGAAAGAAATCAACAAAAACAAATTCTATTAAAAACTAATATAGAAAATTTCCAAACTAACACTAAAATGGATTTTTTTTCCAATATCCTAAAAAAACACACAAAATCCTCTAGAATCAATGAAAAATCTGGCTTTTTGTTTAGAAAAAATAGGAGAAGATAATGCAAATGCCAAATCTCTCCAGGATAAGTCAAATCCAATTTTTTTATCACTATGTGGGATTTTTTTATTTTTTATTTTTTAATTTTTTTTTTAAACTAAAATTTAAAAAGACTAAGTTTTATCTATAAAAAAATTTTAGATGATTTTTCACTCATTCACAAAATTCTTTATTGTCGCATTGCAGATTAGTTCTCCAGCAAGAGTATGTTTATTTGAAATAAATCAATAGATTTTCTGATCTTCCAGATCGCACAAAGCGCAGGAAGAGAGCATACTAATCTCTTGATTTTTTTTATTTATGCAGGTTAGCGTGGATGGATAAAACACAATTAAGATCTACGACAAAACCTTGCATTATCTACACTCTTTCTGTAATGTCACGGGGGCATTTAGACTCTCGGAAGACAAATCTTTTCGATAATCAAGCTCCTGGCTCACCCGTGATACAGAAACAAGACATAGAAATGCAAAGATGTGCCACTGAATTTATTCATGATGATTTATTTTTTGAAAACAAGACTAAAAACTTCTAATGATAATGACTTCTAATGACTTCTAATGAGATCTCATTTTTATTTTTCTAATCTATTCTACATTAACTTAAAAGATGTTTTATTTTCTAAGTAAAAGCATGCTTCCAGTGAAGCCATCTACGAACTAAAAATTCGAACATGCTCACATCAAGATTTAAAAATTTTACATTATGTTTTGCAAGTATGTGAGAATCTTGTCTTAGAGTTGGCTCAAGGTTATTGTCCTTGCTCTCCAAGAAGTACCTGTTCAACATTGTCAAAGCCCTCATCCATAGATGGATTAGTGAGAAATGGGGGGTTTAAAATAAAAACTGAATTTAAATTATCTATGTGCGAAAATGAAAAAAAAGAATGCTCCAAACTTTGAACTCCTTTACGAACCTGCTGTCACCAAGTTCCACAAATTAGTCCATAAAAACAAATGCACAAAATAAATACTAAATCCTTCTAGTTGCACTTCCCCGGCAACGGCGCCAAAATGTGTGGTCTAAAATGTGGATGCAAATTAGAGTTTAATTTAATGTCAAACCGGGAAGGTAAACTTAGAAGTGCTTATCTAAAATATATAGATCTAGAAAGATTCCTAATTTGTCCAAGATATTAAAGTTCCCTTACAAGAACATATTCATTAAGATCTCTTTCAATAACTAATCAAACTTAGATCTAACAATTGTTTGAGATCTATGCTTCTCTTACAAGAACATATTCTACAAGATCTCTTCCAACATTAGAACATCTAATAAGAAAATAAAAGCTGAAATGAAATAAACCTAGATCTAATAATTGTATGAGATCTTACGGTTCTCTTACAAGAACACCTTCAAATAAGACTCTTCTAATATTAGAACATTTAACAAAACTTGAAAGCTGAAATCAAACAAAAACATAAAATAAATTATAGACAAATAAGCATGCAAGTGAGGCCATGGGGGCCCTCCATAGCTCCACAAGCACACCACTTCAATGGAGACTCAGATGTAGAAGCAAAATTGAAGTATGATCCTTTATTTCAAAATCTCCATTACAAACCAACTCTAAGCTTCTAATATTACATACTCCAAAATTCTAAGATTACAAAAACTTCCAGATTACAAATGGAGGAGATTGTACTCTTATTTATACAATGGGATGAGTAACAAACTCATAATGATCATCCACTAATCTACTTTCCCATTATTACAAAATATGATCCCACAAATCTCTCAAGCATTTTTAACTACTCTCCCAATATTACAAAATATGATCCCTTTGAATCCTCCACAAATCTCTCACATATCTTGGATAAGATATGCCAACCAAATCCTCCATGATTTTCTCCTTAGGAATTGGATAAGATATGCCAACCAAATCCTCCATGATTTTCTCCTTAGGAATTGGATAAGATATGCCAATCCCAATCCTCCATGATTTTCTCCTTAGGAATTGGATAAGATATGCCAATCCAAATCCTCCATGATTTTCTCCTTAGGAATAGGCTTGCATAATTATCTCCTTAATATGGTGGAGGAGATATTAATTCTTCACATATTTCCTATACATCACAAAACTCACATATTCTTGAGATATATATAAAAATATGTATATTTTCTAATATTTAATCATAAATTCACTTGTAATACAAAAATGAATAAAATGGAAAATAAGAAGGTGAAACCAAAATTTATGTATGAAAATGATATGATAAAAGGTTAATGGGATGATGAAATGTAAGAAATAGTGAAGAAAAAGGTGGATGAAAATATGACATTTCTGAGTCCCAACAAGGTTCCATTCTAAATTCAGTATTTTGAAAAAGAAAGGTTTACCAGAGTTAGTAACATCAGATGATCAGCTAGTAAAATTGGATGATTACTGTGAAAGATTATATACTATTGCATCAGACAACAGTCAATTTGCAGGGATAAAAAGGCAAATTACTGGCAAAGAGTTTTTGGAAGCTTTGAGCCCTTACCTCACAATCAAATATGAAGTTGGACATCTTTTTCTCACTAAACCCTATTTTGAAAGATATACCATAGTTGATAAGATATTTAGAAGAATGGTAAATCTAGAGATACCAAGTGAGTAGAGGTGGGATTAGTTGTGTGAAACAATTGATTAACTTTCCATCTCAACAAGAAGACAACACGGCAGTTTTGAAGGAACAGTGATCAACAACATCCTACCTAATAGGGACACATCATTCAACAGTTTTTTTTTCCTATTTTCTTTCAGGCTATTTTTGTACTCAGTTTAGGATATTTTGTTCACTATCCAAACTAGTATAAATAACTCCCTTCTATGAGTTATTAAGTGTTGTACCTTTCCATAATAAATTTTGTAAAAATTGATGTACAAGCTCTTTCTATATCATTGATAATAAAGCAAAGGATTCTGAATTTGATATCATACAATCTCGATTTCTTCTGTAAGTCTTTCATGTGTTGCAATCATTCTGTTAATTCTACATATTTTTAAGTTTTACAGGGAAATAAGGTGAGAATCAATGTGTTACAGTTATTCTTAAAATTCCTTCTGAAGTTATTATTATAAAATGATTGAGATATTGGACTATTTTTCTTAAAGGCTCCCTATAAATCATAAAATTGTCAGTATCTTATGTAATTTTAAGCATATTTTGTTTAACTTCTAAACATTGGTCAAATTTTTTCCCACTTATGATGATTTATCTTTCTGTCTAAAATTTAAATTAATCATATCTCCTTACTATTCCTTCTGCACATCTTATCAACTCAAATCACTATGTGAAGTTAATTAGAAGCCCTTTGGTTATTTATTAGTATTATCTAAAAGGGTTAAATACATCATCCTTATAAAAAAAATTATGTGTTGGTCCTCCATAAAAACCAAAACCCAAAACCCCAAAACAAATATCTTAGATGTTATGGCATGATCAATTGACCATTATCATCTCAGAGGTACAACATCAATATAGCGTCGTTGTCGGGCACTTGAATTTGATTAGTTTTCCTGGGACAATGATATAAATCCTATTCCTTTAAAGCTGACTAAAGGACTAGATAGGTAAAAAATCTTCACTTGGCGACTCCACTGTGGAAAACTAGCACCTTTTAAGCACACTAGATCCCATTCTGAATCTGACACAATTAGTCCTCTATCAGACCTAGAAAAAATTGTGAGAAGGGCCAATTCCAGAAGAAGACTTTAACCATCTTCTTCCTCTTCAGTCCAACAGTCTGAAGATATATTATCATCAGATCCCTTAGGTAACATTTCATCCAATCCAGATTGGACACAATTATCACCTAGGTTTTCTGAACTTTTAGGTAAGGGAGTTGATTTTAAATCAACTTTCTTTATTCACTCACTTGAAACATGTCAAGAACCCTCACTACCATTAGGATCACCTAAATCTGAGGTTGAATTGGGTGTTCATTTACCTGAATTCAAACCAACAGACTTCATATCCCCCACTACTTATTCATTCCCTTCTACTTCTAAACAACCTGAAGAAACCTTCTCTGTATACTCAAACCCACTCTTTGAAACAAAAGATGACATTCACTCATAGGTTCAGAAGCTAGTTATTAGGACTCCCTTAAATTCATTTAGGAGATCTCCTCCTTCATCTCCTCCTTCTTCACCTCCACACAGATATACACCTTCTTTATCACCATCTTCCTCTTTTTCTTCTTCATCATCTACACAAACACCTCATACACCATCTTCTACTATGGCATTCCAACCCATTGTACAAGCTAGATATGTAGCTTTAGTTTTGCCTCAAAACCTTGATGCATTCCCTCCTGGATATTTAAAACACCTTCCTAGGTATAATGGAGAAACTGGTTCCTCAACTAAGGACCATCTTCAATCATTTCTTGATTTTGCAGATAATATGAACATAGAACAAGAAAATGTTTATATGAGGTTGTTTGTCCAATCTCTTGAGGGAAATGTTAGAACCTGATTTAGGTAGTTACCTGCAAATTCCATTAGGTCATGGGAGGAGTCAACAAATATATTCAAAAACCAATGGGGTGTGAAGAGAGACCCTCTTTACTTTTTGATTGAGTTTGAAGAACTAAAATGAAACTTTGGTGAACCTGTAGCTGATTCTATTAAAAGGTTCAACAAACTTTACCATAAGATGCCCCCTGTAGCAGCAACCAAATCTAGGTTTTCAAAAGCCTTTGAAGATGATTTTTCTGTAATGTTGAGAGAAAGAACTTCTAGGACTCTTGAATACATGAAGACTAATTCTATAGAGGTGGAAGCAAATAGGGTTGCCTCAGCCACCTTGAAAGATAAAGAGGAAAAGGCCCAAAGAAAGCTTAAATCTAGTCAAGAGGCCTCTACTTCTTCAAAAACTAAAACTGAAGATTCCAAAATTGATGAGATCACTTCACTGCTTAGAAATATATCCAATAGAATTTCCAAGATTGAAACTCAACCCAAAACAATTCAACAGATGGTCACTCGACCTCAAAATCAGAATCAAGGTCAATACAAAATAACTCCACAATTGCAGATTCTTCAAAGGCCTAGTAATGATCAGCAGGTTCCAACTCCTTTATTGATCGATGATCAACAACCTAATGACAATACCATGACTATCACTGAAGAAATTAACAATATGGATACCTCTTCTGGTCAAACCACTATTGTTCCTCTTTCACAAAATAAATAAGTTCAAGAAGATCAAGAATCCTCATAGATTTCCAAGTACCATGCCTTCTGTGAATTTCTAATTGCTGAGCTAAATAAAATATATGATCTTAGACCTAGACCTGGCCCCGGAAGGCCTCTTAAGGAACCTCCAATAATTCAACCTCATATCAAAGATTTTGAAACTCAGACAACTACTATTCAACCATTAAATTAGTCAACAGATACAACTCAAATTGATAAAACTGCGTTAACTACATTTAAAATTGAAAAGGATTTAGAAAGAGTTAAGATCCCTATACCATTTTCAGAACTTTCAAAAAACCCTCGATATAAAAATCAAGTTTCCAAATGGATACAAAACACCTCCGTTGATGTTGAAAACGATGTTATTAGTCTTCAAGATGAAAAACCAGTAGTAATCTTTGGTCCTAGCTCAGATATGATAGATGAAATAGTACCCCCTTTCTATGTGACACTAAAGACAAATGGTTCCATGTTATACAATTGTATGCTTGATTCTGGAGCATCACATAATCTCATGCCAAAAACCATCATGGATCACTTAAATCTTGACATAACTAGATCCTCTCATGATTTATACACCTTTGATTCCAAGAGGGTACCTTGTTTAGGGTTGATTAAGGATTTAGTTGCCAATCTTTCCCAAATACCAGTAAAAAGCATAGTATTAGATATAGTTGTCACTGACATCCCTCCAAAATTTGGAATGCTCCTTTCAAGGTCTTGTTGTGCCAAATTAGGGGGAACTCTTCATATGGACATTTCTTATGCCACTATTCCAGTTTATGGGGGAGAACAACTTAGGTTATATAGAGAATTTAGAATTGTGCACACTATATGCAAAACATATCAACCAAGGAACCACCCCATCTATGCAATTGATCAATATTTTAGCTAATTTCAACTCTCTTCTGATCAAATACATGAATCTCAAGTAAAAATTGAAGATGTAGTTGAAAACCCTATATCAAATCAAACTTATGTGTGGAAGGTATTCTTTGATGGTTCTTGTACAAAGGATGGAGCAGGGGCTGGGGTAGTATTAATCTCACCAGAAAAAAGAAAACATTACACAATCATGTAAACTTGAATTTGAAGTTACCAACAATGTAGCAGAATATGAGGCATTCCTTCTAGGACTACAGTTAGCCAAGAGTTTAAAGGTACACAACCTGAGTGTTTTCACTGACTCCGAACTCATTGTGAGACAGGTTAGGAATCTTTTCCAAACAAAGCATCCTAGGCTTAGGTCTTATCGAAATGAGATTTGGGATTCCATTGAAAATTTCTTTAATTCCTTCAACATAACTTATGTCCCTAGAAATGAAAACATACATGCAGATTCTTTGGCGGCCTCTTCAAGCTCATTTAATATTCTTGATCAAACACAAGCGTTATACCAGATCCAGGTCAAATACAGGCCATCCATACCAGATATCCAAAAGCATTGGCAGGTTTTTGAGGACGATGAACAACTAAAATATTTCCTTCAAGTTGTAGGTGAATTTTCTCTTCTGCAAATTGATGAAGACAATATTGACATTAGTAATCCTCAAGCTAATGATGATCCAGAACTAAACTCTGAGATTGCAGATCATGACATCATACAATTATCAAACAAATTCATTTTTAAAGGGTTAATTCCTTTATAGAAACTATTTGATTATAATGATGTCCCTCGAAACCCTCCATCCATTTCTCCTGAATATGACATCGAAGAAATCAATATTGGAACCCAAGAACAACTGAAAAATATTAAATCTCTACATCTTTAGCCCCAGAAGTTAAAAATGAATATCTTAAGTTACTTAAAAAATACAAAGATGTTTTTGCTTAGTCTTATGTTGATCTTTAAACCTATGACACATCCCTCATTGAACATAAGATCCCAATAAAAACTGAAACTAAACCCTACCAGCAAAAACTTAGAAGAATTAACCTAGTTTCTCTACCAACTATTGAGAAAGAGCTTAAGAACATGTTAGATGCATAGATTATTCTTCCACTAAGATATTCTAATTGGATTGCCAACCTAGTACCTGTCAGGAAAAAGAATGGTGAAATTAGAAACTTAAATAAAGCATCACTAAAGGATAATTATCCCTTACCTAAAATGGATCAGTTACTTCAACAAGTTTTTAGAGCTGACAGGCTTTCTATGTTAGATGGTTTTTCTGGCTATAATCAGATTATGGTCGACAAGGAGGATAGGGAAACGACTACCTTCAGAATACCTTTGGTATTTTTATGTATGATAGGATGCCTTTTGGATTAACAAATGCAGGATGATTGAACTAAATGCAGGGATTAACAAATAAATTTGTATTGGACTTCATCTCTGGTTTCATTTAGTTCAATGATTTGATTTATCCTCCTTGAAAAATAATCAGGTTCATAAGTTGATTCCTTCAGAGAATTTAAAACAGGGAAAGCCAAGTTGGTAGGGAAAATTGCATCTTTCCCATAAACTAACTAAAAATGAGACTTTCCATTATATCTCTTTGCCACCCTTTCTACTTCCATATAATCACCAAACGTTTTATTTGTCTGTGTATATCTTCCCTTGTCATCCGTATTTAAGCTAAAACAGTTTCTGAATCCCCCCCTTGCAGCAAGATGGCTCCCAAAGTCAAAACACAAAAAATTGTCGAAGAAGGGAATCCATCCACAGTCTTGCTTGACTTGGATCACCTCCCCCTTGTGGACCCCCTTTTCAAAGTCACTGACTGTGAATGTGAATTTGATTTCCATGAATTACATTTCCAGTTAAAATAGAAATATGCAGATAAAGAAGATCCCATTCGTTTCTGGGAAACAATTTTGCCCTTGTACTCCTTTCCCAAGGCTCATCACTTCACTAATTTGATCACTTGCTGTCAAGCTAGGTATGATCCTGTGCAAAGAAAAGTGATGACTCAAGATGGAAAAATCTTAATCACCATTACTGCTCAAAATATAAACCAGATGCTAATGATAACTTCATCTGACTCCCTCAACCATTTCTCACCAGCAGCTCTCATGGACCTTTATAATAAACTCACCTTCCCATAGAGAGCCCTTATTTTTGAACCTTTTCTGCCAGAAGATGTTGAATTACCCAAGAAAAACCCACCTTATTCATCTTCTATGTTCCCTGAAGCCACTAGACATATCATCTCCCTGCTATCATATCTCCTAGGCTATGAAAATTATCAACTTGTTAATGAATCCATCCTTGGATTCTTTTCCATTTTTAGTAAATAATATCAACCTGCCTTCATGTATAATTATAGCCAATATTTGGTTGATAATATACATGAACAATTTATGAATTTCACCACACAAGGAGTGTTCAGATATAGCTCAATCATAATAAATTTGATTTTGTTTCAGTAGGGAGATTGATTGCACATTCAACTTAATAGGCAAGATGAGTAGGGAGCGAATCAATTAGTGATTTGCTGGACAGAGTTAGTGAAAGCGTCATCATCAAAGTTTACATTCTCGCAGTTCATATATTCTTTTGTACATCCAATTCTTCAATTACTCAATAGCCAGGCAAAGCCCAGAATTGGAGAAGAGATTAGGAAGACATTGCACTTATCAGAACAGACCAAGACTGGTGACTGGTATCTGTACCAAAACTACACTAAAATTAGAATATATGGCAGTGAGTTAGCTCCATACAAACTACCTAAGTATGTGCCAATGAGGATATTCTCACTGGAATACATCAGGCAGATGATAAATATGGATGAAGTCCATTTTGTCTCAAGTAAGAAAAAGTCACAGTTCAAACTCAAGGCCAAGGTAGGAACATTTATCTATAATACTAGGTCTGCAGGTACAAAGGTAGACAGATTATTAAAAAGCATGAATCTCCAGCCAAGCTTCACCTGGTCCTATGATCCTTTTGGGATCATTTCAGCCCTTAGAGTTTAGTTGAAGGCAACACCTTACAACCATACTCCCAGGCTAGAATTGGAGAAGTTTATGAACTAGGAGCAGTGGTCTGAAGGGACTCTCTTAGAAGCATATGAACAAGTTATAACCACTCCACAGGTAAATACTCCAGTCACTTAGAGTACTCAACACAAAAGAGCCAGAGAGGAAACTCAGTCAACTACAAAATCAGTTAAAGAGTACTATATACTACAAAAGAAATTGAACACCGGATTGTCAATGTCATCAGGAAGAAAGCCACCACAAATAATTGATCTTGGAGATCTAGAAGATGTTTCATCAACAGGGACCACTAATCCCAAACCTCCTTCTAATTCTTCAACTCCTTTTTCAACTGAACCTATGGAGATTATTCAGTCAACTGAGACCAGCTCAGCAGAAGATACTAATATCTTCTCAACATTTTTGGAAATCAAACAAAAAAATGAAAGTCTTAAATCACAAGTATACAGTCAATTTTGGAAACAAACATCCACTTCTCAGCACAGACTTCTCTCTGCCTTTGAAAGTGAAAGAGGAAGGATGCAAATGGCATTTTTTCAAGCTCAAATTCCATTCCCTGAATAGACAATAGATTACAAGAAGACCATATTTTCATTTGATATAAACCATATACATCTTATTGATCAAATGGATTTGCATAGCCAATCAGGTGAAATGTTATTTTCCACAATGACTACAACTGCCATGTCTCTTTCCAAGCTCAGAACTGCCTTGTCAAATGTGCAGTCATAGCTTAAGATTGAAAAACTGTCATCTTTAGCTAAAGATAAAAAATTAAAGTCTTTAGAAGATATTATTGTCAAAATTGGATATGATCCCCATGACTCTAAAGAAATTTAAGAAATACTTTAGAAGAAGAATATAGAGATAACAACTTTGAAGAAACAGTTGAAATTGCCTTCAATTGAGGATCCCCAAACCAAAGAGATGGCATAAAAAGAACAACACAGGGAGGAGATGTTAAAGCTCATTATTGAGCAAAACATATAGATCAAGAAAATGGAAGAGAAAATATAACAACTGCTCAAGGAAAAAGAGGCATCATAGCTTGTTGTGACCTCAGTGATAAAAATTCCCATAACAAGTACAGAGCTAAGCTCATCTCCTACTAACATTGCTTCATCTTTAGCAATAGTTGAAACAACAAGGATATCACAGGAGTTACAGGCAAAAAAACAACAAAATGAAAAGTTACTCTAGAAGTTCCAAGCCCTGGAGTCACAGAAGGTAAAGAATGATACCTTGTATGGAGAGGAAATGCAAAAATCACACAGGTTAGAACTAAGGGTCAAACAATTAGAGAGTAAGACTCTAATGGTAGACACTTTGGCCCAGGCCAAAGAGGACATCTAGTTAGATATCACCCACTTCATAACAGAAGTATGGCCATCTATTCAAATTATTTTTGAGTAGAAATAATTGATTTCTAGATGAAAGACAGAGATAGATAATTAGAGGGCAGCATTGGGCACAAAACCCAAAGAAGCAGCAGGGATGATCAAAGTACTAAACTCTAAGACTAGGAAACAGTTACAAGAGATATATATTCCAGATAGGACAGAAAGTATTTTGGAGATTAAGAAAGTCCTAATGAAAAAGAATCTACTGACTCAACTGAAAGCAAAGTGTGAAGCTTTGAACATTACAATCAAAATGTTTCATTCTAAATTCAGTATTTTGAAAAAGAAAGGTTTACCAGAGTTAGTAACATCAGATGATCAGCTAGTAAAATTGGATGATTACTATGAAAGATTATATACTATTACAGCAGACAACAGTCAATTTGCAGGGATAAAAAGACAAATTACTGGCAAAGAGTTTTTGGAAGCTTTGAGCCCTTACCTCACAATCAAATATGAAGTTGGACATCTTTTTCTCACTAAACCCAATTTTGAAAAATATACCGAAGTTGATGAGATATTTAGAAGAACGGTAAATCTAGAGATACCAAGTGAGCAAAGGTGGGATCAATCGTACGAAACAATTAATTAACTTTCCATCTCAACAAGAAGACAGCACAACAGTTTTGAAGGAACAACCATCAACAACTTCCTACCTAATAGGGACACGTCATTCAACAGTTTCCTTTTCCTATTTTCTTTCAAGCTATTTTTGTAATCAATTTAGGATATTTTGTTCACTATCCAAACTAGTATATATAACTCTCTTCTATGAGTTATTAAGTGTGGTACCTTTCCATAATAAATTTTGTAAAAAATTGATGAACAAGCTCTTTCTAGATCACTGATAATAAAGCAAAGGATTCTGAATTTGATATCATACAATCTCGTTTTCTTCTGTAAGTCTTTCATGTGTTCCAATCATTCTGTTAATTCTGCACATGTTTAAGTTTTACAGAGATATCAGGTGAGAATAAATATGTTACATTTATTCTTAAAATTCCTTCTGAAGTTATTATTATAAAGAGATTGAGATATTGGACTCTTTGTCTGAAAGGCTCCCTCTAAGTCATAAAATTGTCAGTATTTTATGTAATTTTAAGCATATTTTGTTTAACTTCTAAACATTGGTCAAATTTTTTCCCACTTATGATGATTTATCTTTCTATTTGAAATTTAAAGTAATCATATCTCCTTACTATTCCTTCTGCACATCTTATCAACTCAAATCACTGTGTGAAGTTAAATAGTAGCCCTTTGGTCATTTATTAGTACTATCTAAAAGGGTTAAATAAATTATCCTTATAATTTGTTTTATTTATTAGTCCTCCATAAAAACCAAAATCCAAAACCCCAAAACAAATATCTTATATGCTTTGGCATGATCAATTGACCGTTATAATCTCAAAGGTACATCATCAATCTACATTATTATATGAAAAGAGTGTCACCGCAAGCAGTATTAGTAATGGACACATAATTGGTGGTAAGCAGTAATGACTGTCATGAATTGATTGGACAAATATATAATATAATGAATATGTGACATAAGTTACCATGCATAGTGGCTTGTAAGAGTGATGTTCAAATGGGAAACCATCTTAGAAATGAATCCATAGGTGGCAATAGAATAGAGAGCATTTGGTAGTGTAAGATAATACTCCAATACCATAAGCAAAGCCACTGATACCAGCAGGCGTTCATAGCCTCGATAGGGTTGCTTTTTAACCCCACAAATGAGCTAGATTCCTCCCTTTAATATGTAGCTAATTCTTATTTTTCTGCCATTAAGAGACCACTATGCTAACATGGTGACCAAATGATCATAGTTCCATTCACCAAGATATAACAAAATGATCAGGCTAGCTCGTAATGAGACCCCCTGTCCTTCTGACAGTTTGTAATCATCAAGAAGTTCATTACCTTAGTTTGAAAGCCAAAAATGGAATTTCGCTTGTTACATCTTTATTATCATGGTAGGATGGCTCATGATGAGACCCCCTATCCTCTTTAAGACAGTATTCATTGCTTTTGCATATTTCTTTAGTTTTATTTTTCTCATCTTTTGATGTTTTTATAAAAAGAGGGAGGCTCATTTTCTCCTTAAGAGTCAGGGATGGTGTTAGAAGTAAAATTATACCAAAGAAAGGTTATACTCTTACCCCCATCTCATCATTTCGAAGGGATTTGTCCATTTGAAAGTGTGGTAAATAAGCTAGCATGGTTTGAAATAATGAATCATTTTATGATGTGTCCAAAATAAAGATGTCTAGCTAGTCATTATAGAGATGCACCATATCAGCTTTTGGATAAAGATAACCATCAAGAGGCTTCATAAATCATAATAGTGTTGATATTACTGTTTTTCTTTATGTTAGGCACAAATCCACTCAAATAGTGTTTATTCAAAACATAAAAGAAAAAGAAGATGGCATAATGATTGGCAATGAATCAAATAAAAGAAATCACAATTTGTCCTAAAATAAACATAAAAGTGTTGTTCAATTGTTTGAATGGCAATCATTCAATCATTTGGGCAAAAAAATCGAAAAGAAAGAAAAATTGTTGTTCAATTGATTGAACAACAACCATTCAATCAATTGAACAGCAAAATCGAAAGGAAAACACGCAAGATTGGTGTTCAAAATGATTGAACATCAATCGTTCAATCGTTTGAATGAAAAATATCAATAAGAAAAAAACGCAAAAGTGTTGTTCAACCAACTTAACAACAATCATTCAATCGTATGAATAGCAAAAAAAAAATGAAAATAAAACTCAAAAGTGTTGTTCAATCGATTGAACAACAATCGTTCAATCATTTGAACACCAAAAATTGAAAAATAACAAGCGCAAAAGTGTTGTTCATTCGATTGAACAACAAATGTTCCATCATTTGAACAACTTATATTAGTAAACAAAAATGCAAAAGTGTTGTTCAATTGATTGAACAACAATTGTTCAATCGTTTGAACAACAAAAATAAAAATAAAAAACACCAAAAAGTGTTGCTTAATTGATTGAACAACAATTGTTCAATCATTTGAACAATGAAAATGTAAAAAGAAAAATGCAAAAAGTGTTGTTCAATCAATTGAACAATAACCATTCAATCGTTTGAACAATGAAAATTCAAAGACGCAAACAGTGTTGTTCAATTGATTGAATAAAAATCTTTCAATCGTTTGAACAACGAAAATATAAAAACACAAAAAATGATGTTCAATCAATTGAACAACAATCGTTCAATCATTTGAACAATGAAAATATAAAAATGCAAAAAGTGATGTTCAATCAATTGAACAACAATTGTTCAATCGTTTAAACAAAGAAAATATAAAAATGCAAAAAGTGTTGTTCAATTGTTTGAACAGCAAAATAAAAAACGAAAAAATGTTGTTCAATCGTTTTAACAGCAAAATCAAAACGCAAAAATGTTGTTCAATCGTTTGAACAACAAAATCAAAACGCAAAAATGATGTTCAATCGATTGAACAACAATTTCCACACATAAAAATAAGTGATGTTTAATAGATTGAACAGCAATTGTTCAATCGACTAAACAACGACACACACATAAACATAAGTGTTCTTCAATTGATTGAATGACAATCGTTCAATTGATTGAATAACACTTAACAACCACTAAAAACAAGAAAAATTCTCATATTTACATGGTGTTACCTAACTGAATTACAATTAATCAAAAAGAATATATACATTATTTACAATTTTTTTTTTAAATCTCATTTTTTTGAAAGAAAAGTCATAGGGTCATCACTCTCTGCAACTAAGATTTGCATGGAGGGGTCCTTGCGTACCTGCTGGCAGAAAGACTCCTTGGTGAGTGGTTTGTGATAGAGACACACTCGATGCCCATTCACCTTAAAAGAATGCCTAGACCCATCAATGGTGTTCAAAGTAAGAGTGTCATTGTTATGTACTTCTTGAATCTCATAAGGGCCGAACCATCTTGTTTACAACTTACCCAGAAAGTCCTAGAATCTGGAGTCATAAAGGAGTTCCAAATCCCCTTTTTGAAATTTCTTCTTCTTGATGAGGCTGTTGTGCCACTTTTCTCTTTGTTTCTAAATAATTGCAGTGCATTGGAAAGCTAGCAATTGAGCTTCATCTAATTTATTGATTTGTTGCAGTCGCTTGGTTTAGGCTTCTGTTAAATCTAGCCCCACTTTTTGAGCCTTTCTTAGAGTCTTTATTTCGAATTTGATCAGAAAAATATGTTCTTTTCCAAACACGAGTTGGTACGAAGGGTATCTAGTAGTATTCCTCCAAGTCATGTGATAGGCCCACAAGGCCTCTGTGAGTCTAGCAGCCCAGTCTCGCCGAAGTGTTGAGACTGTTTTGGTCAGAATCGCTTCAATGACCTTATTGGTGCTTTCAACCTGCCCATTCACCTGCGAGTAATACGGGGAAGTGATCCTATGTGTAATGTGATGGTTTCTGAGAGTGGTAGTAATCTTTTGTCCTATGAATTTCCCTCTCCCATGTGTTATCACTTCCTACGGTAAACCATACCGCACGATGTGCATATTAATTCCTTGTAAAAAACAAATTATAGCTGAACAAACAGTTCAATGTTTCTTTCAAAATATATGGGTTCATTTTGGATTACCTACTTCTATTGTAAGTGATGATGATTACTGATTTGTTTGGAATTTTTGGTCAAATTTATGGAACTTGATGGACACCAAGTTGAAGACAAGTGCAACCTTCCACTTGCAAACATGTGGTCAAATTGAAGTGGTTAACAAGACAATTATTCATTTTCTAATAGGATATTGCAGGAAACATCCTAAGTTGTGGGATGATCAGTTGCATTATATTCAGCATGCTTACAATCAAGCAAAACACTCTTCTACTCTAACTTCACCTTTTGAGGCATGTCTTGGTTATTTGCCTAAATCTCCTTTGGATTTCATCTTCGATAAAGATGTAGCTGTAGATGGACATATCGACATAGACAGAGCAAAGAAATTCATTGATAAAATTCAATTGATTCACCAAACAGTTCAAGAACAACTAGAAAAGAGTCCACGCAAGTATAAGGCAAGACATGATAAGCATCGTGTGGATCATCAGTTTCAAGTAGGTGATGAAGTTTGGCTTTACATTAGCAAGGAAAGGCTTCAAGGTGAAGGTAAAAAGCTAAGACCAATCCATTATTGATGCAGGAGCATTCAACTCAACAATATCATTGTATTTTAGTAGACATAGGGGGTCTTGTATTTTAAGGCATTTGGTTTCCTAAGTGTTGCGTGCTGCTTTTGACTCCTACTCCTACTCAATTAATCCGAAGCTGTGGTATGGGTGTCCCGTGGATGCGCCTGCGAGTAAAGCAATGAGAATTGTTGATTCATTTGACACATGGAGAAGGGAATCGAAGATGGATGGAATTTCTTAAATTAACAATATCCATTGCGTTCTTTTCTATTAATATTTTCGCTTGGTCACCAGAATGTTAATTTAAGAAATGTCTTCCCCGTGGCCAGAGGCGCTTAAAGTGTTTGCTATTCCAAAGGGTGCTTCTCCGATCTTCAAGCGCTTTCCCGCGAAAATGAAACAATTTTCTTGCCTTCACCCGGCCGATTAGGAAAGATTCCGGCTTCTCAATCAATTGTGTTGCGTATTAGAAGATCAGGGGAAAAAGAATCAATTGACTTTCTCCGCGCCTCTGACACGGACAGCCATAGTGGTGGTAGCTCCTGTTCTGATGCCTTCACGCTCCTCTCGCTATGCTCGAGCTGCTTCGCACCTCTCACTTTCTTAGGTTTTGAGTGATTTTAATGAAAATAGGAATTAATTAAGTATTGTGAAGCATATTGAAAATTCTATTGAATGTAGGGGAATATGAGAGATTTAGGATAGTTGAGAGATTGAGGGATTTGAGAATTAATTGAAAATCTTAGATTAGGAGTTAGTTCATGATTTTGTGGATTAGAGAGGATCCTTAGAGATAAGGAAGAGATTTTAGGGTTTTGTTTGAAAAGTTTATGGATCTAAAATAGGAATTGGTTATAGAATCCTTTTCTATAAATGTAAGCCTAAAAGGCATAGCAAGGGGTTAGCTGGCTAGCTAGTTAGTTAAGAATTAGAGTGTGAAGAGGTTGATTGTAAGCCTTCAGGCAGATTGTGAAAAAAATTCCACTAATATTGGAAATCAAGTCGCAGACAAGAAACAGTGTAAATACCTGTTTATTAATACAAACAACTCGATTCTGAGTTTACGTGTGTGTGTGGAGTAATTTAGCTATAATCTATGTGTGAACTTGAGTATTCTGTGTAACAAAGGTTGCAAGTGGAGTTTGGCAAGATACAGAGAAAGAAGAACAATATGAAGAATACTAATGGATCGCTTGAATCCATTCAAAGGATCACAATCAAGATTCTGGAGTGCCTGTGTTAAGAACTCACAAAGTTAAGCTCAGGAGGGAGTCGCGCAACAGAACAACAAAAGAAACCTAAAATCACAGGAACACTAAGAAACAGCCTAAACGTGAAATAAGCATAAAAGAATGAGAACTGTCAAATCTTTTATATCAACGGATATGAATGGTGGAAGCAGAATGGCAGAGGACTAGACCGCAGGATAGGAGAGCATGGAAGTTCTTGGTCGAGGTTGAAGACCCACAATCGACCTTAGCCGTCGATCGCAAGTTCAAACGTTTGTGTCGAAGTCAAAAATGAGGGTTGGCCCTGTTATTAAACCATGTGTTAATGGGAGTCCCACGAACTGTCGGTTCTAATGGCTACTGTTATCCGATGGATATCGGGCTCAAAAATGAGTAGACATTAGTCTAAGTACTGGACCTAAACTTCTATAGGCCGAGGACTGATAATTCATATCGGCTCCGTGAGGGTGATTAAGTGTCGTGCAAGTTTCTTGTGTGATATCGTTAATGACCATTAGATCAAGCGTTTCTTGATCAATCGGTGGAGGATGTCAATCAGATTGTTTTGGTGATTAGGACAAGTGATGACTGTTAGAGCTGGAGAGAGAAGATCAATGACGGAGAGTGAAATTCAACGTGGGACGAAACTGCTGTTTAATTGGCGAATTATTGTTCAATCGGTGAAGTGCTATTCAATTATGGAATTGTTGTTCAATCTGTGAGGTGTTGTTCAATTACAGAATTGTTGTTCAACTGGCGAAGCGCTGTTCAATTAGAGATTGTTGTTCAATGGACGAAGTGTTGTTCAAATATGGATTGTTGTTCAATTGCAAGTGTTGTTCAATTGTTGTTCAATCATGCGTCATCTTATGACATTTTTAGGTGAGCCTCGGGAAATGTGCCAAAGCATGGAAAAGGTGGAAAGGTAAAGTTAAAACTAATTTATGTATATTTCTATAATAAAGCTGATTAATTGCAATTAACCATAGTATGATTAGTGTTGAGTAAATCCGAAACCAGAGTAAGAGAGTATGGTTAATGTGTGTAGCTTTAAGAATTAATGAAAGTTATGAGGTTGAACAAGATTTCATTGGAGATGTTAATTAAGAATTAGACTATTGAATAGTCTTTGAAACATTTCCACATGAGATTTTATTTAGGGTCCTTAGGCCGTAATTCATGGAGGTTTGACCAGGCAGGTCATTGAAATTCCTGGGATGAATGAAATTAAGAATTTTATATGCATACTGTGGGTATTGTCGGCTTTGGCGGGCATAAATTATGGTCCATTTAAAATTATGGAAAAGATTGGTAATAATGCTTTCAAGCTTGATTTCCCTTCATATATGCAAATTTATTCTGTTGTTAATGTTGAAAATTTGAGATTATATGAACCTCCTTTGATTGAAGATCAAGGAGAAAGTGTACAGATTCAATCAGTTGAATATTTTTCTCTATAATTCTTGATGAGCTTCATTAAGACACCATACTTGACAGAAGAACAAGGTCATCAAAGAGGGGAAATGTTGACTATCTTCGAGTGGGTTGCAAAGGTACAAATCCATCAAAGGCCAAATGGATTGAAGAGGGGGAGGTGGGGGAATAGTATCCTGATCTGTTCAATAACTGAATATAATATTTTGGGGTACAAAAGGCTTACAGTGGGGAAGAGTGATCAGGTGCTCAAAATTATGCTCAATAATCAAAGTGTCAAAATTTCATTAAACTCAGCTTCATATTGAAGAGCTTGCCATTTTGAACCTATTGGTGTGAACGACACTCAAATCCAAGCTCATATGCAAAAGTTAGAACAAGTCAATGTATAGTTTGACTTGTACACATGGAAGGATTAGATGATGTGGCAAAGTCCTTCAGCAAAAGAGGAGACACCAAGTGGCAAGCCGCCATTGGACCTCGCATGTCACAAATCACAATCACATGCAGGTTGGTATTAGAAATCGCCCCCCGAGCAAGAAAGGATGCGATGTATAGGTCAGAGTTGCGATTGTGATGGATCGTAATCGTAGATCGGCAAAGGGAACATCACTACAGAATCGGCCCCGACAAGTACCAGGTTGCGATGCACTATCACAATCGCAACCCGCAGAAGGCAGAGTCTCGCATTTTATTACTATTGATTCATCGTCAATTGTGATGTGCGATGTGATCCCAGATGCGATAAGTTATGCATTCCAGTTAATAACCCTGTCGGGTCCACCGATGTCTCAATTGCATAATCGCCCGTTTTGTTCACAAGACCAAAAACTACTGGGTTTTTATGCCAATTGTGATATGTGATAAAGACAATCGATGCCAACACATTATGGCCCACCGCGCGGTAAAATTCTCACTCAGTTAGCAAATTTTAGAGCAAATTTGTGGGATTATCTCGGTTTTGGAGCAATTTGTGGAACGAATAATGGGAGAACTAGGAGAAATTATAACTTCTTCAATTTTCCACCAAATTGGTTCAAAAAAGAGTCAATTCTGGTAGTTTGGCTATTATGAACTCATTGAGATAGGTTTCAGAGGCATTTGAGCATTGTAAACACACTTTTGTTGTAATTTGGAGCATAATAGAGAGGCCCAAGCATTGGAAGCTGGACCAAGGAGACGTAGCCTAGGAGGGGTGAACTCCTCATCAAATCTTTGTGTTGTGTGTTATATTTTGATGTTCTTTACTGTTATTTTGTTGTTGTTTAGCATATGTTTCATGTTAATTTTTTTATAACATTTACATAAGAAACTCTCATGGGAATCAGTTAATTAAGCAAAAATGGTGAATCCTTAAGCCTTTGATAAGCAAATGATAAGCATATTGGGTTTTATTTTGAATGGGGAATTAACACAGTATTATAATCTACTCCATTTCAAATCACCAGGGATAAGTTCCCTTTGGGCTTAAGCCCTAGTTTTGATCCACAGTCTCATGTGAAAAGGATCTTAACACCAAGGACTACGAGATGGAAATTTGGCATCTAGGCATCACATTAAAATTTTGTTAAGGGATTAAATTCTGTTGTAGGGGAAAATATATTATGGAAAATTTTATAAAATGATAAAAGATGACATAAGAAGTAAGTGGTTCCCATGCAAATTGATGAGTAGTAGTGTTGTAGAGTAGTTGATTGTAAGGGAAAATGAAAGGGCAGTTGTGTTACATAAAATAACTAGTGGTTAGTCTAAAGTTGTTATGAAACTAGCTCAAGAAAAGATAGAAAAGATAGATCAACGCCTTAGAATTTAGCCTCTTCGAGGGGGCAACCTCCTTTACATTACATAAATGAACAATTCTTGGATGATTCAAATGACAAAACCTCCTTTCTATATATAGGAGTCTAAGGAGTCACAATATAACCCAGCCGACCTAACATTAATAATATAAAGCCACAAAAATAACAATAGAGGGATTCTATGGGGCACAGTAATAATAATATGGGGATAATAGGGGCACAAAAATATTAATAAGGGATGCAAATACAATAGTAATGGGGTAATCACTAGTATTATAGGGACCCAACATGCCCCTCTCCTTCAAAAAAGTGTTGTCCTCAACGCTTGAGTAGTTATGGATGCTTCTGTATAAAATTCTCATCCTCCCACGTGGAATATTCAGCGGATAAGTTCTTCCACTTGATAAGATACTCCGAAATTGATCGATTTCGTAACTGTCGAGTTCTTGTTTCTGTGGCTGCTTCCAGTTCCAATATAATTTTTCCTTCCTCGTCAAGTTCTGGCAATATTGTTTGAACTGGGAGCTTGTCACCTATAACCTTATTTAAACATGAAACATGGAAAACTGGGTGCAATCGAGAAGCTACATGAAGCTCCAATTTGTATGCCATAGTACCAATCTTTTGCAACACCTTGTACGGACCATAATACTTTGGTGATTATTTATTATCCTTCTTAGCTTGCTTGAGGGACATTTTCTTATATGGTTGTAGCCATAGGAATACCCAATCACCTACATCAAAACTTCTTTCACTGCGATGTTGATCTACCTATTGTTTCATTCTATTTTGTGTCAACACGAGGTTATCCTTTAAGAGTTGGAGGACTTGTTGTTGATGTTCGATGTGATGTTCCACTGCTTGAAACTTAGAATTTTCTCTTAAATATGATCTCATGGATGGTGTCCGATATCCATAAATTGCCATAAATGGGGTCATTTTTTTTGTTGTATGGAAGGAAGTGTTATACCCCCATTCGGCCAGAGGCAACCATTTGACCCATTTTGTCTGTTTATCAGATACAAAGCAACGAAGATATCCTTCCAAACATTTGTTTACTATCTCAGTTTGCCCATCAGATTGAGGATGATAAGATGAGCTATGAGCTAACTAAGTACCAAGACAAGAAAATAATTCTGTCCAAAAATTTCCAGTGAAAATGGGATCTTTGTCACTTACAATAATCTTTGGGTTTCCATGTAGCTTTTGAATTGTTTCCATAAATGCAGTAGAAACTGTACTGTCTTTAATGGATGTGATAATGCACAAAAGTGTGCATACTTGGTAAGCCTGTCAACTACCACCATGATGACACTCTTTCCCTCAAACTTGGGTAAAACTGTGATAAAATCCATTGAAACCTCCTCCCAACGTTGGCCTAGAATGGATAAAGGTTGTAATAGACCCAGTGTCTTAATTGTTTCAACGTTATTTTATTGGCAAACCAAACATTCCACCACAAATTTTTGAATATCCGATTTAAGACCATCCCAAAAAAAATCCTTCTTAACCTTGTGGTAAGGTTTTAAAAATCTCGAGTGCCCTCCTAAGGGAGAAGTGTGCAATTCCATAAGAATCTTTTGTTTTAGTTGGGAATTCTTACAGAGGTATAAGCGATCTTTGTACCATAAAGAATCATTTTGCCAGCTAAATGTATCAGACGTACTGGAATATTGTTGCAACTTTTGAATAAGTGCCCACACTTCTTCGTCATTCTTCCATTCCTCCATTCCTTCATTTATCCAATCTGTTTGGATAATAGAAATGGCGCACAACAATACTTCCACATCCTCATCCTTTCTTGAGAGTGCATCTGCCACCACATTTTTCTTCCCTTTTTTGTAAATGATTTTAAAGTCATAACCCATCATCTTTGTGACCCACTTTTGTTGCTCTTCAGATGATAATATTTGTTCTAAAAAGTATTTAAGGCTATCATGATCCATTTTTACCTTGAAGTGTCTTCCCATTAGGTAGGGTCGCCATTTCTTAAGTGCATGGAGTATTGCCAACATTTCCTTCTCATTAATAGCTTTGTGTAAAAACTTTCCCTTGATTGGACGACTTTCAAAAGCAATGGGTCTTTCATCTTGCATTAAAACAGCACCAATTCCATTTCCTGAAGCATCACATTCCACAATAAAGGTTTTTGTGAAGTCCAGTGTAGCTAAGACCGATGCTTCGCACATTGCCTCTTTAAGATGTTCGAAGGCCTTTGTTGCTTCTGGAGTCCATGAAAATGCATCTTTCTTCAATAATGTTGTTAGAGGTGCTTCTATTCTCCCATAATTCTTAACAAACTTGCGATAATACCCTGTCAACCCAAGAAATCCTCGCAGATGCTTTATGGATGTGGGGATTTTTCATTCCTTAATGGCTTTAATTTTGCTAGGGTCTACCTTAACTCCTTCATGAGATACAATATGACCCAGATATTCCACCTCTTGTACTCCAAAGAAACATTTGGATCTTTTTGCATATAATTGTTTCTCCTCCAATAGTTGTAGCACCCTGTCAACATGTTCAACATGATCCTTCCAAGACTTGCTGTAGATTAGTATATCATCAGAAAATACTAACACAAATTTTCTAAGGAATGGTTTGAAAATGGAATTCATCAAACCTTGAAATGTTGAAGGTGCATTGGTAAGGCCAAAAGGCATGACCAAAAATTCATAATGACCCTCATGAGTTCTAAATGTTGTTTTCAAAATGTCTTCAGTCTTCATTCTGATTTGATGATATCCTAAAAGAAGACCCAACTTGGTGAAGTAAATTGATCCATGCAATTCATCTAGTAATTCATCAATGACAGGAATGGGAAACTTATCTTTAATAGTGAGCTTGTTGAGCTCCCTATAATCCAGACACATGCGCCATGATCCATCCTTCTTGTGCACTAATACTACTGGAGCAGAGAAAGAACTTTGACTCGGTTAAATTATACCAGCCTCTAGCATTTCTGCAACCATACATTCAATTTCACTCTTTTGGGCATAGGGATATCTGTACGGCCTGATGTTTGGAGGAACACTTCCTGGAATTAGATGAATAGCATGATCATGATCACGAATAGGTGGGAGACCTTTGGGAGTCTCAAATACCTTGGAATGATTGTCCAAGACTTTTTGGAGATCTAGAGAAATAGATGATTGCAATGTGGAAACATTTAGCGAACATAATTGTGCAATTACACCCCTTTGTTCCTTTTTTAGAAGCTTTGTCATACCATTAGAGCTGATTATCTTTCTCGGTTTCCCTGCAATACCCCTTAATTCAACTTCCTTTCCTTCCACAAAAAATTTCATGAAAAGTTCTTGAAAATTAAAAGCTATTGTTCCCAAAGATTGTAGCCATTAGACTCCTAGTACAACATCAACACCTCCCATTGGAATGGAAAGCATTGGGCTAGTCAATACATATTCTCCCATTGATAGCTTGATATTATGGCACTTTCCAGAGCAATTTATTGTTCCTCCATTTGCAACCATCACTTGACACTCTAGTGCTGGATATAAGAAGCAATTCAATTCTTTTGCTACCTTACAATGAATAAAATTGTGGGTACTTCCTGAATCAATCAACACTATTACCTTTTTCTTCTTCATTTGTCCTTCTATCTTGATGGTTTGAGGAGTGGTAACTCCCGCAAATGCATTACAAGATATGGTCGGATTCATTTCTTCTTTATCTAGGCTTTGTTCCTGGAGTATATCCTCTTTTTTTGACCTTTCTTGCTCCTTTTCTTCTTCCTCTTCGCAATCTATGTAGAATAATTTCTTCTCGGCACACTTATGACCTTTAGTGTATTTGCTATCACAACTATAACAAAGCCCTTTTGCTCTTTTTTCTTCCAATTGTTGTGGTGTCAACCTTATAGGTTGTGGAAGACTAGGAGCAACAACACTTCCATCTTTATAGTTGTGAGTGGTATGCTTCCTGGTTGCCATAATTTTGCTTTCCATTTTTCTTGCTAACCTGAATGCCTTCTCTAATGAATCAGGTTCCCAAAGGCGAACATCATGTTGGATATTATCCTTTAAAGTCCCTATGAACACATCAATCTTGTGCTCCTCTGGAATATTTTTTACCCATATGTTCAATTTTTGGAACTTTTCAATGTGCTCCATTATTGAACCCTTTTGTTTGAGACTTATCAATTGGCTAAAAAAAGTGTTGCTTTTTGTATCTTCATAATGTGCTGTCAATTCTTCCATAAAAATTGCCCAAGTGATAATTTGTTTACGAGAGCAAAGCCATTGATACCATACAAATTGATTTGGTTCCAAATATAAAGTTTCAATGCGTACCTTTTGTGTGTTTTGCACATTATTGAGATCAAAAATTTTCTCCATCTGTAATATCCATGTTGCGGGATCCTTGCCATCAAACTTCCTCATATCGATTTTTGTAATATGGTGGGTCTTCGATCCCACATTAGAGTCTAAGAAATCATGATTAACATTTCTTTTGTTCACATCATGAGTTTCCTTTACTACCTTTTCACCATTAGTAAGTATTTCTTGTAGAAAATTTATCAAATCTGTCTTCAAATCTTCCATGTCCGTCTTCAAATCTGCCATGTCTCTCTTCAAATCTGTCTTCAAAACTATCTTCAAATCTTCCATCTTAGTTTCCACGCCCTTCATCTTAGATTCCACGCCATTTATCTTAGCTTCTGTTAGCTTTTGTGAAAGTGACATTTGTTGCACTTGTTCTTGTAATTTTGATATATCATGTAGCATTTCTTCCTCTTATTCATGAGTCATGCTATAGATTTCAGGTTTCTTACTAGGTGTTTGCATTTTCTTTCCTTGGGGCATCAGTTACCGATAATAATTCTCTACTATGCCCTTTGAATTCCTTCAAAATAAATTTTCAAACCAAGCTTAAGCAAAAATTTAAAAAAATCTACGCACCTTTTTTCACTTTGTATGAGCTCGATATTGCCTCTGATGTATCTCTGTACTTTCTGATCATCTAGTTCTGAAATTGCAACCTACAATGTCCCTCTGTATCCTCTTTGCAATGCCACAAGTCTGACCCAAATTGGATTCTCCAAGGAAGAGTTATGCGAAATCTCCCATAGTGACTTGATTATAAACTTGTTCAGTAGAGCGAACTTGTACGACGTGCCACGAGTCACTGTTTCGACCTTTGGCTCCAAAAAATATCTACAAGAAACTATAGTCCGTATTCTTTCAGTAACTTCTTATGAAATTTCAATCCGATGCTCAGAGAGAAAGTTATGACGATTTTCTCCAGGTCACCTGTTTGGAATGTAATTCAGGAGTCTGCAAAAATACCAACTTCCTTAGATCATATCTCTGCAAATATAGTGCAAAAAGCTCTGAAATTCGGACCCGAGGTTCAGCGCGATGTCTTCTCAAATGGGTTTTTCTTAGCTTCTAAAACATCGCAAAAAAAAATTATAGCGAAAATGCCACGATGACCTATTTGGAGCAACGAAACCCTAGAATCCGAAGCTCTGATACCAAATGTTATGAAACCAGCTCAAGAAAAGATAGAAAAGATAGATCAATGCCTTATAATTTAGCCTCTTCAAGGGGGAAACCTCATTTACATTACATAAATGAACAATTCTTGGATGATTCAAATGACAAAACCTCCTTTCTATATATAGGAGTCTAAGGAATCACAATATAACCCAGCCGACCTAACAATAATAATATAAAGCCACAAAAATAACAATAGAGGGATTCTATGGGGCACAATAATAACAATATGGGGATAATATGGGCACAACAATATTAATAAGGGATGCAACTACAATAGTAATGGGGTAATCATTAGTATTATAGGGACCCAACAAAAGTGATGTAGAGCTAGAACAGAGTATGAATAGGTGTATTATGTAGAGGATGAATGGGTAGATTGTCAGAGATCTAGAGTTACGGGGTATAAAAAAATACATGTACATATATGATATTTGTGATGCAGTAGAAGAGAACAAGGGTAAGATTAGAGATCAGAATAAATTTGAATGTACATCTGAGATCTGAGATGTAGTAGAAAATAGTATGAGCAACAAAATTATAGGATTTGAATGAAACATGAGTGTAAGCTATGTGCCAAAATGATATAAATCTGAGACAAAGGTTGTTGAAGGGTTGTGTAGAGGTTAAGTATGTAGATCTATTGCATTAAATAGAAGTGGAGAACTGAGATAGAGTTGTAGAGGATTGCTAAGAAAAAATTGAGAGTGCAATGTGGTTGAGCTATTGTGAAAAGAGAAATGATTGAGCTAAAGAGATGCAAAATTACCAGAGTAGATCTAAATTCCTAAGATCATATTTAATTTAGAGGAAGAGAGACTAGATTAGAGACTAAACATTTAGTCATATATAAAACTTCAATTAAAAATCCTATGGATATGAGTTTGAAAATTAGATTAAAGAGGGATATGATGGGAAAAGTAGGTTGGTGTGTCCACATTAGGGGATAAAGGTTCCCTTGAGGTCTGTTCCCGAAGAGATTGGGGGGTTGGTGCCTCTAGTAGGTTGATGTCTGCAAACAGTGGGAGTTGGTGCTTCCAGCAAATGGGTGCTTACAAAGAAAGGGGGGTTGGTACCTCCTATAGGATGGATCCTACATAATATGATGTAAATTGAAATTGGAGCTTGCATTTACATTAAGAATAAAAATAATATTTGTGGTTTTCTCCCATATGAGTTTCCATCTAAGCATCCTTTATATAAACCTCATGTGATTGATTCTTTGTTCTATTGTTGAATGTGTTAATTGGCTGAATATGGTTAAAAATTTATAAAATATTGATTCACCCCCACCCCCACCCCCCTTAATATTTTCCATTTTCCAACAATTGGTATCAGAGTTGGTTCTTTAGAAATAACCTAAGAGTTAGAAGGAATATATTTCAAGGATAATAGCCAACTAATGGAAGAGTATGAAGAACTCATCCCAAAAGAAAACATATCACATCAAAAATCTGTGATGATACTAGGAATATATCTTATGTAGAATAAGTAAATTTATATTTAAAAGAAGAGGTTGAGGCTAAGGAAGTTCTTCAAAATGATCTCATTTTTAATAGAGAAACAAATAGATCACAAGGGACCATGTTAAATCAATATGGGCTTTCCCCAAATGGAGTACCATTATTGAATGGATTAGGTTATGCATTCTAGAAGATAAGAATGAAGGTTTATTTAATGAATCTTGGCTTGGATGTATGGATATGTGTAGTAAATGGAAAGAATAATGTATTTAATATAAAATCCAAGTAGGCTGTCTTGAGTGGACTCTCAGTTCTAGACTTTGATAAAATAGGACATTGTGAAATTGCAAAAGAAATGATAGGAAACCAAAAGGAAACAACAAAGATTTTGACTGCTCAAATAAAGAATATTCCCATTTCATAAGTTCCCAAGATATTATTATGTTGTAATTTTAAAATAATAGGTCATATTACTTTTAAATTTTCAAATGCATGTTTAGAAAATCGTAGTAATAAAGGAGAACTTGAAGTGGATATAAACTCCATGAGAAAAATAATAAAAGTCTTTATGATTGTCCATCTAAAGGAGATAATATATGTACTTCCAACAGTGATAAAGAAATAGTTGTACTCATGACTATGGAAGAGACATCAGATTCACAGAAAGAAGGAATTAAAAGGAAAATAGATCATGAGTGTAATCTTGGTAGCTTCCATGATGCAATAAAGAATCCGAGAAGAAATAACAAAAGGCAGGAGGATATTGATTCCGATGAAGCCAAAGAAATTCACTCCACATTAGAAGAAGACCTTGAAGAGAAGATATATTTTATAAGAAACTTATCTCTACTTTGGAAGAGGTTAAGAGGCTCTTAGTAGCAAATTAGAGACAAAAGTAATTGTTGTAGGACTATGAAAACAAGGAACAATAATTTGATGAATCAAGGAAAACAATTGTCATCCTGAAGACCCAATTAGAACAAGCCAAAAGAATGAAAGAAGTGGTAACCAACGAGGTATATGAAAACATAAGACATTGTTAGAAACTAGAAGCTGAGATTGTCTCACAAAGAAGTGATCTAGAAAAAGCAAACTATTAGCGAAATCAATATCTGAAGTTTGATCAGCATACCAAAATTCTATATAGTATTCTCAACAATCAAATATATGTTCTTATAAATAATGGTCTAGGCTATGAAGGAGAGATAAGAACAAATAAACTTGAAGAAAAAGAACCAATTGATTATGTTGAAGTAGTCAAAATATCTAACAACAATGCAGTCAAAGGAATTGATAAAAATTAACAGCTGCAAACAAAATTTTATAACAATAACCACAAAAATCAAGTTGAAAATAAAAAACAGTAAATAAGGGAAAATAAAAACAATACAATTCAGCATCAACAAAGGAATGAAAGCTAAAACCATTCAAACAATAGCAAAGATCGAGTGTTAAATTAGCAAAAACCTTGTCCCTATCAAAGAAAAACCCCTCCAAGAAAAATCCATCAAAGAATCAACAAATCATATCCGCAAAGGAAAATCGCTCCTAGGAACCAAAATATTTTCTATGGTTATTGTTATTCATGTATGGATTTTTGACAAAAGGATGTAAATTGTAGAGCATATCTTGGAAAAAAATAGATTAGAAATAAAAGAAATATATCTTTTTAGTCAAACCGAGATAGCAGATTTGTAAATCCACATAGAAATGATCCTAGAAACAACAATCCTTTTGCTTCTCTATTCAATTCTTTTGAATTCTACATATGTCACAAATTTGGACACAAGGAAATATTATGGAAGTATGTTGTCATAGTTTCCAAAGCTTACTCAAATTAGGAAAAAGAAATCAAAATAAAATGATGTTCACGGAAATCATAGTCCAAAGATATAGAAAAGAAAGCAAGAACAAGAAGAGAAATGCAACCTGTATTTGTGTGCTAAAGATACACTTGATCAATTGTATATAAATAATGAATGTTCTCATCATATGATAGAAAATAAGAGAATATTTCTCTCCCTAAAGAAGGACAAGAGTGGTAGAGTTATTCTTGGAAAAGGCACATCAATCAAAGTAATGAGAAAAGAATTAATTAGCCTTGATAATAAAAGAGGAAAGGCCAAATATTTCCTACTGGTCGAGGGCTTAAAGAACAATATTCTAAGTATAAGCCAAATGGTCAATGGAGGATAAGAAGTCACATTTAATTCCAAAGGATCTAAAATAAAGAAGGAAGACTCTAGAAAGTTAGTGGAAAGATCATTTAGGATTCCATATAATGTGTATGTACTGAAAGGAAGTAGAGATAACCAATAGAGATTGAAAGTGATATCTACTCCACATTCTCAATGAAAGGAATCATCAAGAAAATGGAAGCTACAAGAAAAGAAACATCAAATAACATATTAGAAATTTAGTATTCAAATAGGGATAGTTAAAGATGTAGATGATTTGGAGGAATCAACAAGTCAGAAGGATAAAAAAGAATCAAAATAAAAGATAATATAGAAAGAAGGAGCAATGTCATGGAACTGGTTATCATTCGTTTGATTGTACTGTAGAAGGGAACAAAGGGATAGTTTATGTTTAGTTCTTTTTAAATTGGAAAAATATTCAAGTTTTCAGATAAAAAAATATCTATGGTTGAGTTAATTAGAATTGGTTCATCTCAAGATAGAAAAATGCAACTCTCGTTGCACATAAGTAATCAACAACATCCTATCACATCCCAATAAGTTAGAGCAGTTAATTAGACTTAGTTCATCTCAAGATAGAAAAATGCAACTCTCGTTGCACATAAGTAATCAACAACATCCTATCACATCCCAATAGTTTGGAGTGCATGAATCTATGAGAATCAGCCCAGAATGTCTTGGTTAGCACAATGGGAGTTGAACACATGGACATTTGATTGGTCGGTTCATTGGTGCATTCCTTTTTGAAAGAAGTGCTGCAAAAATTCCAGGTATAAGGAAAAGACGGTGGAAGTCAAAGCTTTGAATTAAATTGGAATGACGTAATGCCATACTCTAGCATTAAAGGTATTAATTTTATCTCTCAAAAGTTATTTTATAAAAAATGTTACAAAATGAAAAGTTGATATCATGGGTGAACCCTGTTTTAAAAATGATGAAGTTATAACCCATCCTTTCAAAATCTATAAAATGTTAAAATAAGAATATGATTTCGTAGTGTAAAGGAAACACATTGGTGTATGAATGAGGTTAATGTGTAAGTCCTTGAAAGTAAAGATGTTTATTTTTTAATATAAAGTATTGAAGTCAAAATGAAGACAAGATGCCAATGATAAGTTAAAATTAAGGGTAATGAAGCCTTGGTAGGATTCTGAGCCAAAGACAATTTGAGAGTGCATTGAAGTCAAAGACAAGTTAGAGTCATTAAATATGTCACAAGGGTGAATTATCGGTGGTGCCCAACACCTAAGTTTATATTTAAGGAAATCACTATATAAGAGTTTATTAATAGAAGAAGCACATAAAAATCATTCATGAAAAGGAAGCACAAATTGAACCTAGATGAAATCAATGGAGAAACAAGACATCATATGTGTTATACAGAAAATGAGAGGGAGTGTTTCTCATCAAGGGAAACATCAGCTCAAGGGGAGATGAAAAAACAATCAAGGTTTCAAAATATGCCTCATTTGATTAAAGAGGTATATCAAGGAAGCATATGTCTAGGGGAGTCTAGTATATACAAATTACCACTAGTTTTATTCACAAGTAAAGAGGGAAGTTGTCCAAATATGTCCAAGGATAGTTGTATGGTTAAAGAGAAGCAAAGAGACCAAACTCAGGGGTAGCTTTAATATCAGCAGGAGTAGTATAAGATTAGGGGGAGCAAAGTGCAATCTAAGGACCACGAAATGGCAATTTTGCATTGGTATAAATTTATTTAAGTAGGTGAACCATTCAGGTCAAAAGGGGGAGAGTGATCAACAATATAAATTAACTAAAGCCCTTTTTCATTGATGTCAAAGGGCGATAATGAGAAGGAATTGGTACCTCAAAGCCAAGAGGAGAATGAGAAGACATTGGCACTTCAAAAGAAAATGGGGAGAGTGAGAGGACTATGGTAGTTTCTTTAACCTAATAGTGGGAGTCAATCTCAAAATCCATTAATGACCAACAATGCTAGGTGGCGTTGCCATTAATGCCAAAGGGGGAGATTTTTTAGTATGTTGGCAATTGTTGTCATTGATGTCAAATAATGTCAAAGTTTAGGGGGGACTTGTTGAGTCTTCATGCCTGATGCTCATGTTGTTATCGATGTCTTAGTTTCTTCTTGAGTATTAGAAGTCTAGTGTGTTGTGTTTGTTGACTGTTGGATGAGTAGCCTAATAGCCTATATTTGAAGGATTTTTTCATACAAGTAACCTGTCCAAAATCACATGAAAAGTGCTTGGTTGGATATCCCTCTTAGAGATATTTCTAGTGGTATATGAGATTTTGTATAACTCTTCAGGAATGAAGATAAAACTTGAGTTTGAGGTGATAGCCTTTAAGAAATATGTGGTCCCTAGTGGACCCCACACTATAGGTTGACCCTAGATGACATTGCAAGGTGACTTGGTAGGAGTGGGTTGTAGTCCGATGACATGGCACACTAAGGTGAGGACAAGTCGCAGGTGGATTTGGCCTTTCTGGATGACCAAGTTTATGTTTTCCAAGTGACACATGGAAGCAACGTGGAAGTGACATGGCTTAGCAAGCGACAAGTTGTGATGTGGTATTGGGATGGAAATGACATGGCCCATTATTCATAAGCCATTGTTACATAAGTGATAGTGGCAAGCAGTGGGATCGATTAAATTTTGTAGTGCCACATTGCATGGGCGCATATGACAAAAAAATTTGGACTGATATAGATTTATGAAGGAATGAAATAAAATATAGATATAAACATAAACACAGAGATACAACGAAAACAAAACTATAATTCATTAATAACAAAGTATTGAAAAATTGTTTGCATGCAGAATGGAAGTAAACTAACTCAAGTGATGGTAGCTTATCTCTGAGAAGAGATGTGACAGCTACATGCCTTATGAATTGTGTTACAATCAGGCTCAAAGGCCTATTTATTATTTAGAAATGATGGAAAACCATAAACATCTAAAAACCTAACCCTAGAAGATGAAGCGCCAAAAGTATGTGGGCCTCGTTGGAGTAAATTTGTACATCAAATTCTTGAGGTAGTAAATTTGGCATACAATCTTTGTTTGACACATACAATACCTCATTAGAAATATTTATCCAAGGACTACAACTTTTGACCGCAAACCCCCATCGCAATTATTGAGTTAGCCCGTTTCCAAAAAAAACATCATTTAGGGCCTCAAAATGGCTCTGGAAGTTTAGGAATTGAAAAAGATGCCAAAAATAATCAATTGTGTTATAATTAAGGAAATTGAAATAAATAATGCTGGGGGTCAAAGTGGAATAGGTGGGTGGCCACCAATATCCACAGGGATCATGTAACCCCCCTCATTAAAGCTCAAATAAGGTTTTTGGGGGGTGAGGTGACATCTTTGCCATCATATTCGATTGACTCATGAGATCATATAGTGCACTCCAAAATGACGATGGTTATTTAAACTACATATATGAAAAATTGCAGACCCCTCCCCCATTAAATCTTAGATAGGCGAAGGGGTCTTGAAGTTATTTCCATGTTGATCGATTCCTTGGGTGTGCCTTGGAAGGTGTCGGTTATTCAACTTTGGGTGATCTGCAGCTTAGCTAAATGGCTTTCTATTAGAAGATTAATCAGGGCTTTATGATAGATGAAGTTTGATGAAGGGTTAACCCTAGCCCTACATCTAGCAACCATGTGCTTGAGGCTCTCCAGTAAATAGAAATAGGGGTTAATCATAATTTTCCCATCTAAATTATCCAGGAAGTAAAAATGATGTAAATTGATTATGTTGTAATGACCTTCAAAAGTAAAATAGTTCTAACAAATTCATGGAGGAGAACACCATTTATCATGTAGCTAGTCCTTTCACACCCCAACTCTCCAATTTTTTGTTCTATGTTCTTCTTTGAAGAATGACGGCATGTTGATGTCGGCAAGGATGTGATTGTGAAAAATTCAGTCTCCGTCCATTGGTAGGGTTGTAGCTTTAGAAACATATTGCTCTGTAACCTCAAACGTTAATCCACCCACCTGTACCTGGTTGCCATCGAACCTCACTATAAAATATTAGGCTACCAAATCATGGTAGTTGGAACATCGATAGAAAAACCGACTCCACCCTTTTAGATCTACTCTGAAATTGATCTATTTCCTAGCTTTCGGGTTCTTGTTTCTGTAACTGCTCCAGGTTCCAATATGATTTTTCCTTCCTCTTCAAGTTCTGGCAATATTGTTTGAATTGGGATATTCTACAACTTTTGAATGAGTGGCCACAATTCTTTGTCCTTCTTCCATTCATCCCTTGCTTCATTTATCCAATCTAGTTGGATAATAGAAATAGCACAAAACAATGCTTCCACATCCTCATTCTTTCTTGAGAGTGCATCTGCAACAAAAATTTTCTTCCCTTTTCTGTAGATGATGTCAAAGTCATAACCCAACATATTTGTGACCCATTTTTTCTATTCTTCTAAAGATAATATTTGCTCTAAAAATTATTTAAGACTATCATGATCCATTTTTACCTTGAAGTGTCTTCCCATTGGGTAAGGTCGTCATTTCTTAAGTGCATGTAGTGTTGCCAACATTTCCTTCTCATAAATATCTTGCTTGAGATGTAGCCGTAAAAATACCCAATCACCTACATCAAAACTTTTTCCACTACGATGTTGATCTACCTATTGTTTCATTCGATTCTACACCAAAGTGGCATTATCCTTTAAAAGTTGGAGAACTTGTTGTTGATGCTCGATGTGATCTTTCACTGCTTGAACCTTTTTCTTCTTGATATGTCCTTCTATCTTAAGAGTTTGAGGAGTGATAATTTCTTCCAATGCTTTACAAGATATGGTCGGATTCATTTCTTGATGCTTGATGTGATCTTCACTTCTTGAACATTTTTCTTCTGGATATGTCCTTCTATATTGATAATTTGAGGAGTGATAATTCCAACCAATGCATTACAAGATATGGTTGGATTCATTTCTACTTTCTCGATATGATATTTCACTTCTTGAACCTTTTTCTTCTTGATATGTCCTTCTATCTTGAGAGTTTGAGGAGTGATAATTCTTGTCAATGCTTTACAAGATATGGTTGGATTCATTTCTTCTTTCTCTAGGGTTTGTTCTTGGCATACATCCTCTTCTTTTGATGTTTCTTAATCCTTTTCTTCCTCCTCTTCATACTCTATGTAAAATAATTTCTTCTCAGCACACTTATGACTTTTAGTGGATTTACTATCATAATTGTAACAAAGCCCCTTTGCTCTTTTCTCTTCCAATTGTTGTGGTGTAATACTTGTAGGTTGTGGAAGGCTAGGAGAAGAAACACTTTCTTAATTATAGTCATGAGTGGTGGGATTCCTTGTTTCCATAATTTTGCTTTCAATTTTTCTTGCCAACTCAAATGCCTCCTCCAATGAATCAGGTTCCCAAAAACGAACCTCATGTTGAACGTTATCCTTTAAAATCCCTATGAAGACATCAATCATTTGCTTCTCTGGAATATAATTTACCCTTCTATTCAATTTTTGAAAGTCCTCAATGTTCTCTTCCATTGAACCCTTTTGTTTGAGATTTATCAATTGGCTAAAGAAGGAGTTTCTCCTTGTATCCTCATAATGTGCTATCATTTCCTCCATGAAAATTGACCATGTAACAAGTGGTTTACGAGAACAAAGCCCTTTATACCATAAAAATTGATCTAGTTCTAAATATGAAGATGCAATACGTACCTTTTGTAATAGTTTCACCTTATGTAGATTGAAATATTTCTCCATCTATAGTATCCAATTTACCAGATCCTTGACATCAAACTTCCTCATCTCGCTTTTTCTTGATTTTAGGAGCTCTATCTTGAAATGACTGTAACTCTGTACTTTCGGATATTTAAGTTCTGAAATTGTGACATGCAGTAGCCCTCTGTGTCCTCTTTCCAATGCCACCAGTTTGATCGAATTTATATTCTCCAAGAAAGAGTTATGCCAATCTCCCGACATGACTTGATTATATACCTTTTCAGAAGAGCGAACTTGTATGAAGTGCCACGTGTCACTATTTTTACCTTAGGATCTAAAAATTATACACAGGAAACTACAGTTCGTTCTCTTTCTGTAACTTCTTATGAAATTGCAATCTGATGCCCAAAGAGATAGTTATGAAGATTTTCCCAAGGTCACTTGTTTGAAATGAAATTCAGGAGTCTGCAAAAATACCAACTTCCTTATATCATATCTCCACAAATATTGCGCGAAAAGCTCTGAAATTTAGACCTGGGGTTCAATGCGATTTCTCCTCAAATGGGTTTTTTTTCTCTTTTGAAACGTCGCAGAAAACAAATTATAGCGAAAATGCCACGATGACCTATTTGGAGTAGCGAAACCCTAGAATCCAAAGCTCTGATACCAAATGTTATGAAACCAGCTCACAAAAAAATAGAAAAGATAGATCAATGCCTTAGAATTCAGCCTCTTCGAGGGGGCAACCTACTTTACATTACACAAATGAAAAATTCTTGGATGACACAAATGACAAGACCTCCTTTCTATATATAAGAGTCTAAGGGGTCATAATATAATCAGAGTCGACATAACAATAATAATGTAAGGGCACAATAATAACAATAGTGGGCTTCTATGGGGAACAATAATAACAATATGGGGACTACATGGGTACAACAATATAATAATGGGGTTGTACTAATAACAATAAGGGGTTACACTAGTAGTATAGGGGCCTAAAAATGTTAAGTTAAAACTTAACATCAACCTTAATCATCATTACAAATTAGAGTTCATTTGATATGGAGGAAATAGATCACATGGTATTAATAATTACATTAGTAAACATGATTTAACCTTCGTACATTATCCTTTCAATCATAGCTAGGACACATGTGTTTCAAATATTGACGCTGACGTGGTCAGCACAATCAACATTCCAACTGTTTAAAAAAATAACTTAATTGCTGACAATTGGCCTTTCAACAAATAAAACAAAGACAATGATATCTACTCTGTCAGAGATTTTTTCTTCCCAACTATATTGGCTCTTGAAACGTCATTTAGGAGCATTTACCTATTTATTACAATTTAAATGTTAACATTACGATTGTCACCATTTTTTGAACTTTTTTAAAACGAAGTTTATTGTGGTAACAGCTGGCTCCATGGGGATGTTGTCGATCAATGATGACAGTAAGAACTCCCCATAGACCAGTTGCTCATCCATTCCTTACTTTTGAACTGCAACTTGATAAATGTACCACACTTCTGCACACTGCAAACTGAAAGTGAAAGTTGCTACGAAACATGCTCAGAGTGCTAAGATTATTGGCACACCAACCTATCCTAAACTGTTGAAATAACTGCTCAATCAAATAACACAAAAATGTCAATGCATCCAATCGAGTAGCTGCTCAATATTGTGGCTTTTTTTACTGGGTTTCAACAAAACAAAAACTGGAAAATATAACAACAATGGCAACTCATAATGGAATTGGTTTTCATAGTGAAAATATGATTGAGAATGTAGTCTGAAAAATTCCTCCATATAAACATCTACAGGATATTTGAAATCATAAAAACCACATCTTGTCTGATGATCTAATTGTTCCTTTTTCTTCAGCTGTGAACTGTCAAGCTCATGATTAAGGTCATAATATTTTTCGTTCTCATAAATTAAGGAGCGGAAATGTAACTCGTTGCTTCTGCTGAAATGAAACTTCAAAAGAAAGATCTCGAAATGGAAAAATATGGGGTAAATTATGATCTTCTAAATCTTCAATCCTGAATTCAATGTTATTTTCCAACTCTTCTAAAAAATAAATTTTATCTTTCGAGCTACATTTGCATGACTTTAAATAATAATACAAAAATGAAGAAACTTTTTCATCCACTTGATCATTAGTGTACATATCATTCTATTCATTAAAACCTTGAATGGAAAGAGGATCTGCCACAAATTCTGTTTTCTCCATCCATGTTTCCAAAAAGATGAGCCCAAAAGCTGAAAAGCATCTTATAGATTCTACAGGTAAGCCTTTAACCCAACTTCTACACTTGGAATGAATCATAAAATTTTTTGATAAATACATCTTCATATTTGACTATAAGAAGATCAGTAAAGTCACGAAAATTTGAAATATGTTTCAAAGTCAAGCTCAAATCCTCTCCACTAAATTTTGGACCATTCCTCAAAAAATATTCATCCTTGGGTAAAGGATTAGGGAAACCATGAGTTTTTGAAAAGTCCAAATATTCATAGCTTGACATAATTGTAGTAGTATCTAATTCCTTCATTAGTGTAGTGGAGTCACCATGAAATTCTTAAGGCTACTGAGTCTTTGGATAGTGGAGTCGCCATGAACTCTGGATTGTTTAAAAATGGAGTCACTAGGTGAATGATGCACAACCTTTCTATGTTTGTCCTCTATTCACCATCAGAGAGCAGATATGATCTTTGTTGTTCTCCCAAGGATGATTTGACATGAAACTTCACCTCCCCGGCAAAGATGCCAAAATGTTATCACTTAGAGAAAACTCCAGCTGCAGGGAGAAACCCTAAGGTAACCTCAAACCACTTTTAGGTTGAAAGCTGGCCCTTTAACCCAGAGGGGGATATCCCCATAAAAATCAACTACTCTATTGTCACTGTAGTAGGTTTCCGCAATTGAGTTCAGGTGGCCAGATTTGGGTTTAGGTATAAGATGGTTGGATGATCCTCAAAAGTTACCATTAGGCATGGAGTCAAACTATCAACCAAATGAAATCACAGATCTAATGAGAAATTTTCACAAAGCATGGGAGTAACACATCCTTTGACTGTTTTGGATATTTAGAAGAAAGGAGGACTGGGAGAAAATAAAGCTTATAAGAGCTGAGAACAACAAGTATTTAATGGTTGATAATTTAAGAGAGGAGCATCACATGAAATCTAATCTCATTAAACTAACATTTTAGACATGAAAGAGACAATTAATAACAGAGGAATACTGACAGGGAAATGAAACACATGAGTTTTATACTAGCTGCTCATCAAACACTGCAAATACATTTAAGATTGCTCAAACATATCTAGACTACAAGTAATTTTTCAAAATATTTCCAACCCTTTTTCATTATTCATAAACTGTCTTTATAGAGTTTCATATAACAATTTGCAAAATAATAGAATCCTCATAATTACAATACTAAGATATTTAAAATATCCTTTAAGTTCATGCATAAAAATAAACTTAGAAAATATCTAATGAATCCTAGAAAACTGTAGGCAAATCTACTAATATGTAGGCAAAAATAAAGTGATATGGTCAACTGATTGGTTGGAAAATAGAACAGGTCCCTATGTAGGTTATCATCATTGTATCAATCAAAACAGGTCCCTTTGTGTACTTTATCAACATTTTTCCTAGATGTGCTCTATTGTTCTATGGTTTTTTGGAAAAATTGTTGACAACCGAGAGATCGACCTTTTCTAATATTGCTGACAACAAAGATGTTAGCATCTCTATTTCACCTCAAAATCGCTGATAGATACACTGCCAGCCTTTCCTGTAGGTTTCCTTTGTTGATCAATGTGTGTGGTTGTTTTCTGTAAAATTGCTGACAGGCGCGCTATCAGCATTTTCCTGTAGGATTCATTTTATAACCAGTATGCATATCATGTTTGAAATAGTTGATAGACACATTGTCAGGATTATCAAAAATGTTGACAAAGGTATTGTCAACTCTTCCTGATGTTTATATTGCATACAAAAGTGGTAGTCCAACTGTCAACAAAATGAAAACTAAGTTTTGATTTTAAACAAGTGGACAAAAATTGTTTCTCATACCCTGGCATATTAGCTAAGGGTACTTGCAGCCTCAAGTAACACATCCAACTTGTCCAACCTTTTCTTCTGGTTTTTTCTAGTCTCCATGGGCTTTTCTTTGGCAGACTATTTATTTCTTTTTTTATTGGTGCTTACAGGCTTCTTCTCAAACTTTGTAGACCCTTTCTTAGATTTCACAGACTTCTTATTGATGATCACATATTTTAAAGGCACATCATCTATGTCAATGACTTGATTAGATAAATTATGGTTTCTTTTGAGCTTAATATTGTACCTTAGTTTATTTGTTGACCTAGTGTGCCTTTTACTTTGTCTGAGAATCTTAAATTTTGGTGTGTTTTGTCCTTCCTCTATCAATGGTTATTTTCCCTTAAAATTTTCAGGTATAGATGTGTATGTAGGGTAATTCTCTGAGGGTAGAGATGAAACATCAGTAGAAACTATGTCCATTTCTGGGCCTTGAAATGGTATGGGCTCTAGCTTATGAAGCCGAGTACTCTTTCTTTGATAAACCTTGGGAGTATTTGGGGAAAATGAGGTAGATGGGGCTTCAGAGTCTTCATGAATGATAGGAGTCTCGACAGAAACCTGAGTTTGAGTTTTCTTCATCCTCCTGATGGTTTGGGGTCTGCCCCTTTTTCTCCTGGCAGGTTGAGGCTGGAAACCTCCCCAGAAAAGGAAATGGTTCCAGGTCCTCCCTAGCTTAGCTAAATGGATTTCTATTAGAATCTTAATCAGGGCTTTATGAAAGATGAAGTGTGATGATGGGTTAAGTCTTAGAGGAGCATACCATTTATCATGTAGCTAGTCCTTTCACACCCCAGCTCTCCAATATTATGTTCTAAGCTCTTCCTTAAAGAATGATGGGATGTTGGTGCCGACCAGGATGCGACTATGAAAAATTGAATCTCAATCCATTAGCAGGGTTGTAGCTTCAGAAATAGACTGCTTTGTAACCTCAAAGATTAATCCACCTACCTATACCTAGCTGCCATCAAACCCAGCTGCAAAAGATTGGGCTACCAAATCATGGTAGTCAGAACATCGGTAGAAAAACTGACTCCACCCTCCCTGTTGGAACAAACGTAGGAGATCAGGATAGACATCTAACAAGTCTAGCACTTAGGTTCAGTTCAGTCTAACATGCCTCACTTTACTATTCTGGTTTATACTACCAGTGGGATTCGATGATTTGTCCCTTCCGTGAAAATAGTTTCAATCACCAAGTGGAACTCTCAGATAATTTACCCATATAACTGCTTACAAGGCATGAGGTTTAGAATACAGTGAATGTAATTATGTGTTAAGTTAAAACTTAACATCAACCTTAATTATGATTACAAATCAAAGATCATTTGATACAAAGGCAATCAATCACATGGTCTTCAATAATTACATTGGTAAACATGATTTAACTTTCGTACTTTACCCTTTCAATCATAGTTGGGACACGTGTTTCAAATGTTGACGCTGATGTGGCCAGCATAGTCAGCATTCCAAATGTTCAAAAAAAAAACTTAATCACTGACAAATGTTCTTTCAACAAATAAAATAAAAACAATGATATCTACCTTGTCAGTGATTTTCTCTTCCCAACTATATTGGGCCTTGAAATGTCATTTAGGAGCATTTACCTATTTATTACAATTTAAATGTTGACACTCCAACTGTCAGAATTTTCTAAAAGAATTAAAAACAAAGTTTATTGTGATAACAGAAGGGTCCATCGAAAGTATGCAACATGGGTACTCCTTGGATGAGGAATTGAATTTTTCACCCAACGAGTACTCTCGCTCGAAATTTGAGTAAAACCTTAGGGATATAGGTTGAAAATACGACTTGAAAAAGTAGTTGTATTATTTTATTATTTTTTAATCTTTTTACTTTTTTACTCCAAAAATGGTGAATCATCCCCCATGGTTGACATCATCATCTTGAATCCTATTGGTTCTTGTAAAGTTTATTTTCGTTGTACATTTTTCTTAAGGGGCCCATTTTAGACCTCAAAATTCCCCTAATGAAAGATTGTTTCCTACATAAATCTTTAATTAAAAATCTCGTGTATATGAGTTCGAAAATTATATGAAAGAGGAATATGATGGGAAAATAAGGTTGGTGCCTACACATCCAGGGATAGAAGTCTTTTTCAGGTTGGTTCCTAAAAATATCAAGGGGTTGGTGCCTCTAGTAAGTTGAAGCTTGCAAACCTAAGGGGGTTGGTGCCTGCAAACAGTGGGAGTTGGTGCTTCCAATGAGTGGTTTCATACAAAGAAAAGGGGTTTGGAGCCTTTTGTAGGTTGTAGCCTACATATTATGATGTAAATTGAAGTTGGATATTGCATTTACATTAAGTAAAAAAGGAAGATATGTGGTTTTTACATAAACATCCAGTGTAAAAAAAATTTGTGATTGATTCTTTGCTATATTAGAAAATCCAAGATTCATCGAATCGTTGCCAAGCCACCTATGATGCCTTATAACAACATGAATAGATCAGAAGTGGTACAAATAGATCTGAAGTAAGAGGCCGTTATCAACAACAAAGGTGAAATTGTAGCCACTTCGAAGGCTAATGCTTTCAGTGGAATGTATCATCTCTAGGCAGTCGAGATCAAGCTAAATAGGCAATTTCTCAACTGCTTCTTTGTGACACATCCCAAATTCATCTAGGTCATAGAGGGTTGGTGGTAGGATATTGATTCATTTAAATATTGTGCTAACAAACAATACCCTACACAACATCTACAAGACCCATTCCACCACCTCACAATCATGATCGACAAACTCAATGGTGAGTTTAATGCTTCACACTTGAAGATCGTGTGGTTTCCCTTGGTAGTGGAAATAGTTTTGAAGGGCGTATATTCAACTAGTCAAGTATTTTATCTAGAAATTTATTGAAAGCTTTGTCAAAAGTGAAGGACATCCTAGAAAATAAAAATATCTCATTTGAAATGTCATATTATTTGATAGATTATTTATGTGTCATACAATAATTCCCATGAATGAATTGGAAATGTAATCCAACACTGCGGGCTATACATATTTATTATCAAGAGTTGTGGGAAGATCAATATCATAAGTTCCTTTATGATACTTGCAATTACTTTTTGGCTCAGATCCATTAGATCCTCTTTAGTTTTCTAGCACCTGGGATATACAAAGAAGTGAGGAATGCCATAATGGGAATAGCTAATTGGTATTACAAGGAACATTATACATATATCAAGATATTCGCCTACTCGGTTCCCCACCATTTGATGCCTCAATTGGTTCCTAACAGGATCATGATCCAAAATATCTCTTATTAGACTGTAAGATCAATGGTGGATTTAGCCTTGATCAACAACAATAAGAGGTCTTGTTCAGGTTTCCCTGTAAGGATAGGCCACTATGTTCTAACAAAATTGCATAGGCCATAAAAGAACCCAATAGAATCAATGAGCTAAAGCTCCTCATAAGCACTTTCAAGAAGCATAGTCCCCATGGCATGGTGAAAGAGGATGATAAGTCTATAAACCACACATATTTATATGAACATGAGTTTGAAACTAATGAGTCAATATTCTAAGATGTGTTCACATACAAGGAGGAAAATTTGAGAATGCAACTAAGGGAATAAGAACACCTTCCACCTATCTAGTTTCAAAAGGCAAAGAAAAGATAAAAACGAAGAGCGACAGTTTTCTAACATAAAATCACTCCAAGAAGTAAAAAATAAAGAGGATACACTTAAAGTTAAATCACATAAGGAGAAAATACTTGAGGCAAAGATGAGATTAGAGAAACAAAGGCTAGCCCAAGCCAAAGACTCAACCATTGAAAAAATAACAATTGATGATGATGAACCACAAATAGAGATAAGTGTTCAAGAGAGAGATATGGGTAAGGAGAAAGAGACAACATTCCCCATATTCCTCTCGATAGCAATAAGTCTCATAACTACTGATGAGTCTCTAAATTAGGTGAAAAATAAGGGCCATCTAACCTTTCCTAAGCACATTAAGACTATATTCAACCTCTCCTTCTGCACTTAATAATGTTTTCTTAGTTTTAATAAGTTCTTAGGAAGGTTTACAGATGATTTTCTTATTATGTCAGTAATATTTTTAATTTTTCATAATATTGTGACAATATTGGGCAGATTATGAAGATCTACATAATGAGAGAATTTATGGACTTGTTCCCTGCTATAGGATGGACCAAGATTGGATAATAAATAAATAAAATGTTATGGAATTATTAAACAGGTCTAAAGGTCCACTGATTGAGAAAGTCTAGGGATGTGTTCCCTACTACAGGAGAAGCTAGAACTCAGCATTTAATGAAGGTTCCTACTGTTGGGGGCCAGATACACTTTTTGAGAAATTTTGGAGGGGAAAGATACCCTAATTTCAAGGAGGTTTCTTCCCCCATCAACCTGTATAAGTACAATTCAAATTTACCTCTAAGGGAGGAGATTTGTTTCGTATTTTTTAGAAGAATACTTGTTATTCTATAGTTCTACTTTCATTTCCAGCAGTGATGTACTTGAATTGTTTTCAATAATGAAATATAGTTTCATTTTCAGCTCCTAAGGCTTCATTTCCTTCAATAGAATCTGAGTACCCTTGGGATTGTCCATCCCAAGAGCCTCAGAGTCCTACAACACCATTTCTCTTATCTTTTTTTTAGCATTTTCTTGTTTATCTACATTTCCCATTTTTGCACTTAGTTTTCATGCTTCATTTTTTGTAGTTTATATTGATTAAATAATTGAGATGAATTTATTTTTAGGTTATTTAGATAATCAATAGTGTGATTCATCACTAGCATAGCTTAGTAAAGTCATCTTCATCATTGGATTACTTAGATTAGTTTGCTAGTTCACTATTTTGAAATTTATCATTTTAGTAGTAATTTTTTGTTGAATTTTAATGTGTTAGCAAAGCTCTTTTGAGTTGATTCCACTTGTATTGATGTCTAAAAAAAATCAAATTAATAAAAAAAAATTACCCCACAGTATTTTCACTTTATTAGCTTAGGGATTTTTTTTATTTATATTAGCTTACTAGTTCATTGTTCTAAAATTTACGGTTTTAGTAGTAAATTTTTGTTAAATTTTAGCACATCTTAATGAAGCTCTTTTGAGTTGATTCCACTTGGATTGATGTACAAAAACATTAAAATTAATAACAATATTTACCCCACTGAATTTTCACTTGATTAGATTAGGAATTTTGCAAGTTAACTCAAGAGACAAACTTGCTAGAAGTTTCCTATAGTAGTATGTTTTTGAGCTTCTCCCTTGCCCAAATTCACTCCAAATTATGGTGGAAGTCTATTTATGTCTTAGAATACCCTATGACTACACTTAGACCACTTTGGTTGAGTTGAGGCTTGGTTAGGTCACCATTTAGCTTATGCATTGCTTGCTTCTCAAATGTTGATTTATGCAACTAGTCTAGATTTCCTTTTTGCAATTTACTTTAAGCAAAGTGTGATTTATTTCCTCCAAGAGTATCTAGGACTTTCCTTTCATACAAAGTAGAATATATTTCCTTTACTATCATTTCCTTTCCAGAAATATAGATTAGATTTGTTTTATTGTCATTAGCTTATGTGCGCTTTACATTTTTGCAAGTAGAATAGATTTATTTTCTATCATTTACTTTCCAGTAAAAATAGAATGGGTTTTTTTTATATCTATTTACATTATAGAACTTAGTATTTGTGACCTACCTAGATATTTTCTCATTTGAAATTGTTTCATTGGATTCTTTCACCTACATCAAAGGGAGTTAGACTAGGAAGAGGAAGGTTTTTTTGTATGTACAATGTCAACCCCTCTTAAGTTTGTACAAACCCTAGACTAATAATTAAATTTGAGCCCTCAATATTTCCAACATTCTTGTTGTAATACCAAGGGTAATCAATTTTTGACACCATTTCTAGGGAGAGAATCAAGCAAGCACTATCTTGTTCTTTGATTGATTCCTTCTTTCTTTTTTGCCTTCATATTTTTCTACAATAACAAAAAAATTGTATTAGGCATCTTTCATTTCAAAAATCAAAAAATGCCTTACATTAACATTCTCACTAAAATACTTTTTATAAAAATAGAAAAAATATTTATTCAATACCATAAACCCCCCACTTGATCATGTGGTGCAGTAAGAACCATATCTATTACAGATCCATTTGGGCACATCAACCTCGACTTACAGATCAGTACTATTAGGGCCCATCAAACCCTAATTCAGTTGTTACATGCCCTAATGAAGTCAACCATCAGAATGCCTCCTTCCCAAGAGATTCCATGACTAAAATCATCTAAAAACTACCTCTAAGAAGATCAGCGTAGGCAGGCCTTTATCAAGGTGCACTGCAGTGCAGCCCAGTACACTGCTAGGGTGCATTGCAATGCACTTGAGCCCTCTTTGGCCTGTGCTCGACGAATTTGAGAGAAATATGAATTGGGGTTTGGTATATTCTTATCCATAGGATGCTTATAAAAGTTTCCCAAGGCTATCCACTCCTTTGGGCTCGAAATTGGATGAGGGAGGAAGTTAAGGAACATCAATCCCTTTATCCCTTCCTCCATGGAACTAAATCTTAAGTTTGGGAGGGCATTCATTGTCACCATTTATGGCATAACTTCCTTCATTCACCTATAAAAAGACCACTCATCTAAGTGATCAGGGGCAAAAAATCATTGAATTATAGGGAGATGATGTTAGTATGAGACTTGAGTTGGTTTCAAGTATTGTAATGATGTTAGAATGTCTTGCTTGTCATGAGGAGAGGATGGGATTGAACTGGAGGAGTGGAACTAAATCAAGCAAATTAGGTTGTAACTATTCCTTTTACTAATAAAGTGTTCAAATATTTTTCCATATGTTTGTATTGTTTATTGATGCTTTCATATGTGTATTATGCACTTGATTCCATTTTATGTTTAAGCAATAGATCATTATCATATGCTTTGATTGGTTTTTGTCTTCTGTCTGTGTTCAGGTACTTTTCAAGCGGATTAAGTGCAGAAAGGAGTGACAAAATTGGTCAAGGGAGATAAGGAGTAAGCAAAAGGTTTAGGTGGGCTTCTTTACTATCTTATTTAATCTATTGGTTATAGAAAAAGTAGAGAATGCTTTGCACTGTTGTTCTAGACTTAGCTACTAGTCTAGGGGTTTAGGCGTTTATCCATAGACACTAAAACTTCCCAAAAAAATTGGCGAATCCGCTAGGAATCGATTATCCATATTAGTATCTTATCAGCCTCTTAAGATATTTTTACATACTGTACTTGTGGTCCTTGATTGAATTTCAGTCTTATTTCATTGAAAATTGAGTCAAAATTGTGTCAAATTGCCTTCAAAAATGGCTTATTATCACCAGCATAGCCCAGTGAAGGACACAGTGCATTGAAATGCACTTCTCACATAGAGCCAGTGCAGTAAAGTGCACTGTCTCTCACTACAGCCTTCGCTGATCCCTTGAGGGTTAGTTTCCCATCTAGGAGTTGAAGTTTTTTGCCAATTTTCTCTTATTTGAATGATTTGTTGAATTTCAATGATGTCTTGTCTTTGAAAATAGTTTTTCATCTCCTTAGCTGGCCCTACTTAGACTAGGATTGATAAATGTTTCTTATGTATTTGCTTTGTCCTTTTCAATCTATAGTCGAAAGTTAGTTTTTTGGTCGATTGAATTTTGTTGAAAGAAAGTGTCGTAAAATCATCTTTTCTTTCGAAAATTGAATTATCATAAAGTCTTCATTCATGAAAGATCAATTGATTGATGTGTGCATATGATTAATCTTTTCATTGAAAGTGTCGTAATTCCTCATTTCTTTGAAAACAAAAGTGTCGTAAAGTCTTCCTTTCCTTGAAAAGAAATTGTCGCAAAATTGTCATTTTTATGAAAAGAGTTTATTGATCGATTATGCATTAGTTTTCCTTTTTGTTCATTCACATTAAGGGAAATTGAAAAGAAATACATGCATGTTGCATTGAAAAAGTTTGTGTGTGTTGATAGGAATAGCGTAGGTAATTTGCATTTAGATTGTGCTCTTTACTCTTTGATCAAAAGGAATCTGATTTCTCTATCCCTAAGTAGCTAGGATTTTCATCATTAAATTGAATGGAGAAAATGCTTATCATGATAGTTGCATTCCTAGGAATTTCAGAATACATCATGTGGTGAACTTGAAAGGCAAATTCCTAAGCAAGATCAACTTAAAATAAACATCAATTTACCTAATGGAGCATTATCATTAACGAGAAAATTTAGTGGTTCTAGGCTAGAGACGTGTTCCAGTGTCGTAAAACAAAGCAGTTGTCGCTAACTTGTCTGCAATACATCTCGAGTGTGATACCTCATTCCACGTATGTGAGTATATTGTAGATCATCCACGTACCTTCGAGTATATAGGGTAGTGTTACAGTACGTAAAGTATATGGGAATGCTCTCACTGTGCGGTTTTGCATTAGACAACACTTATGCGGACTGGGCCTCCACGTACCTTCAAGTATATATGGGAGCACAAATTTAGGTTGCTATCCATCCTTAATTAACTGAGTTGGCCACCTTGTAAACTATGATACACCGAACACAACATTCAGGGAGATTGCCTGCCCGTACTTTTTAGTTCGCCATGAAGTATTCTGCAATTCACAGTTGCTTTGTAAACCTTTTTCCTAGTATACCCCATTTTGTTTATTTCTTTTTTGATAATAAAATTAATCAAAAATCATGGAGGAACATCAACCCATACCTCATCATTCATGGATAACAGTGAGCAAACTGCCTTTGCCTCTCGAAGTGACACCAATTCGGGCAAAGCGATCTCACTTAACTGAGTCTAGTACATCAATAACTCCTAGTTCTTCATTTGAGTTACCTGAATCATCTATTTCGGTAAGTACAGAGACTCCAGTTACTCCAACTATTTCTGGTACATCTGTTCTTGAAGAAGAAGTTTCATAATTACCTAAGGACATTAGCACTGATCCTAGTGAAACAGTAACCAAAGTTGCTCAACAACAAGTAATTCCTCAACTTGAAATTTCTCAGCAAGAAAGTACTTCTGAACTTGAATCAATTCAACCAAAACTTAATCTAGAATCTATCCCAGTGCAAACAGAAGTTACCTCTGAAACTGAAGTTGTTCAGGAACCTCTTTCTGAAACTGTTATTCATTTACCCGAACATCTGGACTTCGAATTTGAACATTCAGAAGTTGTTACTTTACCGGAAGACGATCAACCAGTTACCCCTCAAACACTAGTAACTATTGAAACTTCAACTTCATCAACACTAGAAATATTTTACGGACCTGACAGTCAAGTTCTTCCACCAGGTTTAATTGCTATAGAGGAGGAATTAGAAGAAGATTCCACACCTGGAACCCCGTTTCACTTTGGAACTGGGCTTCATCTTTACCCTAATATTCCTAATTTTTTCACTTCATTTGATCCTGCTTCTTTTCAAGTACCCGTCGCTTCTTTAGGACAACTTTTGGGTCAGTTAACTATGACTGAACAACCGTCAACATCTCAGACTATACCATCTAATGTAGCTACAGCAGAATCTTCTGTTGTAACCTCTTCGATATTTTCTACCACACCTGAGTCGCACCTGTATGGTGACTCGTCCATCCCGGTTGGTTACCAATCATTGTCTGGAACCCACTCAGGGGTTGCTTCTACACCATGGTCATCACCCATGTCCTCAACTAGAATTTTACCTTGTTCTTCTCTAATGGGAATTCAACAGTTTGATCCTACATATCAGTATCAAGCTAGGCAATCTCGTCAACAAAGACCTATGTATCCATTAAATACTAGATTGCCACCATATGGAGAGCAATATGCTTATTCACCGTATCCTCCTTATTCTAAGGGACTACCATATGGTAATATCCCATAGTATTTAGGTCAATCTAGAATTAGAGTTTGTCAATGGCAACCAACAATGCCAGTTCAACCAAGGCTTGTGTATCCAACACAACCAATGCAAACTATGTCAGTTATTCCCACTACACCTGTTGTTACTATTGTACCACAGTCATAAGTTCAAGCTGTTGTATCTCAACTGGTACAAACTGATCCTTCTACCTTTCAATAACAAGTTTCAAGTCAATAAGTTCAAGTTCCTCAAGTTGTTGTACAACAACCACTTGTTTCTAGAGTTCAGCAACAACCTCAGGTTAGTATACCCTTATCTGGACTGACCCAGACTTACAATGGTATAGTTTATTCACAACCTGGTCAACCTTTCATTGTTCGACATCAACAACCGTTAAATCAACAACAGTTGTACCAACAACAACAACAGTTGATTCAACAACCGTGGCAGCCTCAATTTCAACAACCCCACTTCCAGCAACTCCAACCCCAGTTTGGACTTGTTCCATAGGCTCGACCTGGTTTTGGTCAATCTCAATCTTACCAAGGTCCTAGTCAACAAGGCTTTGGAGGTTATGGACAACCACACATTCAACCTAGTTATCAACAACCACCTGTTGGCATTATGATTCAAGTGTTGTCCTTGATGGCAACTCTCTCAGAGGTTGGTACAGGTGATGGCAACTTAATCAGAAGACAGATCTCAGTACAGCATGCCAAGGAAGTTCATATACGCATGTTTGTTAAGCCCAAGTCGCGTGTACACGCTAGTTGGATTCATAAAAAGCGCGTGTATGTGGAAAAGCATCTTTGGTCCATGGTGGTTAGTCCTTGGAAGTTGTGCCTATGATTTCGGACCATTGTGTCTCGACGGGCGTGTCGATCCCTAGTTTTGAAGTTGATGGTATTGTGTTACTATGGTTTTGGCTCTTGGTATTGAGCTAGGCCTAAGACTATATAAGGAGAAGAAGATCATTAGGCAAAATCATCTTTTGACAAGGCTTGAATATCTAAGAGAGAAAGAGATCTGATATGCAGGTTCTGGGTTGCTTGATCTAAGCCAAGGAGAGATCACATCGGTTGATGGAAGACTAGATCTAAGGATAGATCGGTATCTAATGGTTTGAAATGCACTATCATGATATGGTTGATTATGCGTATTTCTAGATCTGCATATTGTCGCAATATTATGTTCTGGGTCTAACTAATGTCTGGTACAGCTGCAAATTGAGAAAGTTTATTTTTAGATCTGTACGCAGGTTGGCTTCGGTAAAAGCGCGTGTATACGCGGTTTTTTCTTTTGAAGCTTGATTTTGGGTTTACAGTGGGGTCTGACTGTTATTGCAGAGTTCTGTAGTCTGCTCTGTGTTCTGGTAACTGGTGATTGACAGGGTTCAGTGGTTCAGTGATTCAAAGTTTGGTTGTTTTATGCTTCAATGATCTGTTGTGGAAATTGAATGAATTGTGGTCTTCAGATTGTAATGTTGTGCTTCAGGAATATCCAAGTCTGAAAATGTATGAAAAGTGATACCTGAAAGAAAGAAGATTGTAGGTCAGCACCTACGTACTAGTATCTTGGCTAGTACAAGAGCAAAGGGGGTTGGAGCTCCCTTCCAAGGAAGTTTGGAGAACGAGAGAAGGTTGTAGCCTTCTGCAGGTTGTAGCCTGCGTACTGGTATAAGGCTGCACCAGTACAAAAGATTGTAAACTGAAGTTTCATATTAAAGAAAGATAGAGACAACTTGCAGCAGGTGGTTTTCACCCACATTGGGTTTCCACCTTATATCTTGGTGTTCATGTGTGTGGCTTTTGATCTGTTCTGTTATACTGCACATGTTTACTGTTAATGTGGTGAATAATGTCCTGATGCACTTAACTGAAGAATAAGCTAACTAAATTGTGAGTTTTCTTCTTATACGCTGTTTTACTTAGTCACAGTAGCGTGTACACGCTGGTTCACTTAACTGAAGTAGCGTATATGTTTCTGAGCATTGAAAAGTTTGATTGATCTGATAATACTGATTCACCCCCCCTCTCAGTATTATTTCCAACAATTGGTATCAGAGCAGGTCCTTCAGAGAAGCTTGATCGCTTGAAGGTAGATCATTCATCATGAGCAACTACGAGAAAGAAGCATCAATCAGGCCACCGGTTTTTGATGGAACAAATTTCAATTATTGGAAGGTAAGAGTTACTGCATATCTTCAATCTCTTGGTACAGAAGTTTGGGACATTGTAGAAACAGGCTATGCTTTTCCTTCAGCTACTCCTACAGATCCAGCTGAGAAAAAGACATATGAAACAAATGCAAAAGCAGTCAGTACTCTATTAGGAAGTATATCCCAAACAAAATTCATGAAGGTCATGCACTTCAAATCAGCAAAAGAGATATGGGACAAAATGATCACTAGCTATGAAGGAGATGAACAGGTAAAGCAAGCTAAACTTCAAACTCTCAGGATTCAATATGAGACTCTCAAGATGTATAATGATGAAAGTGTGGCTAATTATTTTCTTCGGGTAGATGAGATTGTTAATTGTATGAAAAATTTGGGTGAAGAAATAAAAGAGACTATAGTAGTTCAAAAGATTCTAAGATCATTATCCCCCAAGTTTGAATCTAAAGTATCTGCAATAGAAGAAAAGGAAAATCTCAAAGTTCTCACTATGTCTCAGCTACATGGAATTCTAACTGCTTATGAAATGAGAAAGGGAGGTCCATCAGACAGAAGGGAAGCTGCTTTTAAGGCATCAGGAAAAGAAGATTACTATGAAGCAAGCCATGTTCCAGAAGAAGAGGAAGAAGAATCAAATTTTGTCAGAAATCTTCAAAGGGGTGCTGGAAGGTTCAGAGGTAAGCTACCTTTCAAATGCTTTGCTTGTGGAAGAGTAGGTCATTATGCTGCAAAATGTCCTTATAAGGATAAAGGAAAAGAACCTGCTAGATGGAACAAGAAACAAAGTGCAAATAAGAAAAGCTACTACACCCATGAAGATAGTGATGGCTTATCAAACAGTGATGAAGATGAACAAGGTAATAAATATAAGCTGTTAATGGCATTTGAAGATGATGATTATGAGGATGCTGTAGATGTGGATAATCTCTATAATGAAATTACTAGACTCAAGAGATGCATAGAAGAAAAGAGTGTGATCATTGATACTTTGCAATTTCAAATTGATGAAAAGGAAAAACATCTTGAAAAACTAGAAGGTGAAATTGTTGGTCTCAGAAAAGAAATTGAGAAAACAAAAGCTATTAATCTTAAGTTTGTCAAAGGATCTGAAACTTTGGATGAGATTATCAATGTGCAGCGGTCTCCTCTAAACAAGACAGGTTTGGGCTATAATGGAGAAACCTCTCAAGCATCCACCTCAAAAAGTTATCTTGATGCAGCAAGAAGAAATGAGCAGAAGAACAATGAAGATAATCAGGTAAAGCAGGGACGAATTACAAACAGAAACTATCAGGGACAATCCTTCTTAAGGGTGAACAAAAGCTACAACCAACCACAGGTAAAATCTTCTCAGTTTGGCACAAGAATAGATGAAAATAGAAATTACAATCAGTTGGCTGGTAGATTCAATAACCGCAGAAGCTTCTTCAATGGACAATGCTTTTCTTGCCATAACTTTGGTCACAAAGCAGCTCAATGTGTTGCATATAAAACAATCATGACTAGGGAAGCTCAAAAACAAAGAAGTATGACAGGGATTACAAAGAGGACCTATAACAACTTTTCGGTTCTTGAAAATGAAGTTGAATGTTCTATTTGCAATAATTTTGGTCATAAAGAATCTGAATGCAGGAGCAGGTTTCAGGAGAAAAAGGAACAAGCCACGAGCACCAAAAAATGGAGAATAAAGGAACCTCAGACAGAAAGATGTGGGATAGCTTTTTATGCAGAAGGACAGGAAAATCTATGGTACATTGACAGTGGATGTTCGAAACATATGACAGGTGATAAAGAAAAACTTGAATCTTATTCTACTTTAGAAAAGGGAAAGAAAGTTTCTTTTGGAAATGATACTCCTGCAACTATAAAAGGAAAAGGTATTGCTCCTTTGAAAGAAAAGGTCAAGGCTGGAAATGTTTTGTATGTTGATGGATTGAAGCATAATCTACTAAGTGTCAGCCAGATGTGTGATCAAAAAACCGAGGTTATTTTCAGATCGAATGGATGTCTTGTTCGTGATCTTGATACAGGTAAAACAGTTCTCAAAGGCAAAAGAACTCCAAATAATCTGTACATATTTGAAGAAGGACAACAACAATGCTATCTTAGCAAGGATGAAGAGCACTGGTTATGGCATCGAAGGTTGGGACATCTAAGCTTCTCACAAATAAGGAAAGCATGCAAATATCAGGCAGTTCGCGATCTTCCAGATATCAAAATTCCAGACAACACCATATGCAAATCTTGTCAGTTTGGAAAGCAAACCAGAACTAACTTTCCAGAGAAGGAAGGATCAGCTAGCTTGCCTCTTGAGCTAGTCCATACAGATGTATGTGGTCCATTTAGGAAAAGGACACCTCGAGGAGAAGAATATCTGATATTATTCATTGATGATTTCTCAAGGTTTGTTTGGTTAGGGCTTATGAAGCACAAAGATGAAGCATTCGAAAAATTCAAATCCTTCAAAGCATTGGCTGAAAATGAATCAGGACACAAAATTAAGTGCCTCAGATCTGACAGAGGTGGGGAGTTCACATCAAATGAATTTTTCGATTTCTGCGATGAACATGGGATAAGAAGAGAATTCTCTACAGCTAGAACTCCTCAGCAAAATGGGGTTGTGGAAAGAATGAACAGAACTATCCAACAAATGGCTCGTGCTATGCTCGATGAATCAGGTACTCCTGCAACCTTCTGGGGTGAAGCTGCACATGCTGCTGTTATCATTCTTAACAAAACAAATGTCCGAGTAAACAGCACTCAAACACCTCATGAGCTTTGGAGTGGTAAAACTCCTTCCGTGAAGCATTTCAAAATCTTTGGGAGCAAATGTTATATTAAGAATACTGATGAGCAACTTGGCAAACTTGAACCTAGAGCAGATGAGGGCATTCTTCTTGGTTATTCTCCACATAGCAAAGCATACAAGTGCTACAATAAAAGACTTGGCAGAATTGTTGACAGTATTGATATAGTGGTTGATGAGAAGGGATATATTCCTAGGCAAGTTCATCATGAAGACATTGAAGAAGATGAAGGTTACTCTCAAAGACGAAATAATGAAGAACCTCAAGAAGAAGAAGAATCTCAAGAAGAACCAGAGGAGCAGACAAGAATAGAAGAGAAGACTCCATCCAGATATGTCCAAAAGAATCATCCAGAAACTCAGATTGTGGGGCAGAAAGAAGCAGGAGTACAAACAAGAAGGACACTTGCAGAAGCTTCAAGCTACTTGGCTCTACTCTCCTCCATTGAACCACAAAATGTGAAAGAAGCATGCAAAGATGAATGTTGGGTCAAAGCAATGGATGAAGAACTTGAGCAAATCGAAAAGAACAACACTTGGGAATTAGTTCCTAGACCAAAAGATAAGAATGTAATAGGAACAAAATGGGTCTTCAAGAATAAATTAAATGAAAATGGAGAAGTAATTAGAAACAAGGCCAGACTTGTTTGTAAAGGGTATGCACAGCAAGAAGGAATAGATTTTGAAGAGACCTTTGCTCCTGTGGCAAGACTAGAGGCCATCCGAATGTTCCTTGCTCTCTCAAGCTTTCAAAACTTCAAGGTATTTCAAATGGACGTGAAATCAGCCTTCCTGAATGGAGACTTAGAAGAAGAAGTATATATTGAGCAGCCAGATGGTTTCATTCTTGGGAATGATCCAAACCTTGTATGCAGATTGAAAAAGGCACTCTATGGGCTCAAACAAGCTCCAAGGGCTTGGTACTATCGGTTGGACAAATATCTTCACCAACAAGGCTTTTCAAAAGGATCAGCAGATAGCAATCTCTATATAAAAGTTGAAAATAACAAATTGCTAATTCTTGTTGTTTATGTAGATGATATTATTTTTGGCAGCAATGAAGAGACTATGAGTCAAAACTTTGCCTTGGTTATGCAGAAAGAATTCGAAATGTCACTTCTTGGAGAATTGACATATTTTCTTGGATTGCAAATCCAACAAAATGAAGGAGGTATCTTCTTGTCTCAAACCAAATACCTCAAGCAGATCTTGAAGAAGTATGGCATGGAAGAGTCAAAGCCAGTATGTACACCCATGGTTACAGGATGCAGCCTCAGTGCAAATGATGAATCAGCAGCAGTTCACCAACCCACTTATAGATCCATGATTGGGAGTTTGCTTTATTTGACAGGTACTCGACCAGATATTACACATGCAGTAGGAATGGTTGGAAGATTTCAAGCCAACCCAAAGGAAACTCATCTTCAGGCAGTCAAAAGAATCTTCAAATATCTTCAAGGGACCCAAAACTATGGCTTATGGTATCCTAGAAATACAGATCTCACTCTTCATGCTTACACAGATGCAGATTGGGCTGGAAGTGTGGATGATAGGAAAAGCACAAGTGGTGGTGCTTTCTTCATGGGTTCCAGATTAGTATCTTGGTTCAGCAAGAAACAGAGTTCGATTGCCTTATCTACAGCTGAAGCAGAATATGTGGCTGCAGCATCTTGTTGCACACAACTTCTTTGGATGATGCAGACCTTGCAGGACTTTCAAATCACTTGCACTCCACCAGTCTCTATCTTATGTGATAATACAAGTGCAATCAGCATTTCAAAGAATCCAGTCATGCACTCAAAGACCAAGCACATACCAATCAAGTACCATTTTCTTCGGGAACAAGTGCTTGAGCAGAAGGTCAAGTTGGAGTATGTTCCTTCTAAGGAACAAGTTGCTGATATTCTCACAAAACCACTGCCCAGGGAAACTTTTGAATATCTCAGACAAAAGCTGGGAGTAGTTGATGCTTCATCCTGCTGTTGAAGCTTGTTTGTTCTACAGAAAAGTTGGTATACGCAAGTTACGAAAGGTATATACGCGTATACACGCGGATTTATGCTGGGAAAGTCGCGTGTATGGTGTACGCTTGTTGCAGAAATTATATCCGCGTACATACGCTGTTTTATGCAGGAGAAATCGCGTATATGAAGTTCTGAACAGCAAGGGAAAACTCTGGAGTTCTGAACAGCAATGGGAATGTCAGAATTCTTCAGGCACAGTTTCAGGGGGTGCAACAGGCACAGGTTCAGGGGGAGCAGCTTAAAAGTCTCATAAAGCATTGTTGGCATTCAGATGTTTTGGTTGTTGGTTTCAGGAGAAGGAGCTCAGAAAGAAATCCTGGTTGCTGATCTAACAAGATGTTTATCAGATGCTGCTGGTGCCTTTCCTAAGTCTTGGTCTAGATCTGTTGTCTCTATGTCATGTATCTCTCTTGTCATATCTCTTTTATGATGTCAAGGTCATGTAACGGCCTATGTTGGTTTCCCCACTATGCCTGGGATGAATGCTGTAATATAATTGGTTGTTTCTGATATGTCCCCTCTTGGTAGGGAGTATGGATGTATGTATTGAGTCTTTTGGTGATAGGAAGGTCTCTTATGGTGTATAAGTCTTGGTTCTTGTTGAAGAACATCTTTTGCAGATCTGGCCTACTGTCAGGGGGAGCACGAGTCAGCACAGCCAAGCAGAGGTATCAGCATGTCCTCAGGGGGAGCACAGCCCTTTGCCCTTGATGTCAAAGGGGGAGAGTGACTTGGTGTGGTGGTTGCCATCAAGTCCAAAGGGGGAGATTGTTGGCATTATGATTCAAGTGTTGTCCTTGATGGCAACTCTCTCAGAGGTTGGTACAGTTGCTCAGAGGTTGGTACAGGTGATGGCAACTTAATCAGAAGACAGATCTCAGTACAGCATGCCAAGGAAGTTCATATACGCATGTTCGTTAAGCCCAAGTCGCGTGTACACGCTAGTTGGATTCATAAAAAGCGCGTGTATGTGGAAAAGCATCTTTGGTCCATGGTGGTTAGTCCTTGGAAGTTGTGCCTATGATTTCGGACCATTGTGTCTCGATGGGCGTGTCGATCCCTAGTTTTGAAGTTGATGGTATTGTGTTACTATGGTTTTGGCTCTTGGTATTGAGCTAGGCCTAAGACTATATAAGGAGAAGAAGATCATTAGGCAAAATCATCTTTTGACAAGGCTTGAATATCTAAGAGAGAAAGAGATCTGATATGCAGGTTCTGGGTTGCTTGATCTAAGCCAAGGAGAGATCACATCGGTTGATGGAAGACTAGATCTAAGGATAGATCGGGATCTAATGGTTTGAAATGCACTATCATGATATGGTTGATTATGCGTATTTCTAGATCTGCATATTGTCGCAATATTATGTTCTGGGTCTAACTAATGTCTGGTACAGCTGCAAATTGAGAAAGTTTATTTTTAGATCTGTACGCAGGTTGGCTTCGGTAAAAGCGCGTGTATACGCGGGTTTTTCTTTTGAAGCTTGATTTTGGGTTTACAGTGGGGTCTGACTGTTATTGCAGAGTTCTGTAGTCTGCTCTGTGTTCTGGTAACTGGTGATTGACAGGGTTCAGTGGTTCAGTGATTCAAAGTTTGGTTGTTTTATGCTTCAATGATCTGTTGTGGAAATTGAATGAATTGTGGTCTTCAGATTGTAATGTTGTGCTTCAGGAATATCCAAGTCTGAAAATGTATGAAAAGTGATACCTGAAAGAAAGAAGATTGTAGGTCAGCACCTACGTACTAGTATCTTGGCTAGTACAAGAGCAAAGGGGGTTGGAGCTCCCTTCCAAGGAAGTTTGGAGAACGAGAGAAGGTTGTAGCCTTCTGCAGGTTGTAGCCTGCGTACTGGTATAAGGCTGCACCAGTACAAAAGATTGTAAACTGAAGTTTCATATTAAAGAAAGATAGAGACAACTTGCAGCAGGTGGTTTTCACCCACATTGGGTTTCCACCTTATATCTTGGTGTTCATGTGTGTGGCTTTTGATCTGTTCTGTTATACTGCACATGTTTACTGTTAATGTGGTGAATAATGTCCTGATGCACTTAACTGAAGAATAAGCTAACTAAATTGTGAGTTTTCTTCTTATACGCTGTTTTACTTAGTCATAGTAGCATGTACACACTGGTTCACTTAACTGAAGTAGCGTATATGTTTCTGAGCATTGAAAAGTTTGATTGATCTGATAATACTGATTCACCCCCCCTCTCAGTATTATTTCCAACACCACCTTATACTGGTTTTGTTCAAAAACCATACCAAGGTTACCAAATGCAGATGCCCTATGTCGGTATGCAAAAACCCATTGCTCATGCAATTCCAACATATCTTGGGTATGCTCAACCTGACTTGAATCGAAAATTGTTGTTTGCAACAACTTTATAATTACCAGATTTAAATCATCTCACTAATGATCCAATCTTATATGCACCTTGGTGGCTGGTAATTCCGCATAAGTTACCATCTGACATTCCGAAATTTAACGGAAATCCTGGAGAAGACCCATCAAATCATGTTATGACCTTTCATTTGTGGTGTTCATCAAACTCCTTAAATGACGATTCGGTCAGACTTCGTCTTTTCCAAAGAACACTTATTGGTCCAGCTACTAAATGGTACATTGAATTACCAAGAGCTTCTTTCGATAATTTCACCACTTTAGCCATTACATTTTTGACCCACTTCTAGTTACCTATCAGATATGAGACTAGAATGAAACTCCTAACCAAATTTAAATAGACTACTGCTACCCATATATCAGATCATATTCATGAGTGGTGACGTCTTCGTCGAATGGTTAAAACATATGTTCCCGAATAGATTTTAGCTGAGTGGTTCATAAAATCCTTGTTGCCATCAATCACCAAGGATGTGGCGAAAGGTGGAGTTGTCATGGAAGAGCATGTTATTGCTTATGCCCAATACTTGGATTTGATTTACACACAATCTGGCATGCTTTATGATAAAATTCCCAATGCACCTCAACCAGCTTTCACTGTTCCCCCTCCTCCACAATCGAATAAGGACTCTCATGCTGGCGACAATGTGATCAGTTCTTCAAGCACACAAACAGCAGGAAGACCATCTGGTCAAACTCTTTTTGTTTCTAATCAAACTACCAATGCATTAGAAAATACTCTTGCCTCTGAGATTAATGTCGTGTCATCTGACAAAGGCAAAAATCCAAAGCAACCAGGGAGCAAGAAAAAGGGGAAGAACAAAAAGAAACAAGAAAATTCCCCTTTAGAGAAATCATTTGATTCCTCTACTTTGGCAAGGAAACCTCGTTATCCATGTCTGATATGTAATGACGATAATTTTACAAGAGATTGTCCACATCGCTTTGAGGTATCTAAACTTTTAAAGACTTCAAACACATCAGCAGTGTTGACTGATCCGTTTCCAACCCTGGAGACACATTTGGTTGCAACAGACCAATCTTCCACATCCCAAGTACTCATGTTATCCATCACAAAGCCACAAAACAAAGTTTTGGTGTAAAAAAAAAACAAAGATTATGGAAATCTGTCATCATCGTCGAATAATCAGGCCATTGATCAACCTAATCCTTCGACTTCGACTTCATCTGAAATTGTTCCACCTATTGTACCTGAATTGACAATAAAACCACCAAAGGGAGTTCTTCATAAATCGACATTCAACCCTCAGGCTCGAGCAACTCAAAATTATAACATAGTGGAAGATCTTGCTCAATCACCTTCCGCTATGTCGACACTCGAGGTGTTGCAAAATTGTCCCTCCCAAAAGCAGGCTTTACTGTTAGCAATAGGCGGAATAGATCCTACGGATTCAAATCTTGTGGTTTTTAACCATGCGAGATATACACCACAGTTACCGATGCAATTAGCTTTCCCAATCCAAGTAAAAGCTCTCAATAATAACGTTCACCAAACTATTATTGATGAGGGGGCATCTAGTTGCATTATGTCCATGAGCTATTGGAAAACACTTGGTTCGCTTCCATTGTCACGATCACCAACCACGTTGAAAGATTTTGATGGAAGAACATATACTCCATGTGGGATTTTGAGTAACCTGCAAATCAAACTTGGGGGCAAAACGGTTACTGTTGAAGTTGAGGTAGTTGATGGACCCCTCGATTACAACATTTTACTGGGAAGGCCTTGGGTATATGCTATGGCTGCTATGGTTTCCACATAATTTCGTATTATTGCATTCCCTTTTAAGGGTGGAATTACAGTCATTGATCAGCTAGCCTTCTTTGCCAATAGTTCACAGGCTACAGGAAGAATTCCATTGGTACACGAACCCCCACTGTTACTTCAAAGTGTTGGAGTAGATCTCTTTAAAGATCCTTCCCTAATGGGTACTTTTACCCTACCGTCACCATCTGATTTGGCAGAAGTGGCAAGAGTAGAGACTTGCAACATGTTTTCCTCCACCTCATCTAATTTAAGGAGGATTACCAACCAAGTTGAAGTTAATAATAATATTGAGGTGATGCATTAAGCGCCATTTAATCATCATAGAAATCAATCTTTTGGGCTTGTGTGGCAAACCCAAATCCGCACTCAACAATTGTATGGGTAGATAGGTCGTTAGAATATGGTACCTCTTCATATCCTTTTTCACATATACATTCTACGGATGAAGGAATCATCCAATCAATGATGATAGCAGAGGAACCATGGGAAGATCATCATCATTATTCCCATCTTCCAGATGACATCGAAGATTATTCAAATGAGCTAAACCAGCCTTAATCGATGATTTCCTATCGAATTCAGATTTCATAGACACAATCGAATCTGAGCAAAATATATCAAATATTGAAGAAACGATTTCTATTAATATTTTGACCAAGCATAATATTGTAGAGAACATTCATGTCAGCAAATATTGTTCTCCATTGGAACTTGATAATTACCGTGCTCTCTGTTAGCGCTTGAAATTTAACCTCAGGCTGAAAAAGGTAAACTCCAAGGCAACATCAAACCACTTAGCCTCGTAGCTAGCCCTACGGGGCAGGAGAGGGCTCTCTCCGGTCTATCTCGGTAAAGATCTTCAATGGGCGAGATAACCAATAAGGAAACACTAATTTTAGGCTAGTAAACTGATAAAAAGAGTTTGAATTGCGATTTTTAGGGTTTTGGTGGAAAGTTGGGGAAAGGCAATTTTGGGTGTGGGGATTGGACACAGTTTTTGCAGGGGGTTCTTTGGGGCAAGGTAGGAGACTGTACTGATGCCTTTGAAATTAAGTGAATGGATAGGAATCACCGGTGAGGAGCTAAAGAGAGCAAGAAACCTTCAATATTTCTCTTTAGACAGATGAAAACATAAATATTAAACAAACTTAAAAGCAGAGCATGGCAATCATGAATTCTACTTTAACACTTCATTTGCCTAATTTGCAGAAGGAAAAGTAAGAAGATGATTCACATAACAAACTTACAAGTACAAAGAGAAACACACCATCAATACATGTAACCACAGGAATCCCAAAAAGGACTGCAAAACCCTGGTCTTTCTTCCTTTGCCAAAACTGCAGAGATACAATGAGTAATACAACAGAAGCCTTCTCCCTCAAGAGTCCAACCTCTCCAACCTCTGAAAATGACTAAGAAAATACATAATATAGGAAAGATAACACCTTTCCTTTCCTCTAGGGGTCGAGCTCATCCTTCTAGGAGCTGTTTCAACCAATTCCAAACTGAGCACTAAAATCTAGGCAGTCAAAACAACTTGCCTCTATAAGCTAGGAAACCAATTCATTCATTAAATGTTTGCCATTTCATGAATGAATCTTCTAGAAGAGATAAATAAGTGTCATGTTGATCCGGATTTAAACAGGAACGCAATAGATTACAGAGATAACCATAAATACAGAGATGCAATATCCATAAACACATAGATGCAGCGGAAATAATGCTTCATTTCATTAATGGAAAATACTGAATACAACCAGAAATGGAAATAAACCAGCTAGGGCGATGGTAGCTATCTCTGAGAAGAGATGTGCGGCTACATGCCTCTGAACTGTTCCGAACTGTATTACAATGAGGCTCGAAGGCCTATTTATTGTTGAGAAACAATGGAAAACCCTTCACATCCCGAAACCTAACCCTAGAAGATGAAACGCCAAATTGTGGGCCCCGTTTGGGTAAATTGGTACATCAATTTCCCGGGGTCGTAACTTTGGCATACGATCTCCGTTTGACGCGTACAATAGCTCGTTAGAAAGATCTATCCGAGCACTACCACTTTGGGAAGGGCAACATCGGTCTATAGACCCATGTTGCCCCCAGATTCCCAAAAAAACGTCGTTTAGGGCCTCAAAACGGCTCCGGAAGTTCAGGACCCGAAAAACTGCTAAAAATAGTAAGTTGTGCTACAATTAAGGAAACTGAAAAGACTGAAAGAGACAGTTGTGGGGGTCCAAATGGGTTGGTGGGTGGCCACCAACATCCACCTGGATCATTCCTCCCCCCTTAGGAAGCAATGGTCCCCATTGCGTTGAGTTCCTCCATCTGCTGAACTTGTCCTGCAATCTCTGATGTGTCCAGTGATGGTGGGAAGCATGGTCGACGATGGTCCACATTGAACATTTGGTGCAGGCGAAGGAATGGAGGAATGTTGTGCTCCAAAGCATTGTTCCCCATAGCCTTGGTACTGCTGTAAGGACCATGTCGGTGTGGTCTGAGCTTCTGATGGGTTCTGGTAAGGCGTTCTTTCTGTCGATGCAACCAGACTTTGTTGCCCACCTGAAACTTATGTGGTACCCCTGTGGGTGAGGAGAAGTTGTTCCTGTGTTCTGTCATGACCGTATCCTTTTGCTGCTGCTGCTGCATGGAGGAACCCTTTGCAGGGGTCATGGGTGTAGCAACGATCTTCCCCTTATTTTGGGAGTGAACCAGACAAATGAATTTCCTGGTCTGTGATATGAGCTTGCTGCCTTTCTTGGTAGTGATCAAGGATGTGGCAGTAGGTGGGGCTACCTCTGGTATCCTGTATAATGAATTATTCAAAGAAATAATGACAGCACGAGGCCTTGACTCATACACAGCATGTCGCCTCCATAAGTATGGCTGGCCTAATAATACATCACAAACATCCAGAGGTGTAACATCACACAATACCTCGTCTGTGAAGGGTTTGATGCTGTAGGGAAGGCGACACTGCTGGCGAACTTTGAGATCTCGTCCTTCATGAAGCCACCCGATACTGTACGGCTGTGGGTGTGGTGTAGTCGGTAAGCCCAACCGCTTCACGACCTCTGCTGAAACCAAGTTCTTTTGGCTACCACTGTCGACAATGAATCGCAGCGGTGAACCCTTCACCCACATCTGTGAGTGGAAAAGACGCTCCCCCTCCTCTGGATCTTCGGGCTCATTTTTCTTGATCTTGGCGGTGGCAACAGTGGCACTGGGATCCGCATCAATGATCTGCTTCCCTTTACCATTCCCCTTGTCAGGTTCTGGCTCAGGGTCGGAACATGCATCTGATTCGGAAGCCTTCAACTCGGCCACCAGCGACTGCTTGGTCCGACACTCACTTGTGTTATGAGTGGGACTCTTGTGGAACTCACACCACTTTCCTGTGTCCTTCTTCGGCTTCGTGGTATTGTTCTTTTCTTGCAACTTCGGCGGGTTGTCTTGGGCTGCCCCGCCTTGGCTTTGTCCTTTGGGCTTCGGATTTGCAGATCCAAAGTCTCGCTTCTTCTGTTTGAACTTTTGCTCAATTTTGACAGCATATCGGTATGCTGTGCCGAGTGAGGAGATGTTCAAGAATACCATCTCTTCCTGGATGTATTTGTGCAGGCAACCACGGTATTTGAGTACCAGATGCAGCTCAGAATCTTTGATACCCAACTGTGTGCGAAGGGTATGAAAAATGTTTGTGAACTCCAGCACATCTTGGTCTCGTCCCTGCCGCAGTGTGGTCCATTTAATGTATTTGTCCTCATAGCTTCCGACAGGGTAGTACTGCTCCTTGATGGCATCCCGGAAGTCATTCCAAGTGGGTGCGGCTGAAAATAGTGAGCCTGTACTTTCATCCTTCTGCTCGCAGTAGGTTTCCCACCAGTCCTTGACGTGGGGTGCTGCTTTGAGAAGAGCGAAAACAATCTTTTCCCGACTTGAAAATTCATGAACAGAAAAATACCCATCTAGCAGATTTAACCATTTATCTACGGCATCTGCGTCTATTTGACCCTCGAAGATGGGGATTTCAAAATTAACTTGTACCTTGAAGGGTGTGGCATTTCCAGAGTCGCTGTTGGAAGCCGATGCGTCGCCTCTGGGTAGCCGCTGAAGGATCTGCGCAAAGCTATCCATCATCGCGTTCCTTTGCCGCTCGAGCGCTTCTTCGAGCAAGATTTTGATAGGATCTCCTGCCCCCTCGTCTTTCTTCTCATCCGCCATGGGAGGCCGTCGGGATTTTCGAGGCTGGTCTTGCAAAGGTTCGACCAGTTCAAGCCCTAACTCCTTATATCCCGACCTCGTTGGGGACATGCAAAGAAAAACAGAGAAAAAGCAGACCGCTCTGATGCCACTGATCCGGATTTAAACAGGAACGCAATAGATTACAGAGATAACCATAAATACAGAGATGCAATATCCATAAACACATAGATGCAGCGGAAATAATGCTTCATTTCATTAATGGAAAATACTGAATACAACCAGAAATGGAAATAAACCAGCTAGGGCGATGGTAGCTATCTCTGAGAAGAGATGTGCGGCTACATGCCTCTGAACTGTTCCGAACTGTATTACAATGAGGCTCGAAGGCCTATTTATTGTTGAGAAACAATGGAAAACCCTTCACATCCCGAAACCTAACCCTAGAAGATGAAACGCCAAATTGTGGGCCCCGTTTGGGTAAATTGGTACATCAATTTCCCGGGGTCGTAACTTTGGCATACGATCTCCGTTTGACGCGTACAATAGCTCGTTAGAAAGATCTATCCGAGCACTACCACTTTGGGAAGGGCAACATCGGTCTATAGACCCATGTTGCCCCCAGATTCCCAAAAAAACGTCGTTTAGGGCCTCAAAACGGCTCCGGAAGTTCAGGACCCGAAAAACTGCTAAAAATAGTAAGTTGTGCTACAATTAAGGAAACTGAAAAGACTGAAAGAGACAGTTGTGGGGGTCCAAATGGGTTGGTGGGTGGCCACCAACATCCACCTGGATCACATGTTAACATGAAAATACATTAATTACATCAAAGAGGGTGAAAAATCCCATCACAAGTCAAAACTGGTCAAAGCTGGGCGAATTCCTGAGCTGTAGATGAAAAATTGTGAAAATTGCCCAACAGGTCGCGCCCTAATCCTGAACAGGTCGCGCTACTTTGGAGCTGCTTTTGAGGCACTTCTAGGTGTCCAAATGAAGTAAAAGTGGGCTTGTTGGAAAGTTCTGGATGTCTACTTTCCAACCCAAGTGGAATTTCGGAATTTGGTGGCCATTTGCCCCTCAAAAATTTCAATCTCCAAAGACTGCTTCCTGTGTGTCAAAAAGGTGGCAGAAAGTCATTTTTTGCTTGTTTTTTGACCTTCTGGAGGCTCAAAACCTGATGAAATCTCTTGGTAATTGCTGAGCAGGTGTATCTTTGCATGACAAATCCAAAAATGCTGAGTTTTCCCGAAATGGAGTTGCCCATCGAATAGGTCGCGTGCGGCGCGCGACCTGTTGGTGAAGAAAACCTGTGTTTGGCACAAAAAATTCACAAATGACAAAATTTTCTCCAAATTTCTTGAAATTTGGGTTGGGAGTCCCCAATCAAGTACCATGCTCAGTCAAAGAGGATTTGGCCAAAATTTGGAGTGGATCGGTCCTTTTCCGTCGTTTTAGTGCCTTGGCCAACCTCCTTGGATCTGTCGATTGTATTTTGACATTTTTAAAGCAAATATACATGAACCTCTCATTTCAACTTGATGGCATTAAAACACATTTCTCATGCCCATTTTTCCTTATCAAGCAAAATACTTTGATGATCAAAGGCCTACCTACAATCTTGAAGAAATTTGGGGATGTTTGGCAGTTTACAGGCAATTTTTTTGGATGATTTCCCAACAGGTCGCGCGCGCCCAACAGGCCGCGCCAGTGTATTTTCTCAATTGGTAAGACCCCCCTGACAGGTCGCGCGCACCCAACAGGTCGGGCACTTTTGCAGGAGGCTTTTGGAGGCCTTCCTGGTGTCGGAATAGGGTGCAGGATAGCTCGTTGGAAAGGTAGCTGAGTCTACTTTCCAACCCAAATGAAATTTTTCAATTTGAAGTTCATTTTCCCTGTCAAAAATCAAATCTCCCAAGACTGGTCAAAAAGTGCCAAATGAGGCTGCCTCAAGGAAGAGTGTTGTTGCAGTCAACTTTTGAATGCCTTCCTCAACCCCAAATTGAGCTCATAATAGCTCATTGGAGAGATAATTGTGTCTAGTTATCATTTTACCCATCAAGTAAATCATTTAGCCAACCAAGCTAGGAGAAAACTTGATTTTCCCAAGGTCACTTCAGAGGTGTCTTTGATTCTCCTGAGGCAACGGTATTCTTGACATTTAGCTCAAACCATGACACCTGTGAAAAAAGTGAAGGAGGTTTTTCTTCATTGGCATGTTTCGGACAAAAACCTCTCTCAGTTTCCCAAAATTCATCCTTGATTTCTCTAAAAAATCTTTTGAGTGAAACTTATCCCGATGTGTGAAACAAGGAATTTTGTTGAAATGAAGCGAAATGAAGGGGATAAGGGGCTTCTAAATTCTTGGGGAAATTTTTGGAAGTAGGGAGGGATGTTATGAAGTAGGGGAAAGTGGAATTGTGGAGATCGAGTGAGGGGAAGGGGTCCAAAAGGGCAAAACACAGGCCCAACCTAGAAAATTGCCATGTTGTAGCAAGAAACTAGTGTTTGTGCAAAAATGAGGAATTTGGGGGATCTCAGTGATGGAAAGTGTTTGATAAGGTACATGAAGGATAAGGGAAGGTGTATTAACATCTGGATCCAAGTTTTGCCGATGATTTGACCGTCCAAGAGAAATTGCCTTCAAAACCCTAGGAGAGGGAAATGACCTTACCTAGGCACAACTGAACCATGAACAAGGTGTAAAATGACTCATTCGACACTGAGATGATAATGACAACCCTATGAATGATGATAGACTCAGCTGAATAGTGACATAGATTGGCATTTGGGAAACTTTGAAAAGAGTGAGAGCAAACCCTAGACCTAATGCCTAGTGACCAAATTTTGCTTGAAAACTCTTTGGAATGACAAAATTTGACCTTGACACTTCAAAATCACTTTGTAAGAGCATATTTGATCACTGGAGGAAGGCTGGAAATACTGACACTAACATTGGCTCCAATGGGGATGGTAGCTCTTTGGAGGTGCCAAGAATGACAGATCTTTGGGAGAGCAGACCAGTGCTTTCAACCATTGGGCGATGGAGTCATTATTTGACAAACAATACAAGACTTTGACTCATTTATTGACTAAAACTTTATTCAAACCGACTCAATTATGAAACCTACATGACTGAAAACTGACTCACAAATGACTCATGACCGACTTAACTAAAACAAGAACTTACAAAGCTTATTGAAGGGCAGCAGTCCATCAAGATTTGAAATCATTATGACAACCACCTGTGTTTCTTACAAGACAATATACATCAAACTATATCAAAATGCCAATGCAACCAATCAAGCAGATGCCTTCTTGATTGATTCTCCTGATCAGATCTTCTGGTCAACAATACAAACTGATAACTAGGCATCCAAAAACATAGATGACCATGATCTCCTTCATCACTGAACACTGCAATAATCACTTTCACTGCTGACTATAACAAATCTTCCATTGGATCGTGAAAAACATGAAGATTTGTCACTGCCACCTCCTGTTGAAAGAACAAGGTGTCTTTTGCTTCAAATTCTGATCTACCTTCATCATGTGCTTCGGTAAAAGTATGCTCATGGGCTTCAAAAAATTCTGAACAAGTAGATGAGCAGATCTCCTCTTGAAATAACATTTCAAAACATGAGACATATGAGGAAGAATCTGAAATGGAATCCTAAATGTTTTGATCTTCTGTATATGGTAAGTCATCCTCATATGATATGACAGCCAGATTATCATTACATTCATCAATCATGAGAAAAGAAATTTCAGATGTTTCGTGAAACCCAACACTAACATTTCTATCAGCTATCATAGATTCATCCCGAGAAACCTTTTCACTTACTTGAACGAAGATCTTGTCTTGTTTTTCACAGAGGCAATGAAATACCTCCTCATGAAGATCTAGTGCTGGTGAGATGAGAGCATTTAGGTCTGCTACTCCATTTTCTTCATTTGAGGCAGCCGCGACAATACAACTCTCTTTTATGAGATCCAGAACAACATGTTTTGCCTCATCACAATTTATCTCCCGATCTGATTTATCATCATCACTTTCTGAGATTGGAACATTACTTTCCTGTGTTACCTGCATGTTGTCTTCTTCTATGGACAGATCTGAAACAACATTTGCTCTTTCCTCATTTTCAACCATATGGAAATCTTCAGCCTACTGATCTTGACAAATATCCTCTAAGATTTCTGTGTGCTGCTGAAATGGATTCTCATATAGAGCCTCCATAATCTCAACGTCCATAAAATTATCATCTTCATAAAACTTCTCAAGGCTTTCAATAAAACTATAAGCATGCTTGCAACAGTCTTGAACTAAATTTAATGATGGATATATATCTTTCAATGAACATAGCATGAAAATCCTTTAAACAGTAAATAAAAGCAGGCGGCAAACTTTCATACCATGATTGGGCTTCACCTTCCAGAGTGGCCAGGAATATCTTCATCAAGCAATCTTCAGGAAAATCCACCTTCAACTTGCGAATATGCATATGAAATCTAACTAGATGAAGAGCAGCATCCTTCTTACCATCATCATTAAATATAGGCAGATTCCTTGACCAATCTACCTTCGGAATTTTATTTGGAAAACCAGGGATGTGATCTCGGCTCAGGGGAGCGTATCTTCTTGCAATCCGATCCATCTTGAAAAGCTCAAAGCTACTGATCTCTCTGCAGTGAAGTCACCATGAAGCATTGATCTCTGAAGTTTTCAGTGAAGGAGTCGCTAGTGAATGATTTCAGCCTTGTCAGTGTCTGATCATTGTTCACTGTCAACAATCAGATCTGAACTTGATACATGTACTGGGGTAAAATGCAATCGAAGTGGCCGTATTCACAAGCTCACGGAGATTCACTGAAGCGGCGTTTATCTACTTGCGCTTATGCAAAGCAAAAGTGTTTCGAAGGCTACCTGGCATAACTTCAGGCTTCGTCTAAGACTTATGAAACAAACACATCAATCCACAGACAATTTTGTTCTCCCCAGTATGGTGGCCAATATGTTAGCGCTTGAAATTTCACCTCAGGCTGAAAAAGGTAAACTCCAAGGCAACATCAAACCACTTAGCCTCGTAGCTAGCCCTACGGGGCAGGAGAGGGCTCTCTCCGGTCTATCTCGGTAAAGATCTTCAATGGGCGAGATAACCAATAAGGAAACACTGATTTTAGGCTAGTAAACTGATAAAAAGAGTTTGAATTGTGATTTTTAGGGTTTTGGTGGAAAGTTGGGGAAAGGCAATTTTGGGTGCGGGGATTGGACACAGTTTTTGCAGGGGGTTCTTTGGGGCAAGGTAGGAGACTGTACTGATGCCTTTGAAATTAAGTGAATGGATAGGAATCACCAGTGAGGAGCTAAAGAGAGCAAGAAACCTTCAATATTTCTCTTTAGACAGATGAAAACATAAATATTAAGCAAACTTAAAAGCAGAGCATGGCAATCATGAATTCTACTTTAACACTTCATTTGACTAATTTGCAGAAGGAAAAGTAAGAAGATGACTCACATAAAAAACTTACAAGTACAAAGAGAAACACACCATCAATACATGTAACCACAGGAATCCCAAAAAGGACTGCAAAACCCTGGTCTTTCTTCCTTTGCCAAAACTGCAGAGATACAATGAGTAATACAATAGAAGCCTTCTCCCTCAAGAGTCCAACCTCTCCAACCTCTGAAAATGACTAAGAAAATACATAATATAGGCAAGATAACACCTTTCCTTTCCTCTAGGGGTCGAGCTCATCCTTCTAGGAGCTGTTTCAACCAGTTCCAAACTGAGCACTAAAATCTAGGCAGTCAAAACAACTTGCCTCTATAAGCTAGGAAACCAATTCATTCATTAAATGTTTGCCATTTCATGAATGAATCTTCTAGAAGAGATAAATAAGTGTCATTTTAACATGAAAATACATTAATTACATCAAAGAGGGTGAAAAATCCCATCACAAGTCAAAACTGGTCAAAGCTGGGCGAATTCCTGAGCTGTAGATGAAAAATTGTGAAAATTGCCCAACAGGTCGCGCCCTAATCCTGAACAGGTCGCGCTACTTTGGAGCTGCTTTTGAGGCACTTCCAGGTGTCCAAATGAAGCAAAAGTGGGCTTGTTGGAAAGGTCTGGATGTCTACCTTCCAACCCAAGTAGAATTTATGAATTTGGTGGCCATTTTCCCCTCCAAAATTGCAATCTCCCAAGACTGCTTCCTGTGTGTCAAAAAGGTGGCAGAAAGTCATTTTTTGCTTGTTTTTTGACCTTCTGGAGGCTCAAAACCTGATGAAATCTCTTGGTAATTGCTGAGCAGGTGTATCTTTGCATGAAAAATCCAAAAATGCTGAGTTTCCCCGAAATGGAGTTTCCCATCGAATAGGTCGCGAGCGGCGCGCGACCTGTTGGTGAAGAAAACCTGTGTTTAGCACAAAAAATTCACAAATGACAAAATTTTCTCCAAATTTCTTGAAATTTGGGCTGGGAGTCCCCAATCAAGTACCATGCTCAGTCAAAGAGGCTTTGGCCAAAATTTGGAGTGGATCAGGCCTTTTCCATCGTTTTAGTGCCTTGGCCAACCTCCTTGGATCTGTCGATTGTATTTTGACATTTTTAAAGCAAATATACATGAACCTCTCATTTCAACTTGATGGCATTAAAACACATTTCTCATGCCCATTTTTCCTTATCAAGCAAAATACTTTGATGATCAAAGGCCTACCTACAATCTTGAAGAAATTTGGGGATGTTTGGCAGTTTACAGGCAATTTTTGTGGATGATTTCCCAACAGGTCGCGCCAGTGTATTTTCTCAACTGGTAAGACTCCCCTGACAAGTCGCGCGCACCCAATAGGTCGCGCACTTTTGCAGGAGGCTTTTGGAGGCCTTCCATGTGTCAGAATCGGGTGCAGGATAGCTCGTTGGAAAGTTCGTTGAGTCTACTTTCCAACCCAACTGGAATTTTTTAATTTGAAGTTCATGTGCCCTGTCAAAAATCAAATCTCCCAAGACTGGTAAAAAAGTGCCAAATGAGGCTGCCTCAAGGAAGAGTGCTGTTGCAGTCAACTTTTGAATGCCTTCCTCAACCCCAAATTGAGCTCATAATAGCTCATTGGAAAGATCTTTGGGTCTAGTTATCTGTTTACCCATAATGCAAATCATTTGGCCAACCAAGCTAGGAGAAAACGTGATTTTCCCAAGGTCACTTCAGAGGTGTCTTTGATTCTCCTGAGGCAACGATATTCTTGACATTTCTCTCAAACAATGACACCTGTGCAAAAAGTGAAGGAGTTTTTTCTTCTTTGGCATGTTATGGACAAAAACCTCTCTCATTTTCCCAAAATTCATCTTTTATTTCTCTAAAACATCTTTTGAGTGAAACTTATCCCGATATGTGAAACAAGGAATTTTGTCGAAATGAAGTGAAATGAAGGGGATAAGGGGCTTCTAAATTCTTGTGGAAATTTTTGGAAGTAGGGAGGGATGTTAGGAAGTAGGGGAAAGTGGAATCGCAGAGATCGAGTGAAGGGAAGGGGTCCAAAAGGGCAAAACACAGGCCCAACCTAGAAAATTGCCAGGTTGTAGCAAGAAACCAGGGTTTGTGCAAAAATGAGGAATTTGGGGGATCTCAATGATGGAAAGTGTTTGATAAGCTACATGAAGGATAGGGGAAGGTGTATGAACATATGGATCCAAGTTTTTCCGATGATTTGACCGTCCAAGAGAAATTGCCTTCAAAACCCTAGGAGAGGGAAATGACCTTACCTAGGCACAACTGAAGCATGAACAAGGTGTAAAATGACTCATTAGACACTGAGATGATAATGAAAACCCTATGAATGATGATAGACTCAGCTGAATAGTGACATAGATTGGCATCTGGGCAACTTTGAAAAGAATGAGAGCAAACCCTAGACCTAATGCCTAGTGACCAAATTTTGCTTGAAAACTCTTTGGAATGACAAAATTTGACCTTGACACTTCAAAATCACTTTGTAAGAGCATATTTGATCACTGGAGGAAGGCTGGAAAGACTGACACTAACACTCTCTTTCATGAATTTAGAGATATTTTTGCATGGTCTTACGAGGAGATGCCAGGAATTGACTCAAGCATTGTTGAACATGAAATCAAAATGTACCCTGATGTCAAACCAATACAATAGCGGCTTTGACCTGTTCATCCAAAGAAAGTCATTGACATTAAACCAGAGGTTGAAAAAATTTTGCATGCTGGATTCATTTTCCCTGTACCTCTCACCGATTGGGTATGTAACATTGTTCCAGTTATGAAAAAACAAGGGACAATTTGAGTGTGCATTGATTATAGGGATGTAAATCAAGCATGTTCAAAAGACAATTATCCTACACCCTTTATCGACCAGATTTTTGACGAATGTACCAGATGTGAAATTTTCTCATTCATGGATGGATTTTCTGGCTACAATCAAATCAATATCCGCCCAAAGGACCAATCTAAAACAACTCTTATTTGTCCGTGGGGCACATGCGCCTATCGAAAGTTACCTTTTGATTTGAAGAATTCAGGGGCTACATTTCAAAGGGCGATGAATTATGCCTACCATGACATCAAGCACATTGTTCAACCTTATCTTGATGATTTTCCTGCTCATTCACGAAAGCAGATTGATCACCCGCAACATTTGAGAGCAATATTTTTACGGTGCCGACACTACAAGATACGACTCAATCCGCACAAGTGTATGTTTTGTGTTGGCTCTAGTCAATTTCTTGTATTCGTGGTCTCAAAGGATGGAATTCAACTCGATCTGATTAAGGTTCAGGCAATCCTTGACTTGCCTCCACCTTTAAACTTATTACAGTTATAGAGACTTCAAGGGAAGGCAAACTTTCTGAGGAGGTTCATTCCTTTGATGATATTAAAGATTCCTTGATTAGAACATCATTAATGTATGCCCCAAACTATCAAAAAGACTATTACCTGTATCTCGTTGCTACAGCTACAACCATTGGCATGGTTTTAGTCCAAGAAGAAAGTGGAATTGAACATCCTATTTATTACTTGAGTCGTAATCTCAACGATACAGAAAGTAAGTATTCATATGTCGAAAAGTTAGCTTTGGCAGTCGTTCAAGCTGTGCAAATATTTTGTCATTACATCCTCCTACGTAAAACTACTATTGTTTCGAATTGAAACCCTATGACATACATTTTGTCATGTCAATTGCTGGGTGGCAAATATTCAAAATGGATAGTTATTTTGCAAGAGTTTGATTTAGAATTCATCAAATCTAAATCAAAGAAATCTCTTGTTTTCACTGAATTACTTTGCAACCTTCCCCCATCCTCCAATGCTTCAACATCATAAGCATCAATCTTAGATGAGTCTCTATTTCTTATCTCGTCAAGTGATCCATGGTATGGAGATATACTGGTCTATCTCCAAACCCAAGCCTTCCAGCCCGATACCTCTCGCTCTAAATAGGGACGTACCCATACCAAGCCAAAGACCATCTGATCATTGGTGAAATGTTTTATCATCGTGGTGTCGATACGATTTTATGTAGGTGCCTCATTCATGAGGAAGCTGAGAAAGATTTGAATGAACGTCATTCACGTGCTTGTGGTGGACACTAATCTAGGTATGCTACCGCATAGAGAATTCTCCATGTTGGTTACTTCTAGCCAACCATATTCAAAGGTTGCATTATTGCTATCAGAATTTGTCACGCATGTCAGATTTATGACCGTAAAACCATATTACCACCTACACCATTACATCCAGTCATTGCTATTCGACCATTCGCCAAATGGGGCATTAACTTCATGACATGTAACCCCACCTCGATCGGGGGGAATGGGTATATTATAGTCATCGTTGACTATTTTACCAAATGGATCGAGGCGATGCCAACATTAAACAACAGTGGCGAAACGGCTGCTTTATTTTTCTTCAACCATGTGGTTGCCAGGTTTGGTATACCACAAGCCATAGTTACAGATCATGGATCACATTTTCGCAATCACATGATGGTTGAGTTTACTGCCAAGTTAGGACTGTCACATGATAGTTCTACTCCATACTACCCGCAAGCTAATGGATAAGTTGAGGCCATCAACAAAGTCCTTAAGCGCATGTTGCAGAGAATGATTGGAGTTCATAAAAGAAATTGGCATTTAATCTTGTACTCAGGTCTATGGGCATATCGAACCTCGATAAGAAATGTGACCAGATTCACACCCTTTCAGTTGGTGTGTGGTTTGGAAGCAGTCTTACCAATTCAATGTGAAATCTCGTCTCTCAAAGTCGTAATTGACCTGCTACCCGATACTTCTGAAGAGGAAGCACATTTCTTGGAATTAATCCATCTGGATGAAACCCATCATAATGTTGTGTTAGCTAACAAATCACAGAAGAAACGAGTTAAGGGACAATATGATAACAATGTTAAGCCTTGTGTCTTCTCAGAATGTGAACTAGTCTTGCTTTACGATCAGGAGTCTAATAAACTTGGAGCAGGAAAATTTGAACCACTATGGATGGGCCCTTATATTGTTAAGTGTGTTTTGACGAAAGGTGCCTACGAGTTAGTGGACTATGATGGGATTCCATTTTCGCAGCCCCGAAATGGGTTGTACCTTAAACGTTACTATGCTTAGTTAAGTGTAGTAAAACTCACTATATATATGCTTTGATTGCATGTGTGTGTGTGTTTATTTTAGATTTTTTATTTGGTTAAGTAATCCACTTTGAATTTGTTGCAAATGTCGAACTCTTCAAAACCATTTGTTGGTTACGCTGATGGGGCTAGTCATAGTACGCAGAACCTATCCTCTGCAGCATGGGCCATTTTCGCTCCAAGCGGCGAGTTAGTGAGTTTTAGAGGGATTTGTATTGGTCGATCGACAAAAAATATCATTGAGTATAGCGCATTGATTGAACTACTCTTTGATGCCATTTCACTTGGCATTTGCCGAATCATTTTTAAGCTATACTCGCAACTCATTGTACTACAACTAACAAACATTTATACTGTCAGAAATCCAGCAATTTTTCGTATGTTCCTTAGAGTTCGCATTTTGGAAAGACGTTTTGAACACATTCAATATTAGCATATTTCCATAAATATAAACACATTAACTAATTCTCTAGAGAATTATGTGTTAAATAGACATTTGTGACATATATGTAAAGTAAATATTTTCAATTCACGTCATTAGTTGAATAGATTGCATCACATAACCATAATAAAACTCTGAAAGTAAAATAGATAGTTGTTTTAAAAGCTTTTACAAATAGTTTGTGTCCAAGACAAAAATTGGTCGTCTGACCTGAAAACTCAAAACGTATACAGAAAACATCTAAGTAGACTAGTGGTGCTCATGATAATAGGTCACAACCTGTGCTATCATGTGTAAAAGTCTCATCCAACAACTTAGAGTTCCAATGGTGTGGCGCTGCAACCGCATAGGCAACTCCTCAATCCAGACATCCAGAATGCCTAGGGTCAAACCCTCTATGTGGTCCTGTAGTTCAGCTAGTGTCTCGGCTAAATCTAAGTCTCGGAGAACTGTTCTCCCAACAGGTCTCTATGTTGGCCCACCTGCCTCTCATTGGTGCCCCACAGGGCAAACAGGTCCAACGATTGCATACATAAAAAATGATTTTATTTAGTCTTGGAGATAATCAAAAAACACAAAAAAATGTAGAAACTTAAAAAAAAAAAAAAAAAAAAAAAAAAACATTTTGGTCAAACAATTTACCTATAGCACCCCACTATGCTCCAACTAGTAACATCAAGTCTGGATCTCCATGGAAATCCATCCCTGAATATGGATACTCTGTGATGGCCATATCCTATCGATCAAACCACTCAAAGAATATAGGGGTAAATGTAATCAATGACTAACCAGCATGCCTAGCCATAAGATCTACCCATCTCTGCATCTGTGGATCTCTAGGTCCAGATATACCCAGTGAAACGAGTTGTGGCTGCATAAGTGGAATTCTCTCCAAGGAGAAAGAAATCAAGATTGACCCATAGCCAAAGTTCTTTGTCTTTCCGCTTTTCACCTTGGTCAATTTTTATTTCAAGGATGAAAGTATTGTCTCGCACCAGTTGAACACTTTTGGCTCTAAACACTCTAATGCATACTGCATGTATGATCTGTTTGCCAAATGTAGTGTCGCGCTACCAGCCAATTTGGCAATGGTAAAGAGGATCATCCTCAATGGTAAATCACTAACATCCATGATGTTAATCTTTTTGTCCCTGCTAGGCTATGCACCTGGCCGACAGAACTGTCATATGTAATCTCTCACTGATTCACCCCCTTTGGCAAATCCAGAAAGTGAGATGGGGGCACCCCGCCTCGATAGACCAGTAAGAAAGTACATGTCATCGATGGTAATTAAGACCACTTTGTCTCTAATGTGAAATTCCTAATTAGTAGGATCTCATGAACAAACAAGGAACTGCAAAAGATCAATTTGTTGCCTCATACCGGATATCAGAAATATTTCAGTAACCCGCAATTCCTTAGGGCCTAAACCATGCCCTAGTTATTTAGGTCAATCATATCCTGTTCTTTGTGCTCTCGTTATCTACATGTAATTCTCATTTTGATTCGATGAATACCTAAAAATACAACCATAAGGAAAATTAGGATCCATTTCTTGCAAAAGACAGAAGAATTTTTGGGTGAAAACAACTAAATGAAATTGGGTTTTGCGCCCAGCGCAACCCAGCCTTAGGGACAGTGTGCTGCAATGTAGGAAGCCTTCTAGGTGAGTGCATTGTGGCACACCTTTCGATGATGAAAGGGTGCGTTGATCCGAGGTTTGAAAATTGAAACCCCAGGGGCCCCAAAAACTCAAAATTTTTGCCTAAAACTAAAAATGAATGCTATGAAATGAAAAAGAACAAAGATAATTTGTACCTAGTCCAAACAGCACGAGGAATGGTCCACTGAATCTTCCATAATAAGCTGGTGAACTTTGAGGTAAAAAACTTCCCCAAAGCACCAAAATCAAAGAGTAAATGTGAAATGGTAAAAATGAATGGTAAAACTTGTTTTTATGTTTATTTCTTACACATTAATTGAGTAAACATTAGTTTTTATTCATTTTATCCATGAAACAAGTAGTTTTAATCTATTTTGATGGTGTTTTGAGCAGGTTTGACAAGTGACATACAAAATTTGACATGCTCAAATGTAACTTGAACATCTTTGACCACAAAGCAAACTTTTATCTCTTTTTCGAGCTTTCTTAAAAATGAAAAAGGAACCCCCTTGGAGTCCTCTTTATGCTCTTTTCAAATTCTCTAAACATGAAAAGATTGTCGAGTGCTTGTCATTTCCAACTCATTAACGGATTGGAATTGATATCTACTCAGTATAAGTTTAAACCTTTTTCGGGTTGAGATAGATTAACTACAAAAAAGGAATATGTTGATCAAACATGGTCAATAAGTTCTCTCATATATTGTTTTATGCCTTTTCGGACTTGAGAGACATATCTACGAAAAAGATCTTTTGGAATTTCCTTTTTGTCCCTTTTCAAACTCTCTAAACATGAAAAGGACCGAGTTATCTTTGTCGTTAAACTCGTTAAAAACATCAAATAGCGACAAACTTGTCCATCTAGACAAGACCGAGTTTCACCTTCGCTAGACTCGTTAAAGCATCAAATAGTGATGGATTCACATGAAGGGTGGAATTATACAACAAGCATATGTTATCCTCCTCAAGCTTGATAAAAATAAAGAGGTACTGGTGAGCAATGACTAGGGAAAATGTAAAAAGGGGAGAACACTTTATGGTAGCAAGTCACTCTTGAACATGACACTTTCACCTCATCATCGTGACTATGTGGGTTGGGTCATTCAGCTTGATGGTTATCACACCATTGGTCTATCATACCATCCATTACTTTGTTTTGGGTCAATGCTGCCAATTCATTTTAGTGTCGTCGACTTGTTCAAGAGAAGTCATTCAGTTCAAACTTCAGCCTTTGCAATACCGTAAACCTTCATTTTCATGACCGCCATTCCTGAACCTTCTGTCGTTAGTCAATTTTTATCTCCAAAATCATTTACCTCATTTCATGTCGCTGATGTGGGATACATCAAGGCCCTCCTATGACGAGTCGCTTCTTGTCGACATCAGCACATTATCCAAGAAGTTAACTTAGAAAGACCCCTTCAGTACCTTGAAGCTTGCATACATCAATGGAAGGGTTCTCACTTCTGGAGATAAGTTGACATCACTGGCCTTCAATCGAAAGACTTTGTATGGTGTGTTATGGCCTAAATCTACCTCAAGCTGAGAAATGCAGGTCTAGGGTAACATCAAACCACGCTTAACCTGATAACTAGCCCTAGCAGGTCGGGAGAGGGCTCTCTCCTTGTCAATCTCAGGAAAATATAGCAAGTGAGGCTTAAGATGATTGATGTAAAGACTAATTTTAGGCTAGGTATATGGTCAGAGGAGTTTGATTGAGTTTTAAGGTTGATTGCTCGATCAAATATGAAAGGCAGTTTTGGGTCTGGGGAATGAACTCAGTCTTGCAGAGGTTTCTGTGGGGCAAGGTAGGAAAGTGCTTTAGTTCTTTGAATTAGGTGAAATGGAGAGTCTTAATACTGGTGAGGAGTTGGAGAGGGCATGGAGGTGTCATGATGCCTCTTCAAATAGTAGAAAACATGTAAAACTAAAGAAACCCTAAGGTAGAGCACTGCAATATCAATGATTTCCACCTTTATACTTGATTCATTTAGTTAAGCAAAAAGAGAGAGATAATGGCACACATAAACATATGATAACTTAAATCATAGAAGGAAAAACAATACTAATTCACCTTGCAACAAGAATCCCAAAAAATGCTGCAAACCCTCGTCTATTTCCTTGCCAAACTGCTGAAATGATGTACAATAGTGCTCAAAGCATTCACAAGAGTCCAACCTTTACAAATGACTGAAAAAGTACTAGATATAGGCAAAAAACAACTCATTCTAGCCTTTAGGGGTCGAACTCATGATTTTAGGAGCTATTTCAACAAGATCTAAACTAAGAACTAAAAAATAGGCAGTGGAACAGCTTGCCTCTAAAACCTAGGAAACTAATTCATTCAGTTCAAAACCACCTATACATGATGTATCTACCTCCTTGAGTGAATTTTCATCATTTTTACATAAAATTCCATCAATTTACATCAATTTATATCATGAGTTTGATCATAGAGAGAAAAAGTCAAACTGAGAAAAAACTAGGCGAAAAACAGAGTTTTTTGAGGAAAATGGCACCTTTCCATCTTGTATGTAGCACAACTTTTCCTGTGCGTAGTGCTTTTTCCCAGCTGATTTTGGAAGCCTTCCATTGCACAAAATTTTCTCCAAGTGGGATTGCTGGAAAGGCCTATTTGTCTACTTTCTAGGACAAGTGGAATTTTTTAATTTGGTGTCCATTTGCCCCTCCAAAAATCAGTTCTCCCAACACTGCTTCCTGTGTGGCCAAAAAGTCGCAGAGAGGGCATTTTCGAGGTGTTTTTGACCCTTTTGGAAGCCCAAAACTTGACAAAAAATTCTACTAATTTTTGGGCATGCATTATTTTTCAAAATCAATACAAAAATGTAGATTTTTCCTCCAGAGAAGGTTTCTATCAAAAGCACGCGCCGGGTGGCACTATGCACCAGGCAAAAAAACCTGTTTTTTCCTTCAAATTTTAAAAATTGTCAAAAAGTGTGCCAAATTTCTTGAAATTTGGGATGAGTGACCTACATCAAGTACTATGTTGGGCCAAGGAAGCTTCAGCCAAGATCTTGAGATTATCTTACTCTTTCTTGCTCCTCAAAGTTTTCCTCAACTTGGTTTTTAGGCCTCTTATTCTCACTTTGCAAATCTTGTTTCTTGCCAAATAATGAAAAGCCATGTGCCTCAACATCTTTTTCTCCTTGTTTTCCTTCTCAAGCAGCTTCTACAAGTGCATATTTGCCCTCTCTAGCCAAGATTCCCGATTAGCATCAACCTCTTGCTCAAGCGGTGTCAACTTAACTTTCCTCTTCTTCGTTGCTTGCCTATTTTCTCTTACGTTTTGCAGCGCCATGATTGTCTGCTTGTCCTCCAACTGCTTGTTCCATTACTCAAGGTAATTTATGATCCACTTAGCTCTTTCAAGGTTAAGAGATAAGTCATGAATGTCAGCTTCTTGTTCTTTGATGATCTCCTTGAGTTTTGAGCTTTGGGAGCCCAAATCAGTATCCTCATCCTGAATCAAAATGAAATCTTTCTCCTGACCTTCAAAAAGCTTTTCATCATGCAATGGTTGTTTCCCTTTGTCCTGTGCCTGCTTTACTGAAGAAGAAGGCAAAGCCCCTTTCACCGCAGGTGAAGATAGCATTTGCCTATGGTCCGATGAAGGAAACGAGACTCCTTCCACCTCGGGTGGAGATAGTAGTCATTAGGCTACTGCAAATAATCTCCTTGTGCCCTTTTGGTAAGTGACAAATATTGGCACACTAGTAGTTTGAGTCGCATGCACTTCTTGCCGATTTGAAGACCCTCATACATCATGAAACAATTATGGGGTCACTTGAGGGCTTTTGAAAACCTCATGTGAAATTAAATCATTCCATGAAACATTCAGCAAACTTAGCTGATGCAAAACCACAATCTTGATCAATGCAAAGTGATAAATGTTGTTGTACTGTTGATGAGGAGGCTTTCTTTACACCAATGTGGTCATTTTTTCTATATTTCTCCATATCAAATAGGGGAGGTTCATCATCCCCACTCTAGTGAAATGCATCAATAGTCTAACATGATAAGTGCATAAGCAAGAAAATCTGCCTTCACAGCTGAAGTATTTGATAATGAGCGTCATGAGTGGAGCATATGTGGCCTGTAGGTATCTGAAATGGAAGACCCAATTGATTTGCTTATGATAGCTAGCCTTGATATAAGGCTCATAATGCTCTTTGTCCAAAAGCTGTCCTTTGTTCCACTGTTCACCCACATTAGGAATACCTATTGCTTCAACTATAGTTTTAGGTGTCAAAGTGAAGGTAACACCTACTAAATTGACCTGACCATTGTGAAGATGAAGGACAAATAGTCTAGCAAGCTCATGGTGGTATTTCACTCTTTCCACCATCTCACAAAACTGGTAGCAAGACTGATGTTTGAAACATGCTACTGCAAGAGGACAAGCCAATAGCTCTATGAGTGTAGTGGGCTCCTCTCGGATGTGTTTTCCTCCCTTGTGTGGTTTTCTTGGTGCATGAATTTCTTGGGAGGAATCACTCACAGTTTCCTCATCCCTTTCATAAGCTGAATCTGTTTCCATATTTGCCACTGTATGGTGTTTCAATGATGAGTATGAAGAGATTTTATATCAAGAATGGGTGATTGTTGTTTGATCAATAGAACTGATGAGGGGAGGATTTGATGGTGGCTATAGGGTTTTTAGGGAGTGATAGGGTTTGGGGAAGCAAATTACGATTTGGGAATAGTGGGAATTTGTATTAGGGTTTTAGGGTTTTGGGGATAGGGGGGTAGGATAAGTGGAAATGAGAGGGGGAAAGGGAAATGAAATTAGTGAAATGTAGTGAAGGCGAATGTGAAAATTATGCAGGGGAGCAAAATAGCAAGACTATCAAAATTGTAAAACCTAGACAGTTTTTGTAGTGCAACTGTACAACAAACTAGGGTTTGTTTTTTCACCTATTAAAATACCATCAAAGCTGATCAAATCTCTTGTAATGGCACTTAGGAATCTTTACTTACTTGGAGGAATGAAGTTGGCAAGATTTTGAAGCTAGATGAGGTTGACTGAGTGAAGTTTAGAATTGGAGGACTGGTGCGCCGTGCCAACGAATAGGTGCGTCGCGCCCAATAGGTGTGCGGTGCCCGTTCAATTCCCAGTGTATTTTCTGCGCTATATGCGCCGCGCCGATCACGTGTGTTGCGCCTCTACCCAGGTGCGCCACGCCAGGAAGCTTTGCACAATGTTGCGGCGATTTCTCTCCTTTACCTCAAAAATGCGATTTCGCCTTGTTCTCTCTTTCTTTAGCATGAAAAACGAAGTCTTCAATACAATGGGTACTTTATATACAAGTGAATTTAATTTTTCATTTACAAAAAACCCACATTCTAATGTTTGCTTTTTCACTTTGTCCTTTAAGACTCTGCTTTGCAGTTTGACTTTTGATGGACTAATGCTTTGAATTTATTTTCTCTTTTGTAGGAGTTGGAGTGTAGTAGTTTGGCAAGGTGACCAAGCGCTGTTGCTGAAGCTTTATCACATATGAAAACATTAAAATTACATAAAATAGAAAAACTTTGTTTTCACCTCAAAACAGAGTTTTGAGGTAAAAACCCTTTATGAAGCAAATTATCAGTAAAATTTGTGATTTTATGAACTTATTAAACATCCTCATGTGGCTGCTAACCTCTTATTGAGTTTTTGAAGACCATGGTGACAAACCCTAGACTTAATGAGACCTAGAAACCCTAAAATGACTTTTGCAAATGGAATGAAATAAAAATGACAGTGAATGATCTGTACATGTGAAAATAGGCTAGTAGATAAAAAGAATGAGGGAAATTCACAAAGAACCACTACCATCAGATAATCCATGATCTAATGGAGTGCAGCTAATCGGATGAGACACCTAATATGCATGCAAAAAGAGAAATTTGATCACTGATGGAGGGATGAAGATACTGACACTAACATTGGCTCCAATGGGGATGGTACCTCCTTGGAGGTGCCAAGAACCATAGATCTTTGGGAGAACATACCAATGCCTTCTTCCATTGAGCAATGGAGTCAATAACTTCCGCAAACTAAACCAATATGTAGACTCAAAACTAACTCAAAACTGAACTAACTAAAACAAAAAATGACTCAAGACTAACTTAACTCAAACAAGTACCTACGACGCTTTTAAATGGTAGCAGACCATCGAGATTTGAGGGCATCAAATCACGATGACAACCACATACCTACTTATGAAATATGTACAGTCATGTGAAGTGGGCCTTCCAATGTAACCAATCCAGCAGATGGCTACATACTGAAATTCTGCTCTCATTTTCCCCGAGCACGCAGAATGATGTACATGTAGGCAACTCACCATAACAATTGAAACCAAGGCTTATGCTAATGAACCAGGCAACATTCATCTTCTCTAATGCTTGCAAAAGAATGCCGAAGGGATCTTGAAAATCCTGAAGCACTAGCTTGTCTTGAGATCCAACAACAAAAATACAAGTACTCCCTTCATTATGATCTGAAAGAAGAGTTGGCTACTTATTGATAGGAAGACATAGAGCAGTGTAAAATTTTTCTATCTAAGTGCTAGCTGTAAATTCCTCGACCATGAGAAATTCTGACTTGAATTTTGGCGTACTGTCTCTCTCAGGCTCATATTCCTCAATTTCATGGTCTAAGCCATTCCTAAATAGAAAACATTCTTCAAGATTATCAAACATGACAGCCTTATCATTTTCAAAAGCAGAAGAAGCTTCACCAAAACCTTCTTGACCATGTGCACACTGCAGACCTACATTATCTTGGGCTCTAACATGACCTTTCAGGAGTTGATCTATCTCATCTTCAGATAGAGGAGATAATACGTTTTGTTTTCTTTTGCTCAAACAGTAATTGTCTTCTTGAAATAACATTTCAAAACATGAAAAACCTGAATGACAGTCCTCAATTCCCTGATCTTCTGAAATTTGAAAACATTGTTGATCATCTTCATATGATGTGGTAATCAAATTATCATTTACCACTGAGTTATCGAAAGAATATTTTTCACTTACTTGAACAAAGATCTTGTCTTGTTTTTCATAAAATGACAGGATTACCTCCTCATGAAGGTTTTGTTCTAATGAAATGAGAACACTTGGGTCAATAACTCTATCTTCTTCATTCCAGATGATCTCAATAGCAGACATCTCCTTCATGGGATTCAAAACAAGGTACTCTTCATCATCACGATCTGAAATAGCCGACTTGACTTTATCACATTCTGAAATTGAAACTTGACTTTCCTGCATACTGTTTTCTTCTATGGACAAATCTGAAATAAGACCTTCTCTTTCATCATTTTCCATTGTACTAAAATCTTGATCCTTCTGCAAAGTTTCCTGAGCATCTTGACAAGTATCCTCTAAGTTCTCTTTATGCTGCTGAAATGGATTTTCATACAGAGCCTCCATGATCTCATCGTCCATGAAATCATCATCTTCATAAACTTTCAGAAGACTTTCAATAAAACAATAAGCATGTCTGCAACAATTCTGAACTAAATTTAAGGATGGATATGATTCTTTATACCTTTCAAAGAACATAGTATGAAAATCTTTCCAACAGTAAATACAAGCAGGCGGCAAACTTTCATACCAAGTGTTAGAGTCGGTCTAGTAGCCCTCCATCAGCGATCAAAGCTCTTTGCATCTGCATAAATAGGTGTCTCATCAGTGTCTTGCATCCCATTAGGCATGCCATAACCCTGATGGAGGAGCTGGTGTCTTTGTCCCCCTCTTAGAATTGCTGGATCAAAGTCATTTCAGTCCTTAATCTCTTTCAAAGCTTGTCTTGTCTTGTCTTGAGGTCAAATTCCTAGGTCTAGGGTTTTGGTCAAGTTTGTTTACAAGGTCATGTCTCTGAAGGTCAATAAGTGCCCAGCAAGCCAGAGGGATGACTTTCAAAGTGTTTCTTCGAAAGATTCTATCTTGTGCAGCTAATTTTCACCTTGGATTTAAAAACCCTGTTTTTGAAGCCAAGGTCATTTCTCAAAGTTTTGTAAAAATTGTAAAAATTCAAGATGATTCAAAGGACAGCATATAACCCTGGCTCCCTTGTCAAGATCCCTCAGATGCTGTCCCTGCAAAAATTATCAAAGAGAAGCATCAAATCAACCAATTTCAGGATAAAAGGAAACCATGTGGGTTGTGACATGAAATTAATTAAAACAAGGCTATAAAAGCCCTAATCTCCCTCTATCAAGCCTCATTATGAATCCAAGTGATAGAGCAACTGATTGCAAGAGAGTTTGAGTGAAATTTGTGAGCTTGACAGGCGCGCGACCCGTTGAACCAGGCGCGCGACCCGTCAGAGGCGCGCGACCCGTCAGGACACCTTTGCCAGTGCAAAAATTACACTGGCGCGACCCGTCAGGGGCGCGCGACCCGTCAGGGTTTTCTCCATAAAAAATTACCAGCAAACTTGCCAAGGAGCCACAAATTGCCAAATTTTGTAAGGTAGGCCCTCAAATCATGAAAAATTGTTGCTTGTTACAGTTTAAGAAGATCATGATTATATTTGTAGAGGTCTCCATTTGCAAGTAGAAGTCTCCATTGTGCTTTGGCTTGAAGTTGTCAAATTGCTAGGGTTTTATATGCTGTTTTGAGGTATCCCTTGTCTTCCCTATTTTTCACCTCCCATTCCATATTCCCTATCATTTTTATTTAAATTTCCCTTCCACAATTGCTAAGAGCCCTAAACCCTACCCCTCTTCCTAAGAAATCAAAAATTAAACCCTAACCCTACCTCCCATAACATCCTTGCAAATGAAATTGTATGATGATGTATATGTCATGCACAGCACCCTCACCACATCCTGAGATTATTCATGAGGAGGGAGGACCATCACAGCAGCATGACATCCCGGTCACTAGACATGTCAGCTCCTCACCTCTGGTTACCTATCAGAAAGGCCCGAGGGCCTTATTTGCAGCAGCTCGGCGAGTACTATCTCCACAGTAGGTGGAAGGGGTCTCGCCTTCATCATCAGCTCAGCGAGTGTTATCTCCACATCAGGTGGAAGGGGCCTCGCTCTCTTCAGCAGCACAGGCAGCACAGAGGGGCAAGCAGCTCAAGATTGATGAGGGGCCATCAGGAGTTCCAGATATTGAGCTTGTTGATCTTGAGGCCATTTCTCCGAGCCAAGAGGCAAAGGAGGTCATTCAGCATCTCAGAGCTGAAAATGATGCCTTACAGAGGAGATTAGAGGGTGCACAATGGACCATCACATACCTGGAGCAGCGCAACAAATAGTTGGAGGAGGAGAAAGCACTTGATGAGCTGTGGAGGATTCGTAGTGACCGGATCTTGAACCGAAGAAGACCCGGTGACCCATTGCCCGCTGACCGAGAGTCCATGCTCATCCAGGTAAATGCACACTTGGAGAGGCTGTTGGCTAAGGCCAACCAAGAAAATAAATTGCTGAGGAACATGAAGAACCACTACTGGGCAAGGATGCATGTGTGCAAGGCAAAAATGAAGATGTTTCAAAGGCGGTTGACCGAGGCACTAAAACGGAGAAAGAGGCCAAATCCCCTCCGTATCTTGGCTGAGGCTTCACTCAAGGATCAAGGCACTAAATAGCCTAGCCACAGCACAAATCCCAAGAAATTTTGGGAATTTTGGGTGAATTTTGGCAATTTTTAGCAATTTGCAGGTTTTTCCCATTAACGGGTCTCACCCCGCGCGCGACCCTACATCATGGCAACTCAGTTTAGCAAAAACTCAGCATTTCTAGATTTTTCATGCAAAGTTACACATGCCTGTGAATGGACTTGAATTTTTATGAAGTTTTGGGCCTCCAAAAGGTCAAAATACTACCAAAAAATGACTTTCTGGCCCTTTTTTGAGTTGCAGAAACCAGTCTTGGGAGAATTAAGTTTTGACAGGGCAAATGACCTCCACATTCAAAAATTCCAGTTGGGTTGGAAAGTAGACTCACAGACCTTTCCAACAAGCTCACGTTTGCTCAATTTGGACACCTGCAAGTGCCTCAAAAATCACTCCAAAGGCGCGCGACCCGTCAGGCAGGGGCGCGCGACCCGTCATGCAGTTTTTGCCAGATTGCATTGTACAGCCCAGAAAACGCAGTTTTGACCCAGTTTGACTTTTTGGGGTGGAAAATGATTATCTTTGATGTAATTATTGTAACTCTAAGACACTTTTACTCTTGTTTAACACTTCTAGAAGATTCATTCATGTAAAGGGTAAATATTTAATGAATGGATTGGTTTCCTAGCTTATAGAGGCAAGTTGTTTTGACTGCCTAGATTGTAGTGCTTAGTTTAGAAGTGGTTGAAACAGCTCCTAGGATAGTGAGCTCGACCCATGGAGGCAGGGAAAGAGGTTAGATCATCTATATTATGTACTTTCTTGCTCATTTTCATGGTTGGACTCTTGAGGGAGAAGCTATCATTGTATTATTCACTATATCTCTGCAATTTTTGGCTAAGGAAGACCAGGGTTTTGCAGTCCTCTTTGGGATTCTTGTGGACTCATGTGTTGATGGTGTGTTTCTCAATGTACTTGTAAGCTTGTTATGTGATTCATTTCCTTTCTTTTACTTCTGCACATTAAACAAATGAAGTGTTAAAGTAAGAATTCATGCTTGCCATGCTCTGCTTTTAAGTTTGTTTAATTTCAATGTTTTCTTCTGTCTAAAGAGAATTCAAAGTTATTGTTTGCTCTCTTTAGCTCCTCATATTTCATTCCTGACCACCCACCTCAGTTAAAGGTATCAATGATGTCTCCTACCTTTCCCCAAGGAACCCCCTGCAGAAACTGTGTCCAATCCCCGCACCCAAAATTGCCCTCTCCTCAATTTGCCACCAAAAACCCAAAAAACCCCAAATCAACCTTTTTAATCAGTTTACTAGCCTAATATCAGTGTTACCTTGTTGGTCATCTCATCCCATTGAAGATCTGCCGAGATTGACCGGAGAGAGCCTTCTCCTGCCCCGTAGGGCTAGCTATGAGGCTAAATGGTTTGATGTAGCCTTGAGGTTTACCTTTCTCAGCCTGAGGTGAAATTTCAAGCGCTAACACCAAGATCGGGCTTCACCTTCTAGAGGGGCCATGAATAACTTCATCAAGCAGTCTTCAGAAAAATCAACCTTCAACTTGTGAATATGAATGTGAAATCTAACTAGATGTAAAGCAGCATCATTCCTATCATCATCTTTATACATAGGCAAATTCCTTTGCCAATCTACCTTCGGAATTTTATTTGGAAAACTTGGAATGTGATCTCGGCTCATGGGAGCATACCTTCAATCCAGTGAAACCATTTTGGTAATAATGAATTCACCAAGAAATTCTTCAGGCTACTAATTCTTGAAGATTAGAGTTGCCATAAAAGTCCGAACTTTGGGATTATTCGACACTGGAGTCGCCAGGTGAACGATTTCAGCCTTCCGGTGTCTGATTGTTATTCACCATCAAAAATCAGATCTAAACTTGATATATTTTGCTGAGGAACATAAAACTACGTTCCCCAGTATGGTTACCAATATGTTATGGCCTAAATCTACCTTAGGCTGAGAAAGGCAGGTCTAGGGTAACATCAAACCACGCTTAACCTGGTAGCTAGCTCTACCAGGTCAGGAGAGGGCTCTCTCCTTGTCAATCTCAAGAAAATATAGCAAGTGAGGCTTGAGATGACTGATGTAAAGACTAATTTTAGGCTAGGTATATGCTCATAGGAGTTTTATTGATTTTTATGGTTGATTGTTGGATCAAATGTGAAAGGCAGTTTTGGGTCCAAGGAATGAACTCAGTCTTGCAGAGGTTTCTGTGGGGCGAGGTAGGCAAGTGATTTAGTACTTTGAATTAGGTGCAATGGAGAGTCTTAATACTGGTGAGGAGTTGGAGAGGGAATGGAAGTGTCATGACGCCTCTTCAAACAGTATAAAACATGTAGAACAAAAGAAACCCTAAGGTAGAGCACTGAAATATCAATGATTTCAATCTTTATACTTGATTCATGTAGTTAAGCAGAAAAGAGAGAGATAATGGCACACATAAACATATGATAACTTGAATCACAAAATGAAAAACAATACTAAGTAACCTTGCCACAAGAATCCCACAAAATGTTGTAAACCCTGGTCTATTTCCTTGCCAAACTGCAGAAATAATGTACAATAGTGCTCAAAGCATTCACAAGAGTCCAACCTTTACAAATGACTGAAAAAGTACTAGATATAGGCAACAAACAACTCATGATAGCCTTTAGGGGTTGAATTCATGAGTTTATGAGCTATTTCAACAAGATCTAAACTAAGAACTGAAAAATAGGCAGTGGAACAACTTGCCTCTAAAACCTAGGAAACTGATTCATTCAGCTCAAAACCACCTATACATGATGTATCTAACTCCATGAGTGAATTTTCATCATTTTTTAATCAAATTCCATCAATTTATATCAATTTACATCATGAGTTTGAACATGAGAGAGAAAAAGTCAAATTGCGAAAAAACTAGGCGAAAAACAAAGTTTTTTATCAAAAATGGCACTTTTCCATCTTGTGCGTAGCGCCACTTTTCTTGTGAGTAGTGCTTTTTCCCTTCTAGTTTGGAAGCCTTCCCGTGCACCAAATTTGCTCCAAGTGGGTTTTTTGGAAAGGTCTATCTATATACTTTCTATGAAAAGTGGAATTTTTGAATTTGGTGTCCATTTGCTACTCCAAAAATCAGTTCTCCCAACATTGCTTCCTGTGCGGCCAAAAAGTAGCAGAGAGGGCATTTTTTAGGTGTTTTTGACCCTTTTGGAAGCCTAAAACTTGACAAAAATTTCTAGTAATTTCTGGGTATGCATGAATTTTCATAAGAAATCCAAAAATGTAGAGTTTTCCTCCAGAGGACGTCCCTATGAAAAGCGAGCGCTGGGTGGCGCTATGCAGCAGGCAGAAAACCCTGTTTTTTTCCTTCAAAATTTCAAAATTGTCAAAAAGTGTGCCAAATTTCTTGAAATTTGGGAACAATGACCTGCATCAAGTACTATATTGGGTGAAGGAAGCTTCAGCCAAGATCTTGAGCTTATCTTGCTCTTTCTTGCTCCTCAAATTTTTCCTCAACTTGACTTTTAGGCTCCTTATTCTCACTTTGCAAATCTTATTTCTTGCCAAATAATGAAAAGCCATGTGCCTCAACATATTTTTCTCCTTGTTGGCATTCTCAAGCCACTTCTTCAAGTGCATATTTTCCCTCTCTAGCCAAGATTCCCGGTCAACATCAACCTCTTGCTCAAGCATTGTCAACTTGACTTTCCTCCTCTTGGTTGCTTACCTATTTTCTCTTATGTTTTGCAACTCCATGATTGTTTGCTTGTCCTCCAACTACTTGTTCTGTTGCTCAAGGTAATTTATGATCCACTTAGCTCTTTCAAGGTTAAGAGATAAGTCATGAATGTCAGCTTCTTGTTCTTTGATGATCTCCTTGAGTTTTGAGCTTTGGGAGCCCAAATCAGTATCCTCATCTTGAATCAAAATGAAATATTTCTCCTGACCTTCAGAAGGCTCTTCATCATCCAATGGTTGTTTCCCTTTGTCCTATACCTTCTTTGCTGAAGAAGAAGGAAAAGCCCCTTTCACACCAGGTGAAGATAGCATTTTCCTATGGTCTGATGAAGGAAATGAGACCCCTTCCACCCTGGGTGGAGATAGTACTCATTTGGCAGCTGCAATTAATCTCCTTGTGCCCTTTTGGTAAGTCACAAATACTGGTACACTGGTAGTTTGAGTCTCATGCACTTCTGGCTGATTTGAAGGCCCTATTGCCTCATGAAATACTGATGGGGTCACTTGAGGGCTTTTGAAAACCTCATGTGAAATGAAATCATCCCATGAAACACTCAGCAAACTTAGCTGATGCAAAACCACAATCTGGATCAATGGAAAGTTATAAATGTTTTTGTACTGTTGATGAGGAGGTTTTTTTTGCACCAATGTGGTCATTTTTTCTATATTTCTGCATATGAAATAGGGGAGGATCATCATCCTCACTCTAGTGAAATGCATCAATAGTCTAACATGATAAGTGTATAAGCGAGAAAATCTGCCTTCATAGCTGAAGTATTTGATAATGAGCTTCATGAGTGGAGCATATGTGTCCTGTAGGTATCTGAAAGGGAAGACCCTACTGATTTGCTTCTGATAGCTAGCCTTGATATAAGGCTCATAATGCTCTTTGTCCAGAAGCTGTCCTTTGTTCCATTATTCACCCACATTAGGAATACCTGTTGCTTCAGCTGTAGTTTCAAGTGTCAAAGTGAAGGTAACACCTACTAAATTGACCTGACCATTGTAAAGATAAAGGACAAATAGTCTAGCAAGCTCATGGTGGTATTTCAATCTTTCCACCATCTCACAAAACTAGTAGCAAGACTGATGTTTGAAACATGTTACTACAAGAGGACAAGCCAATAGCTCTATGAGTGTAGTGGGCTCCTCCCGGATGTGTTTTCCTCCCTTGTGTGGTTTTCTTGGTGCATGAATTTCTTGGGAGGAATCACTCGCAGTTTCCTCATCCCTTTCATAAGCTGAATCTGTTTTCATATTTGCCACTGTATGGTGTTTCAATGATGAGTATAAAGAGATTTTATATCAAGAATAGGTGATTTTTGTTTGATGAATAGGACTGATGAGTGGGACTAATGAGGGGAGGATTTGATAGTGGCTGTAGCGTTTTTAGGGAGTGATAGGGTTTGGGGATGCATATTAGGGTTTGGGAATAGTGGGAATTTGTATTAGGGTTTTAGGGTTTTGGGGATAGGGGGCAGGATGAGTGGAAATGAGAGGGGGAAAGGGAAATGAAATTAGTGAAATGTAGTGAAGGGGAATATGAAAATGATGCAGGGGAGCAAAATAGCAAGACTATCAAAATTACAAAACCTAGACAGTTTTTGTAGTGAAATTGTGCAGCAAACTAGGGTTTGCTTTTTCACCTACTAAAATACCATTAATACTAATCAAATCTCTTGTAATGGCACTTAGGAATCTTTACTTACTTGGAGGAATGATGTTGGCAAGATTTTGAAGCTAGATGAGGTCGATTGAGTGAAGTTTATACTTGGAGGACTGGTGTGCCGCGCCAACAAACAGGTGCGCCACGCCCAACAAGTGCATCGTGCCTGTTCAGTTCCCAGTGTATTTTCTGCGCTCTGTGCACTGTGTCGATCAGGAGCATCGCACCTCTACCTAGGTGCGCCACGCCAGGAAGCTTTGCACAATTTTGCTGCGATTTCTCTCCTTTACCTCAAAAACGCGATTTCGCCTTGTTCTCTCTTTCTTTAGCATGAAAAATGAAGTCTTCAATACAATGGGCACTTTATATACAAGTGAATTTAATTTTTCATTTACAAAAAAACCCACTTTCTAATGTTTGCTTTTTCACTTTGTCCTTTAAGACTCTATTTTGCAATTTGACTTTCTTTTTTTATTTTTGATGGACTAATGCTTTGAATTTCTTTTCTCTTTTGTAGGAGCTGGAGTGCAGTAGTTTGGCAAGGTGACCAAGGGTTGTAGCTGAAGCTTTATTACATATGAAAACATGAGAATTACATAAAATTTGTACATAAAATAGAAAAACTCTGTTTTCACCTCAAAACAGAGTTTTGAGGTAAAAACCCTTCATGAAGCAAATTATCAGTGAAATTTGTGATTTTATAAACTTATTAAACATCCTCATGTGGTTGCTGACCTCTTATTGAGTTTTTGAAGACGATGTTGACAAACCCTAGACCTATTGAGACTTAAAAACCCTAAAATGACTTTTGCAAATGGAATGAAATAAAAATGATAGTGAATGATCTATACATGTGAAAATAGGCCAGCAGATGAAAAGCATGAGGGAAATTGACAAAGAACCACTGCCATCAGATGATCTGTGACCTAATGGAGTGCAGCTGATCTGATGAGACACCTAATATGCATGAAAAAAGAGAAATTTGATCACCGATGGAGGGATGAAGATACCGACACTAACATTGGCTTCAATGGGGATGGTAGCTCCTTGGAGGTGCCAAGAACCACAGATCTTTGGGAGAGCAGACCAGTGCCTTCTTCCATTGGGCAATGGAGTCAATAACTTCCACAAACTAAACCAATATGTAGACTCAAAACTAAACTGACCAAAACAAAAAATGACTCAAGACCGACTTAACTGAAACAAGTACTTACAAAGCTTTTAAATGGCAGCAAACCATCGATATTTGAGGGCTTTAAATCATGAAGAAAACCACCTGCCTACTAATGAAATATGTACAATCATGTGAAGTGGGCCTTCCAATGTAACCAATCCAGCAGATGGCTACATACTGAAATTCTGCTCTCATTTTCCTCGAGCAAGCAGAATGATGTACATGTAGGCAACTTACCATAACAACTGAAACCAAGGCTTATGCTAACGAACCAGGAAACATACATCTTCTCTAATGCTTGCAAAAGAATGCTGAAGGGATCTTGAAAATCCTGAAGCACTAGCTTGTCTTGATATCCAACAGCAAAAATGCAAGTACTCCCTTTCCTGTGCGTAGCAATTGTTCCTAGTTGATTTTGGAAGCCTTCCCTTGCACCAAATTTGTTCCAAGTGGGCTTGTTGGAAATTTATGTCTGTCTATTTTCTAAGACAACTAGAATTTTTGAATTTGGTGTCCATCTGCCCCTCCAAAAATCAGTTCTCCCAACACTGCTTCCTTTGTGGCCAAAAAGTCACAGAGAGGGCATTTTTGAGTTGTTTCTGACCCTTTTGGAAGCCCAAAACTTGACAAAAATTTCTAGTAATTTCTGGGTATGTATGATTTTTCACAAGGAATCCAAAAATGTAGAGTTTTCCTCTATAGGAGGTCCCTATCAAAAGCGAGCGCCGAGTGGCGCTATGCACTAGGTAAAAAAACCTGTTTTTTCCTTCAAAATTTCAAAATTGTCAAAAAGTGTGCCAAATTTCTTGAAATTTGGGATGAGTGACCTGGATCAAGTACTCTATTATGCCAAGGAAGCTTCATCCAAGATCTTGAGCTTATATTTCTCTTTCTTGCTCCTTAAATATTTCCTCAACTTGCTTTTAGGCTCCTTATTCTCGCTTTGCAAATCTTGTTTCTTGCCAAATAATGAAAATCCATGTGCCTTAACATATTTTTCTCCTCGTTGGCCTTCTCAAGCAACTTCTCCAAGTGCATATTTTCCCTCTCTAGCCAAGATTCCCGGTCAACATCAACCTCTTTCTCAAGCGGTGTCAACTTGACTTTCCTCCTCTTAGCTGCTTGCCTATTTTCTCTTATGTTTTGCAGCTCCATGATTGTCTGTTTGTCCTCCAACTACTTGTTTCGTTGCTCAAGATAATTTATGATCCACTTAGCTCTTTCAATGTTAAGAGATAAGTCATGAATTTCAGCTTCTTGTTCTTTGATGATCTCCTTGAGTTTTGAGCTTTGGGATCCCAAATCAGTATCCTCATCCTGAATCAAAATGAAATATTTCTCCTGACCTTCAAAAGGCTCTTCATCATGCAATGGTTGTTTCCCTTTGTCCTGTACCTGCTTTGCTGAAGAAGAAGGCAAAGCCCCTTTCACCCGAGGTGAAGATAGCATTTTCCTATGGTCTGATGAAGGAAACGATACCCCTTCCACCCGGGTGGAGATAGTACTCGTTTGGCAGCTACAAATAATCTCCTTGTGCCCTTTTGGTAACTCACAAATATTGGCACACTAGTAGTTTGACTCTTATGCACTTCTTGCTTATTTGAAGGCCCTCCTGCCTCATGAAATACTGATGGGGTCACTTGAGGTCTTTTGAAAACCTCATGTGAAATGAAATCATCCCATGAAACATTCAGAAATTTTAGCTGATGCAAAACCACAATCTTGATCAATGCAAAGTGATAAATGATGTTGTATTATTGATGAGGAGGTTTTCTTTGCACCAATGTGGTCATTTTTTCTATATTTCTGCACATGAAATAGGGGAGGTTCATCATCCTCACTCTAGTGAAATGCATCATTAGTCTAACATGATAAGTGTATAAGCGAGAAAATCTGCCTTCACAGCTGAAGTATTTGATAATGCGCTTCATGAGTGGAGCATATGTGTCCTTTAGGTATCTAAAAGGGAAGACCCTATTGATTTGCTTCTAATGGCTAGCCTTCATATAAGGCTCATAATGCTCTTTGTCCGCAAGTTGTCCTTTGTTCCATTATTCACCCACATTAGGAATACCTGTTGCTTCAGCTATAGTTTCAGGTGTCAGAGTGAAGGTAACACTTGCTAAATTGACTTGACCATTGTGAAGATGAAAGACAAATAGTCTAGCAAGCGCATGGTGGTATTTCGCTCTTTCCACCATCTCACAAAACTGGTAGAAAGACTGATGTTTGAAACATTCTACTGCAAGAGGACAAGCCAATAGCTCTGTGAGAGTAGTGGGCTCCTCCTGGATGTGTTTTCCTCCCTTGTGTGGTTTTCTTCGTGCATGACTTTCTTGGGAGGAATCACTCATGGTTTCCTCATCCCTTTCATAAGCTGAATCTGTTTCCATATTTACCACTGTATGGTGTTTCAATGATGAGTATGAAGAGATTTTATATCAAGAATAGGTGATTGTTGTTTGATGAATAGGAATGATGAGTGGGACTGATGAGGGGAGGATTTGATGGTGGCTATAGGGTTTTTAGGGAGTGATAGGGTTTGGGGATGCAAATTAGGGTTTGGGAATAGTGGGAATTTGTATTAGGGTTTTAGGGTTTTAGGGATAGGGGGGTAGGATGAGTGGAAATGAGAGGGGGAAAGGGAAATGAAATTAGTGAAATGTAGTGAAGGGGAATGTGAAAATGATGCAGGGGAGCAAAACAACAAGACTGTCAAAATTGCAAACCCTAAACAGTTTTGTAGTGCAATTGTGCAGCAAACTAGGGTTTGTTTTTTCACCTATTAAAATACCATCAAAGCTGATAAAATCTCTTGTAATTGCACTTAGGAATCTTTACTTACGTGGAGGAATGAAGTTGGCAAGCTTTTGAAGCTAGATGAGGTCGATTTAGTGAAGTTTAGACTTGGAGGACTGGTGCACCGCGCTAACGAATAGGTGTGCCATGCCCATTCAGTTCCCAGTGTATTTTCTTTGCTCTGTGCACCACGCCGGTCAGGTGCGCCATGCCTCTACCCAGGTGCGTCGCGCCAAGAAGCTTTGCACAATTTTGCTGTGATTTCTCTCCTTTACCTCAAAAACGTGATTTTGCCTTGTTCTCTCTTTCTTTAGCATGAAAAATGAAGTCTTCAATACAATGGGAACTTTATATACAAGTGAATTTAATTTTTCATTTACAAAAAACCAACTTTCTAATGTTTGCTTTTTCACTTTGTCCCTTAAGACTCTGTTTTGCAGTTTGATTTTCTTTTTTACTTTTGATGGACTAATGCTTTGAATTTCTTTTCTCTTTTGTAGGAGATGGAGTGCAGGAGTTTGGCAAGGTGACCAAGGGCTTTAGATGAAGTTTTATTACATATGAAAACATTAAAATTACATAAAATTTGTACATAAAATAGAAAAACTCTGTTTTCACCTCAAAACAAAGTTTTGAGGTAAAAACCATTTATGAAGCAAATTATCAATGAAATTTGTGATTTTATGAACTTATTAAACATCCTCATGTGGTTGCTGACCTCTTATTGAGTTTTTGAAGACCATGGTGACAAAGCCTAGACCTAATGAGACCTAAAAACCCTAAAATGACTTTTGCAAATGGAATGAAATAAAAATGACAGTGAATGATCTGTACAGGTGAAAATAGGCCAGCAGATGAAAAGCATGAGGGAAATTGACAAAGAACCACTACCATCAGATGATCCATGACCTAATGGAGTGCAGCTGATCGGATGAGACACCTAATATGCATGCAAAAAGAGAAATTTGATCACTGATGGAGGGATGAAGATACCGACACTAACATTGGCTCCAATGGGGATGGTAGCTCCTTGGAGGTGCCAAGAACCACAAATATTTGGGAGAGTAGACCAGTGCCTTCTTCCATTAGGCAATGGAGTCAATAACTTCCACAAACTAAACCAATATGTAGACTCAAAACTAACTCAAAATTGAACTGAATAAAACAAAAAATGACTCAAGACTGACTTAACTAAAACAAGTACTTACAAAGCTTTTAAATGGTAATAGACCATCGAGATTTGAGGGCTTCAAATCATGATGACAACCACCTACCTACTGATGAAATATGTACAATCATGTGAAGTGGGCCTTCCAATGTAACCAATCTAGCAGATGGCTACATACTGAAATTCTGCTCTCATTTTCCCCGAGCAGGCATAATGATATACATGTAGGCAACTCACCATAACAACTGAAACCAAGGCTTATGGTAACGAACCAAGCAACATTCATCTTCTCTAATGCTTGCAAAAGAATTCCGAAGGGATCTTGAAAATCCTGAACCACTAGCTTGTCTTGAGATCCAACAGAAAAAATACAAGTACTCCCTTCATTATGATTTGAAAGAAGAGTTGGTTGCTGATTGATAGGAAGGCATAGAGTAGTGTAAGATTTTGCTATCTGAGTGCTAGCTGTAAATTCCTCGACCATGAGAAATTCTAACTTGAATTCTGGCGTACTGTCTCTCTCAGGCTCATATTCCTCAATTTCATGGTCTAAGCCATTCCTAAACAGAAAACATTCTTCAAGATTATCAAACATGACAGCCTTATCATTTTCAAAAGTAGAAGAAGCTTCACCAACACCTTCTTGACCATGTGCACACTGCAGACCTGCATTAGCTTGGGCTGTAACATGACCTTTCAGGAGTTGATCTATCTCATCTTCAGATAGAGGAGATAATACTTTTTGTTTTCTTTTTCTCAAACAGTAATTGTCTTCTTGAAATAACATTTCAAAACATGAAAAACCTGAATGACAGTCCTCAATTCCCTGATCTTCTGAAATTTGAAAACATTGTTGATCATATTCATATGACATGGCAATCAAATTATCATTTACCACTGAGTTATCAAAAGAAGATTTTTCACTTACTTGAACAAAGATCTCATCTTGTTTTTCATAAAATGACTGGATTACCTCCTCATGAAGGCTTTGTTCTAATGAAATGAGAACACTTGGGTCAATAACTCTATCTTCTTCATTCTAGATGATCTCAACAGCAGACCTCTCCTTCATGGGATTCAGAACAAGGTACTCTTCATCATCATGATCTAAATCTAGATCTGAAATAGCCGACCTGACTTTATCACATTTTGAAATTGAAAAATGACATTCCTGCATACTATTTTCTTCCATGGATAGATCTGAAATAAGACCTTTTCTTTCATCATTTTCCATTGTACTAAAATCTTGATCCTGCTGCAAATTTTCCTGAGCATCTTGACAAGTATCCTCTAAGTTCTCTTTATGCTGCTGAAATGGATTTTTGTACAGAGCCTCCATGATCTCATCATCCATGAAATCATCATCTTCATAAAAATTCTCAAGAATTTCAATAAAACAATAATCATGTCTACAACAGTTCTGAACTAAATTTAGGGATGGATAAGATTCTTTATACCTTTCAAAGAACATGGTATGAATATCTTTCAAACAGTAAATACAAGCAAGCGGTAAACTTTCATACCAAGATCGGGCTTCACCTTCCATAGTGGCCATGAATATCTTCATCAAGCAGTCTTCAGTAAAATCAACCTTCAACTTGCGAATATGAATGTGAAATCTAACCAGATGTAAAGCAGCATCATTCCTATCATCATCTTTAAACATAGGCAAATTCCTTTGCCAATCTACCTTCAGAATTTTATTTGGAAAACTTGGAATGTGATCTCGGCTCATGGGAGCATACCTTCGATCCAGCAAAACCATTTTGATAATAATGAATTCACCAAGAAATTCTTCAGGCTACTGATTCTTGAAGAGTAGAGTCGCCATAAAAAGTCCGAACCTTGGGATTCTTCGACACTAGAGTCACCAGGTGAACGATTTCAGCCTTCCGATGTCTGATCGTTGTTCACCATCAACAATCAGATCTAAACTTGATATATTTTGCTAAGGAACATAAAACTATGTTCCCCAGTACGGTCGCCAATATGTTATGGCCTAAATCTACCTCAAGCTGAGAAAGGCAGGTCTAGGGTAACATCAAACCATGCTTAACCTGGTAGCTAGCCCTACCAGGTTGGGAGAGGGCTCTCTCCTTGTCAATATTAGGAAAATATAGCTAGTGAGGCTTGAGATGACTGATGTAAAGACTAATTTTAGGCTAGGTATATGCTCAGAGGAGTTTTATTGAGTTTTATGGTTGATTGCTAGATCAAATGTGAAAGGCAGTTTTGGGTCCAGGGAATGAACTCAGTCTTGCAGAGGTTTCTGTGGGGCGAGGTAGGCAAGTGCTTTAGTACTTTGAATTAGGTGAAATGGAGAGTCTTAATATTGGTGAGGAGTTGGAGAGGGCATGGAAGTGTCATGACGCCTCTTCAAACAGTAGAAAACAAGTAAAACTAAAGAAACCTTAAGGTGGAGCACTGCAATATCAATGATTTCCACCTTTATAATTGATTCATTTAGTTAAGCAGAAAAGAGAGAGATAATGGCACACATAAACGTATGATAACTTGAATCATAGAAGGAAAAACAATACTAAGTCACATTGCCACAAGAATCTCACAAAATGTTGCAAACCCTGGTCTATTTCCTCGCCAAACTGCAGAAATGATGTACAATAGTGCTCAAAGCATTCACAGGAGTCTAACCTTTACAAATGACTGAAAAAGTACTAGATATAGGCAAAAAACAGCTCATGCTGGCCTTTAGGGGTCGAACTCATGATTTTAGGAGCTTTTTCAACAAGATCTAAGCTAAGAACTGAAAAATAGGAAATGGAACAGCTTGCCTCTAAAACCTAGGAAACTGATTCATTTAGTTCAAAATCACCTATACATGATGTATCTACCTCCATGAGTGAATTTTCATCATTTTTACATCAAATTCCATCAATGTACATCAATTTACATCATGAATTTGACCATGAGATAGAAAAAGTCAAACTGAGAAAAAACTAAGCGAAAAACAGAGTTTTTTTTGCAAAAATGGCACTTTTCCATCCTGTGCGTAGTGCCACTTTTCTTGTGCGTAGCGCTTTTTCCCAGCTGATTTTGGAAGCCTTCCCATGCACCAAATTTTCCCCAAGTGGGCTCGTTGGAAAGGTCTGTCTATCTAATTTCTAGGACAGATGGAATTTTTGAATTTGGTGTCCATTGGCACCTCCAAAAATCAGTTCTCCCAACACTATTTCCTGTGTGGCCAAAAAGTGGCAGACATGGCACTTTTGAGGTGTTTTTGACCCTTTTGGAAGCCCAAAACTTGACAAAACTTTCTAGTAATTTCTAGGTATGCATGATTTTTCACAAGGAATATGGAACTGTAGAGTTTTCCTCAGAGGAGGTCCCTATCAAAAGCGAGCGCCAGGTGGCGCTACGCACCAGGCTGAAAAACCTTTTTTTTTTCCTTCAAAATTTCAAAATTGTCAAAAAGTGTGCCAAATTTCTTGAAATTTGGGATTAGTGACCTGCATCAAGTACTATGTTGGGCCAAGGAAGCTTCAGCCAAGATCTTAAGCTTATCTTTGTCTTTCTTTCTCCTCAAAGTTTTCCTCAACTTGGCTTTTAGGCCCCTTATTCTCGCTTTGCAAATCTTGTTTCTTGCAAAATAATGAAAAGTCATGTGCCTCAACATCTTTTTCTCCTTTTTGGCCTTCTCAAGAAGCTTCTCCAAGTGCATATTTTCCCTCTCTAGCCAAGATTCCCGGTCAACATCAACCTCTTTCTCAAGCGGTGTCAACTTGACTTTCCTCCTCTTGGCTGCTTGCCTATTTTCTCTTATGTTTTGCAGCTCCATGATTGTTTGTTTGTCTTCCAACTACTTGTTCCGTTGCTCATGGTAATTTATGATCCACTTAGCTCTTTCAATGTTAAGAGATAAGTCATGAATGTCAGCTTCTTTGTCTTTGATGATCTCCTTGAGTTTTGAGCTTTGGGAGCCCAAATCAGTATCCTCATCCTGAATCAAAATGAAATCTTTCTCCTGACCTTCAGAAGGCTCTTCATCATGCAATGGTTGTTTCCCTTTGTCTTGTACCTGCTTTGCTGAAGAACAAGGAAAAGCCCCTTTCACCCCGGGTGAAGATAGCGTTTGCCTATGGTCTGATAAAGGAAACGAGACCCCTTCCACCTCGGCTGGAGATAATACTCGTTTGGAAGCTACAAATAATCTCCTTGTGCCCTTTTGGTAAGTGACAAATACTGGCACTCTGGTAGTTTGAGTCTCATGTACTTCTTGCTGATTTGAAGGCCCTCCTGCCTCATGAAATACTGATGGGGTCACTTGAGGGCTTTTGAAAACCTTGTGTGAAATGAAATCATCCCATGAAACATTCAGCAAACTCAGCTGAAGCAAAACTACAATCTTTATCAATGAAAAGTGATAAATGTTGTTGTACTGTTGATGAGGAGGTTTACTTTGCACCAATGTGGTCATTTATTCTATGTTTCTGCATATGAAATAGGGGAGGTTCATCATCCCCACTCTAATGAAATGCATCAATAGTCTAACATGATAAGTGTATAAGCGAGAAAATCTGCCTTCACAGCTGAAGTCTTTGATAATGAGCTTCATGAGTGGAGCATATGTGTCTTGTAGGTATCTGAAAGGGAAGACCCTATTGATTTGCTTCTAATATCTAGCCTTGATATAAGGCTCATAATGCTCTTTGTCCACAAGCTATCCTTTGTTCCACTGTTCACCCACATTAGGAATACCTGTTGCTTCAGTTATAGTTTCAGGTGTCAAAGTGAAGGTAACACCTACTAAGTCGACCTGACCATTGTGAAGATGAAGGAAAAATAGTCTAGCAAGCTCATGGTGGTATTTCACTCTTTCCACCATCTCACAAAATTGGTAGCAAGACTGATGTTTGAAACATGCTACTGCAAGAGGACAAGCCAATAGCTCTGTGAGTGTAGTGGGCTCCTCCTGGATGTGTTTTCCTCCCTTGTGTGGTTTTCTTGGTGCATGAATTTCTTGGGAGGAATCACTCACAGTTTCCTCATCCCTTTCATAAGCTGAATCTGTTTCCATATTTGCCACTGTATGGTGTTTCAATGATGAGTATGAAGAGATTTTATATCAAGAATAGGTGATTGCTATTTGATGAATAGGGATGATGAGTGGGACTGATCAGGGGAGGATTTGATGGTGGCTGTAGGGTTTTTAGGGAGTGATAGGGTTTGGGGATGCAAATTAGGGTTTGTGTTGGGTGTGGAGCCTGATTATCTTATGTATTCAAAGGCATCGCCACATTGGACCGCAGTTCGAAATGGGGCGACAATGCTGCCCAAAAAATATTCGCTGCAGGGGGGGTCCAGGGGGGGCGGCTGCAACCTTTCGGGAGCCCCCCCTGGCAAGGGGTTTGGGGGGTAGCACCCCCGAAGCTAAGAATAGATGTAAAATTGTCTTGTAAAAGTATAGTAATTTCTAGTCAATCTGGGTCGTTTATTAGGCAGAGATCTGACGATAGAAGTTATGTTTAATTTAGGGTTTTTTGCCCTAGAAGGCAACCCCTCACTATATATGAGGGAATTGTATTGCGTCTATGTAGATCTGTATTCTGAGTGAGAAAGAGAGAGGAGATTGAAAGCGAAGAGGGTGTTACAGCGGATCTGCTGTAGGTTGTATCTCTTAAGTTTGCTGGATAATATAAATGGAAGGACTGGTTGTTTCTCCGTGGATGTAGCCCAAACTGGGTGAACCACGTATATCTGTGTCTCTCTTGTTTTATGTGTTTTCTGTGTTTATATTTCTACAGTATTTTATTTGTTCCATTGCTCTGTAATATATAATTTTCTAACAGTTTGGGAATAGTGGGAATTTGTATTAGGGTTTTAGGGTTTTGGGGATAGGGGGTAGGATGAGTGGAAATGAGAGGGGGAAAGGGAAATGAAATTAGTGAAATGTAGTGAAGGGGAACGTGAAAATGATGCAGGGGAGAAAAACAGAAAGACTGTCAAAAATTGCAAAACCTAGACAGTTTTTGTAGTGCAACTGTGCAGCAAACTAGGGTTTGTTTTTTCACCTATTAAAATACCATCAAAACTAATCAAATCTCTTGTAATGGCACTTAGGAATCTTTACTTACTTGGAGGAATGAAGTTGGCAAGATTTTGAAGCTAGATGAGGTCGATTGAGTGAAGTTTAGACTTGGAGGACTGGTGCACCGCGCCAACGAACAGGTGCGCTGCGCCCAACAGGTGCGCCGTGCCCATTCAGTTCCCAGTGTATTTTCTGTGCTCTGTGCGCCGCGTTGATCAAGTGCACCGCGCCTCTACCCAAGTGCGCCGCACCAAGAAGCTTTGCACAATTTTGTTGCGATTTCTCTCCTTTACCTCAAAAATGTGATTTCACCTTGTTCTCTCTTTCTTTAGCATGAAAAATGAAGTCTTCAATACAATGGGCACTTTATATACAAGTGAATTTAATTTTTCATTTACAAAAAACCCACTTTCTAATGTTTGCTTTTTCACTTTGTCCTTTAAGACTCTGTTTTGCAATTTGACTTTCTTTTTTATTTTTGATGGATTTGAATTTCTTTTCTCTTTTGCAAGAGATGGAGTGTAGGAGCTTAGCAAGGTGACCAAGGGTTGTAGCTAAAGCTTTATTACATATGAAAACATTAAAATTAGATAAAATTTCTACATAAAATAGAAAAACTCTGTTTTCACCTCAAAACATAGTTTTGAAGTAAAAACCCTTTATGAAGCAAATTATCAGTGAAATTTGTGATTTTATGAACTTATTAAACATTCTCATGTGGTTGCTGACCTCTTATTGAGTTTTTGAAGACCATGGTGACAAACCCTAGACCTAATGAGACCTAAAAACCCTAAAATAACTTTTGCAAATGGAATGAAATAAAAATGACAACAAATGATCTGTACATGTGAAAATAGTCTAGCAGATGAAAAGCATGAGGGAAATTGACAAAGAACCACTACCGTCAGATGATCCATGACCTAATGGAGTGCAGCTGATCGGATGAGACACCTAATAAGCATGCAAAAAGAGAAATTTGATCACTAATGGAGGGATGAAGATACCGACACTAACATGGTGTTCGACTTCAAATCATTTATTCACACCATGCAAAATGTACTATAGTACCTTGAGGGTCATTATCATTATCAGTGATTCCTCTCACGTCTGTTAACAACTTAAATCATTGGCTGGGAATCAAATGATGTCTTCCCATGTTTGACTTCAAATCATCTATTCACATGGTTAGACTTGTACTTGAGCGAAATATTGAATGAGATTGAAGACCCCAGATCTAGTTTCATCCATCTGGGCTATGATATTTTCAGGAGTACTAAATCAAATGTACAATGGCCTTACATTCATGGTCATCCATTCATGCGTCTATATCTGTAGACAACTATATTTGTACATGTAATGAAATTTTAGAATCTGAGCATGGGTATGCCTTCCCTCAGCAAGTTCATGAGAAAAAAAATCAAATTATCATGATATATGTATTGTAATTGATACATGTCACCTTCCACTTCGAAACCTCCTCTCCACATAGTAAATTATTTCACTCGACATACATATTTATGACTTCATGCTTTAGGGGGCAACTGTTACAGATCCATTTGGGCACATCAACCTTGACTTACAGATCAATACTATTAGGGCCCATCAAACCCTAATTTAGTTGTTACATGCCCTAATGAATTCAACCATTAGAATGCCTCCTTCCAAAGAGATTCCATGACTGAAATCATCTAAAAACATCCTCTAAGAAGATTAGCACAGGCAGGCCTTTATCAAGGTGCACTACAGTGTAGCCCAGTACACTGCCAGGGTGCATTGCAACACACTTGAGCCCTCTTTGGCCTGCATTGGGTGAATTTGAGTGAAATATGCATTGGGGTTTGGAATATTCTTATCCATAGGATGCTTCTAGAAGTTTCCCAAGGCTATCCACTCCTTTGGGCTCGAAATTGGATGAGGGAGGAAGTTAAGGAACATCAATCCCTTTATCCCTTCCTCCATGGAACTAAATCCTAAGTTTGGGAGGGCATTCATTGTCACCATTTATGGCATAACTTCCTTCATTCACCTATAAAAATACCACTCATATAAGTGATTAGGGGTTGGAAATCATTGAATTATAGGGAGATGCTATTAGTATGAGACTTGAGTTGGTTTCAAGTATTGTAATGATGTCAGAATGTATTGCTTATCATGAGGAGAGGATGGGATTGAACTGGAGGAGTGGCACTGAATCAAGCAAATTGGGTTGTAACTCTTCCTTTTACTAATAAAGTGTTCAAAGCTTTTTCCATATGTTTGTATTGTTTATTGATGCTTTCATATGTGTATTATGCACTTGATTCCATTTTATGTTTAATCAATAGATCATTATCATATGCTTTGATTAGTTTTTGTCTTCTGTCTATGTGCAAGTACTTTTCAAGCGGATTAAGTATGGAAAGGAGCAACAGAATTGGTAAAGGGATATAAGGAGTAAGCAAAAGCTTCAGGTAGGCTTCTTTACTGTCTTATTTAATCTATTGGTTATAGAAAAAGTAGAGAATGCTTTGCACTGTTGTTCTAGACTTAGCCACTAGTCTAGGGGTTTAGGTGTTTATCCATAGACACTAAAACTTCCCAAAACAATATCACCATCCACTTTTGCAAGTAGAAGAAGAAGATATATCCAAGAAGTTAGAAGGAGGAATGGAGAAACTCTACTTTTTCAACCCATATTAGCAAGGAATGAATGACCCCTAATCTTTTGGTACAAGTTATAATGCACAATTTCAACCTTGGTATCCACCTAGCACCTCAGCTTCGTCTATCCCCACTCCATGATCTTATCCTACCCAATGGGGTGATCGATATTTCCCTGAGTGTAAAAGGTATTATCCTCCCTAACCAACCATTCCTTCTTTTCAACCATATTTACACTAGCCTGCTCAATGGGGTGATCCATATTTTCCTCAACAACTTTAGTATTCTCAATTCTAATAGCAATACCATCCACCTCCACCACAACCAAAACCATATCAAATACCTACTCCCACTCAACTATCTACACTACCATTTCCAAACCCAAACAATAAATTAACTCAACCCACTTATAATGTTGAGGTACAAAATTTTCAAACAACTCCTCTTGATATAAATGATATTCATCTTAGATCAAGAAGAGTATTGCAAAAAAGAGATTCACTTGTTGCCATTGAAGAAGAACATCCAAAAGAAGAATATCCAGATGAGAATAAAGAATCACATACCACATTTTATGGAGAGTAGCCATTGGAGCTTAAGATTGAATAATTTATACTATGCTTATCATCATATCTTGTATGTGTTCAAGAGACTAAACAACAAAAAGTAGAAGAGTGGAATGTAATGGCAAAAGAGGACATAGAGAGTGATCCATATGATCAAGTAAACCAAGGGCATCATATCTATATTGAAAATTAGTTCTAGATAATCATTAATCTAGGCCACCACACTCGTATTCAGCAGTTTTTGATATCATCTCAATTAAAGAAGATGATATCTCATATTTTGGTATATATCAAAGCATATATTTCAAACCTACATATGAGATTATTTTGCATCCTGGTATGTGCATGGATCCATTGGAATTATTCTTATACTTTAAATATATTTTCTTTTTTTCAAGTAGAGTAGGATAGAAAAAAGAAATTAAAAAGGGAAAAAGAGAAAAAAGAAAAGTAGAGGAAAAAATAAAATCTCAAGTGAAAACCTCCTTTGAGGCATATGAGATTGCCTCATTGATTGAAAACCTCTATAAGGTGGTCAACGGGTTAGAAAAAAGTAGAAATGAAATAAGATCCTCGGTGAACACATCCTCTCAAGTACCTAGGTAGACCTGCTCATTGAAAATCTCATTAAGGTAGCCAGTAGGCCTAGAAAAAAGAGAGAAAAAAAAGAAAGAAAGGAAAAATAAAAGGATTTTTTTTGCTCTAATTATACTTCTTTGTTTATATGCATATACTCTCCCACCTACACAAGCAAATGCAACAAGTTAGTACCATAAGGAGAAGTTGATCGAAAAAGCAGGCATCTATTCAAGGGAAATCAAACTTGATTTTTTCACATCTTGTGCCAAGATGCTCCAACATGGCCAAGGCAAGGTCAATCCATCTCTTTTCATCCTCATAATGCATCCCCATGCCATTTCCCTCTAATTCCCATTCATATTCAGCACATTTGGAGCCTTTCCCTAAAATTTTATAGGAAACTCTTGAAATGCTATATGAAACTACCTGTCTCAGTAAAAATCTGTAGGGCACAATTTATTTTGACTTTCAAAGGGAAGGCAACCATAGGTTCAAAACATTTCGTACTACACCTCAAAGTGTCAAAAAGTGGGTTCCATCACTTTGCATTACCTCTACAAGTTTATTATGGTCTTATTTATAGGCGTGTTTTAGGAAAAAGTTACAAAAACAACTTTTCTCACCTATTTGGCTAAGGGAATGTGCCATTAGGGTTCTAATTTAATACCTCATAAATCCTCCAAGTCAAAATCAAGTCCAGAGCACTTTCAAAAATGGCCTTAAAAAACTCCATATATTTAGGCCTATTTCACAAAAATAAAAAATAGATCTAACTTTTTTCACTTTTTGAGGAAAATAAAGCCACCACCATGTCTCTAATTATCATCCTCATCAATCTAATTAAGTAGAATTGAAATCCTAACAGTTTCAAAAAAATGGCATTTTTGTATGGGCTAGTTTCTTGCCTCCTTGCCACAGCCACAACTTGACCTTTCCATTTTCCACTGTGTCCACCTACAAAAAACCCTCACCTAATCCCCATGAAATATTCAGAGTGGTTACAACTCCAAGAAATGGTGATTTTATGGAGCCCTTGTGATTGCTACAGGAAAAAGGGAACTTTGTTTCTTGTAGCATCCTTCAAGGGCCTAACATAACCACCATTTACAATCATAAATTGAAGTAAAAAGGATAGAAGTGACTTTACATCATCATGTTGATCATGAAAGGACCCCAACAATAAGAAGAAGAAGGTTGGGAAATAATGAAAGAAGTAGACCTACAAGTAGTCAAAAATGAGAATCAAATCTCCATGCAATAAAAAATGAAAGAAACAAGCCTCCAATAGCACCTTCAAACATTCTTCATCTCCAAGGCACCATCAAGAAACTTCATAGTGATGCAGGTGAAACATAATTATACATTAGTCAACAATATTGTTACGGGAGAATTTCGCCTGAGCTGGTAGGCTACTTTTAACCTGGTAGATCAACTAAGGATATACTCAGATTTTTGTGTGATCATGAAAATAGATAGAAAGATCTAGCCCTAATTCCTCCCTACACAAGTAAGCATACTCAACACTCATACATGATGCTATAAGAGAAAGGTCCGAGAGTTAGTAACAAGCATCCTCACAGATCAGTGATGTCTCTTAGGCCTGATGTAGAAAAAACTTGCTTCTACTCAATGATCCAACTTCCACCTACAATAATATAAGACCTCGTGAAACATACACAACCAACCAATCCCACAATATCCTTCCACAGAGGGATTATTAGTCTAAAAAAATCATGTAAGACTAGTAAACATGAATAGATCACAAATATAGGAGGGGAACATAGATCTATTCATTATAAATGACAATACAAATGTGTATACCTCCAATCAATGAATTCCTCTTCTCAAGCTTGCAACACAACCTCCTATTCTAAGTGCAATAAGGGCTCTCTAATCACATGAGGCTAAGATCTAAGATCAAGGAAACTATAGTTCTCTCAGTCTCTCCAAGACTAACTAGCCTAACCCTTTAGAATCACTGGTATAAATAGTCCTAGAGGTCTCTCAAGGAGGATGAATCTAAATGCTTGGGGTAAAGAGAAGGTAGGAAGCTTCTCTAATAATGCACCCAAGCCAACTCGAAGACATGATCCTCTAATCCAATCTCATATAGAAAGTAAGACTCTAGAATTTCAACCATCTTTGCTAGGAAAGAATAGTCAATAATGGAAGATCTTTGCTAGGATCACAAGAGCTCCTAACAAAGATAGGGTATCTTTAATATACTCAACACTAGGTCCTAGTGAAGAAGCATAAAAATGGCTAATAAGAAAGACCAAGAATCAACAAAAAGGTCATCAATATACAGGCTCATGTACACTAACTCTAAGGAGGAAATTAGGCTGATAACGGATGCCTCCTAATGCATGAGGTCCTAAGAGTAACTAATGGCTAAAATGTATTACAAAAAGTCTCAGAGGTCAAAATGGGAGGGAGGAGCCATGACTATGAAGTTGGATCAAAGGAAGCATGGAAGAATTTTTATCCCCAAGATGTTAGGGGGATTGAGATTATCTGATCATGAGATATTGAACAAAGTAATTGGAGTGAAACTATGGTGGAGATGGATCCAAGGGGGAGCGTACCCGTGGAAGCATATTTGGGACATAAAATATGGAACCTGCAAACTTAGGCTAAGCAACTAAGAATGGAGGACCTACCTGCAGGTTCATTAATCTAGAATTTAGCCATAAATAACATAAGTTTAATACAGATACATGCCTTTTGGAAAGTAAGAGATGGACATACGACACGATTTTGGTTGGGTGTATGGCAACAAAGGCCTAAACTCACTTCCAAGGATGATATGGGAGATCTCATATATTTTACCACCACAATCATAGATTTTTGGAAACAAGACACAGAGGAGCCACACTGGCAATCCTAGTAAAAGAAAGAAGATTAGTTGAATCTTGTCAACGTGGAAAAATTGGTTGCACTAGATCATGAACTCCAAACATGGAAAATTCCCCTGGACAATAACTTAGACACATTGTGATGGGGATACCAAATGAGAAGGATGTTCTCCTTAAAAATGATTACTCATTACTAGTATAACATCACATGTTGGATCATGAACCTCTATGGAAAAAAATCTAGATAGCTTGCTCATGACCTAAGGTAACTCATTTTTTGTGGTTGGTGGGACATAGAGGATATTAACTTGGGATCAAATCTAGTGTCGACGGGTCCATGGCCCGTCACTCTATATTATGTGTGGTCAAAATGAAGAAACAATGGAACACCTCTTTAATAATTGTCACTTATCCAATTCAATTTGGCAGAGACTCTAGGAGATTTTTGGTCACTCAGACAGATCTCATAATAACATCTTGGAGACATTAGAACTATGGAGGAAATATGTATTCCATTATCCTGTATTCAATCAAGCCTAGGTTCTGGCATTGGGATTCATGTTGTGGACCATTTAGAAGGAGAGGAACAAACACATATTTAAATATGAATAGATGTATGTGGAAAGAACACGGTAATGATCAAGCACAACATCAGAGAAACCATCTTGGTAGAAACATGGAGTCATGATGACATGAAGACTCAACCTTAGGAATCTCTCACCTTGTACAAGCTTGAATTATCATTCTAATATGATCTTCCCCACTTCCTGGAAGATACCCCCTCCTCATATTTCTCCCTCCTTAGCTTATTCCCCACCCTCTAAGGGTTTTTTTCATCTAAATTTTGGTGGAGCCTCAAAGGTAGCCTAGGTCCAACAGGACTTAGAGGAATCACCAGGGACTAGAGACACCAAGTCCTCGAGATTTATGCAACAAACTATGAAATCTCCAGCAACAATGAGGCCAAATTTTATGCCCTAGAGTGTGGTATTAAACTCGTTCTCCCTATGGGGTTTATGTAGATACACATTGCTGGTGATTCTCACTTGGTCGTCCACACTGCTTAGAGACTAATCCAAGGAACTCCCATTGAAAAACTGATAAGGAGCTAGTGACTCATTAATTTGAACCACATAATTCTCAAATTGCTTCAATCATTTAGCTATGTTATTTTGTCCCATACTCATAGAACTGAGAATCAAGAAGTTGATTTCCTAACCAATTTGGGTTGCACACACTAGGGGAGAAGTCTGGAGTGTGGATGGCCCCCGATCTCATAGATGGATGATATCAAAGATTTATTTTCCATTTTTTAATCGGATAGAACACAAAGTGGAATGCAAGATGAAGACCAAAACTCCTCATTGGGGGTGCGAAGCATGGATGGAGGTGGTATGGGCATTAGTTCCCACCACCTTAAAAGCGGATTGAATGACGTGCATTAATGTCGAGGGTTTCCACCCCCATGCATGAAATCACATGTGAAACACGGAAATCTAGAAACTTCCAAGGATGGATAAAGTTCATCGCAATGGGACTTGGAGGTCTTGGTGGAACGCTTGGTTGAGGGAACCTCGACCCCTTACCACTATTGGTAGACCATAGGTTACACCTTGGAAACTCAAAGCAGTAGGAAGGTGATCCAGGTAGATATTGGTGGCCACCCACCTATTCCACTTGGACCCCAAACACTATTTCTTTTCAATTTCCTATTTTCTAGCACGATTTCCTATTTCGACATTTTTCTATTTTTGGCATTTTTTTAGGTCATGAACTTCTAGAGTTTTTTTTAGGCCCTAAATAGATTTTTTGCAGGAAACGGGAAAACGATAGACCATTGGCTCTCCATTTGCAATTTAGAGTTGTTTTTCTCAAATATATATTTCTAACGAGATATTGTGTGTGCCAAACAATCATATGCCAAAGTTACAACCCTGGGAAGTTGACGTTCCAACTAACCCCAATAGGGCCCACAAGATTTTGGCACTTCATCTCCTAAGGTTTTTGCATGTTTAGCATTTTCCATTGTTTCTTGATGATAAAAAGGCCCTTGAGCCTCATTGTAACACATTTTAAAAGGCATGTATCCATCACATCTCTTCTTAGAGATGAGATGTTATCGCTTGAGCTAGTTTGTTTCCATTCTGCATGTAAACTATTTTCAGAATTTGTTATTAATTAATTGAAGTTCATTTTTCATTGTATCTCTATGTTTATATTTAAATTTGTATTTCATTTCATTCCTTCATAAATCTGGATCAACAAGGTGGTGTGTTTTCTTTAGTTTTAGGAATTTGTTTGCAAGCTTGATGGAAACTATGGAGGAATAAAGAAATCCACATGAGGGGTGAACTTGGTGTGTCAGCTCGCATTAGACGGAAGGCACTTGCATTTATATACAACACTAGGAACTTATCAACTAGTTAGTATTTTCTACATGCAAAAGCCAAGACTCATATCTCTCATGACAATTCTAACCTCTATTAGGCCTTACAATTTTTCATTTGTGTTTTGGTTCAAATTTTGGATTTCTCAATGGTGTTTTTATTCCAATATGATAATATAAGTTGGCATATAACTTTCGTTCACTATCAGAATGGTGGTATTTTTGGTGCAATTGTGTTGGTTATTGGGCCTGCATAAGGGCTTCTTTCTTATTTAACTGACCCTTGGGTTTTTTCCTGGAGAATTGTTGTGTGATTTTGTTTCACTATGGTTTTGGTTGGAAAAGTTTACTTGTGGCCACTGAGCTAAGAACCTAGTCATCAGTTTCCAGATGGGTAGAAAATTGAAACTTCCAGTGTAATTTTATTTCATCACTCTGGCTGTGTTATTGGGTAATTGTTGTATGGTTCTACCTTCATTGTGGTTTTAGCTATAAAGTATCTCATGCGGCTCCTAAGCCAAGATCCCGACAAAGGATTGTATTTCATTTAATCTATCGTGCATGGTGTTGTATTTTTAATGGGATATACCCCCATGATCTCACCACCATGCAGACATAGTGTATGAGGAGCTGGAGAGGTGGGGGGGTGGTTGAGGCCCCCAGGACCAGAATTGCGACCACCAACAAGTTTAGGAGGTCGTTTATTCCCTTTGCTCAACCATCCCTGATGAAATTCATAATGAGATACAAAATCTAGAAGCCATGGTAGCCAAATATCATCATGCAATGTCTAACTCAAAATTACTGAAAGGATTTGGGCAACGAATTTTGAATCCTAGCCACCCTAGGTGTCATAGGAAGTAGTACCTCCAAAACTTACTTTTATATTGGAAGTTGAAAATCTTAATGGAAAGAAACTTGTTGGAAATATAAATTGATCAGTACAACATCTTTTCACACAGTGTTGATGTGAAACAAGAGCAGTGTAACATGTGATTCCATATGGAGAGGATAAATGCTTGGCTTGCCCAGATCAAGCGTCACATGTCGTACATTGCCACATCCTCTGATCCTCCATGTTTCAGTGCACAAGATCCTGCACCAGTAAACTCTTATGATTCATTGCTATTAGATGGTTATTGTCGATCTTTTCTGGTATGATATTCTCATAGATTCAATAGCGATGTTGAAGAAGTTACACTCTTTAAAATTTTGGTCTTACTACATCGACAGATGGTCAAAAATACCTGGTTTCCCACTCAGCAAGTTGATACTATATGTCGTAAAGTTTGATGTCAATAAATGGATGAACTATGTAATGGATTTTTGGTTGATCAAAGGTAATAAAAACCAGCTTACAAAAAAATAATAATAAACCAAATCCACCATAAAAATGTATTATTTGAAAACTTTTAATACTTTATGGCTTAAATAGTTGAAGAAATTTATAAATAAATTATGGTTTAGTATTAAAAAAAATATCTATGGTTATTCTTTAGATAAAAAACTAATGCAATGAAGAATATGTGGTTATCCAGTCCATTAAATGTTATTTTATTAATTATATATATATATATATATATATATATATATATATATATATATATTACAAGTAATCACAATGCAACATGAGTGCATAGTCCTCAAGGTTAGTTCACTTGGTCGAGTCCCCATTGTTAAAGCACCTTTGCTCCTAATAGGTTGCAAGTTCAATTATCTTAACTCTCGGGGTTAGGATCTGTAGTTGACCTAGTAGGAAGTGATCCCTTCAAGTGGATCTACCTAGTACAAATATTCCATAGACGTAGTGGTCAGGGATCTCTGGGGTCCATGAACCACATAAAAAATGTGACAATAGTGCATTTATCATGTGCACATTGGTGCACTAAGTTAGTGCATTGGTGTGACTATTGTGAAAAAGATTTAATATGCACTAGTGAACTTAAGTTAGTGCACTAATGCAACATACATGGATGAAGTACATGAAACTTTCAATTACCACCTCCCCTAGAAACAAAGAGAAATTTTTTGGGAATTTTTATAAAAACTTTAGTTAAATGGTGTTTTAAAATCAATGGTGTACTTATGTTGCATGCACAAGAGATTTACTACCTTGAAACCTATGTAGAGGCACATGGGGGATTTGGATAGGAGATATCAATGACTTAAGACTACAATTTTCACTGTTGAAATATAATACATTGGAATTGGTTCTTTGTTCACAAACAAAGAATGTGGTGAAATGCAAATGGGTTAATCAAAATATGTTTTGGATGGTGTTATTGAGAGGTATAAGGTTTGGTTGGTAGTGAAAGGTTTTATCAATAAGAAGGAATTGGCTACACCGTGACATTTGCTCATGTAGCCAATATGAATTTTATTTGAATTATCCTTTTCCTTACTCTAAGTTTTGGTTGGGAGGAAAATAAAATGGATATGAAGAGTGTTTTCTTAAGTGGGGATCTTACTAACTTCATTTGTGCAAGGTTACATTCTCATATGAAGATTAAATAGATCTATATGTGAGTTAAAATAAGTCCCTAGAGTATGGTATGAGAAGATCGATATGTTCTTTCTCTATATAAGTTTCAAGACTTGGGAATCAAATCATAGTTTTTTTTTATTACAAGTACATGTTCAGTTATACTAATTGAGTTGAATGTTCATAATTTGACATTGATGGAATTCTTGGGTTAAAAGAGTAGTTAAATGATACATTTAATATGAAAGACCTTGGTCTTATTTTTTCTTTGTAGTCATCCAAGCTATACAGTTCAATATTGGAATCTTCATTTCTCAGCTTAAGTATGTGTTGGATCCCTTAAAGAGGAACTCAAATGAAAAACTATTAACCTTGTTCTTCTCATTTTCAATTTGTGGTTAGATTGACTAAGGATAGTGATTTTCTAATAGTTTAAGCTACAACATACCACATACTTGTGTTGGAATATGTAATTCCTACTTGTCTCAGTTGTGTCTTTCTAACTAGAGGAGTCTGTTCCTAACTATGTTCCTAGATTTGTATGTGGTTGAGATATTCTCTCAACCAACAGATTGTATGTCCAAGATAGTTTTCCTATCTTGAGCCAATACTCCTGTATATATGTAATATGATATTTGATTAATAGATGTGAACATAGTTTGCACTATCAGTGTTTATCATGGTATCAAAGCCCTGAGGGCCTGGCCCCTCATGGGCTTGGCCCGTCCTGGGCTGAGGAAAATAAAGAATTTGGTGTTTTTTTTGTGTGCGGGTTTTGGGTGTGCCAGGGTCGGTGATGGAAAATGAGATCAGAGTGTTGAGTGCCCCAACTCAGGAGCACCTGCTAGGAAATAAATTCAGGGTCCTAGGCCTTCTCCTTTGAATATTTGTAGGGATTCTCGTAAAATTCGAAAGCTTGCCCCTGTGGTGGCTCCAACTATTCCACACGATCCGGACTTCATCGGAAAGGGCTCCTTAGCGAAGGCCAGACACATTGATAGCACAGGTCTTGCCTCTGTCATAACGTATCCCTGAACAAGAGTGGCTTTGGGAATTCGTAGCCTCAATGCATCCTCTAGCTCCTTTCCGAGAGGCGCAGCACCGGACATCACAATCCAAATGGATGACAGATCATAGCCTTCCACCAGCGTGTTCTTGGCAAAGGCAAGAACTATGGGAGGCATGACAGGTGCCACCGTGACCTTGAACCTCTGCACCAGATCTAGCAGGCTCCCGATCTTGAACTTGTGCATGAGAAAAATAGCATACCCGACCTTGAGTGAGCAGAGCAGCACAGAATTCAATAAGAAGATATGAAACAGAGGGAGAACGCACAACACCACGTCCTCAAAATGAAAATACACATTGGGATTTTCACCATCGAGGTATGCGTGATTTGTTATCTCCATTCATTGTTCTTTTTGAGGATGATGCAGATGCATTCTGGTGCTTTGAGAAGTCTTCTCTGAAGAATGCAACCAAATTTCTAGATGGAAGGTCCAGTTGGTGTGATGAAACAATTAGTTGCCATGGGAAGAATATTGCAGCTGACTTACATCCAATTATTCAAGAAGTTGGCTCAGATTGGCACCGAGAGTCCTCTCTTTACATTTCAGATGTTGCTTATCCTCTTTCACCTGGAGTTATCTTTCGATGATGCACTTTGCATGTTGGAGATGACATGAGTTGTTGATTTTGTAGATTGTGAATGAAACATTTAAAAAGCATGGGGAAAAGGTTGTGGGGGGAGATTTGTCGCTGAGATCAGAGAGATCTGGACAGTGTCTTGCTCATGCAACCCGAGGTTTATCGCCCTCTTCTTTCTCTTCGAGTCAATTTGAGAGAATTGGATTTTGGGAAGGTAAACACATTAAGCATGATCAACTCAATGTAAAAGGTGTAATTTGTTAGAATTACATATTAAAAAAAAAAAACTCAGATGAGAAACAAATTAATGTGGTATATATAAATGTTTTGGAATTAGCAGCATTGAGCTTAGTTAACTCAATGGAGTGGCCTTGTTAGAATTAACTACTCTAATAAATCATGCACGTGAATCCAAGACAATTAAATCAGAAATAGAAAGAAGAGACCAAAGGCGCTCGGTGGTCAAGGTTGAAGTGCAGCAAATATTGATTTTGAGCAACAAAGACACAGGAAATTAAATAATGATGGACAACTAGGTGAATGTTTGTGTGAGTTAGTGTGAGTTTTTGGAATAGACTCACTAGCATGATGTATTATGAGTCACACATTTTATAAGTAAGCAAGTCTAGGATGTTTTGTAGTGGTCTTTGTAAAATATGTACCTCATACCTCCAAAAGTTGGACTTGTGTTGTAAGCCTTGTAAGGCATGTGTACCCCCATACAGTTCGTGGTAATCTAAAAACCACTTTGTATTTGCAGTGTCGGTTTGTGGTAAGCTAGAAACCACATGTAAGAGTGAAGTTGGACAGAGATTCGTGTTCGCATGGTTTCGGGTTAGCTAAGAAAACCGTTGGCCTGGTTGAATCAGGTCTTTGGTGAGCCTTAGTGGCTAGAGTGCCCTAGTGGCAGGTTTGTAGCCCAGAGTGGCTGGAGTACCCTAGTGGCAGGTTTGTAGCCCAGATTGGCTAGAGTGCCCTAGTGGCAAGGTTGTGGTCGAGAGTGGCTGGAGTGCCTTCGTGGCTGAGTTGAGCCTTCATGGCTGAGTTGAGCCTTCATGGCTAAGTTGAGCCTTGGTGGTTGTGTTTAGCCTTGGTGGCTGAGAGCCCTTGGTGGCATGGTTGAGGGTAATCTAATCAAACCCAGAGCATGGTTATAGGTAATCTGATAAAACTCATGATGATGATGGAGGGGGATTTACACGTACAAGTACATTTATGCGGTTATAATGGTTGATGGAACCATGTATGCGAAGTGAATCCTAGTACACTAGAGGTTGCAGCGGTTGGCACCCATGCATTCCCGATGGATGGTTGCTCCTTTATATGGACATCAACATATTCTTTTGTTATGTTTGACCACAACTAGAATTTGCAAATTGATATCAAGACAAGTACTCATTAAGGGGGTGTGTTGGAATATGTAATTCCTACTTGTCTCAGTTGTGTCTTTCTAACTAGAGTTTGTTTCTAACTATGTTCCTAGATTTTTGTGTGGTTGAGATATTCTCTCAACCAACAAATTGTATCTCCAAGATAGTTTTCCTATCTTGAAACAATACTCCTATATATATGTAATATGATATTTGATTAATAGATAGTGAAGATAGTTTGCACTATCAGCTGAAGTATGTGTTGGATCCCTTAAAGAGGAACTCAAATGAAAAACTATTAACCTTGTTCTTCGAATTTTCATTTGTGGTTAAATTGACTAAGGATAGTGATTTTCTAATAGTTTAAGCTACAACATACCACATACTTGCTGGTGATCTTTCTTATTTCACTGATATTAGGTCTAATATTTTCTTCAGTGTTAATCCAATCTTGAAATTTACATAGGATGTAAAGGAGATCACTTTAAAATCTCAAAAGAGGATTATTTGGTATATCAAAGATACATATGAGCTTAGATTTAAGTTCATCTAAAAACCAAATATATTGGGAAAATATATAGGCTCTAATTGGGCACGTGATGGAGATGATCTAAACTTTGCTTCAAGGTATGTGTTTCATCCTAGATTCAGTATAATTACTTATTATGCTAAAAAAAACATAAGGTTGTTTCATTATCAAATGTTGAAGCTAAATACAAAGTTGTAGTGAGGGCTAGAACATAAGAAGTTTGTTTGCACCTTGATGAGTGAGCTTCATGTGCACTATTTTGAACAATTGATAGTGGTGTCCCTTCTCTAGAATAGGATTGATGATGAGATCATTTATATCTTTATAAGGCCTTTCACCCAAACAAGTTAAATTTTAGAAAATATTGATGAAGAAACTACAAGACTTGTTTGGTGAACACTTCACTTATCTTTAGGGACGGCAAGCTTGAATTTTCAAGCTGGGACCGCAAGCTTGAATTTTCAAGCTTACTATCCGTGAATATTGGTGAAGTGTTCACTTTAAACCTCACACATTGCAGTTTCTCTACACAATTTTTTTCCAAATTTGTCTCCAGCATGAATTCAAACTATGAAAATTTGTATTCTAAGTTTTAGGAAGGTGTCATTACATGGGGAATTGTGCAAATTTTTACCTCCTACATCCATCAAATTTTGTTTGGAAGTGGTAAAATGTTAAAACTATAAACCCAACTTAAACTACAACAACACATGGTGTGGTTAGCACATGTTTATATGTTCATTGTGTTGAAGCTGACATCTTATTAAAAAAGTAAGAAGAAGTGACTATTGAGTAGATGTTGATTGTTACCAACTAAGTAGGAAAAATTGACTATTGATTAGATGTGGATAGTTACCAACTATCTATAGATAAATAAACATAGCATTTGAAATCACCTTGAAAGGCCAATTTAACTAGATAAATTAACCTTAATTTGAAGGAAATTAATTAAATATACAAATAAAAATGCATTGATATTAAATATTGAGATAATATATTATGTTTTATTCTTAAAAAATATAAATAATATTTTTTAACACCACTCATAACTATCCTAAACGGGTTTGTTTACTTTTTAGAATATACCACAAAAACAGCCAACAATGTTTATTAACACCACTAATGCCTATATTTACTTTAACAGTACGCCACAAACGCAACTAAAATAAAAAATTAATGATGGCCAACCATCTTCACATCTTTAATTTGCCACACACAACTAAAAATAAAAAAAATTAACGATTGCTAACCATCTTGACATCTTTAATTTGGCACTCACAAAGGTGCCTTAGAGGATCCTCACAACTCAAGTGATTTGCCAATAGATTATTATCATAAATACATCTTCTAAAACAATACATAAGGAAGCCACTAGAAAGGTTGGGGGGTTCTATTGTTAACTAAGCAATAGCTCTAACCTCCCCATACAAAGAGCGAAAACAACACAGGGAAAACAGTACACAGATGACCAACTATCCAAGCAGGGAGTGGAAGTTCCCTTGGGAGAAATGAACATTGTTTCTTTCAGATAGACTAAAGAGGAGCATCTTCCCGATGTTACTCTTCTAAGTATTTTAAAGAAAAAAACACTTTTTGCTCCTATGAATTCAAAAAAATAGGAAGAATTTTTGAAAAGGATGAATTCAAAAAGTGGTTGAATATATGGTATAGGAAGAATTTTTTAAAAAGATGAATTCAAAAAGTAGGTTGAATATATAATATATAAGGAATTTCTTTCGAAAGATGAAGTGATCTTATACCAAAATTTTGATAGATATCTGGAATTCAAAAAGTAGGTTGAATATATAATGTAGGAGGAATTTCTTTTAAAAAGATGAACTCAAAAAGTATATTGAATATATAATATATAAGGAATTCCATTTGAAAGATGAAGTGATCTTATACCAAAATTTTGATAGATATCTGGATCTAGTTATGATTTTCCTGATTTGATTGATAGAAAATGCATGAATATTAAACGTATAGTTTTGTTTTTATTGAATGAGATAGATACACCACTTTTGCTGCGAAAAGAAATTAACAGCTGCACTCAATAAAGAATTATTTCTCTGATATTGAGAACAAACAGCATTGCAAGCAGAACATGAATAAGGATCAACCTGCCACCATCTTATAAATTCTCGTTGCCATCCAAACCTCTTCCAGTGACTTCCATTGCCACGGTATTAAAACCTTTACGATCATAATTGTTCAATACTTTGTGATTATATATAGAAGGGTTATATAATTCCTTCATGGTGTATGCCCTAAAATGGCTAGATGAATTAGATTTAATTTTTGGGTTTGTTTTGGATGTTGTCACTCTGATCTCAATAATATATCTCAAGGTAATTTCTTGATTAGTAAGCCATCGATCCATAATTTTTCCCTTCTGTGAAGAAATATTTACGTTGTGCCATCTGTGCTTAAAAGTTGCATAGATCATATATATATTCTTGTCTGCGTGCTTGAAAATTGCATAGATCATATATTCTGGTGTGTTGGTCTCCCAAGTCCAACACTGTTAAACCGATCTATTACAAGTAAAACGAGAAACAATGAAGAAAAGAAAAAGCACGAGGCATTAAGCTTTTGAAGAATGAAATTCTGAAAGTTTATTGAAACTAAGAGACGAGAATTTAGCAAACTTGGTTATCTTCAACCATAGCGAGGACCCTGTAACTAAGAGAAGAGAATTTAGCGAACTTGGTTATCTTGAACCATCGAAATCAGCATTAATATTCGTTCTGGTCTCTGATTTTTCGAGCGCCACGGTTCATATCGTCAAATCCAGCTTGATATCGTTCTGATCTTGAAAGCTATTATAGTTTAATGAGAGAAGACCGCTTTCTCTTGGGCATGATGTTTTTGTTTTGTTATATGCTGTACTAAGGCTAAGTGATAGATTAGTAATATCAACTGTCTCATGAAATGGATTTTCATCTTTTTCATCTTCCCATTTCCCATTTCCTTGGCATAATCTTCCTGTCAATTGCAGTTCAGAAGGGTATCTCAATGGCTCCTGGGGCTTATCCATCGCATTACTTTGTTCATGTCGCAGTAATAAGATGTGAACCAGATGTTCGACCTCATTCCCCTGTCCACGAAGGAAAAAACAAGATCAACAAAATTTCATAGTTTCACTTACAAATTAATTGTAAAATGAATTTTTGCAAAAGAACTGTGTTGGCTAACTTAGTTGGTCAAACATTTCAGTACACGTCAATAAATGTGTAACAAACTAATTATTTTCCAAAAATTCATCTCACAATAAAAATCTACATCAAAAAAATTATACATTATCAAATTTAAAAAGCTTCTTGCACTGCACAGTAACTCGGAAAATTTATCTAATTAATTAATTTAGTAAAATGAACTAATTATTTAGGGTTTTTTCGCTGACCTTCAAACTTGTCTGTGATCTGCAGTCGGAGTTTCCTTTGTTAAAAATATCAGTTGGAGTTGGAGTTTCTTCCGCGATATGACCTGAGAAATGAAAACACTTTGCTTTCAAGCCAGCAATTTAACTATTTCAAAATGTCAAACATGGTTCATGTCTAAATATTAGAGTATTTGTTACTCAGACATACATTTACAAAACAGGTTTTTATAGAAAAGGTCAAAAGAATCTTCAAACGAATGAAATAAATATATTCATCATCAAACTATGATATCTTAGAATTGTAAATTAGACTGAAAACTATTATGAAATTTTCCAACCAAGTTACCATGACGACCAGTGCCAGGTTGTATGGAATCACTCCAGGTTGGCTGCTGTTCAATTGAATTTACATGATCGAGAGCACTTCGTTCACTGGCCATGATAAAAGAGTCCGTATCTCCCATCCAAAGCCTGTAATTTTGCAGTCATGAATTCACACATTCTTGAAAATCCAAAATTTCAAAATTAAGAAGGATTTATGGTTACAGTGCTTACCTATTATGAGTTGTTCCAAGTGAATACGCAGAGGAGCACGTAGATGTTTTTGAAAAATCAGAACACAGATCCTCTTCACCATCGTTATCTGTGATATGTTGCTTCTGGCCATTTGTTGGCATAGATTGTTGTTGGCAGTTTTGGGTTTGGGATTCTGTAAGCCCAAAGTTGTTACTGTATTGACAAAAGTAGAATTCAATAAAAAATAGTGTAGAAAAGAAGAACTAAACTAAATTAATTACCATGGTTGCGTTGGTTGTTCTTTTCAGTACGGTACATCTGGAAAACATCACAGAATATTCCATTAAATACAATGTCAAACTTTTGTTCTGGAAAAACAATAACTCTGCAGCTTGGAATTAAAAAGCAACGAGTGCATACCTGCAGATGGCTTTTGACATGGGAAATCGTAAGCCCTCTCACATTCATCAGCTGAAGAACAAGCTTTGGGGTTGCCTCTGCAAAATATCAGCACATTTATATGCCCAGTTAACCCTCTTGCTCCATTTTTTTAAAAGTAAAGCCCAGTAATTTTTATTTTTTTTCCAAAAACTGTATTGATACATCTGTAAATCTAAATCTCTGAAGCAATTAAAGGTTTGCAGCGCCGAAGGATTTTAAATTTCCAAGTCTGTAAATTTTCTCAGACCTTTTAACAGTAGCATTTAGATCCAAAACTTGGAAACTAGAAAGGAACTGCAGCATTTAGATCCAAAACTTAGCAACTACAAAGGAAAATATCAAGGAAAAATCCATACAACTTGGTAACTGAAAAAATGGCAAAAGCTAGATAGAACTTTTGGGCAAATATACATTAAGCTCATTATTGGCCTTTTTCTTGTCTACTGAATGAATATAAAGTGATATTCAATGAACCAGGATAAAAGGTATTTAATGCATGGTTTTTAATATTTGACAGTACTGAATGAATATAAAGTGATATTCAATGAACCAGGATAAAAGGTATTTAATGCATGGTGCTTGTTATTTGACAGAACTTCCCTGGCAAAAGCTCAAAAACAAGGTATTAGAATTTTTTACAACAATGATAGATACCATGCCAGGAAAACCAAAAACAAGATATTAGAATTTTTTACAACAATGATAGATACCATGCCAGGAATTAGGTATAGGGTTTACGTTAGGGTTTCGAATATTTCTGAACAAGAGATAAAACAGACTTACTGTCTCGTCCACCAAGGCGTTCCACTGCATTGACAAAACATCGATGAAGACTAGGAGTCCATCTCAGGCGAGGAACCGTAGAACGTATGTACTGTCTCACTCGCCCTTTTCTTTCACAGCTCTCCATTTTGTTCACTCTCAAACTTTGATTCTACCTACAAAGATCCTGCTGTCTGTATAAAAGAACTCACTCAGCAGTCATGAACTTGTTTTAATCTTCATGCAGCTACACGAAAACCTAACATTAAGATAAGAAAATTCTGAACCATTTTGAGAAGAAATTGCAGTACCCAGATCATGGAAGAACATGATAAGGACACCATCTATTTTAAAGTGCAGGGACCTGTCTTACATGAGAGACGTGAAACTCTAAGATAACAACGTTCAAGTCCCCTACGACTCTATGCTGCGCCTGCACGGGCCCTTCCTCCTTAAAAAAGCAAACCATGAACCAGTGAATTTAAACGGTATAAACCGCGAGTATAATTGCCTTGAAAATAAGGAATTTAAACACTAGTTTCTAAATTCCTGGTGCATGACACCTGAAGTTTGACTAAAATTCTAACATCCTTCCGACAAACAGGCCATGTATAATGGGATAATAAATTATGCCGCTAAATTCCTACATCGTCCAACCTGTTGCCAAAGTTTGACCCAATCTCTACCTTCCTTCACACAGACAAGCCAGATGGTATAATAAATTCAAGCTCACTCCTGCCAAATTAGCCATGACATATGTTCAGGTGTTAATGAAGTCAATTCTCGATAGAATTATTGAAGATACTAGTTTCACATTTATCAATATCAATTGATCACAGGGTATGATAATTTGTTCGGCATTGCATCTGGCCACTTTAAAGTTTTATTTTAAGGTGTTTTTTCTTCTACACTGTGTAGGGTTTTTAATGTTTTTAATTTTTTTAAATAAGGATTTTTCGGATTATAAATTTTTAATTTTTTTTTTTTAATAATATCTAAGTTAACATTTTGTTTTTTAGAATTTATTTATTTATTAAGTTATTGTGTTTTAAATTTTATAAGAAAGTTAATAAATTTAGTTTTTTTATAAAATTTAATAGAGATTTGCTACAACTATAAATTTGAATTATATTTTCTATATTATAAAAATTTCAACTAAATAAATTTATTTATGTATTTAAAATATAATTTAAATTTAAATATAACCAATTATTTATATTTCTAGATTTAAAAAAAATAAACTATACCAATTAAATTAAATAAAAAACCATAATCATAAAACAATTATATATATAGATATATAATTTATTTATTCTCCATATTACCAACCATCACTAAATATTATTGATTTCATATTTACCAAAATCAATAACCTGTTTTTAATATAATTGTTAACCTATTTTTAATATAATTGTTTTCATATCGACAATAACCTATTTTTAGTAAGCAATAAAAATCCTATAATGTTTTTAGTAACGAAAATCACCTATTTTTAGTAAGCATCATAAAAATCCTTTTATAATGTTTTTAATAAGTAATTGAATTTTTTTCATAATTAATATATTGTTTATGCTATCAAATTTTTTCATTGATATAATTATAATGTATATAATTTTAAGGGATTAAATATCAATTTTAATAATGATTATTATCATTTTTATTAAAATCATTAACTTATTTTTATAAATATTCATGAGTAATTTTTTAATAATTAATCATAATAATTTATTTTTTTTTTCATAATTAATATATTATTAAGAACTCATTTAAATGTATTAAGATTTTTAAGTGACATTTTATTCAAATTTTTAGTTAAATTTTAATAATTAAAAATATATAATTATGATTAGAGGTGCTCTCTAATCTAATATGATAGATAGAGATATTATAATCTAATGTTTAACATTTTGAATAAATCAAATAAAAATTAAATTAAATTAAAATTTTAAACTAAATAAAAATAAATAAAGTTAGATATGAGACTTTTGTGATCTATATAGTAGATAAATGTCTTTGGAATTAATCACATTATTAAGATTTGGTTGAACCAACTAATGTGGTTCATCCTGAGGACATTTTAGCTCCATCAAAATAAAACAAAAAAGTAAAAATAAAAATAAACCCTATGAAAATAAAATAAAAATGGCCCATGATTGATCCATGAGAATCCATGCTATTAGCTCATGGTATTCATGTGGAATATAGCCTATTTAATGAGGGGAATTAAACCGGCCTACATCTATCTTAACTCCCAATCTACTAAGCACTAGGGGTATCAAATCTCTTTTAACTCTAAAAAGAGGTTTGCATATAAATAAATTTGATCCCTCTCGTTATTTAGTAGATTTAGAGATAAGATAGATCTAGGCTGATTTAAATATTTTAATGTATTTAAGAATAGTGTATTATCTTCAAAAATATAAAATTAAAATTAAAATGGCTCATGATATTGATTCATGGTAGTGAGAATCCATGGTATTAGCTCATGGTATTCATGTGGAATATAGCATATTTAATGAGGGGAATTAAACCAATCTACATCTATCTTAACTCCCAATCTACTAAGCACTAGGGGGATCAAATCTCTTTAAACCCTTAAAAGAGGTTTGTATATAAAGAAATTTGATCCCTCTTGTTATTTAGTAGATTTAGAGATAACATAGATCTAGGCTGATTTAAATATTTTAATGTATTTAAAAACAATGTATTATCTTCAAAAATATAAAATAAAAATAAAAATGGCCCACGATATTGATCCATGGTATTGAGAATCTATGGTATTAGCTCATGGAATATAACTTATTTAATGAGGGGAATTAAACCAACTTACATCTATCTTAACTCCGGATCTACTAAACACTGGGGGATCAAATCTCTTTTAACTCTAGAAAGAAGTTTGCATATAAAGAAATTTGATCCCTCTAGTTATTTAGTAGATTTAGTGATAAGATAAATCTAGCTAATTTAAATATTTTAATGTATTTAAAAATAGTATATTATCTTCAAAATATAATTTAAACCATATAAATTAAGAAAGTAATTAGTAGGACATGTTTAGATTTTTTAGGTTTTAGGTTTTGCATTGGAATGGGGTAATTTTTATTGAAATGTTAAAATATTTAACTAAATTTTAAGTAAAATTTTTAACAGTTTTTTTGTATAAATAGATTTATAACTCTTAAATAATGTGAAATTTATGATACAAATCTATGCTCTTCTTTCTTATTATTGAATAAAATTAAAATTTAAGAGAAAACTTAAAAAACAATCAACCTAAAAGAGTTTGAAGACGGCAATGTATAATGTCAATCCAGCTGAACATCAAATTCAATAAAGGATGAGATGACCGAATTCCAACAGAAAATTGGAAAATCACCGATAGGTCAGTTATCCGGCTCCTTCCTTGAAGTTCCGTCGCCAGAAGTTGGGCAATAGAAAAGTTGTCCTCTGACGGTGAACTTCCAGAGTCCAGACTCCGTGTGTACTATCTCCACCGTGGGTATAACCTAACCATCTGTCCACACATAGTAGCTTTTAAATCGCAATTTATGGCGATTGTCTGGCGAAAGCACATCCCGATAAAAATTAATTAACTATTGTTCAAATTTGACCCGAGCTCTTGAAACTATACAAAATCATGGATAGGTTAGAAGAATATAAAAACCACAACCACCAAAAGTGAAATATTATCGAGGTGGATCGAATCAAGGCTGCATGGAAGAATGTTGCTTTATTCTTCGGCTATTAATTTCCACTCTACTTCCTTTCAATTGGTTGAATTTCATTATTAAAACCCACATAAATAGCACCACCACCACAGGTCTCTCTCACTATAATCTTAATATATCTAAAAACTTGACTCTGTGATTTGTCTTTTTTACTCCATCTTTCTCAATCTCCACACATTTTGAAAATATACAGAGCACTGTAAGACATACGTATCTCCTCCTGTCAATTCAAGGTTCCCATGAAAGCAAAATGAATTTGACATCTTCTAATCCTTCCAAAAGATAAATAAAAATCTTTACACGTCATCAATCATCAACAGGAAAATTTCCACAGAACAGACAAACATAAACCGAATCACCGAGAATCCTGAGATCCTTGCAATTATTTCTCATTCCTTGTACAGACCTGAATGGTCACTTGTGCTTGGAGATAACTGGGTGCTTACCAATGCTAATAAGAATAATTTGAAGCAACCATTATCTTAATTACAATCCAGTGTGATCTCGAAAAATCCCATCTGGGCCCTTGTACCAGCGTGTACGGGTGGTTTGCTTAAACCCTAAACCCTACGTCTAGTCTTGCTTAAACCCTAAAACCCACACGTCATGTATTTGATTTTCGCGTTGACCTGGAACCAATACAGTAAATGTTAACTGCTCATTCCAAGTAAGAGCACATATGTGTAGCTGTAATTCTTGAAAATATGCACTGGAAACCTCCACACGTCCACCTCTATAGCCCCATTAATGCGCGGCTACATGCGCCGGAGACAGGCCGATATAACACGCGGGCGGTGTAACACGCCGTTATTTTTTTTTATCTAGTTATCACCGGCTATCTCCGGCGCATGTAGCCGCGCATTAATGGGGCCATAGAGATGGAAATAGGAGTTTCCCCTCCACACACACCATGCATTATAATTGCGTATTTATACTCTTCAAATTTGAAAGCAAAAGCTCCCCTAGGATTCCTTGCTGAACTGGTACTTTGTCTCTGTGATTTGATGTCTACATGGAACCAAAATTAATCTCTGCTAGGCAGATCCTATTCATGTTAAAATCATTGAACTTTGCATGGCCTTGTCATGTGTCATGGAATGTTTCTTTAGTCAAATCATGAGAGGATTGGTATGGAAAAGTAAAACCAGAAGACGAACATAAAAGAATACTTTGTGCCGTGGAATGTTTCTTTAGTCAATGTCACCGAGAAGCTTGGTATGGAAGACAAACCAGATAGGACGAGTCTAGGGAATAGGTTTGACAGTGAAAATATTTTATTTTTTAAATATCCTTGTTTATAAATTTACTCTGATTTTGATGGATAGGTTTGATAGTGAATAGATATTATTTTTAAATATTTTCTTTATAAATTTATTAGGATTTTTTTTGGTTGATAGTTGGAATTATAAATTGTTATTATTTTGAAATTGTAATATGTAACTATTTCAATAAGAAAAGCAATTTCAAAATTTATAAAGTTGCAGAATGGTAATTTTTTTAAAGTCAAAGTTGTGATTTTCATTGTGAAATTATATCTATTTACTTGTTACATAAATAAAATCATGTAAATACAAAAGTAAAATCATTAAGGGAAAAAATTATTTCCAATAGACGAAGTGAACTAGACAGTAAAATTCCAATAAATTAGAGTTTCAATATGGATTTTTAATGCTCATATTATAACTTCTAATTATATATATATATATATATATATATATATATATATATATATATATTATTATATGTGTTGGTTGCATCATTTGGTGAATATCTATGATGCAAAGAAAAACTGCTTAAAGGTAATTTTCTTTTCATTTCATAAATCCCTTACGTGAACCTGTGGGTTATGGTCCACCTATACATATTGGAAGTCTTTACATTGGTGGATTTAAATAAAAATCCGACGAATCACCAAGCACCGAAATAACACATAATCTGCCAACGAACGTTGGTCACACTCCAAACGCGCAAGACCAGACCCCAAATAAAATAAACCCACATCCATAAACTTCTCGGATCCGCTGAGGCCCAAGCTTTATCGGCTTCAATCTCTGCCATTGATCTCACCTTCCAATCCAATGGTTGATAGTAAACCCGATCAACGAAACTAATCGTCGATTCTCCACCGTTTGATCAAGGCACTTTTGATCCAACGGTCATTAGCGATATCAGACATGGATCATGCATGACGTCTAACCGCCCTTATGGAGCCAATAAGGAATATAAATCCTTGATGTATAAATGTTCGGGTCCGATTTTGAAATTAAAGTTCGATCACTTTATGACTGGATATTCGTTGGATATAAGAGGTCATCAAATATACGGTTTGTGGGACTTCAACTAGCACACGGATTAAAATAGGCTTAACCCCCGCAGTTGACTATGATCTAAGAGGTTGAATATGAGATCGACGGCTAGGAGTGAGTGCAGGACTTCAGCCATGATCAAGAAAATCCGTACTCTCCTACCCCCGCAGTTGTTGATCACTATCGATCTGACGATCCAGATCTATTCCTCCGCCATTCTTCCTTCGTCATTAATATCTGTCGATCTGAACGATCTGACAAATCCCTCTGCTCTTGTTCGCTTATGATGGAATTTGCGTTATAACACAAATTAACTCTGTCGCTCTCTGTTTAAGCCCTCACACACGTATATCATATTAACACTAGATCGCCATCGATCGTTATAGTGATCGATGGTCGATCAACAATCCTGCAACATGGAATTTCACTTATTCAACACAGACATATAACTATTGGTAACCAGACACACGAAATCCACATAACAAACATATTTATATTATACAGAATGAATTACAGTCTAAGGCATTTCAGCCTTAGTCACAATTCCTCTATCGATTACATTGTATTCTCACTCTCTGTCTATGCTCTATCCATCTTACAATACAGAAGCTCTTTATATAGGAAATTACATAAGCGTGGATCATCTCAGATCCACGATTTACTCTCACAAATCGCCTAAATCTCTCAACACACATACATGGCAGATAATTACATTAATTCAAGTCTTCTAAAGACTTATCAATTCCATCAAATTAGCTCGTTTTTGACATAAATTTGCTCTCGGTTTACATGATTGTCCACGTCTCCTCCTCCATAGATCTGAGTTTGAATTTTGATTAAAGGTGCCCGGATTCTCCCGCATTAGACTCCCGAGGCACAAAAATTTATGACCTCCTAGTCATATGCTTCTCCTTAATCCCATAGCAATTCTACCCACTTCCTCAGTGGAACTGCCTTCATGATCTTTCTGTGAGCTGCAACAAAACCTCTGCAGTAATAGTCTTCTCTGCTACACGATACCTCACCAAGCTTCTCTCCCCGAGCTTAGTCTTTCGGCATCTCTCTGGTTCTCTCTTCTTGGAACCATTTGAGCACTCCGTGCTCTAGGTTGCTGCAAGTTTTCTCACCTTCTACTGCTGCTATTGACAGTACAAAGATCATAAACTCTCCTATCTTCAACATAAATGTACCTCCTTCTTTCACACACAAAATCTTCTTTCTCGCAGGAAACCTTTCCCTACTCTGATATCACTTGATGCAAAGAAAAACTTCCTAAAGGCAATTTCCCTTTCATTTCATAAATCCCTTACGTGAACCTGTGGGTTATGGCCCACCTATACGTAACGGAAGCCTTTACATTGGTGGATTTAAACAAAAACTTGCCCAATCACCAAACAATGAAATAACACATAATTGGCCAACGAATGTGGGTCCCACTCCAAACGCACAAGACCGGACCCCAAATAAAATAAACCCGCGTCCATAAACTTCTCGGGTCCGCTCAGGCCCAAGCTTTATCGGCTTCAATCTTCGTCATTGATCTCACCTTCCAATCCGATGGTTGATAGTACACCCAATCAACGAAACTAATCGTCGATTCTCCACCGTTTGATCAAATCACTTTTGATCCAACGGTCAGTAGTGATATCAGACAGGGATCATGCATGACATTTAACTGCCCTTATGGAGCCAATAAGGAATATAAATCCTTGATGTATAAATGTTCGGTTCCAATTTTGAAATTAAAATTCGATCACTTTATGACCCGATATCCGTTGGATATAAGAGGCCATCAAATCTACAGTTTGCGGGACTTCAACTAGCACACGGATTAAGACGGGCTTAACCCCTGCTGTTGACTGTGATCTAAGAGGTTGAATATGAGATCGACGGCTAGGAGCGAGTGGGGGACTTCAGCCACGATCAAGAAAATTCGTACTCTCCTACTCCCGTGATTGTTGATCACCGTCGATCTGACAGATCTGTCGATCTGACAATCCAGATCTATTCCTCCGCCATTAATATCTGTCGATCTAAACGATCTGACGACTCCCTCTACTCTTGTTTGCTTATGATGGAATTTACGTTATAACACAAATTAACTATGTCGCTCTCTGTTTAAGCCCTCACACACGTATATCATATTAATGTTGGATCGCCATCGATCCTTATAGTGATCGATGGTCGATCAACAATCCTGCAACATGGAATTTCACTTTTTCAACACGGACATCTAACTATTGGTAACCAGACACACGAAATCCACATAACAAACATATTTATATTATACAAAATCAATTACAGTCTAAGGCATTTCAGCCTTAGTCACAATTCCTCTATCAATTACATTTTATTCTCACTCTCTTTCTATGCTCTATCCATATTACAATACAAACTCTCTTTATATATGAAATTACATAATTGTGGATCATCTCAGATCCACGATTTCCTCTCACAAATCGCCTAAATCTCTCAACACACATACATGGTAGATAATTACGTTAATTCGAGTCTTCTAAATACTTATCTATTCCATCAAATTAGTTCATTTTTAACATAAATTTGCTCCTCGTTTACATGATTGTCCATGTCTCCTCCTCCATAGCTCTAACTTTTACTTTTGATTAAGGGTGCCCAGATGCTCCTGCATCAGACTCCCGAGGCACAAAAATTTTTAACCTCCTGGTCATATGCTTCTCCTTAATCCCATAGAAATTCTACCCACTTCCTCAATGGAACTGCCTTCATGATCTTTCTGTGAGCTACAACAGAACCTCTGCAATAACAGTCTTCTCTGCTACATGATACCTCACCAAGCTTCTCTCCCCGAGCTTAGTCTTTTAGCATCTCTCTGGTTCTCTCTTCTTGGAACCATTCGAGCACTCCATGCTCTAGGCTGTTGCAAGTTTTCTCACCTTCTGCTACTGCTATCAATAGGACAAAGATCATAAACCCTCCCGTCTTCAACATAAATTTACCTCCTTCTTTTGCACACAAAATCTCCTTTCTCGCAAGAAACCTTTCCCTACTCTGATACCACTTGATGCAAAGAAAAACTGCCTAAAGGCAATTTCCCTTTCATTTCATAAATCCCTTACGTGAACATGTGGGTTATGGCCCACCTATACATAATAGAAGCCTTTACATTGGTGGATTTAGACAAAAACCCGACCAATCACCAAACAGTGAAATAATACATAATCTGCCAACGAACGTCAGTCCCACTCCAAACGCACAAGACCGGACCCCAAATAAAATAAACCCTCGTTCATAAACTTCTCGGGTCCGCTCAGGCCCAAGCTTTATCGGCTTCAATCTATGCCGTTGATCTCACCTTCCAATATGACGGTTGATAGTACACCCAATCAACAAAACTAATCGTTGATTCTCCACCATTTGATCAAGGCACTTTTGGTCCAACAGTCAGTAGCGATATCGGACAGGGATCATGTGTGACGTTTAACTGCTCTTATGGAGCCGATAAGGAATATAAATCCTTGATGTATAAATGTTCGGGTCCGATTTTGAAATTAAAGTTTGATCACTTTATGACCCGATATCCGTTGGATATAAGAGGCCATCAAATCTACAATTTGCGGGACTTCAACTAGCACACGGATTAATATGGGTTTAACCCCTGTTGTTGACTGTGATCTAAGAGGTTGAATATGTGATCGATGGCTAGGAGCGAGTGCGGGACTTCAGCCATGATCAAGAAAATCCATACTCTCCTACCCCTACAGTTGTTGATCACCGTCGATCTAACACATCTCTTGATCTGACAATCCAGATCTATTCCTCCACCATTCTTCCTCCGCCATTAATATCCGTCAATATGAACGATCCGACGGCTCCCTCTGCTCTTGTTCGCCTATGATGGAATTTGTGTTATAACAAAATTAACTTTGTCGCTCTCTGTTTAAGCCCTCACACATGTATATCGTATTAACGTTGGATTGCCATCAATCCTTATAGTGATTGATGGTCGATCAACAATCCTGAAACATGGAATTTCACTTATTCAACACAGACATCTAACTATCGGTAACCAGACACACGAAATCCACATAATAAACATATTTATATTATACATAATGAATTATAGTCTAAGGCATTTTAGCCTTAGTCACAATTCTTCTATCGATTACATTTTATTCTCACTCTCTATCTATGCTCTATCCATCTTACAATACAGACTCTCTTTATATAGGAAATTACATAAGCATGGATCATCTCAGATCCACGATTTCCTCCCACAAATCGCCTAAATCTCTCAACACACATACATGGCAGATAATTACATTAATTCAAGTCTTCTAAAGACTTATCAATTCCATCAAATTAGCTCCTTTTTAACATAAATTTTCTCTCGGTTTACATGATTTTCCACGTCTCCTCCTCCATAGCTCTGACTTTGACTTTGATTAAGGGTGCCTAGATGCTCCTGCATTAAACTCTCGAGGCACAAAAATTTATGACCTCCTGGTCATATGCTTCTCCTTAATCCCATAGCAATTCTACCCACTTCCTCAGTGGAACTACCTTCATTATATTTCTGTGAGCTGCAACAAAACCTCTGCAGTAACAGTCTTCTCTGCTACACGATATCTCACCAAGCTTCTCTCCCCGAGCTTAGTCTTTCGGCATCTCTCTGGTTCTCTCTTCTTGGAACCATTTGAGCACTCCATGCTCTAGGCTGCTACAAGTTTTCTCACCTTCTGCTGCTACTATCGACAATACAAAGATCATAAACTCTTATGTCTTCAACATAAATGTACCTCCTTCTTTTGCACACAAAATCTTCTTTCTCACATGAAACCTTTCCCTACTCTGATGCCACTTGATGCAAAGAAAAACAGCCTAAAGGAAATTTCCCTTTCATTTCATAAATCCCTTACGTGAACCTGTGGGTTATGGCCCACCTATACATAATGAAAGCCTTTACATTAGTGGATTTAAACAAAAACCCGACCAATCACCAAACAGCGAAATAACACATACTCCACCAACGAACGTTGGTCCCACTCTGAACACACAAGACTGGACCCCAAATAAAATAGACCCGCGTCCATAAACTTCTCGGGTCCACTCAGGCCCAAGCTTTATCGGCTTCAATCTCCGTCATTGATCTCACCTTCTAATCTGATAGTTGATAGTACACCCGATCAACGAAACTAATCATCAATTCTCCACTGTTTGATCAAGGCACTTTTGATCCAACGGTCAGTAGCGATATCAGACGGCGATCATGTGTGACATTTAATCGCCCTTATGGAGCCAATAAGGAATATAAATCCTTGATGTATAAATGTTCGGGTCCGATTTTGAAATTAAAGTTCGATCACTTTATGACCCAATATCCATTGGATATAAGAGGCCATCAAATCTACATTTGCGGGACTTCAACTAGCACACGGATTAAGATGGGCTTAACACTCGCAATTGACTGTGATCTAAGAGGTTGAATATGAGATCGACGGTTAGGAGCAAATGTGGGACTTCAGCCACGATCAAGAAAATCCGTACTCTCCTACCCCCACAGTTGTTGATCATCGTCGATCTAACAGATCTGTCGATCTGACGATCCATATCTATTCCTCCACCATTCTTCCTCCGCCATTGATATCCATCGATCTGAACGATCCAACGGCTCCCTCTGCTCTTGTTCACTTATGATGGAATTTGTGTCATAACATAAATTAACTCTGCCACTCTCTGTTTAAGCCCTCACACGCATATATCGTATTAATGTTGGATTGACATCAATCCTTATAGTTATCGATGGTCGATCAACAATCCTGCAACATGGAATTTCACTTATTCAACACAGACAACTAACTATTGGTAACCAGACACATGAAATCCACATAAAAAACATATTTATATTAAACAAAATCAATTACACTCTAAGTTATTTCAGCCTTAGTCACAATTCCTCTATCGATTACATTGCATTCTCACTCTGTCTATGCTCTATCCATCTTACAATACAGACTTTCTTTATATAGGAAATTACATAAGCATGGATCATCTCAAATCCACGATTTCCTCTCACAAATCGCCTAAATCTCTCAACACACATACATGGCAGATAATTACATTAATTCAAGTCTTCTAAAGACCTATCAATTCCATCAAATTAGCTAGTTTTTAACAGAAATTTTCTCCCCGTTTACATGATTGTCCACGTCTCCTCCTCAATAGCTCTGACTTTTACTTTTGATTAAGGGTGCCCGGATGCTCCTGCATCAATCTAGGGGATATTTAGTTTCTCCTACTTTTTTTTTAACATCCTTCGAATTAGACTTATGTAAAATTACTAGTTGATTTTTATCACAATCAAGATGACCTTTGCATGTAAACAAATGTTCAATTTGGAATCAAATTATTTAATTTATGTGATTATTTCAATCTCTTTATAGAGTCCTTTATCTGAAAAAATTGCACAGTAATGTTGGGTTCACTCTCAATCACTAAGTATGGAAAAATTGCATAATATTGTTGGGTTCAATTTCAATCACTAAGTATGATATCCATCCCTTAACAAAGATGGAACCATAAATTAATTAAGCATTAAGCATAATTAATTAAGATGAATGGACTTGCTTAAAGAATTCAATTATAGTAGATTTTGTAACTTTCCCCTTTCTCCCTAGTAAAATCTTGGCCTTAAGGCATACCTCACTTAAATGGTTGGTTTCTTAAAGCACTATGTATCTAAAAGTTGTATTCTCAACATCTCATTCATAGTTTTAATAGGAATCATTCCACTTAGGGATAATCTTATCTATGATACTGTAACTCAATTCGAGTTCTACATAGATGTGACAATGGGAAAAAGTTCCCTTTAGGATCTTGTTAATGTCAACATTCCAATTAATTATACCACTAGCAAAACCCACATAAAAAGGAGATTATTTGGCATGTGCACTTGCACAAGGGTGAAAGTAACACACTCTACAAGGATAATATAGAAGTAATGGGGTAATGTGTTCTAACCAACATAGCTTATCATTGCTAAATTATATTCTTAAAGCTAATGTTTGGAATCTCTCCCTTCTAGGTTGATTGCCTCATGCCTAGTGTATAATGATGATGAATAAGCTTAGAATCTAGATTTCATCCCTATTAAATATGAGGGATGGATCTCATCATGGGAAGAAACTATAAAGAGAACTCATTGCTTTCTAAGGGTTTGGGGATGAATTGTGGATCTAAACTATAGATCAAAATCAATTATAAAAATGATCTATGGGGCCTAGGAGGGAGAAGGTAGCTAATATTCAAGTTGGAACTCATTTAATTGGAGTGGGGGATAGGTATGCTAAATAATATTGGATCCTAGCCAATAAAGAAGATATATGCATATTATTATAGTTAGATTTATTGGCATTGATTTCCCTAATATGAAGATTCTATCATACCTCAATATTTGGTATATATCTCTACCCATGGGGTGATAAAAAATTCGCCCTAGATGACACACCTTGTGACCCTTGATGTGATGACTGTAGATAAGTACACATATCTTTATATATATGCCTCTAATTTTTACAAATCCACTTGGGATTTAATCAAGTTGACATGATATAAGTTTACAATTCATTATTAAGACCAAAATTCTAAGAGACCTTATCAAACTAGGAAATATAAAGTTCATTTGTAAGGCAAGTGATTATAAGTTTATCACTAGTTGGCATCCTATAACATTTTTGAGTGTTTCTTACTCGAATATTTAAGCAAGGTAAAGTAACTTACTTTGCCTATTTCCTTAGCTTCATGCTAACTTAATATGCACCAAAGTCCTTCTTGCCACTCATGTTTGGTAATTGTAAAGTGGACCCCACTCAACAATGCATACACCAAGATTTACAATTATTTCAATATTTTATGTAGCTAATTAAGAATGGAAATGAGGTTTTAATCATAGTGGAATATGTGTAATACCCCAAAGGATCATGTAGGATTTTGAGTTATTAACATTTGAAATCAAGGCCTTGACTTATTATTTGTTTCCTATAAGTGGGCACATTGGTGTGAAAATTGCTCATGTATAAATGTGTTTCCTCTAGCCCACCTTCTAGGACAGGACAATGGGAAGGAATTAACTTGTAATCCCTACTCCTCATTCCAACCTTGGTTAATATAGAGGGATATTTTATTGTTGAGTATATCTCGAAGACTCGAGGCTTTTTATTCACAATATTAAATCAGGGGTGGCAAGAGCAGGAGGGTGTTTTATGACCCTGAGGAAATTAAAGTTGTAGAGTATTCATGGGGCATAGGATGCTTGAAAAATAGTCAATATGAATCTTATGCCCTATACTAGGGGATTTATTTAGCCAAAGAAAATCGAGTAGGTTCTCTCAATGTTTTGGGAGACTCCCTCCTTATTTTTTATTTAGTGAAGGGCTCTTCTCCTAGGCACAAAACATTAGAAATTATTATGAAAGTAATTACGAAAGCAATGTAAGGGTTCTCTTCAATAGAATTTTTTGGTGCTCTACGTGATATCAATAAATATATGGACTTATGTGCTAATGAAGGGTGTAAATTAAGACGGGGAGATTTAAAAATCAATGGTCGAATCAAAACTCTCCTATTCTTTAGAGCTAGATGGATTGTCATTACAAAGTTATGAAGGAAATCAGTAACAGAATGACATGTAATTTATTTATTTTTTGTGGGTTAGTTTTGTAAGGTATATACCTAGAAAACCCCATTTTTTGTTGTCCAAATTGGAGTCCCTCTCAAAAAATTTGTAGTTTTGCTAAATGAGAGGGCTCAAGTTATTTTTTTATACATATTTGAAAACATAAAGGAAAATGAGAAACAATCTTACCATTGTTGTGATGGGAATCTTATAGATACAATGAAGGGCCCTCATATCTTATCATTTCCCCCATTGAAGGTCCCACAAATTGTGCCCCATAAGTTCAATGTTCATGAGAAAATGAAATGAAAGTGAACTTGTTTGTTTCTAATTTATTTCTAAAATTCATACATATTGCAACACAAATCCAATGTTCACACATTTTTTCCCAATCTATCTGTATTTATGTCACATTTGAGTCGAGCTTGCATCACATCAGGATGCAAAGGTTTCATTTCCATCTTTGGGTAAATTTATGTTGTGCATTGATATGATTTCATGATTGGGTCAATATAATTTTTTTCGTAGGTCTTCTAAGTAAAATAATAAAACAATTCCTAAAATAATAAAATAAGGTTATGAATTTTCAATGAGAAAGAAATAAAACTAGTTTTTTAATTTCATTTTCAATATATCTTCTTATGAGTTTAATCAAATTGCAAGTGTAGGATGTAGAATTAAATTTAACATTTAATGGGTACTCACTCTAAGTACTTTTGATAGACTCATAGTGAGATAAAATAAAAATATATGTTTCTTGAAAATAAACATTGATAGAACTTAGACTGGGCGGGAATGGTGGAAACGAGGGTTTCTGAGGGTTTCTGAGTAACTGCAACAGTCTCAGAGCTGGAAGTGAACAGATCACGGATAGCAGCACTGTTAAGAAGGGGACAAAAGCTGACTGTCGAGATGGGTGCAGAGGGGTCCATTGGGACCCCCACCTATAAGCAAATAATCATGCAGAAACAGAGGCAGCAAGCTAAGGAGGGAGTCAGAATCTCGGGGAATGACAGGCTCAAGCAGAGAGGCGGGAAAAACAAGGAGAAAATACAAGTGGAAGACAATGAACCAAAAAGCAATACAAGAATCAAAGGCAAAGAAGATGAGGGTTTGGAAGATAATGAAGATAGAAACGCTTCAGGACAAAACCTGACAGGGAACAAGGAAAAACAACAAGGAGCAAACGGGGAGCCCATAGACAGCAGATGGGGGAACACAGAGAAGGAAGGGGACACAAGCTTGAACCCCAACAAAGACTCAACAGCAAACGATATTTGTAAACCAAGGAAAGCTGACAGTCTTAGAGTTGTAATAACGGATCCAGAGATACAAGCCTATCGAGAGCACATGACAGAACATGCAGTCATATGCAAGTTCATGGGAATGTGGCCAACTGAAAGGGCCTTGTGTCAGTGGATTAGACAGCATTGGAAGCCCAGAGGAGATGTTAAACTGCATTTGGGAGCCAAAGGTTTCTTTACAGTTGTGTTTACTAACCTGGAAGACAAGGACAGGATTTTCGATGGAGGCCCGTATTTCATGGCCTCAGCTGGTCTATACATGCGACCATGGAAACCGAACTTTGTTCCGGAGAAGGAATCCTTCACTCAAGTTCCAGTTTGGATCCGCTTGTTTTCTCTCCCGATAGACTATTGGGGTTTGAATGCTCTGAAGCAAATTGGAGATCAGTTGGGGACTTTTATCAAAGCCTCAGAGGCAACATTGCAGAAGAAATACACATCTTACGCAAGAATATGCATAGAAATGGATGTATCAGGGGCACTGTACGAGGGGTTATGGCTCGAATATAGGGATGAGGATTACTTTCAGGCAATAGACTATGAGCAGATCCCGTTTCGCTGCAGGAAATGTCACGAGCACGGACATCTAATAAGGGAATGCCCTTTGAACAAGAAGGAGGAAGACACTAAAATAGAACCAGCAAATAAAGGTAAAGATAACTTCATAACCCCGAAGTCAAGGCAGAGAGCCAACATAAGAAGGGCATACAGAGCAGGAATAGATAGAAACAACAACAGCAATACCTTTGAGCTCTTGGATCTGGAGACAGACTCAGAGGAGATACAAAAAACCAAAGCAGCAGATAAGGAGCCAAGAGACAAGGAGGAACGAACCAGGAAAGAAGAGGAAGAGGACACAAACAACAACGAAGTCCAAATGGGGGAGCAACCAGAAGAACCGGAGGAGGACACAGACATGTTGACCAGCGATGGAGGGAGCGAGGACATTGAGTTGGAGGAAGTTTTAGCCTGGGAAGGGATGAATCTACCCGCCATAGTGGAGAACTGGAAAAATCAAGGTATAGAAATAGTACCAGAAGAAGAAATCAAAAAAATCAGTGATCTCTTTACAGCAAGGCAGAAAGCAGCACTAGAAAGGCAACATAGAAAGCTAGGCATAGCAAGAGGTAACAGTCTCCACCCGAAGAGTCTTCTATGGAATTCATCAAGCTCAAGGCAAAAGAAGAAAAGGGGCCGAAAGACAAGCAATGAAGCTCTGCAGGAGCTAGGAATGATAATGATCAACTCAGGGAAGATGAAGGCTCTTAGTGCCTTCCCGTCCTTTCAATAATACCTCAAGTTTGTCGTGAAGATCATATCTTGGAATGTAAGAGGGCTAAACAGGCAAGCAAAGCACAGACTGCTGAAACGCAAATTCCAGAAATATAAACCGAAAATCATGTTCTTACAAGAAACCAAATGCAATGGCTCTAGCATGGCAAGGATAACCAAGAAGATAGGAAGGCACATAAATTTTCTAGAAGTTGAAAGCCAGGGCAGAGAAGGAGGCCTGGAAACACTATGGGACACGAGAGAAATTCAAATACTATCTGCAGAAGCGAACAAGCACTTCATTGTTGTGGAAGCTCAACCTACATGTAATTCTGAATCATTTTTATGTGTAAATGTTTATGGACCTCAGAAGACAGAAGATAAAATCAGTTTCCTGAATTCCTTAAATAGGCTCATTAGCAGGCATCCAATGTCCAAATGCATTATGGGGGGTGACTTCAATATGATAACAAACCTTCTAGAGAAGAAAGGGGGTTTAAGGAAACTTAATAGGGATGCAGAGTCTTTTATTAGTTTCATTGAGAATGCTAAATTGGTAGACATTCATATCAAAAGTGGCAATTTCACATGGAACAATAGAAGAGGGGGAAATAGATTGATAGCCTCTCGCTTGGACAGGTTTTTGGTTTCTGAGAGTATCATAATGGATGGCATCCTTGTAGAGTCAGATATCCTTCCCAGTGGAGGTTCGGACCATTGGCCAATATCGCTCATAGCTGATGTTCATGGCACACCAAGGAATAAACCCTTTAGATTTGAAAAATTTTGGTTGGATCATCCCAACTTCCTTCAGATGGTTGATAACTGGTGGTTAGAACCTCTGGAGGGTGAGGGCTCCAAAATGTTCAATTTGCAGAAGAAATTAAGACTTATTAAAGATAAGATAAAAGAGTGGAATAGAAAAGTTTTTGGAGATATCTTCAAGGAGAAAACCCTTATAGAAAATAAGTTGGAACAAATTCACAGAGAATGGGCAGCTGGTCAAAGCAGTGAGGAATCCATCGACCAGGAAAAAACTCTAACCCAACAGTGGCACAGTCGATGTTGGCAGGAAGAAATTCTCTAGAGGCAAAAATCAAGGATTCAGTGGCTAAGAGAGGGAGAGCAGAATACCAAATTTTTTCACAGATCTGCTCTAGATTACAGAAGTTCAAACAAAATTCTTGATATGAGAAATGAAAATGGGGGGTCAGTGAAGAACCACCACGACATATCAGAGTTTCTCTCAGCTCATTTCAGATCCATAGCACAGGAACCGCAGTTAAACAGAGGAGGAGCCATTAGGGAACTGCTAAAAGCCATTCCCAAAGCTGTCACCTCTGAGCAAAACTGGGCCCTTAGAAGGGAAATCACATTAGAAGAGGTAGAGGAGGCTGTAAGAAGCATGCCAAACGATAAAGCCCCTGGGCCAGATGGGTTTACAATCAATTTTTACAAGGCTTTCTGGAATACTGTGAAGCAGGATGTTTGGGAGGTTGTAGAGGATTCCAGACGTTCTGGAACCATACTCAAATCCATTAACTCGACCTTCATAGCACTAATTCCAAAGGTAGAGAAAGCCAATACCCCTGAAAAGTTCAGACCTATTGCTCTCTGCAATGTCATCTATAAAATAATATCAAAATTTATTGCCAATAGGCCGAAGCCCATTCTCCCGGGCATCATCTCTGAAGAGCAATCGGGTTATGTAGAGGGAAGGCAGATATTAGACAACATTATCCTTGCTCAAGAGATGATCCATACTCTCCATTCAAGGAAAAAAGCAGGGATGTTAATGCAACTGGATTTATCGAAAGCCTATGACAAGGTGAGCTGGAAATACCTCGAAGCCATTCTGGACGCCTTCGGGTTCAACAGACATTGGGTTAACTGGATTCTGGCCCTTATCAAATCCTCAAGATTCTTGATCCTAGTTAATGGAGCCCCCTCTGAACCATTCTCACCTTTGCGAGGAATAAGACAGGGCGATCCTTTATCCCCTTTCCTATTCGTTATCCTTATGGAGGGTCTCAGCAGAATTATAGCCAAGAAGAAAGCTGAAGGAGCAATTAAGGGTCTTCAACCAATACTATCTATTCCTGCTACTACCCATCAGCAATTTGTGGACGACACTATGTTACACGGCAGCCCCACAGTGAAAGAGGCCTTGGCATTCAAGGAGATCTTAGATCTCTTTAACAGAGCCTCAGGAATGGAAATCAACTTCTCCAAATCCACGATTTTCTTTTTCAACACTCATCAAGCTATTCAAGCTCACCTTTCTCAACTTCTAGGCTTCTGGATAGGTAGTTTACCTTCAAGATATTTAGGAGCTCCCCTCACTCTGCGGCCTTGGCAAAAAGTGCACTGGGAAAAGATCATAGCCAATATGGAAAACAGATGCAAACACTGGACTCACAGGGTGCTTAACTTTGCCGGAAGATTAATCCTCACCAAGGTTGTGTTACAGGCTATACCGCAGTACTTATTATCAATGCTACCGACCCCAAAAGGGATTCTTCAACAAATCAGAGCTATACAGAGATCCTTTTTATGGAGTGGGAATGGGGACAAGAGAAAATGGGCGTTAGTAGCCTGGAACAAATTATGCAAGCTGAAATATGTGGGGGGACTAAATCTAGTGGATCCGGCGGTTGTCAACACAACCTGTGGAGCAAAGCTATGGTGGAGATGGATCAAAGAGTCCAATCTGCCATGGGCCAGACATTGGAAACACAAGTACGTCCCAAACTGTAATCATCAGGATCTCATAAGATTGCAGGAGGTTCTAGAGGGCTCACCCATATGGAATCTTGCAAAACAAAATCGCAGCCTAGTGCAGGAAAATAGCTTCTGGGAAATACGTAATGGTAGGTTAGCCCTGTTTTGGGAAGATGCATGGCAACAGTTCCCCAAACTAGATACCCCAGAGCTATTACATCTCAAACAGATCAGCCAGAACGAAGGCAGAAGCAGAGTCTACCATTACTGGGACCTGAGCAGCAGAGATGCAAACTGGAGAGAATGGATACATCTCAATGCTGATAACAACATTGAGGGAAATGAAAGCACAAAACAACTCAACAGTCAGATTCTTAAGAGAAAGATAAGGAAAACAGAGGAAGAGGATCAGCTGAGATGGGATATGACAGGAAATGGAAATTTCTCACTAAAAGAAGCAAGGGAAATGATAGTAGAGGCAGAACAGGAGGAATTAGTGCCCTGGTGCAACAAAGTGTGGGACAGCCTATTTTGGCCGAAAATCAAGACATTCCTATGGCTACTAATGCGGAACAAAACCCTGACATGGGACAATCTGCGCAGAAAAGGGTTCGGTGGTCCTTCCAGATGCCCGATGTGCTTAGGAGAAGAAGAATCTATAAACCACCTATTTAATTCGTGTGACTGGGCAAACCATCTATGGAACTGGATGGAGGGAATTCTACGGAAATCAAACCGTGATCGAGAGTCCATCCAAAATACGATTCTAAACTGGCAAAGCAATTTTTCCAAAAACCAGAGAGTCAATAACATCTGGAAAGCCATGCCAGGCTTCCTATTGTGGACAATATGGAAAGAGCGCAACAGGAGGGTATTTCAGGATGAACAGAGAAATATTGAGCAATCAAAAGTAACTATTCTAACAAATATTAAACAATTGATTCAGACTAAGTGCAAGGTAGATCCTAACGAGAAGCCATCGGCTCGGGACTTACATATCTTGAAGTGCTTTCAACTGGAAGCCAACCACAGCATCACGACGCCGAGACACCAGCAACAACCAAACTCGGAGGCCGATAGATGGAATTGCCCGCCAGAGGGAGGTCTGAAGCTGAATTTTGATGGTGCCTCCAGAGGCAACCCCGGGATAGCTGGCATTAGAGGTGTTATTAGAAACCAGGAAGGAGAAATTGTGCATATTTACTGCAGGGCGTTGGGGGAAGGCACGAACAATGAGATGGAGTTCGCGGCGTTAGAGCAAGGGCTGAGAATTCTTAAGAACCTACGGACAAGCAATGCAATGGTAGAAGGCGACTCGTCCCTGGTCATCTCAGTCACAAAGAAAATTCAGAGAGGTACTCAGGCTTGCAAAGCCACGAGACACTGGAGGCTAGCCAAGGTGACGAAGAACATTGCACAGTTAATTGGCGAAATGAAAGGTTTAGTCTTTCAATCGGTGAGGCGTAGGGCAAATGGGCTCGCTGACTACTTGGCAAACTACAACATTGACAACCAAGACAGGGGGTGGGATAGCAGCTGGAGACAAGTGGATAGTCTGAGCCTTAAGGAGAGATGCTTACAGCTGGCAAGAGAGGACGTGGGTAATTTAAACCGGGCTTAACCGGAAACCGGTAGACTATTTCGGTTCCTCAAAATGGAATACTCGGGAGACGGTATGAGTAATGAAAGTTGGCACAGGTCGAAAGGACAAGATCGGCGAAAGTATTTATGGCGACAGCAAGTGCATAGAGTTCAAATCTACAATTTGATTCATCGAAGGGACTACTGCAGCTCCCTCTTCAGCAGGATGGACATTTGGCACGAACACATTCATCAAGGTATGAGCAACATTTATTTTCATATCTGGAGGCATCACGCAGCATTCACGGCCACCCACAGGAACTATGATGATAGTACTCCCACGACGTTTCGGAAGATGAGGCTTAGCATGGGAAACCTCAAGGCGAAAAGCTATTTAATAAATAGTTGGAGCAACGTTTCAATTACTTCTCCTAAGGGTATTACTCTGGGTTACTATTGTTCGCGGCTCCGAGCTAATCACCGAGCGACGGATAACAGGGGCAACATGGATACTGGAGGCTGTTGAAGCATAACTGCAAACCAGGAGCTCCAGGCTGCAAGAGGAATGTATGAAACCCAAACAACAACGAGAAACAAACGAAGGATTGCTGAGATGGAAGCTGCAGTCAAGGAGGAGGAACAGCCGTGCACAGAGGAGGATATCGCAAGGGAGGTTGATTGGATGATGGACCCAGGCACTGCTTCTAGACGAGCGACGCAATTCGTGCGCACACAAGTGGAAAGTTGGAGGATCAAGACCCTTTTGGCGAAAGCTCTGGATTCCACGGATGTAGGGAGCCAGAATTCTCAAGAGGAGAACCATATATCTGAAGCCCAAGTCAAAAGTCTGTTTGAGATTTGTGAGGCACTAGACAACAAAATCTCGGTCGTGCATAACGTTGCGGAAACTGTCAATAAGAAGTTAACTCTGCTCATCAAACTTCTTCGGCAGACGTTGAGTCCGGATCCCCCGAGCTCTGATAGTAAGCAGCAAGCACCGCCGAAGGAAATTCACAATTATCAGTCCCTGCTGGAAAGAGTGAATAAGCACGTCCTGGAGCAAGGATTGGACACTGCAAGCCGGATCGGGATGCCCCCGCAGTAGGTCGGGAATGTCTGTGTGATCTCTTTGGTTTTTTTGTTAACTGTTTCGAAGGACTTCTTGGACTATAGCTTTGTCATTTCCTAATAGTTTTCTAGTTACAGTAGCGCAGTTCAATAATAGTCTATGTTAATGTTATGCGTAGTAAATAAATGGCTATGCCACCCTGCGTGGTGTGCGGTTAGCATTTTGAACGCTTGTAGTATCTTGTTGTCTTAGGGTTGGTGTCTTGTGTCTATTGACCTGTATGCCTCAGGCCTCGATCTGCAACTGCAGATTTTTTGTACTATATTTTGTTCCATAATATAACTATCTGACTTACACAAAAAGAAAATAAACATTTTTCATTTATTTTCAATTCATCTCATTGTGGGTCTACCAAAAGTATGTAAAGCGGGTACTCATTGAATGTGGAATTTAATTTTGTATCCAATGAATTATTGCACTTTGAATTTGAGTGAAAATGCACGGATATAAGTCAAACATACAAAAACAAAGATAATTTTCTTTCATTCCCTCCAAAACTATTTACTCATGGTTGACATGACCATTTTGTGTCCTATTGGTTCTTTCAATGTTGAAGTTGATAACATATTTTTTGTTTAGAGGTTCTTTTTTTATCTGCAAGGTTTCTCTAATAATAATAACAATGATAGTGTTTATAATTATTAACACAAATATGGAGTTAGATGTGCAAGATAGAGTCTAGGTTGAGTATTTTAGAAATATAAACAACCAAAAACAAAATGAATTAAAACACTAATAACATCAAATCTGAAGCAATAGGACTTTAATATAAAAAGTACATGTCAAAGTAAAAAATTGTGTTTCTAATTTAAGAGGAGCTTTAACATAATAAAAACATTGATATGCAAATGGGAAATGGGCTAATTTTTTTTATAGAAAATTAATATGAAAAATAGTGAACCCAAATACTTAGGTCACTAGTATAAAAGGAACAATAATAGAATATAGGAAACTTTTAAAAAGAACCAAGGAAAATGTAGCTTTCAAAAATACATTATTTTCATGTATTTCCACTTCATCTCATTTTTGTTCTATCAAAAGTATGTTGGGTGGGTACTCATTATATGCATAATTTAATTTGTATTCAATGAAAGCCTACACTTAAAATTTGAGTATACATGTAAGGAGATAAAGTACTCATATGATAAGAAAAAGTAGTCTCTTTATTTCGTCTATAACAATTTATCTTTATGGTTGACATAATCATAAAGCATGCTATCAACTCATTTAAAGTTGAGATTGATAGCACATTTTTTAAATATCATTTTACCTCAAAATTTCTCTAATGATAATATCCATAGTGTTGACGATAACAAGAATTAAACAGTTAGCACAAAATTATAGCTAGATGTGCATGTAGAGAATATTGATATGCGTCAAATATTTTTAGTAAATTTACAAATGACTAAAAAACACAATAAACTAAAAAACCAATAGCACTAGATTTAAAATAATAAGCCCTTTATATCAAAAGCATTAAGTAAAAACTTAGATGTTATTGATAAAACTACCTTAAGGCTAAGTAATGAAACCCTCATTTAGTGGGTGAGGCTTAATGATATATGTAGGCATATATGACATATTTATTTCTCCTAAGATTGACAAGAATTTTAAAAAATAAAAGAGAGAAGTAACATGGAAAAAGTATTATTCCAAATGGATATCTAAAGTATCCAATGACTTTCTCTTGATCTCATTCTAACTCCAATACTTCACTAATTAAGCTACAAAATCATTCAACAAAAAACACCTTCAATACTCATCAAACAATAAAGATAACTTGCGTGCAAAAAATATTAATATAATAACTCAAGCTAATTAGAATGACAAAAGACCTCATTAAAGATCCATAAAGAAAAAGACTTTTTTTTTAGTGTGGGTGGGGAGGTGGGAGGGTGGAGAAGCTAAATCTATACTAATTAAGAGAGAGTTACAACATGAATGATTACCTTGATATTTAGTATTATATTCCCATCTCTAAGACCTAAAGTCCTCCTCAAACACAATTACACATTTGTCAAACAATCATGATTGATACCTATATCATGGCAAGATAGTCAAGTGAATGGTTAATATATGCTCACATAATATCTTATCACACTAATGATAATGCCAAACACTTAATAGTGGTATCCAACTCATGAATAAGGATACTTACTATAATTTGATAGCACGAGGATGCTTCAAAATAGATTCCCATCCCTAGCTTTGGCTTTTATACTTGTAGATTCTTAAGGAGAAATAAAGGGATACATGGATTGTATGTTGTGAACTTATTAGCTATGTGAAAAACCACGTGATATTTTTTTTCCTTTTACCAAATGAAATAATTTCATATTTCCCCATGAGTTTGTATTTTCTAAAGTTTTATGGGATGGCCACAAGTTTATATGGGAAAACTACAAGCTATCACATTTAATCTATGGGAAATTTGTAACTAACCACTCTTTTACTAGGAAAAAACATGACCTTAATTTCCCTTAGATAATCAAGACTTTTGTGAGAAAATTTATCTTGATCCAAAAGTGTGTTTTGGTTCACTATGTCTATCTTGGTCTATCATGCTAAATAGTTCACAAGGGAGAAAATTGGCTATCACTTTAACCTTGAAAGGCCCAACCATGATCCAAAATGTGGACATAATAAAACTAAGTAATTCTTGTATATCTATCACACAAAAGATGCACTTAAGTGGATCCAAACAAATGGTATACCTCTAACATATGGTTAATAAACATAAATATCATATGGATGATCTGCATGACTCTGGTATCAAGTGGCTAAATCATCCAAATATGCTTCAACAATATGTTTGATGTCATGAAAATCATATGACATAACCCAATAGAATGTGACACTATAATTTTTAAGACCAAATGACACCTTATGATATGAAAAAGTATCTTGAGGATACATAAATGCAATTTGATACTTCTTTTTGTTCTTTATTTGAATATGATTATAGTTGGAGAAACCATCCATGAGTGAAAAGATTTCACTATCAATAGATATATCATTTATCTAATAAGTGAAATGGGTAGGATAAGTATCCTTAGGACAAGCCTTGTGTATAGGCTCAAATTGAACCTTGTTTCTTTCCAACCAAAACAGGATTAGAAACCCATTCAATCAAAGGAGCTAGGTAAATGAAACCAATATAAAGAAACTTTTGAATGTCTACTTTAATGGTAGTTTCCTTCTTCATATTGATGAGGAATAAATTTAGCTGAATAAGCTTAGCATCATCATATATTGTGATTTTATTTTCGACAATATGAGGATTAACGCCTAGCATCCCCACATAGGTCGAAATGAAAACATCATGAAAATCCTTGCAAGGGGTAGTATAAAGTTCAGTTTTGTTAGGAGCAAAATCTAAAACATTTTATATTTTTTTTACAACACTTAGCTTCAATGAGATATCAATGGGAATCATTTTCAAAATATTTAAAAAACAAATCCTCTTTTGTATATACATCACATGTTAGGATGGGACATTGGTACCAATTGATATAACTAGATGAAACTAATCTTTGCATGCTAACCTCTAATTTCTCCAATTCTGAGAGGAAAAATTATCTATGATGCATATCTTCTGATAGTCTTTTAGACTTGGTCATCGCTTCAAGGATATCCATATCAGAAGGAATTTCAATATCTTAGAAATTATGTGAAGAAGAAGGGTTAATGACCAAGATGAGAGAAGTGAAATGATAATATTTTGTAATGGACTGCTCCACAAGAATAATCATGCATACAAAAAATCATAAAACAATTGATTAATAAAATAAATAGCAGTTACTATAATTCCAAAATCCACATGAGTAGTGTGGTGGAACTTACTTGTGAGGTGAATAAATCATTATAAGAACTTTCAGCATCCAAATACTAATTATGAAATTTATAATAATTTTTCAAAGGTACTAATTGGATAGGTTGAGAAGCAATGTCAACTACACTCAACAACATAATCAACCCTAATGTCTCATTCTCAGATAGATGAGGCACTACCTAGAAGAGTCTTGGTTAACAATGAATATGTAAGATTAAATCAAGTGATGAAGCACATGGTCCAAAATAAAAATAAGTGCTAAGGAAAAATGTTGTGACTCAATAATATCTAAAATAATCATAAAACAGGATATGATTTAATGAAATTGATTGTTAGAGGGAAGGTTAATATGCCTATTAAATATGAATCTTTGAACATACCAAGACTAATATTGTTATAAGCACCCTTGGAATCACTACTGAATAAAACACTCATACTATTATTAGTCTATGAATTAGACATATAGTATTCTAGTCTATTTATGGTGACCAATTTACCTTGATGAGGAAACTGGAGGACTTGAAACATGAAAAAAATATTTTTTTTATCACATAAAAACAACTTTTTCCCTAACAAACATTATAGTCTAAATAAGCATCAACTACTTCAACCTCACTTGAAATAGTCTTTCCACTTAATGTTACATGAAAGTTTGTGATGATTTCATGGGGATTAAAATCATGACCATCAAATGCTTTCAACATGGTAATTGATGGAACAAGCTTTGTAGAGCCTAAGGATATTGAACAAGGAAATCCATAACACATGTAGAGGCTCCTTCAACAACAACACATCTAAAGATGTGTGCGTTATGTGAATATATTTGGAATTAGAAAGCAATTTGGTGGAGAAGCCTGAGTTGATCTTGGTAAATTCAAATGTAATCAGATCAATGTCAAAGAGATAAAAATATATCAATTACAATCAACAATGAACTGCATTGCACATGGAAATTCCTAGGGACATCAATGGTGAGCATAAAACATGGTGCTTGAAAAAAACCTCAATAATACTATAATTTTGAGCATCTCGTACATTTGTCTTGTGTGTAGACCTTTGTAAGACATAATGAGGTAGGAGTGGGAGGGAGAATTGTGTTGTTGGATGGATTCTTTATATGTAGAGAGTTGTCTGACTAAGATGAAAATGGATCCTTATTAGTAGGACCATTGTCAATCCTACCATAATTATGAGCTCTCATATGAACATCATATTCACACATGTAAATGTTAACATTCATGGTATTGCACCTTGCATGGGATTACCTTGTTTTCCCCTTGTATAGGTGCCTGGATGATTCTAACCATTTATTTCTGCTATGAGAGAAAAGGATTCATTAGGATCGTGGGTTGTCACTGGGATCCCCATTGGGCTAAGTATCAATGAATATCATCTATTTGAGGGAACTTATGAGTAGGATAATCTCAATTTCATATTATACAAATAAATTTCATTTTTTTCTACTCATTAGTGCCTCTTGCATTAGCGTTGGTATTAGGGGCAATCAATTTCTCAGAAGTAGACTTTTCTTCTCATTTTTGTTCTTTCCTCCTGGACATTGATTATTCTTCCAATTTTTTGATTGTAATGAACAAACATCAAAGGTTTGAGTAGGGACTAACGCATTTATCTATGTTTGTACAATTATTGGTGGATTATGAGAGATAGTCATCTGTGACATTTTTCCTTCTAATTTGTCAGTTGAAGCATGGTAAACAAAACCAATAGTAGAATTGGAATGTGGTCCTAAGGTAGGTTTAGAAGGATCTGTTGATGGTTGGGGAGCATGAGGTATCAACTCAAACAATGTGCTAGATTGAGAGTATATAAAATATAGCTTCCATGTGCATCATATAACTCTCTCTTTAGTTATGGATCCTAATGTTATGAAATCCTTGGATATATTGGGTAACAAAGACTTAACAAAACAATATACATAAATTCATCCGTAATTTTAGTTGTGATGAGCCTATGCTATCATCTACATTCATGGATATTGATGAAAGGAGATTTTGGGGTATACCAATTTCCCCTTTCTTTATAAATTTCGACCCTGAGGCCTGTGGGTTATGGCCCACAAACCTATCGGAAGAATTATTCGTGGCCTTAGCCTTTAAAAACCAGGACCATACGACTTAGTCGATTTTTCTTTATATATCGGGACCACAACACTTTATCGGAAATACACAAGAATACACAGGAAAACACACAGTTGAAAGCATGGCCAGACTTCAAAAATAATGAACCCGCGTTCATAAATCGTCAGGTCCGCACATCCGGTCCATCGGCATCCTGTTGAGCTCTCCATTCACAGATCTCTATCGTCCATTACTTTCCCAGATCCAACGGTTAACATTCACTCCGAATATTCAAACTGGCGCATCAATCCTCCATCGTTGATCTACGCTTAGTGGATCCGACGGTCCACATTGATTTCGGGTGGACAAATAGCATGAGGATTAACCGCCCAATAAAGTGGTTTCCTCTCTCCTCCTCGCTGCTACATGTCAATCACTAAGTGGAATCGGGTGCTCAACCTTCAATACCACTTACCACTTTTCGCTCGCCCGAAATACCACTTCCATTGTTTCGAAACCAATTTTTTTCATGAATTAAATTCCATGCTCTTCCACCGTGCGATGACCGTCGATTTGTTCCATTGGACAGTTTTGATGATTCCTTCAGGTTCCTCTATATTTTGATCTAGACCGTTGATCTCTGAGATCCAACGGATCATGTGCATTCTCTCATTCGTTCACCATTTGATGGATTTTGTGCTTAAAACATAGTTCCGCCACCGAATCTATCTACACACTGCACACCATATATAACAATATTTTCATTAATCAATGGATCGCCATCGATCCTTATAGTGATCGATGGTCGATCAACAATCTCGGAACAAAGGAATTAAGCCATCATCGCATATATATACAGATAACACAAAAAGGCATTATTACATATACACACACGGAAATCCACACAATATCAACACTAAACACACTTTATATTATACATGATATGATTACAGATCTAAGGCATTTCAGCCTTAGGAACAAATTCCCCTTCAACTACATTTTGATCACTCTATTCTCACAAATTTACTATGTTCTCACTCTGTCCTATTGAACACGCAAGTTCATCATTTATAAACACACTGGATCGGATCATTGAAAGGATCTGATCAAATCCTCTCCATGAATCACTCAATTTTCCCTAATTCTCTCTACATGCATACATACATATGGCAGATTACATTAAATAATTCTTCTAGAGACTTTATCCATTCCATCAAACTAGCTCTATTTTAACAAAAATGTCCCCTATTTACTCCGATGGTCCACGTCATCCTCCTTGCTCCACTTTGGATTCCTCATTTGATTAAGAGTGCCAGATGCTCCTGCATCAGACTCTTGAGGCACAAAAATTTATGACCTCCTAGTCATATGCTTCTCCTTGTCCTTAGCAATTCTACCCACTTCTCAGTGGAACTGCCTTCATGATCTTCTGTGAGCTGCAACAAACCTCTACAGTAACAGTCTTCCTCTACTACAAGATACCTCACGAAGTTTTCTCCTTTGAGCTTTAGTCTTTAGGCATCCTTCTGGTTCTCTCCTCTAGAACTAATTGAGCACTCCTCGCTCTAGGTTGCTACAAGTCTTCTCACCTTCTGTTGTCGCTATCTGCATGATAGTAAGACGATAACTCTCTAGCTTCAACAACTGTACCTCCTTCTCCTTCTGCTTGCACTCTTTTGCAGGAAAACTTTCCTTTCCCTTAACCTTTACCTGCTCTGATACCAAATGATGAAAGGAAATTTTGGGGTATACCAATTTCCCCTTTCTTTATAAATTTTGACCCTGAGGCCTATGGGTTATGTCCCACAAACCAATCGGAAGCGTTATTCGTGGCCTTAGCCTTTAAAAACTGGGACCATACGACTTAGTCAATTTTTCTTTATAAATCGGGACCACAACACTTTATCATAAATACACATGAATACATGGGAAAACACACAGTCGAAAGCATGGTCAAACTTCAAAAAGAATGAACCCGCGTTCATAAATCATCGGGTCCACACATCCGGCCCATCGGTGCCCCGTTGCACTCTCCATTCACCGATCTTCGATCAACTGATCTCTGCCGTCGATTACTTTCCCGAATCCAACGGTCAACATTCCCTCCAAATATTCAAACTGGTGCATCAATCCTCCACTGTCGATTTGCGGTTAGTGGATTCGATGGTCCACATCGATTTCGGGTGGACAAATAACACGAGGATTAACCGCCTGATAAAGCGGTTTCCTCTCTCCTCCTCGCTGCTACGTGTCAATCACTAGGTGGAATCGGGTGCTCAACCTTACACACCTCTTACCACTTTTCGCTCGCTCGAAATACCACTTCCGTTGTTGCGAAACCACTTTTTTTCATGAATTAACTTCCGCGCTCTTCCACCGTGCGATGACCGTCAATCTGTTCCATCGGACAGTTCTGATGGTTCCTTCAAGTTCCTATGTATTTTGATTTGGACCGTTGATCTCTGAGATCCAACAGATCCTGTGCATTCTCTCATTCATCCGCCATTTGATGGATTCTACACTTAAAACACAATTCCGCCACCGACTCTGTCTACACATGACACACCATCTATAACAATATTTTTGTTAATCTATGGATCGCCATCGATCCTTATAGTGATCGATGGTCGATCAACAATCTCGCAACACAGGAATTAAGCCAGCATCGCATATATATACAGATAACACGAAAAGGCATTATTACATATACACACATGGAAATCCACACAATATCAACATTGAACACACTTTATATTATACACGACATGATTACGATCTAAGGCATTTCAGCCTTAGGAACAAATTCCCCTTCAACTAAATTTTGATCACTTTGTTCTCACAAATTTACTCTGTTCTCACTATGTCCTATTGAACACGCAGGTTCATCATTTATAAACACATTGGATCGGATCACTTAAAGGATCCGATCAAATCCTCTCCATGAATCACTCAACTGTCCCTAATTCTCTCTATATGCATACATACATATGGCAGATTACATTAAATAAGTCTTCTAGAGACTTTATCCATTCCATCAAACTAGATCTATTTTAACAGAAATGTCCCCTGTTTACTCCGATGGTCCACGTCGTCCTCCTTGCTCCGCTTTTGATTCCTCTTTTGATTAAGAGTGTCGAATGCTCCTGCATCATATATGATCATAGATATGAGTATCAATGACCTCATGCAATAATCTCAAGTGCTCTGTTCCAATTTGATAATTGATAAGAAGTTGAAAATATGGTAAGAAGGCTATTTCTAAAGATGACAAATCATTAAATGAAGAACTTGGGAACTCAATGTACCACTTAGTGGCACTCTCAATCATGGTGCATTGGAAAATACATAATCTCGCACTGACATCCACCAAAGAGATGGATGAACACCAAAGATGGAATTTCATCACATGGGTAGACAGATATTTTGAAATTGTCAATCAAACTTTGATATGCCTAATATATTGTAATTTAGTATGGATTACCAGCCAATATTGGTGATGCTTTAATGTGGTCGTTTATCAATTGAGATAAATATGGAAAGTTCAAGTAGTCAAGAATGGAAACCAAATGCTGGAAAATGTATTACAACATATACATGATGGGGGTTGTGGCCCTTTAGAAGTCATTGATCCCCCCACCTCACTACTCCCATGGATAGTAGCACTAATTGCAAAGCTATCCTCTTGTTTAACATTCCAACCAAATTGAAAACATGTGTAATTAGTTATTGGGATACCTATGGGTATATAAGAGACAAGTGGAAACCCACTACCATTTTTATAACCAAGGCTTTTCCCCCTACCAAAAATGAATATAGTTGTAGGCAATTATGTGGACATAGTGTGAAGGCTAATAATAGGTATACTTAAGGGAGGAATAGGTGTAATGATCGACTAGGTTCCCTAATTAGGGGCATTTGATGTTTGAGACTGTTGTGGTCACCAACAACCCCCCTCTTTGTTTGATATTAGTAATAACATCAAGCAAAGGGGGACCCTTAACCAAAAATCCAAAAAATATTTTTGTTTGAAAAATCTTTTGTATTAACTCCCTAAGAAGCTATATCGCGTCGCAAAGGAAAAAAGGAGCGCTTTCCCAAAGCGCATAAATACACTGAGGAGGAGCGACGCGAGAACTCATCGCATCGCGTGCATTAAAAGCGCTCAAAAAGGGAAAACCTAAAGAATCGCCGACGGCCGATATGCAACGTCACTCGTTGCAATGTCGCATAAAGCAGCACAGAGTGACAAAGCGAAAAACTTGCGACCTTGCGATATTGCGATCTGCGACCATGCAAAGCTGCGACCTGCGATCTATGGTGTGCGACAAATGAGACTATCAATTGCTGCGATGCCACCTATTTACATCGCAATCTTCGATGCTGCGATGCAAATCGCAGAAGCCATTCGTCGCAGGCATTCCTCGGCATGATCTGTGAGCCCAAAATTAGGCGCACACCTTACGGGAAATTAATGATTGTACGCCTGTGTATCCAAAGATGATTATGTTGCGTTTTTCGAAGAGTCAAGTCATAATGGGTGACATGATTATGCATTCATTAGAACTTAATGCTTTCATGTCAATCTTTTCTTCTGTCTCTTTTCATTTATGTGAACTATAAGTAAGCAACTGATATAAATCTATATGCAGGAAACATCTAAGGAAAAGCGCCAGAGCTAGAAGAACAGAGAGGAGATGACTTCGCAGATGGATACCGCATACAGCAGGGCCGCGGATTCCAAAGTATCACTCAACAAATGCTGATGGAAATAGGCTATCCAGGACTCAGAGTCAAAGGCGCACAAAAGCAAAGCGTTTATGAAAGATCCTGAGTCCCAAATTGGGTAAAGCAAAAAGAAAAACGCTTAAGGGGAAAGACGTCTCAGAAAAGCCTGGAACAAAGAATGGAAACAAGTTTCAATTGAGAAAATCATTCAGGCAACAAAATCCCCAGCTCATTGAGTCATTCGCACGGCCGGAAACCGAAATAGCAACAACACAATCAGTTTGAAAGAAATCTGAGTTGTACTAAGTATACACGCCGTGAAGACACTCCTCCAGAAGAACACTTTCAAAAATATCTTCTAGTTTGTCAGAAAGAGGTGCCAGCTCTTGTTATTTCTAATTTTCAAGCTTGAACAAAAGGAAAGGACAAGCAGCCGACTCTTTCATGGCGAACAGCGCATCGCTTACAGCACTAAGGAGCAGATACAGAAATGGTTAGAAATTAGATTCAGTTTTTAGAAATAAATTTGTTTTAGTAAAAGGGCGGTCATTTGAAGCCGTTCCCTAAATTTGTGTAATTAAAATTAGCCGGTTAGTAGTATTTAACCCTTCTCGTTGCATTGGAGAAGGGTCCGGAAATTTGTCAAAAAACTTGTCCTCAAAACATGCACTTTTGCACCCTCGGAGGGGGTTTTTGATGAATGGACGGATCGAGATTTATTTATGTTTGCATTTTAATACCTGCTACTGATGTTGCACTTCTGTACTCTTAGTAGGCATTAGAAGTAAGTAGAAATATATCATTATTGCTTAAGGTCTGTGAGTATAAAATCAGTCATAAATGGTACTTTTATCTCTTGACGAATTTCTGCTTGCATTCTTAGAGTAATATACAGCTGATGTTGTTTATATGTTAATGTATGAATGAGTGGACTACCATTTGGCACTTTTTTACGGTGGAGTCATTGATTTGTGCTTAATACATGAATAACTGATTATGCGATATGCTGTTCACAACCGTTTTGCTTAACATTTTATGCAGGATGGTTCATCTTAATTGATTTATATTCTCATAATAGCTGAATAATATTCATTACCAGTTATTGTGTGAAATCTTTCTAGATCGCATAATGGAAAAAGTTCTATCCCGGGTTAGCGTAGATTAGATGTGTTGTTCTTGATAGATTAAAGTAGTATAAAATTCAGTCTCAGAGTTTAGAATTAGATTAGCTTAGAAATAATTCCATATTTTCATTATCATATTCTACACACACACACATCACCAAACTCTACACACACACACACCCCCTTAGAACGGGAAGCTGGTCCCGTTATCCCCAGTCGGACCCGCTACACCAAACGGGCACGGAGCCGCCAACCAGGTTCCCGACCGGGTGGGTATCCCCCTTGTTGTTGACCCGATTTCAGGGCCCTCAACATATTTGGCGCTAGAAGGAGGGCCCGAACTATGAATGGCACCTAAAGAAATATCTAAATACCATTCTGAGAGTAATACACCCTCATCAACTCCCTCGACTTCTCCAACACGGTTAAAACGGAATTTGAAGTCGCTCGAGTATCTACCACTGCTACATATTCGAATATATCAGACCAATCTATCATTGAACCCCCTGAAATTCAAAATTTGATTCGTAAACTCCAGGGATTCTCTATTTTTAACCAGAAGTCTGATAAATCCAAAAGCAGCGTGACTTCGCAGTACAACCCTGCTCATCCCCTTACCAGATTAAAGAGTGAAAAATTTGGTATACAACCAAGTGAACTCCCTCTTCCTACCAGGAAAAGAGCAAGGAAAACTCCACCAGAGTCTGACAGTAAGACTCCTTCATCCACTTCGTCCATATCAACTCCCTCACCGCGAAGTCAACCACCCACTCTTTCATTTCAACTCACTCCCCCATCTTCTACAAACCTTCCTCTTCAAACATCAAAGATCTTAATATCTTCATCTTCTCAGCATCAGGGATCATCTTCTGCACTTCCATTAACTAGCAGCTCAGCGATGGCCCAGTCTCCATGGAACAATCCTGGGGCGGTTTTAATGCTTCCACCCCTGAGCCCTATACCGGCCCATCCTGAGAAATGGCTGCCTAAATTCAATCCGGAAGCAGGAATGCTAGCCGAGGAACATATCAATAATTTCATGCTTTCTGTTAATCTCAATGGAGTCACTAACGAAGACGCTGTTGTCTGGCTTTTCCCTTATACAATGCAAGGAACAGCCGGGTCGTGGTACTTTTCGTTACCTTCCGAATCCATCACAAGCTGGGACATTTTTCAAAGTCAGTTCCTCACCAAGTTTGGTGATGACAGATCCACAGCGACATTGATCAATGACCTATCTAATCTTAAGGCTGAGGCTAGAGAACCCATTAAAGATTTTAACTTACGGTTCAATAAGATCCTCAACAAAATCCCCGCTGCTTCACAACCCAGCGAGGAAGTAAGATGTGAATGGTACATCACGGCTTTACCTCCAAACTTGGCTATCTTCGTAGATAGGGCAAACAAGACCACCTTAGTTGACAACTTGACAGAAGCGTTAGCAGTGGAAAAATGCGTGGTAGCCCTAGAAAAGAGATCTGCTATAGAAGAACGCAAATCTAAGAAGATCTTTTTCAAAGAAGACACCAAGAAGAAGCAAAAGAAAGACCCGGATTTGGAAGGATTACAAAAAGTGTTGAAAGCCATGTCCAATGAGATGATTGATATTAAGAAACAAGTAGCAGAGACTTCTTCGAAAAAGCCCTTTAGGACTTTTAAAAGAAATCCTCCCATGGAGGTAAAACCACCCAGTGTTGTCTCAAACGTTGAATCTGAAGAAGACGAAGAAGAAGAGAATACCACTGAAGGGCAGACCGACGAGGAAGAGGTCATAGAACTTCAAGGAATGTGGGACTTCATCCTCCCACAAGAAGAGGATCAAGAAGCATTTCCTGTTAGCACGAGAAGCAAAAATCAACTTGATCCTCCCCAAACTACCCCAAAACAAAAGGGCGCAAGCCCTGCAACAAAAGAAAAGGTCGCAACAAAAAAGACAACTGCTAAAGCGACCCAGCTTAGCCCAGTCCAATCTGATCAAACGCCTCCATCAAGAACACTAATAGTGTCGGATGAAATGGAGTATAACATCATTGATGACATGAAGAAGACTAGGGCTAATATCACTCTGTATGAATTGAGTAAATTGAAACACCAGCAGAAAATAATGATGAAAGAATTACATGCTGTGCCTACTACATCTTTACCTACAGCTGTAGCTTCCCACAATCTGGGAAGGCCTCCAACCAACACGATCAATAAAATTGATCCAAATGACATCGCCTTGATTGGAGGAAGATCAAGATCTCATACCCCTCCTTTTCTTCTCACATATGAAATCTTCAACAAAAACGTGCACAATTGCTTGGTCGATTCTGGTGCTTCAACGAATATTTTACCCAGGTCAATATGTGCTAAATTGAATGTGCAACCTCAAAAATCCGCAATACGTATAGTTCAACTCGATCAATCCCAAGTCGAAGTGATTGGTGAACTTAATCAGGTGACCATAAGATTGTCGTCTAACCCAAAAGTGTGTCAGGTTATCGACATTCTAGTAGCTGATATCCCTGAGTTCTATGGTTTGATTCTTAGCAGGGATTGGTCGGAGAAACTCCACGGATATTTTTCAACCGATTGGTCGCACATGTGGTTACCATACGATGGTAAACCAAATCAGATAAAGGTTGAACGAGAGTTGCACCAAAAATACATAGTGACAGAACTGGAAGGAGAAAATGAAGCCATAACGTACAATAGCAGCATTGTAGGCAATTACGCAATAGATTCTTTCCTAGGTAATTTCAATGCTCATATTTCACCATACTTAGAGAATTCAATTTTATCCCAAGTTGAAAATTTCTCCCAAACTGATGACTCAAAATGTTTTAGTTTTTTAGATAATTCTGTAAATACATCTTTATTTTGGAAATTATATTTTGACGGATCTAAATCCAATGAGGGGGCAGGAGCAGGATGCGTTCTGATTAACCCAGACGGGAACAAGATTATGCTCACATGCAGACTTGAGTTCGATTGCACGAACAACACAGCGGAATACGAAGCCTTGGTTCAAGGCCTATACAAAGCAATCGGATTGAACGTTAAGTATCTTCAAGTCTTTGGAGATTCGGATATCGTCGTAAAACAGGTATGTAACACCATACATTGCCTGTCAAGTCATTTAAAGCATTATCAATCATTAGTTCAAGATCTCACTGCGCATTTCGTAGCATTCAACATCTTGTCAATTCCAAGAATTCAAAACGCGAGCGCAGACCTGTTAGCTAATGTAGCCTCTAGACTTATCCCTTCCGAAGATTTTAGTCCTGATAGGTTTTCAATAGAATTAATCTTTAGACCATCCATCCCTGACAATATCACCAATTGGAGAGTGTTCAATGACGATCCTGACATCGTAAATTTCCTTACTTCTGAAGGATCCTACTCAAATCAGATAATCGACGAAGACCATCATGATCACCAAATACAACAAAATGGCTCTGACAATGCTATACCGAAATCAGTGGTCAAATCAGAAGATTTATATGATTTGAAAAGTCAGTTTAAAAGGTCTGCCAATGCTAAACTTTGCAGTTCTACCCTGAACTATGAATTAGTAAACCTAGGAACCGATCAGAAGCCACAAAACGTTAACCTAGGTCACGACCTAGCTCCTGAAGAGAAATCAGCATATATCCGTCTTCTGAGACAATACAAGAACGTTTTTGCCTGGAATTACGATGAGCTAAAGACATACAACACTTCTATCATTCAACATGTTATCCCTATGATTGACAATGAAAAACCTGTCCAGCAGAAGCTCAGAAAAATACACCCTAACCTAGAAAATCAGATAAAAACTGAGCTTAATAAGTTGTTGAGAGCCAGAATAATCTTCCCCGTCAGGCATTCTAAATGGGTATCCAATATGGTGCCCGTTAGGAAGAAAAACGGAGACATTAGAATCTGTATCGATTTCCGAAATCTCAACAAAGCCTGTCAGAAAGATAACTTTCCCCTCCCACCTATGGAGCAAATATTACAGGCAGTAGCAGGCTCAGAATTAATGTCATTCCTGGATGGATTTTCAGGATACAATCAAGTACTGGTGCATCCCGATGATCAGTTAAAGACTACGTTCCGAACCAAATGGGGCACTTATGCATATCGGAAGATGCCATTTGGTCTGATCAATGCCGGAGCTACCTTTCAGAGAGCCATGGACATCGCGTTTAAAGGGTTAGTCAATAAATCAGTAGTGATTTACCTGGATGATATAACAGTGTACTCCAAAAAACGAAACAACCATCTCAAAGATTTGAAGCAAATCTTTCAAAGATGCTTGAGGTATGGGATTTCGCTCAACCCAAAGAAATCTTTCTTTTCATTAAGCGAAAGGAAATTGCTCGGATTCATAGTGTCGAAATCTGGTATTCACATAGAACCCGACAGAATCAAGGAAATTTCTGAAATATCCATACCTCATAACAAGAAAGCCATGCAATCCTTCCTTGGATAGATCAATTTTGTCAAAAGATTTGTCCCGGATTTTTCACGTATTATTTCTCCCTTACAAAATATGATAAAAAAGAATTCAAATTTCAAATGGGGTCTAGATGAGCACGAAGCATTCAAATTAATCAAACAAGCTATCATCAATGCTCCATCTTTGGCCACCCCAAATTTTTCAGAATCTTTTACCTTATACACTTTTGCCTCAGAGAAATCCTATGCCGCGATTTTGACCCAAGCAAATCAAGAGAAAGCGGAAGCTCCAATCGCATTCTTTAGCTCGAACTTACAAGGTGCTGAAATTAATTACTCAGACGTAGAGAAACAAGCATATGCTGTTTTCAAAGCGATCAAATATTTCAGACCTTTCTTGCTTAAAGCCCACACTAAAGTCATAGTACCGTTTCCGGCGGTAAGAAACCTTTTGGTGCAGAAAGACGTGGGCGAAAAGAGAGCTAATTGGATTACCTCTTTACAAGAATATGATCTTGAAATCAAACCAGCAAACATCGTAAGAGGTCAAGGCTTCTGCAAGATGTTAGCCGGAGCATCGCAAATCCCGGAGAACTCATCTGAAGAGGTACAAGCGTATGAGGTAAGCCTAAACGATGCAGAATCATCATATGCTGACACCATTTATTTTCTTAAGAATGGGTATGCTCCATCACGTCTGGATCATACCAAGAAAAGAGCTCTGAGATTAAAAGCTAAACAATACCAGCTCATAAATGATGTCTTGTTTAAAAGGAATTACGATTCTGTGCTTCTTAGGTGTCTTGAGAAAACTGAAGCCGAAAAGGTTTTGCAGGAACTCCACGATGGACCAGCAGGTGGACACTATGCCGGAGATGCGACTGCACATAAAATCTTGCGTGCAGGATATTATTGGCCCACGCTGTTCAAAGACTCATACAATCACGTAAGGAAATGCCAAGTCTGCCATACTGCTGCAGGAAAACAAAGGAAACCGTCCATGCCGCTACAACCAGTCAACATCGACCAACCATTCAGTCAATGGGGCTTGGACATAATAGGTGAGATCGTTCCTCACTCTTCTAAGCAGCATAAGTATATCCTTACGGCAACTGATTATTTTACCAAATGGGTAGAAGCAGTTCCTCTCAAGACAGTTCATTCTGAAAATATTATTGAATTCATAGATCAATTTATCATCACTAGGTTTGGATTGCCAACAGCATTAATGTTTGATAACGCTTCATATTTTTCTGGAAATACTATGATTGAGTTTGCGCTTAAAAGAGGTTTCAAACTGAAATATTCTGCCAACTACTATCCGCAAGGTAATGGATTGGCTGAATCAACAAACAAGAACCTAATCAGAATTATCAAAAGAACAGTCGACCAAAACCAAAAGAATTGGCACAAAGCGCTGGTAAATGCTTTATGGGCTGATAGAATCACAAAGAAAGCTTCAATGGGCACTTCTCCCTTTAATTTAGTTTATGGGAGAGAAGTGGTTCTTCCGACTCACCTAGTCATTCCCTCTTTGTCTTTAGTGCAATATATCGATGAAGTATCTACTTCCTCTTTACAATTAAGACAAATGGAAATAATCAAACTAGAAGAGCAAAGAGAACAAGCTAGGAAAACCCATGCTCATCACCAAGCGCTAATAAAATCTTCTTTTGACTCAAGCATCATAACTAGAAAAAGCTTTCAGATGGGTGATTTAGTTTTGAAATGGGATAAGGCTCATGAAGAAAAGGGCAAACATACGAAATTTCAAAAGCTGTGGCTTGGCCCTTTTCAGATTGTAGAAGTCCTAGGCCCGTCTACATTCGTGTTGCAAGATCTGGCAGGTAGGAGAGATTCTTTACCTGTCAATGGATTGATTCTTAAATTATATTTTCCATAGAAGAGAATTCTTCTAATTTTTGTAGGATAGATTTAGTTTTTAGTTTTTATTTTGTTTTGTTTTTCTCTTGTTATGAATAAAACCCGTTGTAATTGATCATTTAAAAAGGATTCATGAAAGAGCACGCCAATTCTCTATCAGATTTTGATTTCGCTTGTACAAATAGCAAATTTTTTTTTGAAAATCTGAATTTTATTATTGACAAATAGAGTTAACTTCACTTTGATTACGATACTCGTTTCAACCTCTAAAAAACTTTGACAAAAGCAACCTTTGGTAAAAGAATTGTTTTGTATCAGCACCATGAAAGGTATCATCAATAATAAAATAAGCATTCTCTGCAAAGCTGTTGTTTTCAAAAACTCTATTATTGTCGTCCAGAGCTTTCTTAAGGAAAAACAATGACTTCCTCCCTGCTAAAAGGAAATTACAGCATTCAGAGAAACAATCCAAGCAAAACACTATATCTCAAAGAATAAGAGGTCTCATCACGAGCCGGCTTATCATGATCACAGATATTATTACTTGCTGACTTTGCCAATACTGTCTATCAAAACAGGGCAACGACTTAAGATTGTTGCAATCAAAAGACAAGAGGTCTCATCATGAGCCGGCTTGTTCAACAAAAGTGTAAATCAAGTGAATGACTGTGTCATAATTTGGCCACCAAACCAAGACATTGTTCTTTAGAGAATTAAAAAAGGAAAAGTGTGTCAAAAAGGATTTTTCTCTGGAATGTTGCGAGTAACCTCAAGCAGGAAAAAGGATCATTGCTGGATAACATGGTAACCCTGTCGAGGCTATGGACGCTTGCGGGCAGCAGAGGCTCTACCTACGACAAATGAGCATACTTTTAAGCCAGTACGCAGAGAAGACCTTATTTTATCTTTAATCAAGACCAAGTAATGTCTGGTGCGAATGCAAGAAAAAACCTGAGGAAGCAAGTAATTGGGATATGAAAAGGGTTGAGACAAAATATCGTTGACAAGGTGAGGGGTAAGCTACTCTATCTGTCCATAACAAAATTTAGACATATAAAATTTTTGTTGTTTCGGAAGTGAACGGTCAATAGAAATGCAGAGATAACTAGTTCTTCACAGTGAATCGCCATTGTTGTGGTCACCAACAACCCCCCTCTTTGTTTGATATTAGTAATAACATCAAGCAAAGGGGGACCCTTAACCAAAAATCCAAAAAATATTTTTGTTTGAAAAATCTTTTGTATTAACTCCCTAAGAAGCTATATCGCGTCGCAAAGGAAAAAAGGAGCGCTTTCCCAAAGCGCATAAATACACTGAGGAGGAGCGACGCGAGAACTCATCGCATCGCGTGCATTAAAAGCGCTCAAAAAGGGAAAACCTAAAGAATCGCCGACGACCGATATGCAACGTCGCTCGTCGCAATGTCGCATAAAGCAGCACAGAGTGACAAAGCGAAAAACTTGCGACCTTGCGATATTGCGATATTGCGATCTGCGACCATGCAAAGCTGCGACCTGCGATCTATGGTGTGCGACAAATGAGACTATCAATTGCTGCGATGCCACCTATTTACATCGCAATCTTCGATGCTGCGATGCAAATCACAGAAGCCATTCGTCGTAGGCATTCCTCGGCATGATCTGTGAGCCCAAAATTAGGCACGCACCTTACGGGAAATTAATGATTGTACGCCTGTGTATCCAAAGATGATTATGTTGCATTTTTCGAAGAGTCAAGTCATAATGGGTGACATGATTATGCATTTATTAGAACTTAATGCTTTCATGTCAATCTTTTCTTCTGTCTCTTTTCATTTACGTGAACTATAAGTCAGCAACTGATATAAATCTATATGCAGGAAACATCTAAGGAAAAGCGCCAGAGCTAGAAGAACAGAGAGGAGATGACTTCGCAGATGGATACCGCATACAGAAGGGCCGCGGATTCTAGAGTATCACTCAACAAATGCTGATGGAAATAGGCTATCCAGGACTCAGAGTCAAAGGCGCACAAAAGCAAAGCGTTTATGAAAGATCCTGAGTCCCAAATTGGGTAAAGCAAAAAGAAAAACGCTTAAGGGGAAAGACGTCTCAGAAAAGCCCGGAACAAAGAAAGGAAACAAGTTTCAATTGAGAAAATTGTTCAGGCAACAAAATCCCCAGCTCATTGAGTCATTCGCACGGCCGGAAACCGAAATAGCAACAGCACAATCAATTTGAAAGAAATCTGAGTTGTACTAAGTACACACGCCGTGAAGACACTCCTCCAGAAGAACACTTTCAAAAATATCTTCTAGTTTGTCAGAAAGAGGTGCCAGCTCTTGTTATTTCTAATTTTCAAGCTTGAACAAAAGGAAAGGACAAGCAGCCGACTCTTTCACGGCGAACAGCGCATCGCTTATAGCACTAAGGAGCAGATATAGAAATGGTTAGAAATTAGATTCAGTTTTTAGAAATAAATTTGTTTTAGTAAAAGGGCGGTCATTTGAAGCCGTTCCCTAAATTTGTGTAATTAAAATTAGCGGTTAGTAGTATTTAACCCTTCTCGTTGCATTGGAGAAGGGTCCGGAAATTTGTCAAAAAACTTGTCCTCAGAACATGCACTTTTGCACCCTCGGAGGGGGTTTTTGATGAATGGACGGATCGAGATTTATTTATGTTTGCATTTTAATACCTGCTACTGATGTTGCACTTCTGTACTCTTAGTAGGCATTAGAAGTAAGTAGAAATAGATCGTTATTGCTTAAGGTCTGTGAGTATAAAATCAGTCCTAAATGGTACTTTTATCTCTTGACGAATTTCTGCTTGCATTCTTAGAGTAATATACAGCTGATGTTGTTTATATGTTAATGTATGAATGAGTGGACTACCATTTGGCACTTTTGTACGGTGGAGTCATTGATTTGTGCTTAATACATGAATAACTGATTATGCGATATGCTGTTCACAACCATTTTGCTTAACATTTTATGCAGGATGGTTCATCTTAATTGATTTATATTCTCATAATAGCTGAATAATCTTCATTACCAGTTATTGTGTGAAATCTTTCTAGATCGCATAATGGAAAAAGTTCTATCCCGGGTTAGCGTAGATTAGATGTGTTGTTCTTGATAGATTAAAGTAGTATAAAATTCAGTCTCAGAGTTTAGAATTAGATTAGCTTAGAAATAATTCCATATTTTCATTATCATATTCTACACACACACACATCACCAAACTCTACACACACACACCCCCTTAGAACGGGAAGCTGGTCCCGTTATCCCCAGTCGGACCCGCTACACCAAACGGGCACGGAGCCGCCAACCAGGTTCCCGACCGGGTCGGTATCCCCCTTGTTATTGACCCAATTTCAGGGCCCTCAACAGAGACATAGAAGTGGGAGTGGCTACCCCACTAGCATGTGTTATGGAGGTGTCAATGTTGAATCCTCCCAATACATTTGAGGTAGTGAGAGTAAGTATTCCCATAGTAGATGGCCCACTAATGTTTTATATCATATGTGAACTACTAAAAAAGGAAAAAGGGCCATGCAAAGGTGGTTCACCCACCTTGATAAGCCAAAATATGAAGGATTTTTCAAATAAGGATTAAAATTAAGTAGGATATTTTTTTATGACTTCAATAAATAAGTGTTCAACCTCCTCTAAAGTTGTCAAAGTATCCCTTAGAACAATGTGTGTGTTGTCCATTGTGGATAGTCATTGCTTGATGGCCATGAATTCATCTATCTTTGTATGAAACCCTCATCACCTATGAAAGTAATGAATATCATGTTTAGCCACTATTAAAGTTGTGTTTTAATAAAAGAAAACACAAAGTAAGGAAAGTTAGACACAAGTAAACATAGAGCACACCCAAATAATCTAAAAAATAAAATAAATAAGAGATTCGTTCCAAAATCTAGCTTAGTATTATCAAAGCCATGAATGATTAATGAAGGTGTGAGAGACAACTATGATAACTTTGCTGCAACAATTAACCAAGGTGTGAGAGACAATTATGATAACCCTGATGCAACAATCACCCAAGGTGCAAGAACCCTCATGAAGATGGGTACCCTTTAGAAGATTTGAAATGAAGATAATGCATTTGTTGTAGGTACCATAAGCATTGTCCACTTGCAGTCACCTATGTGATACACTAGGAGAAGCCACTAAATCTGCCACTTCACAATTGGTGGCTATGAGAATAGTTGTGAGTCAAGTCTATGCATATGGTAGTGAATACATGATAATTTCTTTAGCCTAAAGCTCTAAAGAGAAGTGGTTGTTATAAAATATTTTGAGACCCTTTCGTCAATGATGCATATTGAAGCCTTAATCCGTGATTCCTTTGCACATGCGAGCCTCATTAGCCCTTAGAACTTTTTTAAAAATGATTTCTAGCTTGCATACATGTTTGTTATTCCAACAACTTGCATATACGTGCATGTTACACTTTGAAAACTCATGTAAATATGCGCTTATACCTTCAAAAAAGCATGTATACCTTCAAAATGCATTAGAAATATTCAATATGTGCACAATAGTGATTTTTCGACAGGGGTTACCAACTTGTCCTCGTTATTCACCTCTTGCAACTAGTAGAAAACTAGCCCAACCAACTTCCAAATGTATTTAAGTAAGCCCGAAGGGGAATCATGGGGGAGAAACCTTAGGCTAATAGTTTAATGCCAATATATGCAAATGAGATTTGACTCCTAAGTTTTTAAGAATACTTTTTGGTAGGAAATCCTTGTTTCCTATGTTATCATCCCCTCCCATTTGACTTTGACAAAAGATATTATGTTTCTATAATTCAAGTGTTGTGAGAGTTTGATTAAGAATATTGTTTTGGGTTCCTAGGGGGAGGAGTGTTTTATGGCCCTGAGGAAATTAAAGTTGTATAGTATTCGTGGGGCTTAGGATGCTTGACAAATAACCAAGATGAATCGTATGCCCTATGCCAGGGGATTTATTTAGCCAAATAAAATTGGGTACCTTCTCTCAATGTTTTCAGAGACTCCCTCCTTATTTGGCATTTGGTGAAGGGCTCTTATCCTAGGCACAAAACATTAGAAAGTCTTATGAAAATAATTAGGAAAACAATGGAAGGGTTCTCTTCAATAGCATATTGCAATGCTCCATGTGATCTCAATAAAGATGTGGACTTTTGGGCTTGTTATCACTCAGGTTGTCCTTAAAGCTCCTTAAAGGATACGGCCGAGGTAACCACAAACCAATCTTTGGACTGCAGGTCCTAGCCTACCAGCAGTCAGAGAGGGCTCTCTCTTTATGATTTAGCTTTATTGATGATGATTTTAGGCTAGTTATTGAGTTCAAGGGGTTTTGTTTGATTTTGGTGGGATGGATGAGGCTTCCAAATAGAGAGGTAAGTATAGTGTGAGAGTTTCAAACCATTGGGCATGGAGTCAGGGAGTGGGACTGCTGGTGCGTTTTCTTGGTCATAAGAGGAATATGGAGCAAGATAGCTACACATGAAACAATTTTCAAGCTAAATGGAGATGGATTGAATGCTAAGAAAAGAGAGGCAATTAAGAATCTCTCTTTCAGCTTAACAGAGGGAGGGTGAATGAGCTCTATCTAGGAGCAATAAAGAATCCCTAGATAACCGTCAAACATGAATGAAACAGAGCAAATACGAGCCATGAGGAATTCATATTTATGCCTGAGTCAGAAGAAAACATATAGAAGTCACAGAAACTGAGCATAGAGTGCAGCCATGCAAATTCTAAGCTAATCTTTCTTTCTGTAACTTAGATGGTGATATATGTATGATAAAAACATGTATGAAATTTAAAACAGAGATAAGAACCACTTATTGGATCATGTTGCAGCACAAGAATTCCATATTCATTCTTCGGAACGGTAACAACACATCAGACAGTCCATCCTCCAAGCTTTTCAACAGTCTTTGATTAAAGAAAACGTTATCAGATATACAGAGCGAGTCTCTCTTGGGGCAACTCAACCAACCAACCCTTTAAACAATGCATCAAGGTGGTTTATATAGGGAAAATATCTAACAATATTCATTACAGCAGATCTTAAACAGATCTGAGGGAAATGAGTTTTTTAATCTAATCTTGTCGTGAAATAAATGCAAGAAGATATCTAGGCGCCGCACTCGGTAGCTGCGTTAAAAATATGATTTGAAATCTGTCCTTATGGCTCTGTGCGTTTCATTTAGCCATAACTGTGCTTTGGGATTTGATCCCCTACTCTAGAGTGGATTTGATGTGTGTTAACTGTGATCTGAGAGCCTTTAAATGGCTGTACCGCTTTCTTTGATTTTGTTTGGGGGATTTTAATGTTCGCCCGCTTCGAACTGATACTCTTTAATTTAATCCAGGCTTCATCTTTCCTCTGATACTCTTTAACACTTGAATCGGGTCATTTTCTCTCCCTCGGCGTGTTTGAAACCGTCAAATCGCCCCTTTTCTGCCCTTTCAAGGCAAGAATGGCTGCTGCAAATGATTTCCGTGGCTTCTGGAATGCTACTGGCGCTGGCCGATGTGAATAGGAATCATAAATGAAGAAATCCTGTTAAAACTGTGAATTTTCGGGCCTCTTGGAAGCCGAACGATATGAGGCTTTCCATTTTGGTCATTTTTCCTTAGCGATGCGCGATTAGCGCTAAGCGCTAATCGCGCATCGAAAACTGCCTCAGATTTTCATTTCGGGCTCTCTTTGCTGCGATTTGTGCCCTTCGCGCCTTCCTTTAGTGATGACGTCGGCATGACGTCAGTATGACGTCAACAGGGGGTCCCAGTACGGTAGTGACGTGGCAGGATGACGTGGCAGTACGGCGGGGTTTTAACTCGAAGATCGACAATCGACAGGGACAGAGGACAATGGTTTTTATATATATGATGCGATGGGGGCGATTGCGATTTCGGAAAGGCGATATGGCATGTGGCGGTGTGATAATGAAAAATTACGGAAATGTATGGATTGTGATGCGATATACTTTCGGATGCGACAGAAATATCGCATCGGCGGACGAGAGGCGGCATATGTATATAGGTAAAAAACCTTGCGACTGCCGATCAAGAAATCGCATCGGCGAAGCGATTTCGGGAGAGTATAAAAGGGCGGGCCGATGAATGAATGATGCGACCTCCGACAGCGATATCGCGTCGGAGGAGAGGAAGACTTATCGAAGGGGAGTTAATGCGATCGGAAAGGGCCTTTTAAAGCTTTGGAAGGGTTCTTGATGCATCGGAGTGAGTCCAATGGCATCTGAAAGGGGTTTTTTGTGTTTTGGAAGGAGTCCAAACGCTTTAAAAAGATGGTTTTTTGAGCGAAATGAGGGTTCTTACTAAGTTTCAAGTAAACTTAGTAATTCCCAAGCGATACTTATGGTTATATTTCAACCAGAGGAAGGGATAAGTATATAGGGGAATTATTGACATAGTTTTAGTAGGGGGAGGGGAAAAAGATAAGGAGTTACATAATAAAGTTAGCAGTTAATATGAAATGTGATGAGAGAGCGCTAAGTATGCAATCTTAGGCTATTAAGGGGAAAATGACTCGTATAAGAAATATAAGCATCCTTAAGCAAAGCAGATCTTTACTTAGGCAATGATATGGCAAATGATGAAACCTAAGAGAAATCAAGCAGATCTTGACCTCTTTGGGGAGGTTAGTAAATGATTTGGGGAATAAGAAGAAGGGGGATCCAGTCATGCTTCGCTTGAAGTCCTCTAAGGGAAAATTGCATTGCATTTGTGATCTGAAAAAGGTATAACACTTGAAAGCATGAAGTGGATCACACAGCTTGATTCTGCAACCACAAAACTACTTACCCAGCCTACTTGCCTAACATTTTCTCTTCTTTGGTTTGGGTGCACTTGAACTAGCATGCCCAGCTTTTCATTCTTTTCTTCTTGCTGTCCTCCTATCTACATCTACACTTATTTCATCTAGGGGCTCAGATTAAGCAGTTGAGTATCCTTGTTTCTCTACCTATCTACAAATCTGCCAAGATTAAGTTGTTTGGGCGGATGCTGATTCTCTATATTCTACAACAGGAAATTGAAACCTAGGGAGACCAAGATTAAGCTGTTTGGCCCTCCCTTAACTGAAAAAAATCATCAAAAGGGAACATAGCAGTGGCATTTAGACTGGCACACTCTCATGGACACTTCTCTGGCCTCTGTAGCAAATATGGAGCGTTGCAGCATGCATAGTATGACATATTTGGCATGTAAAAATGTCGATCATGAAAGATGAATACCTGCTGTAGCAGGAGGCTAACAGGGCTAATGAAGGGTGTAAATTAAGATGGGGAGATTTAAAAATCAATGATCGAATTAGGCCTCTCATATTATTTAGAGCTAGATGGTCTAGCATTACAAAGTTATGAGGTATTGCATTAGCAATCAATAATAGTATGACATATAAATTTACTTTTTTGGTGGGTTAGTTTTGTAAGGATATACCTACAAAACCCCATTTTTTATTGTCCAAGGGAGTCCCTCTTGAAAAATTTGTAGTTTTTCTAGAAGAGAGGGCTCAAGATTTTTTTTAAGATATGCATATTTTAAAACATAATGGAAAATGAGAAACAATGTCATCTTTATTATGGTAGGAATATGATACATCCAATGAAGGGCCCTCAAATCTTATTAGTTTCTCCCATTGAAGGCCCCACAAATTGTGCCCCATAAGTTCAATGTTCATGAGAAAATGAAATGAGAGTGAACTTGTTTCTATCATTTATTTCTAAAATTCATACATATTGCAACACAAATCCAATGTTCACACATTCTTTCCCAATATATGTGTATTTATGTCACAATTGAGTTGAGCTTACATCACAGCGTGATACAAAGGATTCATTTATGTCCCTAGGTATATGATTTCATTATTGGGTCAATATAATTTTTTCCATGGAGCTCCTAAGTAAAATAATAAAATAAGATTATGAATTCTCAATGAGAGAAATAAAACTATTTTTTTAATTTCATTTTCAATGTATCTTCTTATGGGTTTAATCAAATTTCAAGTGTAGATATTGGATGTAGAATTAAATTCAACATGTAATGAGTACTCACTCTAATTACTTTTGATAGACTCATAGTGAGATAAAATAAAAATATATGAAAAGATATGTTTCTTGAAAACAAACATTTTTCATTTATTGTCAATTCATCTCATTATGGGTCTACCAAAAGTCTGCAGAGTGGGTACTCATTGAATGTGGAATTTAATTTTGTATCCAATAAATTCTTGCACTTTGAATTTGAGTGAAAATGCACAGATATAAGTCAAACATACAAAAACAAAGGTAATTTTCTTTTATTTACTCCAAAACTATTTACTCATATGGTTGGCATCACCATTTTGTATCCTATTGATTCTTTCAATGTTGAAGTTGACAACACATTTTTTGTTTATAGGTTCTTCTTTTTTTTCTGTAAAGTTTTTATAATAATAATAAAAATAACATTGTGTATAATTATTAACACAAATATGGAGTTAGATGTGCAGATAGAGTATACGTTGAGTATTTTAGAAATATAAACAACCAAAAACACAATGAATTAAAAAACTAATAACATCAAATCTAAAGCAATAGGACCTTAATATGAAAAGTACATGAAGTAAAAAAAAAAATGTTTCTAATTTAAGAGGAACTTTAACATAATAGAAGAAAGTTAGACATTGATATGCAAATGGGAAATGGACTAATTTTTTTTTATAGAAAATTAATATGTAAAATAGAGAACGCAAATACTTAGGGCAGTAGTCTAAAAGGAACATTAATATAATAGAAGAAACTTAAAAGAAAAAAATCAAGGAAAATGTAGCTTTCAAAAAATACATTATTTTCATGTATTTCCACTTCATCTCATTTTGGTTCTATCAAAAGTATGTTGAGTGGGTACTCATTAGATGTGGAATTTAATTTGTATTCAATGAGTGCCTACACTTGAAATTTGAGTAGACATGTAAGGAGATAAATGAGGCATATGATAAGAAAAAGTAGTTTCTTTATTTCGACCATAACCATTTATCTTTATGGTTGACATAATCATCATGCATGTTATCAACTCATTTAAAGTTGAGATTGATAGCACATTTTTTAAAGCTCATTTTACCTAAAAATTTCTCTAATGGTAATATTCATAGTGCTTACAATAACAAGAATTATACAATTAGCACAAAATTATAGCTAGATGTGCATCTAGAGAATATTCATATGGGTCAAATATTTTTAGTAAATTTACAAATGTCTAAAAAACACAATAAACTAAAAAACCAATAGCACTAGATTTAAAAGAATAAGACTTTTATATCAAAAGCATTAAGTAAAAACTTAGGTGTTATAGGGAAAAGTACCTTAAAGCTAAGTAATGAAACCCTCACTTAGTTGGTGAGGCTTGATGATAGATGTAGGGATAGATAACATATTTATTTCTCCTAAGATTGACAAGTTTAAAAATTAGAGAGAGAAGGAACATGGAAAAAATCTTATTCCAAATGGCTATTTAAGGTATCCAATGACTTTTGCTTGATCTCATTCTAACTCGAGTACTTCACTAATTAACCTACAAAATCATCCAACAAGAAACACCTTCCTCAATCCTCGTCAAACAATATATAACTTGCATGAAAAATATATTAATATAATAACTAAAGCTAATTAGAATGACAAAAAACCTGATCCAACCAGATCCGCAAAAAAAGAGACTTTTTTTTAGCGAGGTAGGGAGGTGGGAGGGTGGAGAAGTTAAATCTATACTAATTAAAAGAGAGTTACAACATGAATGATTACCTTGACATTTTGTATTGTACTCCTATCTCTAAGACCGAAAGTCCTCCTCAAACACAATTACACATTTGTCAAACAAGCATGATTGATACCTATATCATAGCAATATAGTCAAGTGAATGGTTAATATACACTCACATAATATCTTGTCACACTAATGATAATGTCAAACACTTAATAGTGGTATCCAACTCACGACGAAGGATTCTAACTATAATTTGATAGCACAAGGATGCTTCAAAATAGAATCCCATCCCTTATCTTTGGCTCTCATACTTGTAGATTCTTAAGGAGAGAATAAAGGGATACACAGATTGTATGTTGTGAACTTATTAGCCATGCCCAATACCACGTGAGATTTTTTTCTTTTACCAACTCAAATCATTTCATATTTCTCCATGAGTTTGTATTTTCTAAAGCTTTATGGGGTAGCCACAAGTTTTATATGGGAAAACTACAACCTATCACATTTGATCTATGGGAAATTTGTTACTAACTACTCTTTTACTTGGAAAAAGCATGACCTTAATTTCCCTTGGATAATCAAGACTTTTGTGAGAAAATTCATCTTGATTCAATACTATGTTTTGGATGACTACATCTATCTTGGTCTATCGTGCTAAATAGTTCACAAGGGAGTAAATTGAACTATCACCTTGTTGTTCAGCAAAATTGTCCTATTTTTAACCTCTATCTTACCTCAAACACACTACCTAAGCCACTGTTTTAACCTTGGAGCCCATTTATTCCTGCATTTCTTTCATGGTTTTCGTATTAAGGGTTATATACAAACTTAATTATTAATTAAATAGATTTAATATCCTATTTTCCTTTGCAACTTATATCTTCTCTTTCCTAAGGTAATTCGATAAGGTGAACGTATTAATCAATGTGGAAGATGAGTTGGTGCAGGAATGATTCTCGTACTATCTGTCATTCTTGCACTTCTGAGGCAGTTGTCAACTTCAACTTGGCTCACCACTTATGGTCGAGACAGCTTGACAAACTACGTGAATTCTTTGCCAGAAGATTAGTCAACTTTGTTAGGCTCGAAGCGAAGTGGAATATGCAGGATGTGAAGAACAGGGCTTCGACCGAGAACCCTTGTTTAGTCTTTTTTTAACAGCCAAGAGGCCCAAGATATAAAAAAATAAAATAAAATAAAATAAATAAATAAAAAATAAAAAATAAAAAAAAAAAATTCTACTTTCTATTGTGGACTTGAGCTGAGAATGTATATTTAATAGGGTTTCTAGTGGAAGCTAGGTAGCGATACTCTGAGGAATTTTTGACATATACTGTGATATTTTTGTGTGTTGCCATATTTTCTGGGCTGGATCTGGGATCCATGATGTATATTTGCTACTTTTGAAGTTTAATACAAAGGACTGCGCCAGTTATGCATTTTCCTGTTCTAATATCTTTGTGATGTATTACTTGAGTACTTGAAGTTCTAGATCTCGTTGTAAGGAAACGAGCTGGCTGGCTAGGGCCCATCCAAACCAGCTCATTCTCCCTTTTTCGTGAGGTATTTTAAACTTATTTTTATGCAAGGTTTGAGCAGGTATATTTTGTTCTTTCATAGTTAACATGATTTGACTTCTTCATAAGTTGTGTGATTCGGATCCAAAGTGTGTAGGCTTGGGTGTGTTTATTTCCTGCATTTCATGTTAACCCTGCTTTCCTTTGATGCATGTTTAATTTCCTTTCTGCAAAAGGAGTGTGTTTTAGTTACTTTCTCTAATGTGTTTTCATTTTTGCAAGTGAAGGTTTCTTAGTTTACTTCTGCAAGTCCTTTTATTTCTTGCAAGTACATTTGCTTTCTTCTGCAAATCGTGTTTTATTTCTTAGTGAAGTTTCCAAGCATTCTCAATATGAAAGTTCAGTTTAGAATTAATTTATCTTTATGAGCTTTAATGAAACACTGTTTGCATTATATAGATCTGTGCTTGGACTCGTTTCCCTTGTTGAAGAAAATCATTTTAACACTGGAATTATTGAAGGGACCTCTAAGCTAAAACTTCTATTTATAATAAGTGCAAATCTTATTTACATAATAACAGTCATCTCACAAAGAAGCCTACTTGTATTTGGATCAGATAGTTATTTTTCACATGCAAGAAGTTTCATGTTCTAGCAAGGATTTTTCTTTTACTTTTGAAGTACCTTTCATTTCTAAATGTATGATTAGTTAAGGAATATTTCTTTTATGAATGTTTATTTCCTCAACTCTGTTTTTCCTTGCAATTTATTCTTAGTTAACACCCTTTTCATTTTCTACAAGTGGTTTGGAAACCCAGTACAGGGACGTTGATTTCTTGGTACAGGAACCGATATCCTGGTATAGGAACCCAGAGCTCTTGTATGAAGGTCAAAATCTTTAGTGCATGCACAATACATACTTCCAGTGTAGGAACATCCCTTCAGTGCAGTAATGTCGTTCCAGTACAAGAACATCATTGCGGTGCAGGAACGATAGTTCAGTGCAGGAAGGAAAATCTTTAATGAAAAGAAATGTCCTTAACAGTTCAATTACTTATTTTTCCTACAACTGCACTGAAATTAGTCTCAGATATTTATATTTTATTGACCAGGATTGTTCATGATAATTTGAAGTTCCTTTAATTGAATTTCTGCAAAGTACTTTCTTTTTCATTCCAGCACCAAAATTCTCTTTGTATTATTTGTTGTGTGATCTTTTTTATTCTGCAAACTGTAATTAAGAAAGATAGGAACATATTTAATGAAGGTTCATATCATTTCTTGGCATTTCCTATGCTACGCCTCTAAGCTTACGTAGCCCCAGGTTGACAAATTAAGTGTTGAAGGAGTTTGTTGAACTGCAATTCCTGCACCCAACATTTTGGCGTCGTTGTCGGGGAGGTGTTTAAGATTGGTAAGAACTTTTTAATCTTTTTGCAGTAGGGTTAAGTATGCTATTATTTTTTCTACAGTGTGCTTCTATTGCATGAAAGATTTCTTAGTGTTGATCTTTTTATTTCGCAGGATTTGATTTGAGATTCTTTTTGCTTTTTTGTAATTTTAAAGTTTTGTCATTCTTTTGGTTAATTATCTTAAGATGAATGCCTAAAAAGGGTAGGGGTACAAAGCCCAATAAGGGCAAAAGAAACACTGATAAATCCAAATATTTTTCTTATTTTAGGCCTTCTTTTGCAGGTATAAAGTCCAAACAGACATAGACCCACCACGCAAGAACTGTCCACTTGGATTCTAAAAATAGTAGTTCGGGTGTGACAAAATCCAAAAAGGGGAAGAAGGAAACTAGTGGTGATCAAAATACTAATTTAAACCATAGTCAACCTTCTGATTATGTTAGGAGTGGTCCTATTGGAGGTATGAAAATGGAAGAAAATGAGGACCATGCTGAAGGAACTAGCGAGAATCAGGGAAACGAGGAACAATCCATCTTTGGGTTTCCAATCGTTAATTCAGGACAACTGCACAAATGAAGAATATTTCTCCATCAGATATTCCTCATTTCCATGGTAAGATACATGAGGATCAAGATTATTTTCTGTTTGAATTTGATATATTATGCAGAAGCTATGATCACTCTACAGATGCCCAGAAATTAAAGTTATTTCCTACAACTCTCAAGGATTCAGCCTTATGCTGGTTCATGGGATTAGGAGGAGATACTGTAAATCCTTGGGATCAAATAAAGAGAGTATTTTTGACGGAATATTAGGAATATTGTAAAACTAGAGAAATGTAGGACGACATCTTCACTATTATGCAAGGTGATGATGAGACCTTGGAAGATTATTTAGAGAGGTTTCTATACATCCTCCAAAGGAAAAAACATCAATTTGACATAAGTACTATTAGAACCTTGTTCTTACGTGGGTTTATTGAATATTCTAGACATAATTTGAATTTGTTAGGTCAAGGGGATATCACTCAAAAATATTTTGATCAAATTAGTGACTTGTGCTGGAAGCTCTCACGGAATCAATCTAGATCTAGTAGAGGAAGTCGAAGTAGAAATAATAAACTTGGATCCACCGATGCTATGATCATTGGTTTGGAACATAAAATGGAAAACATGAAAATTGAAATTATGAATACCATTAGCAAACAAATAGACTCTTTGAAATTTCAACAGAAATTGGTAGAAGAATAAGAGTCGTTGTCTATTTAATGTCCAAAGTGTAGGAAAAAACATATTTTAAGAGAATGTCCTATTGATGTTAAAGATGCTAATAAATTTGTAATTTGTGCAAGAAAACATGCTATCGAGGAGTGCCCTTCTATACCAGGACTAAAAGCAGCATTCAAAGGAGAGAAATCCGAAACTAGGCCATTGCATGCCATGGGAGCATGAAGAAATTGACCTCAGGTAGGTATATGTATGGTTCCTGAACCTCCACTACATTTTAATGGTTATAATGCATCACCATATTCCTACCATAATGCAAATCACTCTCAACCTTGGCAGTATGGGAATCACTTTCAATATGGACAACCTCCTCAACCTTGGCAATAAGGATGGAGGAGGTCAAATAATTCTCATTATTCCTATCTTGCACCTATGCAACCATATCCTACTGAATATACACCTTATCCCATGTCACAACCATCTTTACCCTCCTTACCTCAGCAAAGTCAACCAATGCCATCATTACCTTTACCACCACCCTTTCGACCACCCCAACTACCTACTCAACCGGTACGGAATCCTAATAATAAATAGGTACAATTGATTCATTCCATTGGATCGTTCCCTTCTCCCATTTATTAGACCTTTCTGGTTGGGATCCATGAGCTTCAATTGAGATCAAGAAGGGTAGTAAAACTAGAAAAACAAAAACAATCCATGGTGATTATCGAGGAGAGAAATGAGGAGGAAACTCCTGATTATTCGAAAGAAGATGTCACCATTCGACCCATTCCCACACATTCAGAGTTGCCATCTTCTTCAAAACAACCTCCCTATCCAGAGAGGCTAGTTATGGAGAAAAATGACCCCACTCCTGAGTCTAGTTTGGCTTCCAAGCTTAGGAATCTTTGCATAAAGGTCTCTTTGCTATAAGCTATTAAATATATCCCCATCTGTACAAAAATAATTAGGGAAATTTGTCTTAAGAAGCTAGAAAGGAAAAGAGTAGAAACTTAAACCATCCAGCTTGTTGGTAGAGAAACCGAGTTGATGACAAGATGTGCACATATGGAGAAATATATTGATCCTGGAAACCCGGTTGTTTATGTCCAGATAGGTGATATCCTTATCCCCAATGTGTTAATAGACCTAGGGGCGGCCATTAATGTTATGACTAGGCAAACCATGGATCAACTTAGGTTGACCCATATTCGTCCTACCCCTACTGTGCTTGAACTTGCAGACAGATCTAAAATCAAGCCAAAAGGTGTGTTGGATGATGTGGTTGTTTCAATTGATTCTTGGGAATACCCCATATATTTTATTGTGCTTCAGCCAAAAAATCTTGTTGGTGGACATCCCTTGATTTTGGGGCGACCATGGCTTGCCACAACTGATGCTTATATTGGATGTCACTCTAGTGATATGTATATTTCCCATGGAGACAATAGGAAGAAAGTCACCTTGTATCCACCTACTAGATCCATTCAAGAGCTCAGAGATACCTTATGGCTAGATTATGACAGTAGTGATGAGGAGACTTGATCTGTTTCTTTGATCCATCATCATACCGAGTCTACCCAGGAGGGTGAGTTACGAGACTTCTTGAACAATCTAGACACAATGCCAAATTTTGACATGCTTCATCAAATCTTTAGTCTATATTTTCAAGAAAGTTACAGTTCTCAACCTCCCTCATCACAGACTCTAGCAGAATCTTCCTGTACTCTTGAGCCCGAGACCACTCTTGTTGAGATTAGTCTAGGAAAATCTTTACACATCAGCTCAGACTTAGATTCATCCCAACAAGAGCAGCTTGTTAGTTTGTTGTGAGACCATCTTGATGCCTTTGCATGGAGTTATGAGGACATGAAAGGCATACCCCCTGAAACTTGTACTCACCATATTTATATTCAGGAAGGAACCCGACCTATTCGATAACCCCAAAGATGCATGAATCCTGCGCTAAGAGAAGTTGTGAAAGAAGAATTAGAAAAACTCTTAGATGCTAATTTTATTTATCCTATATTTGATATCCAATGGGCTCTCCATTGGTGATAGTCCCGAAAAAAGATGGGAGATCGTGCCTTTGCATTGATTACAAAGAATTGAATAAAGCCATTCTCAAGGACTACTTTCCCCTTCCTTTTATCGATCAGGTGCGACATACCCTTGCAGGTAAAAAGTACTTTTCATTTTTAGATGGCTTTAGCGGATATAACAAAATCCAAATCACACCTGAGGATCAGGATAAGACCACCTTCACATGCCCCTGGGGGACATTCACCTACCGAGTGCTTCCCTTTGGGTTGTGTAATGCCCCAACTACCTTTCAAAGGGAAGTGCTGGCTATTTTTGCTGACCTCAAGTGTGTAGAGATTTACATGGACGATTTTTCAGTATTTGGTAACTCATTCCAAGAAGCCCTCAAAAACTTAGAAAAAGTGATTTTCATTGTCAAGAAGCCCACCTTGCTTTGAGTGATAAAAAATGTAGATTGATGTGAAAAGAAGGGGTAGTTCTTGGTCATTTGATTTCTGACAAAGGTATCCAGGTAGACCCGACTAAAATAGAAGTTATTTTGCATCTTCCTGCACCCAAAACACAAAGGGAAGTGAGAGGATTCTTGGGACATGCAGGCTATTACCAGAGATTCATTGAGAACTTTTCTAGGATAGCTACCCCCCTTTTCTAATTATTAGCTAAGGATAGTGAGTTCTCTTGGTCCACAACTTGCCAACAGTCTTTTGAGACATTAAAGGAAAAGTTAGTACATGCACCAGTTTTGAGAGGGCCTAACTAGTCCCTTCCATTTCATATTTCCTCTTATGCCTCAGATACTGCTATTGGCACAGCTTTAGGACAAGAAGAGAACCAACAGTCCTATGCTATTTACTTCATCAGTAAAAACTTGTCACCTGCTGAGCTAAACTACACAGTAACTGAGAAGGAGTTTTTAGCAATAATTTTTGTTATTAATAAATTCAGACACTATATTATAAGATATGAAGTTTTTGTGCATAGTGACCATTCTGCTATAAAATATTTGATGAATAAACCATTGACTAGTGGTAGAGTGACCAAGTGGCTACTTTTGTTACAAGAATTTAATGTTACTATTATTGATAGACCAGGAAAATCTAATGTTGTAGCTGATTATCTTTCTAGATTGAATAATCCTGGTGAAGTAATTCATGTTGATGATGATTTCCCTGATGAAAATTGTTTTGTTGTGTCAACAAGATCCACGTGGTTTGATGACATAGCTAATTATTTAGTCACCAGAAAAAAACCACCTGACTTATCTGCTCATGAAAATTTGAATATCATACAAAAAAGTGCTTCATATTCTTGGATCCAAGGGGACCTCTTTTACATTGGACCAGATCTCATTATTCGTAAATGTGTAAGAGAGGAAGAAGTGTTTGACATTTTGAAATATTCCCATGATGAACCTCGTGGGGGCCATTTCACTGACAAGAGAACTACATATAAGATTTTACGAGTTGGCTATTTTTGGCCTTCGTTGTTTAAGGATGCCAAACAATATGTCAAGCGATGTGATAGCTGTCAGCGAATGGGTCAGCCTGTCCAAGCCAATGAAATGCATTTATGTCCTCAGCTTATGATTGAGCCTTTTGAAAAATGGGTTATTGATTTTGTAGGACCTATAAATCCAACATTTTAAATAAAAATCGTATTTTGGTTTGTACATATTTGTTACAAAATGGATAGAGGCTAAAGTTGTTTCCTTTGCTACCGAAAAAGTTGTTGAATTTTTTTTAATGAGATTTTTACTAGATTTGGTGTTCCTAGAGAGATTGTTACTGATAATGGACCGCAGTTTGTATCTAATCTGGTTCAGGGTATTATGGATCAATATAAAATTCAACACAGGAAATCTACGCTGTATTACCTATAAGCAAATGGCTAGGTGGAGTCTACCAATAAGGTGATCGAATCCATCCTTACCAAGACAATAAATCTGCATAGAAAGGATTGGGCCAGCAAATTGCTTGAAGCCTTATGGGCTTATCAAATCAATTGGAGGAATAGTTCAGGGCATACAGCATATAAGTTGGTATACAAAAAACAAGTCCTTTTGCCGGTTGAGTTCCAGATAATAAAAAAATTGAACAACAGTCCAATTGGGGTTAGACCTCTCAAAAGCACAACAACAACGACTATTTCAGCTAAGCGAGTTAGGTGAATTTTGAAGAGATGTTGTTCAACAAAATGTGTTAGTGCAACGATAGCATAGGAAGTGGCACGACAAGTTGATCAGAAAGAAGCAGTTCCAAATAGGTGATTGGGTACTCCTTTATGACTCTAAATTTAAACATTTTTAAGGAAAATTCCATACACATTGGATGGGACCTTGTGAAGTGGTTAAATTTTTTGAGAAGGGGGTTGTAGAAATTAAAACTATTGATTGGCAAGAGTTGGTATTCCTTGTGAATGGGCATAGACTTGAAGTATACTTTCAGCCTCTCACAAAGGATGTTTTCATGCAGCAAGTGTAGCAGCAGTCTAAACTAAGGATGGTAGGTGGTTGTGCCAACCTATTACAAATTTGATTCTTTATTTTCCAGAAATAAAAAATAAAAGAAAAATAAAATCCAAAAAAAATGACAACAATTAAAAAGAAAAAAAAATCGTTTGCCTATGTTTGTGAAAATCAGTTTACTAACATGATCACAGAAGGATCATCCTGAAAACCAGCATGCTGGCAGGAGGATCAAATTTTAATAAAATGAGATTGTTGCTTGATCTTTATATGTGCTAACTGTCACCGAGAAGAAGTAGGTTTTTAAGTGTAGGAATCGAGCCCTTATCCAAGTTTGGGACAGCTGACATGGAAATTTTTATGCAAGAAATACTCAATTCTCACTACAATTATTTTTTGTTCAGCACTATTTAGGCAGATTTTGAGGTGAAACTCTACCCTTCTTCTATTCCTTTTTGTGAATGTCCCTATATAATTATTCTTTTATGTCCTATTGAGATTGACCATCCCTTTCTTCAAAAGAGATTGCCCTTATGTGATTTCGTTTTTCCCTCTTTTCCCTGAATTTTTTTCCCTATCCCTTTTTCTGTATATCCCTCTTGGATTGGTCTCACTCTTGAATTCCCTGATTGATCTCCTTCCCATTCTAAAAATTTACCCCTTTCTCGGTTCTTTTTTTCCCTCATGGACTCTATTGGAGGATCTGATAAGAATTCATGGATCATATCGGAAGGCACATGGTAATACCAAGAACTAGCGAATAAAACCTCCTCTCAAAACTCTGCAAATTTTTCAAGGTTTAGCCTGTATATTGTATTTTTATTAGAAACCTCTTTATTCATATATGCCCCAACACTTTCGAGTGTAGGAACACCAATATTCCTCAGTATAGGAATGTGTGTTTCAATGCAAGAATTTTAGAATTTATGGTGCAGGAATACATGTTGTTGTGCGCTTCTGAGTGCAAGAACATGTATTCTGGTCTAAGAACGGTGGTATTCCTCAGTACATGAATGTGTGTCTTAGTGCAGGAACCAAAGACTCCTGAGTGCAAGAACACACATTGTAGTACAAGAATGCATTCTTGGAACAAGAGTTTGATCCAAGAATAGGGGAAAATTAATCTCATTCAGTACAGGGAACTTGTTTAGGCATAAATGGATGCACTATTTTAAATTATAGCATGCAATAATTTTTTTCTACATTCGATTAGACTTTGTTTTATCATTACTAATTAGGAAATAAATTTTTTAAAGTACAAAGGCATTTAGTTATGAAATCTTATCTTTATATAAGTATCATATGTACCCTATGCGAAATCATGACTTGATTGGGGATGTGTGCGAAATCTTCTCATAATCTAACGTTCACCCTTGAGCCTTGTCAATAATTAATGATGACCTAATCCTATATGATACCTTGCATTGTTTTTATAACAAATCTTCTCCATGACTGTCGCCCTCTACCAATCATCATTTCTACATGTATGTCGAATCATGTCGTATTGCATCTTTTCCAAGACTGAAATTTTCATGATGGGAGTGTGACTGTTGAAGAATGTTGATATAGTAGCATGTAGTTAATTCAGTAACTACAAATTCTTTCAGACATATTCCTAAATATCCTGTTGAGTACTTTTCAGAATTTTGAGAAATCAAGTGAAGTTTGAATAGTTATGGCACCCATTCAAATTGAACTGTGGTCTGTAAGAGAATTTGAGCAGACGGCCAAATACAAGGATAGTTTGTCTCTGCTGCAGGAATCAGGATTTCTCCCCTTCTTTCTCAAGTTCGATGGTTTCAATGCGGCCATTGCACTCGAATTTGCCCGAACCTTTGATGGAAGCAGAGCTAAGGTGGGGTCCTTGGAGTTCGAAGTGAATGAGAAATCTATTTCGCAAGCTACAGGATTAGCAGCCACAGGGGAGCAGTGGTTTAAAAAGGGAGAACTCAAAAAAGGAGCTTGGTGTTGGAAATAATACTAAGAGGAGGGGTGAATTAGTATTATTCAAATCAATAACTTTTTCATTTCATACTCAAATTTATATATGCTACTTCAATGAAGGTAACTCGTGTGTACACGCAACTGTCTTTAAAGCAACCATCGTATATCCAACAAACTTATGATTCATTTAATTCATCATATGTTGATATTTAATCAGTGCATCAGTACAACATTAACCATATAAACAGTAACCATGTGCAGTTATAACAGAATAAACCATCACACATAAGAAACACACATGAACACCAAGAATTAAGGTGGAAACCCAATGCGGGACAAAAACCACCTGCCGCTGTCTTCTTTTAATATAAGAAAAACTTGTTTACAATCTTGTACTAGTGTAGACTCATACCAGTATGCAGGCACCCACTTGCAGAAGGCTACAACCTTCTCTCATTCTCCAAATTCTACTGGAAGGGAGCTACAACCCTCTAGCTCTTGTACTAGCCGATCTATTTACTAGTACGTAGGCGTCGGCCTACAGAAGGCTCCAACCTTCACTCATTTTCCAGTTGCTACTAGAAGGGAGATCCAACCCCCTGGATCTTGTACTAGCTGATATGTTTACCAGTACGTAGGTGCCGACCTACAGAAGGCTATGAGCTTCTCTCTTTCTCCAGGGACCACGTTTCATAAATTTTTAGACTAGATACTCCTAGAACATAACACCACAATCTGAAGGCCTCGTTTCATCAAATTTTCATATTGGACCCATCAGCAACATTGAATCTCAAAATCAATCACCACTGCAATACAACCAATCACTAAAAACCCATCATCACTGAAGCAAATCACAATCAATCAATCTGAAAAATCAAAACACTGTCACAAATACACAGTCACCAGAACACAAAGCAGAACCCAGAACTCTGCATCAACAACCAAAACCAACTGCAACTTCAAACATCGTATTTCATAATGTATACACTACTTCTATGTGCCAAACCAGCGTGTATACGTGCTTTTACCAAAGTGAACCAGTGTATAGATCTACAATTACTAACTTAAAACTTCACAACTATTCCAGACTTTAGTCATACCCATATCATAACATTTACAAAATACAACATGCTTAAGCAATCAAATCTAGCCCAATCAACGTCATATCATGCAATGATAAGTCATTTTAGTTCTTATGATCCTGATCTAACATTGTATCCAAGGTGCACAAAATATTTCAGGTCATCTCATAATCATAGCCCCTGCAACATAACATATACTTCAGATGGAAGTATTCCTCAGAAAATCTTTCACTTGTGTTATCACTTAGAACTTTTCCCTAGAAGTTATCAAAAGAAGGAATAATCTGAGGTAACCACAAACCAAATCTTTTAGACTCAAGTTCTAGCCAACCTAAGTCCAGAGAGGGCTCTCTCTTTATAATTTAACTTTGTTTCTATCTAGATTTTAGGCTAGTTCCTAGTGTTCATGAGGATTTTGGTTTTTATTGAAAGTTGGGTGGTGTAATTCTTGGAACAAATGGATAGAGATAGGTCTTCAAGCCATTGAGCTATGGAGTCAATCAAAGGATAGCTTAATTGGACCAGATCATTAAATGGATTGTTTACAGGGCAGGCTAGCAAAGCAAAAGGCAAATCTTTCAAAGGGCTGATGGATGGAATGATTCTAACCAGGGTAAAAGGGCAATGAAGAATCCTTAGACCGGGATCAGAATGAAAGAAAATAGGTGATCATGAACAAAGGGAAATTAAGAATCCTTTGTTATATACCATGGGGAGAAACTACGGAGGTAAGGGAGAATTCAAGAATTCCCTAACTAAGATAGTTTAGCAGAAAACATTAAGAAGGTAAACATTCAAGACAAAGTGCATTAAAGTAAGTTCTGAAATATCATTCTTAGTTTACCATTCAGATTTCATAGAAACACATATGATTATTAATAAACATAAGGAAAAACAATAATACACATGAGTGAATACTTATTTGATTTTCGCTTTACACAAGAATCCTGTAAAAATGTCTGAACTTTATTCCATGATCCAGCGAGTCAATCTAGTTTTGATACAATAGCACTTTGATTTTTGATAAAAGTCTACAGAAATGTCTTTGAATCCACACTAAATACTTCGAAATATGAAGTATTTATACAAAAATATTACAAAATATCTCATAACAGTTTTGAGATTTAATTAAGGAAATAAACATATCTTCAAGCATGAAGATAGAGACAGATGGAAAACTGCATCATGCTATCCCTTTTATTGTGGTAGTGTTGGTTGTTGCAGTTGAGTTTTAGCCCTTTAAGCTAGCTGATATTTGTACATTGGAATCATCTTTATCTTTCATCTTTCACTGATACTCTTTACCCTACTACTCTTTGACCCTGTTTATCTATCTCTTACCTGCCTTCAGATTTACTGTGGTAACTTATAGTAAATCTGTCATCTTTTCCCACCATTCATCCTCAGGTAATTTTACTTTGAGAATTATTTTGTAAATCTCACCCGCCTCTATGTATTTGGCGAAATTAGGCTTGGTGAAAAACAAGTGTTTCACCTCATGCTTCAGAAAGAACAAATCCTCTAAAGTATCATACAATACTTTCCCTATTGGCAAGGCCTTGATACCTGAAGTGCTTGCTTGATCCTTGGCCAATTTCCTTAATCTATCAGTGTAGTCCAATTGGGTCATAAGTTTATCATGGATGACCATAGGACTTGGAAGGCCTTTATCTCTCAAAATCTGAAACTTTGCCATGAATCTGTCAATGCCCACCTGCATGTTATGGCCTTTTTCCTCTAGGTTAAGCAAAAGGTTTCTTTTAGAAAGAACCTTTTTAACTTATATGATCGCTTCATTTCTATCCTCTACTACCATCTCATTAAGTTCATGTCTGTTCTTGTTATTCAAGAAGTGGATGAGTTGATTAGCATCCTCATGCTGGTCTCCTAAGTCTTCCTTTACCTTTTGAATTGCTTTGATGGCCACTTTCACCAATTCTGTTTGCTCAAATATTACTTGAATTGATGGTCGAATATCATTGAAAGAGTCAATGATATTGGCCTAGAGCATCTCTTTGGTCTGTCCTAGTGGCTTCTGTAGAGTTAAATCTTTTTTAGGACCTTAATCTTCTCACCAATTCTTAGGGCTTTCTGTGTTTCTTCCCTTTGTTGTATTTGGGCAAGCTTGCAGTTAGTTTCTAAGCTTGCCACTTTCTCCTTAAGCCTTTTAAGTTCTGTTGCCTGGATGGACATTTCCTCCATGGCTTTCACTAGCTCTATTGTCTTTTTTGTTGAAGTACCTGCTGTTGTGGACTTAGTTGTGACTGGCAGTGCTGTGGCAGGTGGAGCTGTTGGTGCCAAAGATGTTGCCAGTGTTGAGGGAACTGCAGTTGTTACTGTGGGAATGGCAGTTGTAGAAGTGGTGGCCAATTCACTTTGTTTGGACTGAATCAATGTGTCCAATTCTTTCTCTATTTCTTTCAACTGGTCATTTAGCTTTAGGACCAAGTCCATAAGCTCTTCTTGTCCTTTTTGGGTCTCTAGGACTTCTGCTGTCTATGGGTGATGTAGTGGTGGAATCTTAAGTTGCTTCTTCAAAGCAACTATGTCATCATTTTTCTTCTTGATCAGTCTTTCAGTGGCCTTCACATCTTTGGGATCATGTCCCAACTCAATGATTAAGTCCTCTAAGGACTTGATTCTGGTGTCTTTTGCCTGTGAAGAGGCCTTTTCCAATTGGAATTGAGCTGATATGTTATTTAGGGAATTTTTCAATTGGTGAGCTACGATGGCTTTCCCTGTCAAGGTGGAGTAAATCATCTACCCTGTCTGCTGGCCTCAAGTGTCCTCCTTGAAGTGTCCTCATTCCTGGCCTTTATATCTTTGTACCTTTCTCTGATGTCTTGATCCCTGTCAGCTGGCATCCTAAAGGAGGACACTTCAACTCTCTATTGCCTTTCCAACATCTGAGTATTTGATGTGGAAGGTTCTAGTGTGCCCCCAAAGGGAGTGGCAGGCCTGCTTCCTTCTCTTTCTGTGCTAGTGGCCCCAACAGTTTCTTCTATGAATTCTTGTTCTGAAACAGGATTTAACCTCTGCCTTTTGATTAGGTTGGTCTTTGCATATGTTTTTGTAGTTGCTCTACCTGATGTAGTGGCCTCTTCCCTATTCCTTTTGAGGCTTTTCTCCTCATTTAGATGAGTTTGCAAGTTAGGGGGAGTACTCATAGTGGGCTGTTGTATACCTGTTTGATTTAATTCCTCTGATAGGTCTGGCTACTCTGACTCTTCTTGCACCTGGGATTCTTCTTCTATATGTGATTCACTTCGTGCCTGAGATTCTCCCTGTGCCTGGGATTCTCCTTGGACTTGGGATTCTCCTTGGATTTGGGATTCTCCTCAGACTTTAGATTCCCTGAGCACCTGCAGGAAAGAACCTTCATCAAGCCTTTTCTCTAAATCAATTAGAGCATTTTCAACTGCTACTTCAGTGTTATCCCTGTCCACTAAAGTATTCTCCACCCATTCCAATTGGTTTGCATATTTCTCTATCTCAGGGATTCAGTGGTGAATGTAGGGAGCCATCTTGTTTTTCTGTCTTCTGTTGCAGATGAAGTCACAGGGATCATATCTCCACATGAAGCTTTGTTTTAGTTTAAGTCTCTGAAGGATTTCCTCTGCTTCTCTTCCAGCTTCTCGGCTATTACACACAAAGGGGCCTAGTTGATCTTTGATTCTGAGCTAGGCCTTCTTTTTGGCCTTAACAAAATGCATCTCATCTGAATTGATTATTTGCCTGTAGCACTCCAGAACAAATAACCTCATTGGGAGGTATCTGGGCAGTTTATATGGGGCCAACTCACAACCATAGATCCTAATTTCTATGTGATTTTGGTACAAGTACCAATCTCCCACTTTGTGTTGTTTTGACAGTTGCAGGATCCTCCTGATATCTGAACTGATTCTTGGAGGAGGACTTCCTAGCAGCATGGTCATTACTGGATGTACAAAAATATCTATGAAGTCTGTGTCTGGATATGGGGAATCATACTTATGTATCACAGGAGTCCAAAAAATGATTGACCTAGGATGACCTTTAGTGTCAAGCTTTTGGAGAGTGAAGGGGAACTTGTCAGCTTGGAATTATAAGAAAAGGTGGTACAAAATTGAAGAATACTTAAATACTCTCTTAGTACTCATTCTAAGGAATTGGTCATGCATTTTGTCAGCTATGAACTTGGCATAATCATACATGACAGCAGGAGGCTATCCTGGAGAGAAAATGGACATGAAGGCTAAGATGATTTCATCTATGTACTCACTGGTGGTATAGCCTAAAACACAAGAGATCATTGCTACTATATTCTGACCAAATGGGTAAAATATGGTAGTAACATATGGGGGAGGGTCTTTTGGGATATGCTTTTCCTCCCTGATGAAGGTTTGAAACATCTCAGCAAGTTTGGCAGTGGTAAGCTTAGGGAATTTGTCTAGTAGGTCTCTAATGGAAATAGGGGTTAAGTTCTGCCCTGGTTGTAGTTGCAGCATTTCGTTGATTGACTCGACAGTGATGGTGAAAAGTATGGTTTGGTCAGGGGACATCACTGCTCTTTGACTGGGAATGTAGTTTGCATGGCAATAATGGACAATCTCTGGAAATATGTGCACCTCAGGGAACTGATACTTAGGCAAATTAGATTCCCAAAGACCTATTTTATCAGCATGGTTTAGATATTGGTCTCTGTATCGACAGTATAATTTGATAGGGGATTCAAGGACAGAGGTGTCCTTGATTTGGAAATCTTTATCAGCAAGGGGAAGGTGGTCCAGGTCTAGGTGAGGAGTGGTAATTGGCCTGACATCCATGGAAATAAGGGTAGCCATTCTTATTTCTTATGGATTTAAGAATGGGAAGGGTAAATTTTCAGTTTTTGAGGTAATGGGGGCTCAATTCCAGGTGGGTTTTATGTTACTAAAATTCCCTTTAATTTCAATTAAGAAAACTTAGAGACTAGTTTGAAATTTTACGGGATTTCAATGGATTCTAGCTTAAATACCTGGAATTGAAGAAAACTGGGTTTGAACTGGTTAACTGGCGATTCTGAATGGTTGAAAAGGTTTCAATCAAGCTAGAAGGCAATCTGGAAGCTTTTGGTGTCTTCAGAGTGTAAGTGTACGTGGGTTGACGACTTTCAACATTCATAGGCGTGTGCATGGAAAATTACAATTAAAAATGATAAAAACAATGATTTGCGACTTTTTTGGATTTATGCATGAAAAGTCAATTTGGCAGGTACAGGTGAACAGTGACCATTTGTCGCGTAGCGGGGTGAACAGTGGTAGTTTTGGTGGGTAGTGGGCCGGAGGTAAGTGGTTTACTTCGCACCGCTTTTTGGCACTTGGCAGTATTTGGGGGAGGCTGCCCGATTCCACTCATCAAACGCCATGTCGCTTCGCGGGCCCGGCGGAAAACAACCCATTTCGAGTTGGTATCATTTAGATTTTAGGCCCTTCCGAAATCAACATGGGCCATCGGATGGGGAGGGGGGAGATCGTGTGGTGGTCGAGTGCGAGAGTTGCACGGAAGGTAATAGAGGAGCCCAACAGGCATTAAAATGCGGTGGTTTTGATGTAATTCGGGATTAAGGCGGGGATTAAGGTATCGGGTGGGATTTGATTGGTGAATGGGTTGACTTTAATTAATCGCAGATCGATTAATTATGTCCATTAGTCAGGGTTGGATAAAGTAAAGTTTATATTTCAAACTTTGGGGTAGGGATATTAATATTTAAAGGGATTTAATAAAATATACAGGAAAAGGGGTTTTTTCAGGAATTAGTAAATATAAATAAAATCAGAAGTTAATATGAAAAAGGTGGAAAATGAATTGCGCTAAGCATAATATGTTTTTGTAATTCATTTTATTTTTACATAGAAACATTATAACTTAGGCTAAGTGTGTTTTTGTGGGTTTTTTTATAAAAGGGGGTATCCATGGGGGTAATTGCTTTTCCTTAGGAAAAATAGAGTTTTGAGCTTAGGAAAAGGGTTTTATTAGCGAAAATGAATGAACTTAAGGGGGGTAAATGTTTATGAGGTGATTTTAGTACTTAAGATCTATAAGTCATTGGGTCGAGGGTCCAATCCCTCCAGAAGTCAAAGAAATGCTCTGAGCCCCTTTGACTTTCAGATTTTGGGTACTAGAAACTTACTTTGGGAAATTAGTTAAGTAAAGGGTGAAATGAGTGAGGGGAAATTAATCAATTAGAATTTGTGAACTTTATGTCAGTCCAAGTTCTCATTCATACTTAGAACTTTCATGATGAGGGTGATAAATATGTTTTTGTCTAACAATCATCACAATTCTAAAACCTTTCTTCTACTTACCCATCTACTCATCCTACCATTTTTACTTCTCTTTATTAGGGTGCGTTTGAGCTAGAAAACCCTTATCAAACATTTTTCTTTTCTTTACAATGGTAATCTAACTAAATCTAACCTTATTACATCTAAGGGCTCAGATTAAATAGTTGAGCTCCTTTTTATTTACTCTACCTAATCTACTTATCTGCCAAGACTACACTGTTTGGTCATATTTTTATTCTCTATCTATGAACATGAAATTGAAACACAAATTAGCCAAGTTTTAACATTTTTACTATCATGGATTGTGGCATAGGTTACACACTGCACACAATCATTTATTCTGCATAAAAAGTAAATAGTAGTGACATTTTGACTAGCACACTTTCATGGTTGTTTCTTTTCTTAGGGATCATATTTTCATCTTTTTTGACCTTTTTATTCTTTTTGTCCTTTAATTTTTCTTTTAGGACATACCCTCTTTATATTTTTTTATTTTTTGAATATGGAAAACATTTGCAAAAAGCAAAGGTATGTACATATTACAGGTTTAATCTCAGCCATTCAAAAATTATAACTCCTATTGGTATAGGAACCTAACAACTTGCACATCTTGGCCTAATGATCTTATACTCCTTATATAGTTTTTGGCCTTTCTCAATACCTCGGACAAAAACCACTTAGGACCCGTGGTATTCTTGGGCGGGATCAAAAGTCATTACTCCACTCAATATTGTGGCTAATACAATGGTATTCACCCCTGGTATTGTCTCCTCTTGAATTTCTTTGTTTTTCCAACCTATACATGCTTTTCCTCTTGTGAGAGTGTGTGTATATACGTATACGCTCTTTTTGTTCTGTGACCTACGCGTACACGCTACTTGGACAAAATGAACCAGCGTATACCTCTCTTTCTTCAATCTCTAGAGTATGATCTATAATCCTTTGTTGTTAACCTGTTGCACTGTGAACTGTCATCTATGTGAGTTTCCATCAAGGAAAACACTTGTATCATAATGCCAACAATCTGCCCCTTTGGACTTGATGGCAGAAACAACACCAAGGCACTCTCCCCCTTTGACATCAAGGGCAAAGGGCGAACCAATATATTCTCCCCCTTTGATATACATTATGTTGTCCATGCTCCCCCTGAGTACATGTAGAGTCTGCAAAGATATTTTTCAAAAGAATAACATGACACTATAACTCAACTAAGTGGGTATGACTTCCCTAAGACCAATGACTCATACATACATCAATCACCCAACCAAGTGGGGGTACACCAACTTTGACTCATCCACCCAACCAAGTGGGGATATACCAAATGTTTATACATAACTGAAATAGAAATTATTACATCATCCTTCCCATGCATAGTGGGGTTACAAATTAGGTATTTTCATGACCTTTACATCAAATGAAATTTATAACAAGGACCACTGATCTAAACAAGACCATGATAGTCATCAACAACTATCATACACCATATATGATCTGCATCATAAATATCTGTCAGTAGCTTCAGGGTCAACATCCTGTATATGTCCATCATCAAAAGAGTCACTTGAATCAAAACAACTATAAGCATCTTCATGTACCAAGATCTTCTAACATAATGCCAACAATGCATTATTATAAGCATATGCTCCCCCTAAACCTGTGCTAGTTGTTCACTATCAGATCTGATCATTGAATTTGTTAGTAATAATTATCAAGGCACCATCATCAACTAGTGATTCATCAACTTATTAATAGCTTATGAGGACGAAAAACACTTCCACATATCATCAGCAGTCTATAACCATCATCAATCAGAACATAATAGATAATTGATAATTGAATGAACCATATCAAACCATTTTCCTGAGTCTATCCCACTGCTTTTTCTTCAAAACATCATATACACGACTGTGCATCTTCTAACTCACGTATATACGTGACTTCTCTTCATAATAACTGCGTATGAGAATTGGAATACTAAAGTTTTACACTTTCAGCTCCCCTTGGGTCTGTTATGTCTATAAACTGAGCTATGCCACATCTTTCTGACAACAATTCCTTCTTCTTCAATACCTTGGATTGTGATGATGTTTTCTCCTTTTGGTATGGTGGCCGAAATTTTCTCTTGCATTCCTTTGCTCTATGTCCAAACTTGTTACACACATAGCATCTTACATGTTTCATATTCCTTCTATCGCAATCAATAGCTTTGTGACCAAACATATTGCAAGTAAAACAATATCCCTTAAAGTACCTAGAAACTAATGATATTTCTGTGTGACGATCTTGAACCATTCTACTTCTGCATCTGGCTGCAACATGTCCAAAATTATTGCATTTAAAACATTCAACATTTTTTGTCAGAGAAAAGAAACAATTATCCCTTCCATAGTTAGGTGGAAATGTTTTTCTTTGAAGTCTTTCTTTCCTTGGTTTTTGATGGGGTTGACCTCTTATCTCCTTGTTGAGCATTTCAGATTTTGCATTGGAGTTCCTTACCTCATCTTGTGAGTTAGATTCACCTTCATGAAAACCAAGACCAGTCTTTATAATAGGCGAATGCTGAACTTTGACGATTTCATCTAATGTTTCTGATCCTTTAGCAAATATAAGATTTAGAGTCTTTGTCTTATCAAGTTCTTTTATTAGACTTACTACTTCACATTCTAACACTTCATTATGTTTGTCCTTTTCAGTGAGTTGATGTGTCACTATGTCTATGACTGTATCCTTTTCTGCCAAACTACTTCTGAGTTGACTAATTTCTTTAAGGAAATCTCCCTTTTCTAAGGCATCATTTTCATATTCCATGAGTAGTTTAATTTCTTGATCATCTTCATCACTATTGGACAAGCCATCACTATCATCATGAGTATAATAACTTCTATTACCTTCTGCAGACATCTTTCCTTTGACATGAGAACATTTAGCAGCGTAATGACCAAGTCTACCACAAGCAAAGCATTTGAATGGTAGCTTACCTCTGAATCTTCTGGAACCCCATTGAAGCTTCTTGACAAAATTTACCTCATCTTCTTCTTCTGAAATATGTCTTGATTCACTATGCTCTTCCTTTACTTTTCCCTTTGCTGGCACTTTAAAAACGGCTTCTCTCATATCTGATGGACCTTCTTTTCTCATTTCAAAGGCAGTTAGGATTCCATGGAGTTGAGTCACTGTAATAGTTTGAAGATCATGTTTTTCTTCTATGGCAGGCACTTTTGACTCAAATTTAGAAGAAAAAGATCTCAAAATTTTCTCAACTAAAGTAACTTCCTTTATCTCTTCACCCATATTTCTCATATGATTTACAATCCCATCTACTCGCAATAAATAATTAGAAATACTTTCATCACTATGCATCTTGAGAGTTTCATATTGGATTCTGAGAGTTTGTAGTTTAACACATTTTACCTAGGAGTCTCCTTCATAGCTCTGAATGATTCTATCCCATATTTCCTTGGTTGTGTTGAAATGCATGACTTTGACGAATTCTGATTTTGATAGACTTCCCAATAAGGCGTTGACGACTTTGGCATTGATTTCATATGTTTTCCTTTCTACTGGATCCATGGGGACGATTGCTGGATATTGACATCCTTTCTCCACAATTTCCCAAAAATCAACTCCAAGTGACTGAAGATACGCTCTAGTTCATGTTTTCCAATATACCAAGTTGTTCCCATTGAAGATCGGTGGTATGATAGATCCCATGCCTTCATGATTGTTCATTTTGAAAGATCTCCCTTCAAGCGATCAAGCTTCTTCTGAAGGACCTTCTCTGATACCAATTATTGGAAATAATACTGAGAGGTGGGGTGAATCAGTATTAGTCAAATCAATAACTTTTTCATTTCATACTCAAATTTATATACGCTACTTCAATGAAGGTAACTTGCATGTACATGCAACTGTCTTTAAAGCAACCAACGTATATCCAACAAACTTATGATTCAGTTAATTCATCATATGTTGATCTTTAATCAGTGCATCAATACTTCATTAACCATATAAACAGTAACCATGTGCAGTAATAACAGAATAAACCATCACACATAAACAACATACATGAACACCAAGATTTAAGGTGGAAACCCAATGCGAGACAAAAACCACCTACTATTGTCTTCTTTTAATATAAGAAAAACTTGTTTACAATCTTGTACTGGTGCAGACTCATACAAGTACGCAAGCACCCACTTGCAGAAGGATACAACCTTCTCTCGTTCTCCAGCTTCTACTGGAATGGAGCTACAACCCCCTAGATCTTGTACTAGCCTATCTGTTTACTAGTACGTAGGCACCGACCTATAGAAGGCTCCAACATTTACTCGTTTTCCAGCTGCTACTGGAAGGGAGCTCCAACCCCCTGGCTCTTGTACTAGTCGATATGTTTACCAGTACATAGGAGCCGACCTACAGAAGGCTATGACCTTCTCTCTTCCTCTAGGGACCACGTTTCATAAATTTTCAGACTGGATACTCCTATAACACAACACCACAACCTGAAGGCCTTGTTTCATTAAATTTTCATACTGGACCCATTAGCAACATTGAAGCTCAAAATCAATCACCACTGCAATACAACCAATCACTGAATGCCCATCATCACTGAAGCAAATCATAATCAATCAATTTGAACAATCAGAACATTGTCACTAGTACACAGTCACCAGAACACAAAGCAGAACCTAGAACTCTGCATCAACAACCAGAACCAATTGCAACTTCAAACATCATATTTCATCATGTATACACTACTTCGATGTGTTGAACCAGCGTGTATATGCGCTTTTACCAAAGCGAACCAGCGTATAGATCTGCAATGACCAACTTAAAACTTCACAGCTATTCTAGACTTCAATCAAACCCAGATCATAACATTTACATAATACAACATGCTTAAGAAATTAGATCTACCCCAATCAACATCAAATCATGCAATTATAAGTCATTGCAGTTCTTATGATCTTGATCTAACATTGTATCCAAGGTGCACAAAATATTTCAGGTCATCTCATAATCATAGCCCCTACGACATAACATATACTTCAGATAGAAGTATTCCTCAAAGATTATTTCACTTTCACACCCTGGCCTAATGATATTCTCCTTATATATTTTTTGGCCTTTCTCAATACCTCAGACCAAAACCACTTAGGACCCACAGTATTCTTGGGCAGGATTAAATAATTGTTACTCTGCTCAAAATTGTGGGCTAATACCATGGTATTGACCCCTAGTATTGTCTCCTCTTGAATTTCCTTGTTTTTCCAACCTGTACGCGCTTTTCCTCTTGTGAGAGTGTGTGTATACGTATACGCTTTTTTTGTTATGTGGACCTATGTGTACACACTACTTGGACAAAATGAACCAGCGTATACCTCTCTTTCTTCAATCTCTGGAGTCTAATCTATAATCCTTTGTTGTTAACATGTTGCACTATGAACTGTCATATATGTGAGTTCCCATCAAGGACAACACCTGTATCATAATTCCAACACTTGGCGCCGATTCTTGGTCAATAAGAATCAAGAGGTGGACTGGAAGGTTGCGTTATAGTGAAATTCAATGACAGAAAAGTGGAATAATTTTCTATACACCTTGAAAAATTTTCTCACTTGTGAAGGTCCGTATTCATTAACCTTCTTGTACCACATTTGATTGCTATTGCATTTAGAATCGGGTAAGTTAATTAACTTCCCCTATTTCTTGTTGAAGAGTTTAGAAAAGATGTCTAAAAGCGTCCAAAAAAGTCAAGAAAGCCAAATTGGATTCAAATTATGTCATTATGGGTTGATTTCAATTCTGGTTAAAAAGGAGTTAGAGGGGAAGAATATGACTTGGGAAGGGTTCCTGAAAGCATTCCAAGAGGGGAGAATAGTGAAGTCATCATGAAATAAGGGAAAGGTCACTAAAGAGAGGCCCGACCGAAAGGGTAAACCCTTAACCCTGCAGACTAGTAAGACTAAGGAGAAGAAAACCCTGTCCAAGAAGCTAGTGCCGAAGGAAAAGCGGGAACCCATAATTGAAATCCCGGGCCCTTCAAAAAGAATAACTAGGATCTCTATCATAAATAGGTTTTCTTCCTCAAAGGGAGACCATACTGTATCAACCTCTCCACCAAATGTAGATGATTCATAGCTCAGTTCACCAATTGAAGATAATATCTCTCTCCTTGTAGATGATGCAGTTCATTCGGTGTTTAGTGCAGGTTATGTGGAGGAGGAAAATAATGCTCCTCTCTCAGTTTTAGTTGAGAAAATGAAGACTTTGAAGACACCTGATGTGATTACAGGGAAGAAACCGACATTGGATCAAGGTGACATTGAAACAAAGGGTATTGAAACATAATGCGACATTGAAATGCAAGGCAATGAGACGCAATGTAACATTGCCCTCGATGACACCGACACTTGTTATGAGTCAACTGCTAAAATAATTTTGACACGGGAGGAGTTTAATAAGGAATATCCCACTCTCTATATGAATAGCCAGGTCAAAGAACTAAAACAACATATTTATGGACTTGAAGTACTAAACCAAGCTATGAAGGAACAAAGCACAGTGTTGCAGAGTAGGAATGTTGAACTGATGGAGGAGGTGCGAGAGTGAAAGTGATAGGAAAAGGTGTGGAAATTTCAAGCATCTAAATGTTATGGTCGCCTTAGGAAAGTGGTCAAACAACTTAAGAAGGCTCGCAGTAAGAAGTCAAAGACAATGAAGACAGGGATCAATATTCAGATACAGGATTAAAGGGAGCTCTCCATGTCGTTTTTTTGCAGAAGGTAAGGTTGTGTGAGGACACACAACAAGATGGGGATGGGAGGATGTTGGTTAGCAGAATTGTCCTATTTTTAACCTCTATCTTACCTTAAACACACTACCTAAGCCTCTGTTTTAACCTTGGAGCCTATTTATTCCTGCACTTCTCTTAAACTTGTACTCATTCCTGCACTTCTTTCATGGTTTTTGTATTAAGGGTTATATATGATCTTAATTATTAATTAAATAGATTTAATATCCTATTTGCCTTTTCAACTTATATGTTATCTTTCCTAAGGTAATTGGATAAGGTGAAAGTATTAATCAATGTGAAAGATGGGTTGGTGTAGGAATCATTCTTTTATCATTTGTCATTCTTGCACTTCTAAGGCAGTTGTCAACTTCAAATTGGTTCACCACTTATGGTTGAGATAGCTTGACAAACTGCGCAGATTCTTTGCCAAAAGATCAGTCATCTTTATTGGGCTCGGAGCATAGAGGAATATACGGAATGTGGAGACCAAGGCTTTGACCGAGAACCCTTGTTTAAGCTTTTGTTAATAAACATAAATATGATATGGATGATCTACATGACTTTGGGATCAAGTGGTTAAATCATCCAAATATGATTCAACAATATGTTTGATGTCATGAAAATCATATAATATAACCCAATAGAATGTGACACTATCATTTTTAAGACCAAATGACATCTTATGATAGGAAAAGTACCTTGAGCATACATAAATGCAATTTGATACTTGTCTTTCTTCTTTATTTAAATATGATTATAGTTGGAGAAGCCATCCATGAATGAAAATATGTCACTATCAATGGAAATATCAATGATCTAATAAATGAAAGGGGTAGGATAAGTATCCTTAGGACAAGCCTTGTGTATAGGCTCAAATTGAACCTTGTGTCTTTCCAACCAAAATAGGATTAGCAACCCATTCAATCAAAGGGGTTGGGTAAATGAAACCAATATAAAGAAACTTTTGAATGTCTACTTTAATGGTAGTTTCCTTGTTCATATTAACTAGGAATAAATTTAGTTGAATAAGCTTAGCATCATCATATATTTTGATTTCATATTCGACAATATGATGATTAATGCATAACATCTCCTCATAGGTCGAAATGAAAAATCATGAAAATCTTTGCAAAGGGTAATATAAAGTTCAATTTTGTCAGGAGAAAAATCTACGACAATTAATATTTTTTTTGACAACACTTAGCTTCATTGAGATACCAATGGGAATCATTTTCAAAATATTAAAAAAAAAATCCTCTTTTGCATACACATCACATGTTAGGATGGGACATTGGTACCACTTGATATAACTAGATGAAACTAAGATTTGTATGCTAACCTCTAACTTCTCCAATTCCAGGAGGAAAAATTATCTATGATGCATATCTTTTGATTGTCTTTTAGACTTGGTCATGGCTTCAAGGATATCCTCATCAGAAGGAATTTCAACATCTTAGAAATCATGTGAAGAAGAAGGGTTAATGACCTAAATGAGAGAAGTAAAATGATAATATTCTGTAATGGCCAGCCCCACAAGCATAAACATACATATAAAATTCATAAAAAAAATTGATTAATAAAATAAATAGCAGTTACTATAATTCCAAAATCCACATGAGTAGTGTGGTGGAACTTACTTGTGAGGTGAGTAACTCATTAAAATAAATTTCAGCATCCAAAAAATAATTATGAAAATTATAATAATTTTTCAAAGCTACTAATTGGATAGGTTGGTAGGAAATCTCAACTACACTCAACAACATATCAACACTAATGACTTATTCTCATATAGATGAGGCACTACCCAAGGGTCTTGGTTGACAACAAATATGTGAGATTAAATCAAGTGATGAAGCACATGGTCCAGAATAAAATTAAGTGCTAAGGACAAATATTGTGACTCAATAATGTCAAAATAATCATAAAAATAGGTATGATTTAATGAAATTGATTGTTGGAGGGAGGGTTAATATTCCCATTAAATATGAATCTTTGAACATCCCAAGAATAATATTGTTAAAAGCGCCCTTGGAATCACCAGTGAACAGAACACTTATACTAGTATTAGTCTATGAATTAGACATTTAGTATTATATTGGCTTTGAGACATCTGTGGTTTATATCTTTTGACTTAGTTACCGGAGACCACAGTAAATACCATTTTCCGTTACCATTTCAAATCCCAACTGGAATCCATCATCAGGACTTCTTGAATGATGATAGTAGAAGAGCTCGATTTAGGTATTTAAATAGTTATGAGAGTAGATTATAAGGAAGAGATTAATGTCGACTTGTTTATTATTATTATAAACCAAACAAGCCGACATTAATCTCTTCCTTATAATCTACTCTCATAACTATTTAAATACCTAAATAAAGCTCTTCTACTATCAACATTCAAGAAGTCCTGATGATGGATCCCGGTTGGGATTTGAAACGTTGACGGAAAATGGTATTTATTGTGGATTCTCCGGTAACTAAGTCAAAAAATTTAGTAGTATAGTTTATTTATGGTAACCAATTTACCTTGATGAGGAAAGTGGGGGACTTGAAATATGAAAGACAATTTTTTTTATCACATAAAACAAACTATGCCCTAACAAAACATTATAGTCTAAAGAAGAATCAACTACTTCAACCTCACTTGAAATAGTATTTCCACCTAATGTTACATGAAAGGTTGTGATGATTCCATGGGGCTTAAAATCATGACCATCAAATACTTTCAACATGGTAATTGATGGAACAAGCTTTGAAGAGCCCAAGGATACTGAACAAGGAAATACATAACACATGTAGAGGCTCCTTCAACAACAACACATCTAAAGATGTGTGTCTTATGTGAATATATTTGGAATTAGAAAGAAATTTGGTGGAGAAACCTGATTTGATCTTGGTAAAGTCAAATGTAATCAGATCAATGTCAAAGAGATAAAAACATATCAATTGCAATCAACAATGAACTGCATTGCACATGGAAATTCCTAAGGACGTCAATGGTGAGCATAAAACATGGTTCTTGAGACAAATCTCAATAATACTATAATTTTGAGCATCTTGTACATTTGGGTTGTGTGTAGACCTTTGTAAGACATCCTTAGGCGAGAGTGGGAGGGAGAATTGCGTTGTTGGATAGCTTCTCTATATGTAGAGAGTTCACTGGCTAGGATGTAGATGGATCCTTATTAGTAGGACCACTGGCAATCCTATCATAATTATGAGCTCTCATATGAATGTCCTATTCACACATGTAAATGTTAGCATTCATGGTATTGCACCTTTCATGGGATTTCCTTGTTTTCCCCTTTTAGAGGTGCATGGATGATTCTAGCTATTTATTTCTACTATGAGAGAAAAGGATTCATTAGGATCGTGGGTTGTCACTAGGATCCCCATTGGGCTAAGTATCAATGAATCTCATCCATTTGAGGACACTTATGAGTAGGATAATCTCAATTGAATATTACACCAAGAAATTTGATTTTCTTCTACTCATTATTGCCTCTTTGATTAGTGTTGGTATTAGGGACAATCCATTTCTCAAAAGTAGAATTTTCTTGTTATGCAACCAACTCATAAAATAGAAGAAAAGATAGAGCAACGACTTCAAAATCAGCCTCTTCGAGGGGGCAACCTACTTTACATTACACAAATGAAAAATTCTAGGATGATACAAATGACAAGACATCCTTTCTACTATAGGAGTCTAAGGGGTCACAATATAATCAGAGTTAACATAACAATAATAATGTAAGAGTACAACAATAACAATAGTGGGCTTCTATGGGGCACAATAATAACAATATGGGGACAACATGGGCACCACAATAACAATAAGGGGCTACAATGACAAATATAATCATGGAATACACTAGTATTATAGGGGCCTAATATGCCCCTCTCCTTCAGAAAAGTGTTGTCCTTAACGCTTGAGTAGTTTTGGATGCTTCTGTATAAAATTCTCATCCTCCCATGTGGAATCTTCAGCGGGTAAGTTCTTCCACTTAATGAGAAACTCTGAAATTGATCGATTTTGTAGCTGTCGAATTCTTGTTTCTGTGACTACTTCAGGTTCCAATATGATCTTTCCTTCCTCGTCAAGTTATAGCAATATTGTTTGAACTAGGAGCTTGTAACCTAAAACCTTCTTTAAGCATGAAACATGGAAAACTGGGACTTGTGGGTTATTGGCCCACCACGCTTCCGCTGCAACCACCACACTTCTCATTTTTGTTCTTTCCTCCAAGATATTGGTTATTCTTCTAATTTTTTGATTGGAATGAATGAACATCATAGGTTTGAGTAGGGACTAATGCATTTCTCTATGCTTCTGCAATCATTGGTGGATTATGAGAGATAGTCATCTATGACATTTTTCCTACTAATTGGTTAGTTGAAGCATGGTAAATAAAACCAATAATAGAATTGGAATGTGGTCCTAGGGTAGGTTTAGAAGGACTTGTTGATGGTTAGGGAGCATGAGGTATCAACTTGTTGTGGCCACAACCACCACCCTATTAAAACTTGCCTTGATAGAAATTTTGAATGGGCCCCACTATAAGTTGATGTTGCACTCCTCCGAATGATCTATCCTATCCCAAGGATTTTAGCTCTTCTCCAAGCCAAATATTTAATTTCTAAATGGTCAAGGCCCCCTTTGATAAATCTCTGCTTCATAGTTCATTCTTGACCCAGCTTAGCCCTTCATTCATTCCCTTCATCAGACTTTTCAATCTTCATGTGCATTCATGGTATTTCTATGCCCGCACGCATAATCACCCCCACCCTCACTATAGTCATTTGTGCACTTAATACACAAAACCTTCTATCGCCCCTTTATTTTCATTATAACCCATTATAACGAAAATCCTTCGCAAAGCATGCATAAATCCCTTTTGGGGGCCTATCGCAACTAACATAATGCATTTAGGGCTACCAAACCCAATGACATTATTAACCGCATTTTATACATCATCAGGGTATGATATCTTTACATAAAGCACTCTGTTGTCTTCCGGACCTGACAGAGTTATTAACCAAAATATATGTGTTATCGGGTCTGGTTCTCAATCGCTCATCGCATATCGGCGGAGCGCGGGGGCATACAGTTAGCAAGGAGGCAGAAGCCAGACCCGCCAATGATTATAAACCCCGGCACATTCATTTTCAAGTCCACCCCAATGGCCATACGTGGATTTTTCCCATTATCCATGTGTTGTGTGATAAAGCATTAATGTCGGGGTTTTCCAAAGGGAAGGGTAACATTACGGATCCGAAGGGATTTATGAACCTTAACACATATGTGTTTCGAGTCCAAGATCCATCGCTTATCGCTATTGGCGGGATTCGGAATATATATATATATATATATAGCGCACCCTTGGTCGCCGGACCCGCCAACCCTATGAACCGCATTGTATATTCTTTCGGTCTGGCCCCAATCACATATCGCATATCGGCGGAGCCCTGGGCCTTATACATATTACGCACAGTGATATAGTGGACCGGCTGACCTATCAAATATGATATATATATATATATATATATATATATATATATATATATATATATATATATATATATATATATATATATATATATATATATATATATATATATATATATATATATACGAGTCTGAAGCCCTATCGCACATCGCAATCGGCGAATCCCCAGGCTTGTGCATATTGCGATATGCGATAGGCCGAATCCAGTGATATTTATAGGCTCCAACATATAATATTTGAGGTCCAACTTGGGCGATTGACTCGGGTTTTTCCCTGTGTATTTCTTTGTTTTCCAAATTTTCCGAAATTATAATGGGATCAGGTTTTAAGTGTAAAGGGCAAGCCTGTGGACTCCCGATAGTGCAATTGCGCATCGAGGCGGTGTGAGGCATGGGTCCGGTGACCTGAGGGCGAGCCAATACCCGATTGCGATGAAAGGAAGCCCTCGAAAATTGTGCCAAGCCTATGCTTTGAGCATAAAAGTGTATGTTGACTGTGTTTTATGCATAGATCCTTCTCACACTTGCTCCCATAGTGATAAAAGTTAATGGAAGCAGCGTTTGTCTTTCATGTTAATATCTCTATTATATCACTCACAATTATGGAGCTATTGATAGCTATCTCTGAAGATGAGAAGTAAAGGACGCAGGAGGGGATACGAAGAGCCATGGATGCAGAAGTGCTGCATTTAAGGGTTTCGCTGCAAGCATTCTAGGTCGGGAGCCCACGTGTTGCTTGTTCATTCCGTGAGCAGAGTTGTCACGATCTTCATTATAGGGAGGCAACACACAGTCACCCTTTTTGCCAACATCTATTCTCCTCCTCATGAAAGGAATTGACCTGGCCATTATGCCTTCTACGTGCCAGCAGTCACACTAATGATCCTATCTCTGTGTACTCGATTGGCATATCTGAAACAGTGGGAAGATGAAGAGGCAGGGTGACCTCAGCTTGTCGGCAGTTTCACCAACTTGTCACATCTGTACATATTGATCTGTGTAACGACAAGAGGCAGGGAAAGGTCATGGAAGGTCGAGGGTCATTCAGGGCCGCATAAGTATTACCTCCGAAGAGGAGAAAGGGCTTTTGATTTTCGAGAAGAACAATGTTGCTTTATTGTGAATGAGGAGGACTGTTTTTTAGGGAAGAAGGAGCCATTCGTTTCAAGCTCATTGTATTGTTTTGGATCAGAGCGTTGTTCCTGGCATTAATGTAAATGTGATTTATATTTATGCATATTGATGACTTACAGTTCACTATTGGTCTTGTTAAATTGAATGTGATTCAGTTTCATGGTTAACTTGTGAATGGTATCTGATTTGAAACTAAATTAAACATCAGTTGCAGTTTTAAGTCCATAGAAGAATGTGGATTCCTATATGAGTGATTGGATTGCAATTTAGCTTTAATATAGTCTTGTCCCGTTGTGAATTCAGTGATTGATTCATTTGGACTTGAATCTATGCATGATGTTTAACCTTATTTATTACGCTCCTGTTGAACATATATATGATGTTTAAACCTCTGTATCATGCTCTTGTAGGATAGATTAGAGTAGTTAGAAGTAGTATAGATAGGATTTAATACATAGAGGTTAGCTGTTTAATTTTGTTGATTTGATTGAAGTCTTCCTCCCGGAAGCAATCTTTCGACATGTCCAAGCGGTTTACGAGGTCCCTTAAAACCCATCAGAGCTAACCAATCCAAATGAAAGCAGGCCTAATTGGGGCTTGCGATTAGGTTATTTCCCTTTGTTGGCATCGTGCACATTTTCCATGTCAACAAATTGGCACTAGAAGGAGGGCCTGAACCGCCCTCTCCAGCTTTTCAAAGATTTCATTTATAAGTGCCATGCATGGATTCAAAAGGATTAATGTATGGATTGTAAAGGTCGGAGAGATCCTGTTACACATCTGAAAGAGCCTCATTTTGAAGAAACCGAGACCCCTCTAAGTCCTGTTTCCGGGTCACCCAAGGAAGAGAGACTGTGGGAGTATCTTGTCACTCAGGAACAACCAGTCAGAGCACTTACTTGGGCTTACGCTTGTTCCCTCTCTCAGCTTCCCATATTTCACTCTTTACCTCCAACAACTAAGAGAAAGCCAAGGATTTTTACCCTGAGCGAAGATACATCTGCAGCTACTTCTCTTGAAGATATTGTGCTAGAATCCTTGCAAAGTATTGACACCCCTTGGGAAGAAATTCCTGAGGATTCCCCTTCTAAAGGTAACTCCTCGCTTGATTTTGAGAATCCCAATGGAGAAGCCTCCAACCAAAACTTCCCTGTCCATAATATGGCCAACATCCCTCCTCCAGGTGGGAATCAGCCTCCACCTCCTCCTCCAAGTGGTAATCAACCTCCACCTCCTCCAAGAGCACTCCCCCCTGGCTTGCACAAGATGTTGTAGCGGTACCTGGGCAACAGCATCCCTTACCCAAAATACAGAAAGAGTGTTACCCAATTTTGACCCTGAGTAGGGAGATATCGCTGATAACCATATTCGCTCTTTCTTCCTATCCTTGCGCAGGTTGGGGGTCACCGATGAAGATGTGGTGTGCCGCCTATTCTCTTTTACTTTGACTGGTGTAGCCTCCACATGGTATTCCAGCTTGAGAATAGGGTCGATCACCTCTTGGGATGCTTTTTAGTAGGCCTTTTTAGACAAATTTGGTGATGAAAAAACACCTGCGGCCTTAGTTTTAGAATTATCCCGTCTGAAAATGGAAACCAAGGAGAAGGTTAAGGAATTTAATATCTGATTCAACACCTTATTCAATAGAATCCCAACCACCTCTATACCTATTGAGGAAGTGCTCATGGAGTTCTATGTCTCGGCTCTCCCTGTCCCTACAGCGATGTGGGTTAAGAGGAGTAATGTGCAAACCTTACAAGGTGCTATCAATGAAGCAGTAAAGGTCGAGAATGAAATGCTCAGTCTTACAGCATGCCACCCTACAACTGGAGAAAAGAAAGCCTCTCAGACATCCAAGAAGAATAATGGAAATGATAACAAAGGGGCTGAAAATAAAGAAAAGGACACCACGAATGTGGAAGGGTTGCATCGGATCATTAAGAAACTAACGAACATGGTCATTGATATGAAAAGGAATCATGGAGAGAGTACTAGTGGCAATGGAGGAGACTATAACAACAGAAAGCCCTTCAAGCCTTTCTATCATAAGAAAATAGAAGGTGGTCATAGTCAAATTGCACTGCCCGCTCCACCTAATGAAGGGGCTTTAACACAGAAGAGTTGGTCCTTATTGGATCACTCCTTAACAAAGAAGAACCTATACAGGAGGAATACCAAGTAGAAGAACCCTCAGAAGAGGAAACCCAGATTAATGTGTTGTGGTATTTCCATAGTAAAGAGAACGATGACGAGGGAGATAACCCCGTAGAAATCGACACTAATGAAATCCACAAATGAAGTAAAGGGCTGCTCCCAGGTGTGAGAAAACCCATAGACCAGATCAAGCAAGATGCTCGCCCTATGAAAACATCCACTCCTGAAGTCTCTGTTGGAAAAGATAGATCTAGTGGTGATTCCAGGAATACCCCAATTGTAAACCATCCAGAAAAGGATAAGACGTCTCCCACTACAACTAAGGCGACTCAAGATGGTAAAACCCCATCGAAGGATGGAAAAATAGGTATGTTTACCTTGCCCTATCCCATTTATAACATTGACTACAATATTGTAGATGATCTCAAGAAGTCAAGAGCTAATATCACGTATTTTGACTTGTTAAAATTAACGCAACAAAGAGAGTTGTTGCTGAAAGCTATGAATGAGTGAAACTGCAAAACCCCCACCACCTTAAGCACCCAAACCAAGAAGCCAACATCCAAACCTGTTAGTACCACTAGCGCAGCCAAAATACCATCAGCTATGGAGGTCACGTTATCTAAAATGAATCGAAAACCCCAAGATGTCAGCGCAGCCATGATAGGGAAGAAATCGAAATCTATGACTCCACCCTTCCTTATCACATTCGAAATATTCAACATGAATGTGCATAATTTCTTGGTAGACTCTGGCGCCTAATCCACTGTTATGCCTTATGCTGTTGCTAAGAGACTTCAGGCAATACCCGATAAAACTAAAACTCGAATTATGCAGTTGGACAGAACGAATGTGAGAGTCATTGGGTAGCTAAAAGATGTGTTGATTCAGATGGCTACCAAACCTCAATACACTCAAGTCATTGATATAGTAGTGGTGGATATACCTGAGGCTTATGGAATACTGCTTAGTAGGGACTGATCATGAAATCGAAATGGATATTTTTCAACTAATTGGTCCCATCTTTTATTGCCTCAGAGGGGAAAAGGCGATATGCTGAGAGTGGATCGGGAAAGGTACATGAAATACGTGGTAACGGAACCAAACAGCCCCAATAAACCTATAATTTTCTATAACTCTATCCTTGGGAATTATAGTTTCAATGTTTATGCCATGGAAACCTGTTTCGAGGAGTGCCATGCAAAAACAGTCAAGGAGGCTTTGACAAACACACGGTTGGAAGAAAGAATTAAACACCCCCACAATCCAACTGATGAATTACCTTGTATTATATTAGATGATAGGACTAAGTGCATAGGAAGTAGTTCTTTTAGCGTAACATTAGAGTTTATTTTCTGGACACTCCACTTTAATGACTCTAACTCTCTTGAAAGTGCAGGCGCTGGGAGCATTTTCATTGACCCACTAGTGAAACAACGTCTGATGGCCAGTCGGTTGGAATGCACGTGCACCAGTAACACAACAGAACATAAAGGCTTGCTGGAAGGCCTGAGAAGAGCCATTGAAAGGAATGTAAAAAATCTCAGAGCTTTTGATAACCCACAGATAATGGTGGACCAGGTAAAGACAAAGATACACTGCAATCTGCCACACGTAGTGAGGTACCAACACGAGGTATGGAGTTTAATTGATAATTTCGATTCCTTCAATGTCACATATATACCTCGAAAATATAATCACGATGCCGATTTGACGACTGCTGTGGTTACGAAACTGTTGCCTAATATTAGATTAAACAAGAATAAACTTTATGTTGAATGGATTTTAGGATCATCCATAACTAATAACATCTCAAATTGGCAGGTGTTCAAAGGAGATAACCAAATCCTTAAGTTCCTGCATTGCGAAAGAACACTCAAAAATGAAGTCATTAACAAAAGGGAGCATGACTTAAACGAAAGTGAAGACGAGGTGATATATTTCAATGAGAAGTTCATTTACTTTTCATCTCTCATGAGTGAGCCAACAAGTAAGCACACAAAATTACAACACCCATGGCTAAGCCCATCCCAAGCTGTGGAAAAAATTAGTCATGGAATTTACAGATTGAAAACCTTACAGGGAGAAACTGGAAAACTCCCTATTAATGGCCAGCATCTCAAGTGATACTTCCAGTAGCCACCACATGGTGGTTACCTCCTGAGTAGGTTAGAGTTCATTTCATTCTGTTGTTAGTTTAGTTGTATTTCCGTCCTCTCTTTTCCTTTTCTACCAAGTCTATTTTTCTACTATTTTGAATTACATTCCTTTTCAGTCGGCTGATTATGGTCCTCCAGACTCGTTCTACCCTCTAGATTTGCCCTCATTCACAACTCTCGACCTTTCCCTTCCTCATTAACTTGCTGATGATTCCGTTCTTCCTGAATCCATCATTTCCCCGCAGATCAAACAAACTTTCTATCAGCCCATGAGCACTTGAGAATCAGCAGTGAAATGTAAACTAAAACCCCTCATTGGCATCTGTTGGGAACTGTGTGAGATCAGTTGATAACTTGGATATCTGGAGCATGTAGGGGCATCTTTATTAAACAAAAAATGTGTAACTACAACTAGACTGGCATGGAGGAACGCTGCATTTAAATAAATCCCACTCAGACCTAGCTTATACTTGCTTGTAAGGTTTACAATCATTCTCCATTGGTCCCATCCACCACACTAAATGGTCCAATGCCTATTACTCACAAGTAAACCTCCTTTCATGGGTGAAGCTCGCTGTCTCATACCCTGTGGCAAATCTAATTGTGCTTTATTCCTTGTGCCTGAAACTGGAAGGACTCATCTAAAAAGAAATGAAATGTTAAGTCCTTGTGCCAATCTGGAAGGACAAGTTGTTTGGGAAGCCGGTTAGAGTAAGGATTGTTATTGGGCTCAAAGTATCGGTTGACACAACAAGCTCAACCTTGCTTAAGCGGTTTAAAAATATGGCACGATCCATGACTGCACCCCATTCAATCAATGAAAATATAGCACTGGAATTCTCATATAAAGTGCAAGAAAAACATGTCTACATCAAGCTTGATGAGCAATAAAGAGCTGAGGTACACACCTAAATGGGTATGGACAGACTAGTGACGACCCCAAAGGGATTTTTGAAAGTGGGAAACAGGTAAAGGAAGGTCAATAAACCCCATAATAATGCTATTCGAGAATGCCTGTCAAAACCCTATTAGTAAGTAGAAGCTATTTGTCTTTATCCCACCTGAAGCAATTAATGTTGAAGTGGAACCCAAGCTTGTCCATCTGTACAGTGTGCATTTCAAGTTTATCTTAACACCCTGTTGTTCTATTTGATCCAAGGTTTGTTTGGAAACAGAGATAACTGGTTCGCCATTTGTTGTGGCCACAACCACCACCCTATTAAAACTTGCCTTGATAGCAATTTTGAATGGGCCCCCCTATAAGTTGATCTTGCACTCCTCCAAATGATCTATCCTATCCCAAGGATTTTAGCTCTTTGCTAAGCCAAATATTTAATTTCTAAATGGTCAAGGCCCCCATTGATAAATCTCTGTTGCATAGTTCATTCTTGACCCAGCTTAGCCCTTCATTCATTCCCTTCATCAGACTTTTCAATCTTCATATGCATTCATGGTATTTCTATGCCCGCACGCATAATCACCCCCACCCTCACTACAGTCATTTGTGCACTTAATACACAAAACCTTCTATCGCCCCTTTATTTTCATTATAACCCTTTATAATGAAAATCCTTCACAAAGAATGCATAAATCCCTTTTGGGGGCCTATCGCAACTAACATAATGCATTTAGGGCTGTCGAACCCTACGGCATTGTTAACTGCATTTTATACATCAACGGGTCCAAAAGCCCATCGCATATCGAAATCGACCTGGGTTTGAGGCCTTTACATAAAGCACTCTGCTATCTTCCGGACCCGACGGATTTATTAACCAGAATATATGCGCTATCGGGTCCAGTTCCCAATCGCTCATCGCATATCGGTGGAGCGCGGGGGCATACAGTTAGCGAGGAGGTGAAAGTCAGACCTGCCAATGATTATGAACCCTGGCACATTCATTTTCAAGTCCGCCCCAATGGCCATACGCGGATTTTTCCCATTATCAATGTGTTGTGTGATAAAGCATTAACGTCGAGGTTTTCCAAAGGGAAGGGTAACATTACGGATCCGAAGGGATTTATGAACCTTAACACATATGTGTTTCGGGTCCAGGATCCATCACTTATCGCTATCGGTGGGATCCGGAATATATATATATATATATATATATATATATATATATATATATATATATATAGTGCACCCCTGGTCGTCGGACCTGCCGGCCCTATGAACCGCATTGTATATATTGTCGGTCCGGCCCCAATCGCATATCGCATATCGGCAAAGCCCCGGGCCTTATACATATTACGCATAGCGATATTGCGGACCCGCCGACCTCAAATATATATAAATATGATATATATATATATATATATATATATATATATATATATATATTTTCGGGTCCAAAGCCCTATCGCACATCATGATCGGCGGAGCCCCAGGATTGTGCATATTGCGATATGCAATAGGCTGGACCCAACAATATTTATAGGCTCCAACATATAATATTTGAGGTCCGACTTAGACGATTGACTCGGGTTTTTCCCTGTGTATTTCTTTATTTTCCAAATTTTCTGAAATTATAATGGGATTGGGATTTCAGTGTAAAGGGCAAGCTTGTGGACTCCCGATAGTGCAATTGCGCATCGGGGCGGTGTGAGGCATGGGTCCTGTGACTTGAGGGGGAGCCGATACCCGATTGCAATGAAAGGAATCCCTTGAAAACTGTTCCAAGCCTATGCTTTGAGTGGGAAATTGTATGTTGAATGTGTTTTATGCATATATCCTTCTCACACTTGCTCCCACAATGATAAAAGTTAATGGAAGCAACGTTTGTGTTTCATGTTAATATCTCTGTTATATCGCTCACAATTATGAAGCTAATGATAGCTATCTCTGCAGGTGAGAAGTAAAGGACGCAAGAGGGGATATGAAGAGCCATGGATGTAAAAGCGCTACGTTTAAGGGTCTGGCTGTAAGCATTCCGCGTCGGGAGCCCACGCGTTGCCTGTGCATTCCGTAAGCAGAGTTGTCCCGGTCTTCATTATAGGGAGGCAACACACAGTCACCCTTTTTGCCAACATCTGTTCTCCTCCTTAGGAAAGGAATCGACCCAGTCATTATGCCTTCTACGTGCCAGCGGTCACGCTAATGATTCTATCTCTGTGTACATGATTGGCATATCTGAAACGGCGGGAAGATGAAGAGGCAGGGTGACCTTAGCTTGTCGGCAGTTTCACCAACCTGCCGCGTCTGTACATATTGATCTATGTAACGACAAGAGGTAGGGAAGGGTCATGGAAGGCCGAGGGTCGTTCAAGGTTGCATAAGTATTACCTCTGAAGAGGAGAAATGGCTTTTGATTTTCGAGAAGAACACTGTTGCTTTATTATGAATGAGAAGGACTGTTTTTGAGGGAAGAAGGAGACATTAGTTTCAAACTCATTGTATTGTTTTGGATCAGAGTGTTGTTATTGGCATGAATGTAAATTTGATTTATATTTATGCATATTGATGACATACAGTTCACTATTGGTCTTGTTAAATTGAATGTGATTCAGTTTCATGGTTAACTTGTGAATGGTGTTTGATTTGAAACTAAATTAAACATTAGTTACAATTTTAATTCCATAGAAGAATGTGGATTCCTATATGAGTGATTGGATTGCAATTTAGCTTTAATACCTGTGAATTCAGTGATTGATTCATTTGGACTTGAATATATGCATGATGTTTAACCTTCTTTATCATGCTCCTGATGAACATATATATGATGTTTAAACCTCTGTATCATGCTCTTGCAGGATAGATTAGAGTAGTTAGAAGTAGTATAGATAGGATTTAATACGTAGAGGTTAGCTATTTAATTTTGTTGATTTAATTATAGTCTTCCTCCTAGAAGCAATCTTTTGACATGTTCAAGCGGTTTACGGGGTCCCTTAAAACCCGTCGGAGCTAACCAATCCAAATGAAAGCAAGCCTAATTGGGGCTTGCAATCGGGTTAGTTCCCCTTGTTGGCATCGTGCACATTTGCCATGTCAACACAACTCAAACAATTTTCTAGATTGAGAGCATATCAAATATAGATTCTATGTGCATCATATAATTCTCTCTTTAGTTAGGGATCCTAATGTTATGAAATCCTTGGAAATATTGGGTTACAAAGACTTAACAAACCAATATATAGAAATTGCTCCATAATTTAGTTATGATGAGCCTATGCTATAATATCCATTCATCGATATGATTAGAGATATGAGTATCGATGAGCTCATGAAAAGATGCCAAGTTCTCTGTTCCAATTTGATAATTGATAGGAAATTGAAAATAGGGTAAGAAGGCCATTTATAAAGATGAAAAATCATTAAATGAAGAACTTGGGAACACAATGTACCACTTAGTGGCACTCTCAATCATGGTGCATTGGAAAAGGCATAATCTCACATTGTCATCCACCAAAGAGTTAGACAAACACCAAAGATGGAATGTCATCACATGGGTAGAAGGATCTTTTGAAACTGTCAATCAAACTTCAATATGCCTAACAATAATTTAGTATGGATTACGAGCCAATATTGGTGATGCTTTAATGCGGTCATTTATCAATCGAGATAAATATGGTAAGTTCATGGTAGTCAAGAATGGCAACCAAATGTTGGACAATGTATTACAACATATAAATGATGGGCCTTGTTTCCATTTATAAGTCATAGATCCCCTCACCTCACTACTCCCCTGGATAGTAGCACTAGTTGCAAAGCTAGCCTCATGTTGAGCATTCCAATCAATTTGAAAACATGTGTAATGAGTTACTGGGATACCTATGGGTATATAAGAAACAAATGGAAACCCACTAGCATTGTTGTAACCAAGGCTTTGACCCCTACCAAAAATGAATATAGTTGTAGGAAATTATGTGTACATAGTGTGTAGGATAACAATAGGTATACTTAAGGGAGGAATAGGTGTAATGATCGACTGGGTTCCCTAATTAGGGGCATTCGATGTTTGAGACATAGAAGTAAGAGTCGCTACCTCACTAGCATGCAATATGGAGGTGCCAATAGTGAATCCTCCCAATACATTTGAGGTAGTGAGAGTAAGTATTCCCATAGTAGGTGTCCCACTAATGCTTGATATCATATGTGAACTACTCAAAAAGGGAAAAGGGTCCTACAAAGGTGGTTCACCCACCTTGATAAGCCAAGGTATGAAGGATTTTTCAAATAAGGATTAAAATTAAGTAGGATATTTTTTTATGACTTCAATATCTAAGTGTTCAACCTCCTCTAAATTTTTCAAATGAGCCCTTAGAACAATGTGTGTGTTGTCCATTGTATGTTAACCATTGCTTGATGGCCATGAATTCCTCTATCTTAGTAGGAAACCTTGATCACATATGAAATCAATGAATAACATGTTTAGCCACCATTAAAGTTTTGTTTTAATAAAAGAAAAAACAAAGTAAGGTCAATTAGACACAAGTCAACATAGAGCACACCCCAAGAATCTACAAGATCTAATAAACAAGCAATGCCTTCCAAAAACTAGCTTGGTATTATCAAAGCCCATGAATGATTAATGGAGGTGTGAGAGACAACTATGATAACCCTGATGCAACAATCAACCAAGGTGTGAGGGACAATTATGATAACCCTGATGCAACAATCACCCAAGGTGCAAGCACCCTCATGAAGATGGGCACCCTTTAGAAAAGTTGAAATGAAGATAATGCATTTGTCATAGGTACCATAAGCATTGTTCAGTTGCAGTCACCCATGTAATACACTAGGAGAAGCCATTGAGTCCGCCACTTCATAATTGGCGGCTAGGGGAATAGTTGCGAGTCAAGTCTATGCATATGGTATACATGATAAATTCTTTAGCCTAAAGCTCTAAAGAGAAGTGGTTGTTATAACATCTCTTGAGACCCTTTCATCAATGATGCATATTGAAGCCTTAATCCCTTATCCCTTTGCATATGAAAACTTCATTACTCCTTAGAACTTTTTAAAAAATGCTTTCTAGCTTGCACACATTTGTTATTCCAACAACTTGCATATGCGTGCATGTTACACTTAGAAACTCACGTACATAATGTGCTTATACCTTCAAAAAATCATGTATGCCTTCAAAATGCATTAGAAATATTCAATATGTGCACAATAGTTCTTTTTTGAGAGGGGTTCCCAACTTGTCCTCGTTATTCACCTCTTGCAACTAGTAGAAAACTAGCCTAACCAACTTCCAAATGTTTTTAAGTAATCCTGAAGGGGAATCATGGGGGAGAACCCTTAGGCTAACAGTTTAATGCTAATATATGCAAATGAGATTTGACTCCTAAGTTTTTAAGAATATTTTTTGGTAGGAAATCCTTGTTTCCTATGCTATCATCCCCTCCCATTTGACTTTGACAAAAGATATTATGTTCGAATAATTCAAGTGTTGTGAGAGTTTGATTAAGAATATTGCTTTAGGTTCCTAGGAGGAGTGAACACAACAACGGTTTTGAGGGGTGATTGCGATAATGGTTTTGAGCAATGCTAGTAGCAATGGCTGGTAAGTTCCTTCTACGTATATGTTGTTTTTCATATTCAATATATAGAACTCGTCATTCCTTTCTCCCATATGACCTTTTAATGTATTTCATTAGTTGTAATTGGTACAAAATTAATCTAACCAAGTGACTTCCTTGTATTTCTTACATGTATGATTCCTAGCGGGAATTTTACTCATTGAACAATAGCTCTTTGTATTTAAAGGAATTAGAGCATGTCTCTAGTATATTCTCTAAAAATTGGGCATGTGCTAGCATATGCCTTTAATACTACTTGTGGTGTATGATGACAACTAAAACCAGAAACTTAGAGTAGTACTGATATAAATATAATTGTTGAAAGAAAGTAAAACATAACCAAAGTATTAAGCAAAGTCTTTCGGTAGAAATCGCATATGGATCACAGAAGCTTGAATACAGAAATAACCAAAGTATATTGAAGCAACAACAAGACAATATTTATTGATATTACGAATAGAAGCAATATTCATTTACCTCAAACAATATTTTTTAATGGTTTTGTTCCATAAATTTAACTCAAAAACAATATTACAATTTTTAGATTATTTACCTTTTGTGAAATATTTTTTTACGGGTATTTTTTTAAATATCAAGGAGAAAAATTGGGAAATCCTAACCAAAACATATTGACATTGCTACCAAAATGTTACCATAGATAATCATATAAAATTGTTGCTAAGAAAACTCATCAACCCCTATAAAAACCCACAAACCATATTAAATAAGATTAATCCAGATTTAAACTGAAATTAACAACTTTATCACCCCATACCCCAAAAACTAAAACTACAACTAATGTACTTTGTTTACCGTACTTGTTTGACAAGATTTAAATGTTTTTAAAAGTCAATTTACTACTAGCCTAAGTGAGACCCTCACCTCACTTCACTTCAGAGAATGCTACATACTAAAACATCAATTTATTGCTAGTTTCAATCAATATGCTCTTCAAACACTGTACCCTCTTCCTTACCTCACGTTACGTTCCTTGTGACGTAACGAAAGCTTTCGCTGGTTGCGTCTGTAATACATCTCCCGAAAAACATTTGGGTTCATTCCCGCGCTCTATGTTGCAGAAAAAACTGTAGACGACGAAGATCTGTTTGTCTCATTTTTGAAAGAGAAAGAAACCGTAGCACAATTCAGTTTCCAACAAAATCTACTATTTGAAATCATGACAGCACATGTGTATCAATCTCTGATAAATGTGTAATGTGTATATGTTGTATATATACACTCCGTGACACAGAGGTGACATTTATTTAATAAAAAATGAATGAAACTTCAATACTTAATTGTTTTACTCTAAATTAAACTATACCCAGATTCAACTATTCCACTAACTGTTGCAAAAGACAAATTCCAATTATGACCGTTTGCTCCCGGAGCTTGTCACATCAAAAAAGAAAGAACTAATTTCATTTTCAATGAGCTTTTGGATTCGCTCTGCACATTGTATTCATCCCGTCGCAATCAATCACCGAAAGGCGAGTGTGATGTGAATGACAGACAACACAGATCATACATACAGCCAAAGTCACAGAATTATTCTGTGCTTTGACAAATTTTGATATCCTGCCAATGTGTAAATTATTCCCCTACAACGTGAGAGAGCAGATATTGACTTTTATTTTTTTTAATTAATTTTGCACAGAACTTTTCGAGTGACGCAAGAATCTCATCACACTGACATATATTTGGTCAAGATGCAGGGATGCAGAGAGGAATATAGAGAAGCTTCTGTAAAATGGCTCACACTGACCCAAAAAAAAGACCATGTAGAATATTTTATCATGTGTTTGTTTTTCATATTTGTGGGTGTACTTTCATTTTATGTGACTGAAATTCTATTGACCAGTCCATTCATCTAATAAAGAATTCAGACTGGCATCTAAATTTCCAATGCCTGTTATCAGCCATGTAAGAAGAGCCGTGTAATATGTAATGTTATTGTCATGCAGACGAGAGAATGGAATGTACAGAGAGTGAACAGTCAAAAGTCAATGTGGCTCTGAGAAAATTTGTACTATAGATGGGACAATACACTCCCAAGCTGGCACTTAATTGGCATAAAAATTTCCTTCTAAAAGTGAAGGTAGATTCTTACACAGAGAATAAACACGTGTTAATGGTGTACAAATCTCAAAAAATAGTGCTGGAACAACTTGAAAGAATATTGCTGACAATACACTCCCAAGCTGGCACTTAATTGGCATAAAAATTTCTTTCTAAAAGTGAAGGTAGATTCTTACACAGAGAATGAACACGTGTTAATGGTGCACAAATGTCAAAAAATAGTGCTGGAACACCTTGAAAGAACAATGCTGAGAATCACAAGGATACATTGATTTTAAATGTTACCTACAAAATGTAAACACCAGTAGAAATCAGGTTTCAAACTGATATATAATAAGGACAAAAATGCATTTTATATGGTGTAACTTGGTATTAAGAATTTTTCCATAAATTTTAAAATGTGGTCAAAATGAGAGTTAAACAAAAATTATGAATTAGTAAGTTTGGGTGGCAAACAGAGGTAAGTAAGCAGACAGCTAGGAAGAAAGACAGTCAGGCAAGCAGGCAGACAAGCTATAGGGTTTCAATATTGAACAGAAAAACCATTTATCTATCCAAGACATATCCTTATCTATATATTAAAAAAAAAAAAAATATGCAACAATATTCAAATGATGATGTGCTTAATCATTCACATGCTCCACCCACCCACTCAATACATTTTTGAATATACATGCTCATTCTTCAATGCCATGCCATAATGTGCTTGATCATCCACATGCTCCACCCACCCACTCTGCATCACAATATCCAATCCACTTCAGTACATTCTTGACTACACATGCTCATTCTTCAATGCACATGCATTCATGTAATTCACATGCCCATTCTTGAATGCACATGCATTCATGTATTGCACATGCCTATTGTACCTTGGAAATATATAATTATCCTTTTCGATGCCTCTCTTCTTCATTGTATCTCCAAATTACATACAAACTTTCTCATTTAACTCTATATACGGAACGTCTATTATGATATATACACCATAGGATAGGACAAGCTCACAACCGCATCCAAATGGTACTTTATTCATGGATGCCATTTTTTATCCTCATCCCTTGAACACGTTGAATTTTTAACTCCACTTTGTTATAACTAGTTTGTGTTTATTCATGTAAAATTTATAGAGATTGTCTTCAATGTATATATCAATCTTTTTGTTTTCATTTTCTTTTTGTACTTTGGATTGTGTAGAACTAATGAACCTTTCTGGCATAGCTATCTCAAAGATAATTTTCATTTTTGAAATTGTTTAGTATAGTGAAATCTCTAGTCAAGGTAATAATATCATTTATGTGTCTAAATGCTAAAATGGGAAGAAAACTCACCTGTATTTTTAATGTAAACACACAAATCCACATCTAAATTCCAAAAAAATGTTTTCTCATGTATCCATAAACCCATACATCTTATAAGACAAAGTTTTAGGGAATGCTTCATTGAAAATATGGAGCCTTCCACAACTTGCAAACCAAATTTTATTTTGCTAGTTCAATATATGATTTCAAATATATTAGGTAAATCTCTTCTTCTAATTCTCTAATATTGATAAAAGCTATCCAAGCACATTTATATCTTGTACAATAACAAGTGTCATCAACACTCTTATTAAGTACCTACACACTAATAGCAAGAAAGTTTTAGTGCAATCCACCCATTTAACTTGAGCATACAATGTAGAACTAAGTCTTCATTGTACAATCCTAATTCAACTGAAGGTTGAATATCCACTTGTACCTTATTGTTTTCATTCATAAAGGAATTCTATAAGTTTCCAAGTTTTATTCTTCATCATATATTCATATCCCAGATCCATCGCATGCATCAAATGCTATTGCATCTTCAAAATTGCTCAATTATATGTAAATCTCTTTTGCAACCACTTTCATTCTCACAATATGATATTGTGTACATGCGTTTGAATCTTTCATGAAATCTAGTATTTTTTGTGAGAATTGAGCTTTGATTATTACATTACAACTCTACACAACTACTTGGTTCATTTACAAGTAACTATTTCAACCATTTTCATTCCTTCATTGCAATGTGCAATCACTATATAATTATAACCAATATAAATTTATGACTTCGATGATTTTAAAAAACTGATATTAAAAAATGATCAAATATTTGTTTTTAACAAATGATATATATTTGATCTGAATCATCTTAGAAACTATCCTAGTTCTAGCATCTTTTGGCAACGAAAAATTGACATGCTTTTTAAGGTCTAATTCCCATGTGTTTTCAAAATTGTGATACATGTCAAAGGAAGAACATTAAATCTATTTATAACTTGTTTTTAAAACAAACTTAAAAGATTATAAAATGGAGAAACAAAAAATATTATGTTCCTAACAAGGATGTATATCTTCTTTGAACATAAGTTTATGGTCTAGTTAAAAACTAAATAAATAACTTTACAAATCTAGATAATCATTTGATGACATGACAAAAATCTTGTGTGAGATTAATGCATAATATATAGCTATTATATAGATATAATGAAAATATACATCCTGAGAGTGGTTAGAATATGGTAATAATATTACAAGGGTTATGAGTAATTCAAAGATTCTAGACTAATTTCTATCACAATAATAGTAGTAATATTACACCTTTGACAAATTATGGTTAATATGTGTTTTGAGATCTATCAATTAACCATCAATAGTGAATTATTTTATCAATAAGGAATGGTACCTTGTTGGTTCTCTAGTTGTAAAATCACCTTATCATGTGTTTTATTTCATCCTCAAACAATAACCATTGAAGACAATTTTTGTGGTCACACTACTACATATGGGCAAAAAAATTGACGCTTTATTCCAACAATACTGATAAAATTCATCGTACTATTGGATTGTATTTGGAATTTTTGTATTTTTTTTCAAAAATCCCTAAACAGCATCAGATATCTGACACTGTGTATAAACAGGTCGGATATCCAACAGGCGCACCAAATATCCTATGTATATTTACATATTTCAAATATCCGACGTGTATGCTACGTGTGTCGGATTCCCTATGTTTGTGTTAAATTGTAGCAAGAAAAGGCTTTATTTGACTTGTGCCTTAGTTAAATGGAGAAATTTGAATTTCCACATCAATAGGATGATTTGAGTTGTAGTTGGCAGGAGTGACATTGTAACACGCCACCCCACATTTACCCACTTTTACAAGCCTTCCAAGTAAATGTGAAGCAGAGTGCCACTATGAAATGACCCGACCTCCAAATTTCATTTAAGGAAGTGGGGCCTAGAAACTTAAACCTTCCTTGCCTTCCTTAAGGGCTCCATAACACCTAGGAGCTAAACAACCACTCCAAGTGCCCAATCCCTGAGCTGGATTTCTTTTTCACTAACTTTGGCCCACAACTACATGCATGACAAGGCTAGGGTACAATTATAGCCCTCCAACCACATGCACAAGCCTCCTTCCCTACAGTTATAGCCCAAAATATCCACTTTAGAGGGTGCAGTCTTGATATCTAAGCCACTTTTCCAGGCCAGCCTCCAAACCACTACCCATATCTGCCTGTAACTTCTCAGAATGATAAATGACATATTGAAAAAGCTATTCATACAAAACTTGAACTAGAACTTGACTTAACCAGGCCTAACCATGACAGTCATTTCATCAAAGATATGGTGAACATGTGAGTTACAGGTCATGAATGCATATCTAATCTTAAGAGTTTGAACCTCATCTGGGAATCACCAAGAAGGTCTAATGTCCTCTTTAAGCCAACCACCCCCATGCCATCACCCAAATCACCCCTTTCTTTCAGCCAATCACCCTCGCGCCATATTCCAATAATGAATGTGGGATCTCATAGGATATACCAAGACATAAACAACTAAGGGAATACAGAGGTTAAACCACCTACACCGTCAAACTATTGTGATCCCTCTTTCAAACTTTTCAAGATATCACAAAACCAAAAATGCACGTGGATGCCTTAGAATTTGTTCGCCATACCTTGAGGATTTTTCCTGTCTCCACCCACCTATCAAGGGCTTCCTAGAGAAAACCATTTGCACCCCCAACCCTTGGGCATTTTCCTAACACCACCTCACCCTAATCCGAAACCTTCCAACAATCCAAAGCTCAACCAAGAAATAAAACCCATCACACCATGGTTATCCAAGAAATGGAAAGGCAAGGTTGAAACCATTGTCAAAACCAGGCAAAACCCATGCCAATAACATCAAATAAACCAAATGAACAATTGCATGTATCATGCATTCACACCTCACCTAGGAAATCACACAAACAACCAATTACCTTCAAATCCTCTTGCTGAAGTTGTTTGATCGAACCTTCTTTGTTTGTCCTTCTCCTTTCTTTGCTTTCCTTGTCCATCCTGGTGTCACTTTTTCTAGCACCTATAGCACAATACTTGCTTCAGGAAATATAGAAAGCTTCCTAGAGACAACCTCTAGGTTGATTGTAGACTAGTGCCTAAGACATCTTAAATATAGGAGTGTTTTGGAAGATTATCAATGGGGCTTTCTGTTTCACTCCAATTGTCACGTAGTTTGAAAAGATAATAAAGGGGGGCTTGGTTCAATATGCCTTCATTAAGGTAAAATCAAGCCAATACATGGATCCAAATGCTCAGGGGGTAAATCAAGCCAACCTCAAAGAGAAATGTCTGGTTCTGGTGGCCGACACACAACAACAGGCAATTTTAATATTGGCGTTGTAGTAATATGAAGAGGAAGAAAGAAAGGAGGGAATTCGGTGCATAGGGCTGGTTACAATACAGAATCCTAAGCAACGATGTTCCGACAAAAATATGGAAGAGGGAGGAGATGAAAGAGAAAAAAGAGTGGAGCACAAATTAAGGTTTCATGCTCTATGCCTCATGGATACATTTATCAACAAACATCATAAGTAAATATGTGCTCATACAGGTACTGCAGGTTATAAACTAACACAAGTAAATATGTCTTATACACAGGTACTGCTCATTGTTTAGCAGCCTAGATACATCTATGAATTAGAGAGAAACCAGTAGCTTCATTACACTATTTTAGAGAAAGAAAAACATACATGAAGTGAGATATACAAAGAAGGAAACATATTGTGCATTGCCATGATTGGAATCACCAAAGAGTTTCATTAATCCTCAAAATGAGTTGCATTCAGTAGTTGGTTGCTTAGGGGGTCTTGACCCATGTTCAAAGTTAGTTGCGCCAACCAACAAAGCCCTACACTACTAGCCTTTTCAACAACAACCCACGTAGCACAAGCTGTAGTCTTACCCGAAGTAGTTTGGGAGGATGCAAGAACCAAGTTTCTACATCCAGAGACTAGTGTGATGTCTTCCAGTGCCTTGGATCTACCTTCACGCAAATCGATAAACTCCTAGGACTTGTTATTACAACTCAGTTAAAGTGGCCTTTAGGCCTTCGTGAAGGCCCACGATCAGCCCTTGTAGACCTTTAACAGATGATTCACCTCCTTACTGATGCAGGAGCATCTAGACCTAGCTAGAAATGTGATGGTGTGTTCACATGCTATGGCTAACACGGATTTGGAGGAAAAATTGGTTACTTAATTTTTATTAATTGCAAATTATGTAAGTAGCTATTTGTTGCCAAATTCTGAATAGAAAAGGGAATAAGTGGCAAGTTGATCCTCCCTACATGGAGATCAAGCCAAGTAGTTTAGATTATTTAGTTAGGATAGGATTTGATTTCTAAATATATACTAAATTCCTTCATTTGTGGAAGGAGATTGTTAAATAGGACATATATGTATTTTCCTTTATTTTTTGGAGAGATGATTCAAGAGAGGAAGAGAAGGAATAGAGAGCAAGAGTGAGGAAAATGTAATGTAAATTAGGCCATCAAGGGTTGATGGAAAAACTCTGTTTTAGTTTCATATTCTTTTAATTTCAAAAACAAGTGTGTGCATAACTATCTATGTGAAATTCACGTTTTTTTGTTCACCTGAATTAGTTAAGATTGTAATAGCAAAAGCCTGTGTTAAATAGTTCTATTTTTAGTTTCTTCTTTATATAGTGGGCATTTCACCTAATTACAGTTCTTAAAGAAGAATCAGATGGATGATTTTGGAACAGTTAGATTCCTGGAGGAAACTTCATAAATGAAATTGCAGACCGGGCCCAGAACCCTGGGATTGACAAGAATCCAGAGAAGTACAACGAAGGCATGAGGTTTTAGTGAAGTGTTGTGTTTTCTCAAAGGAAGGGGCTTTTCCTCTCGATGCTATTATTTTTCGTAGGACATTGTGTTATTCATAGTGGATGGGCTCTATACATAAATGGGGTTATCAATTGAAGCGCTGCGCATTACCTCCAAAGATCCCATTTCACATTAAGCCTAAATCTTTCATTGCAAATCGACATTTAGTCTGAGTCTTTATTGCATATCAGCAAGGGGAGAGAGATTGCAATCAGCCGAAATTGCGATCAGCTGAAACTGCAATGACCCATTTATTGGCGATATTGTGATGACCTGGTGATTTGCGATGCGATATGGAAATGTGATGCGATGTGCGATGGGATATGGAAATGCGATGTGATGTGTGATGCGATATGGAAATTCGATGCGATGTGCGATGCAATAAACAATCACATACTTAGTGTTGATTATCATATTGATGAAGGATTGTGAAAGGCACATGCGAAGGAGCATCGGACCTTGTAAAGCGGTCATATGAAGAGGTGAAGGCCAGAGTTGTTAGCTGAAAGCACTAAGTCTAGAAGGTCTATAAGGTTTACTTTTAAATTTAGTTTCTAGAATGGGGTTTAAGTAAAAGTTGGAAAGAAGTCTGATTGCAGCGAAAAAAAAAAGGAATAAAGACTAGAGTTGGGAGAGGTTTCCCAAGCATGTGTTCTTAGAGATAAGGCAATTTTGGGTGTTAGCGGTCATATGGTTGCATCATTTGGTATCAGATCAAGGATGTTCTTTCTTAAGGAGATTTATGATTACAAAGGTATGAAAGTTAGCAGCAGTTGAGTGAAGTGGCAAAGTTTGGCACAAGACTACAACAGTAACATTGTAGGAAGAACTTTTGGATGTTCTTAGAGATTGTAGCAGAACCTCATTCTAGCTGAGACTTGGAATAGGCAAGGACAAAGGAGTCCTTAAGAGAAGTGAGTGTAGCAACCAGAGAGAGATAAATATTGCTCAGTGCAAGTTCTAAGGAAAAGAGTACTTGGAAACTAGGCAGAGGAGAAGCTTAGTGAGAAGATCAACTCAGAAGGAAGTTGATTGGTTGTAGGTGAGAAGCTCACACAGAAGAGAAGATGGCTATCGAAAGTCATATGGAAGGTTCAGAAGAAGGCTACAAGATGAAGGAAAAGGGTGCTTAAACAATCCGCAGGAAACAGATGAGTCAAGCGGAGATTGACAAGGACATGGATGAGATAAGAGAAGAACTTGATGTGTTAACAATGCTGCTAGAGGAAAGCCAAAGACAAGGTTGGGTCTTGAATTAAAAAACAATGAAGTGGCCTAAGTTACAAAGAAGGCTACGACAGAGACAAGTGAAGTGATTGATGGAAAACCTCAGAGAAGTTTTCATTTGTGAACCTGAACAGGGTGAAATTTTGGGTGAAGAGGATAATGGGAGATCAGCTGAAGATCTCATGGACTATTGGAATAGTTCAGAACAATTCGAAGATATGTTGACAAAGGAAACAAATGTGGCTATGAAACCTTGTGTTCTTAAATCTCATAGTTTATGTGTGTTTTCAAGATGTGCAGAAGATGATGGACAGTTTGGTGAAACTGTCACAAAGATGAATAAAGCTCTCGAGGTGAAGTATGATGGAGAATTCCTTTTAGAGGAGGAAGGTGCTGATTTATTGCAACAGAAAGAATTCATAGATGAATTTCTATTTGGTTTAAGACAGTCAGTTAAAGTTGTTATGGACCAGAAGCATAATGAAAATGCCATAGTAGTACTCCAAGGAGGTAAACAAATGAATTTGTTTAATGAAATTAATGATAGAATTTTGCAATGTGATGGTACATAAAACAGGATAACTCAGGAGGATTTCCAGAAAAAGAATGAAGCTGAGAATGAAGGTTGTGATGAAATGCTAGGAAGATTTCACATGGAAATAGAGTTCTTGGAAAGATTTCTCAAGAAACCTGAAGGAGAAATGAAGCTTTCAGAACCTAATAAAGAAGAGATTGCGGTTCCCATGCATGATGAGGATGAAATGTCTCTAACATTTATAGAGTTAAGTGAATGTTTTGACTCTTCAATTAATAATGTGATTGTAGGTACGGAAGACAACATTAATAAATATGATGCTAAAATCAGAGAAATTGAGCAGAGATTATTTGAATATGAGATGAAAGATCAGGAGCAGCAAGAAAGTTATGTCCTTAGAGACATGAAGGAAACAGAAGTATTAATCCAGCAGGATGAAGATGGAAGAAACCAACAATTTGAAATAGATGATCAGCAACATGGGAGTAAATTTGAGGAAGGCATTATATTGTGGGAGTATAGCAATTGGCAGCAGAATGAGGAGCGTGAGATTAGTCTAGCAGTAATGAGAGCAGAAGTTGATATATTAACAGAGTGGCTACAAAGAAAGACAAATGAAGACTGAGGATACAGATGGAGAACGAAGAAACGGGTCTTATGGAAGCTATTGCAACAGAAGTGGAATGGAAAGCTAATAAACGAGTTCAGAGAACTTGAACAAATTCATATTTATTTGTTAGAGAAGGAGAGACTCAAAGGAAGGGAGTCACAACAAAGAGGATCTGTTTAAATCCAGAAGGTCTATGATGGGAGAATGGTGCTTGAAGCATCAAAAGAGGGCGAAAGGTCTTGTATTTTTAAAACTGATAACCGTTGTGTGCCTGCAGGTCATGAAAACTTGGGGAAAAACAAGCAGTTATTGGAAACTATCATATCAACAAGTGAAAACATGATTAGCTGTGGTCATGTAAGTAGACATTCTTGTGACATTATCATGGAATCAAAAAGGAATATGACTATCTATAGTCATATGAAGAATAGAGAGAAAAGTTACAGTCAAGTGAAGGAAGATGTCCAGTCGGATGACATCCAAAGGATAAGTCAAAAGGAGGATGACAAAGGAATTATTGAGATCAAAGAAATGTTTAGAAAGGAAGAGATCCATTCATATGAATATGGAAAAAAGAGTTTTCTCAGGAAAACCGATGAAGCTAATACAAAACTAATGGAGAATCTTATGGTGTATTCAGGAAGTGAAAGTCAACTAGAAGAATTGATGATGAAATTGTTTGAGGAGACCTTGGTGTCTCATAGTTTTGAAACTAATATTTTGTGTGTAAATGCAGGATACACTGAAGAAGGGCAACTACTTAATGTTGTCATAGGGGAAAAGAAAAGCAAAGATATGGGTTTTCAGAAGATAGAAGAAGGAAATTCACATAATCTTATGATGCAGGGGAAAGGGCAGCTGTTAAACACGATTGTAGTGAATTATGAAGATATTGGACAACTATTGAGGACTGAAGCCAAAGGAGAGCAGCTACTGAAGGTTGATGTAGAAGACTTTGTAGATGGTAAATAGTTACTGAAGGTTGTTGACCTTGAAGATAGTCAGAGTAAAGAAGGACTGCTGACAGTTGTTGTAGACAATGAAGTTAGTGAAGACTGTGCAGAGCTTTTGGGAGAAATTCCAAGTGAGATGATGGATTTGTGGCATGAGTTAAGTCTTTTGGAGAAGAGGCTAGAAAACCCAAGAATAAGTGTTCAGATTGTAAAACCAAAACTGAATAAGAATGAAGAAGTTGTCATGGATGACAAATGTGGAAAAGAAGTTGTCGAAAATGTTGGCATACAGAGAAAACAGGGTAAAGCATTTGTGCTTAATGAATTGATTGATTCTGGTGAAGATTTATATGCAGGAACAAGGCAATGTGAAGTGAATTTGAAACAAGGAATTGATTCTGAAGATCAGGTCGAAGTAAGGAGGGATGAGATCAGAATGTCTCATAAAGATGGAATGATGTTGAATTCACAGTATGGAGTTGTTGAACTAGAGATGGGTTCAAGGGATGAACAAGAATACTGTTGTACAATAGGTAGTTATTGATGAAGAAGAAGCTGAAAGTGAAATTTCAAAAGTAGACGAATATGATGCCATAATAATTAAGTGTACAGAAATTAAGTTACTAGAAGAAGAGGTATTCCAAGTACCTAAGCAAGCAGGAAGAATTCTTAGTTTTCAAGAAATTTGTGGAATTACAGGTATACCGGGAATTGAAGTAAGAAGTGATGAAGCCATGAATGAGAAACCAGAAGAAGGAACTGGAATTATTGCAGGGCATCAATGGAGAAGGAATTTGTATGTCTTAGAAATGTATATGGGAAAATATTGGCACATGGATTATGATGTTCTTATGCAAGAACACATCCAGTTGCAGGAGAATAGTATTCATCATCTGAGAAGTGAATTGGACAAAAAAATGTAGGTTTTAACCCTGTACAGAAATTACCTGCATACGAATTCTAAAACACATAAAGTAAACAATGTGAGAGCATAACACATATACACAGAGATTTTCCCTTGGATCCAAAACCGGGACTACCTGCTTGATTTTTCATTATGTTCCTTTCAATGTTACAATACATATTTATACATGCGGAAGCATCCAATACCATGGACCGAAAACCATCGCGTCCAATACCATGGACCGAAAAACCATCGCGTCCAAAAAACATGTGCAAAAATCATGCACAAAACCATAGGTGTGTCTGCCAACCTAACATAGGGTCCAAAATCAAAATTTTCCGGGGCACTGCCCCGGACCCCATAAAGTGGGGTTACGGGTACCCCTCAAACCCATTGTTGACTACATGGAAAGAATATAACACAACCCAACATTCTCCCACTTGTTGTTTTCTTTCCACAGGGAGCCACAGGAGAGCTTAGTCATTTTTCCGGCCCTAAAATGCCCATTGTTTCTCTACACCAGGAGAATTTCTCAGAGCTCACGAATTTTGTCAATACATCTGCAGTATTCTTCAAAGTGTCCACCTTTACCAGCAACACCTTTTTGTCTTCTACCATATCCCTCACAAAGTGATACTGAACATCAATGTGCTTTGTCTTTGAATGATATGCAGGGTTCTTTGCCAAGAAAATTTCACTTTGGCTGTCACAGTCTATCCTTATAGCTCCCTGTACTAACCCCATACTTGAACACAATCTCTGCAACCAAACTGCTTCCTTGTTTGCATGAGTAGCTGCCATGTATTCTGCCTCTGTAGTTGATAGTGCCACTACAGATTGTTTCTTACTCATCCAATTGACTACACCTCCAAATAGGTTAAACACATACCCACTTGTAGATCTTCTCTGATCCAAATCTCCAGCCTAGTCTGCATCAACAAAGCCACAAATATCCAACATTCTATCCAATCTTGGTCTTCCTTGGTAGCACAAACCATAATCACTAGTGCCACGCAAATAACTGAAAACCCGCTTCACTGTTGTCCAATGCTCCTTCCTAGGTTTTGGCATAAACCTGCTCAATCCTCCCACTGCATGTGCAATGTCTGGTCTAGTACAGACCATTGCATACATCAGGCTACCGACTGCACTTGCATATGGAACACGGGACATGTCCTCTTCCGCTTCTTGTGTCTTGGGACACTGTTCAGCAAATAACCTCACACCTATAGGAATACGAACCTTCACCAGTTTACTATCCTGCATATTAAACCTCTGCAATATTGTCTCAACATACTTCCTCTAGTTTAACTAGAGCTTCCTCTTTGCCCGATCTCTTTTAATTTCCATGCCCAAGATATAGTTTGCAGCACCAAGATCTTTCATGTCGAATTTGGAGGACAATTGGGTCTTCAAATCCTGGATAATTTCTTTGTCATTTCCAACCAGCAACATATCATCCACATACAAGCCCAGATAAATAACACGGTCACCAATTAATTTAAAATACACACAGTGATCTACTTTGCTTCTGGTGAAGCCAAGTCCCCGTATAAATGTATCAAATTTCTGATACCACATCCTTGGTGACTGTTTTAACCCATACAGAGACTTATTTAACTTGCATACAAATTCTTTCTTACCCTTCACCGCAAAGCCTTTAGGTTGCTTCATGTAGATCTCCTCCTCCAGATCCCCGTGAAGAAATGTTTTCTTCACATCCATCTGTTCTACCTCAAAATCAAGAGCAACAACAACAGATAAAAGTAATCTAATAGAAGTTACCTTGGTAACAGGAGAAAAAATATCACCAAAATCAATTCCCGACACCTGGGAATAACCTTTTGCTACCAACCGAGCATTGTGTTTCTCCACTTTTCCTTCTGCATTTGTCTTCTTTTTGAACACCCATTTGCTGCCAATGGGTTTCCTTCCAACCGATAACTCCACCAAATCCCAAGCCTCATTTTTGTGCAAAGATTCCATTTCATCAACCATGGCCTCTTTCCAGAGTTTTCCATCCTCTGAATCCACTGCTTCCTTCACAGTTCTGGGATCATCATCAGTAACAAACAAAGCAAAATTTGAATAGAAAGCAAATGGACTATACCTCTCTAGCTGCCTTCTTTCTCGAACTAATCTTCTCACAGCCAGAGTTTGTGGCTCTTCATCTTCTGATCCCTCCTCTGCTGTAGATTCTTATTCTTCCTCCTTTAGCTCAAACTCTATCTTCTCAGGTTCCTTTGGTTGGACTTCATGTTTAATAACATCTTTCACCTCTCTGAACACCACATCTTGACTGTACACAACCTTCCTTATTACTGGGTTCCAAAGTTTATAACCCTTTAAAGCATCCTTATACCCAATAAAGATGCACTTTTCAGATTTACTATCCAACTTGGTTCATTTCTCCTTTGGAACATGTACATATGCATCACATCCAAATACCCTTAGATGTGAAAGAGAGGGTTTCTTACCAGTCCATACCTCATGTCGAGTCTTATCCTCCAAAGCTGATGAAGGTGACCTGTTGACCAGGTAACATGCAGTATCCACCGCCTCTACCCAAAATTCTTGTCCTAACCCGGCACCACTGAGCATGCTTCTTGCCCTGTCCATCAATGTCTTGTTCATTCTTTCTGCAACTCCATTTTGCTGAGGTGTATATGGAGTAGTATTCTGCCGTGTTATACCACACTTCTTACAGAATTCTGCAAATTCCTTGCTGCAAAACTCTCCACCATTATCTGTCCTCAGCACCTTTATCTTCTTCTTTGTTTAATTTTCCATGAGAGCCTTAAATTCTTTAAACCTGTCAAAGACTTCATATTTCTTCTTAAGGAAATATATCCATGTATTCCTTGAGAAGTCATCTATAAATGATACATAGTACACAGACTTACCCAGTGATGGAACCTTCACAGGTCCAAACACATCACTGTGCACAAGCTCTAATATCTGTTTCGCCCTCTTACCACCAGAGGGGAAACTCACCCGCTTCTGCTTCCCATATACACAATTTTCACAGAAATCAAAATCCAGAGAGCTATTACTCATACCTTCTACCATACCTTTACCATGAAGTATTCGAAGGCCTTTCTCTCCAATATGTCCAAGCCTTTGATGCCACAACATGGTCTTCTCTCCAGAGACCACTAGATTTTCCACTCCACTTTCAAGAACCACAGAGCTGTTGCACCCATCAACAACATGCTACCTTGCAGCTTGTACAGAGTTCCAATCCAAACTCCCCATATCAATACCAGTGCTCCACGAACCATCTTGCAGGTATCCTTCTCGAACACTGTTTTTACACCTGCATCATCCAGCTTGCTTACAGAAATTAGATTTCTGGCCAATGCAGGAATATTTAGAACACCCGAAAGTGTTCTAACTCTTCCACCTCGCAACTTCAACTTTACCTTTCCGCAACCAACGATTTTAGCCTTCCTATCGTCTCCCAAGAAGACATCACCATCATCATATTTCTCATACTCGTAGAACCACTCTCTATGGGGAGTGAAGTGAAAGGATGCACCTGAGTCAATCAACCATGCCTCATGTTCTACATGTCTACTTGAAGAAGCCAAGTACACATCCCCACCTTCATCTGAGGTGGTTTTCGCCTCTGCAGAAGGATCCTCATTAGATCCCTTTCCTTTGTCAGGAGCTTTAGATTTATAGTCCCTTTTGAAGTGGCCTTCCTTTCCGCATTTCCATCACACCACCTTTACAGGTTTTCCTGGAGATTTAGATCTCCCTCTAGACTTATATCTCCCACTCGATGACTTATTTTTGTTTCTGTTCTGGGACCGTCCTCGTACAAACAAGGCATCACCATTCTGACTCTCCATATTTTTCCATCTCATCTCCTCCATCAGCAAGGCTGAGACTATTTCATCAAAATGCAAGGCAGTTGCATTGCTACCTATTGCAATAACCAGACTATCCCGCGAATCTGGTAGAGAACACAACAAACAGATGCACTTATCTTCATCTAAAATTTTAATATCAACAAATGCTAACTGACTTACCACAGTATTAAATGCATTCAGATGCTCTGTCACCAAGTCTCCATCTTTCATCCTGAGGTTATACAGCTTTTTCCGCAGGAATAGTTTATTCACTAGAGACTTAGATGGTACAAAGTCCCTAACTTTTCCCATAAAGCCTTCGCCGTAGTTTCCCCTAATACTTTCAGCAATACTGAATCTGAGACACACAATCGTATTGTGCTCTTTGCCTTCCGATCCAACTTCTTCCATTCTTCATCGGACACTCTCGTTGGTTTAGTACCCGGATCTACCACGATCCACTGGTCTTTATCCACCAATAGATCCTCCATCTTGAGTTTCCACAACTCAAAACTCTGACCATTAAATTTCTCAATCTCTATCTTTCCATTACTCGCCATCTTCTTTCACCACCAGAATCAATCTTGTAGATATCCCATTGAACAGGGTCTACCACTGGCCCAAGCGAAACCCCTCAGCAAAAAAGGCATCCCCTTGAAGCCAAAATAGCTCTGATACCAAATGTAGGTTTTAACCTTGTACAGAAATTACCTGCATACGAATTCTAAAACACATAAAGTAAACAATGTGAGAGCATAACACATAAAATGCATATACACAGAGATTTTCCCCTGGATCCCAAAACTGGGACTACTAGCTTGACTTTTCATTATGTTCCTTTCAATGTTACAATACATATTTATACATGTCGAAGCATCTAATACCATGGACCGAAAACCATCGCGTCCAATACCATGGACCGAAAAACCATCGTGTCCAAAAAACATGTGCGAAAATCATGCACAAAAACATAGGTGGGTTCGCCAACCTAACATAGGGTCCAAAATCAAAATTTTCCGGGGCGCTGCCCCGGACCCCATAAAGTGGGGTTACGGGTACCCCTCAAACCCCCTATTAACTACGTGGAAAGAATATAATACAACCCAACAAGAAATTGATGAGTTGTGGAGACTCATACAACAACATTCCAATAGAATATATAGAGGACAAAAGAAGAAAGGAAGATTGGCTAAAAAGAATGGTACAGGTGAATGTAATGGTAAACTGAAAAATAAGGTGTGGAAGCCTGGTGAGCTTAAACCAGCAATGAATTGTGATGATAAGCAAAGAGCAGTAAGCTACATGAAAAAGACAGGAAATAATTTGAGATATTTGATCAAGTGGGTGAAGCATCCTGGAAGGGAAGCATCGAGTATTTACATGGATGAATACTGTAGAGCTGAAAGTTACAGGTTTTACAGTGGCAGAATTAATGAACCGGGTTTTAAGACTTTTCATCCCTAGGAGTCTGATGCAGGAGCATCTAGACCTAGCCAGCAATGTGATGGTGTGTTCACATGTTGTGGCTAACGAGGATTTGGAGGAAAAATTGGTTACTTAATTTTTATTAATTGCAAATTATGTAAGTAGTTATTTGTTGCCAAATTCTAAACAGAAAAGGGAATAAGTGGCAAGTTGATCCTCCCTGCATGGAGATCAAGCCAAGTAGTTTAGATTATTCAGTTAGGATAGGATTTGATTTCTAAATATATAGTAAATTCCTTCATTTGTGGAAGGAGATTGTTAGATAGGACATATATGTATTTTCCTTTATTTTCTGGAGGGATGATTCAAGAGAGGAAGAGAAGGAACAAAGAGCAAGAATGAGGATAATTTAATGTAAATCAGGCCATCAAGGGTCGATGGAAAAAAAAAAAAAAAATTCATAAAAGAGTGCGTGCATAGCTATCTGTGTGAAATTCACTTTTTTTGTTCACCTGAATTAGTTAAGATTGTAATAGTGAAAGCCTATGTTAAATAGTTTTGTTTTTAGTTTCTTGTTTATACAGTGGACATTTCACCTGATTACAGTTCTTAAAGAAGAATCGGATGGATGATTTTGGAATAGTCAGATTCCTGGAAGAAACTTCATAAATTAAATTGCAGACCGGCCCGAGAACCCTAGGATTGACAAGAATCCAGAGAAGTCCAGCGAAAGAATGAGGTTTTAGCGAAGCGCTATGTTTTCTCAACGAAAGGGGATTTTCCTCTCGATGCTATGATTTTTTGTAGGACATTGTGTTATTCATGGCGGATGGGCTCTATACATAAATGGGGTTATCAATTGAAGCGCTGTGCATTACCTCCAAAGATCCCATTTCACATTAATCCTAAATCTTTCATCGCATATCAGAATTTAGTCTGAGTCTTTATCACATATCGACAAGGGGAGTGAGATTGCGATCAACCGAAATTGCAATCCGAGATTGCGATCAGCTGAAACTTCAATCTGAGATTGCGATTAGCCGAAACTGCAATCCGAGATTGCGATCAGCCGAAACTGCGATGACCCATTTATTGGCGATATTGTGATGACCCGGTGATTTGCAATGCAATATGGAAATGCGATGCGATGTGCAATGGGATATGGAAATGTGATGTGATGTCCTATGCGATATGGAAATACGATGCGATGTGCAATGCGATATGGATTTGCGATGCGATAAGAAATCACATAGTTAGTGTTGATTATCATATTGATGAAGGATTGCGAAAGTCACATGCGAAGGAGCATCAGACCTTGTAAAGTGGTCATATGAAGAGGTGAAGGGTAGAGATGTTAGTTGAAAGCACTAAGTCTGAAAGGTCTGTAAGGTTTACTTTTAAATTTAGTTTCTAGAATGGGTTTTAAGTAAAAGTCGGAAAGAAGTCTGATTGCAGCGAAAAAAAAACGAAATAAAGACTAGAGTTGGGAGAGGTTTCCCAAGCATGTGTTCCTAGAGATAAGGCAATTTTGGGTGTTGGAGGCCATATGGTTGCATCACTTACGCGCATCAGAAAGCAGTCCAAACATGGAGTTTGCGCAGATCTACTTAATTCGCCAGAAAACATAAGAGAAATCACCAGAGTCTTCACGAAAGTGTTTAAACACACATTGCATACATTATTAATATAGATTCAAGATAATCGCGTATCATTCAACCATTATTTCATAAAACAAGTCATTTATCAACAACATATAACATTAACAGATATAACAGAAATACTTAGTAATTCTTCAGAAAACTGTCTTTTATTGATCTTCAATTAACAAACTACAGACTCAAACTACCATGCACACGTAGCTACAAGGGTCCGCGCACTCAATTGTGGACTCTACCTAGGCCTCTGCGCACTCAGCTGCGAAGCCTTTATTTTCCTATCTAAGTGCAGGAAGCAAAGCCTTCCTGCCTTAGCTCCTGCTCAAGACTCTTCCCTCAACCCAATCCTCTATCTTAGTTTCATTTAGTTACTTCTTCCTTTTGCTAAGACTCAACTATTTATAGTCTTTTTCACACAGTGCCATTGTCCGCGGACCATGGGTGAATCTCAAAACTTACTCAAAACTTATCCAAAACAAGAGGTTATGCCCCTTTGACTCCTATTCATCTACGCACTCCGCATCCACAAATCGCGAAGACTTTACAAAATTGTACCAAAATTTGGGTTATCTTAACCCCAAACTAACCCAAGGGCCCCCAACACAAAGATCGTGACTTGCCCTCGAGTCACTTTAATGGCACCATGATCTTACCACGAAGAACCCCCAGCTCCACCTGGATCACTGCAACTTCAGCAGCACTCTGTGCTACTGCCTATCGAACCTCCTCAACCAATTTTTTAGTGGTTGGTCCTTCTACTGCCAGCCTCATCATATGTTGCAGTCCCTTAAGCTTATCTTGAATGGGGATTATGATCTGATAAGCCTCATCCAACCAAGACTGTAACCTGGCCTTTAGCAAGGCCTCTTTCTTCTGCACTTCCTCTACCTATGCCAGTAGCTGATTTCCTTCTTGCAACTTGGCAAGGCGTTGTGCTAGCGCTAAGGTGTGCATAGTCACCCTGACCTCATCATATTGGGGCTACATCTCCCTTACCTCTGTGGTTAATGTCTACAGGTTCGGATCCTCCTGTAGATTGGTCCATAGCTCCATAGCCTGATTAAACATTGTCACACAGTCAGTGACTATGGTATCCAAGGTAGCCATGCCCTCCTTAATTGTGATTCCGCGCTGCTCCCGAACCTCAGGTGGAGTTGTGGGCTACAACTTTAACTGCAGCTCTGCAATCTTCATGTTGAACTCGAAAGTTACTCGTCCAACTTCTACTCTAGTCTCACGCACACCAACATCTAATTTTATGATTCTGGCTTCAATTTGTGCATCCTTCGAGATGTGAAGTTCAGGCACTGTCTTACATGCCTCTGTTACTGCTGACTCTAGACTTGAACTATGTGCATGTAGTTCCTCATTTTCCTTCAGAGCATGTGTCTTCTCAATGAACATTTGTTCATTGTTGACTTTGTACTAACTTATGAGGTTGAGGGTGCACTACTCCCTAGTTCTCAACTCATCCGTCACCCCCTTATGTAGCGCATGGACAGTTTCAAGGGAGAGCACCACTATATTTAGTCATATATCCTTGATTGTACTAAGTACAATACAATCCTCGGCTGACTTTGTGTGAATGGACCCTTCTGGAAATGGTATGGTTATAAGATCCAAGGTTCTTACTAGCTCTGTTGCTTGGCTTGTCTCGAGTGTCAGGCTCGCTTGCTTCGCCCTCGCTTGTCCAATTCCCACATGTATTTTGCTTGTTTGGATTTGCAATTCGTGCAAATCCTTCTGTATGCTCCCCAGTGTCTGCATGTATTGTTGCTCAAACTACTGCAACACTTTTGTCATTGTATCCCTGACTTTGTCGCCGATCTCATCGAGATCGCTTTCTGTCAATACCATGGGATCAACCTGTGTTTTATCAGATTTCTGATTTTTTTGTGTTCCACCCTTCTACTTCGTTCCACATCTTTTCAAAATAAAGGGGGTGCTCTTCCCCTCATCACCTCCTCCGCCTTGGCCTGAAAGCTCTTCTTCCTTTGTCTCCGACGAAGGTGACTTATCACCTTTATGCGACTCACACTGTTCTTTTTCTGCCTGCTCCTTAGCAACGTGTTCATGCTCTATGCAAGCCTTTTCTACAACTTCCTTCTTTTTTTGTTCTGCTAGGGTACGCGTGGCTTTCTTAGCGACCTCCTTTATTTTATGCACAGCATAACTTTCCACGCTCATGCTTGTTCCAACATCTAACTCTGACGGGTTGCACCATTCTGTAGGTCATAAACCTATGATCTCCTGCACATCTATTTCTAATACCAAATAGGGCAACTAGTGCCATTTTTGCTCTGGATCCTTCTGTGCTTGGACATAGACTCTGTGGAAGTCAGCCTTGAACGCAGCGTAGGCTAACAGCGATGTGAACAAGGTTGGGGACAACCTTGGACTCTAATTGAGTACCATCTGGATATCCATTTCCATAAGATTCCAAAATATCTTTGTTTCTATAATCCGCGCAGCATCATTTGTAGACCATAAATAGGTGAATTGTGCCGCCTCCAGTAATCCTTCCTCGAGAGGAGGAAATTGGCTATCCTCCAGCAATATCCATCCAATGAGCACAATTGATAGCAACAACCAAGCGTAGTCGAATGGCTTGATTTCCTCCTGATCTTCTCGAAAGTTCGCTAGGAACTCTTGACAAAGGAACCTAACCCAATTAAGTTGTATGCCTTTCACACACTATACAGCAAGTGAAACAACTAGTGTCCAAAATTTTTTTGCGCAACATTTTCTCATAAACTTTCCTACTAAAATCTGGGCAACAAATTGAACTGACTGGTCTGAAATAGAGACAATGGAATACCCTCGTGAATACTTGAGGAGGTCGTATTCCTTCTTCATCTTGTCTGCAAGGACTTTCTCCCCAACCTTCCCACCAAACTCCTTAGCAGGGTTCGCGCCTTTGTAAGACAGCCACATGATTCTATGAGTCAACATGCCCGTGATGGGGATAGGCTCTCTCAGCCATAAGCACCCATCATGCACCAGCATTAGGAGTTTTCGCACACATACCATATTAATGGGGGTGTGGTGATAATGTGGCACCAACAGTAGATTGAGCAACCCTGATTGTTCAACACGGCAGACCCATTCCATCGGCTCTAATGCTATAACACCCATTTATTCATAATATATCTTTTGCATATATTTATCCATTTCCAAATGTGGAAACTTAGTGTGGTCCGCGAGGTCCCAATCCTCCATTTTTAACAATGGGATCCGTGCGAGCCAATGACTTTCAAAGGGACCTGCTTAGGAAGCAGGGGCATGGATACTGTAAACTTCCCAGTATCAGGGTCCTTCGTTACCTTTGCTTTTCCCTTCCGTAGAGGGATATACTTTGGTAGCCTTGTCATGGGTTCGATCCCCTTGGCATCCACATCCTCGATGCCTTGGAATTCTTCTTCCTCAAGGTCCACCACCTGTTCAGGTTGCTTATCCTTTTTCTTCGGGTTCTTCCTCAGCGACATCCTCACTGACACCTTCTTCTGCTTCTCCTTCGTGGATTGTTTTGGCTTAGCTGGTTGTTTTTCTCTGGTAGGGGTGTGCTTCGTCTTAGGCGACCTCAGCGTCGTAGGCACAACAGTTGGAGCTTCCATACTTACATGGGGCTGGTGTGTCAGACACAGAATCATTACCACTAACAGTTTTAGCAGGTTTTGTTGCAGATATTTTCTCAAGAATAAGCTTACGGTTTATCTCAGGAAATTCGGCAAACATTGGGCTCACAACTAAATCTTCCCAAAACGCTCGGCTCATAGGCAACAGACAATGAAATTTAGCAACAAGTCTTAGAGTGCAAAGTGTTCTTTGTTGGACTAGCACACGTAATTTATAGGGGGTTTTGAATTCAAATCCGGCCGTCCCCCATAAATTCTAATAATAAATATTGTTTTGGTGGCAGATCTTCAAAGATTTTTTCCTTAATTTCCACCACCCCACTCCTCTTAACCGTTTTCTGGCTGTCAAGTCATGAACAGTGACTCCAAAAATCATTTTCCTGTTGGGTTGCACGGTACCTTCCCTTTTGCCACAGCTTCCTGAGCGCGGCTTCACTGGTTGTATCTTCTTCACTCTCCGCACAACTTGCTCGCTGTGTTGTCCACCAATCCGAGCAGTGTAGTTTATAGTCCCGCGCTCCCTTGCAACTTCCTGGAGCACTATGACTATCCTGCTGCCATATAGTTATTACTTAGGGTCCCCTGTATACAACTTCAATCTAATCCCATTCACTCTTCCCGGGAATGGTTCCCCATTCAGCTTCGTGAGCTGAACTGCGCCTCCATATGTAATTTCTTTGACAATATATGGCCCTAACCAATGAATTTGGAATTTACCCGAAAATTTAGTGAATTTACTATCATATAACAGGATAAGATCATTTACATTGAATGTGTGAAGCTTGATATGGTGATCATGCCATGCTTTTTCACATTCCTTCTATACTTGTTGATGGACTCCTACCAAAAATCGATCTTCATCAAGCTCTATCAGTTGCACGAGCCATTCCTCCAAGGCCTCGCGATCCGCGATATTCATTAAAGTTGCAATGCGCAGAGTAGGCATAATATATTCCATCGTCATTATGGCTTCGACCCCATATACTAATCTAAATTTTTTTTTTCCTTGTTAGCTTCTTACAAGTAGTCCTATAATCCCAGAGTACTGCAGGTAAGCACACATCCTAGTCATTTTGTTGTGAATTGCAGATCTTCGTCAGCACGTTCTCCAAAATCTTGTTAAAGGCTTCAACAGTTTCATTCGCCTTCAGGTGATATTGTGTACTCTTCTGATGGTAGACCTAGAATTCCTCAGTCAACATGTTGATCGTTTCGTTCAAAAAGTGCATACCCCTATCACTCATCAACACTTTCTGACATCCAAACCTTGTTAAGACATACTCAAATAAGAATTTTGCAGTTGTAGCCCCTGTACAATCCTTAACCGACCGTGCTTCTGCCCACCTGGTTAAATATTTTGTCGTAGTGATAATATAGTGCACACCTGTTTTCTTTCTAGGGGGCTGAATTGGCACCACAAAATCAATTTCCCACTTCTAAAAGGGCTACAACGATACCTGAGGATGTAATGGTAGCTCATCTCTACGCGATGGTCGGCCGATTCTTTGACAAGCATCGCACACCTTACAGTATACTTTGGAATCCTTATGCAATGTTGGCCACCATAGACCTACGCACAAAATCTTATGCACAGTTGCCTTTCCTGCATAATGGCCTCCTGCAGCTCCCCCATTAGCTTTAGCGAGAATGTTGTCCCATTCAATTTCCAATGCATATCTTTGCAATATTTCTTCTGCACCCATTTTATACAAATGTCCCATAATAACTGAAAAATCGATCGCGTGCACTACTAATTCCTTCTTCTACTCATTTGTATATCCTTCTGGTGTCATCCACATAGTCAAGAAGTGAATAATGTCTACAAAATTGTCATCCACTACACGCATGGCAAAGAGTTGCACATTTGGAAACCCTTCCTCTAGATTGCTAGGTTGCTCTCATGTTTCAATCTGCAATAGATGGTCAGGTCCTGAATTTGACCTTCCTAGCTTCACAATGACTTCAAAATCATGCTCCTGAAATAATAACAGCCATTTGCAAAGCCCCCCCCCCACAACATAGGCTTGTTGACCAAGTATTTTAAGGCAGAATGATCTGTATACATCTTTGAATGTCCTCCTAATAGATAATGCCAGAATTTTTGCAGTGCATAGACTATGGCCAGCCCTTCGCGCTCATTCGTTGAATAATTATTGTCGGCCTTTGATAATGTCTTACTTGTGAAGGCTATAGGATGGTCCAGTTCTCCTCCACTAGATTGTATTAGTACTACACCTAGCGCAATGCAAGATCGGCACAGTGACCATATTTTCTTTCAACACATCTAAGTTGCATTGACATTCATCGTCCCAACAGAATGTCATGTCCTTCTTTAGCAGTTTCTCCATGGGCACAATAATTTGAGCATAAGATTTGATAAATTTTCTATAGTATATGTATGTCCCAGTGTTGCACACAGCTACTTGACGTTTCTAAGGGCCTCTAATTTCACAATTACCGCAATCTTTGTAGGGTCCACCATCAATCCTTGCTTGCACACAATATGACTCGGCAAGATCCCAAAAGGAAAACAGAATATGCATTTCTTCAAATTTAGCGCGATTTAGTATCTGCGACATGTATCCAACATCAGGGCACAGACTTACTACATGGTGCTTCACTGATCCGAATTGGATCCATAGAAGACTGTCAAAGAACCATGACTGTATCAGGTCAAACAAATCTCTAAAGAAATCTAAAACAATGATCAAAAACACCCTTGAACCAGTGGCAATGGCAGCCAACGTGGAATGACGAGGACCTCGATCAAAGCGTGCTGACCGAGGCCCATGGAGATTGCAGAGGAGGTCAAAGTAGCCCCTGGGAGCCCCGGAATGGGAAAAAGAGGTGGAATTTGATGCGCGATTAGCTGGGAGAACAAGGCCGTGAAGGAAAAGCCCGAGCACTCGGTCGCGTGGGGGAACCAGAGGACCGCAGGCGGAAAAGGAAAAAGCGTTGAAAGCACAAGGTGAGACCCGCACTCTGGAAACCGACAGTTTTGATCGGGGTGCCCTTAAATGGTAAGAGGTTTTGGACGAGAGTGGAGCGATTCCATCCATCAATTGACGCGTGGAAAGCGAAGGTGAGAGAAAAATTTTGTTGATCGTGTGCTATCGGTTGAGCAAGTCAACCGAGCGAAACGTGCATATGGCGTCAGATCTGGAGGGCCCAGATCGGACGGCTGAGATCACGCTCGATGGGGAGAAGCGGAATTGACAGGGAATTAAGCCACGCTTTAAAGGGATTTGGAATCCATTTGACCACCACGGTGGAGGAAGAACGCATCCACGATGTAACTGAAGAAACGAACCGACGAAGTAGGCTGGCGTCATTTAGAGGAGGACAAGTGGCCACTCCCAGAGCGTTCATGATGACGCCGAACAGGGAAATCCAAGCGCAATTGCAGAAGGTGAATCGACAGAGGTGGAAGAGGAACTGAACAAGCATAGGGGACGAATGGCTAAAATCCATGAATAGAGACAGTCGAATCAGTCAAGTTAGACACAGAGAGAAGAGTCGAGAGACAAAGAAGTGGAACAGTGAACCCAGAGAGGAGGACTAAACACAGAGAACAGTAAAGCAAAGAAGAAGAGACAGAGGGCCGAGCTAACCAAAGGCATCATCGAGCACCAGAGAGCTTGAAGGTTCAAGCCATCCCATAGAGGAATCTGTCCGGAGTGAGCATCACATTTGGCTCTTTCCATTGGGGACCAGAAGGTCACAGAGCTAGTAGGAAGAAGAAATCTGTGTACTCAAGTGACTTGGGGAATCCAAGAAACCACCTTGCCAAGCAAATCTGCTTTAGGAGAACTCATATTAAGTCCCTATATTTTAATTCTCTGCTTAAAGACATAATAAAACAAGGCCACCACTAAAAGCTAGACCAGAGACGTAGCCCTGGAGAATAGGGTGAACTCCTTATTAAAATTGCTTGTGTCTTTGTATTGCTTACTGTATTTCTCTGCTATCTTTCCATTTTATTGTCTATGTATTGGTAATCTGATTGATTTGTTGCTTCAATAACACAGAACGCACACCAGCACATGAGTCTGTAATACCTTAGTTTAATAAATCTTTAACTGGTGTCACTCATCGGGTGAATATCATATCAAGTGGTATCAGAGCTCTAGGTTGTAAGGTTAGACAAGCTTGTGTTGGTTTAGTTGTGAATGCTCACAAGATCAAAGCTCAAATTAGGAGAAGGAGAGTTGGTGGAAACTAATCCTGAAATTGGAAGAGTCTATCCTCGAAAGACAATGTCAGAGGAAGGTTCTATAGGGCTAGACCCTCAATTCATAGAGAGTTTCCTAGCTATAAAGTCTATGGTTGAAGAAATGTATAGAGACTTTGGAAAGCAAAAGGTGGAAGATTCATCAGGCTCTAAGAAAGATAAAGAAGAAGATGAGTCTCACTTCCATGACCACTCCAAAGGAAAGGGGAAAGAGGAAAGCTTTCTCACACCTCCTAATAGCCCTGTGCATAATAAGAAAGCATCTTTGATTAAGTTAGATGTGAAATTTGATTTGCCTATATATTATGGGGAGCTAAATGTTGAAAAGTTGGACAATTGAATTAGACAAATGGATGTGTATTGCAAGGTACAGAACATAAATTCAGATAAGAGTAAGATTCAGCTAGCAATCCTACACCTAGGAGGCACTGCCTTGGTTTGGTGGGAAGGCAGAACCCAAGCTGATATGAAAAGACATGGCAAGACCATCTCTATTTGGAGTGAATTTGTTGCTGCAATCAAAAAGCAGTTCTATCCATTGGCCTACATGCAACATGCCATGATGAGTTGGAAAACTCTTCGACAGTTGAAAGGGCAAAGTGTGCAAGGGTATACGCAAGAGTTAAAAAAGAGAGCATTGATGTTGGGTATCTCATTAGACTCACTGGAGACTCATTTGAAGTACATTGGCAATCTGATCGATCCGTTGCTTCAATAACACAGAACACACACCAACACATGAGTCTGTAATACCTTAGTTTAATAAATCTTTAACTGGTGTCACTCATCGGGTGAATATCAAATCAAGTGGTATCAGAGCTCTAGGTTGTAAGGTTAGAAAATCTTGTGTTGGTTTAGCTATGAATGCTCACAAGATCAAAGCTCAAATTAGGAGAAGGAGAGTTGGTGGAAACTAACCCTGAAATTGGAAGAGTCTATCCTCAAAAGACAATGTCAGAGGAAGGTTCTGCAGGGCTAGACCCTCAATTCATAGAGAGTTTCCTAACTATAAAGTCTATGGTTGAAGAAATGTACAGAGGCTTTGGAAAGAAAAAGGTGGAAGATTCATCAGGCTCTAAGCAAGATAAAGAAGAAGATGAGTCTCACTTCCATGACCACTCCAAAGGAAAGGGGAAAGAGGAAAGCTTTCTCACACCTCCTAATAGCCCTGTGCATAATAAGAAAGCATCTTTGATTAAGTTAGATGTGAAATTTGATTTGCCTATATATGATGGAGAGCTAAATGCTGAAAAGTTGGACAATTGGATTAGACAAATGGATGTGTATTGCAGGGTACAGAACATAAACTCAAACAAGAGTAAGATTCAGTTGGCAATCCTATGCCTAGGAGGCACTGCCTTGGTTTGGTGGGAAGGCAAAACCCAAGCTGATATGAATAGACATGGCAAGCCCATCTCTGTCTGGAGTGAATTTGTTGCTGCAATCAAAAAGCAGTTCTATCCATTGGCCTACATGCAACAAGCCATGATGAGTTGGCAAACTCTTCGACAATTGAAAGGGCAAAGTGTGCAAGGGTATACTCAAGAGTTCAGAAAGAGAGCATTGATGTTGGGTATCTCATTAAACTCACCAGAGACTCTTTTGAAGTACATTGGTGGTCTACACAGCTACATGAGGCATACCATCTTCATGTTTAATCCCACTAGTATAGATGAGGTATTTGTACAAGCTACTCATCTAGAGGCTAGAGGAAAGAATGGCAATCCAGAAATTGGGGGACCATCCCAACCCACTGTAAGCAAGATCAAGGAGAAAAGAAAACAGAAGTAAGGAAGGCTAACACTGCACAGAAATTCAAAGCTTCATGCACTCACTATAAAAAGGAGGGGCATGATGATGAGCATTGTTGGATTCTTCATCCAGCACTGAGACCTAAGAAGTCCGAGGGCAAGAAGAAGAAGACAGCTGCAGCTATTCATAGAGATTTGGGGTCAGACTCGAGAGATGAAAGAACTATAGCAGCCACAGGTATAAAAGGTAAGAATTCTGAAGCATCTCCTAGTAATTCTGCTCAATCTGTTATTGATGAAGAAAATGAGAGAAAAATACATGAGCTTTTCCATATTCGAGTTATTTCCAAAAATCAAAAGATTGATACTTTGTTTGATAGTGGCTCACAAGTAAATATAATTTCTGAAGCAATCGTAAAGAAATTGGGATTAACAACTACACCTCACAAGAAACCATACCCATTAGGATGGTTGAATGATAAAGCACAACTACAAGTGACTAGACAGTGCAAACTCAAGTTTTCTTTTGGGTCAGCATTTGTAGATGAGGTTCAGTTAGACATAATTCCTTTGGATATATGTGGAATTGTTTTAGGAAGTCCTTACTTGTATGATAGAAAGGCTATTTTCTATAGAGCTGAGAACAAGTATCTACTTGTTAAAGATGGAATCAAATACTTTGTAAGAGCTCATAAGCTCAAGAATAATTATACTCTCATAAACTCAGGACAGATGAAAAGAATGATAAAATCAAGTAAACAATTCTTACTGATGGTTGTAAAGGAAAAGAAACCTGATAAAACCAATGTATTTGAGGGTTTTAATGCTAAACAGCAAGCTGATATAGCAAAGGTTGTTTCAGAGTATGATGTTTTATTTCAGGAACCTAAAGGTTTGCCACCCAAAAAGGGAATAGTACATGATATTATTTTGCAGCAAAGATATTCCATTGCCTAACATTGGGATGTACAAGTTGTCTGCTTTAGAGAATGCTGAAATCAAGAAGCAGGTGCAGGAGTTGCTTGAGAAGGGTTTCATCAGACCTAGCACATCACCATGTGGGTCACCAATCATTTTGGTGAGAAAGAAAGATGGCTCTTGGATAATGTGCATTTATTACCGAGCACTGAATAAGATAACAATCAAAAATCATTATCCCCTTCCTCGCATATATGATATTTTAGATCAATTGAAATAGGTTGTTTATTTCACCAAGTTGGATTTGCACAGTGGATACCATCAGGTCAGAGTTGCAGAGCAAGATGCATGGAAGACTGCTTTCAAAACAAAGCAGGGATTGTATGAATGACTGGTTATGCCTTTTGGCTTAACTAGTGCTCCAGCTACTTTCATGAGATTAATGAATGATGTACTCAGACCTTTTCTTGATGATTTTTTATTGTGTATCTGGATGACATTCTGATTTTTAGTAAAACGTGGGAAGAACATTTAAAGCATGTTAAGCAGACACTAGATGTTTTGAGAAGAGAAAAACTTTAAATATGTTAAACTCTCAAAATGTGAATTTGGCAAAACATCTCTAAACTACTTGGGTCATATAGTAGGGGGAGGTGAATTGAAAATAGATCCCTCTAAAGTGGCAGTCATTGTGAACTGGCCTAAACCCAGGTCTGTTACAGAAGTGAGAAGATTCTTAGGAGCAACACAATATTGGAGGAAGTTCATTTCTAACTTCTCCTCGATTGCATCTCCCTTACATGCTTTAACAGGATTGAATAAGGTGTTTCAGTGGGGAGGCAAACATCAGAAAGCCTTCGACACCTTGAAAGAGAGAATTAGTACAACACCTGTACTAGCACTGCCAGATCTACAAAGACCATTTGAGATCCAAACTGATGCCAATGACTATGCAATGGGAGCAGTGTTGACACAGAACAGCAAACCCATATGTTATCATTCTTAGACTTTTAATCCTGCATTAGTTAACTATCCTACATATGATAAAGAATTATATGCATTAGTTCAGAGTGTGAAAAAGTGGAAACATTACTTAATGGGCAAAGAGAGAGTAATACATACTGATCATCAACCACTTCAATGTCTACACTCCCAAACTAAGTTGCAGCAATCAAGACATTACAGATGGATGGGTTTTCTAAAACAGTTTCATTTAGTCATCAGATATAAAAAGGGCATACACAACAATGTTGTAGACATGCTATCTAGGCCCATTATAAATGCATCTACCATACTTAAGCATAATTTTGTGCTACATGAAAGCTACATAGAACAATATGCTCAGGATGTGGACTTTAAAGATGTATATGCAACTTTGAGTCAAGGCAAAAGAGTAGAAGAATTGGACTATCATGTAAAGGACCGACTCTTATACCATTGTGGGAAACTCTGCATTCCACAAACTGAGAGGATAAGATAATTAGGGAAGCACACACTTCTCTGATATCAGGCCACTTTGGGGTAAGTAAAACAGTTGCACAGCTGCAAAGATTTTGCTATTGGCCGAAAATGAATGAGACAGTTTCTAGATATGTAAGAGGGTGTGCCATGTGTGCTAAAATCAAGCCTAGCAATAGAAAACTAGGCTTGTACACTCCATTGCCAGTTCCTTCTCACCCTTGGAAAAGTGTTTCCATGGATTTTGTTGGAGGACTGCCTAAATCTAGGAAAGGTCATGACTATCTATATGTTGTTGTGGATAGGTTCAGCAAAATGTGTATTTTGATACCTTGTAGTAAATATATTACACCTGAACAGACTGAAAAATTGTTCTTTGAACATGTATGGGTTCATTTTGGATTACCCACTTCCATTGTATCTAATCGAGACACCCGATTTGTGGGAAAGTTTTGGTCTAGTCTGTGGGAATTGATGGACACCAAACTAAAGAAAAGCACAACTTTTCATCCACAAACAGATGGCCAGACAGAGGTAGTAACAAGACAATGATCCAGTTACTGAGAGGATATTGCAGCAAACATCCTAAGCTTTGGGATGAACACTTGTGTTATGTGCAGCATGCTTACAACAGAGCCAAACACTCTTCCACACAGAGATCTCCTTTTGATACCTGTTTTGGTTTCACACCAAGGTCTCCTTTGGATTTTGCCTTTCGTAAAGATACCATGGTTGATGGACACAGTGATGTGGACAAGGCAACCAGGTTCATTGAACAGATCCAGGAGATCCACCAGGCAGTACAGGAACAACTGGAAAAGAGCCAGGCCAAGTACAAGGCTAGGCATGATAAGCATCAGATGGAGCATAGTTTTCAAGTTTGAGACCAAGTCTGGCTATATATCAGCAAGGACAAGATGCAAGGTGAAGGTAAAAAGCTAAAACCTATCAGGTATGGACCTTTTAGGATACTTGAGAAGATTGGTGGAAATGCTTTTTGGCTTGATTTACCAGTTTACATGCACATCTACTCAGTCGTAAATGCAGATTGCTTGAGATTGTTTGAACCTTCAATGATTGAGGACCCTAAAGAGCAAAGTAAATTGCCTTCTATTGATGACCTTCTGCCTGAATACCTCAATGAGTTGCAGGAAGACACAGTGCTAGACAGGAAGGTGAGGACAACGCACAGGGGAGATGTCGAGTACCTCAAGATTGGGCTCAAAGGTTCAAATCCAAGCATTGCAAGGTGGATTGAGATTGGACAAATGAAGAAACAGTATCCTCACTTAGTCGATGCTTGAAAACCAACTTTTGGTGGTCCAAAAGCTTTTTCAATGGGATGGCCGTGATCCGAATTGGATCCATAGAAGACTGTCAAAGAACCATGACTATATCAAGTCGAAAAAATCTCTAAAGAAATCCAAAACAACGATAAAAAACACCCCTGAACCAATGGCAATGGCAGCCAACGTGGAACGACGAGGACCTCGGTCAAAGCGCGCTGACCGAGGCCCATGGAGATTGTGCAGGAGGTCAAAGTAGCCCCTGGGAGCCCTGGAATGGGAAAAGGAGGTGGAATTTGATGTCTGGGCGAACATGGCCGTGAAGGAAAAGCCCGAGCACTTGGTCACATGGAGGAACTGGAGGACCACGAGTGGAAAAGGAAAAAGCGCTGAAAGTACAAGGCAGGACCTGCGCTCTGGAAACTGGTGGTTTTGATCGGGGCGCCCTAAAATGGTAAGAGGTTTTGGACAAGAGCGGAGCGATTCCATACATTGATCGACGCGTGGCAAGCAGAGGTGAGAGAAAACCATCGTTGATCACGTGTTATCGGTTAAGCAAGTCAACCACGCGAAACGTGCGTATGGCGTCAGATCTGGAGGGCCCAGATCGAATGGCTGAGATTGCGCCCGATGGGGAGAAGCAGAATCGACAGGGAATTAAGCCACATTTTAAAGGGATTTGGATTCCATTTGACTACCATGGTGGAGGAAGAACGCATCCACAACGTAACTGAAGAAACGAACTGACGAAGCAAGTTGGCGTCGTTTAGAGGAGGACAAATGGCCACTCCCAGAGCGTTCATGATGACGCCGAACAGGGAACTCCAAGCGCAACTGCAGAAGGCAAATCGACAGAGGCAGAAGAGGAACCGAATAGGCATAGGGGAGGAATGGCTAAAATCCATGAATAGAGACAGTCGAATCAATCACGTTAGACATAGAGAGAAGAGTCGAGAGACGAAGAAGTGGAACAGTGAACCCTGAGAGGAGGACTAAACACAGAGAATAGTAAAGCAAAGTAGAAGAGACAGAGGGCCGAGCTGACCAAAGGCAACATCGAGCACCAGAGAGCTTGAAGATTCAAGCCATCCCATAGAGGAATCTGTCTGGCCTGAGCATTACATTTGGCTCTTTCCACTTGGGGAATCCAAGAAACCACCCTACCAAGCAAATCTACTTCAGGAGAACTCGTATTGAGTCCCTGTATTGTAATTCTCTGCTTAAAGACACAATAGAAGAAGGCCACCACTGAAAGCTAGACCAGAGATGTAGCCCTGGAGAATAGGGTGAAATCCTTATTAAAATTGCTTACGTCTTTGTGTTTCTTACTGCATTTATATGTTGTCTTTCCATTTTATTGTCTGTGTATTGGAAATCTGATCGATCCGTTGCTCCAATAACACAGAACACACACTAGCACATGAGTCTATAATACCTTAGTTTAATAAATCTTTAACTGGTGTCACTCATCGTGTGAATATCAGATCATTCACTAATCCAAACATTGTCAAGTCATCAAAGTATACCTCCATAAACTTATGAATGAACTCCTTGAACGCTACTATGACTATGCGGGAAAATATTGCAGGTGCATTCTTTAGTCCAAATGACATCACAGTGTAATGGAAACATCCCCACTCCATTGTGAAGTTCATTTTCCTTCTATCCTGTGGTGTGATATTGATTTGATGATACCCTGAAAACTCATCAGTAAAGGAATAGGCCTCCTACCCTCCAACATTGTCTAGCACTTCGTCTGTGAATGACGTCGGAAATGGATCATGGACACATGCATCGTTAAGCTTCCACAAATCTACATAGATCCTTATTTCGCCCTTTTTTTTCTTTTCTTGAACCACCATCGGGCTCACCTAATCGGATTCTTCAACAGGTTCTATGATGCATGCCTCCAACATATTATCTAGCTCCTAGAGAACCTTTTCCTTATACTTAGGATTAAGGCGGTAAGGCCTCTATTTAACAGGCTTCACATCTAGCTTTAGTGTGATCTTCATAACTCCCAAATCATCGATTATTCCCTTTAGATCTGAAAACTTAGTTGGAAAGAGATCCTGGTATTCACAGAGTAATTCAACAACTTTATCTACTGTAGCGTCATCCTAGTAATCTCCAATTTTCGCGAACTTCGGTTCTTCCTTAGTGCCAATGTTTACTTGCTTTGTTTTCAGAGGTGCAAAGATGTCCGAGTTTTCTATTTGGGGTCCTTCGACTTCGTGATGCCCTTCTGCCTCTGGAATATTGATGTTCCTTGGGTCTTCTTCTCCCTCTTCAGTGGTCACATTATAGCATTCTAATGTGTGGTGCAGCTGGGTGCTCCAGTCTGGTTGGGTCCATTCCATAGGTTCCTTTGGCGTTCTAAAGATAACCGCCTTAATCTCTTACAGTGCTTCATTGATGCTTGCAAAGCCATCTTCAAAGTTGAAATTCAATAAAAACCCTTCCTTCAATACATCCCACTCTGCAGTGCCATGGTGGAGCTTTGTTTTGAGATACCAATTCATGGGAATTATGTCCAAGGTATGACAAAATATGTGTACCCATTATGGCTGTGGTTTTTTCCCCACGCTTTATTCCACTTCGCTAGGTGATCGCGTAGATCGTCCCTTCCATTAACTTCTTAGTCATTCTGGTGTTAGCATGCCCAAAGCATAGCTTCATCATTCTTTTGTAATCTTTCCATCTAGCAAAACTACCCTTATGCGTACCCCACCATCGTTCAGGTGTAGCTTGCAATGCCAAGTCTAATTCTTGGAAGCAGTGGTCCTCAGGGACCTCACGCTCAAATTCCTCCAAAAACAGATCTACGTCAGTTAAACCATCATAATAAGGTAATTTTATTACCTCCGACGAAACACAGCACAGCGACTTCGTCATCATATTGCATCGCAATGTAGAAACTTCATGTAAGCGATTCTACCAATGCTCTAACTCCTTGTCTGAATCAGAGGTGTAGGAACTCTCTCAGTCCCATGCAATCTGTCCATCTGTCGTCGAATTGATCTAGTCTTGATCTCGCGTTGTTATCTTGTAAATTTGATCCAGTTCATCATCACTTTCTTCATAATCGTGGACTGGTTCAGTATAGCGCGCCCCTTCTGCAGGATCCAGTGGCACTATAACCTTAAGCGACTTTCTTTCAAATGACATTGTTCTTTTCTTCAAATTGATGACCCCATTCATATCAATAGCTTAGTCAATTCCTAGGAGTGCGGGGTAGGGATTATTGTTGTCAACAATTTATATAACTTCAAATTCTGCCACCGCGCTCACATCTTCAATATCAATTGTTACCCCATATAATCATCCCATGGGGATGATTTTCTGCTGATTCGCCATCCTAAGCTGAATCGGAGACCACTGCAACGCAGGTCTCCCCATCCTTTCCCATGTCTATTTCGGTAAAACATTCGCATCGGACCCTAGATCCAAGATGACTTGGTCCATCTCATAATCACCTATCTGCATTGTTAGCCGCATCTTTCACCATGCTCATGCCTTATGCTTGCCAATCTTTCTGATCGCGCGGTGTTCATGAGGGGCATTTTCCTTTCTAGCACATTTATTTATTAGTTCCTGTAGGCCTTCCATAGCCTTTCTATCGTGCAAAAGTTTCATGCAAGTCTCCAAAAACGTAGTGAGTACAGAAGGATCAACATCTGTAGGCGCGTTGAGTTCTTGTATCTTGCCCTGGCTTCCTGAGGTGGAGGCCTCCGTGAAGCTCTTCTTGGCTTCCATAAAAGTTTCCTTAGTGTGGTCTAGGTCAAAGCCGACTTCTTTCTTTGGCTTTTTGTGGGCCCATCCTTCTTATTCAGATTGTTTACCTTTATCAATGCCATCCATCATTCCACTTCGTAGCACAATATTAACGCTTTGATCTTCTTCGCGGGGCTCAACTCTCATCATTTATAAATCATGTGTTAGTTGTTGAGGTTGTGTTTTCTTCTCTTGCATTTTAGCTATTAGCACCGGGCATTCTTCTATAGTATGGTCAAACTGTCTGAAGTATTGACATGATGGGTGTGCAAGATTTTGGCAGTCTTGCTTATAGTGCCCCGGTTGTCATAGTTGTAGCAGATAATCTGACCGTGACCTCTACCAGGTCCTCCTCCTCCTTGACCACACCCTCAACCCTGATATCCTCCGCGTGCTCCTTCGGCGCCTTGATATGGAGGCCAAGTTTCTGCTTGCATACAGTACGTAGGGGTTCTTTCCATCATCAGCTCATAGCTTCGACAATGGCACTCATCGTGGCCGAAAAATTTGTAGAAACTACAAAACAAATGTTGGGATGTCTGAACAAACTTTGAAGTAAATGGCAATTGTCTATCACATGTTTCCCTGTAACTTGACAAATGGCACACCATAGCACAACCCCCATGCTCGGAGCTGCTGGGGCTTCTGGTTTTAGGGGAATTGGCACCCCTCATGTAATATAATTCGCGTACACGGGACAGTGATCCTTATCATGCCCGTGGCCCTTGCACTTCAAACACCAAACTTCCGTGCATGCTTCAGGCTTAATTTCCTTGTCTTTCTTCAAACTCTGTATTTCTAAGTGTAATCTCTCTAACTGTGAGTGGATCTGTTGTACTCCTAGGTTTGTATTCTGAATAGGTGATGCATGCAACCTCATTGCGATCTCCAAGGCTTATACTTGTGTTTCTATCTTCTGTTGTGACAGAGCAATTCTCAAGTGGGGCAAAAGCGATGCTATAAACCATTCGCGATGCTGGCTATCTGTGATCTGCATGTTAGCCTCTCTGATCTGACACTTCAACCTCTGATCAAATTCCCAAGGTGTCTCCTCAACCCTCATCATGATCTCTTTAAATCTAATTACTAACTGTGAGTCAGATTTAGGTTTACTAAACTCTTTGTTGAAATTCATCTTAGTCTCTACTAGCATTGCAAGAGGATTATCAGAACAATACTTAATGTACCAAGTCAATGCGCGATCCTGCAAAGCAGTAACCAATTGTGCCTTCTTTATATTTTCATTAGTAATATGTTTCACTGTCCATACAGCATTCGCAACAAACCAGAACTTCTTTGTATCTTCACTCCCTATGTCCTTGAAGACCGACATCTTCATTTCATTCGCCATTATTATTGAAGGGTGGAGGTGGAGGTGGAGGTGGAGGGGTGGGTGAAGGTGTATGCGGTGGAGGTGGAGGTGGAGGTGGGGTGGATGGATGATTTGTTCTAGGAATCCCCTGAGCTATTAGTTGAACAATGCTTCGTGGCGTAGTCTGCCCCGCCCCTTCGTCGTCACTTGAAGGAGGTCTAATCAATGGACTATCCTCTGGTCCTAATCCTTTGCAATTTCTAATGAATCTTCCACTTCGCATAGCTCCGAACATCAAGGTAATGGAATCACCCTTTTTTCACATAACAACATTTTAATTGAAGTATTCAATGATCTTAAATACTTACCTCATAGTCCCTCGAAGAATCTTCGCTCTAATTCGCTATAGTTGACTGAGGTATCAACTGCAAATTCTATAACAAATCCTCCTAGAATTCGATCAAGAAAATGATCAATAGCCCACATGATCTTGTTTTAATAGGCTTCTAATTTTCGCACTAATTCTGGAGTCCACACTATACGATTATCGAGCTTCCACCTTCTTTTATTGTCTGTCAACTTGGCTAACCACTCATACAATTCAATTGGGAAGGTGTAGAAGAAGATTTCTTGTATCTCTTTATATATATATATATATATATATATATATATATATCTGTCCAACCAATCTTCCTTTGACAGGCGCAGATTCCTATTTTCTTGCATTGTGAACACGTGAATCTTCTGATTCAACCACTTTTCAATTTCTTTCTTGGTTGGGTTCCAATGATGTGACATCACACATCTATTTCAAGCAGATCCTGGTTCTGGCAATAGAACCATTTGTTGGCTTAAGGGGTTTTGACCCAGGTTCAAAGTTAGTTGCGCAACCAACAAAGCCCCACACTACTAGCCCTTTCGGCAACAACTCGCATAGCGTAGGCTGTAGTCTCACCCGAAGCAGTATGGGGGGATGCAAGAACGAATTTTCTACATCCAGAGACTAGTGTGATGTCTTCCAATGCCTTGGATTTGCCTTCACATAGATCGGTAAACTCCTAGGGCTTGTTAGTACAACTCAATTAAAGGGGCCTTCAGGCCTTCATGAAGGCCTGTGATCAGCCCTTGCAGACCTTTAACAAATGATTCACCTACTTACGTGCATCAGAAAACAGTCCTAACTTGGAGTTCGCGTAGATCTACTTAATTCGCCAGAAAACATAAGAGAAATCACTAGAGCCTTCGCGGAAGTGTTTAAACACACATTGCATACATTATTAAGATAGATTCAAGATAATCGTGTAGCATTCAACCATTATTTCATAAAACAAGTCATTTATCAACAACATATAACATTAACAGATATAACAAAAATACTCAGTGATTCTTCGGAAAAATATTTTTTTATTGATCTTCAATTCATATATTACAAACTTAAACTACCCTGCGCACGCAGCTGCAGGGGTCCACGCACTCAGTTGCAGACTCTACCTAGGCCTTTGTGCACTCAGCTGTATATCCTTTCTTTTCCTATCTAAGCACAAGAAGTAAAGCCTTCCTGCCTTAGCTCCTGCCCAAGACTCTTCAATCAACCCAATCCTCTATCTTAGTTTCATCTAGTTACTTCTTCCTTTTGCTAAGACTAAACTATTTATAGTTTTTTTCATACAATTCCATGGTCCGTGGACCATGGGTGAATCTCAAAACCATCTCAAAACTTATCCAAAACAAGAGGCTAAGCCCCTTTGACTCATATTCATCTACGCACTCCGCATCCACAAATCTCGGAGACTTTACTTCATTTACAAAATTGTACCAAAATTTGGGTTATCTTAAACCCAAACTAACCCAGAGGACCCCATCCCAACAATATTCCATTACATTTAGCGATATACAACTCAAGTCCACTCATGAATAGGCAAATAGAACCAAAAAGTAGAATCACAAAATTTGGACCCCTCGGGTGCAGCAATTTGGAACCTTTATTAAGTGTTTTTTCCATCTATTTATAAGGAGATGGGGAGCTTTGAATTAATAGTTTAAAATATCTCAGCTAAGGGCTAGTTGTCTGATTAATAAGCTGTCTCAGTGTGCGATATCCAGCTACCCAAAATGATTATAAAGGATTTGATTCCTTTCTTGAAAATACACAGAAATTACATAATAATAGGAAAAAGAAAATTGAATGATGACTGAAGAAAATATCTCCCTATTGTTCTTGTGATCGCCCTTGATCAGGCCACATCTCTACCATGATGTGCCTCTACTGTTGCTCGACCAGTTCACTTGTCACTTTCACCTTAACTACCTGACTTCATCACTCTCTAGAGCTGGTAGCGATCAACTGTGGTTGCTTGTCATAGAGCAGAAGTGGAGATTGACCTGGAAATCTTTCATTGTTTGACTGTGAGGAGCTTCATGCTGAGAAATTAAGTCTTATTGAGTCCCATACCTCCATTTACTCCATGAAGACGTGCACGCGAAGTAGTCTAATTCATTTATGTTTCCCATGTAGTCCTTAGTTTCTTGTCCCAAGGGATTCCATGGGATTAGCCCATATTGATTTCCAACTGCTCCATGCCTTCATTCAATATCGCAACTGCCAACCCATATGCCTTTAAAGATCTATACTTTTTTATCAAAGTGATTCCATATCGAAGACTTCACAGTGGTGCAATATTCAAATTTTCCAATTGTCGACCTCCGATATGACAAGCCCCTTGTGCTTAGCCCAAGGGTTGTGACCTGGTGGTTATCCTTAATGCGCTAAGGCCTTTTGTTCCTACTGGGGGCTATTGTTCCTTTGTAAACTTCTTTCTACCCTTGGTTCTTTAAGTTCCTCTTGACCATGGGCCAACCCTTATATCGGAGCCCCTTAATCAGAGGTTTTCAATCGACAATTTCATTTTGATACACACACACTACAACCTCCAATCATCAATCTCTTATATGTGATTTCAACACTTCCATGTGTCACCTTGTGAGTGGTGACACATTTCACCCGTTTTTTTTGGCCTCATATGATCCCTGAAAATGTTGAATCTTCCTGCCACATGTCCACCATACCGCCACAACATGTTTCACTATGTCCCTTATGAGAACCAACCATGTGCTGCCAAGTGTCATGTATCGGAATCAATCATGCATAGCCACGTTTCATTTATCGGGTCCAATGATGCTCAGCCACATGGCCCCCTAGAGGAGAGAGAAAAGGCCATCCCTCTTCTAGTTTTGCGACTAATTTCATTTATTAAATGTTTCAAGGCATTCCCGGCGCTTCAACACTAGAGGCTCAAATCCCAGAAAATTTATTCACAATCGAAACTTTATGCAATATCGCAACCTTAAAAGGCTGTCAGATGTTTGAACGAGATTGTAATGCATTGATATCTTGATGCTCTGATGTTTTGGACCTTCAATATGTAGGATCGTCGATGTGCAAGATTGCTAATCGCATATCGATGAAACGCTTCTATTATTGCACTGTACCTTGGGACTTCCGACCGCAGATATGCCAGGATCACTGATATACCGGGACCCAGGATTTTACCCTTAGGCATTTTCTCCTTGTTTTCTGGTTTTCAACAGGGCAACTTCATTCTACTCTAACTTTTGATTCCAGAGTCCATTTTAGGAGTTCCATATACCGTTGGAAATTTAATTTTGAGCATTATCCATTGGAGGGTTCTGATTTATCTTTGAGTGCTTATGTGGCTTGTAATATGGCTAAAAACATCTCTAATATCTTTCCCCATTTTAACAGCTTAAAACACATTTTGCAGAGGGTGACAACACGTCCTTTGTCTTCCTCTCTCTAATGCTATAGTGCTCCAAGAATGCTCTAAGTGTGCAATAGTGAATGAGAGCCAAAACTAGAACTAATAAAAGTTGTGAACTGATCCTCATAAGCCTTTTTATCATTGAGGCTTCCATTTTCTCCATTTCCCTTCAATTCCCCTCTCATGAAAATATGTGACCATTCATATCCCTTTTCTCCTATTTTCCTTTATTTTCATAAATAAATGTCAAATAATTCCCCTTTCCTTTGCCAATTTCCTTAGCCATTAATAAACCGAAAGTGCTTCCCACTATAGTGCTTGCCTAACATTCCGCTTGGAACACGTGTCTTGTGACCTTGGTCTTATTTTTCCTTTATTATCCTTTATTACATGAAATTTTAACCCGGGGTTCTTACAAACCCCTTCCCCTTGAAGGAACACTATCCTCAGTGTTCTATGATACCTAGACTAGCAAAACTATTGAAAACCAAAACATACTGCCCATGGAGCTTTATAACATAACTCAATGCAGTATTTACAATGGCATTATGCTGAAAGGAAAACAAACATACCGCTTATTTAAGCTTTATAACACAACTCATTGTTGTATTTACAATAACAACCATACATGGATATGTACATATACAAAAACTCATTTGCTTGAACTAGCAAACAATGAAGGATACATAACCTGCATTTGATCATCCATCCCCCATGTAGCTTATTTGGGCCCAAAGAATGTCCACTACACTTTAACTTCCTTGATTGCTTGGTTGCAGACCATGAGTTGTTTCTACTACAATATGCATTAAGTTTCCAGCTGGAATTCTCCTTATGGCTCTACTTGTAATATAGATCAATCAATCACATGACCAACATCCTTCATGTATCTTTTAAGCAATGAAACATCGAAAACATCATGGAATTTCACTGTTGGTGACAGTGTAATTCTATAGGCCACTGGTCCAATCATCTCAATGATCTCAAAAGGCACGCAATACTGAGGTTCCAACTTGGCACATGATCTAGTCCTCAAGGAGCTCTTTTTGGGCTTGATGCACAAGTACACATGCTCCTTAACTTGAAACTCCTTGAATTCCTTGTGTTGATCTACATAACACTTCTTCTTGTCATGTGTTACCTTTAGATTCTTCCTAATAACCTAAATTTCCTATTCCATCTCTGCTAACATGTCTAGTCCAGTCAATACCTTGTTCACTGGATCAATCCAGTTGATGGGAGTATTACAACTCTGCCCATAAAGAGCCTCAAATGGACTCATCCTCAAGGACTCATGATATCCATTGTTATAAGAAAACTCTACCAGTGGAAGATATTCCTCCCACTTCCTATGTTGATGCATGACATACATCCTCAACATGTCCTCAAGAATCATGTTAACCCTCTATGTATGTCCATCTGTCTACGAAGGATAAGCTATACTGAAATCCAACTATGTCCCCAAACCTGCAAACAACTCCTTCCAAAACCTAGAATTGAACTTGGCATGTTTTTCAAATACAATCTTCTTGGTAACACCATGCAATCTCATTATTTCCCTAATGAAGACATGATCTACCTCACTATATGAATTAGTAGACTTCACTAGAATGAAGCGAGCTACCTTGGTCAACCACAACCATGATGGAATCATGTTGTCTAGATGTCTTCGATAAAATTGTGATGAAATCCATGGAAATGACCTCCCATTTCCACTTTAGAATCAGAATCAAATGCAATAAGCCACCTAGATGATTACACTCTACCTTCACTTGCTAATAGTCCAAACACCTTGTGACTAACTCAACCACCTCTTTCTTCAGATTCGGCCAATATTAGAACTTCTTCACAACTGTTAGAGTCTTTTGATATCCAGGGTGACCTAAATATGGCTTGACATAAAATTATGTCAAGATACGTTTATTGAGCTCACTATTGTCTAGCACATGGATCCTATCCCTAAATCTCACCAAGCCATCTATCGTGAGATGATAATCCACATCTTGTTCACATGTACCTTGTTGTTGTAACATGTGCTTAAGTTGCTGGTACTTGTCATCCTACTTCCCCACATGTAAGATACGCTCTTGTGAATATGTCCCATATGAACTTATAGTTGATACATGATTCACTTGCACTCTCCTACTAAGAACATCTGCAACCTTGTTCTCCTTACCCTTAATGTACCTGAAATCAAATTTGAACTCGCTGAGAGTATCCAACATATAGCTTGTTTGAAATTCAGATTAGGTTAGTCAAACAAGTACGTAAGTCCCCTATGATCACTCATCATAATATATATCTTGCCAAGAAGATAATTCCTCCACATCTTCAAGGCATGAATGATAGGTGCCAACTCAAGATAAAGAGTCACATAGTTCTACTTATGCTCATTCAACTTCCTAGACTCATAGCATACCACCTATCCTTCTTGCATCAGGACTCCACCAACTCCTCTATTGCAAGCATATATACATACCATGAACTCTTTATTTGGATTTTCAATATTCAAGACTAGATAATTTGTAAGCAATTGCCTCAATTGCTCAAAATTTGTTACACATTCCTCTGTCCATTCAAGTTTCTTTTATTTTCTCTGCAACGATGTAAAGGGATAGGAAATTCATGAGAAGTGCATGATGAACCTCTTGTAATGACCTACCAACCCCATGAGTGATCTGACTTCATCCTCATTCCTAGGAGCTACCTAATTCATGATAGATTTGATTTTTTCAGGATCCACTGCTATGCCTTCCTTGGAAACAACATGCTCCAAGTAATGAAATTTTTTCTAAAAGAAATTGTACTTACTAATCTTGGCATACAACTAATGCTCTCTCAATAATCTCAATAATGTTTTTAGGTGTTTTGAATGCTCTTCCTCATTCTTAGAATATATCAATATATCATCAATAAACATTATCACAAACTTGTCCAGATAAGGATGCAACACACTATTCATCAAACACATGAAAGCAACTGGAGCATTAGCCAAAACAAAAGGAACCACAACAAACTCATAATGCCCATACCTGGTTTGGAATGTGTTTTTGTATATGTTCCCTTCTTTGATGCGTACATGATGATATCCTGATCTCAAGTCAATCTTCGATAACACTGTTGCTCCTTTTGACTGGGTGAACAAGTCATCAATATACGGTAAATGATACATGTTTTTTATAGTCACCTTATTCAACTATTTGTAATCAATGGACGGTTTGAGAGTATCATCCTTATTCTTCGCAAACAACACTAGTGCACCCCAAGGCAACACACTTGGCCTAATGTATCCCTTGTCAAGCATTTCCTTAAGCTACAACTTCAATTCCACCAAATCTCAAGTGCTCATCCTGTAAGGTGGATTTAATGTTGGTGTTGCTCCTACTACTAACTCAATAAAAAATTCCACTTCCTTGTGAGGCAGTAACTCTAAAATTTCTGCTAAGATTGCATCCTAAAACTGCTGCAAAATTGGATACCTCTTCAAGACTTAAACATCCTCAATATCCTTCCCTTTGTCAATGGACACATGCACTGCAAACAATACACACCCTTTCCTGCAACTGCACTTAACCTGCATAGATGTAACCATTCTCACCAATTTAGCTTCTTCTTGCCCTACAAGATTCTCTTCTCTCCATCATCACCCAAGCATTCAATAGCCTTCTCGTAGCAATCTACCTTAGTCCTATGAAGGTACAACCAATATATGCCCAAAAGCATACTATATGATCCCAATGGAAGCACATTTAGATATGTTGATGTATGCATATGATTCAGCTCAAATGCACAAGCCCTCACCCAAGGATGAACTCTTTTCTTGGTCCTTGTAGCCAACTGCACCAACCAAAACTCTGCATGCACTTATTTACTTAAGCCACACTTATCCACCAGCTCAGGATTAACATAATTATAATTAGATCGAGGGTCAATCAAAATGGAAACAACTCGATCACGAAGCTTACCTTCCATCTCAATAATGGACGCCTAGTGATCTTCCTGCCTTTTATCAAATGGTGCATAAATCTAAGGAATGCTCTGGCCTACATCCCTAACTATATGTGCCTCCTTAGCATTGTAGATCTAATTTTTTCCACCCTAGTACAATGAACAATCCTTTCCGCATTGATATTTGTCACATATCCAACATTGCAACGATTCCTTGCCACTACCTTTATTCTACTGAGATCCATGCCCCTTATCTATTTTACTAAACTTCTTGTGTAAGGAGCTACATTCTCTTTCTCACCTACATCCTGAGGTCTTTCACACTTTAGAGGCCATTTTCCTTTGGTTTTGTCTTTACCTTTCTAATCACACTTACGCCCAGTCTTGCACTTCGACTGCTTATAATAGTGCTTCAACTTCCCAATAACTTCCTCCAACGATCGAAACTCATCATACTCAATATGATCCTCGAATTCTAATAACAATCCATTGATGAACCTTTGGACCTTTGTCTTCTCATCCTTGAGGTAAAGCACATATCTCAACATCTCTAAAAACTTAGTCATGTACTCTTCATCTATTATAGACCCCATCATCAATTTGTAGAACTCCTTGGCCTTACCACCATAGTATCTCTCTGACAAATACTTCTTCCTGAAGAGTCTTTTGAACTCATGCCAAATCAACTCCTCTATCTTGATGCCTCTTAAACACTTCACATCTTCCCACCATATGTCTTCATTTCCCTTGAGACTGAAAATAGCTAACTTGGCCTTCATGTTCTTTGAACAATCATGCAACTCTAAGAACTTCTTCATCCCAAGAAACCATGCTTCTACATCTTCTAGCTTCTTCAAGTATTCATCGAATGTAGGGGGCTTGGATTTCTTGAACTCATTTAACAAGTATCCCTTCTCACTCCTCCTGTAAGGATGATAGTGATGATGACCATGATGTCTATCTGAACTAGAACTAGAATAGAAACCATAACCACTACCTCTCCTATGAAGTGTATCCATCCATCTACCACCTCTAACCGTATCATCCTTGTCTGACCTGTGCCCTGATCGAGATCTGCTACCATATGCCCCATTTGTCCTGTCCTCCTGTCCATAATTGATTCATGGTTATCCTTGTCTCTGAAAATATGTCAAAATCTGAAGGATCACTGCATTGACCTCTGCCTTCTTTTCCTCTACCCTGGCGAGTGTTTCTTGTGAATGAATGATTTTTTCATTATCTTCCTTACAACTTCTAATTTTTTCCTTTAAACTTCCCAAGGTATCTTCTATGTCAGGAGAGTACTCATCTCTTGGTTGCTCATCTCTATGAGGAGAGTCACGTGAAATATAATCCACCATTCTTCTAGTCATATTTGATCTTCTTCTTCCTCCAAACATACCATGTTAGATAACCAAATATAAGTGTAATCAACATATCTTAGAGAAGTTTAGTGGAGGCTATCTCATATGCCAAATCAATCTAGATTAGCACGATACATACATATATATATATATATATATATATATATATATATATATATATATATATATATATATATATATATATATATATATATATATATATATATATATATATATATATATATATACATGATCATATCAATATATCGACATCATGCATGACAACACTAATTGCATACAATGACCTCACGCACGATAACCATAACCATGAAAGTTCATGTATAATGACGTGCATCTAGCCCATCCAATCCAATTATTTGAACCATGCTTTGATACCAATATGTAATAATGCCACCCCACATTTACCCAATTTTACAAACCCTCTAGGTAAATGTGAAGTAGAGTGTCATGATGACATGACTCAACCTCCAAATTTCAGTTAAGGAAGTGGGGGCTACAAACTTAAACCTTATGCACCTTCCTCAAGGGCTCCAAACCACTTAAGGGATAAACAACCACTCCATGTGCCCAATCCCTGAGATGGATTTCTTTTTCACTAACTTGAGCCTGAATCCACATGCATGACAAGGCTAGGGTGTGATTATAGCCCTCCAACCACATGCACAAGCCTCCTTCCTACAGTTATAGCCAAAAATATCCAGTTTAGAGGGTGTGGTCCCAAAATCTGAGCCACCTTTCTAGGCTACCTCCAAACCACTACCCAAAACTGCCAACTTCTCATAATGAAAAATCTATTCATACAAAACTTGAACTAGAACTTGACCTAACCAACCCTAACCATTACAATCATTTCGTCAAACATATGGTGAACATATGAGTTATAGGTCATGAATGGGTATATGATATTAATAATTTGAACCTCATTTGAGAATCACCAATAAAGTATAATCCCCTCTTTTAATATCTTCGATAACATTTGTTAGCCCATGAATTCATGAATAAATTATTAGCATGTCAAATCATGAATAAGAGCCAAAACTAGAGCACATCATAGAACCATGCTTGTAACCAGCATATAACCAGAATAAGAACCATGACAAATCTACCATATAATCAACATAATAACAAGTACATGTGCTCATTAATCACATTATGTGTTGGCATAATGGTACATGTGTTTTCCTTGATGGCAACCCACACACAGGTCAGTTTAGAATTGATAAAGGGCAACTCACATTGTAACAGGTCAATAATAGGTCAATTCAAAGGTAACAAAGAAATGGCACAAAAGAACAGGATGATGGAACAAAGGATTATAGATCAGAGTCAAGAAATTGAAGAAAAAGAATGATTTAAGTTGTATTAAGTTGTATACGTTGTTTCACCTAGTCCAAGTAGCATATACAAGCAGGTTCACAGAACAAAAGAAGCGTATATGTATGCATGCACTTTCATAGAAGGAAAATCATGTATGGGATGGAAAATTAAGGTTAAATAATACCAAGGGTCCATACCATGGTATTAGTCCACAATATTGAGCGGAGTAACGGTTACTTGATCCCGTCTAAGAATACCACAAGTTCTAAGTGTTGTTTTGGTCCGAGGTATTGAAAAAGGCTCTAAGTATATAAGGAGGAGAAGATCAAAGGGCTAGGAGTGCAAGTGCAAGGGTTTTTTCATGAATACTTCTATCTAAAGTATATTTTGGGTTGTAAGGGCTATGGTTATGATATAGATTTGAAATATCTTCTGCACCCTTGGATACAATGTTGGATCAGGATCATGAGACCTGAAATGACTTATCATTGTATGGTCTAATAATGGATAGTCTAGATTCTATTACTAACGCATGATTTATCCTTTATATGATATGATCTCGGTATATCTGAAGTTTGGAATAGCTGTGAAGTTATAAGTTATTATTTTCATATATATATACGTTGATTTGCCTTGGTGAAGTCGTATATACATGTTGGTTCAACACTTTCAAGTAGCATATGAAGAAAAAAAGCTTGTTGTTTAGAGATGACTGATCCATCTGATCAGTGTTGTTGTTTTACTATTATTTTTTAATGATGTCTTCATTAGATCTGAAATTAAAACTGATTGTATAAGGATATTAAGTCTGGTTGATTGACTGATTGAGTAAGAAGGGTGATATTTGCTGCTATCTGTTTAGAACTTTGTAATATGACATTAGATCTTCAGAATGTCATTGGTTGGTACAGTTTTTGGTTCAGAGGTTTTATGATTCAGTATCTTTAGAGGTATAGCAGGTTGGGTTATATAAAGTAGCGTATACATGCAGGTTGGCTTCATTCAAGTAGCGTATACATTCTGACATATGATTTTTGAAGTTGCAGTTAGTTCTGGATGTTGATGCAATGTTATGGGTTCAGCTCTGTATTCTGATGACAGTGATCTGATTGTTCAAATTGACTGATTATTGATAGATGCAGTTGTATTTGATGGTTGATTTATTTTGAGCTTCAATGTTACTGATGGGTCCAGTATGAAAATTTGATGAAACGTGGCCTACATGTTGTGCTATTGTGTACCAAGAGTATACAGTCTAAAAATTTATGAAACGTGGTCCCTGGAGAAAGAGTGAAGGTAGTAGCCTTCTGTAGGCCGGTGCCTACATACTGGTAAACATATCAGCCATTACAAGAGCTAGGGGGTTGGAGCTCCCTTCCAGTAGAAGTTGGAAAACAAGTGAAGGTTGTAGCCTTCAATAGGTAGATGCCTGCGTACTAGAAAAGGTTTGCACCAGTACAAAACTTGTAAACACTTTTTATTATAAGAAGATTGAATACTGAGACGACAACAACGGTGGTTTTTTCCCACATTGGGTTTCCACCTGAAAAATCCTGGTGTTCATGTGTGCTGCTTATGTGTGTTAATTTATTATGTTCTTACTGCATCTATTTACTGCTTAGTAAATAAATCACACTCTGATTTAAGACAATGAATTAACTGTTTATCAAAGTTTAGTATCTATACGTTGGTTTCATTCTTTATAGGCACGGACATACGCTGGTTGGTTTCAGTAAAATAGCATATACAGAATGATAAAGAAAATCATTATTATGAAAGTTTATATATTGATTCATGCCCCCCTCTCAGTGTTTTCCCCAACAATTGGTATCAGAGCAGGTCCTTCAGAAGAAGCTTGATCGCTTGAAGGAAGATCTCTCAAGATGAGCAATCACGAAGGAATGGGATCTATCAGACCACCAATCTTCAAGAGATAACTTAACATTTTGGAAGACAAGAACTAGAGCCTATCTTCAGTCACTTGGATCTGATGTTTGGTCAATTGTGGAAGGAGGATATCAATATCCAGCAACCATCCCCACAAATCTAGTAAAAAAGAAAGCATATGAAAATAATGCCAAAGTCATCAATGCATTATTGGGAAGTCTATCAGAATCAGAATTCGTCAAAGTCATGCAGCTCAACACAGCCAAAGAAATATGGGACAAAATCATTTAGAGCTATGAAGGAGACTCCCAGGTAAAATGTGTTAAGCTCCAAACTCTCAGAATTCAATATGAAACTCTCAAGATGCATAGTGATGAAAGTATTGCTAGTTAATTTTTATGAGTAGATGAGATTGTAAATTGTATGAATAATCTAGGTGAAGAAATAAAAGAGGCTACTATAGTAGAGAAAATTTTAAGATCTCTATCTTCTAAATTTGAGTCAAAAGTATCTGTCATTGAAGAAAAGCAGGATCTACAATCTGTTACTATTGTTCAACTTCATGGAATTTTAACTTCCTTTGAAATGAGGAAAGGAGGTCCATCAAAAATCAAAGAAGCCACTTTCAAATCCTCTGCAAAGGGAAAAGAAAAGGAAGATCTTAAGGAATTAGGATATATATCAGAAGAAGACGAGGTAAACTTTGTGAAGAAACTTCAACTAGGTATCAGAAGATTCAAAGGTAAGCTTCCCTTCAAATGTTTTGCTTGTGGTAGAGTTGGTCATTATGCTGCCAAATGTCCTCATAAAGATAACCATGACAAAGGAAAGGATTCTGCAAAAGGTAATAGGAAATAGTTTGTTAATAGAAGAAGTTATTATACTCATGAAGATAGTGATGGCTTGTCTAATAGTGATGAAGGTGAATCTAAACAAGATATTAAGCTACTCATGGCTTATGAAAATGATGAGTTTATGGATGCCTTAGAAAAAGAAGATTTTCTTGAAGAAATCACTCATCTTAAAATTTGTTTGGAAGAAAAGAATATGGTCATAGACACTTTGACACATCAACTCACTAAAAGTGAAAATCTCAATGAGAAATTAGAATGTGAAGTAGTGGGTCTAAGAAAAGAACTTGAGAAGACAAAATCTTTGAATCTTAGATTTGCTAAAGGATCAGAAACCTTAGATAAAATCATCAAGGTTCAGCGTTCTCCTCTTATAAAGACTGATCTTGGATACACTGGAGAAACATCCCAACCATAAAATCCTTCGACCATCACCAAAAGCTATCTTGATCCAACAAAAACCAGTGAAAAATTCGTCAATCCTCAGCAAAAATCCTAAAAGTACTCCCAATTAAATCATGCTCATTTTACTCCAAAGGTGAATATCAATAGATGCACCAACCAAAAGGTGAAAAATACCAAAAGATTTTATGATCACAGAAACTTCTTCTTTAATGGACAATGTTTTTCATGCCATAACTTTGGTCATAAGTCTGCTCAATGTGTTGCTTACAAAACTATCATGACTAGAGAAGCAAGAAAATAGAGGACCATGACCGGAATCAAGAAGAGCTCTTATAATAACTTTTCTCCTCTTGAAGATGAAATTGAATTTTCATTTTGCAATAACTTTGGTCATGAAGAATCTGAATGCAGGAGAAAATTTCGGCCAACATATCAAAAGGAGCAAACATCATCCAACTCCAAGGTATGGAAAAAGAAGGAACTACAGTAAGAAATATGTGGCATAGCTCTGTTTGTAGAAGGACAAGAAAATCAGTGGTACATTGATAGCGGATTCTCAAAACACATGAAAGGTGATAAAGATAAACTCATTTCATACAATGCTTTAGAAAAGGAAAAGAATGTCTCTTTTGGAAATGACACACTAGCTATCATTAAGGGTAAAGGTTTTTCTTATCTAAAAGAAAAGGTTAAAGCTGGAAATGTTATTTATGTTTATGGTTTAAAGCATAACTTGTTAAGTGTTAGTCAAATGTGTGATCAAGGAAATGAATTTGTATTTCGATCAAAAGAATGTGTGGTTCATGAGCTTAACACAGGAAAGACCATAATCAAAGGTACAAGAACTCCAAGCAACCTATATATGCTAAAGGAGGTCAAGAACAATGTTATCTAAGAAAAATAGAATAGAACTGGTTATGGAATAGAAGATTGGGGCATCTAAGATTTTCTCAAATAAGAAAATCATGCAGGCTCAAAGTGATTCGTGATCTTCCAGATATCATCATCCCATAAAATACCATCTGCAAACCATGTCAATTTAGTAAGCAACCTAGAGTTCAATTCAATGCCAAAGAAGGATCAACAAGTAAGCCTCTTGAAATCATTCATATTGATTTGTGTGGGCCAACAAGTAAAATGTGACCTCGTGGAGAAGAATAATACATTTTATTCATTGATGATTTTTCTATAATGTGTTGGATTAGTTTACTAAAGCATAAAGATGAATAATTTGAAAAGTTTAAGGTCTTCAAAGCTTTAGTTGAAAATGAATTAGATCTAAAAATCAAATGTCTCAGATCTGATCGGGGAGGAGAATTCATATTAGATGAATTTTTTGAATTTTGTGAACAACATGGAATAAAGAGACAGTTCTTTGTTGCCAGAACTCCTCAAAAAAATGGTGTGGTGGAAAGAATGAATAGAATGGTTCAACAAATGGCTCGAGTTATGCTTGGTGAGTGTGGAACTCCTGACACCTTCTGGGGTGAAGTTGCAGATACTATAGTAAATATTCTGAAAAAAGATCATGTATGTGTAAATAGTGATAAAACTCCATATGAACTTTGGTATGGTGAGCCTCCTAGTGTAAAACACTTCAGAGTTTTTGGAAGCAAATGTTTCATCAAAAAGACTAATGAAAAACTTGGTAAGTTTGAACCTATAGAAGACGAAGGAATATTTCTTGGTTATTCATCTAGAAGTAAAAGATACAAATGTTATAATAAGAGACTTAGAAAATTTGTTGAATGAATTGATGTTGTAATCGATGAAGCATGCAGAAATCTAAAATAGGTGACATCAAAAACGAAGATAATAATAATAATGAAGATGGTGAATTATTTCCCGTATCAAATCGAAATGATATAGAGGAAGGAACCAATGAAGCATCAGAAGAAGATACATCTGACGGGAAAAGGATCCATCCAGGCATGTTTAAAAGAATCATACAGAATCTCAAATTCTAGGAGAAAAAGGGTCTAGAGTACAGACAATAAGAACTCTTGTAGGATCTTCTAGTTATCTAGAATTATTATCCTCCAGAGGACCACAAAATGTAAATGAAGCTAGCAGCAATGAATGTTGGGTTAAAGCCATGGATGAATAAATTGACCAAATTGAAAAGAATGATACTTTGGAATTAGTTCCTAGACCTCATGATAAAAATATTATAGGAAAAAATGGATATTCAAGAATAAGTTGAATGAAAATGGAGAGGTAATTAGGAATAAAGCAAGGCTTGTTTGTAAAGGGTATGCTCAACAAGAAGGTATAGACTTTAAAGGAACTTTTGCATCTGTTGCTAGACTTGAAGCCATAAGAATGTTTCTTGCTCTTTCAAGTTTTTGAAAATTCAGAGTTTATCAAATGGATGTAAAATCTGCATTTCTTAATGGAGATTTAGAAGAAGAAGTATACGTTGAACAACCAGAAGGATTCATTCTGGGAAATGATGCAAAGATTGTATGCAAACTCAAAAAGGATTTATATGGACTAAAATAAGCTCCAAGGGCATGGTATTATCGTCTTGAAAAATATCTTCAACAACAAGGTTTCACAAAAGGATCTGTAGACAACAATTTATATACAAAAATTGAGAATGATAAACTGCTAATTATTGTTGTTTATGTTGATGATATCATATTTAGTAGTAATGAAGAATCTATGAGTCAAAAATTTGCTTCAATTATGCAACAAGAATTTGAAATGTCTTTATTTGGAGAACTAACTTATTTTCTTGGTCTACAAGTGCAACAAACAAAATATGGAATCTTTCTTTCACAAACTAAATATCTCAAGCAGATTCTGAAGAAGTACAGAATGGAAGATTCCAAACCAGTATGTACTCCAATGGTAACATGATGTAGTCTCAGTTCTAATGATGAATCTCCTATAGTGAATCAACCAGAGTACAGATCTATGATTGGAAGTCTAGGTACCAGACCAGATATCATGCATGCAGTAGGAATTGTTGGAAGATTCCAAGCCAATCCAAAGGAATCACATCTTTAGGCTGTAAAAAGAATATTCAAATATCTCCAAGGAACTCAAGACTTTGGTCTATGGTATCCTAAAGATACATATCTCACTCTTCATGCATATATAGATGCGGATTGGGCTGGAAATGTTGATGACCAAAAAAGAACTAGCAGAGGTGCATTCTATATGGGATCACGATTAGTCTCTTGGTTCAGCAAGAAACAAATTTTGATTGTCTTGTCTACCACTGAAGTAGACTAAGTGGTTGTTGCACCTTGCTACACACAACTACTCTGGATGATGTAAACATTACAAGATATTCAAATCACATCTTCTCCACCCGTCTCAATTCTATGTGATAATACAAGTGCTATTAGTATTTCGAAAAATCCAATCATGCACTCCAAGACCAAGCACATACCCATTAAGTACCACTTTCTACGAGAACAAGTGCTTGATCAAAAGGTTAAATTGGAGTATGGTCCCTCCAAAGAACAGGTTGTTGATATATTTACCAAACCTCTTCCCAAAGAAGCATTTGAATATCTCAGACAAATGTTGGGAGTTGTTTCTACCTCATCCTACTATTAAAACCAGTTTTCAGAGAAATGTTTCCTATACGCGGATTTCATGAAGCAGAGTCGCGTATATAGGCGAGTTTCTATGATTGTAGGAGCGTATGTACTTTTCTAATAAAAAAAATAGTGGATCAGACTCAAAAGCAGTTTCTGACATGGGTGTTTAGTCTGATATTGATGGTTACAGTCCACTGATATGATTTTCTCATTGATGTTTATTTGATTGATGAAGATGCCTTGATGAATGAATTGTTGACAATGCACAAGTAGCACAGGTTCAGGGGGAGCATTAGCCTTCAAAACATTATGCATTGTTGGCATCATGGTTGCTGAATTCAACTATGGTCTTAGTTATTAATATCATTTGTTGTAAAGGTCATGTAAAGACCTATGGTGTAATAATATGTCTCTTTCTGTCATAGTCTATTATGAATGAGTCCTTTTGGACATATGATGTAATTTGTACCCCCACTATGCATGGGAAGGATGATGTAATAATTGCAATTTTCAGTCATGTATGAACATTTGGTATATCCCCACTTGGTTGGGTGATTGATGTATGTATGAGTCATTGGTGATAGGAAGGTCATACTCACATAGTTGAGTTATAGAGTCATGTTATTCTTTTGAAAAATATTTCTGCAGACTCTACATGTGCTCAGGGGGAGCATGGACAGTATAGTGCATCTCAGCATGTACTAAGGGGGGAGAATATCTTGGTCCGCCCTTTGCCCTTGATGTCAAAGGGGGAGAGTATCTTGGTGTTGCTTGAAGTGATCAACACCAGCATGGTTGCCATCAAGTCCAAAGGGGGAGATTGTTGGCATAATGGTACATATGTTATCCTTGATGGAAACCCACACACAGGTCAGTTCAGAATTGATAAAGGGAAACTCACATTGTAATAGGTCAACAACAGGTCAATTCAAAGGTAATAGAGAAATGGCACGGAAGAACATGATGATGGAACAAAAGATTATAGATCATAATCAAGAAATTGAATAAAAAGAATGATTTAAGTTGTATTTGTTTCACCTAGTCCAACTAGCGTATACAAGCGGGTTCACAGAACAAAAGAAGCGTATATGTATGCATGCACTTTCACAAAAGAAAAAGCGTGTATGGGAGGGAAAATAAAGGTTAAAGAATACCAAGGGTCCATACCATGGTATTAGCCCCCAATATTGAGCAGAGTAATGATTACTTGGTCATGTCTAAGAATACCACAGGTTCTAAGTGTTTTTTTGGTCTGAGGTATTAAAAAAAAATAAGGCTCTAAGTATATAAGGAGGAGAAGATCAAAGGGATAGGAGTGCAAGTGCAAGGATTTTTTCATGAATACTTCTATCTGAAGTATATTTTGGGTTGTAAGGGCTATGGTTATGATATAGATCTGAAATATCTTGTGCACCCTTGGATACAATGTTGGATAAGGATCATGAGACCTGAAATGACTTATCATTGTATGATCTGATAATGGATAGTCTAGGTTTTATTGCTAACACATGGTTTATCCTTTATATGATATGATCTCAGTATATCTAAAGTTTGGAATAGCTGTGAAGTTATAAGTTATTATTTTCATATATATATACGTTGATTTGCCTTGGTGAAGTCGCATATACATGCTGGTTCGACACTTTCAAGTAGCATATGAAGAAAAAAAGCTTGTTGTTTAGAGATGACTGATCCATCTTATCAGTGTTGTTGTTTTACTATTATTTGTTAATGATGTCTTCATTAGATCTGAAATTAAAACTGATTGTATAAGGATATTAAGTCTGGTTGATTGAATAATTGAGTATGACGGGTGATATTTGCTACTATTTGTTTAGAACTTTGTAATATGACATTAGATCTTCATAATGTCATTGGTTGGTAGAGTTTTTGGTTCATAGGTTTTATGATTCAATATCTTTATAGGTATACGCAGGTTGGGTTACAGAAAGTAGCGTATACATGCAGGTTGGCTTCATTGAAGTAGCGTATACATTCTGACATATGATTTTTGAAGTTGCAGTTGGTTCTGGTTGTTGATGCAGTGTTATGGGTTCAACTCTGTGTTCTGGTGACAGTGATCTGATTGTTCAGATTAATTGATTGTTGATAGATGCAGTTGTATTTGATGGTTGATTGATTTTGAGCTTCAATGTTACTGATGGGTCCAATATGAAAATTTGATGAAACATGGCCTACATATTATGTTGTTGTGTACCAAGAGTATCCAGTTTGAAAATTTATGAAACGTGGTCCCTGGAGGAAGAGTGAAGGTAGTAGCCTTCTGTAGGTCAGTGCCTATGTACTGGTAAACATATCAGCCAGTACAAGAGCTAGGGGGTTGGAGCTCCCTTCTAGTAGAAGCTGGAAAACGAGTGAAGGTTGTAGCCTTCAGCAGGTAGATGCCTGCGTACTGGAAAAAGTTTGCACCAGTACAAAACTTGTAAACACTTTTTATTATAAGAAGATTGAATACTCAAATGACAACAACGGTGGTTTTTTCCCACATTGGGTTTCCACCTGAAAAATCTTGGTGTTCATGTGTGCTGCTTATGTATGTTAATTTATTATGTTCTTACTGCATCTTTTTATTGCTTAGTAAATAAATCACACTCTGATTTAAGAGGATGAATTAATTGTTTATCAAAGTTTATTATCTATATGTTGGTTTCATTCTTTATAGGTGCAGACATACGCTGGTTAGTTTCAGTAAAGTAGTGTATACAGATTGAAAAAGAAAATCATTATTGTAAAATTTTAAACATTGATTCACCCCCCCCCCCCCTAAGTATTTTTCCCAACATTATGAAAATATCTCTTAAATACACATGCAAATCCAACCAAGTTAGGGACTTCCACATACCACCTGACCATAGATTGGGTTGAACCAAATATTTCTTTCAGCCAATCACCCCCATGCCATATTCCAAGCATGAATGTGGTATCTCATGGGATAAACCAAGACATAAACAACCAAGGGAATCCAGAGGTTAAACCACTTGCACCCTCAAACTACCATGATCTTGCAAAAATTGGTCAAGAGATCAAAAAACCAAAACAAGCTTGGTTGCCTCATGATTCCAACACCATACCTTGAGGAATTTTCCTATATCTATGCACCTGCTAAGGGCTTCCCATAGAAAACCGTCTCCACCCCAAACCCTTGGAAATTTTCCTAAGACCACCTCACCTAGTTTCAAAATATTCTGACAATCCAAAGCTCAACCAATAAATAAATCCCATCACACCATGGCTATCCAAGAAATGGAAAGGAAAGGCTGAAACCATTGTCAAATTCAAGAAAAACCCATGCCAATGACAACAAATAAACCAAATCAACAAATTCATGTACCATGAATTCACACCTCAACTAGGAAATCACACATGCAACCTGTTACCTACAAAATCCTCCTACAAAAGCTGCTTGATCTAACTTTCCTTGCTTGTCCTTCTCCTTTCTTTGCTTTCCTTGTCCTTCCTTTGTGTTTCTTTCTCCAATGCTAGAGTGCTACAAGAATGCTCTAAGTGTGAAATAATTAATGACATCCAAAACTAGAACTAACAAGAATTGTAAACTGATCCTCGAAATCCTTTTTATCATTGAGCCCTTTATTTTCTCCATTTTCCTTCAATTTCCCTCTCATGCAAATATGTGATCCTTCTTCTTCCTTTTGTCCCATTTTCCTTTATTTTCATAAATAAATGTCAATTAATGCCTCTTTCCTCTGCCAATTTCCTTATCCATTAATAAACTAAAAGTGATGCCCATTATAGTGCTTTCCCAACATTCATCTTGGAATACATTTCCCATGACCTTGGTCTTATTTTGCCTTTATTATCATTTATTACATGAACTTTTAACTCGGGGTTGTTACAGACATGGCCAAGTCACTTAGTTAATTTAGTCAATTAAAGTTTGTGAGCAAGAAGTAGAGTTGCGCATGAGTTGATTGCTAACATCTAACAATCTAGTGGAGTTATAGTTAGTGAAACTCAGTTATCTGAGCTTTAGTCATCAATAGAGCCAGTAAGAGTTCAGTTGAGTAGTTGTAGCTATTGTTAACTCATTGATCTCCTAGTTAACTATTCAATTTACTAAAAATAGCCCTAGTCATGCATGCAATTTGAATTTCCTAATTTAGTAGAAGGAAAAGGCATAATTATATTCATTATTGTATACTAGTGAGTGTACATATTTTGGATGTAGTAGGTGAGGAATTTTCTTGGGATTACGCAAGAAAATAGGATCTCTTCCTATTCTTTAGGAGCAAGAATTGCGCAAGGAAATAGGAGGAAGCAAGAGGCTTATTTTGGCTAAGTATTGGCCAGAGAAGACTCAGGAGGAGATCAATATTGCAGTGCAGGTTGAGCTTCAAGGATTGAAGCATTCATTGTAATAGATTTATATTCTCATATGATATAATACAAACAAATGAGGGGTTTTCACAGTTGGGTTCCCTAGTAAAAACTGTGTTCATTGTGATTGAATGATTGCATGCGTTTTTATTGTATGTTTTCCTTTCCGCGGATTGACTAGAATAATTTTTGGTCTATTTATATCAATCTAATTTCATCAACAGCTACAAATAAATTTTGAGTTATTTCTACATGGTAGAAAAGCTATTGAAACTACTTAGAAACTAGATTCCTGGTCATCTCTCAGTGAAATTTTGAATAGCAGATTTGTGGTGCAGGAATTATCTTCAATGCAGGAACAATGTCTTTCTATGGATTGAGGCTTGAGTATGCATTGGAGGGCACTTAGAATTTCATAGCTTGGAAAGACACAAAGGAAGTTGTGCTAGATGGTAATGGAGTATTGGAGTACACACAAACTGATATTCCAAAACTAGCAGTATCATATGCTCAATAATTGGCTCAATGGAAGAAAGATATTGCAAAAGCTAGGAGGATTATCCTTGTTAAAATTTATCGGAGAACATAAAATAATTACTGTGAGAAACAATTAAACAAGAAACATGCATAAAACACAAACACAATTGTCAGGCTAGGGTAACTCCAGAATGAGCGGGAGAGAAAACTGATTATTTTATTCATTAGCTAACTCACATTTATATACATAAATACAACGGATCAGTTCATCTTCTTGATGACTGTCCAGTTCACCCATCCGTTTCGGATTAGGTGTCAACATTCCCCCCCTTAATCTGAAGGGATGTTGGTGAGTCCAAGCATCGTTCTGAATCTTTCAAGCTTTTCTCTTCCAAGCGCTTTGGTGAAGATGTCTGCAATTTGCTCGTTTGTGGAACAATGACGGAGATGGATTGTTTTGGCCTCAACATGATGTCGGATCAGATGATATTTAGTATTGATGTGCTTAGTACGATCATGGAACTTTGGGTTCTTGGCCAACTTTATTGCAGATGTGTTATCAATCATGAGTGGAGTTGATTGTATTTGTTTTACCTGCAAATCTTCAAGAATTTTCCTGAGCCACACAATTTCTTTCGTTGCTTTAGCTGCTACCACATATTCTGCTTCTATTGTGGAATCTGCTGGTACTGATTGTTTGCGTGATCTCCAGGAGACAGCTCCTGATCCAAGACTCATAGCATATCCTGAAGTAGATACCCCAGTTTCTTTGTCTCCATCGAAGTCTGAATCAGAGTATCCAATCAAGTTGAAGTCGTCCACCTGTGTATACTTGATTCCAAGGTCTTGAGTTCCCTTCAAGCACCTTAGAACTCTTTTTGCAGCAGACCAATGTCCCTCACAAGGTTTTTGCATAAACCTGGAGAGGATTCCAACAGCAAATGAAATGTCTGGTCTGGTAGTAGTGAGGTAGATGAGACTTCCTACAAGCTGTCTATACTTTGTTGCATCCTCAAATTCCTTTCCTTCAATAGATGTGAGCTTCAAGTTTTGTTCCATTGGAGTACAAAGAGGATTGCACTCTGTCACGGCAAATCTGTTTAACAAATCTCCAATGTATTTCTTTTGAGAAAGAAATATGGACTTTGGATGTTGGGTTACTTCAATGCCAAGATAGTAATGAACATAGCCCAAATCAGTCATTTCAAAAAAATTTCCTAATTCTTTCTTTATGGATGCAATATAGCTTTCATTGTTCCCTGTCATTAAAAGATCATCTACATATACCACAAGATATAAAACTGTTTTGCCAACTTTCTTGACAAATAAAGTTGCATCATCAAGATCAAAATGATTGAAGTTGAGTTTCAGAAGATGCTCAGTTAGTTTTTCATACCAGGCTCGTGGTGCTTGTTTGAGGCCATACAAGGACTTCACAAGTTTGCATACTTTGTGTTCATATCCTTTCACAACAAATCCTTTAGGCTGGGACATAAAAACATTCTCTTTTAGATCTCCATTCAAGAATGCAGTTTTTACATCCATTTGATGGACTTTCCAACCGTTCTGAGCAGCTAGTGCAAAGAGTGTCTGGATGGTTGCCCATTTTGCTGTGGGGGCAAAAGTTTCCTCATAATCAACCCCTTCCTTCTGTGCAAAACCTTTTGCCACAAGCCTAGCTTTGTGCTTGTCAAGTGAGCCATCAGCTTTGTATTTGTTCTTGTAGACCCACTTGCAGCCAATTGGTTTGGTTCGAAATGGAGGATCAACCAGCTTCCAAGTGCCATTCTTTATGAGGGCATCATACTCCTTCTGCATCGCTTCTTTCCATTCATCATGAGAAGCAGCTTCTTTGAAGGAAGTTGGTTCAAAATCTGTAGACAAGTTCAATTCACAATCATAAGTAACATCCATATCAACAGGTGAATTAGAGTTATCTACATCACCTCCATCTTGTCGGTTTGTATTTCTGGTTCCTGTTTTTCCAATTTCATCAGGATGAACACTTTCAAGTGTCTTTTTCAGCCACTTTGGGGGACCTTTCTGAGATGGTCCAGGCTGCTCTGTTGATTGAGTTGGGTCTGAATCAAGATTGAGTCTCCCAATTCTATCAGTTACATCACTTAAAGCATCATCCGTTGTTGGAGTGTCATGCAGGGGAGATTGTTCTTCAGAAGAAGATTCCACATGTTGATCTAGTATAGGAATCCCCCCTTCAAGATGTGGAATCTGATTATCAAACTCTTGAAATGATTTCAGTTTTGTGAATCTATCCAAGCGATCAAGTTGCCGCTCAACAACACTATCAGATTTGGATGATCCAAGAAAAATGACATCTCTAGATAAAACAAACTTTTTATTTACTTCATCATAGAGGCGGTATGCTTTAGATGTGTTTGAATACCCCAGGAAGATACACTTACGACTTCTAGCACCAAGTTTGTTTCTATGTACCTTTGGTATTAAAGCATAACAAGTGGAACCAAAAATCCTGAGATGTTTTACCGAAGGAACATGTCCATACCACAATTCATAAGGAGTCTTGTTTCTTATAGCACTAGATGGACATCTATTCTTTATATATGCAGCACATAGAACAACATCAGCCCAAAACATTGTCTTTACATTTTTGAAGAAAAGCATGGATCGTACCATATTCAAAATTGTTCTGTTCATTCTTTCAGCTACACCATTCTGTTGAGGATTATAAGGCACAGTTGTTTGATGTTTAATCCCATGTTGGCGAAGATAGTGTTCAAATTCATTTGATGTATATTCTTTTCCATTATCAGTGCGAATAGACCCAATATGAGATTGTGCATCATTTTCAATCCATTTATGAAAATTCTTGAATGTTTGAAAAGCATCAGATTTGTTCTTCAATAAATAAACCCAACACATTCTGGTGTAATCATCAATAAATGTCATGATATATTTATTTCCATTTGCAGAAGAAATAGGCATTGGACCACATAAATCTAAATGAATGAGTTCAAGCTTCCTATGTGCTCTTGAATGTGAATCATGAAAAGACTGTTTGCTATGCTTTCCTAGAATGCAAGCATCACATTGCTTATGTTTTCTAGGAATTGTAGGCAAACCAGCAACACCATTTTTCTTCAACAAGCGGAGACTATCATAGTTTAAATGTCCAAATCTAGCATGCCATAATAAACTTGATGGAAGTGTACCTTCTTCATGATGAGAAATATATGAAAAATTTTGTGCATGAGCAGAGGTTCCTTGCAGTTTAAGAAGTCTTTCTTCTTCTATACCCCTCATGACAAGTGAATGGTCAGATGCCTTTCTTACCTCACGCTTTCCATCAAACATATGAATGGAGTGACCTTGCTGGCGGATGTGGACCAGAGACAACAAGTTTCTCTTGAGCTGTGGGAGATATAGAACATGATCCAGAAGAAAGTCTGGAAGACCAAGCAGTTTAAGCCTGATTGTGCCAAGCCCTGATGGCTTGATTTTTGACTGATCTGAAAAGTATACTGCTCCATCAACATTGTCAGTGAAATCTTCAAAAAAATCTTTCCTATGAGTCATATGACAGGTTGCTCCTGAATCAAGCAACCAGTCATTTTTCGAAGAAGCAAGTGAAGCATTAAACAAGTCTTCATTTACTCGAATGTTACATTGTGCCTCAATATAGTGAGCGGATTCAGGTGCTTTACCTTTGTCTGTGTCATCAGTTTTACCTTTCTGTTGATTTCTTCTCTGCTCAATCTTGTCCCATGGTAGCTTGCATGTAGAAGCATCATGTGATCCATTTCATTTGCAGCGAATGCAATGCAGATCTGCTTTTTCTGCTTGAGAATGTCTGCCCCCCCTGCCTCTGAAGTATCTTCCTCTTCCTCTTCGTCCACCTCTTCCTCTTGTAGAATCTTGAGCAGGATGCTTTTCTTTATGAGCAAGGCAAACAGTCTCTTCAGAAGATTCAGGGACTGTCTTCTTTCCAAAGGCTTTCTCCCTTTCAGCAAACTTTTTCACAAGAGAGTCAAAGGTTATATCTTTAAGATTTCCATTTGCTTGTAATGACTCGAGATAGTTGGAGTAGGTAGGATAGAGTGCTTTGAGAAAGGCAATAAGAGAGATATCCAGCTCAACCTTAGTGGATTTAATATCATGCATTATAGACTTTATTTCAGATGCAAGAGCAAGAGGATCATTATTTTTCAGTTCAAGAGTGAAGAGTTTAATCATGAGCTGAACAACTTCAAGTGCAGAATGTGTATCATAGAGTTCTTTCAGCTTTTGTAAAGCTTCAAAGGCAGTGGAATAGGATGAAATATGACGACTTACTTCTTCATTTACAGATGCTGCTATCAATGCATAGGCTTTGCTGTTCTTGTTTTCCCAAATGGCGAGTTCTTTGTCTGATGTAGGCTGCACAGGGTCTTTGTCTTCTTCTCCGACACACACTCCCTTCCACAACTCATTGTAGATGAGGGTGTGTTTTACCATTCGAGACCATTCAGAATAGTTCTCCTTGCCAGTGAGAACTATTCCGACCATAGAGATGATTGAATGCATTCTGTAAAAATACTTCTGCTGATAAAAAATCCTTACGTTACAGCCTTCAAATCCCTCTAATATTTTCTAAAAAACATCAGCATTTCATTGTACATATCACTGCAATACTATTGTTTTGAAAAAAAATGTGCAAGGAATCACTTCAATGTATCATGTAATACTACAGATGCTTTGATATATAAAACACTCTGACTGATTCAAACTATTTAACAATATAGTCAACCAAGAAGCTGCACATGTGCATGCTTACAGAGTCAATAAGTGAACATTCGTAGAGAAAATTGAACCTCGAAAGATAGCTCAATAACTAAATCCATCGACTCGAGTATGGCCCCTTCGATTTTAATACAAAGACAAAATAAAAGTCTGATTCCACATGGCCACAAAGGTCAAAACAAGATTGCCCAGCTACAGAGAATAGTTACAGCTCTCGGCACAGTCGAATTCCCTTCCAGTTCTCAAGTGCGTATTCTTATTTAACTGGTGCACCTTTCCAGCCAATACAAGATTCACCTTTAGAAATTGATTTCTGCAAATTAGGAACTCGGTAATGATATTAAGCTCAGGGAATTGTCGAGTGAACCTTCAGGCCATTTAACAGCAGCTCTTTAAATGCGCCTACGATTGCTTCGATAGGAAGAGTATGGTGGCAGTTACGGGTTGGTATCAGCGAAAAGAGTTTTATGGTGGCAGTAGGCGGAGGAGCGAAGAGGTATATTTTACAAGAGAAATAAATGTGGAGTAGATACACACGTATATTCAAACGCTCAGGCAGCATAAAAACTGCGCAATACCACTACGCTTATCTCTCGGTTCTCTTACACCAATGCCACAGCTCTTACCCCGTCCTCAACCTCTGCACTTTCTTCCACAAGTTGGCTTTATAGAGTGTTTATTGTGGGAAAATCCCAACTCTAAGAAAAAACCCACCCCAATGAAATTTCATTAGCCTTGGCCAAAAGTACCCTAGCCAGCCTGGCCAAGTGGGCCTTCATCGCTCACCTCCATAGACATACTTTACAATGAAGCCTTCCCCAACCTTTTATAGGCTCCATTACATGAAATACCATGGGAAGAAAACCATGACTACACAGTACCTCGTTCCCAAAAACCACTACTGTTAGACTTGGTCAATTTTGACTCTATTCCCAAGTCAAAATTACCTAACATCCCCCCATTAAACTTCACTTGGGGTTCCTTGACTAAATCCAACCAGCCTTGCAAAGTGAGTCAGCCCTGCCAAGTGAGTCTGCCCAACCCTGCTCACTTTGTCCCTTACCCCCCTCAAAGTTTATACATTGGTATGTGTTAACTCGAAATCCCCCTATCACCTAGGTCTAACCCAAACTTTACCAGTGATTACCCAAGGGTGCACATGCCTTACTAGGTCTTCAAGCAGTATGCCCACTTACATGCAATAATTAACTCTATTAATTTTTTTTTTTTGTTTTTTTTTGTTTTTTTATATCATGACCTATTCTCTCATCCTGACATAACCTTGAGCTCCTGATCCCGAGCTCTGATGCCAATCTTAGTTCCACTATGGGCCTCTTCGTCCCTCTCTCGAATTTCAACATAGAATTAGGGTTGAGGATCCATATTTCCTCTCCCCATTTTGTCTCCTCCACAACCCTCTCAAAACTGCCATGGTGCTTGACCGCATTTAAAATCTTGCACGACACAACTCTTTCCCTTTTAAAACCAATAGATGACTATGCAGACGCCACCAGCCATGCTTCTCCAAGAAAAACCTTTACTCATTTAGAACAATGATCATCACAAATTTCATCTCTTATTGTTCACATGATGCATACAACTCCCTAGAAAAGGAAATAATAGCAATATATCTTAGAACTAAATAGAGAAGATGCCACCATATCCTCCCCTAATGAACTTATCGCTTCCTTCAATGCTCTACAAATGCCACACAGAGTGCATTCTTAGTGGTAATTCCTTTTACAGGCTCTTCCACACCTTCCCATTTAGCTTCCATCTCATCTCTAAGTAGAGGTCTATGCATTACTCTCAACCCATTTCTCGAAGACACTATGAGTTGGGCTGATGTCAGGTGGTTCAAACCATTAGCCTCCAACGGCTCTGTATTGCATTACAATCATAGCCTTTTTTCTAGCTTAGGTTGCCCTATTTTCCATAGCACTTTAGGAGAACAAATCTTTTGTGTAAGAAATAGTAGCCCCGACTCCAACACGTCCTCCTGAAATAATCTCATATCCCAATTGCGTATTGATTCTTCCTGTGTAATCTGGGATATTTCCTAACTCCAAATCATCCACAACGAATCCTTGATGGGTAGTAAATACCACCCTCAACAACCATCTCAAACATTATCAAACGATCAAAACAAGAAGATCTACAGTCAGATCTATGGATCTCTCTATCCACTAGGCCAATAAAAAATATTGGCAATAGAAGCATCCCTCTAGAGTCGTCATTTGGCTATGATGCGAATTGTTAAAATTTACGAGAGAACATAAAAAATTACCACGAGAAATAATTAAACAAGAAACATGTGAAAAAATGGAAACTTGCTCCCTATTGCAGCAACTGGAAACAATTCTCCTAATTGTTAAATTAATTCTTAACAATTTATTTATTGTTTGCTACAACAAATATTGAATCAATCACACTGTAACCTACACAAATAAACTGCAGAAGAAATAAACCTTGGAAGAAATGCTAGCACACACACATAAAATAACACACTTATTTTTGGACAAAAGTCCCTGGAAAAACCCAACTTGGGAAAACCGGTTCAACAACTAAGGGTGTTATTATTATGCAACAGTGAAATAATATTCGTACAACTGGATGTCGAAACTAGCAATCCTATAGAAAAATAATAGCAAGAAAATCTAGTGAGGAGAAATTTCTCACTCCACAGGCAAATCTAGGCACTGACCTCAGCTCAAATTGAGTCATCCAAGTTGCCCCTGCAAAGTCGCTACATCACCCTAGCATAGTTTCTCCTTCTCTTAGCTTGGAACAACATCCCCTCAAGTCGTATGAAACGTTGTTGTCTGGGAAAACGTCTCTCTTGGTCTTTGGAACCTCTGCCTAGCTTCTAGCACTGAAATTATGCTTCTCCCCAGCAATTCGACTTTGCCTCTAAAGGCTACTGCGATGCTCTACATCAGCCTCACTGTGGCTTCTCTGCCTCTCTGCAAATTCACTCACTGGAACTGGAATCCTTCCTCTAAATTCACTATCCCTGCCCCTCTCTCACTACTTTGATTTCTCTGGCTCTCTCTCTAGCAACTGAATGCTTCTACTCAGGAAATCGATATGCTCATGAAATTGAACTTCACAAGTGATTTATCCAAGCCCCAATAACTTCTTCTTATAATCTTGTGTTGAGACTTCAAGGGACAATATTAGATCTTGATCGATAGCTAGAATTAACTTAATTTTGATTCATGTGAGTTTCTAGAACATTCACACCATAACTTAATTAATTCTAATTAATTAGTCATATTCCCTAAGTTTAGACTTCGGAAATATTTAAAAACTAACTAATAATCTAATTAAGTCATTTCTAAGCGAAATTTCCAAAAATGATTTATGGGTTTTAGAGAACTCATGCATTCTAGCCTCTCCACAAAATTTCAAGGCTAGAACACATCTAATGCTACAAAAACTAACACGCCCTCTTAGCAAGGAATGTGTTCTAGTGTTGCTATCCCCTATAGAAATACCCTATCTCTGCATCATCTCCTGTCATTTTTTTTTATGTCTGGCTTTTGTTTCCCACCAACCACTGCGCAATTCTAATATGTGTTGCATTTGTGATGTTGTTGGCCTTGCTAAAATGTTTCCAACACTACATCTTCACTCCAACTCCCTCTCATTTGTTGTTGCTACAACTGGAACATCTGCAACTAAAAAACATCCTAAATATTGAATCAACTATGATCAACATATTGTATCTGTCTCCCAGGTCCTGACTACTACTAGCTGCCCCTCTATCTACTGAAGACTATGTGTTGATGTTGACTCTGTACTGTGCCAATTGCACTGCTGCCAACTCTGCACTACGCTCCCAGCATCTGACTGTTACTAGTCTAGAACTGTCACTCGGACTTTGACTGCATCCACTACCACTAATCCATCCTGCTGCTGAATATTGTAGCCCCCCATATCCAGGTATCGATGCATGAGGTGGGCCTCCTCAAGAATCCTACCCATCTATAGCACTCTAGGGCTACAAAACCAAATCACCCCATTTCTCTCCTGGGAGTATGTCAGTAAACATGGCAAAGTCTTCCTCCAACCTAGAGGAAAGCCTATTGATATCTTCTAAGGTTGCCTATTGGTCCTACTTCTCCTCCTTTTCCTTCTTCCTGAGAAGACACTAGGTTTTGTAATGACCAAGCTCACCACATCAGAAGCACTTGACCTTCGAAAGGTCATTCTTCTTCTTTTGCTGCTACCCCTATCCCTGACTGGGACCCTTTGATGTGACGGCCACATTTTCCTCCTCCTTCACCTACTTCAATCTGCTACTGTTGCCACTGATGGAGCTCTTCACTAAGTCTCGTATCAACTCCTCCTATTGCAAATCATCCCACATCATGTCGCACATTGGCAAGGTTTCTCTACCCAAAATTCTTTGGATGAATACTTGCCACTCCTCTGAGACATTGTTGAGTGTAAATCGCACTAGATCTGTGGTTTGAGGCACTGCCCCAACAACTGACAACTAATCCTGGATCTCCTGCATCCTAATGAGGAAGGGGTCTATGTGTTCCCCTTTCTGCATCCTAGTGCATCTTAGCTTCTCCTCCAAGTACATCTCCCGCTGTTTGGAAGTAACTTGGTACAACGTGTGTCACACGGAATAAGTCGATCTTGCGGAAAATATAGACCTTCCTAGAATCTAAAGAAGACCTAATGACAAGCAAACCAACCAAACACTATCTTTCTCTAAATATGCTTTGATGAACAATAGCAAACAAGTGTTTTTAGGGCCTACCTTAGGTCGAACGCAAGCTTGTGGATGCCCTCGCTCCTTCGATCCAAATGAGCTCCTTTTCGCGAATCTACAAACACAAACAAGGAAAAACAAATTAAATAGCACTTGAAAAGCCAATTGCATAAAACATATTTAACATGAAAGTCAAGGAGTCCATGAAACAAATAACATGAGATACTTGTTGAGAAAAATGAGTTTGATTGTATTAATTCAAAAGAAGAAGAACTTTACAACCTTTTCCTTGACGCTGTACAAGCTCCTACTAGGGTCCAGCAAGAAGTCTCCTCTACTTTGACAAGTTTCACTCACTCCCCAATGAAGCCAAAAAGATGTGTGATCTCTCCTCTTAAGCTCAACTAGGAAGTCTTGATTTCACTAGCATTTACCCTCAAAAATGTTCAGCTTCTAACCTGTTAGCGCTCGAATCTGCCTTAGGCTGAGGAAGGCAAAAACTCAAGGCAACATCAAACCAAGCTCAGCCTCGTAGCTAGCCCTACGAGGACAGGAGAGGGCTCTCTCCAGGTCTATCTCGGCAAAAGGTCTTCAAAGGGGCTGAGATGACCAAGAAAGAATACTGATTTTAGGCTAGTAAATTGATAGGGAAAGTTTGATTTCAAATTTTTAGGGTTTTGTTGGACAACAGGGCAAGGCAATTTTGGGTGCGGGGATGAGACACAGTTTTTGCAGAGGTCTTTTTGGGGCAAGGTAGGTGATTGCTTTGATGCCTTTAAAGGAATTGAATGGAAAGGTATGACTGGTAAGGAGCCAAGGAGAGCAAGAAACTTTCAGGAGTTCTCCTTAAACAGATGAAAACATAGATATTAAGCAAACTTAAAGGCAGAGCATAGAAAACCATGAATTCTACCTTAACACTTCATTTGCTTAATTTGCAAAAGAGAATAGTAGGAAAATGATACACATAACAAACTTACAAGTACATGAGAGTAACACACAATCAACACAAATAACCACAGGAATCCCAAATAGTGCTGCAAAACCCTGGTCTTTCCTTTGCCAAAATTGCAGAGATACAAAGTGTAATACAGTCTAAGCTTATCCCTCCTGAGTCCAACCATGAAAATGACTAAGAAGATACATAATATAGGCAAGCTAACACCTTTCCTTGCCTCTAGGGGTCGAGCTCATCATTCTAGGAGCTGTTTCAACCAATTCTAAACAAAGCACTACAATCTAGGCAGTCAAAACAACTTGCCTCTATAAGCTAGGAAACCAATTCATTCATTAAATTTTTGCCATTTTATGAATGAATCTTCTAGAATAGGTAAATAAGTGTCATGTCAACATAAAATTACATTAATTACATCAAGGAGGGTGAAAAATCCCACCAAAAGTCAAAACTGGTCAAATGTTGCGTTTTCCTGAGCTGAAGATGAAAAATTGAGAAAATGTCCTGATGCGTAGCGCGCCAAAACCCTACGCATAGCGCGCCTTTCAGCCCACTTTTGAGGCACTTCCCGACATCCAAATTGATCTCAGGTGGGCTTGTTGGAAAGGTATGGATGTCTAATTTCCAACCCAAGTGGAATTTTTCAATTTGGTTCCCATTTACCCCTCCAAAAATGCATTCTCCCAAGACTGCTTCCTGTGTGTCCAAAAAGGGGCAGTGAGGTCATTTTTTGCATGTTTTTTGACCTTTTGGGGGCCCAAAACTTGATGAAATGTCTTGGCAGTGGCTGAGCAGGTGTCTTTCATGATGAAAAATCCAAAAATGCAAACCTTTCTTGAATTGGACGTCCCCATCTTCAGGGTAGCGCGCGGCGCGCTACACGTTTAGGGCAAAAACCTGTTTTTAATACAAAAATTTCAAAATTGACCAAAACTTCTTCAAATTTTTTGAAATTTGAGCTGGGGGTATATCATCAAGTACCATGCTCCTTTAAGGAGGCTTCAGCCAAAATTTGGAGTGGATCAGGCCTTTTTCTCCGTTTTAGTGCCTTGCTCAATCGCCCTTTAAGGATCTTCAGTTTCGCTTTGCAAACATGCATGCGAGCCCAGTAATGATTCTTCATATGGCGGAGCATAACTTTGTCTCTGTTTGCCTTGGCTAACAATTTCTCTAAATGAGTATTCACCCGGATGAGCATAGACTCTCGCTCAATAGGTGTCAAATCACCGGGTCTCTTGCGGGCCAAGTTTCGGTCTTCTCGGATTCGCCGCAACTCATAAAGAGTGTGTTCATCTTCTAGCTGTTTGTTGCGCTGCTCCAAGTAGTTGATTGTCCAATTAGCCATTTCCAATTTCTGTTGCAACAAGTGATTCTCAAACTTTTGTTGTTGAATGACCTCCTTTAGCTCTAAGCTAGGAGAGCTGATATCAAGGTCAATAATATCCGTGTCCGGATCTCTTGAAGGTCCCTCATCAAACATGGATTGCTTGCCTCTGTCCTGTACCTGTGCCTGTACCTGTACTGCAGAAGGCGAGACCCTTTCCACCTGATGTGGAGATAATACTCATCTTGCAGATGCAATTAAGGCCCTGTGGCCTCTCTGATATGTAACATATGAAGGAGCACTAACATGCTCGGGCTCAGGAATGTTAAACTGATGTGAAGGCCCTCCCTCATCATGGACAATCTCGGGAGGTGGTTGTGGCGCTATGAAAAGATCACGAGAAATAAAATCCTCCCAAGTAATGCCCTGCTGTGCCAACTGATGCATCACTATGATCTTGATCAATGCATAATGATAGATGCTTTTATGTTGATGTGCTGGGCTCTTCCTTTGTACTAAAGGCACCATTCTCTCTATGTTGCGACACATGAAAAATGGAATATTCATCATACGTACCCTTGTCAAATGCATCAAAAAACGGATATGGTACGCGTAGAGACGTGAGAATCTGCCCTCGCAGCTGAAATATCGAATGATGAGTTTCATCAATGACGCATACTCATCCCTTAGGAATCTGAAAGGAAAAACAGCGGTTAAATGTCTCATACACCCGGGCTTGATATATGGCTCATAGTGAAATATGTCTAACTGCTAGCGCTTATTCCACTCCTCCCCTACATTTGGTATCCCGGTGGCCTGAGCAATAATCTCAGGTGACAAGGTGAAATCCACTCCAACAAAGTTTACATGACCATTCTGCAAATGTGGGACAAATAAACGAACTAGTTCTCGGTGATGTTGGATTTGTGAGATCCGCTCACAATATTCAAAACATGATTGATACGGAAAACAGTTCATTGCAAGTGGACAAGCTTGCAAATGAGCCAAAGAAGTGGGCTCCTCCCTGACCTGCCGACCACCTTTGCCACTTTTGTGATACCTCTGCCGACCACCTTTGCCACTTTTGTTATACCTCCTTGGCACCTCTATTTCTGGTGTTGAATCACTGTCATAACTCTGCTCATAAGCTGATTCGGTTTCTGACATAGTTTTGAAGACAAGATGGCTGGAATATATATGCTGACTGTGCACACAATTGACTGCAGACTTTTTCCTGTTTTTCGAAATGCTGTGACCAAGGGGACACAAATACAAGGGAATTGTTAGGGAAGGGGAAACATTAGGGACATAGGGGCAATGAGAATAAAACAAGGAATTTAGGGAAGGGAAAGGGCATAAAATTATGATATTTTAGGGTTTGGGGTGAAGTAGGGAATATTAGGGTTGTAATAGAAGGGAGGGGTTAGAATTGGAGGGAGAATAATATAGGGTTTTAGGAGGAATTATTGGGGAAAATATTGGTAAATATAGGAGGGGTAGGAAACACACAAGTGGGAAAACCTTGGCAGCATGTAATTTTGAAACCCTAGCAAACTAGGCCTTTGAATTCTCACAGCAAACTGAGGGTTTTTTACATTTAATTTTCATGGCATAGCTAGCATAATTTATTTACATACACCTTGCAAAACTGAGTACGAACCATGGACATGAAGCCTACCTGTATTTTAACTGAGTTAGAGGAGGAGTTGCACACTTGCTGGCGAATTTCTGAGCAAAAATCCCAACGCGTAGCGTGCCTCACCCAACGCGTAGCGTGCCCCTGGTGCGTAGCGCGTGAGTAGATTTGCACTGGAAAAGGTGTGCTGATGCGTAGCGCGCCCTGGGTGCGTAGCGCGCCCCTGGAACTAGCCCAATTTGCTCACCAGCTTACAAAATCGGCCTAGAATGGATGCACTTTGCTCTTGAGATGTGAATGGGTTGGTTATGAGGAGAAATGCCTTTATATAGACTCCCTTTTAATTTTTACTTGACCAAAACCCATTTTGTAATGTTTGGTTGTTGACACTTTTTCAGATTACATAGGCTCTGACTTTTTTGGTTTCCCTTTAAAAACAATTGGTTGAAATAATGATTTCTTCTAATAATTTTTTGCAGGGATAGCTCTAATATGCTCTGGCAAAGGAGACCAAGGCTGCGCTTGAACATTTGGAGAACTTGAAAATTTTGACAATTTTTTACAAAAATGAGATGGTGACTTATCTTCAAAACAAAGTTTTGAAGAGAAGTCCTTATTCAGCTGTACAATGATGAGAATTATTGAAATGATGATCTATGAAGGACATCCCTCTGGCCTGCTGGTCTTTTAAGACTTCTCAAGACAAAATTGACTCAACCCTAGACCTAAAACCTCGAAATTTAAAACATGATGATGAATGACCTTTGAAGACTTTATTTACTTAAACAAACCTGAACCAGCAGTGCCAAACACGATGGGAATAAATGACACAAAACTATTCCATCAAAGTTATGGCATGCCTAACGAAATGCAGTTGATCAAACTGATGGGACACCTAATCATGAAATGCAAAGAGCTTTAATCTCTGATGGAGGGATACTAGACCGACTCTAACATTGGCTCCAATGGGGATGGTAGCTCCTTAGCGATGCCAAGAACCGCAGATCTCTGTAAGAGCTAGACAGTGCCTTCATCCATTGGGCGATGGAGTCATTATTTGACAAAATGACAAAAGACTGATGACTCAACTTATTAACTGGAAAATCGACTCAAACTGACTTGATGCAAACTGAAAAGACTGAATTAAAACAAAAACTTTCTGAAAAAAGGGCAGCCATCCATCAAGCTTTAAGATCATGATGGCAACCACCTGCATACTGATATAATATATACAATCATGTATAATGGGCCTTCCAATGCAACCAATCCAGCAGATGGCTGCGTACCATATTTCTGCTTTTACTCTCGTCGAGCGGGCAGAATACTAAACTTGTAGGCAACTCAACACAATCACTGAAACCAATGCTTATAACAATAAACCAGACAATATTTATCCTTTCTAATGCTTGCAGAAGAATGCTGAAGGGGTCTTGAAAATCCTGAAGCACTGGCTTATCTGGAGATCCAAATGCAAAAATACGAGTATTCACTCCACTCTGATCTGAAAGGACAACTGATTTCTGAGGGATAGAAATGCACAAATCTTCCATCTGAGTATTAGCTGTAGGTTCCTTGACCATGAGAATTTCGGGCATATATTCCTCAACTTCATGATCTAGTTCATTCTTAAACAACAAACAGTCTTCAAGATTATCGAACATGACATCCTTATCATCTTTGTGAAGGAAAACATTATCTGTTTGTTGATCTACAAGACAGTCATCTTTTTCAACAGAGGAAGAGGTTTCCCCAACACTTTCCTGACTATGTGTGCACTGCAAATCTGCTGTAGCTTGGGCTGTAACAAGACCTTTCAAGAACTAATCTATCTCCTCTTCAGACAAAGGAGACAATGCCTTTTGTTTTCTTCTGCTTAAACAGTAATTATCTTCATATGACAGGGCATTCAAACTATCATTTATTACTGAGTTATTGAAAGGAGATTCATCACTTACTTGCACAAAGATCTCATTCTCTTGTTCATGAACATCTGAATCCAAAACTCTGTCTATGATCTCAACAACAAAGCTCTCCTTTTCAGGATTCAGCACAAGATATGCTTGGTCATCACAATCTGAATGTAGTTCTGAAGTAGCTGACTGGACATTATCACAATCTACAATCAGCACTGGACTTACTTGCATGCTGTTGTCTTCTGTGGGCAGATCTGAAATGTCATTCTCCCTTTCATCATTTTCAGCCATATGACCATCTTCAGCCTGCTGATCTTGATTCTGCTGCAAAATGTCCTGATCATCTGGACAAGTATCCTCTAAGTTTTCTTTATGCTGCTGAAATGGATTCTCATACAGGGCCTCCATGATTTCATCATCCATAAAATTATCATCTTCATAATATTTCTCAAGGCTTTCAATAAAAGTAGAAGCATGTTTGCAACAGTCATGAACCAAATTTAATGATGGATAAGATGCTTGATATCTTTCAATAAACAAGGCATGAAAATCCTTTAAACAGTAAATACAGGCCTGCGGCAAATTTTCATACCAGGATTGGGCTTCACCTTCCAGAGTGGCCAGGAATATCTTCATCAAGCAATCTTCAGGAAAATCCACCTTTAACTTGTGAATATGCATATGAAATCTAACTAGATGTAAAGCAGCATCCTTCTTACCATCATCTTTAAATGTAGGCAGATTCCTTGACCAATCTACCTTTGGAATTTTATTCGGAAAACCTGGAATGTGATCTCGGCTCATAGGAGCATATCTTCTTGTGATTCGGTCCATCTTGAAAATCTCACAGCTACTGATCTCTCTGCAGTGAAGTCACCATGAAGCACAGGTTACTGGATTCTTCATGAAAGGAGTCGCCAGGTGAATGATTTCAGCCTTGCCAGTGTCTGATCGTTGTCCACCATCAACAATCAGATATAAACTTGATACATGTACTGGGGTAATTAACAAGTTAAATGTCACGGTTACAAGCTAGACCGGAGATTGACTGAAGCAGCGTTTATCTACTTTCGCTTATGCAAAGCAAAAGCGTTTAGAAGGCTACCTGGCATAACTTCAGGCTCCGTCTGTAGCTTATAAAACAAATGACATCAACAAGCAAACCATTTTCTTCCCTAGTATGGTCGCCACTATGTTAGCGCTCGAATCTGCCTCAGGCTGAGGAAGGCAAAAACTCAAGGCAACATCAAACCAAGCTCAGCCTCGTAGCTAGCCCTACGAGGACAGGAGAGGGCTCTCTCTGGGTCTATCTCGGCAAAAGGTCTTCAAAGGGGCTGAGATGACCAATAAAGAATACTGATTTTAGGCTAGTAAATTGATAGGGAAAGTTTGATTTCAAATTTTTAGGGTTTTGTTGGACAACAGGGCAAGGCAATTTTGGGTGCGGGGATGAGACACAGTTTTTGCAGAGGTCTTTTTGGGGCAAGGTAGGTGATTGTTTTTATGCCTTTAAAGGAATTGAATGGAAAGGTATGACTGGTGAGGAGCTAAGGAGAGCAAGAAACTTTCAGGAGTTCTCCTTAAACAGATGAAAACATAGATATTAAGCAAACTTAAAGGCAGAGCATAGAAAACCATGAATTCTACCTTAACACTTCATTTGTTCAATTGGAAACGATCATGAAATGAAATGAACACATAACAGGCTACATATGAAACAAAGGATGACACAAATGTTAAATTTCATACCACAGGAATCTCAGGGGTCAGATCTGCATTTTTTATTAAAATCTCTGTCAAAACTGTACAATAGAAGCTCTGTTTTTCTCCACCAGCGCTCAGAACCTCTCTAAAATGATTTTTGATACATTAAATAAAACTCTGCTAGGGGAAAAACAAATCGACCCCAAAACAGGGGCATTGTTTCACCTGCAGTTACAAAAATAGAGATAGAGTCATTTCTTTTTCCTAAAACAGAAGATCGTTCCCCTTAAAATCCTCTGAGGGCTAACAAACTGGAGCACAGATCCCATCGAATCAGGACTGAAGTCATTAGTAGGAGATCGGTTGCTATATTTGGATCCATTACTTTAGCGACAAGCTGTTCATTGCTTGCAGCGATGAAATCAATTGGATGCAAAGCTATGCCATTGAAATTATCACTTATGTAACGACCAATAACTGCAAGGCACTCGGACGGATCCTTTGGATCCCATTCGGCACGAAAGCAGGTCAAGTGACGATTAAAATCATGACTATGGACGATCTCATGGCTTGGATAGCTCAAATCACCAAAGATAGAATCCCATACACGTATCCGATTATCTTGGCAGGTAGTCATGATTTTATTGCCAGGTTTTGGCGAAAACTAAGCAGAGTTCACAACACGTGGGTGTTTCAACTCTCCCAGGAAGGCCCCAGCTTTTAATTGGCGAATATCCCAAAGACGAGAAAAATGATCATTGCCACAGCTGATCAGAAGATTTGAATTTAATGGATTGAAATGAAGTCCCACAACTTTAGAACCCTTTTTGTGGATTAGAATGGGTTCCTCTGTTTTCTTATTTGAGCGAATGTCTATCTAGTAAAGAATCCCAAAGTTATCCGCAACCAGTAAAAGATCTTTCTCTGAATTGATATCCATGCCATATAGCATTCTCCATGTTGCCAGTCCATTCCATCCATCAGGATTGCATTGCTACCCAAATCATCTTCTTCGCGAGCATACTTTGCATAGTCATTTCTCAGAGTCTGCATCAGGATCATTGAGACTAAACCCGTGAGTAAAATAACCATCATAAATGAATTGAAGATGGAGAACCAATGGATCTGATGTTCAAAGAAAGGATATTCTAAGTAGATATCAGAACACCCGGCAAAGGTTATGTTGGTCTCGACCCAATGGACTGAATCCCAGCAATAAGCGGCTTTGGATTCTCCTGAGTGAGGTTGACATGAATTATTTGGTCATTATTGATTTTCACAATAATATTCTTGAACTGTGATGCCAATAGCACCATACATATATTGTAATGGTGATGTCAACGAAAAGAATGCCAATGCTGCTATTCATAGAACTGAACTGAGACACATATCGAACTGAACCATATATACAATACTGCTATCATACATCTGTGATGCTCTGCAATTGATCATGCCATACATACTATATGACAGAGCCGAGACTCATCTAGTGCTGAAACAGGTCGATATAATAGTGACGCTGAAACTATAGGGATGTCGGGAGAGTGCTTGTGCCAACCATATAAGTATCGCTGACCATAGACATTATTCTATATGTATATATGAATATAGCTGCTAGCATAGATCTATAGAAACAATACACCCATTGCAGAACAGCGTTGAGACCTCCATACATATCACTATGACCATAACGCAGAGACAACATATTGTGTATCAAATTGCAGAGAGTATACGCCCAATTGAGAGACTGCCTATCAACATCAGCCTTCACAAGTGCCATAGCAGCGCCAAACTTGTCAATGACTAGTAACACAAGCTTGCAGGCATCCAAGAATGGCTTTGTCTGTAACCATAGTAATTTCTGGGACATTTTTTATTCCAGCAAAAATCAATTTATTTGAGTAGTCTCCAATGGCACCTTTATCAAAAATAAAGTCACAGATGCATCCATCCTTCCCTGTCGAACATATACAGATTTGGTTTCCATTTGATCTTGCAACTGAAATGCTAACCACACTTGAGATACCATGGGCTCCTTTAAATGAGCAAAATGTTTGAAACTTCTCTGGCATAATTGAGTTTTCAAGATCGATCAATCTCACTGGAAATTCAAAAGCAACGATATTGCCCCACTGATCACCACAAACAAGTAGCTGATCCACAAGGCTCACATCAAACCATACAATGCGTGCCAAGAATGCTGATGTGAAATCAGCAACTAAAGATGCCTGATACTCTTTTGATGGATCCCCTCCAACCATTGACTTCTCTAAATGTGTACTCCAACCTCCACAATTTTAATCCTCCTTTTGGATCTGTTGTAAAAACATGCCTATGCCCTAAGGACTTGCACCAGTAAATTCCAAGAAGTTGCCTCTCTCTTTCAGCAGACCAAGTAAAAGAGCATGGGTTTTCATGATTAAGATTACTAGATACAAGTTGCACAACAGTCACTCTTCCTTTGCCATCACCCATTGCAACCCAATCTTCTTGTAAGGCTGGGGAATCAGGGGACTCCATGACCAGTACATCCAAACAAACAATGGGCTCCTTGTTATTAATTTTGAGTATAGTTGTCCACCTTTCTTCTCCAGGAACAGTTAAGTTGATGCAATTTAGATATCCCAGGTTGGTGGCAATGAAAAGATAACTCTCTCGAGCTAAATGCAAGCATCGCACATATTCACTCTTGCTGTCTATGAACTCACGACTTTTCAAAGATGATTTCCTTTGCAAACATCTAAGTAGCAGTGGGTGAAAGCTAATTGTCATTGGCTTGCATATTTGAACTGAGATTTTGACAGTCACCTGCCAATTTGACTCTAACAGAGGACTTTGAGAAGACGGAGTCTAACATAACCTCTCCAGCAACCAGCCCAATGCCTGTATTTATAGTGCAATGGAGGGAGGTTACTAGGTCCTCCTTCAAAGGGATAAATCCCTCCTTCAAAGGGATAGCTCCTCTCATCAAGGGATTAGCTCCTTCTCTTTTGGGATGCATGAACCACCTCAGAGCGAACAATCCACGTCAAAATTCCTTCTAGAAACCTCTAGAATTAACCCAAAGTGAGTTTTTTAAGATAAAACTTGCGCCTTTTGACTTTCACATGGGTCCGCACCTACACCGTTAGGGACAGAGCGGGCAGGTCCGCAGTTTTTGTACACAGAAGGTGCGGGACCGCAGTTGACCATGAGAGAAAGTGCGGAACCAGAGTTACATTGATTTTTAATGTCTTTCTCTCATTTCCAAAGCTTGATTTGAAGAGCTGAGGTTTGAGACTTGCTTAGGAGGACAGTACAAGTGATGATAGACCCATACTGACTGCAAATAATCATGGTGACGATATTTTTGTGTAACAGATTGCCCCCTAAAGTGCGAAGTCTGTAGTAGATGAGGATTTCTTATCATTTAGGAAGAGTGAAGTACTTTATCATTTCGAGGATCATCTTGTGGAGAGCCCGGTTGGAACCTGAAAAAACATTCAATGCAAGATATATATATGAGATCATATCATTGCTGAGGTAGGCATTCCCATACTCAGATTAAAACTGACTAGAAAAACTAACTACTGCTCTGATATAGGAATGATCTTGTAAAACATCACAAGTAAAGACTCATGTGGACACAGTATGGACGCAGCCATCTGTTTATGAATAGTCCATTATATAATGAATACAAAATTCCTCGCAGCCTGGATTGTGGAAACTAGATCCAGGGTCTTCATTTCTACTTCCCGAAACAGTACGATTCTATCCATGCGAATGAATGTGTTGATGTCGAACATGGTAGAAACCACTTGATACCAGTCAATGATGTAAACTGTTAACAAGTGTGAGATAAACCACCAGTGATGTCAATGGCTCTCAAAGTACCCAGTACAATCCATGAGATGTGAATAAATGTGTTGATGTCGAACATGTCACGGAATCCTTTGATCGAATGTCAATGATGTATACTATCGTCAAAGGTGAGAAACCTGCCATTGAGGCATGCAGATCCCAAGGTACTGACGATTCCTAGATCATCTTTCTAGATAATGAGCTGATGTCGATAGAAAGCAATCCGTCGTAGGCAAGCCCACAACACGAAATCATAGATCAAGTTGAAGAAATTTAGTTGCAAGGAGTAACTCAGGGATGGTCAAAATGGATGACAGATATTTTGCAAATGAATGGCTTATTGGCAGTGACCTCTTGAACACATAACGACACGACAGATGGCTTGGTGACAATTGACCCAAAGTTAATACCCAGAAACCGGCTGAAGACTTTCAATGTGGTTTGATCAACTGTTAGGAAAAGGATTTCCCAACCCAGGTGAATGAAAGTGTCGTGTTCAAGAGTGGTTACAAAGTATGACAAGTTGGCTCATTTTTCTCTCTTTTTCCCCACCATTTCTGGCAAGTACCTCTTTATTTTTGACAAGCTTGAGGAGGATAACATTTGCTTGATTATAAGCTCATCCTTTGGATGAGTCCAACTTAGTTTAAATTTGAACCCTAAGAAGGAGTGGTTCGTTCCTGTTTGTAATTGAACAGGTCCTTTACTGTGAAATTTTAACGAGTCCAGTATAGGAGAAACTCGGCGTTTTTCATTTTTAGAGAGTCTGAAAAAACTTAAGAAGACTCCAGGGTTGACCTTTTTCGTAAATTTGTGTCTCCCAAGCCCGAAAAAGTATAAAATAATACTTGAGAGAACCGCTTGATCTTTTACGACCAAGGAGTACTTTTCGTCATTAGTGTCTTTGACCCGAAAAAGTAAAAAAGCGATCAACGACACGTCGTTTTATGACCGATATCGAATTTGAAACGACAAAAATCCGGCAATCTTTTCATGTTTTTTACGGTCGGAAAAGAGCTGTAAGTGGACCGTCTTTTAATTCCGTTTTAACGAGTTTAAAAGAAACACTCGGTAATCTTTTCATGTTTTAGGAGTCAGAAAAGAGCTTAAAGATGACTCTACATGTTTTTTCGTCGAAAATGATAGATTTCGCCTGAATAATCCTTTATTCTGCACAAAAACACAAACATTACTCATACCTGTTTCAAATGGATAAAAATGTCGCAAAATACCTTTTCAAAATGAAACATAAACAAATTCGCAATTTATTTACTCAAAAAACTTATAAAAAGGGCCTTTGTCAATTCATTTTTACCGTTTGAGTTTGGGTGAGAAAATAGTGCTTTTGCTCAGAAAACTTCCCGTGAAGATTGCGGAAAATCCAACTGTCGGAATCGAACGCCGTCTTCTCCAGGTAATCCACATCATCCCACTCTTCATTTTCAACTGTTTAATTTTTTGTTTTAGTCATTTATTTCATTTTTGGGAGGGTTTTTAGGCGCAAAACCCGCGCGCGGGGGCCCGCAAGTTTACCATTGCAGGCCTGCGGACCCCGACTTTTTCTCCATTGGGAAAAAGCTCGGGGTCCGCACCTTCCGTGTAGACAAAGTATGGTCCCACGCACTGTGTCTAACCTGGAGGGTGCGGTCCCCGCCGCAAGGGTTTTTAACCCAAAAATTCTCAAAAATGGACCACACAAAATATTTTCTAGCATTTTAATTTGTCTTTATACTTGATGCAGAGAGTACATCATGCTATATTGGCGTGAACGAGAGCATGAGGACGTGGATGCTGCCGCATGGAATCATCACCCTTCACTTGATGCTTTGAGGGCGTGCGGCTTGTATAAATTCTGGGCCATTCCTGGCATGAGGGCTCAGGTGGATTTCTTACAGTGGCTGGTTGGCAGATGGAGCATACAGGACCAGTGCTTTTTCATCGGCAGCCACCAGCTCGAAATCGAGCTGGTGGACATATATTTCTTGACTGGTTTGCCTAAGAGAGGCGAAGACTTGACTCTACACGGGACTAGGCCAGGTGGCCAGTCTGTCGATAGCCTCCGGCTAGAGTACTGCAACAGCCAGGCTAGAGACAAAGGGATAGACATAAAGACCATATCTCATCCTGAGCTCATGGTGATTGTGTTCACTGTCACCAGACTTTGCGGAGCTACCGCATTACATATTGCCACTGGATCCCAGATGCGTATGGCAGTTGATTGCTTTCGAGGCACCATCTTCAACTGGTGCGATGCCGTGTTGGCCAATGTGAAAGGCCAACTGACCAGGGCCAAGAACGGACGACTAAAGACCTTTGGTTATGGAGCTTTAGTCATGAGTTTTCGTCTGGAGAGGGTTCCTATGCTGATCCCACAGCACCTTACTGTTGGAGCTGGGCTTCCTCGAGAGCCCAGACTGATGCGATGGGTCGCAGTCATGGCCCGTCACCCGGACGAGAGGACAGAGGTTGCTCGATTCAAACCTGAGTATTTCCAATGGCTGGAAAACCAGGTCTTTTCTATTCAAGACTTCCCTTACGCTGGGATAGATTTTCGTGGTGACCCAGACATGGTTCTTCCACCAAGAGAGCAGTGGGACGAGTCAGGTAAAATCCTTTTCAACATTTTTTTTATTTTAATTTTTTTCTATTTTTTCATCGTCTCAAAACTAATAGTAAAAATTTCAAATGCAGATGTGGGTCCACAGCGACCAGCCACTCTCCGGCCTTACGAGAGGAGGCAACCAGTTGCACCCGCGCCAGCCCCATAGGACGAATCAGCAAAGGTTTTGGCCGAGTTGGAGGGTCATCTCGAGCGCTTGACAGGAGATATTCCTGAGACCACTATAGACGACATTCCTCGTCGACTTCAGCGCTATGTGATTGGAGTCCCGGGACCTTTTAGGAGGTTCCTTTACAAGGTGGCCTGTGTAGTGGTTTCTTATAGAGATCATCACCAGTGATAGGATGATCGCCTATTGTGGGCACATGTGACATTTTTGTTTTTTGTACTTATCATTTTTGCCGATCATAAGGTGTTTTTCAACCTATGATCGAGGACGATGTATTTTTTGACACACTCCTATATATATATCACTATTACCGGCTTATCTTGTAAATCATGTTATGGAATGGTTTTAAATTTACATGTATGATTATTGCAAATGTCTATTTAACATTTGAGAAGCAATTGCATCTGCTAATGTATTTAAGGTCTTGGAATATGCTGATATTTAATGTAATCAAATTCACGTTCCAAGAGACGCACTCTCAAAAATAATCTTAATAACACTGGATTTCTAATGGCATACACTCTATTAAGCTGTATTACAACGAGTTCAGAATCTAACCTCACTATCAAACTCCGAATCCCAAATGAAATAGATTCAGATAATAACTCAATCACTGCACTATACTTGGCAATGTTGTTCGTTGTTTGACCGAGGCTTACCCCATGCATAGATACTAACTCGTCAGAGGGCGAATAGATAACCCAAGCTGCGGAAGAGAAGTTCCGTGTATTACGACAAGCACCATCAGCGAAACCAATGTATGTTTGGAGAGGCACTGACATCTGCAATATCAAGAGTAAAACCAAGATAAGCAGGAATAATGACGAAAAACACTCTCTAAGCTAAGCACACTGTTTAAACTAAAACACACCAGCTAAAAAGAAAAAACTATCCTAACTAAAAATCTCCATACCCATTCTTTTAAGCATAATACCTCTTCAAGTAAAGGCCATTTCTGGGTTTACCCAAAGAGTCCCCGTCAAAGTCTACCAATTCATAAGCCCCTTTGGCTAGCTTTCGCTTGACAACATAGGGACCATGCCACATAGGAACGAATTTTCCAACGCCTAATTTATCATTAGCTTGATCATAAACTAAGACTAGATCTCCTTCCGAAAAATTTCGAGGGGTCACATTTCGATCATAGTGAGCTTTGATTCGTTTTGCGTGAGTCTCGATCGCCAATGTAGCATCACGTCGATTCTCATCTAATTGAGCCAAGTATAACAAACGCTTTTCCTCTTCGGAAGTGGCTGGAAGTAACTCGATGGCCATTTGCAGTGACAGGATTTCGCATTCAATGGGTAACACAACTTCCAAACCATAGACTAGTTGGAAAGGAGTGAACCCTATTGATGTTTTTACTGAAGTTCGGTATGCCCAAAGTGCTGAAAATAGCATGTTGTGCCAATTCGACCGATGAATCCCAATGATTCGTCGGATCATGATAACTAAAACTTTTTTGATGGATTCAACCAGACCATTCGCTTGTGGATAATAAGGGGTTGAACTATCGTGACGTAAACCAAGCTGGCCGGTAAGTTCGGTCATCATAACGTTTCGAAAATGATGCCCATGATCAGTGATTATCGCTTGTGGGACACCAAACCTAGCAATTATATGATTGAACATGAAAATTGCAGCTGTCTTGCCGTCTACCTCGAATGTAGGCATCGCCTCGGCCCACTTAGTAAAATAATCTACCGCAAGGATGATATACGCATGCCCCCCGGCCGAGTGAGGGTTACATGTAATAAAATCGATACCCCATTTGGAAAAAGGACCAACAGAAATTATAGGGTGGAGAGGAGCAGGTGGAGCGCGCATCTTACGATCAAAAATCTGGTAGTTGTGGCATTTTCGGACCGTCGTAATACAATCTTTAAATAAAGACGGCCAGAAGTAGCCAGTGCACAATATCTTTTGGGCTGTGGAAAACCCAGACATATGACCGCCACATGCTCCAGAGTGACAGTCATTTAGAACCCTTTCAGCTTCCTCGTGAGTTAAGCAACGTCGAAAAACAGAATCCCCCCCACGGCGATAAAGAGTATCTCCAATAATCCTGAATTGTTGGGACTGGAATCGAATTTTTCGACGTTCTAACCATGAAATTTCTGGCCGAAAGGATTGGGTCTGGAGATAAACGATGATATCCCCATACCACGGATCTAAAGTGCTGATTAGAAACAAGGATTCGTCCGCAATGGGCTCCTCTGCCACAATTTCTGTGTCAGCACGCGGGAAGTCACACATTAACTCCGCAAAAACTAAAGATTTCTTAGACTTGGATTTCTCCAATTCCAAGTCGAACTCCTACAGGATAACGATCCATTTAGAGTACTTGCCCCCTAGCAATTGCTTGGTCAAAATGTAGATCATAGGGTTGCAATCCGAAATTACCGTAGTTTTACGTAGTAAAATGTAGTGACGAAAACGTTGGACAGCTTGAACGGCTTCCAATGCCAATTTCTCCACATGTGAGTATTTTAGCTCAGTTGGATTTAAAGTTCGACTAAGGTAATATATCACATGTTCAGTTCCAAATTCATCTTCCTGAACTAAGACCATTCCAATGGTGGAATGAGAGGCGACGAGATACAAGAAGTAATCCTGGTTGTAGTTGGGAGGATGCAACAACGGTGCATGGGTCAACGCGTGTTTGAGTGCATCAAAAGATTTATGAGCTATCTCATCCCAATAGAATGGTGTATTTAGTTTCAACAACCGGGTAAAACCCTTTGTAACCTCGGCGTAGTTAGGAATGAATCGTCGTAAAAAGTTTTCTTTCCCCTGCAAACTTTGGAGTTGGCGAAGACTCAAAGGAGGAGGCAATTTGATGATAGCTTCGACCTTCGAGGGATCAACACGAATGCCGGCTTTCGAAACTACAAATCCCAGTAATCGAACCGTTTCTATACAGAAGACACATTTGTGTGGGTTCAACCGAATCCGATAATGCCTACACCTCATAAAAATTTCTCGTAAATGGACAAGGTGATCAGCTCGATGTAAGGAATGAGCAGGCAAGTCATCGAGATACAGCTGCACAATGTGTTTGATGTCATGAAACGCATAAGACATTGCCCTTTGAAAAGTTGCTCCGGCATTCTTAAGCCCAAAAGGTAATTTGCAATAAGCAAATGTCCCCCATGGACAAATGAAAGTCATTTTTGGTTGATCGGCAGGTAGAATGTTGATTTGATTGTATCCGGAAAAACCGTCCATAAAGGAAAATATTTCGCGGCGGCACAATCATCAATGATTTGATCGATATAGGGAGTTGGGTAATTGTCCTTTGGACAGGCTCGATTAATATCCCTATAGTCGATGCATATTCTTATTGTTCCCTGCTTTTTGTTAACCGGAACAATATTCGATACCCAATCCGTTAACGGGATCGGATAAATGAAACCTGCTTTCAATAATTTTTCAACTTCTACTTTAATTGCAGCAGCTTTTCGTGGGTGAATCTGACGCAAACGTTGCCGGACGGGTTTAGCGTCCGGGTAAGTCTTGATCTCATGAACAACAATCGCAGGATCAATTCCTGGCATTTCCTCATAGGACCAGGCAAACACGTCGCGGAATTCTTGAAATAGGGCCTTATATAATTGAATTTCGTCTTCTGTACACGAGGCACCTATATGAATGTTCTCAACAATTCCGGGCTTAACCGAAATGTCAATAGGAATAGTTCGAGAGATGTTTCCCAAATTTAACTTTGAATCGGTATGTTTCATTGGATTCTGAGGTTCCTTGACATATTCAGTTGTAAAAATTGATGAGAAATCATTTTCAAAACGATCAATCTCGGGTAAAAACGAAGATCTGTGATGGAGATCTTCCCATGGTAAATCATCTACACATAGGATTTCACGAATTTTCTCATCAGAGTGAACAAGTTCAGAAAACATGATTAAATCCGAGGTTGATGTGAAAGGTGATTCCTCACGGACCACATTCATTAAGTCATTTTCGGTTGAAGATAGGTCGGTAAACGACTGCACGACTTCATAGGCAAGTTCATATGGACTCAAAGGCATGGCATTACCAAACGAGTCTATCTCAGATTCAGAAGGGACAATCCAAGGATCATCATAAATAATGGTGTCTGATGTAATCATATGAATGGTTGCAAATGAAGACGATGTGTTGATCGGAGGAAAAGGAAAAGTTCCCAGTAAACCGGCATCTTTAACTAGTCCTACTCCAACATCCTTATATGGGATAGTCGTTTTACCAACATGCTGAATACTCTCCGAAGAGGCTGGGTCGGATGAAAAGTAAGCCAGCTGGTCTATTGTTACGATCTTTCCATTGTGTGGAAACTTTATTACTCGAAAGACCGATGAAACGACCGCTGTCATAGCGTAAGACCAACTTCGACCCAAGAGAAGGTTGTAATCTAGAGGGGCATCAACCACCTCCACATCTAGACTAACGGTTTTTCCTTCAACCCCTATAGGAAAATCCTAGAGAATGCCAAAAGGATGAAACCCACGGCCATCAAAGGCCTTTAGAATCGTCGAGGATTGATTTAGTGAAGGAGAACCAAGCGATCTCCAGCACTGTATCGACATAATACACGTTGAGGCTCCCTCATCAATTACAGTCCGATGAATAGGCCTGTTTTTGACTATCACTGGAATCTGGAAAGCCATTTGATGAGGCAAACGCGGTGTACTATTTTCTAGATCGAAGATTATTAGGTTCTGGTCCTGAACATCAACAGCTCCTATAGCCGACAAAAGTAATTTACGTTGTGCTGGACATGATTGCAGCACTTCCAAAGCTGACATTGCTGAGGGTGAAACAGCTAAATCCTCAACAATGTTATAATTCTGAGTCGCTCTTGCATGTGGATTGAAAGCTGACTTTCGAAGTATACCCTTAGCGGGCGATTTGATTACCAAGTCTGGATTAGGTTTCTCGATCTGTAGTGGATCGGAACCAGGAGCTGAGGTTGATGGATTAGAATGAGAAGATTCTGCTTCTTTACCATCAACAGGACTCTTACTACCATAATCTTGCGATCGAGTCGCAATCCTAACATGGGACATCATCAGTATGGGTTCTTCATTGGCACTCGAGGATGAACCTATCATTTTACTGTCTTGAACCAGAAAAGGATCCTTCAAAACAGCAGGAGTTTGGGAACCCTTGACAATCTTCGCAACCTCTGCACGATGAGGGCAGTCTCGTGTAAAATGTTCATCGTCACAAATGAGACAAGGATAACGAGGTTTGCGCTTTTCATCATTGGATTCCGCCTTTTCAGGTTTCTCCTTTGAACTTTTGTCCGTTTTATTCTTCTTCTTTCCTTTCTTCTTCCCACCGGATTTTGATTTGGCTGTAGATGACTCTACAACGTGAATATCAGCGGAAATCTCTGCAGAAGAATGTCCTGTTGGGGAATCAGGCAAGGTTATGATAGGGGAAGAATTATTGGAAGACTTCTTCTTACTTTTAGTGTTAACCATGCCAATCATACCATCGGTGGCATGAGATCCCGAAGGAGCTGCAGTGATTTGATTTTGCTTGGGAAGATCAGGTATTTTTTCGTGTAACGTACCTGACTGAGTATAGACCAAGTCAAGGTACTGTGCTTGAGCAATGACTTGCTCCTCAGTAACAACTCCGGCTTTAGCAACATCTTCAGTGATCTTTGGCAATAAAGATTTTACAAACCACTTAGCCAAGATCTGATCCGGAATAAATACCTTCACTAAACGTCGTCGACGTCTCCACTCATGAATATGATCTGAAATGTAAGTGGATGTCGATTGTTTTAGCGAAGTTAACAATTCCGTGCCATTGTCATATCGGACTGGCAACTGAAAATGAGTTAAAAACGAGGTAGCTAACTGACTAAAATTATAAAAAGTGCCTCGCGGTAACTCAATGTACCACTTGGCCGCGAGACCAATTAGAGTGTGCTGGAAAATTCTAAGACGGATTGAATCATCTGTAATGGAGTTAGACACACACCAGAGGTGATAAGTCATCACATGGTTCGACGGGTCCTCTCCTGATTTACCTTCGAACTTGGGAATGTCACTGGGCAACTTATTCGGCATTGGCGGCCAAAACGGAAGATAATTAATGGGATCGTTCGTTAGGCGCGACAAGTTAGGTAAGTCCAAAGTTGCGATAAACGGTAACTGCCGATTAGGATCCCTAAAACTCTGGGTCATGAGACCAGCCCCAGGAGGAGGATATCCAGGATAATTAGGAATAGGAATGGCGTTCGGGATATTGTATCCTCCCGAAAAACCAGGATTAACCGGACCGTACTGGGTTGTTGAGGTTGTTGATAAGTGTACTCAGGGTATGATTGATACTGATAAACTGGCTGCTGCACAACAGAACTGAATTGGTATTGTCCCTGGTACGGTTGATAGGTGAATTGTGGTTAACTTGTGACAACCGTACTTAAACCAGGTTGTCCTACAAGCATCTGAACCGAAGTTTGAATCGTAGATCCAGACGGTGGTAAAGATGTCTGAGGAGTAGATACAGGAACAGTAGAAACCGGAGCTGTCGATACTCCAGAAGTAGGTGGGGTAGATTGAACAGATGTTGAGGCAGTTGTAGCAGTCGTTTGAGGCGGAGTATGAGGTGTACTAGGCCCAGGCTGAGAAACTACCAAAGGTACAGAAGTTTGAATGTTAGACTGGACTGGTTGCTGGGGTGAACCAGAAACTAAGGGTTTTCCAGTTTGAGATGACAATTGTACACTTGGCTGCAACACCTGTTGGGTTTGTGATGGATCCCACACTATATTCATTCCGGGGTACTGACCCATAACAGGTTGAGAATACTGAGGACCATAACCGGGTTGAGGGTAGGATTGATAATTGAAAGGTACATTTCCCATTCCTTGAACATATGTTTGACCTTGGGGTGGTTGGAAACCTTGGTTCAAGTACTAACCTTGGGGTTGATACCCTTGAGGCACATACTGATACTGGGGTTGACCTTGAGGTATAAATCGATACTGGGGTTGACCTTGGGGTACATATTGAGTCTGGGGTTGACCTTGAGGAATGTACTGTCCCATAGGTATGTATTGTCCTTGAGGTTGCCCCCCAGATGCAAATTGTGTACCTTGAGGTTGCCCCCTAGGCGTTAATTGAGGCTGCCCCCCAGGCGGTAACTAGCCACCTTGAGGTTGAGGATTGGGAATAGAACCTGACATCATAATAATGTCTTCTACGCTCAATGACTTAGTACCATTGTTTCCAGTTAATAACCCTTGCTCAATGGGTTGAGGAGATGCTCCCGAAAAAGTATACCAGAAAGTGACTGATACCCGGAGGGAACAGAAGGACCGCCATACAAAAAAGATTCGGGCGATTGAGTAAACATGGATGACTGTCCTACCATATTGACAGGAGTATAAAAACCTCTAGGTGTTGGATGATAAGGAGCACGAGGTGGTGAAAAACTTAACCCTGAGTTTTCTAGAAAATTAGTCAAAGAAAGATACCAAGAACTACTCCTAGGTGGACTGTAAAAAATTGATTCACGCTCCCTTAGCTCAATAACAGGTTGATTTTCAGGGATAGGGATGCATACTTCTTCTTTTGGAGCAAGTTCTTCAATAGCAATAAGTCCAGAAGGAAGATCTTGGGTGATTATTCTTTCTACCCTAGGTGAACCAGGACCACTAGAAGTTGGAGAAACAAACCCCGATGTCGGAGTAGCAGAAAATTCACTTTCAGGCTCGGATATTTCGGGTTCTTCACCTATATCACTAGTAGATGAAAAGCTACCAGCGATTTCGGAGACAGACACTGACTGTGGATTATACTCTGTTACTAACGGTTGAAAATAAGGATGTACTATCAAAGAAGATTCTCCTTCCTCAGGTGACCCAACTCTACTGTCTCTAGGAGTTACGAGGACTTTCAAGCCTTCGAGCCGGCTCGGTACTTCCTCAGGAGGTTGGCCCCGAAGTCTACGGGACTTCCTTAGTAACTCAGCGACGTTTACAAACTCAGGAGACTGGCATCGAAGTCTACGGGACTGTCTTGGAAATTCAGCCACAGTTAAAGACTTTTAACTACTTCACATGCAAACAAAGTAAAATCTCAATGAAAAGCACCTAAAGTCTCTAAAGAACCAAACAAATTTGAATCACACGCCTAAAGAATCTAGGAGATCAAACACACACAAACAACAACTTTCCATACTGAAAACACTAGTTGGTGATGAAATCCAACATCGCAGAGTTCAATACAGAAATGGCGGTCGGAATAGTTACCCCAACAACCTACTTAATGAATAGACTGGCACAAGTTCCTCCACTTAACCGTCTCGAGTGAAGAGAACCCCCCAGAAAATCCAAGTGAGTCTAGCCGACGTCTGCTCCAGGTACAGTGGGATCTTCCCACCACTGTCACCTCTGTAAGAGTCCTAAAGAATATGGCCACTAAGGTTACCAACTGAGACAAATATACCTTGGGGAACAGTCTACGATCTGATACGCACGCAAGGGCAGAGTAGCAAGCTCAATCCCCTTGAAGGCTCCTTGACATAATCCAAGGTTTACCAACAAGTGACCCCAGGCTCCTCGACAATGGTTAACCCGAGGTTTACCGTTTTTAATACATGAATATCTAGCGTCGTTCCCAATGAGGAAGGATTGATTCCCACACTGGTTTGGACACGATCTCGTGCTTCTCCTTTAAGAGGAGCTTTCCCAGAGCATAAATGCAACAATTGGATTTCTTCCCTACCACAAGATACAGCTACTTGTTTGTTTTTACTGTCTTGGAGAGTTAATTACTCTCCTACTCCAAGACACTAGCCTAAGCTAAGTTGGTGTATCAGAGCCCTAGAAATAAAAATGTTACTAGGTGAATTTTACTTTAAGCGTTAATTTTAGTGGTTTTTTTTTAAGTCCAAAGGTGCGGAGATGAAACTCGTGGTATGAAGACTCGACTCAAAATCACTAAAAATGCACCTAAGATGATCTAAACAATCTTTTTCTCTTCGATGAACTTCTAAACTAAGAAAGAGTTTGAGAATGAAAATACTTTGTAAACACAAATCTTTCTCAATTAAACAAATTAAAAGAAGAGCTTTTCCTTTCCAAAGCACTCAAAAAACGAGACAACTAGTTATTTCACAAAAATTTCCCTTTTTCGTTTCAAAGCACTCAATCACTACAAAAACAAACTTTTTTCCAAAGATATTTTTATATTTTTTAATAAAACACTCAAAACTAATGCAAACGACTAACTTTGAGATCTACAAACTATAAAAACCTATTTGAAGTCAAAGCCTACTAAAAGTCTTTTTTAAGGATGTTTTACTCAGCTAGATGCAAGCTAAGGACTAATTTATGCAGAATCACAAATCAGTCAAGAACAACCAATTTCGTTTTCTTTTTGAAAATGAAAATCCAAACTCTTAAACACAAGCTTTTCGAAGTTTTGTAAAGAGAAAACTCAAAGAGGATTCCTCAAACAAGGGGAGATTTCATCAATGGTCAGACTCATAAGAAGGCTGGTAGACACTAAGGTGATCTAAAGTCCCTACAGCTTCTAAGCTCAGAGCCACTACACAACCACAATGAAAAAAAAAACCCAACAAGCAAAACTCCTAGGAATTTCACCTAAAACCCTAACACTAACGAAATCAATTCAAGGAAAGCTTCTGACAAGTTATATGCAGGTCTGGGCAGTGGATAACAATTTCTAAACACAAACTAAGCTGACTAACAGAGGAAATCTTAGGGTTTTCAAAATTTTGACAGGGTCCGCAGGCCCACAGGTGCGGTCCCGCTCTGTGCTAAAAGCCAAGCTGCGGGTAGGTACGCACTGTGTCAAACGGCTAGGGTGCGGTCCTCTCCCAAAGCTATGAAAAACGAAAAATAACCCTAGATCTACAAACTCTACCCAATTTTACACACAACAAGCCAAAAACAGAAACAAAAATAGAGTTTCTCAGGTCAAAGTAAAACAAGGAAAACAATCAAGTCCCCGGTGGAGTCACCATTTTGTCACACGGAATAAGTTGATCTTGCGGACAATATAGACCTTCCTAGAATCTAAAGAAGACCTAATGACAAGCAAACCAACCAGACACTATCTTTCTCTAAATATGCTTTGATGAACAATAGCAAACAAGTGTTTTTAGGGCCTACCTTAGGTCCAACGCAAGCTTGTGGATGCCCTCGCTCCTTCAATCCAAATGAGATCCTTTTCGCAAATCTGCAAACACAAACAAGGCAAAACAAATTAAATAGCACCTGAAAAGCCAATTGCATAAAACATATTTAACATGAAAGTCAAGGAGTCCATGAAACAAATAACATGAGATACTTGTTGAGAAAAATGATTTTGATTGTATTAATTCAAAAGAAGAAGAACTTTACAACCTTTGCCTTGACGCTGTACAAGCTCCTCCCAGGGTCCAGCAAGAAGTCTCCTCTACTTTGACAAGTTTCACTCACTCCCCAATTGTTAGGCCCCTATACTACTAGAGTAACCCCTTATTATTATTAGTATAACCCACTTATTATATTGATGTACCCATGTAGTGCCCATATTGTTACTATTGTGCCCCATAGAAGCCCACTATTGTTATTATTGTGCCTTTATATTATTATTGTTAGGTCGGCTAGATTATATTGTGACTCCTTAGACTCCTATATATAGAAAGGAGGTTTTGTCATTTGAATCATCCAAGAATTGTTCATTTATGTAATGTAAAGGAGGTTTCCCTCTCGAAGAGGCTGAATTCTAAGGCGTTGATCTATCTTTTCTATCTTTTCTTGAGCTGGTTTCATAACATTTGGTATCAGAGCTTTGGATTCTAGGGTTTCGCTGCTCCAAACAGGTCATCGTGGAATTTTCGCTATAACTTTTTTCTGTGATGTTTAAGAAGTCGGAAAAAAAACCCATTTGAGAAGAAATCGCGCTGAACCTTGGGTCCGAATTTCAGAGCTTTTCGCGTGATATTTGCGGAGATATGATCTGAGGAAGTTGGTCTTTTTGTAGACTCCTGAATTACATTTAAAACAGGTGACCTGGGGAAAATCTTCATAACTTTCTCTTTGGGGATCGGATTGAAATTTTGTAAGAAGGTACAGAAATAAGACGGACTGTAGTTTTTTTTTATATCTTTTTTAGATCCAAAGGTCGAAATAGTGACACGTGGCACTTCATACAAGTTCGCTCTTCTGGAAAGGTCTATAATTAGGTCATCTTGGGAGATTGTGCATAACTTTTTCTTAGAGAATCCAATTTGGATTATACTAGTGGCATTGGAAAGAGGACACAGAGGGCTACTATAGCTCACAATTTCAAAACTTAAAGATCCAAAAGTACATAATTACAGTCGTTTCAAGGTCGAGCTCCTAAAATCAATAAAAAGCAAGATGAGGAAGTTTGATGGCAAGGATCCGGTAAATTGGATACTTCAGATGGAGCAATATTTTGATCTACATGGTGTACAACTGTTACAAAAGCTATGTATTGCATCTTCATATTTAGAACCAGATCAATTTTTATGGTACGAAGGGCTTTGTTCTCGTAAACAACTTGTTACGTGGTCAATTTTCACGGAGGAAATGATAGCACATTATGAGGATACAAAGAGTAACACCTTCTTTAGAGCAACACCACAACAATTGGAAATAGTAAAAGGGCTTTGTGACATAGTGGAAAGGAAAATTATGGAAACCAGGAAGCATACCCCTCACAACTATAAAGATGGAAGTGTTGTTTCTCCTAGCCTTCCACAACCTACAAGGGTTACACCACAACAATTGGAAGAAAAAAGAGAAAAAGAGCTTTGTTACAATTGTGATAGCAAATGCACTAAAGGTCATAAGTGTGCTGAGAAGAACTTATTTTACATAGAATATGAAGAGGAGGAAGAAAAAGATCAAGAAACATCAAAAGAAGAAGATATACGCCAGGACCCCACCCCAGAGAAAGAAGAAATGAATCAGACCATATCTTGTAAAGCACTGGCAAGAATTACCACTCCTCAAACTCTCAAGATAGAAGGACATATCAAGAAGAAAAAGGTGCAAGAAGTGAAAGATCACATCGAGAAAGAAGAAATGAATCCAACCATATCTTGTAATTCATTGTTCGAAATTACCACTCCCCAAACTATCAAGATAGAAGGACATATCAAGAAGAAAAATGTTCAAGAAGTGAAAGATCACATCGAGCATCAAGAAATGAATCCTACCATATCTTGTAAAGGATTGGAAGAAATTACCACTCCTCAAACTCTAGAGATAGAAGGACATATGAAGAAGAAAAAGGTTCAAGCAGTGAAAGATCACATCAAGCATCAACAACAAGTTCTCCAACTTTTAAAGGATAACGTCACTTCGGTGCAAAATCAAACGAAACAACAGGTAGATCAACATCGTAGTGAAAAATGTTTTGATGTAGGTGATTGGGTATTTTTACTGCTACATCTCAAGCAAGCTATTTATGAGAAGGAAATGTTGGCAATACTACATGCACTTAAAAAATGGCAACCTTACCGAATGGGAAGACTCTTCAAGGATGAGGATGTGGAAGCATTGTTTTGTGCTATTTATGTTATCCAACCAGATTGGATAAACGAAGCAAGGGAAGAATGGAAGAAGGACGAAGAAGTATCGCCACTTATTCAAAAGTTGCAAAAGATCCCAATTCAAACAATATTGCCAGAAATTGAAGAGGAAGGAAAAATCATATTAGAACCTGGAGCAGTCACAGAAACAAGAACCCGACAGCTACGAAATCGATCAATTTCAGAGTATCTCATCAAGTGGAAGAACTTACCCGCTGAAGATTCCACATGGAAGGACAAGAATTTTATACAGAAGCATCAAGAACTACTCAAGCGTTGAGGACAACGCTTTTTGAAGGAGAGGGGCATGTTAGGCCCCTATACTACTAGAGTAACCCCTTATTGTTATTAGTATAACCCACTTATTATATTGATGTACCCATGTAGTGCCCATATTGTTACTATTGTGCCCCATAGAAGCCCACTATTGTTATTATTGTGCCTTTATATTATTATTGTTAGGTCGGTTGGATTATATTGTGACTCCTTAGACTCCTATATATAGAAAGGAGGTTTTTTCATTTGAATCATCCAAGAATTGTTCATTTATGTAATGTAAAGGAGGTTGCCCCCTCGAAGAGGCTGAATTCTAAGGTGTTGATCTATCTTTTCTATCTTTTCTTGAGCTGGTTTCATAACACCAATGAAGCCAAAAAGATGTGTGATCTCTCCTCTTAAGCTCAACTAGGAAGTTTTGATTTCACCAGCATTCACCCTAAAAAATGTTCAGCTTCTAACCTCTCCAGCAACCATCCCAATGCCTGTATTTATAGTGCAATGGAGGGAGGTTACTAGGTCCTCCTTCAAAGGGATAAAGCCCTCCTTCAAAGGGATAGCTCCTCTCATCAAGGGATTAGCTCCTTCTCTTTTGGGATGCATGAACCACCTCAGAGTGAACAATCCATGTCAAAATTCCTTCTAGAAACCTCTAGAATTAACCCAAAGTGAGTTTTTTAAGATAAAACTTGCACCTTTTGACTTTCACAGGGGTTCGCACCTACACCGTTAGGGACAGAGCGGGCTGGTCCGCAGTTTTTGTACACAGAAGGTGCGGGACCGGGGTGACCATGAGAGAAAGTGCGGAACCAGAGTTACATTGATTTTTAATGTCTTTCTCTCATTTCCAAAGCTTGATTTGAAGAGCTGAGGTTTGATACTTGCTTAGGAGGACAGTACAAGTGATGATAGACCCATACTGACTGCAAATAATCATGGTGACGATATTTTTGTGTAACAACGTGGAAAGTGTATCCCACAACTCCTTGGTCATTCCCTGGCCTGCTATGTGTGATACAATGTGATCTCAAACACCATCAAGTATCAACCTATTTTCCCCCTCCATCTCCTTTATGTACTCCTTCAGCTGATTTGCATTCTAGGGTACTGCTACCACTACATCAATATATGGCTTCAGGCCATATACATCCAGAATGAAGGACATCCTTCCCTTCCAGGTGTCATAGTGGGAAGCATCATCCAACCTGTCCTGATCTTGAAGTCTAGTAATGGCCATCTCAGATGATGTCAAAAATCTCCTCTTCCCTTCTTTTCAGCTTCTACTAGGCTATTCACACTCCCTTCTGGAGTGAGAAAAATTGCTCACAATAAATGTTGACCTGCAAGGGAATTCAAACTTCTTGATACTAGAAGTTTCCTGAGGAAAATTTTCCCTCGGTGTGTGCTCTTTGTCCTCCCAATGCTAGCTCTGCTCTAGAAAACTATTGCATCCATCTAGATATCTTCTCTACAAAAAATATTGGTTTCTCCCTCTGCCTCTGGAATCCATCGATCTGGAGAGATCAAATTGTTTTGTCCCTCACTCAAAAATTAAATCCCCTCAAGTAACTCAGCCTCTCGGAAAAGTGACTACGCTACCTCTCGAGTTCCAATCTGTTGCGACACTGAACTATGAAACTTCTTCTATCTTTGCTGCTGAGCTCTCTGGATGATCAATTGTGCTTTGATACCATGTGAAAAATCGTAAAACTGATTCCTATTGCAGCAACTGGAAATAATTCTCCTAATTGTTAAATTTATTCTTAACAAATTATTTATTGTTTATTATAGTAAATATTGAATCAATCACACTGCAACCTACATAAATAAACTACACAAGAAATAAACATTGGAACAAATTCTAGCACACACACATAAAATAACACAGTTATTTTTGGACAAAATTCCCCAGAAAAACCCAACTTGCGAAAACCAGTACGACAACTAAGAGTTTTATAATGATGCAATAGTGAAATAATATGAGTACAACTAGATGTTGAAACTGTAAATCCTATAGAGAAATACTGGCAAGAAAATATAGTGAGGATAAATTCCTCACTCCAAAGGAAAATATGGGCACTAACCTCAGCTCAAATTGAGTTGTCCAAGTTTCCTCTGCAGAGTCACTGCGTCACCCTAACGTAGTTTCTCCTACTCTCAGCTTGGAACAACTTCTCCTCAAGTTGTCTGGCCAGTTGTTATCTGGGAAAAATTCTCTCCTAGCCTCTGGAACCTCTGCCCATCTTCTAGAACTGAAATTTTTCTTCTCCCCAACAATTTGACTTTGACCCTAGAGGCTACTGCACTACTCTCCATCAATCTCACTATGGCTTCTCTGCCTCTCTGCAAATACACTCACCAGAACTTGAATCCCTCCCCCTAGTTCAATGTCCCTGCCCCTCTCTCACTACTTCAATATCTCTGGCTCTCTCTTTGGCAACTGAATGTTGCTACTCAGGAAATCAATATGCTCATGAAATCGAACTGCACAAGTGATTTCTCCAAGCCCCATCGACTTCTTTTTGTAATCCTCTATTGATTCTTCAACGACCAATATTAGATCTTAATCGATGGATAAGATTAAATTAATTTCGATCCATGTTAGTTTATAGAACATTCACACCATAAATTAATTAAGTTTGATTAATTATTCATATTCCCTAAGTTTATACTTAGGAAATATTTAAAAAATGATTAATGATCTAATTAAGTCATCTCTACGTGGAATTTCCAGAAATGATTTTTGGGTTTTGAAGATCTCATGCATTCTGGCCTCTCCACAAAATTTCAAGGTAGAACACATCTAATGCTAAAAAAAAATAACCCAACACAAATAAAATATAAACACGATTTATGGAGTGTTTAATGTGGGAAAACCCCAACTCCGGGAAAAATCCCACCCCAATGAAATTTCATTAGCCTTGGCCAAAACCTTGGACAACCCGAACAAGTGAACCTTCATCGCTCACCTCCCTGGCCATTATTTACAATGAAGTCTTCCCATGCTTTTATAGGCTCCATTACATGCAATACCATGTGAAGAAAACCATAGACCTCATGCCCAAAAAACACTACTGTTAGACTTGGTCAATTTTGACTCTACTATCGAGTCATTTTTACCTAACAATCCTGGAGGGAGTTAGAGATCATGTGGTTTTGAGTTTGCAAGGAAAGAAAATTTCTTATGCAATGTGGAAAATCCTTACAGATATATTTGAAAGCAGCAGTGATTCCAGGAAAATGGCATTAAAATATCAACTCAAGAACATTTGATTGCATCAAATTGAAACCATTGTTCAGTACCTATTCAGATTCACTCAGGTCAAAGATCAACTTGGAAGAGTAGGAGAGACTGTGACACCATATAAGCTTGTGATCTTAGCACTCCTTGATCTTCCGAAGTCCTGGCATAACTATCAGGATTCAGTTAATGGAAGAGACGAGCTCGCAAATTGGGAGATACTTTGGTCTAAATTGGTGTAGGAGGAGATTAGAAGAAACACTAGAGATGGAGTCTCATCTAGATCTGATGAGGAATAAGGTTGTGCTCTAGTTGGAAAAGGAAAGAATGCCCAAGGTGAGGTAGAATCCATCCAAAACCATGGCAAGAAGAAATACCTTAGTAAAATTTAATGCTTTCATTTCTATGAGTATGGACACTATGCAACCAAGTGTCCACACAAGAAATCCAGTAAGGAACCTGCTGCAGCAATAGGAGGAGATGCTCTCACATCACAATTTGAGTTGGATTTCACCCTCATTTATTGCAAGCAAGCACAATAAGAGGGAGTGAGTGGTACCTAAACTCTAGTGATTCATATCATATGATAGAAAATAAGGAGTTCTTCAGCAACCTGGAGAAGAAGGACCTACAATTACCCATAAAGCTTGGATATGATGGGAGATATAGAACCAAATATATTTTCACTATCACCTTTAAGAGAGAGTCATGCACTCATCTTCACCTAGAGAATGTAATGTATCTGCATGGCCTGAAGAAAAATCTTGTTTATGTAGTTGTACTTGAAGATCATAGATATGATGTGGTGTTCAGTAAGGGGAAAGATTATCTGAAGCATGTTGCTATTAGACAAGTAAAAAAAATTGGTGTTCGAGTTAAAATTCTCTACAAGCTACAAGTATATTTCTCCATGCATGCAGTTATATTTCTAGGAGTGAGGTGGGGCGATGTAGAGCCTTAGTCCCAAAGTTGCAGAGATTTGGGCATGGTCCATAGGAGAGAAATAGCAATTGCAGTATACTCTTCTCATGAATCATTACCCTTGCTACAGGTCCCACAGTGTTCAGTAGCAAAAGGATTATTATCATTTGATGCAGTCAAATCTTGAGCGATAATTTCAGAGGTTAGAAGAAGTCATAGACTCAAGAGATAATTGATTTAGAATTATGGATGCTTCTTAGTTGCAGTTGTTTCAATAGCAACAACAATAATGAGAAGGAATGTTAATTGTGTTACAATGCATTCCTATAGAGGAATGATATAGGGTTGTTCAAAACCCTTTTCTTGGTAGGAGGGAGTGTTAAATTGTAGTAAGAAAAGTATTCATTTGAATTATCACTTCGTTAAATGGAGAAATTTAAATTTCCACATCAGCAAGATGACTTGACTTGCAGTTAGCAGGAGTGACATGGCCAAGTCACTTAGTTAATTTAGTCAATTCGAGTATTTGGGCAAGAAGTAGAGTTTTGCATAAGTTGATTGCTAAGATATAGAAATCTAGTGGAGTTATAGTTAGTGAAACTCAGTTATCAAAGCTCTAGCTATGAATAGAGTCAGTAGGAGTTCAATTGAGTAGTTGTAATTGTTGTTAACTCATTGATCTCTCAGTTAACTAATCAATTTACTAAAAATATCCCTAGTCATGTATGCAATTCAAATTGCCTAGTTGAGTGGAAGAAAAAGGCGCAATTGTATTTACTATTGTATACTAGTGATTTTATAGAGTTTTCATGTAGCAGGTGAGGAATTATATTATAAGTATTGCATAAGTAATCAAGAGCTCTTTCTATTCTTTAGGAGCAGGAATTGCGCAAGGAAATAGGAGAAAGAAGGAGGCCTATTTTGGCGAAGTATTGGCCAGAGAAGACTCAGGAGGAGATCAATATTGCAGTGCATGTTAAGCTTCAAGGATTGAAGCAGTCATTGTAATAAATCTATATTCTCATCTGATATAAAACAAACAGAGGAGGGCTTCTTCTCAGTTGGGTTCACCAGTAAAAATTATGTTCATTGTATATGTGTTTATATTGTATGTTTTCCTTTTTGCAGATTGAGTAGAAGAAATTTGTGTCTATTGATCTCATTCTGATTTCATTAGCAACTGAAAATTTCAAGTTATTTCTACAGTCTGACCAGGTCAGCCATAGAAACATTTGAATACCAATAGTGGAGGAGGTCATTTTTTGTTGTTGTTATAAAATGTCTCTTTATAATCTTTAGATGTCAAAAATATGATGAAAAAAATTATATATAAGGGCATTACAAATTGCATCACAAATAGTTAAGTTGCGATTGATTTTTGAAGATAATCAATATTGAAAGTTTGGTAAGGAAAAATGGGTGATGGAAAATGTTATTTCCCTTTTACCAAATGTAGCGGCTACAAAACGAGTGGAATCTTAATAAGAATGACTAAACAACATTGTAGAGAATTTGAATACCTTGAAGGAAGGTATGAATATTGTCCTTTGGTAAATTATTTGTTATATGTATTTATATTGAATATTTCTTTTGTAAATTAAGGGTTTATGGTTTAAATGGTTTATGGTTAGGGATTAAGAGGTTAACTCGGTTAAGAGGTTAACAGTTTGGGGATTAGGGGGTAAGGGGTTATTGGTTAAGGGTTTAAGGGTTAGGGCTTAAGGTCTCAAGGATTAGGGGTTTTAGGGATTAATTAGGATGACTAGGGATAAGGTGTTAAGGATCAGGGGGATAGGATCTAAGGGGTTATGGATAAAAGGGTTAAGGGTTAATGGGTTAGAGTTTACCTAGGGGTGCATTATTGGAGTGTGTGTGTGTGTGTGTGTGTGTGAGAGAGAGAGAGAGAGAGAGAGAGAGAGCTTTAAATATCTTTAAGTGGATATATAAAATTAAAAAATTTATTTTTTTAAATTTAATACATTTATTTAATAAAAGTTATATCATAGTACACATTTTCTTAAATAATAACAAAATATTATTTTTAATTAAAAATAATAATAGTATTTTTTATCTTCCTTTTCAAAGTTTATATATATATATATATATATATATATATATCCACTTGGGGTAGATCAATTAGAAATGGTCATGAAAATGAAGTCTCACCGAACCGGAAGTCTTGGTTTCAAATCTTGTGTTATCCCCCCCTAGATCGGAGTGAGAAGTTAGACATGATGAAGATGTAGTCCTAACAAGCTTACATAAAAATAAAAATAAAATAAAAAATAAAAAATAAAATAAAATAAATAAATAAAATAAAATAAAATTAGATATATATATATATATATATGTGTGTGTGTGTGTGTGTGTGTGTGTGTGTGTGTGTATATATATATATATATATATATATATATATATATATATATATATATATATATATATATATATATATATATATATATATATATATATATATATGTGTGTGTGTGTGTGTGTGTGTGTGTGTATATATATGTGTGTGTGTGTGTGTGTGTGTGTGTGTGTGTGTGTGTAATTAAAAAAAAATTGTAAAATTAAAATTTATAATTTTTTCCTATAAATATTAAATTTGAAACAATATCAACAAAAAAAATTACCTAAAATGTATCATAAACTTATTCCTTTAAAAATCTTAGAATCATTCAAATTATAACAAATTAAATTCAAATTATAAGTTAGGGTTAGTGGTTAATATGTTAAGGGGTTAGGGGTTAACAGGTTAGGGTTTAAGTTAGTTTTAGGGGGCTTAGGACCTAGGGGATTCAGAAATTAATGGGTTTTACAGAGTAAGGGGTTATTGTTTAAGGGTTTAGGGTTGAATGGTTTAGGTGTTAAGGGTTAAGGGATTAGGGTTTAAGGGTTTAAGGGCTTAGTTGAAGGACATACACATAAATGTCGCTAGTTGCTCTAAATATATCAATGAACCTCACCATCGTGGGTCATGGAATAGATAATACAAAAATTATTGTTCAATTTATGTTGTCGTCAATTTTATTTTGGATCATATGGTATGACTTATATTTTGAGTGATAGATGAAGGCAAAATAAGAATAGGTTATTTTTGGTGGTTCTATATATCTCAGAAAGTGTCTCTCTTTCTACATGTCAAGAAAAGTAACATTTTTCCAAAAAAATTGCAGCATGTTCCATAAACATCTTGATAAATTGCACAAGCTTCATCACTGATTTGTTGTTTTTGTTTTTTTTCTCTTACCAAAGTTAATTGTTCCATCTAGACTACCAACTATATATATGGCTTTTATTTTGATTCGACTAGGGAGCTCCTTTTCCAATTAGAAAAGAAAAAGAAACATATATTGGATCTGCGAGAGGCAGAGTGGTAATTAAAGAGTCGGGCTATCTGGCTTGAATGTGGTGATAATAATACCAAATTTTTTCATGCATTTGCAAAAGGTCATAAAATGGAAAATATTATATGGGAATTAAAGGCATCCAATGGTAGTGCAGTCTCCTCTTTCCCGGAATTGGATTCTATGGGTGTAAATCACTTTAAAAATATGTTCAGTGCTCAGGAGGAGGTGACTATTGTGGAGGTCATTCAAACTACACTTCCCTTTCCCTGTTTCTTGGGTGAGGAAGAAAACAAGGAAATTATGGCTGAGGTATCTGAGGAAGAACTTAAAATTTTCCTTTAAATTTTTCAAAAGGACAAAAACCCTAGGTCGGATGGCTGGGGCTAGAACTTTATTTAGGGCTTTATGATATACTGGGGAAATATTTTCTGCCCTTTGTGGAGGAATCTCATAGGAAATAATATATCCTTCCAACTTTAAATTCCACTTTCATTGCTTTGATCCCCAAGGTGGACTCTCCCAGCTCATTTTTGGATTTCAGGCCAATATCACTATTTAATGTGATTTACAAAGTGATCTCAAAAGTGATTTTACTTCACATTAAACCTATACTTTCAACATCCATTTCAAAGGAACAATTTGGGTTTTTGGAGGGTAGACAAATTCATGAAGCCATCAGGGTGGCCTAGGAGAGTCTTCACAGTCTAAAGATGATGAATCTTAAAGGGGCAATTTTCAAGCTGGATTTATCAAAGGCATATGATCGAGTTAGATGGATATACCTTCATCTAGTACTTACTCATGTGGGTTTCTATCTTGAATCCATTAATTGGATCATGAGTTGCATTCAAACTACCTCTTTCGTTGTGCTTATAAATGGTGCAACCTCTCCTTTCTTTCATGCTCAAAGGGGTCTTTGGCAGGGTTTTCCTTTATCACCTCTTCTTTTTCTTCTCGTTGTGGAGGGTCTCAGTCATCTCTTGGGTGAGGAAAAATCTTCTGGTTCATTTCATGGATGTTTGGTTTCTCGTTCTCTCACCATCTCACATCTTCTTTTTGTGGATGACATCCTTATTTTATGCAATGGGGATCTAGGTGAGGTGGGGGTCCTAAAAGATATCCTAAACCTTTTTGGGAAAGCGTCGGGAATGCTTATCAACTATAAAAAAAACTCTTCTCTTATGGTAGCAAATTTGGATGTTGTCTCTATTCAATCTATCATTGAAATCCTCCCTACGAAATGGTTTCATTCAGATGGGGGTTCTAAATACCTGGGGTTTATGATTAAAAAAAATTCACATAGAAGGGAGGATTGGCTCTGGTTATTATCGAAGGTGGAGAAATGTATCAAACCATGGATTCATCATTGGATATCTGGGGCAGGTCGTCTTGTTCCTATAAAATCCATCCTGGAAGAAAACCCAGTTTACTGTGTGTCGCTAGCTTGGATCCAAAAAGGGGTTCTAAAACGAGTTAGGAGGATATGTTTTAAATTTTTATGGTTTGGATATGACGAGGATTCCACTCTTCCATGGGTGGGTTGGGAGAAAATTGCTAAACCAAAATGTCTAGGAGGTTGGGGACTTGAAGGTTTTTACCCCATACAGAAATTACTTGCATACTAATTCTAAAACACAGAAAATAAACAATGCAAGAGCGTAACACATAAAACACATATACACAGAGATTTTCCCCTGGATCCCAAAACCGGGACTACCAGCTTGATTTTTCATTATGTTCCTTTCAATGTAATAATACATATTTATACATGTCGAAGCATCCAATACCATGGACTGAAAACCATCGCGTCCAATACCATGGACCGAAAACCATCGCGTCCAAAAAACATGTGCGAAAATCATGCACAAAACCATAGGTGGGTTCGCCCAACCTAACATAGGGTGCAAAACCAAAATTTTCCAGCGCGCTGCCTTGAACCCCATAAAGTGGGGTTACAGGTACACCTCAAACCCCCTTTGACCCCCCCCCCCCCCCGTTACACAATCAGCACAACGAAGGGGGTGCTCCACCCCCCCCCCCGGGTAACTACGTGGGCTAGTTGTGGAAAGAATATAACACAACCCAACATTCTCCCACTTGTTGTTTTCTTTCCACAGGGGGCCACAAGAGAGCTTAGTCATTTTTCCAGGCCTAAAACGCCCATTGTTTCTCTACACCAAGAGAACTTCTCAGAGCTCACAGATTTTGTCAATGCATCTGCAGTATTCTTCAAAGTGTCCACCTTTACCAGCAACACCTTTTTGTCTTCTATCATATCCCTCACAAAGTGATATTGAACATCAATTTGCTTTGTCTTTGAATGATAAGCAGGGTTCTTTGCCAAGAAAATTGCACTTTGGCTGTCACAGTCTATCCTTATAGCTTCCTGTACTAACCCCATACTTGAACACAATCTCTGCAACCAAACTACTTCCTTTCTTGCATGAGTGGCTTCCATGTATTTTGCCTCTGTAGTTGATAGTGCCACTATAGATTGTTTCTTACTCATCCAACTGACTGCACCTCCAAATAGGTTAAACACATACCCACTTGTAGATCTTCTCTGATCCAGATCTCCAGCCTAGTCTGCATCAACAAAGCCATGAATATCCAACACTTTGTCCAATCCTGGTCTTCCTTGGTAGCACAAACCATAATCACTAGTGCCACACAAATACCTAAAACCCACTTCACTTCTATCCAGTGCTCCTTCCTTGGTTTTGACATATACCTGCTCAATACTCCCACTGCATGTGCAATGTCTGGTCTAGTACAGACCATTGCATACATCACGCTACCGAATGCACTTGCATATGGAACATGGGACATGTCCTCTTCCTCTTCTTGTGTCTTGGGACACTGTTCAGCAGAGAACCTCACACCTTCAGGACTAGGAACCTTCACCGGTTTACTATCCTTCATATTAAACCTCTACAGTATTGTCTCAACAGACTTCCTCTGGTTTAACCAGAGCTTCCTCTTTGCCCAATCTCTTTTAGTTTCCATGCCCAAAATATAGTTTGCAGCACCAAGATCTTTCATGTCGAATTTGGAGGACAATTGGGTCTTCAAATTTTGGATAATTTCTTTGTCATTTCCAACCAGCAACATATCATCCACATACAAGACCAGATAAATAACACGGTCACCAATTAATTTAAAATACACACAGTGATCTGCTTTGCTTCTGGTGAAGCCAAGTCCCTGTATAAATGTATCAAATTTCTGATACCACATCCTTGGTGACTGTTTTAACCCATACAGAGACTTCTTTAACTTGCATAACCAGTTCTTTCTTACCCTTCACCGTAAAGCCTTCAGGTTGCTTCATGTAGATCTCCTCTTCCAGATCCCCATGAAGATATGTTGTCTTCACATCCATCTGTTCTACCTCAAAATTAAAAGCAGTAGCAACAGATAAAAGTAATCTAATAGACGTTACCTTGGCAACATGAGAAAAAAATATCACCAAAATCAATTCCTGGCACCACTAAGCATGCTTCTTTCCCTTTCCATTAACGCCTTGTTCATTCTTTCTGCAACTCCATTTTGCCAAGGTGTATATGGAGTAGTCTTTTGTTGCGATATACCACACTTCTTACATAATTATTCAAATTCCTTGCTGCAAAACTCTCCACCATTATCTGTCCTCAGCACCTTTATCTTCTTCTCTGACTGATTTTTCACGAGAGCCTTAAATTCTTTAAACCTGTCAAAGACTTTAGATTTCTTCTTAAGGAAATATATCCATGTATTCCTTGAGAATTCATCTATAAATGATACATAGTACACAGACTTACCCAGTGATGGAACCTTCACAGGTCCAAACACATCATTGTGCACAAGCTCTAATATCTGTTTCGCCCTCTTACTACCAAAGGGGAAACTCACCTGATTCTGCTTCCCATATACACAATTTTCAAAGAAATCAAAATCCAGAGAGCTATTACTCATACCTTCTACCATACCTTTACCATGAAGTATTCGAAGGCCTTTCTCTCTAATATGTCCAAGCCTTTGATGCCACAACATGGTCTTCTCTTTAGAGACCACTAGATTTTCTGCTCCATTTTCAGGAACCACAGAACTGTTGCACCCATCAATAACAGTGCTACCTTGCAGCTTGTACAGAGTTCCAATCCGAACTCCCTGCATCAATACTAGTGCTCCCCGAACCATTTTGTAGGTATCCTTCTCGAACACTGTTTTTACACCTGCATCATCCAACTTGCTTACAGAAATCAGATTTCTGGCTAATGCATTAATATGTAGAACACCTGGAAGTGTTCTAACCCTTCCACCTTGCAACTTCAACTTTACTTTTCCGCGACCAATGATTCTATCCTTCTTTTCATCCCCCAAGAAGAAATCACCACCATCATATTTCTCATACTCGCATAACCACTCTCTATGGGGAGTGAAGTGAAAGGATGCACCTGAGTCAATCAAACATGCCTCATGATCTACATGTGTACTTGAAGAAGCCAAGTACACATCCCCACCTTCATCTGAGGTGGTTTTTGCCTCTGCAGAAGGAGCCTCATCAGATCCCTTTCCTTTGTTAGGAGCTTTAGATTTACAGTCCCTTTTAAAGTGGCCTTCCTTTCCGCATTTCCAGCACACCACCTTTACAGGTTTTCCTGGAGATTTAGATCTCCCTCTAGATTTAGATCTCCCACTCGATGACTTATTTTTGTTTCTGTTTTGGGACCATCCTCATACAGACAAGGCATCACCATTTTGGCTCTCCATATTTTTCCATCTCATCTCCTCCGTCAGCAAGGCTGAGACTATTTCATCAAACTGCAAGGCAGTTGCATTGCTACCTATTGCAATAACCAGACTATCCCACGAATCTGGTAGAGAACACAACAAACTAATGCACTTATCTTCATCTAAAATTTTAATATCAACAGACGCTAACTAACTTACCACAGTATTAAATGCATTCAAATGCTCTGTCACCGAGTCTCCATCTTTCATCCTCAGGTTATACAACTTTTTCTGCAGGAACAGTTTATTCACCAGAGACTTAGATTGGTACAAAGTCCCTAACTTGTCCCACAAAGCCTTTGTTGTAGCTTCCCCTGATACATTCAGCAATACTGAATCTGAGACACACAATCGTATTATGCTCTTTGCCTTCTGATCCAACTTCTTCCATTCTTCATCGGACACTCTAGTTGGTTTAGTACCTGGATCTACCACGATCCACTGATCTTTATCCACCAACAGATCCTCCATATTGAGTTTCCACAACTCAAAACTTTGACCATTAAATTTCTCGATCTCTATCTTTCCACTGCTTGCCATCTTCTTTCACCACTAGAATTGATCTCGCAGATATCCCACTGAACAGGGTCTACCACAGGCCCGAGCGAAACCCCTCAGCAACAAAGGCATTCCCTTGAAGCCAAATCTACTCTGATACCAAATGTAGGTTTTAACCCCGTACAGAAATTACTTGCATACGAATTCTAAAACACAGAAAATAAACAATGCGAGAGCATAAAACATAAAACACATATACACATAGATTTTCCCCTGGATCCCAAAACCGGGACTACCAGCGTGATTTTTCATTATGTTCCTTTCAATTTAATAATACATATTTATACATGCCGAAGCATCCAATACCATGGACCGAAAACCATCGCGTCCAAAAAACATGTGCAAAAATCATGCACAAAACCATAGGTGGGTCCGCCCAACCTAACATAGGGTACAAAACCAAAATTTTCTGGGGCGCTGCCCTGGACCCCATAAAGTGGGGTTACGGGTACACCTCAAACCCCCTGTGACCCCCCCGCTACACAATCGGTGCAATGAAGGGGGTTCTCCCCCCCCCCCCTCTACACCGCCCGATTAACTACGTGGGCTAGTCATGGAAAGAATATAACACAACCCAACAGGACTAACGAATATATTTTTGTTCCCTCATGCCCTTGCGGCCAAGGGGGGATGGAATCTTCTTTTGAAAGAAATTTTATGGACCAAGGTGGTTATTTCCAACTATATTTCTCCCCTCTCGGTGGAAGATTAGTTCAGATTAGTGGATAATCCTCGTCAAAACATATCTGCTACCTGAAGTGTTGTTTTAAACACATTTGAACCTATTAAAAGTGGTTTGGTTTGGCGGGTGGGATCATGTTCTCGCGTTTGATTGGGGACCGATCCATGATCGGGGAGTCATCAGGCTCACCTTATTCCTACCAAATTATTAGAGTCCCGTCAAGATCAAGGGATTTGCAAATTGGCACATATTGCGGACCCTGATTCTTTCACTATCTTGTTTCAAGGGTGGAAATTTGTGGATGATTTGGAGATTTTGCAAATTTTTAGGAGACAATGGCTTAATTATATTTATGCTCTTCACTTGGGACACATCAGAATTTTAAACAGGGAGGATGAATTAATATGTTCAGAGGATAAGAGTGATCTCTACTCTCCAAAATCAGGGTACAATTACATCTTTGTTTCTCTTAATCAACTAGAAGGAAAATGGTGGTGGAATCAGGTTTAGAAAATTAAATGTCCTCCCAAGGAAAAAAAAAAATTGGTGCATTTTAAGAGGTAACTTCCCGACTTGGGATAATTCAGTGAGAAGGTTTTCACAGGGGTCAGCTAGATGTGCACTTTGTCATGTTGTTGGCAAATTGATTGACCATATTTTTCTTCATTGTGAATTATGTCAATCTATCTAGGCTCCATGCAAAATCTCCAATATGGATGTCGTGATTTGTTAGGTTTTTGTTGTGGACTCTACTTGGTAGAATTGGTGCTCCAATATGACATCTTGAATTATTTTGGTTCTTCCACTTATTATTCTATGTGGTATCTAGATCATTTGCAATAGGTTTATCTTTCAGGATTTCATCTCCTCTTCTTGTCTCATAGGCGCTGAAGTCATGGAAATAATCAATATTTTCCCTCAAATTTAGGAACCTCGTCACCCATGTGTTTTGGTAGAGGTTTCCCCGGATAAAGATACCCATGGGTTTTCTTTGACGATGCCTCCTCGGATATGGGAGCTCGCAGTGGTTCTTTTATCATCCTCCATTTATCCTCTAATCAATCCTATCCTATTTCCATTGGTTTGGGAGCTAGGTCCAATAATTATGCAGAATTACTCACTTGTAGATGTCTTATCGCCTTGGCCATTGACCTTGGAGTGTCTCAACTTCAAATATATGGAGACTCGAAATTAGTGGTTTCTTGGTTGTCTAGATCTCAAATTTGCAGTCAATATTGCTTGATTCCATTAATTTAAAAAAGATGCTCACTTTGTGTCTTTGTCAACACATATATAGGGAATTGAACAAAGACGATGATGGTCTTTCAAAGGTGGATCTCACCTTGGATATTCATTTTGTTGGGTCACGAAGTTTCTCTATGTTCACTCATCGATCACATATTTTTGTCGTGCTCCCTACCCCCCTCCTATTAGGGATTTATAGTGTTTATACATGACAGTTTATTTACATTATACTATATATGTATATTTTTATTACTTTATTGTTATTTTGACTGATAAACTGATTGACAAAAAAGACAGACTTTTATTTAAATATTTTTTTATATATATGGATGACTGCATAACTTGTGACAATGAGTAGACTTATCCCTCTGGACAGATTTATTTCATGATGAACTGGATAGACTGAGTAAACTGCATACACAGTTTTGTGTGTCTATAAAATGTAATTTTTGTTCTAATAAATCAAAATTACAGTTTTTTTCTAGGAAATGTGTGTGTGTGTGTGCGCGCGTTTATTTATTTTCATTTTTTCCATGAATATTTGTGTAATTTAATATATATATATATATATATATATATATATATATATATATATATATATATATATATATATATATATATATATATATATATATATATATTTAAAATTATAACTTTTTATTAATAAATATTAAATTTGAAACAATATCAACCAAAAAAATTACCTAAAATGTATCATAAAATTATGTCTTTAAAATTCTTAAAATATTCACACTAGAAAAAAATCAACTTCAAAAAACAAGTTAGGGTTGGTGGTTAATAGGTTAAGGGGTTAGGTGTTAATAGGTTAGGGTTTAAGTTAATTTTAGGGGATTTAGAGGTTAATGGGGCTTATGGGTTAAGGGTTATTGATTAAGGGTTTAGGGTTGAATGGTTTAGGCGTTAAGGGTTAAGGGCTTAGGTTTTAAGGGTTTAAGGGGTTGATTGAAAGACATACACACGAACATCATCAATTTCTTTGAATATATCAACAAACCTCACAACCATAGGTCATGTAATGGATAATAAATTAATTATTGTTCAACTGATGTTGTTGTCAACTTTCTTTCTTGTCATATGGTATGAGCTATTTTTTCAGTGACAGATGAAGGCGAAATAAGACTAGGTTATTTTTGTTGGTTATAAATATATATCTCACAAAGTGTCTCTATTTGTACATATCAAGAAAATTAACATTTTTCCTAAAAAAAATCAAAATATTCCATAATCATCTTAATAAATTGAATAAGCTTCATCATTGATTTGTTGTTTATGTTTCTCGCTCTCACCTAGGTTGATTTCTCCATCTAGACTACCAAATCATAAATACCCCTAGCACTTGATGCCAATAACTTCTTAACCCCTAATCCCTCAGCTTTGAAATCCTTATAAATTAAATTGTGGTTGTCAATTAGTTGGGCTGGGGAAAGTTTCCATTGACACCAAACTTGCGGTCTCCAAGTGAAATCAAGAAAGAATGTGACATAATGATGAAAGAAAAATAAGAATAGGTCACTTTTTTTGGCTGAATGTGTATATATCACAAAGTGTCTCTCTTTCTACATGTCAAGAAAACTAACAATTTTCCCATATTTTTTCAACATATTCATAAACATATTGATAAATTTGCCAAGCTTCATCATTGATTTGTTGTCTTTGTTTCTAAATCTCACCTAAGTCGTCTTTGTCCTTGCCTTTGTTTTCCTATATTATATTTTTAAAAGTTTGTATCATTTAAAGATTTTTTATATATACTAATATTACTTGATTTTTTGTAATTATAAAGAAACAATGCCCTAGAGAACGGGCCATGGACCAAGATGATGTGGTCTTTATACAAGCGCATGTTCAGGAACATGGAGTGAATATTGAAGAATTAATTATCCTATGGAAGAAGATGATGATGCTAATAACATAGTTGAAGAAGATGGGACAAATATATTGGTCCAGGATACATTTAATAATGTTGGTATGGATGATGATGATGATGACCAACTAAATAGTGTTTTTGATAGACCTCTAATTGAGAAGCTAGTAGAACCTCTTTATGAAGGCTCCAAAACAAGCCCTCTCTTTGTTATTATTTGGTTGGTGAAATTAAAGGTTATGAATGGTTTGTCAGAAACTTGTGTCACACAACTCTTAAAGTATATAATATATTTTGTGACATTTAGAACATGAGGATAAAGGTTTTCAATTTTCCTCTATTTTTATTGTTAGTTGATCATCTATAAAATTTAGATGCAATATGTACGATTAATATTATTTATATTAATAAGTACTGAACTTTTAATTATGTTGTAGATTGTTAGCTAAATTTATGCTACCATCATCAAATGTTTTACCTCGCACATACCGAGATTTACATGCAATTATGAAAGATATTGGAATGGAGTATCAATTTATTTATACATGTCTTGATGATCATTTGTATTATAGATAACATGCATTGAAATAAGAATACCCAAAATGTCAAATTAGTAGATATCGAACCAATCAAGCATCAAAAAATGTGCCTCACAAGGTTCTTTGTTATATTCCCATAATTTCATATTTGCGACAGTTGTTCAAGTGAAAAAGCATAGCATTGTTGGATAGTTGGAATTTTCTTGATGGATAGTGGCTGCAAGTGTGTTGGCATTGATGTCAACAAACATGCTGGGATATGTGTTGGGAAGTTGGCATTGTTTGATAGTTGGCAAGAGTGTTGGCATTGATATCAACCAGACGAGCATGGATGTTTGTGGCAGTAGATGTTAGCATTGATATGCTTGATGTGTCAATCTCAGGGGTAGTCCCATGGTTTCTGCAGTATCTAGTAGAGAATCACCATAGTAGCATGCTTACTGGAGAATCCATAAAAAGAATACTATGATGGTTGGGAGTCCCAGACTTTGGAGGATTTTCTGCCTCAATAAATCAGCTCAGATATTCTTGGAGATGGCACAGTTGGTTAGTGCTCTGAAAGATATTTCCAACGGAGTGTGGAAATCTACAAATGGCCTGCTGGATCAAGATTTATTCCCATTCTAAGTTGGTGACTTAAGTCCATGATAGTAGAGTTAAATGGTGATTGGAGGAGTCATGGCACATGGCCAAAGTTGGAAGCAATTCCAAACTCAGCAAAGATGATGGTGAAGCATATACGTGAAGAAGGAAGTCCTCAGAACCTAGGAAGCCTTGGAACCTTAGAACCTAGGAAGGCTCAAAACCTCAGAATATCGAAGGTCAGAATATTAGGACTTTGGAGGTTTATTTAAAATATACCCGAGAGTAGGCAAATTTCGAAATCTTAGAACCTTGAAAGGTCGAGACCATCAGAGCCTCAAAAGTTAGGAACCATCGGGACCAAAAATCTTTGTAACCTCAATGTAATTTCCTTTTGAGAAAGTTCTAATCCAATATTTCGTAACCTTAATGAAATACCCTTTAGAACGTCGAATATTGAAGCAGGAGAAAACCATGGCTTATTGGAACCTTACAGTTTTGTAAGTCCTTATAAATTAAATTCTTTCAAAAGTGCCAAGGATGTGAGGAGTAGATATTTACAAAGGAATTCGTGGAAAAACCATGGACCTGTTATACTTATCAACAACTCCCCATTAATGTTTTATGATAATTTAACTAATAAATAATGGAAACCCTTTTGAATTTTGATAAAGTTCCTTCGTTTTAATAAAATAAGGCAATTTCGAGTTTTTGTCACCAAAACACCTTTGAATAAGAAATCTCCCTTATCGGAGCTTTCATATCAGAGATTAGCCTCATAAACATAATATTTGCAAATAACCCAATAGACTTTTGTTTAAAACATATTATCGGAATACTTCTATCAGAATATTTAAATATCGTAACATTACTTATAGTAAATGCGCAATAAAACTTTCTCCCGATTAAAATTTCTGATATTTTAAGTATAAAGTTATAAAAACACAGCTTTATGGATATAATAAAGAAAATCCTAGCCCCACAAGACTACCATGTAGTATATCAAAACTTTAAGAGCAAGCGTCACTTTGAAACCTTCGATATCTAATACCTCTGATATCCCTCATCCCCTAATATTCGCCTCCTATCCATAACGGAACTTTTATATTGGGAGGCACTCTTTTAAAATCTTTGATATTGCATCCCTGATATAGAACCTCTAATGCATCTTCCCACTTACAACTCATAACCGTTATATCTTTGAATAATGCCTATCGGAAGGTTAGGATGTTGCAAGTCTTAAAGGTGTATCCCTAAGATTTCCCCAATAAAATCTGTTGATATGCTGACCTGTACAGAAACCCTGTGAATACATGTTTATCATTTAATGGCCAAAATCAACAAATTTATGTTTTTTGAATTTTTAAATGATTTAATCATTGCAGCTTGATGTCACCGCGATTTGCTCATAAAGACATAAATCGTTATGGAAAATAGTTATTTTCCCTAAAGAACTCTTTGGTTAAGGAATTTATTTTATTCTTGTGTTTTCCATTACAAGACAGTCCTGACAAGAAAAATTCATTACAGATGTCTAGGGAAGCTAAGGCAAGGAAGAAACACGTTGTTCAACATGAACCGGTTGCTCCTCCACCTGGAACTGCCGAAATTCCTGCATTAGTCTCAGATACAACTTGTTCTCGAGATGCTGGAAGCTCCTCTTGGGAAGCTATTTATAAGATTTTTGAAGATGAAGGACCCAGGGAAACAGAGAAAACAACTACTATAGCCGATGATTCTACCTCAGTCTCTGAAACTACCTACAGTTATGTTGCCAATTCATTTTTGCACAGGATTGCATCCTACCCGAATATCCTTCCATATACATATATGGTTAAATGGTATGTTATATTATGGTGATTCTCTACCAAATACTGGAACAACCATAGAATTCCCCCTGATCTTGACACACCAAGCATATCAATGCTAGCATCCACTGCCACAAACATCCATGCTCGTCTGGTTGACATCAATCGCAACACTCTTTCCATCTTCCTAACACATATCCTAGCATGATTTTTGACATCAATGCCAACACACTTGCAGCCACTAGCCATCCATACTACTCGAAGTGTCTAACAGACTCTGCCTTTGGCATTGATGGTAAGACCTCATCACTTCTTCACTTTGATGGTTGATCTTCATGTTGCTTCCACACTGCTCCTAACATGAGCCACCAATGGCTTTCTCTCCTCTACATGGGCCATCAAATATTTTCTGATAATTCTCCCCCCCCTTTGACATCAATTTCAAAGGGATAAAAGATGCTTCTCCCTCCCATGCAATCAATGGCTTTCAATGACGAGGGTCTAGCTACTGATGTGCATTTTTCTCTGTAAACTTATCTTTAAGGACTAATAGTTGTTGTTGTTATATAAACTGGACATATGTGATATGCTCCCCCTAAACATATACTACCTTTGATTTGAATGCCTCTAGTTTTTGACACCTTATGGATGTTGGCTGAATACTCTCTCTGCCAATGCATCCTTTTTACCAATTAAAACTTCTCATGGTATTATTGCTACTACAAACACCAATCATTAGTGATCCATTGAGTTTTATCCTCACTGTTGTTGCTGCTTCATCCTCTATGATCACTTCTCTTGAGAATCTTAAACACTTCTCCCCTTGAGATCATACTTCTACAATAGGAACTGTTGCTTAGATAATACCAATTGCACCAAAAAATTGATACAAATTGGATGTTATACCAAGCAACCTCTTATAACTCTGTTGAGCTAATTTATGTTCCTAAACTAACACAATTATTTACTATCAATCCGGGTTGTTTATTCTTTGAGGCAAATTCACTATTTGTGAAGATCTAATATAACCAAATCTTGAAAGATAAATGATCAAAAGCTAAAGAGAATATATCTAATAACTCTAATTCAATCAGCTCAAAAGAGAAAACATTGAAAGGGTTCTTGAACTCAAGAAGTCCACTTCCACCTCAGTTATTACTTAATGAATTAGAGATTGTAACCAAAAACTCAAGATGCATAAATTATACATGAAAGAGGCTCTTAACTTAAGAGACACTTAAATTTTTCCATCATAACTCATTCATCTCAAGATATAAATCTAAATGGAAACAGACTATTTGCATGTAAACAAAAGAGACTAGTTCTGATTCACCATTTCATAGAGGGAATGCCCAACTTGAACACTTGTTTTCCAACTCAATTAGATGATGAATAAACCATTAACAAATGAAATCAATCACTATGAATAACCATAAGGCAATCTGAAATAAGACTTTGAAAAACTAAAGCTACCATCAACCAGATTTGCAATGAAATAAAATTAGTTTAACTTGGAAGTGTACTTAGCTTGGAGTGGGGGCCCTCCACCCTTGCCTTGCACACTTTTGAAGGTGATATCAGAAGCTTTATATCAGTCACACATCCATGTATTGAGCAGAAAAAATGAGAGTAGCACAAGTCTTCAAATTAAGTCTTCAAACCAAAAATATTACAGCATAAAAGTATCATAAGTCAATGTGTTGAGCCATCAAAGTTGTGGCTCTTAAATAAGGAGTTTCATGAAACCAACTGATCTACATTTACTCTAAAAATCTTATCTACTCTAATCCACCTATCCAAGTCGAATCCACTCCCCTCATCCCAAGAAATATGACTAATATCATGGAATCTCAAAACTGCCCTATTTAGATGGGATTTCTGGATGACTAGTCATGATTGACTAGCTCCAAATAGACATAATAAAGCTCGTTCTGTTGGAACCAAGCATAGGTGGCTTGGTCCTAGTTCCCAAGATTTTCATTCATGTATCCCATTCGTGCTGAAGTGGCCTGCATCCATATCAACCATGAAGTGATTACGGGAATTTCTGAAATTGCCAAAATTGCACTTAAAATCAAACTTTTATAAAAACTTTAGAAATTGACAAATTAAAGCTAAATACCTGATTAGACATCAAATATTCATTAAAATGGAATGGATGGAGTGAAAATGAGGGATAAATAGATGGTTAGGTAAGTTTCTCAAAGCAAAATAAGATCAAAACTGAGGCCCAACAAACTCTTTCTAAAAAAGAAATGTCCACTTACACAGAAACGCTACTCCATATGAACCTATACCATCAATTGACATAGCGATACCGACTGAAGAGTAAGGGACATTGAAAGCTTATACCCATTGCACTTAATGAACACAAGACTGTAGGCAAAATCAAATTCACGACTTAAATGAAATAAGGGTATTTCATCAAAGATGAAAACCTTTAATTCTCTATGAAATTTTTCTTCCTAAGGATGACAATTGTAGCCTGCTACTACTATCAAAGTAGCTCCCCTTGAGCCAATGCTCTATGATCTCCTGCATCTTCTTCCTTGCTTTTGTGCAAGGATTGATTCTGTGGACCTGACTTGACTGTGAGCCTCTTTTCATTCCACACTTATGCTGAAACTCATCTTCTTTTCTCTCTTTCAATGTTGATACATTTGACAAAAACAAATACACTACTGTAATCAACATGGGAACTCAACCATACCTTCAACAATTATATGCACTTCTCTGACTATTCTTTTTTATTGCCTGCCTATGACTTATTTGACCTCCCTTGAGGTCGTTCTCTTCCTTTAGTGAAGAGAAACAGAGAATCTACTCCCGCATAGTAGATTTTCATCTTTATTCTTCCAGGCCTTCAATGGCTGAGTTTTGATAGAGTAATTATCATCTAGCCTCTTATTTTCCCAAGTTTAGGCTTGCTCTTGGCTGCACACGGCTGGAGGGCACTTCTCCTTCAATTCTTATTTCTTCACCCAAATCAACTTTCTCTTTTGACACAGAGGACTGACAACAAACTTGTATTTCTCTACTCCATTGTTTCTTCTCATCTTAAAATCCTGAGTTCCTACATTTGCATGCATATGCTAAGAATTTTTATTTCCATATCTACATCGTGCTCTCTTTTGTCCTAGATTTCCACAGTCGTAGCATTTTATTTGGCTTAAGAATGGGGCAAAAGAGTTGCTATTCTTGACAACACTCTTGTCAAGCCTTTTATTATTGTCAACATGCCTTCTCCTAGCCTTTTAATGTGTTCTTAGGTTTCTACTACCCAACACATTGTAGGTTTTAACCCTATACAAAAATTACCTACAAACGAATTCTTAAAAGCATAAAATAAACAATGACGAGAGCATAAAACATAAAACATATATACACATATTTTCCCCTGGATCCCAAAACCGAGACTACCAGATTGATTTTTCATTATGTTCATTTCAACGTTAAAATACATATATATACATGCTGAAGCATCCATAAAGCCCAATCCACTAACCCTGAATTAGAACATAATTGTAGTTCCCTTGACCGAATCTACAAAATACCATGGACAGAAAACCATCATGCCCAAAACAATGTGTGAAATCCATGCACAAAACCATAGGTAGGTCTGACAGGGTGGGTAGCCACCCCCCCGTGACCCCCCAACAACACCCGATGCAACATACAGGGGGGATTCTGCCCCTCCCCAAGCATGGGGTAGTCGTGAAAAGAATATAACACAACCCAAAATTCTCCCACTTGTTGTTTTATCTCCACAGAGGACCACATGAGAGCTTAGTCATTGATCCAGCCCTGCAACACCCACTATTTCTCTGCACCAAGATAACTTCTCAGTGCTCATAGACTTTGTCAATGCATCTGCAGTATTCTTCAAAGTGTCCACCCTTACCAGCAACACCTTTTTTTCCTCAACCATATCCCTCACAAAGTGATATTGAACATCAATGTGCTTTGTCTTTGAATGATAAGCAGGGTTCTTTTCCAAGAAAATTGCACTTTGGTTGTCACACTCTATCCTTATAGCTTGTTGTACTAACCCCATACTTGAACACAATATCTACAACCAAACTGCGTCCTTGCTTGCATGAGTGGTTGTTGTGTATTCTGCCTCTATAGTTGAAATTGCCACTACAGACTATCTCATACTCATCCAATTGACTGCACCTCCAAATAGGTTAAACACATACCCACTTGTAGATCTTCTCTGATCTAGATCTCTAGCCCAGTCTACATACACAAAGCCACAGATGTCCAAAACTCTGTTTAATCCTGGTCTTCCTTGGTAGCACAAAAAATAATCACTAGTGCCACTCAAATACCTGAAAACCCACTTCACTATTGTCCAATGCTCCTTCCCTGGGTTTGACATAAACCTACTCAAAAATCCCACTACATGTGTAATGTTTGGTCTAGTACAAATCATTGCATACATCAGGATACCGTCTACACTTGCATATGGAACACGGGACATGTCCTCTTCCTCTTCTTGTGTCTTGGGACACTGTTCAACAAATAAATTTACACCTACAAGAATAGGAACCTTCATCGGCTTACTATCCTGTATATTACACCTCTATAGTATTGTCTCGACATACTTCCTCTAGTTTAACCAGAGCTTCCTCTTTGCGTGATCTCGTTTAATTTTCATGCCCAAAATATAGTTTGTAGCACCAAGATCTTTCATGTCGAATTTGGAGGACAATTGGGTATTCAAATCTTGGATAATTTATGTGTCATTTCAAACCAGCAACATATCATCCACATACAAGACCAGATAAGTAACACAGTCACCAATTAATTTAAAATACACAGTGATTTTCTTTGCTACTGGTGAAGCCAAGTTCCCGTATAAATGTATCAAATTTCTGATACTAAATCCTTGGTGACTGTTTTAACCCATACAAAGACTTTTTTAACTTGCATACCAATTATTTCTTACCCTTCACCGCAAAGCCTTCGGGTTGCTTCATGTAGATCTCTTCTTCCAAATCCCTATGAAGAAATGGTGTCTTCACATCCATCTATTCTACCTCAAAATAAAAAGCAACAACAACAAATAAAAGTAATATAATAGAAGCTACCTTGGAAATAAGAGAAAAAATATCACCAAAATAAATTCCCGACACATGGGACTAACCTTTTTCTACCAACTGAGATTTGTATTTCTCCTCCTTTCCTTCTGCATTCATCTTTTTCTTAAACACCCATTTGCTGCCAATGGGTTTCCTTCCAGCCAGAAACTCCACCAAATCCAAAGCCTCATTTTTGTACAAAGATTCCATTTCATTAACCATGGCCTCATTCTAGAGTTTGCCACCCTTTAAATCTACTACTTCCCTCATAGTTCTAATATCATCATCAGTAATAGTGAAAGAAAAAATTGAACAGAAAGTGTGTTAGCATTAAGATGCATGTGTTGTACTTGATGGAAACCCACTTGTAACAGAACAACTCACTTGTATATGGTAGCTAGATGAATCTACGTAACTAGATGAATCTATAGGATAGATATCAAATGTAACAGAATGCATGGTAGTTGTGTTTACAAATGTGACAAAATGCAGGGTAGTTCAAAGGAATCAGTTTAGAAGTAATGTACAATGGAAAATCACATTATAACAGGTCTATTCGGAGGGAACAAAGAAATGGTACAAAAGAATAGGATGAAGGAACAAAGGACTACCTATTAGAATCAAGAAGTTGAAGAAAAAGGACATTTTCAGGTATGTTAAGTTGTATACGCAGGTTCACTGTACAAAAAGAGCATGTATGCACGGCTTCACTGTACAAAAAAAGCGTATACGTATGCATGCACTTTCATAGAAGAAAAAGCGCATATATATTGGAAAATCAAGGGAATTCAAGAGGAGACAATACGAAGGGTAAATACCATGGTATTAGCCCACAATATCGAGTGGAGTAACAGTTATTTGATCCTGTCTAAGAATACCATAGGCTCTAAGTGTTGTTTTGATCTGAGGTATTGAGAAAGGCTAAAACTATATAAGGAGGAGAAGATAAAAGGGCAAAGAGTAGAAGTAATGGATGTCTTATGAAGTGTTAAATCAAAAGAAAATATGCATGTTATGGGTTTCTAATGCTTTTCTTGATCTAAACTAAGTATGCACCTAAGTGTTTGATGATGGATGAGATCTAATGATGGATCAGGATCATAATGACTTATCATTATGTGATCTGATAATGGATAGGCTAGATTTGATTGCTAACACACGTTTTATCCTTTATATGTGATGATCTGGGTATGTCTTAATTCTGGAATTGCAGCGAAGTTATAAGTAAGTATTTGCATATTTATACGTTGGTTCGCTTTGGTGAAGGTGCGTATACATGCTGGTTCGGCTCTTCCAAGTAGCATATGCAAAAGAAAAGCTTGATGTTCAGGGATGACTGATCTATCAGATCAGTGTTGTTGTTTTACTATTGTATGTCAATGAAGTCTTTTTAGATATGAAAGTAAAATTGAATGCATAAAGAGTTTGTGTCTCATTAATTGATTGATTGAGTGATAAGGGTGATCCTTGCTACTATATATTTAGAACTCTGTAAATTGACAGTAGATATTCATAATGTCACTGATTGGTATAGTTTATGGTTCAGAGGTTTTATGATTCAATATCATTAGAGGTATACACAGGTTGGGCTAAAGGAAGTTGTGTATACACGCAAGTTGGCTTCCTTGAAGAAGCGTATACAGTCTAACACATGATTTTTGATGTTACAGTTGGTTCTAGGATTTGATGCAGTGTTCTGGGTTCAGATCTGTGTACTAGTTACAATGATCTGTTTGTTCCAATTGATTGGTTGAATTGGATTAAGTTTGAATGAATGGTTGATTCAATTGTGTTAAAGGTTCAGTGATTGTTTGATTCATTATGTCATAGGTTTCAGTGATTAATTGATTCAATTATGATTGATTCAGAGATTGATTATTGGTTTTAGTTATGTCAGAGATTGATGATTGAGTTTTAGTGATTGGTTTTAATGGTTGTATTGCAGTGGTGATTGATTTTGAGCTTCAATGTTACTAATGGGTCCAATGTGAAATTTGATGAAACGTGGCCTTCATATTGTAGTATTGTGTACCAGGAGCATCCAGTATGAAAATTTATGAAACATGGTCCCTGGAGGATACTGAGGGTTGGAGCCTTCAGTGAGGAAGTCGAAGCTTCCTGCCAGTAGTGGTTGGTGATTTGATCAGGGGGTTGGAGCTCCCTTCCAGTAGTAGCTGGAGAATGAGTGAAGGTTGTAGCCTTCTATAGGTCAGAGCCTACGTACTAGTAAACATATCGGCTAGTACAAGAACTAGGGGGGTTGTATATCCCTTCTAGGAGAAGCTGGAGAATGAGAGAAGGTTGTAGCCTTCTACAGGTGGGTGCCTACGTACTGGTATGAGTCTGCACTAGTACAAGATTGTAAACAGATTTTCTTATTATTAAAAGAAGACAAAGATGACAGCAGCAAGTGGTTTTCACGCACATTGGGTTTCCACCTTCAATCTTGGTGTTCATGTGTGTTGCTTATGTGTTATGGTTTATTCTGTTAATACTACACATGGTTACTGTTTAATGTTTAATAAAGTACTGATGCATTGATTAAAGATCAACATTTGATGAATTAACTGAATCATAAGTTCAATGTATATACGTTGGTTTCCTTAAGAACAGTTGCATGCACACACAAGTTCCCTTCACTGAAGTAGAGTATATAATTTGGATTATGGAAATGAAAAAGTTATTGATTTGTAAATACTGATTCACCCCCCTCTCAATATTATTTCCAACAAAGTGGATGGACTATACCTTTCTGGTTGTCGTCTTTCTTGAACTGATCTTCTCACAGTTGAAGTTTCTGGCTCTTCATCTTCTAATTCCTCTTTTGTTGTAGAGTCTGGTTCTTCCTCCTTTAGCTCAAACTCTATATTCTCAGGTTCCTTTGGTAGGACTTCATGTTTAATAACATATTTCACCTCTCTAAACACCACATCTTGGTTGTACACAACCTTCCTTGTTTTTGGGTTCCAAATCTTATAACCTTTTAAACCATTCTTATACCCAATAAATATGCACTTTTTAGATTTATTGTCTGACTTTGTTCTTTTCTCCTTTGGAACATGTACATATGCATCACATTCAAATACCCTTAGATGTGAAAGAGAAGGTTTCTTACCATTCCATAACTCTTGTGGAGTCTTATCCTCCAACGCCAATGAAGGTGATCTATTAACCAGGTAACATGTAGTCTCCACCGCCTCCGCCCATAATTCATCTCCTAACTCGGCACCACTGAGCATGCTTCTTTCCCTTTCCATCAACGTCTTGTTCATTCTTTCTACAAAACCATTTTTCTCAAGTGTGTATGAAGTATTCTTTTGTCATTCTATACCACACTTCTTATAGAAATCTTCAAATTCCTTCTTGCGAAAGTCTCCACCGTTATTTATCCTCAACACTTCTATCTTCTTCCTTGTCTGGTTTTCCACCAGAGCCTTAAATTCTTTAAACCTGTTAAAGACTTCAGATTTCTTCTTGAGGAAATATATCCATGTATTCCTTGAGAATCCATCTATAAATGATACATAGTACACATAATTACCCAGTGATGGAACTGACACAAGTCCAAACACATCATTGTGCACAAACTCTAATATCTTTTTTCCCTCTTAGCACCATAGAAGAAACTCACTCGATTCTTCTTCCCATATACAAAATTTTCACAGAAATAAAAATCCAGAGAGAAATTAGACATACCTTCTACCATACCATTACAATGAAGTATTCGAAGGCCCTTCTCTCTAATATGTCCAAGCCTTTGATGCCATAGCATGGTCTTTTCTCTAGAGACCACTAGATTTTCTGCTCCACTTTCAGGAACCACAAATATGTTGCATCCATCAATAACAATGCTACCTTGAATCTTTGTTATGAAACCAGCTCAAGAAAAGATAGAAAAGATAGATCAACGCCTTATAATTCAGCCTCTTCGAGGGGGCAACCTCCTTTACATTACATAAATGAAAAATTCTTGGATGATACAAATGAAAAGACCTCCTTTCTATATATAGGAGTCTAAGGGGTTATAACATAATCAGAGCCGACATAACAATAATAATGTAAGGGCACAATAATAACAATAGTGGGCTTCTATGGGGCACAATAGTAACAATATGGGCACTACATGGGTACATCAATATAATAAGTGGGTTGAACTAATAACAATAAAGGGTTACACTAGTAGTATAGGGGCCTAACATGCCCCTCTCCTTCAAAAAGCGTTGTCCTCAACGCTTGAGTAGTTCTTGATGCTTCTGTATAAAATTCTTGTCCTCCCATGTGGAATCTTCAGCGGGTAAGTTCTTCCACTTGATGAGATACTCTGAAATTGATTGATTTCGTAGCTGTTGGGTTCTTTTTTCGGTGACTGCTCCAGGTTCCAATATGATTTTTCCTTCCTCTTCAATTTCTGGCAATATTGTTTGAATTGGGATCTTTTGCAACTTTTGAATAAGTGGACATACTTCTTCGTCCTTCTTCCATTCATCCCTTTCTTCATTTATCCAATCTGGTTGGATAATAGAAATAGCCCAAAACAATGCTTTCACATCCTCATCCTTGAAGAGTCTTCCCATTCGGTAAGGTCTCCATTTTTTAAGTGCATGTGGTATTGCCAACATTTCCTTCTCATAAATAGCTTGCTTGAGATGTAGCAGTAAAAATACCCAATCACCTACATCAAAATATTTTTCACTACAATATTGATCTACTTGTTGTTTCGTTTGATTTTGCACCGAAGTGGCGTTATCGTTTAAAATTTGGAGAACTTGTTGTTGATGCTCAATGTGATCTTTCACTGCTTGAACCTTTTTCTTCTTGATATGTCCTTCTATCTCTGGAGTTTGAGGAGTGGTAATTTCTTCCAATCCTTTACAAGATATGGTCAGATTCATTTCTTGATGCTCGATGTGATCTTTCACTTCTTGAACATTTTTCTTCTTGATATGTCCTTCTATCTTGATAGTTTGAGGAGTGGTAATTTCGACCAATGAATTACAAGATATGGTTGGATTCATTTCTTCTTTATCGATGTGATCTTTCACTTCTTTCACCTTTTTCTTCTTGATATGTCCTTCTATCTTGAGAGTTTGAGGAGTGGTAATTCTTGCCAATGCTTTACAAGATATGGTCTGATTCATTTCTTCTTTCTCTGGGGTGGGGTCCTGGTGTATATCTTCTACTTTTGATGTTTCTTGATCCTTTTCTTCCTCCTCTTCATATTCTATGTAAAATAATTTCTTCTCAGCACACTTATGACCTTTAGTGCATTTGCTATCACAATTGTAACAAAGCCCTTTTTCTCTTTTTTCTTCCAATTGTTGTGGTGTAACCCTTGTAGGTTGTGGAAGGCTAGGAGAAACAACACTTCCATCTTTATAGTTGTGAGGGGTATGCTTCTTGGTTTCCATAATTTTTCTTTCCAATATGTCACAAAGCTCTTTTACTCTTTCCAATTGTTGTGGTGTTGCTCTAAAGAAGGTGTTGCTCTTTGTATCCTCATAATGTGCTATCATTTCCTCCGTGAAAATTGACCACGTAACAAGTTTTTTACGAGAACAAAGCCCTTCATACCATAAAAATTGATCTGGTTCTAAATATGAAGATGCAATACATACCTTTTGTAAAAGTGGTACACCATGTAGATCAAAATATTGCTCCATCTGAAGTATCCAATTTACTGGATCCTTGCCATCAAACTTCCTCATCTTGTTTTTTCTTGATTTTAGGAGCTCGATCTTGAAATGACTCTAACTTTGTACTTTCGGATCTTTAAGTTCTGAAATTATGAACTGTAGTAGCCCTCTGTGTCCTCTTTCCAATGCCACAAGTCTGACCCAAATTGGATTCTCCAAGGAAGAGTTATGTGAAATCTCCCACAGTGACTTGCTTATAGACTAGTTTAGTAGAGCGAACTTGTACGACGTGCCACGAGTCACTGTTTCAACCTTTGGATCTAAAACATGCATACAAGAAACTATAGTCTTCCCTCTTTCTGTACCTTCTTATCAAATTTCAATCCGATCCCCAGAGAGAAAGTTATGACGATTTTCCCCAGGTCACCTGTTTTGAATGTAATTCAGGAGTCTGCAAAAAGACCAACTTCCTCAGATCATATCTCCGCAAATATCGTGTGAAAAGCTCTGAAATTTGGACCCAAGGTTCAACGCGATTTCTTCTCAAATGGGTTTTTTTTGCGACTTCTGAAACGTCACAGAAAAAAGGTTATAGCGAAAATGCGACGATGACCTGTTTGGAGCAGCGAAACCCTAGAATCCAAAGCTCTGATACCAAATGTTATGAAACCAGCTCAAGAAAAGATATAAAAGATAGATCAACGCCTTAGAATTCAGCCTCTTCGAAGGGGCAACCTCCTTTACATTACATAAATGAACAATTCTTGGATGATACAAATGAAAAGACCTCCTTTCTATATATAGGAGTCCAAGGGGTTATAACATAATCAGAGCCGACATAACAATAATAATGTAAGGGCACAATAATAACAATAGTGGGCTTCTATGGGGCACAATAGTAACAATATGGGCACTACATGGGTACATCAATATAATAAGTGGGTTGTACTAATAACAATAAGGGGTTACACTAGTAGTATAGGGGCCTAACAATCTTGTACAGAGTTCCATTCCGAACTCCCTGTATCAATACCAGTGATCCCTGAACCATCTTGCAGATATCTTTCTCGAACACTATTTTTACACCTGCATCATCTAGCTTGCTTACAGAAATCAGATTTTTGACCAATGCAAGAATATGCAGAACACCCAGAAGTGTTATAATCCTTTCACCTTGAAACTTTAACTTGACTTTTCCACGGCCAACAATTCCATCCTTCTTGTCATCCCCTAAGAAGACATCACCACCATCATATTTCTCATACTCGCAAAACTACTCTCTATGGGGAGTGAAGTGAAAGGATGCACCTGAGTCAATCAACCATGCCTCATGATCTACGTGTGTACTTGAAAAAGAAGCCAAGTACACATCCCCACCTTCAACTGAGGTGGTTTTCGCCTCTACAGAAGGAGCATCATTAGATCCCTTTCCTTTCTCGGGAGCTTTAGATTTACAGTCCCTTTTGAAGTGCCCTTTCTTTCCACATTTCCAACACACCTTTATAGGTTTTCTTGGAGATTTAGATCTCCCACCCAAGGACTTATTTTTGTTTCTGTTATGGGACCGTCCTCATACAGACAAGGCATCACCATTCTAGCCCACCATATTTTTTCGTCCCATCTCCTCCAACAACAAGGATGAGAATATTTCATCAAACTGCAAGGCAGTTGCATTGCTACTTATTGCAACAACCAGACTATCCCACAAATCTGGTAGAGAACACAACAAACCGATGTATTTATCTTCATATGAAATTTTAATATCAACAGATAATAACTGGCTTACCACAATATTAAATGTGTTTCGATGCTCTATCACCGAGTCTCCATCTTTCATCCTCAGGTTATACAAATTTTTCTGTATGAACAATTTATTCACCAGAGACTTAGATTGGTACAAAGTCCCTAACTTGTCCCACAAAGCCTTCACTGAAGCCTCCCCTGATACATTCAACAATACTGAATCTGAGACACACAATCATATTGTGCTCTTTGCCTTCCGATCCAACTTCGCCTAGTCTTCAGTTGACATTTTTGTTGGTTTAGTACACAAATCTACAGTGATCCACTGATCTTTATCCACCAGCAGACCCTCCATCTTGACTTTCCACAACTCAAAAAGTTGACCATTAAATTTCTCGATCTCTATCTTTCCACTACTCGCCATCTTCTTTCACCATAAGAATCAACCCCGCAAATCTCCCACTGAACAGGGTCTACCACAGACGTGAGAAAAAAACCCCTCAACAGCAAAGGTGTCCCCTTGAAGCCAAAACAAATTTGATACCAAATGTAGGTTTTAACCCTGTACATAAATTACCTACAAACAAATTCTTAAAATCAAAAAATAAACAATCGCGAGAGCATAAAACATAAAATATATATACATAGAGATTTTCCTCTGGATCCCAAAACTGGGAGTACTAGATTGATTTTTCATTATGTTCATTTCAATGTTACAATATATATATATATATATATATATACATGCCAAAGCATCCATAAACCCTAATCCATTAACCCTAGATTAGAACATAACCATAGTTCCCTATGGATCCCAAAGAAAACCATCATGCCCAAAACCATGTGCAAAATCCATGCACAAAACCATAGGTAGGTCCACCCACCTAATATAGGGTCCAAAAAAATTTCCCTGGGCACTATCTCGAACCCCGTGCAAGGGGGCTACCACCCCCTTGCATACCCCCCGATAGGGGGGAAACCGCACCCCCCCCTGTGACCCCTCGGCAGCACTCGACGCAACATACAGGAAGTGCTCCCCTTCCACCCCACCCCCACACATGGGGTAGTCATGGAAAGAATATAACACAACCCAACACACATCTTGTTTTCTTCCATGCCATCTACAGTCTATGGCCTTGTGCCCAAAATTGTTCCAAGAGAAACAGGAAAAGGCTTATGAGAGTTAACACTACCTTTTATTTGAAGGCATTTTCCTTGAGAGGGAAACGACCTCTGTTGGTTCTTCATGTGCCTTCCATGGAAGATTGTGCTACTGCCTTGCATTTTTCCCTGTTGTTGCTTGTCTCTCTTTTGATGTTCTCCTTGTTGTTGCTTCTTAGCATTTTGTTGTTGCCTTTTCTTCTCTTGTTGTTGTTTCTTTCCGTGCTGCTACCACTATCCAATAACCTCTTTTCCCTTGTTTTTGTTGGAACCTCCAACTACCCTTAATTGGATAGCTGACCCTTTAGTATTTTCCTTCTTGAAGCTTGATTATGCTTTGGAACCCAATCCAACCTTGATGAGAGGGGATCTTTTCTTTGCAAGCATCTCTTCCAAGACTTTATTTCTCTCCCCAAGATTATGATGTTGATACAATTCTTTATTTTTCTTATCGAGATCATGTCTCAATGAGACTACTTCAGCTTGTAGTCTTTCACTGTGATCTTCTCTTTCATCTAGCTGAATGGTTAGCCTTCCATTTAGTCTGCTAGCCTATTTTTGTTGAGCATTTAGATCAACTATAGTTTTTCTCAACTTTTCATTTTCAAGCTCATAATTAAGCAACTTCTCCTTTTGCTTGAAACTTGCCTATGATATCTCGTTGATCTCCTTTAGAGAATAGATCAACTTGTTTCTAATGTAGATCCTTTCATTCAGATCCTTCTCTTCACCATCATAGGTCCTAGCTGAGTCACCATAGAGATCTAGATTCCTCTCTATGACCATAACATCTTCCATAGGTCTGAGAAGTATTCCATATTCATCTCTACTCAGGGTACTCTTATTTTCTCTTATGGATGAGCAAACTTGAGATCTCTCTTCTTCCTCTGAGGTACCCTCATTGGCTATTGCTACAAATGTAGGTCTCTCTTCAAAGGAACATGGTCTCCCTTCTAAGACTTCTTCATCATCAACACCAGTGTAATGAGCAACAAATTCCTTATTGGAAGAAGGATCCTCAACTTTTTCAGCATCTCTTTTCTAGGATGCTCTCTTTGACTTCCTTCTCTTCTTATGTTTATCTCCAATGGAATCATTTGTAGGTTCAGGTTCACTGCTTGAGCAACAAGGTTCACCAATATCCTCTATTTCTATGTAGATCTCTCCTCCATATAGACATTGCACTTTTTCCAACATTTCCTTTACTATCTCACAATTCCTTACTTTATCAACATTTTGCTTAGACAATCCTTTCATGATAATCTCCTTGGATTCTTCATTTTTCTCCCTCTTTTCTCCATTCAATACAGAGCACCATACGTCAACATTCAAAGATATGAAATAGGCGTCCATTCTAACATTCTAGAGTACATACTCTGATCCATTTAAAAATTTAACTCCTTTTGCTATTAGCCAAACTTGATTAGCAATTGTTTCCCTTTAATCTTCCTTCTAGCAATTAAGCTATTCCTAAAGGAACCATGCTATGATACCAAAATTTAGAAATAATTTTAATAGTAAGAGGGGGGTGAATCAGTATTAAGGCTAGTTTTAAATTTTATGCCAAGTTATCCTTACTTATTCAAATTTTACATCCATTATATGAGAGTAGCCATTAAAAACCATAACAAAAACCATATAAATAAATACAAGCATGCACATCATGAGAAACACACACATGAGACACAAAGTTTTTACGTAGAAACCCTTTCGGGAAAAAACCACTAAATCTTGTTATTTTTATTGATTTAAAATAAGAGCACCTACTCTATTACATTAATTTATTTGTGAGCCACCACTAACAGGAAGCACCAACTCCCTTTGATTGTTTTCTAGCACCCATCAGTAGAAAACACCAACTTCCTCCTTTTGTAGACACCTGATTAGCCTACCAAAAGCACCATCTGAAGCACCAAATTCATGGATTTCTTGCAAGCACCAACTTGCAACTCCTTCGATTTATGAAATTACCAGCTTGAGGGAGGCACCAACCCCCAAGCCTTCTTAGACACCCACTAGATATGGAAGCACCAACTTCTTGTATGTAGGCTCCAACCCACACTCAAATAGTGTTGGGTGTGGAGCCTGATTATCTTCTTTATTCAAAGGTATCGCCGCATTTTACCCCAGTTCATAATGGGGTAGCAACACCGCCCGTTTTTATGCGCCACTAGGGGGGTCCGGGGGGGCGACGGCTTGTAAAATTTCCTTGTAAAATGTTGTAATTACATAGTCACTCTAGGTCGTTCATTAGGCAGAAATCTGATGATAGAAGTTATGTTTAATTTAAGGTTTTTTTCCCTAGAAGGAAACCCCTCGCTATATATGAGGGAATTGTATTGCAGTAATGTACATGTGTATTCTGAGTGAGAAAGAGAGATGAGATTGTGTGAGAGCAGAGAAGGAATTACAACAGATCTACTATAGGTTGTATCTCTTCATTTTGTTGGATAATATAAAAGGAAGGACTGGTTGTTTCTCTGTGGACGTAGCCCAAATTGGGTGAACCACGTATATTTGTGTCTCTCTTGTTTTATGTGTTTTCTGTGTTTATATTTCTGCAAAAAAATTATTTGTTCCATTGCTCTATAATATATAATTTTCTAACAACTGGTATCATAGCCAAAGGTCTATTTGGCTGATAAACTCGCAGGAGAGAAGGGTTCCTAGTTCGAGTGGGAGCAATGGCAGAAGATGTTAGGTTTAGGGTCAAAAATTTTAACGGCCAAAACTACTAGCTGTGGAAGATGTAGATGGAATATTATTTGTATCAGAAATATTTGTACCTACGATTGAGCGGAAAGACAAAGAAGTCAACCAGTATGAAAAACACAGAATGGGATATTCTCGACAGAAAGGCACTTGGAATAATACGACTGTGCCTCGCAGCGTCGGTAGCCTTTAATATTTCAAAGGAAATGAAAACAAAGGGGTTAATGTCGGCATTGGAAAACTATATGAAAAACCCTCATCCTCAAATAAGGTATTTCTTATGAATCATTTATTTAATATGAAGATTTCAAAAGGTGGATTTGTTGTTGATCATTTAAATGAATTTAATACAGTTACCAGTCAGTTAAGTTCTGTGGGGGTAACTTTTGTTGATGAAATTAGGGCTCTGCTATTTCTACGCTCATTGCCAGAAAGTTGGAATGGTTTAGTTATGGTCATTAGTATCTCTGTCTTTGGATCTAGTATGTTAAAGTTTGATGATGTTGTTAGTGCAATCCCTAGCGAGGAAATGCGATGAAAATGATGTCTGGTGAGATCAAGGTTGGGCTATGATCTCTTAGAGATCAAGCTATTGGTATTAGTAAAGAATGAAAGATTTCATTTTTGATATAATTATGTCAGAGTGTGAAATATGATGTAAAGATAGTTTATGATTACCTAAAGGTTGATCTAAGTGAGTCTAGGATCATGTTTCATAAAAAAATCATGAGTGAGGTCATGTTGTGTCTTGTCTTCTCATCATTGGCACAAATTAGTGGGGTTAGGATAGTCAGTTAGGGTGTCAAATCACATTGTGCCATGACATCATCACCAGTACAATAGTTATGAGATGTGTTGCGCTTCTGACAGTTGATGTTCTTTCATGATTAAGGTTCAAAATCGCAATCATTGCCCTTGAAAGGCGGATTTAGTCACCTTGGGAGTTCAAAGGCTTGTTTTAACATCCAAAATACCAGAGATCCATTCTTTCTTCCATCAAAAGCTTTCTAAGCATAGCTTTAAATTCGTTGCACAAAGTCTGTAGGGGAGGCGTTACGCTCAGGGACAGTTGCTATGTTTTCAAGCCAAGTGGTTATCGTTATTTCCACGTGAAAATTCCTCATTTCCTTGTATCATTTGTCTTGCATGTTGTCAAATTTTCTCTTATCTGTTGAGGAAAATGCATTGATGACCCCGCAAACCCCAAATTCAGAAGCTTGCTACATTTATTTTTTATACCTAAAGAATATGTTGTGCTTTACTTCAATTGTTTCGTTTTATGTTGTCACCTCTGCCAAACATTAAAATTAATTTTCCACCCATATTCTAAAAGCCTGACATTCCATTTCAGTGGTATGGAGCCTCATATATTGTTTTTGCTTCCCTATAAAAAAATCCCTCATGCATTGCACTTTCTCGTTGCGCCTATTTTTTAATTTTTCACTCTAAGCAAAAAACATTTCAGTTGTTGTTTTGGGTTTGAGAGATGAGTTTTGTTGTCTGAGTCTGCTATGTAGGGTTTTTCATTCTAAGTTGCCATAAAACTCTTATCTAAAGCCCTATTTTCATAATTTCTACCCTATTGTTGCTGTTATGAAACCAGCTCAAGAAAAGATAGATCAACACCTTAGAATTCAGCCTCTTCGAGGGGGCAACCTCCTTTACATTACATAAATGAACAATTCTTTGATGATACAAATGAAAATACCTCCTTTCTATATATAGGAGTCTAAGGGGTCATAACATAACCAGACACGACATAACAATAATAATGTAAGGGCACAATAATAACAATAGTGGGCTTCTATGGGGCACATTAGTAACAATATGGGCACTACATGGGTACATCAATATAATAAGTGGGTTGTACTAATAACAATAAGGGGTTACACTAGTAGTATAGGGGCCTAACATGCCCCTCTCCTTCAAAAAGCGTTGTCCTCAACGCTTGAGTAGTTCTTGATGCTTCTGTATAAAATTCTTGTCCTCCCATGTGGAATCTTCAGCGGGTAAGTTCTTCCACTTGATGAGATACTCTGAAATTGATCGATTTCGTAGCTGTCGGGTTCTTGTTTCTGTGACTGCTCCAGGTTCCAATATGATTTTTCCTTCCTTTTCAATATCTGGCAATATTGTTTGAATTGGGATCTTTTGCAAGTTTTGAATAAGTGGCCATACTTCTTTGTCCTTCTTCCATTCATCCCTTGCTTCGTTTATCCAATCTGGTTGGATAATAGAAATAGCACAAAACAATTCTTCCACATCCTCATCCTTGAAGAGTCTTCCCATTCGGTAAGGTCACCATTTTTTAAGTGCATGTAGTATTGCCAACGTTTCCTTCTCATAAATAGCTTGCTTTAGATGTAGCAGTAAAAATACCCAACCGCCTACATCAAAACATTTTTCACTATGATGTTGATCTACCTGTTGTTTCATTTGATTTTGCACTGAAGTGGCGCTATCCTTTAAAAGTTGGAGAACTTGTTGTTGATGCTCGATGTGATCTTTCACTGCTTGAACCTTTTTCTTCTTGATATGTCCTTCTATCTTTAGATTTTGAGGAGTGGTAATTTCTTCCAATCCTTTACAAGATATGGTCGGATTCATTTCTTGACGCTCGATGTGATCTTTCACTTCTTGAACATTTTTCTTCTTGATATGTCCTTCTCTCTCGCTAGTTTGAGGAGTGGTAATTCCGACCAGTGAATTACAAGATATGGTTGGATTCATTTCTTCTTTCTTGATGTGATCTTTCACTTCTTGCACCTTTTTCTTCTTGATATTTCCTTCTATCTTGAGAGTTTGAGGAGTGGTCATTCTTGCCAATAGTTTACAAGATATGTTCTGATTCATTTCTTCTTTCTCTGGGGTCGGGTCCTGGCATATATCCTCTTCTTTTGATGTTTCTTGATCCTTTTCTTCCTCCTCTTCATACTCTATGTAAAATAATTTATTCTCAGTACACTTATGACCTTTAGTGCATTTGCTATCACAATTGTAACAAAGCCCTTTTTCTCTTTTTTCTTCCAATTGTTGTGGTGTAACCCTTGTAGGTTGTGGAAGGCTAGGAGGAACAACATGTACATCTTTATAGTTGTGAGGGGTAGACTTCCTTGTTTCCATAATTTTACTTTCAAATATGTCACAAAGCCCTTTTACTCTTTCCAATTGTTGTGGTGTTGCTCTAAAGAAGGTGTTTCTCTTTGTATCCTCATAATGTGCCATCATTTCCTCCGTGAGAATTGACCACGTAACAAGTTTTTTACGAGAACAAAGCCCTTTATACCATAAAAATTGATCCGGTTCTAAATATGAAGATGCAATACATACCTTTTGTAACAGTGGTACACCATGTAGATCAAAATATTGCTCCATCTGAAGTATCCAATTTACCGAATCCTTGCCATCAAACTTCCTCATCTTGTTTTTTCTTGATTTTAGGACCTCGAACTTGAAACGACTGTAACTCTGTACTTGCGAATATTAAGTTCTGAAATTGCTACTTGTAGTAGCCCTCTATGTCCTCTTTCCAATGCCACCAGTCTGATCCAAATTGTATTCCCCAAAAAAGAGTTATGCACAATCTCCCAAGATGACCTGATTATAGACCTTTCCAGAAGAGCGAACTTGTATGAAGTGCCACATGTCAATTTTTCGACCTATGGATCTGAAAAATGCATACAAGAAACTATAGTCCGTCCTCTTTCTGTACCTTCTTACGAAATTTCAATCCAATCCTCAGAGAGAAAGTTATGACTATTTTCCCCAGGTCACCTGTTTTGAATGTAATTCAGGAGTCTGCAAAAAGACCAACTTCCTCAGATCATATCTCCGCAAATATCGCGCAAAAAGCTCTGAAATTTGGACCCAAGGTTCAGCGCGATTTCTTCTCAAATGGGTTTTTTTGCGACTTCTGAGACGTCACAGAAAAAAAGTTGTAGCGAAAATTCCACGATGACCTGTTTGGAGCAGCGAAACCCTAGAATCCAAAGCTCTGATACCAAATGTTATGAAACTAGCTCAAGAAAAGATAGAAAAGATAGATCAACGCCTTAGAATTCAGCCTCTTCGAGGGGGAAACCTCCTTTACATTACATAAATGAACAATTCTTTGATGATACAAATGAAAATACCTCCTTTCTATATATAGGAGTGTAAGGGGTCATAACATAACCAGAGCCGACATAACAATAATAATGTAAGGGCACAATAATAACAATAGTGGGCTTCTATGGGGCACATTAGTAACAATATGGGCACTACATGGGTACATCAATATAATAAGTGGGTTGTACTAATAACAATAAGGGGTTACACTAGTAGTATAGGGGCCTAACAGTTGCACTCAAATTAGAAAACACTGAAATTTCACTCAGAAACCCTAGAGTTAATCTTTGTTGTGAAGTCATGACAACTCCAAATAGAAAGAAACACAAGGGAGAAATTCACACAGCATGCTGCATTTTGACAAGGCATTAGAATTTCATGAAAATGTAAATTTTTGGAATCTTTTTGGTGAGTGGGGACTTTAAAATATCAGCAGATGGTTTATCTTGTTCAGAGACCTCAGTAATAGTCAAAATTGTGAAGGACAGGTTTCGTTGCTCTTTTGATGTAGGTGGAGTTTTCAGAGATGGAAGCTTTACATAATGAAAAGAGTTTTCTCAAGGGGAATTTGATCATTTCCAGGCTATTTCACAAGTGCATTAGTGATCGATTAGTTTAGAAAGTGATCGGATTTATACAAACCATCAACTCGCTGTGCTTTTGTGTTGTGTTTTTTCTTGACTAGGAAGTAGCGTAATGCTCCACACAGTCAGCCTTTTGACCGTGGAATTCATGTCTAAACTTTATGTAATTAATTTTTATGGTCATGGTTAATGTTTTGAGATGTCTAATAACTTTGAAACTCAATTTAGGCTTGGTATTTAATGTAATTTGTTTAAGAAATCCTTGGTCAAAACAGTTTTTAGTTTTTAGAGAAGTAGTTCTATATTCGTTGTAGTAGGCAGAAACAAAAGCCCTTTTATGGAATTCGGTTCCTGGAGGTGGGAACTGATTTTTTTTATCTATTTGTGATGTATTTTTTATGAATCAAAGTGTTGTTCAGGTTTAGGAGAAGAGACACAGTGAATTGTATTTTCTAATATATTTCTAATGAATGAAAAAGACTAAGGTGTGACTTTACAGGGATTCCTATGTCAGTTCCTAATGATGATGTGATTTCTTATGTTGTACTTTTTCTCTCTTGTCATTTCCGTGTTTGAATGTATGTCTTCATGTTTTGTTAAACAAGGATTTATCTAAGAACTCATTTTCAAATTTCTCTAATATAGTTTGCTAAACATTTAATATTTTCCTCTTAAATGGCATTTAGAATTGATCCTTCAGTTAGATGCTCTATATGTCATTTCCACCATTCCTCTACTCACCCTTCTACAATGAATTAAATTGAAAACACTAGTAGGATTTCATACCTTGCCCCTATCAAAAGATCCCTCATCCATTTTTCCTCTCACTGGAAAAACAATGAACTTTATATGATCGAATGCCCAATGGGTTTTCCCTCTACCCTACCAACAAATTGTTAATTCTATACCTCTAATTTGTATACATAGCCTAAAACCTAAGTGACTAAAAATTTGGACAGAGAGAGACCTCTCTGAAACTAGAAGGGCTAGATTCCAGTTTCAAAGTGGTTTGTGGTTACCTTTAGGTTCCTCTCCTTAGCCTGGAGGAATTATAGTGTGCTAACACCTCCAACAATTAGAACTTATTTAATTGAAAACAACTTGAAATAATTGATCTTGATTGCTACAAATTAGCAATCACACATGATTAACTGAATTCTAACTCCTCTAACTCGAATTTACTGAGTAAGATGAGTGACACAAGCCATGTCACACAAGTTAACTACATCCAAGTTGACTGTTGATGTGGAAATTTGAATTATCTCAATTTGACTAAGGTAAAATGAAATTGAGACTTTCTTGTTGCATTTTTCAACAAATAGTAGAAGTGTGGACTACTTTGTGATATATATATATATATATCATATTTTCATCCCAAGCCTTTGAATGCTTCTAATTGTAACCCCTCAATAGATGCACTAAAAGTCATGTTGACTACTTTTGTTTGCCCATCTATCTATGAATGGAATGACGTGGATCTATTTAATTTTATGTCTATGTTACCCCACAATTTAGGCCAAAACTCACTTAGAAATCTTGTGTCCCTATTTGAAATAATGCTCCTTGGTATCTCAAAATGCACCTAGACTTGTCCAAATAATAATTTCATTTCTTTTTTCCCACTAGTGGTATTTTTATAGGGCACCAGAAAAAACATCTTCTTGAACATCAACTACCACAAATAGGTAGCCATGTCCCTTCCTAATTGATGGTAATATCCCACAAATTCCATGAAAATGATTTCCCTAGGACAAGTGGGTATAGGCAAGAAATGATACAAACCAAGTTTCTTGTTACTAGTATTGTTGATACAACAAGTCATACATCCTCTTATGAACCTAGCTACTTTTTCTTGCATCTTGGTCCAATACACATACCTCTACAAGTTGGCCATTTTCTTCCCTACACCAAAGTTCCCTGTAACCTTGGAGGTGTGAGCCTCTCTAATCAGCTGCAATCACTCAACTTTAAGAACACATAACTTATCCATGTTATAGAGTAATCATCCTTGAGATGGTATTTAACTGTGTTATCACCATTGTGCACGTGACTCTATCTCTGCAACTATTAAAACACCTCCTTGAAGTACTCATCTTCTTAATGTGCCTCTCTATATGCATCATGGGTGAAAGGCTCTATGTGCATTAGAGTTCCCAAATTCGTGATATTCGATGTGGGTGGCCTTAAAAGCATGTCAACCAAGTTAAATGTTGCTTCCCTTATTATACTTTATCACTAAATGAAACCATTATAAAATCCCCCATCCACTTGTAATTTCTGGTTGTCGAACCTTACTCTGGGCCTGTAAGTACTATAGTGGTTAGTGATTTGTGTGGATTATCGTCTCCTTTCCCATCAGATAGTGTTTCCACTTCTTCACATCTTGCACCAAGGCATAGAGTTCCTTGTCCTAAGTAAAGTAGTTAATAACTGGCCCATGAAATACTTAAGAATAGTAGCATATAGGTGTTCCTCCCTGCATCAATACTTCTCCCATAGCATACACACTCGCATCTACCTCCACTTTGAAGGGATGCTGCAAGTTTAGTAATGAAAAAATTGGTGCTTGAATAGTGTTCTTATTTAACTCCTCATAGGGACTTTGTTGGCCCATCCCCCACTGGAAACTCTTTCCACTTGTTTTTATGGCATGGAGTGGTGTTGATACATCTGAAAATAAGGATATGAATTTCCTCAGGTACTTTGTTTCCCCAACAAAACTCATGACCTCAAAAATGTTAGTAGGCATTGACTGCCTCACGATGACCTTCATCTTGGCAGGAATCGATCTTCATATCATCTCCACTAATCACATGCCCCAATTACACCAAATATTATTGTGCAAATTCACACTTATTGAGAGTTTCTAGGAACTAGTACTTCTTTAATGTCTAGCACTTACATCAAATGTGAGATGTACTCCTCCCAAGTAGCATTGTATACTAGTATATATCCAAATATACAATAAAAAATGAATCTATAAAAGGGCATAATATATCATTCATTAATCTCATAAATGTAGTTGGCGCATTACATAGGACAAACATCATGACTAGACACTCATACAAACCTTTCTTGGTATTGAAGGTAATCTTCCAAGTATCTTCTTCTCTGAATCGAACCTCGTGACATCCAGACTTTATGTCAAGCTTAGTGAAGTATTTGAATTGTTGTAAATAATCCAGCAAATCATCTATCCTCAACAGGGGCACTTGTTCTTAAGCATAATTTTATTAACACCCTATAATAGATACACATCTCCCATAATTATTTGGCATAATGATGATGGGTGACCCACATGGCGCATTACTTGTTTGAATGAAACCCTATTCCAATAGTTGTGACAACTACGTCTCCACCTCAATTTCTTTTATAAGAGACTACCTATATAGCCCAATGTTTGGCAATAGGGAGTCCAACAATAGTTTAATCTCCTACTCCACTTCTCGCTTGGCGGGTAGCCCTTTAGGCTCTTGGAACACTTCCTTGTATGCTTGTAGAACTTTTCTAGTTGTTGTATCTAATTTTTAGTACACCCCTCCAAGAATGAATTTTCTCTCACTGACTCTTCTATAGAATGGTTTTGTCTTAAAAATAGTATAACATACTTCTTGCTAGAATTGATTAGTTTCTTGGCTTGGTTGGCACTACCAAAAAAAATTTAGACTTGCTTTTGTGTGTGTTGATGGTGAAGGATTCTCCATCCTTGATGAGGTCTTTGTAATATATCTAGCCTGCAAATATATAACACTGCAAAATATGCCCAAGAAATAACACGATAGATGATAGAATTTCATATCTTTATTAATATCAAAACCCTTAAGGTAGGGTAACACCATACAACTACTCCTTAAGAAAGGAGATCACTCCACAAGCTAATGTTTGTCAATACAACAATACTTGACACCTCTCAATGGGGAGTCTCTAGCCTCTATATAGGCTTCATACATACAATACCATGGGTCTCTCAATACCATATAACCATTACAATGGGATTATCACATTATTCCCTAACTACTTGTGGTCCCTTAAATAATGTGGGTTAACCACTTTATTTATTAAATATGGCCCATTATTACATTATTCCCTTGGGTACCTCCCTCTGTATTTGTGGTCCCTTACATAATGTGGGTTAACCACTTTATTTATTAAATATGGATCATTATTACATCACATTATTACATTTTTTCCTTGGTAGTCCAACAACAATTTAATCTCCTACTCCACTTCTCGCTTGGGTGGTAGCCCTTTAGGCTCTTGGAACACTTCCCTGTATGCTTATAGAAACTCTTCCAATTTTTGTCTCTATTTCTTAGTGCACCCCTCCAAGAATGAATTTTCTCTCACTAACTCTTCTATAGGATGGTTTTCTCTTAAAAATAGTAGAACATACTTCTTGCTAGAACTGATTAGTTTCTTTGCTTTGTTGGCACTACCAACCAAATTTTAGACTTTCTCTTGTGTGCGTTGATGGTGAAGAATTTTCCATCCTTGATGAGGTGGTACTGGTTCAGGCTATCTGCATGAAGATTTCATCTTGTATGTACATATAGGGGACTTCTAAACACCACTCTACATACCTCAAGGGAAACTACATCTAGTTTTACTTCATCAATAAAATCAGCACTAATAGAAAACATAATTTTGCACTATTTTTTTACCTTTATTTTTGCATCCTTATTCATCCATCTTAATGGATACGGGCTTGGATCATCACCAACTTCCAATCCCAATTTGTTGAAAAAAATTTCTACATTGAATTTTTTTTTTGATCCTGAGTTACACAAAGCATCAATATTTTTCTTCTTGATCTGTACTTTTATATTGAAGAGTTTGGTATTTTTATTTTCTTCCTATTGCTAAAGGCTAGTCAAATTCACCTCCTTTTGCACTGATGTACATATGATCTTCTCATACACATCTAAGTTTATTTCAACCTACTTGGTAAAATCAATGGCCATGAGGTTCTTCCTCTTTTCATCTTTCTTTATCTTCATTAGGTTAAACTCTAGATGCAACTTCCAACATTTCTCTTTTGTATGACTATTAATGTTGCAATAGTCGTAGTGGTTGTTGGTATCTTTACACTTGTGTGTTGAGGAAAATGTATTTGTATCTTTCCCCCTTTCCACTTCTTCTGCCCCTCCTTAGAAGCATCCTAGTGTTTGTCCTACTTTGACTCACTTTGTTTCTCTTTCTTCTGAGCTATGTTTTCCAGGTATTGTGCCTGCACACAAGGCTTGTCCACTTATCTAGGTTTGAATAACATCACTTGCTTCTAAAGATGAATGTTTGGACCCCCCATATACTTAAAAAGTGCGTCTATTTTCTTTTGGGAGATGCCCAAGTTTATGTCCATCTTTCTAAATTTTGTGGTGTACTCCTATACACTTCGCCCCTACTTCTGCTTGAAGTAATGCCACCAGATACACTAGTCCTCTACATACCCGGTAGGGTAAAATTGTGAATTTATGAGGGATTTTAAATCCTCCCACTTAGTTGGAGGATCTCCCTCCAAGCTCAAGATCTCAACATGGCTTTCCTACCAGGTCATGGTATGGCCCTCTAATTTTAGTTGAGCAAATGAAATATTATGTTCTTCCTCTATATGATGAACACTAAAATAAACTTCTAATTGTTGCAACTAGTGATTTAACTTCAGAGTGTCAATCTCGCCTTGATATGACTTGATTCCGAAAGTTGTTTCCATTTTGAATAGGGACTATGAATGGTTCATAGCACTAAAACTAGGTTGATCTTTTTTAAGTTCTTTGTTAGATTCCCTCTTTATTTCTTCCCCATTTGTTAATTTACCCCAAATTTAAACTTCGTGTTAGAACCTCCATATTTTCTTAACAACCCAATATTATTGATTAGATACACCATGAAGAGGTTCACATAACAGTTTATATATGTTAGATGTGCTTCTAGCCATGTGAGTCTCCCCTTTGTGGGATCATAATGGTTATTTACATATTCGTCGGCCATGACTGGGGTTTTGTTACTTTTGGATCAACCAATATAGATCCCCTACAACTCCCCACAATATACCCAAAAATACTTGCCCATATACTAATATGATCTGTAAACTAACTCGGATATTCTACTTGATAATTCATTACAGTAGATCTACTAAAATATATTAGAAAAATGAAATCTCCACCATGAGGGTTTATTTCCCCTTATATTTTTGGATTTATTTATTATTGTTTATGGTGTATGGAAAATTTTAATTATGAAAAAAATATAGAATAACAAAACAAACCACAAATTAACACAAGATATAACCTGCGAAACTCTTTCAAGAGAAAACCCAACCGAAAGGTGAGGCTTCTTTGCTCTCTTTATCTAAATGAGAAAATGGATTCAAGTACAAATAAGTGAGGCATGTAGCATGTGGGATACTATAGTACAAAAATCCTCTATGTTTTCTCTCTCTATCCACTCTCGGCTACTCTACTCATCTATGGAACAAAAGGCACTCGAATAGAATGGAACCCCTTTTCCTCCCAATGGCTCAGATATAACATAGCTTTATAGCCTACTAGTGGTTAAGTTTGACTCCTTCAATTCTCAACTAGAGTTACAATATCGATCTTTTAGATTCATCATCATCATCATGATCATGTGGCTATCCCATTTTCCATGAATAATGGGGGTTGATTTGTCATTCTCTCGAACTATGGCGATCAAAATAGGAAAGTCAACTGCTTAGTGGTATAACCTTTGCATGCAAACTTTGATTGAGGTGATTCTTGTGCCTTTGAAAAGCTATTTATGTGTATAATAAAAAAATGTGGCACTTACATGACAAAGCTGTTCCCCCCCAAAATAAATTTGTTTGATGCCTCAAACTACTCCTGGAAGCTTTCAAACCCTAATTTGCCAAACTGGTTCTCGCCGATAAAAATGGTTCTGTGGGTTTATTCCTCAAATTTTTCCACTACAAAGAATTAATAAGGATGAAAAACAATATAATGATGGATTCTAAATCAAAGACTGCAAAATATTTTATCTATAAGATTTACACATGAAAACTAAAAAGACTCTTCAAATGGAAATGGTATTAACAATTATATTCACATCATAAGACTTTTAAATAGTAAAGTAAAGATTGTGGGATGATATAATTCTTGAATAACAATAAGTAAAATACTCCATACCATTGAGAAATATGAAAATAAGTAAACCAAAATTTATAGAGAACTTAACATGATATTTCGATTTAAAGTCACAGGGATAAAAGGAGTCACACACTTGCAACCTTAAACTTAAAACTCAAAGTCAAAATATCACACTAGATATTAAATCATGAGATTTCTATGTGAAACCTCAAATACAAATATTTAAAAATAGTTATTAATGCTACGAAAATTAAAATGCATATGTCTGAAAGGAGCTAAGTTAGGCACTCATGGACCATGTAAATGGAAATATTTGGGAGAAAAAAAGAGGAAAACAATAATAAATTAGCTCTTGTCATTCAAAAATACTTTGAAATGAAAGACTAGATAATTTTTTATTGAGAAGAATATATCAGAATACTCATCTAGGAGGTTACATTGCTTACTATGCCAAAACAGGATTCTCTCTCTTTTTTTGAATATTCTTCCATATTTTTTTATAATAATCCTTTCTTCATCTGCTTAGAACTAATTCATGATTGGGGTATTTTCCCCTTTGTAGTAACTAAATAATTTTTTTCTGGTAAATATAAAATTTAATATTCATCCACAAATAAGGGCCTACTTCAAACATTCGAAAATTCATTTAAATAAATCATTTTTTAAAAAGAAATTTTTTTCCAAGTCATAGATGGTCATGAATGTAATTTATTTTTTTAGGAATGATACATGAGATTTAATCCATGGAAACCATCTCCAAGTTTTTCTTCACATCACTACTTTCCAATGAGCTCTTGTTTGTCCAATTTGGACATTGAGAAGTTGACAACTTATGGCTTCCAAAAGTTAGTGACCCATAAATCGTTGATCCACACCAGATAAATCTTGGCCTTTGATTTATAAGTTTGTCTTGTGTATCCCACATGCATTGTGGAAGATAATTTGTAACAATTTATAAGGAAATAGAAAGAGTCGTGTAGCTTGTGTGTAGTGTAAACTTTTGGTCGCCTCGTCAATGCCTAGTCATCATGTCAAGTCACCTATGTCCAACCAATATATTCCAAGTGTCATTTGGATATATTTCCATGTGTGATTAAGAGGTGTGTTTAAGAAAAAGAGGCAAAAACTTAGGATATGAGGATGCATGAAAATAGTCTAAGTCTAGAGAATAATATGAATGAGGAAAATATTGCACTGAGATAACAGTAATGTTGAGAAGTAAAAAGTAAGAAAAATGACTAAGTATAGGTAGGGTTTGTGGGCTTGTGGGCAACTAAAGTGAAGTGATGGAGTGGAGTAAGGTAAAAAATAATAAGTGTAAATGGAGTGAAGTGAGGTATATGGGCCAACAGGTAGGTAATGAAATTGATGGACTAAAGTGAAGTTTGTGACTTGCATTCAAAGAATGACTAGGTATTAAAAGTGAGAGTAGAAGTGAAAAATGACTAAGTAAATAGAGTAATGTGGGAGGAAATTAATGGAATGAAGTGAATAATAACTAAGTAGAAAAACATGGTTTACAATAACGCAGGAGAAATAATGGGGGAGAAATAGTCAACCCGCGTCAATATAAAATAGCTAAGTATAAGGAAGTAATGTAAGTGCGAGAGGAAGTCAACCCATATAGAAGTAAAATGGATAAGTATAAACAAGTGGGTGAAATAACCCACATGAATCACAAAAAGGTGAAGTAAAATTAGTTAAATCACCAAGTAAAAATTGTTAAGCAGTGAGAGGATAAGGACAAAGAGTAATTTCGCATGGATATAATCACTTAGTCAAAATTCTAAAAATAGATTGGAAAATGGATAATGAAAATCTTAATGACAAATGGAAAATTGATGAAATATGAAGAAAAATGATAAACGGATTATTGAAGATAGAATGAAGAGTATGTGGGTAAGTTAACTAATGGATTCTTGGACCAAATTGACAATATATAAAGCATATGACCTTTGTTTATTATTACGTAAAGTGTTGTATGAAGCTTACACATAGGGATATGCAATAAGAGGATCATCACAACATTTTCTTCTTTTTTAATGCCATTTTAAAAGGAGAAACTATACCCATTAAGTTTTTGTGAGGAAACATTGCAACATTGAAATTGACTTTGAATTATTAAGGACTTGTTGGGTCTTCAATATCAATAAGTGAAAATCATCCCTCACTTTCAAGATTTCAAAATTTAGTTTCCATCTAGAGGGATTTACGCTCAAGTATGAAATAAAATAACTCTAATTGACATGGACAAGAAAACATATCAACAAGACACTGCAAACACTATGAATTCCAGTGACACATATTGGTCAACATATTTATGGATCATGATGGTATGTCTTTTCAAATGTTGAATTTTGTAGCTATGGTTAGTCTTGATAATATTTTCATATGTATTTATAAAAGGAAAATTTATTTGAGGCATGTTCTTCATGCTTACAAGAAAAAGAAAAATATTTAATTTTATATTCAAAAATAAAATATTATAAGGCTCATCAAGAGCAGGATAAATGAAAATTTTAAATTTGTATTTTTCCTCCACAAGAGACCAAGTCAACCCTCCAATATCAAGTCGCCTTGCCCATGAGACACCCTTTAGCATGGATGAAACACTATTTTCTCTCCTCCAAAGGTAGATTTTGGAATGACACATTATATATTTGTTAAGGATGAAAATTTATTTTAAAGTTTAAAAACCTTGGCAAATCTTATTAATCCCTAATATGAAAATTGTAAAATGTTTGGTGATATTTTTATAAAAACATTCAAATTTATAATGATTTTATATAGCCTTTATAAAGTTTTGGTGATAGTCTCTATAAAATTTTGGCAATTTTTAATGCAAAATAATTTAATCCTATAAAATTTGGGCGAATCAATTTTAGGAAAAATGGAGATTGGCGAATCTTTTTTTTTTTGGAAAAAATATGGAAAACTAGCCCATCTGTGAATAATAGCCCCTAAAATTTTCCATGGTGAAGAAGATGAGGAATTTAAGGATGAAGATCAAAGGAAATATCTCACTCTCTCTAGCAATCAAGCTACCTAGATTTTGTACAAAATTTATGAGGCATGGTGTCACATGGAATAAGTCGATCTTGCGGACAAGATAGACCTTCCTAGAATCTAAAGAAGACCTAATGACAAGCAAACCAACCAAACATTATCTTTCTCTAAATATGCTTTTATAAACAATGGCAAACAAGTGTTTTTAGGGCCTACCTTAGGTCCAACGCAAGTTTGTGGATGCCCTTGCTCCTTTGATCCAAATGAGCTCCTTTGTCGCGAATCTGCAAACACAAACAAGGCAAACAAATTAAATAGCACCTGAAAAGCCAATATCATAAAACATATTTAACATGAAATTCAAGGAGTCCATGAAACAAATAACATGAGAAACTTGTTGAGAAAAATGAGTTTGATTGTATTAATTCAAAAGAAGAAGAACTTTACAACCTGTGCCTTGACGCTGTACAAGCTCCTCCCAGGGTCCAGCAAGAAGTCTCCTCTACTTTGACAAGTTTCACTCACTCCCCAATGAAGCCAAAAAGGTATGTAATCTCTCCTCTTAAGCTCAACTAAGAAGTCTTGATTTCACCAGCATTTACCCTCAAAAATGTTCAGCTTCTAACCTCCCCAGCAACCAGCCCAATGCCTGTATTTATAGTGCAATGGAGGGAGGTTACTAGGTCCTCCTTCAAAGGGATAAAGCCCTCCTTCAAAGGGATAGCTCCTCTCATCAAGGGATTAGCTCCTTCTCTTTTGGGATGCATGAACCACCTCAGAGCGAACAATCCACATCAAAATTCCTTCTAGAATCCTCTAGAATTAACCCAAAGTGAGTTTTTTAAGATAAAACTTGCGCCTTTTGACTTTCACAGGGGTCCGCACCTACACCGTTAGGGACAGAGTGGGCAAGTCCGCAATTTCTGTAAACAGAAGGTGCGGGACCGCAGGTGACAGTGAGAGAAAGTGCGGAACCAGAGTTTTATTGATTTTCAATGTCTTTCTCTCAATTTCAAAGCTTGACTTGAAGAGCTGAGGTCTGTGACTTGCTTAGGAGGACAGTACAAGTGGTGATAGACCCATACTGACTGCAAATAATCATGGTGACGATATTTTTGTGTAACACATGGTGAAAATTTCCTATGGAACAGTGCGAAGGTATGAGGCTAAGTTTTGAGGTGATATCCAAATTCTTGAGGCTGATGCAGAGTTCAATTCTTAGCCCCCTTGAGACAGTGTTTATGTGCAATATCTATATGGTACAGTGTGAGTTCTAAGGTAGATTTGTTGTACTTGTTTCGTCCCTATTGGAGTCCATATCTCTATGATATATCTTTGTGACATAGTGCTACACTCCAGGTGTGAGACTTTGAGAGGGTTGACTTCATCCTTGATGGTTGGTAATATTGTTAGTTATTTTACTTTGATGTATATCTTGTTGTATTGATTCTCTAAGGAAAAGTTTGGTTGGGTTTTCCCCATTGTGGGTTTTCCCAGGGAAATTTCTTGTGTTTTATGTTTGGTTGTCTCTTCGTGATCCTAATGTCACATATATTTTTGATTTATTTTGTATAATTTCTTAGTGATGGAATAATGAGTAATAAATAAGTTTGTGGAAAAATCAAATCATCAAAATCAATTATCTGTATAGAAGACACCCTAAAAATCAACACCAAATATGTTCATGTTGCTCCCTACCACGTTCATTTATCCCCTCATTAGTTGTCCAAGTATTTCTTGATCAACTTTTAAACTTACATATCATGTTGACTTCCATTTTCTAAGAATGAGATCCTACCTTCGCTAAAAAAATTGGTAGGAATTGTTTAAACTCCAAGGTATTGAACTAAAAATAAGCATTGTGTATCATCCCCAAATAGATGGGAACTGAAGTGTTCAACAAGTGCATAGAAACCTATTTTAAATTATCCACCTCTGAAAACCAAATAAGTATTGAGTTGAAATTTTCATTTATTGAAATACATGTTTCTTTGTGGAAGTAAAGATCTCATATGAAATAGTATATGGAAATGATTATATCACATGTGCTCTATTGGTTTTCTACTATAGGTACTCAATGAAATGCCATAAGTCTAGGAGTAACCAAATTGTGAAACCAAATTCCATTTTTGAAGCATTGGCAAAGAAAAAGTACATGAAAGATGATGCTATTATGTAAGAGAACTGGTGCAGAAGAAACTAGAAGGAAGTTGTCTACATACCACTATAGTGAACAAAAGGAACCTAAAATGGTGTGATACTAAAAAGGACACATGGGATGGTGCAATGTTGTTGAGAAAGACACATGAAATGGTGTAAACACCAAGGACTATGTTCCCTTAATGGGGAGTGAATTGTAACACTCCTTTTAATCCCTAAAATTTGTGTAATCTGTAATTGAGACTAATAATGTTGGGATGGAAAACATGGATATTTTGTTAGATTTGTTTTGATATAAATATTCATATTTATTTAATATGTTGTGAAAGATGAAGAAAGAAATCAATACATATCTCAACACCAAAGAGGGAAGTTGTAAGAGGGATTTGGGAAGTTTCCTATCTTACCTAAATTTAATATCCAGATTTCTGAACTATTACTTGGACTATCTAATTGTCAATAGTTATGAGAAGGAATGGGAGTTGTATCAAATGGCTCCAGAGACATGGGATACATACCCATTTTGGAGAATTCTAAATTGACCATGTAGCGCAAGGAAGGGACCTATATTCTCATGTTGAGTAGAGTTTGTGGGGTTAAAGTAGATGGTAATTTGATTTGTGAACAAAAAGATTAGAAAGAGGAGTGTGAGTAGTGAGAAGAGGATAGCAGAGAGCGGAGATTGTGTGATATGCAACTGAGAAAGAGTTGTGCATGTGAATTGAGTAACATGTGGAATGAATCATACTCAAACACGGATTTTAAGAATATGCTTGTAAGTGGAATGTGAGAGAAAAGTCCTTCTAAATCATAGAAGCACTTGTGGAGTTGTAAACTACCTAATTAGTGAGATTATTCAATGTTGAAACCTTCAACTTTAGCTAGAGGTTTGGATGGATTACTGAGAAAGATTGTTGAAGATATGCATAAAAAGGATTTTGTTGAAGACATGTGCAAAAAGAAACTTATTAAATTTATGCACAAAACACACTAAGAAGGAAATAACAAGGGACTATTGGCTAAGTGAAGGGATCCCTTATGTTGTGCATGCCCATTGTGGTCATAGTATGAAAAATAACATGTCCAATCTCAGTGACTAAAAGGCAACATATTGAATCCTTGTGTATGAAGGAGAGTGGCCTTAATGTCTTGTATCTTGTTTAAATCATTGATATTACCTAAGAACATCTTCCCCTCAAGGTATTGGATCTAGTTGGAAGCCCTCAACTCTATCCACAAAATTCATTGTCGATCATTGCTCAAAGGGTCTCTTCTGTGAGCTATTCCATCTAGTTCATGTGAGAGACATACTCAATGGTGTTTTCTCCTTATGTTCGCTCATGTTGGATGATGTAGGATGCCTTAATGCCTCCTTTAAATGAATCTCTTCGCCTTCACTCTAGCATATTTTCTCTATAAATGAGATTTAGATACCTTTTAGTACCTTTAGCCTTGCAGTCAACTATGGCTGGATTGTTCACTATCGACAGAGGGAATATATCAATGTCTCATAATCGATATATTTTTCATGTGTTCAACTTCAACACATATATTCACACTTGGTAGAATGCATTGGGTACCTTGATGTCCATTATCATTATCAATGGGTTGTCTCACATATGTTAATAGTATACATCAATGATCGATAATTAACAATGTCTCCCATGTTCAACATCAACTCATCTATTCACATGGTTCAAACTCATACCTTTGGAAAGTTTGAATTTGAAGACCTTGGGCCTGTTATCCTTCCTTCTGAAAGGAGTAATCACATGCATTTTCATAAGGAAGACAGTTTGATAGCGTTTTGATTTTGAGGTCTTTTCATGTTTTCCTAGGAATGTCTACGAAGGTAATGGTCACACCTTCTGGAGCATTTTTGGGCTTGTTGAGTACACAAGAACCTCTTCTTGGCATGCCATATGGAAGAAGCTAGAGATTTCTCCATTTTCATCATTCATGAACTGATTTTTGTCACTTATGAGAGCTAACTTACACATGTGAGCATTTATGACATCAATGGAGTTACTTGGAGCTCATTTATATGATGTGGATGGGTCACTTTGTGAGAGATCAATGATTCAAAGGATGATGGGACACACATTTGACGTACTTATGATGATTTGGGCATCGCTTTAAAGCTTAAAGATGACTAAAATTGATGGTCAACACCATGTATTTCTAACTTCAATATGAATGTTGTGGATTTTATGACTTGTTTTTTAGATTAGGAGGATGATGGGGCACCCATTTGAAATACTTATAGTGATTTGGAAATCACTTTAATGCTTTGAGATGACTAAAATTGAAGTTCAACCCCATCTATTTCTAATGTCAGTATGGATGTTGAGGATTTTATGACTTGTTTTTGAGCTTGGGAAGTCATTCTCATGCTTCATGGAGGTCCTAGACCCAAAGTATGACCATGGCCAATAATTTGAGACATTTGTCAAAATTTAACTAGAGAAAACCAAATTTACTAAGAGAATTAACAATAAACTAGCAACAAACATGAAACATAAGCATGATGCACACGATTTTTATCTTGGGAAAACCCCAACTCTGGGGAAAAACCCAAGGAATGGAATTCCATTAGTCCCTTGGCCAAAACCCATCCAAGTGGGCCTTCACCACTAACAACTCTTGGCCCTTTTACAATGAAGTCTTCCATTTTAAATGCTCTATTACATGCAATCCACAGGCACAAAACTATGGGGAACCAAAAAACCCTGGATGCAAAAACACTACTAATAACCTGATCAACTTTTACTCTTTCCCCGATTCAAGTTTACCTAACAACATTATTTGAGATTTTGGAACATTCTATTGTACAATTTATGGAGTTGTTTTTATGGCATTGTATCCTTTATAGGATTTTATTGTTGACTTGAAGGGCGTCTTTAACCATTGGAGTGTTATTCAACCATATTGAAGTATATAGGAGAACTATATGTTTCTTGGGGCCTTTGGAGGCTAGCATGGAATCTTGGGACACCATTTTACTTACCTAGAAGAGACAACCTCCCCTTTGGGGGTTTACATTATCTTATTCATTGTACATGTGGCTTGACCACTTTTATTTTATTGTTGTAGTAGCTAGTTATGATTTGATTTTCTAACTCTAAATTTAGGGAATTACATGAGAAATTATTATTTTATTGTAAAAAAGAAAGAGATACATCATCTATATAAAGAGATACACTTCCTCATTTGTACTTATGGTTGGATATTTGTGAGCTCTCCCTTTTGGAGCCTAATTGATATATATTTCTTGGAGCATTTATCATTATAAGGGTTCTTTCTTTCTGATGAATGTCTTTGATTTAGAAGTTGTTCTTACTACTTGGTGTTATTTTGATGCACAAAGACTAATGGTGTAATTTTCCAACTCTTATACAGGCAATTCAAATCGATCCATTAAGAGACAACATTTTGTCACATATAAGGAAGAAGCTTAGAGTATTTCATTATTCTTCTTTTGTTGATTTGGTGAGCATTTGATATCGTGCTTTACTTTTCCTTATGGTTCCTTGGCTAAAGTATTAATTAATATCATTAAAATCATAGTTGGTTTGGGGGTGAAGGTTGCCTTCAATCAAAGCCCCTTGTTGTAGACCTTGAATCCATTGTTTACCTTGATTAAGTGAGGGATTACTCAACCTCATTTTAGTGACAAACTCAAAACCTAATCCTTGAATTAAATGATCCAACTCCTTGGAGGGTATTCTTCTTAACCTCATTTGTCACTTGATTCACCTTAACTCCTTTTCCCTAGTTAGATTCGCACTAGCTCAACATCCTCCATCACTTATTCTAAAACCTAAAGAAATACCAAAACTCTATTTTGCTAAGGCTACTCCCAATGTCACATTTCACTTCATTACTTTGTCTTAGTAATCCTAATAGAGAATACCCCCTTGACCCTAACAATGTAAACTTTGAAATGAGAACTGATACGATTACCGTTTTGTTGAGGTAGCAAAAAAATCAACTGATTTTGAAAAGTGGTGATGCAATATATATATATATATATATATAGCATAGTATTTGACACTTTAATTTTTTTATGTACATTAGTTTTTAGAATGTTAATGATTTGCATGTTGATTTTAAAAAGTGTTGATTCTGCATGAGGCCCTTCTTTTAAAAGACTTACTTTTTTACTTTAAATTTTCTAATGTATTAAATATGAATAATCATTTTCTAAATTTAAAAATTTTTGAATTGTATTCAAGCTTCTGTGATCCATAATGAATTAATAAAAGTCTTTCAATATAAATCACATCAGAGAATTTTTTGGCTGACGCGTTTCGAACCAACAAGTGTAGTTCATCATCTAGTCCTGATGATGAACCACACTTGTTGGCTCGAAACGCATCGGTCAAAAATTTCTCTTTTGTGATTTCTACCGAAAGACTTTGTTTAATTTTTGAAGTGGTCTTCTTCTTCATATTTTCTTTGTTTTTCTTTTAGTTTTTTTTTTGTAGTGAGGTCTTTATTTTTTTACGTAGTTAAAGAAGGTAGATATTTTAAAATTTCGATATTCTACATATTTATATATCGTTAATTAATTTTTCAATGCACATCAAATAATTGTCTCTAAAAAAACAATAATTTTTAACAATTGACATAAAAATAAACATTTTGAACATAAATATAACTAAAAAATTACACATTTTGATAATTTTTTCCTAGAAATAACATGTCAAAATCACATTTTTTATAGGAAAAAAATAACAAAAAATGATTAAATAATATTTTTTTATGAATTTCATGTCAAAAAATAATAATAATCACAGTTTTTTTCAAAAAATAATGATTCACATAAAAATTAAAGTGAAAATCACATAATACAAATATTGAACATATAACAACATTAATTGAATGCTTATTCTTCTCATAAAATGTCAAAGTCAAAACATTACAAGTATAGCTAATTAATAGTTACAAAAAATGAGCTTGATTTCCAAGCATAAGTTAAATTTAATCAACAATATCATGTAGTCCAAACTCTTCATCCTCTAGAGTTTTATCATTGTCTTCTTCCACAATATTTTCTGCTTCATTTTGCTCATTTTCCTCTTCTAATGGATCTTTGATGTTTGTGAATCTCCTAATGTATGCATTTCCAATCATTCCATGTAATGGTGGTTGAGGTTCCTTTGCCTTTTTTGCCACACGTGATTCACTAAAATCCCCTTTATTCAACCCAATTTATTGCATTGCATTTGGAAGAAATTGAAGAGCATTAATTCTTTGCTGAATAAATTTGCACTGTATTGGATCTTTTTCAATGGCAATGCAATTTCTTCCTTTTTGTAGGCAACATGCTAGTGTTGTACCTAATTATCAAGAACAAAATTAAGTAAATTAGTATAATAACATATAAATTAAGAAAAAATATATTGAAATTCAATTCTATATAATAAAACTTACCTAAGCCTGAAAATAAATCCAAAACCCAATCTCCTTCATTTGAACATAAGTCTATAAGATAGTTAATTAATGACTGTGCTTTTTGATAAATGTTAACTATCTCTCCTTTTGCTTCTTTATCTTCACATGTTAGGTTTTTCACAATAGCATCATAAACCAGTACTTGGCTATGACTCTTTCTATCTACCCGATTAAAAAACATATACATATAGCTATCATCTTTTTTCCAACTACCAATATGGATTAAATCATAATCATTTATAATTGGTTGATATTTATGGTTAAGAAGATTTGACTTTTGTCTGTAACATGAAATAGTAAAAGTTCAATTAACTTGTACATAAATGATTTTTTTAACATTAATCAAACATACAATTTCAACGTATTACCATGTAAGTTGCATTCTTGAGTTTATTTTCCCCTTGAATCTTCTCGATAACATTCCAATTGTGTGTCTTAATGAAATGTCACAAATATCCATAATGGTGATGATGTGACTTCTACAAATCCCGCAACCACTTTACTAAGAGCTTGATAAGTATAAGAGTCACTATCATAGTCAATGTTTGGGATATTGAAACCATGGAGAATATCTAGAATAACTAGGGAATAATCCCTTTTAGGTATGAGTTAAGAAATGTCTTCACAGACACCTTGTATTACTTGATATTGAATAGTGTCAAGCCCATTCCAAATGAAATGAGTAAGAGTTGGATCAAGTTCAACATTCCTAAGACATTATTTTTCGGTCTTTCGATCTTAATTTTTTCAATAAAGCTTCTGAAACTATCTGGTACTCCATTTGCATCCTTCCTCATCTTTAATAAAATAAACAAATATATGTATAAGTTAATAAAAAAATAGTATAATAAAAATGAATGTATAAATCAACATACTTTTTTAAATGCAAGATAAAAATATTTTAGTGTTGATGTAGAACTTGAATCTGGATATTTGCGTACAACATCATCCCAACTATCTTCATTTAACAATTTAACCATTTGTTCTTGTATTTTCATGTAAATTTTGTGAATTGATAGATAAAGTAAAAAAAATTGATATAATGATATTTATAACAAATACTACCAAGAATAATATGTTGTATTTAAAAGAAAATTATAATCTAGAAATATGTAAAAAGAATTCAACAAACTTACTTTTGAAATTCCTAGAACATTTTGTCCAATGATAATTCCCCTGACTTCACACGAGATAATATTTCTTTGACAAGTTTTTAATCCTTCACTCCTTGCAATGCTCTCCAAGGTGTGATAGACATATCTTCTGGAAGTTGCTTCATTTCAGGACCTAATTTACTGCTGCTACATATCAATGGTTTAGACTTTTTGACCTTCTGGTTTTTAATGCCAATGTTCTCCCGCATGCTAAAAATCTCATTAATCAATTCCCATATCTCTTCAGTTATAAATGCCAATTGGAAAATGTTATCAATACTTCTGAATATATCAGAATTTACCTTGCCGCCTTTTGAATTGATTTTCTCCTCAATTTGATAGCCTATTTCCATATAACATTCCTTTCGAAATTCTAGAGTAACATTTATCTTATCTTCACCACATTTTTCTTCAAATTCATTATGAATAAATCTAACCCTTTGGATGAAAGTCATAGACATCCTATATTCATTATCTGTAATATGATCTCATGCCAATAATTTTGTTTCTGTATTTGATAAACCAACATAAATAATAAATTTCATTGTTTCAAAATGTGGGTTGTTGGGATATTCATCCATCAATTTCCTTTGAGCTTCTACAGAATGGTTCCCCCCAAGCACATAATAGTTGTATTCAAAACATTTTGACTTATCAAATGCTTATTTGTTGGGAACTTGAACTGGATCAACAAGAAGCACATAATTAACCACATGAGCATATGGATTGTACCTCATCAATGTCTTTAAGTTGTGAACATGCAGGTGGTGTGGCTTTCTGATCTGATATTTAAATTGTCCTTCACTTGGCTTATAGATTTTCTCACATTAAGTTGAAATGTACGACCACCCTTAATTAAGTTTGTCTTTGTCAAGTTATTTCAAATTGAATTTTGTTTTGTTTTAATAATGACATCCTCTAAATCAACTCCTGGTATAATGATTTCCTTTCTTTCTTTTGAATTTTCACTAGTATCTTCACTGTTGGCCTTTAACTATTTGAGAATGTTCAACTTTCATTTTCTTCCTCCTAATATTATCATCATTAACTAGAATAGAGACATTCCTGGGCATTGTTACTTTTGGTATTTTATGGCTCTTCTCCTTTCTAACACCAATTCTAATGTCATCCTTAGTAATGGCAACATATTCTTCAGCGTCAATTTCAACTTCCTCATCTTCAAAAGTAACCTGTCTACCTTTGCTAGATTTATCCACTATAGGCATTCTTTGTTGATCCCTTGGATGTAGTTTTGTAGCATCATGAATTACTTTTTTTGTTCCTTTGTCATATATTCTTCTGACCCTGAGTAGAAACTGTTGATAACGTTCATAATATGTTGCTCTATGAAATGAATGCCTCCCAACATAATTGAAAGATTTTCAATAAAATTTTGTCAAACAAAATATCATATGTCAATAACTAATTTATAAAAATATAATGATACAGTTACAATAACGCAAAACACAAATATAAATAACAATACTTATTATATCTTGTGCAATTTCATTTATAATTTGTTTACACATCTTTGTAGATTCCTCTGTCGTGTCATACATTGACAATGATAATTGATATTTAATCTTGTCATGTGATTTGGGCAGTTTTGTAAGTACATAAACAGCTTCAGTGTTCGGTATCAAACAGAGGTCTATGACTTTTGCTAGCACCTCATAAAGTCCATTATCATTAGGGATATCAACATATAAATATATCTGCAATTGTTATTCGCCTTCTCTATCTTTCACATACCATATATTTTATGTAAGCTTCACTTCTTTTGATTTCTTCTAGTATGAAATCTTCTTCTTATCATTTGAGGTACTTTATAGATTTGTAGTTATTAGCTTAGGGTTGGTTCATTCAACAGTTTTTTTTTAAGATCCACCTTTAATTTTAGCAATCTTTGGTCCAGAAAGATTCACATAAATCTTCTTTGATGTCATTTTCCTGCAAAAAATATACACATATATATAAATCAGCAAATTACAAAAAAATAAATAACTTAAATAAACAAAAAAAACGAAACAAAATCTAAAAATCATAAATAATTTTGTAAAACATAACCTTTTAAAAAAATTTAAAAAATGCAACCCCCTTCTGCCTCACCCCCACCAACAGGGCCGTGGGGGTGGAGGCCCGATTCTCAGAATTGGACTGCCACCCCCATGGGTTTCCAACGGGCCTGTGGGGTCATCGAGGTGGGGCGGGAACGGTTGCGTGCAACCCCCTCTCGCCCCTCTCCCTTGGCCCAACAGGCCCGTGGGGGTGGAGGCCCGATTCTGAGAATCAGGCCTCCACCCCACAGGCCTGTTGGGTTGTGGGGGTGGGACGGGAGGGGGTTGCACGCGCAACCCCCTCCCACCCCACCCTCATGGCCCAACAGGCCCATGGGGGTGGAGGCCTGATTCTAAGAATCAGCCCTCACCCTTGGTGGGCTAGGTCGCGGGGGTGGGTGTCGCCAGCGATCACGACCGGGACCACCACGCCCACTGTTGACATAATGACCTTCTATCTGCCATGGGGCTGTTGGGTAAGCTTGGCTCATCTAAATTTTTAATTTGTAAAAAAAATCTAAATTTCATTAATAAAAAATTAAGTATTATTTTACTGGAATATGTTTTTGTTTTGGTATTTTACACAAAAATAACAACCCAACTGACACATAACTACTAGCAAACCTATTGAATTTTAAAACTTGCACACAACAAAAGGAAAACGAGAATTTCAAATGCGATAATATTCCGTTGAATATGTTGTCGATAACAATGTGACTGCTCCACAAAATCAATCCAAGTCTTTTAGTGAACCTCGAAAAGCCTTGAAGTGATGTGAGGAATAGTGATAATGAAATTATAATATATTAGAAATTACAGAATTGTTTTACCGCACGGTTAATGTGGAATTAATTTGTTTTTATAAAAAATTTAACGTATAAATCTTGTTATGGTTATATAGTAAATTATGGTAAAGCAAACATTACGGAATTGTTTTATTGCATGGTGGATGTGAGATTAATTTGTTTTTATAAAAACTTTAATATATAAATCTTGTTATGGCAATATAGTAAATTATGATAAAGCAAATATTACGGAATTTTTTTACTGCATGGTGAATGTGGTATTAATTTTTTTTTATAAAAACTTAACATATAAATCGTGTTATGGCGATATAGAAATGTATTTTAAATGTGTGATAGAACATATAATAAAAAATAAAATAAAAAACATTCAATTGTCTAGTAAATGTTATATAGTTTAAGTAAAAAATTAATTTAGGTAAAAGATTTAGTTTACGGTTTTACTTTTTTGATTTAGTTTAAAATATTAATTTCATAAGAAAATTTTAGTTAAAAATTTTCAATAAATTGTAGAAGAAAATTATGGAGTAAAATACATGAAATGGAATTTTTGGAAGGAAAATTTCAGCGAAAAATTTTAGAGGGAAACTTTGGAGGGAAATTTTCATTCTTTAAGCTATATATTATCATTAGGAGAGAGTGAATTTGTATCATTCAACCTATTTTGTTTGAAAGGCATGAATTCTTCTGATAGTGAAGTTTCTCTTTGTGAAGCATCAACATCTTCGTCGCGTAACAACTCTATTGATATTGATGAATATAAAGGAAATTCTTCCACTATGAATAGAGAGACAAATCTTCCACTTAGTCCTAATCCTAAGGACTATGAGAGTAGCACTGATGAAGGGAAGGATGAAGAATTTCAAATAAATAGAGTCACGGTTTCCACTTAGTCCTAATCCTATGGACTATGAGAGTAGTAGTGATGAAGAGCATGATGAAGATTTTCAAATAAATAAAGAGTCGTGGTTTCCACTTAGTCCTAATCCTATGGACTATGAGAGCAGCAGTGATGAAGAGCATGATGAAGAATTTCAAATGAATAGAGAGTCACGGTGTCCACTTAGTCCTAATCCTATGGACTATGAGAGCAACAATGATGAAGAGCATGATGAAGAATTTCAAATGAATAGAGAGTCACAGTGTCCACTTAATCCTAATCCTATGGACTATGAGAGTAGCAGTGATGAAGAGCATGGTGAAAAAATTTCAAATAAATAAAGAGTCATGGTTTCCACTTAGTCCTAATCCTATGGACTATGAGAGCAGCAATGATGAAGAGCATGATGAAGAATTTCAAATGAATAGAGAGTCACAGTTTCCACTTAGTCCTAATCCTATGGACTATGAGAGCAGCAGTGATGAAGGCCAGGATGAAGAATTTCCAATAAATCGAGAGTCACATTTTCCACCTAGTCCTAATCCTAAGGACTATGAGAGAAGTAGTGACAAAGGGCAGGATGAAGCACTTAGTCCTAATCCTAAGGACTATGAGAGTAGTAGTGACGAGGGTAGGATGAAGAATTTCCAGTAAGTAAAGACTCACATTTTCCACGTAGTCCTAATCCTATGGACTATGAGAGCAACACTGACAATGCACATGATGAAGAATATCCAATAAACATCGAGTCAAATTTTCCATTTAGTCCTAATTCTAAGGACTATGAGGGTAGCACTGAAGAAGGGAAAGATGAAGAATATCCTCCAAGTCAGTATTTCAAAAGCACAGATGATCATAGTGAGGATAATATTCCTCATAATGATGATGAAAATGCTTATACAGATGATGATCCAATGATGGAGATGTTGCTAGCAAATATTGTATCGAGGAGTAGGAGTAGACCTTTTCGTATCAATCTAAGATGTTCTAGTTATACAAGGGGTAAAGCAGAATATCTGGTGAGAAGAAGTTCTATCAATGCTCTCATTTCAAGTGAATGTTGTCAAAAAAATTGCTTGAAGCATATGGATTTCAATTTTGCACTGGAGAAAAGGAAGAGATATTTGTCAATGAATAAAAGCATGCAAAATTCATATTTAGTGGGGTGCATGCAATCTACATTGTCAGGTTATGATTATCATATTGGGTCTTTATTTATCTGTAGAAAGGCTTTCAAAATGTTTCATTCAATGGGTAATTTTCGTCTATCAAGAATCCAAGAAAATTTGGAAAAGGATCCCACATTTTATTCAAAAGTACGTCATAAACGACAGTTTGGGCCATTATCAAATATTGTAATGTGATGGATGAAATACTTCTTTTTAAATCATGGAGAGTGTATTCCAAATAGAGATACAATACATATTCCAGATAATTTCTCAAGACGAGAAATCTACAACTTATACAAAGAATATGCAAAAGGTGCTGAAGGACATGGTCGATTTATTACATATCAATATTTTGTGAAGATATGGAAGAAAGAATTCAACAATGTCTATATTCCTAAGAAGACAAGGATGGGGATTTGCAGTACATGTGCTTCTCTTAAATAAAAAAGGGATAAATGTGAAGGGGCAAAAAGAGGTAAGCATTCATAACATTAATTTTTAAAATTGTATAGTCATCAACTATGAAAACGTATTTATTAATGACTTTCTTTTATGTTGTGTAGATTCCATTGTCAAAGTGCTTCAAGAGCATCGTGAACAACAAATAAGTGAAAGGAAAAAGTTGTGCAAGCATCGAAAGGAGTGGTATGATAGTCCAAATAAATATTTGGGTTTGATAATTGATGGTATGGTCCAGAAGAAAACACTTCTACCACATTTTGTCTGCACACTCAAAAATTTACAGGAGGAAAATTGTATTCAGTATCACTTGATCAATTGTATGGTCTTCAATGGGAAAATGTTGCAAAGGGTATACTTCATAGCTCCAAATATTCATAATGATGCAAATCTAACAATAACCATAATTCATGATGTGCTTTCTCATTGGTGTGGTAATCTTCCTGAAGTTTTGTATCTATAATTGGACAACACTTGTTGTGAAAACAAAAATAAAATTGTTTTTGGATATCTAAACATGCTTGTTGAATTGAAAAATTTTTAGAAGATAAAGGTTGGTTTCTTTCTTGTTGGGCACACTCATGACCATATTGATTAGATGTTCAGTTGTTTTTCAGTCACATTGAGGAGGAAGGAAGTTGGGAGCTTGCCATCATTAATTGAATGTATTAAGAAATCATACATGCTAGAGCCTATTTTTGATGTGTTGGAAGAAACTGTTGACATTCAAAGGTTTAACCTAGGATCGCATGGTGAGGAGAAACGCATTGAACAACTTAATGACATTAGCTTCCAACATCAATTTCGTATCAAAAATTTTGATGGGAAAACACTAATATGGGGCAAGAAGTATTCAACTACTATAGAATGGGCGTCGTCATCAGGTTTGGCATTTTTTAAGTTCATTCCATATCATCCAATATTTGCATCAAATATATTGTTATTACAATCAGTTTCTGAAGTTCATAATGCACACACGAATAATAGAGATATAAATTATTCTGATTGCCTGGAAGAAATTAAAAAATGTATTAAATATACATATGAGTACTTTGATATTGTTGATTCAGTTTGGTGGGATTTTTTTTTCAATAATCAAAGTGATATCATTTTAAGAACAACAAATGAAGATATACCTTTGAAAAATCGATTTATTTGGCCACAAAATGTCTCAAATGAACATGAGGAAAGAAACATTGTTAAACAACAACAATCTCAAGGTATTATTAATTATTCACCGGTAGAGGAAAGAGAAATGTATATTGGTTCCAGAAGATCTCATGCACAAAGTGAAGCCATGGAAGACTTTTATAGGGGTTCAGTACAAGATATTAAGGAGGGTTGCAAGACCACAGTGCTAGCAGATGGGGATCCCAATGGTTATCCATTCTAGGTTGCTAAAGTTATAAAGGTCAAATAGAAAATGACGATGCTACAGGTGTTGAAGTACATTGGTATGCCACAAATACACACCCATTCAATGGTGTGTACATGCCAGAGATGGTAGTTGATAAAAAAAATTGGCGAAAAGAGAAAAAGAAAGGGTACAAATATAAATCATCACCACAGAGACCTCTTAAAATTGGAGGATGTTGACATACTTATTTATGACTTCAATTTAACAAAGAGAGGAACTCTTTGCTTCAAGACGATAGAGATTTAGAAGTGGTTGTTACCAGAAGGAACAGTGTTGAGATGGGAGTCTGCTAAAACCAGTTGTAGATCTAGAAGAATTTTGAAACCTAAAAGGGTGGGCATGCATGTGGACTCAGATGGGGCACTAGTTGATGAAAGAGAACAATATGGAACATCTTCATCTACATCCATTCATTCATCTGAAGATGTGAATTTTGATGGTGTGCAAGAAAATATGAGTGATTTTGAATAATTGTCTAGGAAAATTTATATAAATTATGTTTGCATCGTATATTGAAATAAAAATATTGATTTCCATATGGTGTTAAATGAAGTTATGAGTCATTTTTATGTTTTTTGGATTATATGTTTTAATTATGATGATTTTTATTGTTTAGAATATCTAGAATGCAACAATAACTTAGAGATATAATTTATGTTTCATTCAATCTACAAGTATTCACATTTTGATTAATTTAGTCATGTAATTTGTTCATAATGTCATGGTTTAAATGTGTTGAAAACTTAGAGTTTTTTAATTCTATGGTTGAAAATTTTCCAATTTTTTTGTATCTTTAATGTTATGGTTGAAAACAATTAAAATTTTAGCGATCTTTAGTGTCATGTTATTATATGATTAACAACATCGATGAAAACAGATGGAATTTTAATGTTTTTTGAATCCCATTATTTTATTTTTATCGTCATTACTAAAAAATATTGAAATTATACCTAGAAAAGAAAAATGTTATTCTACCAAAAACATTAGTGTGTTTTTTCCTCAAAAACAATTTTTTTTTGCACAAAAAATATTGGATTTACTGCCATTTTTTAAATATGTTGAAAATTAACCCTAAAAAAATCATCGTTCCAGTATACACACTTTTCATTTTTGCACTGTTTTTCATGTCTTTTTGGGGTTTTTTGGCTAGAATTCATGTTTTGAGTTTATGGTTCTTGTTTCAAAATTTACATTGTTTCATATGGAGATCCAACCTAAAGTAGCAAAGGGTGAGTTCATGAAGTGACAATGGAAACCTTCCTAGAAGTTTCCCTTGGATTGTAGCTTGTGGATTAAAGATTTCATAATTATGCAAAATTATGTGCTAACAGGTCGATTAGTAGCATCCCCTTATTATGTTGTTACCCAAGTTTCTCAAGGCAATACCACTCACTTATATGAAATTGGTACCATCAAAACAATTAGTTGTCCATTTATTTACTTCAATTATCATCTTGACATATATTACTACGACGCCATTGTGCATCTAATTGTGGCTATGATTTGTTTGACATGGATCCATTGTGTATCTTTTTTTGTGGCAATGATTATTAATACTATATATGGATCATGGATCCATCATGTTTTTTTTTTGGCCTTTATCACCCTCTTATAGTCCATGCATCCATAGTATACTTGATTTGGAAACCATTTGAGCATGGTTATGTCTGCCATGGGAATAAAATAATCCCATACCTTGTCTTCTATTGTAGGTAATTCCCTCATCCAAAGTTCATCCGACCTCTCAGCATCCTCCCTCACTAGATTATAATGTATTCTGATCATGAGCATCCCTTCATACCTCACACATTAGGAGGCATTTGTTATAGCGTCTTTATCCACCTTATTTAAGCTAAGATGCATCCTATTGGGCTTGCATTCTACACCTTATCTTGGTTGACTAGGACCACCAAAAACAATGTAAAAAATCCTTCACAAACATGTGCTCGTCCTTTCCCTTTAGCAAAGGTGCATGTACTTTCCCTTTCCTTTTAGAAAAGGTGTATGTACTCACCCTATCCCTTTAGAAAAGGTGCATGTACTCGCCCTTTCCCTTTAGCAAAGGCGCAAGTACTTACCCTTTTCCTTCAAGAAGTCGTGGGTGCTTTTAAAAATCACAAAATATATATATATAAACTGTGAAAATTACACCCTTGAGTGAGATTATGAGAAAATTGGTTCCATAACTTTCCTAATTCCCATGAGAAATGGTCTTAACCATCTCAATATGGTATAAATAAGACCTCGAGAAAGGAGAAAACACTCCATTCCCTTGCACACCAAAGTTATCATCTCATCCTAATCAATCAAATCATTTTTCTCCCAAGGTTTTTATGACCAACATCTCCTTGAGCATTCCCTATTATCAGTCAATCCCTTTGCCTATTGTTTGAGAGAGGTATAAGAACACCCATGTCTTCCTCCTCTTGATGTAGAGCAAAGCATTATAGGTCTAAGACACCCTTATCTTCCTCCTCTCCACAGTGCAATGGTGATTAATTGGAGACAATAAGCAGTCACCATGCAATGGTAATAATAGCATTTGATAGCAAGGTCTCAAAGTAGAACTAGAGTTGCATAAATCTCATGTTGTAATCAAGATGTAGAAGACAAGGATTTCAAATTGAACATAAATAAGCTAAAACTTTCCAATGCTTCCAATCATGTAATATTTGACTGGTGGAGAGGAAACAAAGTTTCCCTAGAACCTTCAAACTCAAAACAAGTAAATGATTGTTAAATATTTTATATGTTTTCAAATTAGCAATAGACCTTAATGTTATAAGGTTCTTTAAAACTTTTTGGGAAAAAAAAAAAAAAAAAAAAAAACAAATTGAAAAAAAGTACTTGAAAAGCAAACCCAACCAAACCAAGTACATTATTATGGATGTGTATGGATTTCTTATGAAATATGACTTCGGTGAAAATTCCAAGTTTCCCAAAGACCAAGTAACTTAGAATCTCCCACAAAGTATTCATATGCTAGATCATGTTTCCTCTTAATCATGTAATTCAAAGGAATAAAAATAGTTGTTTTTATAATATCAATCATTTATGAATAGGGGTTACATTGAAGAGAAACACACTCATACACTCATATTGATAGGTTTTTATTATTCCATACCCTTTCAACTCAGTGCATTGCATCCTTATTATGTCATGCCCATTCAACCAACTTTGTTGGATCGTTTGGAGGGAGATTTGAATAATGACTAATGTTATTAGCATAATTATATAATGAAATCATGGTGATTAATTAATGAATTTGTGTAAATTTTTCAAGTCATTTTGGTAACACAAATGTCAAATAAACATGGGATTAATGATTTGTAGATTGTCACTCATGAGACATAAAATAGTCAATCACAAGTGTTATGTTAAGGCACCTTTTTTGTGAAGGGGGCTAGGGGGGGGTGGTGTTAGGGGGGTGGTAAATCATTATTTCTTTCAATTGTTGGAAATACTAAGAGAGGGGTGGGCGGTGAATCAACATTAGGCTTTCAATTGTTCTATTATGCCAGTTAAGATTTTATCACTAATTAAACTGGGACACAATAAATAGAACAAAAAAATTATTTTATTAATGAATGAGGTGAGGACTCTAATCCTCTTATAAAAAATTTAGGATCCAACCTATACAATACAATCTCTAAATACTTCAATGCTCCAACCTTGAATGAGAACTCCAATCCTCTAATATAAATCCAGGCTCCAACTTGATCTCTCTCAAGGCTCCAAACTTGAATGAGGACTCCAATCCTCACAATGAATCCAAGCTCCAACCTGGTCTCTCTCAAGGTTCCAACCTTCAACTTCTTCAAAGACTTCAAACACTCATCCAAATTTTCTCTCAACCTGGTGCAAAATTTTATCATAAAATAATATAAAGTAACCTCATACACTAATCAAGGTTTACTCTAAGCATGTCTTCAAGATAGTTTCATGTCTACTCCAAAATATACAAAAAATGATGCTCTAAAACTGAGGATATGTCTACACTCTACAAGATCAAAGTTTTTGTCATTGTGATTTGTCACAAGACATAGTCATATGTCTGAGTCTACCACAGTCAAGGATTCGGGTCTCCCACAGTCAAGTCTACTAAGATACTACAATCTTCCAAAATTTGCATTTCCACAGTGTAGAAATTTTCAAAAATATGACACATATTCACAGAGATCATCCTGATTATACACTTATAAGCGAAACATGCATAATACATAACCTCCTCTACGTTGATCATCAATTTACAGAAGCAAAAACATTCACAGGCGTACATAGAAGCATCAATCACACATATCAACACAGTATTTTCCCGGGGAAAGCATCTCGCTAAAAACCCCAACTATTTGTATATTATAGTGATTGAATCATGTAACAATACATAGTAAAATACTCCTCACAAGTACTCAGTACTATCTCCACCTGTTACACACAATACAGCTCAGATTTGATCTCCAAATCTCCCCCGCTGCTTTTCCTGCCTCCACAGCTCAATACCTGCTCAAGAATGAATGAGAATGGTTTACCAAACTCGTATTTAACCTCCAAGAATCACTCACACTGGGAAAGACGTGAGCAGAGGCTATAATACTTGGTATTGGCCAATTCATTGGCATACTCAATCCCTTTGATTGTGCAAATCATCATGCACAACTATAGTCACAACTGATAGCAATCTGATCCTCTAACACCTGTCCATGCTGAACTGAACATGCACTGACATGAAACTGAGTTAACTGATGTATTCTATAGTTTCATTATGAGTTAATAATTAGTTTAACAACTCATCATTAGTCTATTTGCAGTTAGACTAATTACAACTAGTTTAACCAAGTCAAACTGAACACAACTTCATTAACTCTACAATCAACTCCACCAAACTCAACTAATTGAGTTCTAACTGAAGTCATGCATGCAACAACTCAACTAACCCACAAAGAAAGCGTACTTCCTTCTAACAGCTGCATGTGCCACTTCTGTAGCTCAAACTGAAGTGCTCCAAGAGAATAAGATCAAGTTTATAGTCCAAATATTATTATGAGACAATAATATTTGACTTTTCTATTTTTGACAGCCAGTCTAAAAATAGACTTTGATCACTCCTGTTGTGATCACTCCTACTGTGATCGCTCCTACTGTGATCACTCCTACTATGATCACTCCTGCTGTGATCACTCCTGCTGTGATCACTCCTGTTGTGATCACTCTGATAGACTTTGCGCCATAAATTGCCTGCGGGCCCACTTAGGGAAGGCGACTCCTTTCCACTAAGCTCCATCATCTTGTTGCATTCTCAACAAGCATTTCTTGTTGCACACTTTTCAACACACAGTTAGCCATGATCCAAGTTTCCACAGTTAGTCAATGTCTGAGTTTCCATAGATTTTCACAGGTTTGCAATAGGCTGAGTTTTAGACCGAATTTTTTGTCACAAGGAGGTTGATGTTGTACCTCAAGTAAAATCCTAATTCTACTCCAAAATATGTCACCAAAAAGGATGAATTCCAATAGAAGACAACTTTCAAAACTGATCAAAATAATCCTCCAAGAAGCCTTAATCAAAACAAAGATATAAAACCAAATATTTCTCCTTCAAACAACTCCTAGGTTCATGAGATATGAACCTCATTGTTCACTTCCTCATGTACAAATCTTCTATCTGCTCGTTAACCAAGTTTATCATTGAATTTGAAGGAAAAGAGACTTGTATTTATACAAGTTTAATCACTAAACCATCACAACTATTGAGGAGAGGGGGGTCGACTTATGTTTATGTAGGTCGACTTGATAGAGATAAAAAATAGGTATTTTCCAACTTGTAAATTCAATTTCTCTTCAACGAGGAGGAGTTAGGAGGCAAGTAAATACTCATTGGAAAGGGCTTAAAGTCCTCTTTAAGCCTATGTGATTTTTATCTTCATTTGAATAGCCTTTGGCATCAATAACAATTAATTTATCTAACAATCTCCCCCTTTATTATTTATGGAAAAAATATCCTCATATGCTACTCCCCCTATCATCGTGTTGCTTCCCCTATCTTGATGTTGTTCCCCTTGTCATTGTGCTACCCCCCCTTTAACATCAATAACCAAGGGATGCTCTATTTGTATGCAAGAGAAATGACCCCATATTTTGATGAAGATATTCAAATGCTTTTTGAGGTAGGGTTTTCTGAAGATATCTACAATATTTTCCATAGTGTTGACATACTCCATTTTGATGTTTTGCTCTATAACCTATTCTCAAAGTTTTAATTTTTCAATGTTATATGTTGTAACAATCACTTATAACAATCTTCTTCCAATAGCAATCAATTATCCAGTATATTTTCAATCACCAAATTATAGTAAGCAATTGCATATAGAACATAAAGTCATGTACACAATAGAAGATAGTCAACAACAATAGAGACATAGAGATTTTGTCAAAGACCAGGGAAAAAACCCACAAGGGGGAAAGCCCTTTCCAAATCCTTCTTCTATTAGATTCTCATCAAAAGTTCAATAGATAGATACATTGTCCAAGTACATCAACAATGAATCAAATCAACCATAAAATATCCAATAAAATATGAGCAAGAAAGTCAAATTTGTTCAAACTTCAAATCTGTAATTTTTGGTCAAAGTCAACAACAGTAAATGGTCAAAGTTCTTCAAAAAATTCGGTCAACCTATCAAAGAATGTGGCCTTCTTTTCTTGGTCAAAATTGGTCAAAACAATCCCAAAGAATAACCCACAAATTTTGGTCAAATTCAAAGTTTGACTTGTAAAAACACTAGCCCAAAAACTGTAGTCAATGTTGGTCAAAGTGATAAAAAAGTTCTCAATCCTTCAAAATAGATCCAAATCCAAGTCAAACAAAGTTAAACTTCCCCAATTCAACGCAATTAAAACCACCCCAAAACAAAATTCAACGATGGTCAACAAAAACACTCTCTCTCCTTCACCCGTGTGAGCTCGAACTCTGTGATTTCAAACTTGTATGAACCAATCAAGAGAATATATAAATGTGTGATGATGCCTCCAAGTTATATCAAGTGATTTCAAGTGATGTCTATTTATATGAGGTCTTGGGGATCGAATTTCCTCCTCTAGGACGACTTGTACATTTTGTGATGATGTGGTTCCACATTAAAAATAATATTTCCCCATGTGCAAATTAAATTTTTCCAAGGCATAGTAGGGTCTCCTTAGAGTGAGGAGGGATTCCCAGAGAAATTTCTCCTTGAGCTACCAAATTTCAACACCCCCTCTCAGTTAGGGAAAAATTATGGCTTCATCATAAGTCTTATCTCGAATGTCTTGTCATCATCATCAGTCTATCATATCATATCTCGTCTCTACTCATCTCTACTCATTTGTTAACACTCTCGATCTAAAGAATAAGAATCATCATAGGGGAGATAAATTTTCCACCCTATATCCAATGACAATAGGTGATATACCACTTACCATGAGAGGTAAGGATCACACACTATCCTATTACCCGTTAATCTTCCCACCTTGATCCTCAAGAATCAAGTGGTAGAACACCTGCATCCCATCACTTGAGCGAGATGCCACTTACAATGAGAGGTAAGGATCACACACACTCAAGTCTTCTCAATTATTGGCTAGATGGGTGGCAATCCCAACAAGCCAATCTTGTGTGCAGGATGCACACTGGGGTATACTCTGTCAAGTCTCGAACTTGATAGTAGGTGGAGATACACTTAACACAAGTGGTAAGGATCACACACACCCTATAGTGATAATAGGTGATATACATACTTACTGCAAGGGGTAACGATCACACACTATCCTATTGTCTAGAGTTCCCTCAACCTCGGGAGATCTTCGTCTCAATTCCTCTCCCTGGGAGCTCAAACATGGGGGAATAACATAGGTTATTGTCCTCGATCAGTCGTGACAATTACCTGAAAGGGTCACATCCACTAGTCCAAGCTACTCTCTGAAGACCAAGAACTTCCCTTTCGCAAAATCCTTGGTAAGAATCGCAGGTGCTTCACTCAATGAACCTCTGACATATCATGTGTGTTTGTGGCATACTAAACAATACCCTTAATTTGAGAACATATTGGAAAATATATCCAAAAATCACATTATTTAACCCCTTACCAATACGAACAATTGGCCAGCTGTAAATCCAAGCTTCATCATGTAGCTATCATGCAGGAATAGCAAGCCCTAAGGGCTTGTTTTAATCCATAAATAACTTCCTTCAACCTGCACACATGAGTCTTCCTATCATGCTCCTCAAATCGCTATGGTTTCTCAACATATACTTCTTCCTTGAGTATGCCATGTAGAAACACACTCTTCACATCCATTTGGTGAAGTGTTCATCCCTAGCTAGCAATTAGAGCAACAATAGACAAATGATAGTGTAGCGGGAAACTGGTGCAAATATGTCATCATAGTCCTCTACCTCTTTCTGGGAGAAACCTCTAGCCACAAACCTCACCTTGTATTTCTCCATACTTCCATCTACACCTTGCTTGATCTTGTACAACCATTTCGAAGTCACAACAAATTTTCCTTTGAGTCTTAGAACCACTTCCCACACATCGTTCTTTTCTTCATGATGGATTCATATTCCTCTGCCATAGCGTCTTTCCATCACTGCTCTTTCACTTCTTCAAATTTGCATGGTTCATCTTGTATCATTTTGCTCACAACTACAACATATCCCTGGTATTGGCATGGATTCTTACTTTCCATGACATGCAGCAGCATGTCTCCCAACATCCTTGAATGTGTCACGAAACCAAAGTGGTATCTTCCTAGCAGGAGGATCACATGGATGGGGATCCAAGGGGTCTAGGTTCCAAAGGATCATCAGCAAGTTCAGTCTCTAGTCCAGGAATAGAAGGGCCTTCTTGTGTATCAATAGCATCATCCTTCCTTTCAACATTGGTAGGGAGAGGAGTGTCCCTTGCTTTCCCAAGGGCATCATATTCATCAAATGTCACATAAACTCTATGTTCATTTGACCAATCACATATATTCTATAAGCTTTAGAATTTTCACAATAGTCAACAAACGAAAATTTCTTTCCTGAAGCTTCCATCTTGTTCCTTTTGTCCTTCGACACATGAAATTATACGAGGCATCCAAATATCCTCAAGTGTCCAACATCGGGCCTCACACCTGTAAAAACTTCATTTGGGGTCTTGTCACCTAAGGCTTGATGAGGAGTCTTGTTTTGAACATAGATCTTAGTGTTGGTTGCTTCTCCCCACAGAAACTTCAATAGCTTTTGATCATGCAACATGGCTCAGGAAACTTCCATAATAGTCCTATTCTTCCTTTCAACTACACCATTTTGCTTGAGGTTGTAAGGTATGATGGTCTCCCTGATTCTTTCTTTCTTACAAAATTTAATGAACTAATTTGAAATTAATTCTCCTCCATTATCAAACCATAAGACTTTGATTATCTTCCCAATTTGATTCACAATCAAGGCCTTGAATTCCTTGAACATGTTGAATGCTTGGTCCTTGTGCTTAAAGAAGAAAATCCATGATTTGCGAGAGAAGTCATCCTAAAAGATTATGTAGTACAATTAGCCACCAAGAGATGTCATTGGCATGTGTCCACATAGATCAGAATGTATTAATTGAAGTATTCCATTTGTCCTTATCCTACTTGAAGGGAATGGTTTGTTTGTCTTCTTCCCACTTGCATATCCGAGACAAACTCCATCATGATTTGGTTGAACCTCGAGCATTCCAGAAACCATCTTCCTCACTTTAGGTAAGGCATCATAATGAATGTGAGCGAATATTTTGTGCCATATCTCACATTGATGATTACTATCATGAACCAATGCTCATATCAGTCTTCCATTGACTTTATAAAGGCCTTCAATTCTTGATCCCAGTGTGAAGGCATCCCTCATGCTAGATTCCATTGGCTAGGTGAGGACATTTCCATTTATAAAATCAACTTTATTCCTTTGTCCTCCAATACAGATATAGATACAGGATTCTCTTTAATCCTGTCACATATAGAACATCTTGTAGATGTACCATTTAACCAAAATCCAAATGAAATGAAACAGAACCAAACCCCTTCATAAGATAATTAGAGTTGTCCCCAAGAATGATCTTCAAATTTCTCTCCCTCTCAACCAAGTTTGAAATGACTTAATGATAACCAAGAAGTGTCTAAAGGCCCCACTATCCTCTAACCAACTATCAAACGAATCCGTAGGAGAGGACCTAGAAAGAGAAAAAACAAGAAAGTATTCAAATTGAGTAGAAATTGCATTATTCCCATACCTTGAGTTTCTTGATCTCTTTTGAGGGCGGCAACCTTATTCTTGATTAGTAGGAGCTTCTCTTATTCTTCTATCATTGAACTTGTTGTTGTTGTAGCCACAAATGTTGTTGTAGTTGGACCTAGGAGCACTTTTCTTTTCTAGACAGTCTCGGGCATAGTGACCATGCTTGTGGAAATTGAAGCATTCAACTCTTTTCAATATTATATTGAAGTCCTTGAATTCTTGATTGTTGTTCTTGAATCCTTGATTTCTTGATTTTGATTGTCCTCTTTTTTCTTTCTTCCTCTTTTCTTGAGCAAAAAATGCAGAGGGTTCTCCTTCTTCATGCTTTTGAGTATTTAATCTAGAAATCGTCCCAAACTCTTCTTGAGTGCACTTGCCAACAAGCTCATCAAATGAAGGAAACATGTCATTGTTGCTAATAGTTGTAATAAATGTATCCCAAATTGTAGGAAGACCTTCAATAGCAATAAGTACCAGCTCTTTATCAGATTTAACTTCACTAGCAAGCAATGGTTGATCCTTGAGTTGGGATATCCTCATGGATTATGATTGCATAGTCTCTCCCTTGTTCATCTTAATGTCCTTGAATTGATTCTTTAAAGAAATAATATGGCTCAAGTTGTTGACTTTGTACATCACAACTAGCCTATCACACATTTCATTTGACTTCTTCAACATGAAATATAAGTAATCAAATGGTCTCTCAATGAATCAATAATAATTTTCTTAGCTTTGATATCACCATTCTTGTACTTGGCTTTGATAGAAACAGAAGCATTTTCCAGAGGTTCATGTACCTTGCCTTCAACATATTCCAGGACATTGTTCTCATCCAAAGTCACATCCAAACAAGTTCTCCAAACAGCATAGTTAGATGAGTCATTTAGCTTCTCCTCAATCTTGAAGTATGAGGTAGTCATCTTGTCCAAGTAAAGTGTTCTTCAGCATATACAATTCCTTCAAGGGGTGATTTCTCTTGTCTCCTTGGGATTATCTTCGCCTCATCTCTAATACCATGTTTATTTTTCAATGTTCTATGTTGTAAGAATCACTTATAACAATCATTCTTCCAATAGAAATCAATTATCAAGTATATTTTCACTCACCCAATGACAGCAAGCAATTGTAGATAGAACATAAAACCATATGCACAATAGAAGACAACCAAGAACAATAGAGACACAGAGATTTAGTCAAAGACCATGGGAAACCCCACAAGGGGGGAAACCATTTCCAAATTATTCTTCTATTAAATTGTCATTAAATGTTCATTAGAGAGATACATTGTCAAAGTACATCAACAGTGAGTCAAATGTCAAACCCTTGAACAACCAAATCAACCATCCAATATTCAATCAAATATGAGCAAGAAAGTCAAATCTGGTCAAACTTCAAATCTACAATTTCTGTTCAAAGTAAACAGTAGTCAATGCAACCCTAACTAGTCAACAATCAATGGTCAAAGTGCTCCAAAAAGTTCGGTCAACCTGCCAAAGAATGTGGCCTTCCTTGTTTGGTCAAAACTAGTCAAAATAATCTCAAATATTTACCCACAAATTTTTTTCAAAACCAGTCAAAATAATCCCAAATATTTGCCCACAAATTTTGGTCAAAGTCAAGTTTGACCTATAAAAACCTTAGCCCAAAAACTATAGTCAACATTGGTCAAAGCACACATAAAATCTCAGTGAAAGTTTCAGTTAACTCAACCCTCCAAAATAGATCCAAATCAAATTCAAATGATGTCTAACTTCCCTAATTCAACGCAAGTCAAACCATCCCAAAACAAAAGTCAACACCAGTCAATAGAAAACACTCTCTCCTTCGCACGTGTGAGATCATACCCTACAATTTCATACTTGTACAAACTAATAAAGAGAAGATATGAATGTGTGATGATGCCTCCAAGTGATGACAAGTGATGTCTATTTATATGAGCCCTTGCGGGTTGAATTTTCTCCTCCATGTCGACTTGTACTTTTTGCGATGATGTGGTTCCACATTTAAAAATAATATCTCCCATGTGCAAATTAAATTCTTCCAAGGACTAGTAGGGGATCCTTAGAGTGAGGAGGGATTCCCAAAGGAGGGAATTTTTCCCTGAGCTGTCAAATTTCATCACAAAGAAAGTGATATTTGATTGTAATATGTTTTGCTTTTGAATGCATGGCTAGATGTGTTGAGAGCAGATTGCACTAGTGTTGTCACAGTAGATGGTGATAGGTTGATTTGTTTCTATTTGAATTCCTTCAATGCTTCCTTTATCCATAGGATTTGTGTACAACAATTTGTTGTTGCTATATACTCAACTTCAGTTGTGAAGAGAGATTTAAATGATTGTTTCTTGCTTAGCTAAGATACAACATGGTCTCCTAAGAAGAATTCATTTATGTCGGTGCTCTTCCTGTCATCAATGCTTCCTACCCAATCTGCATCGGTATATGTTGTCAAGGTAAGATGTGTGCTCTTAGGGTACCATAGTAAAAATCAAGAGTGCCTTTCAGATATTTGAGTATCCTTTTTAAAGCTAGCATGTGATAGTCTTTAGGTGCTGATTGGAATCTTGTTACCATGCCTACTTCCTACATGATGTCTAGCCGCGAAGCTATCAAATATAAGAGACCTCTAATTATTGATCTATAAAGAGTTGCATCCACCAAAGGAGATTTTTCATCCTTAGATTGCAACCTGTAGTCATCGGTGTGCTCACAATAGTACATTCTTCCATCTCAAACCGCTTAAGCATATCCCTAGATATTTTTCTTGTGATATGAACATTCCAACATTGGTGTGAGTTACTTAAGTCCAAGAAAGTAAGACATCTCTGCAATAATCGACATTTCAAATTGTTTTGATATCTCTTGAGAAAATTGTGACTCATCTCATCATTTTTGTTGTCAAATATTAAATCATCCACATATACCAAAGTGATTAGAAGATTGTCTTTGTCCATCTTGATGTAAAGATTGCTTCCTGCAACTCCTCTCTTGAATCCCTGTTGTTGAAGATATTGATCCAGTCTAACATACCAAGCTCTTGGAGCTTGTTTTAATCCATATAAGGCCTTCTTTAATTTGCATACAAAGTTTTTATTTTCAGAGAAGTCAAACCCTTTTGATTATTCCATGTATACTTATTCTTTCAGATCTCCATTTAGAAAGGCTGACTTCACATCCATCTAATAGAATTTGAATATTTTTGAACAAGCAAATGCTAAAAACATCCTTATGGCCTCTAATTTCGAAACAAGAGCGGAAGTTTCTTCAAAGTCAATTCCTTCAATTTGAATGTATCCCTTGCACACCAATCTTGCCTTGTTTCTGATGACTTTTCCATCTTCATTCATTTTGTTCTTATTCACCCACTTGATTCCTATGACATTATTATCCTTTGGATGAGGTATTAGTTCCCATGTTCCATTTTTTCAATTCGGTTCATCTCTTCTTTGATTTCCTTTATCCAGTGAGGATCCTTGCTTGAGTGAAATTCTTGAGTTTTATTGTGGATAGTAAGGTAATATCATTCCTTTTTGGTGTATTTTTCATCTTTCTTCGAGTTTGTGCTCCACCATCCAAATGTCCAATGATTTGGTCTACTGGATGATGTTTTTGTATAAACTTTAATTTTGATGGAGTTTGAGATGATTCCTCATTTTGATTTTCCAGATCCTTTTCTTCTTTTGCAACACCTTCCTCTAGATCTACAAGGATAGAGTCTTCATCATTAGTTTGAACAACTTCTTTTTCTGGAAGAGCCTCGTCAATCTTTACATTAATGCTTTCAACTATCTTCCACAAACAATTGTTGTAGCAATTATAGGCCTTGCTTCTTAATGAGTAACCGAGGTAAATTCCTTCGTCAACACGTGAATCAAATTTTCCTAGTGAATCATCATTAATCTTAATAAAGCATTTTCTTCCAAATATTTTGAAGTCTTTTATGGAGGCAAGCCTTCCTTTCCATAGTTCATATGGAGTAGTGATATTTTCATGATAAAGATTGGTGCCCCAACTGCCGCCCTCTAGAAATTAGCTTGTAAGTGCCTAACAACATTGTTCTTGTAGTCTCTTGTACAAATCTATTATTTCTTTCTACTACATTTTGTTGTGGAGTCCTTATGACATCCCCACCCATGGTTCTCTCATAAACTTCATTGTAAATATGTTTCGCAATGTGTGAAATCAAGAAAAGGGGACTGAGTCAAAGGGACACAAATTCCAGCATTGGGGAGGAGTATTGCTTTCTGGGGATGTGTGGTTTCTTGTATAGAGAAAGAAACTTGAATTGCAAGACAACCATTAAAGGCTGGTTAGTGCATGAATTCAAGGGGTTGGATTTTATTTTAAATGGGTTGAAAAAGAAAGTATGTAGGCCCATGTTGCTTGATAAACAACAACAATAAAATAGGACAGGAAGTTCGACAGAGGGACTATGCATTTCACTCCAGCAAGGACGCAACAACAAATGCAAAACAAGGAAAAGACAATAGTAGGATTAATTTTTGAGAGGGAAAGAGGCAAACAGAGAAGGTATAGGAAATTGAGGCATCCAATGAGAGAAAATCAGAAGACAACTCTGAAGAGAAGAGAAGAGAAGGGAATTAGTTCTCTAGTTCCCTGGAGGTTGTGGGTTGAGCTGCTAGTTTCTGGAGCCCTGTAACAGCTTGGGGTCCCTAGAGGATGTGGGTTGATATAGGATCCCTAGAGCCCTGTAACATCTTGGGTCCCTAGAGGCTATGGGTTGGGATAAAGGTCTTTGAAGCCCTGTAACAGCTTGGGTCCCTAGAGGCTGTGGGTTTGGATGGAATCTATGGAGCCCTATAATAGCTTGGGTCCCCTGGAGGTTGTGGGTTGAGATAATAGACTTTGGAGCCTTGTAACAGCTTAGGAAGAGGCTATCCTGAAGCAACATCAAAGAAAGACCTGCTTGAAGACCCGCAGTTGCTACATTACAGTTACAATGGATTCTGGGATCCCTAGGTGGGGGTGAATCATTATATGTGCACTAGGGGGTGAGATAGAGCACCTATGGACTCCCTATGTTGACAAAAGAAGAGGCAGTCAACTAGTGGGATTAAGGAAGGATGTCCTCTAGAGTCCCTGTTTTAGTTGGCAATTGGTATTCAAGTCACTTAAGCAATCATCCCCCTCAGACTCTGGAATCTGGATCGGAGGTAACAGATGCAAGTGTGGCTGCAGTTGTCTATAGTTGGGTGGAGAGTATTTATCCTAGAGTCAATTGCCTTGCAAGTTCGAAAATAAGTATATTCTTGTACTTGTTTATCTATTAATGAACCATTTTGCATTCCTCATTGTGTTAGTTCTAGATTCTAGAATTGTATTTGTGTTGTTAATGTATGAATATGTGGATGCATTTTTATGCAGACACAATATCGATGGACATGTTGAATTTATGTGTGTGTGTTGTTTCGCTGGAATGAATGATACTATAAATAATCTAAGTGAGTATGAGCTTCTAAACTAGAAATAAGATGTTGTGTGAATGACTTGCTGGTGTTGAACATGAAATAGCAAGCGTGCAAAATGTGTAATAAACTATATGATAATAAGGACTAAGTTATGACACTGAATTTAACCTTAATCTGAATGACCTACACATGTCATGAAACTACAACGGAGAAAATGGTGGTAGGTCCAGAAAGAAGCACTGACAAGGAATTGAATACATTGTGCCAGGAGATGTGCCTTTGAGCACTCCGAGGGGAGGAACCAACACACGGGTGCATTATTCTAGCAAACCATCTAGTTATGCTGCCTGACAGCACAATCACCATTACCATCATCATCATTCACAAAGCAAAGGAAAGGATCACATGCCTGAAGAATTTAAGAAAGCCAAACCACCCACATTTGATGGGGTTATGGAGAAAGTATAGAATGCAGAAGCTTGGTTGCTAGCAATGAAGAAATTTTTCAGAATACATGACTATTTTGAGAATATGAAAGCTAGAGTTTCCACCTACAACTTAAATGGAAAAGTTGACATGTGTTGGGAGGACATGAAGAATGTTAGATCCATTGTTGAGAAAGAATTGACGTGGGATGACTTTGAGAAACTCTTCATAGAGAAATACTTGTTTGAACGTTATTATGATGGTAAGGCAAAAGTGTTCTATGAACTCAGAATGGGTCAGTTAATTAGGTGTGTACCATATATCAAGGATGAAAAAGCCAAAATTCAGCGATTCGTCAGTGGGTTTCCAATGGCATTCAAGGATAAAATTGAGTTGTTGGAACCCCAAACTCTGAAAGATGTTATCAAGAAGCTAACATATTTCTATGACCAAGCAAAACACAGGTAAGATATTGAAAGTAATTGGTAGGCTAAAAGAAACATTGTACATAAGAATAATTGGCCCAAGAAAAGCTCAAAAAGGAAAGACGGTAACCACCTTGCTCATACAAGACAGTTTCAATATAAAGCCAATGTTGTTGTTAAGAAAAATGTGCAGCAACCAGCGTCATCACAGCCCAAGTCTAGAGGCCGAGATCTCCTCAAATGCTAAAATTGTGGAGGGAACCACATAAGAAGGGACCATCCACATCAGTAGGATGTCGAGCCAAAGATTTACAGTGTCCAGGAGGCGAGCACGATGGGTGAGGTAGCTCGGAGCATGCCAAGAATTTATGTAGAAGTGGAAAACTTCCAAGCAGATCCAAAGGCATCCATCATTAAGATGGAAGGTGTTAGCGCTTGGAATTTCACCTCAGGCTGAGAAAGGTAAACTCCAAGGCAACATCAAACCACTTAGCCTCGTAGCTAGCCCTACGGGGCAGGAGAGGGCTCTCTCCGGTTTATCTCGGTAAAGATCTTCAACGGGCGAGATAACCAATAAGGAAACACTGATTTTAGGCTAGTAAACTGATAAAAAAGGTTTGAATTGGAAGTTTTAAGATTTTGGTGGAAAGTTGGGGAAAGGCAATTTTGGGTGCAGGGATTGGACACAGTTTTTGCAGGGGGTTCTTTGGGGCAAGGTAGGAGACAGTATTGATGCCTTTGATAGAGGTGGATGAATGAGAATGACCAGTGAGGAGTTAAGGAGAGCAAGAAATAACCTTGAATTCCCCTTAAACAGTTGAAAACATTGATATTAAGCAAACTTAAAAGCAGAGCATGACAGTCATGAATTCTACTTTAACACTTCATTTGCCTAATTTGCAGAAGGAAAAGTAAGGAAATGATTCACATAACACACTTACAAGTACAAAGAGAAACACACCATCAATACATGTGACCACAAGAATCCAAAAAAGGACTGCAAAACCCTGGTCTTCCTTTGCCAAAAATTGCAGAGATACAATGAGTAATACAATAGAGTTTATCCCTCAAGAGTCCAACCCTCCAACCTCTGAAAATGACTAAGAAAATACATAATATAGGCAATCTAACATCTTTCCTTTCCTCTAGGGGTCGAGCTCATCCTTCTAGGAGCTGTTTCAACCAATTCTAAACTGAGCACTAAAATCTAGGCAGTCAAAACAACTTGCCTCTATAAGCTAGGAAACCAATTCATTCATTAAATTTTTGCTATTTTATGAATGAATCTTCTAGAAGAGATAAATAAGTGTCAAAACATCATAAAATTACATCATTTACAACAAGGAGGATGAAAATCAACTCCAAAAAGTCAAATCCAGTCAAAACTGCGTTTTGCTGAGCTGTAGGTTGAATTCCTGTGCAAACTGCCTGATGGGTCGCGCGCAATTCCTGGATGGGTCGCGCGCCTTTGGAGGCACGTTTGAGGCACTTCCAGGTGTCCAAATGAGGCAAAAGTGGGCTTGTTGGAAAGGTATGGATGTCTACTTTCCAACCCAAGTGGAATTTCTGAATTTGGTTGTCATTTGCCCCTCCAAAATTGCAATCTCCCAAGACTGCTTCCTGTGTGTCAAAAATGTGGCAGAAAGTCATTTTTTGCTTGTTTTTTGACTTTCTGGAGGCCCAAAACTTGGTGAAATTTCTTGGTAATGGCTGATCAAGTGTAAATTTTCATGAAAAATCCAGAAATGCTGATTTTTCCCAAAATGGAGTTGCCCAACGAAAGGGTCGCGCGCGGCGCGCAACCCATTGGTGGAGAAAACCTGTGTTTGGCACAAAAAATTCACAATTGACAAAATTTTCTCCAAATTTCTTGAAATTTGGGCTGGGAGTTCCCAACCAAGTACCATGCTCAGTCAAAGAGGCTTTGGCCAAAATTTGGAATGGATCAGGCCTTTTCCGTCGTTTTAGTGCCTTTGCCAACCTCCTTGGATCTGGCGATTGTAATTTTGACATTTCTATAAAACCAAGACACCTGTACAAAAAGTGAAGGAGGTTTTTCTTCTTTGGCATGTTTTGGACAAAAAAATCTCTCAGTTTTCCCAAATTCATCTTTGATTTCTCTGAAACATCTTTTGAGTGAAACTTATCCCGATGTGTCGAACAAGGGATTTTGTCGAAATGAAGCGAAATGAAGGGGATAAGGGGCTTCTAAATTCTTGGGGAACTTTTTGGGAGTGGCGAGGGATGTTAGGAAGCAGGGGAAAGTGGAATCTCAGAGATTGAGCGAGGGGAAGGGGTCCAAAAGGGCAAAACACAGGCCAAACCTAGAAAATTGCCAGGTTGTAGCTAGAAACTAGGGTTTGTGCAAAAATGAGGAATTTGGCGGATCTAAGGGATGGGAAGTGTTTGATAAGGTACTTTAAGGATAGGGGAAGGTGTATGAACATCAGGATACAAGTTTTTCCGATGATTTGACTGCCCAAGAGAAATTGCCTTCAAAACCCTAGGAGAGGGAAATGACCTTACCTAGGCGCAACTGAAGCATGAACAAGGTGTAAAATGACTCATTAGACACTGAGATGATAATGAAAACCCTATGAATGATGATAGACTCAGCTGAATAGTGACATAGACTGACATTTGGACAACTTTAGAAGGAGTGAAAGCAAACCCTAGACCTAATGCCTAGTGACCAAATTTTGCTTGAAAACTCTTTGAAATGACAAAATTTGACCTTGACACTCTGAGACCACTTTGTAAGAGCATATTTGATCACTGGAGGAAGGCTGAAAAGACTGACACTAACAGAAGGTAAGCTACAAGAGAAAATTATTTATATTTTAACTGATCCATATTCTAATTATAGCTATGTTAGCCCAAATCTTGTTGAGAAATGTGGTTTGGGAAAGGAATTGCATAAAGAACCTTGGTTGGTTCAGTTGGAAAATGGGACAAAGAGAAGAATCATCCATTGGGTAAGGTCATGTGTATTCAAGCTCAATGACATGCCCACAATAGCCCATTTGAATGTATTTCCATTGGGTGTGTATGGAATATTATTGGGCATGGACTAGTTATATTTACATCAGACCAAGGTAGATTGTTATGAAAAAGAAATTGAATGCTTGGATGAGCAAGGAGAAAAAAGAGTGTTGCAGGGCAGGAAAAATCCCATTTCAGTAAGGTTGATCACTACTATACAAGCCAAAAGAAGCAACATAAAGGGATGCACGTTATTTGTAGTGCAAGTTTCTAAAGATGAGAAAGCTTCCAGAGAAATAGAAGATGAGGAAGTTTAATTGCTACAAAAGTAGTACCATGTTTTGCAACAGTATGCATATGTCTTTCCAGTGGAGTTTCTTGGATTACCTCCTCACAGAGAGATATATTTCTCTATTAAGTTGGTACCTGGAGTAGCACCAACATCTAAGGCTCCATATAGGATGAGCACCCCAAAGTTGGTTGATCTGAAATTGCAGCTGAAGGAAATGCTTGACAAAGGCTACATAAGGCGAAGTGTGTCCCCATGGGGAGCACTGATATTGTTTGTAAAGAAGAAAGATGGAACCCTTAGATTATGCATTGATTACATGCAATTGATAACATGACCAACAAGAATAGGTACCCATTACCAAGGATTGATGATCTCTTTGATCAATTGAGGGGAGCAACAGTTTTCTCCAAGATTGACTTGAGGTCAGGCTACCATCAAGTAAGAATCAAGGAAGAAGACATTCATAAAACTTATTTCAAAATGAGATATGGGCACTATGAGTTCGTAGTGGTACCCTTTCGGCCTACCAATTTCCCTACCACATTCATGTGCTTAATGAAAAGTGTGTTACATCCTTATTTGGACAAGTTTGTCATCGTGTTTGTTGATGACATATTGGTGTATTCAAGGACAAAAGAAGAGCATGAGAAACATTTGGTTGCAATGTTACCACTGTTGAGGGAGCACAAGCTCTATGCAAATCTTGGCAAGTGTGACTTCTTCCAGTCACAAATACATTTCTTAGGGAATATCATTTCCAAGGAAGGAATCTCAGGTGATCCTATAAAGATCAAATCCATAATGGAGTGGCCAACTCCAAAGAATGTAGATGAAATTAGATCATTCATGGGACTGGCAAGATACTACAAGATATTTATTCGGAATTTCTCCAAGATAGGTCATCCCATTACAACCTTGCAGAGAAAAGGAAAAAGATTTGATTAGAATGCACAATGTTCAAAAATCTTTGAGTAGTTAAAACAATTTCTCACTAATGCACCAGTTTTGAGAATTGAATATCCCAACAAGGATTTTGTGGTATGTACAAATTCCTGCAAAGAGGAACTCGGTGGAGTCTTAATGCAAGAAGGGAAAGTCGTATGATGCATCCAGAAATTTGAATGAGCATGAGGTGAATTATGTGACACATGATTTAAAGTTGGTTTCCATAATTCATGCCTTGAAAATGTGGAGGCATTATCCCCTTGAAAGGAAATTTACATTCATGACAGACCATAGTGAGCTCAAATATTTGTTTGGACAACCGAAGTTGAATGTTAGGCAAACAAGATGGTTGGCCACACTTAGAGAATTCGACTTTGAAATTAATTACATAAAAGGTAAAGAAAACAAGGTTATTGATGCTTTGAGCACAAGAATTCAAGTAAATCACTTGGCAGTTGTAAGTTCTTATACGACAGATCTGATAGAAAGGGTCAAAAGTGTTGGACTGCAAGATGAAAATTATCAATAAGTGAAAGAAAAATTGCTACAAAATGGTGAGGATGAAGAATATCACCTTGTTGAGTACGGCCTATGTTGAGGCAAATTGTCAACCCAGGGGTTTTGTAAAAAATTGCGAAGCGTGCATGCATTGTATATGCTAGAAATTAACTTTCAATTTAGATCAATCTAACTACAAAACCAAATAATGACAAATCAAATTCACCTATTCTAATTCAACAATCAACTCAAAATAAATTATAGTAAAATTATAGTATAGCGCGCGGAATTGAAATCTTAATCTTTCAATCTTGTAGGAATTGAAAAGCACACCACTCTTTCAGAAATAAAAGCAAAAACAATCATTCTTAACCTCTCACACAGGAAAAGATATGAAAACAAATAAAAACAAATGCTTTTAACTTCTAGGTAAAAAGCAAATAAAAACAATTAGTCTTAACCTCTCACACAGGGAAAGATATGAAAGCAAATAAAAACAATTGCTCTTAACTTCGAGGTAGAAAGCAAGTAAAAACAATCACTCTTAACCTCTCACACAGGAAAAGATACGAAAGCAAATAAAAACAAATGCTCTTAATCTATGAAAGCAATAAATCCTAATCTATGAAAAACAATAAATCTCGCACATTGTAGGTGGCCAATCCAAAATCATGAGAGATGGCAAGTTGAGAGGCTCCCAATGCAAGCATTACCATTCAAGGTGAAAATCACTCATGAACATGGTGCTAAATCTAAACTCCATTCATAAGTAATCTTATCTTTCCACCTGAGTGTCTCCAACTTTACACATGCCTTTGAAAGGAGAAGGCTCTCCTATTTATACAAAAATATAAGAAGCTACATCATTAATGGAGGTCCATTATTCTCTCCCTGGATCCATAGAAAATCTCATAGATTTACAACTAAAATAGGTAATGATGAGACACATATCCTTTTTGACCTTTATCCAAAGCTTCTTCCATACCTTGAAGGGAATTCGAATTTGAGCGTTGGAGGCCACATAAGGGTGCCTTGGAAGCTTCCAAATGACTTACACATGTCATGAAACTCAAGCCACTTTTAAGTATTAGCAAGTATATGTCATTTTTCTAAGTTCTAACCATTTAATTCACTTATAATACTATAAATCATTAACTTTTGGAAAACACGAAGGTAACCCATATAATTATGAAAATGGAGGCTAATGAAAGGTTATATGGTCATGGAGTTGCGACATGTGAGTGAAATGGTGGCGATAAATGTGAAAGTGGATGATATTTTGAAGACATTTTGGAGACTCTACATACCCCCCAAGTGATGTTATTGCATGTCCTCATACAATCTGCTGCATTGCTTAATCATGATTTGCTTTTGAATGAGCTTGGCTTATATCAATTGTCCTTAAACTTTGCATTTGACAATTTCATTTCTTTTTGCAAAGTATTCCCTATCATGCATTGAATTGCAACATGTTTGGTTGGTTCTTGTGTGACAACCAAATCTTAATTAGGATTAGTTCTTGTGTTTCAATACCTTAGTTCTTGTGTTTTGTTGCTGCAAGATTCATTGAACATATTTAAGAATTCATCTTTAAATCAGCCATATAGTATGCTCATCATTTAAGCATTTATTTGCAAATCACATAACTTTTGAACCATAATGCAATCATAATGATTAGGACAAGTATGTTAGGATGAAATGAAGTGAAATGGAATGAAGTGATATGGATGTCCCTTCCCCCCCAACTAAAGTTGTTTACAGTTTTTTTTTTCAAATGATAAAGGAAATACGGTGAAGTATTTTCCAAAAATTATAATTTCAGTATTCAAGGAATTCTATGATTAAAAGCTAGAAAAGAACATACCTTTACTTACCTAAGAAGTGGACAAACTGTGCATATGTAAAGAAGGTGTAATTGTTGCTGGATCGTGGTTTAGAATGTATAATTTCATCTGCTTCTTGGTTGCATAAATGGTGGATGACGTGGTGAAAATGGATTCTTTGTTTCTACTGCTAAATCTGTTGTATCTGCTGCAAAATTCTGAAATGATATAGTCTTCACTTGCTTCTAAACCCAATGGTACAATTCTAGTCATGTGAATGAATGTGTTGTTGTCGAGCATGAAGAGAAATCATTGGATTACCAACCATTAATGAATGTCGTTAACCAATGCGAAGCAAACTCGCCATTAATGTCAACGAGTGCCAAGGTACCTAAGTACATCTTGCAAAGTGTGAATAGATGAGCTAATGTCGATCCACTTGCAAGATTCAACGATCAGGAGACATTTATGTATTCCCATGATTGTCGGCGAGAGAACTTGTCATTGATACATACAAGCCTCAAGGTACTAATAAAGACTCTAGCCCTGAAGCTAGATAATGTGCTGATGTCGATAGGCCAAGACTTGTTAGAAGGGAGGCATTATGAATCCCCCATCATCTAACACGAGTATGGAATAATGATTTTGGAAGGACTATGGATGGAAAATTTTGCAGTGGATCAAGGTTTATTTAATGGAAAGGAAAATGACAAGAGGGTAAACAAGCAAACGGAAATCAAAAGGACAAATCAGCATGTAAGTGAGCTGAATGTCTCTATGAATGGAAATTAAGAAAAATGTGAATGGAAAACGTGAATGGAAAATGTAAATGGAAAATGTGGAGGAAACATGCGACTCTTTGCAAGGAAAATGGTGATGACGTGCTTAGAAAAAATTCTTAGATAGCTTGTGAGTTTGGACAGGAAAAATGATGGCATTTATGAATGATAGAAATGGTTTTAATTTGCTCATGTTTCTTGAAATTGGTCGTAGAAAACCAATCATGCATAATTGGCTTCCTTCAATTCTCTGATTGCCCTAGAACCTGAAAATAAACATGGCACTAACATTGCAACAAACGTAAGTGTGTTCAAAGAGAAGTGATCAATTTCTCTAGGTACATACGAAAAATTTGCATAATTGACAGGTTCATGACGTGTTTTCATTTCAAATGGTTAGTCCAATTTCACAATTGCGATAATAAATTTGATTTCTAAAATAATGATGATATGCACAAGTAAACAATTTCCTCCATTTATGTTTGAATCATAGCATTTCATAAAGATAAATAAATAATTTTTGTGAATGCTTAATGATTCCTGCAAAAGAATCTTCGATCAAAAATTCATCAATCGATTTTACAGATAAAGTGCCTTCTTAGTTCTTCTTCTTTCCTGCATCATGCTTGAAAACATAATCATTAGACAAAACCAATAAATTTTGATCATGATTTTCTGATTTAAATGCATTGTTGACAAGTAGATTATTGAGTTAAATACATAGTTGAAGAATTGTTTTTCAACTGCAGAATTGTGCAGTTTCTGTAGCTAAAATCCTGAATAGCCAGTTAAGTACACACAACAATGCATTTTTGTTATGAAAAAATAACTAGTCCAATCTTCAAATTGATCAATACTTCTTCCAGAAAAATTAGTAAATAGAACAAAAAAAAATTTAGTGCTTGCTTCGATAGGTGTGTTTGAGTGGACCATCACAACAACTTTTTCTCAACTTGCTCCAGTCACTAAATAAATTTCAAATCAATTTTTTTATGACAAATTTCCATGGCAATTTTCTTAAAAAAATAATAAAACACACAATCTAAAAATTAATGAAATATTTACAAAACTAAAAAAGTAAAATAGATGTACACAAAAGAAAAACATATATACAAACTAAAATATGCGTACAAACAAATATAACAAAACCTATAAATGTACAAATGTTATTAAAAAAAAACACTTCATTAAAAAATATATAAAAATGGATAAAAACAAATACTATACAAAACATATATATACACTTTTAAAAAATAACAAAAAGTATACCTATAAAACATTAAAACAACATTCCACTAACATCAAAATATACACATACGAAAAAAATTAATACGAAATTTGCCATGGTTGAAAAAGAAAATTCAAAGCATTGCAAGTGAATATCTAAACTGATATGAACTGATATGTGGTTTTGACTCGGTAGCAGCATTGATAGGTGGTTTTGACTCGATAGCAGCAGCATATTCTAGAGCCAAGTGCTGACACTACACATAAAATCCGTAACCATTTTCTTTGCTTAAGTTGTCCTCCTTTCAACACCAAGATGTCTTTCTCGTGGACTCAATCAAACTAGATTTGTTTCAACGATTTGTAGGATCTCAAGGCAGTAAGTAAAAATTATTTTTCCACATAACCTGGAAAATAAGGCTATAAAGAACCTGGAATATATCCCAATTGATTACGAATTTTAGAAAATCGCTCATGGTTAATGTAAATAACCTTGTTCTAAAAAAAACCCACGTTTTATTTTTCTGAGATTCATTTTCATTTGTCCAGAAATAATGTTTTAAAAATAACGTTTTTAAGTTGTTACGCATTTCCTCTGCAAGCATTGCACTCGGGCTTTCTGGGTTCGATTTGTTGTGTGGTGGCTCTCGAGACTGTTAGGACCTCATATTGTTTCTTTTTGACCATACATTTTTCTATGATGTCACCCTTTTTCAACTTATATTGAAAGTCCTTGTTATTGTTTTAATCCAAGTATCCCAAAGGTACACAATATTTCTTCTCATCACTATACGTTTAACTATTTTACATATAATTACGCTATCTTCATTATTAACATTGAATTGATAATTGCTGAACGGTTAAAGAACAATGTGCAGTCCACGTTGCTGAAACTGCCTGGAGATTGCAAGATTACTTCCACAGTTGCTGAAACAGTAGGAATGACGCGCAAATCTCATGGCTGAACAGTTGTGATTTGCAGTCTAGATTTGACAGCAACAAAAGAAGATCACCGAAGGAGTTGCTACACTAGATGTAACAATCATGATCTAAAGACAACATTTTTGTAACAACATTTTGTTAAAGGGAAAACTGACTTCCCTATTTTTGTATAAAGGGTTAAAAAAGGACTTACAATGTAATCTATTGTAATAGATGTCTCCTCTTTAAAAAGAGGAGACATCTACATTAAAAGGAGGAACAGACTGCCGGGAAGGGCTTAGTTGAAGGAACAGAACTAGAATCCTTTTTCTGTAACATGACATATTGATAGAAGAATAAAATCTTGTTCTGAACATTTCTTTCTAGTTCTTGTCTCCCGGGGAATCTTGTGAGAAGGACAGGGCCCACCTTCATCACAAGATTCACCCATTATATTTCTACAGTGTGTTAAGTGTGTCTTTCATTCATGCTTTGTTAACAGTACTGTTTACTGAATATCATTTTTGCATTATTGCTGAAACTCTGTTTTCCTTCCAATTGATTGCTGCAGTGTTTATTTTATCCGCAGTTAATTCATGTGTGTTGCATTAGCAATTGAGTTTACAGAGTGAGTTGGCAGCTTGATAATCAGAAACAGGTGTTGAAGATTTCCTCTCTGGGAATAGGGCCCTGTTCTCTGTTACAGCATAGCCAGCGCTTTCCTTTGCAGATTGATTCTTTAGATTACTCATTTAATGAAATTAAGCATTCTTTGGTAGTTGTCTACAATAGATTGTTTTGATGTAACTCAGAGTGGAGCTTCAGTTTGTTTAAGCAAGGTGTGACTAGTCTTTACTACAACTTTTATTGCTTTTAAGATTGAGTACATATAGTACGCAGTTGCCTTTGAAATAACAGACTTCCCTGGGTTGACAATCTATGTAGCACTTGGTTGTTTGAATTAATAAGCAATTAAAGTGACCAACATTTTGGCGCCGTTGCCGGGGAAGGAAATCATAGATTTTAAAAGCACTGATGACTTTCTGTTAGATATGCAGGATGCATGAGAGGACGCAAGAAAACTAATCTTACAGGTGGCAAGGGCAAAGGAAGAGGAGGAAGAAAAACTTTTATTGATGACATTATTTCAAAAGTTGAGACTTCTCAGAGGCTAAGTTCTCGGAGGCCACAGACTCAGCATTCTCTCTAAACAGACTACAAAACAGAGGAAGTAGTGGGACCTGAAAGGGTTGAAGAGATAGTAGAACAAACTGAGGAACCAGTGGAGGACATTGAAGAACCAATAGAAGATATTAAAGTTGAGGAACCAGTTCAGGACATTGAGATTCCAACTAAAAGCGCTGAAGACCGGGGTACAACCAATGGATGGAAAAAATGAAGGAATCTTTGGTGGAGGACGTGGAGGAGGAGAAGGAAGAGGTGAGAACTCTCTCTCCACCTTGGAATTCCCTATTGGGGAACTTCCCAGAGGAGCAACTCCTATGAAGAACATCCCACTCTCAGCCTTACCCAACTTCCATGGTTTATCTTCTGAAGACCCTGATGAGTTTCTTTTCGAGTTTGATATATTTTGTAGAAGTTATGATTATGTTACTAATTCTCAAAAATTGAAGTTATTTCCAGCAACATTAAAAGGAAATGCACTGAGATGGTTTATGAGCTTGGGAGGTCATGTGATCACAACATGGGATCATATGAAGGAGAAGTTTCTGGCCAAATACCAAGATTATTGCCGGAAGAGAGAGAAAAGGGAGGAATTATTCAAGATGGTTCAGAAGGAGGATGAAAATCTGGAGGACTTTGTGGAAAGACTCCAGTATAATCTGCAGAGATCCGAGCACCTCGAAGTAAGTATAGATATTCTCAAGGCAATATTATTGAAAGGGGTAAGGGATGATTGTTTAGATATGTTAAATATGCTTGGTAAAGGGGACATATCTAAGGAATCGTATGATGAAATCATTAACCTCTGCAAGAGATGTTCAAGAGGAGCTGCAAATAAATCGAAAGGTAGGGATAATACTTATTCAAGAGTCCAAAAATCAGCCAGTGGAGGAGCAACAAGAGCTGAAATAGGTAATCTACTTGAGGAATTCAAAATTGAAATGTTAAGTTCTTTTGCTTCACATATTGATACCCTGCAGGTTAAGAAGAAACTAGCAGAGGCAGAAGCCGCTTTGGCCATCTTCTATCCTAAATGCAGAGAAAAACATCCACTAAGGGAACGTCCATTGGACAAGGTACCAATTTGCACCATTTGTGAGAAGGACCATGAAACTCAACAATGCCCCTCTTTACCAGGGATAAAAGTAGCGTTGCAACCAACTGAGGAGGAAGCTGAAGCAGTTTATCTGCTGACACAAAGGAGGCAATGGAAACCACGAGGACAAGGTACGAACTCTAGTATGCCATTTAATCGTTGGAATAATTATCCTTCTTTTAATCAAGCAAATTGCCCGCCCTTCAACCAAATGCAATACCCACCCTTTAATGAAATGAATTTCCCACCCATGCAACAAACAAACCCTCCCTTTGCAGACCCTGCAATGTGGACTCCTTGGCTTCTACAACAATCTTATTTTAATCAATGGAACCCAAACCGGAGAGCTCAACAAACTCCGTTCCCAAACCAATTTCCTCAGTTTCAACAACAACTTTCTCTCCCGTCAGGTACTCCACTGAATAATCAAACAATGAGACCCCAGCTGCCCGTACAACCGAACCCTAACCCTAATAATAATAAAGTTGTTCAATTCATCGATATTCAGAACCTGCCTACATCTCCTGTGCAGTGTAATGATATTCATTTACGATATGGGAGAGTAGTTGAGCCGATTATTGACGATATCACCTCTTCTGACTCTGAAAAAGAAGAGGCAGAAAAGAATAAGGGTGTTGAAATATTCAAGCCACCCTTTAATAAAACTACTGAAACAGTAGAGCCACCATTCCCTGAACGTCTAGCTCTTGCTAAGACACCTGAGCCACCTGTTTTTAATCTTCTAGGAGAATTGCAGAATCTTTACGTTAAAATTCCACTTTTACAAGCACTCAGAGATGTACCAATTTATGCCAGAACCGTCAGAGACATCTGCATCAAGAAACCTGGTAGGAAAGCTAAAGATCCCCTTACAGTTCATGTGATGGGTGATCTAGTTGCTTTAATGTTGGGAAAAGCTCCTCCTGTAAAATATGGTGATCCCGGCCATCCTACGGTCACAGTACAGGTTGGAAAAACTATTGTTTCACGAGTTCTGGTAGACCTAGGTGCTGCTATAAATATTATGACCCTTGAAACTGCACAGCTGTTACAGTTGAAAAATGTAATCAAAGAGACACCAACTATCCTGGAATTAGCTGATCGTTCCACAATCAAACCAAAAGGGGTTATTGAAGACTTGATCATTTCAGTTGAATCCTATAATTACCCAGCTGACTTTGTTGTATTACAGACTAAAGCAAAGTTGGGGGGGCATCCTCTGATTTTGGGGAGACCCTAGCTGGCTACAGCATATGCCTTTATCAACTGTAGATCAGGTTCAATGACAATTTCTAATGGATTTGAAACTAAGCATCTTACTCTTTACCCTCATGCTACACCTATGATTAACAATGATGATTCTATATGGTTAGACTATGAGGATAATGACACTCAACCCATTTTGACCATTGGACGAGCCTTAACTCTTAAAGACACCACGGAAGATGAAGTAATTAGTAATTTTATTTCTAAACCTTCCTTGGTCACTTCTGAAACATATAACCAGTTAACTACAATTCTGGAACCTGAAACACAGGAAAAGCTTAAATCTGAAAATTTACCTCAAACATCAACCGTTATCTCCTCTAAAAGAATAACAGTAGAAATCGAACCCAGTAAAACATTGAACATAAACCCCAATTTATCAGATGCTGAAACACAACAGCTAATGAAGTTGCTCCATGAAAACAAGGAAGCATCCGCATGGGACTACACAGACATGAATGGGATCTCTCCTTAATTATGTACTCATCGTATATATATTAAGGAGGGGGCCCAACCAGTCTGTCAACCCCAGCAGCGAATGAATCCCAATTTGAGGGAAATTGTTAAGGAAGAACTTCAAAAGTTTCTTAATGCAGGGTTTATATACCCCATATCTGACAATGAATGGGTTTCTCCATTGGTGATAATAACTAAGAAAAACGGGAAATGGAGAGTGTGTGTAGATTATAGAGCCTTAAACAAAGCCACTCAAAAAGATCATTTCCCCTTGCCATTTATTGATCAGGTGTTGGACAGCTTGTCAAGAAAGAAATTCTTTTCCTTTTTAGATGGTTTTAGCAGATATAACCAAATCAGAATTGCACCCCAAGATCAAGACAAGACCACTTTTACTAGTCCTTGGGGAACTTTTGCTTATAGAGTTCTCCCATTTGGACTATGTAATGCTCCAGAAACGTTTCAAAGAGCAGTTATAGGAATCTTTTCTGATATGCTTAATGATTCTATGGAGATATTTATGGATGAATTTGCTCCTTATGGTGTGACTTTTGAAGATGCATTACAAAACCTTGAGAAAGTACTTAAAAGATGCATACAAGCTCATCTTTCTTTGAGTACTGAAAAATGTCATATGATGATGAACAAAGGAATTGTACTAGGACACTTCATTTCATTCCTTGGGATTCAAGTAGATCCATCCAAAGTACAGGTAATTCAAACCCTTCCTATTCCTAAGACACAAACTGATGTAAGAAGTTTTTTAGGACATGCTGGATATTACAGAGGATTTATCAAAAAAATTTCTAAAATAGCTTCTCCTTGGTTTGTGTTACTTATGAAAAATGTTGAATTTAACTGGACTGATGCCTGTCAGAAAGCATTTGATGAACTTAAGCATCAGTTGTCTACAGCTCCTATTTTAAGGGGACCTGATTGGGCACTTCCCTTTCATATATCCTCTGATGCTTCGGACACTGCAATTGTGGGACAAGAAGAAAATAATCTTCCTTATGCTATCTATTTCATTAGTAAGAATATGACCCCTGCTGAGCTTAATTACACAGTTACCGAAAAGGAATTTTTAGCAGTCATTTACGCTATTAATAAATTTCAACATTATATTACTGGTTATCCTATTTTTGTTCATACTGACCACTCGGCTATCAATTATTTAATGAACAAATCTGTCACAAATGCTCGAGTTACCAGGTGGTTATTGTTACTACAAGAATTTGATATTAAAATTGTAGATCGACCAGGTAAAGAAAATGTACTTGTTGATTTCCTTTCTCGGATAAAAACTGATGATAATACTCCAGTAGATGATTCCTTTCCTGATGAGTACTTGTTTGCAGTATCTGCTCACTCACCGTGGTATGTATACATTGCCAATTATCTGGTTGCAAGGAAGCTACCAGCACACCTATCACATCGGGAGAAAATAAAGATCATTCAACAAAGTGCTCGGTATAGCTGGATAAGTGGGTGTCTTTTCCATACAGGACTTGATCAGGAAATCCGAAGATGCATTAGAGAAGATGAGTTTTATGATATATTGAAGGCTTGTCATGATGACCCTTGTGGAGGGCATTTTGCTGATAAGAGAACAGAACATAAAATTCTCAGGATGGGTTATCATTGGCCCTCATTTTTCAAAGATGCAAATAAATATGTTAGTGCCTGTGATAGTTGTCAGAGAATGGGTCAACCTAATCATAGAGATGAAATGCCACTGAACCCCCAGGTAATACTTGAACCCTATGAAAGATGGGCTCTAGACTTTGTAGGACCCATCAACCCTCCATCCAACCAAAGAGTTTACATATTGGTTTGTACAGATTATATGACTAAATGGGTGGAAGCTAAGGCACTTATTAGAGCTAATGAAGAATTTGTTTTAACCTTTTTATTTGAAGAAATCTTTGTTAGGTTTGGAATTCCTAGAGAACTAGTCACAGATGGAGGACCTCCTTTCAATTCTCATGGTTTTAAAGCTACGCTTCAAAAATATCATATTAGTCATAAAATGACTACACCTTACCACCCCCAAGCTAATGGTCAAGTGGAAAGTACAAATAAATTCATAGAAGCCATTTTAACAAAAATGGTGAAGGAGAATAGGAAGGATTGGTCTCAAAGGTTGCCTGAAGCATTATGGGCTTACAGAACTACCTGGAGGAACACTACAGGTTTTTCACCCTATGAATTGGTTTATGGAAAAAGTGTTGTTTTTCCTGTGGAATTTGAAATCAAAACCTTAAGAACTGCTTTAGCTGTTAACCTTGATTTGACTGATGCACAGACAGCTAGGTTGCAGCAGCTTTAGGAATTGGATGAAAAGAGGTTGGATGCCATCCATCAAACGACTATGATTCAACAGCAAAGAACTAGGTGGCATGATAAAACTATTAAGAATAAGCAGTTCCAAAAAGGTAATTCGACTCTATTATATGATTCCCAGTTTGAAAATTTTCAAGGAAAATTACGAACAAGGTGGCTGGGACCTTACGAGATAGATACTATTTTTCCCAATGGAACAGTAAGGCTCCTAACAATTGATGATTCTAGAACACCATTGTTAGTAAATGGGTATCGGCTCCGTCCATACCAGCAACCAATTTCTAAAGAGGATTTTAAGGCCACTTGCATGGCAGATTCACACTATATCTTTTTGGGGGAGCCTGCTGCCCCTCATTGCATTTAATCTCTGCATTATATGTTTCTTTATTAGATTAGATTTCTTAACTAATAATCCCTGTCAAGGGTTGCCATGTTACAATTTATTATTTTGCAGGTCTCAGATTGGGGGGTTGGTTGAATAGAACAATTGTATTGCAAGCAGGATCAAGTTTCATTTTGGGAAGCATTCTCATCTCAGCTCAATTCATAAGCTCATTCCCCCACATTACCTCTTAGCAACACTTTCCTATTTTGCTTTACAGCAACATCTCTCTTTATTTTTCCTGTTGCTGAAACACCAACTTTTTCCCTTTTTCCCATTGTTGAAACACCAACTTTTTCCCTTTTTTCCATTGCTGAAACACCAACTTTTCTTTTTTTTCACGTTGCTGAAACACCAATTTTTCCCATTGCTGAAACACCGACTTTTTCCATCTCTCCCTAAAACACCAATTTTTCCCACAATTGGAACATTAATTCCTCTCAAAAGAATGGATACATATTACTCCCCATTGTGAGAATCATTTATTGATCCTTATAACTTTGATCTTTCACTACCTCCTCCTATGTTTATAAAAGCCTTTCATATAAATACCCTCATATTACAAAACCCTTTTTCATAACCATTGGTGATCTATTAGCGACGACATTATATTTTCAGAATATCAATCGAAGGTAAACACGAGGTATGTGTTTTTATGTGTAAATATTAAACTATAGTTAATGAGAAGATTGTGACATGATTACCGCAATCATCGTACATTCAAACTTATCATTTTAGCCGCAGTTGGGGGGGAAACCAAAATTTGGCAATCATTTCACAATACGCCAATCACCATCGTTTTTTAACCACGATCATGTCCCGTCACCCCATCTTCGTCTTATTATGTCACGACCTTATTTCCAAAACTTACTCTGTTTCGGGTGCGGTAACTCGACTCTATACTGCGCATTTTACTGAAGCAAGTAACTATGGGAAGCAACGCTATTCGAAATGAACCCGGCTCAACAACTCTACTGGAGTTGCACCCAGAGGTATATTAGATTTTTCAGCAAGCAGGCTAGGTAGATTATTTTCGAAGGCTTCAAGGATTTGATCCTTAGCAAGTCCTTGAATTCGCACGTAATCTACAGGAAGGCTACTCTACCGTTCAAGGAGTCTGAATTCCAGTAACAGAGGATGATATAGCACAGGTTTCAGGTTTACCGGCCACTGACATTTGATGGTTCAGTCGCAAACACATCATTTTGAATGCACAGCAGGACTTCCTTCTACCAGGAGAGCGGGTCGAGCCTAAAGGCAGGGGTGTTGCACTTCATTCATTACCACTTCCATGGCCGAAGGTTGCCGAATTTGTCAAGCACTATCTCACCTACGAAGGACGTTACCAGGTAGTTTATCAGCATGATTTTGTCCTGTTGAATCATTTAAGACATGGTCGTCTGTTAAATATGCCATATTATCTACTTGGGTGTCTAAAGAATATGTCACATTATTCCATGAATGCAAAGTACCCACTCCTTTCCCTCACTCACCATCGTCTTGTTCAGCTTCTAATTCAGAGGGGCTTTGCTCAACAGAATCCCCCTCTCCTTAACAACCCACCCCCGGAACTCCAAGAAGCTGCTGAAATTCCTCAAGCGGCAGCCGAAAACCCTCAGGAAACTACTGAAATTCCTCAAACAGCAGCTCAAACTCCCCAATTGGATGCTCAAAATCCTCAGCAAACCCCTAGAATCCCTCAGCAAATTGAAAATCCTTCTGCACAACAACCAGGGAGCATCGTTGATCCCCCACCACCCACAGCAGTTAATCCAATTGACCCCTCCATTGCATCGACCCCACCCCATAATTTAGCTGAATCATCCACTCCCACTATCCATATCCCCAGTGATGATTCAGATGACAACATTCCCATTGCTAAGCTAAAAAGGAAAAGGCAAGAAAAGGCTGCGCCCCTACCAAAAAGACGAACAAGGGCCTCAATTAAAGAAGCTATCACTTCTGATGACCCTCCTACCCCAGAGAAAGCTACTCATAAAAGAAAAACCATTGTTCTTCCTGCCTTTTTACCTCGAAGACGAACGAGGACATCTTCTGAAGCAGCAATTAAAACCACTACCCTAAATTCCCCACCTATTATCCTAAAACCCCATACCCCACCACAGTCCCAAGGCCCTGAATCTTTACCTACCTCACCCTCGGGTACTGAAATGCAAAATGCATAGGATTTTGTGACATCATTCCTTTCAGAGAACGTAGTTGTTACACAAGAACCAGCTACTGATTCAGCAGCTGCTCCACAAGAACCAACTGCTGATCCATCAAAAGTGGATACCCAAGATGATATACAGCATGTAGCTGTCCCACAAGAACCAGCTATCGACTCAACAGGTGCTACACAAGAACCACCTGTTGATGTCTATAAAACAGACGACTTAGATGTAGTTACCCCACAAGAACCAGCTACCGACTCAGCAGGTGCTACACAAGAACCACCTGCTGATGTCCATAAAACAGACGACCTAGATGTAGCTGCCCCACAAGAACCAGCTACCGACTCAGCAGGTGCTACACAAGAACCACCTGTTGATGTCCATAAAACAGACGATCTAGATGTAGCTGCCCCACAAGAACCAACTACCGACTCAACAGTTGCCACACAAGAACCACCTACTGATGTCCATGAAACAGATGACCAAGACGTAGCTACTCCAACTACTGACTCAGCAGTTGCCACACAAGAACCACCTACTGATGTCCATAAAATTGATGATCAAGATGTAGCTGCCCCACAAGAACCAGCTACTGACTCAGCAAGTGTTACACAAGAACCACCTACTGATGAACAGAATATAGATAATCAGGAACCAGCTACGCAGTCAGCAGCTGCCACACAAGAACCATCTACTGATATGCAAAATTTGGATGCGCAGGATGATATAGCTGTTACAGAACCAGCTGATGATTCAGCAGATGTCACACAAAAACTACCTACTGAGGCTGCAAATAATGAAGCTACTACCGAACAACAACCCTTCCATCCATTGGAATCAGCGACTGAGACTGTGACTGCTACACAAATCCCAATCACCTTGGCTTCCCTTTTACAAGAAAACGAGTTTCTAAAATCAGAGCTTGAGGTTTATAAGCAAGAACTAATAGTGGCAAGGGAAGCCTATGAAAGAGAGCTTAATCTGTATACTTTAGCTCATGCAGCATCTACAGCCGAGAAAAGTGCAGATAAAGATCAATATAATGAATACATGTGCAGCCCATGTGGTAATATTTATCATCAAACTAGTTATAAGATAGTTGAAGTCCCATTGCCTGGAGCCACTCTTGCATCGACTCCTGTTATAGTTAAAAAGGAATGCCCTGCTGTTACAAAAGAACCAGCAGGGCCTTCAAAGATTTTTGAAAAGGAGGTTAAACCACAAATATCTCGACCTACTCTGGTTGTTAAAACTGAAAGTCCTGCACCAAGGCCTACAAAGACTGCGTTTACTCAGACTGAACCTCAGCATTCAAAGACTGTCTTCACTCAGACCACAAGCACTCAAGCACAAATGGATATATGGAAGAAGGAATATGTTATGTCACAGGAAAGGATCTTGCAGGAACAAAAATTATCATGGCAAAATCATATATATGCAAATTGGGAAGTGTTGGAATAGTCTTGTGCACAGAACAAGGAAAATAAACAGTTAAAAACTAAATTGTCTTCCATGTTTGATCTGGTTCAAAGACTACTGGCCACCAGGAAACCATCCTTTAATTATTCTGTGTTTCTTGCAAAGCGCTTAGAGTTATTTCAAGTAAAGGCAATCAGAGATGGACGATCTCATGAGGTATCTACACCTCAACAGTTTATCAAAACATTCACAGAGGCATCATTTAGTGAACAAAATTTATTCTGTGAACTATATCTCCATAATGAAGCCATGCCTGAGGATAGAAAGCTTAATCTGATTCCTCTGGTTGGGGACATTCAGATTAGAGCCTTTGTCTCTTTCCTGGCCAATCAGCTCACGTGGCAAAATGCCTTCCTTTCAGCAAAACACAACGAAGATAATCGCCTTCTGTGGATTCGATCCGAACCACAGAATGTTGTTGTTTTTGTCGTTGAACATCATCGGTTTTTAAGGGAACCAGGAATGACCGAGCATCTGAGAGAATTACAGGCAGCAGTCTTACAAGATTGCCAATATTATGTCAAAGCCAAGGGAGCTCTTGCCTTACAGGCAAACAATCTGTTTTGGGAACATTGCCCTGAGGAGAGAAAGGAATATCATCCCTTTAACCCTCTTAATCTTCAAATAGCAATTTCACGGCTACCTAATTATGTTAAATGCATTCAACAGTGTGCTGAAAGGTGGATGGGATATCATTTTCACTTCCCTCTTCTATGGTTTCCAGTATAGCAATATAAGGCTTATTTCAGGTTGTTCAAGAAGGAGGAGCTCGCAGCATGGCAGAGACCACAGAATGTCCAGGGTTTCAAAGATTTGGTTGATAGCACCTTCTATACCTACTTTCTAAGTAATCTGCACTGTACAGCCCAATACTCGGACTCAGACTCAGAGTAAAAGTTGCATGAGGAAATGCAACCCTTTCAGTTTGGGGGGGTGTTAGGACCTCATATTGTCTCTTTTTGACCATACATTTTGCAAAGTCCTTGTTATTGTTTAATCCAAGTATCCCAAAGGTACACAATATTTCTTCTCATCACTATACGTTTAATTATTTTACATATAATTACACTATCTTCATTATTAACCATTGAATTGATAATTACTGAACGGTTAAAGAACAATGTGCAGTCCACATTGCTGAAACTACCTGGAGATTGAAAGATTACTTCCATAGTTGCTGAAACAGTAGGAACGACGCGCAAATCTCGTGGCTGAATAGTTGTGATTTGCAGTCTAGATTTGGCAGCAACAAAAGAAGATCACCGAAGGAGTTGCTACACTAGATGTAACAATCATGATCTAAAGACAACATTTTTGTAACAACATTTTGTTAAAGGGAAAACTGACTTCCCTATTTTTGTATAAAGGGTTAAAATAGGACTTACAATGTAATCTATTGTAATAGATGTCTCCTCTTTAAAAAGAGGAGACATCTACATTAGAAGGAGGAACAGACTGCGGGAAAGGGCTTAGTTGAAGTAATAGAACTGGAATCCTTTTTCTGTAACATGACATATTGATAGATGAATAAAATCTTGTTCTGAACATTTCCTTCTAGTTCTCGTCTCCTGGAGAATCTTGTGAGAAGGACAGTGCCCACCTTTATCACAAGATTCACCCATTATATTTCTGTAGTGTGTTAAGTGTGTCTTTCATTCATGCTTTGTTAACAGTACTGTTTACTGAATATCATTTTTGCATTATTGCTGAAACTCTGTTTTCTTTCCAATTGATTGCTGCAGTGTTTATTTTATCCACAGTTAATTCATGTGTGTTGCATTGGCAATTGAGTTTACAGAGTGAGTTGGCAGCTTGATAATCAGAAACAGGTGCTGAAGATTTCTGCTCTGGGAATAGGGTCCTGTTCTCTGTTACAGCATAGCCAGCGCTTTCCTTTGCAGATTGATTCTTTAGATTACTCCTTTAATGAAATTAAGCATTCTTTGGTAGTTGTCTGCAATAGATTGTTTTGTTGTAACTCAGAGTGGAGCTTCAATTTGTTTAAGCAAGGTGTGACTAGTCTTTACTACAACTTTTATTTCTTTTAAGATTGAGTACATATAGTACGCAGTTGCCTTTGAAATAACAGACTTCCCTGGGTTGACAATCTATGTAGCACTTGGTTGTTTGAATTAATAAGCAATTAAAGTGACCAATAGAGACTAGTTATGTATCTATCCAGTAATGAAATTCACATCTAATGGGTTTCACTAATGAGCTAATTATGATCCTTCCATAAGCGTGGATATAGACAATGTGACCACCATACCCTTTACTGTCTTGGCCTCTATGCAAGTCCTTAGAACATTTAGCATTCTATCAACTTCCGACTAGATGACATCGTTCTACACAACAATAATTTCAAGTTGAAAAGTATTAATACTTAGATGCATTTATGTGATCGGCATCTTGTTTGGGAAAATTGAAATGTCCAAGTTACTTACCTGGGAATCTTCAAGGACGAAGTCGATAGTACTGGCCACATGAAAACCTCCATCAAAGCCATGAATGGAAGCCATGAAACTATCGTCCAGTAGATCCACTGTGAAGAGCTTGATCAGCTTCTCCCAAGCTTCTGGTTCGACTGTTATTCTTCAAACAGATTATGGTAGTTTCGATTCTTATTTCTGAAATTGTGAATTTTTATAGAAATAATTAATGGTTCTCATTTCAAGGAACTAAGGCTTCAGAATGAATGTACTAGAACCTGAAACAGGGATGTCAACGAGCAAGTGTCGAACCAGGATCTGGAGGAAAATGGCGTTGAAGAATAGGACAGAACTTTTTTAAGGTCACCACAAACCATAACCAATCAATCTGGCCGGCTGAACCTACCAAACCAGTTGGATCATAACAGAACCACCCTACCAATCTAATTTGACCCCTCTTTGGTGTGAATGTCTAGACTAGCTGGCTCATATGATACAGTTCATAACACCTGGAAAGAATATTAGAATTTAGAACTGTTTTTGAGCTATGTTGCACAAACCACAGCCTCTTCAAGCAGGTTTTTATTTTTTATTTTTTATTATGATGGATTTTTGAATTTTGGATTTCAAGCTAACGCAAAATAAATAAATAAATAAATATTTGCAAGTCGCATGAGAGCCAATTATCAATTTCTCAATTCTCTCAAAAAAAAAATGATAATTTTTATATTAAAAATTTACATTTTCCTTATTCAAAAACATGAAGAATTTTTTATTTTTTATTTTTTTATGTTATTTTTTTTATTAAAAATCTAACACGATTTTTTATTTTTTTAATTATTTAAAATCAAAACATGAATTTTTTATTGAAAATATTTGTGATGTTAATGAAAAAAATGCAAGAAAATAAATAAAAATCTAAATATTTTAAAGTTTAAAAAAAAAATTAAAATGCAATCAAGAACTTAAAAAATGTAATCAAGCTTGATTTTGTTTCCTATTTTATCCTACTTGAAAGAATATTTTTTTTTAAGTTTATGAATGTTTTCAATGGAGCCATTTATGGATTAAACTTTCTAGAACGTTCATATCCAAATTTGCAAAATGTACATGTTTGTGTATGAAGACATGAGAAATTGTTTTAACCTTTAGATTTGCGCAAAGTTTTCTTGAAGAATGGATGAATTTCGTGGCGCAATCGCGTTTCAATACCATTCCTCAATGTAGTCTTTGTGCTCCAAATAATGTTTGATCTGCATTCTAGACCTTTCATCCATAAATGGTTAGTATCGAATTTTTTTTATATATTTAAAAAAAAAAATGATATGTAGCTAAATGATTTATGCATATACATGCTTTAATCATGCATCTAAAAAAAAATTGAAAAAATAACTCTAGACTGAAAGCTAGTTCCTAAGCACACTTCCCCGGCAACAACACCAAAATGTTGAGACAAATTAATTATCATTTAATTGTCAACCCGTGGATTACGTAAAACTTGCAAAGCGTGCATGCATTGTATATACTAGAAATTAACTTTCAATTTAGGTCAATCTAACTACAAAACCAAATAATGGCAAACCAAATTCATCTATTCTAATTCAACAATCAACTCAAAAGAAATTATAGTACAATTATAGTATGGCGTGCGGAATTGAAATCTTAACCTTTAAATCTTGCAGGAATTGAAAAGTGCACCACTCTTTCAAAAATGAAAGCAAAAACAATCATTCTTAACCTCTCACACAGGAAAAGATATGAAAGCAAATAAAAACAAATGCTCTTAACTTCTAGGTAGAAAGCAAATAAAAAAAATAACTCTTAACCTCTCACATAGGGAAATATATGAAAGCAAATAAAAACAATTGCTCTTAACTTCTAGGTAGAAAGCAAGTAAAAACAATCACTCTTAACCTCTCACACAGGAAAAGATACAAAAGAAAATTAAAAAAAAAATCTCTTAATCTAAGAAAAACAATAAATCTCACACATTGTAGGTGGCCAATCCAAAAGCATGAGAGATGGTAGCAAGTTGAGAGGCTCTCAGTGCAAGCATTAGCAATCAAGGTGAACATCACTCGTGAGCATGGTGCTAAATCTAAATTCCATTCATAAGTAATCTTAACTTTCCATTTGGGTATCTTCAACTTTACACATGCATTTGAAAGTGTTATGCTCCTATACCAATAGGTGTCATATTTCATGATTGACTTGATGAGCTATGTAATATGTTCATACTTTTCCTTGTTGCAAGGGTTTTCCATATTGTCAAAAAATCAAAAAAATTAAAAAAATGTAAAGAGGGTATACCCTAAAAGAAAAATCAAAGGGTGAAAAGAATGAAATAGTCAAAAAAGTGAAAGAAAATGAACCCACCAAAAGAAAGACCAAGGAAAGTGTGCAAGTCTAAATGCCACTACTTTTTACTCTTATGTAATAAACAAATTGTGTGCAAATTGTAACTTATGCCACAATTGATGAACAGTTGAACAGTTTAAGCTTGACTAGTTCATATTTTTCAATTTCATGTTTTAGAAGTAGAGAATAAAATCTGACCAAACTATTTAATCTTGGCAGATAAGTAGATAGGTAGAGTGAATAAAGGAGCTTAACAGCTTAATCTGAGCCCTTGGATGAAAAAAGGCTAGACTTAGATAGATATCTACATGTAAAAAAAAGAAAGTGTGATAAGGGTTTGCTAATTTAAATGCACCCTAATAAAGAAGTAAAAATGCTAGGATAAAGTAGGTAGGGTAAGTAGATGATGGTTGTAGAATAAATGTGTGGTGAATGGTTAAGTTTAATGCTTAAATCTTTTGCTTTCATCACTTAGACAAAGCACAACTCACATTGGAGACAACACATCAAGGAGACAAAGTCAAACTAATTAAATTCCTTACTCCATTGTTCCCAAAAAATTCACTAATTTCCCCTAAATGTTAAAGGTACCTATAAACAAGTTAGGGGGCTCAGAGAAATTCTCTAACTTTTGGAGGGACCAGACCCTCAGCCCAATAATTTGAAATACCTAAAGCACTTAAATCCCCTTCATCAATATTCACCTCTTCATAAAGTCACTCATTCTCTTTATAAAGATTTTCTATCTACATGAAATCCTCATATATCATTAGCCTAAGGTATAAGTGTTGTATGATGAAATGCATTTTCGAAAAACATTAAACTTAGCGTTTTCCCATTCATTTGATCATATTAACCACTAATGTTATTATTATGTAAATTCCCGAATAAAACAACTTTACCCTCTCCCGTATTATTATATTATACAAAACCCCAAATTTTTACATATCTCGCCCCTTTGGTTAAAATATAGCCATAATTTGTTTTAAAATAGGATTAATGAGTTAATCAGTAACCCATTAAGAACCTTGACCCTCCGCTCCAATAAACAGGATTAATTAACCCTCATGGTTAATTAATAACCTCACCAGCCAATCCCACTGCCCTCGATGCGATTAATTAATCCTTAAATGTATCGAGCCCGCCTCCATTGTATCCCCGTCACTTCAAAGCCCCGATAGCTGTCCGATCAATGCGCCTAGATCCAACGGCTATCGTGCATATCACACAACCCTTTGCGAGCACGCGATCGCAAAGCGGTTTTTGTATAGTGCCTCCGCCACGCGTCGAGTAATCTATGGAATAGCTAGCTCGAGGCTAAATACCACCCTTCCCCATAAGCGGTGCGATAGAAACCACTTACCACCTACTAAACGACAAAATGTCTCATCATTCATCCTTTCACCCGCTAATACCAACCATTTACCTGTTTAAACACAAAAACCCCAATGTTGCTCATTTTCACCTTATTGTGCAGTAAAACCCTTTGTAACCCAGTTGCACCACCTGAAGCCTCTGTTAACCAATTCGAGCATGGTTTACCTCCCGAAAATCATTCTGGACTCACTCCACATACCTCTCAACCTCAAATGAAACCTTTTCGACCTCCCCTGCAAACCAATGATTTCATAACAATTTGTTTTGTTTTACAGGTGATCAGAAGACCACATCCTTGGATAAACAGTCTTAATACTAATCATAAGACTTGTTTACTCCAAGATTTCTATCAAATCTATTCAAACATAGATAGAAGATAAAACATACAGTAAAAAGATAAGCAGAGGAAACATGAAATTAAACGATTTACTGTTGAAATAAACAGTAAAAACATAAAATATACAGTGAAGGTAAAAGAACACAGTAAAGAATATTCAAAGTGTATCAGGATTAAAGAGTATCAGATTGAAACCAAGTCAAGCAAATCAGCTAGCATGAAGATAAACAGCAGGGAAGACGGTTACAAAACAAAGTATACAAATTCATGTCAAAGTAAAGACAGATGAAAAAACTGAGTGGTAAAAGTAAACAGTAAACAGTAAATAGTAAAAGTAAACATGAAGACATTAAGGGTTAAACAAAGATGAAAACACTTTCACCGGCTACAATGAAGTTTATCCAAAGTAAAAGAGAAAAATAGTTGAAAGGAATTTAAGGTTAAAAGATGAAATCAGAATAGAAATGTTACATTCTTCATAAATATCTTGTTTAAGTCATAGTTTTGAAGAAACTATTTTGGCCACTCCAAGAAGTATTTTGAGAAACTGGAGGAGGTTTTTGTTCCCAAAATTTCCATCTACAAAAACCTCTCTCACGTTTTACACAGGTATTACCAAGAGAGAGATAAGTGCATGTCTTCACAGCCTATTTTTCAGTTTGTGCAAAGTCTTGTTTTTGACATATTTTTGCAGAGAACATTATGAACAGCTGGAGATTAAATTTGGGAAACTGAGAGAGGTTTATCTCAAAAACATTCCTATCTATAAAAATTTCTTTCACATTTTACATATCTATTACGGATTGAGATATACAAGCATATCATTGGACCCTAAGTTTGCAGAATTTCTGCAGCAAAATGCACAAAGGAAGGATGTAGTTAGTGACTGGGATGCTTCATCATCAACTAAGAGTTGCTACCAAATTCGACTTTCTCTTCTTTGTCACCATAAATCCATAAACATAGTGCCAAATAGATTCATTAGTTTGGAATGTCTTTTATTAAAGTTCTATTAATGTAAACAATTGGAGATATTTGTGAAACTAATCTTGATATTTTTTCAAGATATTTCAATTTACAGTTAGTATAAATACTTCTCCATTTGAAGTATTTTGGGTGGATTCTTAGACATCGCTGTAATATTGATTATTTTGGAATAAAGTGTTGTTGGACCAACTTTTGTATGGCTTGCTAGATAAAGAATTGATGCAAAGGACTTTCCACAGATTTTTTGAATCAAACACCGGATCAATAAATCCTCTATACCTTGTATTTTAAAGTTTTCCTTGTTTCTTATATCATCTATGTTTCCTATCTGAATGATAAACGAAAAAGAGTAATTCGGAATATGCTTGATTGCACTCTGTTTTCAATCGTTATTATTCTCTATGTTTTCTTCTGAATTAGGATAAACAATGAAATCTTAATTTCTCATGTTTTCTACTTCATTCATTTTGATTATTTAGTAATAATACTCAATTGTTCTTTATTAGTAATCATTCAAGTTCCCTCTTTTCAGATAGGTTGAAGAATTCTTAACTGCTTTTCATCCAATTTGAGCTCATTCCATCTATCCCAAGTCTTTATTTATTCCCTGTTTGACCATCTTGCCCTGTGAAACCATCTTTTGTTAAGAAACCAAATCTAGTTAAGCCATCTTCTTTAACTCCATTAGCCCAATGGCCTAAACTATTCAGTCCTACCTCTCTGCTATTGAATCTCACCACCCAAACTCAAACAAAACTCCTAAACTTCACAACTAGCCTAATATCTTTCAAAACCAAGCTAAATCATAAAGAGAGAGCCCTCTCTGGATACAGATTGGCTAGATTCTGTACCTAAAAGTTGGTTTGTGGTTACCTCGGACCCCTTTCCTCTTCCCAACAGCTTCAAGGAAAATCTGAGTGATAACATAGTGGCGACTCCACTGGGGAATGAATAGTTGTTTGTTACTATTGTTTACTTTATAAGCTACAGACGGAGCCTAAAGTTAGCCAAGTAGCCTTTGAACTGCTCTTGCTTTGTAATTGCATAAGTAAATGAATGCTGCTTCAGTCTATCTCCAGTCTAGTTTATGGATTGAACATCTAGTTTCAAACACTCGACTAGTGCCTCTTGTCCAATAAATCTTTAAGAAATTTTAAATCTCATATCTAAAGCCTCTTAAAGAAATCATAGAAATTGTTTTGAAAAATCATAAAAAAACAAAATAATCATAAAATACTTAAAATTTGGCTTCCTGGAGAACTAACTTTTTCTTCATAATTGTTTTACAGGTTTAGATCTGATCTATGATGGTGGATAGGGATCAGACACACAAAGGTTAAAATCATCCACCTGGTGACTCCAAAATCAATTTCACTACTAAGACTCCACTGGAGGAATGAACCTGAAAGAACAATATGAAAAGATCAGGCTTTTAACTTGGATTGTTATCCAAGACATTATGTTCTTTCTAAATTGATAGAGTTTTTCAATGTATATTGTATTTTAGAGAAGATTTTAGATTAATTTTTTAATTATTCTCTTTTTAAAATTGTAAATATAAAATATCCTTGCACATTTGAGCATCATTCTTCTGACTCTTTTGATGATCATTTTCCAATCAAGAAGCCTCAAACAGTCAAGACTCCATTGTTCAAATATCCAGAGCTTCAAATTTCAGAGAAATTCCACAACCAAATAATCCATATTCCAAAGAATTAATAGTGAGATAGGATGACCGGGCTTGTGGAAAATCTTTCATTTGATGAAATTTTAAATGAATTCAGGGATCAGTTATCAAAATTTCAGCGTGATGAAGATTTTTTAAGAGTTGTGTTTATAATTGTCAAAATAAGAAAATACTCTCATGAAACTAAAATGTGTTTTCTTAATTTAGTTGTTGAAAAATATGAAAATGAAATTAAACTTTTGCATTCTCAAATTCAGTCATATAATTTCCGAGATCCTAAAGAATTCTTACAAAATCTTCCTTCTCCAAACCATGAGGAAATTGTACTACCTTTTGATTTGCAGATTGAGGTTGATTATGCTTTCAGGAGAAAGACTGAAGAAATAGTTGCAGGGTTTAGTATTGAGGATACATCAGATAAATTAGACAATGAAGGCCCAGAAGAAACTATCACACTTTATGCTTTTGTTGATCATATAGCAGGTTATATGGAGGTTCTTCTCAACTCAAATTCTTTAACATGTTTTCTCTATGAGGACCAAATACATCAGCAGTGGCCTTTATATATCACAATTTCGATTATGTGGGTACATGATCAAATTATGCTTCTGATTTCACTGACAATCAGTCAAGCAGTTCATTTGTTTCTGCAGTTGCTTGATTGGCTTCATTGGCATTTTTGTATTATTTAATTCAACCTGATTTTCAATAATATAGAGTAGGTAGGATTTTAGTTTGATTTAATTCAGTTTTCAGTAGATTATGAAATAAATCCTAAAAGATTTGAATCCAATCAAAAGGCCCTAAGATCTTGATGATTTACTAATTTGGTTTGAAGGTTGCAGCACCTTTTAGTTTCAGGTCAAATCTCAAGTTGTGCAGGAAAAGGTTAAAAAGATTTTTGATAAAAAGACCAAGACTGAAGATTCCTACCTAAGTTACAAGGTGTTGAAGTGGGATTCAAATAGGTAGAATAAAGGATTGGTGTTGATTGGATAGTAACTTGTTGGAGTTGAAGCCCGAAGAAAAGGCCCTAAGCTTCAGAAGTGTCACTGTCATACATACAATAAAGCAACAAGCAGAAGAAGATTCCATAGTTCATCCAAAATCATTAGGAGGCCATCTGACCTACTGTTCTTGACTTTCCACCAGGAAAATCCATCCCCAAGTGGAGCCAGTGTTATCCTCCTATACCAATAGGTGTCATATTTCATGATTGACTTGATGAGCTATGTAATATGTTCATACATTTCTTTGTTGCAAAGGTTTTCCATATTGTCAAAAAATCAAAAAATTAAAAAAAATGTAAAGAGGGTATACCCTAAAAGAAAAATCAAAGGGTGAAAAGATGAAATGGTCAAAAAAGTGAAAGAAAATGAACTCCACCAAAAGAAAGACCAAAGAAAGTATGCAAGTCTAAATGCCACTACTTTTTACTCTTATGTAATAAACAAATTGTGTGCAAATTGTAACTTATGCCACAATTGATAAACAGTTGAACAGTTTAAGCTTGACTGATTCATATTTTTCAATTTCATGTTTTAAAAGTAGAGAATAAAATCTGACCAAACTGTTTAATCTTGGCAGATAAGTAGATAGGTAGAGTGAATAAAAGGAGCTCAATAGTTTAATCCGAGCCCTTGGATGAAATAAGGCTATACTTAGATATATATCTACATGTAAAAGAAAAGAAAGTGTGATAAGGGTTTGCTAGTTTAAGTGCACCCTAATAAAAAAGTAAAAATGTTAGGATAAAGTAGGTAGGGTAAGTAGATGATGGTTGCAGAATAAATGTGTGGTGAATGGTTAAGTTTAATGCTTAAATATTTTGCTTTCATCACTTGGAAAAAGCACAACTCACATTGGAGACAACACATCAAGGAGACAAAGTCAAACTAATTAACTTCCTTAATCCATTTTGCCCAAAAAATTCTCTAATTTCCCCTAAGTGCTAAAGGTACTTATAAACAAGTTAGGGGGGCTCAGAGCATTTCTCTGACTTTTGGAGGGACCGGACCCTCGGCCCAATAATTTGAAATACCTAAAGCACTTAAATCCCCTTCATCAATATTCACCCCTTCATAAAGTCACTCATTCCCTTTATAAAGCTTTTCTATCTACATGAAATCCTCATATATCATTAGCCTAAGGTATAAGTGTTGTATGATGAAATGCATTTTCGGAAAACATTAAACTTAATGCTTTCCCATTCATTTGGTCATATTAACCACTAATGTTATTATTATGTGAATTCCCGAATAAAACAACTTTACCCTCTCCCGTATTATTATATTATACAAAAACCAAAATTTTTACATATCCCGCCCCTTGGGTTAAAATATAACCATAATTTGTTTTAAAATAGGATTAATGAGTTAATCAGTAACCCATTAAGAACCTCGACCCTCCGCTCCAATAAACAGGATTAATTAACCCTCATGGTTAATTAATAACCTCACCAGCCAATCCCACCACCCTCGATGCGATTAATTAATCCTTAAATGTATCGGGCTCGCCTCCATTATATCCCTGTCACTTCAAAGCCCCGATAGCCATCTGATCAATGCGCCCAGATCCAACGGCTGTCGTGCATATCGCACGACCCTTTGCGACCACGCGTTAGCATGCGATCGCAAAGCGGTTTTTGTACAGTGCCTCTGCCACGCGTCAAGTAATCTATGGAATCGCTGGCTCGAGGCTAAATACCACCCTTCCCCATAAGCGATGCGATAGAAACCACTTACCACCTTCTCCTAAATGAAAAAATGTCTCATCATTCATCCTTTCACCCGCCAATACCAACCATTTACCTGTTTAAACACAAAAACCCCAGTGTTGCTTATTTTCACCTGATTATGCAGTAAAACCCTTTGTAACCCAGTTGCGCCACCTAAAGCCTCTGTTAACCAATTCAAGCATGGTTTACCTCCTGAAAATCATTCTGGACTCACTCCACAGACCTCTCAACCTCAAATGAAACCTTTTCGACCTCCCCTGCAAACCAATTCTTTCTTAATAATTTGTTTTGTTTTACAGGTGATCAGAAGACCACATCCTTGGATAAACAGTCTTAATACTAGTCATAAAACTTGTTTACTCCAAGATTATTATCAAATCTATTCAAACAGAGATAGAAGATAAAACATACAATAAAAAGACAAGCAGAGGAAACATGAAATTAAACGATTCACTGTTGAAATAGATAATAAAAACCTAAAATATATAGTGAAGGTAAAAGGACATAGTAAATAACAGTCAAAGTGTATCAAGATTAAAGAGTATCAGATTGAAGACCAAGTCAAGTAAATCATCTAGCATGAAGATAAACAGTAGGGAAGACAGTTACAAAACAGAGTATACAAATTCATGTCAAAATAAAGACAGATGAAAAAACATAGCAGTAAAAGTAAAAAGTAAACAGTAAACAGTAAAAGTAAACATGAAGACATTAAGGGTTAAACAAAGATGAAAACACTTTCACCGGCGACAATGAAGTTTATCCAAAGTAAAAGTGAAAAACAGTTGAAAGGGATTTAAGGTTAAAAGATGAAATCAGAATAGAAATGGTACATTCTTCAGAAATTTTCTGTTTAAGTCATAGTTTTGAAGAAACTATTTTGGCCACTCCAAGAAGTATTTTGAGAAACGGGAGGAGTTTTTTGTTCCCAAAAGTCTCATCTACAAAAACCTCTCTCACTTTTTACACAGGTATTACCAAGAGGGAGATAAGTGCATGTCTTCACAACCTATTTTTCAGTTTGTGCAAAGTCTTGTTTTTGACATATTTTTGTAGAGAACATTATGAACAACTGGAGATGAAATTTGGGAAACTGAGAGAGGTTTATCTCAAAAACATTCCTATCTATAAAAATTTCTTTCACATTTTACATATCTATTACGGATTGAGATATACAAGCATATCATTGGACCCTAAGTTTGCAGAATTTCTGAGGCAAAATGCACAAAGGAAGGATGTAGTTAGTGACTGGGATGCTTCATCATCAACTAAGAGTTGCTACCAAATTCGGCTTTCTCTTCTTTGTCACCATAAATCCATAAACATAGTGCCAAATAGATTCATTAGTTTGGAATGTCTTTTATTAAAGTTCTATTAATGTAAACAATTGGAGATATTTGTGAAACTAATCTTGATATTTTTTCAAGATATTTCAATTTACAGTTAGTATAAATACTTCTCCATTTGAAGTATTTTGGGTGGATTCTTAGACATCGCTGTAATATTGATTATTTTGGAATAAAGTGTTGTTGGACCAACTTTTGTATGGCTTGCTAGATAAAGAATTGATACAAAGGACTTTCCACAGATTTTTTGAATCAAACACCGGATCAATAAGTCCTCTATACCTTGTGTTTTAAAGTTTTCCTTGTTTCTTATATCATCTATGTTTCATATCTAAATGATAAACGAAAAAGAGTAATTTGAAATATACTTGATTGCACTCTATTTTCAATCGTTATTATTTTCTATGTTTTTTTCTGAATTAGGATAAACAGTGAAATCTTAATTGCCCCTGTTTTCTAGTCCATTCATTTTGATTATTTAGTAAAGAATACTCAATTGCTCTTTGTTAGTAATCATTCAATTTCCCTCTTTTCAGATAGGTTGAAGAATTCTTAACTATTTTTCATCCAATTTGAGCTCATTCCATCTATCCCAAGTCTTTATTTATTCCCTATTTGACCATCTTGCCTTGTGAAACCATCTTTTGTTAAGAAACTAAATCCAGTTAAGCCATCTTCTTTGAATCCATTAGCCCAATGGCCTAAACTACTCAGTCCTACCCCTCTGCTATTGAATCTCACCACCCAAACTCAAACAAAACTCCTAAACTTCACAACTAGCCTAATATCTTTCAAAACCAAGCTAAATCATAAAGAGAGAGCCCTCTCTAGGTACAGATTGGCTAGATTATGTACTTAAAAGTTGGTTTGTGGTTGCCTCGGACCCCTTTCCTCTTCCCAACAACTTCAAGGAAAATCTGAGTGATAACAGAATGGAAAATGCTCTCCTATTTATACAAAAATATAAGAAGCTACCTCATTACTAGAGGTCCATTATTCTCTCCCTAGATTCCTAGAAAAACTTATAGAGTTACAACTCAAATAGGTAATGATGAGACACATATCCTCTTTGACCTTTATCCAAATCTTCTTCCATATCTTGAAGGGAATTCAAATTTAAGCATTGGAGGCCACATAAGGGTGCCTTAGAAGCTTCCAAATGACCTACACATGTCATGAAACTCAAACCACTTTTAAGTATTAGCAAGTATATGTCATTTTTCTAAGTTTTAACCATTTAATTCACTTATAATACTAGAAATCATTAACTTTTAGAAAACACAAAGATAACCCATATAATTATGAAAATGGAGGCTAATGAAAGATTATATGGTCATGGAGTTGCGACATGTAAGTGAAGTGGTGGCGATAAAGGTGAAAGTGGATGATATTTTGAAAACATTTTGGAGACTCTACATACCCCCCAATTGACATTATTGCATGTCCTCATGCAATCTACTGTTTTCAGCCACACCCACTTGGAATAAATTCCGGGATGCCATTAAGGAGCAGTACTACCCTGTCGGAAGCTATGAGGATAAGTACATAAAGTGGACCACGTTGCGGCAGGGAAGGGACCAAGACATGTCGGAGTTTACCAAAAATTTTCATACTCTTCGCACAAAGTTGGGTATCAAGGATTATGAGCGGAATTTTGTACTCAAATACTGCAGCTGCCTACACAAGTACATCCAGGATTAAATGGAGTTCCTGGACATGTCCTCGCTCGGCACAGTGTACCGATATGCTGTCAAGATCGAGCAGAATTTTAAACAAAAGAAGCGAGACTTTGGATCCATGAATCTAAAGCAAGGGAAAGGCTTCCCCAAACGTAGAACCAAGGACAAAGCCAAGACGATGTGACCCAAGACAACCTGTCAAAGCCGCAAGAAAAGAGAAACACCACGAAGTCAAAGAAGGACACAGGAAGTGGTGTGAGTTCCATAAGAGCCCCACTCATAACACAAGCGAGTGTCGGACTAAGCAGTCATTGGTGCTCGAGTTGAAGGCTATTTCAGATCCTGTCTCACTATATTTTCAGAGATATATTCTGAGGAAGTTAGGGTTTTTGCAGACCCTCGAATTACCTTCCAAACAGGTCACCATGGGAAACTCGTCATAACTATCTTTCTGAGCATCAGATTGAAATTTCGTAAGAAGTTACAAAAAGAGGACAGGCTATAGTTTTTGGTATGTATTTTTCAGATCCGAAGGTCAAAACAGTGACACGTGGCACATCATACAAGTTCGCTATTCTGAAAAGGTGTATAATCAGGTCATCTTGGGAGATTGTGCATAACTCTTTCTTGGAGAATCCAATTTCGATCAGACTAGTGGCATTGGAAAGAGGACGCAAAGGACTACTGCAGGTCGTGATTTTAGAACTGGAAGATCTGAAATTACAGATTTATAGTCGTTTCAAGATCGAGCTCCTAAAATCAAGAAAAAACGAGATGAGAAAGTTTGATGGCAAGGATCTAGTAAATTGGATACTACAGATGGAGAAATATGTTGATCTACATGGTGTACCACTGTTACAAAAGGTAAGTATTGCATCTAATTATTTAGAACCGAATCAATTTTTATGGTATAAAGGGATTTGTTCTCGTAAACCACTTGTCACGTGGTCAATTTTCATAGAGAAAATGATAACACATTATGAGGATACAAAGAGAAACACCTTCTTTATCCAATTGATAAATCTCAAACAAAAGTGTTCAATGGCAGAGCACATTGAGGAACCAACCCCAGAGAAAGAAGAAATGAATCCGACCATATCTTGTAAAGCATTGGTAAGAATTACCACTCCTCAAACTCTCAAGATAGAAGGACATATCAAGAAGAAAAAAGTTCAAGAAGTGAATTATATCATATCGAGAAAGAAGAGATGAATCCAACCATATCTTGTAATGCATTGGCTGGAATTACCACTCCTCAAACTATCAAGATAGAAGGACATATCAAGAAGAAAATGTTCAAGAAGTGAAAGATCACATCGAGCATCAAGAAATGAATCCGACCATATCTTGTAAGAAATTACCACTCCTCAAACTATAAAAATAGAAGTACATACCAAGAATAAAAAGGTTCAAGCAGTGAAAGATCACATCGAGCATCAACAACAAGTTCTCCAACTTTTAAAGGATAATGCCACTTTGGTGCAGAATCGAATGAAACAACAGGTAGATCAACATCGCAGTGAAAAAAATTTTGATGTAGGTGATTGGGTATTTTTATGGCTACATCTCAAGCAAGCTATTTATGAGAAGGAAATGTTGGCAATACTACATGCACTTAAGAAATGGCAACCTTACCCAATGGGAAGACACTTCAAGGTAAAAATGGATCATGATAGTCTTAAATACTTTTTAGAACAAATATTATCTTTAGAAGAATAGAAAAAATGGGTCACAAATATGTTGGGTTATGACTTTGACACCATCTATAGAAAAAGGAAGCAAAATTTTGTCGCAAATGCACACTCAAGAGAGGATGAGGATGTGGAAGCATTGTTTTGTGCTATTTCTATTATCCAACCAGATTAGATAAACGAAGCAAGAGATGAATGGAAGAACGAAGAAGAAGTGTGGCCACTCATTCAAACGTTACAGAAGATCCCAATTCAAACAATATTGCCAGAACTTGAAGAGGAAGGAAAAATCATATTGGAACTTGGAGCACTCACAAAAACAAGAACCCGACGACTACGAAATCGATCAATTTCAGAGTATATCATCAAGTGGAAGAACTTACCCGCTGAAGATTCCACATGGGAGGACAAGAATTTAATATAGAAGCATCAAGAACTACTCAAGCATTGGGGACAACACTTTTTGAAAGAGAAGGGCATGTTAGACCCCTATACTACTAGTGTAACCCCTTATTGTTATTAGTACAACCCCATTATTATATTGTTGTACCCATGTAGTCCCCATATTGTTACTATTGTGCCCCATGGAAGCCCACTATTGTTATTATTGTGCCCTTACATTATTATTGTTATGTCGGCTCTGATTATATTATGACACCTTAGACTCCTATATATAGAAAGGAGGTCTTGTCATTTTTATTATCCAAGAATTGTTCATTTGTGTAATGTAAAGGAGGTTGCCCCCTCGAAGAGGCTTATTTATAAGGCATTGATCTATCTTTTCTATCTTTTTGTTAGCTGGTTTCATAACACCGACCTTGAGTCAGAACCCAACAACGAGAATAACAAGGGGAAGAAAATCATTGATGCAGAGCCCAATGCCATTGTTGCCACCGCCAAGATCTAGAAGAATGAGCTCGAAGATCCTAAGGAGGGGGAGCGTCTTTTCCACTCACAGATGTGGGTGAAGGGTTCGCCACTTCGATTCATTGTTGACAGTGGGAGCCAAAAGAACCTCATTTCAATATAGGTCGTGAAGCAGTTGGGCCTACCAACTACACAACACCCGCAACTTTACAGTATCCGGTGGCTACACCAAGGATGAGATCTCTGAGTCCGCCAGCAGTGTCGCCTTCCTTACAGCATCAAGGCCTTCACAGATGAGGTATTGTGTGATGTTGCACCTCTTGATGTTTGTGATGTATTATTAGGCCAACCATACTTGTGGAAGTGACATGTTGTATATGAGTCAAGACATTGCGCTGTTATTATTTCTTTGGGTAATTCATTACACAGGATACCAAAAGTAGCCCCACCTACTGCGACCTCTTTGATCTCTGCTAAGAAATGCAGTAAGATCATCTCCCATACTAGGAATTTTATTTTCTTTTTGGTTCGCTCTCAAAGTAAGGGAAGATCGTAGCCACATCCATGGCCCCCAGTAAGGGTTCCTCCACATTGTAGAAGCAGGTGGATATAGCCATGAAAGAAGACAGGAACATTTTCTCCTCACCCACAGGGGTACCGTTGCACTATCAGGTCAGGAATTCGTTCGATCTAACTCCCAAAGCACTTCTACCCAACGAGCCGATATATCGCCACTCCATTGTGGAAAATGCTAAGTACAAGCAACGACATGATCAACATCGGGTGCCACACAAGTTTCAGGTGGGCGACAAAGTCTAGTTACATTTGCAGAAAGAACGCCTTACAAGAGCCCATCGGAAACTCAGACCACTCCGATATGGTTCTTACACCATTACCAAGGTTGTGGGAAATAATGCTTTCGAGCACAGGATTCCCCCATTCCTTGGCTTGCACCGAGTGTTCAATGTGGACCGCCCTCGACCATGCTTCCCACCATTACTGTACATATCAGAGATTGCAGAACAGCTCACCAGGGACCAAGTTCAGCGAAAGTTTCCCCATCTCATGGAGGCACTCAACACAATAGGGACCATTTCTTCCTAAGGAGGGGGGGGGAGGGGGGAATGATCCAGGTGGATGTTGGTGGCCACCCACTTATCTCACTTGGACCCCCACAATTGTCTCTTCCAGTTTTTTAGTTTCCTTTTTTGTAGCACAATTTACTATTTTTGGCAGTTTTTCGGGTCCTGAAATTCCAGAGCCATTTTGAGGCCCTAAACGACATTTTTTTGGGAAAATTGGTACCAAGGTCATGTTGGTCACTCAAAAGTTGTAGTCCTCGGATAGATATTTCTAACGAGTTATTGTGTGCGTCAAACTGAGATCGTATGCCAAAGTTATGACCCCGGGAAGTTGATGTACCAAATTACCCAAATGGGGCCCATAGTTTGACACTTCATCTCCTAGGGTTAAGTTTTTGGATGTTTAGGGTTTTCCATTGTTTCTCAACAATATATAGGCCTTCGAACCTCATTGTAACACAGTTCAGAAGCATGTAGCTACCACATCTCTTCTCAGAGATAAGATACCATCGCCCGAGCTAATTTTATTTCCATTATGTTTGTAAACATATTTCAGTATTTGATATTAATGAAATGAAGTGTTATTTCTATTGCATTTTTGTATTTATGGTTATATCTGTAATTTTTTATGTTCCTATTTAAATCCAAATCACCCATGGCATCAAAAGATCCTTACAGCGATTAAAAAGTACTATTACTGGCTAAATTTGAAGAAGGAAATGGTTCATTTCATGGCAAGATGCATGGAATGCCAGAAAATAAAGGTTGAGTGAAAGCATCTGATAGGATTGTTGCAACCTATCCCTATTCCGGAAAGGAAGTGGGAAGTAATTTCTATGGATTTCATTCCACAATTGCCCAAAATGTCTAAGTAGCATGATGCAATCATGGTAGTGGTGGATAAGTTGAGCAAGGTAGCTCATTTCGTAGCTGTCAAGTCCACTAACTCTACTAGTGACATCGCACAAATTTTCATAAAGGAAATTGTGAAGCTACATGGCATTCCCAAAAAGATTGTGTCAGATAGAGATGCTAGGTTCACTTCCAAGTTTTGGAAGGAACTGTTTGCAAAAGTGGGAACAAAATTAGCATTTAGTATAGCCTATCATCCACAAACAGATGGGAAAATATATAGGATTAACAAAATCCTTGAGGACATGTTAAGAATGTATGTAATGCATCATACCAAGAAGTGGGAAGAATATCTTCCACTTGTCGAATTCACATACAACAATGGATACCAAGAATCCATAAAGATGAGCCTAATTTAGGCATTTTATGAAAGAAGTTGCAACACTCCTATAAGCTAGAGTGATCCATTTAATAGGGTCTATGTAGGACCTGACATGCTCACGGACATGGAGCAACAAGTCCAGATCATAAAACAGAATTTGAAAGTGGCAGAGGATAGGCAGAAAATCTACGTAGATCAGCATAGAGTGCATAAAGAGTTCCAAGTTGGGGAACATGTTTATCTGAGGATTAAACCCAATAAGAGTTCCCTAAGGATTGGGACATGTGCCAAGTTGGCACCACAGTATTGTGGGCCATTTGAAATCCTTGAGAGGATTGGACTAGTGGCATATAAGCTGGATTTACCTCCTTCAGTTAGAGTTCATGATGTTTTCCATGTTTCTTTACTTAAAATATATGAACAGGATTTTAATCATGTGATTGATTGGTCAGTGCTACATGTGGAACTAGAGGGAGAGTTCCAACCAGAGCCAATGTGCATTCTAGACCGGAGGAGTCCCATGCTCCAAAATCGAGCCTTAGAGCAAGTCAAGGTTCAGTGAAAGCACTTTGTGCCAGAGGATGCCACGTGGGAAATAGTTGATGCCATGAAAGTTAATTATCCCTTCTTGTTTGTTGGTTAAAACAAGTGTGTATATGATTGTAAATATTATATAGAGTTGTGTGTATAAAGCATCCAGCAGAGGGAATGTGCGTTGCAGGTCAGGAAGGGCACAACAGAAAATTAAAAACAAGGAAAAGACATCAAGAGGATTCATTTTCGAGAGGGAAAGAGGTAGACAAAGAAGGCAGAGGAAATTAAGGCATCCAATGAGAGAAAATCAGCAGGCAACTTTGAAGAGAAGAGAAGAGAAGGGGATTGGTTCTCTAGTTCTTTAGAGGTTGTGGGTTGAGATGATAGTATCTAGAGCCCTATAACAACTTGGGATCCCTAGAGGCTGTGGGTTGAGATAAAATCCCTAGAGCCCTGTAACAGCTTGGATCCCTAGAGGTTGTGGGTTGAGACAGAGGTCTCTGGAGACTTGTAATAGCTTGGGTCCCTGGAGGCTGTGGGTTGCGATGGAACCTTTGTAGCCATGTAATAGTTGGGGTCCCCCGAAGGCTGAGGGTAGAGATAGTAGACTCTTGAGCCCTATAACAGCTTGGGAAGAGGCCATCCTGAAGCAGCATCAAAGGAAGACCTAACTAAAGACACTCGATTACTGCATTAAGTTTAAAGTGGATTATGGGCTTCCTAGGAGGGGATGAATCATTGTGTGTGCACTTGGGGGTGAGGTAGAGCACCTCTGGACTCCCTATGTTAACAAAATAAGAGGAAGTCAGCTGGTGGGATTGAAGAAGGAGGTCCTCTAAAGTCCATATTTTAGTTGGCAGTTGGTATTCAAGTCCCTTAAGCAAACATCCCCCTCTGACTCTGGAATCTAGCCCGGGGGTGACAGTTGCAAGTAAATGTGGTTGCGACTGTCTATGGTTAGGTGGAGAGTCCTTTTCCCATACCCAGTTTCCCTGCAAGTTCAAAGATAAGTATCTGTTTATACTTGTTTATCTGTTGATGAACCATGATGCATTCCTAATTGTGTTAGTTTTGGATTTTGGAACTGTATTTGTGTTGTTAACGTATGAATATGTGGATGCATTTTAATGCAGATACGATATTGAAGGACATGTTGAATATATGTGTGTGTGTTGTTTCTCTGGAACAAATGGTACTGTAAATAAACTAAGCATGAGCTTCTAAATTGGAAATTAGATGTTGTGTGAATGACTTGTTGGTGTTAAACATTGATCCAAGATCTTTTACTTATAGATGCATCAGAGTTACATGAAACAAAGCTTATTAACCATGGAACTTAAAAGCACATAAAACAATGCGGAAATAACAAGATAAGCATGAAACCATGACACAAAGATTTGATTATAAATTTCATCCAATTTGGACTACGTCTTTGGGCCCTGATCAATAGTGGGGAGGCCTTCTTTCATTAAGTGGCATAAAAAGAGATAACGTACAAGCAACATTCATTTACAATCCTTATACCTCCAAGCTGGAAGATGGACGAAGAATGGAGAGTCCGGCTTCAGAAACAGACACTACCACTAAAATCCTGGTGAAAATTTGTGTAGAATCGCCTATCCGAACACCCAATTCGGAGAAATGAAGCTTTTGCACCCTCTCAGAACCTCTGTGCTGCTCAAGGCGAGGTTCCATCCTGCTGCCAGGTCGGGTAACTGTTGCACGCAATGTGTTCTGAACTATCATTCCAGTCTCCTCCTTTTCCCATGTTGATAGTCCAATATATATACTTAGTGGCTAACCCCTCAATTCCCAGGCAGTTCCAAACATATGACAAGTATTAGCAGGTGGGTTTGTTTCAGGCTGAGAAACTCGGGTCCTACATAGTACGCGGCAGCAAACCTTTCAAACATGGAAAATAATTATTTAACCGCACATTTAACCTGGCAGCTTTTAAGCTCAGTGTTTCCCATCAGCGTACAGACCCAAGCCTTTACAACAAGGACCCTGCGATAATAGCAAACCCGACGGGCTATTAACACAGTATATAATTTATTAGGTCCCAAAGCCTCATCGCAAATTGCAATTGGCGGGAACCAAGGTTGGTACTCCATACAATTTCTCCCCTTTTCGAACTACAATTACGATATATCACATCACAACCTGACTCTGTCGGGCCGATTCCTCAACTCTTCCCTCCTTGTGATCTGCGATTCCAATGTATGCATTGCAACCTGGCTTGCTATGGGGTCAATTCTTTAACTCTGACCGTCTTCGATCTGCAATTGCGATATCGCAAATCGCAACTCGGTAGTGCTAAGTCGATTTTCTTAAGCCGTGACCTCTTCCTTCTACGATTTGCAATACGCATGACCAATGGTGTCGTGCCACTTGGTGCTTCCCCATTCGCTAAAAGTTTTTCCACGTCACTTCCTCCTGCTACCTATCCAAGTCAAACTTGATATTTGACTTGCTCTAAATTCTTCATATGAACTCGCATTTGAGTGTCGTTCACACTGTTGGAATCAAGATGACAAACACTTCGATCCAATGCTAAGTTTACCTAGATTTTGCCACTTTGATTTTTTAGCCTTCTTACCATGCCACTATACTTTTTTAGAGATCCACCTAGATCAATCCTCCCCACTAAGAGCTTTTGGACCGCCAAAATCCTTTTCAGTCAATTGGCAAGTGAGGAAATTGCTCCCTCACTTTTTCTTTCTCCATCCATCGAGCTTTACTCGAATGCATTCCTTTGAAGCCCACACGAATGTACTCCACATCTCCCCATCATGAAGTTCTGGTTTTCCTGTTGAGTATGATATCTTCGGGAAACTTGTCTAGATACTCTAGTGCAAAATCGTCCATTGTAGGAATCTGTGCAACCTCTTCGGTATCCATAATCAATGGAGGTTCATAAAGCTTTAGGTTTTCAACATTCACTACTAAGTACATTTGCATATAAGCGGGCAAGTCAAGACGAAAATCATTGTCTCCAATATTTGCCAATATGGTGAAGGGACCATATCAAATGGGTCTCAATTTCTTCCCTTCTCCCTTCATTCTATCCTTGCTGATGTGGAGCCATACCTTGTCCCCAACTTGAAACTGATGGTCAACTCAGTGCTTATCATGTCTAGCTTTATACCGAGCCTGACTCTTCTCCAACTGCTCCTGTACTTCCTGATGAATCACCTGTATCCGTTGAATAAACTTTCATGCTTTGTCCCTATCATCTTGTCCATTTCCATCCTCATCTTTCCCAAAGACCATGTCTAAGGGATCCCTTGGTAGATAACCAAAACATGTCTCAAACAGTGAGGTGTGGATGAATGTGTTGCTCGATTGTATGCATGTTGCACATAAGGAAGTTCTTCATCCTACAACTTGGGATGTTTCCACAATAGCCTCGTAACAAGTGTACCACGGTGCGGTTGACGACCTCTGTCTGCCCATTGGTTTGTGGATGAAATGTTGTACTTCTCTTCAGCGTAGTGTCCATCATTCTCCACAAGATGGTCCATAACTCTCTAAGAAAGCGAGAATCTCGATATGACACAATAGATGTGGGCAACCCAAAATGGACCCAGACATACTAAAAGAAAAGATAAGCAGTCTACTCAGTAGTGACCTACTTTTTACAAGGCATTAAAATACACATTTTACTAAAACGATCCACGACAACATACAAATAGTCGTGACCTTTCCTAGACATAGGCAAACCACCTACAAAATCCATGGACACACTTTCCCATGGTCGACTCGGAATAGGGAGTGGTGTGTATAGCCTAAGTTTTTTATTAGAGAGCTTTGAAACAGAACACAACACACAACCCTTTACAAAAAAAGTCACAATGTTTTTCATATGAGGCCAAAAACAAAACCTCTGTAAATGACATAAAGTTTTCTCAACCCCAAAATGACCAGACATGAAAGAGGTATGAGCCTCTCGGATTACATGTACCCTTTGATCAATGGGTATGCACAGTTTTCCAAGGTGACAATAATTTTCCCTACAAATAATAATTGTCCACCTGCTATCCATGAGTCAGTTTTTCATAAATCTCTTTAAAAAGATCATCGTTAGCATATTGTTCAGCATAACTTTCTAACAATAAAGAAGCATTTTACAAAAATACAGATGCAAAATAGGAGGGCGAGAAATCATATTTGCTACTTTGTTGATGGCACCCTTCTTGTATTTTATTACCAGATGAAACTGCTGGAGGAATCCCATCCATCTGAAATGACGGGCATGTTGAAGCAAAGTCTATGACTGAAGGTACTACAAGGGCTAATGATCGTATGGATGATGGTCTCCTTGCCAATCAAGTAGTGTTTCCACTTATTTACACTCTGAACCAAGGTGTACAACTCCCTGTTGTACGTGGGATAATTCACAACAGCCTGGGAGAAAGTCTCTAAATGGTAACATACAGGCTTCCTTTGCTACATCAATACAACACCCATGGCATATCCGTTGGCATTTGTTTCAATCTCAAAAGGCTACTAAAGGTCTGGTAAGGCTAGCACTAGTGTTGTGTTGATCTTCTCTTTCAGTGTGTCGAAGGATTTATGTTGCTTTCCTCCCCACTAAAAGGCCTTCTTCACGCTTGTCAATGCATGTAAGGGGGTTGCAATAACAGAGAAGTTTGCAATGAACCTTCTCCAATACTGTACCGCACCCAAAAAGCTTCGGACCTCTGTAACATTTGTGGGCTCGGGCCACTTCATAATCACATCTACTTTAGAGGGATCTATTTTCAGTTGCCCATTACCGACTATGTGACCTAAAAAAACCAAAGAGGTATTCCCAAATTCACACTTTGATAGTTTTACATACAGTTTTTCATTTTTCAAAACATCAAGCACTTTCGTCACATAACATAATGTTCATCCCATGTCCTACTAGAAACAAGAATATCATCCTAATATACAAGCACAAAATTATCAAGAAAAGGCCTAAACAGATCATTCATTACCCTCATAAACGTGGTCGGAGCATTTCATAGTCCGAATGGAATCACCATCCATTCGAACAACCCCTGCTTGGTTTTAAATGCAGTCTTCCAAATGTCTTGTTCTGCAACTCTAACCTAGTGATCCACTATGCAAATCCAGTTTTGTAAAATAGACATTTTTCAACTGATCTAATAATTCATCAATGTGAGGGAGAGGGTATCGATTCTTCACAGTAATTTTTTTTAGCACCCTGTAGCCTACGCACATTCTCCATGTGCCATCTTTCTTTGGCACCAACACAATCGGTGAACCACACGAAGAAGAACTCGATCTGATGACCCCTTGACTTAGCAACTCCTGCACCTGTTTCTTGATCTCCTCCATCTCGATAGAAGCCATCCTGTGCATGCCAATATGTGGTAAAGGAGCATCCTGTTGTAAATGTATCTCATGTTGGATTTCTCGTTTTTGGGGCAATCTTCTCGGTTCCTGAAACAATCCATCATAGTCAGAAATATTTTCTAACAATTCTTTCTAATTATCAGGATCACAACCTTTGAAAGTGTTAACTGTCTCGACCTCTTTCACTCTCACCACCATGAGCAGGCACCCTTTACTGGAATTAACTAGTCATTTAATCTATCTTGCACTTACAAGGCTAGCACTAACTTTCGTATGATGAGCTCTGACTATATATTCTACCCCGTCCTTCGTGAGGTGGTATTTATTTTCATGCCGAAAGAAAACTGCCTTTTTGTCATATAGATACGGACTTCCCAAGATAATTCCACAGATATCCAAAGGCACAACATCTAACTCTACCTCATCAACTAATTTGGAAGCAATAACAAATATGGCCCTACACTGCTTGGTTACTTGTAATTTTGCTTTATCGCTTACCCAACCAAGCGGGTATGGACTCAGATGAGGCTTAGTTTCGAGGCCTAACTTTTTCACTAAGGACTCTGAGATTAAATTTTCTTGGGAACCTGAATCGAACAGAGTTTCCACCTTTGTGTGTTTTATAATAACCCTAATGTGGAATAATTCAATTCTCTTTCACTCATTACTTACAGGCTCATTCAAATAACTAGTACTTGCAATTGAATCAGAATTATTACTAACAGAAAGAGTACCTCTTGCGCCCACGGTTGTGATCAATGTCTCGTCGTTGGAATCTAATCCAAGGTCTCGTTGTGTTGTTGCCACTATCTTCTGCTTGCCCTTTCCGTTGAATCTCTTTGGTCTCATCTCTGGATGTAGCTTCCAACAGTGGTCCTCGTCGTGACCTTCTCTCTTGCAATGAGTGCAAGATGGCGTTGCTCTGTCCCCTTTCTTGGTTGCGATGGTCTTTTTATCCTTCCCTTTGCCTTTCTTCTAGAATTTGCCATGCTGAGGTTTGAACGGTATTTTCTTGGCTTGATCATCTCTGTCATCCTTGCCTCGGCTTTCAAGATGAATGGTCTTTACGCTGGCCACATCAATTGTATTAGGCTCGAACAATAACAGTGAGTGTCTTATGCAACTATGTAGCGCACCAACATACTTAGTTAAGATTCTCGGGCGAATCTAATGAGATTCCCAAATTCAATGCTTGTTTCCGAAATTCTTCAGTGAAGTTTTTCACATTTTGGCCTTCACCTTGCCTTAGATATTGCCATTCTATTAGTGCATTTTGTTTATAACCCAAAGGGTAAAATTGGTCTTTCAACGCAGAAATAAAATTGTACCAAGAGGAAAGAAGGTTACCTGACTTTTTGCTGCCCTTCTGCAACTTGCTCTCCCACCAAACAAGAGAAGTGCCACTCAGCCAAAGAGATGCTAACTGGACCTTTGCCTCATCTTCTTTGATCCGCTGAATTCGATAGTAGACCTCTATTTGTCTTATCCAATTATTAAGTTTTTTTACACTACACTCTCCATTATACATGGGCAGGTCAAACTTTACATCTAGCTTGAAGAATGGTTTCTTAGATGTATGTTTGGAATCGTGATTAGAGTGATGAGAACTATCACTTGAAGAAGGAGAGGGAGGAGGCTCTTCTCCACCACCTTCATGATTTGCTGATCTATTGTCATTGGCATCTTGCTTCTCGTGCCCAAGTGCCTTCTCATACTCTGAAAACAGCTTGTCCACTTTCTCTGCCATATTGTAGAATACCTTGCAAAAATTTTGTTCCTCTTCCCAACGAGCTTCTTCATTTGCCATGTTTCTTCTTCGTTGTGCACATCCTACTTCGGGATCAAAGGACTCAAGTTTTCCTTCGCCTTTTCGCAGCTTGTTCCGGGTTAGCATATACTCATGCAATTCGCATCAACAAAGACCTGCTCTGATACCAAACTTGATCCAAGATCTTTTACTTATATATGCATCAGAATTACATGAAACAAGGCTTATTAACCATGGAAATTAAAAGCACATAAAACAATGCAGAAATAACAAGCATGAAACCATGACACAAAGATTTGATTACGGAATTCATCCAATTTGGACTACATCTGGGCCTACTCAATAGTGGGGAGGTCTTCTTTCATTAAGTGGCATAAAACGAGATAAAATACAAGCAACATTCATTTACAATCCTTATACCTCCACGCTGGAAGATGGATGAAGAATGGAGAGCCCAGTTTCAGAAACAAACAGTACCGCTGAAATCCTGGCGAAAAATTGTGCAAAATCGCTTATCCAAACATCTAATTCGAAGAAATGAAGCTTTTACACCCTCTGGAACCTCCCTGTGGCTCAAGGCGAGGATCCAGCCTGCTGCCAGGTCGGGTTACTGCTACACGCAATGTGTTCTGGACTATCATGCTAGTCTCCTCATTTTCTTGTGCTGATAGTCCAATATATATACTTGGTGGCTAACCCCTCAATTCTTGGGTAGTTCCAAACAAATGACAAGTATTAGCACGCATGTTTATTTCGGGTAGAGAATCTCGGGTCCTACATAGTACGCGGCAACAAACCTTTCAAACATGGCAAAAACTTCTTTAACCGCACATTTAACCCGGCAAATTTTAATATCGGCGTTTCCCATCAACGTACAGACCCAAGCCTTTACAACAAGCACCCTACAATAACAGCGGACCCCACTAGCTACTAACACAATACATAATATATTAGGTCCCGAAGCCTCATCGCAAATCACAATCGGCAGGAACCGAGGTTGGTACTCCATACGACTACTCCCCTTTGTGAACTACGATTGTGATATATCGTATCGCAACCTGACTCTGTTGGGGCCGATTCCTCAACTCTTCCCTCCTTGCATCTGTGATTGCGATGTATCGCAACCTAGGTTGCTCTGGGGCCGATTCTTTAACTCCAACCGCCTCTGATCCGCGATTGTGATATCACAAGTCACTACTCAGTAGTGTTGGGGCCGATTTTCTTAAGCGGCGACCTCTTCCTTCTGCGATCTATGATATGTGAGACCAATAGCGGCCTGCCACTTGGCGCTTCCCCATTCGCTAAGAGTTTTTCCACGTCACTTCCTCCTACCACCTATCCAAGTCAAAATTGATCTTTGACTTGCTCTAACTTCTTCATATGAACTCGGATTTGAGTGTCGTTAGCACCATTGGAATCAAGATGACGAGCACTTCGATCCAATGCTAAGTTTACCCAGATTCTGCCACTCTGAGTTTTGAGCCTTCTTACCATGCCACTGGTACTTTTTTAGAGATCCACCTGGATCAAACATATAACAACAAGTGCACAAAATGTGTAATAAACTATATGATACTAAGGACTAAGCTATAATGTTGAACTGAACCTTAATCTGAATGAAATTCTTAAGTGCATTGAAAACAACACATAAGTGAATAATAGAGGAACATAAGGCCATGTTGCAAGCCACAAAAAAATCCATAAGAGCTTGAATTAAAACTTGAAACAGTGGGCTCAAAGACCCTTTTTATTAATTTGAAACAGCTACATGGAAGATTGTCTGCTTAGTTGGGTTTGCATTCGCTTACATCTATTTATCTGCTTGTGTTACAAGATGTTTTTCCGCGCGAAAGGCATTGCATTAATGTTGAGGGTTGTTTTCCTTGGGGCCAAATGAACCCATCAGCTTCACCTAATTGGCTTTCAACCTTGCATTCTAAGCAGGCTCCATCTTTCATTGGCATCCTAGTGTTGCTTGTGAGGCACTAGAAGGATCTTTGTAGTGCCATGGAGCTGCTTACGTGCTTGACATGGATTCTGGCACTATGGCGTGTGACGGGCGAGGTGGAAGCCTCTTAGGAGTCCAAGCCAATACCGTGGTAGGTAATGGTCATTGGAGTGCCTACGCCAGCATGCGTGGGATTCCCTGTCTGAGAACGTGGAATGCAGGCCGGCCAGGAACTCTTTGGAGAGTCTTTTGCCTAAGTTCAGGAGGAGTAGCACCATGGAACGCCTTAGTAAACCATTGGCGTCGACATGAAGCCTTTATGTTGATTTGGAAGTCATTCGTACCTCTGAGGCAGAGCCATGGTTGAAAAGACTAGCTCCAGGAAGTCTGTGCAGTAGCAGAGCTTGTTCTTGGGGCGTTCACGGAGATCCCCATATGAGATGTCGCATGAGGCGGGGTTGAACACCCTCTGAGCCATGGCAAAGAATGAGAAGGAAAAATTGTTGCGGCGCAAAGGGATTAAGCCATGAACTTATAGGAAAAGAGCAGGCAACCTTAACCTTTCGTAGATCAAGCCCTAGCCGTGGAGGTTTTCCATTGGCACAACTCGATTCCCCTCTAACGCAATTGTTCGTGAGGGAACCAACATGGCCCAGAGGTGGGAGCCCAAAGGTTTTACCTCAAAATATCTCTAAAGGTGCAAGCAAGGGAGAGTCGGGATTGAGCACAAGGATGACACGGCAAGATGATGTGTGTCCGGCAATGTTTCCATTGGCTAGAGGGTTGGCCCACAGCCCACATAAGCCTAGATGCCTAGCTCGAAAGAAGGAAAAGCGGGCGCAATGGAAAATGTCGGGCAAAGCCTAGTGAGATGACGTAAAAGGGGTACGTGGTCAGGCCCGCACCGTTGTTGTGGTGCTATTGGTCGTGGATTGGCCCACATGTCGAGTTAGCCCGACGAGTTCACCCCGAAAGATTAAAAATGGGAGTTAATGGAAAGGCGTCAGGGGGGAACTAGCAGGATGACGTAAGTCATACCATGCAACAATATGCGCAGGTACAGTTGGTAGAGAAGGGTCTCGCCAGCCAAGTCAGGCCGACAATATGACCCCAGAAAAATAAAGAGGAACCACAAAGGAGGCTCTGGGGTAAAGGAAGTGAGTTGAAGTGGTATAAGTTGCAGTGGCAACTGAGGGTTGTCGCAGCAAACTAATGGGAGAAGGGACCATACGGTCCCACCATCCACGCAAGCCCGGTGATGTTATAATTGATGGGAGGTGGACCCACAGCTAGGTCAGCCTGACGTTGTAAGCCCAAAGAGATAAAGCGGTGTTGTAAGAAAAAAAGTGTCGCGTTATGATGACTGAGATTACATGAGCCGGTAGCAGCAACGGTAATTGGCAGATAGGATGGCAGACCAATGATGAGACAACATAGAGGGGCCCATTGTCCATGTAATCCTAGAATATAGAGCTTAGTGGATAACCAAATGCATAGTTTGGGAATCGTCGAGAGAGAGCAAGTGGGGTGACATGTCCAGTGGGACCCACCCGAAAGGCGTTTGGCTAATATGGGGAACAAAGACCCTTGGGTTTTCGGTGGGCATGGTGATGGTATATATATATATATATATATATCACCATGCCCACCGAAAACCCAAGGGTCTTTGTTCCCCATATTAGCCAAACGCCTTTCGGGTGGGTCAAATAATGATAATATATATAATTACCCCATTCCTCTAATGGTAACCTAAGGGGTCAAGTGATGTTACAGTCCTAGCAACAGAGAGTTCCCATTTGATTCCATATTTTTCACAAAATTCATTGAATTCTCCACCTCTATCCATTCTTAAGAATTTTATCTTCAACTCACTTTCATTTTCAAATGTCGCTTTGAAAGTTTTAAAACAATCTAGCCCTTTTTACTTATATATTGTGAAAAATACCCACATCATTCTAATATAATCTTCTATAAATAAAATAAAGTACCCTTCTCCTTGTAGAGTCAGAGTTCTAGTTGGACTACGTAGATCTGCATGAATGATTTCCAGAGGCTTTGATGTTGAACATAGGCTTTGATTTGAAGTTGGTCCTGGTTTGCTTTCCATGTTGACATGTTGCACAAATAACATTTTTTGTCTTTGAGATTTTGGGGATGTCTCTTACTGCTTGAGTTTTGTTAATCTTCACCAAGTTGTCAAAGCTTAGGTGTCCCAAATGCTTGTGCCATAGCCAACTTTCATTTGCTTGACTTATGTAACATCTCTCTTCTTGAATTTCACTAAGAATGTATACATTATTTGTTGTTCTTACTCCTCTTCCTACCAGTTTTCCTGAAGATGATCTCCTTATCTCATAATCCTTGGAACGGAAGATGAGATCATGTCCTTGATCGCATATTTGGCTGACACTTAGAATATTATGCTTGAGTCCTTCAACATATAGTGCATTTTGTGCTTTTCCCTTGCCATTGATGAGACTCATTGTGCCTTTACCAGCAATTTTAGCAGATCCATTGTCTCCAAAGGTCACATTTCCATCATTTTCTTTGCTTATTGAGATGAACATTTTCTAGTCACCTGTCATGTGCCTAGAACATCCACTATATACAAACCATTGATTTTCCTTTTTCTGAGCACATAAAGCTAGACTGCAATTCTCAAAGGTAGATTCTCCAACTTTCCTTTCTCGAAACTTTCTCTCTTTGCTCTAAAGATGGTTTTGTGCTATATGGCCTAGATTGTTGCATTTGTAACATTCTAGACTATACTTTGAAAGAGGAGCAAAGGAGTTATAAATCCTGATTTGGTCTTGTTTCTTAATATCAATAATCTTATTTTGATAATTAGACCTTGACATCTTGCAGTGTTTTGATTGATGACCAAATTTTTTGCAAAAGAAACAATGACCAGAAAAAGAGTTTGATACATGTTAGGATAAGCTTGTGTTGATGAGTTATTCCTTTCCAAAAGGGATTGCTTCTCATTTCTTGGATGAACTTTGTTTCCTGTAAGGTTAGAATTATAAGATCTTTTAAGGACATCAATAAAACTTCTAGGCTTTTCTTCATGATGATCATTGGTTTCTTCCTTAGAAGATTTGCCTATATAGCCAAGTCTAGATTTGTCATGTAGTGGCCTTTGAGAGCTGAGAATGACATCCAAGGAATGGGAACTTTTCAAATTCTTGTTGGCTTTGTCCAACTCTCCTTTTAGGGATACAACTTTAGCTTCCAATTTTTTACAAGTCTCTTCCTTTTCCTTCAGCTTATTGTTCAACACTTCTTCTATTCTTTTAGCTTATTCCTTTTTGGTTTTGAGAGAGATGATTTTCCATTATTTTCCTAAGTCTCTCATTTTCTTCTATGGCACTAATCAATAGTTCTTTCACATTTCCTTCTACTTCTTTACTTTCTTCTTTTTCTGGATAATGTGTTTCATCTATGAAGGCCATCAAAAATACTTCACTGCTTCCACCATATTCTTCTTCTTCATCACAATCATCATTATCTTGTTTGGAGAAGAAATTATTTTTGCTTGAGCCTTTCCTCTTAAAGGTTCTTCTCTTGGGTTCATCGTCATCGTCAGTGTTATCTTTAAAATGACACTTTGTTGCATAATGTCCTATTTTACCACATCTAAAGCAAATGATAGGTAACTTACCTTTGAGTTTGGATCATTTCTTCAGCTTCTTGACAAATTGTGCCATTTCAGTATCAGAATCATCGTCGTCGCAATCACAATTCTTCCCATTTCTTGATGTCTTAGATGCCTTGAATGCAGTTTCCTTATGAGTTGAATTTCCTGACCTCATCTCGTATGTTGTGAGAATTCCATGAAGTTCATCCATTGATAGAGAGTCCAAATCTTTTAGTTCTTCTATGGCACAAACATTGGCATTAAAACAATATGGAAGATATCTCAAGACCTTTTGGACAATCATCTTTTCTTTGACATCTTCACCTAGGCCTTTGAGACAGTCAACTACCTCATCTACTCGAAGAAAATAAGCAGTAATATCTTCTTCATCATTCATCCTAATACTTTCAAACTGCCTTTTGTACGTTTAAAGCTTTGCCTTTTTTACCTTTCCATCTCCTTCGTAAATCTGGATGAGATTATCCCACATATCTTTGGCTATTTTAATACCCATAGCTTTGGCGAATTCTGAATCTGATAGGCCACTTCCTATAGAATTCAAATCCTTTGCATTTGCCATGTATGCTTTCTTCCTGTCCAGATCTGTTGGAAGAGGAGATGGGATCTTGTATCCATCTATGACAGATTGCCAAACTTCGACTCCAAGAGACATTAAGTAGTACTCCATTCTAACCTTCCAGAAGACAAAATTTGTTCCATCAAATTAGGGAACCTTAGCATCTTTACTTAACCATTGTGATTCAAAAATCCTTCTTCCAGTTGTTAGGCTGATTTTGAAGAACCTAGCTCTGATACCAATTGTTGGAAATATTGGGGGGGTGAATCAGTGTTTCTTTCAATCGTTATATCATACCAATTAAGATTTTATCACTAATTAAACCAGAACATAAGAAATATAACAAGAAAATAATTTTATTAATGAATGAAGTGAGGACTCGAATCCTCTTAAAAAAATTCATGCTCCAACCTATACAATAGAATCTCTAACTTCTTCAAGGCTCCAACCTAGGCTTTCTCAAGGCTCCAACCTTGAATGAAGACTCCAATCCTCTCAATGATCCAAGCTCCAACCTGGTCTCTCACAAGGCTCCAACCTTGAACTAAATTTTAACAAGGCGTCAACCTTTAACTAATTTAAAGACTTCAAACACTAATACAAGTTTGCTCTCAACCTAGTGCAAACTTTGCTCATAAACTAATCCAAAGTCACCTCATAGACTGATCAAGGTCTACTATAATCATGTCTTCAAAATAGTTTCAAGCCTACTCCAAAAATGAGGATACGTCGACACTCTACAAGGTCAAATTTTTTGTCAAAATGTTATGTCACAAGACACAGTCATATGTCTGAGTCTACAACAGTCAAGGATTTGGGTCTCCCATGATCAAGTCTGTTGAGATACTGTTGTCTTCCACAATTCGAGTTTCCACAATCTTCCATAATCCACAATTAGCCACGATCCGAGTTTCCATAGTTAGCCATGGTCTGAGTTTCCATAGTCTATCACAGGCCTGAAATAAGCTAAGTTTTAGATTGAATTTTGTGCCACAAGGAGGTAGAAGTAGTACCTTAAGGACAATCCTAATTTTGCTCCAGAAGATGCTGCCAAAAAGGATGAATTCCAATAGAAGATAGCTTTCAAAACTTATTAAAATAATACTCCAAGAAGCCTTAATCAAAACAGAGATAAAAAACCAAATCTTGCTCCTTCAAACAACTCCTAGGTTCATGAGATATGAACCTCCTAGTTCACTTCCTCGGTTTTGAATCTTTTATTGCTCCATGACTGAGTTGATCACCAAATTTGGAGGCAAAAAGACTCGTATTTATACGAGTTTAATCATTAAACCATCACAACTGTTTAGGAGAGGGGGGTGACTTATGTTTATGTAGGCTGACTTGACAAAGATAAAAGATAAGTATTTTCTAACATGTAAATTCAATTACTCTTCAACGAGGAGGGATTGGGAGGCAATTAAATACTCAGTGGAAAGGGCTTAAAGTCCTCTTTAAGCCTATGTGAATTTTATCTTCATTTGAACAGCGTTTGACATCAATAACAATTAATTTCTCCAACATGTCAATTCAAAACGCCATGGGTAAAATAAATAAAAAACAACCATGTTATGGATTGGTGTAGCTCAGACCAAGTGCAGTCTTTAGGTGATTTTGACAGCTTAGATTCCACTAGGTCATGGTTTCTTAGTTAAAAGCTAGTCCTGCAAATCACAGACAAACTAGCAAACAAAGAAAAAGATTTGTAGAGTGCCTCATGTCATTGGCACAACTATATGGTGAGACCGTGATGATTGAAAATTTGTTAACTTGTGTAAACCTTTTAAGTCACATTAATAGGACATATGCCTAGTAAAAATGAGATTACATTTGAACCCAAATAAAAAACAATAAATAAACCAAATAAGATAATAAAAAGAAGTGTATTTTCCTTATATTGGTCAAATTTCCACCAAAATATTATATTAAATCTCCGTTGAATAGAGATGTATGTATGTCATATAAACAATTACAAGAGGCAAAGAATTTAAGTGTATCAAAAAGGGAAAAACATGTAAAAGAGATAAGTTTTTATAATTTGACACAAAAAGAGTGGGGAAAGCCAATCAACAAACATATTCACACTGCAACTAAATAATCAACCAAATAATCATTATGATACTAAAAATCCGCCATACTTTTATGACCACTCCTATTGACATAAAGAACATAGTATACTAGAATATATACCATTTCCTTGTGATTTCTCTATTGAAATAAGGATCATGGTACAGTAAAACTTACAAGATTCACAATTTTAAACACATCCAACTCACTAATGGACAATTTACAAGAAAACATGTAAAAGGATACTAACTCAAATTCAAACCTCCATGGACATAGAACCCTCTCTTGCCTATAGATTAGCCTTTTTTGACGGGAATCATATGCAACATTAATTCAATAAAGGCAAATAACATAGGAATTTATGTTCAAGGAGAGGCTTCTGCGCTCTTAACAACTGAGGAGGCACCTGAACGCTTTAAAATTAAAACTTGTCAAGGAGCAATGGAGACAGTCGTTTATATTGAGTTTATAGACTAACCAATTCCATCATAGGCAGTGGGTTGAATGTTCAGCATACACTGAAATCTGATCTTTTGTTTGCCTGTTTGATCATCGGTTCTGCATATCAGCAGAAGATAGGAAACTACTGACATAGAAAGAATAGAGGGGTAAACGTGGACAGCACTGGGATATACATAAACTTACAAAAAAATTATTGAATAACGAGGAAAAGAAAATGCATAAGTTTTACAACGAGGAAGGGCATTTGTCCAGGAAAATTTTCTGGGAGCCTTAAATCAGACTGCGGTGCTTCCCCTCTTAACTACGGGTACAATATACATAAATTAATACCAGCCCATGATCTGTTCAGGCGCCCTGAATCAGTATATTTGTTCTATTTGAGGCAGCTTTGAAGTTGATGGTGAATAAACAAGGGCTCGTTGGTAAGCCACAGGTAACGTCAGGAGTTTTTTCACTTTCCCAACATATGCACGCTTTGTAAAGTTATCATAGTCATTTGCTTCAATTGCATCTAATATCTGGCGATAAAGGATCAGTGAAGCCCACACCTGCAAGCAAAGAAAACACGTGATTTTTTTGCCAATGTAAAGTCCCAGCATAAAGAAATTAGCTTTCCCCATGAAATGGCAATTATTACCGGCCATCTACTGGCTTTATCGAGCTCTGTAACACCTTTTTCTGCTTCGTCAAAAAACTTCCTGGCCCTTCTTATCTGATCTTTCATGAATGACCTCCATTTGTCTGTGACCTTCCCAGAAAATATATCTTCATCTGATAGGCCGCTCCGTGCAAGCTCATCTTGAGGAAGGTATATCCTGCCACGACGAGCACTGAATAACAAGAAGGCATATATATGTCAATCGGCCGAACAGAGTATAAATAATAATAATTGGAAATAAAGCTGACCTGTTAAGACATGCTTTTTAAAATATGATAAGGCCTGATTGATTGATTGATCGCCTTAGGCTGATTTTGTTTGATGTCAGAAGTAATTGAGGATCTAGGTAAAAGGGGTATATTAAATTATCCTGATTTTTGCCCCATGGTGATGGCCTATCTGCAGCCAGGCCTTTTGCTATATGATTTGTACATGATATTTTATTAATAGGAAACATGTATGACAAGGATAGAACACTAACTCTTCTCCAACATCCCGCAGTATGTTCGTAAGTTGATTTGCGATTCCCAAAGCTAATGCAGCACTATAAACATCTTCTGTTGTCGCATGTGAGTCTTGTGAAATACCCATTATAGGAACACTCATCAACCCAACTGTTCCAGCCACATAATAGCAGTAAAGATAAAGCTCATCAAAGTTCTTGTAATGTGACTTCCTCAAGTCCATACGCATCCCCTCAATCATATCTCTAAATGGCTGAAACAGACAGCAGGCAATGTATCAGACAGGCCCACAGAAGGCAAGCAATAAATTTTCTCCATCAAGAGGAAATTACTGATGAGATCATATTGTTGGAATAAATAGGAAGATAGAGGCATTCGTTTTCATTGCAGAACAAGAAATATGAATGGGTGCCAGCAGCACTAAGGTTCAGCTCTATTCTACTCCACTAAGATAACCTTTGACTATCTCACACGATGAAAGACAAACCACCAGGCAAAATCTGTTCAGTGCTTTGGCATGTTCTACAACACTTTGAGTATAGGTCTGAGAATCATAACCTGGATATCAACAGGAAACTTTGAAACTGTATCTGATAAAGCTGCATCCAGCATATCATATGGATGACCATTAAAGAGGTCCTCTAGCCTCTCTTCCCATCGATCTAGAGCCATTGGTGTTATGTGCGAAGCATTAGGACCGTCAACAAGTTCATCAGTCCTCCTACACCACACTGTATATCAAAAGAAAACATGTCAAATTAGGATATAGATCATTATAAGACTTTCTCAATTCCAGAAGAAATCACAAAATTAGGCCCGAAACACCACCAAGAAATGGTTCTTGAACAACTGAAGCAAAGAGGTGGACAGATCCATTTTGCAAAATACAGTAATGGCATAACCTGATCAGAAACAAGTTCGTCATATCACAGCTAAGATAAATACGAATCTGCACAGTCGGCACTTTAAAATAATAATAATAGTAGTAGTAACAATGATAATAAGATATGGTGCCCAGAACTAGATATTTAAGGGTGTGACGATCAAGAATTTAGAAATCAAGCAATCAGTTCTTGACTTCAAACAACCTGGGGGCATTAATAAATTGGATTAAATCCAGGCCCCAGAACTATAATAATAATAGTAGTAGCGATAAAAAATAAGAAATAGTGCCCAAAAGTACATATATAAGGGTGTGACAAACCAGAATTTCTAGATCAAGCAATCAGTTCTTAACTTCAAACAACCTGGGGGTTATTAATAAATTGGATTAAATACAAGCCCCTCAACTATAACCAGGTAGAGATGCAGTAAAGCTACCCCCACAGACAGGAAAATGGTTAGTAAAGGTTCTTATAAAACATCAGCAGAGATCTTGCTCCATGACAAACTTCGAACTTATATTAACATCCATGAAACCAAAACACGTTAGACACATAAAATGTATCTAGAAACACACAAAACGGTAAATAGGACCCATAACGTGTTTGCTAATAATTCAGACGATATTGAAGAAAGTTCCCACCTATATTAAAGGAAAAAGGAGGTAATAAAATTATTTATAGTAATGTACTCATCCCACAACTTGAAAATTCTGTAGTTTTTCCTCCTTAGGATGTATCTCGGTTGCCATATTCATGAGTATGGCTCACAAGTGCTCGCAAGGCAAGTGTGAACCTGGGATCAGTATTTAGCTCAAGAGTCAATACTCCCTATACTTGCAAGTGTTGGCAAGTACTCGCAGAATATGCGGAGAATACTAAGTCAATACCTGCCATACTTGTCAATAAGTTATTCTGCAACAAAAATGAAAATCTTTTGCACATTTTTTAATTTTGTTACTGCAAGTATGCTGAAACAACTGCCTCCGCGAGGACAAGAACCATAACCATATGATATGTGCTTGCAAAAAGAAATTTCTTACAATGGCAAAATAGATTCTCCTCCCTCATCCACCCATGCCACAAGAACTTTCATGGAAGTAATCCCCATCTCTTTTTCTTATATGGTATTAGGCAATAGATCTAAAAGTAATACTTTTCAATTTCTATCTCACCCAAGTTCCAGATTTGACAGATTCTTACCCCCAATTACTCTCAGTATTTTAATCTTTCAACCATAGTAGCAAAATTCAGTTGTACTGGTCTTCGCTGTATGGAAATTTGGCAGCAGTACAAAAGTTGGTGAGTTTTTGGTACAAGTATGTATATGGTACGGTCAACTAACTTTTGAGAGACTTTGTTAATATACCTCATGTATTTGATACACATGGTCCCATAACAAAACCCTTCCCCCCCAACACACCAAAAAAAGAATACCTCATGTATATGATACACATGGTCCCATAACAACACCCTTCCCCCCCACACATGGTCCCATAACAACACCCTTCCCCCCCAACACACCAAAAAAAGAATACCTCATGTATATGATACACATGGTCCCATAACAACACCCTTTCCCCCCAGACACACCAAAAAAAAAGAAGCAAACATCCCAGAAACCTAAATCATAAAGACCCCTCAAAAGACACCCCAAAAACCTTTAAAAAGTTTAAAAGTTCCTAAAGATCCCAACAAATATGAATTAAGTCATCAAATTTTAGCAGAAATAACTATTTTCTCTGATTCATTGAGCATTTCTAAGGCTGAAATTCTTCTAAAAAGTAGAGCAAAATGCATATTTTTGTATTGAGATACTGTCATATTAGAGCTGTGCTGGATTTTCTTGCTGGGTATTTTTTTCTGTACCAAAACATATTCATATTCAAATCTTGCCATATACTTTCAACATTATGACAAAGTTCATGAGCTGCTTTCCTCATCATGAGATATTCCCTTTCAAATGTGCTTGTATTTTATACTTTTTCAGTTGAAATTTTTGGTACAAATCTGTTCCTTGTTGATGATGATTTTATCCCACAAATTGACTGAAACTTTGTTGGTCTCATGGTGTTGGCATTGATGTCAACTTAGGATGTCTACCTAAGGAATCAATTGTATTGGCATTGATGACAAGAAGTTTGGAGGATTTGTCATGATGATCAGAGGCTCGATGATGTGTTACTAAGGTGTGTCTGATGTTTGCAGAGGCAGTTTGGAGGATTTGTCATGATGATCAGAGGCTCGATGATATGTTACTAAGGTGTGTCTGATGTTTGCAGAGGCTCTACAAGTGTTTGAGAAGCATTGAGGACGAATGGGAAAGTTCTGGGCAAAGAGGAGGTGATTTTCCATGAGTTAGGGCATCTTCTCTGAATACAGTTATGCACAAAGCGAAGATAGCAGCATCTTTGCCGGGAGCCCACACTATCCCCATGATGATTGTCTCTAGGAACCAGTTCAATCCTCCCAGTGATGCTCGTAGGTGAAAAATTCCAATTTGTGTGCAGACATAATTTACCATGAGCATTTCCCAAGGTATTTGCCCAAGGTTTTTGATGGTTTAGAGTCGAATTGAGTTGGTCTACATTATAAAAGGTGAACAAATCAAATATAATGAGGATTAGTGCTTTGTATTGATCGCATCTTTCATCTCTGAAAAAATGTCGGAGTGTGCAATAGAAAGGGTTACACAGTGAAAGAATGTGAGCTAATGTATTGCAGATAAAGTGCAAATCAAAGGTCAGATTTGGAGCAATATTGCAAACATGTTGAGAGTGCCTATGGAGAATAGATGATCAGAATTTGTATGCAGATGCTAGTGTTATGTAGCTGCTGATATGGAGAACAAAGTATTGTTGTAGCTGTTGGAGTTACAGATCAGAGATCAGATTGCTAACGGTGTGTTGCAGGAATGTTTAGCTGAGGATACCATGTATTTTTGTAGCAATCAAACGCTACATATATTGTTGCTATTGTATTGTCATTGAGATTGTGGATTTTATTGTTGTTGTTGGGTTGTATGAGTGTGTTGTCTTGTCAAGACTCAAGAGTATGATGTTGCTGTTTGAGTTTGAGTTTGATGAGCATATTTGATTGTGTGAGCCGATGTATTGTTTGAGCTGCAGAGAGACATATGTTGCAGTGAGTTTGTATTCAGTTGTATGAGCATAGAGGATGTTGTGAGTCCAGTATGAAAATGCACAAATGTGGCTCACAAACATTTGATTGTAGATAGCAGTGGATCTAGTATGAAACATTGTGAAATGAGGTCCACAAGAGGAGCTTGAAGGTTGGGGCGTTCAGTGGGCAAGTGGTGGTTTGCGAATTGAAGGTGTAGCGGCATCCTTTAGGTAGAGGCCTGAGAACTTGGGAGTGGTGGCCTCCGTCCAGTATTGGCTAGATAGACTATTGGGTGTTAGGGCATCCAGCAGGTGGTGGCTTGAAAAGTCGTGGGAGTGGTGGCTTCCAGCAAGTGGTGGCTTGCAAAGTCATGGGAGTGGTGACTTCTAGTAGGTGGTGGCCTACAAAGTTGAGGAAGTGGTGACTTCCGACAAGTTCTAGCCTAAAGCAAGGGTTGCTCACGTGATTAGGAAGTTGTGGCTTGCACACTGGTAGTGGCCAGTGCATATGATGTACGAAGAAGATTTTTAATAATAAAGCAATGGTGGTTTTTCCCCGTTGGGTTGTCTGCCTAACATCCGGCGTCCTCATGTGTATGATTGATATGTTATGCATTGCTGCTCTTATGGTTGTTTGATTATTAGTATGTTCTTGTTCATATAATTCACATGTTATGATCTGCTAATGTTTAATGTGTTGTTGATTATTTAATGAATGATTCAGTTAATTGTGAAAGAAAGGCAAAAACTAGTATAAGCTGACCATAGAGCACAATACTGATTCAACACCTCCCCCCCATCTCAGTGTTGTCCATGCTTCCAACAAACTTCTCTCCCAAATATGCCTTTAGCCTTTCTTCTTCACATGCCACCTCTATTATGCATTTTTCCATTATTTATTTTCACATGTTCCTATTCTTCTTCAAGATTCTCCATAAAGGACTTCTTTGTAACCTATTGTTAGCCATAATGATCACCCTTTTTCTCAAACTTTGACTCAACTCTTTATTCCATATATTTGATTCTACAAAGGGAAATTCGTAGGATCTCTTCGTCATTTTGAAAAGCCTTGTGATCAGCACCTTTTTCACCTTTCACATATTGCTCCCAGTAAGTGTCGGCATTGTACTTGCCCAGCCTTTACACTCATAAAGAACATATTTGATTAGAATCTTGAATACTAATAGGATTCTTATAGTATTTCAATCCCAAAATTTCACCTTACAGCAGATGTTCTGAAAGGCATGATGTGTTAAAAGGACTGGCATTTCATACTTGGAGAATGCATTATAAGAAAGCAAACTGTTAAAGAAAGGGTTAGTGTGGAGTGCAGCCCCACTCAAACCTTGGGGATGTTTCGAGTCTTGACCCTTGAGCTATGTACTGTGAATCACTTCCACCACACTCTTAGGGAAAGAAGTGGAATAAAGCAAATTGTTAAAGAAAGGATTAGTATGCAATGCATCTCAAGTCAAACCTAGAGATTGTTTTTACCCTTAAGCTTTGTACTGTAAATCCCTCCACCATACTATAAGGAAACAAATTATGACAATCCTAGGCCTCCCATAAGCGTCCCATGTTGTGCCTCTAGCACAACATAATATATGTATTATGTATAGCATATAAAATGAACCTTCCATGGGGTTCTATGAATCCTTAGGGGATAGTTGAGCCATATAGTCAATGTAGTGGGCCAATAATGTCATTTTATATGGTCATACATGTTATTAGATGACCATAATAGATATGCCTGGGTGTGTCAGTCATTATATCTATAAATAGATAATTTCTACGTCATTGCAAGACGTTGTTCACAATTATTTTGCAATAACCTTATCATGTTTCATGAAATTTCAGGTGTAAGGCATGGTATACCTATTTTGGGTCCCCTGTACACCTTTCTAAAGTAGGCAATGTGCAGCCCATCACTTTTGGAAGCAGTGTGGTTCCCCTTATGTTTTGTATCTTGCACATAACTGATGATATTTGAGCTAGTTATAAATATTAAAGATATTTTATGTATATTTCATGATATTTCTGTTATTTTGGATATATTCTTCTATAATCTCCATTTTGTGCCATTTGGAGCATAACAAACAGAAACAGAGATGCAATTGTCAGACCTACACCTTAGACCCAAATTGAGTGCCAATTAATTTCTTGGAAAGAAGTTGCTATTAGTATTTCTAGCTTAACTTTCAGTGTATTTGGAAATAGAAATCTCGGAGATCTTGTATCCACAATTTAAGTTTCAAATCTAGTCATGAAGAATTGACAAAAATAATATGTTGCAATAAATTATGCATTGTGAAAATTCCGAAAACCAGAATCCCTTTGCAGAAACTGGAAATTATTCTCCTAATTGTTAATTTTATTTAACAATTTATTTACTTTTTCCTACAGCAAATACTGAATAACTCACACTGCAACCTACACAAATAAAACTACAGAAGAATAAACGCTGGAACTTGGAAGAAATGCTAGCACACACATAAACTAACATAGTTATTTTTGTACAAATGTCCCCGGAAAAAATCCCAACTTGGGAAAACCGGTGCAGCAATTGAGGGTTTTAATATTAAGCAGCAGTGAAATAGTCTGAGTACAATTGGATGCCAAAACTGGCAATCCTACAGAGAAATACTAGCAAGAAAAATCTAGTGAGGAAATCTCCTCACTCCACAGGCAAATTCGGGCTCTGACCTCAGCTCAAAGTGAGTCATCCAAACTGGCTCTGCGCAGTTACTATGTCACCCTAGCGCAATCCCTTCTGCACTCAATTCGAACCAGCTTCTCCTCAAGCCATTTGGTCTGTTGTTGTCTGGGAAATGTCTCTCCTGGCCTCCGAAACCTCTCTCCAGCTTCTGGCACTGAAACTCGTCTTTCCCCAGCGTAATCGAAACTGCCTCTAGAGGCTAGTGCATTGCCCCAGTGTCAACCTCTCTGTGGCTCTTTTGCCTCTCCGTAAATGCACTCACTGGATCTGGAATCCTTCCTCCAGCTTCACTGTCTCTGCCCCTCTCTCACTGCTTCGATCTCACTAGCTCTCTATGTGGCAACTGACTGCTGCTACTCTGGAAATTGATCTGCTCATGAAATCGAACTACTGAATTGTCTTCTCCAAGCCCCATCTACTTCTTCTTATAATCCTCTATTGAGACTTCAACGACCAAGATTAGATCTTAATCAATGGGTAGGATTAACTTGAAGTCGATTTGTGTGAATTTCTAGAACATTCACACCTTGACTTAATTAATTATGATTAATTAGTCATATTCCCTAAGTTTAGACTTAGGAAATATTAAAAAACTGACTAATAATCTAATTAAGTCATTTCTAGGTGGAATTTCCAGAAACGATTTATGGGTTTTGGAGATCTCATGTATTCTAGCCTCTCCACAAAATTTCGTGGGTAGAACACATCCGATGCTACAAAAACTAACACTCCCTCTTAGCGAGGAATGCGTTCTAGTGCTCTACTGCTCATCCTGTAGCAGCACCCTGTCTCTGCATCATCTCCTATCATGTTGCTGATGTTTGGATGCTACTACCCACTAACTACTGCGCAACTCTAATATATGTTGCATCTGTGTTGCTGCTAAACCGCTGCCAACACTGCATCTGCACTGCAACTCCCTCTTCATATGTTGTTGTTGCAACTGCAACATCTACAACTGAAAAGCATCATAAAGACTAAATCAACTGTGATCAGTATGATGCATCTGTCACCCAAGTCTCTGACTGTTGCTAGTATCTACGTTGTCACTGAGGAATCTGCACTGCTGTTGACTCTGCACTGTGCCACCTGCACTGTTGCCAACTCTGCACTGCACTCCCCAGCATTTCATTGCTACTAGACTCTGCATCTATCACTCTAGCATCTCACTGCATCTACTACCACTAATCCATCCTGCTACTAAATATTGTGGGCTCCTGTAGCAAGGTACTGATCCAAGAGGTGGACCTCCTCAAGGATCCTGCCCATCTGTAGCACTTTGGGGCTACAGCACCAAGTCACCCCACTTCACTCCTGGGGGTATGTCAACAAACATGGCGAAGTCTTCCTCTAGCCTGGAGGAAAGCCTATCAATCTCTGTTGATGCTGCCTACTGGTCCTGCTTCTCCTCCTTGTCCTTCTTCCTGAGAGGACACTAGGTACTGTAGTGACCAAGCTCACCACATCTGAAGCACTTGACCTTCGACAAGTCCTTCTTCCTCCTCTACTCCCCCTGTCCCTAATTGGGACCCTTCGATGCGAGGGCCACATTCTCCTCCTCCTTCACCTACTTCGATCCGCTGTTGTTGCCATTGATGGAGCTCTTTAAAAGAGCTCGCCTCAATTCCTCCTATTGCAAATCGGCCCACATCCTGTCCCACCTTGGCAAGGTATCTCTACCCAAGATACTTTGGACGAATACCTGCCACTCCTCGGAGACACTGTTTAGTGTCAACCTCACAAGCTCTGTGGGTTGAGGCATTGCCCCAACAGCTGACATCTAATCTCGGACCTCCTGAATCCTGGTGAGGAAGGGGTCTATGCCTTGCCCCTTCTGCATCCTGATGCATCTCAGCTTCTCCTCTAAGTACATCTTCCGTTGCTCGGAAGTGCCCTGGTATACCATGGAGAGAGTCTCCCACGTCTCTTTGGTCATTCCCTTGGCCGCTATGTGTGAAACAATGTGATCTCGAACGTCGTCTAGGATCAACTTCTTCACCCACGCTATTTTCTTTTTGTACTCCTTCATCTGATCTGCATCCTAGGGAACTGTTATCACTTGCATCAATATATGGCTTTAGGCCATATTCATCTAAAAGGAAGGACATCCTTTGCTTCCAGATGACATAGTTGGAAGCCCATCCAACCTGTCCTAATCACGAAGCCCAACAGTGGCCATCTCAAAAAATGTCGAAAATCTCCTCTTCCCTTCTGCTCAGCTATCCGCACTCCCTTCTGGAGTGAGAAAATATGCTCGCAACAATTGTTGATTTGCAAGGAAAATCGAACTTCTTGAGACTAGAAGTTCCTTGAGGAAAAATTTTCCCTCAGTGTGTGCTCTTCTTCCTTCCACTTGATGCTAGCTTTGCTCTAGCAAACTGCTGCAAAACTACTGCGTCCAGGAAGAGATCTACTCCACGAAAATACTGAGTTGCTCCCTCTGCCTCTGGAATCACTCGATCTAGAGAGATCAAATTTTTATGTCCCTCACTCAGAAAAATCAAATCTCCTCAAGTAACTCGGCCTCTTGGCAAAGTGACTGCGTTGACCCTGGGAGTTTCGATCTATTGTCCACACTGAACAACGAAACTCCTTCTGTATTTGCTACTGAGCTCTCAAGCTGATCAACTGCGCTCTGATACCATGTGCAAATTCCGAAAACCGGAATCGTATTGCAGCAACTGGAAATTATTCTCCTAATTGTTAACTCTGTTTAACAATTTATTTATTGTTTCCTACAGCAAATACTGAATAACTCACACTGCAACCTACACAAATAAAACTGTAGAAAAATAAACACAGGAAGAAATGTTAGCACACACATAAAATAACACAGTTATTTTTGGACAAATGTTCCCAAAAAAACCCAACTTGGGAAAACCGATGCAGCAGCTGAGGGTTTTAATATTAAGCAACAGTGAAATAATTTGAGTACAACTAGATGCAAAAACTGGCAATCCTACAGAGAAATACTGGCAAGAAAAATCTAGTGAGGAAATCTCCTCACTCCACAAGCAAATCTGGGCTTTGAGCTTAGCTCAAATTGAGCTGTCCAAATTGGCTCTGCGCAGCTACTGCGTCAACCTAGCGCAATCCCTTCTGTACTCAGTTCGAACCAGCTTCTCCTCAAGTCATCTAGTCTGTTATTGTCTAGGAAAATGCCTCTTCTAGCCTCCGAAGAGACATTTCGCACGTGACAAAAATTAGGGCAAAAATCTCGCACATGTGGCAGAATTCTCCCTCCTTTGACCTTCACTCTATCTCCTTTGACTTTTGCTCTTCTTTCTTGACTTTTCACTGGTTTTCTTTCTCTTCTTAGCATAGAAATCGAATTTGTGAGTGAGTGAGTAAATGAGGTCAAGTTGCATTGTCTATATACACATCCAGGAGGTTGAATGGGTCTCCCAAGCCGACTTGGTCTTGTGGGGAAAAATACTCTTTTTGACTCAAAATAAAATTTTATTTCTTATACAAAATAGTCCAAATGGGATTTTGGCTCATGAAAAAAATTATTTTAACTTCAATAAACCCTAGAACCATGAAGAACATGCTTGGACTAGAAAATAATAATAATAATATTTTTTCTTTTTCTTCTTATTTTTTTCTCATGAAATAGTAATGATACAAGTACAATGATAATTATGAAGAAGGAACCTAGTTACATTTCCAACACTAGTAAGGTGAGAGGACAAGTTTACAATCAAAATCGGTCAATCATCCAGATCATCCCCCTATCCATACTAAATGCCCAAAACATTAAGTAAAAGCACTCGATTGCAAAATGATCACAATGCATGTTGCCGGCTTGCTTACACACTTATGTTAATGTGGGAAAAATCCTCAACCCCACTAGGTGTGGCCTCGATGACAAAACTTAGAGAAGGGGTTGTTACCTAATCCTGACTCTCTCTGTTTCGGCTCTCTCCTAGCTAAAGTCAAGTGGGGTAGACCCTATGGAAGATTCTAAGGAAGACTTGTTATACTCAACAAGTTCTAGGAGATAATTAGTAGACCAAGTAAAGCATCAATCATTCAAAGATTTGTAACTTGAAGCAAGAAATAAAGACTTAAAAAGTAAAAATGGTCATAAGCATGTAATCAACATCAACATGTAAATAAATGAAAATAATTCAACAATATATCTTGCAAGGCAAATTGATGTAAGTAGACCAATGCCAAATAATATAATCTTGCAAGAAATACAATATGCTCAAAGGTAGTAACAATACTTGCAATAAAATAATGCTTTCAAGATACAACAAGTTCAATAGAATAGAGAAGCTGCAAAATAAGTGTTAGAACAACCAATAACAAATCTACAATATGAGGTACAACTTTGAAAGAAAAGCACTAAATGGAATTGAATGCTTGCAAGTAAGATATTGCTTGTACTTGAAAAAGGAAATATGCTCACATGAAATATAAACAATGATATGACATCAATGGAACTTTAAGCTAATCCAATGAGCATGAACAAGATACAAGAATAAAACTAAAGTACTTGCAGTGAAAGAGATATAGGTGTTTTAAACAATGATATGACATCAATGGAACTTTAAGCTAATCCAATGAGCATGAGCAAGATACAAGAATAAAACTAAAGTATTTGCAATGAAAGACATATAGGTGTATAGGTGTTTTCAAAGTATCTTGCATGTATTTGAGAAAGAGCTAAAATGATGAAATGTTCAACAAGATCCAAGCTTCAAATGCATGCAAAACCATTCAAAGTTGTAAGGTCGTTGTATGTGATGGTGTTCTTGCTCAAATCCTTCAACCTAGTAAGGACTGAGGTGGTTACAAGAGGCCTCATGTAGAGAATCTTAGCTTCATTAATGAGTATCCACCTAGTCCTTCAAGCCAACCCACGTGCCATCATTCCTACAAGGGACTCGGCCACACAAGAGAACTGTGTGGTCACGTGTTTAACCTTTTCTCCAAACTCAGATTTTGGGAAAATCAAAGAAGATTTCCTAAAGTCTATCAACCAAGCTTATGCTTGGAGGTAAATTTTAGAAATGCAAAAATTTGCAAGTGTAAGTGAGATGTAAAGGATCAAAGGTTAATTGCAAGTAAAAGTAGTGCTCCAAAATGTGAAATGCTTCAAAATAACTTAAACAAAGATGTTCATTCACATTCAAAGAAATACTATACTTGCATGAAAAATGAACTTCAAATGATAGCTATGAAATGAGCAATGAAGAAACACTATAATCAGCAATTAAATGAATTATATCAGCTGAAAGTAAATCAGATTTGCAATGATTAAATGAGCAATGTAAAGCACAAATTGCAAGTCTAAAATTAGCCCAATAGAGTGAGGAACTTGAGCAAGTAAATGAGTGAAATAAAAATGAATCTAGGCTACTTGCAAGAGTGAAAAGAGAACTTGAAAGAGCAAAGCAAGAAACCACTCACCAATGCTACCTCCTACTAAATGAGGAGATAGGGATGCCAAGGGGAAATCCCCAAGCTCCCTCAAAAGAAAAGTTTGCTTTTATTATTAAAGAAGAAGCCCTCTTATAGAGAGATGAGGGACTTTAAGGCTTGAGGAGAGTTTACAAGAAGCTCAAGAGAGCAAATACTCTTCCTCAAGAGAAACTAAATGAAATAAGAAAAGGGTACAATGCCTATTATAGTAATAAAATGAGGAGTCTTTTAATGAGGTAACTCACTTTTCTTCAAGGAAATGTGATCTTGATGGCTCAACTTCTCGGTCTTCAAGAGGAACTATTGCGTATGAGAAATGGAGAGAAGGATAGTTTAAGATCACGAACTTAGGTATGGTGAAGGGCTCCAAGTAAATGGTTCCTCAATCTTCCACCTAGAAGCTCCTTCAAAGGATGCCTTCCAGCCACGCTCCAAGCCTTCAAGAGGACTATGAAAACACAAGAGAAAAGAAACTTAGATTATGTGCAATATAAATAGTTACAAAATGGTAATATACATTATAACACAAGCACAAGTCACAAGAGAAGAAGTAGATTCCCCCCCTTGTGCAAGCAAAGAAAGGCTAAGCCCTTCAACCAAGCTCTCACAACTAGATCATATCAACAAAAGCGCATGAGATTTGACAAGTAAGATTGAAATTTATAGTATTAGAGAGCTATGGTAGGAAAACTCCCTTCTCAAACTCATTGGATCAGCCTTTCTGAGAAATTGATTTGATGTGAGTTCTTACACCTTTTGCCTTAAGAGTGGGTTCATCCAACCAAATATTTACCCCATGTTCAAGCTTTGCTCAAACACAAGATTTTCTACACACTTGTGTTGGACATTGGATAAACCAGCACTCCTCGTGTGTTTCGCGACATGTGCTTAACCGCCTCTCGTGGATCCATTAACTCTAGCGATGCATCCGTTTACTAACACCTATGGGTTTTGGTGTAACGGCAATCGTGATTCCAACAAGTGGTATCAGAGCCAAAGGTCTCGAGTTCGAATCACACCCGGCTCACACTAGGGGGGAGATTGTTGGACATTGGATAAACCAGCGCTCCTCGTGTGTTTCACGACGTGTTCAACCGCCTCTCGTGGATACATTAACTCTGGCAATGCGTACGTTTACTAACACCTGCGGGTTTTGGTGTAATGGCAATCATGATTCCAACAACTTGAAAGAGTAGCTTCACAAGGGACTAGATTACACAATGAAAAAAGAGGCTAGAGGTTCAACCAAAAATCTTTCAGTGCTCTTCAATCTAGAGTGGTCCTCTAGGCCAAAAACCAATGCAAGATAACTTACACCAATTAATCCAAAAGCTTGTCAAATGAAACAACAAATCCAAATTTAACAAGCATAGAACATGAAGCACATAATTGAACAATATTACCTCAAAAGGGAAGAACAACAACAAACCAAAGTGACCCCCAAAGTCTAGCTTTATTGATCAATGAAAGAAGTGAGTACAAATACTACCAGAGTTTTGCTAGCCCAATAGCTCGTCTAAGAATTGATACAACGAGGAGCCCAAGGCTCATTTAAATAAAGAAATGGGAGAAAATCCCAATCTGAAACCCCAATGATAAGTGGAGAAATGGAGAAAATCTCAAGAAAAAATCGAACTTGATGTGTGGAGCTCCAATGCTAAGTGTAGAAGTTGATTTCTGAGATGTGGCAGAGTTTTCCTTGAGGTTGGACAGCATACCCATGTGCCAAATTCGAATTTCATTAATTTGGTTGCCAAGCGTGAAGAAGGGTGAGTGAGATGGGAACCATCTCCCACAAACTTCTCAACCAACACATCAAAGGAACGATGCCTCTACAAATGGATGCGTAGAGTTGTTGTAGATGTTGCGTTTAGTTGTGAGCTTGTGCATAGGTGCTGGAATGAGTGGCTATGCGTACAAGTGGGGAACTATGTAAAGTTTGGTGGAGACATTTCCCATAATAATCTCCGTCAAATATTTTATCAAATCCTTAAGTATCTCTCCATACCATGCGTTAATCTCCTCCAAGAGATTCAACTTACCACATAGCAAATCGTACCCCAATCTGGCCCACTAACTCAATTTTCCCATGTGCCATATTTCTTGTGATTATGTGGGTGCCCACTTACCCTTTGACTTGTCTTTTAACTTGACTTTATTTTCAAATTCATTTCCACCTCATTCTAGCATGTGGAAATTTTTATTATTTCTCCATTTTTTATTTTTTGGGCTATTTTATTGCCACATTTTCCTTTGCACTTAGGAAAAGTGAGTTTTGAGGGGTAAAAACACATTTTATGACCCCCAAAGTGTGTCTTAATAGAAAGTTGAGGTGTATAGGTCTAATTTTGATCAATGTTGCAGTAATCGTTATCGGGATATTATTGGTGAGGGGAAAAAATCAGAAAAAATCGTAACATACAAAAATATTCATTATTTTTTCAATTTTTTTAATATCTAAAGCATCTACAACATAAAATAAATACATTGACACATAAATATGATAAAAGAACTAATATATAAGATGTTTAATATCATTTCTAGTGCTACATCACACATAACAGTGAATCATGTCCTGAATAGTAAGCCCTGACTCATGACTCCCAACTCAGCCTCAAAATATCAACAAAAAATATAATAATGTATCTCATGAGGCATAATGTCATATACAATGAAATGAACCAAATAACTAAAGTCTAATACTACTAATTTCCTCTGCCCCTCTTGCAAGAAAATGCAATATCTTTCCCTTTCCCTCTAGATGTAGATGTCGGTGGAGTTGGCAGTGGACTCTGCTGTGCTCTAGAAGCTGAAGAACTAGGAGCTATAGGAGGTAGACCACGTCCTCTACTGGTGGCAGGGGTAGCCCGGGTAGGTGGTGTCACCTCCTCTTGCTCCGCCTCCTCCTCCTCCTCCTCCTCCTCCTCCTCCACTACCTCCTGCTCTAACCAATCATCGGCAGACTCCATGAGAGGCCTCTCGGCCTCAACCCTCCATGCAGCAGTGGTGTCAATCCCATCCAATGAGATGGCCTCCATATCAGGTATCCTCTCAAGTTGCCTCACCCACAATCGAAGATTGTAGTAGACGTAGACCATGTCATTAAGTCGCTGGGACTCCAACCTGTACAAAGATCATGAAATAATAATTATAAAAAAAAATATTGTTTAATGAATTCAAAAAATTATTTGGAAATTTGCAATATTTTAAGTGTTAACCTGTTGCGCTTCTTCTTGTGTATTTTTTCAAATACACTCCAGTTGCGCTCGCATCCTGAGGAGCTACATGTTTGGTTGAGGATTCGAATGGAAAGCTTTTGCTGAAGGGGTACCCTGGCACCATACATTCTCCACCATGCATCTACAACAAAATTACAAAAAAAAAAATTAAATAAACATAAGGAAAAAATGAAATTTGAAAGTTGAAGCAAAGTATGAAGTTATGAACTTGAAGAGACAATGAAATTTGAAACAAACTAAAAAATCCCTGGCATTTTAGTCATCCTATCAGTCACAGCCATGTCAAAGTCAAATGTGCCACCTGTCATCCTGTATGTCTCAATTTCTTTGGCGATTTTTGCACATTCTGCTGGAGATTGCACCATCCTTTGAACACAGGTTAAGAATCTATCCATGATCTCAGCATCAAATACGAACCCACGTGGGTAAGAAAATGTGGGGTTTAAGTAGATCCCTACAGCATGAATGGAAAGATGGAGTGTGTTGTTCCATCATTCATCAATCACTTCCCATAGGAGGAGTTGTCTCTGAAACCCCTCATCTCCCTTATCATCATAGTAGGCCCGAATGGATTCTTTCGCCATGTCCATGGCCTTATACAAATAGCCCATTGAGAGCTTCTCACCATCAACTAATCGAAGAACCTTTACCAAAGGTTCAATAACGGTGCACACCTCCTGCACTCCTGCCCAAAATTCTTCCTGGTATGAAACTAATCTGCATATGACCTCTCCCTCTAGTTTGCGGCTCATTGTCAAAGCACGCCACTCCTCTGAAAGAAATATTCCCTTCACATCCCACATAGAATTCAAGAGGGATTGAAGAGATATGAAACTAGTGGCAAACCGTGTAATGGCGGGGCGCACCAACTCTTTATTGTCGGTGAATTTTCTTATCAAGCTAAGCACGGATGTATGATTATATATAAATTTTGTAATGCTTTTTGATGACTCAACAATATCTTTGACAAAGGAAATTTTCCCTGTGTCCTCCAACATCAAATCAATACAATGTGCAACACAAGGTGTCCAAAATAAAGTAGGATGCCTCTCCATAAGCATCCTGCCAGCAGCAACATAATTTGCAGCATTGTCCGTTATGACTTGGACAACATGTTTTGCACCCACCTCCAAAATAAACACATCCAGCAAATCACATAAAGTTTTTGCATCTTTGATATGTGAAGACGCATCAACAGATTTCATAAACATTGTCCCCTTAGGACAACTAACCAAGAAGTTTATAAGGGTTCTCCCTTTTTGGTCGGTCCAACCATCTGACATCACAATGCATCCTGTTTGTGCCCATGATGCCCTAAACTCCTCCAATCTTTTGGTGCAGTCAACCTTTTCATTTTGAAGAATCTGGCCTCTAAAGTCATCATAAGAAGGGATTTTGTACCCTGGGCCAATAGTTGCAATAGCATCAATAGCAAGCTGGAAAAATGGATTATTCCTTGCAACGCTGAAAGGAATATCACTCCAAAGGAAAAATTTGGCCAACAACTTGTCAGCTTGTTCTTTCTCAGTTTTTTTAAGCATTGAAGTGATAGATGGTTGTGAACCAGGCGTGGTTCTAGGAACAAAAAATGATGAGGCAGCTACCGGGTTGGTTGTATATATTGATTCTGAAGTAGAACCAGTACCACTTCCTTGTTCACCTGAGCCTAACACAGCCTTTGTTAGTTGCTTCTTCATTTCTGCTTTGGCCTCTCTATTGTGCTCTAAATTTTCCAATGATCTCATGGCTTTTCGGATGATTTTAGGATTTGTATTTTTGCAAGGCCCTACATCAAATCCAAGGATTTGTGCAAGGTGATACTTCAATCTATAAACCCCCCCTGACATATGCTGCCCACACAACTTGCAAGACAAGTTTATTCTATCAAACCCTCCATCAGGTTCACCAAATTCTCACAGAGAGTCCAATTTCCTTGGCATGTTTGTAACTTGGTTGAACTCTAGACTCTTGAGTTTTAAATTTGTAAGATGAAGTTTGAAGTTTGACTTTGAACTTTGAACTTTGAAGTTGAATGGTGAACCTATGGCAAAATAAGGATTACAATTTACAAGTTACAAACTTACAATTTACAAAAACTAAAAAAAATTACATACATGAGTAACATGACAAAACACATGGAATTTTTGACAATTTAAGTTTTTAACAAACAAAATGAAAAACCCCATCAAATCAATTCAAAAATATTTGATAACCCATTGAATTCTTTTGATAAACAATGGGTTATCCAGATTCCAAACCCAACCAAAAACATAAAAAAAAACCAAAACAAAGTTACAAAACACAAAATTTTGGTGCCCATACCGGTTTGATGGAGAAAATTCATCTCCTCCTTAGCTCTCAATCTGTTTTTCTCCTCCAATCAGCTGATTCAGCTCCCAAACGACCAAGCTTTCTTTGCTAGGTCACTCCAAAACCGCATCGCTGCTGCTGTCTGTCCAAATGATTTTCAAAAAATCATTTTTTTGGGCTTATAAAAGCATTGTCCGCCGACCCCGCGATAATTACACATTGAATCACGATTTTTTGGAAGTTATCGCAGTTAGTTCAAAAAATCACGATTTTTTCGTAAAAATCACCCAAAGAAGAAAAAAATAAAAATTTCGTTTAATAATCATGCGATTTTATCGTTAAAATCTGGAAATCGCGATAAAAGCATCACTGATTTTGATTACTCATACCCCTACAACTTCTCTAGACATCACTTATTACAATTTACATAAAAAAATTATTAAAAATCTCATCCAACAAAAAAATTTTAATAATTAAAAAATGACCCCTAGACCCAATTAAATTCCACGAAATTTTACAAATGATCTAGCATGGTAATATACATTGACTCTAGACACTAGAACTCACCCAAGACTCTATCATCAAGCCACACTCCAACTTTGGGGTATATCTAGGAAAACAACTCAACTAGTTATTTAGTGTTGAAAAACATAAATAATTAGTTAAGTGAAAAAAAGTCCCTAGAGTGAACTCACTCGATAGTAAAGTCCCAAGCTACATAGGCTTGTTACATGGATTTATAATTTTATTCATCATGTTCGCATCATGTCTACAATATCCCCGCATGGGCTGCGGAAAATGAATACAAAATGAAGAGAGAGAGAAGGAAGGGGCTTTAAAAGCCCTGATGAAATTTAGAACTCTAAATGATTTGAAAGTGCAGGAATGCTCTGAAATGTACTTTGGGCATAGAATCTTCAAAAAATCTCCAAATGCAAATTTAGTGGTCAACAATACCTATTGAGTGGTAGCCCACCTTCATCCAAAAGGAATGTCAGATGGTGAGAGGTGTATGACTAGCGCAGATGGTGGAGGAACTGGCATATCATCATCAATAAGCAAATGTGTAGGGTTGTTGGCTGTCCAAAATAGGAGAAAACGTTTTCTCGTAGAGGGTTACCCACTTTGGTGGGTAACAATGCCAATGCACTCAAACTTCAAAGACATTCCAATTGTGTTCATGCCTAGAAGCATTACATGTTTAGTTCACAATTTTCTTTGCAATTCCAAGCAATGGTTTCCAAATGAATGTCACCAATAAGCTGCAATAAGATGTAAAAATTATAAGTTTTAGATTTTAAAATTCAAAATATAACTATGTTCATTTATTTAAAATTGTGTATCGTTCATTAAGATTAAGATTTAAAAGGCTTTTGGTCCTTTGTCGAATGGCCAAGTCTCTAGCTAAGAAATCAAAACCTGTCTTATAAACCAGCCGCTAGAAGTGTATCAAACCATGCTCATCAAGATTGTAGGCAATGAGCTCTATGCAATTAATCTGTCAATGGAAAAATCCCCGATAGTGATGTAATGTGGGCCTAAAGGCCCATTAGTTTTAATAATAGGATAGGTATGGTGACCATTTAATGCACTATGGAGTCTAGACTAAGTCCACTATGTTAGTTATTATGAAATAAGGCTCACTAGGTAGGTAGCATTCAATGAATTTAACAAACCCTAAGTCATTGATGTAAGGGCCGCTAGGGATTAGGGGTTTGGTTTCCTAGGTAGCTATAAATAAGAATGGAGTCCTCCTTATAGAGTATGTGAAGAGTTACCATTGTATTGGAGCATGGCTCATCTGGAGGTTGCCCCCTCAAAGAGGCAAGTGAATAGGACTTTATTCTTCCATAAAAGGATTATTGTGTGGTGTTGCCCTGCATTAACGGTTTTCTAGTTTGGTAAAGTGAGGAGCATTACTACCATTTTCTACGATATGTTGTTTTCTATTCATCTTGGAATTAAGGAACATGGCAAGCGGTATCATGGCACTTTATTGGGCCTGTGGGAAGCAAGAGTTTCTTTTCTTTTCCAAATTTTCTTGTGGCAAATTATTCTATAAACCTCTATACCAAATTGCATTTGCATCAATATCATTTGAAGCAAAGTGATGGTGCTATTTTCAGATTGAGATTATAATAGCGATTCTAAAATATGTCACAGGAGTTATACCCAATTTTAGTTGCAGTATCACAACAGTAATTTTTCTCTGTCCAAGAACTGGATTGTTTCCCCATCAATGCCATCAGAAGAAAAGTGATCATGACATTTCAGAATTGGGGTCATAATATCAATTCTAAAAAATATCATGAAAGTTACAACTATTTTACTAAGTTACCGGATCCGTCGGGCCTAATGGCTGGATCTGCGGATCCCCGGATCGGAGACGGATTCGGATCCGGATCCGCAGAGATCCGCCTATCTTCTTTTCGTGGGTAAAAAATCATCAACATACGGGAGCACAAAATTCCAAAACGAGAAATTCAATGCAAGTCAATGGAATGGTAAGAAATAGATTAATGAATCTGTTAGCGGAAATAAACTAAGGAATTGCTGGGCGACATAAAATTTATTATTTTTATGTTGAACATATTATAAATTTTAATACAAGACGCTATAAACTTTAATGCAAGTTCGTGGCGACATACAAGACGCTATAAACTTTAATGCAAGTTCGTCATTTCTATGTTGACCATGTTATAAACTTTAATAGTATTAAAGAGATTATAAACTTTATTATAAACTTTAATACACGTGACTGACGTGAACTCATATTTATTAAACTTTAATAGTATTAAAGACATTATAAACTTTAATACATGTGACGTGAACTCTTATTTATTTAGAAGATATTTTAAAGTTCAGAAAGTAAGTTTATATTTTAATCAATTTTAAAGTTCCTTTTCAAGTTTAAAAGTAACTTTTCTAAAATAACTATAAGTTTAATAATTTGCTTAATATAAATAATTATAACTTAGTGTTTATGATGCATTAATTATATTATGATTAATTTAATAATTATTTTTAAAGTATTAAATTGGAGTTATATATTTAAAAAATCACATATGCTTTTTTCTTTTTATATAAATTTAATTAATGTTTAATTAATATTTATAAATGATACATTAAGAATTATTTATATAATAATTATTTATTATATGTAAAAATTATATATTAAAAAATTAGTATATGTTTTTATTTTTAATATTTGTATAAATTTAGTTTTTATTTTTATATTTATATAAATTTTAATTTTAAAAATTACAAAATATTTTATATTTGCTTGTACTTGCCGTTTCTTTGCCGTTTCCGGATCCTGGGTTTTCAAAAAACTGGCGGATCCGTATCCGAATCCGGATCCGGATCCGGATCCGAATCGGAATCCTGGTAACTTAGCTATTTTAATTTATGACTCAAAAACCTAGCTGAGAAATTCTTGTGGCACATTTTTCTTTTTATTTATGTGAAAAAAATGCAGCCAAAGTAGTGACATTGGAAGCAAAGTAACTATGTTATTTCTTAGTGATTTGAGAAGTATCATAAAAGTTACAACATTGTGGCCTCTAAATCCTATTGGAACCACAGGATGTAGACAAAGGTAGAATGGGTTATGTAATTATATCAATGAAAATTACAAAGAAATATTTGCATGGTACGATTTACAAGAAGCTTGTGAAGAATGATATATGGACAATTTTCACTTATGTGAAGGCAATTACTTTCAACTTCTATTTGATGCACATACTCTATATGAAGTGAACATCATTAAGGGAAGTCATGAGCAAGTTATGACTACCAATTTTTAGTTTGAATCTTCTCCAATGGCATTATTCCCTGGAGATCCACAACCATGCTATTGCAACTATAAATTTCATATTTTTATTCTAGATGGTTTAAATATACAGGTGGAAGGATCCATATGACCTTGGTGAGTATCTTGAGCAAAGCACTCAACCATTCGCCAATTTCATGTGTCATCAATGGGGGGCCAGCGTGTGCATACATACATGGGACCTGGGCTTATGGACACACTTGGACGATTCCACTCCCAATATTGAGGGCAACACCAGTACTTGAGACTTGGGCATGAAGGCTAACACCTGTACATGGGACCCTAGCTTATGGATGCAGATCATAGGTACAAACATTGAAGGCAATGCTTATTGAAGAGGGTTGAAATGGTGGAATATCCACTGGTGTAATGTGAGCCTTGTTACAACAAAATCTAGCACCTTAGTGCAAAGCCTCACTAGGTGACTAAGACAATGTGCAAAAATGGGAGTGTCATAATTATCACCTTAACAACTACTCCCCTTATTTTAGTGAAGGATGGATATCCAACACAAGGGAGACTTCCTAGTAGAACTTAGGGATCAAATGGCCCATTTGAACTAAATCAAGAGCGCCCTAAGGCTTCTACTTTAATTACCACCAATCTCAAAGATCGTGCAATTAGCATTTATGGTGGATTTTAAAAGTAATTTCCAGATTTGAGTTCAAAGGGTCCTATGGCTCTTCTAGAGGCTTATGTCAACCAATAAAAGCTCAAAGAAGGCCCCCAAACATACATAATCAAGAAATTACACATTGTTAAAGTGCACTAGTATGTAAAATCAGAAAATTGCTGCAATAGACTAATTTATAACAGCAGTAAAGTTAGCCCTGGAAAATATGATAATAAAGTGAAAAATTACGGCTAAAAATAAAAAGTAAACAATAGAATTAATTACAACAATTTTCTGTGGTTAAAAGGCATACAACAGCAATAATCCTAGTTGTCAGCCCTAATTTATGGCTGGAAAATACACTAAAAATGAAACTTCTATTTTTCCAATATATTCCAAAAAAAATCTAACCCTAGGAAAATAACATCTAAGTCAATAAATGCTGAATATATATGATTTCCCTCTAATTAAACCCTAATTCACCCAAAAACAAACAATAAAAAAGAATTTCAAAGAAATAAATGATTGACACAAGAGATAGGACAAGTGTCTTTCTCAATCTAGGGCTGATGAAGTCTGGGAGTAAGAATTTGGAATAAAAGAGATGGATGTAGGTTCAAAGAACTAAGGGAGACTAACTAGTGTCCCCTAGACCTCTAAGTCTAGTGTCCTATTTTCAAAGATAGATAAGGGAGGGAATTTAACTTAGGTCACCTCAAAGAACTTGACAAAAAACCTTGCCTAAGAAGAATCAAGAGATAAAAATACACAAAACTATGGTGAATACTCAATAACCCTTATACATCACCAATAAAAAGGATGGACAAAGATAACTCACATTGAATAGCATGTATCATCAAAGTTCACCATAGTCATCCATGAAAAGAGAACCATCCACATCACAAAGTCTTCCAAGAGAAGTTGCTCAACTAGTGCCCCATAGTGAATTAGAGAAAAAGTCAAGTATCCAAGAGAAGTGATCTCTCTCCAATGTGCAATGATCCAAAAGAAGGCAACAACTCCCCTATTTATATTAGGGAAACCAAATGCTTTACCTTAATTAAGCCTAAAATCCCCTAGAACATAATAATCCGTGATACAAAGTGGATAGGTCTCAAGCCGACCCCCAAGTATGCCTCTAAAATGAAAATACAAGGCTAAAACATGAAAAACACCCTCCAAAAAGGTCACACATGTGATTGAAGGTGACACCATTCCCAATAACGGGTGCCAATGCTCCAAAGGATATATCTCTCAAAAGGTTCAATGTATCATCAAAGTGTACCTCCTCACCCAAAAAATCATGCCCCATCATCCATCCAAGCCACAACATCATACATAGAGTGCCATGCTAATCATCAAGTCAAGCTCATGTGTGTGACATCCCAGCTCCAAGAGGCAATGTCCAATGTCCAAGGAGTGATGAGGTGTCTTTATAGGTGTATAAAGTCATCATAATGCCCACTGCCCATCGTCAAGGCTCCAACATCCATGGCCAAGTGCAATACCCTCCAAATGGTGTGTAGCATCATCCATAAAGTGTGGGAGAAGCATCATCAACATCCTCCAAAGGACCATGGCCATATTCAAATCATCATCAAGCATAGGCTCAAGGAATCAAGTAAGATCAATTAACATGCATATAACAGTTATTGAAGCATTAAAAGTTGACCATATTTAATGTTAAAGCCATTTAAGTATATCACATTAGGTATCTTCTTCAAACTTCCCACTAGCTTAACACCTTATACATGTTGCCAGATTTAGGTATGGGAGGGTCATCAACTACCCCTATTAGGTACTCCCAAAGACAACAAAAGAAAAAGGCCTCAGGGGAAGGAATAGTTCCTAGGCTGACTGCTCAATTGGTATGTGAATGTGATAAGTTATATGGTTAAAGATAGATTTCATAAGTTGTGTCATAGTCTTATACATAGGTCATGCAAGACCTTCATCCATGAGTGCTTTAGTAGAGGAAGAGTGTGTAGTACTTGAGCTACCCTTTCCTCGGCACTGCTTTTTCATCCCTTAATTAGCCTTTAATTTTGCTTTGATTAGCTTGTTTTGCAAGCTTCATTGATTTTTCTTTGAATACCCCTTTTAGTATAAGTAGTTAATTGCTCTTAGGGATTGGGATGTTCTTTTAAGTTCGTTTTACATTGATAGATCATGATATGCATTGTGTTACCTACTAAGTTCTGCCTAGCAGGATGTGAAGACCACATGGGCTAATTGCACAAGGCACTTAGAAAGTTTTTTGAAGATCAGAAGTCCAGCAGGGCATTTCTGCCCTTTCTTTTCTCTCCTCTTCTACTTTTTTCTAGTCAATTTTCGTACCCCTATGAGGAAATTGTAATAAATGAATGCTAACATGATGAACTTATGTAACAGGCTTAGGCCATTTGGGACCTGGTTACTAAGTGAGTCCACTCTAGGGTGTTTTTTTCACTGGACTAATTTTTTTTTTTAGCGATAAATAAATAATCAAGTTTTTACACCCATATACCTCCAAAGCTGGAATGCGGCTTAATAATTAGGCCTTGAGTGTGTCCTAATGTCTAGGCTCGATGTATATTACCATGCTAGATCATATCCAGAGTCTTACGGAATTTGACTAAGTCTTTTTAGGATTTTTTAAATAATTAAAATTTCTCGCGAGACAAGATTTTTAATTAATTTTCTATGTAATGATGTAAATAAGTGGCCTTACGAGATGTTGGTGGCATGTGGGTGCTCAAAAATCATGCTCACAACACCAAAATTCTCCTAGTGTCCACTTTAGGGGTCAAAAAATGATTTCCCCCCATGAAAACCCACTTTTTCCTAAGGTGAGGATAAAAGGGCAAAGAAATTGCAAAAAATTAATATGTGGGGAGTCGGGACACATTAAAATCATTTTCTAAGTCAAAGGGCCTATGTCAAGTGACATGGTGTGGAAGTTGAAATCAAAGGCAAAGTTTTAAGGCTGATTTGGCAGCCACATAGAAGGGACGAATTGCTTCTTTCAAATGCCAAAAGAGGGGCCCAAATCCCACTAAATGAGGACCATTTGCAGCTAAAAAAGGGGGTTGAATTCAGTCATAACAGGCCCACACGTTTTCCTGATTTTGGAGACAGATCTGACAACAGTTGGTGGAAGTAAAAGAGGGAGTTTGACTCCCTCTTTCCTCCCCTGTCTCCTCACCTGACACGAAGCCACAAAAAGGGGTGATACACTGCCCATTGACAGCAAATTAGGACATCCACGCAGACACAAATTAAGGGGCAGTACGCAGGCCTACTTAACAGAAAATTTGGAGGAGCGCGCAGGCCCCAAGTGACATCCACGCAGCAGATTAGGGGCTGTCAAATGCCCAGAATTTAGGACTGATATGCAGCCCTGTCATAGCAGCAAGTATGCAGGCCTAATTTGAAGGGATATGCACCAGAAATTGAGCAATTCTTGGAGAAATTCATTAGGGTCTCCCTCTCTCTCTCAAACTCTATATATTGTAGTCATTTGCTCTCATTTTCACATGAAGGAAGCTCGAGAGCTTGGGTAAATTTGACGTAATTTTGCTACAAACTTTTGATAATAAAACAAGACTTTGGAGTTCCATGATCTAGCATATTGTGTGGTTTGCTTGGCTCACCTATGGAGGTAACTTGTTGTGTTTTCAAATTAAATTGTTCAAAATTTGTAACTTAGGCCTTGATAGGGGCATTGTTGCCCAAAGGAAAAGATAGCAATTGCTTGATATCTTCTTGTTATTTGGCATTTTAGGATCTAATATTGCATGTATTTCTCGATTGAATAGCATGATTACTTTGTTCATTGTGCAAGTTACACCTATCTTACTAATTGTTTGAGCAAGATCTCAAGTGTGATACAGGTTCCTCAAGCTTGGCGTTGGGGAAGTCCTCGATTGGACCAGCCATTTCAAAGCATCCTTTTCGAGGCATCATTCCCACCCAAATCAAGAACTTTCAAAGGATTCAAAGGTGCTTCCAAAGAACCCATTATCTCTCACTTCTTTCTCACAAAATATACTATCACTCTTGGTTCCATTCCCAAGTGCTATGTTGTCAAATTTAGCAATCTAAAGGCTTGAATTGTTGGCTGTCATAACAGCCCCAAATCAACAAAAAGAGTTGACTAAACTCAACTCTTCTTGGTTGTTTTAGAATAAGAATTTCATCTGATTTACTTAGAATTTGTTTAGAGATTTTTTATTGAGATTTTGTACTAATATTGCAGATGTCCAAGGATTAGTCTTGGCATCTGTCACCTTGCAATTTTGTTGATCTGTTTTGCAGGCCCATAAAGTGCAAGGAGTGTTGATGGATTGTGACAAACCTTTCAATAGTAGACCCACCAAGACTTGTTTTTCTTTCTTTCACTTACAACTTTAAACTTATTCACTTTTCACCTTGTTCTTCATTGGAAATCAGGCATTTAGGCCTTGTTGTCGATCAGCTTGTACAAGCACTGCGACGATGACTCCGGTCAAGGGTTGTCACTATGATCCCGAACTTCTTTGTTCTAGATGTCTCCCAACAACAGGGTATGGGGGGTAGTCCTATGGAAATGTGAAGACGAAGGATAAACTGGCAACCAACGAGTTCGGGAGACACAATTGAGTGGCCTAGCTACTTGGTTAATTTTAACAAGATTTAAAGATTATATTAAATTGAATTGTGAGACCAGTGCCTTATGAAGTCAACCTCTTGCTTATTATCAATTAAAGACCAAGTAACCAGATGGACAGTCGTTGCTTAAATGCTTCACTAACTTATATGATATGCAAATCCTAAGACCTAGGTGTGATGCAAGAGTCTTGGTTACTTTTAATTATATGCCTATTCTAAGCATAACCTTCCTCTTAACTGTTTTGGAACTAGTCTTTAGACTAGTTTGTGGGATGGAAGCCAACGGGAAGAAAGCAAAGGCTTGATTAACGATACCTCCCCCTGTGTTCCAACCACCCCTTGCCTCCGGCACTACAGAGACTGTGGCTCTCACGACTACAAAATAACTGTGTTAACCACTAGAAAAGTGTTGAATCCCTCAAGCTAAATTGAGAAAGGGTGGCCCTAAATGTCTATCAACCAAGCTTATGCTTGGAGGTATGTTATTAATGCAACTAGACTTAGGATGCTTGTGCAATATGTATGAGTGATTTCTTATGCTAAGATTGCTTAATAAGTAATTTAATTATGATTAGCCTTTATGACAAGAGTACCTAATAATAAATGGAGAGACAATCTTATCACCAAGAATGTGTCAAATTATCAAGTGTCAATACTCAACAATAGATCAATTCAACTTAAGACAAAATTATCTTCCACAAGATGCTTAACCAATATCAATGATAGCAATATAGAGCACTTATCCACTTCAATGAGACAATTTGAAATCTTCCAGGATATTTCAACAAAGTAAATGCCAATGATGATTCTACAATAATATTATTAATGGTCTTATGCCAATATTACTCAATGCCAACAATCACAAGATGCTCAATTAAATTAGAAGTCCTTAAGCAAAAAACACCAATTAGATTGCCACTTAAGAGAAACAGGATACTTCAATGCTAATCCAAAGACTTCAAGTAAAGAGCATTTAGATCTTACTATCAAAATGAGATTATCGTTCACCAATGAAGTTCGATTCTTAATTTAGTGCTTATGTGAGTGAGTTTAGTGCAAAGTAAATGATTCTTAGAGCTAACACAAGACAAGCAAATGTTAGATTCAAATGTTTAAGCAACCTTCTTCGCAACAGCACAATATAACAAATCCTTTCCACGATGAACTTATTAGAGCATGAAACAATGAAAACCACTTATGCAACTTGTAGTCCAATGTTAAGATAGATTTAGGACAACAGTAAATAAAATCACTTTTGCTTCAAAATGACAAGCATGTATGAACCAAATATGAGCAATGAGACACCTAATGACTTCCCAAGTGAAAATACAAGTTAAACAACCTTCTTATGATGAATTTTTTAATTTGATATCAGATCTGATCACACTTTTATGCAAAGATATCAGTCATGAAAATTTGAAAATTTATGGCAAACAACTAATGCCTAAGATGCTTAGATGATGTGACAATGTGCTAGATATCTTACCAATCAATCTTATGCCTCTTAAATGAGTTTATCAGAGATATATCAGATCTAATTTCACTTATAAAAGTCAACAAATAAACATAGAACAAGCCTAATGATGAATGTCCAACTCAAGCAATTAACTCCTTAATGTGTTAGACAAATTATGAGTTGATTTTAGGGCACTCTTATGAATGTTATGTCATTGTTAGGAGATAGATATGACAGTTGTAGCGAAACAGTGAAAAGACAAGGGTTTAGAGATCAAACCCTAGGCCTAGGGCCTTGAAGATTGCTTGTCCAACTTGCCAATTTTTTTCTCAGTGACTTGGTACCTGAAAACACAAAATTTGAGTCAAGATATCCCTGCAAAACCCACCAATATTCAGTCCAAAAATCAAAGTGCACCCACAGAGATGAGATGAAGCCAAATGAGGGTCAAGATGGGGGCCAAAGGAGAAGGGAAGAGGCCTAATAGGCCTGCGACCAAGAGAAGAAAGGCCTTAGAGGCCTGTGGCACAAGGAAAGGAGCCCCAAAGGGCTGTCGTGGACCCCACAAGGGCTACAGCCTAGGAGATAAAGGGGCCAAGGGGTCTATTGACCACTAGAGTGGCACCTGATGATTATATGAAGACTCCATGCCCAAGGATGATCCATAGGACACTTGTACCATCAGATATCGTCAGTCAACAAAGTTTTTTAACTCTACTTCTATCTTCTCATCATCTTTCTTGTACCCAAATTCCACACCCTATGGGGAATTGTAATAAGTGATACTAGTAATGATGAGTTTTGAGTCTGTAACAAGCCTAGGATGTTGGGACTCGATCAGCAAACGAGTACACCTTGGAGTGTTTTTTTTTTATCTGGTTAATTATCCCTTCTTTTTCAGAGGTGGATAATTTTCTAGGTTTTTTCACTCACGTTTTACCCCAAAGTCAGGGTGATGGTTTGAAGGTTAAGCCCCTGACACATCTTAGTGTCTAGAGTCGATGTATATTACCATACTATATCACACAAAAAAAAAAATTGAATTTGGTTAGGTCTCAGTAGTCATTTTTTAATTTTTTAGATTTCCCGCGAGTCAAAAATTGCAAATAATTGTATTTAAATTGTAATAAGTGTAGTCTAGAGAAGTTGTATGGGGTATGAGTAATCAAAATTACACCTCTCACTCTCAACTTTCTACTATGACACACATTGAGGGGTTAATAATGTGTTTTGGACCCTCAAAACTCACTTTTCCTAAGTTTAGTGGGAAATTTGGCAATTAATTAAGCCAGAAATTAAATAAATGGAGAAAAATAAACATCCACACATGCTAAATGTTGTGGAAATGAGGTGGAAAATTATAGGGGAGTTAAAGTGAAGTCTCAAGGTGATATGGACTCCTAAAATCAAGGAAAGGACATGTGCTCAAATAAAATCGAATTTCTGGCATTAAATGAAAAAGCTGCTTGGAAATTTGAATTTGTGAAGTTAATGCACATTTGGGAGGACTTGGGAGAATATTTGGTGGAGATTTTTGTGGGAAATTGTCCCCACATGGGTTACCACCCATATACACTTGCCATTCCACCATAAAATTCGAATTTGGCACATAAAGGAAGAAGAAAATGATGTCCACTTGCCAGAATTTGATTTTTACAATTGGCATTTGAGCTCCATTCAACAAATTCGAATTTCTCTTTGAGATTGTCACCTCATGCCACTTGTTTAATCACTTCTACATTGGGATTGACTCCAATGCCATTTGTCATTGTCATTCTTCATTGGGATTTGCTCCCAACTCTTTATATAATAGAGCCATGGGCTCTCACATTGCAAAAGATTGTTACTAGCTATTGTGCTTGCAGAAGCGCTGCTGCCTTGTACACTTTCAGAAATATCAATAAAGACTTTGGGGTTTCATTCATGAGGTGTTCCTCCTTTTCGAGTGTGATGAATTGTTGAGCATTGGTATAATTCCTTTTACTCATGCTTTGATCTAATTTGCTTCCATATGCTCTTGTAGATTTGTTAATGTAGAGCTATCTTGCATTGACATTTGATTTAGAAGTATGCTCTAGGTATAGAATGCTCTAGTTGGTTTTAAATAAATCTCTAGAGTTTCTTATCATTGTTTATTACTAAATCTATATGGAACTAATTCTTGATTGAAGTTTTGTAGAGGGAACATCTTGTTGGGATTACAAAATCAAGCGTGAAGAGAAGTCTTTGGAGAGACCAACCCACTCTTGATACATTCTTAAATGAGCTCTCATTTGTTCTTTGAACCTTCATAGTCTTATCTTACAAAGTGGTTTTGCAGGGATTTCGGCACATAGCTTGTGCACAAGCCAAGAACTTCTAAATTTAAATCTCTTTTAAAAAAACATTGTTCTTCATTTCTTTCATTTTCTATCTATGAGCTTGAAGATGGCTAAGAAAAGACGAAAGTTTACTCTCACTCTTTAGCTTAGCCTTTTGTAAATTATAATTGTACATATATATTTTATCTTGTTCATTTTTCCATTAATACTTTAACTTATTTTGCAACCATTGTTGGGATTGTTTGCTACCTCTTGTGTGGTAGATTTTGAAGAGCAAATTCTCGCAACATCTAACAAGTGTTTGCAGGATCTTTGGCAAGTGTTGGGGGTTCGTTTTCCAAGGATGTCGTGAGCCCTTTTGACGCTTATTTTGGCCAAGTCGAATTCACTAGAGGGCTGCCCATTTTCCTCTTTAAGCCGTGGGCATTTGGAGGAAACTCACACCTTGTTCCCCTTGCATAAGTTTTGTGAGATCTTGTCACTACTTTGTCAAGAAAGGAGGTCTAGTGTCCAAGTTTTCAAGAAATTATTGTGAGGACTCTCCTTGAAGTATACTTGAGAACTTTGAAGGGCCCTCTTCTCATTGTAATATTAATAAAAGATCTAACTTGCTTGTGGGAGCTTGGGATTTCTCCCATGGTATCCTATCTCCCCATTTAGAGGGAGGCTTCTCTTGGGTGGATTGACATTTGCATGGTTTAAGCTTTCATACTTCATTCACTTACATGCATGCTTTAATTGGATATTAACGCAACCTCACTATCACATTTCATTAAGTTAAAGCCAATGTTTTAAAAACCGTTTTTAAAAACCGGTTACCGGTCTAACCGGCCGGTTAGCAAGGCCGCTGGTCTAAACCGGCCAAAAAACCCGGTTGGAAAGGCCATTTCGCCATTTTTTTGTCCTAACCGGTGAAAACCAGCCGGTTTAGGACAGAACCGGTCGGTTTGTATCAAACCGGCCGGTTCTATCCTAAACCGGCCGGTTTTAGGCATGCCCACTATAAAGTTATAAAAGCATATTTTTGACTGTGTTTTAGGGGTTTTGGGGGGAAACTAAGGGTGTTTCAACCCTAACAATGTTGGAAATTAATGGTAATGTTAAATTCTTAAAGTAAAAGTGACACATCCTTTAATTTTCATTTTCATCCTTTTACTTAAATTTTTAACATTACCATGAAATGACTCAGGATGTTTGAGAATGGTTTCGACCTCATTGGATTTCATATGGAGAAACTAGAATTTTAGATTTCACTCAAAATTCAACAGACTTAATGGTTTTTAGGATTTCATGGTTTGGGGCTAAACAATGAATGCAATCGGAGCTCCAAATGATGAGCAAAACTCCTGATCTAGATCCCATTGTGTTGGATGATATTGATCCAACATCAGAATGGGTGGAGGAGACTGAAGAACCTGTGTTTGAGGCTGATTTTGATATCAACATGGCTTTAGCAGGGGATGAAGCAGATTATGTGGTGGCATCAGAACCAGGATCAGTAGCGGCATCAAGGAAAGGCAAAGAACCAATGGAAGGCTCTAGTCATGCAGGTCGACAAACTTGTGCTTCCATTAGGTCCACTTCTATTGTCATTGGTGGCTTTGATACTGAGGTTGCAGATCAGGCTGAGGCATCCTCAGACTCTGAACCAGATGATGTCTATGTAGCTCCTGATGATGATCTTATATCTAGTAGTGGTGATGAACTTGATAATTGATCATGTGTACACTGAAGACTTGTAGTACGCCAATGGCCTCATAGCTTGCAGCATTGTTTTTGGACTTTATAGGCCATTTAGAGCCTCATTTCTTATGTATTTTGCTATTTTGTCGATGATATGTATTGCACTCGGTGCCATTTTGATATATTCACCTTTACATGGTATATAAATGAGCAAACTTTGCATATTTTGTCTCTGTTGGCTTGGAATCATGGTTTTACATCTTAAAAATAGTTTGTTTCATTAAAAATTAATTATTTAATGTATTTTTTTAAAACCGGTTCGTTTAGACCAAACCAGTCCCGGTTAGACCGGTTCCGGTCGGTAAACCGATTCATTAGGTGGACCGGTTTGGTCACCGGTTCCGGTTTTAAAAACATTGGTTAAAGCTTGTTACAGTTTCATTTGAGCTTTGCATTTTCTTTCTCATTGTTGCTTGGAGCTACAAGCTTACACTTTACTTTGGGCAATTCATCCTTTACATGCAAGCATTTTATATTCGTAACAAACTTTGATTCGTTTCCATTTACCTTGGTAAATTGTTTCATGAGCACTGTAATACATGCTTCAATTTTATGCTACATTGTTATCTTGAATATTGGAGCAATTTATTGTCATCGTCTATTTGAAACAAATTTTACTTTCAAAAAAATTTACTTGTATCATTTTAATTCATTGATGAAACACATGCAACACTTGTAAGCTAATTTTATTCCTCCAATTGAAGTTATAATTGCAACTTATGTTGAACACTATTTCATTTTCAAGCATTGCAAATCAATCTCTTTGAAGCATTTACATGTATCATTATTTTAATTTGGGGAATTAACACAACTTGCATTTTATCTAGGCATTTTAGTGTAGGAAAGCCCCAAGCCTCATTAAAATTTTACCTCCAACATAAGTTGGTTGAAGTAGACATCTCAGGGATCCTCTACTCCTCTATTGACTCCTCACTGTGAGATCCATATCATTGGGCGAGAGTGAAGTCTGAGGATTGAAGAGTTAAATTGTAATCTTGTTGTAGAGCTTATTGATAAAATTAACCAATAATGGCAGAAGTGTCCTCAGACACGTAATTTTATTAATAAGAAAAGCAATTACATCTGGATTTTTACAAGAGTTTACACCCGAACAACAAAACACTTTTGCAATGAGCTATTTATAAGCTCAATGTTCTAACTACCTCTAATTATGGATCACTTATCAAATAACAAGTGTCCACTTACAATAAAAGCTATTCAGACAACTTACTAACAATTCTCCTAAATTAGAGCCTAAGATACGACACATTTGTAGAGTCATGTCTTTTTACAACAATATACTAATTCTAAATGTTTCCATTAAATAATTAAATATTCTAGATTAATAATTATTAATTTAATATCTTAAATTAATAATTATTTTATTCTAACTTTATAACCTATGATAATATTTATTTTGGATCATCTAACATTCCCCTATGATCCAAAGATACATTACAATAGATACCAAGTTCACCCCTGAAATTAGTAAATTTTATTTTGCCAAGAGGTTTCGTGAAAATGTCGGAGATCTGACCTTCTGAAGGACAATAAATTGGCTTGAGGACATCTTTGGCAATGAGAGATCTAATATGATGATACTTGGTGTCCACATGCTTTGTCTTTGAATGAAAAACTGAGTTCTTGGCAAGCTTGATGGCTGACTAGCTGTCAATGAATAATGACGTAGCTTCTGCCTGAGAAATGCCCAAGTCCTGCAAAATTCTGCATAACCAAACAATTTCACATGCTGCTTCCCATGCTGAATGTACTCTGCTTATGCTGAAGAAGTGGCCATTGTAGCTTGTTTCTTACAACTCCAAGACACTACTGCTGACCCCATGTTCATTAAATAACCTGATGTTGATGCTCGATCATCAATACTTCCAGCAAAGTCGGCATCTGAAAATCCACCAAGTACAAAGTTTTTAGTCTTTGTGTAAAGAAGACCAAAATCTTTTATTCCTTGGATATATCAAAGAACTCTTTTGGCGGCATTCCAGTGGTTGTCTCGGGGTTCCTGCATAAAATGTGAAAGAATACTGACTGCATAATATAGATCAGGGCGAGTATTTGTCAAATAAATCAAGCTACCAATCAACTGTCTATAAGTAGTGCTATCCACCATGTCCCCCCCTTCAAATTTTGAAAGTTTCAAGTTTTGCTCCATGGGGATAAGAACGGGCTTGCAATCCTTCATTCCAAATTGCTGAAGAACCTCTGTTGCATACTTACTCTGAGAAATGAAAATATGATGTGGACATTGGAAGACTTCAACTCCAAGATAGTAGTGAAGTAATCCCAAATCTGTCATCTTAAAACCTGCATGTAACTCCGTTTTCACCTGTGCAATATGATCATCATTGTTTCCAGTAATGATCAAATCATCTACATACATAACAAGAATCACCAGATATTTACCCTGTTGTCGCACATACAAAGTATCATCAGATTCACTGTGTTGAAAACCAACTTTTCTAAGGTATTCATCCATTTTTGCATACCAAGCTCGAGGAGCTTGTTTTAACCCATATAAAGCCTTGATCAATTTGCAGACTTTATGTTCCTGCCCTTTAATTTCAAAACCTGGTGGTTGTGTCATATACACTTCTTCCTGTAAATCCCCGTTGAGAAAAGCACTTTTTACATCCATTTGATGAACTTTCCACCCTTTCTGAGCGGCCAATGCAAGTGTTAATCGGATGGTGTTCCATTTAGCTGTAGGAGAAAAAGTTTCCTCATAATCAATGCCTTCCTGCTACGCAAAACCTTTAGCGACAAGTCTTGCTTTATACTTTTCAAGTTCTCCCTTTTGGTTGTACTTAATTCTGTAAACCCATTTGCATCCTATGGGTTTAACATTTTGAGGACAATCAACAAGTTTCCAAGTGTTGTTATCAATTACTGCTTGATATTCTTCAATCATAGCCTGTTGCCATTCTTTATGTTTTACTGCTTCGTTGTATGTGGAAGGTTCAGTAAAATCATTTGCTATCAATGCAAAATTTCCTTCACTTCTGTGTGACTTCCTTGTTCCTGTTTTATTCTGCTCATCAAGCCTTACATCTTTCAAAAGTTGAACTGCCCATTTTGGTAGTTGATGCTCACTTGTTTGAGATTCTGAAAAGTCACCATCATTGTAAAGAGGATTAATGTAAACTGATGTTCGTCGATCAGTTGAAGATTCTGGAGAATCACTGTCAGAAGAACTGTTGTTGCTTGGAGATGCGGATGAACTGCTGGAAGATCCAGATGGTGTTGTTGAAGTATAAGGACTGGATGAATCATCTTCAGATGAAGGAAAATCAAGTTCATACCAATTTGGTGAATTTGGTTGACTTTGTGTATTTCCTTTTCTTTGACTGCCTTTAGTTTCTAACTTTTGAAGAAGACTTTCTATTTCTTCAGCACTCTTACTCTCTGTTTCATCAAAAATTACATCCCTGCTCACAATAAATTTTCCATTGGTCAAAAGATGGTACCCTTTCTTCTCATCAAAATATCCAATCATTGTGCATTTCAAACTTCTTGAGTCAAGCTTAGTTCTTTTTTCTTTCGGAACTAAGGCATAACATACTGATCCAAAAACTCTAAGATGTTTAACTCGAGGTTTGAAACCAAACCAAGCTTCATAAGGTGTGATTCCGTCTAAAGAAGCAGTTGGAGATTTGTTTCTTAAGTAGACAGTTGTATGAATTGCTTCTGCCCAATATGTTGGACTTAACCTTTTGAAAGTTAACATAGATCTCGCCATTCCTAACAAGGTGCGATTCATTCTTTCTACTACTCCATTTTGTTGTGGAGTGTAAACATTTGTAAGATGTCTTCTTATGCCATTATCGCTACAATAAGTTTTGAATTCATTTGAAGTGAATTCTCCCCCATTATCTGTCCTGAGAGTGCCTATCTTTTCTTTGACTTCATTTTCAACAAGTTGGCGAAAAATTTTAAACTTTTCAAATGCTTCTGACTTTTGCTTCAAGAAATAAACCCAAGTCATTCTACTGAAATCATCAATGAATAGTAAGAAATATTTGCAACCACCGAATGAAGTTTGTAGTGGTCCACAAACATCACTGTGAACTAGTTGTAGCAACCTATTTGCACGCCATGAACTTGTTGGAAAACTTTCTCGACTTTGTTTTCCATAAATGCAAGCTTCACATTTTGCATTTTCCTTTTTGAAAGTTGGAAGTCCCTTAACCATCCCTTGTTTTTGCAATTGAGAAAGACTATCAAAATTTAAATGTCCATATCTTACATGCCACAATCTTATAGGTGAAATTCCTATAGTCACTGCCCCTGCAAAGTCAGAATGCCTTGGAATAACTGTCCCTTTCATCCTTAACAATTTTCCATCTTCATAACCTGTCATCATTGTTTGCAAGCTCTGTTTGACTGAATTAATCTTAACTAAGCCATCTTCCATAATTATCTGATGTCCTGCTTGTCGAATCGTGACTAAAGATAACAAATTTTTCTTAAAGGTTGGTACATACCATACATTTGAAATCATTTTTTCTCCAATGCCAAGGAGAAAAACTTTAACTGCACCTTTTCCATAAGGAGTATGTTTTGTATCATCTGCAAGAAAGATGGAATTAAGATGGCAATCTTGAAAATTCCAAAAGAAGTCTCGTCGACAAGTCATGTGCTGAGTTGCTCCTGAATCCAAGATCCAAGCATCTTCATAATCACTTTTAAGATAGGAGGAAAGTTGTAATGTCGGCGAAGAAGTAAAGACATATTCTGAGTCATTATCATCTTGATCATTTGCAAATTGTGTTGAGTGTTGATGAAACTTGGGAATTTTATTAATAGAAGTTCGACAATCTTCAGCATAATGTCCAACTTTGTTACATCTTCGACACACAATTTGACTTAAGTCTCTTCCTCTTCTTGGAGACTGTCCTCTGCCTCTGCTTTGACTTTTGTTTTGAGGTTGTCCTCTACCTTGATTATTATTTCCTCTTCCTTGAAAATAGCCTCTTCCTTGATTGTTTCCTCTGCCTTGAAAATTACTCCTGCCTGAACTGTTGCCACTGTTAAAGTTGTTTCCTCTGCTTTGGCTTCGACCTTGACTTTGTACATTATGTGTTGCTTGATTCTGATTGTAATTCTCTCTGCTTCTACTTCTAGAACTGTCAGTTGATGATTTACTAATGCTGGCCTCTGTGAAAAAAACATCTTCACCAACTTTCTTTTTCTTCCCAAAGGTTTTATCATGTTGGGTCAACATTTCGCAGAGCTCATCAAACTTTAGCGTCTCTAACTTTCCAGTTAATTGTAGAGTTTCCAAAAAATGTGTGTAGGAAGAAAGAAGTCCAACAATTAAAAATGTGACCATAAAACTATCATCTACTGCTTGAAAACCAGCATTGATGATTTCTTGCTTAATATTCTTAAGTCTGGAGATGTATTCAAGTATATCACCTCCTTAAGTCAATTTTTGTTGCAACAATTTTAATTGTAGATCAACTTTCTTTGATTCAGGCTGAGTATCAAAGAAGTCTTTAAAAATTCGCAAGCCAGACCGTGCATCTGTAGCATTTGCTATATGGACATACATTTCATCATTAACAGAAGATTTAATGAGCGCTAATGCTTTGGCATTCTTAACTTCCCATTTTGCTAGTGCAGCTGCATTTGTGGGTTTATTTGGCTTAATATCACCATCAAATATATCATGCCACAGTTCATTATAAATGAGAGTGTTTTCGATGAGGAATTGCCATGTTTTGTAAGATTTTGTGCCTTCAAGTTTGTCGAAATCAGAAAACAAATTAATCAACTTTGACATTGTAGTGTTGAAGCTTCACACCAAGATTCAGGCTAAAAAAACATATCAAGATGGGCAACACACTACGCAAAAACGATCTATCGGGGCTTGGCCTTGACCCTCATATAGTCATTGAAACAGGAGAAAAATGACTGAGCTTTGCACTTGGCTCTAGTCAATTTCTCAAAAATTTACAAGGTAACTTTCGAAATGTGACTTCTACAATGCTCTTGCAAATCCTGGTAAAAAAAAAATGTTACCCCCCCCCCCCAAAAGTAAAATTACTTTGAGTTACAATGTCACACTTATCTCTCCAAATAAAAACTACAAATAAAATCTCCTTATTACTCCAAAATTTACTGGCCCAAGCATTTACAAATAAGATTTCATTTCCCATCTCACATGAATTTGGATATGCGGATAGATTTGCTGGAAGCACTCGCGCTACTAAAGGCCATATAGCTAATGGGCATCTTGCTGGAATCCGACGACACTTTAATGAGAATGATTATGAGATGTTATTGGCACTTGACGAGAATTATACTTAAAAACAAATGAATTCAATCATTCCTGCAACGAAAAATCACACATGATGTCGCAGGCCTTAGTGGAATCAGAAAATGTTGAAGGGAGTTATACGAGTTTGGATTTTCAGTATGTGAACCAGTCACCTTGGGCTTGGATTTGTTCGCTGCAATGGAGTTTTTATTGCATCTGTATTTCAACCATCCGCGAAAATCAGGGTTGTCTCTGATTATCCGCACAAAACATTTTTCACGAAGGTACATGAGTTCATCCAGATCCTCTTCTAGTTGGCTTCACACTGGCTTCCCCTGGCTGGCTTCACACTGGCTTCTCCTGGCTGGCTTCTGCTGGCTTCAGCTAGTTTCACGTTGGATAACAGGGCAGCTGTTATGGGAGATCATGAAGAAGAACAATGATTTCCTCATGAGACAGAACGACAAAAGCAGCGCCAAGGTTCTCGTGAATGATCCGAAGTCGAAGTCATGTTTTTCTCCATTTTCTAAAGTGAATTGACCGATGCTTTCCTCCCCATTAAATCTTACTCCACAACGATGCGCACAAACAAACAGTCTGATCTGACCCTGTGATACCTATAGGAATTGCGGCGTACCAGTGCGAGCCTGAACAATACTAACATTCCAAACAAAAAAAACCAAAATAACCAAAAGTTGAATTCATTCATTCATGGGACGATCTGGGAGTTGTGCTTGCAACAACAAAGACAAAGAAGCTGAACAGGCTTGCAGATTCTATCCATAGATCATTTCTGAAGAAAGAGTTCCGAAAAAAAATAAAAAAAGGCTAAAGCTCGGCAATTAAGAACTTGGTCGAGCATATCAAGCCGCTGGCTAGTCCTCGAGGAAATGTGTGGGTAATCGGTGCGCAGAATGTGGGCAAATCAACTTTGATTAATGTGATTGGGAAGCACGTTGGAGGAAAGGTTACTCAACTCACTGAAGCTCCAGTTCCAGGCACTACACTGGGGATTATTAGGATCGAAGGGATTCTGCCTGACAAGGCGCAATTGTATGACACGCCGGGCCTTCTACATCCGTATCAGATACCAACACGATTGAACAAAGAATAGCAGAAGTTGGGCAGAAGTTGAAGCGGAGAAAATAATAGAAATTCAAGACACAACAATTTTTTATAATAATACAAAAATTGATTTTCAGATTTAAAAATCTAAAATCAATAAAATAATAAAATTTCTTTTCTTTTGAACAAAAAACTGGACAATTTTCATACCAATCATTTGCTGATCAATTCAATGGAGTTTTCCAAAAACTTGTAGAGTTGGAATCTCCTCCTCACATCAACTGCATTATTGGAGCTCTGATACCACAATAATGGCAGAAGTGTCCTCAGACACGTAATTTTATTAATAAGAAAAGCAATTACATCTGGAATTTTGCAAGAGTTTACACCCGAACAACAAAACACTCTTGCAATGAGCTATTTATAAGCTCAATGTCCTAACTACCTCTAATTATGGATCACTTATAAAATAACAAGTGTCCACTTACAATAAAAGCTATTCAAACAACTTACTAACAATTCTCCTAAATTAGAGCCTAAGATACGACACATTTGTAGAGTCATATCTTTTTACAACAATATACTAATTCTAAATGTCTCCATTAAATAATTAAATATTCTAGATTAATAATTATTAATTTAATATCTTAAATTAATAATTATTTTATTCTAACTTTATAACCTATGATAATATTTATTTTGGATCATCTAACAACCAAGAGCACTTTCCATTGCATTTACTTTACTTGTCTCTTGATGGTTGGAGTTTTCATATGCAAAGTCTATTCTAAAAGCAAGTATTGTAATCATTTCAAACAAGTGTTTTCTTTTCATGTTTCAAGTCTAATTGCATATTGATGTCTTGGTTTAACACTTCCTCTCTTTTACATTTCCAAGTTAATTACTAACTTTTGGGTTTTGGCAAGATATGTTTCACATGTTTTGATTTATAAAGTTGATTATCTCAAAAATATTTTGTATCTTACATATCTTGTGCTAACAATTCTTATTTACATTTCAGGGTTACTTTGTTTTCTCTTTTGAGAGCATTGCATTTTACTTTGAGCAAATTCCTTATAAAGCACTGGTTTTATGGTTTTTAATCATATTAATGATTGGCATTGTTATTTCAAGTTGCTCACTTCATATTTGCCCATAAATCCTTAAAAGTAATCCATTTCCACTATTACACTCTCCTAGAAACTCACATCTTTTAACTTAACTTTTCATTAGGAACCACCCCCCTTAGTTAACCTAGCAGATAGCTCAAGCGAAGAGAATCGGGATTAGTGTGATAGCCCCTTCTCTGAGTTCCCTGCCACCAACCACACCTTGTGGGGTTGAAGGCTTTTCTCACTGACTTGTAGGTAGGTGTAGGCGGCAAGGTCAACAGGGCCAAAAGAAGCCCTAAGGCATACAGCCTAGAGTTCCAAGGCCTTAAAGGCAAACCACAAGCCCTAAGAGGGTTGTGGCCTAAAGGAAAGAGGGGGAGAGGGGCACGCAAGGCCTCAAAAGAGGTTGCAGCTAGGAGAAGGGAGGATAAGGAGGAGAAAGAGGAGGGAGCGGAGGAAGGAGGGGAGAAAAGGGAGGATGGAGGGCAGCCGAGAGGAGAAGGCTAGTGCAAGAGGGACGGAGGCAAAGGAAGGGCTAGAAGCCCACAGCAAGAGGAGGAAAGGCCTCAAGGGGCATGCGGCAAGGGTAAGAGAGGAGGCTGAGTGGCCTAGAGGCCATGGCCAAGCCTGAGAGGGTCAAAAAAGGGTGACCCTAGGGCCAAGGAAGCTAGATGGCTAGCCTGGAGGAGGACGTTGGGCCTAGAGGCCCTAAAAAAATTGCAAACCCTCACCAAAAATCAAATTTTCCTTAGATCTTCAGTTTTACTACAAAATTCTTCAGTAGCTGGCCCTGCAAAAAAAAAAATTGAGGCTAGATATTACCTTCAAGGTCCTAGATCTAGCTCTAATCCATCAATCTTCTTTTCATCTAACCTGCACAAATAAATTTACACTTACCCAAAACCCCAATATATACAAAAATTCAAAAAATCCCAAAACCCTAGAAAATCCCAGCTGCAAAACAAGGGTTAGAAAATAAAATAATTTACGATCAGATCTATTACACAAAAATATATTTACAAAATATACAAGTGTACAATGCTTACAAAAAATTTTGAGAATAATTTCTTTGTAGATTTTGACAATGGCTAAATGTATTTCGAAAAATAAATGTCAAACCACAGCCTTAGCGAATTTAGAAAACCATATAAAATATTCAAGGTTCAAACATAGTCAGCTTGTGCCCATAATTTGTGAACTTGGAGCCCAAGGGTTGGGAAACCTGCAAACACTATATATTTTCTCAAAAATAAACCATTAGAATAACAATGAGTCAGATCACCTTAGATAAGCCCAAAACCTACCAATAGAATGTTCCTATCATCTACAATAAAATAATGATTTACTAAAATTTTAAAGCACAATATAGGAATGTCCGTACCCAACACATACCACAAATCCGTGGAACAAAGACACCATGAACTGCACCCCAAAGTTTTTTATTATGATTATCAATATGTTCCCAGCGGAATAGTAATTTTACATCAATTTTTACAAAGTTATATTAGATGGTTTGAGACACAAATGACCTTTAATTTATAGATAAATCCTCCAAGTGGAAAATAACGGCTAGTTGGCTCGATCCCCATCAAACTAATCTTGGTTGTTGATAAATATTTGACAATCTTTTAATCTCTGCCGTTGAAATAAATTTTTTTGAAGAATTTTCGAATTTCTCATTAAAACCATTTTGTATTAGCTCAAAAATTTGACTTTGACTTGACCACCAAGGCCCAAGGGTCCAATTTTTCTTGAAATTTCCAATATTCCCTTGGTGGGAGACCTCTAAAAATTAATTTTTTCAACACCCACGAATTTTTCCACTTGGAGAATTTAATTTCTCTAACATTTTAATTTTTTTACTCTAATTAATTAATTTTCTGGCCAAAAAAATTAATTAATTGACAGCTGAGGGGATTTATTATTTTTCCACCCTCAAATATTTTAGCCATGGTGTCTACGTATGAGGGACCTTACACTAAAATATTTTTTACATAAGATTTTACAAAATTCAACCCTCAAAGGGGGAATACCTGTTCAATATAGACCCTCAAATAATTTACCCAATTCTGCAACACAATATGATCTAGTAAACCATGTGACTTGTAATAAAATAATTTAGCCAATTAACTTAAAGTATTCCCAAATCACTTTTACAGAAGACTCGACTAAAACACTAGGACTCACCTAAGATTTTGACGATAAATTCCACCATAGCTTTGGATGAGGTTGGAGGGAAAAACTTTGCTGATCGACCGTGTTTAGAAACACAATTGGATCAATCAGACGAAAAACCTCCTCGAATGAAATTCGTCGCCAAAACAATAGGCTTACCTAGGTTGTTACATACATACACAGTCTTACTAGCATCATTTACATTATAAATTTGCAGAAAGGATTTACAACGACTCGAGAGCTAATGGTTGTTGATCTTGATCCTTTGAAGAAAAATATGCTACCACTCCTTCCTTGGAACTTTGACGAAATGTGTGCAACAAGCCTCTAGTTGAATTGTTGTCTTTACGGCCATCCATTTTGCTAAGAAAAACCAAGTTTAATTGGTCATTCCTTAGGAAAACATCATAGGAAGCTAATCTGCTAAACCTGCATTTTTTTCCCTTCTATATGATAGAATTCTTAATTAGTTTAGTCATTTTTTAGCACTTTCTAAACTAACTATCTTGTTGATCTCTTGTAGACTTGTGGCAATCCAAAAGGAGGATTTTAATGGATTGTGCTAAATTTTTGCAGATTCGAGCACCAAAAACACCACTGTTGGACAACTGATTTTAAAACCATAATTTGTACCTTGAAAACCCCTTTAAATTGTTTTATTCACCCAAGGATTATCCAAGGAAAACATTGTAATTTTGTAAAAGAAGTTTCTCCTTTGGTTTTACCAAAAGATCTATTGTAACAAATCAGATTTTCTCTTAGCTTGCAACTTCTTGGAGAAGAGTATTTGATCGCTTTGAAGGAATCTTATTGTATCTTTCTCCAAATCATTTCTTCAAGTCCCTTTTCCAAAAGGGACATATTGTAAACTCTTCCTCTCTCTATCCCTCATTTCTATTAGAGGGAGCTAATAAAGAAATCATTTTTTCTTGGGAGTTAGGGGACTTTTCCCCCTATGCATCCCCCCTGCCTCATTTGGGGAAGCTTCTCTTGTGATGCTTGAATGCTTTTCATTTTTTTCTGAACTAAGTAGTGTAGCATAATCATCATTAGAGTAGTTGGGCTAATTGTCATTTCATACATTCTACTCTAACTTGTAATTCACTTGTTTCTTGCAGATCTATCTTTTATTTATTTGTTGCCTAGTTAGTCACTTTACAAGCATTTCTCTAGCCTAGTCTTAATCTTTCAAATTTGTCTTCGCAATAACAAATCTACCTCCATCTTCATTGGTTGAAGTAATAACTTAAGGACCCTCTTCCCTCTAAGACTTTCTATTTTGAGATCGAGGCCCCTGCAAAGATAAGATTTGGGGAAAGAGTTCAATTGAAACTTGTTTAATTTGCAACTAACTAATTGGCACTAACTTAAATTTAAAATAAACCAAGATTGCATTCCAGTACAATTCATCTTGCGGCATTGGTACTTGGAGTTTCATCTCATTTGCTTTCTAAATTTATAAAGCTTGTCTATCTTTTTTAGGCAATTTCCATTATTTCAAGTACATACATTTTGTTTGGCAAAGCATCTTGTTCCAAGTATTTACTTTTCTGAGTATTTCATATTGAGCAATTGTTGTACTTGTCTACCTTTATTGCCACATTTACTTTCCAAACATTCACTTTTGGGCATTTACTTATCGAGTATTTACTTCCAAGCATTACTTTCAAACCATCTTCTTCACTTGGAATATTTACTTGTAAGTACTTGATATTTGGCACTAGTCTAGTTATTGCAATATCTTTACTTATAGATGGTCATTGTTATTATGATGTTTTGATTTCATCTATTGCAAAATATATATTAATTTTATTTCATTGTATCTTTGATCATTAAATTTTAACTCCTAGAACTTAACTTATCTAGCTTTAGAATAGTTGAGTCTTAGTTGTTTTTGTAGGGTCAACCCCCCTTGGCTTCGCTAGGAGTTAGCCTAGATGGAGGAGTTGAGATTTGAGTAACAACAACTCAACTCGAAACTTGCCCGCAAAGCCACACCAAGTGGAGTTAAATATTTTCTCCACGATAATCCTAGGTGTGGAGTTAGGCGGTAAGGCTGTGCAATAGACAGAAAGAGCACTTCAAGGTGTTGCTTTAGTTTGGGATCAACAATGATATCCTGATTTAGTAGGAAGCAGACCTCTATGGCACTTAGCTCAGTGAAGGCGGAGTATATGGCAGCTAGCATAGCAAGTTGTGAGGCCATTTGGCTTCACAAGTGCAAGTTTATTTTATTATGAGTTGGATGACACAATGATTTTCTATGATAATCAGAGTTGTATCAAACTCGAGAATCACAAATTTCATGATTGATCCAAGCACATAAAAATTGGATACAATGGAGGAATAAATCTCCAATATGTATCCACAGATTGGTAAGTAGTTGATATTCTGACCAAGCCCTTAGCAAAAGGGATGTTTTCAGAGACAAACTTGGATTGGTGCAAAATTCTTTCATCGCTAACATGGAGTGTTGAGAAATATAAATCGAGTAGGAGCTTCTTGCACAAGTTAGATTTGAACATGAGAAATAATACCATATTGTAATTTCACTTCAATAAACAAAATTGAAAGTCAAATTTCCTATGGTCTCCAAGTCTTAGAAATCTAAACCAAATAAGTCTCAGAAATCTGAAGGAAGTAATCTAGAGATTCTAGAATATTAGCGAGTTAAGTTTGACCTAATACTGGTCATACACCTCATCGTTGAAATAAGGTGGTTGTTAGGATAAAGGAGATTAGTTGTTAAGATTTGGCAAATTAGTTGCTAGGATTGAGGAAATTAATTATCTCTCTCAAATCATAAATAGGACAAGATGGAAGAAGTTGAATGCACACATTTTGTACATCAAGAAGACTCAGGAGATCTGAGTGATATTAGTTGAGCAGATTCAGAGCACAAAAGAGGAGCCAAGGTCAAGAAGAAAGCCAAAGGACAGATATGTACAGTTGCATGGATAGAGTTGAACAGTGTTGTACAGCCGTTCAAGCAAGCAAATTTTCAATTGTCCAAGAAGCTGATTTATCTCAGTGAGTGCAGATCTGATTTTTTATATATAATGTACAACTGTTAGTTTGATAGCTTGTAGAGGTTTTCACGTATGTTTGGAATATTTAAATGAAAAGCTGATTTGAAAGTTTACTACCTGTGTATAGTGTTTATGTTTTCACTGTACATTTTCCAGCTATATGTGTGATTGTTGCAAGTCCAAAAATATTTATCTCTATGGTTAAATAAGTTCAGATCTGATTAGTCAGTTGGATGTAGCTCAGGTGGTTGGGAGAAATGTTGTTATCTTTCCCACCTGGGTTCAATCCCTGCATGTGACATTTTGAGGTCATAATGAGTATATCCTTGTAATTGTTTCAAGCCTTGTTGTCGAAGAGTCCCACGAGGACTTAAACATGTATATTCCTCATATAGAATATAAAAATATATCTTATAAAAAAAGAAAGTTCAGATCTGATTTATTTAATTTACAAAAACATAGGATGGCAGTCGGGCTTGAAAATTATATACAGAATTGCGTCTTTGAATGTACTTTACATGGGACATATCCCTCCATGTCATACCATGTAGCCTGGGATATTTTGAAATAGCTTTCTTGTGATAAAATAACATAAATCTGAAGCAGATTCTGTAAATTCTTGGAGTATCATAGGAGGAAAAAAGTGTGCATATTTTACTCAGAGCAAGTTTAAGGACAAGCACTCTCCAATAGTTGTAAAGCTTGATTAGAAGTAATGTTTTATCTATTAATATCCTCTTATTGGACATGGATATGCTGACAAATAGCAAAGTTGTTTAAACTTCAAATGGCCTACCACATGCCCAAGGTCCACCGCTGGTGGTAGCTGACACCACAGCTGCCATTAAGATAATGTATCCTAAATGATCATGGTACTCTATAGTATCAAGGTATCAGAACTGCTAGTATGAGTTTCAAGTGAATAATGAACATCAACATAGAGGAAACATCTGATTGTCAAAAAATGTTTATCAGATACCGCTCTATTAAACTAGCATAATATATTGCAAAAAGGTCAAGATGTATGTAATTTGCACATTAATGAACAGAAAGGTTGTCCAATTTTCTAGTTGTGCAGCTCTGCATGACAATTATTTGGGATGTTCTCAGGAAAATGGACAAACTCTCTCACAAAGGAACTTATAAGTTATATCCAAAAGGTTTATTGCCAAAAAGACATAATCCAGATTAAAATGTTAATGGCCCTTCATGCCAAAACATTTTTGGATGTTGAGCAGGATGGTTACAAGCAATTGCAATATGACTAGATGTTATGTACCTAGCAATGGGGAATTGTGATTCTAAACATCTTGTGGTACCAATAAAATCTTGCTTGCACTTCTCTAAAAAAGAACTGAGTGCTTTGCTGTGCACTGCTGTATCATATATATCAACTAGAAGTTAGGAAATCCTTAATTAGTTCATAAAACATAAGGATCGTATGCCCTTTTTAATAAAGATTCCTAATCATTTATAATAACATATAGAATTGACTATTTTTCATTTACAATTACAATTTTAAGTTCTAGAAACTTACCATAAATTGCCCAGATAGCCCTTCGCCTCTCTGGTGTCATAAGTAGTGTTCCTGAAAAGAAAAAGACATCAAATGGATTATTCTTCTAAAATCAAGTTGAGCTGCCTGGAACTTCACAGAACAATAAAGCCTCTTGGCAATAAAAACAAAATTTTAACCTTTCTGATTGACCATATTTAATTTCTTTTGTTCTATTTTTCCTATGCTCAAATAGTGCCTGACATAGAAGAAGCTCTTAACAGAATGGACATTGTTCGTGATATCAGAAAAACTTAACATATATTTATACCTATGTAGTTCTTTCTGCTTTTGTCAAAGAAGAAGCATTTTGCACACTCACATTGTACTTTTCTTTGCTGGATGTACTTTTCCAGTCCTATTGACCTACCTTTTTCATCATTTGTTAGATATTAATAAAATTATCTTATCTTATCATGACTAAATATGGTCATATAAGACTAAATGAGTAAAACATTGAAATTTCATTCAGCTTTTCACTCTGCTTACTCTTTGCAGTGTTGCACTCAACTATGCCCTCCTACCTGAGTCAAATCTTTGATGTTTTTTCATACAGACCCTGTTATTTGGTCCATGCAGGTGGAAAGAAAGAGAGAAGGAAATTATATTGATGTACACAAGTGACCAAAATAAGCCAATAGAACTAGACAGTAGAGGAAGTCATAATGGCAATTGTGTGAGTACCAGAGGCAACTCTTAGGCGCAAAAATAAGTACAAATAGAGATAAAGAGTAAAGGGTAAACGCAAGAGTTAGAGGGTAGGAAACAAATATAAAAATGTACTTCCCTGGGTAAGAAGCTAATTAATACACTTAGTACTACACCAGACCCAGAAGAGGAGCTAGGACCACCATTATCAACCATTGTGAAGGGACCAATACAAAGCCTAAGGTTCTTTGGGGAATTGCCCAGAGTGAGTGGACAATGCTAGATAGTCCAAGGGAGAAGTTGAGTGCTACCCACTTGAACTCTCCTAACATTTAAAGCAAATGAGAGGAACTTAGTGATGGACATTTCATTGCATCATAGCTGAGTGCTAGAATACGTATATCTCTGAGATCTTGCAACAAATGTGAATGATTTCTTGATAGAAGAAAAGAGGGGACACTATATCGCCAACCCATTGCTCTCTATGTCCATGGTTGAAGTATCTACAAGGAATTTGAGATTTCCAATTTGCCAAAATAGTTTGGGAGAAAGAATTGATCAATCTAGGGGAAGTGGCTCTCTATAAGTCTTGTAGGACCTGTCATATGAGAGTAATTGCCCTTTGGAGATACAAAGCCAAGCACATTTCTGTAAGGGTATCAATTACTCATGGTATTTATCAGTGTTCATAATATCGGCGATATTTGAAAATATCACGATATTTTTGGAAAAACGATATATCGCCGAGTAAATATCGCGATATTTTACGTTTTGAAAATATCTGAAAATATCGGCAATGTTTAAAAATCTGAAAAATAAAAATAAATAAATAAATTTTTTTGATTTTTTATGTTTGCCGATACCGATATTTTCAACACTAGTATTTATCACAACTATAAAAGTACATAGAAGACCTTCATTATATAACAATGGAGGAGGCCCAGTGTTGGTTAAAGATAGCTATGACAAATGGGCAGATACAAATCCCTATGTGACCTTACAACTCACTATAACTAGCTCATCTAGAAGAGAAGCGTTTGAAAATACCAACTCTAACACCCCCCCCCCCTAAGTGAAACATAGGGAGTGCAAAATAAACATAAAGAAAAAATTGGGTCATAACAACAAGCCCTAATTAGTAATAAGGTACTCAAATACAAACTCTCATAAGCGGAGAAAAGAAGAAAAACCTGTACCAAAAAAAAAACTCCTCTCCAAAAGAGAGAAATATGTGTAGGAACTTACAGGGTAAGTTCTTCAAATAGAACACCAAAGGACACCGCTCACAAACAGATCACAGATCAATACACCAATATTCTTGACGTGGTTAAAACCCTCAAAGAGGAAAACAGTCCACGACCTGAGCCAACGCAGCCACTTTAGGCAATTTATTAATAAAAGAAAGAAAATTTACATAAGCTTCTCTCATGAACGGTCACCCTATAAATGACCCTCCATGCTCTTTAAATAGAGATCATGGACCAATCGGGTGTTAAGCCACGGATCAAGTGTCGATAATACCGAGAAGAGAATGAAATGTCGGATCACTTCATGTCTAGAACATATCGTGACGATCGGATTGTAAGTTACAAATGTACATAGTAAAGAAACACACCTTACCTAACTCTACACTAGACCAAGTTATACTTAACTATTTCCTATGTGTCGGAATATCCTAATATCCCCCCTTAAGAACAACTTGGGATAGGATTGGCGGATGTACAAATATGACACAATAGGAGAAGGAAGGAGGCATTAGAACCTATCCCCCCTTAGTGACAACTTCCTGAACTCCAACCATAAATCAAAGTTTAGTAAACTTCACCTCTGTGAGAGCCTTTGTAAAGATGTCTACAACTTGATCATCGGTTGAACAATATTGAACTTCAAGAACATGATCATGAATGAGCTTTCTGATGAAGTGCATGTGTAGTTCAATGTGTTTGTTGCGCTGATGTTGGACTGGATCTTTGCATAGTTGAATGGCACTTTGATTATCACACCAAAGTGTAGTCGGATGTTGCTGCTGAAAGCCAAACTCTGACAGGATCTGACGAAGCCACAGGGCTTCCTTACTAGCTTCTACAGCGCCATGATACTCTGCTTCTGCTGAAGAAAGAGAAATGGCACTTTGTTTCTTGCAAGCCCATGTAATAGGTCCAAAACCAAGAGTGAAGACATAACCTGCAGTAGACTTCCGATCATCAGGGTCACCAGCCCAATCAAAATCAGTGAAACCAACCAATAGAGGAGATGCTTCTGCACTGTAATGAATCCCAAACTGAATTGTACCTCGAACATAACAAAGTATTCTTTTAGCTGCTTTCCAATGACTTTCATGTGGGTTTTGCATAAACCGAGCAATAAGGCCAACAGCAAAGGAAAGGTCGGGACGGGTATGGGTCAGATACAAAGTTTTCCTACAAGCTGACGGTATAAGGTAGCATCAACTTCAGGGGAAGTACAAGTGACTAAAAGTTTGGCTCTAGATTGAAAGGGAGAAGGGGTTGGCTTACAGTCTTCCATGTGAAAGTGGCGTAGAAGATCACAGGCATACTTGGACTAGGAAAGGGAAATACCTTCCTTGGATTGCAAGACTTGAAGACCAAGAAAATAATGCAAGTGTCCTAAGTCTGTCATTTCAAACTACTTTTTAAGGCTGGACTTCACATGGTTTATAAGGTTGGGATCACTACCAATAAGGATAAGATCATCAACATCAAGAACAAGAATGATAAGAGACTTACCCATTTTCTTGGTGTAGACAGTATTGTCAGAATGACACCTAGAAAAGCCAATATCTAAAAGAAAGCTATCCATTTTGGCATACCAAGCCCTAGGGGCTTGCTTGAGACCATAAAGGGATTTTTTAGCCGACATACAAGGCTAGAGTTTGTTTGTATAAAGCCAAAAGGTTGTTCCATATAGATTTCTTCATGCAATTCCCCATGCAAAAAGGCATATTTAACATCCATCTGATGGACTTTCCATTTGAAAGAGGCAGCAAGGGAAAGAACAAGGTGGATAGAGTTCATTTTGGCAACAAGGGAGAAGGTTTCAGTATAGTCAATGCCTTCAACTTGTGAAAAACCTTTAGCAACAAGACGAGCTTTATGTTTATCAACTTTTCCATCCGGTCCATACTTGGTTCTGTAAACCCATTTGCATCTAGCAATTTTTGTCCCTTTGGAAGAGGAACAAGATCCCATGTATCATTTGCCAATAATGAACGATATTCTTTATTCATAGCTATGTCCCAATCTGGATGGCTTGAAGCTTCTGCAAAGGTGTCGGGATCATAATTCGCTGAAGCTTGAGCCAGTAAAGAAGAGGCTCTATCGAACTGAGAATGTGTACATCGTTGATCTGTAGGATCACCTGCAAGAGCACCTGGGTCTTGTTGCATCCCGAGTAGCACGAACCCATTTTGGAAGCTGAGGAGCTGAAGGAGAATCCTGAGAAGGTGGGGGAGGATTGTCATCCTCACTGTCATCAGCTGAAGAAGAAATATTTTCAGAAGTAGAAGTGATAGAGAGAGGTGGCACATCCGCCGAACTAGGCTCGTAGGCCAATATAGTTTTAGCAAACTTTACATCTCTTCTAATGATAACATTTTTGGACTTAAGTGGAATAAGTCTATATCCTTTGACATCTTCAGAATATCCGACAAAAATACATTTTTCACTCTTAGGTTCTAATGCTTTATGTTTCTCATTGGGAATATGGGCCCATGCTTCACTTCCAAAAACACAAAAGTGACTTACATCTGGTTTAATTGAGCTCCATGCTTCTTTTGGAGTGATATTCTTAAAACCTTAGTAGGAGTGCGATTTACTATTTAATTTGCACAGTTAATTGCTTCTGCCCAAAAATTAAAACTAAGTCCTTTAGATTGAAGCATACAATTAGCCATTTCCTTTAAGGTGCAATTCTTCCTTTCAGCTACACCATTTTGTTGTGGAGTATATGGAACAATATATTGCATTTGAATTCCATGCTCAGTGCAAAAGTTGATGAATTTGTTGTTAACATATTCTCTGCCATTATCAGATCTTAGCTTAAGAATTTGATGTCCAGATTGTTTCTCAACAAAGGCCTTAAAGGCCAAAAACATGTTAATACTTCACTCTTGAGTTTTAAGAAGTATACCCAAGTGTGTCTGGAGAAATCATCAATGAAAGTTAAGAAATAGTTGTAGCCAAAGAAGGAAACAACTGGAAGTGGACCACATAAATCACTATGCACAAGTTGTAAAGGGGTTGAGGCGTGCCAAAAGGCACGTTTTTCAAAACTATCACGATGATGTTTTCTGAGTACACATCCGGAACAAACACCATCTCTGCGAGATACCATAGGAAGACCTATCACCATATTTTCTTTACATAGATTTTGAAGGGAGCGATAGTTTAAGTGACCAAATCGTTCATGCCAAAGTTTGTTCACTTCATCATTATGAGCAACAAATACGGAGGGAAGAGTTGATGACCCAAAGTTGTTAAACTTATACAACCTTGTAGAATCATCAGCGATGCCAGTAGCTAAAATCTGTCTGGGATATCTTAGGTCCTTAATTACAACATCATGAGGTGAAAATTCAACGATTTTACCTTCACCTAAATGAGTTATCTGATATACAGGTAGAAGGTTGCAGGATAAGGTTGGAACACATAATACATCATTAAATTGACAATTGTCTAGATGAATAGTTCCATTCCCTACAACACTAAGAGATCTATCATCACCAACATATATATTTTTGGTGTTACAATCATTTAAAGAAGAAAACATGGCTTTGTTTTTGGCCATGTGATAAGAAGCTCCAGAATCAATGAGCCACTCATGAGAATGAGAAGAAGAAGATACATTTAGTGCATAACCAAACCGAGATGCTTGACAACCACATGCAGAAAGTGTTATTCCTGAAGATGAAGTTGAAGTTGAAGAATGCTCCAAATGGATGTTATGCTTCTTCATTGTTGCTTCCAAGGCTTCCGTCTTCTTCAAGCATTTGGATTCTAAGTGGCCATCTTGATTACAAAAGTTGCAATGTCTATCAGTCTTCTTCCCTTTGTTTTTATTTGCCTTATCATTTTGTTGAATTGATTTTTCATTTTGAGACTGAAATTGCTTAGGACCCTTGTTTGGTTTAGGACCATTCTTTTTAGGACACTGCTTCTTAGGATTATTTGAATTTGGTTGTTGTCGGGCTGCTAAGTCTTTCTCAGAAGAGTTTCCAAGATTAAGAAGACCAAGATGTAAGAGTTTTTCTTGTTCTCTTATTAAAGAATCACAAAAGGCATCAAAAGAGGGGGACTTATAGTCTTGTCCTTGAGAAATGAAAGCTTCTCTAGTAGAATGGAAGGTGGAAACAAACACAGAGTGGGTTGGTCCCAACTTAGTAAGAATGGAATAAATAAGGCTACCATTTTCTTTCTTAACCTTAACACCTTCCAAGAGAAGTCTAAGGGTCTTGAACTTGGACAAAAAATCTTCAATGGAAGAAAAATTATTGGGGTCCAACGTAAGCAACTCATTTTCGAGTTGATGGGCTCTAATTTCATTTTTAATTTCAAAAACTTTAGTGAGTTGTTTCATTGCTTCATTAGGGGTATCAAGTTCTGCAATATGGAATCTAAGGTCTGGAGAAATAGACATCCCTATTAACCCACGTGCTTGATCTTGCCTATTTTCCCATTTGGCTGCCTTATCTTCATCTTTAGGTTTAGTTTCTTGACCTGAGGCTATTCTGTAAAGACTTTTACTTCTAAGTAAATCCACAATGTAGGACCACCATTGGAAGTAGTTGGTGCTGTCAAGAATAACTTGGCATGGACTTTCCATTTTAATAGAGACTGAAGCTGTAGATGCTGAAACTAAGTGTTCCAATAGAAAGATCTCGAAAAATTAGGCCGATTCAAAAAAAACGGCTCTAAAAACGCTTTCGAATGAAAAAGTTATGGCTTTTTGAAGAAAAGTTGTTGAAAATAACGACGAAGTGCGTGAATGTGCGGAAGTGAATGATAATGCTATATTTAAAAAAAAAATCCCCCCCCCCCTCCAAACTTAATCTAATTAGCTCACTTTAAAAAAAAAATTATGTGACCCACTTTTATAAATAAGTGAAAGTCACTTTTACAATGGTAATTTATGATCTACTCACTAAATTGTAACTTAAATAAAAGATAAAGAGACTTTATAATTATAAGTGACTTTTTATAATGGGTGAGAACACTTTTACATAAAGTAACTTTAAAACATAAGTTACATGTGCTTTTTGAAAAAGTAACTCAACAAAAAGAAAGACTTGAACCCAAGACCTCTATTCTCATAAAGTAACTTTGGACCAAGTGAGCTAGTTTAAAAGGTTAGTAATTTTTGGAAAAGAGGAAGGGTTTTTTTTTTAGTCACTGAAGCTTTGGGGTGCGTGCTTACTTGAAAAAGCTATTTTTGCCTACAAAACAAAAAACCACACAACCCAACACGGACATGCAAAAAAAACCAAACCTTATGGCTTGAAGTTAGCTTTCACCGGAAACTAAATATTTTCCTCAATGTTTCTGATTTTCCAAGATCACACTAAGGCGCGGCGGAAAAGAGCATACGCATGAGAAAAATCCTTCCTTTATGTTTCTGATTTGCCCAAATCACACAAGTCGTGGGGCAAAGAGCAAAGGGCATACGCAGAAATGAAAGGTTAGATCCGGTAATTAAAAATAGAGAGCTAAATAAACTGAAAAAACGGAGAGATGAATAACTAAAACCGCAAATACAGACTGTATACCTCAAGATCTTAAAAATGATGTAGCTAGGGCTACCAAAAACCTTTTCGTGTGAAACGAAAGGAGTTCCTCACTGGAACAGATGCTCCTAACACAATAGAGCAGTTCTCTCGGCCCGAAAACAGTGAAAAACAATAGATCTAGGAAACGACAGTCGGATGCAGTTGTACCGACTTCGGATTTGGATCACCAATGGATGTGACCCTCAAATAGCTTTGATACCATGTAGGAATTTACAGGGTAAGTTCCTCAGATAGAACACCAAAAGACACTGCTCACAAACAGATCACAGATCAATACACTAGTATTTTTTGATGTGGTTAAAACCCTCAAAGAGGGAAACAGTCCATAGCCTGAGCCAACACGACCACTTCAGGCAATTTATTAATAAAAGAAAAAAAATGTACATAAGCTTCTCTCATGAACGGTCACCCTACAAATGACCCTCCATGCTCTTTAAATAGAGATCATGGACCAATTGGGTGTTAAGCCACAGATCAAGTGTCAGTAATACCGAGGAGAGAATGAACCGTCGGATCACTTTATGTCTAGAACATATCGTGACCGTCGGATTGTAAGTTACAAATGTACATAGTAAAGAAACACACTTTACCTAACTATACACTAGAACAAGTTATACTTAACTATTTCCTATGTGTCGGAATATCCTAACAATATGCCAGTGCTCAGATAAGTATAGAGTTGAAACTGTAGAACCCACAATAATCCATTGAATGGCAAGAATAGAGGCCCACTCCAATCAGGAAGTACAAAAAGCTAAAATACCAAATTTGTGAAGATGAGATCCATAAAACCTCAATGAGGTTGGTTGATCTTTGAAGTAGAAAATGTTGCAGAAGCATAAGAGCATAAAACACTGTCAACTTCCCTCGAAATGGTTCAGAGAAAATAGACACTAGTAAAGAACCAAGACAAAGGCTTCAAACAGAAGCAACACCATCAACCAACAAATGAGCAATGAGACTTGTAAATATGGCAAACTCAGTTCAAATACGGTACAACAAAACTCATGAAGATATATGAACACCATCACCAACACAAAGAAGAAAATACTAGGAATAGTCAACACAGCAACAACAACAACAATATATGTCATCATCAAACCCCCCCTCCCTAAAACACAGTGGTGGGGGGAGCAAGAATCAACATCAACAAATTCCCCCTTGAAATACAACTGAGGGAGTAGCGACAATCAACTGCTAACAACAAGAACTTTGTATGATTGTACAACTAATGAAACACAAGTTACAACTGTACGAAGTCCACAAACATCTTTTCAAATGACTCCATGACCATCGATCAATCCAACCACAATTGATCCCGATGGTCGACATTGGTCCACAATTCATCCTTTCACGTCTCTTCTGCAATGAGATGAATGGAGGGCTATAATATGTTCAAGAATGTTGAGGTGATTTCCTTTGATCCTTATGAGGATGTTGATATGGCTCAATTTTTGGTTATACAGACTCAAACCTGGCTTCAACAACGTTGTCATCTGGAATGACATTAGCAGCGATGTCGTCAATCTGTTTATCACAATTAGCAAGAGCATGTTCTTCCAACACCTCAATCTGAATTCCTCCGATAACAAAAGACACCTCTCTAGTCTCTGTTAAACACATACATGGAATAGAGAGTCAAATAGAATAAACAGTCATTGCATTTATTATTCACAATAATGTACATTTATACATTTCCTTGTGACCCTTGGTCTTCACATACCAAGTGGTCTCTTGGACTCTGGTGACTGTTCACATTCCACACCAACCCTTAGCGGATTAGGTGTCCAACATTCCCCCCCTTAATCTGAAGGGGTATATACGAGTCCAAGAAGAGAGCTCTAATACAAAAATACAACAATGCATGACAACAATAAGTTGAATGTGCTCTCTGAGATGATGGCATAAGGTGGGAGAACTCGAGGTCTCAACCGGCGATGGTTTAAGGATGACCACCAACACTGGAACGCTTAGTGCAGTTCCCAAAACTCTTCCAAATCTGGCAAGAAGCTGAAGTCTTCTACTAGAGGAAGTGCTCCCAATTTTTTGTGAAAAGGGAGACCTTTGGGTCTCAACCTGGACCGCTTAGTGTGATTCCTGGAACTCTTCCAAATTTGCAAGAAGCTGAAGTCTTTTGCACTTGTTCCTTAATGCTTTGAAAAGGGAAACCTTCAACCTAGAAAAAGGGAAGTCTTCAACCTGCAGTGGTTTAAGGAAGGCCACCAACCAAATGCATTATGGGCTTCTTTTTCTCTGGCTACAACTCTGAATTTGAATATGGTTGTCTCTGGCTGTAGGCTCAGGCAGCAAGTTCAGGTTGTGGCTCAGGGTTGTTTGATGTCGCTTTGAAGCTTGTATATGACCATCGATTCCCCCCTGTCAGATGCAAGGTGAGAAGATGAAAAAAACTCAATTGTAAGACTTTTTAATACTCTAGAAGAAATTCTGACATATGACCGAAATATCTTATTAGTTGTTGAAGCCTATTACCAAGAAGCGATCCATCCAAGGTGAATCTTCATTCTTGCAAGAGGCTTCTTTCCGAAGCATATGTTTGAAGAATGAGTGTGTTGACCACAATGTTTGCACGGATAAAGATCAAAACAATGATCTTTCACATGGTCAACTCTGTCACAATGTTGGCATTTAACAATTTGTTGTTGTGGAGGAGGAGCAAGAACAAGTGAAGATGAACCATCATGAAGAAACTCAACACTTTGAAATTGAATGGGCTTGGAATAGTCTGGAATATGAAAGGACACCTACTTTTCATATCCAAGCCCTGTTTTATGCTTGTTGTCGACAAGTTCTTCCCAAGGTCTGATTATGGGCTTGGGAAGCACAAACTGAACATCTACATCTTCATGCAAATTTTCTCTTACACTCGGCTCTGAATGTAAGTCAACCTTAACTTTACTATTTGACCACTTTCTTCCTATTGATGGGAGTTTGTTTCAACCTGAAATAAAGGATTGTTCTGAGCAAAAACAAGTTCAGAATGATGCTTATGTTGTTGTAATTCATCTTGCTGAAGTTATGACTCAAGCTGCAAAACGTCAATGTTTTCTTGTGCATATTGTAGGCAGGTCTGAATTTCAGAGAGAGAGTCTTTGTTGATTTGGATGGTGTTATCAGTAGCAGAATGTATGAAAGTATTGAGTATTAAGGAACTCTAATACTTCACCAATTAGAGCCGTTACAATCAACAATCAACGTGCAATAGTTCTTAAGGCATCCAAAAGGCTAAACCCTCCTCCACAAAAAACTACTTTTAATTTCCAAAACAATCACTGCCTTCTATATGACAACCATCAAGACCATTGTGCATATAAATGAAGAGAAACATACAATATATATTCAATTCAACGCTCACCAACTTTCAACATATACCGTTATATAAGAAACTCACTTTATGCTCATTTAAACACTGCTTTCATGAACCATAAGCACTTACGTCGCAGTCGATATAACAAGGAATCAACACATAGTCATCCACCATAGACGACCTTTAAAAGGACATTCAAACTAACAACGTACATGTAAAAAGGAAACCACATAAGCTATAATGCATTACATTCAACGCATATGACTCTCATATACCGACGCAACTGACTCAATGTAGGGAGCAGTATGAGAGATTATGGACCAACGCATGTCTCACATATGAACCATTGCACGTAATTATAAGCAACAGCTCGCACGAACCAACATGTGCCATATAATTCGACACACCATATGTATTGAATATGTTTCACGGCAATGAATATCATATATCACACCTTTCGACTAAGTATGCACAATGTTCCTCTCTTTCATGTAACTCTAATGCGCATTCATGACCAATGGAGACCCACGCAACAGGTCCCAAATCTCTCCACCATATACGTGCCTTGAATATCATATATCACACCTACACCACTTAGCGCGAGCTTCAAGAAAGGGCACAGTCTTGAAGAAATGAAATCAACGCATACTATGATAAAAGCACATAATACACTATGATAAAAGAATGGAGCTCAATGCATTCTTCAATTGCATCATTCACTGGTCTGTGGTGAGTTTTATATGTTCGTTTAATACTTATATATGGTCTTCAACAACATACAAACAATGTGTCGCATATGTTTCCATGTGTCGCATAGGCTTTTTCAGACTGCCACGCTACACTGAAAGGTCGCTATGCATTCCCTTCACAGTGCTATTGTCCTTCGTAGTCATCACAACTTTCCTCTCACACTCAACCAAGCATGCAAATGGGATTTCTTTCCTTTCCCAAGCAGCCATGGAGCTTTAGCTTCTTTTTAACTGACTATACCATATTTTTTTTATTTTTTAAATGATGCAGATGTTGTTTCGAAAGGAGAGACAAAACCTTAGTCTGTCGAGCCCCATGAGAAGGGTCCTCACGCCCCCACCAACGTAGCCAGAAATTATTGTTGAATATTCTTCAAAGTCAGATTCGATAGCGAACCGACACACGGAGACACCTGATCATTAACGTTGAATTCATCTTCCACGTTGGCACTAGCACCATCAACCAAGAAAACCCAGAATCGTTGACAGTTATGCCAATCACGTAGGGTAGAGCAATAGAGATAACTACAAACAATATATCGAAAGCCAAAGAACTAGTGCAAAATTCTAGCGCAAAGAGTTACCACATGATTAAAAAAAAGAGGGCTTGTACTTCTCCTTGTTGTTAAACATCATAAAAATCGAAGGTGCGACAATGTTTCTCGTGGCCTTTTGATTGCTCTCTAGGACAAAACACGTAATGGATTACAATAGGGCAAATGAGATAACTCTATGTGGTACAGAAGTGAGCGCGAATGGCTGACAAATCTACTGTACTAGCAATCATTCCTAACCAACAGAATAGGAAATTCAATATGCAATATGATACATTCAAATGGTCCCGTTTGACTGGCGATTTCTATGAAAACAGATCTTTCATTCACCAAAAAAACCACAGGTATGCATGCATTACCACTGAAAGCATGTCAGGCTAGTGTGCATAGAGTCAGACCTATCACCTGACCAGCTCAAGATAGTAAAAAAACCAGAGGAGCAGGTCCCAGTAGACAGAACCAAACAGATTGCCAGAGAATACAGCGTGAATTTAGCTAAGAGAGGATTTGCAAACCTAGGTGAAAAAGAATGGCAGTCTCAAAGGGACAGAGTCTAGGGAGGCAAGACTAATAGCATAATTGCCCACAGAACCAGTGGCTCAAATTGTAGCAAGGCCAGAATTCGCTAGCTCTGGTCCCATGTTAAACACATACATGGAATAGACAGTCAAATAGGATAAACATTCATTGCATTTATTATTCACAATAATGTACATTTATACATTTCCTTGTGACCTTTGGTCTTCACATACCAAGTGGTCTCTTGGACTCTGGTGACTATTCACGTTCCACACCAACCCTTAGAGGATTAGGTGTCCAACAGTCTCAGCAGAGCTAGATGTAGGTCATGAGGCAACAGCGGGATCATATCCAAGACTTGCTCTTGATGTTTGCATTGCAGGGTTAATAGGAAGAACGATGCCCTATCCATTCTTACCAAGTCCTCCTTCGGTATATCCCATTTTTCTTAGCAATCAAGACTCAATACTGATGGTGTATTTTTCAAAGCTAGGTGAAACAAAAGCAACATTATCAACATCAATAGGTGAGCTTGACAGCTCAACAACAACATTCTCCTTCTAAGCATTCTAAAGGTGACTGGCTTCCAATTCAAAGTCTTGCTTGCACTCTTGCAAATCCTAAATGACCTCATCCTTCTAAATCAATTGTTGTGACAAGGCATCATAATCTTGTTTCAGAGTTTGATATTGATCCAACAATTTATTGCTCTCTACTTGAAGAGGGTCTGCTTCTTCACGAAGCAATTTCATTGAGGCTTTTAAATAGCAAACCTCCAGAACTCGTCGATTATTTTGCTTCTCTAGCTTGCAAATTTGCTTCTTCAAAAATTCATTTTCTGAGTTAGACAAGGACTAAACTTCCTCCTTCAAATCATCCAGGAGGTGGATCTTTTCCTGAAACTCATCTACAAGATTCTATTTTTATTTACGGATCACTTATGCTTGGTCTCTACTCAATTGAATCCACATATCAAGAAGTGATTCTTGTGAAATTTCCAAGATTGCAATTACTGGATATTATTCTCTTAATTTGTGCAGTTTATTTGTCTTTTGTAATTAATTTTACGACAAACAGCGAATAATTCACAATTACAATCTTCACAAATAAAAAGTTACGAAATATAAAATATGGAACTATGAAATATGCACACACACATAAAAATTTGACACAATTATTTTTGGACAATTGTCCCTAGAAAAACCCCAAAGGAAAAACCAATGCAGCAGAAGAGGGTTTTATTATTATTAACCTTCAACAATTTGAAAGTACAATGAATTGGTTTCCTTTCATTGGCAAACCTCCAGCAAATATTGATGTCAACTAGAAAAATAATTTGGAGACGAATTGTCTCCTTCTGCTACTCGATCTAGCCCTCTTCAGGCAACTCACACTTCCTAGCCATTCGCACTTCCTGGCTATTCGCACTGCCTAGCTGGAAATGCACGTTGTTGTTTTTCGGAAATCCGTACATCCCTGGAATCATCTTCCTGCAAGTTGTCATGCCTCCCTCTGCCTCTGAAACCTACTCACTCGACCTTCGGGATTATGTTCCAGCAACTGGAAACTAAAATGTGGCTCCTTCGGCAACTCGCATTAGGAAATCTAGCTACTGTCACTAGTTGTAGCAGCCTCCTCTACAGATGAATTAGGAATCCTCTTCCTGTCTCCAGGACACTAGAAAATACTGAGGAAATTTCCTCCAGACTCTTGCTCCCAAATATCTGTTGAAACCCTTGCCTCTAATGCTTCCCTAGCTTCAACTACGCCCTTGCTGAATACCTGCAACTGGCTAGTCGAACTACTCACAAAATACTCGATGCCTTCTCCAAGCCCTTTGACCTGCTCTTATAATCTCTCGTTGGAGTCTCAACGGCCACAATTACATCTCAACCGATGGCTAAGATCAATTTGACTTCATCAATAGAAGTCTCTAGAGCAAAATCGAACTTCCTTAATTAATTCACTTTAATTAACCAATTTTTCGATGTTAGACTCAGGAACTTTTTAATTATTGGCTAATTAATTTAATTAAGGTGTTTCCAAATCTTCTCTTGCGAAACATTTTCTAGGTTTTGGAGATCTCGTGTTCCTTAGCTTCTTAAACATCATAGAGACTAGAACACCTGTCCACTGCTACCCCAAACTCAAAAGCTAACACTCCCTCTAAACGAGGAAGGTGTTCTCCACTATACCCATCTGCTCTCTGAAGTAAACAAACTTTGCATCCCACTTCCAAGTCGAAATTCATTTTGACTAGAATAGGGGTCTTTTCATTTACCAAGGGAGTTGGTTTCCTAATTGTGAGGAGTTGTTTAATTTAATGTATTTTCCTAAGTTTCTAGAATAATTGTATATAATTGATTTAAAAGAGCGATCTCAAGAGTATTTGGGGGAGTTAGAGAGATTTAATAAATTAATAAATAAATAAATATATAAATATATATATATATATATATATTTTAATAAATTATAATTTTCTATTTTTATATATAGGGTTTCGAACTTATTTGAACCTCATGGAAAATTTCGAACTTGAATTGGATTTTTTTGTTATCAAACCCAAATCATGTGACATTGCAGATAGCAACAGACAGCGATTCGCCGAGGAGGATCCAACAATTAGTACAGTGATCATGGATGAGACACTCATTTTTGTACTTACTATTATCATTTATGATATTATCCTTTTTGTATGACAGAGCATGTATCATTTCAGTGTTTCAATCTTCATATTTATAATATATCTAATGATTTCAGTTCTAAATGTTGTGATTTATAAATGGATTTGATTTTTGAACTCTAAAACTATTTTTTTAATTTAAAAAGTATTATTATATTTTTTGTACTTGCCGTATCTGGATCCTGGATTTTCAAAAATCTAGAGGATCTGGATCCGAATCCATATCCGTATCTAAATCATAGTAACTTAGGGTTACTTAGATCCCTTGAGAATTTAGCGAATCTAGGAAAGCTAGAGATAGGATTTTGTTGAGGAAATTGTGGATCTGAACCTAAATTAGTTCAAAATCCTATTTTGTATAAATGTAACCAATTTCATGTGAATAATGGCCAAATAGAGAGGATTCGAGAGGAATTGAAGACCGATTAGGGCCACAAGGCCAAGAGGGCCATAAGGCCAAGAGGGCCATTCGATGTAAATCTGGCTAGAGGAGGCCTTTTTGAATTGTATGTATATATGTCTGTTTGCAACAGTAATAATGGTTTGTTTTAGTCTTTGTCTATTGTTTGGAAGTACTATTCTAACATGGAATTGTAACAGAAACCCAAGATGGATTACATTTGGATGGTTGTAGGATAGGAGCACAGAACTATAGCTTAAGTATTGCAGGATGTCATGATTAAGCGCAGGAGAGACCGTGCATAGTGACCTATAGCAGATTAACAGAAATAGCAAAGGGATCTATTAAATCTCATGAGGGAGAACGTTTGAGAACATATGTTGGAATTAATACGGAAAAGGTCAGGACCCTTTCTAAAATAGGGACAAACCATTTCTTTCTACAGTCAGGACGATTACCACTGTAATTATTGATCAACAGAGTGATCAATGATCCAGAGAAGATAAAGAACAAAAGAGGAGAGTAGGCCTATTGCAAAGAGAGAGATTGCAGAAATAATAACCGATAACATAGTCGTTTAGAAAGAGATCAGAGTGGCGCAACGGAAGCTATGGAATCCAGAAGATGGAGGATTAGAGGAGTGTCGTGAGTGTAAGCTTGTAGTAGGAAGGGTCGAACATGAATACAAGTATAAAGAGAAGTTGAGTCGGAGTATAGCAAAGAAGGATAATAACTTATTTTTATTAAGCCTTCATCGAAAGTCCATTAATTAACAGCAACAGATAACAGAACTTGAGTTCTGTCAGGAAAATTTCATAATTTGACAACAATCGAGCCAGAGTTTTCATCCCAGAAATACAAAGGAGAAGGACATAAGGAGCAACCGAGTTGAGTGGACGTCGGGCTTACATATAAAAGAAGCCAACAAATCAAAAAGAGTCGGGATTGCATGGAGCACAAGTGGGACCACGAGGGAATGTTGACCTCATTCCGGAGGCTTTATAGGCTTGCGCGCATTTGATAAAGGACCAGGAACGACAATCGACGGGCGTTGGGCCAAAGGCCTTATCTCAGAAGAATAAGGGGTGCGCTTAACGAGAATATTGGGCTGACGAGGACCGGGGCAAACATGGCGTATGGGCCAGGTGAGCAGCAATAAGAGAAAGGCAGTTGGAGTAGGGCCCGTACAATTGTTTACATCATCTCGGAAAGGAAAACCCGGAAGTAATGCTTAAGCACGAAGTCAAGGAAGATTGGGTTGACGACGCTCCAGGGTCACGTGGAAAGGTGGGTAAAGGACTGTGTATCAATGTAAAGGTTCGGGCTGACGTGTACAAGTGGATAAACAAGAGAGCGGGGCCATGGTTACAAGAGTTGGTCGTATTGCAGAGGAAATTTAAAAAGCGTCGAGAGCATAAGCTAATGCTTATTAGTAAGCCCTCCTCTTGTTGATTATATAATATAACTAGGCCTTGTTGGTTGTCTAACAAGAATCGGCCACAGTGGTTCTATTATTGGTTGGGCAATGCATATAGTTGGGCCGCACTTTTGTATGCAATGTTAGGCTTCGAGGGCTATATTTGAACAACTCTTGAACTTGGTGTTTTTGTATCACCCTTGTTGGTCCTCCCACTATGATTTGTTTATAAAAGGGATTATTATCCCGTAAGATTATTGTAAACAAGGATGAAGGAAGCGCCAAATTGATAGAGGTTTGGACACTGTGGGTTGAAGAAACCAGGATTTTAAGAAGGTCTGAATTGGGCCTACATCATTTGGTATCAGAGCTAGAAAGCTCTTAGTGGAGGATACATAAGCTTTTGGAGAAAAACAGAGTCCGCAGCACGATTAAATTAGATTGAGGTAAAATCTTTTTGTTTTCGATTTATATTAAATAAAGGGTTGATGATTGTGGAGTGAAGCCCTGTGCAGACAGAATCCTTGGAGAATATGGAGGATGTCTACTTTGTGAGAAAGTAGAACAGATTTGGTTAGAGAAGTGGCCAAAAAAGAAGGATGTTATGAACAAAGAATGTCTGCAACGGTAAAAGGATGATAATAGTGAAAAGATTTGCAGCAACCTAGAGCAAGGAGTGCTCAAATGATTCCAAAGGAAAGAACCAGGAAGATGCCAAAACACTGAGCTCAGAAGAGAGAAGTGAGCAGAGGAAATTGCAGCAGCCTGACAACTTGAAAGTTGAGGAGCAAATGTGCTCTGGAGAAGGAGAAGAGGTTCTACTGCAGAGAACCAAAAGAGGACAACTTCCAACAAGCAGATGTTGGGTAGAAGTTTCCAAAGGGTAATTCCACAATGAGTGTGGGAATAATTGCCTAGAGGGAGAGAGAAAGAGAAAGGATACCAAGAAGGAGAACTTGGTACTGTAGCAAGTAACAGACTTGTTACAAGGAGAAGAAGGTTGTTGCAGCTCACAGGTGAACAAGGAGAGTTCACAAGAAGAAGAAGCAGAAAGGCAAAATGACTATTGATGGTCATATGATGGGTTTAGGAAAGAGTCGCAGTAAAAGAGAAAGGAATACCAGGGAAATTGATATAAAGAGGATGAATGGTGAAGAATTCGAGAGAGAGATGGCTGAGTTGAAATTAGAGTTTAATTTCTATAAACAAATGTTACAGGAAAACCAGAGATATGGTTGGATGATGAGGCAGAAGGAAGTGAAATGGCCTTTATTACAAAGAGAGTTGAGGAAAAGAATGTATGTTAAAGTGAGAGAAGAACTCAGAGTAGCTGAGTATAATTTGGTTGTTTATGAACAAGGCTTGTACATTGTTGAAGAAGAAGCCAAAGATGTGGAGAAGAGGTTTATTGACAGTCTGATGAACTACTAGATTAGTTCAGACCAACATGAGGATGTGCTAACAAAGGCATCAAATGAGGCTAAGGAGCCTTATGTTTTTTAAACTAATGATTTGTGTGTGAATGCAGGTAATGAACAACATTCAAATGACATATTTTTACAGGTTGATGAAGAAATGAAGCTATTGGAGGAGAAGGTTGAAATCAAGAAATTTTTGCTTAAGTATGTGTTTGCAGATGTCAAAGATGGACAATTAATGGAAGCTTCCATGGACAATGATGATGGTACATAATTTCTTCAAGAAGATAAAGCTATGGGAGATGGAGTAAGGAAGAATAGTCCTATGATAAAGAGGGCAGAATTGAAAACTAGCATGGAAAATGTTGGTGATTTTGCAGCAGAGCTTAGATTTCTAGAAGATTGGTTGGACAATCCCAAGCCTATTAATGAAGAAAGTGCAAACATGACAAGTTCTGACAGTTTGAAGGAGGATGAAATGAAGGTGCAGCAGCAGCTAGTGAGGAATATTAGCAACAATGACTAGCAAGAGAATAGCAAAAATTTGCAAAATATGTACTAGCCAGAGGATCAACTGGACATAGAGATCGAGGAAATGAGGAAGTTGATGATAAAATGTCTTAGAAGAGGCATATTGCAAAAAGGAGGAAGGTTAATAGCAGATTGCATCTGACTGAGCAAGTTTACATCAGCATGGAAAGAGGAAAACTACAGCACAAAGTCTAGAAACCTCGAAGAATGAAGGAACTAACATCAAAGCAGCAGCATGAAAGGGCAATAGATCAACTACAAAGTAAAGTTTTTGACCTGGGAGGACTTCATCAGTATATAAAAGCACATGGTCAGGAGATCATGAATCTTTTTCACCTTGGGAGTCTGATGCAAGAACATCCCACTTCCAAGTAGAAATTCATTTTGACCAGAATAGGGGTCTTTTCATTTACGAAGGGAGTTGGTTCCCTAATTGTGATGAGTTGTTTAATTTAATGTATTTTCCTAAGTTTCTAAAATAATTGTATATAATTGATTTAAAAGAGAGATCTCAAGATTATTTGGGAGAGTTAGAGAGATCTAAGGGTTCGTTAGATCCCCTCAAAATTTAGTGGATCTAACAAAGCTAGAGATAGGATTTTGTTGAGGAAATTGTGGATCTGAACCTAAATTAGTTCAGAATCCTATTTTGCATAAATGTAACAAATTACATGTAAAAAGTGGTCAGATAGAGAAGGGTGTGATAGAGAGGAATCGAGAGGCATTGAAAACCAATTAGGGCCACAGGGCCAATAGAGCCATTCGATGTAAATTTGGCCAGAGGAAGTGTTGTCACTCACTGCTTTTTAGTCACTAGTTTCCCTAAATGCCCAATAGCAATGAAGTTTGATGCTAATTTTTGGGCCACATAAGCTATCATACCCTCTCCATTGCATCGTGCTCGGAAAGAGCTTTCCAGTGGTATATAGAAGTCCAAAAATGGACTCCTAGAGCAGAAGATAAAGCATTTGGAAGGTCTACCTTGGAAAAGCCCAGCAAACCAAGAAAATGGCTAAGTATGGAGGGTAAATCGCAATCAGGACCCGGGGACAAATCGCAATCGCTAATCAGGCTTTCTAGCGGGCAAGGAATACTAGCGGGGTGCGAGAACAACGATCTGTCGATCGTCGATATCGCATATCAGCAGTCAGCGGGTCTGGGAACAGAACATATCGGTGATCGGCTGTCGATGGGTCCGACCAGAGCATATAGCGCAATTGGCCATCGACAGGATCCTTGGGGTCATAGCTATACTGTTATCGGTGGGGGGGCGATCTGCTATATAAAGTAACATCGCCAGGGGGGAGGGCTGAAAAGTTCAACACATGAAAGGCTTACAAAACAGGGGTGGGCGACCCCCCTTCTCTCTCCTCCACATGGCGGGTTCCCGCATCCCAGCGAACCCGCATCCCGCAATATAGGAGTATCAGCGGGTTTCCAAACTTGAAAGACCATGCACGGGGGCCGATATTTCAATTTAGTGCGAAAGTCCCGGGAAGGGCCAAAATTCGCTAACAAAGAAATGCTTGACAAAACAAGGCCGGGAATGCCTCTTTCTCTCTCCTCCAGGGGACCACGTTGCTGCCTCTGATTGGTCCTCTGAGCTGACAGGGCAGTCAACATCATCAGTGACGTGGCAGAGGACACGTGTCACCTAGTTTCAGTGTTTTCAGGGGTGACGTGGGGCCATTCCCGGGTGCCACGTGTCACCACTCACAAGGTGACATCTGGCAGTAATGACGTCACCCCTCAAACCGGCGATCACAGCGGTTAAGGGGAAAAAGCTAAAGACATTGGTGCAGAGCAATTGCGATATACGGGACTTCCCTGCCGGATGCGATAAAGTATTATGGCAAGCTCTATAAGGACCTCACATCCAGACTGTTGGCTCGCTCCAAAGAAAAGGTTAAAGAGTATTCTCCTCTAGCAGGCAATTGCGATATGCAGGCATTCCCCCCCCCCCCGGATGCGATAAAATATTATGGCAAGGTCTATAGGGACCTCGCGTCTGGACTGTTGACCCGCGCCAAGGAAAAAACATAGAGCGGGGTAAAAAAAAGTTGAAGCGCCGATATGCGGGATTTGCAATAACAAAGGAAAAGGCCTCCAAACACGGGTCCGAAGGTGTTAAAATTGGCAACTAGGGCCAAACTCCATGTGGATCACCTTATTTATGGCTTCTGATATTTTTCCTAGATTCCTCTCATCGAGAGGTGTAGGATTGATCTAAAGATCATCCAATTCCGATAAGTATTTATGGAGATATGAATTTATTTTGATTATGGAAAAATTGACAAGGTCGGCCAGCAAACTTATGTAGGCTCAGAAGCCCAACAGTCACGTCTATTCATCCTCAACGTTTGCATAAAAATACAAGGAGTATTCTCCTCATTTGGACAATTCATTCACTCATCTTCTCTCTCTCTCTCCTATGCATAAAAGGAGCCTCTCTCTCTCTCACACACGTGTGGCTGAAAGGAAGACGTCCTAGGGCAAAGAAGACGTAGAAAGAAGGACACTAGGGTAGCATGTCATCTCTTTGACCAGCTTTGACCATCCAGAAGTGTGGATTGGGTGTGGTTGCCTCTCCTAGGCAGGCCGCAATTTTTGGCACGAAAACCGAGGTGATCTAACCTCTGATTTGACCGGTATTCATTGCCCTAGTTTAGGGCTGCAAATTGACTTTAGAAATCTACAAATTGACTGAACTTTTGGGGCTGTTCTAGGGTTGTTTCTTCAGGCTGTTCGAGGACAAGTTGACCGGAAATTGACCCAAGTATTTTAGAGGTCAATTTCAGCTAGATTGACCAAGTTTGACTTTGCTGATCTAGGGTTTGCTACTGCTGATATAAAATCACAGAATTCAGATTTTGTACTATTTCTCTCCGCTGAACTATTGAAGATAAAAGAAGATTTAATCAAAGGGTTTCCCCGCATTGGGGTTTGTCCCTAGCTAGCCGCCACATCTTGTGTCTCTTGTCTTGCATTGTTTTCTGTTGATCATTTAATGTTCTATCTGCATTTTACTTCATGTCTATGTGATTGCCAATCTGTGGGTAATAAGAAGAAAAATAAGTAAACTGCTCGAAGCATAGAACATACCATAATTTAACATGGTATCAGAGCTGAGGTAAAGACAAAGCCCAAGCAAGAGCAAGAGCAATAGCAATCACCGAAGAGAAGGTTGGCAAGGCTATCTTAAAGAAATCATGGGGTCCTCAACACACTTCCCTGTTGAAGAAAAACTCCGTGAGAAGTCTGACTATCACGGATAGAAGATGTCTCTCGATCTAACATTAGAAGAGCAGGAAGTGTTGGACCATGTGAGAGGCGGGATTGTTGTGCCTCCATCAAATGCATCCGTTGTTGCTAGGAAAAAATGGACCAAGGGAGAAGTCAAAGCAAGGAAGATCATTCGAGACTCCATCGACAAGCGCTTGGTGGCCTATGTTTCCACGCTGAACACCTCCAAGGAAATCTACGATAGACTGGTGAGTTTATTTAAAGTTAATGATGCAAATCAAGTCTTGTTTCTTAGAAATAAGCTGAAGGAAATTAAGAAGGGCAAAGATGAGAGTATGCAAGCATATTTCTTAAGGATCACCGAGATCAAGAACGATCTCCTATCTACTAGGGAAGTAATCACTGACAGGGAAATGACACTCACAACTCTTGGAGGACTGCCATCTGAAAGGTATATATTCAGGACTACTCTTCTCAACAATAATGTAATTCCTGGATTTGAGGAATTAATGGCTAGATGCATTCAAGAAGAAACAAGGATGGAAGAGCAAGAAATGCCCATACTTAAAGGTCATCCCTCTACCTTTTCTTCTCATACTAAAAGAAGAAACAATTCCGGGGCTAAATTCAAAGGAAACGTTGGACCAAAGGGTGGAAGATAAGGACGGTGTTACAATTGCAATAAAACGGGTCACTATGCAAGGCAGTGCCCTGATAAAAGGGACTCACACCGGGACGATGATCAAAATCCCTCTCAAGGCAATCAAAGGAATGGCAGGTCAAATGGCAGAGGTAAAAGAAGTGTCGGAAATCAAGGAAGAGGACAACCATTTAAGAAGGCAAGAAATTCTGGGTATGAATCTAACATTGTTAATAATAAGCAAGATGAACATTATCTACCAACAACTCTATCTACTACTGCTCCCACGAACTCGTTGGGAAATTGGCTTATTGATAGTGGTGCCTCTAGGCACTTCACTAGTTACAAAGAGGCTCTCTATAATACAAAGAGGCTCTCTATAATCTGATAGAGAAGGAAACCAACCTGGAAATTGTTCTTGGAAATAATTCAAAATATCCCGTGAAAGGCGTAGGAAATGTCACTCTTCAATTAAATCAGGGTAATACCATCCACTTACAAGATGTATTATATGTACCTAATCTCAAAAAGAACCTGGTGTCCATTTCGGCAATGGAAGACAAAGGCTACAAGGTGGCCTTCAGCGATGGCAAGGTACGTGTATGGAAAAAGAACTTTAAAGACGCTTTTACTCTTGGGTTTCAAGTTGATTCATTATATCATATCAGAGGAAGTCTGTTGGGTGTCATGTCTTGTGACACATCTCTTCAGTCCGAACTATGGCATCAAAGGTTTGCTCACCTTCATTATAAAGCTCTACCCGATGTAAGAAAAATGATGACCAGGATGCTCGAGTTCAAATTAGAGCAAGAAGGTGTATGTCCAGGATGTGCCGAAGGAAAGCTCAAAAGGGGACCATTCCCCTCAAGCCAAAGCAAGACCTCTGATATATTGCAGTTGGTTCACTCAGACATACCCGGTATGATGCTTGTGAACTCCTTGGGAGGATATTTATATTCCCTCACTTTTACAGCTGATTATTCTCGCAAGACTTGGATATACTTCTTGAAAAAGAAGGATGAAGTGTTCTCTTGGTTTCGGCACTTCAAAGCCTTGATCGAGAATCAAACCGAAAAGAAGATCAAGACCTTAAGGACTGATAATGGGACTAAATATGAATCCAATGAGTTTCATGACTTTTGCAAGGAGGCTAACATTAAGAGGGAGACTACTACACCATATACTCCTAAGCAGAATGGTGTGGAGGAAAAGAAGAATCGTACAATTGTGGAAGTTGTCCATGCTATGCTCCATGATCAAAGACTTCTGAAGTTTCTATGGGCCGAAGCTGCAAATACCACCGTATATGTACAAAACCGATGCCCTCATCAAGCATTGGGTTCCAAGACTCCCGAAGAAATGTTCACCGGTAAGAAACCTGACGTATCTCATTTTAGAATTTTTGGAAGCCCTGTATATTTTCATGTGCCTAAAGAGAAAAGGAATAAATTGGGTGCATCTGGAAAGAAAGGAATCTTCGTGGGCTATAGCGAAAATACTAAGGGCTATAGAATCTATGTAGCTGGTCAAAGGGAAGTCGAAATTAGTCATGATGTCACCTTTGACGAAGATATGGCTCTTAGCAAAGTAAACAATCTTCCTACTTTAAGGGGATCTAAAGAAGCTGACACCGGGGAACCGAAGGAAAAGGAAGATGAGACGATGCCCGATGTGGAAGAACCTATGGATCCTATTGATCCTCCTCTGCAAGAGCCTTCCTATTCTAGGAAGAGGCCTTCATGGCTTAGGGGGACACTTGATGATGCTGAAGGACACATTGCACCCAGAGGAACCTTCCGTGAAAGTAAGAAGCCGAACAGGTATCAGGGATACCTGACCATCATGAGCACGATCATCCAAAATGAGCCTTCGTCATTCACAGATGCTGTCAAGCATCAAGTATGGAAGGATGATATGACCAAGGAATATGAGTCCATTATGAAAAACGATGTCTAGGATGTGGTCCCCAGACCCCAGGACAAAGCAGTTGTCACTTCAAAATGGCTTTACAAGATAAAGCATGCAGTTGATGGAAGTGCGGAAAAGTATAAGGCTCGTTTTGTCGCTCGTGGCTTCTCCCAGAAGGAAGGTATAGACTATGATGAGATATTTGCACCTGTTGCCCGATATATCACTATCCGCTCGATCATAGCCCTTACTGCTTCGCAATGATGGAACCTACATCAGATGGATGTCAAGACTGCGTTCTTACATGTTTCAATCAAAGAGGAGGTCTATGTGGAGCAACCCGAAGGATTTGAGATTTATGATCGAGAATCTCATGTGCAGGTTGAAGAAGGCCCTCTATGGGCTAAAGCAAGCACCTTGAGCATGGTATGAGAGGATCGATAGCTACTTGATGAAGCTGGGATTCACTAGGAGTGAAGCCGACCCTAACCTTTACTTTAAGGTTATAGATGACAAGCCTCTCATACTGGTGCTATATGTTGACGACCTCTTTCTAACAGGTGCAGACCCTCTCATTCACGAATGTAAGAGGGAGTTGGCTTCTAAGTTCGAGATGAAAGACCTAGGACTTATGCACTATTTCCTAGGACTGGAAGTCTGGCAAAAACCAGGGGAGATTTTCCTATCTCAAGGAAAATATGTGGTGAAGATATTGGAGAGATTCGGCATGGTGGACTGCAAGCCCGTAACTACCCCGATGGAGCTTGACTTCAAGAAGTTAAGCGGTAGTGTTGCCGAACCTGTTTTACGAAATGCTACCGAGTATCGTCAACTCGTCAAAGCATTAATGTTCTTGGTGAACTCCCGTCCAGATATATGCTTTGCAGTCAACACATTGAGTCAACATATGGTTGAGCCTCACCACTCACATTGGATTGGTGCCAAGAATCTGTTGAGATATCTTCGTGGCATAATCACTCATGGGTTGAGATACACTGCCGAAGATGTGAGACTACTTGGGTATACTAATGTTGATTGGGCAGGCAGTGTGGTGGACCGAAAGAGCACTTTCGGGTGTTGTTTCTCTTTGGGATCTGCCTCGATATCCTGAATGAGCAGGAAGCAAAAGCCGGTGGCTTTAAGCACCGCCGAGGCAGAGTACATTGCTGCTAGCATGGCCTCCTGTGAGGCAGTCTGGTTGCGAAAGCTCTTCAATGCGCTATTTGGATTTACATTGGATACCACCGTGATCCTATGTGACAACCAGAGCGGGATCCGTTTATCAGAGAATCTCGTATTTCATGATTGCTCCAAGCATATCGATATCAGGTACCACTATATTCGAGATATGGTGCAGCGAAGATCAATAAGGCTCCAACATATCGGTACAGATGAACAGGTAGCCGACATTTTGACAAAGCCCCTAAGAAAGGTCAAATTCTGACTTTCCGAGAACGACTTGGTGTCATTCAGAGACCCTCTTATGAGGGTCGAATATAATGTATTGAGCTCTAGGAGCTCCAGGGGGCGCGGGGTACTTCTTGGAGCGACATGTGACCACAGGGCGACTCAAAATCCCCTAGTGGTGCACTATTTACAGGGTAAAGGTTCAACCTTCCCCTGTGACACCCGTGGCGACTGTAGAACAGGATGATTAGTTCTCCGGTGGGCCAGAATGATTCGTTCTCCGTGGCAACTATGGAACAGGATGATTAGTTCTCCTGTAGGCCAAGATGATTAGTTCTCCATGGCATCTACTGGACAGGATGATTCGTTCTCCTGTGGACAGGATGATTAGTTCTCCTATCGAGGCATCCTACCCATGTACTCTGGGACTCATGGGAAGTACCTCTCATCTTATCAGGGAAATGAGGATAGGGACCATAGTAGTACTATCGATGGACGCATCGTTGTATATATCGTACTCCCTATGCTATGATGACCTCCATTGATCTAGGATCAGTGAGAGTGATTCACACTCTGAGACTAATTTCGGGTCAGTGGAGGATGGTATACCGTATGATACATCCTCGATCATTTCTTCTTCTTCATAGTTCGAGCAAAGCAGAGCAGAGTGGGGTCAAGTTGTACAGGACAGTGCATTTGATGGATGGATAGCAGCAACGGTCTGACAGATTACAGATGAAGTTCTCCCTAGTTGAGAGGGAGTGTTAAAACTGGCAACTAGGGCCAAACTCCATGTGGATCACCTTATTTATGGCTTCTGATATTTTTCCTAGATTCCTCTCATCGATAGGTGTAGGATTGATCTAAAGATCATCCGATTCCGATAAGTATTTATGGAGATATGAATTTATTTTGATTATGAACAAATTGACAAGGTCGGCCAGCGAACTTATGTAGGCTCAGAAGCCCAACAATCACGTCTATTCATCCTCAACGTTTGCATATAAATACAAGGAGCATTCTCCTCATTTGGACAATTCATTCACTCATCTTCTCTCTCTCTCTCCTATGCATAAAAGGAGCCTCTCTCTCTCTCACATGTGTGGCTGAAAGGAAGACGTCCTAGGGCAAAGAAGATGCAGAAAGAAGGACGCTAGGGTAGCAGGTCATCTCTTTTACCAGCGTTGACCAAGCATTAACCATCCAGAAGTGTGGATTGGGTGTGGTTGCCTCTCCTAGGCAGGCCGCAATTTTTGGCACAAAAACCGAGGTGATCTAACCTCTGATTTGACCGGTATTGACTGCCCTAGTTTAGGGCTGCAAGTTGACTTCAGAAATATGCAAATTGACTGAACTTTTGGGGCTGTTCTAGGGCTGTTTCTTCAGGCTGTTCGAGGACAAGTTGACCGGAAATTGACCAAGTATTTTAGAGGTCAATTTCAGCTAGATTGACCAAGTTTGACTTAGCTGATCTAGGGTTTGCTGCTGCTGATATAAAATTACAGAATTCAGTTTTTGTACTATTTCTCTCTACTGAACTATTGAAGATAAAAGAAGATTTGATCAAAGGGTTTCCCTGCATTGGGGTTTGTCCCTGGCTAGCTGCCACATCTTGTGTCTCTTGTCTTGGCTTGTTTTCCGTTGATCATTTAATGTTCTATCTGCATTTTACTTAATGTATATGTGATTGCTAATCTGTGGGTAATAAGAAGAAAAATAAGTAAACTGCTCTAAGCATAGAACATACCATAATTTAACAGAAGGCCTTAGCGCCTAAGGGCTCAGCCCCTATTCCTGCCCTCAGTCATATACGGAAAGCCACACGAGGGGCTATGATAAAGTGGGCTAAGGGGAAATCGAAAATGCCTGTTGTCACCTGTTTTAAAGGAAAAAGCCTGCGCCTACGTGACTGTGTTGTTTCCATGGAATACATCTCACCTACCACGTCAAGGCACTAGTTGTACAGGACAAAGATTAAACGGGTGGATGGGTCGGCAACGTGATATTAAATAAGGCATGGCGCGGCTGCAGATCGGTATGGGGAGGATTCAGGAAGTCTTAATGGCACGGCATGGTGCTCCACTCCATCATGCAGAAAATGACCATTTGGGCGCACGACTTTCACACTCCATCACTTCTCCACTGAACAGCTCACTCAGGCAGTTAAGGCAGAATGGACAGAAACCAGCCAAGCAATAGTGAACCACCTCAATAGCAGTGAGAAGCATGATGACAGTAGGGACGTGGCTAAATCAGGGGCTTCCACTGAAACAGCAAGGGGACACCTCCTCCTTCCCCTTTCCGTTTTCTTTCTTTATGCATTTATCTCTGTTTATTTCCAAGAAAGGGATTCAATCCCGATTGTAATCTTTTTGGGGCAACAAAGCCTAACATTGACCGAGACAGCTAGTCTAGCATGACAGTTGGGGCTCGAGCTTAGATATTTTGTAGACTGTAATTCTAGCTCCCCCTCCTCTTATAAATAGGGGGAAGCAATATTATACAGAGGTTCCGGAATTTCTGACCCGCGAGGGTTGAACTCTGTGATGCCATTTTGGTTCTAATTTGTTTGTTCATGGGGGTTTCACTGATATCATTGTTGAGTGTATGGACTGGTTATTGGACCCTTTGAGTTAAATGGTGTTTCCCTGTTGATTCCAAGCATGATTAATGTGCAGCGCGTTTCCTCTTGGTAAATCTCACTTCATTTGTGTTTTCCCATTCCTGAAATAGTGTAATGAGGTTGTTGGTTTCTTGCTGATTTGTGGATTTATCTTGGCTGCTAAATAGAGAACAGTACTTGGGGTAGCTTAGATTTACTTTAGTTGTTGGCAGAGAATGATACCCATGTCATGTTTAGCCTGAAACCTTCTTTTGCACTCCTCTATTTCTATCATTTCATCGGAAAACCATGGTTTAGGATTCTGTGTTGCTTACAGCCCTATCCATCGAATTCCACTTTCTGTTGGAAAATTGTTGCCTAGGACTCTATTTGTTACAGCCCTATGGATCTATTTCCCTCGTTACTTTCCTCCTCTCCACCATCACTACGACTTCAGTTTTAAGCTGTCTCATTTCTGTGTGTCAGCCACCAGAAGAAGAAACCATTTCTCTTTGAGATTGCCCCATATACCCCCAACATTTGGATCCATGAGTTGGCTTGAATCTACCTCTTTGAAGGATAATTGAACCAAGCCCCCTCCTATTACTTTTTACGTGACAATTGGAGTGTTGCAACCCCCTCACATATAACCTTACAAGCACTGCTCTATTTAAGATGTCCTAGGCACTAGTCTACAATCAACCCATAGGTTGTCTCTAGGGAGCTTCCTTGTCTCCTGATGCACTTGTGTTGTAGGTGCAAGATTTAGCCACAACAGGAGGCCTTTTTGAATTGTATGTATATATGTTTGTTTGCAACAGTAATAATGGTTTGTTGAATGCTTGAATTCGAGTCTTTGTCTATTGTTTGGAATACTGTTATAACATAGAATTGTAACAAAAACCCAAGAGGGATTACATTTGAATGATTGCAGGATAGGAGCACAAAATATATCTTAAGTATTGCAGGATGGCATGATTAAGCTCAGGAGAGACCGTGTACAGTGATGTGTAGCAAATTAATAGAGATAGCGAACGGATCTATTAAAGATTAGGAGGGAGAGTGTTTGAGAACATATGCTAGAAATAATACGGAAGAGACCAGGACCCTTTTTGAAATAGGGGGAAAACATTTCTTTCTGCAGTCAGGACGATTAAGACTGTAATCATTGATCAACAAAGTGATCAATGATCCAAAGCAGATAAAGAACCAAAGAGGAGAGTAGGCCTATTGCAAAGAGAGAGATTGCAGAAATAATAACCAGTAACAGAGTTGTTTAGAGAGAGATCAAAGCGGTGCAGCAGAAACTGTGGAATCCAGAAGATGAAGGATTAGAGGAGGAGTGTGAGTGTAATCTTGTAGTAGGAAGGGTCGAGCACAAAATACAAGTATAAAGAGAAGTTGAGTTGGAGTATAACAGAGAAGGATAATAACTTAGTTTTATTAAACCTTCATCGACAGTCCGTGTTGTTGCTGCAACAAAAACCCTCCAAAATTTTGCCTACACTTGAATTTTGGAGCTTACTGTGGATCTTGTGATCGGTCATTCCGTAGTCACTTCTTGGTTGATTGATGCTTGGTTAAGTCTTTAGGCTCCCTTCTTGAATTGTAAGTGTCGAAGTCACTTGCTCACACATGCTCAGTCCACAACAAGTTCATGAGCACATTATTTTAAGCAAGCTTGAACAAGCCCAGCACAGTCCATCAAGACAGTGCTTGTGCAATGTTCAAGCAATGTCGACAATCAGTGCGCACTTTCAATTGACAGTGTCTCACTTTTGTTTGTGATCGTATTTCTATTTTGAGGAGTTTCTCCAACGATCGTTTTTGGCGCACTTTCATCATCGCAAGTGTCCTTTTCACGTTTACTATTGTCCTTTCACTTGCTTTCACTTTAACGAGTGTCATTTTCATGTTATCCTTCCTTTGGCATGTGTTGCTTTCACCGGCGTTCGCATATTGCAAGCGTCATTCGCACTTTTCTTTTCGTATCGCAAGTGTCGTCTTTTAGCATGGGAAGTGTCGCTTATCGTGCAAAGTGGAGTTATGGCTTGTTTTAAAGGGTAACTTTGGTGTTGATGAGTCTTTCTAGTCATATAGACATGTTTTACACTCATTCCCAAAGATTTATGCACTGTCGCACAAGTGTCGTCACTTTCGTCGCAAAGTGTATCTTTTGTGTCGCACTTGGAGAGGTATGTTGTATCACCGTTGCATTGAGGGCATCATGTTGTTCTTGTCTTCTGAGTGATCAATGTTGTATTATCGACTGTTTTGAGTGTGTGATCATGATCTAGTTCACCTGAGATTCATTGATCCCACACTTAACCTTATCCGAAAAATTTCACTTCCGAGCAACTTGACCTTACTCGGCCTTCTTGAACTGCCCACTGCGCAATCTCAACCATCAAGCCCTGACCTCGCCTCTTGGAACTACGCACTGCGCAGTCTCAACCATCAAGCCCTAACCTCGCCTCTTGGAACTATGCACTGCGCAGTCTCAACCATCAAGCCCTGACCTCGCCTCTTGGAACTATGCATTGCGCAGTCTCAGTGCCCAGTCCCAGTCCTTGAGCTCCAGAACTGCGCAATTCTTGCCTCCAATCAGCCTTCTCTACTCACTGCACAGTCTCAAGCATCAAGCCTCAGCCTTGAGCTCTTGAACTACGCAATCACTTGGTCTTTGTCCCTCTAGAATTGCGCATTGGGAAACTTCAAGCCTCAAGCTTAAGCCCTTAAACCCCTCAACTGCATAATCCCCCAACTTGTTCTCCTGCCTAAACTGCGCATTGGGCAACTTCAAGCCTCAAGCTTGACCTCCTGAGTCTCTCAACTGTGTAGTCACTTAGCCCAGGGCCTCAAAACTGCGCACTGCACAGTCTCAAGCCTCAAGCCCCAGCCTTGAGCTCTTAACCCCCTCAACTGCACAATCTTTTGACCTTGGACATCTTGAACTGCACATTGCACAGTCTCAAGCCTCAATCTCGGACCTTGGCCTCTGGAACTGCGCAATCCCTGAGTCAGTCACTCAACCAGTCACCAGTTCCAGTCCTAACAAGTGATTTCATGAAACATGTTAGATTGACAGTTTTCGGACTGATGTCGTCTTGTCATGAGTAGCTTTCAGTTTCAAGTACTCCATCTTATCATGACAGGATAATGATGGAGGAAAAGGAGAAGGAGATCATACGAGAAGACACCTATGGAGTTGAAGAGATAAGATGATCATCAGGCGAGAAGACGAAAGAACACTAGAGTACAACAGAATACTGAAGATCAAGATCACACCGAAGACTCCTTATCTTCCAGCCATGAGGAGGAAGAGGAAGAGCATGTTCCATATTTCAAGAAGGAAAAAAGAAAGCGGCAACAAAGAGTGGCTTGACATTGCCATGGCATTAATGTCATGTCATGAGTCATCATGTGCCACATCATTTCGTGGATTATGTAAATTCAATATTGGAGAAATGTAATGTAAAGTGGAAGTCCAAGAGTCATCCATGTAATGTGAAAAGTCATGTAGGAAGTTGAAAAGTCATTAAGAAGTCGAACAGTCATCAAAGTAGTCTAAGAGTCACAAGGGAGGTGAATGATCACCCCATTTTTTATATATACACCCTCATTGCTCATTTAAAGGACACTTTTCACCTTGGCTCCTCTTACCAATCAATGGAGAGGAAGATAGTTGTTTTGGAGGAGCGAGTCACTGCTTTAATGCTCCACTATTGGGGCTAGTGGCGTTCACTCTCTTGATGTATCTTTGAACTTTTACTTAATTCAGAAGCTCGTTGAGCCAGCACGCTTTCATGCATATGTCATGAATATTATAAGACTATTCTTTGAATGTTTGAGATGTATGTTGTTTTCATCTGTACTAAGGAAATTGAACTATTTTGGTGGCTTTAAGACTTATCTTGTTGAAGGTGTGTTGTATTTGCTTTAACAATTGTTGCTTCCTTGCGAACTATTTCGCTGATTGATCAACAATTCATTCATATGTAATGCTCTTGTGCCTTTTCTAGATTAGTATTATTACTTGTCTTTAAAGGGCCCACTTTCTGCAGCTAAACATTTCACAAGGCATACTCACTTGTTGATTCGAAAATACCTGTGTATTACTCTCTTGTGTTGAACTTTGTAGCCAAGGCAAATCTACAAGAATACATGGCAGTTGGGCCGATACTCCGGATGGGTCTCCTACTCCAAACAGTGTGAGGTCTAATTGGGACTTCACAACGGGGAGACCCTCTTGGTTGACGGATTTCCAACACCATCAACAGTTTGTTAATTAACAATGTCGGGTAATAGAACTTGAGTTCTGTCAGGAAAAAGTCATCATTTGACAAGAGTCGGGTCTGAGTTTTCATCCCAAAAATACAAAGGAGAAGGGCATAAGGAGCAACCGAGCTGAGTGGACGTCGGTTGAGTTGGACTATGGCAATGAGAGAGAATCAGGGCCAGTTGTAGGCCAAGCAGATTCAGATGCAGGTCCATTGATTGGAGATCAATATCTATACAAACAGAAGAATAGACGGTAAAAATCAATCAAGTTGGTTGAAACAGCGAATGAGTAACGGAATGGATTGATAGCAATCCTTTGCTTTTTTACATATAAAGGAAGCCAACCAATCAGAAAAAGTCAGGATTGTGTGGAGCGCAAGTGGGACCACAAGGGAATGTTGACTTCATGTCAGAGGCTTTATAAGGCTTATGTGCATTTGATAAAGGACCAGGAACAACAACCGACGAGCGCCGAGACGAAGGCCTTATCCCAGAAGGATAAGGAGAGTGCTTAACGAGAATATCGGGTGGACGAGGACCGGACAAATATGGCGTGTGGGCCAAGTGGGAAGCAATAAGAGAAAGGCTATGGAGTAGGGCCTGCACAATTGTTTACATCATCCTGAAAAGGAAAACCCAGAAGTAACACCTAAGCACGAAGTCAAGGAAGATCGGTCTGACGAGGCTCTGGGCTCACGTGGAAAGGATTGTGTATCAATGTAAAGGTTTGGGCTGACGCGTACAAGTAGACAAACAAGAGAGCGGGGTTGTGGTTACAAGAGTTGGTCGTATTACAGAGGAAATTTAAAAAGCTCTGAAAGCATAAGATAACGCTTATTGGTAAGCCCTCCTCCTGTCGATTATATAATGGTTGTCTAACAAGAATCGACCATGGTGGTTCTATTACTGGTTGGGCAATGCATATAGTTAGGCCACACTTTTGTAAGCAATGTTAGGCTTCGGGGGCTATATTTGAACAACTCTTGAACTCAGTGGTTTTATATCACCCTTGCATATCCTCCCACTATGATTTGTTTATAAAAGGGATTATTGTCTTGTAAGATGATTGTAAACAGGGATGAAGGAAGCGCCAAATTGATAGAGGTTTGGACACTGTGGGTTGAGGAAACCAGGATTTTAAACAAGTCTGAATTGGGCCTGCATCATAGAGACTAGAACACCTATCCACTACCACCCCAAACTCAAAAACTAACACTCCCTCTTAGCGAGGAAGGCGTTCTCCACTATACCCATTTGCTCTCTCAAGTAAACAAACTTTGCCCGCCCCAAGTCCTTTGTGAGTATATCAGCTAACTGTCGATCTATGGGAATATGCTATAGCCGAATAGATCCACGTTGTTGATGTCTAACATTTGTGATACCTCCTCTCTTCACATCTTCTCGCTGACCTGACTCCCTATCACTTGAAATCATTGTGAAGAAAACACTCTAGCAATCACTGTCCACCATGCTATTGCGCATACTCTTATCTCACACTATTGATGCCTCTGCGTTGGAGTCTCTCTGGCTAGAATTGTACCTTGCTCTTTGCAACTTGTTAATTCACCTTGCCTTCCTCCTACCTCTATGTTGTTGCTATCACTGCAATAGTGAGTCTCGATCTCCCTCTGAATAAGAACTAGAAAATCTCTTCCAGCAAATCAACTCGGCCTCCTCTCTGCTACTTGCACTCCCGCCTAACTGGATTGTGTAGTACTACTAATGAGAAACTCGTTCTATCTTCGGAACCTCCCGACTACTCGCACTCCTACCTGCAACATGCACTAGTTAAATGGATTGCATAGCATTGCCACTGGAGAACTCGTCCTTGCCTCTTTTATTGGCAATCTCAGTCTCCCTTCCTGACTGGAATGTTGGAAACCTGCTCTAGCTAGAAACCCCTTCCTGGATTCTCTCTCTAGCTGGAACCACCCCTACACTATGCAACTGGCCAATTCACATTGCCACCCCATTCATACAAATTTCCTACAATTCGCACTTACAACTGGAAAATCGATCTCTCAAATCTACTATGTCACTGCAACTAGCCCTGCATTTGTCTCTCGAGTATCTGATTGTGCCCCACAACTAGCTATACAACTGTCTCTTGAGTATTTGACTGTGCAATGTTGACCTTTTTAATCCTCTTGCTACTTTAAATATTGGGCTCTCGTATCAAAGGTAATGGTCCAACTGAGGAACACACAGCCGTTGGATCTAATCTACTAATCAAACCCTCCTTGTCTAGATCTAGATCTCCTTGTTGCCCCTCCCTCGGATCCTACCCGATCTGGCATACTGAAGTGTCATACTCCTCCTAAGGATAATGCTGCAAACATAGCGAATTCATCCTCCATCCTGATGGACAAATCCTCAATCTCTGTCGAAGTTGTTGTCTACTTCCCCTTCTTGTCCTTCTTCCTTTTCGGGCACTAGCTGACGTAGTAACCACGTTCACCATATTTGAAGAACTTGAGCTTCAGTAAGTCCTTCTTCTCTCCTTTAGAGTCTTGTCCCTAGCTAGGACCCTTCTTTGCTTTTCCCTTACCTACAAGAGCGACGTTCTCCTCCTCCTTCTCTACCTTCGGTCCCTTGACACTGTTGTTGGTAGTAACATCAACAAGACTGAGCCTCAGCTCCTCTTCAATGAAGTCACACCACGGGCATTCCTAATCTAGTAGCTTGTCTCGTCCAGTAATTACCTAAATGAACGTTCACCATTCCTTGGTAAACCCGTTTAGAGATGTACGCACCAGTTTGTCCTCTATTAGCTTCTCTCCAACTGCTGCATGTTCATCTCTGACACCTTGAATCCTGTGTTACGTTCTCGCCCTTTTGCATCTTGATTGTCCTGAGCTTCTCCTTGAGTATCATCTTCCGACTCTCAGAAGGATCCTAGTACAACTTGACAATGGCATCCCACATCTCCTTTGCAATTCCCTTCTCTGCAATATGCAGGACGATCAGATCCCGTACTCTGTTTAGGATGAACCTCTTAGCCTTGGCCATGTCCTTCCTAAAATCATGTCACAAGATAGGATCTGCTAGTATAGCAACAACTATTGTCACAAACTCCTTCAGACCGTGCTCATCCAATAGGAACAACATCTTGGCCTTCCAGATGCCAAAGTTAGAGGTTCCATCCAACCTGTCCTTATCTCTTAGTCCTGTTGCGGCCATCTTCTCTGAAAACTGCGAAACTCTAAAATTGGAGAATTAATAAACGAGGAAATTCCTTCTCCTTCAGGCAAATTAACTCGGCCTCCCTTCTGGCAACTCACACTCCCCTCTGGACTGCGTAGATCTACTCTGTGGGTATTTCGCACTTGCGTCCAGAATCTCTTCCTAGAAATTCACACTGCTTGATGCTTCACTCCTGGGTAACTCTACCTCCAGAACCTCTTCTGACACTGGCATACACATTGCTAACCTTGAAACACTCACTCGGACTGGCAAGCTCGCACTAGCAAATCACTTTTCCTATTACGGCTTTCTTCTGCTGGAAATTTCAACCTCCTTCCTTGTCACTGGGATGCTAGAAACCTTCTGTGAATTTCTGGAAATTCCCTCTATGTGCTTTCTCTTCCTTGCCTTGCGTTGATCTGCTACTGCGAAACCTTGTGCTGCAAATCTCTGTGTTGGATCTGCTCTGCGAATTTCTGATCTGCTCACTGAAAACCCTTCCCGACAACCTCACTACCTGCTGCTACTGCTCCGAGACAATTCGGACTTTTCCTCCAGACTAGACTGGAAACCAAACTGTTGCCTCTCTGCAATTCCAACTGCCTCGCTACCCTGCGGTGATATGGTTCTTTGTGCTTCAGATCTCCCTCTAAACTGCACAACTCTCGCTTCCTTCACTTCTAGAGCCTCCCTGCTCCGATCTTCACTCTAATACCATGTCAAATTTCCATGATTACAATTACTGGATATTATTCTCCTAACTTGTGTTGTTTATTTGTAATTTGTAAATTAATTTTACGACAAACAACGAATAATTCACAATTGCAATCTTCACATATAAAATGCTACGAAATATAAAATACAAAACTGAGAAATATGTGCACACATAAAAATTTGACAGAGTTATTTTTGGACAATTGCCCCTGGAAAAACCTCGAAGGGAAAACTAGTGTAGTAGATGAGGCTTTTATTATTATTAATCTTCAGCAATTTGAGAGTACAATGAACTGGTTTCCTTTCACAGGCAAACCTCTGACAAATACTGATCTCAACTGGCAAAATAATCTGGAGGTGAACTATCTCCTTCTACTACTCGATTTGGCCCTCTCCCAACAACTTGCACTTCCTAGCTATTCGCACTGCTTGGTTGGAAATGCGCATTATTGCTTTCCAGAAATTCGTACAGCCCTGGAATCACCTTCTTACAAGTCGTCTTGCCTCCCTCTGCCTTTGAAACGCACTCGCTCTGCCTCCGGAATACTGGTCCGACAACTGGCAGCTGAAACATGGCTCCTCCGACAACTCGCACTGGGAAATCTGGCCACTCGCACTAGCTATAGCAGCCTCCTCTGTAGATGAATTCGACCTCCTCTTCTTGTCTCCTAGACACTGGAAAACACTAAGGAAATTTACTCTGGACTCTTGCTCCCAAATCTCTACTAAAACCCTTACCTTTGATGCTTCCCTAGCTTCAACTATGCCCTTGTTGAATACCTACAATTGGGTAGTCGAACTGCTCACAAAATATTCGATGCCTTCTCCAAGCCCTTCGACCTGCTCTTATAATCTCTCGCTGGAGTCTCAACAGCCACGATTACTTATCAACCAATGGCTAAGATCAATTTGACTTCATCAATAGAAGTCTCTAGAGCAAAATCGAACTTCCCTAATTAATTCACTTTAACTAACCAATTTTCCTAAGTTAGACTTAGGAACTTTTTAATTATTGGCTAATTAATTTAATTAAGGTGTTTCCAAGTCTTTTCTTGTGAAACCTTTTTTGGGTTTTGGAAATCTCGTGTTCCTTAGCCTCTTAGACATCAAAGAGACTAGAACACTTGTCCGCTACTACCCCAAACTCAAAAACTAACAATTCTATTCTAAATCGCATTACATACCTTCCAGATTATTTCACTTAGAATAAAAATCTGCAATCAGACAAAATTGTTGGTTTTTGATGGATTTGGTAGCAGCGGACAGGTGTTCTAGTCTCAGATGATGCTAAGAGGCTACGGAACATGAGATCTCCAAAACCCAACAAATTTTTTGTGAGATAAGCTTGGGAGACACCTAAATTAAATTAATTTGTCATAATTAAAATATTTCATAAGTCTAACTTAGGAAAAGTGGTAAATTAAAGTTAATTAATTAAGGTAATTCGGTTTTTCTCTAGAGATGTTAGGCCCCTATAATACTAGTGATTCCCCCATTACTATTGTCATTGTATCCCTTATTTTTATTATTGTGCCCCCATTGTCCCCATATTGTTATTAGTATGCCCCATACAAACCCACTATTGTTATTTTTGTGCCCTTATGTTATTACTGTTATGTCGGCTTGATTGTGACCCCTTAGACTTCTATATATAGAAGGGAGGTTTAGTCATTTGCATCATCCAAGAATTGTTCATTTGTGTAATGTAAAGGAGGTTGCCCCCTCAAAGAGGCTGAATTCTAAGGCGTTGATCTATCTTTTCTATCTTTTTGTGAGCTGGTTTCCTAACATTTGGTATCAGAGCTTTGGATTCTAGGGTTTCGCTGCTCCAAACAGGTCATCGTGGCATTTTCGCTATAACTTTTTTTCTGCGACGTTTCAGAAGCTACAAAAAAAAACCCATTTGAGCCGAAATTGTTCTGAACTTCGGGTCCAAATTTCAGAGCTTGTCTCGCTATATTTGCAGAGATATGATCTGAGGAAGTTAGGGTTTTTGCAGACTCCTGAATTACATTCCAAACAAGTGACCTGGGGAAAATCGTCATAACTTTTGTTTTGAGCATCAGATTGAAATTTTGTAAGAAGTTTCAGAAAGAGGATGGCCTATAGTTTTTTGTGTATCAGTTTCAGGTACTAAGGTCAAAACAATGACACGTGGCACGTCGTACAATTTCGCTCTACTAAACTAGTCTATAATCAGGTCACTGTGGGAGATTTGGCATAACTCTTCCTTGGAGAATCCAATCTTGATCAGACTTGCGGGGTTAGAAAGAGGACTCAAAGGGCTACCGCAGGACGCAATTTCAGATATTCGAGATCCGCAGTTACAGAGATACAACAGATTCAATATCGAGCTCTTACAAAGTGAAAAAAAGGTGTGTAGTTTTTTTTTTAAATTTTGCATAAGATTGGTTTGAAAAATTAATTTGAAGGAATTCAAAGGGAATAGTGAAGAATTATTAGCATTAATTAATGCCCCGAAGAAAGAAAATGGAAACACCTAGTAAGCAACCTGAAAGCTCTAGCATGACTCATGAAGAAGAAGAAGAAATGCAACATGATCTATCAAAATTACAAGACCAAGTACCACAAATTCCACTCACTAAAGGTAAATGAAGCCAAGATGAATGGCGTGAAAGCTAATATAAATGGCATGCAAGTTAAGATGGATGGTGTGGAAGCTAAGATGAATGGCATGGACAATAAGATGGAATAATTGAAGATAAATTTGAATAAGTTGCTACAAGAAATGGTCACTAATGGTGAAAGGGTAGTAAAGGAAACTCATGATGAGAACAAAAGAAATGTTAATCATGATTTCATAGACTCTAATGTTGGATTGAAGACCCACCATGTTCCAAAAATCAATATGAGGAAGTTTGATGGCAAGGATCCCGGAACATGGATACTACAGATGGAGCAATTTTTCGATCTCCATAATGTGCAAAACACACAAAAGGTACGTATTGCAACTTTATATTTGGAACCAAATCAGTTTGTATGGTATCGATGGCTTTGCTCTCGTAAACAAATTGTCACTTGGGCAATTTTTACGGAAGAAATGATAGCACATTATGAGGATACAAAAAGCAACACCTTTTTTAGCCAATTGATAAATCTCAAACAAAAGGGTTCAATGATGGAGCACATTGAGGACTTCCAAAAATTGAACATAAGGGTAAAAGATATTCCAGAGGAGCATAGGATTGATGTGTTCATAGGGATTTTAAAGGATAATATCCAACATGAGGTTCGCCTTTGGGAACCTGATTCATTGGAGAAGGCATTCAGGTTAGCAAGAAAAATGGAAAGCAAAATTATGGCAACCAGGAAGACTACCACTCACAACTATAAAGATGGAAGTGTTGTTGCCCCTAGCCTTCCACAACCTACAAGGTTGACACCACAACAATTGGAAGAAAAAAGAGCAAAAGGGCTTTGTTACAGTTGTGATAGCAAATACACTAAAGGTCATAAGTGTGCTGAGAAGAAATTATTCTACATGAATTGTGAAGAGGAGGAAGAAAAGGCACAAGAAATGTCAAAAGAAGAGGATATACTCCAAGAACAAACCCTAGATAAAGAAGAAATGAATCCGACCATATCTTGTAATGCATTGGCTGGAATTACCACTCCTCAAACTATCAAGATAGAAAGACATATCAAAAAGAAAAAGATAATAGTGTTGATTGATTCGGGAAGTACCCATAGTTTTATTCATTGTAAGATAGCAAAGGAATTGAATTGCTTCCTATATCCAGCACCAGAGTGTCAAGTGATGGTTGCAAGTGGAGGAACCATAAATTGCTCATGAAAGTGCCATAATATCAAGCTATCCATGGAGAATATGTATTGAATAGCCCAATGATTTCCATTCCAATGGGTGGTGCTGATGTTGTACTAGGAGTCCAATGCCTACAATCCTTGGGTACAATAACTTTTAACTTTCAAGAACTTTTCATGAAATTTTGTGCGGAAGGTAAGGAAGTTGAATTAAGGGGTATTGCAGGGAAACCGAGAAAGATAGTCAGCTCTAACGGTATGACAAAGCTTCTAAAGAAGGAACAACGAGGTGTAATTGCACAATTATGTTCGCTAGAGGTTCCCACGTCGAACTCATCTATTTCTTCAGATCTCCAAAAAGTCTTCGACAATCATTCCAAGGTATTTGAGACTCCCAAAGGTCTCCCACCTATTCGTGATCATGATCTTGCTATTCATTTGATTCCAAGAAGTGTTCCTCCAAACATCAGGCCATACAGATATCCCTATGCCCAAAAGAGTGAAATTGAACATATGGTTGCAGAAATGCTAGAGGTTGGTATAATTCAACCTAGTCAAAGTTCTTTCTCTGCTCTAGTAGTATTGGTGCACAAGAAGGATGGATCATGGCGCATGTGTCCGGATTATAGGGAGCTCAACAAGCTCACTATTAAAGATAAATTTCTCATTCCCGTCATTGATGAATTATTGGATGAATTGCATGGATCAATTTACTTCACCAAGTTGGATCTTCGTTCAGGATATCATCAAAGCAAAATGAAAACTGAAGACATTCCGAAAACAACATTTAGAACTCATGAGGGTCATTATGAATTTTTGGTCATGTCTTTTGGCCTTACCAATGCACCTTCTACATTTCAAGGTTTGATGAATTCCATTTTCAAACCCTTCCTTAGAAAATTTGTGTTACTATTTTTTGATGATATACTAATCTACAGCAAGTCTTGGAAATATCATGTTGAACATGTTGACAGGGTGCTCAAACTATTGGAGGAGAAACAATTATATGCAAAAAGCTCCAAATGTTTCTTTGGAGTACAAGAGGTGGAATATTTGGGTCATATTGTATCTCATGAAGGTGTTAAGGTAGACCCTAACAAAATTAAAGCCATTAAGGAATGGAAAATCCCCACATCCATAAAGCATCTGTGAGGATTTCTCGGGTTGACAGGGTATTATCGCAAGTTTGTTAAGAATTATGGGAGTATAGCAGCACCTCTAACAACATTATTGAAGAAAGATGCATTTTCATGGACTCCATAAACAACAAAGGCCTTCGAACATCTTAAACAGGCAATGTGCCAAGCACCGGTCTTAGCTACGCCGGACTTCACGAAAACCTTTATTGTGGAATGTGATGCTTCAGGAAATGGAATTGGTGTTGTTTTAATGCAAGATGAAAGACCCATTGCTTTCGAAAGTCATCCAATCAAGGGAAAGTATTTACACAAAGCTATTTATGAGAAGGAAATGATGGCAATACTACATGCACTTAAGAACTGGCAACCCTACCTAATGGGAAGACACTTCAAGGTAAAAACGGATCATGATAGTCTTAAATACTTTTTAGAACAAAGATTATCCTCTGAAGAGCAACAAAAATGGGTCACAAAGATGTTGGGTTATGATTTTGAAATCATCTACAAAAAAGGGAAGCAAAATGTTGTGGCAGATGCACTCTCAAGAAAGGATGAGGATGTGGAAGCATTGTTGTGCGCCATTTCTATTATCCAACCAGATTGGATAAACGAAGCAGGGGAGGAATGGAAGAATGACGAAGAAGTGTGGGCACTCATTCGAAAGATACAACAAGATCCCAGTACATCTTATACATTTAGTTGGAAAAATGATTCGTTGTGGTACAAAGATCATTTATACATATGTAAGAATTCCCAACTCAAACAAAATATTCTTATGGAATTGCACACTTCTCGCTTAGGAGGGCACTCAGGATTTTTAAAAACTTACCACAGGGTTAAGAAGAATTTTTTTTGGGATGACCTTAAATCGAATATTCAAAAGTTTGTGGCGGAATGTTTGGTTTGCCAACAAAATAAAGTTGAAACAATTAAGACCCCAGGTCTATTACAACCTTTATCCATTCCAAGGAAACATTGGGAGGAGGTTTCAATGGATTTTATCACAGGTTTACCCAAGTCCGAAGGAAAGACTGTCATCATGGTGGTAGTTGACAGACTTACCAAGTATGCACACTTTTGTGCATTATCACATACATTTAAAGCCAGTACAATTTCTACTGCATTTATGGAAACAATTCAAAAGATACATGGAAACCCAAAGATTATTGTAAGCGACAGAGATCCCATTTTCACTGGAAATTTTTGGACAGAATTATTTTCTTGTCTCGAAACTCAATTAGCTCATAGCTCATCTTATCATCCTCAATCTAATGGGCAAACTGAGATAGTAAACAAATGTTTGGAAGGATATCTTCGTTGCTTTGTATCTGATAAACAGACACAATGGGTCAAATGGTTTGGCTGAATGGTGGTATAACACTTCCTTCCATACTGCAGCAAAAATGACCCCATTTATGGCACTTTATGGATATCATCCACCATCCATCACATCATATTTAAGAGAAAATTCTAGGATTCAAGCAGTGGAACATCACATCGAGCATCAACAACAAGTGCTCCAACTCTTAAAGGATAATCTCACATTGGCGCAGAATAGAATGAAACAACAGGCAGATCAACATCGCGGCGAAAGAAGTTTTGATGTAGGTGACTGCGTATTCTTATGGCTACAACCATATAAAAAAATGTCCCTCAAGCAAGCTAAGAAGGATAATAAATTATCACCAAAGTATTATGGTCCGTACAAGGTGTTGCAAAAGATTGGTACTATGGCATACAAATTGGAGCTTCCTGCAGCTTCCCGAGTGCACCCAGTTTTCCATGTTTCATGTTTAAAGAAGGTTATAGGTGACAAGCTCGCAGTTCAAACAATATTGCCAGAACTTGACGAAGAAGGAAAAATCATATTGGAACCGGAAGCAGTCACAAAAACAAAAACTCAACAGCTACGAAATCGATCAATTTCAGAGTATCTCATTAAGTGGAAGAACTTATCCGCTGAAGATTCCACATGGGAGGATGAGAATTTTATACAGAAACATCCAGAACTACTCAAGCGTTGAGGATAATGCTTTTCGGAAGGAGAGAGGCATGTTAGGCCCCTATAATACCAGTGATTCCCCCATTACTATTGTCATTGTATCTCTTATTATTATTAATGTGCCCCCATTGTCCCCATATTGTTATTAGTATGCCCCATAGAAACCCACTATTGTTATTTTTGCGCCCTTATGTTATTACTGTTATGTCGGCTTGATTATATTGTGACCCCTTATACTCCTATATATAGAAGGGAGGTTTAATCATTTGTATCATCCAAGAATTGTTCATTTGTGTAATGTAAAGGAGGTTGCCCCCTCGAAGACGCTGAATTCTAAGGCGTTGATCTATCTTTTCTATCTTTTTGTGAGTTGGTTTCCTAACAAGAGACTTCTGTTGATGGAGTCAGAGTGATCTAAGCCATTGATCAGGATTAGATCTTGATCGTTGGTTGCCCAATAGAAGATTATAAGAGCAAGTTGAGGGCTTGGAGAGAGGCATCAGTTGTGAGCACAACAATTCGTCATACCCAGTTTGCAGCGTTCAACAAGGGCGCAGTTGAAGCTAGGGGAAGCATCAAAGAGAGGGAGCAACAAATGTTTGGGAGTAGCAGGATTTCAGAGAGATTCCCAGTGATTTTCCAGGGTTAGAGAGATAGGAAAAGGGAGACTCAATTATTTACAAAGAGGGTCGCTACAGCTAGTGCAAGTTAGACAGAAACCCCAGTGCAAGTTGTCGAAAGAGTCACAGTTCAATTGTTAGAGGCTGGATCTATTTCCGAAAGGCAGAGCGAGTGATCTCTAGAGGCAGTATGACTTGAAGGAGGTCATTTCCGGGATTGTACGAATTCCACGCAAGCAACAATGCACATTCTCGGTCTAGCAGTGCGAATTGCCAAGGAGTGCAAGTTGTTGGGTGAGAGGCAAATCGATTTGTAGAAGGAGAAGAATTCTCCAGTATATTTTTCCAATTGAGATCAGTAGATTTTCGGAGGTTTGCCAGTTAGGCAACCAATTGTAATAATTCTCTCAAACCATTGCATAATAATAAAACCCTCATCTGCTGCACTGGTTTTCCCTTTGGGGCTTTCCCTTTGGGGTTTTTCCAAGGACTATTGTCCAAAAATAACCGTGTTTATTTTATTGTGTGTGGGCATCTATTTCTCAGTTCTGTATTTTTATTTCAGCAACGTTTTTATGGTGAAGAATGCAATTGTGAATTATTCACTATTTTTTGTTAATAATTAATAGAAGACAAATAAACTGCTTTCAATTAGGAGAATAATTTCCAGTTAATTGCATTCAAGGAATTTTCACAAGAATGACTGTTATTTTGAGCAGCATTTTATGAGCATCCATGCCTTTTTTTACAAATTGATTGTGGCTAGCTTAAAGGAAAATACACCATGGTCATGACCATAAGCATGATGACAGTTGAAATGAGGGTGCCACAATTACCTTACTCGAAACCCAAGGTACATGTTTTTTATAAGGGTGGTTCACGGACACTGGGTGGCCGCTACATCCACGAGAAAAATCCAGGCAGATCAATCCGAAGGGATCTACCCGTTGGCCAAACAAGCATGTAACCCCAACGGCATCAAGGAGATTTGACCCCGTGACCTCCCAACTGGCGAGGTACTTAGCAATGGGAACTCGACCAACTGAGCTAACCCTTGGGGCTACCCAAGGTACATGTTGTGTTGGATCATGAGATATTTTACATTTGAGGTGGGGCGGCTTAACATTGAGCACTAATCACCGATTATCCCTCCCTGTGGTGTAGGGAATACATGGTAGGTAGAAAATAGTGCCATGATCAAAACAAACAACACCTGGATCCACTTTAATCTAAGAATATCACACAACTTCCAAGTATCTCTCATGAAAAATGAGAAGGGGTTTACAAAATTCTCTTTAATCCGATGAAAATATTAAAACAATACCTTGCCAACTAATAAAAGACTACTGCAAAATCAAAAAAGGAGATCCATCTACAAGAGAGACTGCAACATGAAGGTGAGAGACCCTGCAAATTCACAACTAAAATGGAAACCTCATTCAGATTTTAAAAAGAGATTCAACAAGGCAAGAAATACCCGCTTTGATACCATGTACGAGCATCAATTAATCAGGGTATTAATCACAACTATAAAAGTACATAGAAGACCTTCATTATATAACAATGGAGGAGGCCTAGTGTTGGTTAAAGATAACTATGATAACTAGGCAAATACAATTCCCTATGTGAGCTTACAACTCACTATAACCAGCGCATCGAGGAAAAAAAGCGTTTGAAAAAACCAACTCTAACACTTTGGTCTATGAAACGAAAAAATGTAGCAAGTGAACCTCCTAAATATCTATGTAAACGTCTAACCAAATCTCATACAATATGAGACATTGAAAAAATTAAGTGTGCCTCTATTTTGAGCTCCTAGAAAGGATATAGTTGACATATCATGCCCGTCGACAAGATGTAGTGATCAAACTAAACATGCAACTAGTGACAACAAACACTTAACTGGCTACGCAAAATCTATAGGCCATGTGACCAATGGTACAAAAAGTAGTCAAGAAAACCAGTGAGGCTTCCCTTCAACTACAATAAACACTTGGAGTAAAAGTCCATCTTGGGGCTAATGGCTATAGAAATCTATGTCCTTCCAATTGGGCTCAAACTAGTGATAAGTTGGAGTGATTTCCATGACAAAGACCAAGGTTCTACTTCCTATTGCTCGAAAGTAACCAAGTTTAATCTGATGGGTTAGCTCTCAACCTCGATAACTCCCTTCAGGGGTTTTTACAAAAAAAAATGTTTTACTAAAAGGTCAACGTGGACCTTCCAAGCCATGGCAGGATATTAAGCAGGCCGTGTGAACCTCCCAAGGCACATTGAGAATATGAGTGCCTAGTAAGCAAGGAGTTATGTTTGAGCCCCTAGTTTTAATAGCTCAAAAAACTAGAACAAAACCCTATTATAACATGCATTTGGAAACACTTAAAAACAAGTACACACTCCATCCAACAATGTAGGATGTTCAAACATGTCCTATACCAAACTCAAAAAATGAATTTTGGATCATGTTGCTTGGGACAAAGCATCTCGATCATATCATTGGGACCAAGCTTCTTGATCACATCGTTGACAAATAAAAGAGAGAATATGCAAAGCAACAAGATTAAAAGAAGAGAATGATATTGTTTGTGTGTTTTGTATATCTTCGTCTACAATCCAAGAATAGGAAGGATGTTGATGAAAAAGAAGGAAAAAGACTTGATAAATCTTGAATTTGAATTTTGACCATGAAAGCTTAAGCATAGATAGGAGCCAAGTCAATTGTCTCGAACTTTATGAAATAATATCTACTATGCCTACCTTAGGAAGAAAGGATCCCTCGATACTTAGAGAGTAACAAGATCCCACATAGGTATAGTTGTTGAGGTTTAGTGCCAATCACTTAAAGTATTATTCTAAATTATTACAACATTATCCTAGCCAAGATGAGTCAGCGACTCAGCACCCATTTAGGTAAGTCTTGCATTTTCTTCAAGAGAAAAGGCATGTAGAGACAAACCAGTGGGCATTTATTGTTAATTCCCCTTGGGAAAAAGGTGATTTGAACAATGCCCTCGGCCATGGTGACCCAAAAAACTACGAGAAAAATTGAGAGCAGGTGAATAACGATAATTGAAAAATTGTAAGTAGTTGATGCAAACCTCCCAAGGCACTGTAAGAAAATGGATGCCTAACTCAAAGTTAAATTTGAACCATAAGGTTTGCTAGCACAAAATCAAAGTCAAGAAGTGAACAAACCCTCAACTAAGAGGAATCTGGAGGCCATGTGACCAATGCCACAAAAGGTAGACAAGATGAAGATGAGGTTGTCAATCAATTGTTAGAAATTCTCAAAAAAAAATCCCTTCTTGGGCCAATGGTTATAGGAAGCTATGTCCTTCCAATTGGGCTCGGTCAATGATAAGTCCAACTCAAAACACAGTTAGCAAAAGCCAGCCCTCATTGACTAGGGGGAATTCGGAGGTCATGTGACCAATGTTGCAGAAGGTAGTTGGGATGAACAATGAGGTTGCTCCTCAACTTTAAGGAACGATCAAAGTAGAAGTCCATCTTGAGGCCAGTGGCTATAGGAAGCTATGTCCTTCCAATTGGGCTTGGTCTAGTGATAGGTGGTGGCAATTTCCATGCCACAGAACAAGGCTCTATTCCCTAAAGGCTCAAAAGTAACTGAATTTATCCTGACGGTTTAGTTCTCAGCCTCAAAAGCTTCGTCCAAGGGGGTTTTAAGACAATGTTTTACTAAGCGACTGATACACCTTCTTACCACAGTGAGAATAAGCTACTCATGTGAATCTCCCAAGCCATAGCAAAAATGTGAGTGTCTAATAAGCAAGGAGTTATGATTCAGCCCTGAATTTCAACAACCTGAAAAACTAAAACAAGACTCTGCTATACCATCCATTTAACAATTCAAAAAATGCATACTCCATCCAGCAATGCTGAGTTGCTCAAGCATGCCCTATACCAAACTTGGAAATTAATTTTAGGATCATATAACTTGGGACAAGACATATTGACCATATCATTGGGACCGAGCTTATTGATCATAACACTAGTAATTGCAAGAAAGAAGATGCAAAGCAACAAGCTTCAACAAAGAGAATGATAGTGTTCATGCGCTTCGTATATTTTGGTCTATATAATCAAAGAACAGGAAGCATGTCGATGGGAAAGAAGAAACAAGACTTGATAGATCTTGAATTTGCAAATAGGTTCCCCATTCCAAGATCTTGACCGTGAATGAATAAGCATAGCAAGGAGCCAAGTCGGTTCTCTTGAATTTAATGCAATAGTCCATTATGCCTATCTCAGGAAGAAAGGATCCCTCATGTACTTATAGAATAACACGGTCCAACATGGTTATAGCTGTCAATGTTCGGTTGCAACCACCTAAAGAATGATTGCAAACTGGTGCAACATTATCCTAGACAAGATGAGTCCACGCCCATTTAAGTCTTGCATTTTCTTCAAGAGATAAGGCATGTAAAAGAGAAGGTAACTTGGACAGTGGCCATAAACATGGGTAACCCAAAAAGCTATGAGAAAAATAGTGAGTGGGTGAATAATGACAATTGAAAATTCCTGACTAGTCCGTGCAAACCCCCCAAACCATGGTGAGAACATGAGTGATTAATAATCTCAGAGTTACATTTGACCCGTAAGCAATGACAGCTAAAAATCAAAATCATCCTATGCTTGCTCATGAAGAAAGGATCCCTCATTTGCTTCTTCAGGTATAGTTGGGGATTGGGGTGGGGATCAGTGCAGGGGTCATCCATCAACTCTTCATGTAACAGTGCATTAAATATGGACCCTAATCCAAATCCTTCTCAACCCGGGTATGACAGGCATCTCCAGGCATTTTTTGAAAAATGTTTGTTATACTAATCAGAAATCAATATGTACAAGTTGCCAAGCTCGCGGATGCATATCATAAGGTGGCACAAACGGCCAATGTATCCAATACTAGAACTTCGAAATATGCAATCCCGAACAGTGGCCAACATGGGCATCCCTGAAGCTTCTAGGCATGGCAAAAGTCTTTTACAATAAATTCCTTCGTTCAAAATAAGCAAATCCTATCATATAGAAGGGCACGAAAAAAGTACCCAAGTAAAAAGTTTTTGCATATTCTGCACAGACTTCACCACAACGTTCATAGGCATCCTCAAGCACTTGCAAAGTCCCAGGAGGAACCAAATCTGATTTCACATCTAACAACCCATTATCACCAACCTTTGCTTCTCTGTTCACCATGGCAGCCTGCTTCAGCACAACCTCATAGACCTTCCGCTCTGATGATAACATTGGTTTCTCTGAATCCCCATCTGTTCTTACACTACACAGTTCTTGAAAACCATTAAGCCCGCTGACTTTCTCCGATGTGGGTTTTGAACTTGATACCTCCAAGGCAGCTTTAGCACAAAATCTCTCAATGGGTTTCCTTGCTAAACTGAATTTTCTGTTTATGTTTCTTCCTGCAAGTCTGGATGCCAAGTGCCCACCATGGTTATGAAGCTCACAGGAGCTCAAGTCCTTCGCACTGACACTCAACCAGGCCAATGCAACTGGCATTTTTCAAGACTTGAACTGGAAATTTCTATAAAACACAGCAAACACAATGTTGCTTTGCAATTATGCAGAGTTAAGTATTGATCCACATAAAATTTGCCTCAGCCCGCATCTAAATACTTAGACTCTGACACAGCGAACATGAATTCAAAAACAGTAGAATGATGTGAAGCCTCCCATTCTTCCTCTAATTGCCTGTGGGTGGCACACTCTGTATACTTTTTCCGCATGCACAGTGAATGCAGACTTGGTTTCCCACCGCGCGGAGAGTTCCCCACCATTTGAGCGGCCTCGCTACCTTCCAAAAACAGAGTCTCGACCTGTTTCAACCACTGAATGAGGAGATCACTTTTTATCCAAATATCTTCTACAGGCAATCAAATTGTTTAATCAGATTTCACATTGTTTATCACAATCCAAAACGTCATACTACTATTCTCACCTTCATGCATTGTTTCAGTTAATTTGTTTAGTCAATTAATTTGTTGAGCACGATCCTTCTCAATTTTTTTTGTTAGGCACCCACGTTCCGTTTCTCCTTGAGAAAAGGACTTTTCTATTTTGGGAATTGTCACCATGAATAATTTTGCATATCCGACAGAATAAACTGAATGTTAAGTGGAGTACTTCGATTTATAAAAACAATATTCTTCATAACTGACTTTTATAAATAATAATCGCGTATCAATTTAATAATAATAACTAATTCTATTTAATTCTATTTAATTGTATAGTGATGTGTGGTTTGATGGTAAGTTTATTTGGGCGAAGCTTGGGACACTGTAGTTCAAATCTTATTGAGTACACTGGCCTGCTGTGGTGGATGTTCGAGAAGCAGATTCCCTTTGCTAAAACCACGCCAAGGCACGAGAGTCTCGCTTTGCTAAAATCATAGGATCTTAGTATGCTAAAACCGCGTATATCGACTTGCAGGTAGTTGGATGTACTCTAGAGTCTCGCTTTGCTAAAACCATAGGATCTAGTGGTAGTGACCGATTCACAATGTGGTTAAAAAAAAACCTAACTCTATTAAATTATAGAGTGATGTGTGGTTTAATAGTCAATTTCACTTGGTGAAATTCACAAGAACCTGATTTAAATAATTTATTTTAAATCAATGATGAAATTAAATATTAAATTGGTGTTGCAGATTTTTATGGAAAAATTTGATTCTAAAAGTCTGAGAATATACAAACTCTACAAAATATTTAATTTAAATATGTTAAGAAATACACATTTTTAATCATGGAACTCACTCAAACTATACTCAACTATTATGAATCCATCTTTTCGATAAATATTAAATCATAATCCAAAATAAATAAATAAATATATATATATATATATAAATTATAATATACATTACAAATTATTATGAATCAATTGACCTATGATTTTATAATCTTAAAGATTATTGTAATATCTCATCATAATATTCATGATAGTATTGTTTTTTTAGTACGATTGAAAGGTTTCACGTACCATGACATAAAAAGCAATTAGTTTACTCTTCCCAAGTCAATTTGGCTAATTTGGCAATTAGTTTACTCTTCCCAAGTCAATTTGGCTAATTTGGCTATATGATCAGGAAAAAATTATTGTTTTTAATTAAAGAGTAATTCGTGTCCCAATATTTTGGTGTTTAGTAAATGTGAAAGAGTATTTTAGGTGATTTTGACACTGTAAATTATGAATACCAAGTTAATATGACTCCCTCGTATTCTAAGGATTATCTACTTATAACTGGTCTTGTACATCTATCACAACTTTTTATATAAATAAAATTTTTAGTTAAAAAAAAACAATAACAATATCATTATATTTATAAATTTATTCTATATTTTATTACGGAGTTGTTGTTGGGCATTAGATAATCTAGCGCTCCCCGTGTGTTTCGTGACATGGACTAACCGCCTCTCGAGGATCCGTTAACTCTGGCGATGCGTCCGTTTACTAACACCTGAGGGTTTTGGTGTAATGGCAATTGTGATCCCAACAAGTGGTATCAGAGCCAAAGGTCTCAAGTTCGAATCACACCTGGCTCGCGCTGGGGGGGAGATTGTTGGGCATTGGATAATCCAGTGCTCCCCGTGTGTTTCGTGACATGGACTAACCGCCTCTCGAGGATCCGTTAACTCTGGCGATGCGTCCGTTTACTAACACCTGCGGGTTTTGGTGTAATGGCAATCGTGATCCCAACAGTTGTCTTTAGTGCGACCTTTTGGACTTTCCGATGTCGGAATCTCGCAGAAAAATTGAGGTGAAATCTTCATTTGTGTTATTTAAACTGATTTTTTTATTGCACATATGGATTCAATGTTGAGATTTTCTGTTTTATTAATTTTGGAAAAAATCTCATGTATGTGACAACAATAGGATTAGTTGCTATATTAGCTCTAGTATTTTTTGAGGAGGAGTTAATGCATCCTATATTTGTTGTGAGGGAATTTATGATTCAGTTTTATACTCCAGCTATAAGAAATGTAATCCCGTAGAGGATTGTGTGAGTGTAGAGAAAATAGGGTGAGCTGAGAGTATGTGTGAAGAATTAAAATTATTGTAATCTCCTGTTGAATAATAAGATTACCGATGCCTCTGTTCTGGTGGACGTAGCCCAGATTAGTTGGGTGAACCATGTTAAAATCTTTGTGTTATGGTTTTGTGATTTTGTATGTGCTGTGTATGTATGTTTATTTTTATTTCTGCTGCGCATTGTTTGGTCTAACAATTGGTATCAGAGCGGCGCAGCGGAAGCGTGGAGGGCCCATAACCTACAGGTCTCTGGTTGTGGAGCTGGTACGTGTGACAGAGATGCGGAAAGTGAAGCTTTTTTGGTTGGCGCGGTTTTGGCTGGAACAACAGCGCCAATTTTGAGCTAAAGAAGGGGCTGGCACGGTTTATTCAGTAACAGTCGCGCCAATTGGCGCGGAAGTTCCAGGAACAGTCGCGCCAACGCGCCAGAAAGGGCTATTGGCGCGGAAACGAAAGGGTTAATCGCGCCAATTTCCTGCCTTGCACGGATTTTGTTTCAGGCGCGGGTCTTCCGCCGTCGAGGAGCGCCAGGCAGTTTATTTTGTTTCAGGCGCGGGTTTTCCGCTGTCGAGGAGCGCCAGGCAGTTTTTCCTTCTGGTAAACCTGCAATTTTTTGTTCTGTTTTCAAATTGTAATTACACGGTACGACAGAGGCGTTTTATAGTATAAAGGCATTTTTTAATTTGGAATTGGAGATTCTGTTTGTTACAACATGGCAAAAACTCAAAGTGCTCGTTTTGAGATCGAGAAGTTCAATGGCAAAAATAACTTCGAAATCTGGAAAGTGAAGATGCATGATCTACTTGTGCAACAAGGCGTGGCGAAGGCGCTGTTGGGAAAATCCAAACAGCCTTACACCATGACAGATGATGAATGGAATGAATTGGATGGAAGAGCTCTGAGCGGTATTCGACTGTGTTTGGTGGATGATGTTTTATTTAACATCGTGTTAGAGAAAACTGCTGTTGGTTTGTGGACAAAGCTTGAGAAGCTGTACATGACAAAATCCTTAACCAATAGGATTCTTCTGAAGCGACAATTGTACAGTCTGCGCATGAAGGAAGGTACAGCTATTACTGATCATTTGAATGTCTTTAATACTCTTCTGGTGCAATTAGAAAGTATAGAAGTAAAATTTGAATCAGAAGATAAAGCTATAACTTTATTATGCTCGTTGCCCGAGTCATGGGATCATTTTGTTACTTCTATAAGTCCAAGTATATCAGAAACCCTTGAATTTGATGATGTTGTTGGAGCTTTGTTGTCCGAAGAGACAAGGAAGAGTTCAAATTCTGAAACCTCTACATCAGAAGCAATGATGGCTGGAGGTCGTTCTAGAGAAAGACGCTTCGGTAAGCACAACGACTCGCATTCAAAATCGAAAGGGAAGAAGAGTAAGGTAAAGTGTTCGTTTTGTGGCAAATCAGGACATTGAAGAAGGACTGTTGGAAGAGACAGCAAGCATCTAGAGAAGACTCTTCAACAAAGAAGAAAGAAGCAAACACGACAAATACAGGTTCGGCATCCAAGACAGGTATGAGTGATGAAGTGTTATCAGTTGATTTGTCTAGTCATGATCAAGATTGGCTGTTAGATTTTGGTGCATCAAATCACATGTGTATTCATAGGGAATGGTTTAAAACTTATAAACCAATCAATGATGGAGTAGTTTACATGGGAAATGATGTCACATGTAACATTGTGGGAATTGGAACCATTCAGCTTAAAATGTTTGATGGGACAAATAAAATTTTAACTGATGTAAGACATGTACTTGAACTAAGGAAAAACCTCATTTCATTAGGAGTACTAGACACTAATGGATATAAAACCTTTATTCAAGGTGGAGTAATGAAAGTTTATAAAGGAATTTTACTAGTAATGAAAGCAAAGAAGGTTGGAAATCTTTTTCAGTTAGAAGGAAGAACAGAGTCAGATCATGTTTCTACAGTGTCTGAAAACGACAGTAATTCTATTTGTTTATGGCATCAAAGGTTGGGCCATATGAGCGAAAGAGGTTTAAAGATTTTATCTGATCGTAAGTTACTTCCTAGTTTAAAGTCTGATAAGTTAGATTTCTACAAACATTGTCTGTTTGGGAAACAAAGCAAGCAGAAGTTTAAAACTGGAAAACATACTAGTAAGGGAATCCTTGATTATATCCATTCTAATGTTTGGGGTCCGTCTCCTACAACCTCATATGGAGGTTCGTCATATTTTGTATCTTTTATTGATGATTTCTCTAGAAAAGTGTGGGTCTACATGTTAAAAAAGAAGTCTGATGTATTTACAGTTTTCAAACAGTTTAGAGCATTAGTTGAAAACATCACTGGAAGAACTATTAAATGTTTAAGAACTGACAATGGTGGTGAGTTTACTTCAAAGGAATTTGATAATTATTGCAAGGAAGCTAGGATCGAAAGACATAAAACCACTGTGTATACTCCTCAGCAAAATGGAGTTGTTGAACGCATGAACATGACTCTTTTAGAGAGAGTAAGAAGTACGCTGAGTAACGCCAATTTGCAGAAGGAATTGTGGACAGAAGCGGTTGCTACAGCTTGCTATTTGATAAATCGATCACCATCAACTGCAATAGGATGCAAAATTCCTCAAGAGGTATGGAAAGGTCATCCTTGTGATTATTCTAAACTGAAAGTTTTTTGTTGTGATGCATATGCTCTAGTTCCAAAACATCAGCGTTCTAAATTAGATCCTAAATCAAAAAGATATATCTTTGTTGGATATGGTGATGGGACTAAGGGATACAGATTGTGGGATCCTACTACTCACAAGATCATCATTAACAGAGATGTTAAATTTAATGAATCCTCACTTGAAAGTTCAGATGTAGATGATAAATTGGAACAGGATAATGTATCTAAGCTTCAACACATTCAGTTTGAAACCAATTCAAATATTGATGATGATCAAAATGAACATGGTTCAGATGCTAGTCATGAACAAGTTTCAGATTCTGATCATGAACAAGTTTCAGATGTAGATCATGAACATGTTTCAGATGCAGATCATGAAGAAGTTCCTATAGATAATAATCAGCAAATTGTGGAAGTACCAGAAACATCTTTAAGGAGGTCCACGAGAATTAAACGTCCTCCTAGAAGGTATGATGATTATGTTACTTCAGTTGCTTTAACCGCCAACAATGATGAACCTTTGTGCTATCAAGAAGCTGTAGAAGGTTCTAAAAGTGAAAAGTGGAAAGAAGCTATGAAGGACGAGATGATGGCATTAGACAAGAATGACACATGGGAGCTGGTAGAACTTCCTAAAGACAGAAAAACTGTGGGATGTAAATGGGTGTACAAATTGAAAAGGGGTGTTGATGGTTCAAAGGATAGGTACGGCTGGTCGCGAAAGGTTTTTCTCAGAAAGCAGGCATTACTTTTCATGAGATATTTTCACCAATTGTAAAAATTGTTTCAATTCGAATTGTATTAGCATTAGTTGCCTTACTTGATTTAGAATTATAGCAACTAGATGTTAAAACTGCATTTTTACATGGAGATTTAGATGAGGAGATTTACATGGAACAACCGGAAGGGTTTGTTCAAAATCGCAACAAGAAATTTGTCTGCAGGCTCAAGAAGTCATTGTATGGTCTAAAGCAGTCGCCTCGACAATGGTACAAGAAATTTGATTCTTTCATGTTGAGTCAAAATTATATAAGAAGTGAATATGATCATTGTGTTTACTTTAAGAAATTAAGTAATGGCATGTTCATTATCTTAGTGTTATATGTTGACGATATGCTTTTAGCAAGCAAAAGCATAACAGAGATCAACAGGTTAAAGGCTTAGATGGCTAAGACATTTGATATGAAAGATCTAGGAGCAGCAAGACAAATTTTGGGCATGGAGATTTTCAGAGACAGGAGCAATGGTAAGCTGTGGCTATCACAACAGAAGTATATTGAGAAAATACTCTTGAGGTTTGGTATGAACAATGTGAACCCTGTTTCAGTCCCTTTAGCTTCCCATTTTAAGCTTTCTTCAATTTTATGTCCTAATACAAATGAAGAAAAGGAATATATGTCTCGAATTCCATATGCCAATGTAGTAGGTTGTTTAATGTATGCGATGGTTTGTACTCAACCAGATATTTCACATGCAGTTGGGGTTGTCAGCAAGTATATGGAAAATCCAGGAAAAGAACACTGGTCAGCAGTGAAATGGGTGCTTCGGTATTTGAGAGGCACAAGTGATTATTGTATCACTTATAACAGAAGTAGTGAATTTGTTTGCGGATATGTTGATTCCAATTTTGCAGGTGATTTGGATAAGAGAAGGTCAACTTCAGGGTATGTCTTTACTCTTGCAGGTGGAGCTATTAGCTAGATGTCAAAGCTACAGAATATTGTTGCTTTATCCACAACTGAAGCAGAATGCATAGCTGCTTCGCATGCTTGCAAAGAAGCGGTTTGGTTGAAAGGTTTGATTGGTGAGTTTGGTAGGTTATAAGACAACATCAAGTTATTTTGTGATAGTCAAAGTGCAATTCATTTGGCTAAGAATCCGGCCTATCATAGTAAATCTAAGCATATACCTATCAAGTACCATTTTGTAAGACAGGTTATCACTGAAAGGGGTGTTTCTCTTGAAAAGTGCATACGAAGGAAAACTGTGCAGACATGTTCACGAAACCAGTTTTGTTAGAGAAGCTACGTTGGTGTCTGGCTTCTCTTGGCTTGCAGAAAAGATAAAAATAATAAATGAACAGGGTATCAGGCTAATTGTTGTCAAGGTGGAGATTGTTGAGATTTTTTGTTTTATTAATTTTGGAAAAAATCTCATGTATGTGACAACAATAGGATTAGTTGCTATATTAGCTCCAGTATTTTTTGAGGAGTTAATGCATCCTATATTTGTTGTGATGGAATTTATGATTCAGTTTTATACTCCAGCTATAAGAAATGTAATCCCGTAGAGGATTGTGTGAGTGTAGAGAAAATAGGGTGAGTTGAGAGTATGTGTGAAGAATTAAAATTATTGTAATCTCATGTTGAATAATAAGATTGCCGATGCCTCTGTTCTGGTGGACGTAGCCCAGATTGGTTGGGTGAACCACGTTAAAATCTTTGTGTTCTGGTTTTGTGATTTTGTATGCGCTGTGTATGTATGTTTATTTTTATTTCCGCTGCGCATTGTTTGGTCTAACATTCAACACCTTAAAAACCCATAGGGCACTTCGATTATGCAGGGGTTACTCATAAAGCTTGTGATTTCAATAAATTCCTGGCGGATTTTAGAGAAATTAGACCAGAAAACCCACGGCAAAAACTTCCAAAAAACCGCGCTAAAAACATTAATTTTGAACTCATTGAATACTAAATATTGAAAGAGTATATATATATATATTCATTTTTTATAAAAATATTTTTTTCTCAATATAAAATTGATATTAAATTTTTAGTAATTAATTAATATTATTTATTAATTTATGAGATGTAAAATAATTCATGATAGAGTTTATGTTAAAGTATTATTTATATTAGGTCAAAATAGTCTTTTTCACAGCATTCATCAAAATTCGGCAATATAAGTTCAAGATTCTTTGTTATTCAAAATACATTTTTGAATGTCACCCTGAAAAACCCATAAACATTAATTTTGAACTCATTGAATACTAAATTTTTTCTTTTGACAAATTCGGTTGCTATTATAAATCTAAAAAAAAAGAGGGAGACTGAGCTCCTGAAATACATGCTGAGGTGCCAAGAAGAGCTAGGGAAGAAGGAGTTACAACTTAAACAAAATTTCTCCTTAATCCTACCTTTTGGGCTTCTAAAAACCAAAGACCAAAGGTAAATCCTAACAAACTGCAGTAATAAATAACAACATTTACAAAGCATATCAATCTATATTACTGTGGTTGATGTGTCAAGCAGTGGACTCTTAAGGTTTGTCGTCGGCGCCGACTTGCTTCAAGCTTGACGAACTTGTTGAAGCTGCGTTTTTCTTTTCTGCTGTTCCTTTTCTGTTGTTCCTTTTCTACTGTTCCGTTTTTTTTCTGTTGTTCCTTTTCTATTGTTCTGTTTTCTCTGTTGTTCCTTCGGGGAAAAGGAGCAGCAGAAACCAAAGGTGCTATTCCTTTAGATCGACAGAAGAAAAAACCAATGGGAGGAAAGCTCTGGAAGACCTGAGGACAAACTGAGAAGGGGAAGAGAGGAGTGCGAATAAATAAGATGGGAGGCACAGAGGATTAAGCAGGGAGGAGGAGTCACGGGAGGGAGATAGCGAGTGCAGAACAGGAGTAATGAAATGAGATAAGTCGACGGGTTTCATGTTTGCAAAAGAGGGGAATGTATTTTATGAAAGAAGGCGGATCATCGAGCAGATAGAGTCTTGGACATGGATCATGAGAATCTTGAACCAGTTCCAAGTGTGAGGGATTTCTGATTTGGGGGCTTGGAAAGAACAGAGGAGGTTCGGTGTCATGGCAGATATTGATGAGATTCCTCATATTGCAACATAGGCTGCCCAGTGCTCTATTGCATGCCCTGTTGGCAAGAAGGTCGACATCCTTGTTGAATGAACGAAGGATGTGATGGAAGGTCAGAGTGATGAAGGACTGGCTCAAATTTTTGCACCTGCTGATGGACTGATGGAGAAGGACTTTGGGCGAATCTTTGTTTTGGGCCATGAGGCCAATAACAACTGCTAAATCTCCAAAGATGTGAGTTGTGTCTATACCGAGCTTGCTAAGCTGAATGAGGCCTTGATACAGGGCTAAAGCTTCAGCCCTGTTGTTAGAAAGGTGCCCGAGCCCCCATTCATATGAGACCATACAATCTCCATTGGCATTGCAAATCACTCCACCTGCTCCAGCAATCCTAGGATTCGATTTCGAGGCACCGTCAAAAAAGAGATAATAAGTGTTGTAGTTTTAGCAAATTCTTCCTCCTTAAGACGGATTTTCCAACTGTAATACATTTTACTTTGCCTGCTGCTGGTGGTAGCCTCAACCTTATTACTATTATTTATGTTCAGTATATAGCCAATGAAAATTCGCTCTTCCACATTAAGATTGGTGATGTCTATGCTTCTGGAGTTTTTGACTGAAATAGTTTCCAAAGCAAGACTCCTTGCTTTGTTGCATAGATTCCTAGTGATTGTGTCCTTGTCCTTAAAAACTTTACGGTTTCTAGCGAGCCAGATAGACCATAAAATAGTGAGGGGTAGGGCGTCCTAGACCCTTTTTACTGTGTTGTGTTTTCTTTGTTTCCAAGGGTAATTTTTCCTCCATTGTTGAATAACCTCTCCTACGGAGTCTTGATCACTCCAAGAGATGTGATTGTAAAAGATAGTGGGCTTGGCCCGCTTCGGTTACTACTCACACGACGAGCTATGACCTTGCTTGGGATCGAACACAAGACCGGTCAGTCATGACAAGGTCGACTTTACCACTATGCCGCCTCCACAACCTTCAAAAGGTAGTGGGATTGGCCCGGTTAGGTTACTACTCGCACGACAAGCTACGACCTTGCTCGGGATCGAACACAAGACCAGTCCGTCATGGCGAGGTCGACTTTACCACTTCGCCACCTCCACGACCTTCAAAATGTAGTGAGCTTGGCCTGGTTCGGTTACTACTCGCACGACGAGCTACGACCTTGCTCGGGATCGAAAACAAGACCGGTCCATCATGACAAGGTCGACTTTACCACTACGCCGCCTCCACGACCTTATTGAATACTAAATATTGAAAGAGTATATATATATATATATATATATATATTAATTATTTTTTATAAAAACATTTTTTCTCGATATTAAATTGATATTAAATTTTTAGTAATTAATTAATATTATTTATTAATTTATGAGATGTAAAATAATTGGTGATAAGAGTGTTATGTTAAGGTATTATTTATGTTAGGTCAAAATAGTCTTTTTCACAGCATTCATCAAAATTCCACAATATAATTTCAAGATTTTTTGTTGTTCAAAATACATTTTTGAATGTCACCTTGAAAAACCCATGGACATTAATTTTGAACTCATTGAATACTATATATATAAAGAGAGATTCATTTTTTATAAAAATATTTTTTCTCAATATAAAGTTGATATTAAATTTTTAGTAATTAATTAATATTATTTATTAATTTATGAGATGTAAAATAATTTGTGATAGAGTGTTATGTTAAGGTATTATTTATGTTAGGTCAAAATAGTCTTTTTCACAGTATTCATCAAAATTCGGCAATATAATTTCAAGATTTTTTATTGTTCAAAATACATTTTTGAATGTCACCTTGAAAACCCCATGGGGTATTGGAATTATGCAAATTAAACAATTTAAACTCAACTTTTTAGAAATCTCTCTAGGATTTTGATTAAAACTAACCAGTAAAAATATCGTGAGAAAAGTTATTTCGTCTACAAGTTAGACTATGCCTTTAAAGAATACAACTATGTCAAGATTGGTGTAACTGAGGCTAGGTGTAATCCTTGGATAATTTTGAAAACTTAAATACTCCTCAATTGTGATTTCTCCAAATAATTTTAAAAACATAGATTGTAATTTCTCAACCACAAAATAATCTCACACATCAAAAACAAACTAACCAAAAAAAATTATTTATTATAATAAAATGTTTATGATATATTTACATTATAAAAATATACAGCATAAAATTAAAATAAAATTACCAAACTTCTCTCACTCATCAACACATGCTTACATTACATGAGAGGTTATATAAAAATATTATTGGCATTATGACACAGGTGTTGTCCTTGATGGCAACTCTCTCAGATGAAAGATCACAGTATAGCAATTAAACAGCAAAGAATGAAAAAAGAAAGTTATATGCAGGTTCACCATTGACCAAGCCGCGTATACACGCAGGTTCACCATTGACCAAGCTGCATATACACGTTGGTTCACTATATACAAAGTCACGTATACGAACAAAGTATACGCAGGTTCACCATTAACCAAGTCGCGTATACACGCAGGTTCACTATATACAAAGTCGCATATACGTACACACGCACTTTCACAAGAGGAAAAGTGCATATACCTTGGAAAACTAAGATTTTGGTCCGAAGTATTTGATCCATGGTATTGGTCCATGGTATTGAGTAAGGCCTAAGACTATAAAAGGAGGAGAAGATCATTAGGCCAAGGCGTGCAAGTGATGAATATCTGATGAAGTGTGAGATCTAGTATGCAATTTATGGGTATGTGATGCTTTGCTAAGGATGCACCTATGTGGCGAATGAAGGTTGATGGACTGGGATCATGAAGACTCAAATGCATTATCATTATATGGTATGATCATGATTAGTCCAGATTGAATACTGATGCATTTCTTATCCTTTATATCTAATGATCTAGGTATATCTGAAGTAGTAAATTGCAGCGAAGGTATAAGTAATTATTTTTAGATCTGTACGCTGGTTCCCTTCGGTGAAAGAGCGTGTTTTGACACAACCAAGTAGCGTATACATTATGAGATTTGATATTTGAGGTTGTTGTTGGTTCAAATGGTTGTTGCAGAGTTCTGGGTTCTACTCTGTGTTCTGGTGACTGTGCTTTGATAACAAGGTTTCAGTGATTCAGTGTTGGGTGATTCAAAGATTGATGTGCGGATATAGTTGATGGTTGTATTGCAGTTGTGATTGATTTTTTGCTTTGATGTTATTGATGGATCCAGTCTAAAAATTTATGAAATGTGGTCCCTAGAAGAAAAGAGAAGGTCGTAGCCTTCTGTAGGTCGGCGCCTACGTACTAGTAAATATATCGGCTAGTACAAGAGCTAGGGGGTTGTAGCTCCCTTCCAGTAGAAGCTGGAGAACGAGAGAAGGTTTTAGCCTTTTGTAGGTGGATGCCTGCGTACTAGGATGAGTCTGCACCAGTACAAGATTGTAAATAGGTTTTTCTTATATTAAAGAAAACAGCAGCAGGTGGTTTTTGTCCCGCATTGGGTTTCCACCTTATATCATGGTGTTCATGTGTGTTTCTTATGTGTGATGATCTGTTCTGTTTTTATTGCACCTAGTTACTATTTATATGGTTAATGAAGTTCTGATGCACTGATTAAAGATCGACATATGATGAATTAACTGAATCATAAGTTTGTTGGATATACGCTAGTTGCATTAGACACAGTTGCGTGTACACACGGGTTCCCTTAACTGAAGTAGCATATATGAATCTGATTATGGAAATGAAAAAATTATTGATTTTCTAATACTGATTCACCCCCCTCCCCGGTTCCCCCCCCCCCCCACCCCTCTCAGTATTATTTCCAACAAATATTATAAGCAAATACAAATGAAAGATAAAATATGAGGTACACACTATTTGTCTCAATGTACAAAGAAAAATATGAGGCGCTCACTTTATTAATGAATTAGTAATATACATTTGCATGGATAGTTCACATATGCTTAGTTATTAATTTTTATTTTTATTTTTTCATGTTATATTTTTTAATTGAATATTAAGTTTAATTTTTATTTTTTTATTTTTCAAGCTATATTTTTTGATTGATTATTAAAACAACCCACAAGTATACTTTTTTACAAGTTCATAAGGCTCAAAGTTTTTTAAGAGTAACCCTATCACCCCCAAAATCTATGGGCTTCCTAAATTTTATAAGGATGCCCCCTTAAGACCCATTGTCAACACAATAAGCGGACCCACCTATCTTCTAGTTAAATTCTAAGCCTAGAAATTCAAGTCTATCATTGGTTGCATTGAGTCCTTCATTAAGGACTTTAAAACCTTTGTTAATGAGTAAAATGATTTGAGGCTACATCTTGGGGATATTTTAGTAAGTTTTGACGTTGTCTCTCTTTATACAAATATCCCTATTAATGAGGCTATAAATGTTATCAATCACATAACTAATCTTGACACTACCAAATTAGTTGGTATATTCCTAACCTCTACCTTTTTTAGCTTCCACGGTGAATTTTATGAACAAACTTGTAGAGTGGTCATGGGTTCTCTGCTCTCCCCTGGAGTTGCCAACTTGTTCATAGAAGAATTTGAGACAAAGGCTTTAGCTTCTGCTCAATCCCGCCCTAAGATTTGGAAGAAGTTTGTAGATGATACATGTGTCATTTGGCCCCATGGTCGTGAGAAGTTAAATTTGTTCCTTCAACATCTTAATTCTCAACCTGACTCCATCAAATTCACGATGGAAGTTGAAGTAGATGGTAGCCTTCCTTTCCTTGATGTTCTCCTATATAGAATAGAAGATGGTCCCTTGTCGCATCAGGTGTTAAGTAAAAAAACTCACACATAATAATATCTTCATGCCAGTTCTCATCATTTTCCAGCGCAAAAATTCAAAGTTCTTAACACATTGGCTACCCGTGCTCTAAGGATTTCTGATGATGATCACTTGGAAGATGAGAAATCCCATCTCGGATTTTTTTGAAAATAATGGCTATAGCAAACATCAAAGTCTCAGTGCTTTTTGAAGAGCTAGTAAAGGGACTAAGATTAAAAATGTTCCCTTAGATTGCTTGTATTCAGAAGAAGAATAAAGTCTTTGACACCTTCAAGCCCCTTAATACCATTTGAAGCTCCCTTAGATCTTCAAGGCAAACTTTTGGATTAACCACATAGAACGAACTCCCTTAGATTTGTTAAAATCCTAGTAAACCCTAGAGACATGAAAAGACTTTACTCAATCCCTTGCAACTATGGGATCCCCTACATTGGGGAGACGAGCTGATCCATTAATTAGGGGATTCAAGAGCACACAACAGGCATCAAACACAATCGATCCCACTCCTTAGCCATAGGCGAGCATGCTGAGAAAACTAAACATCATGTCTACATTGAAGATTCTCGAGCCATTGCAAGGATTGATCAATTCCACCATAGGAAGTTAAGGGAGGCCATTGAAATTTAGAAGCAGGCAAATAATCTCAACATGGACGAGGTTGGAAATTAAGCAGAAGTTGTATTCCTTCTCTTTCTTCTTGAATATCTTAGGTTCTCGTCTTCTTCTTCCTCCCTCCTTTTTTTGTTAAATATGGTTCTTTGTATTATTTAAATAATATTCTCTAATAGTATATGTTTTTTATTATTATATATATATATATATATATATATATATATATATATATATCTTTCCCCAATACATTTCTTTATTCATAATTCTCCTTACATTTCGTATTATAATACATTATTATAAGTCTAAAAAATATTCACCATATCACTATGAAGGATTTGTGCCTAGGTGGGGAAGATAACGACCATTCCACCCAACTACCTCAGATGACCCCAATTGACAATATAAATTTACGTATAGTTTGTTTACTAATTTTTGATTTTAAGAATATTATATTAAATCATTTTTCATATTTGAAAAGAAAATTAGATGACAAATTAAACTTGACTTGCAAATATTGTTAATAATTTAACAAATAAATTATAGGATTTGTGCCTAGGTGGGGAAGATAATGACCATTCCACCCAACCAAGCCAAATATTGTTAATAATTTAAAAAACAAACTATAGGATTTGTGCCTAGGTGGGGAAGATAACGACCATTCCACCCAACCACTTTAAATAACCCCAATTGACAATTTAAATTTATATGTAATTTATTTAGTAATTTTAATTTTAAAAATATTATTTTAAATCATTTTTCATATTTGAAAAGAAAATTTAGATGATAAATTAAACTTGACTTGCAAATATTGTTAATAATTAAAAAAATAAATTGTAAATTAATCAACTTTAATAATTTAAATATATTATTAAATAAATGTTGATTTTAAATCATTACAAAATTTGGAATAAAGCATTTATTAGTCATCCCCGCGATGGGAACTTGCATGGGGAGCGTCTTTCGAGGATCGATATGAGAGCCAAGCAAATAAATTAGGGTGGCAAGTCGCCCTCCAAATGGCCACTTGCATGCGACAAGGTAGAAGGTAATCAAAACGGAATGTTGGCCAACTCGTGGGAGGTTGTTGATGTGATGGTTTTGGTCGCATGGGAGTTTTGGCAAAGGATAATTTGTCATGTATCCAACTTGTAGCAGCATATCGAAGGTTATCATGGGAGTCAATAGAAAATTGCTTGCATATTATGACACATGATGGGGGGAGAAAGTCATATAAAACTTTTTTGTTGCCTTTTGCATTATGAACAATCACTCTCTATGGCCTATCGGGGATTTTCTGGGGTTGCTATTCTAGGAGAGCATATGGGAAAAATGAAAGTAGCTTGATATTTGATCTGCAATGGAGCTTCCAAAGGATGTGGTGTTAGTAATGGTCATCAATTGGAAATTAACCAGTGGAAGGAATGTCGCCATTGGTTTGTTGTGAGCCTTATTAAGGAAACTCAGATTTGGTATAATTTTTATCTCTATCTGGAATTGTGTCTCGCTTCTAAATTTCTTGTTTTTAGTACTGGGCTCAAGACTTGGGCTTATTGTTTTTTGGTTTTTCATCCCCTTCCTTAGGTTGATAATTATATGAGGGTTGTTTTTAATGTCCCCCCTGTGAGTACTATGTTTGTTTATCTCTTCCTTTACTACACACATCATCTTCTACCTATCTTATTTAAGCCTAAGGCGACTCTACCTCTCCTTTCTACGTTAACCAATTATCCTTGTTATCCATTCTTCGAGGACTCCCCCAATTACTCATTCTCCTATTTTCTTAACTTATTATCTTATTTTAACCTCTCACCCCCTCTATGTTCTCAACCTTCGTTTTCCCCATATATGGGCCCCTCTTTAATTGTTGAAAAATGAAGCAAGAAGTTTCTCAATTTGATTTTGTCTTGATTAAATTGAGAAATTTTGAATTTCCACATCAACAGACAACTTGGATGATGTTAACTTGTGTGACATGGCTTGTGTCACCCAGTTTACTCTGTAAATTTGAGTTGGAGGAGTTAGAGTTCAGTTCTGCATGTGTGATTGCTAATTTGTAGCTATCAAGGTTAGTATACATCATGTTGTTTTCAGTTAAACTAATTCCAACTTTTGGAGGAACTAGTGGAAGGTCGGTTAAGCAATGGGACTTTAGTCAAACTCAGTGATCATCCAGTGAATTGATCAATCAACCCAAAATAGCTAGTGCATGCAGGGAATTCAAGTTACCCAATTGAGGTGGAGATTCCAATGTCGTGTAACATCATTTGTAGACTAGTCTGGAGTGTACAGGTGTTACATGTAGTCAGATGATCAACCAAAAGGAATTGTGCAATTCAGTTGAGGGAATTTCCAAAATAATAGAGGTTAATTCCTCAAGGAACAGATGAAGTAAATAGGATCTGAAGCTGAGGCAAAATTTGACTAAGTCTGGGTTAGAGGCCTTTAATGAACAAAGAGATAGGTTATGCACTTGAAAGGTGTGATCAATTGAGTAAAGCAATTGTAATACATCTCTATTCATTTGATTAATGCAAGCAGGTATTGGGGTTTTTAGAAGATTACCTTCCCTAGATAAAAATACTTGTTGCATGTGTGTTATTTCTTCTTGCATGTCTAAGTTTTTTGTTCTAAATTTTGAATTAATGCCATAGAGCAGTAGAGTAGGTTTGTGTCTTATGATTTTGATTAAAACTTCATGAGCAGTTGCAATCTACAGCCTAATTTCTACATGGTATCAGAGCTGGATTCACATTAGAGCAGGAAATTCGAAGTTGTCTCTCAGAGGTTCGAATTTGAAGATGAGTGTAGCAGGATTTCTTCAAGGCTGAGAATATGGCCTTCAATGGACTAAGGCTAGAGTCTGCCTTGGAAGGCACCTCTAATTTTGTTGCATGGAAGGATCGCATGGAGGTTGTTTTGGATGAAAATGGATTGCTGGAATACATCAAGGCTATGTTGCAAAACCTCAAGCATTTGATGCCCAGAACCTTGCTCAGTGGAAGAAAGATGTAGCCAAGGCGAGTAGAATAATCTTGAAGGAAGTACAGAATCATATTGTCTTGAATATCCTCGGAAAAGAAAATTTGTTCGCAATGTGGAAAGCACTAACATAATTGTTGGAAAATAGTAGTGACCACAAGAATTTGACGCTCAAGGATAAACTTCAAAGTATTAAGATGCAGAAGAATGACACAATTCCATAATATCTTAGCAAGTTTACATAGTGTCATGATGAACTTAGCAGGGTCAGTGTTAATGTCACTGAAGAAGAGTTGGTAACCCTAACCCTTCTGGGCCTTCCCAAGGAATGGCATAGCTATCAAGATTCATTGAATGGGAGGGAGAAACTACTGAGTTAGGAGAACTTATGGTCTGATTTTGTACAGGAGGAAATAAGGTAGAATACCAAAGATGGGACTTCATCCAAGGGCGAGGATGAAGAAAACTTTGCATTGGCTGGAAAGGCAAAGAAGGGAAAACAGAATAAATCCCAATCCAAACTAGAATCCAGTCAAGGGGGAAAGAAGAAAGATTTGTCAAAAATTAAATGCTTCCATTGTCATGAATTCAGACATTATGCCATGAAGTTTCCACACAAGAAGGGAAGCAAGAATACCTTAGGTGGAGTTGCAAGTGAAGCTTTGGCTTCACAATTCAAGCTTGACTTTAACCTCATTGCATTTATGGGCAGCACAGTGATGGGGAGTGTGTGGTACTTGGACTCAAGTGCATTGTTCCACATGATGAGAAATAAAGATTTTTTCAGTGACCTGGGGGATAAATATTTGTAGATGCACATTGAGATGGGGGATGACAGAAGGTATAGCACGACTGGGATTGGTATAGTCGCCTTTCAGAGGGAGTTTGGCTGCCCCCTCAGGCTCATGGATGTCATGTTTGTTCCGGGCCCAAAGAAAAATCTCGTCTCTGTTGCAATTTTGGGAGATCGTGGTTATGATGTGATCTTCAGCAAAGGAAAGGAATTCCTGAGACACATAGCCACGGGACAGGTGAAGCAAATTAGGGTCATGTGAAGAACCTGTACAAGCTAGATGTGAAGGGTTGTGCTACATTGAGCACAAAGGTGGAGAAGGTGAAGAGCCACGACGTCGGTGAACTTTGGCATAGAAGACTTGGTCATTTGCATCATGGCACTTTGAAGATCATGCGACAAATAACCACGGGCCTCACTAAAGGAGAACTTGAGCACCACGATGTATGCAAAGGATGTACTTTGGGGAAGTACACAAAATCCACATTCCATGATCGGGACAACAAAGCACATGCATTCCTTGAAAGGATCCACTATGATGTATGTGGACCTTTCTCGACAACCTCCACTGCTAGGCACAAATATTTTGTCATTTTTATTGATGACTTTTCACAGAAGTGTTGGATCTTCTTCATGTGGAAGAAGAATGAGACATTCTCCAAGTTCATAGAATTCAAGGCACTGGTTGAGAAAGAAACGGAAAATAAGGTCAAAGCTTTCAGGAGCGGTAATGGAGGTGAGTACGTGTCGAATGATTTTTTTATTTTTTTTTGTGCAAAAGAAGTCGTTCAACGAGAGTTGAAAACACCCCACAACCCACAACAAAATGGGGTGGTTGAGAGAAATAATTGTAGAATTGTGGAAGTAGCGAGGGCAATGTTGCATTATTAAGGCCTACCTTTGTATCTGTTGGTCAAGGCATGCAACACAACAGTCTATTTTCAAAATTGGAGTCCTCTTCAGATTCTTGGCATGATTACACCGGAGGAGGCTTTCTTGGGGAGAAAGTCGGATGTGTCGCACTTCAGGATTTTTGGAGCCTCTATTTACTGCCATGTCTCCAAAGAATCAAGGAAGAAACTAGAGTCGACAATAGAATTGGGGGTATTTGTGGGTTACACAAAAACTCCCCACAACTACCGTGTGTACTTTCCATCCCTCAAAATGACAGTTGTGTGAAGGGATATAAAATTTGATGAAGACAAAGCGATGCAGTTCTCTCTTGAGAGGGAGCTTTAGATCCCACCAGAAGAGGAGATTTTAGCTCCAAAGGGGGAACCTCAACAAGTTATGGATCAACCAAAAATTGAGGAGCAAAGAGTGGAGATAGCCACTCAAACAGAACCATCCAGAGAAGGCAAGAAAAGGGTCAGGGAAGCTAAGAGACTTGTGCAGGATACGAGGGAGAATGTGGATGCTCCTTCAAATCAGCGCAGGCAGAGAAGGTCACAGGATCGGTAGACTGGCTACATGGCTCTAATGACTGAGCTTGTAGAGACTGAGCCATCCTATTTTGAGGAAGCAGTAGAGCAACCTATATGAGTTAATGCAATGGTGGAGGAATATGAATCCATTGTACAAAACAGTGTTTGGGAAGTGGTCCCAATAGCAACAGATAAATTAGTTATGGGTTTGAGATGGATCTTCAAGGTAAAGCATGCATCAGACGAAAGCATAGAAAAGCACAAGGCCATATTTGTGGAGACCTTTACTCGTATAACAATGTACTCATCCATCATACTAATTCTTGCTCTAGCTACACAGATGAGGTGGAGGATCCACCAGATGGATGTGAAAACAACATTCCTCAATGGAGTTATTGAGGAGGAGGTGTATATCGAGCAACAGAAGGCTTCGAGACTTTTGATCGGGAGTTTCATTCGTGAAAACTCAAGCGAGCAATGTACGGTCTCAAGCAAGCACCTCGTGCTTGGTACACCAAGATCGATAACTATCTCACCGGTTTGGGCTTCACCAAAAGTGAAGCAGATACAAACCTTTATCATATCTTGGTAGAAGGTAAATTATTGATTATTGTCTTATATGTTGATGACTTGATTTTAACTGGTGATGAGTAGTTGATCAAATCTTGCAAGAAGGACCTTGCAAGAGAGTTTGAAATGAAGGACATGGGTCTCATGCACTACTTCCTTAGATTGGAAGTATGGCAAGGTGATGGGGAACTGTTTGTCTCTCAGGGAAACTATGCCAACGAGATACTTTAGAGGTTCCACATAGACAGTTGCAAACTGTTGTCACAAAAAATTGATCATCTAGCCATAATTTACTAGGTGGATTGAAGTACACCATGTAAGGCCAATTTTACCATAGTAAAATTGCTTTCATTGTGAGAAATTACTTAATAAGCCACATTTGTTAAGTCATGTATAATTAAAACCATGAAGAGTAATTAAATAAATCATTATTTATTTAATTATCTTCTAGGAATAATTAATTAAACCATTGTTTAATTAATATTCCTTGTCACATTTGATCCAATTATGAGAAAGAAATAGACAAATCATTAATTATCTTATTTTTATATAGGAATAATTAATTAATCAATAATTAGTTATTATTCCTTGTCAAATTCAACCAAATCCCTTAGGAATAATTAAATAAATTATTATTTGTTTATTATTCCTTAACCATATTTCTTGAGATGATAAATAAATCATTTATTTATTTATTATTTATAAATAAAAGTTTAAATATTTTTTCCCTCTAACCAAATACAATAAAATATTCCAAATGGTTAATTCTATAATGGGGTTAATAATATTTTATTATTGTTCATTATTCGAGGATAACCTAATATTTTGTTATAAATAGAAGGGTTTTCTTTTTTGGATCCAGCAAGAGTGGAGCCTTCCATTAATCGATACATAATGTACACTTTTTTAACACCATCTCTGTGAACACTCAATAGACAGCTGGGTTGACACAACCCTGTACCTGACTCAAACAAAACTACAAAAGGATTGATGCTTTAATCACCAATGAACTGCTCATCCTCAAAGCTACACTCTGGAAAACTTGCCTTCCATCCTAACCCGAAAGATAAATTTGATGACAAGGGCCCACATATCCTACGGCCCACAATATCTTACGGCCCACATAACCTACAGTCCACATATCCTACGACCCACATATTATAAAACAAGCCTTAACATGTCGTTGACTTGTCAATCCAATGGCCGAGCGATCCAGCCCTCGAAGATTTGACGGTCTTTAACTGATTTCGGGTCAACAACTTACCCTCTCCTTAATTTGCCTTTCGGACCCGATGAGAAACCAAAACCATCTTTCTATAGTTTTTCGGGTCTATTTTGTGGATTAGCCCTCGATTAGCTTTATGACCCGACTACCGTGTGATCCGGCCCTCGTCAATCCAATAGTCCAGAGTTGATTTCGGGTCGGCAACATGCCCACTCTATATTTTTCCATTTGGACCCTATGAGTGGCCTAAATAGTTGCTCTATAGTTTTTCGGGTCCGTTTTATGGGATATCCTTCGTGCAACTATCCGCCCGAAATCCGTAGGATGCTGGAGTTCATTGCCATCTTTGGTTGGCTACCTTTCAACCTGCCCACTGTTTATCCCGTGCTTCTTCCCTAGATAGGCCAGTGATCTGGATATCCTTCGTGCAGCTATCCACCCGAAATCCGTAGGATGCTGGAGTTCACTACTATCTTTGGTCGGCTGCATGTCAAACTGCTCGCTGTTAACCCCTTGTTTCTTCCCTATTATTGGTTCACTTTCGACTGTTTCCATTGGTCTATTTACTGCTTATCTTTAATAAATTGAAAATACTCTTTGTCTGCGATCGCCTATCTGTGACAGTCCTCGCGCAAATTCCCTGAGGGTGTCGACTCCCAAGCATAGCTTCTGTTATCTCTTATACAGAGCACTCCTTCATTCGCCAGATAATCCGCTGACCTGTTGGTTGTTCTGCACACGTGAACAAATCTAAGTGTTCTTATGGTTCTCAGGTGGGATTGTATACGTTGATAGACCTGCAATAACCGCCAGTGATTTGATACATTTTCTGGTGCTGTGTCGTTGCCTATCTTTTTTATCGAATTAATTGTCAATTCAGAGTCTGCTTCTATGATGGCATTGTGTAGATTGGATTTAATCAAGATTTCTAGGCATTGCTCTAAGGCCATGAGTTTCGCCATATTATTAGTGGCATCCCCCAGATGACTGTGAATGTTGACTTTTATGTTTCCCTGCTCATCTCTTATGACTCCTCCATAACCAGCAACCCCAGGGTTTCCCTTAGAGGCTCCATTTATATTAAATTTCAAAAAAGCCATGAGGAGGCAGTTGCAAGAAGTCCTTCCCTGTTATTGTATGTCTTACGATCTTGCTTATGCCCTGGGCAACAGGCAACTGGAGACCCAAATGCGAAAGTATATGAGCATCCTGGTTTAGAGGAGGGTTCTTGGGGGGTTGCTTTAGAAGGGTGCTCACAGTTTCTTTGAGTTGCCTTATAATTTGAGATATGATGCTCTGGGTTGAGCCAATTCTATTCTTGAAAATATTATTGTTGCGTTCTTTCCATACATCCCAGATCAAAAAACCTGGTACCAGAGTCCAAGCTTTGTTGATTATTTCATTTTCTGAGAAGTCTTTCCTCTAGTTCTTCAAAGTGCCAGTGATGCTGAATTCGTCCCTGTCAGTTTGCCTGAAGATTGAGGCTACCCAATTCCACAAGGTAGAGGTGAATGGGCAGAGGTTGAGTAGGTGATCCATCGTTTCTTCTTGTAGACCACATAACTGGCATCTAGATGGACCAGCTAAACCTCTTTTTCTAAGATTTTCCCAAGTCAGAATTTTTTTATGTTGCACCAACCACATGAATAGTTTGATTTTCATCTAGTGTGGGTTCTGCCATAGGTCCTTCCATATCTTATCAGGGTTTGGAAAGTCAAGCCCAGTGGCAATTCTTTTGGCTTCTTTGAGGTTGAAGTTGCCTTCGCTGTTTCTTCCCCATCTTAGTTGGTCAGACGATGTTGAAGTCAAAATCTTTCTCTGTTCCAGGATCACTGCAAGAGCTTCTGCCTGGGCCTTCAAAGGGGTCTCTTCACTGTATACTAGGTCCTTCCATGTTCTCCATTTGCCCTCGTCCCTTGTCTAATCCCAAAAATCACTTACCCTAAGTAGCCCTTTATTGTCAGTGTCATTCTTGAGAATGGCTAGTTCTTCTCTACATAGGTTAGGCTCTTGCTGCCAGTTATCCTCCCAAAACCAAGCTAGGTTTCCATCTCTGATCTCCCAAAAACTATGCTTCTGAACAATGCTCTGTTCTCCCAAGCATTGTTCCAAATGTGGGAGCCCTTGATGAGCCCTGTCATTTGAATATGATCCGTTTCTTGCCAGTTATTTGCATACTTCTGTTTCCAGAGCTTGGCCCAAGGGGTTCTCGTTTCCTTTAGCCATCTCCACCAAAGTTTTGCCCCCAAAACTTTTCTTAGGGTTTCTGGGTCATGAAGTCCCAAACCTCCATGGGTCTTGGGTTTGCAAAGCTTTTCCCAAGCTACCAGAGCCCATTTCGTTTTCTCTTCCCCTTTGCCCCAAAGAAAATATCTTTGGATGTTCCTGATGTGTTGTAAAACTCCTTTCGGAGCAGGAAGAGATGAAAACATGAAGATGGGGATGGTTTGCAGGACAGCCTTTGTAAGCACTAGCCGTCCTGCTAAATTCAAAGATCTGCTTGTCCATTTCCTGATTTTGTCCTGCAGTTTATTAGTCACTGGCTCCCAAACTTCCTTACTCAGAGGTTTTTCAGTGAGAGGTATACCCAAATATTTGGAGGGTAGTTTGTCTCTTTGAAAGCCGAGAATTCTGGAGAGATTTTTCTGAATAGCAATGTCAGTGTTAAAAAAGAAAATTTTTGATTTTGTGAGGCTTACCTTTGTACTAGCGGCCATAGCAAAATGGTTCAGGATTTGTTTGAAAGCTTTAGCTTCCTTGACCGTGGGTGTACCCTGCAACATAGTGTCATCCACAAATTGTTGATGAGTCAAGGTATCCCCATTCAGGGTTAGTTTAAGTCCCTGGATTCTTCCTTCCGCATTGGCTGATTTGATCTCTTTGCCTAATCCTTCCATCATGAGAATAAAGAGGAAGGGGGAGAGTGGATCTCCTTGTCTGAGGCCTCTCGAAGGCCTAAATGTTCTGGATGGAGAGCCATTAAGTAGGATTGAAAAACTAGCTGTGGTGACAAGGGCCATTACCAATCTTATCCAGTTGTGATCGAAGCCATACGCTTTTAGTACTTCCCTCATGTACGACCAACTTAGCTTATCATAAGCTTTCACTAGGTCAAGTTGTATGATAATACCCGCTTTCTTATTTCTCTTGAGAGAATGAACCACCTCGTGAGCTTGAATGATGTTATTTAGAATTTTTCTTCCTTCCCTATATCCAGTTTGCTCCTCAGACACAAGAGTTTGAAGAAGGGGCTTGAGTTTGTTTGCAATTACTTTAGAAATAATTTTGTACACCACATTGCATAAAGCTATGGGTCTGAATCTATCTGGTGTCATAGCTTTTTCCTGCTTTGGAATTAAGGCTATGAAAGATACATTGAGCGCCCTCAAAATTGTTTTAGATTTTCTCGAGTCCTCCACAACATCAAGGATATCTTGTTTGATTATTTCCCAACATGTTTTGAAGAAGTCTACATTGAACCCATCCGAGCCTGGAGCTTTCCAATTTTGCATCTCTTTGATGACTTCATTGACCTCCTCTTCAGTCACTGGCCTGTTAAGATTGTAATTGTCTTCCCAGGTTACAAGATTTGGAATGTACTTTGTGAAGCTATTGATAAATTGTGATCTGTCTAAGAGAGGCTCCTCTGCTATGCTTTGGAAATGTTGTACCATAGAAGATTCCATTTCTTTGTGGGTACTTAGCTCTTTCCCTTGAGTATCTCTAAGTTTTGAAATCCTGTTATGTGCCCTGTGATCCATGGTTGACTTGTGAAAAACATTTGTATTTCTTTCCCCTTCTTTAATCCATTGCACTCTCGATTTCTGTCTCTAGAAGATCTCCTCTTGCTAGCATCTATTTTCCCATTCTTGTTGAAGAGAGTCAGCTTGCATTTTCCTTTCCTCGGTAAAGCCATCTATGATGAGGATCTGGTTAATTCCTTGTAGTTTCTGTTCAACTTCTCTTTTGGCTTTGAAAATATTGCCAAACTCATTTTTGTTCCATTCTTTAAGCCTGAGTTTGATGTGTTTCAGTCTCTGTTGCAATAGGAACATCTTCGTGCCTTGAACGGGCATGTCTTCCACCCACCATTTTCCAATATTAGTGATGAAGTCAGGGTGAGTGAGCTAGACATTTTCAAACCTGAAAGGTTTGTTCCTCGGAGTGCCTATAAAAGAAGCTTCAAGTTGGATAGGCCAATGATCCGAGCCTCCGAAAGGAAGGATTAAAGCAGTCAAGTCAAGGCCAGTGAGAAGGAGGTCCTCTGAGATTATGAATCTGTCTAGTTTAGAGGCAACTTGAGAAGCCCCTCCCCTCTTATTGTTCCAGGTGAAGGTGCCATTTATTGTTTCTGTATCCACCAACTTCATGTCGTTTAGGAAGTTCTGGAAGGAAATGGAGTCTTTGCCTAGTATTCCGGTCCTGCATTTTTTTTTTTTTTTTTTTTTTTTTTTTTTTTTTTTTGTAAGAGATCTAATCATATTAAAGTCCCCTCCCAGAATCCAGGGCATAACAGGATGTCTCTCTCTCAGCTCCTCCAGTGAGGTGAGAAGCCTGAGTTTGTCTTCAAGTTTTTGAGGACCATAGACATTTGTGATCATATAGAGTTCCTTGTCACCCAAAGGTTGGACAACCATTGAAAGGTAGTTCCTGGATGCTTCAGCATCTAGGATTCCAAGTTTCTTGGGATTCGAAAGAGTGAGAATCCCTCCCGTTGTGTTGTTTTCTTTAACTTCTAGATACTCATACTTAATGAGCCATTTGCTACGTATCTCTCTAATTTTGTCTATTGAACATTTTGTTTCCTGTATAAACACCATATCTATTTTTTATTCTTTTATTCTATTGCTGAGATTTCTTTGTTTTCTTTTACTTCCTAGACCCCTAATATTCCAGGTTGTGAGCTTCATTATGAAAGGTTTGTAAATGAGTAACTAGTAAGATCTTTCATCTTGCTTGAGTTAATCATGAGTTTCCCACACTCTGTCACCAGCTCATTCTATCTCTTCCTTCCTCTTTTCTGGCCTGGGTTCTTGGAAGAGTGTCCTGATGTTACATCCATCGTTTTACCACTCTATTTTCCTGGCTATCATGGTTCCTTTTGACTCCAGAACCCTTTGCTTGAGATCTCCAGAGGAAGAGCTGTTGCACTCTGTCAAACTCCTCTTGTGGTAGAGAATCAACACCTTTGGTGGTTCCCTGCTCCAGGAACTTTTCTAGATCGAGATTCTCCCTCTCAAGAATCTCCTGTAGTTCATGGTCTTCCATACCAACTTCACTTGGGGTCATCTCATGGTCCCTGCCAAGTTCCATAGTGATTGGCAGATCCTCCTTTAGTTTTTTATTCTCACAGGTGTCCTCCATGCTAGCATCTTTTTCCTTCTCTGCAGGATTATCCTTCAGTGCCTGGTTCGTTTCATTGTTCCCACCTTCTTCTTCTAAAATCTTGAAACTGTTATGACTTGGTTGCTTATCCTCGTTAGTTTTCTTTTGGTACTTTTTTCCTCCTTTCCCTTTGCCTCCCACCTTGGTAAAGCCTTCAAGATCTTTTCCTATGTTGTTTTCATATTGTCCTCCAGTTTGTTTAGTGGGCAGTCTTTGAAGAGGTGCCCGTGTTCATGACATTTACGGCATCTGAATGGGACATGTTCATAGTCCATCGCCTGCACCCATTCTTCATCATATACTTCTAGAATGATTTTGTCCGGAAGTGCTCCCGATAGGTCCATTTCTACACATATTTGGGTGAAGGAGGTATATTTACCTCGTATAGTCACATCTGATATTTTTAAAAAATGACCTAATTTATTGCATATGGCTTTTAAGGATTATGGCAGCCAATAATCTAAAGGTAGGGAGTAGAGTCTTATCCATACCGGTACCGATGTGAATGTTTCTCGTTCCAGGACAAAATTCATCACCCATGGTCGAATGTAGAGGCCTGCAGCATCATAGAAATATGCGAACACTCTGTCTTTATCCTCTAGGTTTGTGAACACCACTGTGAAGAATCCCTTGGACCCAAGATGAAGTTTTATATCTCCCTTTGCTTTCCAGTGGTTTCTTATCCATGTGTGCAAAGCCTTCTCCATTGTCCATATTCCCATAAAGTTGCATATAACCACGTATGCCGCCATGTGATCCCTGTGCACCTGTAGCGTTGGATCATTTAAAACAACCCGGGGTTTAATGGTTGATCTGGGTTTACAGAGTCTTGTCACAGTCTTGTGCTCAGTTCTCTGACTGTTGTCTCCTGTTCTCTTCTCTCTTCTGACTTCCTCGTGATTCTCTTCTTGTTCATGAGATTTGATGCTTTCTAGCTTTTTTGTGCTTATCTTCTCCGTTTCTGCCTCCATTGGTTTCTTGAATCGATTTGAACCAACCTCCTTGCCTCTGTTCGCAACTACATAACTGTAGGAGGGAGTTCACTCCCTCCTCCTTGCCCCTCCATGGTTACCAACTCACACCCGTCGCTCCCTGTTCAAAACCCTCGTTCCGCTCGCCCCCCAGAACTTCCCTCTCGTCTGGAAATTTTCAAATTTCATAAATAGAAACGTTTTCAATTCATTCTTCACTTTCGATTATTTCCATAGTTGCACTCACTGTTGCAGCTCTGATTATTATCATTATCACACACCATCTTCTTTTCCATTTGAGTTCTCATTGAGCTCAAAAATTTTGTTTGCTAGGTTTACACATTATAGAGGAGAGAGACTCTACAAAAGCTGAAGACATTTGAGGATAGCCAAGAACCCATCCCATAGAGGGGGACTGGTAACATTATGTGTTCCCTTCACAGGTATTGTTTAATAAAATATATTCTTTATATATCTGGTTTCCATTGGATTATTGGAGTTACTTGCGCTTATTTTACTATTCCATTTTTTTGTTTAACTATGATTGTGGCATAGATCAGGGCTTTGGTGAGTTTTGTTTCTATCATTTGTTGCAGATCTACAATGTTTAGCAGTCATTTTCATTGTTAGGTTTGTTTGTCATCCACAACCTAAAGTGGTTTCTTTTCGTACACAATCGAGAAGAAAACATAATAACGAATTGGCGACTCAACTAGGGAATTTTTTATTATCGCCAACAAATTGGCAACTCAAATTCTTTTTTTTTTTTAATTCTGATCCGAAAACTTGGGTGACCTTCAATTTTCAGCTTAGGATTTTTCTTTTTCAGTCTCTTAATGGTGTTTACTATCTTTTTAACCCTAGATCAATCAAATTTCTAACTCCTGCAAGTTTTCTGGTCTTTTCCATAGGTCACAAGAACCAACTGCGACAAAGACGGTAAATATTTCTGAGACTTGCCAACCAAGAATCAAGGAGCATAAATCACACTTTTTTGCCCAAAAAGTGTGATCTGGAGGTCCAAAGTGCACTTTCTGGCCCAAAAAGTACGATATCCCAGGAATCAGGTCAGTGCCTTCGATTTTTAGGGTTTCTGGGTTTTGTCGAGAGCTGTGTGCTGGGTTGGTTGACCACTGTCTTACCCCGCTTAGGCCTTGATCTACTCTGTTTTGCTCGTCAAAGTGGAATTTAGCCTCTTTAGGCTTCTAATACGCTTCCGCCTTTATAGGAAGAGTTTAGCTGAGTAAGAAGTTTGAGTTTTTGCAGAGCTTTCAGCCATATTTTCCAAATCTGCATCTTTCTGTTTCAGATCTTCAAAGATAGGTTTTTTCCATCCAAAGTTTCATCTCAAACCTTGTTTGGTCATTTGCCTTAGGGTCCCATTGGTTGCCCTAGGTTTCACACCCATCTCCCTATCTTTTTGCAACAATTTCCCCCCCTGGTTTTTGTTTGTTGCTTCACCACTTTCTAGCAGCATAGTGTCATTTGATCCTAGTCACACCAATGCTTAGATCTCTTGGCCTTTTTCATGTGTTTTCAGTTGATTTCACCACCAACTAGCACAATGTTTGCAAACCTAGTTTGGGTGGGGTTTAGAAAGTTGATTTGCTGTTCATTTTATGTTTTTAATTTCAATTTATTTCAACAATATTTTTCTTTTTTCAAACATGCTCTGGGCTTACTTAATAAACACACAAGCACACCTTAAGCGAAGGGTGCTTGGTTTACACCTCTAAGCCAAGACTTAACTTGATTAATTTATCTCCCCACTCAAAGAAAAAAACATCTTGTTGATCTCCCTTCACCATTTCCGTGTCACTTATGTCTTACAACCATTGCACCACCAAGGAGTTTGTCGCGGAGACTCTTAGGCCTTCATTCCAAGTTTCCGCTTGGGCATATTACTCCTCCCCGCGAGATTCGAGTTCGTAGTCCCCCGTGTCCCCATATCGACTCCTCTTCTGGTTCATCTTATTCCTCATCTGATTCTGAGCCTCCTTCACTACATACCGTCATCATGTCAAGACCCACTGCAGGTGAAGGAACCCAACCTGTTGTTGGCTCCGGCTCTACTCCGATGGTCACATCTAGTGTAACCGCCTCAGGAACCATTCTGACAACTCCCATGCTACCTTTCATGGTTGGGTTAAGCCTCCCAGATTTTAGCCAGTTGATCAATGATGCTATACACCACAATGCTGGTTGGCTAGCTATGCCAACTAAGCTTTCCTTCGACATTCCCAAGTTTGAGGGTAATTCTGGAGAGGACCCTACCAATCATGTCCGCTCCTTCCATATGTGGTGTTCATCCAATTCCATCACCGATGATTCCATTCGTCTTCAGTTGTTCCAATGCACACTCACTGGAGATGCTGCGAAGTGGTATGTTGACCAGCCCGCCGCCTCTCATTCCACTTTTGCGACGCTTGCTAAAGTGTTCATCTCATATTTTCAGTTACCTCTTTGATACGACACTGATACGGAGCTCTTGACCACATTTCGTCAGTCCTCTACCACCCATCTTTCCAATCATGTCCAAGAATGACGTAGAAGAAGGATCATGTGTCGTGCTTTGGCCTTTGAAGACTGTGTCTACCTTGATTGGTTTCTTAGGACTCTTTTATCACCTATTACCAAAGATTTTGCGTCCCATTTTGCTCAGATAGAGGAAGAGGCTCTCTAGACTGCTCTGAGATATGACTTGATTTATGCTCAATCCGGTTATGTCTACACCGCTATACCATACCTCCCTCATCCTTGTGGTGCCAATGCATTGAGGGCATCTCATGCCGCCAATGGTATCATTGGAGCTATTTCACATCCTTCACCATATAATCAGCAGAGTTATGGCTATCCGCAAGGGGGCACCATTTCCTCCAACACTTATGCCCCTCCTTCCAACAACGTGTATTCAAGAAAAAGCACCTCTTATGCATTTACCCATCCACATCAGCAGATGTCAGGGCCAGCTAGTGCTCAACCTATCTACCAGACCGTTTCCCCTTCACCATCTTATACCTATGCACCACCGAGCACTCCATCCCCTCAGGCATTAGCGTTGCAGGCTCCCATGCATCCTTAGCCCCAGTAGCCATTGCCCCCTCAGGTTCAAGTGTTTTTATAGTAGAGTGCGACCAATCCCCAAAATTTGAAGAAAAAGAATAAAGGGAAAGGTAACAAGGGTAACCAAGGTAATCAACCTAATGAACCCCAAGGGAACTAGCCTAACACCAACAACCAACAACAGGACGACCAGCCCAAGCAGAACAAGGTTATTCAAACGAACAAGACTTGTGCATGTTGTGGTGTACATGGCCATTATACTCGTGAGTGTACCCTGTTACCCCAGATGTGCCAAATGTGGGAAGCCCAAGCAACTTCTAGAGGTCAATCGCCCATACAACAACCGCCTTAGAATTCTGCACCATCTCAACCGGTCGTGCTCACAAATCCTTTCCCTCAGTAAGGATTTGTTGTTGCTCAACCTCAGTCAGGTCAAGCAGCTTAACTTCCCCAACCTTTTGGTCCTGGTGACTACTAGATCCTCACAATGAAATTTGACAAGGTTAATAACTCTGATGTCAACTTGCAAACTCAATCACGTCAATATTACAAGCGATCGACTTCGTCCGCCACTGAGTAAAAAACCAAAGCATCTACTGGGCCTCTTAAGACACCAAATGGTCCACTACAAATCCCTCAACCTAAAGTTGAGTCAATTCCCAAGATCCCCAAGGGATCATTACGTCGTAACGTGGATTCTAACCGAGTTGACCATACATACAATATAGTAGACGACTTGGCATAATCACCTATTTCCATGTCGACGCTGGAAGTCCTCCAGTCGTGCCCATCTCAAAAGAAAGCTCTACTAACTGCTTTGGGTGCAGTAGATCCTTCATACTATCGTTTGATTGTCTTCCCCGTCAATACATCAGAATATCCTCCATTACCTCCATCTGTTGCTTTCCAGATATTAGTCTGAGTTCGTAATGCCATTATCTCCTGATGCATTATTGACAAAGGCGCATCCACCTGTGTGATGTCCGTTGTTGTTTGGAAGCAAATCAAGTCATCTGAGCTGTCCCCATCCACCATCACTTTGCATGCTTGGGACGGTCACTCCTCCTAGCCTCTTGACATGTATCGCAATTGTCCAATGACTCTTGCGAGCAAGAATGTTCATGCCGACATTGAAGTTATTGATGCCCCTCTAGATTACAACATTCTCTTGGGTCGTAGTTACACTTATGCCATGTCAGTCATCGCGTTTGTGGTTTTCTGCAAGATGTTCTTCCCCCATGAAGGGAAGATCGTCACCATCGATCAGTTGACATACTACAAGTTGTCATCCTTGACCTCCCCTGAGTCCATTATATCGTCGATGTCTAACAAGAAGTTTTCTACCCATCTCACTGATGTTTCACCCAGAGTCTACAAATATTCCTCGTTATTAGGTGCTTTCCCCGGTCCTCCCCCTCCTATCTCTAAGCCTAGATATTTGAGTGTTTGCATGTTACAAGCGTCACGAGATGCTCACAAGCAGTCTGGTACATCTTATCCACAACCAGCTCCTCAACACCCCGCGGTTACCATCTTAGCCAAGCCATCTAGATCCACCCCCCAGGACCTCCTCCTTTTGTGGGTGCCTCCCCTTTATTCCCACCAGGAACTATTCCTCCAGGTCTCAACCATCCAGGAGCTGTTCCGCCGGGACATTACCCTGTAGGCTAGATACCTTTCTTGTTTCCTCCTCCTTGAATATTTTCTGTCCCTGTCATGGCTTCATTGGTCCTCCCTTACATGACTTTGGGGATCTCAATGTAGTACATTAATCCCCCTGCGAACACTACGCCTGGTCAGCTAAGGCCATATCATGCTTTGAACCCGGTTCAACCGGTCCCTACGAGCCTTGTCACTACTCTAGTTCCATTGCCACCTCAACAGGAACCCACTCCTGTTGCGAAAGCATCTGGACAGGGGGGCAAAGCCAAGAAGAAGGAACCTAAGGACAAGGCTCCCCAAGCACCTCCAGCTCCAAAAGCTCCAAATCTGCCACCTCTGTGCATTGTGTGTGAGGTTGTTGGGCATGCCACCAATAATTGTCCCGAGCTTCCTCATCTCAAAACTTTAGTTCATGAAACATTCCTTGAGGTCTAAATTACCTTACCGGGACCAGCCAAGAAACTTAAAACGTTGCGCACAAATCACCCTTGTGCCTTGTGCGATCATTATGGTCACTATTCCCATTGTTTCCCTCGTCTCGATGAATTTCGTGATTGCCTTCAAGCAATTTGCAAGTTCAAGGCCACTCACAGTGGATCACCTACTCCTCTACTTGTGGATTTTGGTACCACTAGTACACCAGAACAGGGGGACTCTGGTCCCACCATCGTGATCCATCCCCCTGATGTCAAGATGACGGAATCAATGGTCCATATCCTTTACCTGTCGTCAGACTTGAGATCCTCACAGAAAAACCTCTCTGAGGTTCACGTGTGCACTTCTGTTCAAACCTCCTTCGTCGAAAACCCAAGTCTCAACTTCGGTATATCTTCCGTCTACTAACTCATCGTCTACCACCTCAGAAGATGTGTATGTGAACCTTCTTTCTCAGGATGATGCACCAGGTACTGCCAACACATCATGTAGTCAATCTTCCTCTCTTCCACCCATTTTCCATTATGATGAGGACATCATGGAAGCCATGACTACCCTTCCTGATACGGGGCAACGTACCCACCTTTGCATACCATATCATCCCTCTCCATCACATAGGCTTGCAAGAAGTATCCCATGCTTGGGGGCATGATGGTTTTCCCATGGCATTCTTCTCAATTGATTAACATAAGTCTTGCTCTAGATCCCACCGAATCTAGGTATGGTCGATTATCCTCCCATTCCTTGGATAGTTTGTCCTACCGGCCTCTCCGACGAGCCATATTCACATCACATATAGTAGATGTTTAATACCATATCTTCAAATATTCTTCTCTATGTCAGACCACCTAGTCCCCATGTTTGACTTAGTGGGTGAGGATGATTCTAGACCTCCTCTTGTAGTTCATTCTCATTTTCCTCTTCCCTTAATTCTTCACCAAGAACCACTGTTCCAAGAAGCATTAAGGCCACTTTCCTGAAATTCGTAGATCCAGATTCTGATGGTCGGTTTCTCCACTATGATCTCCACAAGATTTAGGGCCTTCTCCTCCTCTCAAATTAGAGGAAAAACACCCTTTTAAAGAAAAACCCACAATTTTTTGTCGCCCATTGCAACCAAACCGTAGCTCAGTTTGACAAACCATCAAAACCATTGGAAAGCTCTCATTGAGTATTATAACGAGTCTTTCTTTGTTTTTGATGATTTGACTCTTCACCCGGAAGTCATTTTTCCAAGAAGGGTCACTTCGTCGCCTCTCAAAATCGAATTTCTTCATAAGAGACACTCGTACTTTGAAGTCCACCTTCCCTTGGCACTTGTCATCACACATGTTAATTTTCGTCGTGAGCAACCATCATTTTCTCATGTTTTCATGGTCGCCACCGGGCCTATTCTATGTGGCAGTGTCATCGAGCCACCCTTATTCAGAGCATCCATGATGAGTCGCCTTTGCATCCATGGAATCTGTTTCGTGTCCCATTATATCTTGTCACAGTATTCCATCCATATTTTCATACCATTCATCATCCCGTGTTGCCCATTTTTTCCTTCAGTAATACTGTTCACCATCCCCTTTGGAGTCGACTTAGTCACTGCCAGGTCAACCATGCACTTTATGCTCTTACAAGGGAATTCATTTGTTTGTCCCTCAATCCCATTTTATCCATTTTCACTGGTGTCAGTCCATCAATCACATTACTATTTTCCCTCAAGCCTTAGTTGGATCCTCATTGCCTCACCCATGGCGGGCCCTATTCTGTCGACATCAACACATCTATTCCAAAATAACAGCCTAGAGTGCGATGTATCTTGGTTCCAGCTTCCATTCTCGTTCGATGCCTTAGATCAAGCAAAGGGAATCACCATTTCCCTTTGACTTGATTGTTTCATGCTTGTGATTCATACACTTGATGGTCTAGTGATGCAACAGATTGTACCAGTGATTCCCAGGTGTGTGTGAGATGTTTCAGACCTCATGAGGGTGTGGCCCTTTAGGTAGCCCCCCACATGCCCAAATGCCTTCCTATTATACTACAGCCTCGTATGCAGTTCCGTAGATTTGATGGGTTCGGTTCTTGCCGCTTGTAGCATTCATAGCATGCATATCTCCTTCAGATGATCCATTTAGTTTTGCAGAGCCCTTCCCTGTTCAGTAAGGCTTCTTTGGTTGTTCTACCATCCTTCCCACCCATTTTTTGAGGGAAGGGCCATTATATCTCATGTACTCAGATGTCATTGTATTTAGTCTTGGCTCATGTTTTTTCCAGGCGCAATATGTATATGGGACACAATGTATTATTTTATGGCTTAGTTATGCCAACATGTCATGTACCATTCAACATGTATTTTATTGCTCAATTTCATGTTTTTGGGCGCATCATTATTTTTGTACTAAGTTATCTCGGCGGGTATAGGTATGCCTCCCCCGCCTCACTGAGATCTGGTACCACAACATAAAAGGAGACTTGCATTGGTCTTGCCCCCTCTGTCACTATCCTCTTTCGCTTCAACTCTATTGCTCTCTCTCTCTCTCTCCCCCCCTCTCTCTCTGACTCCGCTTCGTTGTCTAGTGATTGTGCCCTTACAACGTACTTCGGTCATAAGTTTTGTTCCTAACACTCGTACGTTGCGGGGCGATCTATTATCACAAAAAATTAATCATCTAGCCATAATTTAGTAGATGGATTGAAGTACACCATGTAAGACCAATTTTACCATAGTAAAATTGCTTTTAGTGTGAGAAATTACTTAATAAACCACATTTGTTAAGTCATTTATAATTAAACCCATGAAGAATAATTAAATAAATCACTATTTATTTAATTATCTTCTAGGAATAATTAATTAAACCATTGTTTAATTAATATTCCTTGTCACATTTGACCCAATTATGAGAAATAAATAGATAAATCATTAATTATCTTATTTTTCTCTAGGAATTATTTAATTAATCAATAATTAGTTATTATTCCTTGTCAAGTTTGACCAAATCCCTTAGGAATAATTAAATAAATCATTATTTGTTTATTATTCCTTAACCATATTTCTTGAGATGATAAATAAATCATTTATTTATTTATTATTTCTAAATAAAAGTTTAAATACTTTTTCCCTCTAACCAAATATAATAAAATATTCCAAATGGTTAATTCTAGAATGGGGTTAGTAATATTCTATTATTGCTCATTATTTGAGGATAACCTAATATTTTGTTATAAATAGAAGGGTTTTTCACTCATTATTCACTTTCGATTATTTTCATTATTGCACTCATTGTTGCAACTCTGATTATTATCATTGTCGCACACTATCTTCTTTTCCATTTGAGTTCTCATTGAGCTCAAACATTTTGTTTGTTGGGTTTACACATTATAGAGGAGAGAGACTCTACAAAAGATGAAGACATTTGAGGATAGCCAAGAACCCATCCCATAGAGGGGGGACTGGTAACATTATTCGTTCCCTTCACAAGCGTTGTTTAATAAAATATATCCTTTATATATCTGGTTTCCATTGGATTATTGGAGTTACTTGCACTTATTTTACTATTCAATTTGTTGTTTAACCATGATTGTGGCATATACTAGGGCTTTGACAAGTTTTGTTTCTATCATTTGCTGCAGATCTACAATGTTTAGCAGTCATTTTCATTGTTAGGGTTGTTTGTCATCCACAACCTAAAGTGGTTTCTTTTCGTACACATTTGAGAAAAAAACACAATAATACAAACCCATGGAGACACCTCTAGCGACCAACTGAAGGAAAGAGGATGTCACTTCAGGTGAGGAAGTGAATGCTACTATTTACCGACAGTTGGTGGGTTCACTAATGTATCTTGTGAACACCGACTAGATATGTGCTATACAGTCAACTAGTTAAGCCAAGTTATGGTTAGACCAACCAAATCATTTTGGAGGGAAAATAAGCATGTTCTACAGTACCTAAGAGGCACTACCCAATTTGGACTATGGTACCGATGGACAGCAGGAGTGAAGTTATGTGGCTTCACAGATGTAGATTGGCGGGGAGTCCATCAGACCAAAAGAGTACATCAGGTGTAATTTTCAGTGTTGGGTCTGTTATCACTCAGATATTTCTCAAGGTTAAAGAAAGAAATCACTGAGGTAACCACAAACCTACTTTGGAGATTAGGATCTAGCCTTCCTAATCTCAGAGAGGGATCTCTCTTTATTATTTAACTTTGTTTTAGTTATGTGATTTTAGGCTAGTTATGATTGTGCTTTGGTTTTGATTTGAATTTGGGTGGTTGGAACACTTACTTAGATGAAAAGAGGGTTGCTTTTACCATTGGGCTATGGAGTCAAATGTGAGACAAACAAGATTGGATCAAGCTTTTAAAAGACAGTGTCTATAGGGCAAGATAGGTGAGTTCTTGCAGATCTCAAAGGTTGGATCGATTAAGGGTTCCAGATCCAGGGAGCAATTAAGGGTTCCTTAGGCCTGATTATGAAGAGAATGAAAGAGGTTAACCGGGATGGGAGAGCAATTAATGGTTCTCAAATACGGATATCAGAGGAAAACATATAAATGACTAACTATGCAGAACATAGTGTACTTAAACAAATTCTGAGTGATATTTCCAGTTAATTCATTCAAATTTGGATAACATTTAAGATTATGAAACACATGAGAAAGTGAAAAAATCAGACAAAGAAGATACTTCACTGCAAACATCTCATCTCATGAATCCTGTAATGCAATTCTTTTATTAATTGCTCCAGTCTGTTGACTTGAAAATTGGTACAATAACCCTAGGGTTCAAGATCAAAATAACTCTACAAATGTATAGTAATCCACACTTAATACTTCAATTTATGAAGTATTTATACAAAAACTATTACAAAATATCCTAAACTGTTTTAGGATTTATTCCGGGAAAAAGAAATATCTTCATGCAAGAAGATAGAGACAACTATTGAACTACTATTTGTTGTCCCCGTTATTTAGGTTCTGCTAGCTTTTAATTTTTGATCTTTTGCCTTTTAATATGCTTTGTTGTTTGGTCTTTACGCTGGATGTTTTGTTTAGTTTGAAATTTTACTGTAAATCTTACTCACTCTTTCATGCTTCTGTGTTTTTAGTAAAAATGATTTTTACTAAAAGACACATGTAGAATACAAAATGTTTCTTGGAGAGTAGTTTGTAAGAATCTTTCGTTGTGTTGATGGAAATGATTTCATCTATGTTTTAACAATTACTGTGTAAATTGTTTCCTTCTGCTCTGCTGCTGTATTAAACTTGATTTTCTTTTTTGTACACAAAACTCCTGCTCAATGAAGCCTTTGAATAAATTTCCTAAGAATCTGGAGCAAACAGGGTTTGTGACTAGTATCAAAACTTGTTTGTCCAATCTCCTGGCCTTCTAATCACCTGCAAAATGAAACAATCATTAACAAAGCATATGTTTGCAGGGAAGGCAATGAATGGCTTTATTGAACTGAGATGTCTATGGATGGAGTCTAAAGCGTGTTCGGAAGGTAATTTGGGGTCAAATTCAGTTGCAGATGCTCAGGGTGGTGCAGGAAGGCTTATGCATCTTTCATTGTGAAAATGAGTGAAAAGAGTAAAAAATGGGCGTTTTCGGCCTTTTAACAGGTAACGGTCAAATTTGGCACGGAATTTCAATAAATGAACAGTGAGTGGTTTTATTTTTTGGCGGGGAGGCGGTTTCGGGGGCCATCGCACCGCCTTTGGCAGTCGGGCGGTATTTCCCCAAGAGCACACGAGTTCGCTTGGAGCTGCCACGTAGCCGAAAGGGGCCCAAGTAAAACGCGAATCTCGTGATCTCGGGCAGATGAATATCGAAGAGGGGATGAGCGCGATATGGATGCGCACAGTTAGATTTGGGGGTGAGTGATCGGGGGGCTATTGCGCGATGAATATGGTGGGGTGTTAACCTTGACGTGGGGTCGGGTAGGGAAGAGTAGTTTGATATAATGGAGGTGGGGTCAGGATATATATTAATATTGTTTAATATATGTCGGTTTGGGATTAATATATATGCAGAAATTATTTTAATACGGGATACATGTATAAGGGGAATTAAATAATTAGAGTTAAATGTTAATATTAGTATATGAGCAGGATTTCACTTATTGCAATGGGTTAATAAAATGCGGGACCCGATAATAAATATACTAGTGATATAAGTTAAAAGGGTATCAGGGAGGGATTTTTTTCTGAATGGGGCCTGATACACTATTCAAACTTAGGATAAGGGGTTTAGTGGATTTACAAGGGAAAAAGGAAATTAACAAGGGAGGATGATTTTTAAAGGGAAATGTCTAGGGAAAAGGGTTGAAATTAATGAAAAAGGTTAAAATGAGGGGAAAGGGTATTTTTTCAAGGGGAATGGGTTTCACACTAGGGAAAAGGGGTTTTAGGTTGGGAAATGAGTTTTGGAGGGTAATTTGCTAGGGAAATGTATGAAACCAAGGGGTAAGGGTTTAATTAGTAAGTATGTAGTGGGGGTGAAATGAAATGAGAGGAAGTAAATCAAATAAGCTTGTAAACATCCTTTTACTCTCATAACTGCTCCTGCACACTGAAACATATGGTTAAGCATGATAAGTGTGCTTATGCTTTAACAACCTTGTACTTCTACAACCTTTCTTCTACCTACCCTTTACTTACCCTAACATTTTTTCTTCACTTTATTAGGTGCATTTAAGCTAGCAAACTCTTTCTTTCCTTTTTCTTTTGTCAAACAAACTATCTAATTCTAACCTTATATCTTTTAATGGCTCAGATTAAGCTATTGAGCACATTTTGTTTCTCTACCTAACTACTGATCTGCCAAGATTAAACAGTTTGGCTAGATCTTTATTCTCTAACAATAAACATGAAATTTAAAGCATGAACTAGTCAAGATTAAACTATTTTTACTATCATGGGTTGTGGCATTTGTGACAAGCTGCACACAACCATTACTTTGCACAGTAAAGTAAAAAGTAGTGGCACTTGGACTTGCACACTTTCATGATCTGTTTTTGTCAAGAGGGAAGTTCGAGTTTTGCAGGTGCAGGATAGGGGTGGTTGATAATCCCTTTCTTGCTGAGAGGGAGTGTTGAAAAATGCAACAAGAAATTCTCAATTTGATTTTGCCTTGATTAAATTGAGAAAATTCAAATTTCCACATCAACATACAACTTGGATGATGTTAACTTGTGCTACATGGATTGTGTCACCCAGTTTACTCAGAAAGTTGATTTGAAGAAGTTAGAGTTCAATTATGCATGTGTGATTGCTAACTTGTAGTAATCAAGGTCAGTTTTCTCAGGTTGTTTTCAGTTAAACTAGTTCCAACTTTTGGAGGAACTAGTGGAAGGTCAGTTAAATAGTGGGACTTCATTCAAACTCAGTGATCATCTAGTTAATTGATCAATCAACCCAAAATAGCTAGTGCATGCAAAGAATTCAAGTTACCCAGTTAAGGTGGATATTCCAAGGCAATGTAACATCAGTTGTAAACTAGTCTTGAGTGTACATGTGCTGCATGCAGTCAGATGATCAATCAAAAGGAATTGCGCAATTCAATTGAGGGAATTTCCAAAATAGTGGTTAATTTCTCAAGGAAATACGATCTCAAGTCGAGGCAAAATTTGACTAAGTCTGGGTCAGAGGCCTTCAGTGAGTAGAGAGATAGGTTATTCACTTGCAGGGTGTGCTCAGTTGAGCAAAGCAATTGTAATGCATCTCTATTCATTTGATTAATGCAAGCAGGCATTGGGGTTTTTATTAGATTGCTTTCCCCAGATAAAAATGTTTTTTGCATGCGTGTTATTTCTTCTTGCATGACTGAGTTTTTTGTTCTAAATTGTGAATTAATGTCCGCAGAGCAGTAGAAGTTGCAAATCTACAACTTGATTTCTACATTAATGGCTGAAATCCATCTCTCCGCATCTTTTCGAGGTGGTAGGAGAGGTCAACCAAGTTCTTTTGTTACCTCCAACCCTCCCCCCTTCTATGTCAATCAAACTCGAGATCAAGCAATGTCTTAAGAAGTTATGGCTACATATAGAGATATCATCCCTACAATAATTGAAATGGTAATTTTGGATGTTAAAGAGCAAGTAAGAAAAGCAAGAAGGTACATTTGTGATAGGAAAGTTGACTGAGATACTAGGAACTAGATTCCCTATGTGGGAAACTCTTCTAGAGCTAAATCCTCATCTTATATGCAAACTATTAATTTGTACTATCATATTAAAACTCTCATGGGTAGAGTTCTCACTCATAGAGCTGACACTTAGCAAGAAATGATAATATGTGTGGCAGAATTAATGGATAAAGTGGACAACCATAACATGAAAGTTTCAACTCTAGCCAAGAATTTGACAAACCTTGACTTCTTTTCCACGAACAATGACAATCAGCCACAACCACCAATTTAGGTAGACTCCCTAGCTAAATGATAATCAAGCAAGCTAAATATTTGAAGCAATGCTTTTATAATGGCATTGTCATTGACATCTCTATCAGTATATGGTTGAATTATTTTACTAGTTATTTTTCCATTCTAGAAAACAACCAAATAACATATGGCATTACTAATCACAAAATTTTCAACTTGTATTACTCGTTTGGTTTCCCAAACAATAGAACAATAAGCACTAATAATTGTATATGTGTATTTTTTTTTAAATATTAAAAAAACAAAACTTATATTAATCCAACTCATTTTTGAAACTAAATGAGATACAACTTGCACCATATACTTAAAATAAATAAATATAACATTATTTAATATATCTAAAGAAAAAACTAATTGCATATACAAATTAATTTAATAAATAACTTCCCATATAAACTTTATTTCTATTACTATAAATTATTTATACATTTTTCAAATAATAACATTTCATACATATTATTAACCAATACAATTTAATTGTTTCACTTTTCTTTATTTTGATAAAATTGTAATTTTCTCTTATTTGAATTGCAATTTAAATGTATAAATAAATTACAATTAAAAATTCTTTATATATATATATATATATATATATATAAGTATAGGAATTATTATCTTTTTAATTTCACAAAGTCATCTTCATCAGTAATTATAACTATAAGGTTACATTTAATTTTTAATATAATAATTTAATTTCAAAATTATTATTTTTATTATTAAAATAATGAAAAAAATTAATAATTTTATGAACATAGATTTATCTATAGTTTTTAATAATAAATAATTTTAATTCAAAGTTATTATTTATATTATTAAAATATATAAAAATACATAATAATTTTATAAATTTCAATTTATAATTTAAAAATCATTTAAAATATGAATTTATTATAATGTATTATTTAGTTTTTTTCCAATTGAAATTTGTAAAGGCTATTTTTATCTTTCTTTTATATACTTTTACATTATTTTTGTTTGATGAATCACACTTGTTAGGTCAAAAAGCGTTGGCCAAAACTTTATGTTATGTGATTTCTACTGAAAGACTTTAAACGACTTTGCTTAATTCCAAATCATATTAACTAAATTTAATTATATATAAGTATTATTATTAAATTAGAAAACAACATTTATTATTATTATCATTAATTTAAAATAAATATACTTGTGTGGTTAATATTATTCAATTTGATTTTTCTTATGATCTATGGTAAATATATCATATTTTGGAATAAAATATATGTTAGTCTCTGAGCTTAAATATTTGAATATATCAATTGTTTTGATTTTACTTTTATATTTACATTATTTAATTTGATAATACATTAATTCAAGTTATTAAAAGATGAAATTTGAAAATCATAAGATCAGAAAGTGTTACTCTTAAAATGCTATTTAAACATTTTGACTTAGTCAAACTACACAAAAATAAAAATAAAAATAAATAAATAAATAAATAAATAAAATAAAATATTTACTTGATTATTGATAAATTAAAAATTAAGATAAATCTCAACTAATATAGTAATTCTTATATTTTTATTATTATAATTTATATAAAATATTACATTTTGATTTTAGTATCAAATTAAATATTATATTAAGTGTTTTTTTTTTCTAATAAATATATTTTATATTTTTTTTGTTTGAAATGTCACTCACAATAAACACTTATATTTATTAAAATGACTAAAGTCATTCACCCTTCATTGTTTTATATGAAACCAAGGACTCAAAAAATTCAATCTTATGTTTATGTTATATTTAAAATTAAATATTATCTTTAGTACTATGTTAATATATATAATATAGTGGGATTAATTTAAATTGAGAAAATTATATATATATATATATATGGTTTTAATTAGTATAAAAAAAAATGTTATTAAAATAAGAATAAATTTTCATAAGTTTTATAGTGAAATTAAGTGTTGGTCAATTCCCAAAACTTTTTGAGATGAAATAATTTGTCACCTTTATGATACTAAAAGGGTTGGAAATGAAAGCATGAAAGAGTATCACTTACTCATGGTATTAATTACATTATTGTAAAAATACATAGAGAAGTCTTCCATTTATAACAATGAGAATCCTTAGAGTCAATTAAAGATATCTATGACAACTAGGTAGCTAGGAACTCTTGTGTGAGCTTACAACTGACAACAATTAGCAAATTGGAAAAGTGTGTGTTGCAAAAGGCCAAGACTACACCCCTTTGTAAGCAAACATAAGGAGTAAACATAAAGAAAAAATTGGCTTTGGCAACAAGACCCTATTGAGATACACTGGAACAATGACAAGAGAATACATGAAAGAGTATTAATTACTCATGGTATTAATAACATTGTTGTAAAAATGCATAAATAAGTCCTCCATTGTTATAACAATGGAGGAAGCTCACTTTCACCTAAAGATAGATATGACAATTGGGCCCATAAAAACTCCTATCTGAGCTTACAACTGGCAACACTTAACTCATTGGAAAAGTGTGTGTTGGAAAAGACCAACACTAACACAACACTTTCTCTTATATTATCTTTCATATCCTCTCGAAATTCAAATTTCAAAATATTTGTCACATTTAACTTCCTTAACCTTTTAACTTAGAAAAATTATCATGATCTTGGATTCTATCTTAATATTTTCTTACTATAAAAAATAGTTTTCTATAAATTTTAAAGTAATATTTTACTTTCTTAAAATTTACTAAATTATTAACCATGGGACTAAGATGGGAAACAAATAATCAAGTAGAGTTCTGAGTACTATGGAAAGGTCTTGATCTTGCCAGGGACAATTCTGGGTGACTCAATGCTAGTAATAAGACAAGTATCAAAGGCGATTTCAGGAAGCTACACATTTTTTCCTCCAGTTGTTCGAAGAATAGCTTTGTTGGTGACAAAATTTGAAAAAAATAACCTTCCTCCATGTCCTCAAATCCCTTAACGCAAAGGCTGACACTTTGGCCAACCAGGGTTCCCAACTTGAGCAAGGCCTTATTGTGCTCTAGGGTGGTGAAAGACTAACTTTGTTGATCCCGTAAGTGGAGTTAATTAATGAATTTTTTTTGGAGTTTGATTCACAAAATGATGGTTCACTTACAGGAGGAGTTAATGCCGACAAATGGGGAAATTCTTTCCCAAGAGGAAGGGGAGCCAATAAATAAGGGATGCCAAGTCGATTCAGAGTCCATATGGGTGTTCTTAAGCTGGAAGTCGTTGATGAGGAAGTGGTCGCTGTCAAAGATGGAGAATAGGGAAGCTCTCGGGGACATCGACCATTGGAAGAAGGAAATAGGGAAGATATTCAAAAACTTAATGGGGATGTATGAAATGATGAACATGAAGTTGGATTTAATGAAGAAAGAGTGGGACGACATGGCAAAAGTGATGGAACATAAACTAGAGTGGATGTTCACATGCAAGGAGCGACGACTAATTCACATGGAATCAGACATTCTGTTGCTAAAGGCAAGGAACCAAAAGGTGAAATTGATTTCGAATGGCGAAGAAAATCAATCCCCCCTGAAACGAAGCTTGTCTTTTGTTGGCTTGAGGGGGCCTGACCCAGGTTTGGAGTTAATTAGCCAAACAAATCTCTGTACTACTGGCCTTTCGGCAACATCCCACAGAGCGCGGACTGAGGTCTCACCCGAAGCAGTATGGGGGGATGCTGGAACCAAGTTTCCGCACCCTTGAGATGTCTGAGGGGTCGATTTAGTCCAACTGTGAATACCTTCACGCAGGTCACTTCGCGCACTATCCTAACCTGCGAGGCCTTCGCGATCTGTTATAATCACCTTCGCGCAGCCCTAACTAGGGGCTGAGGTGATTTTGCATTGCCCTAGCAGCGATCTGCGCTACTTCCCCAAGTTACACCGCGTAGCTTACTTATCTTCTTATAATAGTTAGTTATCTTCGCGTAAACAGATAATTTATCTTATATTCACTTTATCAACACATTCATATAAGTTCGCGCGTCATATAAACAATAACAATGCAATTTATATCCAATACATTCAATGCACAAAACAGGAAAAAGATACACAAAAATGATGTAAAACTTCTCTTTATTGCTTTTCCAAAGGTTACAGACTCGAATCACCCTGCGCACTCAGCTGCAGGGGTTCGCGCACTCAGCTGCGGACTACTAGGCCTCTGCGCACTCAGTTGCAGAGCCTTCTCCTACTCTACGACCTAAAGACTCGACTTTACACTTAGATAAGACTCAATTCTTCATCCTTCATCCTTGACTATCATTCCTCTCTTTACAACTTAGAGCCTCACTCTATTTATACAATCCCATGGTCCGTTAGGTTTCTAGAGCTAACACTACATTACAAAAATGAGGGTGGATAGCCCTATGACTCATTTACAATCTTCGCACTCCGCGCCCACAAAACGCGGAGTCTTTACATCGGATTTAGTCAAAATCTGGGCTTTAAGCCCCAAAACTTGCCTTGGGGAATCCCACGCCCAACATGTCCCCAACACAAACATCGTGACTTGCCCTCGAGTCACTCTATCGGTGCGGAGATCTTCATGTGGAGACCTCCCAACTCTGTCTGAACTGCTGCAAGATCGGTAGCGCACTGAGCAGTTTCCTGTTGTATCTCCTGCACACGTTGTTCAGAGACTGTTGTATCTGAACTGCTTCCCTGTATCTGCTCTTGCGTTCCCTGCATCTATTTATAGTCCCACGCCTCCTTTCAGCTACCTGGAGCACTAAGACTGTGCTTCGATGGGCTAGTCAGATAGCTGGGCCACCTGTGTATGACTTCAACCGGCTGCCATTCAATCTTCTTAGGAAAGGTTCTCCATTTAACTTTACCAATTACACTGTGCCTCCATCTGTGACTTCCTTAATAACATACGGTCCTAGCCAATGCATTCTGAATTTTCCTGGGAATTTATCAAACTTACTATCATACAGTAACAATAGATCGTTCACCTTGAAGGTGTACAAATTAATATGTCGATCGTGTCAGGCCTTTTCGCCATGCTTTTGTACCTGTTTGTGAAAACCAGCCAGAAATCGTTCTTCCTCGAGTTCCTCCAACTGCGTGAGTGTTTCCTCCAGGGCTCCGCGGTCCGTCATACTTGTGAGCACTGCTATGCGCAGACTAGGCACGATGTATTCCATCAGTGTTATGGCTTCCACTCCATAGACCAACCGGAAAGGTGTATGTCCCGTCAGATTCTTACATGTCATCCTATAAGCCCGTAACACTGCAGGTACACACAGGTCCCAATCACTTCGTTGCGCATTATATACCTTGTTCAGTGCTCCGCACACCTCATTAAATGCTTCTGCGTGGATAACCTTCTGTGCGCTCGTTCTCTCCACACTTTGTCGTTCCAACTTGAGGAACCATTCACGCATTCCCCCCCCCAACACATGCTTATTGACCATATTTCCCAATGTGAAGCTCATGTGCATCCGTGTAGGTTGTTTACCATATGCCTGTACCCACTTGGACAGATGCGCGCGCGGACCATCCCGTCCATTGTATTTATCTGCCAATCGCACTATAGGTTTCCCAAACCATGTGCGCATCATCCTCCTACATGTGCGCCAGTCTTTAAAGCTTCCTTTGTGCGTACCCCGCCACCTTGCAGCCGTAGCACGCAACACCCAATTCAAGGCTTGGAAACGTTTCTTTTCCGACACCTCCCTTTCAAACTTATCTAGGAAAGTATCTACCTCACTTAACCCATCATAAGTGGGCAGATCCCTCAATTCTGTCAATACGCAGCGCAACAATCTTGTCATCATATTATAGTTCAGCGTGGTTACCTCATGTAACTGATTCTATCATCGCTCTATCTCCTCATTAGAATCCGACGTACAGGAGCTTTCACGATCCCATGAGATCCATCCATCCTCGGTGGGATTTACCCAGTCTTTCTCTCACGCAGTTATCTTGTATATGCAGTCCAAATCGTCGTCGCTTTCATAGTTGCACACCAGCTCTATGTAGTGCGATCCCTCAGCAAGGTCTAATGATATAACTACACGTAGAGACTTCTTCTCAAAAATCATCTTGCGCTTCTTCAGATTAATCACCTCGTTCATGTCAGTGGCCCAATCAATTCCTAAGAGCGCGGGGTAGGGATTTCTGTCATCAAAAATCTCTATCACTTCAAATTCTATTAGCGCACTCGCTCCCTCAATGTCCACGGTGATTCCCTGCAATCTCCCCATAGGTATTATCTTCTACTGGTTCGCCATTTGCATTTGAATAGGAGACCATTGCAGCGTAGGCCTCCCCATGTGCTCCCATGTCTGCTTCGGTAGAATGTTCACGTCCAATCCTAAATCTAGAATTACTTGGTCGACCTCATATTCTCCAATCTGCGCGGTTAGCCTCATTTCTCTCCTTATCCTAGTCTTGTGTTTTCCAATCGCCCGGACTACGCACGGTTCTCCTGGCATGGTCCCAATGCATCTGTTAATGAGTTCCTGCAATCCTTTTACAACCTTACTATTGCGCAGTAGCTTCATGCATGTTTCCAGGAACGTTGTAAGCATAGATGGGTCCATTTTCAGCTCCGGTCTATCTTTGCTTCCTGAAGTGGAGGCATCAGCGAAGCTCTTCTTAGCTTCCATGAAGGTTTCCTTAGCGCACTCCAAATCAAACTCTGCTTCTTTCGCCGGAGCTTTGCGAACCCAAGTACTATCTTCGAGTTGTTTGCCTTTATCATCTCCCATCACGATTCCACTTCAGAGCACAATGTTCACATTTGGATCTTCCTCGCGCGGCTCAGACCTCATCATTTGCAAGTTCTGAGGCGAGGGAGGTGGTAGCACTCCCTTGTTGCATATCCTATCTATCAGCATAAGACAATCCTTTATGTCATGATCAAACAAGGTACAATACATACATGATGGGCATGTTGGATTTTCACAATCGTGAGCATAATGTCATGGCCCTCTGCAATTGTAGCATATCAGTTGTCTGCGACCTCTTCCAAGTCCTCCTCCACCTCGGCCTCAACAACGCCCCTGAAATCCTATTCGCGCTACTCCTGCATTCGGGTCTAGGGGCTACGTTTTGACCTGAACTCTATAGGTGGGAGTTATATCCATCATCAGCTCATAGCTTCTACAAGTGCGCTCATCGTGTCCAACCGATCTACAAAAATTACAGAACAACTATTGCGAATTCTGCGTGTACTTCTGTAACAAATGGCAGTTGTCTGTAGCATGCTTTCCTCCTATTTGACAAATCGCACACCACAAAGCAGGTGCCGTGCTAGGTCCTACTTGTGTTTCCAGCCTTAACGACATTGGTTCTCCTCCCGCGAGGTAATTCACGAACATAGGGCAGTGGTCCTTATCATGACCATGACCCTTGCATTTTACGCACCACACCACTTCGTGCACTTCTGGTCGGGTGGCCTTGTCCTGTTTCAGACTCTACATCTCAAGGCATAAGTTTTTCAACTACGCGTGGATCTGCTGAACTCCCAAGTTAGGATCCTGCATCAGGGTTTCATGCAGCCTCATTGCGATCTCCAAGGCTTCTGCCTAAGTCGTTAACCTCTGTTGCGACAGTGCGTTCCTCAAATGCGGCGTTAGCGATGCTACAAACCATTCGTGGTGCTGTCCATCTGTCAAAGTCATATTAGCTTTGCGAATCATACACTTCAGTCTCTGATCCATCTCCCAAGGAGTCTCGCCTGGTAGCATTGTGATCTCTTTGAATCCAATGATCGACTGCACTTCTGACTTTGGCTTGCTAAATTCTCTGTTTAGCACAATTTAGATATCCACGATTCCCACATTCGGATTGTCATTAGAATGCTTAATATACCAAGTCAGCGCGTGATCCTGCAGAGCATTGACCAACATCGCTTTCTTTATATTATCATCTATAACTCCTTGTGCTTCCCATACAGCTCTTATCACGAACCAAAACTGGTTTGGATCTTCATTTCCTACTCCCTTGAACACAGGCAAATTTATCGTGCTTTCCATATTGACTCGCAATAGTGGCGGAGGTGGTACAGACGAAGATGGAGGTGAAGGCGGTGAAACTGGTGGCAGTGTGGGTGGGGGTGGTATGCACGGAATCCTTTGCCTTATCAAATGGATCGCACTTTGTGACGAGACCTTCACGAGCTCTTCCTCGTCCCCTCCCGAAGGTGAAATTAAAGGGCTATTCAATGGTCCCTTACTTCCTTCGTTTCTATAGGTTTTTCCACTTTGCGTAGCTCCGGACATCAAGGTAATTTCATAACCCTCTTTTCACACAATAACATTTTAATCCAAGTATTCAGAGACTTTACGTACTTACCTCACAGTCCTTTGAGAAAGCGTCGCTCCGCTTCGCTATAGCTGGCTGAAGTATCTACTGTGAACTCAGCAATGAATCCTCCTATAATTCGACCAAGGCAGTGATCAACAGCGCGCGCTATCTTATCCTCCAATGCTTCCAATATGCGCACCAACTCTGGGTTCCACACAATAGGATTTTCAAGTTTCCACCTTCCTTGGCTATCTGCTAGCTTCACAATCCACTCGTACAACTCAGTAGGGAAAGATGCGAAAAAGATTTCGTGGATATCTGTGTACAGGTAACAGTCTAACCACTCTTCTTTTGTCAGTCGCGGATTCTTGTTCTCCTACGCCGCGAACTTGTGAATTCTCCTGTCCAACCACCCTTCAATTTCCTTCTTAGTTGGATTCCAATGATACGACATCAGACATCTCTATGCAGATTCCAGTCCTGACAACGAAACCATTTGTTGGCTTGAGGGGGCCTAACCCAGGTTCAGAGTTAATTAGCCAAACAAATCCCTGTACTACTGGCCCTTTCGGAAACATCCCGTGGAGAATGGACTGAGGTCTCACCCGAAGCAGTATGGGGGGATGCTGGAACCAAGTTTCCGCACCCTTGTGATGTCTGAGGGGTCGATTTATTCAAACTGTGAATACCTTCACATAGGTCACTTCGCGCACTATCTTAACCTACAAGACCTTCGCGATCTGTTATAATCTCCTTCGCGCAGCCCTAACCAAGGGCTGAGGTGATTTCGCACTGCCCTAGCAGCGACCTGCACTACTTCCCCAAGTTACACCATGTAGCTTACTTATCTTCTTATAACATTTAGTTATCTTCGCGTAGACATATAATTTATCTTACATTCAATTTATCAACACATTCATATAAGTTCGTGCATCATATAAACAATAGCAATGCAATTTATATCCGATACATTCAATGCACAAAACAGGAAAAAGATACGCATAAATGATGTAAAACTTCTCTTTATTACTTTTCCAAAGGTTACAGACTCGATTCACCCTACACACTCAGCTGCAGGGGTTCGCGCACTTAGTTGCGGACTACTAGGCCTCTGCGCACTCCGCTGCAGAGCCTTCTCCTACTCTACAACCCAAAGACTCGACTCTACACTTAGATAAGACTCAATTCTTCATCCTTCATCATTGACTATTATTCCTCTCTTTACAACTTAGAGCCTCGCTCTATTTATACAATCCCATGGTCCGTGGAACATGGGTAGGTTTCTAAAGCTGACATTACATTAAAAAAAAGAGGCCGGACAACCCTAGGACTCATTCAATCTTCACGCTCTACGCCCACAAAACGCGGAGTCTTTACATTGGATTTAGTCAAAATCTGGGCTTTAATCCCCAAAACTTGCCTTGGGGGATCCCGTGCCCAACATCTTTGTAGGACGTGGTGAGCGCATGGGCAAAAGGAGAAGTTGAAGCAACTCGTGGCAAGCAAGTGCTACTTGAGAACAAACCAGACGTGGATCCTAGCCCTTTTGGGGCAAATTAGAAAATGATATAATATGTATTGTAGGTGTACAAAAATTGTGAGGCAATTATGCAGAATATATAGACATTTTCAATGTAATAGTGTAGAACAAAAACCCTACGAAAATAGAAAAACCAAGCTATAACTATAGTAAAATAGAATTGACCATCTATTCCATTTTTTAATATAATATAAAATAATCACTTTGTTTAAAAAAAAAAAAAAAAAAAATGAATAAAACTTTTTTGCAATTCTAGTTTTAATTACTATCATGGTTGAAAAATCCCTAACATATCATTCATTAAGGTGGTTACAAAAAATATTCCACATTTTTCAATAATAATAATTTAATAAGGAATATTTTGAGTTTGCAAAATATTTAGGATACCTTCATTCTTGAGGAGAATTATTTTAATAATTTCATTAAAGTAACTCTTTATAACTTTTTCCGCATTAGTTTTATGGTTTTATCAAAAAATTATTGGCCATTTGAAATAGTTTGTAATAATAATTTAATGAGAAATGTGAAATAGTTTATAATAATAATTTAATAAAGAATATTTGAGTTTGTGAAATATTTAGGAGATTTTGTAGAAAGATGGAAGGAGTTATGGAACTTTTGTGATGGTTAGGGTGAAACTTTAGTTGCTCAATCTCCACTCTGTTGCATGGATTTATTGTAAATTATTCAATGGTGAATTAAAATAAATTTTTTTCTTTTGCAGGTATGGTTGTCGGTCAAGCTAGCTTTTCATTGGTTTCATACAATTCTATGTTGAAGTTTGGATATGGTCTTCCAATTGTGTAAGAAATTTCTTCCCTTAATGTTTTGGTGGATGAGGAAGCTTTGGACTGTGAAAATTATTTTTTTGAGAATGATTTCGTTTGCATGTTTAATGGGTTCTGGCCACGGTTAGTTGATCTACATAAATAGATCTATGAAACATAGAAGCCCCTTTTGATGGACAAGCGAAATATTTACCCTATGGCATGGGGTTTCTTCGTTGTGGTTTTGGAACGATTGAAGACAATAAGCCTATCTGTGAAATTGGACCATGGTTTTGGGGAAGCGTTGGCCTCTACATGCAGCGCTGGTCTCCCACTTTTGATCCAGTAACAACATCAATTTCTTCAGTCCTAGTATGGGTAAGATTGTCAAATCTTCCCTTGCATTTTTGGAATCAAAGATCGCTTTCCTCCATTGAGAACGCGTTGGGAAAATTAATCAAGATTACTTATTCTCATATTTGTGGAGATGGACTTCAACAAGGGTTTTTTCGCAAAGATTAATTTGATGGCTCCAAACTATGTTTGGATCCAAAAGCTTGACTCATTTCAATGTAGAGCATACTATGAAACAGGGCATGTAATTAAAAATTTTCCCAAGCGTCCTCATAATAGCAAAGATCTCAAAAAAAAAAAAAAAAAAACAAACAAACAAACAAACAAACAAACAAAAACAAAAACAAAAAAACCTTGAAGGCCCAAATGGTGGGAAGGTGCACAAGGTGACCATTATATGGTATTCAAAGAAGAAGAGCTTCATGGAAAGAAAGAATAGAAAGACAAGAAGGAAGCAGATTCAGTCAAAGAAACCACAATCGTGACAACAAAAACTAAGCAAGATTCGCTTGCCAATGTGGATCCTTCGGTTGCCAGTAAAGATCCCTCGAATGTAGTGTTACCATAAAAATGACAAACCCTTGTGGAAAACAGATTATCTCCGAAAATCACAAGGAATCTCGTTGAAAAGGAAATTTCTTGTGCAAATAAGGTGGATGAGGAAGATTTCAAGAAAGAATGTCGTTGCATCTTGTTCAAGGACACGAGGATGTCCTACTTAATTTCATTTATGTCAACTAAAACTCTTTCAAGAATAAATATCAAATGCTAATAGATATCCACAATATACATGTAGTGGTTGTAGCAGTCCCTCGTGTGCCTTGCACGTGGAACCCAGTTTGCCACCTTCGCCTAAACATTTGTATCAGTGAGAGTGTGCCTTTCATCAATTAGCTCACGTTTTGTCTAAGAAAGTTCCTCTTGAATTGATTGGGGGGTGAGATCACGGTATCTAGATGTCGAGCTCTCCAACTGCATTTACACCCTTGAACGATCAAGCTCACAATCATAAGTCACTCTCGTTGAGCCCTAGGTCTTTGACAGGGCATGTTGTCTTGCAAATGAGAGAGCGAGTCAAGAGCATCTACAAATTGCCTCTGCAGGCTATGGATGACTAAAGGTGGCTTCCCAAGGAGGGTGATGAATCTGTAGGGGGATGGGCCTATGATCGTCGAGGAGCCTTTGAGAGCCCATCATAGCGAGAAAACTTTAACCACTCTAAAAACTTGAGGAGCTTGGACCAGAGTAGTAAGATGAGTGATCACAAGAGTTTTGAGGGGAGCAAAGGAGAGAGCTCACCTTAATTGGCTTGGTCTATGCAATCCCTTGAAGGAGACCATGGCCTCTGCAAATGAACCTCCTAAAATGTAAGCTAAGAGAAGAGACCTAGTTGCATGCAAATGTCACCCTGAGATGTTGTCCTTTGGAGGTTGTTTGTCAAGGAAGACAAGGATAAAGATAGAATTGGGACCCCAGAACAAATATGGAAATTTTAACATCAAAGCAACCTAATGAACTTGGAACCACTCAGAAGTCTTAATAATTGTAGAACCAATAAAAAGAATGAAGGAAAAAGCTTCGTTGAACCAACTCTACTATCACATCCCTATGAAAAGACCCCAATTTTAATAAATGTTCTCATTAAGTAACAAACTAACAAAAAAAACCTACTAAACTTTCACCCTTAAAAGATAATAATAAAAGTACGCAAAACATTGGATTCTTAAACTACCCCATTCCTTAAAAAACTACCCTAAAACCAAACTATGTACATGGTAAAGAAATAATTTCCATTGTGAATTCAAATAAAATACCCATCTCTCGCTTCCAAAATTCTATATTTCAATATTAAAAATAAAATAAAATAAATGAATAAAACTTTTTTGCAATTTTAATTTTAATTACTATCATGGTTGACAAGTCCCTCACATCTCATTCATTAAGGTGCTTAAAAAATATTCCACAATTTTCATTAATAATAATTTAATAAGGAGATTTTCTTTCCGGAGGAGAATTATTTTAATAATTTCATTAAAGTAACTCTTTATAACTTCTTCCCTGCTACTTTTATGGGTTTATCAAAAAAAATATTTGCCATTTGAAATAGTTTGTAATAATAATTTAATGAGGAATGTGAAATAGTTTATAATAATAATTTAATAAGGAATATTTGAGTTTGTGGGAGATCTTTATTCAATAGAAAACTTATTTTAATAATTTCATTAAAGTAATTCTTTATAACTTTTTCCATGCTATTTCTACGGGTTTATAGACCCATAAAAAAATATTTATCATTTGAAATAGTTTGTAATAATAATTTAATGAGGAATGTGAAATAGTTTATAATAATAATTTAATAAGGAATATTTGAGTTTGTGGGAGATCTTTATTCGATAGAACACTTATTTTAATAATTTCATTAAAGTAATTCTTTATGACTTTTTCCATGCTATTTCTACGGGTTTATAAAAATATATAGTGCATAAAATTATAATTTTACATATGAATTTTTTTATTTAAACAATAATATGTTTTTTTATATTATTATATCATCATTATTATTATAAAGTTTAATTTATATTGAAAATTATTATTTAAAAGGAAAAATAATTTCTGTATTCAAATTTTTGTAATCTATAATGAATTAAATAAAGTTTTTTGTAGAATTAAACAAAGTCTTTTGGTAGAAATCACATGAGAGAATTTTTTTTGGCCTACGCGTTTCGAACCAACAAGTGTGGTTCACCATTAGGACAAGATGAAGAGGCAGACCATGGCAAAGGCTTAAATAGAGAGCAATGGAGAGACATAATTTCAAGTAACGGCTATATTTGAACAATAATGTTTAAATTATAATATTAATTTATTAATATATTAGAAACAAATATTATTAAGTAACGACTACATTAAACCGCTAGTTTTTGAAAAAAATAAAATTAAATAATGATATTATTTCATTAATTTATTAAAAATATTAATAGGTAACGGCTATATTAAATGGCTAGTTTTTGAAAAATAATATTTAAATTAAATTATTAAAACCAAATATTACTAGTTCTTAAAAAATAATTTTAAGATATATATTTTTTAATTTTTAATATAAAAATAAATATGTAAATTTGAATAAATAATATAAAATTAATAATATAAAATTAAATAAATAAATAAAATAATAATTTAATTTTAAATTCCAAAAAAACGTAAAACCTTAAATATAATTATCATCGATTAATATAGGTTTATTTATAATTATAAGTGATATATAAATATTTTTTTTAATAAATATAGGTGGTAAAAAATATTTTTTTTTATAATTTTTATTTTCATTCAATTTATTTATAATTTTAAATATTATAAAAAAATTTATCATTTACATGAAAAATACTTTATTTAGAATTTTTTATTTCCTAAATTCTACTCAAAGTATATAAATACAAGGAAGATAAAAGAAATATAAAAGCAAACCATTTATCTTGATGGTTAGACTTTTATATATAGTAATATGTTATTTTCCAATTTGAGTCAACATATTTTACATTATTTTAGTGTGTGTTTATGACTTAAAAAAAAACAAGTACATTAAAGCATAATCACAATTTATAAGTGTGATTAAACTTTAAAATGATTTTTTTTTAAATATTTATTTTTGAAAGTGGTTTTTTATGATGAGGTTATTTCATTCACTTTTAGTTTTTTTAGTAAAATAAATTTTTTTATTCTTTTCAATCAGAGATGTACATGTATGTCTTTATAAGTTTGTTATAGTTTGTTATTGGAGAAACCAAATCAGAGATAGAGCTTTAATCGTTTCATTATCTAAGAAGGAAGGGTTTTGATCAAAGACATAAACACAATAATACTATGATTGTCTATTGGGCCTCTATGACCATTTTTTTATCAAAAAACTATAAAACTTAAACATAGAAATAGAAAAGACAAAACCTCTACAAGACATTCAACCAAACTTATCAAAATTGGTGGCTCCATTGGAATGGGCTCATTGTTGCTACTTGGGGAGCAACATGATCAAGAGGGATGCCCATTTGCTTCTCTAAATGTATGAGCCTTTGATCCATCGATATCATGTACCTCTATATCTCGTTCAAGATTAGGAGGATGTCCTCCTTAATTTCATTTATGTCAACTAAAACTCTTCCAAGAAGAAATATCAAATGCTAATAGATATCAATGATGTACATGTAGTGGTTATAACAATCCTTGGTATGCCCTGCATGTGGAACCTAGTCTACCACCTTCACCAAAACCTTTGTATTAGTGAGAGTGTGTCTTTCATCAGTTTGCCCACGTTTTTTCTAAGAAATTTCCTCTTAAACTGATTGAGGGGTGAGCTCACAGTTGTTGGATGTGGAGCCTGATTTTCTTCCTAATTCAGAGGTCTTTGTTTTAATCGTGTTTGGATCCCAATCCCCGGCCGGGGAGGGGGGAGGGTGTGGGGGGGAAACCCCCCCACTATTACTACCTTTGGGGTTGGGGGGGGTGGGGGGCGCAGCTGCATGTTTGGATCCCCCACCTGACGGGGCTTCAGGGGCGCTGCCCCCGAAGCTAAAAATAAATTTAAAAAATTGTCTTGTAAAATATTGTAATTTTGTAGTCAATCTTGGCCATTCATTAGGTGAATTATTTGATAGTAGAAGTTATATTAATTACACTAGATTTGCTATAAGTTGTATCTCTTCATTTTGTTGCATAATATAAAAGGAAGGACTGGTTGTTTCTCTGTGGACATAGCCAAAATTGGGTGAACCACATATATCTGTGTCTCTCTTGTTTTATGCATTTTTTTATTTGTGTTTATGCAATATTTTTTATATTTCATTGCTCTGTTAATTAATTTCTAACAACTGGTATCAAAGTCGAAGGTTTATTTAGTTGATAAACTCGCAAGAGAAAAGGGTTCCCGTTTCGAGTGGGAGCAATGACAAAAGATGGTAGGTTTAGGATCAATAAATTTAACGACCAAAACTACCAACTATGAAAGATGTAGATGGAAGATTATATGTATCAAAAAGATCTGTACCTACCATTGAGTGGAAAGATGAAGAAGCTGATGAGTATGTCAGACGAAGAATGGGAGAATCTTGACAAATTAGCATTAGGAACAATACGATTGTGCCTAGCGCCGTCGGTAGCCTTCAATATTTTGAAGGAAACAACAATGAAAGGTCTAATGAGGACCTTGGCGAAACTATATGAAAAACCCTCAACCTCAAATAAGGTATTTCTTATGAAGCGTTTTTTTAATATGAAGATGTCAGAAGGTGGATTTGTTGTTGATCATTTAAATGAGTTTAATACAGTTACCAGTTAGTTAAGTTCTGTAGGGGTAAATTTTGATGATGAAGTTAGGGCTCTATTGTTTTTGTGCTCATTACCAGAAAGTTTGAATGGTTTAGTTGTGGCCATTAGTAACTTTATCTCTAGGTCTATTACTTTAAAGTTTGATGATGTTGTTAGTTCCATCCTTAGTGAGGAAATGTGATAGAAAAGCTTCGGTGAGACATTAGGTAATGCTTTGATTGTAGAGACTAGGGGAAGAAAAATGGAAAGAGGAAGGAGCCCAGGAAATTGCAACAAGTCAAGAAAGGTAGATCCAAATCCAGATTAGGGATAGTGTGCTAGAAATGTGGGAAGAAAGGACACCTAAAGAAAGACTACAAATCTCGGAAGGGAAAAGAAGGAGATGGACAACAAGAGAACAATCATGAAGTGAATGTGACAGGTGATGTGTTGCAATATGCTTTGATTCTTTCATTAGAGAATATTATTGATGCCTGGGTGGTAGATTCAAGGGCCTCATTCCATGCCACACCTGATAGGAAACATTTTCATGACTATGTTCAAGGAGATTTTGGACAGGTTCGTCTGGGTGATGATAAACCCTATAAAATCGTTGGAATGGGTAAGGTTTTTATAAAGCAATAGAATGGAAACCAATGAATATTGAAGGAGGTAAGGCATGTTCCAGATCTAAAGAAAAATCTAATTTCAACAGGGTAGTTGGGAGGTGAAGGTTGTGTAACTACTTTTACAGACAAAACCTGGAAGGTCACTAAAGGAGCCCTGGTAATAACAAAATGACAAAAGGTTGGTACAATGTATTTATGCAATAATATTTCTAATTATGTTAATGTTTTAACTTCCATAAGAGTAGATACAACACTCTAGCATCATAGGCTCGGGCACATGAGTGAGAAGGGGATGCAAATTCTTCACTCGAGAAATTTTTTGCCAGGTCTAAAGCATGTTGATTTGGATTTCTATGAAAATTGTGTTTATGGAAAACAAAAGCGAGTCGGATTTATCAGAGTTGGTAAGGAAAAGAAGAGAGAGAAATTAGATCTTGTGCATACAGATGTATGGGGACCTGCTCAAGTATCATATCTCAGTGGCTCTCGCTATTATGTTACTTTTATTGATGATGCAACTAGGAAAACCTGGATTTATTATATTCGAAATAACTCAGATGTATTTGATACTTTTAAGAAATGGAATGAGACAGGAAAGAAGTTGAAGTGTCTCAAATTAGATAATGGATGTGAACATTGCAACAAAGAGTTTGATAACTATTGTTCAGAGCATGGAATTCGTAGAGAGAAGACAGTTCCAGGAACACCACAGGAAAATTGTGTGTCAAAAAGGATGAACATGACAATCATGGAGTGTGCAAGGTGCATGGGATTGCATGCAGGATTGCCCTTACAATTTTGGGCAGATGCTGTAGATACTTTTGTTTATCTAATAAACATAGGGTATTCAAGTTCCTTGGATGGTGGTATTTCATAAGAGGCATGGACAGGAAAAAGGGCAAACTACTCATTTTTAAATACTTTTGGTTGTGAAGCCTTTGTCCACATCAATAAAGAAAATAGAACAAAGCTTGAGGCAAAATCAAAGAAATGTACCTTATTGGATATGGTGTAAATCATTTTGGTTATCATTTATATGATTATGAAAATAAAAAAATCATTAGGAACAAAGATGTCATATTCAATGAAAAGGTCTTGTATAAGGATCATATATAGGGAAAGAAACAAGTAAAGGAAAACAAACAATACACAGTGCTTGATGAGATCACAAAAAAAGTAAAGGTGCCTAAAAATCAAAATGATCAGCAACCACAACAACAACCACAACAACAACAACAACAACAACAACAACAACCCACAACAACAACCACAACAACAATAGGCACCTCAAACACTTGAAATTAGTGTTAGAAGATCTACCAGGATAAGTAGACCCCTTGAACGATACTCTCCTTCATTATATTATGTATTGTTGACCAATTATGGTGAATTAGAAAGATATGAAGAAGCGATGCAAGCAGAAACCAGGAAGAAGTGGGAGAAATCCATGGAAGAATAGATGGACTCCTTGATGCATAACCAAACTTGGGACTTAGTCAAGTTGCCTGTTGGTAAAACAACATTATAGAATAAATGGGTTTACAGGTTGAAGAAATAAGATGGAGGTAAAAAGAGGTATAAGGCTAGACTTGTGATGAAGGGATTTGCACAAAAGAAAGGTATAGACTTTGATGAATTTTTTTCTCCTGTTGTTAAAATGACTTCAATCAAAACTATTTTAAGTCTAGTGGTAGTAGAAGATTTGCATATTGAGAAGTTAGATGTAAAGGCAGTGTTTCTCCATGGGGATTTGTAGGAATAAATATATATGCAACATCCACAAGTGTATAAGGTCAAAGGGAAGGAGAAGTTAGTGTGAAAATTGAAGAAGAGCTTGTATGGCTTAAAACATGATCCAAGACGATGGTATCTAAAATTTGACACGTTTATGTCTGAACATGGTTATACTAGATGTTACTTTGACCATTGTGTCTATCTTGAAAAGAAAAATGATAACAACTATATTATACTGTTATTGTATGCAGATGACATGCTTGTTGCACGGTCTAACAATTGGGAAATAATTGTGCTCAAAATAAAATTGGCAAATTCATTTTCAATGAAGGATTTGGGTGCTGCAAAACAAATCCTTGGTATGATAATAACTAGAGACAGGAAAAATTGGAACTTAACATTGTCTCAGAGTGAGTACGTAGAAAAGGTGTTGGAAAGATTTAATATGCAGAATGCAAAACTAGCTAGTACACCTTTGGATATCCATTTCAAACCAAGTAAGGAGATGTGTCCCAAGACTTAGGAAGAGATGGATTATATGTGTAAAGTTCCATATGCATCAGCAATTGGAAAATTAATGTATGCAATGGCCTGCACAAGGCTTGATATTGCACATGCAGTGGGAGTTGTAAGCGGGCATGTAAGCAATCTAAGAAAAGAGCATTGGATGGTAGTAAAGTGGATTCTTAGGTATTTGAGAGGTACCACAAATAAAGCATTTTTCTTTGGTGGTTCAAGCATTTCTCTATAGGGATATGTTGATGCAGATATGGCAGGTGATAGAGATAATAGGAGGAGCACCACAGGGTATGTTTTTACTCTAGGTGGAAAAACTATTAGTTGGGTTTCAAAATTGCAAAACATTGTTGCACTTTCAACAATGGAAGCAGAGTATGTTACTACTACAGAGGCTAGTAAAGAAATGATTTGGTTACAAAGGTTTATGGATGAATTGGGTAAGAAGCAGGAGATGTCCAGGTTATACAGTGACAACCAACATGTCATTCATCTTGCAGATAACTCAACATTTCATTCCAAAACTAAACATATACAACTCAAGTACCATTTCATACAGTCAACTTTGGAAGATGGACAACTGAAGTTGGAAAAGATACACACTAGCCAGAATCCTGCAGATATGTTAACAAAAGTTGTAACCAGGGAGAAACTGGGATTCTGCTGAGTTTCAATTGGTCTTCAAGTTTGACGGCAAAGATGATAAACAATCAAGTCCAAGTGGAGTCATTGTCCAACAAGTGAAGAAACGATGGAGTTTATATAATTAGTTTCCAAGTGGGAAATTGTTGGATGTGGAGCCTGATTATATTCCTGATTCAGAGGTATTTTTCAGCCATGTTTGGATCCTAATCTTCGATGAGGGGGTGTGGGGGGGTGACTGCATGTTTGGAGCCCCCCTGGCAGGGGTTCGAGGGAAGTGCCCCTGAAGCTAGAAATAGATGAAAATTTGCCTTGTAAAATATTGTAATTTTGTTGTCAATCTTGGCCATTCATTAGGCAGATGATATGATGGTAGAAGTTATGTTACTTTAGGGTTTTTTTTCCCTAGAAGACAACCCTCATTTTATATGAGGGAATTATATTGCGGTTGTGAATTATTATTCTGAGTGAGAAAGAGAGAGGATATTGTGTGAGAGCGAAGAGGAAATTACAGTGGATCTACTATAGGTTGTATCTCTTCATTTTGCTGGATAATATAAAAGGAAGGACTGACTACTTTTTCGTGGATGTAGCCCAAACTCGACGAACCACATATACCTATGACACTCTTGTTTTATTCATTTTTGTATTGGTGTTTCCGCAATATTTTGTGCATTTCATTACTCCGTTAATTAATTTCTAACAATAGTATCTGGATGTCAAGTTCTCAATATGCATTTGCACCCTTGAATGATCATGCTCACAGTCATAAGTAGCTCCTTGTCAAGCCCTAGGTCTCTAACAGGGCATGTTGTCCTACAAATGAGAGAGCAGGTTAAGAGAATCTACAACTTTCCTTTGCAAGCTATGGCCGACTAGACACAACTTGCCAAGGACAGTGATGGATCTATAGCAGGATGGGTCTCTAATCACCGATGAGCCTTTGAGAGTCGAACTTAGTGAGAACAATTCAACCACTCTAAATAATTGAGGAGCTTGAACTAGTGAAATAAGATGAGTGATCATGTGACTTTTGGGGGAAGTAAAGGAGAGAGCTTGCCTTAACTGGCTTGGTCTATGCAACCCCTTGAAGGAGACTATGGTCTCTATGAATGAACCTCTTGAGATGTAATCTACGAGAGGAGACCTAGTTACATACAAATGTCACCCTGAGTTGTTGTCACTTGGAGGACATTTGCCAATGAGGACAAGGATAAGGATAGAATTGAGAATCCGGAATGAAGATGGAAATTTTAACATCAAGGCAACCTAATGAGCTTGGAACCACTCAAAAGGATTAGTATTTGTAGAGCCAATAGGGATGGTGAAGGAAAAATCTTGGCTGAGTCAACTCTGCCTTCACATCTCCATGAAGAGACCTAATTTTAGTAAACACATTCATTGAGTAACAAACTAAGAGAATAAGCATGCTAACCTTCACCCTATGGCGGATAATAACGGAATTACGCCAAGCCCTAGGATCTTAAACTTCCCCCATTCCTAAGAGGATGCCCTAAAGCCAAGCCATGCATATGGTGAAGTAATGATTTTCCGTGCCCGTGATTGTGATTTCAAATGAAATGCTCATCTCTTGCTTCCAATGGATGCTTGTTCTGGTGTGAGAACCCGAGTTGACAAGTTCACCTTGCGGCCTAGTACAAATATATATTAATCCTTCATATTTGCTCATACTGCCTAGTAGCCTCTTTAACAAATTCACCTCATGGGAATTTACTTCCAATTTCCCTGAGTGGTGAGATATCATATCGAGTTGCACTTGCTACATGATGGATAATAAAGTCTTAAGGGGGCATGTTGTCCCATCCTGTTGGCATGTAGTTGGTGGGATGACAACAATGTGCCTCCCCACTTGTTGCGTCACAAACACCATATATGGGGATCATTCACTTTTAATTTTATCAAGGAACCATTAAATCTATTCAATTTGGTTGTTTCTGGTTGAGTAATCTCAAATGTAAGCTTTATATTCCATCAAAATCACCCAGTATTTACACTTAGCTTCACTATTGTTGCATCCACAAATGCATATGTAAAAACATAAGAATGAGCTATACATTTTCACCAAAACTAATATTTCAATATAATTAGAAAATTTACATTGATCATTTATTAAAAAAATTTACCAAGGCTCGAAGTCATTACATGAAACCTCATCATGTCACTTGCAAGAATTGAGCTTGAGTAGGGAGGATCCTAATCATTCCTCCTGACCACCTAAGATAAACCCAATTGACACACAATAAGAAAGTCTATCATAACTTAGTTGTCACCACCTAAGATAAGCCCAATTGACACACAGTAAGAAAGTCTATCATAACTTAGTTGTCAAATCAGTAACTGGGACAACTATCACTAGTTGTTTTCTGTGAATGCAACTTGACTCAACATTGTTGTTTAAAGAAAACCATGCCACTTGAAATGTCAGTTAATGGTGCATAAAAACGCATGCTTTCACTTCTTCTCAATATATCTAAATCTTAAGTCATTAGCTTATTTCTTCAGGTTAAAAAAAACACTTAACTAAACATAAAACAAATATCTAATTATACATTAATTATGAAATTTATTAAAATAACATCACTTTATTTAATAAACCACCCTCTATCTTTTACTTCATAATCCTTTTTTTTAATAAAAAAATCCATACATTAATTTAATATCTAAATACACTACAAATAAACATCAACTCTGGATAACCAACATTCCATCATTCAATGTATGTAACCTAACAAAACGCATTTAATATAGCTACCCTCATCTTGCATAACATGGAATGCCATAATGAATGTTCCTCCATGTTCTACTCTTGTTCTTACTGGAATGAAAAAAAATAGAATATCAATGTCAAATTTCAACCCTCCTTTAAATGGAACATGATAGCACAAAGAATCATGAGAAAAAATATACCACCCTCTTTATTTTTTTTATAAAGGTGTTATCATACCTTGGGATGTGGATCATTTGGGAGAATCCACTTTTCATTAGTCAAGCTTTATGGTGATACCTTTACCTTTTTCCAAAGGCATCAATCTCTTAAAGTGGGAGAGTTCGGTATTGGAAGACTTTTGATGTGTTCCTATAATATAAAATTCTTGGCATCCCATAGGTATACACGTGCTAAACTGAGAGGATATAGGGGCTAATCTCCACGTGGCGTGCTGATTATGAACACTAAAAACAATACGATTAACTATATGGTACCTTAATCCAAGAAGCATTATTGTGCTAAGGGAGCAGAATAAATTACTATATTATTATATAATAGGTGTCGGATCCTAAAGTTGTGGTCGGTGGTGCATTGTCTAATGTTTGCCTCCATCGATCGTAAAAAGTTGCATAGATTGGTTGAAAATTGAAGTCAATGCAATAAATCTATATATATAATTAAAAAAAATGAATCTTGCGTAGTTGAATGTGAGGATTTTAAAGATAACATAGAAAGTTATGTAGATATTTTAGTACCTAGTTTTTAGGATAATCTATTTAGTTAAGGGTTGCTAGGGTCTGTCGACAAGTTGGGAGCGTTTATTGTGAGACTTGGGGTTTGTCGACAAGTTGGGAGCATTTATTGTGAGATTTTAGAAGAAAATGGCGAATACATCAACTAGATGAAAAAACAATTGTCCCATAAGCTATCTTTAGTCTCGTGGAGGTTAAAATAATTTTCTTTTCTTTCTTTATCTTGATAAAATTTTGGCTAATCGTGTTTGATATAGCTAAGGGTTATCATATTGGATTATGAATGTTTTTCTTAATAGCAAGACTATGTATTTTTAGCGACATTAATGATTATATATTTTTAGTAATTTTTTAAGTGAATAGAATTAAGAATGTTTTTCCTAGAAGTTACCTTATTTGATTTTTAGTGATATTAATGATTATATATATTTTTAGTAGCAATTTAAGTGAACAAAGCTAATCTTGAAATGCTTCTCTCAATGTTTTGAGAGTATAGGAATAAAATGCTAAAGAATTCCAAGTAATCTTTTACTTTATTTTCATTATCTGTTTTCTATCAACATAAATATAAAACATGCATGAGTAGACGATGACTATGAGTTTATATAATTTTTAATTTATTATATGATTATTAACTAAGTAAATTAGATATCAATGAATTGAACCTGAGTGGGGGAGATAACAACCTTTCTGCCCAACCACCCAAGATAAGACTATGAATTTTTATAATCTTTAATTTATTGTATGATTATTAACTAAGTAAATTAGATATCAATGAATTGAATCTGAGTGGGGGAGATAACTACCATTCTACCCAACCACCCAAGATAACCCCAATTGACGATGAAATTGGAATATTATGAATATATCTATATATATATATATATATATATATATATATATATATATATATATATATATATATATATATATATATATATATATATATATTTATTTATTTTTATTTTTATTTTTTATTTTTTATTTTTTATTTTTTATTTTTTATTTTTATTTTTTTATTTTTTTATTTTTATTTTTATTTTTTATTTTTTATTTTTATTTTTTATTTTTTATTTTTATTTTTTATTTTTATTTTTATTTTTTATTTATTTATTTATTTATTATTATTATTATTTTTTTTTCGAAACGAAAAATCGTAATTTCCATTAATAAATATGAAAATTATGTTATGTAGATGCTTTGAAAGCATATCCAAAAATATTACAAATCATGCAACAATCATCAACCAGATAAGTCCATATATGATCCATATACAAAATTTACAAAAAGTCACAATCAATATATCAATAGAGCAAGACTGTTATCTATTGTAAAAAAACTGTATATATATCTGAAGCTAAAAATTAAAAAATGTGTATGTAGATGTGTGTCGCGAAATCAATCATGATTTGCATCTGCGTGAAGTATCTCATCAAATAGTCGATGGTAGTACTGTGAGTGATCATTCTCATTCTATGAAAATTTATAATAATTTTTTTTTTTTTTTGGTAAATTTAGGCTTTATTCATTCATCAAAAGGAAAGTACATAGTTTTCAAAATGTAAGTAGTCTCACCCCTGATCGGGTTTGTTGACTAAAGCTATCACCACATGACAAAGAAACAATAGCAAAACTAAGGGAGAAGTCCAAAGCTTAACAAACCAAAAGAATCAAAAGATAAACAAAACCAGAAGAACACCTGAGACCATGCTTAATCATCAGAAGTAATGGACGCTAGATTGTCTGGCCCGGTCCCTAGAGGGGGAGGGGGAACGATATGAACACTGAACATGCTGCTCGAAGTGAGCCATCCACGTTTCCAGTTTCTCAACCTTTTTAGCTACCAGATTTTGTCCACGCCAAACCACCACAATCCTTTCTTTGACATGGCATTGAAAGTAATGCAATTGATTTAGCATGGCTATGACAACCTCATGTTCTTCTTTCCTTGTCCCATTGCAAACTTCTAGGTGGTCCATAATGGTTTGGAGCAAGTCACGATAGGCATCGGAGCGAAGCTGCCGGTCTGCACCTCCTGCACGCCCCTGCCAACGATTATTACCCTGCACACCAACTCGACCCCCATGCGCCACACTACCTCTCTTAACAACACCATCTGCATGATCACCCTGCACTGCGCTCGGACCACCTTTGTTGCCACGAGCTCCTGATGCCGATCGAATCACAACTTCAGCAGCATGTCCACCCCGCTTTGAACGCTCAACAACCAACCACCCCCCCATGCCACCTTCATCTCGATTCTGGGAACACATTGATTGGTCGAAGCCCCCCTTTGCTGGGGCTGGGAGTGAGAATTACGTGGCGTAAGAAGCATGGTGAGTTCTCAGGGAGACGCCCCCAAAACAGGACAAACACCAATCTGCAACACCTCTCGACAAACCTTGAGCCAAAGCGGGCCAAAATCCAACCCCAAATTAACCAGCAAAAGCCTACTCCTCAGAGTTGACAACCACCACACACTAGCCAGGAGAGTTGCAAGTAATCCTACAGATAATAAACACGCCAGCTAGATTGAAGCCTCTTCTTATCCTTTGACAGGGGAAGCACCTGGGCGTAAATACATCGACAGAAGGACTAGACACCAAAGCACAAAGACGTGAGAAATGAACCCAAGCCAATTTCTAATCACCAAAATCACCTCTAGACCGCCCTCCCACCAATGAGCCCAATTGCTGCTCACCCAACGGAGCGTCTCAGGATTCTAGGATAATAACGCCGCGAGCGGAAGACCCAAACGATAGTTGACGAACAAAAGACATAGACACCACCCCAAACATTGATAACACTCAAGGGGATAGCTAGCAAGTAGGGCAGGTATAGACACTAAGGCCGATCAAATTACCATGCATTATTCCCTCAATCTGCTGACAGAAGCGAGGAACTAGGAAATGGGAGAAGGACTTAACTCTTTTGTTAAGCGGTCACGGTGGAGGAGGCGACGACGATGATTTCTCCACCACTCCCAGACTGCCCGAGGTCCAAAGAAACCAGACAGACTATCATTACTCAGACCATAAGCTGCCAGCCACCATACCACTAAAGCAATATGACAATTCAGAACCCAACGATCACCATAAACTAACTTACCTTATCACCACACATTCCCATAGAGAGTGAATGAGATTTCGCATGCAACACCATTAAACTCACCTTACACCTTACGTAATGGGATGACAAACTATCTATCCTCCTTCCCATCCACTGAATGTAGACATTCATTGCACACGCATTTAGTACACCTCGATGTTCATCACCCCCATCGGGGATATAATTATATTATTAATATGTAAATATATGTAAATATTTTATTAAGATTTTTTGTTTTTTTGTTTTTGTTTTTGTAAAGTCAGCCTCGAGGGTTAACTCAATTGGTCGAGTTGCCATTGCTAAAGCACCTTGTTAATGAGAGGTCACAGGTTCAATTCTCCTCAACACCCTTGGGGTTAGGATCAGAGTCGATTACAAATGAAGGTTCGTTGCTAAATGCTTGTCGACATCGAAGAACATTTATTATTTAAAATTCACTTAAAACTAAAATTAAAATATGAGGGGTGGATCTTTTTGGACCATCTTTGTGTATCCCCTGCCCAAATTCTTTATGGACAAGCTCCCAAATAAAATATATTTTCTTTTGAAATACAATTAAATTGTAATGATATTTTGAATTTAGGAGAAATATTCCAGCAGATCTTGTTTCTACATTTATAAGATCATTATTTTGATATTCCTTAATTTTTGTGAAAAAAATGTGTTATTTATTTAATTTATATATGTTTAGGTTTTTAAATTAAATTGTATTATGTCTATAGATTTTGAATAAACCATAGATTTTGAAAAAACGATGAAGGAATGTGCTATTAAAAAACTCCTAAATATTAAATCATTAGTTCAATTCCTTACTTTATTAAAATATAGTTCTTAAATATGATGTAACCTCACCAATACTAAACTTAAAAAAATACAATTATATTATATTTAAAAAAATTTCATACTTAATATCATTATACACGAAAAAATTCCCAACCATTAAACAAAGGTGATTTTGTTTGAAACAATGTTCAAATAGGTTAGTAAAAAATTCCCAACCATTAAACAAAGGTAATTTTGTTAGAAATAATGTTCAAATAGGTTAGTATAAGGTTTCATTTGCTTAATGTACCGTTTTTGATAATTTAACAATTTATTTTTAATAAGTTGAATTTTATTTTATTTAAATAAAAATTGTAAGTGAAAATGGCAAATCTCCTATAATTATTATATAACTCAATTTTAATGGATAATTAAAAAATATAATTTATAGTTATAATTTATTTGTTCCGTGAATTTTTTTTGTTATTCAAAATGGTTATAAGGAAATCATGGTTTTGAATCTAAAATCTAGAAACTCGATTATGAAAGTGTCCTCTTCAGATGTCGATCCTACTTTGAGACAAGCCACATAGCCATAAATTGCCCAAAAGCCTCCCAGAAAAATTCTGCTAGAAAAAATCACCACAGATCTACATGGTAGGAAGGAGCACAAAAAGAACACTACACTGTCATCAAAGAAGAATACTCTCGAGAGAACCCTGAATCATAAGAAATCGGGCAAGAAAGAAACAACTCTCAAGACAAGCAGGGGAAAGCCCCGCCCAACAACAAAAGAGTGAACTCGACAACCCATCAAGCATCAACAATTATGAGGGTTCGAATACCGCACAAAATAAATCTTCATTTAACAGCAAAGCAGATCTCCTAGACTAAACTTCTTCTCTGACTATCTTCAAAAGGACGAACACAATAGATCGTGAAGCTAAGACACCAATGTCCAAGGAATCGGAAGAGATGAAGGAGATGCAAGATAAAGAAAGTTGGAAGACCGTAGAGAAAAAAAGAAAGCTACAACACCAATCTCGCCAAGAAAGACGAGGAGCTAGACAATTAGAAACTATGAAAGAAAATTAGAGGTCCGATAGACCAATTTGGTCTCAGTGGACGTTAACCATCATCATCATCATCATTAAGTTAAAGCATTAAATCCAATTATGAGTATGGATGAGTATGACCCAAGTCCATGCTTTTTCAAGTTACAAGTTAATCCCACCAATCCATAAACAAATTAAAAAACCAAAAGAAAATACAAAGAAAAATAACCTTGAAAAGTCATATATATTTTCTAATACATATATACAATAACCCTGTGCTCCTATCATAATTTGAATTTAGATTATTTGCATAACAACATCGCAATCCTCTTTCTTTTTCTTTTTCTTATTTTATTTAATAATTTGTACATTATTGTTATGAAAAATTTCACTTCTTAACTAAATACGTACTTAAATGATTATTCCATTCTAACTTTAGTGAATTTTTCCCCTTTCCCATTATAAGCTGATGATGATGGAACTTAAGTAGGCATTTTTAAAATTTTAAGAAAAATATTTTTAAATTACTATTATTATTTTAATAACACTATAAGATTTTGACAGTGATGAACTTTAAATAGATTAAGCAATTTCTTTAAAATTTTATTTGTCTATTAGAAAAACATTTCACGATCACTATATTAATACACTAATACTAATTGAAAACATCATTAAAACAAGAGCCACATGGTGGCAATGTCACTGCCTTTATATTTGTGCACATTGTCACCATGTGGGTTTTGTTTTGTTGTGCCTAGCACTGTCGGTTTCCCAAAAGTATTTGGCATTCCCCGACTATTCCAAAAGATAGCAGGCTCATTGTATTAAAAACAGTTGGGGCCTAGGCTCGGGGATCTCGTAGCCCTCGAGATTTCTCAAAACACTTTGTAAGGATGCGACTATTGTTTTCGTGTGGTGCATTTTCTCTGGTGATATTGCAGTGCGTCCATGTCAAGTTGCCACGTGAAAGGTTGTCACTTTGGTTAAATGAAATGGTTCAATGTACTGAATGAGGTGGCCTTTCAAAATTCAAAGTGTTGTTGCCATGCATTTCACAGAGGCTTTGTACTATTTCAAATGTATTTGGCATTGGGGCTCTCTACATGTGCAGATTTAAGGTAACCATTAGGTTGTGGAATTTTCCACCATTGAAATTTTCTGTATTTGGTTGAGAACACAAACCTTGTCTCATACAAATCTTGCTAATTTGGCAAAAGATAAAGGAAGGAGAAAGAAGGGAGCATAAGCACTGTTGCAACAACCAACATGGGCCTACATGGAGCTCGTAGACAATAAAATTTTAGATATGTTTTTGTTTTCAGATACAATATGCATCATTGATGCGGGTGCTATAAGTTGGGACGCTATATACAATATCATTGAAGACTAAATGCTTGTTTATGATATTGATCGAGCCACAATAGCCACAAATGACCAGGGTGCTCAACAATCTTCTGAAGAAACCATTAGTGACCTTGCTCGGTTTCGGTTGCATTATATAAGTGCTCGACCCAAGTTGTTGCCTTATACTTGTTATATGGAATCTACGACCGCGAACAAAAGTGTCTTCCCTAGGCCTGGTGGACTGACCTAGAACAACATAAAGCAAAGGGCACAATGTCTTCCTTAAATTAATTGAATGATTGTATGAGGCCTACCTAGAATCTGTTGCAAGTTTTGCTCCTTCCTCGGCTTGTATGCTCCAATTCTAGCTCTGATCGCTATAATTATAACTTGCACAATCAAACAAGACAAGTCAAAGATCTACAACATCAATGTAGCAAAATCCAATCACTTCATTCAATAGATCAACATGGTATTGAAATACATGAAATCATAACATCATATACAAGAAAACAATATACTCTTTGTATTAATAGAAATGGAGAGAGTTACAACCAAAAATATGAATTGATCTTGTAAAAGAGCTCCCCAAGTTGACTTGTCCTTTCCTTGCCAAAATTAAGTATGCCTTTATGTCACCCTAATGCATGGAATAATGAATCTCAAAGAAACAACATGAGGGTAGAATCAATCTCCAAAATCCATCTCCTTGCCAATGGATGGATGTAAATATATAAATGAGGGAGGTAGTTCATGAATTCTTATCCATTTACCAATCTAGGCTTGAGATCCACTTGAGATGGAAGGATGAGCTCAAGGGATAAGAGGTGAAAACTTCAAGGTAGGATAGGATAAGATTCGAGACTCTTATCCAAGGTAAATGGTTGAAACAACCTCAGGAAGCTTCTGGAAGAGGAAGCTTCAAGATTCTTTTTATTTTTCCTGAATTTCTAGAATCAGTGCACCCCCAAGACTGAGCAACCTGCTGGTGATCAGCGCAGGTGTAGAGAGGGTCAACCTGGTGGTCAATGCTGGTCCCTAAAGGGCCAGGGTGCACTAAGCCTTAAAAGCTTGGAAACTCAGCAGTCAGGAGTAGAAACTTAGGGATTCACTAGAGTCGTGCTTAGGTATTTGTGTAGGGAAGATGACAATATGTTGAAGGATGTGAATTGATCTCGTTTGAAGGATAAAATGACATATAACAGATTTCCCCCTAAAGCGAAAAGTTAGAAATGACAAACAATGATTGAAATGCTTTACCTTGTGACAAGTTAGGATCAAGAACAATCGATCGAGAGCATCATCTGTTACAATACATTTACATCATGATACCTTTGCTGAGGGAGGTATTCCCATGCTCAACACATAAGATAACATGACATGTACAATGACCAAAAGACATGTCCGAAAATGACTTATGGTGGACCCATGACTGGATGACTGTCTATATGATCATAGCCATCATACATTTTGATCTTGTATTAATCTTGAAATCGCAACCCGGATGGATAAAACTAGGTCCGTGGTCTTCTATCTCGTTCACACGACTAACCAACGTACAAGTCTAACCATGTGAATTAATGAGTTGAAGTCGGACATGGTAGACACCATTTGATTACCTTCAAATGTAAGTCATTAATAGATGTGAGAGAAACCACCGACGATGTTAATGGCTCTCAAGGTACTCTAGTACAATCCATATGGTGTGAATGGATGAGTTGATGCCGAACACCACACAAAATCTTTTGGTCGAAGGCTAATGACGTAAACCTATCGCTGAGAGTGAGGAAATTTGCCATTGATGTATGAAAGCACCAAGGTACCAAAGGGGTGTTTCTAAGTCAACTTCCTAGATAATGAGCTGATGTCGACAGGAAACAACCCATCATAGGAGGGCCTTGATGTATCCTCCATCAACAACATGAAACATGTATGATGATCTGAGACAGAATGATCAAAATGATGCGGATACAGAATTGGATCATGAATGACAGACATGGAATGGAGGCTTAAGAGTATTATAGCAGATATCGACTAAATGACTTCTAGATTTAAGACTTTTGTGATCCATAATGTAGAAGAAAGTCTTTTGGATTAATCACATAGTTAGGATTTGGTCGACGTTTCGAACCAACTAATGTGGTTCATCCTCAGGACAAGGTGAGAAATCCATAGATCAGAAGGAATAAATAGTAAGGATGCAGCATTGCCCAGAGTTAGCCGTTAAAAATTAGCTGTTGGTGGATTAGTTAGAAGGTAAAGAAAATAATTATTTAGGGACTAGAGGTAAGGAAAAATATTGTATATTTAGTTAATAAATAAATAAATAAATAAATAAAAAATAAAAAATTAATTAAATATTATCTTGTCTGTTATAACAGACAAGATAATAATATTTAATTACTATTATTTTAATTTTTTTTTAACCAAATATACAATATTTTTGCTTACCTCTAGTCCCTAAATAATTATTTTCTTTACCTTCTAACTAATCCACCAACAACTAATTTTTAATGGCTAACTCAGGGCAATGTTGCATCCTTACTATTTATTCCTTCTGATCTATGTATTTCTCACCTTGTCCCGAGGATGAACCACATTAGTTGGTTCGAAACGTTGACCAAATCCTAACTATGTGATTAATCCGAAAGACTTTTTTCTACATAAATGAATTCTCTTGAGCACAACGACAACACTGAAATGGAGTTGTCAACATTGACCCAAAATCAAAATGGAGGCTTTGAAAAGGTATGATAAACCAAAATACAAAAAAATTCCCCAACCCAAAAACCACAGAGATGAAGTGGAAGAGTGTCGTGTTCAAGAGCGACTTGCTGCCATTAACAAATGAAGTATCTCGTTTTCCGAATTTGCCCAACCATTACTGGTCAGTACCTCTTTATTTTTGACAAACTTGAGGAGGATAACATATGCTTGATCTGTAATTTCATCCTTCGGATGAATCCCTCTGAGAATATTTAATGAACCCAAAGTAGGAGTGGTTCGGTTTCGTCATGATCGATGAGTCCATCATTGTTTGATGTTTTTATGAGTCCAATGAAGGTGAAAACTTGACATCTTTTTCATGTTTAGAGAGTTTTAAAAAGAGGCAAAAAAGAAAACTATAAAGGTTCATTTTCATAGATAGTCTCTTGAGTTTGAAAAGGAAGAAAACAATACTCAGGAGAACCTTTTAGCCATGTTTGACTAAGATATTCCTTTTTCGTAAGTATTCTATCTTAGTCGGGAAAAGGGTTAAACTAATACTGAGTAGATGTATTTTCATCTGCTTTAACGAGTTCGCAAAGAGAAGTGCTCGACAATCTTTTCATATTTTGGGAGTCTGAAAAGAGTTGAAAGAGAACTTTAGGGAGGTTCCTTTTTCGTAATTTTACAGGGCCCGAAAAAGTGATAAAAGTTTACTCTCGGTCAAAATGATATTATTCCATTTAAAATACGACAAATCCGTTAAACAACTGTCGATCTACTTAAAACACCATCAAAAGGATTAAAAATACTTGTTTCATGATAAAATTGAACTGTAACAAGGTCAAAACATTAAATACGAATAAAATAATGAAGAAATGACCATTTCACATTTACCATTTGACATTAGAGACTTGAATGCTTTTTACCCTTGATCTTCTACAACTGATTGTGGTCAATCCGAAGGATCATTTTAGGCGTTGTCACTTCTTGGTAGAAGCTAAGACCTTTCTCTTTCTTTTCATGGTGGAATTTTCGGTTTTATGCACATTTTTTTGAGTTTTTGGAGGCGGGCACAAATATTGTACCATTTGATCAACGCACCCCTAGAAGGTCGAAAGGTGTGTTGATCCTAGAGACTTAAAATTGAAGGGAGCACTGCAACACACTTTCCTCCCTTAGGGGGGTGCATTGGGCACAAAACCCAAAATTGTCCCACTAGTTTCTCTCAAAATTTGCCAAGTTTTTTGCATGAAATTGATCCTAATGAGTCTCTTTGTGATATTTCAATACTTCATTACTATAAAATGTCTCTGATATGGTGGGAAAAAGAATAGGAAGAACAAAATATGAATCCATCAAATGATCATGCTACCATCCAGGCACTAAGAAATTATGGATTGCTAAAATTATTTTAGCTTCCTCAAATGAGGTAATAGATGGAATTACTTGAATATCTTGTATGTGCATGGGATGTTCAAGCGCATGCATTCAGGCTAGGAGCACATCTTCTCGAGATAAAGGTAGAAGACATATATTTCTTGACTGGTATATCTAGACGAGGTGCCCTTGTCTCTTTCACATGCATGAGAAGGGGAGGAGAAATAGTCAAGGATTATGTTGCCACTCATTGCAAATCTCGAGCCCAACCGACCAAGGATGGGAAAATCAACATAAAATACGTGGTCTGACTGCCTCTACAAATGATCATGTTCATTATCACCAGATTGGCAGGTAGCTCTACACTACATGTGGCCAATAGGTCATACATGCAGTATGCTCTATAATGCATAGAGCCAACCCTTTTCAACTGGAGCGAGGGAGTATTTTTCAACATGAAAGAACAATGGACTAAAGAAAAATATGAAATAACTTTGGCTATGGAGCAATCTTGGTCTCCTTTGCTCTAGAGAGGATTCCATTGTTACGACCTCAACATATCTCACTCGATCCCATTGATGCGAGAGTTCCACGAATGAGGAGGTGGATAGATCTCATGTCCCTCCATGCAGGTCCATCATCCACGAGCTTCACACAAATTTTCTTGAAATGGATACGCATGTGGTTTATTATGGTAGATGACTATCCATACGTAGGGGTGGATTTCTGCAGAGACCCAGAGCTCACGCTTCTTTAGGGAGAGCAACGGGGTGCTATAAGTAAGATATTTTTACCATTTTTTTATTTTGAGTTTTACATTTTCTTTTTGTGCTTTTTGATGTTTACGAGACTAAACTATCGATTTGTACCTGCAAAAATTGGACCCATTTGACCTATGGGTGTCTCATATCTCCAACGAGCAGGAGACCCACAACCAACACCAACACCAGTATAGGTTGCTTCAGTAAGACGGGAAGTACTACAGGATCTCAACATAGCAAAGACCCTCATAAAGCTAGAGTGTCATATAGAGGGGTTGACACATGGCATAGATGATACCACAATCAACCAGATTCCTATGCGATTACAATGACATACTATTGGAGTGCTAGGGCATATCGGTCAACTACTGCGCAAGATAGCTCGTGTAGTGGCATGTTATCATGAGCACTATGATTAGTCTACTAGGAGGCATACTGCCATATTTGCATGTATATTTTTGGATATGATAGGTCATGTGGCCATATGTGTCTCAGGCACAATTTTTGTAAAACCAAACATTTATATATAACTATCTTCAGTGTTTCCTACGTTTCTATTATCACTTTCAATTGATGTGATGTGTATTGAAATTATTTACATGTGTCACAAATGTCTATCTAAAACATGATTAGCCAATGCATTTGTCAATGTATTTAGATTTCTAGAAATGTGTTGATATTGGATGTAATCAAAGTGTCTTTCTAGAAGGCAAACCCTTAAGAACATGCGCAACATAGTTGGACTTCTAACTGAGTAGACATTAATCAATTGTAGTACTACAAGTTGTGAGTCAAATATGATGATTATACGACATATACCATGTGAAATAGAATCAGATAGTAGTTCGACCACCACACTATACTCAACGATGTTATTGGTAGAGGGATTGATACAAATACCTTATACACTTACTAACTTGCCATTTGGAGCTAATATGGCCCACGTTGTGGAAGATAGGTTCCAAGTACTATGACTAGCACCATCAGCATAACCAACAAATGGTTCCAAGGATGCCAACATTTGCAAACCAAATGTAAATGAGATTAACAAAAACTGAAGGAAATTCTGAAGGGACACACTGCAAACACACTAAACACACCTATATACAACATGTACACAATGTACTATGCAAAATCAAGCATAGTATTTTTTAAGGTACAACCCATTTCTAGGCTGCACCAGTGGAACTCCATCAAAATCTACTAGCTCATAAGCCCCTTTTGCAAGAACATGTTTAACAATATATGGACCTAACCACATTGGATCAAACTTTCATGAACCTAATTTATCAGAATATTGATCGTAAAGTAGAACAAGGTGTCGTTCTAAGAAGACATGAGGCTTGAAAATCTTGTCATACTACGCCTTGATACATCTCTTATGAGCTTCATTAGTTAAAGCGACATCACGTCGTGTCTCATCTAAGCGTGTCAGATGTGAAAGATGTTCCTCTTCTATAGAAGTGGCAGGGAGAAGTTCTATAGTGAGTTTCAATGATGAAATATCACATTATATTGGAAGGATAGATTCCAGGCCATAAACCAACTGAAACAATGTTAAATTTGGTAGTAGTCTTAACGGAGGTTTGGTATGCCCACAAGGTAGCAAAAAGAAGCAAATTCCAGTCCAATTTATGGACCCTTATAATACGTTGAAGCATAGTTTTAAGAACCTTATCGATAGGCTCAACTTGTCTATTCACCTGTAGATAGTAGGAAGTGTAAATTTCATGGGAAATTCCCAGCTTGGAAATCAGTTCGGTCATCATATGATTCCAAAAATGTTTTCCGTGATCTGTAACTTTGGGCTTGTGGAACACCAAACTGTTCGATGGCATGATTGAAAAAGAAATATGTAGTTGTTTCATTGGTATTGTTAAATGTAGGCATTGCCTCAACCCATTTGGTAAAGTAATCAATTGCTAAAATGATATAGCCATGCCCCTCGAAAGAGTGAGGGTTACATGTCATGAAATCGATACCCCATTTAGAAAAAGGACTGACAACAACAACAAGATGCATAGGTAGCTCAACGATAATGGGTGGATAAGGGTCATTAGGATTACCCTCGATGGAATCTGACAAGGAGGAACTATGGTGATGATTGTCCCATGACGCATCATCTGGCATCATGACCTCCATGATGCACTCATTGGTAGGGAATTCACGAGAGAAAGGGTTAGAAGACGTGCCATGATCCAATGAGCGATTGACCTAATTGATCGAAGAGACAAGATCAAAATGAGCTGCACAAGATAAATGAATGGCTTCATAATCAATCTCAATGGGGCTAAGAGACATATGGTTTCCAAAAGTATCGATGTTAGTTTCTAATGGTACTACCCAAGATCAGTTGGAATAGTAGAAGAGGATGTCATATTGATATAGGAAATCGAAGAAGAGTTGGTAGGAAGCGAAGGAGGAGGAAGGGAAAAGGTTTCCATGAGAGAGGAATCCTTAAGAAATCAAACCCTGACACACTGATATGGGTGTAGATTTTCCTCTATGAGAGGGACACTTCCAGTAACATGAAAATTAGAGGCAAAAAATGTGAGTTGATCGATGGCCATTATGTCTCCTTTATGAGGAAAGGCGATCGTTTAGAAATAAGTCAAAACAACAATAGCCATGGTGTAAACCCATGTGTGACCCAATAGAATACTATAATCGAGTGGTCTGTTAATAACTTTGACTTCTATGGATATAGATTTACCTCCCAATTCTACTGGTAAGGAGTTAAAAATCCCACAAGGTTCATACGTTTTTATGTCAAAATCTTTCAAGGTGGTGGGTGACTAACTCAATTGAGGAGAACCAATGGCCTTCCAACAAGACAAGGACATGATGCAGGTTGAGGCTCCCTCATTCAGAATAGAACGATGAATGTTATTACCGCGAACGACAACCTGGATCATAAATTCTAAGTGAGCTAGAAGTTGAGGTGTATAGTTCTCATGATTGAAAATGACTAGGATGGAATTCGAAGGATCGATGCATCCAATCGTGGAAAACAAATCCTTTTTCTGGGTAGGACAATTTTGAAACACCTTGAGAGTGGACATAGCTGATGAAGACTGGGATAGGTCCTCAACTACGTTGTAATTCTGAGCAACTCTCACACGAGGGTTCAAAGCGCATTTATGAATAACTCCATTTGGAGGATTAATAGTCAATTCCATAGGAAACCTAAGAGGATAAGGATTCGATGGAGATGCAACCAAACTATTAGGTTGATCGGTAGCCTGACCATTTAGGGGATTCACATTACCATAGTCTTTTTTACGCATAGCCACCATAACACTGGTTTATGATTTAGCGGAAGAAAGCATCAAAACCGAGTTAGAGTAAGTAGGGTCCTTGATCTAGGTGGATGTTGGTGGCCACTCGCCTATTCCACTTGGACCCCCCCCCACTGTCTCTTTCAATTTTTTTGTTTTTGTTTTTGTTTGTTTTGTTTTTTGTTTTTGTTTTGTTTGGTTTTTTTTTTTTGTTGTTTTGTTGTTTTTTGTTGTTTTGCTGTTTTTTTTTTGTTTTTTGCTTTTGTTTTTTTTTTGTTTTGTTTTTGTTTTTGTTTTTTGTTTTTTGTTTTTGTTTTTTGTTTTTTTTCCTTAATTGTAGTGCAATTTACTATTTTTGGAAGTTTTTCGGGTCCTGAACTTTCAGAGCCGTTTTGAGGCCCTAAACAACGATTTTTGGGAAAATCGGGCCCATCAATGGTCAAAGTACCATGTTGGGCTGGTCGGAAGTTGTAGTACTCGGATAGATATTTATAACGAGGTATTATGCGCGTTGTTATCACTCTAAAATTTCCCTAGGGTTGTCATGAAAGAAATAGTAGAAGTAACCACAAACCTACTTTTGAGATCAGGATCTAGCCTTCCTAATGCTCATAGAGGGCTCTCTCTTAATGATTTAACTTTGTTGAGTTAATTGATTTTAGGCTAGTTATTTAAGCTTGGTTGGTTTTTGATCTGATTTGGAGGTGGAATCACTGATTTAGATGGATATATAAGTGTCTTTTTACCATTGGGCCATGGAGTCCAAATGTCAAGAAAAAAACAATGAATCAAGTTCTAAAGATAGTGTTCACAGGGCAAGGTAGCTGAGTAATTTAAGATCTTTTAGGCTGGATGGTGAAGTGGTTTTTTAATCGGGGTCAACGAGCAGTCAAGGATTCCTTAAGCCAAATAATGAATAAAATGAAAGAGGTCAATCAAAACTAGGGAGCAATGAAGAATTCCCTACTCTAGATATTAGAAGAAAACATAAAAATGAATAATTGTTCAAGATAGAGTGTACTAAAACAAATTCTGAAGTAAAATTCCAGTTATTTCATTTAAATTTGAAAACATGTATGTATGTGAAAAACTTAAGAAGATAACAATTCAACAAATGAAAGATACTTCACTGAAGTGGCCCAACACAGAATCCTGTAATGCAATGCCTTTATTACTCATCTAGTCTACTGACTTGAAAATGTTTACAATAAACCCTAAGGTTTTCAGTGTTGGCATTATGACACAGGTTTGGCACTATGACACAGGTGTTGTCCTTGATAGCAACTCACTCAGATGGCAGGTCTTTGTTCAGGCTCTCAAAATGAAAGAAAAAGAGGTATATGCAGGTTCCCTTTGACTAAGTCACGTATACACGCGGTATTGCCGATCAAAAGTCACGTATGTGTATGCACGCACTTTCATGCACGAAAAAGCACGTACGTGTGGGAAAACTTATTTGTGGTCCATGGTATTTAGTCCTTGGTATTTGGACCTATGGTTTTGGACCATGGTATCTCGTCTGAAGTATTGATCCCAGGTATTTGGTCCAAGGTATTGATTCTTTATGGTTCTGGACCATGGTATTGTGTAAGGCCTAAGACTATAAAAGAGGAAGGAGATCATTATGCAAAGGCATTGACTCAAGCATTGAATATCTTATGAAGATCTAGATCTGGAATACTGGTCATTGGGTTATGGTGCATAGCTAGATTTGAATCAAGGAGGAACCTCAGTGCAAGAAGAAGGATAAGTACTATTGATGGATCAAGATCTTAAGGCTTGAATAGTAGTATCTTTGTGTGATTTTGATCTGATATTGTCGGCGCATGACTTGATCTATAAATCTGATAATCTGGGTATAACTAATGTCTAAATAAGTGAAAAGGATAAATTATCTTTTATAGATTTGTACGTAGGTTCAGCGAAGCAAAGGTGCGTATACATGCTGGTTCTGTAATTCAAAATAGTGTATACGCAGGTTGGCCTTAATTCAACAGCGTATGCACGTAGGTTGTACACATTGAAGTAGCGTACGTCTCTTGAAATATGTTTTAGCTACTTCTGTTTATTGCTGCAGTGTTCTGGGTTCAGAATTGGTGTCTGGTTACTGTTACTGTTTTCTGGGTACAACATTCAGAGAAGTGACTATTTGATTCAGTTTTTGTTTGGTGCAAAGGAGATTGGTTGATGCAGATTTACTTGATGTTTGATTGATGTTATTCATGGATCCAGTTTGAAAATTTATGAAACGTGGTCCCTGAAAGAAAAGAGAAGGTTGTAGCCTTCTATAGGTCAGCATCTACATACTAGTACCTCAGCTAGTACAAGAGCTAAGGGGGTTGTAGCTCCCTTCCAGAAGAAGCTGGAGAACAAGAGAAGGTTGTAGCCTTCTGCAGGTAGCAACCTGCGTACTAGTATAAGACTGCACCAATACAGAATCATTGTAAAAAGAAGTTTCTAATTAAAAGAAGATAGAGACAAATTGCAGCATGTGGTTTTCACCCACATTGGGTTTCCACCTTATATCTTTGTGTCCATGTGTGTGATGATCTGTTCTATTTTACTGCTCATGTTTACTATTCTTATGATTAATGAAGTCCTGATGCACTGATTAAAGATCAACAATTAATGAATCTTAAGCTTTCTGATATACGCTGGTTTCTTTAGACACAGTAGCGTATATACGTAGTTTCCCATAACTGAAGTAGCGTATACACATCTGATTGTGAAATGAAAAATAATTGATTTAATAATACTAATTCACCCCCCCTCTCAGTATTATTTCCAACAACTGGTATCAGAGCCGGTCCTTTAGAAGAAGCTTGATCGCTTGAAGGAAGATCTATCATCATGAGCAAATACGAAAAGGAGGCATCTATCAGGCCACCAATATTTGATGGAAGCAACTTCGTCTATTAGAAGGTTAGAATCACAGCCTATCTTCAATCTTTTGGTACAGAAGTTTGGGATATTGTGGAAACAAGATACACATTTCCATTAGCAACTCCTACACATACGGCTGGTAAGAAGCAGTATGAAACAAATGCAAAGGCTGTCAATACTCTATTAGGGAGTTTATCTCAATCAGAATTCATCAAGGTTATGCAGCTCAAAACCACAAAAGAAATATGGGACAAGATCATTCTGAGCTATGAAGGAGATGATCAGGTAAAACGTGCAAAACTACAAATTCTCAGAATTCAATATGAAAGTCTCAGAATGCACAATGATGAAAGTGTGGCTAATTATTTCTTACGTATAGATGAGATTGTTAATTGTATGAAAAATTTGGGTGAAGAGATAAAAGAGGTTACTTTGGTTGAAAAGGTTCTAAGATCTTTATCTTCTAAGTTTGAATCAAAAGTTTCAGCCATAGAAGAAAAGCAGAATCTTCAGAGCATTACCATGTCACAGTTGCACGGAATTCTAACTGCTTTCGAAATGAGAAAAGGGGGACCATCAAACATGAGAGAATCTACATTCAAAACCTCAGGAAAAGGAGAATACAATGAGTCCGGACATATGTCAGAAGGAGAGGAAGAATCAAACTTTGTCAAGAACCTTCAACGGGGTTCTGGAAGATTCAGAGGTAAGCTACCTTTTAAATGCTTTGCTTGCGGAAGAGTCGGTCACTATGCAGCCAAGTGTCCACATAAAGATAAGCTTGAAAAAGGTAAGGAACCAGTTAGATGGAACAAAAAACAGAATGTAAGTAAGAAGAGCTATTATACACATGAAGACAGTGATGGATTTTCAAATAGTGATGAAGATGAACAAGGTAACGATTATAGACTTTTGATGGCTTTTGAAGATGATGATTTCTTGGATGCTATAGATGAAGAAGGTCTTTATGAAGAAATTTCTAAACTTAAAATTTGTTTAGAAGAAAAGAATATGATTATAGATACTCTAACATTCCAACCTGCTGAAAGGGAAAAACACAATGAAAAGTTAGAATGTGAAATTGTGGGACTTAGAAAAGATATTGAGAAAACAAAAGCTCTTAGTCTTAGATTTGCTAAAGGATCTGAAACTTTAGATGAGATTATCAACGTGCAACGTTCTCCTCTAATCAAGACAGGTCTTGGGTATATTGAAGAAGCATCTCAAGCACAAAAGCCATCTACCTCCAAAAGTTATCTTGAAGCAGCAAGGAGAAGTGAACAAGTTGACAATCGACAACAAAGGAAAAATCACCAAGTAAATCAGGGACAATTTACTTCAAGAATGAACAGAGATCACCAAGTAAGTCAAGGGCAATCTACTTCAAGGATGAATATAAGCTACAATCAACCGCAGGTAAATTATTCTCAATTTGCCTCAAGAACGAATGGCTATGGAAATTACAATCATCAGGACGGAAGGTTTGATAATTGCAGGAATTTCTTCAATGGCCAATGTTTCTCCTATCATAACTTTGGACACAAAGCAACTTAATGTGTTGCCTACAAGACCATCATGACCAGAGAAGCACGAAATCAAAGGAGTATGACTGGAATCATGAAAAGAACCTACAATAATTTTTCTGCTCTTGAAAATGAAATAGAATGTTCTATTTGTAACAACTTCGGCCATGAAGATTTTGAATGCAAGTGTAGGTTTCAACAAACAACTCAGAAGGAGCAAGCTTCATTAAGTCCCAAAACCTGGAGGAAGAAAGAACCGCAACCATAAAGATGTGGTATAGCCTTATATGCGGAAGGACAGGAAAATCAGCGGTACATCGACAGTGGTTGCTCAAAACATATGATATGCGATAAAGAAAAACTTCAGTCATATAGTGCCTTTGAAAAGGAAAGGAATGTGTCATTTAGAAATGACACCCCTGCATTCATAAAAGGTAAAGGTTCTGTTATTTTAAAAGAAAAAGTCAAAGCTGGAAATGTTATGTATGTTGATGGCTTAAAACATAATCTATTAAGTGTCAGTCAAATGTGTGATCAAGGAAATGAGGTAATATTTCGATCAAATGGATGTATCGTTCGTGAGCTTGATACAGGAGAAATAGTGATCAAAGGCATAAGAACTCCAAATAATTTATACATACTCAAGGGAAGACAACAACAATGCTATCTAAGCAAGAATGATGAACACTGGCTATGGCACAGAAGATTGGGGCATCTAAGCTTCTCTCAGATAAGGAAAGCATGCAAATATTAGGTGGTTCGTGATCTCCCTGACATCAGAATTCCTGACAATACAATATGCAAATCATGTCAGTTTGGTAAGCAAACCAGAACTAATTTCCTTGAGAAGGAAGGATCAACTAGCAGGCCACTTGAACTTGTCCATACTAATGTATGTGGTCCAACTAGGAAGAGGTCACCTCGAGGAGAAGAATACTTCATATTGTTCATTGACGACTTTTCAAGGATGTGTTGGATAGGACTTCTGAAGCATAAAGACGAAGCTTTCGAAAAGTTCAAAGCATTCAAAGCCTTGGTTGAGAACGAATCAGATCGCAGAATCAAATGCCTCAGGTCTGATAGAGGAGGGGAATTTACCTCGAATGAATTTTTCATTTTTGTGAAGAATATGGAATAATAAGGGAATTCTCTACTGCAAGGACTCCTCAGCAAAATGGAGTAGTGGAAAGGATGAACACAACGGTTTAAAAAATGGCTTGTGCTATGCTTGATGAGTCTGGAACTCCCGCAACCTTCTGGGGTGAAGCTGCATTTGCTGTGGTTACTATTCTCAACAAGACAAACGTCCGGGTGAACAACACTCAAACTCCTCATGAAATTTGGCATGGTAAGACTCCCACAGTTAAATACTTCAAAAGTTTTGGAAGCAAATGTTACATCAAAAGGACTGATGAAAACCTTGGCAAGTTTGAACCTAGAGCAGATGAAGGCATTCTCCTTGGTTACTCTCCCCACAACAAAGGATATAAGTGTTACAATAACAGACTTGGAAAAATTGTTGAAAGTATTGATGTAGTGATTGATGAAGAAGGAAACATTCCTAAGCAGGTAAAATCCGAAGATTTCGAAGATGATGAGGACTATCCTTCAACAACAAATGAGACTTATGATGAAGAAGAAACCCATGAGGCACAGAAGAACAAATAAGGATATAAGAAAAGACTCCATCCAGGTACGTTCAGAAGAATCATCCAGAAACTCAAATTTTGGGGCAGAAAGAGGCGGGTGTACAAACAAGAAGAACTATTTTAGAAGCTTCAATCTATCTAGCATTGCTCTCCTCCACTGAACCACAAAATGTAAGAGAAGCATGCAAATATGAATGCTGGGTCAAGGCCATGAATGAAGAACTTGAGCAGATTGAAAAGAATAACACTTGGGAGTTGGTTCCTAGACCAAACGATAAGAATGTCATAGGGACAAAATGGATATTCAAAAACAAGCTAAATGAAAATGGAGATGTTATTAGAAACAAGGCCAGACTTGTTTGTAAATGGTATGCTCAACAAGAAGGTATAGACTTTGAAGAAAATTTTGCACCGGTTGCTAGACTTGAAGCCATAAGAATGTTCCTTGCTCTTTCTAGCTTTCAGAAGTTCAAAGTTTTTCAAATGGATGTGAAATCTGCCTTTTTAAATGGAGACTTGGAAGAAGAAGTGTATATTGAGAAACCAGATGGATTCATCCTTGGAAATGATCCAAAACTTGTATGCAGACTTAAGAAGGCACTCTATGGTCTTAAACACGCTCCAAGGGCTTGGTATTATCGTCTGGAAAAATGCATCCATTAACAAGGTTTTTCAAAAGGATTAGCAGATAGCAATCTATATGTAAAAATTGATAATGATAAACTGCTAATACTTGTCGTGTATGTTGATGATATAATCTTTGGTAGCAATGAAGAAGCCATGAGTCAAAACTTTGCTTTGGTGATGCAGAAAGAATTTGAAATGTCCTTGCTTGGTGAGCTAACATATTTTCTTGGTTTACAAGTCCAACAAAATAAAGACGGTATCTTTTTATCACAAACCAAGTACCTCAAGGAGATCTTGAAGAAATATGGCATGGAAGATTCAAAACCAGTATGTACCCCTATGGTAATAGGATGCAGCCTCAGCGCAAATGATGATTCAGCAGCAGTTCATCAACCAACCTATAGATCCATGATTGGTAGTCTGCTCTATCTAACTGGTACCCGACCAGACATCATGCATGCAGTGGGAATAGTTGGAAGATTCCAGGCAAATCTGAAAGAAGAACACCTTCAGGCGGTTAAAATAATTTTCAAATATCTTCAAGGGACACAAAACTATGGCTTATGGTATCCTAGAGATACAGATCTCACACTTCATGCATATACAGATGCAGATTGGGAAAGAAGCGTGGATGACAGAAAAAGCACTAGTGGTGGTGCATTCTTTATGGGTTCCAGATTAGTATCTTGGTTCAGCAAGAAACAAAGTTCAATTGCTTTATCTACAGCTGAAGCAGAATATGTGGCTGCTGCATCTTGTTACACACAACTCCTTTGGATGATGCAAATTTTGCAAGATTTTCAAATCACTTGTACTCCACCTATCTCTATTTTATGTGATAATACAAGTGCAATCAGCATTTCAAAAAATACAGTCATGCATTCAAAGACCAAGCACATACCTATCAAGTATCATTTTCTCTGAGAACAAGTGCTTGAACAAAAGGTCAAATTGGAGTATGTTCCCTCCAAGGAACAGGTTGTTGATATACTCACCAAACCACTACCCAGGGACATTTGAATACCTCAGATAGAAGCTGGGAGTAGTTGATGCATCATCTTGCTGTTGAAACTTGTCTGTTTCAGAGAAAAGTGGTTGTACGCGAGTTTAATGAGGATAATCCGCGTACATATGCCGGTTTTTGTGGATACAGTCGCGCATATGTTGGTTTTAAGACAAATAGTGGGCTAGGCTCAGGATGAAAGGAGTCTGATATGGGTCTGACAGAGACCATCTGGCACAGGTTCAGGGGGAGCATATATATTCTTCTAATAATGTATTGTTGGCATTATCCTAGAAGGTCTTGGTTCAAGTTCACAGTGTTTTGGTTTCAGGGGGAACAGGTGCAGAAGGAGAACATGGTTGCTGGTCTGAATGATTATTGATAGATGTTGCTGATGATAGTTGTTGATAACTATCATAGTCTGGTTGTAGATATTTCGTCTCTATGTCATGTATTTCTTTTCTTATCAAGGTCATGTAATGACCTACTTTGGTTTCCCCACTATGCCTGGGATGGATAATGCAATGTTCTTGTTTTATCTTGTGTAAAATTTTGGTGTTTCCCCACTTGGTTGGGTAGTTGAGTCAATCCCCACTTGATTGGGAGATGGATGTATGTATGAGTCTTTCATGATAGGAAGGTCACTTATGACGTATAAAGTTATGTATCTTCTTGTAGAACATCTTCTTGCAGACCTTGCCTACAGTCAGGGGGAGCATGGACAACACAACGGAGCAGAGATTTCATCATGAACTCAGGGGGAGCATAACCCTTTGCCCTTGATGTCAAAGGGGGAGAATGACTTTGAGTGACTTGGGGTTGCCATCAAGTCTAAAGGAGGAGATTGTTGGCATTATGACACAGGTTTGGCACTATGACACAGGTGTTGTCCTTGATGGCAACTCACTCAGATGGCAGGTGTCTATTCAGGCTCTCAAAATGAAAGAAAAAGAGGTATACGCAGGTTCCCTTTGACTAAGTCGCGTATACACGCGGTATTGCCGATCAAAAGTTGCGTATGCGTATGCACGCACTTTCATGCACGAAAAAGTGCGTACGTGTGGGAAAACTTATTTGTGGTCCATGGTATTTAGTCCTTGGTATTTGGACCTATGGTTTTGAACCATGGTATCTCGTTTGAAGTATTGATCCCAGGTATTTGGTCCAAGGTATTGATTCTTTATGGTTCTGGACCATGGTATTATGTAAGTCCTAAGACTATAAAAGAGGAAGGAGATCATTAGGCAAAGGCATTGACTCAAGCATTGAATATCTTATGAAGATCTAGATCTGGAATACTGGTCATTGGGTTATGGTGCATAGCTGGATCTGAATCAAGGAGGAACCTCAGTGCAAGAAGAAGGATAAGTACTATTGATGGATCAAGATCTTAAGGCTTGAATAGTAGTATCTTTGTGTGATTTTGATCTGATATTGTCGGCGCATGACTTGATCAATAAATCTGATAATCTGGGTATAATTGATGTCTGAATAAGTGAAAAGGATAAATTATCTTTTATAGATCTGTACGTAGGTTCAGCAAAGCAAAGGCACGTATACACGCTAGTTCTATAATTCAAAATAACGTATACGCAGGTTGGCCTTAATTCAGCAGTGTATGCACGCAGGTTGTACACATTGAAGTAGCGTACGTCTCTTGAAATATGTTTTAGCTACTTCTATTTATTGCTACAGTGTTCTGGGTTCAGAATTGGTGTCAGGTTACTATTACTGTTTTCTGGGTACAACATTAAGAGAAGTGACTATTTGATTCAGTTTTTGTTTGGTGCAAAGGAGATTGGTTGATGCAGATTTACTTGATGTTTGATTGATGTTATTCATGGATCCAGTCTGAAAATTTATGAAACGTGGTCCTTGAAAGAAAAGAGAAGGTTGTAGCCTTCTGTAGGTCAGCACCTACATACTAGTACCTCAGCTAGTACAAGAGCTAAGGGGGTTGTAGCTCCCTTCTAGAAGAAGCTGGAGAACGAGAGAAGGTTGTAGCCTTCTGCAGGTAGCAGCCTGCATACTGGTATAAGACTGCACCAGTACAGAATCATTGTAAAAACAAGTTTCTAATTAAAAGAAGATAGAGACGAATTGCAGCAGGTGGTTTTCACCCACATTGGGTTTCCACCTTATATCTTTGTGTCCATGTGTGTGATGATCTGTTCTGTTTTACTACTCATGTTTACTGTTCTTATGATTAATGAAGTCCTGATGCACTGATTAAAGATCAACAATTAATGAATCTTAAGCTTTCTGATATATGCTGGTTTCTTTAGACACAGTAGCGTATATACGCATTTTCCCATAACTGAAGTAGCGTATACACATCTGATTGTGAAATGAAAAATAATTTATTTAATAATACTGATTCACCCCCCCTCTCAGTGTTATTTCCAACATTCAGATCAATGTAACTATAGGAATGTTCAGCAATCCACCCCTCTATACTTCGAATTATGAAGTATTTATACAAAAATAGTTACAAAATATCCTAAACTATTTTAGAAATTATTCAAGGAAAATAAAATATCTTCATGCAAGAAGATAGAGACACCTAGGAAACTAAAAGGCTAGCTGTCCCTTATTTTACTGACTTTGTTGTTTTATGCTTTGATCTTTTGCTGCTTTCTCTCCTTTGCTGTTGCTCTACGCTGGATGTTCTTTTACTTTGCCTTTTGACGAATACTCTTTCATCTGATACTCTTTGACTTAGCTGATTTGCTGCTTTTCTTTCACTGCTTTGTATTCACTATTTACCTTGCATTTTCACACTAAATCGTTCAATTTTCCCCAAGTGTCTGTATCTGGTAATTTAATATTTACCATTCTTCTGTAGAATTCATCAGCTTCTGTGTATTTTGCAAAGGTAGGCTTGTTTACAAAAAGATGTTTTACCTCATGCTAGAGGTAAAAGAGGTTCTCAAAAGTCTGGTAAAGAACCTTTCCTGTAGGCATCCCTTTCTTGGAGGAACTATTGGCTTACTCCTTTGCCACTTCTCTGATTCTCTTGTCATAGTCTTCATGTGGCATTAACCTGTCATTTATTACCAATGGATTAGGCAGACCTTTTTGCCTCAATGCATCAAATTTGACCATGAACATGCCTATAACTAGCTCCATTGTTTTGCATTTGTCCTCAACTACATCATTAGGTTCCTCTTGGTGATTACCTTCTTCACCTCTAGTATAGTGCCAATTCTGTCAGCTATACCAAGCTCTTGCAATTCATATTTATTCTTTGAGTTAGGGAATTGGATTATTGTTGAGGCTTCTTCTGGCACATTTCCAAGTTTGGCCTTAACCCTTTGAATTGCTTCACCAACCTCTTTAACTAAATCATTTTGTTCAAAGATCACTTGTATAGATGGCCAAATATCATTGACTGAGTCAATGATATTGGCCCATAAAAGTTGTTTTGCCTGGCTAGTGGCTCCTTCAATGTTAATTCCTTCTCCAACTTTTGTATCCTTTCATTCAACCTGTTTGTCTTTTGCATTTCATTCTTATGCATGATCTGAGCCAGTTTCTTCTCATCGTCTAGACTTTTTATTTGTTCCTTAAGCCTATTTATTTCAGTGGTCTGGATGGACATATCCTCCATGGCCTTGACCAATTTAGCTGCTTCATCACTAGGATGAGTTGCTGCTGTTGTTGAACCTGTTGCTGATGTAGTTGGAAGTGCTGTAGCTAGTGGCGCTGTTGGGGCCAATGAAGCTGCCAAAGTAGAAGGAACTGCTGTAGTAATAGTAGGAATAGAAATAACAGTAGCTATCTCAATTCTGGCCTGTTTTAGTTGTATTAAGCTGTCCAGTTCATTCTCCATTTCTTTTAATTGAGTATATATCTGGAGAATGAGATCCATCATCTCATCTTTCTAGCTTTGGCTCTCTAGGACCTCCTTGGTCTGTGGATGTTCAGAAGAGGGTAACTTCAGTTGCTTCTTCAAAGCAGCAATATCTTCATTTTTCTTCTTTATTAGTTTTTCTGCAGCCTTGATATCATTTGGATTATATCCAATTTCAATAACCAAGTCTTCTAGTGACTTGATTCTGTTATGCTTTGCCTGTGATGATGCTTTCTCTAGCTTAAACTATGCTGAGATGTTGTCTAAAGAGTTTTGGAGTTTCTGAACATTCATGGCCTTGTTGGTCATCGTTGAGTATATCATTTCACTTGCCTTCTTATGAAATTCAATTTGATCAATAGGGTGAACATCCCTGGCCAAAATTTCAAACTCTCTCTTCCTATAATCTACTGATGATTTAGTCTGCTGGACTGTAGGTTGCAAAAAGGTCATTTGCATTTTACCAGTTTTAATGTCAAAAGCTGACATCAACCTATTCTGATTGCTAGGAGTCTGTTTGAAGTACTGAGCATATGTTTCAACTTTCAATGCCTCATTTCTTAATTTGATCTCCTTATACTTCTCCTTTATGTCTTTTTCCTTATCCACTGATTTGCTTGATTATGAGACCACTATGCTAAGCTGTTTCTGAATGCTCTGAGTATTTGAGGTGGAAGGTTGATGAGTTTCCTCTAAAACTAATGGAGTTGTATTTTCTCTGACCCTTATATCTGTGTCCATGATTTGAAGTGTCTTTACTATCTCAATGACCTCTTCTTGCTCATTTACAAGATTTAGCTTGGGTTTTTTCCTGTACATGATTTCAAATCTGTCATGTGTTGTATCTATGCTTGAGCAAGAACCTTCTTCCCTAGTCCTTTTAGTACTTTATCCTGTAGGGTTGGAGTATGCAGAATGGAACTAGTATGCATATGTTTCTCCATATCTATCAAGGTATTTTCCAAACACTCTGACTGGTTGGCATATTTTTCAATGTCTACCCTGGACTCATGCATAAAAGGGCTCAATTTGAATTTGAGCCTTAGCTAGTTTATGACTCCTAAAGGGTCATATTGCCATTTAAAACTGCTACTGAACTTCATTTCCTGTAAACACTTCCTTGCTTCTTCGCCAACCTCCCTATTATTACAGATAAAAGGACCCAACTGGTTTTTGATTTTGAACTGTGTTTTCTTCCTAGCTGTTAAAAAATTTACATCATCTGAATTTATACTCTGCCTGATATATTCTAATGCAAATATTCTCATAGGGAGATATTTGGGGAGCTTATAGGGAGTGAGATGACATCCATATATTCTAATTTCAGTGTGGTCTTGGTATAGATTCCAGTCTCCTATTCTACTATTCTTAGACAATTGCAAAACTCTTTTTATCTCATCACTGATCCTGGGTTGATTGCTACTGGTTAGCATATTTACAACTGGATGCACAAAGGAATCAATGAACTCTTTGTAACTGAAAATAGTGGAATACTTTTGGATTAAGGGTGTCCAAAAGATGACTGATCTGGGATGGCCCTTAGTGTCCAACTTCTGGATATTGACTGGAAACTTATCTGACTGGAAATATAAAAACATGTGGAACAACACTGAAGAGTATTTAAATACTCTTTCATTTGGAAATCTGATAAGTTGATCATGGATTCTATCTACCAAGAACTGGGAAAAATTGAAAATTATAGCTGGAGGCTTACCTAGGAAAAAAATAGAGAGGAAAGCAAGTACAGGCTCATCTACATGCTCATGAGTGGTGTATCCTAGAATATAAGAGAGCATGGTCACAATTTGTCTCGCCTTCTTAGAGAAAATGGTAGCAGAGTATGGGGGACTATCTGTAGGGGTATGAGACTCTTCTAGAATGAAAGTTTGAAAGATTTGAGTCCTCTTTGGAAGGTCCAGCTTCAAGTAGGTTTTCAATGGAAAATGGGGTTTCATTTGGGTTTGGCTAAATCTGCAACATTTGGTTTATTGACTCTGCAGTGATTGTAAACAAAATCTGCTGGTTGGGAGAGGCTATGGCTCTTTGGCTTGGGATATAACAATTTTGGCATAGATGGATTATTTCAGGGATTTGGTATACATGTGAGAACAAGTATTTGGGCAAATTGTATTCCCATAGATGAATGTCATCATTTTGGTTCAGGAATTTGTCTTTACTCCAGCAGTGGAGTTTCAATAGATGGCTAGGGGAAATTGTGTCTTTAATTTGGAAATCTCTGTCAGCCAGTGGGAGGTGGTCAACATCCAGGTCAGGGGTTTGCATGTGTTTCTCATTTAGAATACTTTGGGAAGCCATAATTTGGTTTATTCTATTGAATTATTTTTTCTCTGGCTTTAGGAGTAGGGTTAGGAGCTCTGGAATAGTGGGAAGAATGAATAGAGTCTACAGGAAAGGGTTTCCTCGGATGCACAGTAGGTTTCTTCAGTTTGGTAAGGTTTTTAATTAATTTAGTTAATTAACCTTTTACAATTACTGTGTAGAGCTTAAATACAGGGCCGTTCTGGTTCTTTCAAGAATACCTGGAAAAACAACGATTAGGTGTGCAAACAGGTTTCTGTGGTAGTAATAGAGGTTTTTGAGGCTTGAATTGTATGTGTGCTGCTTGAAATTTGAAGTCTTCCGCGTATTCTAGTTGCAGGTGAGGTTAAAATGGTTGAGCAGAGCTTCGGGTTTCAGAATTGGTCTGTAGAGGTGTTTTACAAAATAATAGTGAAAAGAGTGAAAAGAGGGTTTTTTTCTGGCTTTTAACTGACAACGGTTAACTTTTGGGCGGGGGATTAAAGTGTGAATAGTGGGCAGTTTCATTCTGTGCAGGGAGGCAGTTTTGTGGCATATCGCACCACTTTTGAGTGGAGGGTGGTATTTTTTGAGAGCACGCGATATAACGTAGGGCTGCCACGTAGCAAAAAGGCGTTTGGCAAAAACCATGAATCTCGCGTGCTTTTGGGATTTTAGCTGTCGAACGATGGGAGCACGTGATATGGATATGGGCTGTCGGATCTGGAGGTGGGAGATCGGAGGGTTATCGCGCGACAGAGTTGCAAGGGCTGAGTCGGGGTGTGGTTAGCGGGGCGAGGGATAAATAATGTGGTGGTTTAGATATATTTCAAAGGTTTTAGTGAGGGTAGAGATTTATAAAGTGGGGGGTTTAAATATATGAAGCGGGATTACTGTATGAATAAGCTAAGGGTTAAGTTAAAAAGGGTATCGGGGAGGGTTTTCAACGGGGCCCGATATATTTAACCTTTTAAACTTAGGATAAGGGGGTTTAGCGGGTTTTTAAGGGAAAAAGGGAAATTAATAAGGGGAAAATGATTTTTAAAGAGTAATGTCTAGGGAAAGGTGTGAAACAAATGGAAAAAGGCTTAAAATGAAGGGAAAGGGTTATTAGAAGATGAAATATGAGGAAAGGGTAAAATGAAGGGGTAGTGATCTTTTTACAAGGGGAAATGAAGAGGGAAAGTTACTTTGGAACCAAGAAGGGGAAATTAGTGAATGAAAAGTAATGAAGGGGTAATGAAGGGAAATTAATAAGCTAGACATGTAGGGGTTTAGTGAAATGAGGGGAAATTAGTGAATAAACTTTAGTATTCAGGGCCAAAATCATATAGAACTTCTTTAGGGTAAATACCCAAAGTAATACACAAATTTTGTGAATGTCCTCTTTCCTTTGATAGTTCCTCCTGCACATGAAACATAGGATTTAAGCATGATAAAGGTGCATTTGAACTAGCAACCTTGTGCATTCCAAAACCTCTTCTACCTATCCTTTATTTATCCTAGAATTTTCTCTTCATTTATTGGGTGCATTTGAGCTTGCTGACCCTTCATTCCTTTTTCTTTGATAAGCAAACTATTTAATTATAACCTTATAACTTCCAAGGGCTTAGATTAAACTAATGAGTTCCTTATTATTCTCTACCTAACTACTAATCTGCCAAGATTAAACAGTTTGGCTAGATCTTCATTCTCTATCTACCAACATGAAATTTAAAGCATGAATAGGTCAAGATTAAACTATTTGACCATCATGGATTGTGGCATTTTGACAAGCTACACACAATCTTATTTTGCAAGGCAAGGAAAAATTAGTGGCATTTGAATTTGCATCACTTTCAAAATCTATTTTGATCTCTTTTTGGTGGGGTTCATGTTTTCCTTTTTAATCCTTTTCTTTTAGTCCTTTGATTTTTCTTTTAGCACTTACCCTCTTTACATTTTTATTTTTAATATAGGAAAAGATTTTGCAGAAAGAAAACGTATGTACAATATTACAAGGTTGATCATATCCAATTCAAAATTATGAATCCTATTATTATAGGACCCTAACAGTGGCTCCTCATGGGGATGGCATTTCTTGGTGAAACATCAAGAACTTTAAGATCGGTAGCCTTTTGAACTTTGACTGTGCTTGCCTTTTAACTGCTTCTCCGTGATCAGCTTTATTCATACATATGATGGTGCACCTTTCAAGGCTTAGGGCCTTCTCTTTAGGCTTCAACTTCAAAAGATAATCATCGAATCCAATCTAAACTTTGCAATGTTATGTACAATGAGCAAAGTAAACAAATGAACTAATGTTAATATGGGGATAAGTAATGCTTCAGGATTCTACCATTGACTGGTCCACCTGGTAGATCTGTGCCATCTAACTGCCTTAAGAAAAATGCATTGTTACCTCTGTAACCATAAATGATATAAGGGCCTTGCCATAGGAAATTAAAGCTGCCATGTTTACCCTTTTCTTCTCTCCTGGAATCCCATTTGAGTACTTTGTCACCTATGTAAAAATCATTAGCTTTGGTTTCCTGTCAAAAATATTTTTGATTTTATCTTGGATCATTTGGGATTTGACATAAAATTCTTCCTTGGTTTGCTGCAAATGTATTTTCTGATTGATTCTCCTTTGGATATCATTTGATTCCACTTGGAGTTCTTGAATCATTTTCATCACTGGCACTCCTAAAGAGGATGGAAAAACAACATCCATTCCATATACTAGTTGATAAGGAGATGTACCAATGGAATTTTTTGTAGTGAGTCTGTCTGCCCATAAGGCATTAACCAACTTTTTGTTATAGGTCTTCTTATTGTCTTCTAATAGTTTCTTGATGATATTAACAAGGCTTTTGTTTGAGGATTCTTCAAGTCCATTACCTTGAGGGTAATAGGAAGTGGAATGGCCAAGGGTAATTTGATATCTGTTACAAAAGTCTACCATTTTCTTGGATTTGAAAGCAGCTGCATTATCAGTAATGAGCTTTCATGGGCATCCAAATATTGAAAGGATATTGTTTTCAAGAAATGAGATGATGACAAAATTTGTGGCTTGTCTATAAGGGATGGATTCTATCCATTTGGTGAAGTAATCAATGGCTGTCAAAATCCATTTATGTTGGGTTGAGGAGGATGGATGAATTTCACCAATGAAGTCTAGACCCCACTGCTGAAATGGGATTTCTGTGGAGATGGGTTTTAGGGGCAAAGGTAATAGAATTTTCTTGCCTTCAAAGATTTGGCATTTGTGATAGGAGGTCACATATTTCTTTACATCTGCAAAAGGGTGGTCCAATAAAAACTGCCCTTAAAATATTATCAGCAGTTGTTTTCCAGTATAGGTGTCCTCCACAATCTCCTGCATGAAATTATTGCATAACTTTGTCAGCTTCATCTTTTAATAAACAATTCAACAAAATGCCACCATTATCTTTCCAAAATAAATCATTATCTATGATACAATATTTCATTTTCAAGAATCTACCTTATACTTCTACATAAACCAGGAGGAGCTTGTAAATTTACTAAAACAAATATGATATCTGTATACGAAGGTGAATCTAAAAAAGCTTCACTGATCTGTGGAGTCGCCATCTCTTCCTGATCATCTAGGGCACTAATGGAATTTATATCTAAGGCCTGACAGTTCGATTCAGCCATAAGTTTGGCTAAACCTTGGCCTTTGATTAGTTTTGTGGGCTTTATTTCAATATCATATTCCAAAATAGTGGCAATCCATTTGTCTGTCTTTCCTTCAGGCACATTCTATGTTAGAATGTCCTTTACTACTGAATTTGGAACATATGCAATGATGAGTGAGTATAAAATGTACACTCTGAAATATTTAATAGCCTTCACTAAAGCAAGTGCTTGTTTTTCCATTCTATTATACTTTAGTGTAGCATCTCTCAAAGATTTGCTAAAAAGTGCAATAGGTTGCTCATAACCTTGATCATTCTTTTGCAACAAGACTGCTACAATAGTATGCTCTGAAGCAAAAGAAAAAATTATAAAATCTTTTTTGAAATCAGGACTTATGAGGACAGGTGTTTTAGTAAGGGCTTCTTTGATTGCCTCAAAAGACTGCTTAGCCTCTACTGTCCACTTAAGTGTTGAATCTTTCTTTAACATGTTATTCAATTCTCTGATTAGTTCTGCTAAGTTAGAAATGAATCTTCTAAGAAAATTTATTTTGCCTAAGAATGATTGTAATTCTTTAATGTTCCTAGGATGAGTGATGTTTAGGATTGCCTATATTCTAGCTAGATCAATTCTAATGCCCTCTTTTGAAATTATGTGTCCCAAGTGTTTACCTTCTTCTAGCCTAAAGAGTGTCTTTTTGGGATTCAAGGAAATACCAATTTTTCTACATTTAATTAAACCTCTTCTTAGGTGATCTAGATGTTCATTATCTGATTTGGAAAACATTGTGATGTCATCTTGGTAAACAACTAGAAAGTCATGGATTTCTTTTGCAAAAGCTATGTCCATTGCTCTTTGGAATGTTGCTCCAGCATTCATCAATCCAAAAGGCATCTTTAAATACATGAAAGTGCCCCAAGGAGTGGTAAATGCAGTCTTTGCTTGATCCTCTGGTTGAACTAAGATTTGGTTGTATCCAGAGAATCCATCAAGTAATGCCATTCTAGATGACCCTACTACCATATGGAGAATGTGGTCCATTTTAGGGAGGGGATAGTTATCCTTTAGTGATACTTTGTTCAAGTTTCTGAAATCAACACAGAGTCTGATTTCTCCTGCTTTCTTTCTAGTGGTGACTAAGTTAGGGGCCCAATTTGAATATCTAATAGGTGCTATGATTTGTGCCTCATACATCATTTTTACTTCTTTTTCAATTAATGGCATAAGAACTGTATTAATTCTCCTAAACTTTTGTTTAAAGGGCTTCTGATCTTCTTTGATGGGTATTTTATGTTGAATAATGCTGGTGTCATAAGACTTGAGGTCTTCATAACTCTAGGTAAAGACATCTTGAAATTCTTTAAACAAACTTATGTATTTCATCTTTTCAGCTGGAGGCAAGGCTTTCGATAATTTGATAAGCTTAGGTTTTTCTTCTGTTCCTAGGTTACATTCTTCTATGTCTGATCTTAAAGGCTCCATTTTTTGTTTTCTAGATACAACATTTGAATCAAACAAATCTTCTAGTGGGGCTAATCCCTTAGGCAAAAGTTATTCTTGAGGTTTAAGATCTCAGAATCATCATTAACTAATTCTTCTATGTCTACTTTTTCTAACTTATCTATTTCTTCTTTAGCGAATTTCGTGGGTTTATCTACAGTATTTACATCTATCTTACCATCTATGATGTCATCTACTGTACAATCAGTATCTATGTTACAGTTTTGGAATTCTCCCTCAACATTCATAAAATCATAGATTTGAGAATCTTGTGAAAAAATCTGCCAATATTTCAGATTATTAGGTATAACAGGCTTGTGTCTTACCTCTGCAGTGTACTGGTGATTGGGTTGAAAAGGTAATCTACAAGTGCTAGCAAAAGTAGCCAAACTGTGAGCTTGCATGTTCTGTTTCCTTGGAATAACAACAAAATCAATTTCAAGTAGTTCTTTAATCAGATCTAGAATAGTTTCTCTGTATTGGCTAAGTCTAGGATTATTCACAGAATACTCTCCTCTAATTTGTTTTATGATTAATTCAGAGTCTCCCATGATAGAAACTCTCTTGGCTCTAAGGTTTCTCACAATTTGCAATCCTAAGATTAAAGCTTCATACTCTGCCATGTTGTTGATGAATTTGAAGTTTAATCTAAAGGCATGACCTTCAGAATGATTATTTTCCATATTATGAATCCAAACTCCTGCACCTGCTCCAAATCTGTTTACTGAACCATCAAAGTCTAAGTGCCACCTAGATTCATGAAATATATTTTCACTGTCAGGTTCTTTATGTTCTTATTTGACAACTGTGTTTTTGTCCTTTTCAGTGTCTGAATTACATAAAATAAAAGAATCCATATCAGAATGTACATAATAAATAGGTTAGTTTTGTGGTTTATCTGTAATACTGACCATGTATTTCATTAAAGTTTCTCTATAAAGATTTTTCGGCTGACCAAATACTAAAATTGTGGCATAAGACATGTCTAACTGTAGAGATCCCTGCAATTTTTCTCCCCATGAGTGAGACAATAGCATTCCATACTTTGGAGGGATATCAAAAACTACAATATCCATGACAATACTCTTACCTAGGTATTGAACTAGAGTGACACAAAAGTCTTTTATTTGGCCCAGGCATTTGACTTTACTAGAATCAAAAGAGAAAAGATCTTTGTATGGTATGGTTATGTCTAAATCCAGTGTTTCCATGATCGCTTTTGGCATTAAATTGTGAGATGCTCCTGAATCTAACATAACATTATGCAAGATTTGACCATGAATAGTAAAGCTAATTTAGAATGGAGGAATACCACTTTGTTCATGTTTGCCATTTACTTCAGGACCAAAGATTAATTCTGGTTGGTCATCATTTAGATTCACAGAGTCTTCTCCTTCATCTATATTCAGTGTTTCAGTGATTTGGGCTTTGTAGGAATCATTTTTTATCAATTCTATTAAAGGAACTGATATTTTTAATTTGGCAATTTCATTTTGGATATTAAATGGAGTCAATGTTTTGCCTAACTGAATGAATTCCTCCTTGGAAATTGGAGTTTGTGTAGTTTTTTCCTTGTTATCTTTAGTTGGTAATTCAGTTTGAGTTTGGGTGTTTACTGTTTTACTGTTTTCAATTCTTTGTTTTGGAACAGTGTGGGAAGCAGTTGAATTTGAATAGCATCTGAAGCTTGGACACCCTTTGAAGTTTTAACAGCAGTTGATTTTTGAATATCAACTGAAGTTTTAACAACAGTATCTGTAATGTCTAAAATTTTTGGACTCGCTGCAATCTTTGGAGTTTTTTGGGTTTCCCTATAGAGAATTTGCAGCACTTTGGTTGCAGGAGCTCCCACTGTTTTCTTGGTCTGAGTTTGGATAGTTTTGTTAGTAGGGGCTTCTGTGTTTTTCCTACTCCTAAGGTTAGATTTCTTATGAACTTCATTAATGGCAAATTCATAACCTTGTTTATAATCAAAGGACTCTCCAGATTGTAACTGTGATTGTTCTAACATGCGTAATTCCTTTTCTTCTTGGGTAAGAAAAATAGTATTACCATCATTTATTTGCATTAAGTTAATATGAGTGTCTTCATCTTCCTCATTTTGGTGAGAAATTTCAACATAGTTTTCCTGGAAAGGTGGTCTAATCTGTTGATTAGGTGCCCCATCTCTAGGCTTACCAGTATTGGGATTTTTCCTAAAGTTTGGATTTCTTATCTGAGGGCCTTGTTGTTGATTTTCCAATTGTGGTTTTCTTTCCATAATTTCTAATCTATCTAATAAATTTTCTAAAATTTTAGCCAAAGTATCTATCTTAACATCTGAAGTGGATGGTTCCTCCTTAATGGTAACACTCTTTTCATTCCTCATTCTAGCTCTTTTAGCCAACAAGTTAGCTTCTACACTAATTGCATCACTTTGCATTTGTTCTAAAGTAGGAGGGTTTCTTTCTCTCAATTGGTAAGACATATCAGTGTCAAAACGATCAGGGAATTTGATTAGTGCCAAGTGTGGTGGAGGTTTGATATTTGCAAGGATTGCACTGTAAATACTATTAAACCTAGTACAATAGTCCTGAACAGATTCATTAGGAGCTCTTTTAATGTTTTCATATTAAGATAATATTTGTAAAGGATTTTTCTTCCTTTCCCATCTATTTATGAACAATCTATAGAAAGCAGGTAAATAAGTAATATGACCAGCAGGAAAACCTTTGAACCATTTCTTAACATCTCCTGCTAGTGTTTGTGCGAATAATCTCATTTGTACATCTTCTTCATTAATTTGATGTAATTCAAAGTAATCATTCATTTTATTTACATGTTGTTGTGCAGTATATTGACCAGTACCATCAAACTGAAAGATTTTACTTTGATAGTCTTGGGGCATGGCATGTACTTGAGCTGGTAAGGTCAAAGGAGCATATCTAGCAACCATGGCTAAGGTTCTAGCTTGGCTAGGAGGTAAAGTAGTAGTGCTGGAATATGAACTCGAAGGGCTTACAACTGAGCTTGAAGGGATAGGAAATGTAGAAAAATTACTAGAAGATGAACTTGGAGTATTTGGAGATGGAAATAAAACTCTGGGTTGAAGAGGGAGCTTGGGGATGAATGATTCTGTGGAATAAAGTGTAGTGGAAATAATAGATGAGGTGGTACTACATAAAGATGAATTTGCAGATTCGGAAGGAATGGTAGAAGGCTTAGGAGTAGCAGCAATTAGGGTAGCTAATTCAACTGACTGTTGAAAATAAGCTTCATCTATGTATCTTATCAAATTTGAGGTTAAAGCATCAAGTTTGTCAAAGGTGTCTAGAACATGTTGATCTAAATCAGGATGTATAATAGTCTTCTTTGATTCAATAAATTGAAGAAAAGCAAGGTATATTAGAGTATCATGAATTGAAGTTTCAGATTTGGTATGAAATAATGAATGCTCAAATGATAAATCAAATTGAAGATCCTCTAAGTTTGATAACTCTTTAGGAAGTGAATTTGCTTTGGTTAACTAACTAATGCTTTCTTGACATTCTACTTTATTGTTTTTTTCTCAAGATTTTGCCTGGATTATTGACAATTATAGCAGGGTTTGGATCTGGATGTGCTCTGGTATAGTATGTTCTTTTGGAAGCCAGAATTATAATTTTTTGATTTTTTATTGAAACCTTTTACAACCCTAAATGGCCTTAAGGTGAAAAGATGAGATTTAGGATTTATTTTAAGGTTTATTGAACTAAGGACTCGTTCCCTAGTATGGTTGTGTTGATGCCTCTAAAATCGCTGCATCAACATCGGGGAAAATCACTCGGTTCGGACCTTAGTGCAGCTCCTTTTCTGTTTGGTGTGGTGGCTCCGATTGGATGTAATAGGACCAGTTTCCTAGTGATATATGAGTTGATGGATGATTGGTTTGTAATGTATAATGGTAGTGATGAGTGTTTTATTCTACAATGCAAAAGTACACATAGATAACTAATCTATCCTGGGTATCCTTTTAACAACGCGATTTTCGATTGTTTTTATTAAACAAATATCCATAAAGATGAATTATTCCTAAAATAGAAATATGCATTCACATGATGATTACTTTGTTTAAGTAGTTGAACAAAGTAATAATAAAAACATTATCGCATTGATCATAATATATATCACTGACATATATATATTCAAAAGATAACAATTCTAAAACATTTAGAAGTGACAAGTTAAAAAATTGCTTTAAAAACATATATATATATATATATATATATCTATAGCAATGTTGAGAAATGTTCATTCACATAGAGAAATAAGACAAAAACATAGATAATAGTACCGTATGCATTATGATTCTCCCGATGTAAACAACATTCAGATTCTGCTTTCCTATTTGAGAACACCTTCAAAAGATGCAAAAGTGCAAATCTTATAAAAGCCTCTTTGACAAAAATGCAGAACTTTGGTCCAACTTTTGATAAAATAATTTTAGAAGTACAGTAGTGCAACTCCCAAGTCAAGTCTTAATACAAATTGCGGACCCATTCTAAATATATGAAAGGGCCTTAAATACTAGAAATAACAACAAACTATGAATAAAAATAGCTATGCGCTGGTTTAACTATAGACATATAAATCTAGGATTTATTCTGAAAATAGCAGTGCTGTGGCGGTTGAAATGAATTCATTGTATCGACTTCTTTTCCTGTGATTACAGCTCACATATTGCGAACATAGGTTGGATTTCTGGAGGCTGACTCATCTTGGAGTGTAACTGAGCTGTATAGGTGGCATCAGAGAGTTCGGAGATCATACAGTTGATTGCATCTGAAAGACATTTCATAGCCATCTGCTGGCTATGTGGCTTGACAAGGAAAAACTAGAATGTTTCCCATGTCAAGCTTTGGATTCCTCCAATCAGTTTTTCCCTGTGTGCCAGCTCCTGCTTCCAATCTTGTTCCAATGCTTTTGATTTTGGGAGTTTACCAGGAGAGCAATTGGTGATCAAATTAGACATATGCAAACTGTTATTTATCAATTCGATCAACCCATTCATTGTAGCTCTGCATCTAGACATTGCTCTTTCAGCTTTCATTAACTGGGACTCCCATTCGAAAAATAGGATTTCCTTATGCGATTCTTGTATTTTTGGAAAATTGGCAACCATTCCTTCTTTGGAATCTTGCAAGGACAGAAAATTGGTTAACCTTTCATGTCCCTTAACTAATTCAAGTCTGGCGTCTATTGTCTTTTCAATCATTATTGTAGAGATATCGCATAAGGGGTTGGCTAACGATATATTGTGGCAAAGAATATCCAACTGCCGGGACAAGGCTTTGGTTATTTCCAAAGCTTCTGTTCTGAATTCGCTTACCTATGGATAACCTTTATACCTTTCTATCTGTTCTTTCATTTGTGCGATTTGTTCCTCCTTTGCCTTCTTTTCTTGCTCTCTTAACATCTGAAGCTTGCTCAATTCTTGAGACAACTCCTATTGTTTATGAAGAGTCTACTCATTAATCCTCTGCTTTTCCAACTTCAACTGCTCTTTTAATTGTTCATTTTGCTGCCTCTGTTCTATTAACTGCTGTTCAAGCTGATTTATCTTTTGTTGTTGCTTTGCCGATTGCACCTCAAGTTGGGTAATCATCTGATCCTTTTCCCTCATCAGATGGCTAACCTCTGTGGCTTTATCCATTGTTGCCGCTGTGTAGGCTCCTGTGAATTGAGATAGTTTTGTTAAATCCTCGGAGGGATCAACTTCTGCTTTCCATACCACGTTCATCATCTTTGCCTGAGGAGTTGAAAGAGGACTTTGATCAATTTTCCTCTTCTTCCTCTGTCTTTTAACTACAACCCTGTGCTTTGTTGGAAATAATACTGAGAGGGGGGGGTGAATCAGTATTATCAGATTAATCAAACTTTTAAATGCCCAAAAACATATACGCTACTTCAGTTAAGTGAACCAGCGTGTACACGCTACTGTGACGAAGTAAAACAGCGTATAAGCAGAAAACTCACAATTTAGTTGGCTTATTTTTCAATTAAGTGCATCAGGACATTATTCATCATATTAACAGTAAACATGTGCAGTATAACAGAACAGATAAAAAGCCACACACATGAACACCAAGATATAAGGTGGAAACCCAATGTGGGTGAAAACCACCTGCTGCAAGTTGTCTCTATCTTTCTTAATATGAAACTTCAGTTTACAATCTTTTGTACTGGTGCAGCCTTATACCAGTACGCAGGCTACAACCTGCAGAAGGCTTCAACCTTCTCTCGTTCTCCAAACTTCCTTGGAAGGGAGCTCCAACCCCCTTTGCTTTTGTACTAGCCAAGATACTAGTACGTAGGTGCTGACCTACAATCTTCCTTCTTCCAGGTATCACTTTTCATACATTTTCAGACTTGGATATTCCTGAAGCACAACATTACAATCTGAAGACCACAATTCATTCAATTTTCACAATAGATCATTGAAGCATAAAACAACCCAACTTTGAATCACTGAACCACTGAACCCTGTCAATCACCAGTTACCAGAACACAGAGCAGACTACAGAACTCTGTAATAACAGTCAGACCCCACTGTAAACCAAAATCAAGCTTCAAAAGATATACGCTACTTTAATGAGCAGAAACCGCGTATACACGCCCTTTTACCGAAGCCAACCTGCGTACAGATCTAAAAATAAACTTTCTCAACTTGCAGCTGTACCAGATATTAGTTAGACTCAGAACGTAACATTGCGACAATATGCAGATCTAGAAATACGCATAATCAACCATATCATGATAGTGCATTTCAAACCATTAGATCCCGATCTATCCTTAGATCTAGTCTTCCATTAACCGATGTGATCTCTCCTTGGCTTAGATCAACCAACTCAGAACCTGCATATCAGATCTCTTTCTCTCTTAGATATTCATGCCTTGTCGAAAGATGATCTTTGCCTAATGATCTTCTTCTCCTTATATAGCCTTAGGCCTTTCTCAATACCAAGAGCCAAAACCATAGTAACACAATACCATCAACTTTAAAACTAGGGATCGACACGCCCGTCGAGACATAATGGTCCGAAATCATAGGCACAACTTCCAAGGTCTAACCACCATGAACCAAAGGAACCTTTCCACATACACGCGCTTTTTCTGAAACGAACTTGCGTGTACACGCGACTTGGGCTTAACGAAACAGCGTGTATGAGTTTCCTTGGCATGCTGTACTGAGATCTGTCTTCTGATTAAGTTGCCATCACCTGTACCAACTTCTGAGCACCTGTACCATCCACTGAGTGAGTTGCCATCAAGGACAACACTTGAACCATAATGCCAACATGCTTTGGACTGTAGAAGACATTGAGAGGTGGTATTTCTTTAGTTTGTAGTACAATCTCCTCAATGGGATTCTCGGGAATAATCTCTATATCTTGCTGAATTTTGGGTAGGCCGCTTGTTCCTTCAATCGAAACTGTGATAACTTTTGGCTTTTGCACTGTAGGCATTTCTGGTGTGTTGAGCTCTTGGGATTTATTCGAGTTATTGATGACTGAGTCGAATTTATCCCATTCCTTGATTAACTTAGGATCAATATGAATATTTGTATCAAGGGGCTCACTAGTTCCTTCTTGTGTCTGCTCTCTTTCTGGGGTCCCTTCCTTCTCAGGAGTCTTTTCAATAATTTTCTCTTCAAAATGGCCTTGTGGTTGCACCACAGAGGTAGTATTTAACAAGTCCAGAGGTAGTGTTTCCAATCTTTGTGTCTTGAACTTGTAAAATTCCTCTAGTCCCTCTGCTCCCAATTTGATTTTTGCCAATTGTTTCACCTGAGAAGATACCTCGGCTGAAGCAAACAAATAATCATAAATATCCTTCTCATGATCAAACTTGGTGATTTTGGCTTGAGAAGTGACATTGTAGGCAACCGATTTGGGATTATATTGCCTTTTTGGGATGATTGCTAGCTTTAACATTTTTATTTTCTCAGCTTCTTTCTCTGCATGTTTGAAATCATGCAGCGTGAAAGCACCACATCTAAGGGGGAGTAAAGGCCACATATGCTTTTTAGACTCCTTTAGGTTCCTTGATGTCCCTTCTACTGTTATTTGATATGCCAACTCTCTGGCAAGTAACTTATCCGGGATATATAAGGGGAGGACATGAGGGTTAGCAGTGCTGCCGAAAAGTCTAATGTAGGTGAACTTTTCTTCACCAAACCAACTACCAATTGTAGTTAGGTCGACAGAGGCTTCCTCAGAAAACCTAGGAGCGGGTTTATTGAATATGGCATAATACACAAGGAGGATGAAACCTTGACAGATTCTATACAGATGATTTTTGTAATGGGCTTTCCACAGTTCCTTATGATAGATATGAATGGGGTTCGGGTCCTGTGAAGTCCATTTCCATCCTAGAATGGGATATTCGGAATTGAAACAGATAGTGTCCATAATATAAGCACTCATATAAAACGGGGGTATTACCCGGGTAGTCACGAACCTGTTTTTCCTATAGTCAAGTATTTGGTTGGCCATTTTATCAGAAAAAATGGTCGCCCAATCCATGATATAGGAATTAATTGCAGCCTCCATTAATGGTACCATCTCTATAGAAAATTTAGCAGAATCATGGACTCCGAAGAGTCTGCACATCATTGCACCAGCATAACAATAAGGAGATGCCAACGAATCCACGGAATACATACCCGATGATTCATGCTTGTGTTTAGTCGGAAAATGCCTCCATTGTCTGATAGGGTCCGATTCGATGGCATTTTCTTTGGCGAAAGCCTCCAAAAATGCTTTGTTATATCGCTTCTCCGGTTCGGGCAAATGGTACATTGCTTTGATATCTTCTGCTCTGAACGACCTGAACATTCTTCCATCATTCGTAAAGAAAGTTCTGTCTGTGATATTGATGCTCTCAATAACCCATATGACGACGTCATTATAGGGTAAAACTTTGGCGCGGGCTGCTATTCTATGAAGATAAGAGCAGGTCACATCTTTAAGAGTATTCTCTGACTTTTCCGTGGCATTTGCTGTTGCCTCTTCTTCGATTTCTTCAGGATCCTCAGCTTCCAGCAAATTGTAGATACTCTCCCATGAAGCTTGGCCTAGACCGAGGCAAGTAGTATCTGATATCAAGAATTTCTTCATTGGTTCTTCTTTAGCTATGACAGGGGCCTTTGGTTTCTTTGATTAGCGACAATCACATATCACAGATCGGGAGGTTCAAAGGTGAAGCTTAAGCTATTACCATAAGTAGCTCCGATTATGATAAAGGTGAGAGGTATCGTGAGTAGTGTAGGTTTTAACCCCGTACAGAAATTACCTGCATACGAATTCTAAAACACAGAAAATAAATAATGCGAGAGCAAAACACATAAAACACATATACACAGAGATTTTCCCCTGGATCCCAAAACTGGGACTACCAGCTTGAATTTTTCATTATGTTCCTTTCAATGTTACAATACATATTTATACATGCCGAAGCATCCAATACCATGGACCGAAAACCATCGTGTCCAAAAAACATGTGCGGAAATCATGCACAAAACCCTACGTGGGTCCGCCCAACCTAACATAGGGTCCAAAACCAAAATTTTCCGGGGTGCTGCCCCGGATCCAATAAAGTGGGGTTACGAGTGCCCCTCAAACCCCCTGTTAACTACGTGGAAAGAATATAACACAACCCAACATTCTCCCACTTGTTGTTTTCTTTCCACAGGGGGCCACAAGAGGGCTTAGTCGTTTTTCCAGCCCTGAAATGCCCATTGTCTCTCTACACCAAGAGAACTTCTCAGAGCTCACAGATTTTGTCAATGCATCTACAGTATTCTTCAAAGTGTCCACCTTTACCAACAACACCTTTTTGTCTTCTATCATATCCCTCACAAAGTGATACTGAACATCAATGTGCTTTGTCTTTGAATGATATGCGGGGTTCTTTGCCAAGAAAAATACACTTTGGCTGTGACAGTCTATCCTTATAGCTTCTTGTACTAACCCCATACTTGAACACAACCTCTGCAACCAAACTGCTTCCTTGTTTGCATGAGTGGCTGCCATGTATTCTACATCTGTAGTTGACAGTGCCACTACAGATTGTTTCTTACTCATCCAATTGACTGCACCTCCAAATAGGTTAAACACATACCCACTTGTAGATCTTCTCTAATCCAGATCTCCAGCCTAGTCTGCATCAACAAAGTCGTGAACATCCAACACTCTGTCCAATCTTGGTCTTCCTTGGTAGCACAAACCATAATCACTAGTGCCACGCAAATACCTGAAAACCCACTTCACTGCTGTCCAGTGCTCCTTCCCTAGTTTTGACATAAACCTGCTCAATACTCCCATTGCATGTGCAATGTCTGGTCTAGTACAGACCATTGAATACATCAGGCTACCGACTGCACTTGCATATGGAACATGGGACATGTGCTCTTCCTCTTCTTGTGTCTTGGGACACTGTTCAGCAGATAACCTCACACCTACAGGAATAGGAACCTTCACCGGTTTACTATCTTGCATATTAAACCTCTGCAATATTGTCTTGACATACTTCCTCTGGTTTAACCAAAGCTTCCTCTTTGCCCGATCTCTTTCGATTTCCATGGCCAAAATATAGTTTGCAGCACCAAGATATTTCATGTCGAATTTGGAAGACAATTGGGTCTTCAAATCCTGGATAACTTCTTTGTCATTTCCAACCAACAACATATCATCCACATACAAGACTAGATAAATAACACGGTCACCAATTAATTTAAAATACACATAGTGATTTGCTTTGCTTTTGGTGAAGCCAAGTCCCCGTATAAATGTATCAAATTTCTGATACCACATCCTTGGTGACTGTTTTAACCCATATAGAGACTTCTTTAACTTACATACCAGTTCTTTCTTACCCTTCACCGCAAAGCCTTTAGGTTGCTTCATGTAGATCTCCTCTTCCAGATCCCCATGAAGAAATGATGTCTTCACATCCATCTGTTCTACCTCAAAATCAAAAGCAGCAACAACAGATAAAAGTAATCTAATAGAAGTTACCTTGGCAACAGGAGAAAAAATATCACAAAAATCAATTCCCGACACCTGGGAATAACCTTTTGCTACCAACCAAGCTTTGTATTTCTCCACTTTTCCTTCTGCATTTGTCTTCTTTTTGAACACCCATTTGCTGCCAATGGGTTTCCTTCCAGCCGGCAACTCCACCAGATCCCAAGCCTCATTTTTGTGCAAAGATGCCATTTCATCAACCATGGCCTCTTTCCAGAGTTGTCCATCCTCTGAATCCACTGCTTCCTTCACAGTTCTGGGATCATCATAAGTAACATACAAAGCAAAATTTGAATAGAAGTAGATGGACTATACCTTTCTGGCTGCCTTCTTTCTCAAACTGATCTTCTCATAGCTGGAGTTTGTGGCTTTTCATCATCTAATTCATCCTCTGCTGTAGAGTCTGATTCTTCCTCGTTTAGCTCAAACTCTATCTTCTCAGGTTCCTTTGGTTGGAATTCATATTTGATAACATCTTTCACCTCTCTGAACACCACATCTTGGTTGTACATAACCTTCCTTGTTACTGGGTTCCAAAGCATATAACCCTTTAAACCCTCCTTATACCCAATAAAGATGCACTTTTCAGATTTACTATCCAACTTTGTTCTTTTCTCCTTTGGAACATGTACATATGCATCACATCCAAATACCCTCAGATGTGAAAGAGAGGGTTTCTTACCAGTCCATACCTCTTGTGGAGTCTTATCCTCCAAACTGATGAAGGTGACCTGTTGACCAGGTAACATGCAGTATCCACGGCCTCTGCCCAAAATTCCTATCCTAACCCGGCACCACTGAGCATGCTTCTTGCCCTTTCGATCAACGTCTTGTTCATTCTTTTTGCAACTCCATTTTGCTGAGGTGTATATGGAGTAGTCTTTTGCCATGCTATACCACACTTCTTGCAGAATTCTTCAAATTCCTTACCGCAAAACTTTCCACCATTACCTGTCCTCAACACCTTTATCTTCTTCTTTGTCTGGTTTTCCACTAGAGCCTTAAATTCCTTAAACCAATCAAAGACTTCAGATTTCTTCTTAAGGAAATATATACATGTATTCCTTGAGAAGTCATCTATAAATGATACATAATACACAGACTTACCCAGTGATGGAACCTTCACAGGTCCAAACACATCACTGTGCACAAGCTCTAATATATGTTTCGCCCTCTTACCACCAGAGGGGAAACTCACCCGATTCTGCTTCCCGTATACACAATTTTCACAGAAATCAAAATCCAGAGAGCTATTACTCATACCTTCTACCATACCTTTACCATGAAGTATTCGAAGGCCCTTCTCTCCAATATGTCCAAGCCTTTGATGCCACAGCATGGTCTTTTCTCCAGAGACCACTAGATTTTCTGCTCCACTTTCAGGAACCACAGAACTGTTGCACCCATCAACAACAGTGCTACCTTGCAGCTTGTACAGAGTTCCAATCCGAACTCCCCGCATCAATACCAGTGCTCCCCGAACCATCTTGCAGGTTTCCTTCTCGAACACTGTTTTTACACCTGCATCATCCAACTTACTAACAGAAATTATATTTTTGGCTAACGCAGGAATATGTAGAACACCTGGAAGTGTTCTAACCCTTCCACCTTGTAGCTTCAACTTTACTTTTCCACGACCAATGATTCTAGCCTTCTTTTCATCCCCCAAGAAGACATCACCACCATCATATTTCTCATACTCACAGAACCACTCTCCATGGGGAGTGAAGTGAAAGGATGCCCCTGAGTCAATCAACCATGCATCATGATCTACATGTGTACTTGAAGAAGCCAAGTACACATCCCCACCTTCATTTGAGGTGGTCTTCGCCTCTACAGAAGGAGCCTCATCAGATCCCTTTCCTTTGTCAGGAGCTTTAGATTTACAGTCCCTTTTGAAGTGGCCTTCCTTTCCGCATTTCCATCACACCACCTTTACAGGTTTTCTTGGAGATTTAGATCTCCCACTTGATGACTTATTTTTGTTTTTGTTCTGGGACCATCCTCGTACAGACAAGGCATCACCATTTTGGCTCTCCATATTTTTCTGTCTCATCTCCTCTGTTAGCAAGGCTGAGACTATTTCATCAAACTGCAAGGCAGTTACATTGCTACCTATTGCAATAACCAGACTATCCCATGAATCTGGTATAGAACACAACAAACTGATGCACTTATCTTCATTTGAAATTTTAATATCAACAGATGCTAATTGACTTACCACAGTATTAAATGCGTTCAGATGTGTTGTTACCGAGTCTCCATCTTTCATCCTTAGGTTATACAGCTTTTTCTGCAGGAATAGTTTATTCACCAGAGACTTAGATTGGTACAAAGTCCCTAACTTGTCCCACAAAGCCTTTGCTGTAACTTCCCCTGATACATTCAGCAATAATGAATCTGAGACACACAATCGTATTGTGCTCTCTGCCTTCCGATCCAACTTCTTCCATCCTTCATTGGACACTCCCGTTGGTTTAGTACCCGGATCTACCGCGATCCACTAATCTTTATCCACCAACAGATCCTCCATCTTGAGTTTCCACAACTCAAAACTCTAACCATTAAATTTCTTGATCTCTATCTTTCCACTGCTCGACATCTTCTTTCACCACCAGAATCGATCTCGCAGATCTCCACTGAACAGGGTCTACCACAGGCCCGAGCGAAACCCCTTAGCAACAAAGGTGTCCCCTTGAAGCCAAATCTGCTCTGATACCAAATGTAGGTTTTAACCCCATACAGAAATTACCTGCATACGAATTGTAAAACACAAAAAATAAATAATACGAGAGCAAAACACATAAAACACATATACACAGAGATTTTCCCCTGGATCCCAAAACCAGGACTACCAGCTTGATTTTTTCATTATGTTCATTTCAATGTTACAATACATATTTATACATGCCGAAGCATCCAATACCATGGACCGAAAACCATCGCGTCCAAAAAACATGTGCGAAAATCATGCACAAAACCATAGGTGGGTCCGCCCAACCTAACATAGGGTCCAAAACCAAAATTTTCCGGGGCACTGCCCCGAATCCCATAAAGTGGGGTTACGGGTGCCCCTCAAACCCCCTGTTAAGTACGTGGAAATAATATAACACAATCCAACAAGGAGGCAAGATAATCAACAAATCGTTTGTTTTTCGTTTATTATTGATTTAAGGCTTAAACCCGCTAATATACATTTAACAACATTTTATCAAAAAGCACACTTTTCCTTTATGAAATCGCATCGGCGAATTCGAAAGTGGCTTTTGTTATGTGTTTCATGGTATGTGCGATGGAAGATTGCGATTGCTTTATCACATCGGGGGTTTGGCATAGACCTTTGGAATGCTTCATTGTTCAACTTGTGATTTGTGATTTCCGATAGCATTATCGCATCAGAGATTTGCTAATGAGAGCCTTTTAAGCATATCCTTTAACTAAAGGACGCGACATATTATTTTACATTTGTTTTACAAAAAGGTTTTGGATAATATTTATATCGGATCGGTCCTTTTCATAAGGACTTGCATGTGTTATGTGATTAAATCCAAGCTTGCAATTATTATTGAATTATTGATTTTCACTAAAAAGGGGCCCCATTTCATGTTAAAGTTTTGGATAAAATTTTTGAAATTAGGGAGGGTTGTTGTATAGCACAATAATTGGCGATTCACTGGGAGAAACAGTTATCTCTAAGAAAGTAATGGAATATCTATAACTTTCTAAATTCGGAAACCAATTAGGATAAAGAAAACAATCTAAGAATAGTTAGGTAAAAATTAACTCGGAATATAATGAAAAGTTCTTTTGTAATTCCTTTTCCAATCCTAAAAATAAAAACATTCTGAGTTTATTCGAGCTTTGACTGGTTGGTATAGATAAAGTAGGGGGCTTCTCCAACTTGGCTTTTAAGTTTAATCTATTGTCACAAGTAGTGCCTCTGCTGCCAGTAGATGTTTATAGTCTCGACAGGGTTACCTTTTAACCACTTAATCATTTTCGTTTGCAGATTACTGTGGTGTGATTTTTGAATGGAGTTCGGATTTTCCACAGTGTTCATGTTTTTTAGTCGATGTTTCGAGTCTGAAACTAGACTCATCATCAGGACAAAATGTGAGGAGAAAAGAAGGAAATGCAAGGTATAAATATGAAAAACCTAGGTTGTGAAGACCAATGGCCGACTCTTTACCTCATTGATGATTTAATTTGTTATTATCTTTTAAGTTTTTTGATTTTATAATTAATTATTTAATAACTCCTTGTAATTATTTTTAATTTTTATATTAATATTACAATTTTATATTTTGTTTTATTTTATCATTATGCTTCATAATTAAATTTATGCTTTATTAATTATGGTTTATGCTTATTGATATTTATGATGCTATTTTTACTTGATTAAAATGAGATTTTATTATTATTGTTATGTAAGTTTATTTATTATGTCTTCTTATAAATTAATTTATTTGTTATTAAAATCTCTTTTTGTAATTCTTAGATTATTTAGTATTATTCTTATTAGTATTTTAATATTTAATGCTTTTTTTGTTTATATTTATTATTTTTTATTGTTAATGTTATTCTAATTCTATGTTATTATTATGCTCCTATTATCTATATTATTATTAATGATATTTATTATGATATTAGCTAAAGCTCTTCTATATATACCTATTGTTATCTATAATAATTGATATTTATTATGATATTTATTAATGCTCTACTATGTATACTTATTAATATATTTATTATTTGTCTATTATAATAGATGTTCCATCCATCTAAGAGTATGACTTTTGAAAGATAAATTCAAAAAGATATGTTCACACATATTTTTCTTTTTGTGTTTTTTTTATTCTTTCAAATTCTTTAAAAGATAAAAATCCATTGTCTTGGTTTCGTGGCCAGCTATTGACAATGCCATTCATTGGTAATTAAACTGAACACGCTAGCTTGTGATGAGACCCTTGTCTTATGACTATAATCCATTACCCTGTTTTGATAAGCAGTATTGGTAATGCCAGTTTAATTAGTTCCCTATGATCATGGTAAGCAAGCTCATGATGAGACCTCTTATCTTTTATATCTAACATATTTTAGAATTACACTCTGAAAATCATAAGCTTAGTGGATGGGGTGAATGATTTTCTCCTTAAAGGTATATGGATGACAATTTTAGAGTTGTAGACGCTAAGTTTGGAAAAGTATTTACTTTTAACAAATAGCCTCTCTTGGTTCTTTAAAACTTTGAATGATTTACAATATTTTTAAGGGTTGTGAAGGTTTTACAAATCTAAAAGAGGTTCTCAGAGTTTTATTTTTAAACCAACTTTCTAGAACTGTGGTTTACTCCTTAAAGGTTTCCATCTATTGAAAGTAAGTATTTACAATACTTCCTTAAATAACTTTCCAATAGTAAAAGGTCAGTGGAACACTATTTACAACCTTATTTCCTAAACATAAAAATTCAAACAAACAAAACTACATAATGAATATTTACAAGTAAGAAGGGGTTACCTCCTTAAGTAAATAATTTTTTCAAGATAAGCCTATTGACAGGAAGAGAATCTCTCTTTCTTGATAGATCTTGCAATATGAATGTTGATGAGCCTATCTTCTCAATGATTTGAAATGGTCCAAGCCACATCTTTTGAAATTTAGTGTGTTTGCCTTTATCTTCGTGTGCTTTGTCCCATTTCAAAACAAGATCACCAATTTGTAAAAATTTTGGGCCAGTAGAATCTATATTAAAAGAAGATTTAATAATCTGTTGATGTTTTGCATGAGTAAATCTTGCTTTTTCCCTTTCTTCTTCTAATTTAAGGATTTGATCATATTTCAATTGAATAGAAGATGAGAGATTTTCTTCAATAAATTGCACTAGGGCTAGAGATGGGAGTGCTAAGTTTGTTGGTATCACAACTTCTTTCCCATATACTAAGTTGAATGGAGAAGTGCCTATTGAGGCCTTCTGTGTTATGCGGTCTGCCCATAATGCAAATATCAAAGACTTGTGCCAATTCTTTTGATTCTGGTCAATAGTTCTCTTAATAATTTTGATAAGATTTTTGTTGGTTGATTTTGCTAAACGATTACCCTGAGGATAGTAGTTTGCAGGATATTTCAATTTAAATCCTCTCTTGAGAGCAAATTCAAGTATGGTATTTCCAGAAAAATAAGATGCATTGTCAAAAATGAGAGCATTAGGTACACCAAACCTGGTAATGATGAATTGATCTATGAATTCAATGATTGCATCAGAGTTGGATGCCTTCAAAGGAATTGATTCCACCCACTTTGTAAATTAATCAGTGGTTGTAAGGATATATCTGTGCTGCTTGGAAGAATGTGGAACAATCTCTCCTATGATGTCCAGTCCCCATTGTTCAAATGGTTGCTCAATATTGACTGGTTGCAAAGGAAAGACTAGTTTCCTTTGTCTTCCACTGGCTGTTTGGCAAATTTTGCATTTCCTTACATAGTCATGGGCGTCCTTGAATAAAGTGGGCCAATAATATCCAGCATGTATTATCTTGTGAGCTGTTGTATCACATCCAAAATGTCCACCTGCTAGACCATCATGTAATTCCTGCAACACCTTTTGTGCTTCAGTTTTTTCAAGGCATCTTAACAAAATCGAATCATAGTTCCTTCTAAATAACACATCATCAATGATTTTGAAGTGTTTTGCTTTAAATCTCAAGGCACGTTTGTTTGTAAGAGATATTAGGAGGGGCATATCAAACAAAAGACCAGATCTGCGTATTGAGATTCAGAGTTAATAATACTTATCTCGTTTATCTGAAGAGCATTGTCTGAACCTTCATGTTCTGGAATGTTGGAAGCTCCTGCTAACAACCTGCAGAAACCTTGACCTCTAACAATTTTCGCTGGTTTAATATCTAAATCGTATTCTTGCAATGCTGTAACCTAGTTGGCTCTCTTTTCTCCTACTTCTCTTTGGACTAGTAATTGTCTCACTGATGAGAATGGAACTATTACTTTTGGATGAGTCTTTGAGAGGAATGGCCTAAAGTGTTTAATAGATTTGAACACAATGAAAGCTTGCTTTTCTACTTCGGAATAATTAAGTTCAGCACCTTGTAGATTAGAATTGAAAAAGGATATGGGCGCTTCAACTTGCTGATCATTGATTTGTGTTAAGACAACTGCATAGGAAGTTTTGGATGCTAAAGTATACAAAATAAAATGATTAGAAAAATTTGGAGTGTTCAATGCAGGAGTGTTAATGATCGCCTATTTGATTGAATCAAAGGCTTCCTTTTCGTCATGCCCCCATTTGAACACTGAATTTTTCTTAATCATAGTATGTAATGGTAAAACAATTTGTGAAAAATCAGGAACAAATCTTTTTACAAAATTTATTTGACCTAAAAATGATTGCATTGATTTTTTATTGTGTGGGAGAGGAATATAAAAAATCTCCTTGCTTCTTTCAGGATCAATATAAATTCCATCTTTAGATACGATAAACCCTAAAAGTTTCCCTTGATCAAGAGCGAAGAATGATTTATTAGGATTTAATGAAATCCCATACCTTTTACAGCGTTAAAATATTTGTTTCAAATCATGTAAATGATTCTCTATTTTCTTTGAGAAGATAGTTATGTCGTCTAAATAGACAACAACTGACTTATTAATCAAACCCTTGAATGCTATATCCATTGCTCTTTGGAAGGTAGCTCTAGCATTAATTAATTCGAAAGGCATTTTTTGGTAGGCATATGTTCCCCATTTGGTTCTGAAGGTAGTCTTTAGTCTGTCATATGGGTGTACCAATATTTGGTTATATCCAGAAAAACCATCTAAAAAAGACATTAATTCGGAACCAGCAACTGAATGAAGAGTCTGTTCCATTGTTGGCAGTGGGAAATTATCCTTTTGGCTAGCCTTATTAAGATTTCTGAAATCAATGCAAATCCTAATGTCACCGTTCTTCTTTCTAACAGGCACTAAGTTAGAAACCCATTTCGAATGTCTAACTGGGAAAATTATCTTAGCTTTCAAGAGTTTATTTAACTCTGCTTTGATCTGAATCTCTAGATTCAGATTAATTTTCCTCAATTTTTGCTGCACAGGTTTCTCCTTAGAGATCATTGGAATTGTATGTTGTATGATAGAAGTATCATACGTTTTTAGATCATCATAATTCTAAGCGGAAACATTTCTATATTTATTCAACAATCTGATAAAGGCAGATTTTTCTTTTGGAGTGAGCCCTAGTCCCAGATTAATATTTTGTGGTTTGGCCTCAGTGCTAAGATTTAATAATTCAAACCTCAAAGTAGAACTTTGGAGTTTTGAAATAGTGACTTGTTTAAACCTATCCTTGATATCATAAAGATCTTCAAGTTTGACTACAAATTTAGGTATGGAGTTCTCCTCTTGTCTTTGTTTTATTTGAAGATCGTGGTCATCCTCATCAATAATCTGGTCATCATAGGATTTCTCAGAAGTTAAGAAATTCAAAATGTCTTCGTCATGATTAAATACCCGCCAATTGGTGACATTGTCTGAAATAGATGGTCTAAAAATCAATTCGACTGAAAACCCATTAGGGCTGTAATCCTCCGATTGAAGTAGCTTAGAAGCAACATTGGCTAATAAGTCAGCTGCTGCATTCTGAGATCTAGGAATGGGAGAAATATTAAATGCTAGAAAATGAGATACAAGGTCTTGGAACAAGGACTGATAATGCTTGAGATGTCCAGAAAGGTAATGAATAGTATCCCTTACCTATTTGAAGACAATCTCAGAATCACCAAATACTTTTAGATATTGAACTTTCAGGCCTATTGCTTTGTAAAGCCCTTGAACCAATGCCTCATATTCAACAGTATTATTTGTACACTCAAATTCCAGTCTGCATGAGAGCATAGTTTTCCCCCTCAGGACTAACTAAAATACATCCTGCTCCTGCACCGTCATTAGATTTTGACCCATCAAAATATAAAGACCAAAATACAAGCTTATCTATAGTTTTATTTATAATTTCTTCAGCAATAGTAACACACCTAGATGTATCTGTATGAGAAAAGTTTTCTATCTGTGATGTGAAGCTATTAACCGAAAAAGGTGATGATTGAGCATTAAAATTACCAAAGAATGATTCAGCTGAGTAATTTCTGAGAATGTTATTATTGAAAGCTATGGGTTGATTTTCCTGCTCAAACTCCGTTACAGTATGAGTCATATGCTTCTCTCGATCAATCTTAATTTGATTTGGTTTACTTTTATAGGGGAGCCACATATGAGACCAATCAGTAGAAATGTAACCATGAAGTTTCTCAGACCAATCCCTTCTTAAAATTAACCCATAAAACTCAGGGATGTCAGCAATCAATATATCAATTCTCTGAACAAATCTAGGATCAGCTGATAACCTAATGGTGACTGAATTAATCTCTCATAATACTTGAACCTTAGTTCGATCATAATTGGGTATAATGAAGTCCCACATACCGTGACATTCAACAACCTCATCTTCTTCTGTTTCCTCGGATGACAAGACTGTGTCTTCATCCTCATCATTATCTAGATCTGATTCCACATTGGATATGGCATTAGGTGGTTTTGATTAAGCTCTTTTGAAGTTCCTAAATGGCTTTTTAGTGGAGGTTTAAGCTACTTGTTTCTTGATCTCTACCATTTCATTAGACATAGTATTTAAAAACTTTTGCAAACCCTCCATATCATATGGGTCTTTAGCCACTTTCTTCTTCGAATCATCTTTAAAAGTAACTTTCTGGACTTTCTCTCCTCAAGAGCGGTTTCTTTTCTAAAGTGATAATACATTTCTCAATGGCGATTGCTTCTTTCATATTCTCTGCTAGGGTGGGCTTTGCAACTCTATCAACGAAGATTGCTATATTCGAAGGTAAGGCAAAAATATACCATTTTCTTTGAACCTCTTCACTGGGCTTAGATGTAGCAGGAATTTTATTTAAGAGCTTATTAAATCGCAAGTTGAAATCTTTAATAGGTTCTCTCGACTCAGTTTTAAGATTGGAGAGATCATTGATTAATGTCGCTGTGGACCTATCATCTCCGAACTTAGTCAAAACCCGTTCTTGGAAAGCATTCCAACTAGTAATGGATCCTACTGGTAATGAAAAATACCATGATCCACCTACTCCTTGTAAGGTGTATGGGAAAAGCCTCACAACATCTTCTTCTGTCACTCCATTTAAGTTTATTGACAATATAGAGTTGTTTATGTGTTCTTCTACTAGTATGCCTATATTTGGATTAAACTTTGGCAACCACTTTTCAGGATGGGCTGGTAATTGACTCAAGGGCGCAAGCATTGCAACTGCCCCTGGATTTGTCCATGGCCTTGGTTGTGGTTGATTGTGTGCCATTGTTGCACTAATAGCAAAATAAAGTGAGGATGTAGTTACAAGTGGTTGGGAAGATGATGTCGGAGAACCTGTACCCTGTTGGAAAATGATATGAAGTTGGGGAGTGGATGGTTGACTTTGCAATGGATAAGATGAAATGGATGATGTTGATGAAAGAGTCTCACTGTCAGACTCTTCAGGTGTCTTCCTAGCTCTTTTCCTTTTAGGCAGAGGAAATTCTGTTGGTTCAATACCAAGCTTTTCACTCTGTAATCTTATAAGGGGATGAGAAGGAATGTATTGCGAAGTCACACTACCTTGAGATAAATCAGACTTTTCTTGCAATATTGAAAACTAGGGGTGATTTTAGGGGCGAATGTTCGCCCTTTGGCGAAATTAAGGGGTTTTAAATTTTTAGTGGGCGATTATTTTGTATCATAGTACATTTTTACAAATCACCTCAAATAGCTCACCTTCTTTTAAGGGAGAGGGTAAAAAAGGTAAATTTAGCCCTTGAAATTAGGAGTTACAACCTTCCATTCGCCCATTTTCAAGAATAGGTTTTATTTAAGTGAATCCATTCACCCATTTTCAAGAATAGGTTTTATTTAAGTGAATCCTATGGGCCAAAGACCCAAATACCATATTTATAAAAGAGGTATGGTAAATTAATAAAAATATAAATAAATGAGAAGTATGGTAAATAAATAAAACATTTTTTATATTTACTCCATAAGTCACCTTATATACATGCAAGGGTGTAAACAAATAAAAATATAAGTAAAGTGGAGGTATGGTAAATAAATAAAACATTTTTTTATACTTACTCAAAAGGTATGGTAAATAAATAAAAATATAAATAAACTAGACGCATGGTAAATAAATAAAACCTCTTTTTATATTTAGTCCAGAACGGCTCAAGAAAGAGGTTTTATTTAAGTGAATCCTATGGGCCAAATACCATATTTGTAAAAGAGGTATGGTAAATTAATAAAAATATAAATAAACAAGAGGTATGGTAAACAAATATTTTTTTTTTTTTTTTACTCCATAAGTCACCTTATATTTACGAACACTCAAAAAATGCGTTATATTTAGGTGAAACCTATGGGCAAAATACTATGGGACAAATACCATGGACTAGATTGTTATTAATACCATGCAAAAAAACATTATTAACCCTAATATTAGTTATAATTAAATAAAAATGGCACATGGTATTGACCCATGGTATTCACCAAAATGGCACATGGTATTGACCCATGGTATTCACCTGGAATGTAGCCTATTTAAATGGGGGAATTAAACCAGCATAGATCCATCTTTACTCTGGATCTACTAACCCCCGAGAGGTATCAAATATCATGATATGCAAACTAGCATAGAGTGAAAAAATATTTGATTCGATCAAGAGTAAAAATGGATGTTGTAATTTAATGTATGTTAAACATTTTAGCTTGGTTAAAATAAAAAATAAAATAAAAGTCAACTATTAATTTTATTAATTTTTATAAATTACTAATAGTAATTTTTAAGCTCCAGGTTTATGATAACCCATGGTATTGACCCATGGTAATACCATGGTATTCATGTGAGCATAGACTATTTAAAGGGGAAATTCTATCATCTTAGATCCATCTTAATTCTGGGTCTACCAAGTGCTCAGAGGGATAAATAGATTTCATCCCCCTAAGAGTGGTAGATGTGGAGTTAAGATGGATATAGGTTGGTTTTTATGATAATGAAGATATTAAATAGACTTAGGAAATTATATTATAAAAACATCTTAAGGTGAATGGTTAAAGCATAGACATTGGACAAGTATATTTGTATACTTCTGTTTTAAACTAAAACAAATCCAAAACTAAAAGGAATGGATTGATTACACTAGTCATCCTTCTATAACTTTCCAACATATGCTGGAGTAAACAGATTGTAATTTAGGTAATTTTTCTAATTGCAAACAGGAACATACTTGTGTATTGGCAGGGTGGTTACGAGTTCCCTAGAAGTGATGAATTTGAATTTTTCTTGGTTTTATATATAGTATTAGGTTTTTTCTCATGCTTTCTGTGAATGGCACGGGTGAATTTTATCCTACACCTAGTAGGTTATCGATATGTAATTTCGGTAATTTTGATTTCAAAAGATATTTTAAAGAAACGGTAATTTTGATTTCAAAAGATATTTTAAAGAAATGCAATGATTTCATTTGTGTATTCAATAAACACAAGATTTTATAATTGAGTAAAATATTCGCCATGCCTGGTGAGAGATTCGCCAAAAAATTATATATACATATCATATTATTGATAAAATCACCTTCCATTTTTCCTATATACCATGGAGATTCGCCCATTTATTATACATGTAAATTTAGGGGGGGTTCTTAAAATTTTCCCTGTTGAAAACCCTTGAAGTTTATGAATTAAAGACTGAACTTCAGGGGGTTCAAGAGTGGATTTGTCTGATACGTTCAAGTTTTCAGCAGTGGTTGTTGTCTTTTCAACTTCTCACTTGAAAATTGGAGATTTAGAATGCGAGGGAGATGTTGGAGGAGATGGTGAGGGAAATTTACTCTCAGAATGGGCTATGGATTTGGATTTGCTCGCCATTCACAGTTCAAGCCCTCCTTCTAGCGCCAAAAATATTGATGCCTCTAAAATCGCTGCATCAACATCGGGGAAAACCACCCAGTCTGGACCTTAGTGCAACTCCTTTTCCGTTTGGTGTGGTGGCTCCGACTGGATGTAATGGGTCTAGTTTCACAGTGATATATGAGTTGATGGATGATTGGTTTGTAATGTGTAACGATAGTGATGAGTGTTTTATTCTACAATGCAAAAATACACATAGATAACTAATCTATCCCGGGTATCCTTTTAACAACACGATTTTTGATTATTTCTATTAAACAAATAACCATAAAGATGAATTATTCATAAAATAGAAATATGCATTCATATGATGATTACTTTGTTTAAGTAGTTAAACAAAGTAATAATAAAAACATTATCGCATTGATCATAATATATATCATTGACATATATATATTCAAAAGATAACAATTCTAAAACATTTAGAAGTGACAAGTTAAAGAATTGCTTGAAAAACACACACACACACACACACACATATATATATATATATATATATATATATATATATATATAATAGAATATATATATATATAATAGAATATATATATATATATATATATATAATAGCAATGTTGAGAAATGTTCATTGACATAGAGAAATAAGACAAAAACAGAGATAATAGTACTGTATGCATTTGGATTCTCCCGATGTAAAAAACATTCAGATTCTCCTTTCCTATTGAGAACACCTTCAAAAGATGCAAAAGTGCAAATCTTATAAAAGCCTCTTTGACAAAAATGTAGAACTTTGGTCCAACTTTTGATAAAGAAATATTAGAAGTACAGTAGTGCAACTCCCAAGTCAAGTCTTAATACAAATTTCAGACCCATTCTAAATACATGAAAGGGCCTTAAATACTAGAAATAACAACAAACTATGAAATGAATTCATTGTATCGACTTCTTTTCCTGTGATTGCAGCTGACAGATTGCGAACATAGGCTGGATTTCTGGAGGCGGACTCATCCTGGAGTGTAACTGAGCTGTATAGGTGGCATCAGAGAGTTTGGAGATCATACAGTTGATTGCATCTGAAAGAAATTTCATAGCCATCTGCTGGCTATGTGGCTTGACAAGGAAGAACCAAAATGTTTCCCATGTCAAGCTTTGGATTCCTCCGATCAATTTTTCCTTGTGCGCCAACTTTTGTTTCTAATGCTGTTCCAATGCTTTTGCTTTTGGGAGTTTACCAATAGAGCAATCGGTGATCAAATTAGACATATGCAAACTGTTATTTATCAAGTCGATCAGCCCATTCATTGTAGCTCTACATCTAGACGTTGCTCTTTCAGCTTTCATTAACTGGGACTCCCATTCGGAAAACAGGATTTCCTTATGTGATTCTTGTATTCTTGGCAGATTGGCAACCATTCCTTCTTTGGAATCTTGCCAGGACAGAAAATTGGTTAACCTTTCATCTGCCTTGTCTAATTCAAGTCTGGCGTCTACTGCCTTTTCAATCATTGATGTAGAGATATCGCATAAGCGGTTGGATAACGATATATTGTGGCAAAGAATATCCAACTGCCGGGACAAGGCTTTGGTTATTTCCAAAGCTTCTGTTCTGAATTCGCTTACCTGTGGATAACCTTTATACCTTTCTATCTGTTCTTTCATTTGTGCAATTTGTTCCTCCTTTTGCACTGTAGGCATTTCTGGTGTGTTGAGCTCTTGGGATTTATTCGGGTTATTGATGATTGAGTCGAATTGCTCCCATTCCTTGATTAACTTAGGATCAGTATGAATATTTGTATCAAGGGGCTCACTAGTTCCTTCCTGTGTCTGCTCTCTTTCTGGGGTCCCTTCCTTCTCAGGAGTCTTTTCAATAATTTTCTCTTCAAAATGATCTTGTGGTTGCACCACAGAGGTAGTATTTAACAAGTCCAGAGGCAGCGTTTCCAATCTCTGTGTCTTGAACTTGTAAAATTCCTCTAGTCCCTTCGCTCCCAATTTGATTTTTGCCAGTTGTTTCACCTGAGAAAATACCTCAGTTGAAGCAAACAAATCATCATAAATATCCTTCTCATGATCAAACTTGGCGATTTTGGCTTGAGAAGTGACATTGTAGGCAACTGATTTGGGATCATATTTCCTTTTTGGGATGATTGCTAACTTTAACATTTTTATTTTCTCAGCTTCTTTCTCTGCATGTTTGAAATCATGCAGCGTGAAAGCACCACATCGGAGGGGGAATGAAGGCCACATATGCTTTTTAGACTCCTTTAGGTTCCTTGATGTCCCTTCTACTGTTATCTGATATGCCAACTCTCTGGCAAGTAACTTATCCGGGATATATAAGGGGAGGACATGAGGGTTAGCAGTGCTGCCGAAAAGTCTAATGTAGGTGAACTTTTCTTCACCAAACCAACTACCAATTGCAGTTAGGTCGACAGAGGCTTCCTCAGACAACCTAGGAGCGGGTTTATTGAATATGGCATAATACACGGGGAGGATGAAACCTTGACAGATTCTATACAGATGATTTTTGTAATGGGCTTTCCACAGTTCCTTATGATAGATATGAATGGGGTTCGGGTCCTGTGAAGTCCATTTCCATCCTAGAATGGGATATTTGGAATTGAAACAGATAGTGTCCATAATATAAGCACTCATATAAAACGGGGGTATTACCCGGGTAGTCACGAACCTGTTTTTCCTATAGTCAAGTATTTGGTTGGCCATTTTATCAGACAAAATGGTCGCCCAATCCATGATATAGGAATTAATTGTAGCCTCCATTAATGGTACCATATCTATAGAAAATTTAGCAGAATCATGGACTCCGAAGAGTCTACACATCATTGCACCAGCATAACAATAAGGAGATGCCAACGAATCCATGTAATACATACCCGATGATTCATGCTTGTGTTTAGTCAGAAAATGTCTCCATTGTCTAATAGGGTCCAATTCAATGGCTTTTTCTTAGGCGAAAGCCTCCAAAAATGCTTTGTTATATTGCTTCTCCGGTTCAGGAAAATGGTACATTGCTTTGATATCTTCTGCTCTGAATGACCTGAACATTCTTCCATCAGTCGTAAAGAAAGTTCTGTCTGTGATATTGATGCTCTCAATAACCCATCTGACGACGTCATTATAGGGTAAAACTTTGGCGTGGGTTGTTATTCTATGAAGATAAGAGTAGGCCAAATCTTTAAGAGTATTCTCTGACTTGTCCGTGGCATCTGCTGTTGCCTCTTCTTCGATTTCTTTAGGATCCTCAGCTTCTAGCAAATTGTAGATACTCTCCCATGAAGCTTGGCCTAGACCGAGGCAAGTAGTATCTGATATCAAGACTTTCTTCACTGGTTCTTCTTTAGCTACGATGGGGGCCTTTGGTTTCTTTGATTTCTTTGTCATTTTAGCTGGATTCATAAACTCAAACTTTCTCTGCAAAGGAAACAAAAGAACATAACAGAGAAAAACCCATTCAAAGCTAACGCATAATACAAAGCTTAATGGTAATTCAAACGTGATAAGTAATACGAAATGAGATATTACTACAGATGAAATCCTCAAAGGATTCAACCTTAACTATTGTATTAACGACTTCCGTGACTGCCAATCGTGGTAATTAAATGTAATAATTATACATCGCATCACACATATTACTGACAATCTCTTAAAGCAGATCTCTTGGCTTTCCCGATCAACGATTAGCGACAATCACATATCGCAGATCGGGAGGTTCAAAGGTGAAGCTTAAGCTATTACCATAAGTAGCTCTGATTGCGATAAAGGTGAGAGGTATCATGAGGAGGTGGGATAATTAACAAATCGTTTGTTTTTCGTTTATTATTGATTTAAGGCTTAAACCTGCTAATATACATTTAACAACCTTTTATCGAAAAGCGCACTTTTCCTTTATGAAATCGCATCAGCAAATTCGAAAGGGGCTTTTGTTATGTGTTTCATGGTATGTGCGATGGCCGATTGCGATTGCATTATCGCATCAGGGGTTTGGCATAGACCTTTGGAATGCTTCATTGTTCAACTTGCGATTTGCGATTTCTGATAGCATTATCACATCGGAGATTTGCTAATGAGAGCCTTTTAAGCATATCCTTTAAATAAAGGATGCGACATATTATTTTACATTTGTTTTACAAAAAGGTTTTGGATAATATTTATATCAGATCAGACCTTTTCATAAGGATTTGCATGTGTTATGTGATTAAATCTAAGCTTGTGATTATTATTGAATTATTGATTTTGTTGACACCTAATCCGAAACGGATGAGGTGAAGCCGGACAGTCATCTAGAAGATGAACTGATCCGTTTTGTATTTGTATAAATAAAGTACTAGCTAATGAATAAATATCAATTAGTGTTTTCTCTCGTTCAATTGCTGGAGTTACCCTGGCCTGACATGGTATCAGAGCACAGGTCCCAAATTGGTTGTAACTCCTGGTCTGTTCTGTCCTGAACGCCTCTGAGACTGACACTGCCCTCTCATGAGACTGCGCCCTCTGTTCTGACAGATTTTAACTAAAAAGGGGCCCCATTTCATGTTAAAGTTTTGGATAAAATTTTTGAAATTGGGGAGGGTTGTTATAGCACAACATGTCGCCACTATGTTATCACTCTAAAATTTCCCTAGGGTTGTCATGAAAGAAATAATAGAGGTAACCACAAACCTACTTTTGAGATTAGGATCTAGCCTTCCTAATGCTCAGAGAGGGCTCTCTCTTAATGATTTAACTTTATTGAGTTAATTGATTTTAGGGTAGTTATTTAAGCTTGGTTGGTTTTTGATTTGATTTGGTGGTGGAATCATTGATTTAGATGGATAGATAAGTGCTTTTTTACCATTGGGCCATGGAGTCCAAATGTGAAGAAAACAACACTGAATCAAGTTCTAAAGATAGTGTTCATAGGGCAAGGTAGCTGAGTAATTTAAGATCTTTTAGGATGGATGGTGAAGTGGTTTTTCAATCGCGGTCAAGGAGCAGTCAGGGATTCCTTAAATCGGATAATGAATGAAATGAAACACGTCAATCGAAACTAGGGAGCAATGAAGAATTCCCTACTTTGCATATCAGAAGAAAACATAAAAATGAATAATTTTTCAAGACAGAGTGTACTTAAAAAAATTCTAAAGTAAAATTCCAGTTATTTCATTTAAATTTGGAAACATGTATGTATGTGAAAAACTTAAGAAGATAAAAATTCAACAAATGAAAGATACTTCACTGAAGTGGTCCAACACATGAATCCTGTAATGCAATGCCTTTATTACTCAGTCCAGTCTGCTGACTTGAAAATGTTTACAATAAACCCTAAGGTTTTCAGATCAATGTAACTATAGAAATATTCAGCAATCCACCCCTCTATACTTCGAATTATGAAGTATTTATACAAAAATAGTTACAAAATATCCTAAACTGCTTTAGGAATTATTCAAGGAAAATAAAATATCTTCATGCAAGAAGATAGAGACACCTAGGAAACTAAAAGGCTAGCTGTCCCTTCTTTTACTACCTTTGCTGTTTTATGCTTTGATCTTTCGCTGCTTTCTCTCCTTTGTTGTTGCTCTACGCTGGCTGTTCTTTTACTTTGCCTTTTGACTGATACTCTTTCATCTGATACTCTTTGACTTAGCCGATCTACTGCTTTTCTTTCACTGCTTTGTATTCACTGTTTACCTTTCATTTTCACACTAAATCGTTCAATTTTTCCCAAGTCTCTGTATCTAGTAATTTAATATTTACCATTCTTCTGTAGACTTCATCAGCTTCTGTGTATTTTTCAAAGGTGGGATTGTTTACAAAAAGATGTTTTACCTCATGCTGGAGGTAAAAGAGGTTCTCAAAAGTCTGGTAAAGAACCTTTCCTGTAGGCATCCCTTTCATGGAGGAACTATTAGCTTGCTCCTTTGCCACTTCTCTGATTCTCTTGTCATAGTCTTCATGTGGCATTAACCTGTCATTTACTACCAATGGATTAGGAAGGCCTTTCTGCCTCAAAGCATCAAATTTGACCATGAACCTGCCTATACCTAGCTCCATTGTTTGGAATTTGTCCTCAAGCTGCATCATCAGGTTCCTCTTGGTGATTACCTTCTTCACCTCTAGTATAGTTCCAATTCTGTCAGCTATACCAAGCTCCTACAATTCATATTTTTCTTTGAGTTAAGGAATTAGATTATTCTTGAGGCTTCTTCTGGCATATTTCCAAGTTCGGCCTTAACCCTTTGAATTGCTTCACCAACCTCTTTAACTAAATCATTTTGTTCAAAGATCACTTGTATAGATGGCCAAATATCATTGACTGAGTCAATGATATTGGCCCATAAAAGTTGTTTTGCCTGGGCTAGTGGCTCCTTCAGTGTTAATTCCTTCTCCAACTTCTGTATCCTTTCATTCAACCTGTTTGTCTTTTGAATTTCATTCTTATGCATGATCTGAGCCAGTTTCTTCTCTTCCTCTAGACTTTTCATTTGTTCCTTAAGCCTATTTATTTCAGTGGTCTGGATGGACATATCCTCCATGGCCTTGACCAATTTAGCTGCTTCATCACTAGGATGAGTTGCTGCTGTTGTTGAACCTGTTGCTGAAGTAGTTGCTTGTTGCACTAAAAATTGTCACCTTGATATTCTGCAATTTGTGTGAGTCTAAAGCCTTAGTTCTTCATATCAAGCCTTGAAAGTAAGAGAAAGCCCTCAAAGTCTCTAAAACTCTGGTTCCGCATTTTCTCTTAGTCTTACCTGCGGTCCCGCACCTAATGGTCATGTCCCCTGCGCATCTGACCGCTCTGTATCTGTGTTATGGGTGTGGATCCCTGTAAAAGTTAAAAATACGCGAGTTTATTCTAAAAACTCACTTTCAGCCATTTCTAGAAGCTTCTGGAAGGAATCTTGAGGTGGCAAGTTCGCTGTCATGAGGTTCATGCATCCCATACCTTAAGGAGCTAACCCCTTGATGTGAGGAGCTTATCCTCTGAAGAAGGACTCTATCCCTTCATAGGTGGACCTGTAACCTCCTTCCTCTGCACTATAAAATGAAGCATTGGGCTGGTTACTTGGGAGGTTGAAAGCTGAATATTTTTGAGGTGAAATGCTGCTGGAACTTAGTCTTCTTAGTTGAGCTTTTATGAGGAGAGATTACATACCTCTAAGATCTCATTTGGAAGAGTGCAAGGCTTGTCAAAGTAAAGGAAATTCCTGTTTCGGACCCCAGGAAGAGCTTGTTCAACATCAAGGCTGAAAAGGTTGTAAGGTTCTTCTACTTCAAAGTTAATACAAATAAGTTTGTTTTTCTCAATAAGCTGTTCATTAATGGTTTATTTTATGGATTCCTTGATCACCATAATAGACATGATTTACTATATTTGCTATGCAAGTGTTATTTGATGTTTGCTTGTTTGTGATTGTAGGTCTTTGAAGATATTCTTTTAGACGATCGAGGGATGACTACAACAAACAAGCGTTGGATCCAAGGTAGGATCGTAACACCTCTATAGTTTTTATTTGTAAATTGCATACGTCTAGAGAAAGATAGATTTACTTGTCTGTTTGTTGCTAGATTATCTTGTGATACTAGGGAGATTGGTCTTGTCCGCAAGAACGATTTATCCGGCCAACAAATTGGCGACTCCACTGGGGAATGAATTTGATTTTTGGTTTTCCTTTGTTTTGATTTGAGAAACTTGTTTTCGTTTCTGGTTTTTGATTGATGTATGTTGGCTTGGGTAGTTTTTAGAATCTGGATTTTTTTTTTTATTTTTTTGAAGTTTTCAGGGGACCGCACTTTCTCTTTACAGACAGTGCGGGCATCTCCGCACTTTTCCTTTAGTACACAGAGCGGTACCGCACCTGGTTCTACTGGAAGCCTGCGGACCCTGTAAATTTTTTTGAAAAACCTAAAAATGTTTTCTTCCAGTTAAGTTTAGGTTTCATTTAAGGTCTTTAGTGTCTACCCAGATCTGCATTTGTCTTGTCAAAAGTCTCTTGTGAGTGAGTTCCGATAGTATTTTTGTTTTGGATGATTTTCTAGAAGTGTTGCATGCTTGGAGTGGTTTCACTTTGTCTCTGCAGTGACTCAAAGATTAGAAGCTTGAGAAACCTTAGATTACCGTGGTGTCTTTTTGTCTCCTTGATAATTTTGACTTGGTTGTGAAATCTATCCTTTGTGAGAAACGGATTTAGTTTTCTCCTTGCAAATCTTTGAACAAACTTTGTTATAAGTTTTGAATTTCATTTTTGCAAAAGAAAACATATCTGGATGTTTTTTGGTTGATTTGTTATTCTGAACAAATGAATCCTTAGTTTACTAAACAACTAAGCAAAACATCCTACAAAAGAATTGAAGCTTTTATTTAATTAGACTTTTAAAAGTTTTTAGATCTCAAAATTAGTTTTGTAGTTCTGAGTGTTTTTCTAAAACTTGTAGATCTCTTTTGAAGCAAATTGTTTTTGTAGTTTCAAGTTTTGGAAAAGGAAAGGGATTTATTGTGAGCATTAATTAGTAGTCTCGTTTTGAGTTCTTATTGAAAAAGACAAAAATATTTTCTTTTTATTTTCATGTTGAAAGAAAGAATTGTTTCTTAAAGAATTGCATTCTCGAACTCTTTCTTTTAGCTAGAATTTCATTGAAAGAAAAACGAATTGCTTATCATTTTAGGTGCATTTTTTAGTGCTTTTGGAGTCAAGTCTTCACACCATCAAAGTTTCATTTCCATACCTATTGAATTAAAGAACAACCCATAAAAGCAACGCTTAATTAAAATTGATCTAGTAATCTTTTTTATTTCTAGGGCTCTTATCACCAATATAGCTTAGGCTAGTATCTTGGAGTAGGGAGTAATGAACTCTCCAAGATAGTTAAAACGAACAAGTAGATACATCTTGCGGTAGGAAATAAATCCAATTGTAATTGATACATTCTGGGAAGCTTCTCTTAAAGGAGTAAATCACGAGATCATGTCCAAACCTTTGAGACAATCAAGTCTGTTTCATTGGGAAAGATAGAAGATTTGCGCGTATTAAAAACGATAAACCTCAGATTAACCATTGTCGAGGAGCATGAGGTCACTTATTGGTAAACCTTGGATTGATCATGTCGAGGAACCTTCAAGGGGATTGAGCTTTGTTACTCTGCGCTTGCGTGTAGATCGGATTGTAGACTGTTCCCCTAGTTGTATTTGTTGCTGTTGGTAACCTTAGTGTCCATAAACGTAAGATTATTTCCTAAGGTGATGGTGAATGATGGGTCTTACTGTACCTGGAGCAGACGTCGATTAGACTCACTTGGACTCTTTGGGGGGTTCTCTTCACTCGAGATGGTTTTGTGAAGAAACTTGTGCCAGTTTGTTTCATTAAGCAGGTTGTCGGGGTAACTGTTCCAACCGCCCTTTCTGTATTAAAATTCTACGATGTTGGATTTCATCACCAACTAGTGTTTTTAGTACGGGAAGTTACTGTTTGTGTGTGGTTTGAACTCTTAGATTTTTTAGGCGTGTGATTCAGTTGTTTGTTTCTTTAGAGACTTTAGGTGCTTTTATTGAAATTTTCTTTGTTTGCGTGTGATTATTTTCATCCTACACCCAAAGGTTATTATCCTTGGTCGATCATGTCAAGATAGTCATCTATGTTTTCCCAATCACCGGAAACATTTTTATATGGCGGTCCTACTGTTCCTTTGGGGTACCAGTCACTTTCTGGTACTTTTTCAGGAGCAACTCCTCGACCGACTGAACATCAGTTATCACCTGGTAATAATGGAACTAAAACATTGAACGTAGAGCAAATTCTTATGATGTCTGGTAGTATTCCAAATCCTCAACCTCAAGGTAGTCAGTTACCGCCTGGGGGGAAAGGTAGTCAGTTACCGCCTAGGGGGCAAGGTAGTCAGTTACTGCCTGGGGGGCAACCCCAAGGTAGTCAGTTTCCGCCTGAAGGGCTACCTCAAGGTTTTCATCCTTTAGGATAGTACATACCCCAAGGTCAACCCCAAACTCAGTATACTCCTCAGGAGGCCTATCAACCCCAGATTCAGTACGTGCCTTAGGGTTATCAACCTCAAGGTCAGTACCCACCTCAAGGTTTCCAACCGCATTCTGGTCGATCATTTTTACAAGGAGCTGGAAATGTACCTCCTAATTATCAGCCCTACATTAAACCAGGTTATGGTCCTCCATACGCACAACCTTTTATGAGTCCCGAAATTAACATGGTGTGGGATCCGTCTCAAACTCAACAGAATTTGCAACCTAATGTGCAGTTACCTTATCAAGTTGGACAACCTTTGGTTTTTGGTCCAACCCAGCAACCCGTCCAGCCTACCATTCAAATCCCTATATCTGGTACAGTTTAGCAGCCTGGGCCTAGCTCACCTCAGACTCTGCCTCAAACTGCTACTACAACTACTGCAACTTCTGTTCAACCTACCACACATCTTTTTGGAGTATCTGTAGCTCCAGTTTCTACTATCCCTGCATTAGTGCAAATTCCTCAAGTCTCTGTGCCCTAGTCAGGACCTTCAGTTTAGACTTTGGTCCAGATGCTTGCAGGACAATATGGTCCAAGTACGATTACCACAAGTCAACCGTAATTCACTTATCAACCATACCAGGGACAATATCAATACGGTCCTACTGTATAAAACCCAGTTTATCAGAATCAACTGTATCCTGGCTATACTTATCAACAGCCTCAACAACCTCAGTTTGATCCGGTTAATCCTGGTTTTCCAGGAGGTCATAACATTCCTAATGCAAATCCGATTCCAGGCTATCCTGGATATCCTCCTCCTCGGGCTGGCCTTGTTACTCAAGGTTTTCGCGACCCTAACCGTCAGTTGCCATTTATTGCAACTTTGGATTTACTTGATTTGTCGCGCCTTACGAACGATCCGATTTACTATCTTCCGTATTGGCCGCCAATGCCTAATAAGTTGCCCAGTGATATCCCAAAATTCGAGGGTAAGTCAGGGGAGGATTCGTCAAATCACGTCATGACTTATCACCTCTGGTGTGCATCTAATTCAATCATTGATGATTCAATTCGATTGTGTCTTTTTCAACGAACTCTTATTGGTCTTGCCGCCAAATGGAACATTGAGTTGCCACGAGGCTCTTTTTATAATTTCAGTCAGTTAGCCACTTCTTTCTTAAATCATTTTTAGTTGCCTGTCAGATACGACAATGGCACAGAACTGTTAACTTCACTAAAAAAATCCACGTCCACATATATTTCTGATCATATTCATGAATGGCGACGTAGAAGGCGTTTAGTGAAAGTTTTCATTCCAGATCAAATTTTAGCGGAATGGTTCATTAAATCATTGTTACCTAAAATCACTGAAGATGTAGCTAAGGTAGGAGTTGTCACTGAAGAGCAAGTCATTGCTCAGGCTCAGTACCTTGACCTCGTTTATATGCAGTCAGGTACTTTACACGAAAAAATCCCTGATCTTCCAAAAAATACAGCTCCTTCAGGGTCTCATGCTGCTGATGGTATGATTGGTTCAGTTAGTATTAAAAGCAAGAAGAAATCTTCAAAGAATTCTTCTCCTACAATAACTTTACCTGATTCCTCGAAAGGAGATTCTTCCGCTAAAGTTTTTGCCGACGTCCATGTCGTAGATTCATCTACGACCAAATCCGGTAGTAAAGAGAAGGGGAAGAATAAAAAAAATCAAAATTCAAAAGATAAAACGAATAAAAATGAATCTACTGACAAAAAACGAAAACCTCGCTATCCTTGTTTCATTTGCGACGAGGATCATTTTACTAAAGAATTCCCATATCGAGTAGAGTTTTCGAAATTCGTTAAAGGTTCTCAAATGCCTGCTATCTCGAAGGATCCTTTTCCTACTCAAGATAGTAAGATGGTTGCTTCTTCCTCGAATACCTCAGAAGAACCCATTATGATGATGTCTCATGTCAGGATTGCGACGCAATCGCAAGATTATGGTAGTAAAAATCTTGTTGATGGTAAAGAAGCAGAATCTTCTACTTCAAATACATCAACGACACCTCCTCCTAGTTCCATCCATTACAGATCGAGAAACCCAACCCTGACTTAGTAATCAAACCGCCTGCTAAAGGTATATTTCAGAAATCAGCTTTCAATCCACATGCGAGAGCTGCTCAGAATTATAACATTGTTGAAGACTTAGCCATTGCCCCTTCAACAATGTCGGCTTTGGAAGTGCTGCAATCATGCCCAGCACAACGTAAATTACTATTGTCTGCTATAGGAGTTGTTGATATTCAGGATTCGAACCTAATAATCTTCGATTTAGAGAATAGTACACCCCGCCTTTCTCATCAAATGGATTTCCAGATTCCAGTGTTAGTAAAAAATAGGCCTTGCTTTCGTACTGTGATTGATGAAGGGGCTTCTACGTGTATTATGTTGATCCAGTGTTGGAGATCGCTTGGTTCTCCCACACTCAATCAGTCTCCGATAATTCTAAAGGATTTTGATGGCCGAGGGTTACATCCTTTTGGTATTTTGCAGGATTTACCTATAGGAGTCGAAGGCAAAACCGTAAATCTAGATGTGGAAGTGGTTGATGCCCCTCTAGATTACAACCTTCTCCTGGGTCGTAGTTGGTCTTATGCTATGACTGCTATTGTTTCATTGGTCTTTCGGCTTATCAAGTTTCCTCATAACAGAAAGATCGTTATGATAGACCAGTTGACTTATTTCTCATCCGACCCAGCCTCTACAGATAATGTTCAGCACATCGGTTAAACGACTATCCCTTATAAGGATGTTGGTGTAGGTTTGATTAAAGATTCTAGTTTACTGGGAACTTTTTTCCCTCCTCATAACGTATTGCCTTCTATTGCAACTATTCATATGATTTCATCGAATACTGTTACTTTTGATGATCCTTGAATCGTACCTTTCGATTCTTGGGTGGATTCATTTGATGGCACGATGCCTATGAGTCCCTTTGAAATTGCAAATTAGGCTTTACAGTCATTTTTTGATTCCTGACCAATCTTGAGGATAGTTTGTTTCCGTGTCAACCTCGTTAAAAAATGGAACTGGATGTATCGAGGATAGTTTGTTTCTGTCTCAACCTTGTTAAAAAATGAAAGAAGGAGTCTAGAGCATAGTTCCTTGTCTTGTGTCAAGCTCGTTAAGAAATGAAACAAGGAGTCTGGAGCATAGTTCTTTGTCTTGTGTCAAGCTCGTTAAAAAATGAAACAAGGAGTCATGAGCATAGTTCCTTGTCTTGTGTCAAGCTCGTTTAAAAAATGAATCAAGAGTTATGAGGATAGTTCTTTTACTGTGTCAACCTCATTAAAAAATGAAACAACTCCCTCGAAAGTGAACCTTCATTCCATCCACCTCCTTGAATGCAATGAAGCTTGGGGGGCATGTACCTTGATTTGCGTCATTATGCTGGGGGCATGCGAACTTATAACAAGCATAGTTTTTCATTTCAAGCTTGTGTAAACATGAAACCAAATCCGGGTAGAGTTCTCTGTGGTTCAAGCTTGTGTAAAAATGAACCCATACCTAATTTACATCTCGTGATTGCCGTTTTTATCCGCTAAATTCTGCTAGATGAGCCTTGGTTGTTTTCATTCCATCGCCACCATCTCTTTGGCTGATCATATGATTTCACTTGGCTGTTTTTCCTGTCCTAAGGGACCGCAGTGATGAGTTGTTTTGTTAGCCAGCCTCTTAACCATTACATGTTTTGAGTAGTTCCACCATTGCCAGAGCCAGTTGCTACCATTTATACCACTCGTTCCTCTAGGAAGAGTCTTCTTTAAGCTCTTTTCTGACTCGTAAAATATGAAAAGATTGCCGAGTTTTTCCCTTTTTGACTCGTTAAACAAATTAAAAAGGTGGTCCACTTTCAGCTCTTTTCTGACCGTATAAACATGAAAAGATCGCCGAACTTTTGTCGTTTCAGGTTTGATACTGGTTACGAAACGATGTGTCTTCGATCACTTTTCTACTTTTTCGGATCGAGGCCACTAATTATGAAAAGTACTCCTTGATCGTAATGGTCAAGTGGTTCTCTCGAGTATTATTTTATACTTTTTTGGGTTCGAGGGACACAAATTTATGAAAAAGGACCCCCCTAGAGTTTTTCTTTTCCGTGTCTTTTCAAACTCTCTAAATATTAAAAAAACTCTGAGTTTTACCTATGTCGGACTCGTTAAACCCTGACGACATTGGACTTGTCACTATGACGAGACTAGAGTCCTCTTTAAACCCTTTTCAGACTCGTTAAATATGAAAAGATTGTCGAGTGCTTGTCCTTTCCAGCTCGTTAAAGTATTGGAAATGTCATCCCTCCTGTATTATTTTATCCTTTTTCGGACTTGAGGGATTATTTTACGAAAAAGTACCCCCATGGAGTTTTCTTAAGTTTTTCTTCTGACTCCCTAAAATTGAAAAACACCGAGTTTTTCCTATACTGGACTCATTAAAATTTAACAGTAAAGGACATGTTCAATTTTAAATAGGAACAAATCACTCCTTCTTAGGGTTCGAATTTTAAACTAAGTTGGACTCATCCGAAGGATGAGCTTATAAACAAGCAATTGTTATCCTCCTCAAGCTTGTCAAAAATAAAGAGGTACTTGCCAGAAATTGTGGGGGAAAAGAGAGAAAAATGAACCTGTTTGTTACACTTTGTTTTATAAAAAGCCGTTAACCACTCTTGAACACGACACTTTTTGTTCACCTGGGTTGGGAAATCCTTTGCCTAACAGTTCATCAAACCACATTGAAAGTCTTCAGTCAGTTTCTGGGTATCAGCTTTGGGTTAATTGTCACCAAACCATCTGCAGTGTTGTTATGTGTTCAAGAGGTCAGTTCAAACAAACCATTCATCTGAAAAACATTTGTCATCCATTTTGACCATCCCTGAGTTAGTCCTTGCAAATATATTTCTTCAAAACTTGATCTATGATTTCGTGTTGTGGGCTTGCCTATGACGGATCACTTTCTATCGACTTCAGCTCATTATCTAAAAAGATGATCTAGAAATCGTCAGTACCTTGAAATCTGCATGCCCTAATGGCAGGTTTCTCGCCTTCGACGATAGGTTGCATCATTGACCTTCGATCAAAGGATTCTATGACATGTTCGACATCAGCTCATCTATTCACATTTCATGGATTGTACTGAGTACTTTGAGAGCCATTGACATTACTGGTGTTTTCTCTCACACTTATTACAGTTCACATCATTGACTGGGAATCAAGTGGTTTCTACCATGTTCGACTTCGACACATTCATTCACACGGATAGAATCATACTAGTTCAAGAAGCAGAAATCAAGACCCTGGATCTAGTTTCTACCATCCAGGCTGCGAGGAATTTTGTTATTCATTATACAGTGGACTATTCATAAATAGATGGTTGCACCCATACTATGTCTACACATGTCTATACTCTTGATGTATTACAAAATCATTCCTGTATCAGAACAGTTTAGTCAGTTTTGATCTGAGTATGGGAATGCCTACCTCAGCGATGATATGTTCACATATATATATTTTGCATTGAATGTTTTTACAGGTTCTGACTGGGGTGTCCACAGGATGATCCTTGAAATGATAAAGTACTTCACTCTTCATAGATGACAAACTCTATCTTCATCTATTACAGACTTCGCACTTTAGGGGGCAATCTGTTGCACTAAAAATTGTCACCTTGACATTCTGCAATTTGTGTGAGTCCATTATCACTCATACTTTCCTCCTTTGCAAGTATAAAGCCTCAGTTCTTCATATCAAGCCTTGAAAGTAAGATAAAGCCCTCGAAGTCTCTAAAACTTTGGTTCCGCACTTTCTCTTAGTCTTACCTGCGGTCCCGCACCTAATGGTCATGTCCCCTGCGCATCTGACCGCTCTGTATCTGTGTTATGGGTGCGGACCCCTGTAAAAGTTAAAAAGGCGCGAGTTTATTCTAAAAACTCACTTTCAGTCATTTTTAGAAGCTTCTGGAAGGAATCTTGAGGTGGCAAGTTCACTGTCTTGAGGTTCATGCATCCCATACCTTAAGGAGCTAACCTCTTGATGTGAGGAGCTTATCCCTTTGAAGAAGGAATCTATCCCTTCATAGGTGGACCTGTAACCTCCTTCCTCTGCACTATAAAATGAAGCATTGGGCTGGTTACTTGGGAGGTTGAAAGCTGAATATTTTTGAGGTGAAATGCTGCTGGAACTTAGTCTTCTTAGTTGAGCTTTTATGAGGAGAGATTACATACCTCTAAGATCTCATTTGGAAGATTGAAAGGCTTGTCAAAGTAAAGGAAATTCTTGTTTCGGACCCCAAGAAGAGCTTGTTCAACATCAAGGCTGAAAAGGTTGTAAGGTTCTTCTACTTCAAAGTTAATACAAATAAGTTTTTTTTTCTCAATAAGTTGTTCATTAATGGTTTATTTTATGGATTCCTTGATCACCATAATAGACATGATTTACTATATTTGCTATGCAGGTGTTATTTGATGTTTGCTTGTTTGTGATTGCAGGTCTTTGAAGATAACTCTTTTGGACGATCGAGGGATGACTACAACAAACAAGCGTTGGATCTAAGGTAGGATCGTAACACCTCTATAGTTTTTATTTGTAAATTGCATACGTCTAGAGAAAGATAGATTTACTTGTCTGTTTGTTGCTAGATTATCTTGTGATCTTAGGGAGATCGGTCTTGTCCGCAAGAACGATTTATCCGGCCGACATTGATGATGTAGTTGGAAGTGCTGTATCTATTGGAGCTGCTGGGGCCAATGAAGCTGCCAAAGTAGAAGGAATTGCTGTAGTAATAGTAGGAATAGATGTAGCAGTAGCTGTCTCAATGCTAGCTTGTTTCATCTATATTAAAATTTCCAATTCATTTATCCATTTCTTTTAATTGAGCATTTAGCTGGAGAATGAGATCCATCATCTCATTTTTCTGGATGTGGCTCTCTAGGACCTCCTTGGTCTGTGGATGTTCAGAAGAGGGTAACTTCAGTTGCTTCTTCAAAGCAACAATATCTCCATTTTTCTTCTTTATTACTTTTTCTGCAAACCCCTAGGCCCAACCCTCAGAGTCAATCCTTTTCCACGAGTTGAGGGAACAGAACCCTAGGCCCAACCCTCAAAGCCAATCCTTTCCCTAAGTTAAGGATCTGTTTTTCCGGCTTCCCTTACCTACATTGTTTTATTGACCAGAGGCTGTTCACCTTGGAGACCTGACGCGGTTATGAGTACGACTGGGCATGAATGGTACTCGGTCCTCCAGATTTTCAAGGGCCATAGAGGGTGCACCGGTCGACCCTAATGAAAGTATAATCCAAAAACTCATCATTTTTCTTCTTTTTTTAGTTTTTCTACTGCCTTGATATGATTTGGATTATATATAATTTCAATAACCAAGTCTTCTAGTGACTTGATTCTGTTATCCTTTGCTTGTGATGATGCTTTCTCTAGCTTAAACTGTGCTGTGATGTTGTCTAGAGAGTTTTGGAGTTTCTGAACATTCATGGCCTTGTTGGTCATCGTTGAGTATATCATTTCACTTGCCTGCTTATGAAATTAATTTTGATCAATACGGTGAACATCCCTGGCCAAAAATTCAAACTCTGTCTTCCTATAATCTGCTGATGATTTAGGCTGCTGGACTGTAGGCTACAAAAAGGTCATTTGCATTTTACTAGTTTTAATGTCAAAATCTGACATCAACCTATTCAGATTTCCAGGAGTCTGTTTGAAGTACTGAGCATATGTTTCAACTTTTAATGTCTCATTTCTTAATTTGATCTCCTTATACTTCTCCTTTATGTATTTTTCCTTATCCACTGATTTTCTTGATGATGAGACCTCTATGCTAAGCTGTTTCTGAATGCTCTGAATATTTGAGGTGGAAGGTTGATGAGTTAACTCTGAAACTAATGGAGTTTCATTTTCTCTGACCCCTGTATCTGTGTCCATGATTTGAAGTGTCTTTACTGTCTCAATGACCTCTTCCTGCTCTTCTTGCTAAATTATAGGATTTAGCTTGGGATTTTTCCTGTACATGATTTCAACTCTGTCATGTGTTGTATCTATGCTTGAGCAAGAACCTTCTTCCCTGGTCCCTTTAGTACTTTTGTCCTATAGGGCTGCAATATGCAGAATGGAACTAGTATCCATCTGTTTCTCCATATCTATCAAGGTATTTTCCAACCACTCTGACTAGTTGGCATATTTTTCAATGTCTACCCTGGACTCATGCATAAAAGGGCTCAATTTGAATTTGAGGCTTAGCTTGTTTATGAATCCTAAAGGGTCATACTGCCATTTAAAACTACCACTGAACTTCATTTCCTATAAACACTTCTCTGCTTCTTCTCCAACCTCCCTATTATTACAGATAAAAGGACCCAACTGGTTTTTGATCTTGAACTGTGTTTTCTTCCTAGCTGATAACAAATTTACATCATTTGAATTTATACTCTGCATGATATATTCTAGTGCAAATATTCTCATAGGGAGATATTTGGGAAACTTATAAGGAGTGAGCTGGCATCCATATATTCTAATTTCAGTGTGGTCCTAATATAGATGCCAATCTCCTATTCTACTGTTCTTAGACAATTGCAAATTTCTTTTTATCTCATCATTGATCTTGGGTTGATTGCTAATGGTTAGCATATTGACAACTGGATGCACAAAGGAATCAATGAACTCTTTGTAACTGAAAATAGTGGAATACTTTTGGATTAAGGGTGTCCAAAAGATGACTGATCTGGGATGGCCCTTAGTGTCCAACTTCTAGATATTGACTGAAAACTTAGTTGACTGGAAATATAAAAACATGTGGAACAACACTGAAAAGTATTTAAATACTCTTTCATTTGGCAATCTGATCAGTTGATCATGGATTTTGTCTCCCAAGAACTGGGCAAAATTGAAAATTATAGTTGGAGGCTTGCCTGGGCAAAAAATAGAGAGGAAATCAAGTACATGCTCATCTACATTCTCATCAGTGGTGTATCCTAGAATACAAGAGAGCATGGTCACAATTTGTCTGGCTCTCTCAGAGAAAATGGTAGTAGAGTATGGGGGAATGTTTGTAGGGGTATGAGACTCTTCTAGAATGAAAGTATGAAAGATTTGAGTCCTCTTGGGAAGGTCCAACTTCAAGTAGAGTTCAAGTAGGTTTTCAATGGAAAATGGGGTTTCATTTGGGTTTGGCTAGATCTGCAGCATTTGGTTTATTGACTCTGCAGTGATTGTAAACAAAATCTACTGGTTGGGAGAGACTATGGCTCTTTGGCTTGGGATATAACAGTTTTGGCATAGATGGATTATTTCAGGGAACTGGTATACCTGTGGGAACAAGTATTTGGGCAAATTGGATTCCCATAGATGAATGTCATCATTTTGGTTCAGGAATTTGTCTTTACTCCAGCAGTGGAGTTTCAATAGATGGCTATGGGAAATTGTGTCTTTAATTTGGAAATCTCTGTCAGCCAATGGGAAGTGGTTAACATCTAGGTGAGGGGTTTCTCATTTAGAATACTTTGGGAAGCCATAAGTTGGTTTATTCTATTGAATTATTTTTTCTCTGGCTTTAGGAGTAGGGTTAGGAGCTCTGGAACAGTGGGAAGAATGAATATAGTTTGCAGGAAAGGGTTTCTTCGGATGCACAATAGGTTTCTTAAGTTTGGTAAGGTTTTTAATTAATTCGGCAACGTTTTTAATTAATTCAATTAATTAACCTTTTACATTTACTGTGCAGAGCTTAAATACAGGGCCGTTCTGGTTCTTTCAAGAATACCTATAAAAACAACGATTAGGTGTGCAAATAGGTTTCTGAGGCTTAAGTTGTATGTGTGCTGCTTGAAATTTGAAGTCTGCCGCGTCTTCTGGTTGCATGTAAGGTTAAAATGGTTGAGTAGAGCTTCAGGTTCAGAATTGGTCTGCAGAGGTGTTTTACAAAATAACAGTGAAAAGAGTGAAAGGGGGCTTTTTTGGCTTGTAACTGATAACGGTTAACTTTTGGGTGGGGGATTGAAGTATGAATAGTGGGCAGTTTCATTATATGTGGGAGGCGGTTTTTTGGCATATCGCATTGCTTTTGAGTGGAGGGTTGTATTTTTTGAGAGCACGCGATATAACGTGGGGCTGTCACGTAGCAAAAAGGCGCTCGGGAAAAACCACGAATCTCGCGTGCTTTTGGGATTTTAATTGTCAGACGATGGGAGCGTGATATGGATATGGGCCATCGGATCTGGAGGTGGGAGATCAGAGGGTTATCGCACGATGGAGTTGCAAGGGCTGAGTCGGGGTGTGGTTGAAGGGCTGGGGATAAATAATGTGTTGGTTTAAATATATTTCAAAGGTTTTAGTGAGGGTTGAGATTTATAAAGTGGGGGGTTTAAATATATGAAGCGGGATTACTGTATGAATAATGTAAGGGTTAAGTTAAAAAGGGTATCGGGGAGGGTTTTCAATGGGGCCCGATATATTTAACCTTTTAAACTTAGGATAAGGGGGTTTAGTGGGTTTTTAAGGAAAAAAGGGAAATTAATAAGGGGAAAAAGATTTTAAAAGAGTAATGTCTAGGGAAAGGTGTGAAACAAATGGAAAAAGGATTAAAATGAAGGGAAAGGGTTATTAGAAGATGAAATAGGAGGGAAGGGTAAAATGAAGGGGTAGTGATATTTTTACAGGGGGAAATGAAGAGGGAAAGGTACTTTGGAACCAAGAAGGGGAAATTAGTGAATGAAAAGTAATGAAGGGGTAATGAAGGGAAATTAATAAACTAGACATGTAGGGGTTTAGTGAAATGAGGGGAAATTAGTGAATAAACTTTAGTATTCAGGGCCAAAATCATATAGAACTTTTTTAGGGTAAATACCCAAAGTAATACACAACTTTTGTGAATGTCCTCTTTTCTTTGATAGTTCCACCTGCACATGAAACATAGGATTTAAGAATGATAAAGGTGCATTTGAGCTAGCAACCTTGTGCATTCCAATTCCTCTTCTACCTACCCTTTATTTATCCTAACATTTTCTCTTCATTTATTGGGTGCATTGAGCTTGCTGACCCTTTATTCCCTTTTCTTTGATAAGCAAACTATCTAATTCGAACCTTATAAGTTCCAAGGGCTCAGATTAAACTGATGAGCTCCTTATTATTCTCCACCTAACTACTAATATGAAAAGATTAAATAGTTTGGCTAGATCTTCATTCTCTATCTACCAACATGAAATTTAAAGCATGAATGGGTCAAGATTAAACTATTTGACCATCATGCATTATGGTATTTTGACAAGCCGCACACAATCTTATTTTGCAAGGTAAGTAAAAAGTAGTGGCATTTGAATTTGCATCACTTTCAGAATCTATTTTGATCTCTTTTTGGTGGGGTTCATATTTTCCTTTTTAATCCTTTTCTTTTAGTCCTTTGATTTTTCTTTTAGGACTTACCCTCTTTACATTTTTATTTTTAATATAGGAAAAATTTTGTAGAAAGCAAATGTATGTACAATATTACAAGACTGATCATAAGCAATTCAAAATTATGAATCCTATTATTATAGGACCCTAACACACGTCAAATGAAGATCATATGCCAAAGTTATGATCCTGGGAAGTTGATGTACCAATTTACCCAAACAGGGCCCATAGTTTTGGTGCTTCATCTCCTAGGGTTAGGTTTTTGGATGTTTAGGGTTTTCCATTGTTTCTCAATAATAAACAGGCCTCCGAGCCTCATTCTAACACAGTTCAGAGGCATGTAGCTGCCACATCTCTTCTCATAGATAAGCTACCATCGCCCGAGCTAGTCTTATTTCCATTCTGTTTGTAAGCATATTTTTGTATTGGATAGTAATTAGATGAAGTGTTATTTCTGCTGCATCTTTGTATTGATGGTTAGATCAATAATTTGTTGCGTTCCTATTTAAATTCGGATCAATGTATCAGAGCGGTCTTCTCTTTCTTTGTTTTTCTTTGCATGTCCCCAACAAGGTCGGGATATACGAAGTTAGGGCTTGAACTGGTCGAACCTTTGCAACACCAGCTGCGCAAATCCTGATGGTCTTCCATGGGGGAAGAAAAGAAATACAAGGGGGCAAGAGATCCTTTCAAAATCTTGCTCGAAGAAGCCCTCGAGCGACAGAGGAACGTGATGATGGATAACTTTTCCCAGATCCTTCAGCGGCTACCCAAGGGCGACACATCTACTTCCAACAGCTACTCTGGAAGTGCCACACGCTTTAAGGTACAAGTTAACTTTGAAATTCCCATATTTGAGGGTCAGATAGATGTAGATGTCATAGATAAATTGTTAAATATACTAGAAGGATATTTTTCTGTTCATGTTTTTTCTAGCCAGGAAAATATTACTTTTGCACTTCTCAAAGCTACCCCCCACGTCAAGGATTGGTGGGAAACCTACTGTGAGTAGAATGACGAGAGGGAATCCTCACTATTTTCAGCCACACCCACTTGGAATTCATTCCGCGATTCCATCAAGGAGCAGTACTACCATTTCAGAAGTATGAGGATAAAAACATAAAGTGGACCACACTGGGCAGGGAAGGGAAGAAGACGTGCTGGAGTTTAGCAATGTTTTTCATACCCTTCACATGAAGTTGGGTATCAAGGGTTCTGAGAAACATCTGGAACTCAAGTACCACAGCTTCCTACACAGGTACATCTAGGATGAGATGGAGTTCTTGGATATCTCCTCGCTCGACACGCTGTACCGATTTTCTATCAAGATTGAGCAGAAGTTTAAACAAAAAAAGTGAGACTTTGGATCTGTGAACCTGAAGCAAGGGAAAGGTACCCCCAAACTGGAGAAAAAGGACAAATCAAAGGCTGGGTGACCTAAGACAACCTGTCAAAGCCACAAGAAAATAAAAACACCACGAAGTCAAAAAAGGACACAGGAAAGTGGTGTGAGTTCCATAAGAGACCCACTCACAACACAAGTGAGTGTCGGGTCAAACAGTCGCTGGTGGCAGAGTTGAAGGCTTCAGAATCAGATGCATGTTCTAAATCTGAGTCAAAACCCAACAAGAGGAATGGAAAAGGGAAGAAGATTATTGATGTGGAGCCCAACGCCACTGTTTCCATCGAGAAGATCCATAAGAATGAGCTCGAAGATCCAGAGGAGGAGGAGTGTCTCTTCCACTCACAGATGTGGGTAAAGGGTTCACTATTGTAATTCATTATCGACAATGGGAGCTAAAAGAACCTCATTTTAGTAGAGGTTGTGAAGTGGTTGGGTCTATCGACTACACCACACATGCAATCGTATAGTATCGGGCGACTTCACCAAGGATGAGATCTTTGAGTCAACCAGTAGTGTCGCCTTCCCTACAACATCAAGCCCTTCACATATGAGGTATTGTGTGATGTTGCTCCTCTTGACGTTTGTGATGTATTATTAGGACAACCATACTTATGGAAGCGACAAGATGGAGATGAGTCAAGACCCCGCTCTGTTAATATTTCTTTGGGTAATACGTTATATAGGATACCAAAGGTCACTTCACCTATCACTATCTCTTTGATCCCTGCTAAGCATGCAGTAAGATCATCTCCAAAACTAGGAAATTTGTCTTCTTTCTGATTCGCTTGCAAAGAAAGGGGAAGAGCATAGCCACATCCATGGCCCTTGGGAAGGGTTCCTCCACAAAATAGATGTAGGTGATTCAATCATGGAAGAATACAGGGGCATCTTCCCCTCACCCACAAGGGTAGCCTTGCACTGTCAAGTCAAGCATTCGTTCAATATAACCCTTGGAGCACCTCTATCCAATGGGTCAATATATCACCACTCCATTATGGAAAATTCCAAGTACAAGCAATGGCATGATCAACATTAGGTGCAACGCAAGCTTCAGGTGGGCGACAAATTTTGGTTGCATTTGCAAAAAGAACGCCTTAATGGAGCCCATTGAAAGCTCAAACCACTCTGATATGGTCCTTACACCATTACCAAGGTTGTGGGAGACAATTCTTTTTAGCTCAACATTCCCCCATTCCTTGGCCTGCACCTAGTGTTCAATAGGGACCACCTTCGACCATACTTCCCACCATTGTTAGACACATCAGACATTGCAGAACAACTCACACCAACAAAGTTAAACCCATATTGCATGGAACAGGACACAACTAATCAAATTATGGACACACAGGTCAAGAAAACTCGCTAGCAAAAGATCCAAGTATATCGGGTTGTCAAAGATGGCACCTCCTACACTAAGGCAAGTGGCTCACGAGGGACCAAGTTCAACAGAAGTTTCCCCATCTCATGGAGGCACTCAAGGTAATGGGGACCATTTCTTCCTCAGGGGGGAGGAATGATCTAGGTGGATGTTGGTGGCCACTTGCCTATTCCACTTAGACCCCCACCAGTGTCTCTTTCATTTTTTTCTTCCTAAGTTGTAGCACAATTTACTATTTTTGGTAGTTTTTCGGGTCTTGAACTTCAGGAGCTGTTTTGAGGCCCTAAACAACGTTTTTGGGAAAATCGGGGCCAAAACATGCTATAGTTTATGTTAGTCATTCAGATGTTGTAGTCCTCAAATATATCTTTCTAATGAGGTATTGTGCAAATCAAACATAGATCGTATGCCAAAGTTATGACCCCGGAAGTTGACGTACCAATTTACCTAAACGAGGCCCATAATTTTGGCACTTCATCTCCTAGGGTTAGGTTTTTGGATGTTTATGGTTTTCCATTGTTTCTCAATAATAGATAGGCCTCTGAGCCTCATTATAACACAGTTTAGAGGCATGTAATAACCACATATCTTCTCAAAGATAAGCTACCATCACCCGATCTAGTCTTATTTCCATTTTGGTTGTAAGCATATTTCTGTATTTGATAGTAATGAAATGAAGTGTTATTTCTGCTGCATCTTTGTATTAATGGTTAGATATGTAATTTTTTTCATTCCTATTTAAATTTAGATCAGCCCCGAGCAACCAAATGAGTCTCTTGATTCAGAAATAGATTTGTCAACACGACTGGGGAAGTAGAAGATTTCAGAAATTGGTTCACTTTCGCCCGGTTGGGACAATCACGAGTGAAGTGTTCCTCATTACAAATTAGGCACATGTAACAAGGTTTCTGTTTCTTGTCAGAAGTTTGTTTTTTTTTTTTTTAATCCCGTGGAGGAGAATATTTCTTCTTATTTCCTTTTCCTTTATTCTTACTTCTTGGTTTCCATTGACATATTCATTTATCAGAATGAATGTCATTGATCTTGAAAGTAGAAGTCGCAGGGGATTAGATGGAGGGTTTTGGGCAGTTGTGGTAAGAGAAGTACCAGATAGTTTACTCTCCAACTTCAAACTGGCAGAACGAATCACACCATCAACAACATGAGATTCTTTACCATGAGCTTGAGGAACAATGTTCGAAGGTCGCAAAGCATTTGGTATCTTATCATAAAGCATGCCAGATTGGGTATAAACAAGATCCAAGTACTGGGAATGAGAAATTACTTGATCTTCAGTTACAACTCCACCCTTAGATATGTATTCTATTATAGGAGCCAACAAAGACTTAGTAAACCATTCCGCTAACAATTGATCTGGAACATATGTGTTAACCAACCGATGATGAAGTCTCTACTCATGAATATGATAAGAGATGTGGATGGAACAAGATTGTTTGAAGTTGGTCAGAAGTTCCATTCTAGTTTCGTATCTCATGGGAAACTGGAAATGTGTGAGGAAGGTGGTAGCCAAGGCACTAAAATTATTAAACGAAGCTCTCGGTAATTCAATATACCATTTAGCTACCATACTGATAAGAGTGCGTTGGAAAAGATGTAATCAAATTGAATCATCATTAAGGGAGTTCAACGAACACCACAGACGATAAGTCATGACATGCGTCGATGGGACTTCTCTAGGATCCCCATTGAATTTTGGGATATCAGAATGCAATTTCATAGGAATAATTGACCACCAAGGCAAATGAGCAATAGCATTGTTGGTCAACTGAGTCAAATAGAGCAATTCAAGAATTTCCACAAACGACAACTGCCTATTAAAATTTGGTGGAGGATAACCTAGATAAGAGGGAATAGATTGAGCAACACAAATCTACGCTCCATGATAGGGAGGGTTATGATAAAAAGGAACTTGGGCATTAAAATAAGGAGGATTCTAGTATCCAACATACGCATAACTTGTTGTCCAGCTCTAGGATAACCTTGCAAATGCTGGAGAGGTTGGGTTTAGACTTGCTAGCCCTGATAGGGCACTTGAGGAATACCCTGATAAGGTTGATACTATTTCCTCGTGGGATTTTTCATCATCCCAATATAAGGTGGATTCAATGGAGGTTGTGCCATGCTATAAGAAATTTGTCCTACTAGAATTTGAGGAATACCTTGTCCAGGAGGTTGAGACTATAAGTTACCTTGTAAAGGCTAGGTAAGTGGAACCTAGGGGGTGCCAGATACCGACAGAATAGATTGAGTCACAGTTACAACATGTAAAGGTTTGATTACATGAATTTGAGCTTGTAGAGGTACAAATTGATAAGTAGGAATTTTATATGTGGACGACATAGGTTTAGAATTAAAAAATGGATCCACAATCGAACCAGGTTGCATGGGAAAAGTAGGTTTCCAAAAATTAGCAACCATTCCAAAATATGGAGGATTTAGATAAGGTTGAGCACCAATTTGAGGTATACCAACAATAGGTTTCCCCCCTGCCAAAGGAGGAGGGGATGATGGAGGAAACTGCCCCCCTTGCAAAGGGTACCCAACATTAGGAGAGTTAGGTTTTTGAAGGTAACCAAGCCCACTAACATAAGGGCCAACATGTTGTTCAATTGTAGGTGTAGCTGGAGGAGAAGGAGTAGGTGTTGTAGCGCTCATTAACAAAGTGCCAAATGGAATACTAGAAATAGGTAACAAGGGAGAGGTCCATGGACTAGATGCTGCACTAGAGAAGGTACTAGATAATGGCTAATAACTAGGTGGGACGAACGAGCCATCATACGGATGTGCCTCTGGTGATGTCATAAACATGGATGAAGAAACAACACTAGTTGTCTCAACCATAGTAGTGGACACAGGTTGGTAAACCATATTGGATTCAGTGATCATTAATTGTCCCAAAGAAGAGTGTCATGAGAAACTCACGGGTGAGTGGGAAGAGTCAGGTAAAGGAGTTTGTGCTAGAGTTTGAAGAGGAGGAAGATGATGATATTGATAAAAATGGAGTCCGCTCTATTGAACAGGAGTAGAGGGACAAGGTTCTTCTCGTGGGATCTCTTTGATAATCACAAGACCAGGTGGAAGGGGTTCACTGTTGGGTCCAAGATATATGGTTTGTGGTTTTGTCTGAGATAGAGGAAGAGAAGAAGGAAGTCCTCAAGTAATAGGTGAAGATGAATGAGGTACCTCATGTAATAAGGTGTTAGGTTCTTCAGTTTAAACTGTGTCAGATTCACCAACAAATGATGAAGTAATCTCAGGCTCAGTACTCAAAGGGAAAGATGATTCTGGTAGATCAGATTCAGGAGGAGGACCAAAAGTAGTTCTTGAAGTTCTTGATTCGGTAGTTTGTGTTTTATTATGCTTATAATGATGGCCAGGGGTAGCCTCTAGTCGAAGATGAGGCTTATTTTGAATTCTACATGAACAACAAAGAGGAGGGGTGTGTTCTTCCACGTTGGATTAATAAAATTTAAAAATTAACACAAAAATAAATAAAAAAGAGGGTAAACTAGGCATAAAGGTTTACCAAGCAACCATGAACTACAATATACACCTTGGAAAACCAAGGACTTAACGTACATGCTGGAAATCTCTCCAAATGTTGTATTCGGTGTATCACGGTATACAAGTCAACCGACTTGGTTACCTGTGGTGAGGATACAAACCTATGGTGGAATTCCAAAATATACTCGACGGTACGTGGAATTACACTTGTCATAGTGTTGTCTAATGCGTAACCATTCAACGAGAGCGTTCCCATATACTTTTCATGCATGGAGCGCCATCCATTATACCCAAAGGTACGTGGAGTAATGTAGGTTTTAACCCCGTATAGAAATTACCTGCATTCGAATTCTAAAACACAGAAATTAAACAATGCGAGATCATAACACATAAAACACATATACATAGAGATTTTCCCCTGGATCCCAAAACCAGGACTACCAGATTGATTTTTCATTATATTCCTTTCAATGTTACAATACATATTTATACATGTTGAAGCATCCAATACCATGGACCGAAAACCATCGCGTCCAATACCATGGACTGAAAACCATTGCGTCCAAAAACATGTGTGAAAATCATGCACAAACCCATAGGTGGGTGTGCCCAACCTAACATAGGGTCCAAAACCAAAATTTTCCGGGGCGCTGCCCCGGACCCCATAAAGTGGGGTTACATGTGCCCTTCAAACCCCCTGCTAACTACATGGAAAGAATATAACACAACCCAACATTCTCCCACTTGTTGTTTTCTTTCCACAGGGGGCCACAAGAGAGCTTAGTCATTTTCCCAGCCCTGAAATGCCCATTGTCTCTCTACACCAAGAGAACTTCTCAAAGCTCACAGATTTTGTCAATGCATCTACAATATTCTTCAAAGTGGCCACCTTTACCAGCAACACCTTTTTGTCTTCTATCATATTCCTCACAAAGTGATACTGAACATCAATGTGCTTTGTCTTTGAATGATATGCAGGGTTCTTTGCCAAGAAAATTGCACTTTGGCTGTCACAATCTATCCTTATAGCTTCCTGTACTAACCCCATACTTGAACACAATCTCGGCAACCAAATTGCTTCCTTGCTTGCATGAGTGGCTGCCATGTATTCTGCCTCTGTAGTTGATAGTGCCACTACAGATTGTTTCTTACTCATCCAACTGACTGCACCTCCAAATAGGTTAAACACATACCCACTTCTAGATCTTCTCTGATCCAGATCTCCAGCCCAATCTGCATCAACAAAGCCATGAATATCCAACACTCTGTCCAATCCTGGTCTTCCTTGGTAGCACAGACCATAATCACTATTGCCACGCAAATACCTGAAAACCCGCTTCACTGCTGTCCAATGCTCCTTTCCTGGTTTTGACATAAACATGCTCAATACTCCCACTACATGTGCAATGTCTGGTCTAGTACAGACCATTGCATGCATCAGGATACCGACTGCACTTGCATATGGAACACGGGACATGTCCTCTTCCTCTTCTTATGTCTTGGGACATTGTTCAACATATAACCTCACACCTACAGAAATAGGAACCTTCACCGGTTTACTATCTTGCATATTAAACCTCTGCAGTATTGTCTCGACATACTTCCTCTGGTTTAACCAGAGCTTCCTCTTTGCCTGACATAGAAAATTTTAGGGGCGAATGTTCGCCCTTTGGCGAAATTAAGGGGTTTCTAAATTTTTAGTGGGCGAATATTTTGTATCATAGCACATTTTTACAAATCACCTCAAATAGCCCACCTTATTTTAAGGGAGAGGGTAAAAAAGGTAAATTTAGCCCTTGAAACTAGGAGTTACAACCTTCCATTCACCCATTTTCAAGAATAGGTTTTATTTAAGTGAATCCATTCGCCCATTTTCAAGAATAGGTTTTATTTAAGTGAATCCTATGGGCCAAATACCATATTTATAAAAGAGATATGGTAAATTAATAAAAATATAAATAAATGAGAGGTATGGTAAATAAATAAAACATTTTTTATATTTACTCCATAAGTCACCTTATATACATGCAATGGTGTAAACAAATAAAAATATAAGTAAAGTGGAGGTATGGTAAATAAATAAAACGCCTTTTTATACTTACTCAAAAGGTATGGTAAATAAATAAAAATATAAATAAACTAGACGTATGGTAAATAAATAAAACTTATTTTTATATTTAGTCCATAACCCTCATTCTATTTATGAAGGCTCAAGAAAGAGGTTTTATTTAAGTGAATCCTATGGGTCAAATACCATATTTGTAAAAGAGGTATGGTAAATTAATAAAAATATAAATAAACGAGAGGTATGGTAAACAAATAAAACATTTTTTTATATTTACTCCATAAGTCACCTTATATTTACGAACACTCAAAAAATGCGTTATATTTAGGTGAAACCTATGGGAAAAATACTATGGTACAAATACCATGGACTAGATTGTTATTAATACCATGCAAAAACACATTATTAACCCTAATATTAGTATTAATAAAAATAAAAATGGCACATGGTATCTACCCATGGTATTCACCAAAATGGCACATGGTATTGACCCATGGTATTCACCTGGAATGTAGCCTATTTAAATGGGGGAATTAAACCAGCATAGATCCATCTTTTCTCTGGATCTACTAACCCCCGAGAGGTATCAAATATCGTGATGTGCAAACTAGCATAGAGTGAAAAAATATTTGATCCCTCTCGGGGCTTGGCGGATCAAGAGTAAAAATGGATGTTGTAATTTAATGTATGTTAAACATTTTAGCTTGGTTAAAATAAAAAATAAAATAAAATTCAACTATTAATTTTATTAATTTTTATAAATTACTAACAGTAATTTTTAACCTCCAGGTTTATGATAACCCATGGTATTGACCCATGGTATTCATGTGAGCATAGACTATTTAAAGGGGAAATTCTATCATCTTAGATCCATCTTAATTCTGGGTCTACCAAGTGCTCAGAGGGATAAATAGATTTCATCCCCCTAAGAGTGGTAGATGTGGAGTTAAGATGGATATAGGTTGGTTTTTATGATAATGAAGATATTAAATAGACTTAGGAAATTATATTGTAAAAACATCTTAAGGTGAATGGTTAAAGCATAGACATTGGACAAGTATATTTGTATACTTCTGTTTTAAACTGAAACAAATCCAGGGCTAAAAGGAATGGATTGATTGCACTAGTCATCCTTCTATAACTTTCCAACATATGCTGGAGTAAAAAGATTGTAATTTGGGTAATTTTTCTAACTGCAAACAGGAACATACTTGTGTATTGGCAGGGTGGTTACGAGGTCCCTAGAAGTGATGAATTTGAATTTTTCTTGGTTTTATATATCGTATTAGATTTTTTCTTATGCTTTCTGTGAATGACACGGGTGAATTTTATCCTACACCCACTAGGTTATCGATATGTAATTTTGGTAATTTTGATTCAAAAGATATTTTAAAGAAATGCAATGATTTCATTTGTGTATTCAATAAACACAATATTCTAATGGAATTCTGGATTTGTGTTTTACCTATATAGATTCCATGGAGAAGTGTTAGTGGTGTGACATCAATTGTCCTCAAGCAGAGGCTTTAGTTTTACTCTTTTTGGAAGCAAATACTTTCTTCCAACATTTTTGAGTTCCATGAAAAATTTGAAATTCCTAATAGTATTCAATTATGGGTTCAAGAGAGACATAGTATTCAATTATGGGTTAAAGAGATCCACACTGAATGATCTATCGGCCTTATCTTCACTTAGTTTAGGACTATTCACTTGGAGAGACTGCATGTGCCCCCACTTCAAGAGCATAGTAAAGTCATGTAGAACTTGGAGAAGCTATCTTTAAGCTTTTAGTGAAGAATGGAAAAATGTCTGGGTTCAATAACAACCAGTCGAGAATTAAGCTTCCAATAATGCTAGATTTTAACCTGGAGCACTTTTGTGATTTGGAGGAGATGCCCCCTCGTATTTGTGACACATCTTCAATTGTGAATTGGACTATTACTAACTGTCATTTCCTTCGAAAGTTACCTGATGACTTGGAGAACCTCAACTCTTTAAGAATGTTAAGGAAGGAAAGAAGGTACATTATGCTAAGTTCTCTTATGCTTTTCAAGTTTTTCTTGGATATCTACAACGTTTCAGGTAGGAAAGTACATTCTGTTAATGAAAATTTGTCTTGATAGAAAGGCCCAATTTCAAATTCTAATGCTTTCAAAAAGCATTGTATAACTGTAATGTTTCTAAAAGGAAAGCATATTTTTTCAATTTAAGTATCATGATCCCATATTCCAACTTATTTTTCAGTAACCCATTAGGCTTTGTAGCTTTGAATAAATCCATGTCTTTTGATAAGATCCTCTTCCAAATTAGAACGCAGTTTCCTTTTGGCAATAACCACATACAATGTCTTGATTTTGTTATTGAGAAAATAGAGGTTGTGAAACAAGCTTGTGCCATACAAGGACTTGATTCATTGATTATGTATCAATTATGGCTCTTGATGTAACAATGTCTTGATTTTGTTGCTTGAAAATAGAGGTTACGCTTTACTATTTCACAGAATTTCTTACAATCTTTCCATAAGTATTGATTTGTAATCTCAATCATTGAGGGATGACAGTAATGACAAAGGTAATATTCCATGGTTTGAAGTTGCCCTCTTACTAAATATTTAAATATACCACCACAATTTAACTGTTAGTTAAAGGAATTGTATTTGATTTGTAAACAATTCATTGCTTGATTTATAGATTTTGATTTTTTCCCTTTTTTATTTTTTTCTCAGATTTGGTATGAGATATCTTCCAATATTTGGGTTCCCTAGTTTCCCCACCATAGCTATGAGGTTCAGATGCTATCATTAAATATTCTCAGAACGTTACAACTTTTCTAGTAAGTGTGCTTTGAAACATTGTTGTTGCTTTTCCATGGTGTTAATGCAAATAAGCACTAAAACTAGTGCCATTATTTAGATTAAGTGCCAAAATCTAGGTGGTATTGTAATGATGGAGTGATTGTTTTCTAGCTACTAAGGCCATATGCATTTTTATCTCTTATGTTGTCCTGAGATATTCAAATTCATAATAAGAATTGAGGTCTCGTTTCCACTGTAGATTGCAGTCAGTTTCTTGAACATAACAATTAATATATAGTAGATTATATTTTACTAATCAATTGTGGATGTGATCCCTCGCAGGAAAGGAAATTCAAAGTGACTTTGATTTCACATTGATTTGTCAAAACATACACACAGGAAAGGAGATTCAAAGTGACACTGATTTCACACTGATTTGTCAAAATGGAGGCAAGAGAAAAGGAAACTTTGTATTCAACAATGCTCTTAATTTCATATGTACATGCATAGACATATTAGTAGAAAATATTGAAGGGTTGCCTAAGTAATATTTTCCATTCCACTACATTCTTTACAGCTTGTAAATAAATAACTCGGAACAATTCATTACACTACTTGTTATTCTTTATTAATCAGTGGTTAAGATTTTGATATTGAACTGGCTAAGATTTTTCTTCCTTCTGTGAAATTGTGTGTTCTATAATGCTTATTTTCCATTCACTATGTATAGCATATAAAGTGTGTCTAATGGAGTAGGAAGATTGGAAAGTCTTGTGATCCTTGAACTATGTTACAAGGCAGAAACCCAACGGGGCAGGGTAGGTGCATCCCCACAAAGGGGTCACAAATACCAAAGTTGGTATTGGCTAGTGCCTTGAGCTAGAAAATTTCCTTTACCCTTGTATTAACAGTGAATCCGGAGAGGATTCTAATATTATCTTTATAAGATTTATATCAGTTAAGATTGATGAATAAAATTCATGAGACATGAGCTAGGATGTCCTTGCAAGGTGGTTGTTTATTATTGGAAGCTATGATGGCCATTATGTCAGGCTAGGTGGTCGCACTCCCTTGATCGTGAGCACGATTGTGATCAAGATGGAAGAATTCATAGTCTAGATTGATTGTTTAGCAGTGATAATTAGTGGGCTCATTCACAAAAGCTTTTATTTCACTAATCCTTTTTATAGAGTTGTCAGATTCAATTTCCAAAGGTTTTAATTACACTATAGAGTTGAGTTCTGAGAGAGTTGTGATTCACAGTGTTAAGTATAGCAGCTATGACACTTGAATGAAGACAAGCATAGTAGATGTATCAAACTCTGTTATAAGCTTACCTGCATATTATAAGGGACTTGGTTGGCTTTTTTATAATTTTATAAACAAGTTCCATGTCGTGGAAATGTAGATGAAGGAGTATGGATGAAGTGTTTGATGAATAGAATCACAGGGAAACATCTTTGATGTTTGGTCTCCAAATATAGATGTTAACATTAAGTATTTCACATATCCATGGGAATAAGAAGTCTTTTCCTTCTATGTGTCCATTTGCATATGGAATTAATAGGTTAATAATATAAGGTTTCCAATCATTAACACTTTGCTCTTTCTCAATGGTTCTGGCATCAAGATGTTTTTCCAAGCATTTTATAGCTCTAATATCATTTTGCATGTAGCAATTATAGAAATTTTGTGGAATTGTTTTTCTCAGGGTGAACATGTCAAACCATGGTGCAAGTGTACAAATAGAAATGAATAATGAATCATGAATATCATCGACAATGTGATCATGAATCAGAAATCCTTGTTCCAATAAGATCTATTTAATGGAAAATATTTCAAATTGGATAACAGGACACTCGTGTGTAGGAGTACATGGAGAAATTGATCTAGAAACTGGAGATAGAGTGTCCATTATGCGATATAGTAGAAGTGGTTCAAAATGTCCACATGCAGGATTTTGGTTATGCAACAAAATATTAAATTGATAACCATGGATATCTTGATTAAACCAGAGATATGCTTGGCCATTTGTAAATAGCCAAAAATTCATTGCAGTTGAATACCAATTTGAAAACCATTTGATACAAAAAGCATCTCCCCATAAGCTAATTGTTGAAAAGGAAGAAGCAAAAGTAGGTGTAGACAACCCTTGCAAATATGTTTCAACATCAATAACTAGATGCAAATCTTCAAGGTATTCAATACTTATTTCACTATGCATCGATTACAAAGTAGCATCACATTTCTAACTTAAACAATGGAAAAAGTGATTTACAATTCCTTGTTGTATTTCAATAGATGTATAACAAAAGTGAAGGAGAACAACGAATGAGTCAAAGAGACCATATCATGGGTAATAGAAGAAACATTGCAATCTATATAAATGGAATTTGGATAATGTTAGGATATTCCGACACATAGGAATTAATTAAGTATAACTTGGTCTAGTGTATAGTTAGGTAAAATGTGTTTCTTTAGTATTTACTTTTTGTAACTTATAATCTGACGGTCACGATATGTTCTAGACATGAAGTGATCCGATGGTTCATTCTCTCCTCGATACTAGTGACATTTGATCTGTGGCTTAACACCCGATTGGTCCATGATCTCTATTTAAAGAGCATGGAGGGTCATTTGTTAGGGGACCGTTCACTAGATAAGCTTATGTAAATTTTCTACTTTTACATTAATAAATTGCCTAAAGTGGCCACGTTGGCATAGGCCATGGAATGTTTCCCTCGTTGAGGGTTTTAACCACGTCAAGAATACTGGTGTACTGATCTGTGATTTGTTTGTGAGTGGCATCTTTTGGTATTCTATCTAAGGAACTTACCCTATAAATTCATACATGGTATCAAAGCTATTCGAGGGCCGCATCCATTGGTGATCTAAATCTGAAGTAGGTACAACTGCATCCGACTGTCATTTCATAGATCTACTGTTTATGACTGCTTTCGGGCTGAGAGGACTACTCTATCGTGTTAGGAGCATCTGTTCCAGTGAGGAACCCCTTTCGTTTCATGCGAAAAGGTTTCTAGTAGCCCTAGCTACGTCATTTTTAAGATTTGGAGGTATACAGTCTTTATTTGTAGTTATAGTTATTTATCTCTCTGTTTATTTTGGTTTATAGTCCTCTATAGTTTTTTTTATTACCGGATCTATACATTTTATTTCTATGTATTCTCTTTGCCCCACAGCTCTGTGTGATATGGGCAAACCAGAAACAAAAAGAAAAGAGTTATCCCATGCATATGCTCTTTTCCACTACATCTTAGTGTCATCTCAGAAAATCAGAAACATTGAGGAAAATATTTTGTTTCGGCCAAGTCTAACTTTAAGCCATAAAACTTGGATTACTTTTGCTTGTTCGTTTGGTTTGTGTTGTTGTTTTTTGTTTTGTAGGAAAAAAAGAGCTTTTCAAGGACGCACGCACGCCAAAGCTCCAGAGAGCGAAAAATAAAATAAAATAAAATAAAAAATAAATAAATAAATAAATAAATAAATAAATATATATATATATAACATCTATATATATATATAAATAAAATATATATATAATTTAATAAAACAAAAAAAAAAAATAAAACAAAAACAACAACAAGAACAATAACAACCTTCCTCCTTTCCAAATAAGTTACACGTGCTTTTTAAAAATGTAACTCAACAAAAAGAAAGACTTGAACCCAATACCTCTATTCTCATAAAGTAACTTATGAAGTGAACTAGTTTAAAAGGTTAGTAATTTTTGGAAAGGAGGAAGGTTTTTTGTTTTTGTTTTTGTTTTCTTTGTTTTTTTGTTTTTAATCCAACTATCATTTCATAGATCTACTATTTTTTATTGCTTTTGGGCTGATAGGACTTCTCTATTGTGTTAAGAGCATTTGTTCCAGTGAGGAACCCCTTTCGTTTCATGCGAAAAGGTTTCTGGTAGCCCTAGCTACGCCATTTTTAAGATTTGGAGGTATAAAATTTTTATTTGCAATTATAGTTATTTATCTCTATGTTTATTTCGGTTTATAACCCTCTATAATTTTTCTATTACCGAATATATACCTTTTCGTTTTGTGTATTCTCTTTGCCCCACGACTTTGTGCGATCTGGGCAAACCAAAAACAAGAAGAAATGATTTTTCCCATGCGTATGCTCTTTTTGCTGCGCTTTAGTGTGATCTCGGAAAATTAGAAACATTGAGGAAAATATTTAGTTTCCAGCTAAGTCTAACCTTAAGCCGTAAGGCTTGGATTACTTTTGCTTGTTTATTTGGTTTGTGTGGTTGTTTTTTTTTGTTTTCTAGGCAAAAAGGAGTTTTTCAAGCAAACATGCACTACAAGGCTTAAAAAACAATTCTTCCTCCTTTCCAAAAATTACTAGCCTTTTAAACTAGTTCACTTGGTCTAAAGTTACTTTATGAGAATAGAGGTCTTGGGTTCAAGTCTTTCTTCTTGTTGAGTTACTTTTTCAAAAAACACATGTAAATTATGTTTTAAAGTTACTTTATGTAAAAGTGTTCTCACCCATTATTAAAAGTGAGTCACTTATAATTCTAAAGTCACTTTATCTTTTATTTAAGTTACAATTTAGTGGATAGTTCATAAAGTACCATTGTAAAAGTGACTCTCACTTATTTATTAAAGTAGGTCACATAAAGTAATTTTTTTTTAAAAGTGAGCTAATTAGATTAAGTTTGGAAGGGGGGGATTTTTTTTATATAACATTATCATTCACTCCCAACATTTACGTGGTTTGTTGGCATCTTCAACAACGTTTCTTCAAAAAACTATAACTTCTTCATCTAGAAGCCGTTTCAGAGCCATTTTTTAATCAACCTAATTTTTCGAGATATTTCCATTGGAACACTTAGTTTCAAGCATATACAACTTCAGTTTATTTTAAAATGGAAATTCCATGCCTAGTTATTATTGAAAACACCAACTACTTCCAATGACTATCCTACATTGTGGATTTACTTAGAAGTAAAGGTCTTTATAGAATAGCCTCAGGCCAAGAGTCTAAACCTAAAGATGAAGATAAGCAAGCCAAATGGGAAAACAAGCAAGATAAAGCACGTGGGTTGATAGGGATGTCTATTTCTCCAGACCTTAGATTCCATATCACAGAAATTGATACCCCTGATAAAGCAATGAAACATCTCAATAAAGTTTTTGGAATTAAAAATGAAATTAGAGCCCATTAGATAAAAAATGAGCTGCTTACGTTGGACCCTAATAATTTTTATTCCATTGAAGATTTTTTGTCCAAGTTCAAGACCCTTAGACTTCTCTTGGAGGGTGTTAAGGTTAAGAAAGAATATGGTAACCTTATCTATTCCATTCTACTAAGTTAGGACTAGCCTACTTTGTGTTTGTTTCCACCTTCCATTCTACTAGGGAAGCCTTTATTTCTCAAGGAAAAGACTACAAGCCCCCCTCTTTTGATGCCTTTTGTGATTCTTTAATAATAGAGAAAGAAAAACTCTTACATCTTTGTCTTCTTAATACTGGAAACTCTTCTAAGAAAGCCTTAGCAGCCCAACAACAGCCAAGTTCAAAGAATATTAAGAAACAACATCCTAAAAAGAATGGTCCTAAACCAAACAATGGCCCTAAGCAATTTTAGTCTTACAACGAAAAATCAATTCAACAAAATGATAAGGCAACTAAAAACAAAAGGAAGAAGACTGATAGACATTGAAAATTTTGTATTCGTGATGACCACTTAGAATCCAAATGCTTTAAGAAGATGGAAGCCTTGGAAGCAACAATGAAGAAGCATAACATCCATTTGGGGCACTCTTCAACTTCAACTTCATCTTCAGGAAGAACACTTTCTGCATGTGGTTGTCAAGCATCTCGGTCTGGTTATGCACTAAATCTAACTTCTTCTTCTCATTCTCATGAGTGACTCATTGATTCTAGAGCTTCTTATCACATGGCCAAAAACAAAACCATATTTTCTTCTTTAAATGATTGTAACACCAAAAATATATATGTTAGTGATGATAAATCTCTTAGCGTTGTAGGGACTGGAACTATTCATCTAGACAATGGTCAATTTAATGATGTATTATGTGTTCCCACCTTATCCTACAACCTTCTATCTGTATACCAGATAACTCGTTTAGGTGAAGGTAAAACTGTTGAATTTTCACCTGATGATGTTGTAATTAAGGACCTAAGAGAGCCTAGACAAATTTTAGCTACTTGCATTAGTGATGATTCTACAAGATTGTATAAGTTTAGCAAATTTTGGCCATCAACTCTTCCCTCGGTATTTGTTTCTCATAATGATGAAGTGAACAAACTTTGGCATGAGCGATTTGTTCACTTAAACTATCGCTCCATTCAAAATCCATGTAAATAAAATATGGTGACAGGTCTTCCTATGGTATCTTGCAGAGATGGTGTTTGTTCCAGATGTGTACTCGGAAAAAATTAGCGGGATAGTTTTGAAAAACGTGCCTCTTGGCATGCCTTAGCCCCTTTACAACTTGTGCATAGTGATTTATGTGGCCCACTTCCAGTTGTTTCATTCTCTGGCTACAAGTATTTCTTAACTTTCATTGATGATTTCTCCAGACGCACATGGGTATACTTCTTAAAACTCAAGAGTGAAGTATTTAACATGTTCTTGGCCTTTAAGGCCTTTGTTGAGAAATAATATGGACATCAAATTCTTAAGCTAAGATCTGATAATGACGGAGAATATGTTAACAACAAGTTCATCAACTTTTGCACCAAACTTGGAATTCAATTGCAACATACTGTTCCATATACTCCACAACAAAATGGTGTAGCTAAAAGGAAGAATCACACCTTAAAGGAAATGGCTAATTGTATGCTTCGATCAAAAGGACTTAGTCTTAAATTTTGGGCAGAAGCAATTAACTGCGCCACTCCAGAAGAAGAATAGAGGTCAATTAAACCAGATGTAAGTCACTTTCGTGTTTTTGGAAGTGAAGCATGGGTCGATATTCTAGATGGGAAACATAAAGCCTTAGAACCTAAGAGTGAAAAATGTATTTTTGTTGGATATTCTGAAGATGTCAAAGGATATAGACTTCTTCAACCTAAATCCAAAGATGTTATCATTAGAAGAGATGTAAAGTTTACTAAAAATATATCGGCCTAGGAGCCTAGTTGGGCAGATGTGCCACCTCTCTCTATCCCTTTTACTTTTGAAAATATTCCTTTTTCAGACGATGATAACAAGGATGAAAATCCTCCCCCACCTTCTCGGGATCCTCTTTCAGCGCCTCAACTTCCAAAATGGGTCTGCACTACTCGCGATGCAACAAGTGCTCTTGCAGGTGATCTTACAGATCAACATCGTACACGTTCTCAGTTCGATAGAGCATCTTCTTTACTAGCTCAAGCTTCAACGAATTATGATCCTGACACCTTTGTAGAAGCTTCAAGCCATCCAGATTGGGACGTAGCTATGAACGAAGAAAATTGTTCATTATTGGCAAATGATACATGGGACCTTGTTCCTCTTCCAAAGGGATGAAAACTTATTAGATGCAAATGGGTTTACAGAACCATGTTTGGACTAGATGGAAAAGTTGATAAACATAAAGCTTGTCTCGTTGCTAAGGGTTTTTCACAAGTTGAAGGCATTGACTATCCTGAAACCTTCTCCCCTGTTGCCAAAATGAACTCTATCCACCTTGTTCTTTCCCTTACTGCCTCTTTCAAATGGGAAGTCCATTAGATGGATGTTAAATCTGCCTTATTACATGAAGAAATATATAGGGAACAACCTCTTAGATTTATACAAATAGATTCTAGCCTTGTATGTTGGCTTAAGAAATCCCTTTATGGTTTCAAGCAAGCCCCTCGGGCTTGGTATGCCAAAATGGATAACTTTCTTTTAGATACTGGCTTTTCTTGGTGTCATTCTGACAATATTGTCTACACCAAGAAAGTCGCCAAGTCTCTTATCATTCTTTTTCTTTATGTTGATGATCTTATCCTTACTGGTAGTGATCCCAACCTTATAAACCATGTGAAGTCTAGCCTTAAAATGCAGTTTGAAATGACAGACTTAGAACACTTGCATTATTTCCTTAGTCTTCAAGTCTTGCAATCCAAAGAAGGTATTTTCCTTTCCCAATCCAAGTATGCCTGTGATCTTCTACACCACTTTCACATGGAAGACTGTAAGCCAACCCCTTCTCCCTTTCAATCTGGAGCCAAACTTTCAATCACGTGTACTTCCCATAAAGTTGATGCTACCTTATACCGTCAACTTTTTGGAAAAAGTTTGTATGTGACCCATACCCGTCCCGACCTTTCCTTTGTTGTTGGCCTTGTTGCTCGATTTATGCAAAACCCACATGAAAGTCATTGGAAAGAAGCTAAAAGAATACTTTGTTATGTTCGAGGTACAATTCAATTTGAGATTCATTATAGTGTAGAAGCATCTCCTCTATTGGTTGGCTTCACTGATTCTGATTGGGCTGATGACCCTGATGATCGGCAGTCTACTGCAAGTTATGTCTTCACTCTTGGTTTTGGACCTATTACATGGGCTTGCAAGAAACAAAGTGTAATTTCTCTTTCTTAAGCACAAGCAGAGTATCATGGTGCCGTTGAAGCTATTAAGGAAGCCTTGTTGCTTCGTTAGATCCTGTCAGAGTTTGGTTTTCAGCAGCAGAATTCGACTACACTTTGGTGTGATAATCAAAGTGCCATTCAATTATGGAAAGATCTAGTCCAACATTAACGCAACAAACACATTGAACTACATATGCATTTCATCAAAAAGATCATTCATGACCATGTTCTTGAAGTGAAATATTGTTTAACTGATGATCAAGTTGCAGACATCTTTCTCTCACATAGGCGAAGTTTACTAAACTTCAATTTATGGTTGGAGTTCAAGAAGTTGTCACTAAGGGGGGATAGGCTCTAATGCCTCCTTCCTTCTCCTATTGTGTCATCTTTGTACATCCTTCAATCCTATCCCAAGTTGTTCTTAAGGGGGGATGTTAGGATAGTCTGACACAGGAAATAATTAAGTAAAACTTGGTCTAGTGTATAGTTAGGTAAAATGTATTTCTTTAGTATGTACTTTTTGTAACTTACAATCCGACAATCATGATATGTTCTAGACATGAAATGATATGACGGTTCATTCTCTCCTCGTTATTACCAACACTTAATTCGTGGCTTAACACCCGATTGGTCCATGATATCTATTTAAAAAGCATGGAGGGTCATTTGTTAGGGGATCGTTCATGAGAGAAGCTTATGTAAATTTTCTTTCTTTTACATTAATAAATTGCCTAAAGTGGTCGCATTGGCTCAGGCTGTGGACTGTTTCCCTCTTTGAGGGTTTTAACCACGTCAAAAATACTGGTGTACTCATTTGTGATATGTTTGTGAGTGGTATACTTTGGTGTTCTATCTAAGGAACTTCCCTGTAAATTCCTACAGATAATATGTGATCAATTTATTGAACAATTGATCCATGCAACACAAATTTTTTTTTTTGTGGCATAAATATCAATGAGAAAATACTGAAATTTGTCTAATGTTATTCTTCTCTTTCATACAAGAAGCACAAAATACTTTGAGTCTTCAACCAACAAGTACTATTGTAGAGAGCTGTGAAATCCACTGGATAAAATGCACTATGCCCTGCTTTCTTATCCTTTTTTTGTGTCCACAATTGAAAAAGTGTGGCTACTTTGTTCTACCATAAAGAAAAATGAATGAGAAGTTATACTTAGATGAAAAAAGTTGCATTGTTTCCATGTGTCCAAACACCAAGCACAACAAACGAAAAAAAAGAGAGATTTTAAAACACAAGAAAAATAACATTAAAAATCTTGAGAAAATAGGGAATTTTGGTTCTAAGCGAACACTAAATACAAAGCATATTGGAATTAACTCTAAAGTTCATATTCCACAAACAAAACAAAAAAGAAAAGAGGAGGAAAGAAACAAAGAAGAACTGGAACAAGCAAAAACATGTTCGCCAATAGAAAATGATATATTATGATATATTATAGAGAATGTATAACAATGTGTATACCTTGAAAAGAAAGAACGTATGACTCATTGTGAGAAGCCCAGGGCTCAGGACTGTTACTTGACTCAGGACTCTTTCCTCGAGCACTCCAAAAAACCACCCTAGTTTCTCATTACAAAAAGGTCGGGGTTCAGGCAAATGAAAAAACAAAACCTAAAACCAACATATAACTGATATTTTCGCCAAATTTTCTATACAAACCAAGAATATGGTGGTTACCCGTGTCTGTTTCCCTGAGCATTGTAAAAGCGAGCACTGTCGCTCGTCATAAAAACGTCAGGGTCCAGGGTCCCCTGTAACAACAAATACAAAAGATGACTTGTCCACTTCCTAACACAATGGACAAAATTCTCGTGACACCTTGTTATACAACTCCACGAATCTCAAAAGGTTTTTGAGCCTGTCATTGCTTCCCTGTATCTACACCATGCAAACCTACATCCATTGAATTTATTACAGTTTCTAACATGTCGGCGCTCTCCTATGTGAGCCCCATGTAGAAAATAACCTTCAGGTGTCTGTACGCTGCAAATTCGTCTAAGAGCACCTTGAATCTATGCTGGAAAATTGAAGTGCTCTTAGGTTTGAGTGCATCATGCACACCAGAGATCAAGCGCGGTTTAGCATTCGACATTTCACCAAGGTTAACCACCTTTCCATAAGATATACTGTATTACTGTCTTTGTTTGCTCTGGTTTTTATCTACCTGGATTATCTATGTCTGAGAATGAAGCTTAAGATAAACATGAACAAAATAAACAAAAAGTAAAGGTTGATATTTATATCCCAAATAGTTATGTCTTTTTTGTTCTTTTAATTAAATTGATCCATTAAAAAAATGTCATATCAACAAGTGTCATATAAAGCCAGTTATGGTTTTTTGAGCATGTGATATTGATAAGCCATGGTACTAGTCCATAATATTGTAACAAAACCTATTTACAAATTGAAAATATTCATAGTAAAGTAAGAGAACCTCTATTATTAATATTATTGTTCTGTACTTAAACACCATGGGGAAATTTTCCTGGACAAGAAATGCAGCAACACCACAAACTTCAATTCAACTATATAAATTGCATGTACTGAATTACCTGCGTTTTTCATTTTCCCAAGCCAACCAAAGTTCAATGGTATTTCATGAACCTTGCATTGTTTTATGACCATATCTTATATTTATTCTCTATTAATTCTATTCAATGTTGCGTGAATGCACTATAATTTCCATAGAGCAGTGCTGACATCTTGCCTTGGGCTTTGTAGCCCGAGTCATGGCGGCGCACAAACATCAACAACTCAAACGCTAATGTTAACATTTGAAAAACCAAAATATTTGTGTACGGGCGCCAAATATTTTTGTACCAACCGCCAAAATAATACATAAACATGAAAACTAAATGTCACTTGGGAGTGACATAACAATAATACTAAATTAAAACAACATTAATATATGAAATATTTCTTTAATATAAACTATATTTATATTAAATTATTATCATATTTATAATTCGATTACATGTATATAATTAATGTGTTGCATGATCTAGTGTTTACTATATATATGTGTTTAATGATATAAATTAAATGGTTGGAAAATGGTGATAAACATAAATATATGACAAACATCAAAACACTTACTATATGATATATTTCATTTTGGTAAAATTTAAAAAATGATAAAAACTAACTAAATTATAACTTTGTTTTAAATTATATATATATATATATTTCTTAGGAAAAAGTTAAACATATTACATTTGAAAAAACATAAAACAAGATTCGTGCACCAAGTCCTGACTCTTTGGAAGGAATGCATTTTTTAGATATACCTAGTTGATCTTGCTAATCATATTCTTGTCTCAAAGATTAAGCGATACATGTCTAAGTATAGAACAAGAATATTAATAATAGAGATTCTCCCACTTTTCCATGAAGATTCTCAATTTGTAAATATGTTTTGTTACAATACTATGGGCTAGTACCATGGCTTATCAATACCACATGCCCAAAAAATCATAACTCGCTTTATATGACACTTGTTGATATGACATTTTCTTAATGGATCAATTTAATTAAAAGAACAAAAAAGGCATAACTACTTGGGATATAAATATCAACCTTTAATTTGTGTATACTACATATTCAAGAATTTTCAGGGGAGGTTAATCTCTAACAACCGCCTAATAATTATTGATAATTAAATAAAAATGATGAAAGTCATATTCCAAAATAAACACGTCTATCAACATAACTATAAATAGAAAAATAAAACATAAATAAACAAATTTATTTTTTAAAAAGAATTATCACAAAATATTTGAAATTTTACTCAAAATTTGATTGTGTCCTTCATCTTTATTGTGAGAGATCGTAAGAGTGATTTTTTTTTTGGGTGAATTAAGGCTTTATATTACTCAAAAAAAAGATTTATGCAGATTTGCATGAATTTCCAAAGTGACCATTGAGGATTCAAACTCTCCTCAACATGCTACACTAGCCTACTAAACCAATCAAGGGCTCCATTTCCATCAATTGACTAAAGACTTACATGCCCCAGATTACATAAGATCCTAGGCCAAATCTAGTATGAATAATTTCCTTACAGACCCGCGCAGAGATACCATAAATATTCCAAAATACAAATAAACATCGGTGGCATTCCAACCGCAAAGGTTCTTCCCAAAAAACAAAATTAAAACCATATAAATTTTTATGACCCTTACACTAGAAAACGAGACGAAGACCATATCATCGCAACCAACCATTGTCCTGATGACAAGGTAACCAAATGATATGACAATTTCCTAAGCGAGTGGGCCAGGAATCACCATGCAGACCAACATACAACGAGGAGACCAAAAGAGATGCCAAGCTCCCTGCATCATGAGCCAAGAAACTTCACTACAACATTCATGCTGCACTACCTTATGACAAGATTGTTAGTCATTTTCCGAAGAAGAAATATTTGTTGGAGCCCTCGTGCTAGTCCTAAGAGGATCCATCATTTGCCCCACCCTCCCCATCCAATTCACATGCAATGTGGTTCTCTACATGCACTAAAAGGGAGTCAATTTTGTCTAAGAAAAACCGTTGATTCCTGAGCATTCTCTTAATGTCCTCCAGAGATGAGAAAATATTATACTTCTCGATTCACTTGTCCTTCAAGACCAGGCTTAACAAAGTCTTCATTTAATAGTAAAGAGCCACTGAGTTCAAGTGTTGTTTATTTCTCCCCCTATTATGCCCAGGGTTAGGAACCCATGTCGACATATCCTCCATATGCTCAGAGTCAAAGAGGGATTGTCGTTCAACTCTAGCTTGGGTCTCAAGCTTGCGAATTTCCCTTCTAGTGTCCAATGACACAACGATCAAAAAGGTGGAAACAGAGTCATGCGTAGAGAGTCCAGTGCCTTATTGCCCTTATTAGGCTCTGCCACCACCTCCCAATAAGGACATACAAAAAAGAGAAAAATAACAATGAAAATAATTTTAAAGTCAAATAAATAATACATAATTGAGGTAGGTAACTCTACACATCTTTGGCATGTGACTTAGATTTAAGGCACATACATGTGTCTTACAGTGTTCATGTTTGACATGTGTTTGGCACCTACTTGTTCCAAATACATGTCATACCATGTTCATGTTCAACATGTATAATATGAAGATAGTACCCTTGAAAACAATGTCCTATTACATAAGTGTTTATTAATTATTTTGTAAAGTTATATCAGTAAATCAAAATAATTTGATAATAGTTTGTAAAAATGCAAATTTAAGACATATTTTTAACTGATTAAAAATAATTAAAAATATATTCTAAAAATAAAATATAAATTTAATATAAATAATATTTATTAAAAAACTAATATCTTCTAATGGAATTTCACAAATTATTTTTAATAAAATTATATATTATTTATAAAATGCATTACTCAACTTTCGATTTTCAGACAATGGGTAGGTGGGGGGGAATTCAGACCATTTTCCAGTCCTTCTCGAGTTATCCAAGCCTCCCCTTAAGCCAACAACACCCATCAAATTCAATGCATCCTGGATGCAGGAGGAATCATTCAAAAAGCTTTTTAATGAAACTTGGTAACACCCATGTAGGAATGCCATGTAGGACAAGAGCTTTCTTCTCATGGAAAATTTGAAAAGACTGAAGAAGGCCACTATAGAGTGGGCAAAGAAGAGGAAGCAGAAACAAAATGAAGACTTAATCAATATTAACTTGGAGCTTGGGGAATTGGAAAATCCTGAATTGAATGGCTATGAATCTCAGGAGTCGAGGATAGGATCTTGTTCGGGACGATGCAACATACTGTGAGAGAAATTGGGTCGTGTGGTGAGAGGGGTGCAGGGGGGTAGGGAGGTTGTCTTTTTTGGTAGCAGCGTTCATTCTTATGGCACCATGGGCCTGTGCCCGACCTCTACAGCTGCACGTGTCAGGGTGTCTGCCAGAGAAATGACCTCTGGATTGAATAGTAGAAGGGGATGAGGTAGGAGGTGATGGTTCAGGGGTGGGCGTCGAAGGGAGGCGAATGCTTCCGCTGCGACTACCACCTCTTCTGCTACGCATTCAATGGCGAGTACACAGGATGGCTGGTTGACGGTTGTTGGTCTGGGCCAAAATGACTATGTTGTTATCAATGATTGCAGTAGGGGAGGCAGAGTTTACTCTGGAATTGATGAGGCTATTCAGAAGAGATGCAGAGGAATTTTGAGCGGAATTCAGAGCACAGTGAGTGGTTTGGGAGAAATGGAAGCCATTCCCCAAATCAATATAGCTGAGAATCCAACAACACCTCCCTGTAATTGTGCGTGAGCTCGGCTCCGCAACATGAGGGGGGCAAGAGCAGTTTAGCGGGGATGGGATGAATGGATTATGGCTTGCGGAAGCCATGGCCTTATGCCTGCTGCGAATTCCTCGACTTGAGCACCAGAGTAATGGTGCCTGCAGGCTGTGGCTTGCCATAAATTGGCATGGAAGGGGACACGGGTGGCCATGTGACCTAGCCGCCTACCGTCCTTCTGTCTAATCTGCATTAACATCAATTTAATCACCCGCATTCGGGTAAAAGCTAAACTTCATATTAAATGCGATAAATTTGAAAAATAAATGAATTAAAATAATAACATTTATATAAATCAAAATAATTAACAACACTTAAAAATAAAATAATAGGTTATGATGGAAACATTTTAGCCAAAATGACTTTTAGAATGTGACAGTGAGTGGCAAAACAAATAGAGTGGGGAGTCATCCTAGGGTGCCTCTCCACCACCAAGGCACAAGAAAACAAAAACCCAACAATAATAAAACCCTCCGCCCAAAACAATTAAACATGAAGGGTTAATTTAAAGACACATGTGGGACTAGGAATATTTAGAGCGTCAGACAAAGTTAAAACTGAGCGCTTACCACTCTGGTGATTATGGTTTCGTCAACTCGTTGGTCTGATTGACACACCCTGAGTCCTGACAATAGGGTGTAGTGGTTACACAGTTATAGTGACAAGGTTGTCATTCTCATGCATGTTGTGCCTACATTGGACGGTGGACCCTGTAAATTTATAGTGCATTATCATTCCATTTTCACTTGCTATTAATTTTTTTAATGTGAAAATCCACAACTGTTCAACGAAATGCATGAAAATGCTCAGAAATCGGGCAAAAACGCTAGCAACTGCTTCAACTTGCATGGCAACATTATTAAATTTGCGCTACTTGTAAGTATTAGTATTTTTTTAATTTTATTAATTTTAAATTATTTTTTTCTTGACAAATGTATTTTAAACCACATAAAAATTGTCAACCGATAAAAAATTAGAAATTTCATTTATAAAAAAGTAAAAAAATGTTGTTGTTTAAGAGAGATTCTTCAGCGTAAATCACATGATATTTCATTTGTCAAAACACGTCGACAAATGAAATATCATGTGATTTACGTTGAAGAATCTCTCTTAAACTTGATATGGATCACAGAAGCCTCAATACAACAATGTTGTTGTTGTTGTTTTTTTTTAAACTGTTTTAATATAAATTTATGGAAAACATTATGAAAACTTTATAGCATTTTTGAGTTTTAATAGAAGTCAAATATTTTGACCAAAAACAAAAAAAATATAACTTTCCTTCGATAGGTATACAATTTATATAGAATTTTCACATTTAAATAATGATGCACTATTTGTATTAGCACAAATATGATAATTATTGCATTAAATTTAATATCTATATATATATATATATATATATATATATATATATATATATTTTGTGGGTAAAGGAACTACTTTATTTACAAAAATATTGTACATAAGATACAGGCAAAAATGCATTCAGAGTCTTGGCACAGAGGCCTCACCGGGAAGATCTTAGAGGGGACCATCTACCCCAGAAAGGGGATACTAGATGACATTTTGATAATGTAAAAGTATGAGACCTGTTCATTGTCCAAAAGGAACAAAACATATAAATGCTGCAAAATTCCTCTGCAGAGGTGATTGCAGATTTCGTTGTCCATGTAAGTGGAACAAAAGAGGACAAAGGCAACTACAATAGAGAAAGGAACATGTTCATGCAAGGATTTTGCCTCGTGAGCTTGAAGGAACTGCCTTCTTAGTGTTGGGCCCTGCTTCATTGTTGTCCATAGTGCCAGAGTGGCTCACTTCTGGAATTTCCCCCTCAATGTATCATCCAAAGGGGCTACAACACTGAGGAGTGGGCAACTTACTAACTAGCTACGTGATAGTGGAGTGAAGTGGCAGCTGGATGTTATCCCATGCAATGGACTCTTGAATGGGGGAGTCAAAGGACCCGTGAATTCGAGATCCACACTCATCTCCAACTAGGATGATAGAGGGAGACAGGGAGCCTGGATGGCAGGAGGGTTGCTGGTTAGTTTGTGTTTCATATGCACTGGAGGAAGTGGATGAAGAAGACCTTGGAGGGAAGCATATACCAAGATTTTTGGAAAGGTGGCGGAGCAAAGTGCACATATGACTGATATAGGCATTGGACACTATAATTTTCCTTGTGGCTCTATTTCTCTTGCATTGATGAATCTAAAGATGACATGCTAATAAATTTCTAACCACCCATAGCTCGTCTCCAAGCCTACAACGTTTTGCTCCTTCCATGGCTGCAACTTTACGTTTGATATGTTTGCAATAAGTGGTTCGAAACACGTTGACCTCAATAAACCTATGTGGGTTATCCAAAAAAGACTTTAAAGAAAAATTGCATCATATACTTAAAAGGAAAAGAAAAAGGTATCTCTATTTTATATATCGAAAGAAAAAAATAATATCATATAAAGATCAATTTATTAAACATATCTCTATATAAACTTCATTTCTATTAATATAAATTACTCACACATTTTCAAATAGTTTAATTGTTTTATGTTTATGTTTTTTGTTTTTTCTCTCATAATTTGGAGATATAATTTTTAGAGAGATTATTATTTATTATTATTTAAGCCATATTTTTAAATCTATAAATGAATTCAACATTTAAAAAAAAACATAAGTTGTGTAATTTACACAAATAAAACTTACAATTCCAACCAATCTCTTCCCAATTTTAAACAAAATTAACCCCTCTATATTCACTTCACAAACATATCTTCATCGCCAATCTTTCCCACACAACTATTCTGTCTTCATTAAAATGAATAAAGGCATTCACCCTTCCTACACAACATGACATTAAGTATTGAATAATCTATCTCAACATTTTTAATTCTAATTAAGACATGGACACATATTTGATATAATAAAAACCGAAAATTCACTTTCCAACCATGTTAATTATAATTGGAGCGTGGCTGTGGCTATGAGATTGCACAAAGATTCATGAGCGTAAATATGCCACCTTTTATATTCAATTTCCAAGCTTGTTTATAAAATAATTGGAGAAAGGACCACAAAGAATTATAAAAGAAATATGACACCTCCTCGTTACATTTGTGTATGCAGTACATTTGATTTGTCTATATATTCTTTTCTTACACAAAGAATTATAAAAGAAATATGACTTTTTTTTGGTTAGATCTGTGTACAGTTCATTTGATTTGTCTATATATATATAATTACACAAAGAATTATAAAAGAAATATGACACCTCTTTGTTACATTTGTGTGCAGTACATTTGATTTGTCTATATATTCTTTTCTTACACAAAGAATTATAAAATTCCTAACACAATGGACAAAATTCTCGTGACACCTTGTTATACAACTCCACGAATCTCAAAAGGTTTTTGAGCTTGTCATTGCTTCCCTGTATCTACACCATGCAAACCTACATCCATTGAATTTATCACAGTTTCTAACATGTCAGCGCTCTCCTATGTGAGCCCCATGTAGAAAATAACCTTCAGGTGTCTGTACGCTGCAAATTCGTCTAAGAGCACCTTGAATCTATGCTGGAAAATTGAAGTGCTCTTAGGTTTGAGTGCATCATGCACACTAGAGATCAAGCGCGGTCTAGCATTCGACATTTCACCAAGGTAAACCACCTTTCCATAAGATATACTGTATTACTGTCTTTGTTCGCTGTGGTTTCTATCTACCTCGATTATGTATGTCTTAGAATGAAGCTCAAGATAAACATGAACAAGATAAACACAAATTAAAGGTTGATATTTATATCTCAAGTAGTTATGCTTTTTTTGTTATTTTAATTAAATTGATCCATTAAGAAAATGTCATATCAACAAGTGTCATATAAAGCGAGTTATGGTTTTTTGGGATGTGATATTGATAAGCCATGGTACTAGTCCATAGTATTGTAACAAAACCTATTTACAAATTGAGAATATTCATAATAAAGTGGGAGAACCTCTATTATTAATATTCTTGTTTTGTACTTAAACACCACCGGAAACTTTGCCTAGGCAAGAAATGCAGCGACACCACAAACTTCAATTTGCAACTATATAAATTGCATGTACTGAATTACCTGCGTTTTTCATTTTCCCAAGCCAACCAAAGTTCAATGGTATTTCATGAACCTTGCATTGTTTTATGACCATATCTTATATTTATTCTCTATTAATTCTATTCAATGTTGCGTGAATGGACTATTATTTCCATAGAGCAGTGCTGACATCTTGCCTTGGGCTTTGTAGCCCGAGTCATGGCGGCGCACAAACATCAACAACTCAAACGCTAATGTTAACATTTGAAAAACCAAAATATTTGTGTACGGGCGCCAAATATTTTTGTACCAACCACCAAAATAATACATAAACATGAAAACTAAATGTCACTTGGGAGTGACATAACAATAATACTAAATTAAAACAACATTAATATATTAAATATTTCTTTAATATAAACTATATTTATATTAAATTATTATCATATTTATAATTCGATTACATGTATATAATTAATGTGTTGTATGATCTAGCGTTTACTATATATATATATAAGTTTAACTATATAAATTAAATGGTTGGAAAATGGTGATAAACATAAATACATGACAAACATCAAAACACCTACCATATGATATATCTCATTTTGGTAAAATTTAAAAAATGATAAAAATTAACTAAATTATAACTTTGTTTTAAATTATATATATATATATATATATATATATATATATATATATATATATATTTCTTAGGAAAAAGTTAAACATATTACATTTGAAAAAACATAAAACAAGATTAGTGCACTAAGTCCTAACTCTTTGGAAGGAATGCATTTTTTAGATATTCCTGGTTGATCCTGCTAATCATATTCTTGTCTCAAAGATTAAGCGGTACATGTCTAAGTACATAATAAGAATATTAATAATAGAGATTCTCCCACTTTTCCATGAAGATTCTCAATTTGTAAATATGTTTTGTTACAATACTATGGGCTAGTACCATGGCTTATCAATACCACATGCCCAAAAAACCATAACTCGCTTTATATGACAGTTGTTGATATGACATTTTCTTAATGGATCAATTTAATTAAAAGAACAAAAAATGCATAACTACTTGGGATATAAATATCAACCTTTAATTTGTGTATACTACATATTCAAGAATTTTCAGGGGAGGCTAAATCTCTAACATCCACCTAATAATTATTGATAATTAAATAAAAATGATAAAAGTCATATTCCAAAATAAACATGTCTATCAACATAACTATAAATAGAAAAATAAAATATAAATAAATAAATTTATTTTTAAAAAGAATTATCACAAAATATTTGAAATTTTACTCAAAATTTGATTGTATCCTTCATCTTTATTGTGAGAGATCGTAAAAGTGAGTTTTTTTTTGGGTGAATTAAGGCTTTATATTACTCAAAAAAAATATTTACGTAGATTTGCATGAATTTCCAAAGTGATCATTGAGGATTCAAACTCTCCTCAACATGCTACACTAGCCTACTAAGCCAATCAAGGGCTCCATTTCCATCAACTGACTAAAGACTTACATACCCCAGATTACATAAGATCCTAGGCCAAATCTAGCCTGAATAATTTCCTTACAGACCCGCGCAGAGATATCATAAATATTCCAAAATACAAATAACATCGGTGGCGTTCCAACCACAAAGGGTCTTCCGAAAAAAAAAATTAAAACCATATAAATTTTTATGACCCTTACACTAGAAAACGAGACGAAGACCATATCGTCGCAACCAACCATTGTCCTCACGACAAGGTGACCAAATGATATGACAAGTTCCTAAGTGAGTGGGCCAGGAATCATCATGCAGACCAACATACAACGAGGAGACCAAAAGAGATGCCAAGCTCCCTACATCATGAGCCAAGAAACTTCACTACAACGTTCATGCTGCACTACCTTACGACAAGATCGTTAGTCATTTTCCGAAGAAGAAATATTTGTTGGAGCCCTCGTGCTAGTCCCAGGAGGATCCATCATCTGCCCCACCCTCCCCATCCAATTCACATGCAATGTGGCTCTCTACATGCGCTAAAAGGGAGTCAATTTTGTCTAAGAAAAACCAATGATTCCTGAGCATTGTCTTAATGTCCTCCAGAGATGAGAAAATATTATACTTCTAGATTCACTTGTCCTTCAAGACTAGGCTTAACAAAGTCTTCATTTAATAGTAAAGAGCCATTGAGTTAAAGTGTTGTTTATTTCTCCCCCTATTATGCCCAGGGTTAGGAACCCATGCCGACATATCCTCCATATGCTTAGAGTCAAAGAGGGATTGTCATTCAACTCTAGCTTGGGTCTCAAGCTTGCAAATTTCCTTTCTAGTGTCCAACGACACAACGATGAAAAAGGTGGAAACATAGTCATGTGCAGAAAGTCTAGTGCCTTACTTCCCTTATTAGGCTCTGCCACTACCTCCCAATAAGGACATACAAAAAAGAGAAAAATGGCAATGAAAATAATTTTAAAGTCAAATAAATAAGACATAATTGAGTCAGGTAACTCTACACATCTTTGGCATGTGACTTCGATTTAAGGCACATACATGTGCCTTACCGTGTTCATATTTGACATGTGTTTGACACCTACTTGTTCCAAATACATGTCATACCATGTTCATGTCCAACATGTATAATATGAAGATAGTACCCTTGAAAACAATGTCCTATTACATAAGTGTTTATTAATTATTTTGTAAAGTTATATCATGCACTAAAAAATAGTAAATCAAAATAATTTGATAATAGTGTGTAAAAATGCAAATTTAAGACATATTTTTAACCGATTAAAAATAATTAAAAATATATTCTAAAAATAAAATATAAATAATATTTATAAAAAAAATTATATCTTTTAATGGAATTTCATAAATTATTTTTAATAAAATTATATATTATTTATAAAATGCATTACTCAACATTAATTTATTTTCATTTTAAAAATAACAATAAAAACTCTCACATAGTAGATTTTTTTTTATTCATTCTAATTTTAACTATTATCATTCAGCGAGTCAGGAAAACATATTTCACATTTTTAAATATAATGAATGTTTAAGTTTGTGAAATATTCCGATTATCTTCCGGAAGCATGGAATTATTCTAATAATTTCATCAAAAGTAACATTTACAACTTTTTGCATGCTATTCCTGTGAATTCATTGAAAATGGTTCGATATGCCATTTGTAATAGTTAATAAAATTATAAGCAAATAAGTGTAATTTGTAAAATTTTAAATAATACTAATTATTTTATTGATAATTTTAAATTAATTATATATATATATAAATTAATATCATATTAAAAATTAATATTTTTTTGTTAGTATAAAAATATTATGAATTATATTTTGCACATGTTTAAAAATATTTAAATATATGAGTTAAAAATATTATAATATACTGAGCAAAAAATTCTAATAAAAGAATTCTCCCACAAACAAGAGTTCTTGTTATATTGTAAGTATTAAGTTTTAATTAAAAACATGTTATACAATTAAATTAAAATAAAATACTTATAAAATAATTTGATTTTGAAATGAGTTGTGGTTTTTGGGCATGTGGTATTGATAAGCTATGATATTGGCCTATGGCATTGTAACAAAGGCTAAATTATTATGACACTTGCGAATAGAAACTTTGTTTAAGAATTTCTGGATTACTCACATTAGACATTTTTATTGTGACGTTTTGAGCCAACAAGTGTGGCTCGAAACGTCAGAATAAAAATGTCTAACGCAAGTAAAATTCTTAAACATAATTACTCTTCTCATAAAAGCCTCCAATTTGATGAAATATATATATATATATATATATATATATATATATATATATATATATATATATATATATATATATATATATATATATATATATATATATATATATTTATTTTATTTTTTAATATAATTTTCATGTATGACAATTCAATTTAAAACACATAAAAATGGTCATCAACCAATTAGGAAAATAACAATTTACATTTTGTTTTTATTTTTCAAAATATTTTGTTCAATATTTATTTTTTTCAAAACTTCAATAAACTTCATAGAATCTGTTTAAATTTTTTAAAATTAATTGAAAGTCAGAGCTTTTTGACCAAAATAAAAACAATATAACCTGCGTTAGGCAAGTAGAAAAATCATGTTTGATTAATTGAAATATTGAAAGGTTCAAATTAATAATAAAAAATTTAGAAGTCTTTAAAAAACTGAAAAAAATATCACCTTATAAATTACTACTAACTAAGTTTCATCTATATACAATTATATGTTAAAATCTTAAAATTATCTTAGTAAAAACTAAACTTCATATTTTTTTTTCTAAGTAATACTATTATATTGAAAAAAACAAAATTAAAAATACAACGAGGCTCTGGCCTCTGCGGTGCTGAACAAAGTTATGTCAAAATTTAATCAAGAAGACAAAACTCGACTGCCCACCGAGGGGAAACCAGTCCGAGTGAACCCATTGTAAAATGCCCACGCAGGGGTCTCAATTCTTAACCTAAAAAGGCCCACATAGGGGTCCTAAATCAAAACCAATCAAAACGAGCCACATGGTTTGAAAAAACAGTAGAGAAAAAACCCCATGAAACAAACCCATGAAACAACAAGAGAGCGGCGAATCGAAACCTGGCAACTTGACCAGCAGTCTGTTTGGACCCCCTAGGTATCGTCTGGTGGAGGCTCCTCCACAATGCGACACACGTACTCATACCAGTCATCATCCTCTGCTGACGTGCCGCGCGGGATGCCACCGACTGCTTGCGAGCCGGCCGAACTGCCCTCGACTGCATGCTTGCCTGACGTGCCGCCCGGGATGCCACCAACTGCTTGCGTGCCACCCGAACTGCCTTCGATTGCATGCTTGCCTCCAGCCATATCCTCGCCATGCAGAATGCTGTCATGACCAGCCTTGCTCGTCTTCTCTGCCGTCTGCTGCTTGCTGTTGTTTCCTTTCTCTGGTTCACGACCATCCTTGTTCGTCTTATCTGCCTTCTGCTGCTTGTTGTTGTTCCCTTTCTCTGGTCCAGGTTCGCGGGTCTGAGCATCCTGCTCATCCTGCAGACTGATTTCTTCACTGAAGGTCATTGTGACAGTGGCAATAATATCAGGACGATGCAAAATACTGTTAGTGAAATTGGGTCGTGTGGTGAGAGGGGTGAAGGGGGGTAGGGAGGTTGTCCGTTTGGGTAGCAACATTCATTCTTCTGGCACCATGGGCCTGTGCCCGACCTCTACCACTGCGCGTGTCAGGGTGTCTACCAGAGAAATGACCTCTGGAATGAATAGTAGAAGGGGATGAGGAAGGAGTTGCTGGTTCAGGGGTGGGCGTTGAGGGGAGGCGAATGCTTCTGCCATGACTACCACCTCTTCTGCTACACATTCGATGGCGAGTACACGGCATGGCTGGTTGACGGTTGTTGGTCTGGGCCAAAATGACTATGTTGTTATCAGTGATTGCAGTAGGGGAGGCAGAGTTTACTTTGGAATTGATGAGGCTATTCAGAAGAGATGCAGAGGAATTCTGGGTGGAATTCAGAGCACAGTGAGTGGTTTGGGAGAAATGGAAGCCATTCCCCAAATCAATACAGCTGAGAATCCAACAACGCCTCCTTGTAATTGTGCGTGAGCTCGGCTCCACAGCATGAGGGGGGCAAGAGCAGTTTAGCGGGGATGGGATGAATGGATTATGGCTTGCGGAAGCCATGGCCTTATGCCTGCTACGAATTCCTCGACTTGAGCACCAGAGTAATGGTGCCTGCAGGCCGACTGTGGCTTGCCATAAATTGGCATGGAAGGGGACACGGGTGGCCATGTGGCCTGGCCGCCTGCCATCCTTTTGTCTAATCTCCATTAACGTCAATTTAATCACCCGCATCCAGGTAAAAACTAAACTTCATATTAAATGCGATAAATTTGAAAAGCAAATAAATTAAAATAATAACATTTATATAAATAAAAATAATTAACAACACTTAAAAATAAAATAATAAGGTTATGATGGAAAGATTTTAGCCAAAATGACTTTTAGAATGTGACAGTGAGTGGCAAAACAAATAGAGTGGGGAATCATCCTAGGGTGCCTCTCCACCACCAATGCACAAGAAAACAAAAACCCAACAATAATAAAACCCTCAGCCCAAAACAATTAAACATGAAGGGTTAATTTAAAGACACATGTGGGACTAGGAATATTTAGAGCGTCGGGCAAAGTTAAAACTGAGCACTTACCACTCTGGTGATTATGGTTTTGTCAACTCGTTGGTCCAGTTGACACACCCTGAGTCTGACAATAGGGTGTAGTGGTTACACAATTATAGTGACAAGGTTGTCATTCTCATGCATGTTGTGCCTACATTGGACGGTGGACCTTGTAAATTTCTAGTGCATTATCATTCCATTTTCACTTGCTATTAATTTTTTTAATGTGAAAATCCACAACTGTCCAACGAAATGCATGGTAATGCTCAGAAATCAGGTGAAAACGTTAGCAACTGCTCCAACTTGCATGACAACCTTATTAAATTTGCGCTACTTGTAAGTATTAGTATTTTTTTAATTTTATTATTTTTAAATTATTTTTTTCTTGACAAATGTATTTTAAACCACATAAAAATTGTCAATCGATAAAAAATTAGAAATTTCATTTATAAAAAAAGTAAAAAAATGTTGTTGTTGTTGTTTTTGAAATTGTTTTAATATAAATTTATGGAAAACATTATGAAAACTTTATCGCATTTTTGAGTTTTAATAGAAGTCAAATATTTTGACCAAAAACCAAAAAAATATAACTTTCCTTCGATAGGTATACAATTCATATAGAATTTTCACATTTAAATAATGATGCACTATTTGTATTAGCACAAATATGATAATTATTGCATTAAATTTTATATATATATATATATATATATATATATATATATATTGTGGGTAAAGGAACTACTTTATATACAAAAATATTGTACGTAAGATACAGGCAAAAATGTATTCAGAGTCTTGGCACAGAGGCCCCACCGGGAAGATCTTAGAGAGGACCATCTACCCCAAAAAGGGGATACTAGATGACATTTTGATAATGTAAAAGTATGAGACCCGTTCATTGTCCAAAAGGAACAAAACATATAAATGCTGCAAAATTCCTCTGCAGAGGTGACTGCAGATTTGGTTGTCCATGTAAGTGGAACAAAAGAGGACAAAGGCAACTACAATAGAGAAAGGAACATGCTCATGCAAGGATTTTTCCTCGTGAGCTTGAAGGAACTGCCTTCTCAGTGTTGGGCCCTGCTTCATTGTTGTCCATAGTGCCAGAGTGGCTCACTTCTGGAATTTCCCCCTCAATGTAACATCCAAAGGGGCTACAACATTGAGGAGTGGGCGACTTACTAACTAGCTGCATGATAGTGGAGTGAAGTGGTAGCTGGATGTTATCCCTGGCAGTGGACTCTTGGATGGGGGGGTCAAAGGACCCGTGAATTCGAGAGCCACACTCATCTCCCACTAGGATGATCGAGGGAGACGGGGAACCTGGATGGCAGGAGGGTTGCTGGTTAGTTTGTGTTTCATATGCACTGGAGGAAGTGGATGAAGCAGGCCTTGGAGGGCAGCATATACCAAGATTTTTGGAAAGGTGGCGGAGCAAAGTGCACATATGACTGATATAGGCATTGGACACTATAATTTTCCTTGTGGCTCTATTTCTCTTGCATTGATGAATCTAAAGATGACAGGGTAATAAATTTCTGACCACCCATAGCTCGTCTCCAAGCCTACGATGTTCTGCTCCTTCCATGGCTACAACTTTATGTTTGATATGTTCGCAATAAGTGGTTCGAAACACGTTGACCTCAATAAACCTATGTGGGTTATCCAAAAAAGACTTTAAAGAAGACTTGCATCATATACTTAAAAGGAAAAGAAAAAGGTATCTCTATTTTATATATTGAAAGAAAAAAATAATATCACATAAAGATCAATTTATTAAACATATCTCTATATAAACTTCATTTCCATTAATATAAATTACTCACACATTTTCAAACAGTTTAATTGTTTTATGTTTATGTTTTTTGTTTTTTGTTTTTGTCATAATTTAGAGATATAATTTTTGGAGAGATTATTATTTATTCTTATTAAAGTTATATTTTTAAATCTATAAATAAATTCAACATCTTGAAAAAAACGTGAATTGTATAATTTACACAAATAAAACTTACAATTCCAACCAATCTCTTCCCAATTTTAAACAAAATTAACCCTATATATTCGCTTCACAAACCTATCTTCATCGCTAATCTTTCCTACACAACTATTCTATCTTCATTAAAATGAATAAAGGCATTCACCCTTCCTACACAACATGACATTAAGTATTGAATAATCTATCTCAACATTTTTAATTCTAATTAAGACATGGACACATATTTCATATGATAAAAACCGAAAATTCACTTTCCAACCATGTTAATTATAATTGGAGCGTGGCTGTGGCTATGAGATTGCACAAAGATTCATGAGAGTAAATATGCCACCTATTATATTCAATTTCCAAGCTTGTTCATAACATAATTGGAGAAAGGACTCCAAAGAATTATAAAAGAAATATGACACCTCTTCGTTACATTTGTGTATGCAGTACATTTGATTTGTCTATATATTCTTTTCTTACACAAAGAATTATAAAAGAAATATGACATTTTTTTTTGTTACATTTGTGTGCAGTACATTTGATTTGTCTATATATATATATTTTTACACAAAGAATTATAAAAGAAATATGGCACCTCTTTGTTACATTTGTGTGTAGTACATTTGATTTGTCTATATATTCTTTTCTTACACAAAGAATTATAAAAGAAATATGACACCTCTTTGTTACATTTGTTTATGTTATACATTTGATTTGTCTATATATTATTTTCTTATAAAAAAATTATAAAAGAAATATGACACTTCTTTGTTGCATTTGTGAATACATTTGATTGGTGTATATATTCTTTTCTTACCCAAAAAATTATAAAAGAAATATGACACCTCTTTGTTACATTTGTGTATCCAGTACATTTGATTTGTCTATATATTCTTTTCTTATTGGTTTTTAGTGGTCCATACCTTTAATGATAACCGTATCTCTTATAATAGGAGAGTTCATTCAAATGGATGTGCTAATTGACAAGACCTATCATGGGGTCCTATAATTTAAAATTATCTCTACATCCCCTTGGGATTAGGGCAAGTATCAAAGTATGGAGATTGGAGTAAACGTTGCCATGTGGCTTGCTCTTTTTTTTTTTCCAACTATAAGAACAATAATATTAGCTGAAACCAACATTATTATTGTACTCCATGTTTCCTTTGTATGTAGGGGATAAGCGTGTGGTCGGAGGTACAAAGTTTATTTGTTTGTTCGTCTTTAAAAAGTTCCATGCACGATCTTCATGTTTGGTTATGTGTTAAAATATATTATAAAGAGCTAAAAATTTGTTATTAAAAATAATTTGTTAGTAATTTGTATTCGTTAATAATTTGTTTTTAATAAAATATTATAAGTTTTATATGGTTAATATGTTTAGAGATATATTAAATGTTTTAAAATTGTTTTTTGTTAAGAGTTTGTCTTTTTGGATATAAGGAAGTAGGTTAATGACCCAATACTTAGAGGCATTTGGCAGGAGTGAAAGCCCACCCCCTTGCAGACTTCCAATGGGTCATTCTAGGTGACATGGTTTTCCTTGAATAGCAGTGATACCACCAATGAGTCATTCTAGGTGATATGGTTTTCCTTGAATAACGGTGATACCACCAATGAGTCATTATAGGTGATATGGTTTTCCTTGAATAATGGTGATGAGTCAACTTGCATTCGCGGATAACAACCGAAGATGTTGTCTTCACTTCTAGTTTAATAACTGAGTTATGATAAGTTTTCGATATATATATATATATATATATATATATATATATATATATATATATATATATATATATATCTATATATATATATATATATATATATATCTATATATATATATATATATATATATATGGTAGGTGAAGCTTTATATTATGATTAATTAAAAAATAAACACACACACACACACATATTTTGGTTGTTATTGGCTTGTCACTTGGAAAGCAGACCAAGAACATAAAAATATTACTTTGTTTATGCTATTGGGATGTGTGATATTCACTTCTCAAAATTAATAAAAAGTCTAATGAGTCTGAAATAAGGTCATGAAATTGAATCCTATCTAGCTTGCAATTAACAAATGACCTTATTGTTTCTAAAACAAAATATATATGTTAACAATATAAACATTTTAAGTTAATGGAATGGTCCACTTGAATGGTAGAAGATACGTAGTGTCCTCCTTGAAATTGGAGAATTCAAAATCCACAAATTTCTTTGCCAAGATTGATACTTCATTGATGCATAAACGTATTCCCTTTTGGGCCAGTGACCTTCCCCCCAATACCTTCCCCATGATAGTTTTGAGCTACCAATACAAATACACAATCTACATATAATGAGTTTGTATTTTACAAGTATTACCAGTCTCAAGTATCCAACTAATTATTTCTTCTATAATTTCAAAACCGTGGATAGACCTCATCTCCATCGAAGCTTCTTCCTCTATGTAGTGGATTTTGTTGAAAATGCAACAGGAAAATCCTAATTTAATTTCGTCCTTGAATTAAATTAGGAATTAAATTGTAATTCCAATTCTCATAGCAACTTGTAGTAGTTAACTAAGTTAATTTGACTTAGTTGGCTCAATTAATTTGAGTTGGGAGTCTAGCTAGAGTCATGTAGAGTGTATCCTACTTTTTAGGAGCCCTGGTTGAGTTTATTTTGAGTTGTAATTATTTAATTTAGTTTAACCGAGTTAAATTCATTTAAGATAGTTCTAACTGATGGAGGAATTAGAGAGAGATCTAGTAGTGGGGTGTAACCTGCAGTAGTGGGGTGTAACCAACACTAATCAACCAGTAAACTGAAGATTCACTCATAATTAACTCATGCATCTTAGATCAAAGACAAACCCAGTTGAGATTGAAGTTTAGGGACAATGTACTATCAATTGTATAATCATCCGAATTGTACAGGTGGTGCATGTAATAAGAGGAAGGCCTATGAGGATTTCACAATTCATATTTGTGGAATTTCCCAATTAATTATGGTCCAATTCCCTAGGAAATTACGCAAGGAAATAGGAGATTGGAAGACAAAAAATTTGGCTAAGTATTGGCTGGAGCTTGTTTGTGAAGTAGTGAGATAGATTGAGATAGTGCAGAGGTTGCTCGGGCTTGAGAAAAACATTGTAATATTATCATATTTTATGATTAATGCAATATACAAATAACAAGGGTTTTTAGCTATGGCTTTCCCATAAAATTATTGTGTTATGTGAGATTGAATTCTTTCTCTTTTATGCTTCATGATTTCATCGATCGTTTATTGTTTCTACTAATGAGTAGAGAAGATTCAAGTCATTTGTTTTAGCATATTACAATCTGTAGTTTGAATCTATAAGGAATTTCTACATGGTATCAAAGCTGAAATCACTATAGAAGAGGAGAATAAGAGTTTGTATTTTGCAAGAGAAATCGAATTTGCAGTATCATAATTCAGAGCCAACAATATGTCATTCTATAGATTGAGACTCGAATATGCCCTTGGGAGTAGTTCGAACTATATTCCTTGGAAGGACAGGATGGAGGTAGTGTTGGAAGACAATGGGCTTAAGGAATTCATAGACAAATATATTCCTAAGTCAGTTGATGCTTAGGATCTGGCAGCGTGGAGAAATGATGTGGAAAAAGTGATAAGGATTATCCTATAAGGAGTTCGAGATCATATTGTCCCGAACCTCCATGGTAAGAAAACTCCATTTGAAATATGGAAGGCCTTGAAAAACCTATTTCAAACCAATGTTGGCATTATGATGCATGTGTTGTACTTGATGGCAACCCTCTCATAGAAGAATATCTCACTTATGTATAACTGGGTGAATCTTCAGAAGAGATATCAGATGTGACTGATGGAGGACAGCTCAAAGGAATCAGATGATGAATCTTCAGAAGAGATATCAGATGTGACTGATGGAGGACAGCTATAACTGGGTGAATCTTCAGAAGAGATATCAGATGTGACTGATGGAGGACAACTCAAAGGAATCAGATGATGAATCTTCAAAAGAGATATCAGATGTGACTGATGGAGGACAGCTCAAAGGAATCAGATGATGAATCTTCAGAAGAGATATCAGATGTGACTGATGGAGGACAGCTCAAAGGAATCAGATGATAGTTCTAAGTGTGACAAGTTAGCTTTGCCATCAAGTCCAAAGGGGGAGATTGTTGGCATTATGAGATAAGTGTTGTCCTTGATGGCAAACCTCACTGATGACAAATCATAGTACAGAAGGTCAGCAGCAAGGAATTGATGATCAGACTATAAGAAGAAGAGAAAGTTCATACACGCAGGTTCGTTAAGCCCAAGTCGCGTGTACACGCCGGTTGGCTTCAGCAAAAGCGCGTGTATGTGGAAAAGTACCTTTGGTCCATGGCGGTTAGTCCTTGGAAGTTGTGCCTATGGTTTCGGACCATTGTGTCTCGACGGGCGTGTCGATCCCTAGTTTTGAAGTTGATGGTATTGTGTTACTATGGTTTTGGCTCTTGGTATTGAGCAAGGCCTAAGGCTATATAAGGAGAAGGAAATCATTAGGCAAGTGCATCTGAAATGTCTTGAATATCTGATGAAGCATTAGATCCAGTATGCAGGGTTATGGGTTGATGATGCATTGCTTGATCTGAGCTAAGGAGAGATCTCACCGGTTGATGGAGAACTACATCTAAGGAGAAATCGGGATCAAATGGTTTGAAATGAACTATCTTTATGATGCTTATTCTAGATCTACATACTGACGCATGTATTGTTATATAAATGTTATGAGTATGACTGATGTCTGGTACAGCTGCAAGTTATGAGAAATTATTTTTAGATCTGTACGCGGGTTGTCTTTGGCAAAAGCGCGTATACACGCGGGTTTGATTCATCGAAGTAGCGTATACATTGTAAAGCTTAATATTTGAAGTTGCAGATGGATCTGATGGTTATTACAGAGTTCTGTGTCTGCTCTGTGTTCTGGTGACTGTTGTTAACAGGGTTCAGTGATTCAGAGTTTGATGATTGTTTTGAGCTTCAATGATAGTTATGGGTCCAGTATGAAAATTGGATGAAAAGTGGCCTTACAGATTATGTGTTGTGCTTCAGTGTATCCAGTCTGAAAATTGATGAAACGTGGTACCTGGAGGTGAGAAGATTGTAGGCAAGCACCTACGTACTAGTATCTAAGCTAGTACAAAAGCTAAAGGAGATCTTTGGTGCATTGTAGCAGGTAGCAGCCTGCGTACTAGTAAATGGATCGGCTAGTACAAGAGCAAAGGGGGTTGTAGCTCCCGTACTGGTATAAGACTGCACCAGTACAAATATTGTAAAAGGATTTTCTTATTAAGAAGAAGATTGAGATGACTTGCAGCAGGTGGTTTTCACCCACATTGGGTTTCCACCTTATATCTTTGTGTTCATGTGTGTGGCTCTTGTGTGATGTTTTGTTCTGTTATTCTGCATCTGTTTACTGTTAATATGCTTAATAATGATCTGATGCATTTACTGAAGATTAAGCTAACTGAATTATAAGATCTCTGGATATACGCGAGTTTCATTAGACACAGTTGCGTGTACACGCGGGTTCACTTAATTGAAGTAGCGTATATGTTTCTGAGTATGAAATTGAAAAAGTTTGATTGATCTGATAATACTGATTCACCCCCCCCTCTCAGTATTATTTCCAACAACCAACAGTGACCACAAGAAGTTGGCACCGAAGGACAAGCTCAGAAAGATCAAGATGGAGAAGGGCGACACGATACCAAATTACTTGACCATTTTCACCCAATGTCTGGATGAGTTTGGAAGTGTCAATGTTATAGTTGTTGAAGATGATATGGTGAGCATAACACTTCTATGACTTTCCAAGAGCTAGCAAAACTATAAGGACTCAGTTAATGGGAGGGATAAGCTACCAGAGTGGGAGTAATTATGGTCTGACTTGGTACAAGAAGAGATCTGATGGAATACCAGAGATGGATCCTCATCCAAACATGATGATGAGGAGAACCACACCTTAGTTGGAAAGGTGAAGAAAGGGAAGGGGAAGTCATCCTATTCCAAATTAGATTCCGATCAGGGCAGAACTAAGAGGGACATGTCAAAGTTTAAATGTTTTCACTGTCATGAGTTGGGAAACTATGCCACAAAGTGTCCACACAAGAAGGTCGATAATAAGCCCTCAGGATGAGTGGCAGGTGAAGCTCTTGCTTCACAATTCGAACTAAATTTCCCCCTCATCACTTGCATGGTGACATCAATGATGGGTAGTGTGTGGTACCTAGATAGTGGAGCCTCATTTCATGTGACCGACAACAAAGAGTTCATCCGTGACTTGGAGGAGAAGAACCTCCATATGCACATTGAGATGGGAGATGATGGGAGGTATAACGCGACCAACATCAGGACTGTTACCTTTTAGAGGGAGCTTGGTAGTCCTCTCACATTAAAAGATGTCATGTATGTTCTGGGTTTGAAGAAGAATTTGGTTTCAGTTGCCACGTTGGAGGACCATGGCTACAATGTGTTATTTAGCAGGGGAAAGGCTTTCCTTCGTCACATATCCTAAGGACAGGTGAAGAGGATTGAGGTTCAGGTGAAGAACCTCTACAAATTGGATGTAGAAGACTACACTACTTTGAGCACTAAAAAAGAGAAGGTGCAGAGCTAAGACATCAGTGAGTTGTGGCATAGAAGATTGGGTCACTTGCACCACAAAGATTTGAATATCATACAACAAATTTCTACAGGACTTCCCAAGGGTACACTAGAGCATAGAGACACATGAAAATGGTGTACATTAGGGAAGTGCACAAAATCTTCCTTTCATGATAAAGACAGTCGAGTGCAAGCGATCCTCAATCAAGTTCATGTAGATGTGTGTGGACCATTCTCGACAACATCCACGACCAAGCACAAGTATTATGTAATATTTTTTGATGACTTTTCTCGTATGTGCTGAATTTTCTTCATGTAGAAGAAAGATCATATGTTCATTAAATTTTGTAAGTTTAAAACATTTGTCGAGAAATATACTGGTAAGAAAGTTAAAGGTCTCAGAAGCGATAACGGTGGAGAATATGTGTTGAATTAACTCAATAACTTCTGTGCATGAGAAGGCATTTGACGGGAATTAATAGAACCTCATAACCCACAACAGAATGGGGTGGTTAAAAGGAAGAAAAAAAGTATTATGGGAGATTAATGGGTGATGTTACATGATCAAGGCCTACTGTTGCACTTGTGGCTGAAGCATGCAACACAACTGTTTATTTGCAAAATAGAAGCCCTCATCAAATTCTCGGGATGAGTACACCAGAAGAAGTTTTTTCAGGTAAGAAACCAGATGTGGCACACTTTAGGATCTTTGTTTCATCAGTCTACTGTCATGTTACCAAGGATGCACAGAAAAATCTAGAGGAAACAACTGAGTTGAGCATATTTGTGGGGTACACTAATACACCTAACAACTATCGGGTGTACCTTCCATCCAACAAGATGATAATGGTTCATAGATATATGAAGTTTGATGAAAAGAAGGCCATGAGATGTTCCCTTGAGAGGTAGCTTCAGTTACATGTAGATGAGGAGCTTTTATCTCCAAAGGAGGAACCTAAGGATGATGTGGAGCAACCACATGCAGAGGAGTAGAGAGTGGAAGCACCCACTCATGCAGAGAACTACAAAGATGGAAGGAAGTGCACCAGAGAGGCTAACAAATTGATGCATGATGCTAGAGAGAATGTGGTAGCACCGACATCATAGCGTAGGAAGATGAGCTCACTAGATCGGTACACTGGCTACATGGCTCCGATGAGCCAGAGTGTAGAGTTTGAACCATCCTCATTCGAGGAATAAGTGCAAAAATCAGTATGGGTCGATGCCATGGTTGAGGAGTATGACTCCATTATAAAAAAAAAAATGTTTGGGAAGTGGTCTCAAGACCAGCAGATAATTCAGTGGTGAGTTCCAGATGGCTTTATAAGGTAAAGCAAGTAGAATATGTGAGTGTGGAGAAACACAAGGCCATATTTGTGGCTAGAGGGTTCTATCAAGTGGAGGGAATTGACTACAAGGAGACATTTTCTCCAGTAGCAAGGTACTCTTAAATCAGATCTATTCTAGCACTGTCAGTGCAGATGGGATGGAAGATACATCAGATGGATGTGAAGACAACATTTCTCAATGAAATGATTGAGGAAGAGGTGTATATTGAGCAATAAATAGGATTTGAGACCTTCAACAAAGAGTCACATGTGTGCAGACTCAAGAGAGCGTTGTATGGACTAAAACAAGCACCTCGTGCTTGGTACACCAGAATTAACAATTATTTCATCGGGTTGGGCTTCACTAAAAAGTGAAGCATATGCGAACCTTTACCATATTGTGGTTGAAGGTAAATGGTTGATTATTGTATCATATGTCGATGATTTGATTCTAACAAGTGATGAGAAGCTGATAAAATCTTGCAAAGAGGATCTTGTAAGAGAATTGAAGATGGAGGACCTAGGGCTCATGCATTACTTTCTTAGTATTGAAGTATGGCAAGGAGATGAGGAACTATTTGTCTCTCAGGGAAAGTATGCCAACGAGATACCAAAGAAGTTCCACATGGAGAACAAAAAACCCATGGAGACTCCTCTAGCAGGTAATTGGGGGAAGGAATATGCTACTTTAGGTGAAGTAGTGGAGGCTACTATTTTTAGACAGCTTGTGGGTTCACTTATGTATTTTGTGAACACATGACCAGGCATGTGTTTTGTAGTTAACCAACTTAGTCAAGCCATGCTTAAGCCAACCAAAATTTATTGTAAGGCAACTAAACATGTGTTGAGATACCTCAGAGGTACCACTCAGTTTGGTCTTTGGTACAAACAGATAGGGGGAGTGAAGCTTCAAGGCTTCATAGATGCAGATTGGGTAGTGAGTCCATTCAAAAGGAAGAGCACATCAGGGGGAACCTTCAGTATTGGGTCAACAACATTTTCTTGGTACAATAGAAAGTAGAGATTAGTTGCATGTAGTTTAGCAGAAGCAGAGTACATGACTTCTAGTTAAGCATCTTGTGAGGCTATCTAAATGAGGAAGACCCTTATTGGGTCACTTGGTCAGCAGATGGAACCTACAATTATTTACTGTGACAACTAGAGTTGTATCAAACTCTCTGAGAATCCAATTTTTCATGATCGGTCCAAGCATATCGACATCCGGTATCACCATCCATGACATTGTGTGTAAAGGAGAATCATGTTGCTAGAATACATTCCTGCAGAGGAGCAGGATGTAGATATTTTGACAAAGGCACTGTTAATATGCAAATTCGAGTTTCATAGAGGGAGGATCGGGGTAGCAGATAATCCCTTTCTTTTTGAGAGGGAGTGTTGAAAACACAAAAAGAAAATCCTAATTTAATTTTGTCCTTGAATTAAATTAGGAATTAAATTGTAATTCCAATTCTCATAGCAACTTGTAATAGTTAACTAAGTTAATTTGACTTAGTTGGCTCAGTTAATTCGAGTTGGGAGTCTATCTAGAGTCATGTAGAGTGTCTCCTACTTTTTAGGATCCCTGGTTGAGTTTATTTTGAGTTGTAATTATCTAACTCAGTTAAAATATTTCCAACTAATGGAGGAATTAGTGGGAGATCCAATAGTGGGGTGTAACTAGCACTGATCAACCAGTAAACTAAAGATTCACTCATAATTAACTCATGAATGTCAGATCATAGAAAGACCTAGTTGGAGTTCATGGACAATGTACTATCAGTTGTATAATCATTCGAATTGTACAAGTGGTCCATGAAATAAGAGGAAGGCCTACGAGGATTGCACAATTAATATTTGTGGAATTTTCCAATTAAATATGGGCTAATTCCCTAGGAAACTACGTAAGGAAATAAGAGCTTGGCATGCAATAGATTTGGCTAGAGCTTGTTTGTGAAGCAGTGATATAGATTGAGATAGTGCAAAGGTTGCTCGGGCTTGAGAAAAGAATTCTAATCTTCTCATATTTTATGATTAATACAATATACATATAGCAGGGATTTTTAGTTGTGGCTTTCCCTAGAAAATTATTGTGTTATGTGTGATTGAATTCTTTCTCTTTTATGCTTCGTGATTTCATCGATTGTTTATTGTTTCCACTGATGATTAGAGTAGATTCAAGTCATATGTTTTAGCATATTACAATATGAAGTTTGAATCTGAAAGGAATTTCTACATGGTATCAGAGCTGAAATCACTATAGAAGAGGATAATACGAGTTTGTATTTTACAGGAGAAATCAAATTTGCAGTATCATACTTTAGAGCCAACAAGATGTCTTTCTACGGATTGAGACTCGAATATGCCCTTGAGGGTAGTTTGAAATATATTCCTTGGATGGATAGAATGGATGTAGTGTTGGAAGACAATGGGCTTAAGGAATTAATAGACAAAGATATTCCTAAGCTAGTTGATGCTAAGGATCTGATAGAGTGGAGAAAGTGTGTGGCAAAGGTGAGAAGGATTATCCTAAAAGGAGTTCAAGATCATATTGTCTCGAATCTCCATGGTAAGGACACTCCATTTGAAATGTGGAAGGCCTTGACATACCTGTTTCAAAACAGCAGTGGCCGCATGAAGTTGGCACTGAAGGATAAGCTCAGAAATATCAAGATGGAGAAGGGCAACACAATACCATATTACTTGACCATGTTCACCCAATGTCGAGATGAGCTTGCAAGTGTCAACATTATAGTTTCTAAAGACGATGTGGTGAGCCTAGCACTTCTAGGAATTCCCTAGAGCTGACACAGCTACCAGGACTCAGTTAACGAGAGGGAGAAGCTACCAGAGTGGGAGTGATTGTGGTCTGACTTGGTACAAGAAGAGATTTGGCGAAACACTAGAGATTGATACTCATCCAAGCATGATGATGAGGAGAATTGTGCCTTAGCTGGAAAGGCGAAGAAAGGGAAGGGGAATTCATCCCATTCCAAATCCGATTGCACTCAGGGTGACAAGCAGAAGGACATGTCGAAGATTAAATGTTTTCACTGTCATAGTCAGGACACTATGCCACAAAGTGTCCGCACAAGAAGGCCGATAAGAATCCATCAAGAGGAGCGACAGGTGAATCTCTTACTTCAAAATTCAAACTAGTTTTCATCCTCATAGCTTGCAAGGTGACATCGTTGATGGGTAGTGTGTGGTACCTGGATAGTGGAGCCTCATTCCATATGACTGGAAACAAAAAGTTGTTCAGTGACTTGGAGGAGAAGGGCCTCCAGATGCACATTGAGATGGGAGATGATGGGAGTTATAGTGCAACCGACATCTATACTTCTACCTTACAAAGGGAGTTTGGTACTCCTCTCACATATAAATATGTCATGTATGTTCCAGGTTTGGATAAGAATTTGGTTTTGGTTGCCATGCTGGAGGACCGTGGCTATGATGTGATATTTAGCAAGGGAAAGGCTTTCCTTCGTTACATAGACTCAGGATAGGTGAAGAGGATCAATGTTCAGGTGAAGAACCTCTACAAATTGGATGTAGAAGATTGCTCTACTTTGAGGACTAAACAAGAGAAGGTGAAAAGCCGAGACATCAGTGAATTGTGGCATAGAATATTGGGCCACTTGCACCACAGAGCTTTGAAGATCATGCAAAAAATTTCTACAGGACTTCCCAAGGGTATACTAGAGCAGAGAGACACATGCAAAGGGTGTACATTAGGGAAGTACACAAAAGTTTCCTTTCATGATAAAGGCAGTCGAGTGCAAGCGATCCTTGATCGAGTTCACTCAGATGTGTGTGGACCATTCTCGACAACATCCACGACCAAGCACATGTATTATGTAATATTTGTTGATGATTTTTCTCGTAAGTGCTGGATTTTCTTCATGGAGAAGAAAGATCATATGTTTGCTAAATTTTGTGGATTTAAAGCACTTGTCGAGAAAAATACTGGCAGGAAAGTTAAAGCTCTCAAAAGCGATAACGATGGAGAATATGTGTCGAATATATTCAAGAACTTTTCATCAGAAGGAATTCGACTAGAATTAATATCACCTCATAACCCACAAGAGAATGGGGTCACTGAAAGGAATAAAAAAAGTATTATGGGAGCTGCACAAGAAATGTTACATGATCAAGGCCTATTGTTGTAGTTGTGGGATGAAGCATGCAACATAACTGTTTATCTGAAAAACAGAAGCCCTCATTGAATTCTTGGGATGACTACACCAGAAGAAGTTTTTTCAGGTAAGAAACTAGATGTTGCACACTTCAGGATCTTTGGTTCATCAGTCTACTGTCATGTTACCAAGGATGCATAGAAAAAGCTAGAGCCAACAACTGAGTTGGGAATATTTGTGGGGTACACTGATACACCTCACAACTATCGGGTGTACCTGCCATCCAACATGATGATAGTGGTTCGTAGAGATGTGAAGTTCGATGAAGAGAAGGCCATGAGATGTTCCCTTGAGAGGGGTGTAACTTGCTATTGGGTGCGGGATCCCCTAAGGGTAGTTTTGGAGCTTAAAGCCCAGATTTTGGTCCAATTTTGTAATACAAATGTAAAAACTCTGCATTTTGTGGGTGCGTAGCGCATAGTTGTTAAAGGGTCATAGGATTGTTTGCCCTTATTTTGATAATGTAATGTCGGTTTTAAAAGATCTACCCATGGTTTGTGGACTAGGGGATTGTATAAATAGAGTGAATCTCTAAGTAGTAAAAGGCATGTAAGGAAGAATCAATGAAGATATGATGTATGCGAGATAGCTCTGAAGTGTAAGTCCAAGTTTTGGGTCATAGTGTAGGTAGAGGCTTTGCAGCTGAGTGCGCAAAGGCCTAGTAGTCCGCAACTGAGTGTGTAGAACCCTGCAGCTGAGTGTGCAGGGCGAGTCGAGTCTGTAACTGTTGGGAATCATTAATATAGAAAAGTTTTCTATCATTATGCGTATTTATTTTCCTGCTTATGCATCTGTTATATTGGGTATGAATTTCACTTCTAATGCTTATATGATGAGCGGATGTGTATAAATATATTGGTTAAGCGAATGCAAGTAAGAACATCTGTTTACGCAAAGCTAACAAAGATGCTAATAATATAAGTAAGATACTTAACGTAGTTTGAGAGACAATGCAGATCACTACTCTAGCAACGCGAAAGGACTGCAACCCCTAGTTAGGGTTGCGTGAAAGCTGATTGTAACACTTCGCGAAGGTACTGAAGGATAGAGCAGAGAGTGAAGCCACTTGCGCGAAGGTAGGTATAGTTGGAATAAAACAAATATCACAACCATCTCAAGGGTGCAGAAACTTGGTTCTAGCATCCCCCCATACTGCTTCAGGTGAGACTTCATTCTGCGCTCCGCATGCTGATGCCGACAGGGCCAGTAGTGTAGGGATTGTTTGGCTAACTAATGCTGAACCTGGGTCAGGCCCCCTTCAAGCCAACAAATGGTTCTGTTGCTGGGACCAAAATCTTCATAAGAGATGTGTGATGTCGTATCATTGGAATCCAACTAAGAAAGAAATTCAAGGTTGGTTGGACAAAAGAATTCATGAGTTCGTGGCACAGGAAAACAGAAACCCACGATTGTCAAAAGAATAGTGGTTAGATAGCTACCTGTATATGGAGATCCATGAAATATTTTTCGCGTTCCCTACTGAGCTATACGAGTCGATCGCGATGATTGCAGATAGCCAAGGAAGTTGGAAACTTGACGGTCCTATTGTGTGGACCCCAGAGCTAGTGCGAAGATTGGAAGCATCAGAGGATAAGATCGCGCGCACCATCGATCATTGGCTCGATTGCATTATAGGAGGATTTGTTACTGAGTTCGCGGTTGACACCTCAGTTAGCTACAGTGAGGCAGAGCGACGCTTTCTCAAAGGACTGCGAGGTAAGTACGTAAAGTCTTTGAATACTTGGATTAAAATGCTATTGTGCGAAAAGTGGGTTATGCAATTACCTTGATGTTTGGGGCTACACGAAGTGGAAAGGTTTACAGGAACGAAGGAAATAAGGGTCCAGAAAATAGCCCCTTGATTTCACCTTCGTGAGGGGACGAGGAAGAGCTCGCGAAGGTCTCTCCGCAAAGTGCTATTCATCTGATAAGACAAAGAATTCCGCGAATCCCACCTCCGCCCACACCACCACCGGCTTCACCTCCATCACCTCCAACTTCACCCATACCACCTCCACCACCACCACCGCAATTTAGTATGGCGAGCACAGTGAAGTTGCCTTTGTTCAAAGGCTTGGGAAATGAGGATCCAGACCAATTCTGGTTCGTAGTGAAGGATATATGGGAAGCTCAAGGTGTTACAGATGACCATATAAAGAAAGAAACACTGGTTAGCGCCCTAAAGGATCGCGTGCTGACCTGGTATATTAAGTACTCCAACAATAACCCGAATGCGAGAGTAGTAGACATCGAAGCAACACTGAATACGGAATTTAGCAGGCCTAAATATGAAGTGCAGTTGATTGTTGGATTCAAATAAATCACGGTGCTACCAGGCGAGACACCTTAGGAACTAGACTTGAGGCTAAAATGTACGATTCACGAAGCAAACATGAATTTGACGGATGGAAAACATCGCGAGTGGTTTGTAGCTTCGCTACTACCACACTTGAGGAGTGCGATGTCGCAGCAGAAGATAACAACTTAGGTAGAGGCCCTTGAGATTGCCATGAGACTACATGAGACCCTGATGCAAGATCCTAATCGCGGAGTTCAGCTGATTCACGCACAACTGAAGAATTTGTGCCTTGAGATGCAAATCTTGAAGCAGGATAGGACAATTCGACCAGAAGTGCGCGAAGAAGTGTGGTGCGTGAAATGCAAGAGTCAGGGTCATGACAAATACCACTGCCCAGTCTTTACAAATTACCTTGCAGGAGGAGGATCGATGCCTCTAAGGCCGGAAGCTCGAGCATGACCTAGCACAATGTCTACTTTGTGGTGAGCTATCTGTCAAGTAGCCGGAAAGCATTCCATGGATAACTGTCATTTGTTACAAAAGTATATGCAAAATCCGCAACAATTATTCTGTAACTTTTGTAGGTCCTTGGGACTTGATGAGCGTACTTACAGGAGCTATGAATTGATGATGGATAGAATGCCTGCCTACAGAGTTTAGGCTGAAACATGACCCCTTGACCAGAATGCAAAAGTGGTGCAGACAGGATTTTAGGGGTGCGGAAGAGGCCGAGGTGGAGGAGGACCTAGTAGAGGTCACGAATAGTTGATTTGCTACAATTGCGGAGGGCCAGGACACTATGCCCACGATTGCACTAATCCAACACGCCCGTCGTGAAAGTATTGCACATTGTTTGATCATGAGATAGAATATTGTCCTACGCTGATAGCTAGGATCCATGAAAAAGGAGTGCTACCACCTCCCCCGACTCAGAACTTGCAGATGATGAGGTCTGAGCCGTGTGAGGAAGATCCGAACGTAAATATAGTGCTCCGAAGTGGAATTGTGACGGGAGATGACAAGGGGAAATAGCCGGAAGACAGTACCTGGGTTCGCAAAGCCCCGACGAAAGAAGCTGAGTTTGATTTGGAGCGCACTCGGGAAACCTTCATGGAAGCTAAGAAGAGCTTTGCTGAGGCCTCCACTTCAGGAAGCAAAGATCAGCCTGAGTCGGAAATGGATCCCTCCATGCTCACAACTTTCCTGGAAACCTGTATGAAGTTATTGCGCGACAGTAAGGCTATGAAAGGGTTACAGGAACTCATCAACAGATGTGCTGGGACCACGCCAGGAGAACCGCGCGTAGTTCGGAAGATCGAAAAACATAAAACAAGGATGGGGCGTGAAATGAGACTCACCACGCAGATCAAAGAATATGAGATGGATCAAGTCATTATGGATTTGGGATCAGAAGCGAATGTTCTACCAAAACAGAAATAGGAGCGAATGGGAAGACCTGTGCTACAATGGTCTCCGATTCAGCTAAGAATGGTGAATCAACAGAAAATCATACCCATGGGGTGATTGGAGGGAATAATTGTGGATATTGAGGGAGCGAGTGTGCTGGCAGATTTTGAAGTGATAGAGATTGTTGATGATAGAATTCCTCACCCCGTGCTCCTGGGAATTGACTAGGCCACTGATATGAATGGGGTAATTAATCTGAAGAAGTGGAAGATGATCTTTGAGAAGAAATAATTGCGCATAATAGTACCCTTGGATCCTGCCGAAGGATCGCGCTATATAGAACTAGTCCGCGACTATGAGAGTGATGATGATCTGGACTGCATCTACAAGATAACAGCGTGAGACCAAGACTGGGTGAATCCCACCACAGATGGACAGATTACATGGGAGCGCGAGAGTTCCTGCACTTCGGATTCTGATGAAGAAGTAGAACGATGGCAGAATCGGTTACACGAAGTAACTACATTGAATTGCAACATGATGACTCGGTTGCTGCGCTGCGTGTCGACAAAAGTAAGAGATATGCCTACTTATGATGGTCTAAATGAGGTAGATACCTTCTTGGATGCATTCAAAAGGGAGATGCCAGAAAAGCAATGCTTCCAGGCCTTAGACTGGGTACTGTGTGCTACGCCCACAAAATGTTGGGATATGCATAAAGGAAGGTTTGATGATTGGCGCAAATGTAGGAGAATGATGTGAACACAATTTGGGAAGCCTAAGGTGCCACTGACAGACAAGTATGATGGGCAGGTTGATCCACACACACATCTGGCAAAGTGGACGCAGGCCTATGGAGAAAAGCCACAACTTGAGTGGGTGCACCTGTTTTGTCATACCCTAGATGTTATACTAATGAACTAGTATATAGAAACAGAGCTCTGCCATGGGACAGGTGAATGGGATATCCTGCGCGAAGGATTCATGATGACCTTCAGTTTTGAGGATGGGTGGGACAGTATTGATGAAGTGCTACAAGAGGTGAAAGCAACCATCTTTAGGATACTGCAGGAACCTTTAGACCTGATTCAGCCTGAATGGGCTACTCAGCTGAGTCGCACGCTGGAATGTTATAATGTAACTGCTAAAGAGGAGGATGAGGATCCGCGAAATATTAACATTCCAAAAACAGAAGGCCACCGCGAGGTTCAAGGACCACAGATTGAGAACCCTGATATAACCGCGCCAGTGAAAACTAAGCAGGTGAACATTGGTACGGAGGCAGAACCCAAATTCGTGAAGATCGGAGACTACTGGGATGATGCGATAGTGGATAAGGTCGCTAAATTACTCCGTGAATATCAAGACTTATTCCCGACCAAGTTTACGGATTTGAAAGGAATAATCAGAGATCTAGGAGTGATGAAGATCATGTTAAAGCTTGACACGAAGCCAGTTAAGTAGAGGCCTTACCACTTAAATCTGAAATACAAGGAGAAGGTCCGCGTAGAACTAGACAAAATGCTCGCAGCAGGCATCATTGAGCCTGTGGAGGAATCCGATTGGGTAAGTCCGATGGTGGTGCAAGAGAAGAAGTAGAAGGATGAGATAAGGATATGTGTGGATCTCAGAAAACTGAATGATGCCAATGTGCATGATCCTTTCCAAACTCCATTCACGGATGAAGTGTTGGACAATGTAGGTGGTTAGGAAGCTTATTCTTTCACTGATGGGTTCTCGGGGTACCACAAGATCAAAATTGCGTTGGAGGATAGGAGTAAGACAACCTTCGCAACTGACTGGGGTTTCTTTCAATATATTGTCATGCCATTTGGATTTAAGAATGCGCCTGCTATCTTTTCATGCGTGGTTGTTGCTGCATTCAAGGAATATATTCATAAGTTCTTGGAGGTCTATTTTGATGACTAGACTGTATTTGGGTTGGTTAAGTGCCATGTAGTGAGCTTGCGCTTGATGCTGGATACCTGTCAAAGATACCAAATCGCGCTCAACCTCAAGAAGTGTTTGTTTCTCATTCCTTTTGGGAACCTATTGGGGCATGTGGTTTGTAGACAAGGGCTGATGGTAGACCCCACAAAGATCGTGGTGATTCTAAACTTGGAAGCGCCAAGAAGTGTGAAACAGTTGCATGCTACTTTGGGACATACGGGATATTACAGAAAGTTTATCAAAGGTTATGCCCAAATCACCGCGCCAATGGAAAATTTGTTGAAGAAGGATGTCACGTTCTGCTGGAACGATGACTATAAGAAAAGACTGGATATATTGAAAGAAAAGATGGTTATTGCGCCAATTCTAGTATTCTTGAACTGGAAGAAAGAGTTCCATGTACATGTTGACGCGTCGTGTATAGCACTGGGGGTAGTACTGACGCAGGACGACAGAGAAGGCATGGATCAACCTATCGGGTTCACAAGCCACAAATTATCCAAATCAGAGAAGAATTATTCCACCACTGAGTGCGAGGGACTAGCTATGATGTATGTGCTCCAGAAGTACCGACACTACTTGCTAGGAGGAAAATTTAAGATATATATAGATCACTTTGCACTAAAGTACCTGGTCAATAAGCCTGTATTGGGGGGGTGAATTTGCAGATGGCTTTTATTGTTCCAAGAGTATGACTTTGAAGTTGTTGTGAAGCCTAGACGATTGAACGCAGGACCAGACCACCTGTCGCGCATCGAGACAGGGGAGGAACCTACTAGTTTGGAGGACGGATTACCTAACGTGAAACTCTTTGCTGTGCACGTAGCGGATGGACATTTTTAAGATATAATACACCTTCTAACAACTGGAACTACGCCAGAAGGACACTCTGTCCAGCAGAAGAAGGAATTAGTGGTACGCGTGACAGATTTCTCTGTTATTGCTGGGAATCTATATAATATGGGGAATGATGAAATACTGCGAAGGTATGTACCTGAGTTTGAACGAAGCAGCATCCTCGTGGACGCTCATGGGGGCGCTGTAGGAGGACATTATGCAAGAAGAGCAACCGCGCAGAAGATTCTACACGTCGGGTTGTGGTGGCCAACCCTTCATAAGGATTCAAAAGCATATTGCAAGGCATGTGATGTATGTCAGTGGACAAGAAGGCCATTGCGGAGGGATGAAATGCCTTTGAATCCACAAATGATGTTACAACCTTTTGAAAAGTGGGCAATAGATTTTATAGGACCTATTAAACCTCAAGGAAAGACAAGCGCGAGGTATATTATCATTGTGACGGAGTATTTGACTCGTTGGGCAGAAGCGAAGTCGGTGAAGGATTGCACAGGCACGACTATCGCGAAGTTTCTATTTGAACACATATTGATGCAATTTGGATGTCCGAAGATATTGATGAGCGATCACGATACACACTTCCTGAACAAGACGATCAGCGCATTAGAGGAATTTCAGGTGTACCATCAAAAGAGCACACTTTATCACCCACAAGCTAACAGGATAGTGGAGGTGTTCAACAAAGTGCTTGAAAATGCACTGACGAAGGTATGCAACGCTCAGCGAAGTGATTGGGACCTATGAAAAGCTACAGTGTTATGGGCTTATCAGACGACATGCAAGAAACTGACGGGGCAAACACCTTTTAGGCTTGTATATGGAGTGGAAGCCATAATGCCTATAGAATACATTGTGCCTAGTCTGCGCATAGCAGCGATCACAGGTATGACGAATCGCGGAGCCTTGGAGGAGAGGCTCACGCAGTTGGATGAGCTTGAAGAAGAACGATTTTTGGTTGGATTTCACCAGCAGGTCCAAAAGCAGTGTGAAAAGGCATGGCACGATCGACATATCAAGCTGCACACATTTAAGGTAAATGATCTGGTTTTGTTGTATGAGAGTAAGTTTGATAGATTCCCTGGAAAGTTCAGGATGCACTGGTTACGGCCGTATCTTATTAAGGAGATTACCGACGGAGGCGTGGTACAATTGGTAAAGTTAAATGGAGAACCCTTCCCAGGAAAGGTGAATGGCAGTCGCTTAAAGCCATACACCGGCGATCCAGCAATGTGACTATATGAAAGTGGCATAGTCTTAGCACTCCAGGCAGTTGAAAGGAGGCATAGGACTATAAACTACTATGCCCAGGAACTACGTGATGTCAGGACTGCGCGCAGTAGCGAAGTCTCATAGGGTTCGTGACAACACGAAGACAACTGTGTTGGCGCGCAGGTCTGCCGTAAAGTGACCGTTAAAGTCACTATTTGATGGTTGGTTTGAGGCCAAATAGAGCAGGCGACATGAATTTAAGGCGAAGTTTATGGGTTATATTCTTCGAAATCTGCCACCAATCTAGCGTTAATGGGCCGAATGTGGGGGAAATGGTCGAATTCAAATTCAAAAGGCGCTATAAATTACAAGTGGCTGTCTAGCAAACAACACTTGGAAATTTGAGAACTGAATTGTTACGCGCTCAAGTATTAATGAACCGAGACTTATTCGAGACTTTGAAAGAAAATTCGTTGTTTGAGCAACTACCCGAGACACTGAAGGAACTGTGGAGTAGCGCTATGTCGGCACCCGAAGAAGCCATGGACACAGAAGTAGTGACAGCCAAGGAAGCCGTGCAGGAAATTACAGAAGTGGAAGCCCCAAAGAGCACCAGAATAATCATTGAGGTCCCTAAATCACGGCGAACATCGAGACCTAAGAAGGATAAGCAGGCCATGATCCCGGTGTGCGTCTCGCCTAGAAATCCACTAAGGACCAAGCTCACATTGCAGGAAAAGGGGAAGGCCATTAATTTGGAGGCCTACAAGGAGGAATCTGAAGAAATCTTGGTGGAGAAGAAGGATGAAGAGATGGAAGTTGAAACCCAGGGTGCGGACCCTATTACCCAGTTACCTGAATATGTTCCTCTACAAAAGGGTAAATCTAAGGTGCTGAAGGATATAGATGAGATCAAGAGCTCTATGCAAACTTCGCTGCTCCCAAACAATATTATCTTTGAGGGACCGCACTTGGGGCGGGTTCCTGTGTTGAAATTTGAAGATTGGGACCTCGCAGACCATGAGAAGTTCCTGAATTTAGTGACTGAGAAGCTAATGCACCAGAAGATTGACGCGATGGATGGAATGATTGAATTGGAGCCGCGCAAATGGCTCAGAGGTGTAGAGAAGGTCAGGTTGCTAAACCTGCTTTGGGTGCCGCATTACCACCATGCCCCAGTGACCGTCTTTATCATCAGGCAGCTGCTCTGCTTGGTGCATGATGGGTTCTTGTGGCTGGAGGAGCCCATCCCCATCACAGACCATCTAATTCACCGGATTACACGGCTACCTTGCTCAGGAGAGGACCCAACAAACATTTTAGAGGGAAAAGGTGGTGAGTTGGCCCTCGCAGAGGCAATGGAAAAGAAGTTTAAGTTGGAGGGGTCCAGTTCAACTCGGCGAATTATCTATGCAGCGAGTTCCTTGTGAACTGCCGCGAGGCACAGGAGCAGGGAAAAATGTTTCATTATGCATGGCTCTTGTTGTCGATCATACTGGTGGCATGGGAGTTGCCCGAAGATAGAAGTTCCCTTCAGTCGCGCCAGACTTCTAGAGGCAACGAAGTACACTTCGCTGTGGGTGACCAAGGACATGCAGCGGATCAGAGAAAGCAAGATCTTCTGGGTGATAATGGAGATGAACATCTGGATGGGGATCAATCGCAAGCTGTGGTTATCGCCCATAGTCTACAACAGTTTGCAGATCTTTGCAGAGTTCAAAGCAGATTTCCACCATGTCTTCATCAGGGTGCGGAAGGACCCTACGAAGACATGGCATGATTTACCATACCTAGTGACCGACGATGCAATATTCATAGTCCTTGAGTCTTGGCCGCTGGAGTGGCGCGCTCTAGTTGGCTCCGCGGTGGAAAAAGAGAAGTCCGCTGTGCAGTGTAAGAAAGAAGAGACAAAACTTCAAATGGCACAGATGGCAGAGAAGCACAGAAAGGAAGAAACAGTGGCTAAGGCCCAGGTAGCACGCGACACTGCGAAGTTGGTAGAACAACAGTAAAAAAACATGACAAGAAGAGCGTGAAGGATAGAAGTCACCTTCACCCGAACAGAGACAGACACAGAACAAGGTGGCGCAGAACTGCAGACGACGTCCACCCAGCTCAAGCGTCTGTGACCACGTGAGCAGACAGTGCCGCGAAAGAAGACCAAGGCATCCAAAACGTCCTTCGACCCAATCACCCTCACTGAGGGGGATTTGCATGATATCAACGAAACGGTGAGGGATGTCACCACGAAGGCCCTCCAGCAGTTTGAGGAACAACAATAGTTGGTATTGGGGGCTCTTTGGACAGAGTTGTAGGAGTTGCAGGTTCGCACTCCATAGGCTGGCGCAGTGTCCACTAGCCTCGCAGTCGACACTTCAGCTACCGAGGAAATGTTGCGCACAAGGGTGACCAATACGATCGTGCTACCAGATGGGGCCCTTACTACAGAGAAGGAAGCCGACAGACCCATGGTGAGCAGTTTGAAAGGGGTAGGGTTGAACATGGCTGCGCTCCCTCGAGAGACACTCTACCTCTTATAGGATGGAGTCACCGCAGAACTTCAAGCCAAGGAGAGTCGTGCACTGCAAGTGATGAGCGAGCAACACATCAACATTGAACAGTTGGGCCTGCAACACAATGAGGCAGTCGAGCAAAATCAACAGATTATGCAGGTGATAGAGGAAGCCTGTCGGATGGTCCTGGAGTTGGACATTCAAGCAGAAGAACCGGTGGAGGCGCGCATCTGCAAATTGGCCACAGGGGTGCACGACGCTAGAGCAGAGATGGCCAGGGTTCAGCTGGAGCTGAACTTGCAAATCACAGAACTACAGTTGAAGGCTCAGCCTTCAACCCCACCAGAGGTTAAGGAACAACGTACCACCGCGGTTACGATAGCGATTGCGGTGGTTGACAGTGTAGTGACAGACTACATGAAGTTGTTCGAACAGTCATTTGAGGTCCTAAACACCCTGTAGGAGGACCCAAATGTGGAGTGCTGAGAGATAGAGGTGCGCGAGCTGCAACAAAATACGATGAGGTAAAAGGGACTGCGTAGACGGTTGCCCTTACACAAAGGTTTGCATGCATGCAGTAGGAAAAGGCGCTCAAGGAACAGGTGGATGCCGCTCAACACAAATAAGTGGTCTTAAAAGCGCACCTACAACCATGCACCGATGAGGCGTATACCAATATAGCCTCCATTGAGGCAAAGCTCGCGCAACTGCAAGCAACTCAGGAGAGGATTCAGGACAACAGTCCAACAATAGTGGCCACCGAACAACGCGTGGAGGAAGTCCAACAGGCAGTTGCTCAGTGCGCTGCCGAAGTTGCAACGATCCAAACAGAGTTGGGAGGTCTTCGCGCTAAGATCTCCGCACCTACAGAGTGACTCGAGGGCGAGTCACGATGTTTGTGTTGGGGGCCTGTTGGGTGCGGGATCCCCCAAGGGCAGTTTTGGGGCTTAAAGCCCAGATTTTTGTCCAATTTTGTAATACAAATGTAAAAACTCTGCATTTTGTGGGCACAGAGCGTGTAGTTGTTAAAGAGTCATAGGGTTGTCCGCCCTTATTTTGATAATGTAATGTCGGTTGTAAAATATCTACCCATGGTCCGGACAACCCTTATTTTGATAATGTAATGTCGGTTGTAAAATATCTACCCATGGTCCGCAGACCATGGGATTGTATAAATAGAGTGAAGCTCTAAGTAGTAAAAGGCATCTAAGGAAGAATCAATGAAGATATGAGTATGCGATATAGTTCTGAAGTGTAAGTCTAAGTTTTGGGTCGTAGCGTAGGTAGAGGCTCTGCAGCTAAGTGCGCAGAGGCCTAGTAGTCTGCAGCTAAGTGCGTGGACCCCTGCAACTGAGTGCGCAAGGCGAGTCGAGTCTGTAACCGTCGAGAATCATTAATAAAGAGAAGTTTTTTTATCATTATGCGTATTTATTTTCTTGTTTATGCATTTCTTATATTGGGTATGAATTTCACTTCTAATGTTTATATGATGCGCGAATGTGTATAAATATATTGGTTAAGAGAATGCAAGTAAGAACATCTGTTTACACGAAGCTAAATAAGATCTGCTAATAAGATAAGTAAGATACTTAACCTAGTTTGAGAGACAGCACAGATCGCTGCTCTAGCAGTGTAGATTGCTACTCTAGCAGCGCGAAAGGACTGCAGCCCCTGGTTAGGGCTACGCGAAAGCTGATTGTAACACTTTGTGAAGGTACTGAAGGATAGAGAAGAGAGCGAAGCCACTTGTGCGAAGGCAAGTATAGTTGGAATAAAACTAACATCACAACCATCTCAAGGCTGCAGAAACTTGGTTCCAGCATCCCCCCATACTGCTTCCGGTGAGACTTTAGTCCGCGCTCCGCGGGCTGATGCCAAAAGGGCCAGTAGTGTAGAGATTTGTTTGGATAACTAACACTGAACCTGGGTCAGGCCCCCTCAAGCCAACACCTGCAGTAGTGGGGTGTAACCAACACTGATCAACTAGTAAACTAAATATTCACTCATAATTAACTCATGCATGTCAGATAAGAGAAAGATCTAGTTGAGATTGGAGTTCAGATACATCGTACTATCAGTTGTACAATTATCCAAATTGTATAGGTGGTGCATGCAATCAGAGGAAGGCCTATGGAGATTGCACAAATCATGTTTCTGGAATTTCCCAATTAAATATGGGTTAATTCCCTAGGAAACTACACAAAGAAATAGGAGCTTGGCAGGCAACAAATTTGGATAAGTATTGGCTGGAGCTTGTTTGTGAAGTAGTGCTATAGATTGAGATAGTACAAAGGTTTCTTGGGCTTCAGCAAAGCATTGTAATCTTCTCATATTTTTTTATTAATTCAATATACAAATAGTAGGGATTTTAGCTGTGGCTTTCCCCAGAAAATTATTGTGTTATGTGTGATTGAATTATTTATCTTTTATGCTTCATGACTTCATCGATCGTTTATTGTTTCCACTGACGAGTAGAATAAATTCAAGTCAATTGTTTTAGCATATTACAATCTGCAGTTTGAATCTACAAGGAATTTCTACAGATTTCTTTGTGAATTTTGCAAAGGAATACTAGTTGTATAAGTTGTAGCAGGATGCTCAGTTGTATATTGAGCTCTTAGAGACGGGGAGGGTTGGGCCCCATAACGACTCCTTTGTCTAGAGGGGTGTTACACAACATTTTGTCACTGTCCTTGTACTCCTTGTTCCTTGATATTGGAGGACCTCTACAGTAAACCCTGTGTGTACTTCCCTATCATGAAGAATATCTCTCTGAGTCACTTTCCATCTACAAAGCATTTTCCCTTTACATCATTTCCAGAGATACTTCCTTTAAACCCAGTTTTAAAGGTCGGTGCTATCCCTCAGTTTCTTCCCCATGCCGATTTGCTGAGAATAACACTAAGCGCCGTGCTGATCAACACTATTATCCCTTGATTACCCATGCCGATCCTCTTCTGGAAAGTTTTTAAAAATAGAGTCGAAGCTTCCAGATCTAGAAGCTTCGTGGGCGGAGGTCTGGTAAATGGTTAGTCAAGATAGAGCCAAGAGAGACTGTTTGGGCTCCTTTCCCCTATTAAAAAGGAACTAACCCAAGAGATAAGGCTTCTTCCCATCATAAGAGGAACCATATCCCCTCTCTCATGCCTATATAATCCCCTACTATTCCAACCTCTGCTAGCTTTGGATGTAGCTTGGATTCAGCTTGGAAGATTGGAGAGCTTGCTAGTCTTAGCTCTTAGTTTATGCTTGTTAAGAGCTTGTTAAAGGGAGAATAGCTTGTAGAATGTTTTGGTGTGAATAAGGAGAAATAGACCTTAAACTCCCATGATTAAGGTGTTTGAGGAGATGTTAGAGTGATGCTTGGGATCCAAACCCATCGAAGGAAACCTGCAATGCTAAGGCAAAGGTTGTACTTTCTTTTTTCTCATATTAATACAACTAATATTTTGTTTCGTATATCAATTGCAATACTCTATTTGGTAGCTTAATACTCCTTAGCCTCTTAAGTATATTGAACTCTATTGTATGCTATAATGTGTGCTTTGGTTTCTTGTCTATTTGTTTCAGGTGCTTGATTGACATTAACGAGCTGATTGCTGGAGAAAACACACAAGGACATCATCGAACAAGGATAAGAAATACAAGAGGTAGGATATTATCCATTCTCAATATAAGGGAACTTATGTTATATTGTCTTGTATGTGGCTATACCCTCTCCCCTGAGCTAGAGGGATTGTCTTTGTCCGCAGAGAGAATCTTCCTACTGCAAAAATTGGCGACTCTGCTAGGGACTCATCCCTCTCTTTGGATTGTTCTTCATCTTGTGGTTTGTGACGACTTTTGTCGTACCACAATTTCTCCTTTGTTTTATGAATTTTGCACCATTTTCAGTCTTTGATTTTTAATTTAGAGTGGCTAGTCTATGGATTGTAGATTTCTGTGGTCAGGTTTTTTAGAATTTACACTCGGATATTCCACAGTTTTCATTTTTGCTTTGTCGACGTTTCGAGTCTAGACCCAGACTCATCATCAGGACTTGATTTACAAAGGAGAGAGACAGAAGAGATAAATAGGGTTTAGGGTTCAGCTGTCAAGTATGTGAGTCGACAGCCTACTAATTTGAATTAACTAGTTTTATAATATTTTTATAATTTCTGATATGAATAAACTAGTTATATAATATTTTTATAATTTTTGATATATTAATGTTTATTATACAAAGATTTCTTATTTTTATTTTATTTATTTATTTATTTTATTTTATTTTATTTTATTTATTTATTATTATTATTATTAATTTTTTATATTATTATTTATTTATTTATTTATTTTTATTAATAATTTTGTTTATGTTTTAGTTTAATTTTTTAGTTACTAGGGAGGTTTATGTAGTATAAAAAGTTTTTTATAGTTAGGATAATTTTCATGTTTTAATATTCCATAATTTTTTTATTTTATATTTATTATTATTTTATTTTATTTATTTATTTTTTGAGTTAAATTGTTTATGCATTAAGCTTTTTATTGTATTCTATTTAATAAAATAATTATTTACTCCTAATGATTTTGATTTAACTGATTGTATTTTTAAGGTGATTATGTTTATCTTATTCAATCCTTGCAAGTTTTTAATTACTCAGGAGGTTAATGAATTGTTAATGATGAGTTTCACAGCTTACTAGCTAGTCTATTATACAAAGCTATTGGTTAGGAGGGGAGCCGACTAGATCTAAAGACAGGAGGGAAGGAAGAGAAAGAGGGGGTCAATTTAATCCATGGGTGAGGAGTGAGGTCCAATTCCTACTAATTTCCAAGCCTCCATCCCTGTTGAGGTTGTGCGGGTGTTTTATGATCTCAAGAGCTTCTCTGACTTTACGCTTGTAATAGTGTTTTTCATTTGCAATGACTTTTGTGTTTTCAAGGCATATATGGTGGTTTGTCTTACCTACATGTTCCGCCAAGGCTGAGGAACGGGTTCTTTCCCTACGGATATCTGCACTATGCTCTTTTAGCCTGATACTGACTGATCTACCTGTTTCCCCGATATATTGTTCTCCACAGGAACAATTAATAATATAAACACCTTTTTGCTGGAGATGTTCTGGGTTGTCTTTAACAGATTTCATTCTTTGTCTAATAGTTGTCAAGGGTTTGAATGAGGTTTTGATATTCTTTTTTAAGAGAATTTTGGCTAGTTTGTCAGTTACACCATGAATATATGGAAGGTAGGCGTTAGTGCTTGAGGAATTGTTGGTTTTGTTTTTATTGTTTCCAGATTTGGCTTTTTGAAAGGCTCTGAAGATATCTTTATTATTGTATCCAAGTTTTGAAAAAGCTCTTTTTAAGTACGTGATTTCTTCCTCGGTGTGGCTCTCATCAGAAATTCTACAAGCTCTAGTGAAGAGGGTTTGAAGAACTCCCATTTTTTGGGCTGGGTGGTGGTGGGAATCTACGTGGAGATAGTTATCAGTATGCGCCTTTTTCCTGAACACTTTGTGACCTATAGAACCATCCTTGTTTCTAATGAGGAGGATGTCCAGGAAAGAGATGCAATTATTCTCTTCAGTTTCCATAGTAAATTTGATGTCATTGGAAATGCTATTGAGATGGTTTAAAAAGTTTTTAAGCTCGTCTTCTCCATGGGGCCAATCCACACTAGTGTCATCCACAAACCTGATCCAAAATTTAGGTTTTAAAGGGTAGGTGTCAAGCACCTTCTTTTCAAACTTTTCCATGAAGAGGTTGGCTACAATAGGTGAAAGGGGTGATCCCATAGCCACTCCTGATGTTTGCTCAAAAATCTCCCCTTGGAAGGTGAAGAAGGTGGATCACAGACAGATTTCAGCTAATCTTGCAGTTTGCGGGTCTGCTACCTCTTTTACTACTTGAACTGCTTCATCTAAGGGAATTTTAGTGAACAACTGGACAACATCAAAACTGACGATTTTATCACCCGGATCTATCTTAGCATTTTTAATGAATTCAACATATTGGTAGGAATCTTTTATGTAAGAACTGGTCTTACCAACTAGTGGCTAGTCTGTCTGTGGTTTGTGATTTTTTATTTTTATTTTTCTTTGAATCCCTTGATCAACGCTATTATTTTGTTGAAAATCTCCCCAATCAACACTAGTTCTTCTTAAATAGTTGTGCCACAACCCTTTATGGCGCTTTCTGCTCGTTAAACAGTCACACCGATTCTTGTAGGTTGAAATCATGGTTTCTTTTAAACCATATGCCAGTGTGTCTTGCCCTCCTAGATTCTGTTTCTTGGTCTATCTGTGTCTATTATCCCTGTGAACTATGATGACTAAGATGCTTTGTTTGCTAGGTTTTATTGATTGGTCGGCTTGAAGTTTCATTGCTTGATTTTTTTGAGTTTTTGGATGGGTCTTAAGACCCTAGGACATCTAGGTCAATTTCCGTTCATTTGTTAATTCACTCATTGTTTCAAGTTTCTGATTTTCTGCTTCATTTAATCGATCTTTCAGTTGCAACATCTTCATTGCTTCATTTTCAATTGAATGAGTGAAAGAGTCTCGTTTGTTATCTTATTTCGAGTGTCTCTTTTCTCTTTCCGAGCATAGAGTACATTGCTTGGTTTGTTGATTGAAGCGTTTATGTGTTTGGTTTGTTGTATTCATGGAAGAAGTTTCTTTTAGTTTCATTTGTCATGCTTCAGATTTGATCGATGCTTGTTTGTCCAGAATTGTGAAAATTTTCGTTAAAGTGCATTATGTGAAAGATTAATTTTGCATTTTATGAAAAGAAGAACATCATTCTAGTATACTTAAGCGAAAATATTGCATTAGTAGCGTCATTGAGAAGCTAGAATTGCATCATCATAAGCATTGGAAATGAAATAAAAATTATTTTTTTGTTAAGGGAAGATTAAGTGCATTTAGGAAATGATTTCATTCTTTGATTGTTGCATTTATTGTGCGCTATCTATCCCTCAATTTGCGTTAACTTTCATTGAAGAAAAATTTCTTTTCTCATACAGCTGCATATAGGAGTTTTGAGTTGACATCGGTAGGGCCTTGGAATTGAAACCTAATTCAAGATCAACCGTTAAAATTTATTGAATTAACCTAATGAAGCATTGAAACTTAATGCTCACATTTAGTGGTCTAGGCTAGATACGTGTTCTGATGTCATTAAACCTAGCAGCTGTTGTTAACTTTAGAAAGAGCTAGTACGGACTTGTGCTCCCCGTACCATCGTGTATATAAAGGGAGACCCCTATAGGTTGCAATACTTTATCCATAAGAAGTTGATTCTTCTGCCTTGTAAATGTGGTACACCGAACACAACATTTGGGGAGATTGCATGCTTGTACTTTTCGGTTCTTCGGTAAGTATTCTACAGTTCACGATTACTTGGTAATCCTTTATGCCTAGGGTACCCTAAGTAGTCATTTTGATCTTTTGGACTCTTTAAATTTGAAAAGATCATCAAGCACTTGTCCTTTGAGTTCACGCTTACTTGGTAATCCTTTATGCCTAGGGTACCCTGAGTAGTCATTTTGATCTTTTTGACTCTTTAAATTTGAAAATATCATCAAACACTTGTCCTTTTGAGCTCATTAACTCCGAAAGTGACTAGAGTCACCTTTCGCTCTTTTCTCGACTCTTAAAATATGGAAAGGTAAAGTTTTTTTCAGTGTCTTAAAATTAACTACCCATGACATATTCCTGGTTAACGTTATATTCCTTAGTGATTCTTTAGGGTCAATTCCAATCACAACCAAATTTTACCAGTCAAGGATTCACCTCCGACGGGAGTCCTGGTCTTTTTCCTTCTTTTGGAAACTCTGGTGCTCCTTATATGGCAACGTTGTCCCTCCCTAGGTTAATCATTGGTTTACCTATCTGGTTATTTTCGACCTCAGTGGTCCCGAGTGTCCCGACTCCTGTCTAGCCATCTCCTTCACCTGAACAACACCATGTTGATTCTAAGGTTGACCCCTCACCTTTTTCATCTATTTCTTCACCCTCCTCTTCTACTTCGCCTGGTGAAATTTTGAAATCCAGTAACCAGGAGGCTAAGAAGAAGAAGAAGAAGCTGAAGAAGAAGAAGTCAGATAAGCGAGAGGCCAACCGTGCAGCTATTGCTCCAAATGCACTTCCCATAGACAAACCTTCTGATCCTTTGTGGAAGCTAAAATTCCCTTGTAGGCTATGTAAGGGCGACCATCATCTTTGAGATTGTCCTAGTATTCCTAGAGTCTTAGAGGTATGGTCTCAAAATCTGGATCGACCATCCCCATCAACCTATGGAGATCATGTTGATGCTACACCCTTGGCTAGCGATGGTAAGAAGAAGGGAAAAATTAAATTCCCCTGTAGGTTATGTGAAGGAGAGCATCTTCTTCACCTTTGTCCTCTTATGGATAAAGCTTCCAAAGTTTTGGAAAACCTTACAGCTCCTCAACCCAAACTTCCTGTTAGTTATCAGAGGCTTTCTTCTAACCCTCTCCAAGTTGGTAAAGAGATTGAATTGGATTCATATCTTTCCCATTCTGCTCTTCCTGAGTATGACTCTCTTGTGTCTGTTCCTGACCAACCATTGGTCGAAAAGAGTGTCGACTTGGCTTCGCCTTCAGTTGTTCACTCTGTTCCCGAAGAGAGTAGTGATCATATTGTTCATGTTCTTCTCATCTCCTCAGATTCTCATGAATCGAAGAGTGGCCCTCCCATCCCAGTTATTCAGGAGAGTCCTTATCCTATTCCTGTAAAGCATGGGAGAAATCCTATGATACCCCCACCAAGTAGTTCTGTTGTTTCTTTTGATTGGAGTCAATTGACTGCATTATGCCTCCCATCTTATGTGTCTTTCCAGATTACGGTACAAGCCTATAATATGGTAGTACATGGCACTACATTAGATGAAGGAACATCTATTAGCATCATGTCTTCTACTACTTGGCAAGCCTTGGGTTCCCCACAACTTGTGCCTATCACCCAGAATCTGTTGGCTTTCAACGGAGGAACCAACCAACCCTTAGGGATCCTTCCGAAGTTCCGTATTACTTTGGGAGGAAAGGTTTTCTATATAGATGTGATGGTAGTCCAAGGTCCCTTATATTTCAATCTTCTCCTTGGATGCAACTATGTTTGTGTCACGGGAGCTCTTGTTTCTTTGCTTTTCCGTGTGGTTTGTTTTCCACACGAAGGGAGAATAGTGACCATTGATCAATTTTCATTCATTGGTCACTAAGTACCTCTTATGCAACCATCATCCCCTATTGGTTCTTGTTTGCAAGGAGTACCCTCCTCGCCACAGGTCAATTATGTGGCTACCCGTTCCGTCTCCACATCTGCTGATGATCACACAAATGGTATAATACATTATGTACTGGGGGCATTGGAACCTGATCTGTCATTGATACCAATTGACATGTATTGCTCCCAGAGTGTGGTTCTCTCGTCTAGTGAGGACCTCTTAGGAGCAATGTTCTCATATGGTCCATGAAAAGGACCTTGAAGCAGAGTTCCTTGTCTTGTGTCAAGCTCCTTAAAAAATGAAACAAGGACCTCAGAGCAGAGTTCCTTGTCTTGTGTCAAGCTCCTTAAAAAATGAAACAAGGACCTCAGAGCCGAGTTCCTTGTCTTGTGTCAAGCTCCTTAAAAAATGAAACAAGGGATGTGAGCATAGTTCCTGGTCTTGTGTCAAGCTCTTTAAAAAATGACACAGATGTCCGAGGATAGTTCTTTTATTGTGTCAACCTTGTTAAAAAATGAAACAACTCCCTTTTCCAAATCGAGTCTTTGATTAAGATCTCATAAAATCTTAGTCGAGTCTTTCCTAGATCTCGAAAGTGCACCTTCTTTCCATCCATCTAGCTGAATGAAATGAAGCTTGGGGGGCATGTGCCTCGAATTGGGTCATTATGTTGGGCACATGCAAACTTAACTCAAGCATAGTTTGTCTTTGTTTCAAGCTTGTGTAAAAATAAAACCAAACTCAAGCATAGTTTTTCATTTCAAGCTTGTGTAAACATGAAACTGAATTCAAGCAGAGTTCCCCATGGTTCAAGCTTGTGTAAAAATGAACCCATGCCCAATTTACATCTCGTCATGGCCATTTTATCAGCTAATTTCTGCTAGATGAGCCTTGGTTGTTTCATTCCCTCGCCACCATCTCTTTGGCTAATCATATGCTTTCACTTGGTTGTTTTTTCCTTTCCCAAGGAACCACAACAATGAGTGGTTTTGTTAGCCAACCTCTTGACCATTACATGTTTTGAGCAGTTCCATCATTGCTAGAATCAGTTGCTATCCTTTCATACCACTCATTCCTCTTGGTGGAGGCATCTTTCAACTCTTTTCAGAATAAAAAAATACGAAAATATTGCAGAGTATTTTTCCTTTTTTTTTTACTCGTTAAAGTAAACAAAAAATGGGGAGTTTGCTTTAAGCTCTTTTCTGACTCTCAAAACATGAAAATATTGCTGAGCTCTTGTCATTTTGACCTCGTAAACGGTTGCAAAACGTCGTTTACCTAATATATGTTTACCCCTTTTTCGGGCTGGGATAAACAATTTACAAAAAAGGTACACCTTAGTCGAACATGGCTAGGAGGTTCCCTTTTTCGGGCTCGAGGGACAACTTTATGAAAATGGACCTTTTGGAGTTTTCTTTTCCTTTTCTTTTTCAAACTCTCTAAAAAATGAAAAATATGTCGAGTTTCACATTTGTTGGACTCGTTAAAAGATTAAATGACATAGGACTTGTCATTATGACGAGACCGAGCTACTCCTTCCTAGGGCTCGTAAAACTTACTAGGATGGATCCATCTAAAGGATGGACTTATATTACAAGCATATGTTATCCCCATCAATCTTGTGTAAAAATAACTGGGGTACTCGCCAGAAATGGTGGGGGGAAATTGGAAGTATTTCATCAGTTGTATTCTTCACTTGAGGTAGCATGTCGCTATTGAACGTTGATACTCATCTGCTATTCGTGTAAGGTTTTGGGACATCCTCACTTTGTCACTTGCCTCCCTGGGTTTTGGGTTATCCATTTTAAACCTCTCATATAATCTCTGCCACGTCACTATGACCTTTGATCCTATGATGTAAAATGCTGCCAAACTTTGGAGTCATGCCACCCACATGTTCAAGAGAAGCCTTCCTACCTGTACATTGTCTAATCACATGTCACCATCTTGGATTACTCTCATTCATTATATTTCCCATTTCGTGACGATGATGAAGCATTCATTATGACCTTCCTTCGACAGATCACTTCCTGTCGACTTCAACTCATTATCCAGGAAGTTGATCTAGAAACTCCTTTTTAGTACTTTAGAGCTTGCATGCCTCAATGGAAATTTCTTCTCACTCAATGACAGGTTCTCATCATTGGACCTCGATCAAGTGATTTCACAAGGGTTCGACTTTAGTTCCTTATTCACACTTCATGAATTATACTGATAGTACCTTGAGAGCCATTGAAATTATGGGTGGTTTCTCTCACGCTTGTTAACGGTTCACATCATTGGACGGTAATCAAGTGATTTTCTTGCATGTTTTACTTCAACACGTCTATTCACATGTTAGAATTTGTACTTTGATCAGGTTGTGTTGGAGCGCAAGACCCTGGGCTTAGATCACAAAAGTCCAGGTTGCGAGGAGTGATGAGTCATTCATGATTATATACATGATTCTTTAGATGGATGGCTGTGACCATGCCGTGGGTATCATTTTTTATCCCCTCAGTCGGATGGCTACGTCCATGTCAAGGATTCATGCACATGATCCTTTTCTTGATGGATAGCTGCGCCTATACCATGGATTCATGTATTGTTATATGCCTCTCTGATTTATTAGGCATGACTATGAGTTCAGATATGTATATGTATGTTTGACTTGCAGGTTTTCCGACGATGGTATCCGATTCCTTGCATCTACTCGTAAAGCATTTCACCCCTCACTCTTGTTTGACCTTCATGCTTTAGGGGGCATTTGTTACACAACATTTTGTCATTGTCCTTGTACTCCCTGTTCCTTGATCCTGGAGGACCTCTACAGTAAACCATGTGTGTATTTCCCTATCATGAAGAATATCTCTCTGAGTCACTTTCCATTTGTAAAGAATTTTCCCTCTACATCATTTCCAGAGATACTTCCTTTAAACCCAGTTTTAAAGGTCGACATTATCCCTCAGTTTCTTCCCCTTGTTGATTTTCTAAGAATAACACTGAGCCCCGAGCCGATCAACTCTATTATCCCTTGATTACCCATGTTAATCCTCTTCTTGAATTTTTAAAAAAATAGAGTCGAAGCTTCCAGATCTAGAAGCTTCATGGGTGGAAGTTTGGTAAATGGTTAGTCGAGATAGAGTCGAGAGAGACTGTTTGGGCTCCTTTCCCCTATTAAAAAGGAACTAACCCAAGATATAAGGCTTCTTCCCATCATAAGAGGAACCATATCCCCTCTCTCATGCCTATATAATCCCCTGCTACTCCAGCCTCTGCTAACTTTGGATGCAACTTGGATTTAGCTTGGAAGATTGGAGAGCTTGCTAGTCTTAGCTCTTAGTTTGTGCTTGTTAAGATATTGTTAAAGGGAGAATAGCTTGTAGAATGTTTTGGTGTGAACAAGGAGAAATAGACCTTAAACTCCCATGATTGAGGTGTTTGAGGAGATGCTAGAGTGATGCTTATGATCCGGACCCATCGAAGAAAACCTGCAACGCTAAGGCGAAGGTTGTACTTTCCTTTTTGTCATATTAATACAACTGATAATTTGTTTCCTATATAAATTGCAATACTGTATTTGGTAGCTTAAGACTCCTTAGCCTCTTAAGTATATTGAACTCTATTGTATGCTATCATGTGTGTGTTGGTTTCTTGTCTATTTGTTTCAGGTGCTTGATTGACATTAACGAGCTGATCGCTGGAGCAAACACACAAGGACATCATCGAACAAGGATAAGCGATACAAGAGGTAGGATATTATCCATTTTCAATCTAAGGGAACTTATGTTAGATTGTCTTGTTTGTGGCTAGACCCTCTCCCCTGGGTTAGAGGGATTGTCTTTGTCTGCAGAGAGAATATTCCTACTCCACAAGGGGTGATGGATCCTAGGCATAATGAAAAACAATACAAAGAGAAGAAAGGAAGGACTAATGGAAGAAGCAAATAGGAATAGTAGAACCAAACTATTGCTACCATAAGATTAGATATGATGAAAGGCGTGAGAAATCTATAAAGGAGAGACCCATAGGGGGTTTGACTTAAATTCCCTTCGAACAACAACACAAACAACAAAAACCAACCAACCAAGAGCTTGATGAAAAAAAGGGAGGCTGAAAATAAAGCCTTCCATCAAAGAAGCTAAGACCCTAGGCTCAGACAAGTCCTCACCCCCAAAGGTATCCAAAATAAAAATACAAATTGATGAAAATAAACCAAGGGGGAGAAAACACCCTAAACAAATTTCAAAGGATAATTCTGCAAGCCACCACCTAAATGAAACGAACTAAAGAAGAAAAATACATCGAAACCATGGAGTAGAGTAATCCTTCCTTAGAGCCAACCTCCTAATCTTGACCCAAGACATTCCTTAAAACTCTTTGTCATTCAAATGTTGAAATATTACAGATAACTCACCTAAAAAATTTCGTTTAGAATTAACAGACAATCAAATTGACTAGAAAGGCCACATGTCTAGGGAGCAATAATTCCAATTCGGTATATATTTCCTTTCCCATGTATTCCATTTATTGTCCTTTGTCCTACTAATCTCCACCTCCTTCTCCAATGTTATGAGATCAATACAACAAGTACTAGCATGAAAGTTGATGAGCTCTGAGGCCGCCAAACAACTAAACTAGACACCAACCACTATTAAACCTTTCATTAATGTTGTTGCATGTTTCCTGGATCTGTGCATTCCCCAAGTGTGATATAAATTTAGTCTCGAATCCTCACTACTTTGCACATTATTACCTCTTGTTATGTCTATGTGACCTTGTGGGAAACTTGTTTCTTTATATTTAATGAATATGGATTTTAATTAATTAAAAATAATTTTGTAGTGGCGTGTAAAATGAAGCATTAGATAAAAAACAAATAATAATGAAACATAAAGTCTACAAAGATGCACATACCTTCCCCCCTTTTGGATTAACCCAAATTTTGAAAAACAAAAGTATCTCTTTGTCTTGACTAGTGTAAAGAAGAAAATAAACTTTGTTTTTATTTATTTTAAAGTTGGTCTATTTATTACTACAATAGAGTGTTACATGAGATATTTCGTTTTACTATTGGTTTGCCTACTAGGAAAGCAGAACAATAGTACAGGTAGAGAGTCTTAAGGTTGCAGATATCCATTTTCATCAATTTGGATGACAAATAGAAGACATTAACCATGATTACATACATAGACCTGAGAGAAAAATTTTGGAGGCTCTGCTTGACTATTCGAGTTATGAAAAAAAGAGAAACTTGGCAAGGACTTGGAAGTGCTGCACGAAAAGGCGCCGGTGAAAAGAACCATCATTGTTTAGAATGAGTTGCGATGAGGTCCATTGGGGCCACGCCAACATCAAATGAAACCACACCACTTCTGCACTTTTGAATAACCGGAAGGCATTGATGGAGGAGTGATTTTTGCACCTGAAGAGCTATTATGAGGGCATACCATACAAATTTCATGCGACGAGGTTAAGAGGAGAATGAGATGAATGAGACTTATACTGCAATGGTTCCTACACACATGTTGTGTGAACGAAATTCTTGAACTCTGTAACTTATTCATGTCGTTTTGATATAGAGTATTTTGTCTTTGCACTTATCTTGTGAAGTCTTATATTTGTATATTCCAGTTATAGAATGATTTAATCATGTTGACTTGATCAAATGATAAGTTATTCTATCCTTACTTGGTTTGATTTCCCTTCCTGATATAATATATGGAGGATTTAAATCATGATATTTGACTTGTTGATTGCAAGTTTAATTTATTAATGCATGACATTAATGGATTTATTTGTAGCTTTCATGTCAAATATATTTACATATAAGAGATTGTGTTCATTTTTTTGCATCCATATCTTGGCTTTTTTTTAAAGATATAATAATTTACTTGATTGACGTAATTTCTTTTCAACAATTACTTAACTTATTTACCTTCTGATATATACTATCTAAGGTCTTAATACAATATATTTACCTATTTTTTTGTATATAGAATATAACAATACATGAAATTGAATTATTTCATTACACTTGTTATGGTATATATAATTTATAACCAATGATATTTATGTCTTTGTTTTTACTTTATCTTTTATTTCGTTTTAATATTGTTATGTTATTTTATTTTGTTAGTTCGTACTTTTATCTTAATTGCATTAATTAAATTTACATTAGATTCATGAATCATATATTTTACATAATTCACACTTATTAACAAAGCTTAACCACTCACTTTTCTTTAATGAAAATACGACCTTTTGACGAGGAGCGCGTTTTCTCTCAGGCGATGGTGAAACCCCCGAGCCCTTGACTGCGCTTGGCAGCTCCGCTGCTGGGTCGCAGCTCCCGCTGCGAGCCTCCTGCTCCGCTTGCTCCCCCCTCCCTGGGCCTTCTGCCCCGTCACCCGCCGCTGCTCGTGCTGCTGCCGAGGGCAGCCTGCTGCTCCCTCTGCTGGGCCTCTTGCCTCCTCTTTCTTCCCTTCCCCTGTGAACCGCCTCTGGCATGATGGGATCTCCTGATACAGGACAGGCCGACTTGGAGAAATCTTTTGCATCTCTTATCCCAGAGAACAATCCAGAACGGATCCGACCCACGGCTTCAAAATTTATCAAGAAGCTTGATGAAATACCGGAGATCCCTCTCCCCCCATCTCTCCCAAGGAGATCCGCTGTTGCCTTGGCAGAACGAGGGCTAGTTGGGCAGTTCACGGGGTTATGGCCGTCCTCCCGAACTGTCCAACGATGGGTGGAAAGAAATTGGAACGCTATGGTTCAGGGGAAAATTGCGATAAGATTCTGTGGAAGAGGCTTCTTCACCTTCCTCTTCGAAACTGTGGAGGACCGTAATCTTATCTTTAGGAATGGACCATACTTCATGGACACCAGAGGCCTTTACCTCAACCGATGGACCCCGGACTTTGACCCAGAAATGGATGTCCCCAATGCAGTCCCGGTTTGGGTTCGCCTTCCGCATCTGCCGCTTCACTGCTGGGCCGATGAATCAGTTAGAGCAATTGGAAACGGAATAGGGAAATATGTGGACAGAGCGGAGCCAAAAGAGAATATGCACGCCTGTGCGAGGATCTGCGTGGAAGTGGATTTGGGCAAAGGATTACCAGAGGCCGTCAAGCTCAGAGTTGATCAGTGGACACACATTCAGCAGGTGGATTATGAGCAACTTCCCTTCAAATGCAAGGTATGTCACGAATATGGTCACTTTGCTAATAGGTGCTCTAAAGCTAGAACAGAAGTCAATGCCAGTTCTGAACCCCCAGAGGAAACATGGGAAGTAGTAAAAAAAAAAAAGAAGTCAAACCCTCCCCCCGAACCAGAGGTGCCCCACTCTGAAATCCCTCCCATCTCCGCTGTCCCATCAAGCATGGATCATTCCATTCCCTCATCCTCCAACCCTTTCGAAACCCTAGCCTCAGAAGAACCCTCATCCCCCCCTCCATCCCCCAAGGGTAACAGAACCCCCCCCTCCTCCCCCCTCCAGGCTTCCCCCCCTCGCACAGTGGAAAGGATCCTAACAAGGAACAAAACAAAGGAAAATATTGCAGCCACGGATCCACCAAGGAAAGTGGGAAGGAAATCGAATAAGGAAATAAGAGATGAGAATGCAGCAAAAGAGATGACCACAGGAACACAGCAACCAATAGACACATATCTTGACAAGAACAAGGGAACCGGCGAGAAAACGAAGGAGAAAACCGGGCCTCACAACAAAATAGGTAAATGATGATTTTGGTCTCTTGGAACTGTAGGGGGATGGGCTCCTCCCTCAAATTAAACGCAGTCCGTGATCTCATGAACTCAGAACAACCAGACTTCCTCCTACTCCAGGAGACCAAAATCAGTGAACAAGAATTCCAAATCAGCACTTCAAAGTTTAGAAGGTATGCAGGAACAGCCGTGAGTGCAATAGGAGCATCAGGAGGCATAGGTGTATTATGGAAGAAAAGCAAATGGAATCTCATAAACAACAATCCAAACAGATGGTGGATTAGAATCGACATGCAAAGTCTAGATCTGAGGGAGGAATACACAATCTACAATGTGTATGCACCACCCCACTTTAGGGACAAAGCCACTTGTTGGGAATCATTGAAAGCAGACATCGAGGCCTTACAAGGGAGGAAGATCTTTCTTGGAGGAGATTTGAATCTAATCAGGAACGCAGAAGAAAAACTTGGAGGGAAGTACTTCATAGATCCATTCAGAGACAAATTGGAGGACATCATACAAGCTCACAAATTTATAGACATCCCCCCTCAAAATGGCCGCTACACATGGTCAAACAAAAGGATAGGCAGAAACAATATCAAAGAAAGACTTGACCGAATTCTTGTTCAGGAGAGTGCAGCAATCAGCTTTCAAAGGGTCCACAGTTCAATCCTACTGGGCTTCACTTCTGATCATAAACCCGTAGCGTTGCACTTGGAAAAAGAGGAGAATCTGGGCCCGCTCCCATTCAAATATAACAAGGTCTGGGATGCCATCGAGGACTTCAAAACTCTGATCAAGGAGACATGGAGGATAGAGATAACAGGCTCACCACATTATGTCTGGGAATCAAAGATCAAACACCTAAGGATCGCCATAAAAAACTGGGCAAAAAACCACGCAAACGAGGAAAGGAGGACAAAAACCGAGTTGCAAAGAAGCTTGGAGGAATGGAATCAGGAAAGGGAGACAGTTCAAGAAACAGAAGAAGATCAAAAGGTAGAAGCGGAGATGCACAAAGCTTTATACAACCAGCATCGAAAAGAAGAGGAAGAACTCAGGCAAAAGTCTAGATGCCTCTGGATCAACTCGGGGGACAAAAACACCTCTTTCTTTCACAACTGCCTCAAGTTAAGGAGAGCTGGTAATAATATAGGTAAGATAAGGTTCAATGAGAAAGAGTTAACAGAGAGCGAGGAAATCAAGGAGGCCGCAACAAATCATTTTCAATCCCTGCTCTCAGCCGATCCTCAGTACAAAGAAAACCCAGACTTCACCAACATTATTGAAAGGAAGGTTACTGAAGTTCAAAACAGCAATCTGGATAAAGAAATCACTATAGAAGAGGTGGAGTGGTCCATCAACAGCATGCCCCTGGATAAAGCTCCAGGCCCGGACGGCTTCACGGTAAGTTTCTACAAAACTCACTGGGATATTATCAAAAAAGATTTTCTCAGAATGGTGAGAAACTTCCACCTAAAAAGCAAATTGGGAAGTAGTGTTAAATCTTCGTTTCTAGCCCTCATCCCAAAGGATCCAAGCCCCCAATCATTCGATAGGTTCAGACCCATCTCCCTTTGCAATGTGTCTTATAAAATTATCTCAAAAATCCTAGCTAATAGGCTGAAACAAATTCTTCCTTCAATCATCTCTGACAATCAAGGTGGGTTCCTTCCCAAGAGGCACATAACTGATAATGTAATTATGATTCAAGAAGCAATTCACAGCAGTATAGCTAGAAACGAGAAAGGCATGATAATCAAGCTGGACATGGCGAGTGCCTTTGACAGGGTAAATCACGCCTTCCTGGAGATTGTGCTTGCAAAGTTTGGGGTTTCAAGGAATTTCATCAATAAGGTCAGGGAATGTGTCTCTCAGAATTGGACAGCTCCGCTCATCAATGGGAGGCCTTGCAGAGCCTTCATAAGCACCCGTGGATTGAGGCAAGGTTGCCCTCTATCCCCCTTCCTCTATATTATAATGGCGGAAACCCTAAGCTTGCATTTGGAAAACAAGAGAAGGCTGAAGGAAATCACTGGAGTGGACATAATCAGAGGAGCTAAAGGGATCAATCACTCCCTATTTGCAGACGACACTCTGCTAATAGGTGGAGCTTCAAGCCTTATGGCAAGGAGATTCAAGGCCATCCTTGATCTCTTCCTTCAAGCATCGGGGGGAAAACTAAACAACAACAAATGCAAAATATATACCTGGAATGTTCCAAGACATATAACTCAAAGGATTGCTATGATTCTGGAAATCCCAGCCCAATCAAGTTGGTCTCACTTCATGTATCTAGGACTCCCGCTGGCCAAAGAATCAATCAAAAACGAAGTATGGGTCAACTTGATCGAGAAGCTTAGAGGCAAACTTCAAAGTTGGGGGATGCACTGGCTCAATCTAGCTGGAAGAACAATCCTTATCAAGTCCATCTTATCAGCCCTCCCTATCTATCAATTCGCCATAACGCTCGCCCCCTCAAGCATTCATAAACACATGGAGCTCATCCTTAGAAGCTTTCTATGGAAGGGTGGAAAGCAAGAAACGAAGAAATTCAGTCTTGTAAAGTGGGAAAAGGTCATCCTCCCCATAGAAAAAGGCGGGTTAGGAATTAAAGTGCCCAGATTGGCAAACTTGGCAATGGGATTCAAGTTAATATGGAGAATTCTAACTGAGAAGGACTCCTGGTGGGCAGAGGTCTTGAAAAAAAAATACCTAAGTGGAAGCAACAGCAATATTCTCTCCGACACAATCATAGAAAGACAATGCACCCCGGTCTGGAAGCTGATCAAAAAATCTTTACCTCTCCTCAAGTCTCATATCTCCAAAGCCCCAGGCAATGGGAAACAAATCAGCATATGGAAAGACAAAATAATGGGTCAGGAAGCCAAGGAAAAGCTTCCCCAACTGAGGCCGCTGCAGCAGTGGATGTCTGATAAAAATCTCACAACTCTCTTTGATATTTCAAATTGGGATCATGACAGCTGGAAAGGCTGGAAAATCAGGCATCTTCCCGATGGACTAAAGGACCAATGGAACAATCTTAAACTCTCATTAGCAGGAGCAGCTCCCACAAGCAAGGGGAAAGAGGACAGTTTCATATGGGATCCAAATGGAGGCACCTACTCGGTTAGGGAAGGTTACAAAGCGCTCCAAAAACAAGCTGCATTGAATAACTGGCAATATCACAAGAATGCTTGGAAAATCGAAAGTCTCCCGAAGATAAAACTCTTCAATTGGACCTTGCTCCATGGCAAGCTCCTAACAGCTGAGAATTTGAGAAAAAAGGGGATCCAGGGGCCCTCCATCTGTGTTATGTGCAGGAAAGAGGAAGAAAGCCTCAATCACCTCTTCATAGACTGCCCAATAGCATCGACATGCTGGAAGCTCATAACCCGCCCTCTAGAAACAGGGGAGGTTCCCAACCAGGTCTCTCTCCTTCAGAAAGGCTGGGGGAAACTCTCTCCCTTTGCAACCAAAGACACAACCCTCGCCAAGAGACTCTGGTCCAGCATTCCCTCCAACCTCTGCTGGCAGATATGGCTCGCCAGAAACGCAAGCATCTTCAAAGACAAAAAACCTAGGATCTCAAATATTCTGGCCAAAACTATTGCGCTTATAGCTGAGACTATTGAAGCCAACGGGATTCAACAAGCAGACCCGGAATACTCAACTGAGCAAGTGAAAGCATGGGTCCAAAGATTCAACTGCAAGCCAAATCCAAAATTCAAGACAATCAATGGATCTGGACAGAGCGAATGGAAGATCAGAGGGTCAAAAGAGGAAGTTAACAACTGGATTCAAAGGCAAAAGAGGCACACACTACACTTCGACGGGGCCTCAAAGAACAATCCAGGCATAGCTGGAGCAGGGGGAGTTTTAAAGGACCCTCAAGGAAAAACGATGGTTACATATGAATGGAGCTTGGGGACCTTGTCAAACAACAAAGCAGAAGCATATAGCCTCCTTTTGGGGATCTCCATAGCGCGGAGGAGGGGCATTCATGACCTTCTAGTGATGGGAGACTCAGCAATCCTAATAGCAGCCTTAAACAAGGGGAACAACTTCAACCAATGTGCCCTGAACAGAACAAAAGACAGAATCTTTGAACAAGCCAGGGGCATGAACAACGTGACTTATAAACACGTCCTCAGAATACATAATAAGACAGCTGACGAGCTGGCCAACAAGGCCACTAAAAGACCCACGGGCCAGGTGAGGGAGAATGAGGAAATATATGATCATGATATCCCATAGATATATCTTAATCCCAATGCATCTGACCATTAGTCAACTCAGGCATCTAACTCAAGACAACAGGCCAGTGAAAAAGAGATCTTCTGCTATACAAATCCATCTCGACTGCCAAAACGGAGGGTACAGGACAGGGAATCGGTCTCAGGATCTGAACATGCAAGAAATCAACAGCATTTCTCTTCGACACTCTCCCGGAATCAAAGGAAGGCGCGATCACGCCCATGCCTGTTACAGAATACAAGGACGGTCACAGAGCACCTCAGATCACTTGAGGACAGATAAGACCAGTCACTCCGCCTCCATTCATGAGTGGGAGAACGCCCGTTACATCCTTTATAAACTCAGCAAGAACACTAAGGCCCCCACTACTCATCACAACCATAGCGCGCGCAGGAGAGCCCTTCTTGATCGGAGGCAGGGCCAAGGTGGTCTTTTCTGCAGTAGCAAGGCTAGCACCGGAGACCAAATACACTTTGAGATTCTCTTAGTGGACGGCAATAGCTGGCTTTCCTCTGTTCACGGTGGCACCAGGCATCGAGCGCAGACAAACACCACGAGGGCGGACTCACCAGTCCTCCATCTGCGCTGGGTAAACAACCTTCCCTTTATCTGTGTTTTCTACAATACTAACAGTTGGTATTGTGCTCCCAGCACTGCTCTCACTCATCAGCAGGGCATTTACCTCAACTCTGCCTCACCAAAGCAATCCGGCTACACAAGAGGCAAGCCTCCTAACTCCTCTGCATTTGACAAAGCCTTCACCGCTCCCAACAAGATGGCTGACCAGAACAATCAGCAAGCTAACCAGCAGCAGCCAAGGAACCCGATGGATAACATATTCAACAACAGAGATTGCCATATGTGCAAGGCACATGTCATTATGATCAATGCTCTGAAAAAGCAGGTGAAAGAACTCACTGAGGACTTTCACGCGGACAGAAACTCGAAGAGAAAGAAGCTGGAGAAGAGGAAAAAAGAAATTGAAGACCTTAAGGATCGCTGCATCCACATGGAGGCAGTCATAGATCACCTCCGCATCTTAACTGAAAGCCATCAAGGAGAAGCTTCAACAAGAGTGAGCAAGAGGGAACCTCAGATGACTCGGTTACCCAACACTCCCCCTAACTCATGCAGTGTAGTTATAATTGGATAGGAGGATCCTTTGTAAGGCATTATAGCCGTTTAAATTCAGTATTAAGTGTAGTTAAGAAGAGCTTCGAGAACTATGGGTCTGCGAACCCAATTTTGAATCTCAGCTCTTGGAATCTTCCTCTTATTGTAATAGTTTTTGAATCGCAAGTTTTATAATACACAAGTAGACGACGTTGTTAAAAAAAAAAAACCACTCACTTTTCTTTAAATTAAAACACTCTCTTATGTATTATCTGACCATATCTATCTGCTAATTTAGAAAATCTATTTAAAAATATTAAATATAGAGAATGCCCTGGAGGATAGAGAAGATCGGTCTCTATCCTAAAACAAGAAGATCCTTACATCCTCAATGAATGTCTTCTAAATTGTTCTGAGTTGTTAGAACAATTTGGAAACAAACATAGGGATGGATCCAAACTTTTGTAAACCCTCATAGAGTGTCTCCAAAACATTTCCCCATGACAAATTTTGGGATTTTGTCGACAATGTAGCTTCCAAAACCCCCTCAGATGGAAACCATATAGTAGCCATAGGTGAAACCTTTGACCACCTCTTGATGTTGTTGCATTACATTTTCGTCAGTGCTATGCATGTTATATGTAACCCAACCCTTCACATAATTTATCTCAGATGACATTTCTGACTAAATGTTAGCCATGTCACAGGGGTTAGAAGAGTAATCTACTAGTTCTTCCATCATATTGCTTCTCCAAACTGCGAACTCCTCCTGTAACCACCAACCTTGAAATCCCATCTGCAGTGAGGAAAAACCCTAGCCTCATTCTATAAATCCTAATTATTATAATGTTGGTAATCATTTTTTTTATTAATAAATTTTATGATTCAAAATAAACAATAATAACAAATAGTATAACTTAAAATGACTTGTGTTTAGTTAGGAATTATTCCTTTATAAATGTTAAAACATTTAATAAAAGTAAAAAATTGCTTCTTTATGGATTATTAATATATTATTTCAAATAGTGTGGTTTTTTTTAAATAATACTTATAAATGTTAATTTACATTCTTTAAAATAACCATTTATAATATTTATTATAATTATTAATTTGAAAATTAAATTATAGTAATTTTCTAATCATTAAAAAAAACTAATAATAATAATAATAATTAAAATACAATTAATAACCCATATCAATGTAATCAGATTGTGTATAAACATGCCTAGATACATTTTAATTCCAGATCTACTAAGCACTTAGAGGGATCAAATCTCTTGAGATACTAACATTTTATAGAGTGAAAGAAGATTTAATCTCTCTAAGTGCTTAGTAGACGGAGAGTTAAGATAGATCTAGGTTGGTTTTATTATTATTTACAATTAATTGTAATTGTAATTATTAATTATATTTTTATTTTTAGTTTTATGTAATTGATGAAGCCAAAATGTTTTATTGAGATTTATCATCATCATCATCATCATTATTATTATTAGTATTATTATTATTTTTTAAATTTTAAATTTTATTTAAAATATTTTGAAAAGTAAGAAAACTTTCGGTAAAAATCAAATCATTAGAGTTTTGTCGAAGCTTTTCCAACCATCCAGTGTGGTTCATCGTGAGGACAAGATGAAGAACTAGATCTTGACATCAAGTTAAATAGATGAAGACAATTTTTTTTAGCTGTTATAATATAAGGGTTAGATTTGACTAAATAAATAATATTTATTAATAAATAATGTTAGACCTTGGTATCAAGTTAAATAGATGAAGATAAATTTTTTAGTCGTTAGTTAGATTTGACTAAATAAATAATTTTTATTAATATATAATATTTTAATATAAGAAAATAATTGTTAGAATATAGTTGTTAATATTGAATTAAGGAAAATAATTAATCAAAAGGGAATTTTTAATGAAATGAATATCTAAAAATAAAAATAAAAATAATATTTAGGTCAAACCTAAATAATAAAAACAATGAAACAATTAATATAATCAATATAATAATATAATAAAATAAAAATAATATTTGGGTCAAACTTAAATAATCAAAACAATTAATTCTAAAAACTTAAAAATATCAGAAAATCTTTGTCGACGCGTTTCGAATCAACGAGTGTGGTTCAGGACAAGTTGAAAAAATCAGATCATGGGTACATGTTAAATAGGGATGGCAGATCTTCCAACTGTTAGATTTCACTGGAAAAACCGCGTTTCGAACCAACGAGTGTGGTTCAGGACAAGTTGAAAAAATCAGATCATGGGTACATGTTAAATAGGGATGGCAGATCTTCCAACTGATAGATTTGACTGGAAAAACCACTATATTAGATTCGATTGGACCAAGGTCATAATTGATTGAGAAATGACTAGATTTGGTTGGGTAAAATTATTTAATTATAATATTATTATCAATGTATTAGTGTAAAAATATTAATATTTTATAATGCCACTTAATACCTTTTTTTGGTTGTTATTGAGTTTTATAAAAATTGAGTCATATGTTATATATTAATAGTATGGATATAATATTATACTTAAAATTAATAATACTAAATATTGTTAAATTATTATCATAACATTATAATATTAGTAATATTTTTATCATTAAGGTTTTGGGAAACTTCTTAATATAAATTTATTAGCCAAAACTTACTACTTAAATCTAAATAATAATCTTATAATGGGTAATATTAACCCATTCAGTTAGTTATGACAAGGGCAATCTTATAGAAAAGGAAAGGGGAAAAATTAGTTCAAGTCATTAATAGAGGGGGGAGGCAACGAAGAGGGGAGATATGACTCGGAAGATAGGGCAGGGATCCAACAACTATTGATCTTCCAACCATCGTCCCTATTGAGATTACTTGATCTGTTTTCAATCTCAATAGCTTCCCTAAATTTCCGGTGATGAAATTGCGCAACCTTAGCAATCACTTGGGCTTCCTCAATACAAACATGATGTTTAGTCTTCTCCGCATGTTTCGCTAGTGCAGAGGTCTTGGTTCTCCCATGTTTTAGGTCAGCTATGTGCTCATTAATCCTTTGATTAATAGAGTGTCCAGTCTCACCAATGTAGTGGGTTCCGCATGAACAAGGAATAATATAGACACCTTTCATGTCCTTGGGGTTGATAGGATCTTTTACTGATCAGAGGGAATTACGAATGGTTTTAAGGGGTCTGAAGGTCGAGGGAACATTATGCTTCTTAAGAATCCTAGCAATCTTATCAGTGGTCCCTTGGATAAAAGGTAGATGGACCCCTGGGATTCGATTTTTAGGTTCTTTTTTAACCACTGAGTTCTTGAAGGCTTTAAGGAAAGCTTTCTAACCAAGGTGTCTACTATAACCGTTTTCAACAAAGACATTAAGGAGATGAGATTTCTCTATATCAAAGATCTTTTCATCGAAGATTCTCAGGGCACAAGTAGCGAGGGTGTTGAGAACGCCCAACTTTTGAGCAAGGAAATGATGGGAACTGACATGAAGATATTGCTCAGTATGAGTTTTCTTTTGAAACATCTGGTGGGAGAGGGAACCATCGATATCCTTCGAAATAAGAATATCAAGGAAAGGGAGGCACTGGCGGAACATGCGGAGAAGACTAAACATCATGTTTGTATTGAGGAAGCCCGAGTGATTGCTAAGGTTGCGTAATTTCATCACCGAAAATTTAGGGAAGCTATTGAGATTGAAAAAAGAAAAAGTAAGCTCAATAGGGACGATGGCTGGAAGATTAGTAGTTGTTGTATCCCTGCCCTATCTTCCCAGTCATATCTCCCCTCTTCGTCGCCTCCCCCCTCTATTAATGGCTTGAACTAATTTTTCCCCTTTCCTTTTCTATAAGATTGCCCTTGTCATAACTAACTGAATAAATTAATATTACCCTTTATAGACAGTAAGTTCTGGTTCTCTTTAGATAACTTAACGAATAAATTTATATTAAAAAGTTTCCCAGAACCATTAATGATAAGAATATTACTATTATAATATTATAATAATTTAATAATATTTAGTATTATTATTTTTAAGGATAATATTAAAGCAATACCATTAATATTGACTTGTATTAAATAACATTATAAAATATTAATATTATACATTGATAGTATTATTATAAATAAGATTGCCCTTGTCATAACTAGGTGAAAAGGTTAATATTACCCATTATAAGATTATTATTTAGACTTAAGTAGTAAGTTTTGGCTAATAAATTTATATTAAGAAGTTTCCCAAAACCTTAATGATAAAAATATTACTACTATTATAATGTTATGATAATAATTTAATAATATTTAGTATTATTAATTTTAAGGATAACATTATATCCATACTATTAATATATAACATATGACTCAATTTTTATAAAACTCAATAACAACCAAAAAAAAAGTATTAAATGGCATTATAAAATATTAATATTTTTACACTAATACATTGATGATAATATTATAATTAAATCATTTTTACCCAACCAAATCTAGCCGTTTCTTAATCAATTATGACCTTGGTCCAATCGAGTCTAACATAGCCGTTTTTCCAGTCAAACCTAACTGTTGGAAGATCTGCCATCCCTATTTAACATGCAGCCATGATCTGATTTTTTCAACTTGTCCTGACGATGAACCACACTCGTTGGTTCGAAACGCGTCGACAAAGATTTTCTGATGTGATTTTTCCGAAAATATTTCTATAAACTCAGATTATGGATCACAGAAGCTTAAATTCAAATAACTTAAAAATAAATAAAAATAATAAATAGTCAAACTTTATAATAATAATAATAATAATAATTAATTAGTTGATTAAATTAAATAAATATCTAAATAAATGAACCAATAATAAAGAAAATAAAGTAATTAATCGTTTATTAATATTCAAGATAAAAATACAAATAAATAATAAAAATTAAGAAATTAGAATATATATATATATATATATATATATATATTTTTTTTTTTCCCGTAGAAAAAGTCGTAATTTCTATTAGATCTTAAGAAATTACATTCTGTAGATGCCTAAGCATATGCATAATGAGGCTAGCCGCCTCCCGGATAGTAGCAAGAAGAATACAGTTTGACTACAACTATGTACAAGTAGAAACGAAAAATAACAGTTTTTGCCTAATACAATGAGGGAGGGAGATTATGATTTTCTCCCCTTTTTCTTCTCAACCTTTCGCCACTCTCCTTGGGTTGGAGAGGATGAAAAAAGGACTAGAGAGGAATCCTCCACAGTACGAGGCGCGTCCTTATCTGAATCAGAATGTTCTGGAGAGTGATGTCTTTTTGCCCCGCTAGTGTCCTCAAGAACTGGATTTTTCTTCGACAAAGAGGCCAACATTCCCTGAGCTGTCAAAGTCTCTGATTCTGACAACATGTGATCTTGACTAGGTGCTATGGGAGAGGCAGCCGCGACTTCACCCCCAATTGGATCATCGTCATGTTCAGGTGGAGGGTTGTTTGCCTCCTCGTCTTCTGTTTCTTCTTCTGGGTTCTCTGTGTGTTGCCAGCCTCTTGGTTTTTTTGCTTGTTTCTTGTTCCTTCTGTTTTCCCTTTTGGCTTGAGGACAGTTATTACGGAGATGACCTGTCTGTTGACACCCTCGGCATCTGAAAGCCGTGTTTTCGTAGTCTAGTGGTTGTTTCCACTGGGAGTTGTTATGGATCAAGATGATGCCGTCAGGAAGCCCTTGACTGAGGTCAACTTCGACACAGATTCTGGCAATATATATCTATATATATATATATATATATATATATATATATATATATATATATATAAACTTAAGAAGAAGTGGCAGGGATCCAACAACTGCTAATTTTCCTGCAATCATCTTTACTCTTGGCCTCCTTTCAATCTCTATAGCTTCCCTAAACTTACTGTGATGGAAATGATCTATCTTAGCAATGATTCAGGCATCTTCAATGCAAATGTGGTGTTTTTTCTTTTCCGCATGTTCTGTTAATGTTGAGGAGTAGGTCCTCCCATGTTTGATGTCTGCCGCATGTTCCTAAATCCTCTGATTTATTGAGCAGTCAGTTTCACCAACATAGGGTGTCCCGCATGAACAAGGGATTACATAAACACCTTTCATATTCATAGGATCCACCAGGTCTTTTACAGAACTTAGGGAACTTTGAATGGTGTTAAGGGGCCTAAAGGTTGAGGGAACCTTGTGCTTTCTTAGGATCCTTGCAATCTTGTCAATGGTCCCTTGTATGAAAGGAATGTGTACCCCAGAAAATCGATCATTGGGTTCTTTTTTAATCTTGGAACCTCTGCCATCTTTAAGGAAAACCCTAAGGCATTAGAGCTTATTATAACCATTATTTTTGAAAACCTTGAGGAGATGGGTTTTCTCATCTTCAAGGTGACTTTCATCAAAAATTTTAAACGCACGAGTGGATAAAGTGTTGAGAACACCCAACTTTTGAGCAAGGAAATGATGAGATTTAGTGTGAAGATACTGTTGATTTGGGGTAGCATCGGATGTGCTCTAGCCTTGAAAATTGGTGGAGATGCTAAAGCACATGAGATCTCCAAGACCTAGAAATGGTTTGGGTAGAATCTAACCAGTTTGGGAGATATTAAAATAATTAATATTTTTAATGGAGTTCCTAAGTCTAAACTTAGGAAAAATAAAATATTAATATGAATTAATATAAAACTGGGTTAGAATGGTCCAAAATACATTGATCAAGCCAAATCTAATCTTAGCCATTGATTAGAGATTTAATCTCGGCCATTGATGGACCAACGAGAAAAGTATAAGAGGAGGCTTGAGGGTCAGTTGGAGAACACACCGAGTTGATCAAGAATTCGATTTTCTGGGGCAGGGCTTGCTGAGGAAATCGAAGGAGTGATCAACGTTGCAACTGAGAGGCAGTGAATACAGTAGCAGAGAGGGAGAGATAGTACTAGGAGTATCAACATAGAAGCCGTGAGAGGGTTGACGCAGAGCCAACTAGAGGCCACGCAGAGGCAGCCAGAGGCCATGCAGAGGCAGCCAGGAGCTGCGCAGAGCCTGAGGATTGCCAACGTGGAAGAAATAGAGGCTCTAGAGGTTGATGCTTGGTCAAATGGGCTGACATTGGGTTGAGGTTGGGCCAGAGAGGCTGACGCTAAGAGATTTCGTGGGACAGATTGGAGTTGCAGAGCTGGATAGGGTGACGCAGTACCTATCAGGATGACATAGAGTAGCAAAAGTGCTGCAACGTTGCTGTGGGATCATTCATCTAGTGATTTAGCCGGAATATCTGTCTCTGACTAAGAGGTACTATTGCCGAGGGAATTCTTTGTTGGGTGAGCCATTTCTGGCACCCAGATTGTATTATGAAACAAGTTACTAATAAAACCCTCTGATAGCTGCACCAATTTTCCTGCATTAGGTTTTTCTGGGGACATTAGTCTAAAAATAACGGTGTCACTTGTGTGCTTGTTTCTTTCAGTTGATGATCTATATGTGTTGATACTATACTTGTATTTATCTTCAGTATTTACATGGTAAATAACTTGTCAAGTAAATGAACAAGTAGGAAGAAATAAATCAGATAGTACAGGAAGAATTTATGACAGATAGACTTAGAAATTCCAACATGGCATTAGAGCATGGTTGCATATCACAGGATAACTGAAGGCATCAGCGGAGCATAGCAGCAGCAACGGAAACAACTGTCCTGAGTGACAGAAGTTGTTCCTAGCAGAAAGCAGCAAGGAAGGGGTGCTACAGAGAGTTTGCGTAATCATTTTGAGCCAGAAGGAGGATCAACGCTGAGGCAAAGAGGAGTAGACATGACCTACGTAGTGCCCGATCATATTTCTCAGTTAGGAAGGATCGACGCTGTGGCCAGGAGGTGCAGATTGTGCGGTGCTAGGATTGCGTAGAGCCTAGAGGCTCTAACCTTCAGATTGCTGGAGCATAGGAGGCTGTGGGTAAGTTGCGGAGCAGAGTTGGTGGGGTACTGTGGTTAGAACAGTACCTAACAGGAAAGACCAAGGAGGAGGGAGTTGCTGCCAAGTATTTCTAGCCAAGAAATCTGGATCAGTGGTGTAGTTGCACAAACGATCGCAGTGGGGCATCTCAACATTAGCAAAGGGATTTCCAGAAGGGAAATCGAGGCTCAGAGGGAGTCAAACCGAGAACTTCTAGATGAGAAGTAGAGAGACTTGATGGAGTTGAAAGAGGAGCAGCGAAATGAAAGTGAATGGGCTAAGAGACCAGGATAGCTTGGAAGAAGCTTCAAACTTCATAGTCTAGAAGGCCAGGATCTTGTCCATTCTAGACAGGTGACGCATCAAACACTTTGCCTTGAAAACGATAGCGATCTTGGTTGACCTAGCTAAAAATGACAAGTACGAGGAGGAAATGGCCAGGGAAAAGTGGATCATCCTTGATGGTGTCAAGGATCATGTGGTGCCACATATTGCCGAGAAGGAAACGACAAATGAGATGTGGGAAGCCCTGAATAAATTGTACCAACATACTTCCGTGCAGAGGAGGATGTTACTTGAAAATCAGTTGCGGTCATATTAGATGTAGAAGGGAGAGCAGATAGATGTCTTCCTTGATGGATTTAAGGAGATCTATGATCATCTAACTTCCATAGGGGCCACATCGGTCAGGAACTGATGGTGAGGATTGCATTGAACGCAGTCTCAGAGGATTGGGAGGTATTTGTCCAGAGCATATTGGGCAGGACGAGCCTTCTAGATTAGGAGGAACTGTGGGCGGCTCTTCGTCAAGAAGAGATCAGACGGGTGTCCAAGGCGGGGAGTAGCGAAAAAGGGGTCAGAATCAAGAAGGAGGAAGAAGAAGATGCGGCTCTCACATTTGTGGGAAAGCAGGAGAAAATAAAGAAAAAGGACCTCTCCAAGGTCAAGTGCTTCCATTGTGGGGAACTGGGTCACTATGCGAACCAGTGTCCTAGGAAGAAGAGAAAGGGAGAGGCTCATGAGACCAAGGCTACGCCGGTTAAGGCTAAGAAGGAAGTGGAGACTGATGACGACTGTGCCATGAGTGCTCATGCACCTCAAGAGAAGAGGTGGGGATACATCGAGTTGTAGTTAGACATACTATAGGTGATGAGGGGTAGGATCCTCGAGGTACGTAACCTATTGGATTATACCCTGCTACGGGAGCCCCAAAGAGGAGTAGCAGGACTAACAAATGTCAGTAGAGACGGATGTGGATGGAGCGACAAAGGGTGTTATAGCGCAGGAGTCCCGAGACAACGTGAGGCAGCAGTGCAAGATGCATGGAGTTGTTGCAGCAGCGCAGAGGTCAGTAGAGGGAACACTTGTCAATGACAAAGGGAGCTTCAACATCAGGAGTGTTTCTAGCCTGACAAAGATGTCAGAGTTGGGAGGGTTAGTTACTTACTTCTCAGTAATTGAGTTGGAGTGCAGAAGTTAGCAGTGGCAGTGCTATGGGCAGCACGATGTAGCATGATGAGAGGAGATGCAACAGTGGCAGTGGCAGGGCCATGGGCAACAACACAGATGCAGAGGAAGTTGTCATACGGATGCAGCAATGGCAGTGGTAGGGCCATGGGTAGCAGTAGATGATGCAACAGTGTAGAGGATGTTGGGCGGGGAGGCCTAGCATTAACACAGGGACCAATGCTGGATGATCAGGGTGATACTCAATGAGGAGTATTACTAGAGCACAATCCTCGCTAAGAGGGAGTGTTGATTTGGGGTAGAATTGGATGTGATCTAGCCTTGAAAATTGGTAGAGAGGCTAAAGCACATGAGATCTCTAAGACCCATAAATGGTTTGGGAAGAATCTAACCAGTTTGGGAGATATTAAAATAATTAATAATTTTAATGGAGTTCCTAAGTCCAAACTTAGGAAAAATAAAATATTAATGTGAATTAATATACAGTTGGGTTAGAATGGTTCAAAAGTCATGGATCAAGCCAAATCTAATATTAGTCATTGATTAGATATCTAATCTTGGCCATTGATGGACCAATGAGAAAAGTATAAGAGGAGGCTTGAGGGTCAGTTGGAGAACACACCGAGTTGATCAAGAATTTGATTTTTTTGGGGCAAGGCTTGCTGAGGAAATCGAAGGAGTGATTAGAGTTGCAGCTCAGGGGTAGTGAATACAGTAGCAGAGAGGCAAAGATAATACCGGGAGAATCAGCACAGAAGCCAGGAGAGGGTTGACGTAGAGCTAGCTAGAGGCCACGCAGAGGCAGGCAGAGGCCACACAGAGGTAGCCAGGAGCTGCGCAGAGCCTAAGGAGGGCCAGCGTGGAAGACACAGAGGCTCTAGAGGCTGACGCAGAGCCCTGAGAGGTTGACGTTGGGCCAAAGAGGCTGACACATACCCTAGAGGCTAACGCTGGGAGATTTCATGGGACAGATTGGAGCTGGAGAGCTGGATAGGGTGACGCAGTCCCTCTCAGGGTGATAGAGAGCAGCAAAAGTGCTGTAGTGTTGCTGTGGGTTCGTTCATCCAGTGATTTAGCCAAAATATCTATCTCCGACTGAGAGGTACTACTGTCGAGGGAATTCTTTGTTGGGTGAGCCATTTCTGGCACCCAGATTGTATTTTGAAAATGCTTAATAATAAAACCCTCTGATAGCTGCATCGATTTTCCCGCATTAGGTTTTTCCGGGGACATTAGTCCAAAAATAACAATGTCACTTGGGTGCTTGTTTCTTTCAGTTGATGATCTGTATGTGTTGATACTGTACTTGTATTTATCTTCAGTATTTACATGGTAAATAACTTGTTAAGTAAATGAACAAGTAGGAAGAAATAATCAGATAGTACAGGAAGAATTTCTTATGGATAGACTTAGAAATTCTAACAGATACTGCTCTGTGTGAGTTTTCTTCCAAAAGACCTGGTGTGAGAATGATCCATCGTCCTTATTTGATTTCAAGAAAAGGCAGGCTCCCATTGATTTCACATTTCATAGTACACTTTATGGAGCTAGACTGATTATTAAGATGCTGGAGAAAGAGATCCAAATTATCCTGTGTTGGACAATTGGCAGTGTTTGGATGGCTAGTGGCTGTGATTCTGTTGGCATTGATGTCAACCAGATTAGCATGGTGATTGGGAGTCTAGAAGGAATCCTATGGTAGCTACAAGCTTCTGGTAGAGAATCATCATAATAGTAGGTTTATAGAAAAGCCATAAAATGATGACTATGGTGATGGGTAGTCCAGGCTCAGGTGGAATCCTATGGTTGGTGCAGTCTTCTAGTGGAGAATCATCACAGTAGAAGGCTTAATGGAAAACCCATAAAATGATGGCTATGGTGATAAAGAGTTCAAGAGGAATCTCATGGTTGTTGCAGGGCTTTGTAGAGAATAATCATAGTAGTAGGTTTACTGGAGAAACCATAAAATTATGACTATGGGGGTTGGGAGTTCAAGATTCCAAGCACAAGAAGAAGAGTCGAGGAGCAAAGAGTGGCAGATAGTTTGTAGCCATTTTATAGGTATCATATGGGCTCAAAGCCTACGTTGGACCTTCTCCATTGGGAAGTTATTTGAAACAACTTTCCAACGATGTGTGGAAGTCTGAAAATGGCCTCTTGGATCAAAAGTTATGGTCTGCCGAATTCAAGGTCTTGAAGTCCTAGGCAGTTCGAAATATCCAAGGTTAGCAGAGTGGAAGGATGAATATCAGAGGTCGGAGAATATTGGAACCTTGGAGCAGGTCATATCGGAATATCAGAAGCTGGTGGTCATCGGAACATCGGGGGTCGGAGCAGGCAGATATCGGAATATTGGAAGGTTGAAGCCATCAGAACCTCGGAACCTCAAAACTTCTTAACACTTGAAGTTACGCTATATGGAGTTGCATATATTGTTAAAAGCGTCGAGGGATGCATAAAAAAATTAAAAAAGGACTTCGTTGCAAAACCAAGGCTTGTCGGGACCCCTTCTCTCTCCTCTGGTAGGACACATGGCAACATGTGATTGACTCTGAGAAGCTACAGTGGCAACTGATGTCAACATACTGGGATATCGAAATATCGAAAAGTTGAAGCCATTAGAACCTCGAAACCCAAATAGTTGTTATATCCTCACCCAAATTCAATTCCCTATAAGTAAATGATATGATGATAAAATATATTATTGTAATGACTATATGCTTATAAGTATTATTGTATCAAACCTCACTCTCAATCTATTTTTTTTTTTCCAAAACACAATAAAACAAAACACAATAAAACAAAACATTATTGTATCGAATCTCACTTTCAACCTATAATATATATATATATATATATTTTTTTTTCAAACCTAACCACACAAAACATTGGCGTTATTCTCACCTAACATGGCAATGCCAAAATGAATATTTTCACTATTTTGTTGTGCTCTTAGTATAATAATGAAAATTCCCATATGCCATGAAAAGCCAAAATATTTTTAATTGTCAACCTCTGGGTCTTTTGATTCGAACATTATTTTCAGTAAGAGCACAAAGAATCATGAGAAGTAATATACCACCTTTTTGACCCTTTTCTCATAAAGGTGTTGTGATGCTCTAGGGGAGTGGGACATGGACAGGGCTTAATTATCACTTTTCACTAGTCAAGGTCTTTGTTGTCGTAACATCATCGATTATAGTGGAAGAGACTTTTCATAAGTTGTTATAATATAAGACTCTCTCCATCCCATAACTTCACACGTGTTAAATTGAGAGGAGATAAGGACTCATTTCCACGTGGCTTTCTTATAATTCCTAATAACAAGATAACCTTTATAGAAAAACATGATGGTACTCTCGTGGATTGCTTTAGATTATTATTATTATAAAATACGTGTAAAATTGTGGTCGGTGGTGCATCGGCTAATGCTTGTCTCCATTGATAACAAAAAAGTTGGATCCATGATCAACACAATGGTGGAGTTGGTGTGGTTCTTAAGTCCACTTGTCAATTGTTTAGATATGGGTGAAAAACCACGTGTCATTTATATGTGAGGGCAATTATCAACATGGACACAAATTTATTATTTTAAATTTTAATATTTTTTTTGAAATTATAATGTAATTTTATGATCATCTGTGCCAAGACAGAACTCAAACAATCAATTTCTTTGTTAATTACTATTAGCTTAGCATTGAGCAATGCAATTTCTTAAGTTTAATTTTGAAAAAAAATAAATTATTTTTCAATATACTTGTCTCCATTGATAACAAAAAAAGTTGCATGATCAACACAATGATGAGAGACAACAAAAAAGTTGCATCATCAACACAATGGTGGAGTTGGTGTGCTTCTTAAGTATTCTTTAGATATAAGTGGAAAACCAAGTGTCATTTATATGTGAGGGCAATAATCAACATGGACGTAAATTTATTATTTTAAATTTTAATAAAATAAAAAATCTTTTGAGGTTATGATGTAAAATTTTAGATCAATTTTGAAAAAGAAATATTTATTTTTCAATATTATTAAATAAACTATTTTTGAAACATTTGATTGGAGTATAATTGGAAGGTGTTATTGCAACTTTTGGACAATATAATGCCATGTGGATAATTGCCTCACATATTTTATCCCATAATTTATGGATATTGTTGCAATATTTATGCATGATTTTTAGATATTTGCCTCGTTATTTTTTATTCTAAGTTTTGAAGGAAAACCATCCAAAAATAAAATCCTTGAAAATAGCTCATACTTAGGTAAATAACATATTTACCATCATTACTTCCCACCATAATTTTAGTAAAATGGATAGGGATAATATATAAATAAAACTTACCAGTGGTTACTTTCCACCATTATTTAAGTTTTCCTTAGCACTTGTGTAGGGGTAAAACTATGAATGTGTAGACTTACTAGTGGTTATTACTAGCCAAAATTTATGCAAATCTTTGCAATTAATTTATCCACTTCACATTCCAATTTATTAGTTCCTACCAAAGCAAGACTCTTGGATTGGATTTGTCTATTGCCCACTATTAATTTAGCATTGACCAATGTAGGTTATAATTTTTATGCAATTTTTCCGATAACATAATTTCAAACTTAAATGGCATGCACGTGTTTATTAAGATGATTATTATGGTCAACATGAAATAATATATTATTATTATCCAATTTTAAGGTCACGGCGAAGCCAGACACCAAATTGGTGTATAAGATCCCCTTGTTTATGGGACAAGGAGGTGGCCGTGTAGCCACCAAATTAGTGTATAAGACCCCCTTGTTTGTGGGACAAGGGACCCAAATTTGCGCAACTATTTTGACTATTAAGTCTATGAAAGCATACATACTCTACCTCTTTGGTTTTGAACCCGTTACCTCTTAAGAGGAAACACATACTCTTAACAATTAAACCTACTCAAATTGTATTTATTAATAAATAATAATATTTAATAATAATAATTTAACAATTATAAAGAGATATCCTTTGTCCTTAAAAAAATCGAAATTTTATATACTAATGTGAGAGACAGTAAGAGTAAGAATAAGAGTAAGAGTAAAAAGAATACATAACCATGTTCATGGGATTAAGATTGGCATATGACAAAAGGATACAAAAATTGGTGGTGCTGGGGGATTCAAAGATAGCATAGAGAAAGGGTGTACCCTGAGGCTTCAAGAAGAGATTGCAAAATTTGAAGAGATAATCTTCTTCCGTGTTCTCAACGAATATAATCGTAGAGTTGATGGGCTTGCTAAAGAGGATATTTCTTGAAGCAAGGAGTTTTGTGCTCAAGTAGTGGAGAAAAGAAAGTTCACTTATCCTAATCCTCCCGCCATGATTGTTATGAATTTAATTTAAAACATTTGGGATTTTTTTGAAACCTTAATTCATTTAGTATTTTACTTAATCCTTTTGACACTTATGAAACACATACGGTGCCAAAAATCTTATGAAATCTTCCATGATCTTCTTTCTGATGTTTGATTCAACATTGTATTAATGCTCATATCAAGCTTTCATTTATTCAACCTTCCTCCCTGATGATTTCTTAAGGTGAGATTTTTACAAGGTTGGTGAGTGGTTTTTTCCTTATGGACTATGTTATGACATCTCATGTGGCTTTTCTCATGGATTGGATGATGTTTTTTTTTGCTATTATCATGGAAATTTTTTGATAACGGATTTATGGTTTATTTTGTAGGACTTCCCTTACGTTGCCCCCTCGACTTTGTTGTTTATATTTAGACAATTTATGGAACTTTGAGATCTCTCACCTCTCCCTCTTTTTAGTTTTAGTTTCAATTTTATTTATAAAAGACGAGAATTCAGAGGATGCTTTGCGACACATTCTTTAGCATTTTTCAACTCTTCTAGCCCACTCCTCATTTGGTGGGTTGGTGGTTTCTAGTTCATGTAATATTCTTGATACACTATCTGTAGCACTTCAACTCTTGCGTAAGACCCCTCCCAGTGGCCCCATTATTGGAGACCAAGGTTACCTCATCTTTAAGCAACAAATAAATAAAAAAGGAAATGACATAATCCATTTGAAGGATAACTAGGTGACACAATTTAAAGTAAATGATCGAGAAATTAGGCCTATATTCTAGACCTTGGTGGCACATGGGGCATAAATTGCCTAGCTAGGGCAAGAAAAATAATGATTAAAGCATCACATGGTTGGTTTCTGTCTCATACTTTATCTCCAAGGACACAATCATTAAACTCTAATGAAGTTGAAGAGGATTATATTTTGCAAATTTAGATGAATAAAGTAAAGAAAAAAAATGCTCATAATATGGTAAACTTGGATTTAAAGTTATAACTTTACCTTTTTTTTTGATGTTTTTGAAAGCATAATTAATACAAGGACTTGGTTTCATGATGTATACTTGGAGGTACTAAAGAACTTTTTTTTTGCCTTTGGATTTATCTCTTTTCAATGGAAGATTAAATTTGGTTATGACTCATATACTATTTCACAAGGTTGGTCAAACTTCAACCTTGATGTTTGAAATTCAACAAACCTAAAAAAATATTTGAGGTTCTATGAACCTCATCAAACCTCATGGTTGTTGACAAGTCCATAACTCAAGCTCATAATCTTGTGTCATAGCTCAATCTTGTGATCTATCCTTGTAGTTTCAAAGTCCATGATAACATTTTTGATGTTTATTAATATTGATGTCTTACTATTTTATGCTATATTTCATTTCAAATTTGATATAGAAAAAATATATAGATAGTCCTAATAGCTAACCTCATCCAAAATTTATGCAAGAGCATCTCTTTAAAGTCAATGTGACCTCTAGAAGGACTTAGAAATTTACTAAAGGTAGTGGGTTCCCTTAATTTAATTTATGAAGATAGGATTAGTTCTAGAATACATGCATTTGTTTTCCAAAGAAAAATGTAATAACTAATATGATAGGGATTGTTAGAGAAATGAGGGATTTATTTCTTCATCAACATGTAATTCACAATTTCAAGTAGTTTGGTCAGGGAATTAGATATTTTTAGGTTAGATTGGATATTTTCTATAAATGATGATTAAATCCACCTTTAGTGGGTCACAACCAAATGATCATATTATATATAACGAAGTTTTGTACTATGAGAGTTCAAAGAGTGTGTGTGAGTGTGATAGAAGAGCATGGATTAAGTGTGTGAAGAGGTCAAAGGAGACTAGAGGGGTGACAATGTAATAACACTACAATATGTAATCATCTATCCATTGTATCGACTATTGAATAAAATATCATAGTTTTGTTGTATTTCATGGTTGAAGGACTAACTGGTGTGTTTGTGTTTGGTTGAATTCCATTGAATAACCATTATTGTGCTAGGTGATCAAGTGGATTGACTTTATTTTCATTTGCAGGAGAGATTCATGAGCAATGTTCTTAACCAGTCGTGGTTTTGAGAAAAGTTCCAATTTTGGGGTTCACACATAGTCCATTCACCCCTAGCAGAGATCCTTTCTAAAGAGTTCTAAGTGTGGATTTATACATATATTGGGATAAATATTATAACACATGAAACTCATGAATTTTCAAGGTTATGGTAGAGTTTCTGTTTACCAACAGAGGATTGTGATGGGAGAAAGATCGTCAATTATTGTCCTACTAGAGTTTGACCTTCTAGTGGCAAGGTTCCACCATGGCCTTAATGTTTTGCAACGATTTTCCTTTTTATTTCTTTAGGTCAATAGCTAACACCCTAGTGTCACAACCCTCAAATAACATTGTAGATCATGAGTATATTGCCAATAGTTACCACCAATTTATCGGCATCTAGTCTTCTATTTTCGAAGTTCCACATCTTATTATCTTGCTGCAGGAAAGTATTATGCATTCATTACCACATTGAATGTGAATTACTTTTCTATTTGACTAAAAATCAAATAGCACTTTCTAAAGTCAACATTATAAAGAAAAATAGATTTATTTTTTTAAATATTTTATTTTGTTTTTCTTCCATTTCATTGGCTATCGTCTTATTTTACAATGATTTCTTTGTGTACCATTGTTGTCATTAACAGTTCTAATGTTGCAGGTTTAGTACAATTTATTAATAATGAGGCAACATTTAATGATGCAGATAGATGAACTATGAATATTCCTATTATTAGGGCAAGGCATTAAATGTCACTGGTTTCATAGAACCTGACATCATCAACGTGGTGAACTTCAAAGCATAAATATATTTTTCATAAACAGATTTGGTTTGCACAAATCTGCTAAAAAATGTTTTGCACCCTTGTTGTGAATTTGGTCATATATTTTATCACCGTGATTCCAATAGTCAATCTCTGCTATTCTATTGAAAAATAATATATCTTCAAGAAAACATAGACATATTTCTTTATTATCTTGGAAATTTGGCGGTATCTTGTAATGACTACATGTTTAATATCCATGGAGACCAGTGCCATGTTTTCCCATAAGAAGATTCGAAAGTAAGAGATTTCTTTTTCATGAAACCCAAGATTTCTTTTTCATGAAACCCTCCATCAACACATATTATACCTGTAAAAATGTTGTCCATTGTTCAAAACCTTTATTAATGTACAAGAGGTAATAAATAAAATATACTAAAATTCATAAATAATGTTCTTATTATTTACGATATATCTTAACAAATGAGATAAAAGGGAAGTGGATTTACAACTTTTATGGATAAAATATTATTTTAACATGACTTAAGGTAGTTTTATGTTTAAGTTATAAAAACAATTATATACTCAATTTATATAAACATTCATATACATGCAATACATATGTGTTTTAAGATTTTTTTGTAATATGTTTCATATGTAAGTTATTTTTAGTTTATAATCTCTATATATATATAGCTTTTAAAGTTTCATAACTAATATAATTTATTAATAACAAAGGTTATTAATATTTATATGTACATGTTAATTAATATAAAATTTATTTTGTATATATATTCATATGTATATTTTTAAGACGAGATGGAGGTGGGAATGCCATGAAGAAACCTAGATGAATTATAAATGAACAATTCAAAATAAGGGTTTCATCAAATCAAGTTGCCAAGATGGTGAAAGCAATTCGAGATTTTAAAATATTGTAATTTTTAATTTGGTTGATATTTAGTCGACTAATTTTATAAAGCATTAGAAAAACTCAATTATTTAGTTTTTCAAAATTTTGACTAAAATTATAATTTAATTTATAGAAACTATAACACTATATTCAAAAAAATTTACTCATTTTGAAATTTTTATATTATAATTTTTTTAGAAAAGTGAGTAAATCATAACAATTTATATCATAAACAAAAATTAAATTTATTCATTTAAAAAAACCTGGCTATCATGTTGCAGTGTTTTTTATAATGGATATTCTTGTTTATAATGGGTATTCTCTCAGCAGTTCCCACACATCAAAATTGATTCAAGGACTAGGAGCAAGAAACTTGGACATAGATTTATCGTACCCATATATCCAATTTCAATGCAAAATAGTGGTGCCACATTTTAAAGAGCTTTTAATTCTTTGCATAAAGAAAAGCAAGGTGATATAAAATTAGGGGTTTGATATATTTAAAATTATCAATATTATACATATTTAAGATGATGCAGGGGCTACCCCGCATATACCCACAATATGCATATAGTAATAAATCTGTTTCTCCCCAGGAAACTCAAACTCTCTGCCGAGTCTATATCTTCAAATCCTTAATGGTTAAGGCTCCCCTTTATCAGTTTCTGCGGAATGATTCATTACAATAGCCCAGTCTTCCTTTAAATAATCCTTTCCTTTATATCATAACTCATTCCCCTTTCTATCGGGACTTTATACACCCTCTTCATTAATCCTTCGATTAATATTTATGCCCGCATATATATATCCAAGCCCCCATACTTTATAACTTTGTTATAACCGCAAACCATCATATCGGCGCTTTAATCCATTATAATCCCTTATTAAGGGAAATACACATAAAACATGTGTAAACATACCTTTTTCTGCATTTCCATGGCTCTGCACATTTTCCGAGGCTCCCTTTATCGCTAATCACAATCGGGGTTCTCCGCGGTCACACTACTCATGACTTCTTCTCATCCCCGATATGCGATAACCTTTCCAGAATTTAAATATAACAAACTGCGCATATATAACCCTATCGGGTCCGCTCATATCGCATGTCGCACTTATCCTTCGGCCGATACAACACTCATGGATGGTTGCGATGCGATCACTTCGCTGATCGCATCGGCATCACCATCGCAATTCTTTATGGTCCAAGGTTTATTCACTCCTCCGAAATAACATTGTGATTAAATACCCACCATTGATTCTCTTCTCAGATCTAACGGTCCTCTTTTCATCGCTTGATCACAATCGGTAATCGCTTGAGGCCTGGGTTCGTTCACGAAGCATTCCTTTGCTTTCCTTCGATGCGATAACAATTGCTCCCCTCGCTGCGACTTAATCCTGGCCGTTGATCTGTTAGATCAAACGGTCCCTGTGCACCGATTCTTTAACTCTTCGCTCCTCTCATACTTGGCTTTTTACGCTATTTTTCAATGTTTCTGTGGTTTCCAGTTATTCAATGGTTCCGGGTCTTCATCCTCCACTGTTCCGCTGCGACTCCCTCCTGAGGTTAAACTCTGTGATTTCTTTAACCACTATCATTCCAAGACTTTGCTTTGGTCCTTCGAATGGATTCAAAGATCCATTACGATCCTTTGTCTTGTTCTTCTCCACTGTGTATTCGGCTCTCCTCTTTGCATTCACCGAACTTTGCCTGCATATATATATATATATATGTATGTATATGTATATTGTACAGAATCATTGATTCACACAGAATTTATCATCCGATACTTAAAACACACATTTTACAGTCTTGGAATTAAATCTCTGTCTATGTAAATAATACAACTGATTACATAATGAGACTCATCTGTCTCTCTGGCCTGATCTTCTAATATCAGTGGCCCTTTGTTCCTCTCTTGCCCGTAGGCTTACAGTCACACTCTCACTCTGGTTGGCCTGGCTTCGCTTGGCTAACCTATCCAACCTCTCTCTTTTTTTCTTTTCAATACATTAGAAGCAGTTTCTTTACAGTTGAGGAACTGTTCCTCAGTTACTTTTCAGTTGCTCAACAGTTTCTTCAAACTAGTTCCTAACTAATCATAACTTGATCTGCTTGCCTAAATAGTTACATTAATTCACATTTAGGAAACCAACTTCCGTGGAAATACAAGACCCCCTATATCTATTACAATACAATGATAGTTTCGAGCTAATGCTCCTGCATCATAAGAGATCCATATAACGTCGTCATGTCTATGGAACACTTTAGTTTTCTTTGTTCATATATATGGAACAGTTTAGTATTCTTTGTTCATATATATCATGACATTATTATATGAAACTCACTTTTTTCAAAGTATATATGCGCCTCACACTTTCAAAGTATATATACATGTTTGTGCTTTTCTTTATTATCGGGTAATTTTAATTAACAAAACAAAATACATGATTTTAATGGAATTTTATTTTATTTTTATTTTTATTTAAAAAAGGTAGTATTGTTTTATAAATGTAAATATAGGGTTATGTTTTTTATATATAAATATTTTCATTTATGTGATGGCAAAATCTCTCTGAGATAAAAAGAGTTGCGCTCGTCTCAACAATGGAAAGCGAGTAGAGCTAGGGTCATCATAACAACACAATAGTATATGTACCATTCATATGCAATTTGAGTCATGATATTTATGTTTAGTGAATAATTTTAGAAGGGCGATTGTGAATTGATATGTCATTTTTTTTCCATTAATTGAGTGATCAATGTTTACCATATCAACTCAATATATTTTATAAATTAATTTAAACTTTCCATATTGAAGAGCCTTTTAATGAATGAAACACCCTTCACATAAAATCAAATCTCAATCAATATAAAATTTTAAAAATTCTATTATATATATTATAAAATTATAATATATATAAAATTCCCAAACTATATTATTTTTAATTAAAAAACAAAATATATTATTTTTTAAACAAAAACTAAGTGGTGGAAGTATCCAAAAAGTAAGGGTAGAGACATTGCTACCATGAGGCTCTTGTTATGATTAGCTACAATATTTTAAAAAATTATATCATTCTTTAATGTTATTCTATTTATTTCCAACGCTATTTTATTAATATGATTAACCACAATATTAAAAAAAAATGTGAGAATATGCCATTCTAATTTGCACAGAATCCATATTTTCAAGCCGACCAACTAATATACTTCAAATGTAAATGTAAGTAATTATATTTAATGCAACATTAATTGCATATTTGAGTTGGAGAATGCAACTTTTAGATAATGTAATTGCTTTCAAGTCAACTAATTTATAAATAATATTCCTTTGTCCTCTAATGTTGTCTCTGCTTCTTTAGCAATGATACGTTACAATATGGAAAACCGGGAAAATATAGTCGATGGAGAGATGGTAGTAACGTAAACATAATAATGGAAGCTGAAACCTTGATCCCCAATTGAGCTCAGCTAGTCATGTCTCCATTTTTTTGGCTCTAGGGGTTAGAAAAACAATCCTAAGGTGCAGAAATAAGTATGCAAAAATTTCCCACACACACCAAAACAAAATCTTCTTGTTAGGGTGAATAGATTATAGTTTTTTAAATCTATGTTTGCACAAGCTTTAAAATCAGGGTCTTGCTCTTTAATTGTACAGAGCAAGACTTTACCAATGAGTAGAACCTAAATTGATCGAATTCTAATCCTTAACATTAAATTGAATTCAATATTTTTACTCTAATTTAGCTATATTTAAACTAAGTGGTAGGAGTCATTACTATGTAGCACTTGTTTCCATATCATGCCCCATTTATTTTGCATTGTTTCTCTCTGTATTGAGATTTTGTCGAGTTTCCATATTGTTGGTGCCCACAATTGTTAACTGACGGAACCTCAGGATAGAAAATTATTTGCCAACTGTTACCATCTCTTGAGCCGATATTATGTCGGTGTTGTAATTAAGTGTTCACCAAATATAGCTAGTCTTGACATGTCGATATACATATAATCAATATGATGGTCCTATAGTCTAATGAGGCTTCAACTTTACCTAGAAAACATGGAAATTTCGACAAGATTTTCATAAAATCCAACATAAATTTTGGGAAATCTGGGTGACAATTGCCAAGTTGCAATATTTTGGGTTCCCCACAGGTTTTTGATGGCGCAAAATCCATTTCCACTATCAAAACCAAGATCCACACACTCTCACTGTCGTATTTAAAAAAAAAAAAAAACAAAACTATGACCAGATTATGGCAAGTTTTTGTTGTCTGGGCAAATTTTCTGCTTCGGTAGACAACACCTATGAAGCTGGGTTGACTACCTAGTAACGTTAACTGACGGGAGTAGTCCATTTGTTAACATTTCGTTACGTCAAATCGATGTACAAAGGAATTGTGAGTAAAAATGTCTAGTTCACCAATATATTGGTAAGCCCTTCGACATGGCGTTAGGTCCTATGTGCTCTATTGTATTAATGCTTGGTGAAAAGGTATTAAAAACACTTTATGGATTTAATGTAGTTGTAGTGTTAATTGTAGAGTGGGAATTTTCACCTAGTCATGTGTGACGTTCATTGATAGCATTTGGCGCTAAGGTTTTAGAATAGGGGCAATATAATGTGCTAGTGGGATGGTCGTTAAACAATCAACTAATGGAAATAGGAGCGAGGGATTAGCATCGACCAAATTACAAATAAAAGGAAAGGACATTGCCAACAACATAGAAGAGTTGAGGATGAAAGAACATAAGTGGAAGATGAGTTGACATCAAAACCTTATACACAAATTCAAATTCAAATCAAACATTATAATTACTAAACTTGAACTTGAGCCTAAACCTTGTGACTTAGCCCAAAAGCTATCCATTTAAAAAACGAAGGGGAAAATGATATTTGTAAGTTTCGAGAATACCTAGAAGATCCTTTTGTGGCAAGAGGCTCTAATTTATTTTAATAAATTGAGAATTATGTGCTATGTAAATAAATCAATAATTACATAATTTTCTTTTTATTATCATATGGGGAATATGGTTAGCTAAAAACTCAAAGTTGTTTGCGTAAAACATGAGCATATCTATACAATGCGCCATGCAAATTATAAATATCTTTTCTGTTTTTCGTTAAGTAAAAAAATTTCATATTCAAAAGTACATCTCCCAGGAATCATAAATAAGGAAACACTATAGGCCTTTTTTGATGAAGCTATATAAGGAACTCTCCCTAGAGGAGGAGTTGGGGTGATTCTTTATTTCTCCACTAGTTACATTATCTCTTTTTCTACTTGTATTAGCAATGAAAGAAACAACTATTATGAATTAGTGATACTCAAACTTATGTTGATGTTGGCTTTGGAAAATGGAGTTACTCACCTTCAAATCCATGGTAATTCCTTACTAGCTATTCAATAGATGAAAGGAGAATTCTCTTTACAGAATTCACTCTACATCCTTTATTTCTTGATACTATGAATAACAAATCAACCTGATCTCACGTTGACTTTGTACATGTCTATAGGAAAGAAAAAGGAGGCTAATTGATGATTCAAAGTTTGACTTGAGTTGGAAAGAGAAATTAAGAAAGTATCTAAGAGAAACCAAGCTCACATCTCTTAATATATATATAATCTAGAGTTTTAATTTGATGTCTTTCTCTGAACATTAAGGACTATAGTTTTTTAAAGAGAATTGTATAAAATTTTTGATGTAATCATTTACTACCAAATCTAAAATGATGGTTTGGATTATGATAGAAACAAGCTTATTTTCAAAAACTATATAGTCTTACTCTTTGAATGTCTAACCATGAGACTACTTGCCAGTCTTTAATATGCAAGCCTATAATGCCCTACGCAATGATCTAAAGTATGTATCTTTGTAATTTTATTTCTATTAATCAAAATTACTTGACTTTTTTTTTGCAAAAAGGAAAATCAATAAAGTGAAAAGAAGAAAACAAGACAATTTGTCACAATTGTTGGCCTTTTGCACACAACAATGCAATGAATTGTCCATCTATGTTAAATCGTACACATTGTTTTGGTTTGTGTGTTTATGAAAAAATATGTATGACAAGGTAGCGTATTGATCTTTAAGTATAGTTAGACTTTGAAGCTATGTGATTAAATCACAACACCAAAATTGTACAACTAGATTTTTAACGTGCTTAGACACAATGATATGTTGTGATTCTAATTCATACTAAAGTTAGTCATTACAATGTACATATCTTAATAATAATTATATGTGACTTTTCACTTCTTATATACCATCAAACTGTATACACCAATATTTAGACAATTCTTTAAGTGAACACTCATTAGGAACGAAAACTCTCCTAGTGATAAACTTAGTCAATCTCTAACTCCTTATGGGATTAAGCCTAAACACTTTGGAGTTGTTAGTTCCCAATCACTATCATGCCAAATAAGGAAACCTTGGTTGGATATACTTCATGTTGTACTACTTGTTGGCCTAGAACAAATTTCCCTTCAACCCAATCAAATAAAGTTTTAGGTTCATTTTTTTTGTCACTTTGTTATGTATAAAATAGTAATAGTTTATATTTTACTCAATGCACTTATATTTTGCATTGTACACTCGTAGATGCTTCCAATTTCATGCCAACTTTAATGACAAGTTCTTCCAGTCTAATCAATGCAACAAATTCTTTTTTATTATTAACCAATATTCATTTCTCACAAAGTTGCAAGCCATCTACATTGAAGAATAAAAGAATCATTGTTCAATTTGGTGGGAGAAAATTGAGCATATTCTTTCTAATTTACTTGGTGATGGTATATGGCTCATGTTAAATTTCACACTGCTCTATGTTGATTCAATTACTTTAACCCAATTCAATTCCTCAATTAGTAATATTTCAACAATAATTAATATTTCCAATCATCAACAGTAATTGAAGATAGAATAGTAAATGCAATGACAAAGGAGACAATTAACACATCAACAAGAGACACCATATTTTCGGTCAATGACCAGGGAAAAACCCACTATGGGGAAAACCCTTTGAAATTCTTCTTCTATTAGATTGTCATAAAATGTTCAACATAGAGTACAATGACCCAATACAAATTCATCCATCAAAATTAGCACAACAACATTCAAAAATATGTTCACAACATCAACATTATCAGAGACAACTTTTCCTACCCATGATCAATTGTGGTCAAATGTCAAATTGTAACCTTAGATCCCAACCGCATGGAGGAAGAGGTATGCGTGCGGTTGAGAGATTCCAACCGCATGGATAAGCCCGCGTGCCTGTGGTTGTCACCGAAATATTCCTGTGTCAAGCCTGCGATTGGAAACCAAAACCCTAAACACATGTGTGAGCTTCAAACACTGCAATTTCAGAATTGTACGAACCAATCTCTGCGTCTCAACCTCAAACCTGTGTGAAACAATCAATGAAGAAGAGAAGAAGAATATTCTTGGTGATGTCCAAATGAGCTTGAGGTCACTTGTATTTATAGGCTTCCAAGGGTGTCCATTTTCTTGTTAGGGTCAACCTGTCCTTTTATGCACATGTGGGATTTTCTTAAAAAATACACTTTCCCTTGTCCAAATTGAGCACTTCAATAGTCAAAATTGATCCTCTCGAAAAGAGGAATCTAGTCCCATGGTTGGAATTTGTCACTGAGATTCCAAATTAACACTCCCTCTCAACTAGGGAGAAATTCCAACTACATCATGTGATAATCATATGTATCCTGTCGTCATATCATGTTCCATCTCTTCTCATCTCTATCTACTGAAACATTCTTGATTATCAGGGAGAATTAGCCACCACCCTCTCAGGACAATTAGGAAGGTCCTATGGGACACTCTCACCTCACGCCATCTCATAGGGGAGAAAACATCTTCCACCCTATGTTGAGAAATATGAGTCATAACATAGGGGAGCAAACATCTTACCTTATGTCGATCAATATAATATCTCATCCATATTATTGCTCCTTAATATTCCCAACAATTACCCTTAAGAGTCTTGGTCGAAAACTCGCATCATAATCAACTTGGATGAGATACTCGACTTACCAAAGGTAAGGATCACACACCCCCAAGTCCTCTCTCAATCCATTGGCCAAACAGGGAGCGATAATACCAATAAGCCTGACTTGTGGGTATAATTCCAACTAGGGTATACTATGCATAGACCAAGATAAGGGAGCAACATATTCCACACTATATGTAATAGATAGGGGTGATACCCTATTGTCAAGAGACCCCTCAATCCCAAGAGCCCTCCATCTCAATTCCTCACCCTGGGAGCTCAGACAGGGGGAAAGAGTCAACTTAGTGTTCTCGATCAGTTATGACCCTTATCAGGAGGGGTCACATGCATCAATCCAAGTTGTTCTCTGAAGACCAAGAAATTCCCGTTTGGAAAATCCTTAGTGAGAATATTTTCAATTTGCTCATATGTGAATATATAAAGGAGTCTAATGGATCCTCTTTGCACCATGTATCAAATGTAATGATATTGGCTCTCTATGTGCTTGGACTTGTCATGAAATATGAGATTCTCTGCCAATCAGATCCCACTCTTGTTGTCGTAATATATCACTATAGTTTCTAGGACCTGCTCAAATAGCTCTCCAAAGATCTTCCTTAATCAAACTGCTTTGTAGCTAGCCATGCTAGTGACAATGTACTCTACCTCGATGGTACTTGGTGTTACAAACTTTTGCTTCTTGATCATTCAAGATTTCAGGGTAGATCCAAGGCTAAAACAACATCTAGATGTACTCTTCTTGTTGACAATGTTTCCTGCCCAGTCAACATCAGTATATCAGTGAAGTTGAACATCTCCGGCATAATATCTCAAACCAATGGTGATCTTCCAATGCAAATATCTCAAAATGTGTTTGGAAATTACCCAATATGCATGGAGAGACTCGATCATGAATTGAATCAACATGTTCACTACATAGCATATGTCTAGACAGGTGTTCACTAGAAACATCAGAGCCCCAATCAACTATCTATATTCAGATGAATTTTCCAATTTGGGTCCTGCAACTTCTCCCTATATATTCTTGAAATTCATTTCCATTGTGTGGGTAGGGACTTACATTTTGTCATTCCATATCTCTCCAACAGTTTCACGACATATTTTCCTTATGAAAGGAAAATCTCACTGCGCCTTTGCCACACCTCGAGGCCTAGAAAATAGTGCATGAGTCCAAGGTCCTTCATCTAAAATTCAGAGGCTAACTACCTCTCAAACTCGATCATCAAGGGCTTACTAGCTATCAAGAATAAATCGTCAACATATAAAACTAAAATCAACGACATACCTTGGACTACCTTGACATAGAGGTTGGGATCGACATTGCTTCTTGTGAATACCAGCTTCAGCAAGTAACTATCTATGCAGGTGTACCATGCTCTGGGGGCTTGCTTCAAAACATACAATTCCTTCTTCAACCTACAAACATGTGTCTTTCAGTCCTCTACCTCAAATCCTTGTGGCTACTCAAAGTAGACTTCTTCTTGTAACATGTCATGAAGGAATGTTGTCTTCACGTCCATTTGATGAAGGGTCCATCCTTGATTTGTAGAAAGAGAAACTATCGAATGATGGTTGTATCTCGAGCCATAGGTGAAAATATATCGTCATAATATTCTCCCTCTTTATGGGAGAATCCTTGGGCCACAAAACTTGCCTTATATTTCTCAATGCTTCCATTGACTCCATGTTTGATCTTGAATAACCATTTTGAAGTGACAACAGATTTCCCCTTCGGTCTCGGCACAACATCCCATACGCCATTCTTCATAATCTATTCATATTCATTTCCCATAACATCCTAATTCAAAACTTGTTCTTTCATGATTCCTTCAAAGGTGGGAGCTTTCGCTTGGATCATAGTGCTCATAGCTGCAACATATCTCTAGTACTTGCATGGCTTCTTGCTTTCTCTAAATGATCTTCTAACATGAATGCATCTCTTGTCATCTTGTAATGTGTCATGAAGCCAAAGTGGCCTCTTCCTAGAAGTAGGATCATGTGGAAGAGGATCTAAGGGGTCTATGGGCTCCATGGCATCATCAACAATGTATCTATCGGATTCAAGCACGAAAGGACTATCTAAAATATCCATATCATCATTCTTCTTCTCAAGAGGAGGACACAGAGGAAGGTCCCTTACTTTCCCAAGGGAAACATCTTCATCAAATGTTACATTCCTTCTAAGTTCAACCTTCCTTTGACCAAGAATATACATTCTAAATGCTTTAGAATCTTCACAATATCCAACAAACACGCCTTTTCTTCCCGTGGCTTCTAGCTTGTTTCTTTGTCCTTTGACATATGGAAATATACGGGGCATCTAAAGATATAGAGATGGAAAACATCAGGCTTGACACCTGTGAATACTTCTTTGAGGGTATTTTTGTCCAATTTTTGATGAGGCACCCTATTTTGAACATATACAGAAACATTCATTTCTTCTCCCTAAAGGAACTTCAAGAAATTTTAATCACGGAACATGGCATGAACAACTTCTAAAATAGACCTGTTATTTATTTCATCCATTCCATTTTATTTGGGATTGTAGGGCATAATCATCTCTTTCTTGATACCTTCCTTCTCGCAAAAATCAATGAACTCATTTGAAATGTACTCTCCACCATTGTTGGATCCGAAGATCTTAATTTTCTTCCCTGTTTGATTTTCGATCAAAGCTTTGAATTCTTTGAACATTTCAAAGGCTTCATCCTTGTGATTCAAATAATATATCCATGTATTTTGAAAAAAAAAAATCATTTTTCAAATTAAATACTCGAGAAGACTTAGAATATATAGCTCTCCACTAAGATACAAAAATTATATATATATATATATATATATATATATATATATATATATATAATTATATCTATCTATATATATTTCCTACATGTAATGTGTGACATGTTAGAATTCCAAACTTAGCATGGTAGCGCTTTTGGTTCAACTATTCAAGTGTTCACTTCACATTGGAAATACCTCTCGGAAAGTTTAATGTGCTAACTACAAACCTCTAATGGGATCCTATAATTTAAAATTCAATGTCTCCCCATGGAGGAACAAGTGCATTTTCATGTGTCTTGTTTCTCTGGGAGGGATATGAATTGCATGGGACCTTAATTAGAAAAAAATATTATACTCTTTGATTTCTTTTTTGAATGGTTTCAAAATTTCTTTCTTAACTGGATGGATGGTTTGAGATTTTATTATATAATTTTTTTGTGTGGACCTTGTGGGGATACATGACCATGATATTTGTTTATGATGGCACGTTGTCAAATGCTTGTCAACGTCAAAGAACCTTTATTATTTAAAAAATAAAATAATGATCTTAACCTCTACCTTTTTGTGAAAGCTCTATGTATATCCTATCTTCAAATTCGGTGTAGACAAGCTCCCAAATCAAATAATTTTCATGGGATCACTCAAATAAAATATATTTCCATTTTAAATACAATAGTAGTATATAGAAGATCTTGTTTTTACATTCACAGGATTCAATTATTTTGATATTCCTTGACTTTTGTGTTGTAATGTGTATTTTATATTGAAGTTGGTTTATATTTGTATTTTAAAATTGGTTAACTTTTTATTATATGTATGTTTTATTTATATTTTTAAAATTGAAGTGTCTTAATTATTGCATTTTAAAATGAGAAATTTTTATATTTAAATTATCTAATTTAAAAAAAATATGTATATTTATATTAAAATATTTTAATTATATATTTTAATTGTTAATACAAATATAGTAATTAATGAAAACATATAAATTTTTAAAAATAACAAATTAAAGGCATGGTCTAATTAATAGTTTTTTTTAATCGAAATTTAGTGATACAATTTCAAGTAAGATTGTGATTGTTTTTTTTAGGTTTTACTTTGAAGGCAACGCTCTAGAAGAAGTTGCAGATTACAAGTACCTCGGAATTGACTTCAACAAAAATCTAAGTTGGGATAGCTGTAGAAAGAAAAGAACTTTGGAGGGTTGGAAAACATTTTATGCTTTTCAAAATAGGTGTAGAGAGGCAGAGTTATGGGACTGGAAAACCGCTCAAACTATTTTTTGCTTTTAGTGATTCCGGTGACTCTCTACGGTTGTGAACTATGGGCCAGCAGTACACTCGACATGCAGTGGAAACAAATTGAGAAAATTCAGAAGTGTTTGATTACAAACATTTTCAAAATTAAAAGTGCAGTTCCTTATGCTATCTTGTTAAGTGAAACAGGGGTAGCTCCTATTGAAGCAATTGCTATAGTGTGAGTCATAAGATATTTAAAAAAAATTGAGAAAATGGAAGAGGGAAGATGGTCTGAGGTTGTCGTTAATGACATATTGTGCAAAAGAAAGAAGACTTGGATGCAGAAAAATAACAAATGGTTTAGTAAATGGGGTATTTGCTTAAACATGTGTCCCATAAATAATAAATAGATAAAAGCTTTTGTTATGGATAAGTTCCACAAGCGTACTTGGGGTAAGGAGCTAGGGAGAAAGAAAAGGTACTATATTGAAGAGTTTAATCCCACTCATAATCATCAACAAAAAGCATACATATGGGCCAATATTTCTTGGAGAGATAAAATTCTTGTTGCATATTTAAGGACTAATTCTCATCAACTTTGTTGTGAAATAGGGCACTGGAAAAGGCCAAAAGATGTGTGGGAGGAAAGAGTATGTATTTTTTTCTCTTCTAGAAAAGTGGAACAAAAAAACATTTCATTTTAGAATGTTAGGTCTTCAAAGATAACATGGAAAGTTATGCAAATATTCTGGCAGCAAGCTCTTGGGATAATATATTCAGCGAGCGGCTTGTTGAGAAGCTGGGTGCATTTATTGTGAGGCTTCATAGGAAAAGGGCTAAATACAAGAATTAGATGGAGAAACAATCTGTCCCATAGGCTATCTTTAACCTCATGGATGTTAAAATAATTTCTTTTTTTCTTTCTTTGATACATTTTTGAATGCATAAATGGATTCAACACCTTGAAAAACACTCAAGGCACTCAAATTTTATAGATTAAACAACTTAAACTCAAGTTTTTAAAAATATTTGCCGGATTTTGGTGAAAATTAACAAAAAAAAGTGCTCTAAAAAAGACCATATCATATATAAGTTAGACTACACCCACATTAAATACATGCTGGTTGTAGAAATTCCTTGTAGATTCAAACTGTAGATTGTAATACGATAAAACGATTGACTTGAATCTACTCTATTCATTAGTGGAAAAAATAAAAGATCGATGAAATCACGAAGCATATAAGAGAAAGAATCCAATCACACATAACACAATAATTTTCTGCGGAAAGCCACATCTAAAAACCCTTGCTATCTGTATATTGTATTAATCAGAAAATATGAGAAGATTACAATGCTTTGCTCAAGCTTGAGCAACCTCTGCACTATCTATATCTATCTCACTGCTTCCCAGACAAGCTCAAGCCAATACTTAGCCAATTCTGCTACCTGCCAAGCTCCTATTTCCTTTCCCTCACAAGCTCCACACACAAACTTGTGCTTCCTATTTCTTGGTCTCACCAACTCGTGCTCACCAAAACAATGATTAAACTTGTTCCTTCATTCCTCCTTTTAGTGGCAATTCAAATGGTTAAAATTAGTGAGTTTTCTAATTAAGGAATGATTTATTTTAGGCCTTCTTCTGACTGCATCCACCATCAGTTTAATTTAGATGATTTTACAACTGATAGTACATTGTCCCTGAACTCTAATCTCAACTATGTCTTTCTTTGATTTGACATGCATGAGTTAATTATGAATGAATCTTCAGTTTACTGGTTGATTATTACAGGAAACACCACACTGCACTTCAGGAAGCACCCCACTGTTCGATAGGTTACACCCCACTACTGTAGGTTACACCCCACTACAGTAAGTTACACCCTACTGTAGTAAGTTACACCCCACTACAATAAGTTACATCCCACTGCTGTTGGTTACACCTCACTACTGCATCTCCCACTAATTCCTCCATCAGTTGGAACTAGCTTAACTAACTTTAACTCAATTAGATTGAATTAAATAATTACAATTCAAAATAAACTCAACTAGTGCTCCTAATTGTAGGAGACACTCTTCATGAATCTAGTTAGACCCTCAACTCAAATTAACTCAGCTAACTAAGTCAAATTAACTTAGTTAACTATTACAATTTGTCATGAGATATGGAATTACAATTTAATTCCTAATTTAATTCAACATTAAATTAGAATTTTCTTGTTGCATTTTCAACATTGATTTACAACCTTTTCGAGGCCAACCATGAAATGAAAAACAAAATGTTAATCCATATCCATAATTTCCTTATTCCAAAAAACTTTCTGAATTGAATTGATAAATAATCAATGACAAAAAACACTAGAAAAAATGTCCGTAAACAAATTTAACACTATATCAAATTTTGCTAAGATATAATTTCGATATATTATATAAAAATTGTAATAAAAGATGGCATACAATTACATTCAAGAATCATGTATGAAATTAAATAAAGAAAGAGATAACCGTGCTAAAGGGCAAGTAGATTTTAGACCTAAACATTACACAGTTGATCATTGCATAACTTTAAGGCACATCATTGAAAAATTTTGGGAGAAAAAGGAAGAAGTCTTTTGTTGCTTTGTTGATTTCAGAAAAGCGTTTGACTTGGTTCCTAGGGATAAACTTTGGCACAGAATGGAAGAACTTGGGGTTCTTAAACATTTGAGAGTAGTTGTGCATAGGCTGTATGAAGAGGTGAAATTCAAAATTAGAACTTCAATAGGCATATCTGAAAGTTTTAGAAGCAATATCGGGGTCAAGCAAGGTTGCCCACTGTCTCCTACTCTTTATTTATATATCGACAAGCTTGAGGAGTGGTTAATTCGCAAGGGGGTGATGGTAACTATTTGTGCAAGTTTGTTATAAGGCTTCTTTTGTATGCAGATGACCTTATTCTGATTGCTAAATTGGCTCTTGGTTTGCAAGAGCACTTACTATACCTTGAGCATTTTTGTGAAAGTGCGGGGATGCAAGTCAATATTAGCAAAACAAAAGTAGTGGTCTTCTCTAAGAAAAGAAAACATAACCAGCATAAGTTCTACTTTGAAGGCAACATTCTGGAAGAAGTTGCGGATTACAAATACCTCGAAATTGACTTCAACAAAAATCTAAGCTGTAATGGTTGTAGAAAGAAAAGAACTTTGGGGGGTTGGAAATCATTTTATGCTTTTCAAAATAGGTGTAGAAAGGCAGAGTTATGGGACTGGAAAACCACTCAAACTCTTTTTGGGCTTCTAGTGATTCCGTTGATCCTCTATGGTTGTGAACTGTGGGCTAGCAGTACCTCTGACATGCCGTGGAGACAAATTGAGAAAATTCAGAAGGATTTGATTACAAACGAATTTAAGATTAAAAGTGCAGTTCCTTATGATATCTTGTTAAGTGAAACAGGGACTACTCCTATTGAAGCAATTTCTATGGTACGAGCCATAAGGTATTTAAAAAAATTTGAGCAAATGGAAGAGGGTATATGGCCTAAGGTTGTCTTTAATGATAGATTGTGCAAGAGCAAAAAAACTTAGATGCAACAAAATAACAAATGGTTTAGTAAATGGGGTATTTGCTTGAACGCGTGTCCCATAAACAACAAAGAGATAAAAGCTTTTGTTATGGAAAAGTTCCACAAACGTACTTGGAATAAGGAGCTAGGAAGAAAGATAAATTACTATATTGAAGTGTTTAATGCCATTCATAATCATCAACCAAAAGCATACATAGAGGCCAATATGTCTTGGAGAGCCAAAATTCATATTGCTCAGTTAAGGACTAATTCTCATCAACTCCATTGTGAAACAGGGCACTAGAAAAGGCCAAAGGAAGTGTGGGAGGAAAGGGTATGCATTTTTTGTTCTTCTGGAAAAGTGGAAACAGAAAACATTTCATTTTAGAATGTGAGGCCTTCAAAGACAACAGGGAAATTTATGTAGATATGTTGGCAATTAGCTCTTGGGATAATCTATTTAGCGAGGGGTTTGTTGAGAAGCTGGGAGCATTTATTTTGAAGCTTCACAGAAAAATGGCCGAATACATCAAGCATATGAAGAAGCAATCTGTCCCATAGGCTATCTTTAGCCTCGTGGACGTTAAAATAATTTCTTTCTTTCTACACATTTTCACCTATAATCTTTTCTTCTTTACTCATCATTTATGCATCACAAATCTATCTTTCATTAAAATAAATAAAAGCATTTATCATTTATACATAACATGACCTAAAATATTGAATAGTTCATCCCTAAATCTTTAAGTCTTATTAGAATGGACATTAATATATGGAATCACAAATATTTCATATAATAAAAATTAAAAGTTCAATTTCTAACCTTGTTAATTATAATGCGGGTATTACATATAATTACTGGAAATAGTGATGCATTACAAAAGTTGGATAGGTGATTTTTTTAAGGATTGTCAGATCACACTCTCATTTTTTTGCAACTGGGAAAAAGGCAGAAAAAAAAGGTCTCATACAAATTTAACTTTGAATGGCTCAAAGAAAGTTCTTTTTGCAATTTGGTTACATTCAGTTGGGTGTCTTTTGATTCTTTAAGAGCAGTGTCCACGATCGAACACTTCATTTGAAACCTTAAAAATATGAAATGAGAGGCCATTGAATTGGATCATACCCGTTAGGAAAGAGAAAAGAAGGAAATCAAGGAGTTGGAGGTTGGAATTGCCTAACTCCATAAAACTTGACCATCTAGAATATTCTCGGATGAGGAACTACAAAAACTTTGAACTCTAGAATGTAAGGAAACAACTATAATGAGGAGGAAGCAAATTGGCGTCTTCATAGTCAAGCTCTCTAGCTTGAACCTCGGACAATAATACCAAGTTTTTTCATAAGTTCACAGAGCATTGGAGGGTATCCAACATTGTATGGGAGATGATTGGGGAAGATGGATCTCTTATTTCCTTGCATGCAGGTTTGAGTAACTTAGCTCTTAGTTTCTTCCAAGATTTATTTAATGATTTGGAGGTTCCTAGGATTGAAGCATAGTTGAATCTCATTATAATTTTTCCCAAAATGTTTAGTAATGACTCCATAGAGGTTTTTAAGAACCTATTACATAGAAGGAAATTTCGCTAGTTCTTAAAAAATCCAAGAAAGAAAAAAGCCCGGGACCAAATGGATGGACAACATAATTTTATCTAAAGTTCTTTGACCTCCTAGCTCAGGATCTTGTTAGTGTCATTAAAGAGATTAGAGTGGGAGGAAGAATTCTAAGGGAAATAAATGCTACTGTCATAGCATGAATCCTAAGTAGACCAATCCACAATGTTTCTAGGAGTTTCTCCAGATATCTTAATGTAATTTTTTTATAAACGTTGAATTTACAATTCCTAGTTAATCATTTAAAGGAACAATTGACAAAAGGTATTTATAAAGAATAGTTTGGATTCTTGAAAAATAGACAGATCCACGATGCTAGTGGAACATCACAAGAAGGACTACATAGTATGAAATTCAAGAAGCTCCTTGAGTTAGTGTTGAAATTAAATCTAGTTAAAGCTTATGACAAAGTTAATTGGGTTTTGCTAAGACTAGTTTTATTACAAATTGGTCTACCTCTTGAAATTACTGATTGGATAATGGGATGTGTCATTTCAGAAAACTTTGGGGTACTGGTTAATGGCATACCCACTCGGATTTTTAAAGCCTCTTGATGAATTCGACAAGGGTGTCCACTATCACCTTTTCTATTCATACTAGTGGCGGAAGGCTTAAGTTTTCTTCTCAACTAGGTGACAATAGAAGGGAGAATGAAAGGTATTCAAAAATCCTCTTTGGTCAAAATAATACAATTGTTATTCTTTGATGATGTCCTCTTATTTGGACATAGCTCAATTGAAGAATGGAGTAGTATCTAGAACATAATTAAGATGTATTGTGAAGCTACATGCATGGAAGTTAGTCCTTCCAAGTCAATTATGTTAATTAATGGAGTTCCTAAAAATCCTTTCTTCATTTCCAATTCTTTCCTTTAGATGAGGGAATAAAATATCTTGGTTATCATTTAAAGGTTAACAATTCTAGAGTCGCTGATTGGCTTTGGATTGTAAAGAAAGTGGAATGCAAGATCAATCACTTGTGAAATCGATGGCTCTCTTTGTGGGGGTGATTGATCTAGGTAAAATCAATTTTGGATGTAGTCATAGTCTATTAGATGGCCTTGACTAGTGTACAAAGGACAAATCTAAACATAATTAGAAGTTTATGCTTCAATTTTATTTAAAAAGAAAAAAGAAATAAAGGGATGCATTTATCAAGATGGAAACAAATTTCCAACCCAAAGAAATTGGGAGGATGAGGGCTTCGAAACATTTTCATTTTTCCAAAAGTTTTTGGACGAGTACATTTGATGCTGGCCTATGGGGAAATTTTATTTGGGATAAGTATTGAAAGAATAAAAAAATCGAAGGATGGGTTCAATTAGAGAAGAAGTCATGGCAGGAAGGGGCAAATACTTGGAAGGCGTTGGTGTCAGTGTTTGACATAATTAAAAGAGGTCTTGTTTGGAAGGTAGGATATGGATGAACAGTTGACTTAAACAAGGACTTGTGGATAAGAGGTGATGACCTCAAAATAATCTCCTTGAATCTAGTAGTGGTGTTAAAGTATAAAGGCATTTCTTTTCTTTTTGAAGCAGTTGATCCCAAAGCTAATGAGATGTCTCTAAGACCTTGGAAATCAACTAATAATCTAGACCTCTTAGGGAATCTAGCATGGAAATGGTCACAATTTGTATTGTCACTCACATAGAATGGAATTATACTTAGTAGATACCTCGATAAATTCAGGTGGATAATGAATAAAGAGTACAGGATGACGATGACAAAACTAGCTTATGAAGTGATGGTAATACAAGAAGTAGAGTACATACCATTTTTAGTGGTATAATTTTGTTTGGAAGCGATGTTGTCCTTTAAAGATTCACCTCTTTCTTTGGCTAGTGCTAAATAACAGGATCATCACGCAAGATAATCTTAAGAGACATGGTTGGGAAGTGCCTACAAGATGCACACTCTATTGTGATAACCAGGAGTCAGTGTAGGGTTGTGTTTGGGTAGATCGTTAGGGGAATGCCTCACAATGTGGACAAAACCCCCATCCTTGGAGCAATTTTCCATCATTCCAAGATTGGTCCTTTGGCATATTTGGTTACACTAGAATAGAACCATGTTTAATATTTAGGTTCCAAATATATGACATGTGGTGTAGAAAAAAAAATAAGCAATGAAGGATCTCAACACATAAGGTGTAAAGAAGAAGAATAAAATTCCAATTGGGCCCAAGATTGATACTTCTAAGGCTTTGGATTTCTTTGATGGAGCCAAGTGTCATGTCAGGGATTTTTCAAGAGAGGGAGTAAAATTTCACCTTAATAACCATCATTATTTCCTTTTTAGATTGGGGCTAGGGCTCATATATAATAATAAAGCATAATTTATTGGGCTTTGGATCATCATTGATTTTACAATGTCTAGGCATGTGAAGTGCCTACAAATATTTGGTGATTCTCGAGTGGTTATTGATTGGTTATTGGGGATTGGTACATTACATAGTTTGGCCCTAAATCCTTGGCAACAAAGAATTTTCCAACTACATGGATTTGTTGAGGAGCTAGAGGTATCACATATCCACATGGAACATAATGTTGATGCAAAAAAAGATCAAAGGAAGCATTACTCTAGTTTATTGGACATTTAGTGATAACGGAAAAAATCGCTTATGTCCTTAGGGTGAAAGCCATGAACATTTTCTCAATTGATGCTAATGTACTCGTTGGAATTTTATCAGTTTTTATGATTTATTATTTCTGTTATGGTTTGGTATACATGCCTGGAAAGATGTAATTGAACAATATTATGTATACTTTGATTTCAATAAAATAAAAATAATACGTTTTTTTAGTGAGAAAAAATAAAAAAAATAAAAAGATTCTTTGACAGTAAATAACCACCTTATGTATGTAATTTCCAAGCATGTTAGTAAAATAATGGACAACATGGATAAAAAAAAATCATGAAAAAAGTGACACTTTTGTTTTAAGGTTCATGGTTACCTATAATATGACCTCTCATATGCCTTGTAATTTAAAAATTATTTCTATACAGTCCCCTTGGAATTAGGGCAAGTATCAGAGTATGGACTTTTCCATGTTGTTTGCATTTCCTTCTTGTTTTCAATCATAAAGAACAACAAGGGAAGCTGCATCGTAGCAAGTCCCTGCCAAGTTACTTTTACAAGTTAAAATTATAAGAATATAAAGTTATCATAGCTAAAGTTTTATAATATGAGTGTGCCAGTGCATTAAAGAGTTGCCGCAAGAAAAATACACGAGTGTCTTACCATAGGAACAACTGGAAATAATCCTAGGGTCTCCGATAAAGTATCTTGAAGATAGTGCATATTATTCAATACTGTGTTGGGCAGACTCTGAGAAAACATAGTAATAGATTCTTTAATGGTCACACATTCATTCTCCTTGACCACGTCATGAATTTCTTGAAGAAGCTTTTTTTCAACATCAGGTTGCTTGCAAAGCAAATGAAAAAACCAACAAAGGGTTCCTGCAGTTGTGTCCCGGCCAGCTATCATGAAATTCGTAATAACATCTCGTAGATACTTGTCAGCGTATTTCTCCGGTTGCTCCTCAGCTTTACATGAAATATGCAAAACAACCGCATGGAATTATGGACATACACGCATACATAATTGTATTCATATTACATGTTTAAATTATATACAATAATTATGAAAAAATGGTAGGTTTAGGAACCCTAGTCATACGAAATTAATACAATATATATAAACATAAAGGATTCCAAAACAAGTTTCTTATTGATACTGTGGATTTAAGTGAAAAAATTGTTAAGAAACAAAGTATCGAGATAAGTACAACATACTAGAGGTTGAGCATGCTGAAAACGTATACAATAAGCTGAGAAGAAGCATATGCATTTATGATTACAAAACCTTAATCTCCATATCATTAAATACTTGTGGAAGAAGAGTAATGTTAATGGATGTTAAAAGTTAAAGAAAAATTAAATTATTGTATTGAGAAATTCTGAGTTGGGGGTTTGTAAGCCAAAACTGCTATAATAAAGCAATTATGTTAGAACCTTCACATAATATAATTCTAAAGTAAATTTTGGAACAGAGGGACTCCTTAGCAAACTTACATTAAGAGTGTACAAAAAGCTATAACTGAGTGGCATGTTAGAAGAAAATGAACGATTAGGGGATTTGACAATACTTTCTAGTTTATAATTATCTTCAGAAAAAAGAAGAAGAGTAAACCCCTTCTTCCACAATTTTCATTCGAGTCAACCCCTGTATTGAGATGACTTTTTGCGTTCTGAGACCGAAGTACCAACATGATAAAAACTTAGTACAATGGTTTGACTACTCTTAATATCTAAAATATAGGCTTTACAGTGAGAATATGTACAAACGATATACGCTCAGCAGTAAACAAACATTATACGCTAAAGAACTGACGGATGCATTTTGTACATACTTTATATGTTTCGCTAAATGTACACTGCATTATGTGAAAATACTGTTACATATCCGCAGCAAGAAAATCTTAGGAATAACCCTTCTATCTCAGACGTGATCCTTCAACATCCTGGCTAGTTTGCTGGAGCCTTTGGAGCAAACACACGTCATTTAAAGAAAGCAAACAATATAAATCTCACCAATGGGTCATTAAGCCTAACTCAGAGAGACTAAATGAACAAGAAGACTTTAGAGGTTGATGACGTACTGCCCTGGACCAAAACTATTGGTGTGAACAACAGCAGAGTTTGGAATAAATGACCGCATTGCACCAGTTAAAAATTCTAAATCTGATGGACCCCAGATGTTAACCTGTTAAAACATAGGAACCTACAAATTTTAGAACATGATAAATTTTCACTAGTATAAGGATGTCTTAATACTTTAGTGTTCAATTTGACCTCCTAGAAAAAATCTTCCAACGTAAAAGAGGGCATAAAATTTGCTTACTGTCATTGCATCATCCCCTATGCCAGCCATCGTCAGGAGAAGACCTGCAAAGCACGATCATGGTGTAATTCCATTTGTGATTGCTTGAGAAAATCATAATCTAGGTATAGACACCAATTCAAAAGAAAAAGATCACTCCTGTTGCCTGCATATCAACCCTAGTTCTGCGTACAATAGATAAAAACTGACCAAATATTCCGACAACTAACCTGGATTGCCACCCGCAGTTTCTGAGCAAACCAGGGTAAGAAATATGTGATCTAACTGAGAGCCAACCCTTATAGGTTATCAGTCCATGTGCATAATAATCTTATCAAATCTAAGAGCGTGATATTTTGCTATTGGGTGTCTAACGGCTCAAGTAAACTTGAATATTTTATCTTACAGAGAAGGCAGACACATTAAGAAAACAATGATTTATAAAGCTGTATATAAGTGATCCAAATAACATTAGCTTGAATTTGTGTTCAGCAGAGAAGCGTTGCAGCCCCTGATACAAAAAAGAATAGTCCATTCAGAGACATGTTGACCAGATTTTATGTTCAAATACATTGAAAATACCAGCACGATTACCCATACTTTTAACCCAAAAGCCGCATAACCTATGACTGTAAGCGATTCATTGAGTTCAAAAGGAAGCGACTAGCTGGCCTGTTTTGTCTAGGAATCAATAGTTGCAAGTACCAACCAGTAGTCACAGTTTCAAAACCCACAAAGTGCTTCAATTGCCTACGCGACATGGATTCAATCGGTAATTTTAACGCTATACCGAAAGCAGATATCCCCACCATCGGGGACTCCAGTCCTGTGTGGAAAGCTCTCTATTTTTTTATGGCCTGGTAAAGCTATGATATTTTAGTTTAACTTGAACTCACCTCTCCAGCATTGAATATGAAGCGCTGTTGATAAAAAAACAGCAGAACAGATGGGAATGTATCTTGCGTATCCATCCCAGTCCCCAGAATCTGTAACAAAGATAACGAGGACAAAACCTCAGAAACCTTAAGCCAATAAAATAAAATTTAAAAGCAGGTTCGTATGATTCAGCAGGCTAGTAATAAAAATCTCTTCCCAATGTATTCAACAACTAAGCAATTTGCGAGTACTGAGACTGGCGAAGCCACAGTTCAAAAGCTTACCTGAAGAGCTAGGAGATCTGGGAAATGGTTTCGAGGAACTATTACTTGAAGCCCTCCCCCTTTTCACAACTTCATCAGAAATCGCAGAGGCCTCCCGTTCCTCCCGTTCAGCAACTTCATCAACAATTGCAGAGACCTCAAGTGCTTACCTTGCCTCCGGAGAAGTTGCTTCCAACCGACTTTGGGCTTTGACAAGTGCGACGAAGGCTAACAGCTGTTGAACCATGGTGCATCATGGCATGCACCAGCTGCCAATGTAGAACATTGCAAGAGGGAACACCGAGCTTTACTAAACCGCATACCGGGCAGAAGTAATGCTAGCATTAAACCAGACACCGTGACGGTTAGCGCGAAAATGCACCGGGTTTATTCCTCCTTTAAGCTATGGTCCGGCCTCTTCCGCCTCGGGAAGAGGCCAAATAAGATGGCGCACGATGGCCAAAGAATGACTGCAAACAAAACTTAGCATATCCCACTAATAACCGCCGTATAACAGAGAAACGCAGGGGTCAATTAATGCTAAGTGGGGGTCCTATCGATCACTATAGTCCCTGCCGGATGCCAGATGGCAGGGACTAATAATATAAGTAAAACCAACATTATTGTACTCAATATTTCCTTTGGTGGATTATGTTATGTTGTTATTATAGTAATCGAGTTAAATGCATGGATGAGAGTGTGGTGAGTTGTGTAATTTTAATTTTATTTTTTATCTTTATGTGGGGGGGGGGGGGTTTGTGTGTTTGTAAATGTGATTTTTAAATTTTATATATTTATTAATTATTTGTGAAGATATATTATGTTTTAAAAAATTTAGTAATTGAAAATAATTTGCTCGTGGTTTATAAATTAAATATTTTTGAGTTTTAGTTTTTTTTAATATATTATTTTATTTTGGCTTGTCAATCGGGATACCAAGTCAAATATAGAAAAGTATAGATTGTAGTGTCCCAAAATCATAGAGAAAAAACCATGAGTAGACTAGATAATATAAATTAGTTTGATTTCTCCGTAGATGAGGAAAACGACAGTTAGGTGCATCCAAAAAAGTGATCCCATAAGTTTGCAAATGCAAGGAAGTCTAAAAAAAAAGTTGCTTAAGATATAGGGCATCGCTTGTTGAATTTTGTAGCTATGGTCGATTTTCATAATTATTTTAGTTATTTATTTATGTAAAGCATGTTCTTCATGCTAGTGTCAAAAATAAAATATTTAAGGCATATTCTTCATGTCCATTTTGAAAAGAGAAAAAAATGAATTTTTGGCTCCAAAATAAGTCAGGTCGGCTCCCCTCTAGTCAAGTCGGCCCAACCAGAGAAAGGCATCCATTCGACCTTCAAGATAACTATTTATATGGGACTCGACCTCCTCTCCAAGAAGCAATTTGGATCATTCATTCAAGGAAGTTATTTCTATTGATCAAATGAAGAATATATGGAAGGAATAAGAATGCAGAAGAAGTTCTCTCTCTCTAGCCCTCACACATGTGAAACAACTCCTCTTTCATGACCTCACACATGTGAGAAAAGGCACTGAATTTATATGGTAAAGTAGGGTTACGGGATTGAGTTTATGGATAAAAAGGGAGGCAAAAATTCTTCTCTAACAAAGCAAACTAGATCGAGTTTCTTGGGTAGTGATTTGAATTGAATAGGAGGATATTAGACTAGCTTGTACATGTGGGTATATTTGGACAGGAGGCCGAAATTCTAGGAAAGCTGAAATTATAACTTAGGCAGATCAAGGATGAACTTGTGGAGCAGATTGTTGACTTGATTAGAGGGAAGATTGACCCAGTTTGACCTAGCTATGTTATTGGTCAATTGACCTTGTATATGATTATATGTATCTCTGTTGAACTGAAGAATTTCTATAAGGAAAAGGTTGTAGGTTTTTCCCCCATGTGGGTTTTCCTAGTGTAAATGTTGGTCTCTTGACTTTGGCTATCTCTACTGTCATTTATATTTCAACTATTGAGATCTTCTGTGTAATTATTTATGATGAATTCAAATGAAAGAAATATAAATTGAAAAATCATAAAAAGTAATTATCAGATAAGAAGATCCCAAAAAATCAACATGGTTTTATAGCTAAGGGGAGAGAGAAGCCCTGAAAAAGAAGTCATCATCTAGGGCCAAAATTTTCAATTAGCCCTAGATACCCTAGTTCAAGGATTACATCACAAAAGAAGGGTCAAGATCTGCCTTCTTGTTTGATGGAATTTACACTCCATTCTATCAAGTAAATGGTCAAATCATCACTACCATTTAGGCTGATTTCTTATCACCAAAGCATTGTTTAATTCGTTCCCCAACAAGGGTCTATCCATATAATGAGAAGAAGTAGAAAAATCTATGTATTTGATGTTTAGGAGAAGGATAAGAATGTAACAAAGAGACTGTCAGGTCCCTAGAATATTAGTGTATTCGCCCATTATTATTTTCATTGTATCCCCTTATTTTTATTGTTGTTCCCATGTTGTCCCACTATTGTTATTATTGTGCCCCATAGAAGCCCACTATTGTTATTGTGGTGCCCTTACATTATTATTGTTATGTCGGCTCTGATTATATTGTGACCCCTTAGACTCCTATATATAGAAAGGAGGTTTTTTCATTTGAATCATCCAAGAATTTTTCATTTCTGTAATTTAAAGGAGGTTGCCCCCTCGAAGAGCCTAATTTTGAATTCGTTGATCTATCTCTTCTTCTATTTTGTGAGTTGGTTGCATAAAATTTGGTATCAGAGCTTTGAAATTTTCTCTATAATGTTTTTTCTACGAAGCTTCAAACTCATTTGAGATGAAATCTTGGTGAACCTCATGTACGAATTTCATATATTTTCTCGCTATATTTTCAGAGATATGATTCGAGGAAGTTAGGGTTTTTGCAGGCTCCAGAATTAGATCTCAAATAGGTGACCTTGGTGAAAATTTCATAATTGTCTGTCTGAGCATCAGATTGAAATTTCGTAAAAAGTGTCAGAAAGAGGATGAAATTTAGTTTGTTGGGTATCATTTTCAGGGCCAAAGGTCGAAACAGTGACACGTGGCACTTTGCACAAGTTCGCTCTACTGAACCAATATATAATCTGGTCATCGTGGGAGACTGGGCATAAATATTTCTTGGAGAATCCAATCTCGATCAGACTTATGGGGTTGGAAATAGGACTCAGAGGGCTACCACAGAACGAAATTTCAGACCTTGGAGATACAAAATTATAGAGATACATCAGATTCATTATCGAGCTCCTAGAAAGCGAAAAAAAAATGTATAGTTTTTTTTTTTTTTTTTAATATAAATTTGCATAAGTTTTGTTTGAGAAAGTAGTTTAAAGTGATTCAAAGGGAATTGTGATGCATAATTATTTTTAATTGATGAACCAAAGAAAGAAAATGGAAACACCTAGTAAGCAACCCAAAATCTCTACTATGACACATGAAGAAGAGGAAGAAATGCAACATGATTTATCAAAATTACGAGACCAAGTGCAACAAATTTCGCTCTTATAGAAAGTAACTAAAGCTAAGATGGATGGCATAGAATCTATGATCAATGGTATAGAAGCAAAAATTAAAGGCAACATGGAAGATTTGAATATAGATTTGACAAAGTTGCTACAAGAAATGCTTCCTAATGATGAAAGGGTAGTAAAGGAAACTTATGATGAGAATGAAAGAAATGTTATTCATGACTTCATAGACTCTGACATTGGATTGAAGACCTACCACGTTCCAAATATCGATATGAGGAAGTTTGATGACAAGGATCCTGTAACATGGATACTACAGATGGAGAAATATTTCGATCTCCATAACACACAAAAGGTATGCATTGCAACTTTATATTTGGAACCCAATCAGTTTTTATGATATTGATGGTTTTGATCTCGTAAACAAAAAATGTCACTTGATTAATTGATATACAGAGATCACTATCATAATGTTGTCTTTAGGACCATGGTTATTATGTCGAGATCATGACTTAAGTCAAATGCGTATTTTCTGAGGGATCATAGTCATACCGAGACAGAGTATGTGAGAGTGTATTGTGGCAACACTGTTATGTTGAGATAGAGTATGATGAGTGTGTATTAACTCTTTAAATATATTGAGATCATGACTGGATGCCGAGACAAAGTGTTATGTGCTTCCTTATCATTCTTGCTATGTTAAGACGAGACAAAGATTACGTTTAAAGTGACTTCGTTGAATATGTCGAGACTATACCCATTCGATAATTATACTTCTTTAATGTGGATCACAGATTGCAGAGGCTTTCGATACCTTCAGAACTGTACCCATTCAAAAATCATCCCGTGACAGTCCTCCAAATATCTCAGACTAATCCGTGTTCTTTTCCCACGAAATTTCAGTGGCATTATTGTTCTCATCCGAAATTGCAGAGATGTATGCGAAGATCTGTTTTACTCTAACTACTTTAGCTGCGTATATATAGTATTCATATCTCCATAGTAGGACGACTTGACCCATTGAAGAGGCGTGTCATTTGTGCAAGCCGACTTGTTTTCTTTCACTTCGTTTTGTTGCCTCACTTCATCAAGTGTTATGAAACCAACTCACAAAAAGATAGAAAAGATAGACCAACGCCTCAGAATTAAACCTCTTCGAGGGGGCAACCTCCTTTACATTACACAAATGAACAATTCTTAGATGATACAAATGAAAAGACTTCCTTTCTATATATAGGAGTATAAGGTGTCATAAAATAATTAGGGCCGACATAACAATAATAATGTAAGGGCACAATAATAACAATAGTGGACTTCAATGGGGCACAATAATAACAATATGGGGACTACATGGGCACAACAATATAATAAGGGGGTTGTACTAATAACAATAAGGGGTTACACTAATAGTATAGGGACCTAACATGCCCCTCTCCTTCAAAAAGTGTTGTCCTCAATGCTTGAGTAGTTCTTGATGCTCCTGTATAAAATTATTGTCCTCCCATGTGAAATCTTCAGTGGGTAAATTCTTCCACTTGATGATATACTCTGAAATTGATCGATTTCGTAGCTGTCAGGTTCTTGTTTTTGTGATTTCTCCAGGCTCCAATATTATTTTTCCTTCCTCGTCAAGTTCTGACAATATTGTTTGAACTGGGATCTTCTACAAATTTTGAATGAGTGGCCACACTTCTTCGTCCTTCTTCCATTCATACCTTGTTTTGTTTATCCAATCTGGTTGGATAATAGAAATGGCGCACAAAAATTCTTCCACATCCTTATCCTTTCTTGAGAGTGCATCTGCCACAACATTTTGCTTCCCTTTTTTGTAGATGATTTCAAAGCCATAACCCAACATCTTTGTGACCCATTTTTGTTGCTCTTCAAAGGATAATTGTTGTTCTAAAAGGTATTTAATACTATCATGATCCATTTTTACCTTGAAGTGTCTTCCCATTAAGTAAGGTTGCCATTTCTTAAGTGCATGTAGTATTGCCAACATTTCCTTCTCATAAATAGCTTTCTTGAGGGACATTTGTTTGTATGTATGTAACCATAAAAATACCCAATCGCCTACATCAAAACTTCTTTCATTGCGATGTTGATCTACCTGTTGTTTCATTCGATTATGCACCAAAGTGGTGTTATCCTTTAAAAGTTGGAGAACTTGTTGTTGATGCTCGATGTGATCTTTCACTGCTTGAATCTTTTTCTTCTTGATATGTCCTTCTATATTGAGAGTTTGAGGAGTGGTAATTTCTTCCAGTGCATTACAAGATATGGTCGGATTCATTTCTTGATGCTCTATGTGATCTTTCACTTCTTGAACATTTTTCTTCTTGATATGTCCTTCTATCTTGATAGTTTGAGGAGTGGTAATTCCGGCCATTGCATTACAAGATATGGTCGAAGTCATTTCTTCTTTCTTGATGTGGTCTTTCACTTCTTGAACCTTTTTCTTCTTGATATGTCCTTCTATCTTAAGAGTTTGAGGAGTAGTAATTATTTCCAATGCTTTACAAGATGTGGTCGGATTCATTTCTTCTTTCTCCAGGGTTGGTTCCTGGTGTATATACTCTTCTTTTGACGTTTCTTGATCCTTTTCTTCCTCCTCTCCACAATCAATGTAAAATAATTTCTTCTCAGCACACTTATGACCTTTAATGTATTTTTTATCACAATTGTAACAAAGCTCCTTTTCTCTTTTTTCTTCCAATTGTTGTGGTGTAACCCTTGTAGGTCGTGGAAGGCTAGGAGAAACAACACTTCCATCTTTATAGTTGTGAGGAGTAGACTTCCTTGTTTCCATAATTTTTACTTCCACTTTGTAACAAAGCCCTTTTGCTCTTTTTTCTTCCAATTATTGTGGTGTTGCTCTAAAGAAGGTGTTGCTCTTTGTATCCTCATAATGTGCTATAATTTCCTTTGTGAGAATTGACCACGTAACAAGTGGTTTACGAGAACAAAGCCCTTTATACCATTAAAATTGATCTTGTTCTAAATATGAAGATGTAATACATACCTTTTGTAACAGTGGTACACCATGTCAATCAAAATATTTCTCCATCTGTAGTATCCAATTTACTGGATCCTTGCCATCAACTTCCTCATCTCGATTTTTCTTGATTTTAAGAGCTCGATCTTGAAACGATTGTAACTCTGTAATTTCAGATCTCCAAGTTTTTAAATTTCTTCCTACAGTATCTCTCTGAGTTCTCTTTCTAACCCCACAAGTCTGATCAGAATTTTATTATCCAAGAAAGAGTTATGTCAAATCTCCCATGGTGACCTGATTATAGACTAGTTTAGTAGAGAAAAATTGTGCGACATGCCATGTATCATTGTTTCGACCTTAGTATCTGAAACTGATATACAAAAAACTACAAGAAGTCCTCTTTCTACAAATTCTTACTAAAATTTAATCTGATGCTTAGAGAGAAAGTTATGATGATTTTCCCAAGGTGACCTGTTTGGAATGTAATTCGTGGGTCTACAAAAACCCTAACTTCCTCAGATTATATCTCAAAAAATATAGAGAGACAGGATCTGAAATTCAGACACACGGTTTAACAAGATTTCTTATCAAATGGGTTTTTTTTTTAGCTTCTGAAACTTTGTAGCGAAAAGATTATAGCGAAAATGCCACGATGACATGTTTTAGATGAAATTCTGGAGCTTGCAAAAGCCCTAAATTCCTCAGATCATATCTCCAAAAATATAGTGAGACAAGATATGAAATTTGGACCCGAGGTTTAGCGCAATTTCTTCTCAAATGGGTTTTGTTTTTAGCTTCTAAAACGTCACAGAAAAAAATTATAGCGAAAATTCCACAATGACCTGTTTGGAGCAGCGAAACCCTAGAATCCAAACCTCTGATACCAAATGTTATGAAACCAGCTCACAAAAAGATAGAAAAGATAGATCAACGCCTTAGAAATAAGCCTCTTCGAAGGGGCAACCTCCTTTACATTACAAAAATGAACAATTCTTAGATGATACAAATGAAAAGACTTCCTTTCTATATATAGGAGTATAAGGGGTCATAATATAATTAGAGCCAACATAACAATAATAATGTAAGGGCACAATAATAACAATAGTGGGCTTCTATGGGGCACAATAATAACAATATGGGGACTACATGAGCACAAAAATATAATAAGGGGGTTGTACTAATAACAATAAGGGGTTACACTAGTAGTATAGGGACCTAACATCAAGAGTGATCGTGCTTGTCATTGGAGGGATTTTTGACACTAGTATACATTAGGTTGACTTATATTCATTACATGCATGCTCAAGAAGAGCTATTTAACATGATTTTGACTCTTTGACTCTCCTAGACCTATGTAATGAGAAAGAAACTCATTAAAAAAATAATATTTAATTTTCTTGATAAGTACAAATATCAAAATTACATTTGTAAATACCGAAACTAGATACACTTTATTCAACACTCCCTCTTAACTAGGGAGGTATTTATAATGGTACTTGGTCATTCTCAATTTAAAGAATTTTTCATAAGAAGAATCGAATTGGTAACTTCTGTTATAGAATCATAGTAACCAACATTGTTTCCACAACAATGCCTTGACTGACAATTCTATCTCTTATTAGATCATAGCACAATGTTGGTGAGACCAATGACTATAGACACCTTCATCATTGTCTCTCAAGGTACATACCCACCCTGGTGTTCATTGAGTATGACCTTCTAGGACTATTCTTATCTTGGGTTCCCAACCCTCAAAGAATATCGGTCCTCTTGCCTGCTCTTGTCTTGGATTCCCTACACATCCTCAAAGAGCACCGGATGCCAGATGATTACCCAATCTTCCATTCTTTCTTCCAAGGTGAAGACAAGAATGTTATATCTATCATGTTTCTACATTTCCATTCATGGCCTTCACCTAGAATTACAACTGTTAGTCCTGGTCTAGTGCATGACACATGAAATAGAAAAACACAATTGTCTCTCCTTTTTAATTAGGGGTGATCTAATCCAAGCCCCCTCTTGATCAGGGACATGTTAAATCTCCCTTTTAGATAGGGACTCTTCTATACATCAACAAATTCTTCTTCGTGGGTCCTTCAGCTGCTTGATCAACTTATCTCCTTGATGTCGTGAAATTCAATTGAGCTTCTTCCTTGTAGGGAAAACCCCGTCGATTACTTTCCTTCTTGATTCGTCATCTCATTTCTCTCTTCATGGAAAGTGGCCTTCTTGGTACATATCTGGAACCTTCTTCATATGGATAATTATTTTATCTTCATGCTTCTTTTAGGAGTTTCCATCCATCACATCAATGCTGGTTGTACTTGTATTTACAACTTTTGTTCTGGTAGTGCTGCATGAACTCTTCCAAATATTATTCAAGAAATCAAAACATAACATTAATTAAATTGTACCTTTCGATATGACTCTTCACCATGACATATTTTTGTAGGTATCAACATCTTGCATACATGTTGATACATTTCCCAAAGATATACATTGTCAAGGGTCTATATCTTTTCCAGACTTCCATCAGAGTCTTCTTATCTTTCAAGGATATTTCCTAGTCAACTCTTCTTGGTATTTTGGATGTTGGTTTCCTTCATCATGGTTCTAGAGCTCACGATCTTCCTTCCTCACACATTTCATTCTCAGTGTAATCAAATTTCTGTAATCGTAGTTAATCACCTCATACTTTATAGGAGGACATATTATTTTGATTTCATCTATTGTGACTTCTGCCTTTCTGCATCCTTTTAGAGGAGGAGATCCTTTTTTTCCCTAGTCATGCTTGTCAGGATAGAATTATTGATCCATGTTACCTGAAGCCATAGGACATGACATTATACAATTTAAACATAAGCATACATACCCCATTTTACAATTAATTAATGTAGGCTTCTTCCAACAACTTCCTTTAATGAAGTTCTTCAACCCCTTAATATAGTTCTTTTCTTATTTCATCATAACATCATCCATGAATTCCCTAATTTGGATTTCCTGATGAAACACTTGCTTCCTCTCTAGATTAGTGAATCCTCTGATAAGAATTCCATTAGAGAATCTTGAGGATCTTGAATATCCCCATCTGGCAAATGTTTCCTTTTTAAATTGATGTATGATGAGACATGTCCTGGATGAATTCTTCCTTTCCTTCAATGTCCAATGAGGTTCTCAAGAGTTATAACCTTCATGTTTGACTATCATGGATTTTATCCTTCATGATTCCCATGGTGATGCCACGAGCTCTTACTTCTAATGCTCTCATGATGCCAGGATGCATCTTAATATCATGGTCATATCTAAATATTTAGAAGCTTATGATAGGACCCTTTTTGTGAGGGAGGCCATCTAATCATAGTGAATATTTGTTGATCCCTATTTCCTTGACCCTTTTCTTTAGCTTCCTCCATCTTTCCAGTGATATGAACTTCTTTTCACAATATTTTCATAGCTCTGTTTTGTCTTGCTTATCAATTAGAACAATGATGATTATCTTCTTATCATCTTTCCCAGATCTCTCAATTGAGATCTCATGAAGATATTCCTTCATTCTTTGATACCTTCAACCAGGTCTAAGTGATATGACCTTCTTCACTGCATTTCATATATCTCTTTTATGTCTCCTTTCTTGCTACGTAGGGATGAGAGGACCTTAAGAGTTCCTTCCCATGAATTCAAAGGAGACCTTTTTCTTGATATGTTCACTGACTTATTTTATCTATGAGGATTATGACAATCCTCCTAATTTCATGCAAGGAATTTTGATGACCTATCCAACCCATAGATCTCCTTGCAATCATGAATTCAATTAACCAAACTTGATTATAAAAATGAAAGATACTTACTTGACAAGTGAAGATGAACTCTTGTACTTGATCACTTTGATGCTTGTTGGAGAAAATATATTGGAGTTTTCCTCTTAGATGATCTTATCTTTGATGGAAAGCCTTTCTTCAATGGAAAATATTGCTCCTTTTGATGAGGATGCTCTACTGGTTTCCTTTGATGATTTTCTTCTAGGGCAAGGAAATGATCCTTGCTTTTATAACCTTGAAGATGATGACAATGCTTTTTCTTCTTCAATATGCTTTTCCTTCTTTTGTAGATTAGGATTGTTGCTATGGTTTCAAATTTATCCAAGATGATGTGATATTCATTTTGAAATCCTTCGAACTATCTTGTTTTGTAGACATCTTGATGAGGGTCTTGGTGGCCTTTTGATGATGATTGTGGAGACACAAGTTCTTGCTGTTGTAGATTGTCTCCTTGATTGCATAGATAAAAACAATTTTTGATGTAGACTGTTGTTGTAGATCGATAGGGTTTTATCAAGATCAGGGTTTGTTTCTTTAATGCAGATCTTGATGTCCTCCATCTTGCTTTAATGTCTGCTAGAAACTTGATCCTTGAAATGTCTCTTTTATACTCTTCCTTTGACTGTAACCATAGATATGATACCATGTTGAAGAATCTAGGGGAAGTGAAGTTAATGTGATTCTTCTTGTCATGATCACTATTTGTGAGGTTATTTTAACTTTTCTTATTAGTACAATCTTTCCTTATTATTAGAGTGTGTCTACTTAGTTCATCAGATAGCTACCAAAATCAAAGGAGACAAGAACACAAGATTTTTTAGCTTTCTGCCAGGGCCAAAACCTCTCACTATTTGAGAGTAAAACCCACACAAATTTCTTCTTAGAGAGATTCCAATTGATGAATACCAAGACCTGGACCCTTGACCTATTAAGCCAGTCCAAGACCAAGATACCAATCCTCTTTTGACACTGTTGAGATCATCATCATCATCACTGCTACTATACAAAGTTCAATTTCATCATTGAGGCCAGTGCAATTGTACCTTCACCAAGATTAGAGCTACACATTCTCTGAGATTATTATTGTACCTTCACTGAGATCATCTCTACAACCTTTCCTAAGATTATCGTTGCGTCAATGAGCTCACTATACTGATCTTATCTTCATCATGATCTTGATTTGATGTCTTCATTGATATACAAAGATCATCATCATAACGTTGTCTTTGGGACCATGGTTATTATGCTGAGATCATGACTTAAGTAAAGAGCATATTTTCTGAGGGATCATTGTCACAGAAAAAGTATGCAGAGAGTGTATTGTGGAAACACTTTTATGTCGAGACAAAGTATGTTGAGTGTGTATTACCTCATTAAATATACCGAGATCATGATTGGATGTTGAGACAGAGTGTGATGTGATTCCTTGTCATTCTTGCTATGCTAAGACGAGACAAAGATTGTTTTTAGAGTGACTCCATTAAATATGGTGAGACTCTAACCATTCGATACTTATACTTCTTTAATGCGGATCACAGATTGCAAAGGCTTTCGATACCTTCAGACTTGTACCCATTTAAAGATCATCCTATGATAGCCCTCCAAAGATCTTAGACTAATCCAAGTTCTTTTCCCACGAAATTTTAGTGGCATTACTGTTCTCATCTGATGTTGCAGAGATGTATGCAGAGATTTGTTTTACTATGATTACTCTAGCTACGTATATATAGTTTTCATATCTCCATAGTAGGCTAACTTGACCCATTGAAGAGGTGTGTCATTTAGGCAAGCTGACTTATCTGCTTTCACTTTGTTTTGTTGGTTGACTTCATCAAGAGTGATCATGCTTGTCATTGGAGGGCTTTTTAACTCTAGTATACATTAGGTTGACTTATATTCATTACATGCATGCTCAGGAAGAGCTCTTTAGCATGAATTTGACTCTTTGACTCTCCTAGACCTATGTAATTAGTAAGAAACTCATTATAAAAATAATATCTATTTTTCTTGATAAGTACAAACATCAAAATTACATTTGTAAATATCGAACCTAGTTATTCTTCAATAGTTCAACTGCTTCATAACTGAAAGAGGCATTAAGTTGTGAGAGGCTTCATAATCCAACATAGAGTTATGAAGAATAAAAGTATGCACCAATAGAGAAATATAGAAAGGAGGAGTAGAAGAATCAACTTCTTCCACATGGGGGCCAAACATTACCAGTGGTTTGTCCTCCTACAAATTAATTGTGTCTGCTGCATGGTTACCTTGTGAAATATCTATAAAATCAAAGACTTGTTTCTAATATGCTGGAGTTTTAATTAACTTAGTCAAAGGGATTGGAACTTTGATCTTCTCTAATTCCTTTACCAAGTTAAAAGAATTGCCCTATTTAGTCACCTTCTCTTGTTCTTCTTCGCTCATATTTTGTTTTGAAACCTCATCAAGACTATCCATAGGAGGTTGAACAGATCTATTCAATACCTCCGTGTCCAATTTTCCTTTTTAACTCTCACCCTGTTGAAATGTAACCTTTGGGACTGAACTGACCTGTTGTTTTCCTTGATCAAGCTGCTTTGGAGGCTGTTGTGGAGTTTCCATGTGTTGAATCATTTGACATTTTTGTCCTTCTGTACCATCCTCTACCCTCAACCCTTTCCTTGATCTAAGGTCGTACTTCTTGTGTAATTCTTCCTGCATGAAATCTGTGAATATTTTTCAATAATCTTCAATTTCCTCGTCATCTAGAGAGACTTGAAATTCAGAACTCAAATCTTCATTGTTGGTCACATCTTCTTCTTCCCCATACAAAATAGAAATTTGATTCTCCTGTTCTTTAAGAGCCTCTTCCATTGCCTCTTCCTGTTCATCTTCTATATATAGGGGAGGTTGGATCTGATCTTGATCCCTTCTATCACTTTGCATTATCTAAAGTGGTTGCCTCCTAAATTGAGGATTAAATTTTCTATTTTGACCTTGTTGAAGCTATTTGGGAGGATTTTTATTTTCGAGCTCTAATTTTACCAATTTGTTTGAAAGATTCCTAATAACTTTAGTCATCTATTCCAACTTTTGTTCATGTGAATCCTTATGCTATTTTACAGCGTTTACTTCCTCTTTTCCCTTTCCTTTATCTTCAAATTATTTCTTCGATTTGATCTTCCCTGCAGCAGCCATATTTTCCTCAACTTCCAAGGCATCAGTTTGGATTTGATCTAAGGTGGGGGATCTCCTTTCCCTCAATATAAATCCAAAATCAGTCTCAAAAGATCCTGCAAACACCACGTTTGCTCCAACAGGTGGTGGTTTTATTTCTTTTGGCAGACTATTATATAATTTATTAATTTTTTTAATGAATTCACTTACATCCTCCTCCGACTTTTTCTTAATGGCATTAAATTTTGTCAAAAAATAACTGTGATCTTTTTTCTCCCCCCATCTTTGTATAAACACATTCTCTAACTCTTCCCAAGTATTTATAGAATGTGTAGGAAGTGTTTTGAACCACTTCCTTGCTTCTCCATCAAGCGATTGAACAAACAATCTCATTACTACATCAAGATGTTCAACATTCAAATTTTCAACAAAAGCATAGAATGTAGCAACATGCTTTTTTGTTGTCATTTCATCCTCTCCTGTGAATCTGGGTAACAATTGGAGTTAGTCTTGTGGCCGAGCATTCATTTTCTGAGGAAGGTTTAGAGGATCATATCTATTCGATAGAAAATCCAGAACAACCATGCTTGGATTTGGATTAACCATAGAATAACTTCTTGCTTGAAACACAAAAGACTAAGGGGGAAGAACTGAAATAGGATACGGTTGATTAATACTAGAAACATATTGATGTGAAATTGAAATATTAACGACTTCAACATCTTCAAATTATGGAAAAGAGAATGAAACTGACTCAAAATATTTTTCTTGTAAAGTCAGTTCAGGAAAAAAAGTTTTGGAAAATGTAGAATCTTCTTGAAGAAAATCAAAATTTTTAACAATTTATTTTGAACAAACACCAAGCAGCTGTTGATCAGAATTGGTACCAAGAGCAGACAGAGTGAGGTTTTGGGTAACAGGTGATTTAGCATTCCAAACTCTTTGAGAAACTAACTTCTCTGGGTCTGAAAGAGCATGAGTTTTCTTTTGTGAGGTATCAGACCTCGTGTGATGTGTTTTTTGAGCCAGGCCTATTGTCTTGGTGAGAGACTCAACGTAATCACTTTATTTTCTCATAAACCAAAGAAATGATTCTAAAGTAAAACCCAGGGAAAAATAACTCTATGTCTCTGTTCCCCGGCAACGGTGCCAAAAACTGTTGTAGCTCCGGAGACAATCTTTGGCTGAAAGGAGATCAGTGCCCAAAACATTTATTTTGAACTATAAAATGATTAATTGATTTTCCCATAATTTCATAAAACCCCAGAAATTTGATTAAAACCCTTTAACTTTCCATATGTGAATAATGTTTCCAAAGTGGCCTTCTGATGTTGAATGCAACTGAAGAAAGAGAAGAAAGAAGTGATGGTGGAAAGTTTTAGATAATAGGCTACCTTGTACAACATCGTTTATCTTCAACCTTAGAATAAATATGATTAGCATGTAATGAAATTTAGAAAAGAGGAGCACATCATTATAGTTTTTTAACTTTAATTTACAGAAACTCAGACTCACGACACTATAAAATCAAAGCCCAGTAGCTTCAATACTCTTTTCTAAGAAGAAATATTAACATAAGATGAAATAGGAAATACTTATCGTACCCAACAAATTCTAGAATCATTGTGAAAACATTATTCATTAACACATGAAAAGTGAAAGTACAATATTGTGTTTTCCTCTGAGGTCCAAAATTCTAGAACCCCCAAATGCTTTAGAAAGTATTTTTTTATGCAAAATTTCAAAAAGGATAGTTATAAAACTGTCAACCTTCTAAAATACTTCAGGACCAATTGTCCTCCTATTCAAATATTACATTCAGAAGATAACATTATATTGAAATAAAACATTTATGCTAAACATTGTAAAACTTTGTCGTTGAAAAAATCTTTATCATTGGATGATTTGTGATTCAGGAACATAATAAGGTCCTTCTCTTGCATTGACTGCTTGGGGTGACATCCATTCTCTGCATCTCTTCCAGATATCTAGTTTTGCATTTGAGCTGCTAATAAACTTGACATGGGCCATTCTGAATTCAGTGATTTTCCTATACGTTGGATTTTCAAAAAACAGTGTCCTCATCATCCAAAGAAGCTGAAAGTCTTTGTGTAAATAATAAAAAATAGTAGCCCCTTTAAGTACTGTGGTATTTTCATGTGTAGAACCAATTTTCTTTTGGCTTCTACTAGCAATGTCTCATAAGTCTCCCAAGGTAGAAAATTTCCTTGTTGGTCCCAGCATAATGGTAAACCTGCCCTAGTTCTTTTGTCAAAAGAAGCATTAAATTTCATTACATACTCCCTTGCTTCTTTAAGTTTCTTCTCAACTATTTTCCTATATAAATTCTTCGTGGTTATTTTATTGATTTCCATTACAAATTCAATTTTGTCCTCAATTCCATCTTCTTTTAACTCCTATGCATACTTGAAATTCAAAAATCAATCATCTTCTTAGCAAATTGGGCTCTTTGCTGTAATTTCTGCTTAGCAACCATGGTTATACCCTTCAGATCCCTGACAATAGTATTTTATTCTTCAACAATAAGCAAAAATTCCCAAATATTTTTCACTGTATTTATAATATCATTCCACAAGATTTTCCTTGCCTAAATAAAGGACATGTTCCCTTTTACCTTTTCTTTCAGTTCTTTAATTTCCTGGTAGGCAAGTTGGCAATCATTTTTGTATTTCTTAGCAGTCTCCTTTGACATTAATAACTCATGATCAATGGCTTTGATGGCCTTCATTGCATTGTCAAAATCACTTTGATTCCTTTTCATTTCATTTTCATGAAGTTTCAACTTAGTCATGACCTGAGTTAGTTTTGCAGTTGGGTCTTCGGAATCTGCTTGCACCATAATTGTACAAACATGTGAGTCAATTTCCTGCTGCAAGGAAGCATTCATTTCTTTTAACTTAGTCACTTCCTCGTTCCTCTGTAATAAATCATTAGTCAACACTTACTTCTCTCGTTCAACCTATGCTACCTCTATAGCCATTGAATGTTCTATAGAAGGTAATATCAATTTCTTCCTGAGTACCTGAATTTCTGCATCTTTACCCTGCAACAATTTTTGAACTGCACTCCTATCTTCATGGTTGACTCCAATTTTAAAAACTAACTATTTCAACTCTTCATTTTGAGTTGTCAATGCCCTTGAATTTTCCTTTTCCAACTTCAGCTGACTAACAACTTTCTTCGACATGTCTTCAGCTTTGCTGGCAGCCGAAAAGGTTTTACTCAAATCATTATAAATTATTCTCCATTCTACCCATGGAGATTAATTTTATTAGGTAAAGGGATCTTCTTGGAATCCACTGTTAAATTAATAGTTTTGAAACTTGTTGAATAGGAAACAGATAATGTGGAACGATGAGAAAAGGAAATCTTAAGTTGATTCCTTTATAGATCCATGGAAGATAACAATATTGTTTGATAATACGAAGATGATTGAGCCTCCTGCTGGGTATCGATATTTTCTTTAATATTCTTATTTCTATCCTCAATTTGTGAAAAAAATTGTTTGATCATTGGGACAAATCTCTGAGTAGCTTCATTTGTATTGGGAGAGGATGGTGTGCAAACTGTCTCGGCCAACTGTAATTGGAAACCATAAACTAATGTTGTGCTACCTTCATCAGATAGTTTTGATCTTTTGGCTGCTCCATCTGCATCTTCATCCAAATCAATGATCTCCTCTCTACCTCTCTTCAAATTATTTTCATTTTGTAAAGTGGTGTCAACCTCTAGTCTGCATGCTGAAACAAACTGACCTCCATTAGCCATCTTCTCAATCTCTAGTCGAGCTTCATGTAAGAAAGGGGCATAACCATTCTCCACTCTCCTATTGGAAATCACATGAAAAGGGTCATAAGCCCATTTTTCTCCCAATAACAAATCCATCCCTTCAAGAAGTTTTTGGACTTCTTTTGCTGCTTTCCTGGTGTTTACAATGAAAGGTCCCACAGTTCTTGGCAATATAAACAGATGCCCTTTCTTGGCTGGAACAAAATGGACCTGGTCCACATTTAAACTCTTCCTTATAAAATCCAAATAAAACAACCTCATGGGAACAAATATTGGCAGTTTGTAAGGCTCAATATCAGCTCCATACAACCTAATCTCAGAATAATCTTCAAAAGAATACCAGTCTCCTACTTTCATATCTCTGCTCAACTGAAGAAAAGATTGAGCTTCTGGCAACATAGAGGGTGCAGGTGAACTATTGATAATTGAATATGCTACTGAAAGGAATGAGGCAGCAAAATCCATCAGGCCTTCATTCTTTGGGTTACTCCTCACCACACCAGTCCAAAAAACCACTGATTGTTTATTCTTATTGGGATCCATGATGTTTAACCCCAAGTGTATGAATTTCTCAACATGAGAGTATAAGAATAGATATGTAATTAGAGAAGGGAATCTGAAACAACCAGTAAGTGAGAGGTTCATCAACTGAGCACTGACTACCCCTTCCCAAAAATATGGTATATCCAAGACAAATTCAGGCTTCATCATCGAACTACAAAGACATAAAGTGACTTTATCAATGACTGAAGCATCATCTCTTCCCAGGATCTTAGTTAAAATTTGAAGAATAGGTCTGACATCTTTAGCAAAAGTATTCAACGGGAAATGATTTGACTCCAAAGAAAATTGTTCCCCTCTTGGCATCAAATAAAACATAATTTGGGCATACTCTTGACATGACAAATTTTCAAAATAAACTAACAGGGTTTCCTCTAAAAACAGGTATATGTACTTGTAAAGGGGAAAAATAATGCTTGTTGAATTAGAAGGGAGGACACCTGGAAAATGTTTTCTCCTAAATTATTCATTACAAAACATTTATTTGGATACATGGTTGATACTAACCAGTGGATAAATTCTGGGAAAAGGTGAGTTTTAGAGACGAAAGATGCAAGGACATTGGACCTGACTGCAGCAGCATAAAATGGGAAATCGGCTTGATTTTTAAGGATATACTGATAGGTTTCCAAGTGATTTAAAGTGAAAACAGTGTCAAAAATGTCTCTTTCAGTGTCCATGAGTGGAATGTGAGAAGATGACCCCACTAAGACAATTTTCTTTGACATTTTCGGATAATTGAAGTAGCGAGTGACTGTATAAATACTTGGCGGTGGCAGAAAATGTTGACTGCGATGTTTTTTGGCAAATTCGAAGGCCACAACAATGAGATAAGGTAGAAAAAGTACATAAAAATGAATTAAAATAGGGCTTTATAGGTTAAATGGAAGAGCGGGAGGGGTAAACAAAAATTTAATGCTTCTATAGAATATTAATTATTTTTTAGAGTGATATTAAATGAACGAAATGACATGCATGAGTGAAAGGTGGCAGAGGGAAAGGTTATGTATCGGGATGAGTGGTGGAGGCGAGCTCGCTTGTTGACGACATAATGCTCGCTTGCTGATGACACTACAGGGGCAATCACTAGTATGGGACATCTTCGGAGGAGTGCCTCTGCAGTCAATCTGAGTTGTAGAACTAAAGTCAATAGGCTCGTTTCAAAATATTTGTGGAATCACAGTTCTCGTTAATCTTCGAAAAATTAGTGATGTCGGGTTTGCCCCATTGTGTGGGCCCCATCGCAAAAATTCATCCCCGCTGCTATACGTTCATGTCTGTTAAATCTTTGACCATTGGTACCGAGACCCATCATCAGGCTTTAGGATTGCACTAATTATAATTAGCGTGCTAAGATTTGATTATTATTTTCAAAAACATTTCGTTAATAAAACAAACCCCAAGCGCTTTTTGCCCATATATTTTTCTTTTTTTTTTGCTTTGATATTTGAATTTTTATTTTTTTTACAAAAATATGCTCTAGACATCTTGTTAGGAAAAAATATAACGAGTTACAACACGACCCATGATTAGAGGAGAATAGACTCGAGAAAACTAATAGTTTCTCATTATGGTTTTGAATGTCAATCCCTCACAGATCATGATTATTTTTCATCATATATCCACATTGCAAACTTCATCCACAAATTCTTGGTTTGAATGCACTTTAATGGAGTGATATGAACCCACCTCATTAGTATGATTTCTCTCAAGATGTATCATATCCCAAACTAGCTAAGCTATGCGTGGAGTCCTAGTTTTGTTTAATACTCTAAAGCAAGGTGGCATGTGATGATTGATCCTCATTTCCTTACATGTTTTTCTAGATTCATCAAGAGGGATATTTTCTTACCCCCCCTTTAGAAAAATTTGGATTTGGTTTATAAATGATGTTTAACATTAATGATAGTTGATTAGGGTATGAGTGTTTTAGTGAGGGACTTATTCACCACGAGAGTTACTAGAGGTAATTTCACCTCCTGATTCACCATTGAGTCTGCAAGGGAGTTGATGTCTCTATCTATGTATAATGTTTGGTACTTGGAGAAGGAGAGAGATAGAGCTTGATCTTGGAGAGGATTGAGTTTAAGATCATGTCTGTGGGAGTGGTGTTCAACACTAGATGTTGAATAGTGTTGTTTGACTCCTCGATTATTATTACGAAGTTGTATCCCTTTTCCAAGGCCAAAGCTAGCCCCTTATAAAGGCCATAAAGTTCAACTTGGTTGTTTGTAGCTATCCCCAATCCCCAAGAATATGATGTCTATTTGTCCTCTGGTGCAAAAGATCACCCCCTCACATACCCCACCCGCCCCCCAAACTTAACAAGAGAATATTACCTTCATTCATTCGACTATGAATACTGTGTTCTAGGGTATTATAAGGGAAAATATTGTCTAGATTGTTTTTCTTATAAATGGTAGAGGTGATCGGTGCAAAATAAAAAAATAAAAATATAAATTCTCTTATCGTTAATATCAAATATTTCGACCCAAATGTACCAATTGAGAGGGTCTATATTATGAATACAAGTGTGTGGATAAACATTCTTTTATATGTAACATGTTTTTCTTCGATTCCTCTATGAGAGGATTTCTTGTTCCATACTAACCTGAAATGAATCCATCTATGTGGGGGACCTTAGAATCAACATTCTCCCAAGTTTTGACTTAAAAAATAATTTCAATTTCACTTAGGATCCAACTTAAAATAAGAGTTTTACGTCATGAAAATCCATGAACATTCCAAAAAAATTCCATAGTGTTCCAAATTCCTATTTTATTCTCATTTTGGTCTCTATCCCTAATAATAACTCTCCATTTCTAATGGTTTCCCATTTTCCTTTCTTTCTAGCTTCCTTTACCTTTTTAACCTCCCTTAATTTAGCTTGTTCTGTTGGAATAAGGTCCTCATTTATAAATATTCCTTTCTCTTTTGAGCTTGGATATTATTGAGAACACCATATTTATGGTCATTACAACTTTCCCTAACACAATTTATCTTTATGCTTGAGTATCTTTGCCAACCTTCTTGCTCCTATGAGATAAGTTTCAATTTGTGACTTATTTTTCAGTTGTTGTTTTACTATTGCTAACATGTCCCCGCATTTTTGCTCTTTCATAATAACAACTACAAGATTAAATACTCTTTCATACTAGCAAGTATAAGATTCAAAGCTCTTTTATTGCACTCATGATCCAACTCAATTAGCTTATTCATTTCCTCTTTGATGGGTTTAGGGTATAATTTATTTTTCATACTACTTAGGGCCAAATTGTTATTTATTTTTCATTTTAACTCTTTTAGCTTGTCTATAAAAGTACATTTTTCTTCAATAATGGATTCTTTCCTATTTTTCATTTATTGTAGCCTACCTTCCATTTTTTGTAATTGAGTTTCAAAACCTAATATTTTATTTTCTAAAAATTTGAATTTGTTTTCAAGCATTGTAGCTAATTATATTTTACGTTACACTTATCTTTATTCTCCCCTTTTTTCCAATGAATCAATATGATTATGAATACTTCGCCAACCTCCCCTTGCTAGGTTGAGTTTTTGATATATGTGGTGAAGTGATAAAAAAAAAGTAAGAGAAAGAAAATTAATAAAAGGAACTTATGCACATGGGTTATGAGTGGCGGGGTATTTCCATACAATTCTCACAAGTATATTATCGCAGAGTTATTGCTAGTGTAATGCTATAGACCACAGAGTATATACCTGACTAGATAAATGTTCACACCACCATGAATATTCACCATAGATTATTAATTCACCAACGATAAATATATTATTTCATGTATATATGCCCAAAAGATCTCTGCAAATATTCACTGTAGATAACTAATTTAGCACAAATAATCTCCGCAATTCACACAAATCAAATATTCACCACAGATAAAACTAATTCACTATATACAAGTCTCCAGATTCACCATAGATAAATATATTGTTTCTCATATGTATGCCAAAAATATCTCCTCTACAAATATTCACTACAGATATACTTTCACTAATAATTCAATTTTATTTTTTTCTTCACATAAATAAACATGTATAATCAATATAAATATTTAAAATATAATTATCAACCAATATCAGTTTATTTATAGTCTTAGGTGGTGTATAAATAATCTATTAAATACATATGAAAAAAATGTATTTATGACATTTTTATTTTCTAAATTTCATATATATAGATATAGGAAGATAAGGAGATAAACAAAAAGATGACAATTCATAGTAATTGATGGATTTTTAGATGCAATAATGTGTTATTTGTCCATTTAGACTAATTTACTTTGCATTGTTTTTGCATATTTTTATGACAAAGATGTGTGCAATAAAGTAGAACAACAATTTGTAAGTGTCATCAAAATTTAAAATTATTTTTTTCAAGTATCTATTTTATTTTTAATTGCCTTTCTTGCATTGAAATGAGGTTATATCATTCACATTTATCAATATTGAAGAACCATTAGCACCATTCACTCTGGTTGTTTTCGATTAAGTTGTCACAAGTGCAGGGTTTATATTCCACCAAAGTTACCCAATATTCACAGTGAGATAGGAGCATCTTTAGCTAAAGAGATTTGCATCAATTGTTTCGAGATAGTAGTTTAGAGGATGAAATAAGAGTAATGAAACTTTGTGAATCTGCTTTGCTATGATAGTGTTGTGACTCTTCTTTGCTATGCTAATGTTGTGAATTTACTTTACTATGAATCTTCCATAACTGTTAGAATTCTACAACTTCGCCATTGTTGTTATAGTGATGCAACTTTGCCATTGTTATTACATTGCTACAACTCTAGTGCAACACTACAAATCATGCCTGGCTACAATTACATGTGTCTTATGGGGCTTTGTGGAAAATAAGTGAACCACCTATGTGAGGAAAGGATGATTGGTTTGGTAAATGGGTGAGGGAGTTGAACCAATGTGACTATTCAATTTCCCAAACTCATACTTAGGAGTAAGGAATAGATGGAGTGTGAGAAAATAAAAATGATATTGGGAACTATTGAGGAAGTTAAATCATTTTGATTGTTCAGTCTCCCATCCATTGTTTAAGAGCAAGGAGTGGACATATATATAACATATGGTTATATTGTAATGTTTACAATGGATATAATCCCGTGTCGTAGACGCATATCCGTGGAGTTTGGTTAATATATATAAAAAATGTTTTAACTTTGGCAATGGTCGTTATGTTATGGTTGAGCATCGTTTGGATACATATTAAAATGAATTTGGTTTGTCGGGCCTGCCGGAGATGGCAGGATCTGCCAACTCTTCCCACCATATCATTTCAACGAAAACTTAAATATGAGTTCCACCGTTATGTTTACAATGAAAACACCACGACCTTTCGATTAAGGTTTTGGGCCGACCACTGGAGGTCTTAGGTTCGACCCACAAAAATCTTGGTGTTGGTTTGAATGGTGGGTGTGACACCCTACTCACATGTGTCAGTATAGGATTGGGCCCATGTGCTGCCACTTTTCCTACTCTGTCACTGCCACTTGGCCTGTTCTGACCTCGCTTTTTTGTCTGTTTGGACAAAACTTCAGAATGCATTTTCTCCCTCATACGAAGGCCATTTTGAAAAATAAACATACCACTAGAATTAGCGTGGCATGCTCTTTGACACGGCGCCAGTTTCATGAGCATTTGGGATTGATAAAATTTGAGCATTTTGAGGATCATCCTAGATTAAAATACCATGTAAAGTGATTTATGAATACCTCCCTAGTTAAGAGGGAGTGTTGAAGAAAGTGTAACTAGGTTTGGTCTTCATAAATGTAATTTTGATATTTGTACTTGTAAAAGAAAATAATTATTATTTTTGTCATTATCAAGAATGGGTTTCTTTCCCATTTTGATAGGTCAAACACATGTTTAAGTGCTCCTACGAAAGTCAAAGAGTCAATGTAATTGTTGGAGACCCATGTGGGCATGTTACAATATATAAATTACATAATTATGTCAAAGATATGTGTCAAGAGTGATCCTCCAAAGCACAAGGACAAGTCTCCTCTTTAAGTCAGCTCAAAGACAAAATTTTGGTGCACTTGAAGTCAAGTCAGCCCCACTAGATCAAGTCAGCCCAATAGGAGGGACGGTGTCATATATATAGAGTAGTTCAACCTCACAAAAGGATCATATACCCATGTTTGAAATTAGTGAAGAAGGAAGGACAAAAAATAGGTGCGAAAAAAATCATTGCGGTAATTCTAGGGTAGCAAAGAAGAGGAAAAAGAAACTAAGTTTCAGAGGATTGTTTTAGGGCCTAAGTCTATCACATGCACAAAGAAAGGAGGGCATTTATGTAGTCACATCAGATCCACAAGGGAAACAACATATTAGAGCTTGATTGGGCTAAGTAATGGCTCCAAATAGGCCTCCATCTCAAGCGAAGGAGGCCTCACATATAACAAAGGAAAGGAGCCAGTAAAAGGGCCTATCTCAAGCCCTAGATCATGCACATGTGGAAAGAAATGAGATCTACACTAGGGTTAAGAGGATCAACCTCTACACTTAGAGATACACTAGAAGAAGAGGCTCATCATCTAGTCCAAGTATCAAGAAAAAGAAAGATTGCAAAGCGAAGGAAAGGAAGGCACCAAAGAAGAGGTCTCTAAGGAGGCCTAGGGTTTACGAAGTTTCCAGAAAAGGAATGAAGGAAACTGGCATCAGTTATTGGAAGAAGTGTGAAGAAAGAGATCAAGGTGCAGTATAGAAGGAGGCATTGACTGAAGGAAAAAAGGAAGTGTCAAAAGAGAGACTACGTCTTGTTCTTGGAAGATCTACCAGTCAAGGGTCTAGGGTTTTCCATTTGTCAATTGAAGATTCAAGAAGAGAAATTTGCAGAAGGGTTTTACTCTCTAGAAGAGAGAGGTTTTTCCCTGGCTAAGAGGCAACATCTTGTGTTCTTGTCTCTTTGGTTTTGGTAACTATTTAATGAAGTAAGATAACACACATTAATAATAATAAGAGAAGATTGAGTCAATAAGAAAAGTAAAAGTACCTCACAAATAGTTATCATCATCAAGAATAATCTCATCACACCTAGATACCCTATATTCTACAACATTATAAAGGTGAAGAACCTATGGTGTGGACTCCTGAATTGATACAGAGACTTAAGAGCACTGACAATAGGATTTCAAGGGTTGTCGATTTCTGGACTGATAACATCTTGGGAGGATTCATTACTGAGTTTGTCGTAGAATTGATCGTGTCCTAGAGCGAAGTAGAATGAATATTATTTAAAGGAATGCGAGGTAAGGATTTAAAATATCTGAAACTTTGGATTAAGATGCTTCTGTGTGAAAATGGAGTTTTACAAATGCAATCAAATTTCTAGTTGATTTATGTTTGGAGGAAGAGAGAATAAATTTGAGCAAGATATTGGAGTAACACGAGGTGGAAAGTGTTGGCTTGATGGGCCGTGACCCAACTTCAACATTAATTATCCAAGCAAATTCCTACACTATTGGCTCTTTCGGCATCAATCCGCGGAGGGCGGACTGATGTCTCTCCCGAAGCAATATGGGGGGATGCAGGAACCAATTTTTTGCACCTTGAGATGGTAGTGATGTGTTTTTATACCCTAACCCTTCCTTTGCATAGACCGGTAAGCCCTTTAGGGCTGATCAATATACTTCTCTTATTTGGCTTCCTTCGCAAAGGTCTACGATCGTCCTTTGCGTACCTTAAATAGGCAATTCAGACACTTACGCATCTTTGTGACTACTCATACTGCTGTATTTACATAGATTAGCTTAAGTGGTGGATAAATTCAATAAGAATTATGATTATCTTCGCGTAAACACATATTCTTACTTGCGTTCTTATAACAAAGTAAAACACATAGATTTGCGCATCAATATAGCATTAAATCATAAACCCAATATTCAACATAACATAAACGCATATATTCAGAACAGAAGTAAAATAGCTCATACACAGGTATCTCCAAAATAGTTCTCTTTATTGATGCTCAGATCTCCTCTATACACTTTGACTACCCTGCGCACAAAGCTGCAGGGGTCCGCCACTTAGCTGCGGACTTCTACTGTAGGCCTCTGCGCACTCAGCCGCATATCCTCTTTCCTACGCTAAGACTCTTCGCTCTTATTTCTCATAGACCCATTACATCAATCAATTGTGAAAAAATGTACTAAGAACTGCTTAGACTCTTCTAAGACTCTCCTTTTTATACATTCCCATGGTCTGCGGACTAAGGGTGGATCTCATAAAGCCGACACAAGTTACCTAAACTAAGGGCAGAAACCCTTAATGACTCTTTACATATTTGCGCTCCATGACCACAAAATGTGGAGACTTTACATTCTTTATACAAAAATTTTGCCTTTAGCCCTAAAACTTGGGCTTTTAACCCCAAAATTGACCCTAGGGGACCCGTTCCCAACAGGCCCCCAACACAAATATGGTGACTCGCCCTCGAGTCACTTTTCTAGCACGGAGATCTTGTCACGAAGACCTCCCAGCTCTACTTGGACTACTGTAACCTTGGCGGTACATTGTGTTGCCGCCTGCTTAACCTGCTCGACTAGCTGCTCTGTCGTTGGTCCTACGCTATCTGCCTGTATTTTTTGTTGCGTTGCCTGTAGACTAGCCAATTTTCCTTCAAGGGAGGCTGTGAGCACATAGGATTCATCTAGCCAAGGCCCCAACTTGGCCTTCAGTAATTCCTCCTTGCGTTGTGCTGCGTCCACCTGTTCCTTTAGTGCCTTCACTTCTTGTAGCTTCGCCAGCCTCTTTGTGACGGCGATGGTGCGCGCCATCGCTTTGATCTTGTCATATTTTTGTTGTAGTTCCCTTGCTTCAGTTTCTAGCTGTTGTATGTTGGGATCTTCCTGCAAGCTGGTAACTATTTTGAGCGACTACTCAAAGAGCGAAGTGCACTCCTTCACTGCGACCTCTATTGTAGCAGCTGCATCCTTGACAACTGCCTTGCATTGCTCTCTGACTTCTAGTGGAGTCGAAGGTTGGGCCCTTAGCTCAAGCTCCGTGATCTTAAGGTTCAACTCAAACTGAACCTTAGCTAGCTGCGTCGCGCACACCTGTAGCGAGCTTTCGAATTCTAGTATCGACTGGTGCATCTTCAGGGATATTAAGCTTTTGAATAGTTCTACATGCCTCACCTACTACGACTATTGTTTGCTCATTCTTATCCTTGATCTTCTTAAGGAGATCAATCGAAAACATCTTTTGTACAACCAGCTGGGCATTGTTAACCTTTTACTCGCTAATAACATACAGTGCGCACATTTCTCGAGCCCAAAGTTCCGCGATCACACGGTCTTGCAGGGTGTGAAGGGCTTTTCTTGGAAGCGCGGTCAATTTTAGCCCAATATTCGCCTTCAAATGTGATCTTGTCTAGCAGCAGCAGTGTGTGAAGTGAGATTTTACTCTCATCGAGGTCCTTTGGGACCTTCACCTTGCCTTGGTGCGGAGGAACGTAGTCTGGTAACTTGGAGATAGGGTCTACCCCATCAACATCAATGTCTTTTGTGCCCATATCAATGTCTTCCATGCCCATATCGATTTATTCTATGTCCTCGTAGGGCTAGAAAGGAATGATAGAACATAGGGAAGGTGAACAATTGGGTGCTTTTAGTGGTGAAACAAATGATGCATATGCAGAGTTATAAAACATAGTGGAAATGTAAATAGATTATTGAATATATTTTTGTGTATTTGAATAAGAAAAAAATCATGTTGTTGTCTTTAATATTGTTTCCTATAATTTCTAAATTCCTCACTATAGTTGTTAGTCTTTAATTTCTTTTTATTCTAGCATACAAGTAGTAGTGTGCTTTGTGGGCACACAATAGGTTCCAATATGATCCAGATTTAAACAGGAACGCAATAAAATACAGAGATAACCATAAAGACAAATATGCAGCGGAAATAATACTTCATTTCATTACTGTAAAATACTGAAATATGCTTACAAATAGAAATGGAAATAACCCAGCAAGGGCGATGGTAGCTTATCTCTGAGAAGAGATGTGTCGGCTACATGCCTCTGAACTGTTCTCCAAAAACTGTGTTACAATGAGGCTCGAGGGCCTATTTATTTTTGAGAAACAATGGAAAATCCTTCACATTCCAAAACCTAACCCTAGGAGATGAAACGCCAAATTGTGGGCCCCGTTTTTGGGTAAGTTGGTACATCAACTTCTCGGGATCGCGAATTGGTCGTACTATCTCCGTTTGACGCGCATGATATCCCGTTGGAAAGATCTCTCCGAGGACTATGACGGAAAAGACGATTTTTAGATAGAAAATCGTTGGCGGTGGATTTCCCAAAAAACGTCGTTTAGGGCCTCAAAACGGCTCCGGAAGTTTAGGACCCGAAAAACTGCTAGAAATAGTAAACTGTGCTATAATTAAGGAAACAGAAAAACTGAAAGAGACAGTTGTGGGGGTCCAAATGGGATAGGTGGGTGGCCACCAACATCCACCTAGATCATTCCTCCCCCCTTAGGAAGCAATGGTCCCCATTGCGTTGAGTTCCTCCCTGAGATGAGGAAGCTTCTGCTGAGCTGGGTCTCTGGTGAGCTGTTCTGCAATCTCTGATGTGTCCAGAAATGGTGGGGAGCATGATCAGCGACGGTACACATTGAACACTCGGTGCAAGCGAAGGAATGGAGGAATGCTATGCTTCAAAGCATTGTTTCCCGTAGCCTTGTTACTGGTGTAAGGACCATGTCAAAGTGGTCTGAGTTTCTGATGGGTTCTAGTAAGGCGCTCCCTCTGCAAATGTAACCAAACTTTGTCGCCCACCTGAAACTTGTGTGGTACCCCTCCGGGTAAGGAGAAGTTGTTCCTGTGTTCTGTCACGACTGTATCCCTCTGTTGCTGCTGCTGTGTGGAGGAACCCTTCGCGGGGGTCATGGATGTAGCAACGATCTTCCCCTTACTTTGGGAGCGAACCAGACAGAAAATAAATTTCCTAGTCTATGAGATGAGCTTGCTGCCTTTCTTAGCAGTGATCAAAGAGGTGGTGGTAGGTGGGGCTACCTCCAGTATCCTGTATAATGAATTATCCAAAGAAATGATGACAGTGCGAGGCCTTGACTCATACACAGCATGTCGCCTCCACAAGTATGGCTAGCCTAATAGTACATCACAAACATCCAGAGGTGTAACATCACACAATACCTTGTCTGTGAAGGGCTTGATGCTGTAGCGAAGGCGGCACTGCCGACGAACTTTGAGATCTCGTCCTTTGTGAAGCCAACTGATACTGTATGGCTGTGGGTGTGGTGTAGTTGGTAGGCCCAACCGCTTCACGACCTCTGCTGAAATGAGGTTCTTTTGGCTGCCACTGTCGACAATGAATTGCAGCGGCGAACCCTTCACCCACATCTGTGAGTGGAAAAGACGTTCCCCCTCCTCTGGATCTTCGGGCTCATTTTTCTGGATCTTGGCAGTAGCAACAGTGTCACTGGGATCCACATCAATGATCTGCTTCCCTTTTTCATTCCCCTTGTCGGGTTCTGACTCAGAGTCGGAACATGCATCTGATTCAGAAGCCTTCAACTCGGCCACCAGCGACTGCTTGGTCCGACACTCACTTGTGTTATGAGTGGGACTCTTGTGGAACTCACACCACTTTCCTGTGTCCTTCTTCGGCTTTGTGGTGTTGTTCTTTTCTTGCGGCTTCGACGGGTTGTCTTGGGTCACCCCACCTTGGCTTTGTCCTTTGGGCTTTGGATTTGCAGATCCAAAGTCTCGCTTCTTCTGTTTGAACTTTTGCTCGATTTTGACAGCGTATCGGTATGCTGTGCCGAGTGAGGAGATGTTCAAGAACTCCATCTCTTCCTGGATGTATCTGTGTAGGCAGCCGCGGTATTTGTGTACCAGATGCAACTTAGAATCCTTGATACCCAATTGTGTGCGAAGGGTATGAAAAATGTTTGTGAACTCCGGCACATCTTGGTCTCGTCCCTGCCGCAGTGTGGTCCATTTGATGTATTTGTCCTCATAGCTTTTGACAGGGTAGTACTGCTCCTTGATGGCATCCCGGAAGTCATTCCAAGTGGGTGCGGCTGAAAACAGTGAGCCTGTACTTTCATCCTTCTGTTCGCAGTAGGTTTCCCACCAGTCCTTGACGTGGGGGGCTGCTTTGAGAAGAGTGAAAACATTCTTTTCCCGACTTGAAAATTCATGAACAGAAAAATACCCATCGAGTAGATTTAACCATTTATCTACGGCATCTGCGTCTATTTGACCCTCGAAGATGGGGATTTCAAAATTAACTTGTACCTTAAACGGTGTGGCATTTCCAGAGTAGCTGTTGGAAGCCGATGCGTCGCCTCTAGGTAGCCGTTGAAGGATTTGGGAAAAGCTGTCCATCATCGCGTTCCTTTGTCGCTCGAGGGCTTCTTCGAGCAAGATTTTGATAGGATCTCCTGCCCCCTCGTTTTTCTTCTCATCCGCCATGGGAGGTTGTCGAGATTTGCGAGGCTGGTCTTGCAAAGGTTCGACCAGTTCCAGACCTAACTCCTTATATCCCAACCTCGTTGGGGACATGCAAAGAAAAACAGAGAAAAGCAGACCGCTCTGATACCACTGATCCAGATTTAAACAGGAACGCAATAAAATACAGAGATAACCATAAAGACAAATATACAGTGGAAATAATACTTCATTTCATTACTGTAAAATACTGAAATATGCTTACAAATAGAAATGGAAATAACCCAGCTAGGGCGATGGTAGCTTATCTCTGAGAAGAGATGTGTCGGCTACATGCCTCTGAATTGTTCTCCCAAAACTATGTTACAATGAGGCTCGAGGGCCTATTTATTGTTGAGAAACAATGGAAAATCCTTCACATTCCAAAACCTAACCCTAGGAGATGAAACGCCAAATTGTGGGCCCCGTTTTTGGGTAAGTTGGTACATCAACTTCTCGGGGTCGCGAATTGGTCGTACTATCTCCGTTTGACGTGCATGATATCCTGTTGGAAATATCTCTCCGAGGACTATGACGGAAAAGAAGATTTTTAGACGGAAAAGACGATTTTTAGACAGAAAAATCGCTGGCGGTGGATTTCCCAAAAAACGTCGTTTAGGGCCTCAAAACGGCTCCGGAAGTTTAGGACTCGAAAAACTGCTAGAAATAGTAAACTGTGCTATAATTAAGGAAACAGAAAAACTGAAAGAGACAGTTGTGGGGGTCCAAATGGGATAGGTGGGTGGCCACCAACATCCACCTGGATCACAATAGTTGATAGTGAATATGATTTTATGGTTGCTTGTGTCAAGTGGTATCAAAGCTAGTTTAAGCTCCTCAAATTGGTTTCTTATTAGTGTTTTTGTAGTGCATGGTTATGGAATGAATTAAGAGGGGTTGTTCTGTTATCTCGGTTTTGCTTCATAGTTTTAAATTCAACATTGTAATTTTTCATTCGAAAATTTTTAGGATTTGTAAAGGTTGAATAAAGGCACTCACAAATGGATTATGAGCCCCAATTTGAATTTTAAAGTTTTAACGTACAGAACTGACAGCTAGATTATCAATGCCAATTTTAATTTTAAATTTTTAAATGTCAATATCAAAACACTGACAGATCACACATCAACAAAGGAGCGGGTAACCGATCAAGCAAGCGCTGGCTAATCAAATGGTAACATGTCATTTGATAATTTCAATGCTGGAGGATAATCATTATGGTAAATGAGTTGTGTAATTAATCATTTCTATGTATGATTGACTGATTATCACGTTAAATCTTAAGTGTTTTCTGGATGGTATAAGTAATTACATTTTAATGAGTTAGAAGTTGTGAAAAGTTAATCCTTTATATTGTTTTATCCGATGAAGTGAATCAATTGTTATCCAAATTTTTTTGTGATCGAATCCCACTCCCATCTCAGTTTCCTGTGTTCTGGATCGTGGTGGAAGTTATGGGAAAAAGAGGAAAAATGCACGGAGCGGAACCCGAGGGACCTGACCTCTACAAAGCGTATCTAGAGGCACAACAACATTTTCAGGAAGCTATATGGGATGATTTTTTTTTTTGGTGTAGGTGTTACCATGACGGAGTTTCTCGAGATTTTTCCAAAGGATTTGAAGGCCATGGGGTTATTGTTGGAGGTTTTTCTTTCCCTTTCACAGAGGAGGTGGTTGCAGAGGCTACAAGCCTCCCTGTTGATGGAGAGCATTGTTTTAAAAGCCATAGTTTCGCTGGAATTGATTTTCATTTTTTCTTAAAGGATGAATGTAAGGATAGGCCATGGAGTTTAGTGATACAGAGAGATTGGTTGAAGGACGAATGACATCTACTCCTGAGGATTACATAATCTTATTTCACTTATGAAGGGCACTTCAATAGAGTCAACTTGTATCATTTCTGCTTCTTCGCTCACATTGCTGGATAGGTCAGGATGAATGACCCTTTCTTTTTATTGATGAGTCTGTTGATGCCTCTAAAATCCTAGCACCAACATTGGGGATAAACACCCGGTCCGGACCTTAGTACAGCTCCTTCTCCGTTTGGTGTGGTGGCTCCGACTGGATATTATGGGACCAGTTTCCCATATAATAAATGGTTTGATGGATGTTTTGTTTTATAATGTATAAGCATGATAAGTGCTTTAACCTATAACTCAAAAATATACAAATCTAACCCACGTAAGGTATTAACAATACAATTTCTGATTATTTCTAACAGACAAATAGATGAATTACTGATCGATAGAAAGATGCATTCATAGATAATGATTACTTTGTTTAAGAAATTAAACAAAGTAATTATAAATAAAACATATCGCATTCATAACAATGTATATCGCTGACATATATCTTTAAAGTATAACAATTATAAATCTTCAGAAATGACATGATAAAGAATTATTTTGAAGAGCATACATACATCAATAATACCAACTTTTAAAAGGAATGGTTCATCACATAAGGAAACAAGACAAAAGAAAAACGATAGAAATACCGCATGCATTTGAATCTTTCTAATGCAAATAACACTTTGATTCCACTTTCTTATTTGAGATAACTTCCAGGAGATACAAAATTGCAGGTCTTGAAAAAGTTTCTTCACAAAAATGTAGAACCTTGATCCACTACTGATAAAAAAATATATTCAAAAGTAAAAAAGTGTAACTTCTCAAATCAAGTTTTTATGCAAATTGAGGACCCTTTCTTAAAAGACATGAAAGGGTTTAAATAATAAAATAAAAACTAACTGTCAATGAAAATCGCTTTGAGCTGTTGAAACTGCAAACATGAAAATCTGGGATTTGGTTTATGAAAATAACAGTGCGATAGCCTTTTAACTGATTCATTGTATCTACTTCTTCTCTTGTACTTGCAGTTGACAAATTGAGAGAATTTGCTGAATTTCCAGAGGATGACTCAACCTAGAATGTAGTTGAGCTACGTACATAGCATTTGAAAGTTTGGGAACCATGAGATAGACAATGTCGGCAAGGAATTTGGTGGCCGTCTACTGGCTGTGTGGCTTGACTAGGAAAAACCAAAATGCATCCCAAGTCAAGTTTTTCACTTTGCTAATTTGTTCTTCTCTGCTGGCTAGATTCTGTCTCCATTGATTTTCTAGCGCTTTTTCTTTCGAGAGCTTTCCTGGAGAGAAATCAGAGAACAAGTTAGTTCCATATAAGCTGTCATTTACCAATTCGATCACACTGTTCATTGTAGCCCTGGCTCTGGAAGTAGCTCTTTCGGCCTTTATTAACTGTGATTCCCACTCCGAAAACAAGATTTCTTTGTGTGATTCTTGGATTTTTGGTAGATTAGCAACCATGCCTTATTCTAAACTTTGCCAAGAGAGAAATTTTGTTACCTTATCATCTGCGTTTTCAAATTCTAGCCTGGTGTCAACTGCCTGTTCAATGAGTGATGCAATGATAGTGCACAATGGGTCAATCAATGATATTTTATGGCAAAGGATATTTAGTTGCCGAGATAAGGCTTTGGTCACTTCCAGGGCTTCTTTCTTGAATTCACCAATCTTTGGATAACCTTTGAATTTCTCTTACTGTAATTACATATGTGCAACTTGTTCTTCTTTAGCCTTCTTTTCGTGCGAAATTACCACTTAAAGCTTGCTGAGTTCTTGAGACAACTTTTGTTGTTTCTGGAGAGCTTGCTGAGATACCTTTTGTTTTTCCAGATTTAACTGTTCTTTTAGTTGGTCACTTTGCTGTTTTTGCTCTGCAAGCTGTTGCTCAAGCTACCCGATTTTCTGCTGTTCCACTGTCGTTTTCTCTTCAAGTTGGGTGATCCTTAGATCCTTTTCCTTGATCAGTTGGCTAACATCGGAGGCCTTGTCTATTGTAGTGGTTGTATAGGCACCTGCATATTGAGATAACTTGGTTAAATCCTCAAAAGGATTGACTTCTGAGTCTTTCCATACCACATTCATCAGTTCAGCTTGAGGAGTTGAGAATGGTCCTTGGTCAATTTTTCTCTTTTTCCTTTGTCTTTTGACCACTGCCCTATGCTTTGGACTATAAAATACATCCAGGGGTGGTATTTCCTCTACCTTCAATACAATCTCTTTGGAAGGGTTCTCTGGAATTACTTCAATATCAAGCTAAGTGTTAACTGTGCTGAATGCCCCTTCAATTGGAATATTAGTAACAATAGGCCCCTGTGTTGTGGGCAATTTTGGCATAATGATGTTTTGGGAGTCATTCTGGTTCCTGATCATTTGATTGAACTGCTCCCATTCCTTGATTAAGCTGGAATCAATGTTCACATCGGTATCTAGGAGCTCGCTAGTCTTTTCATTTGTCTGCTCCTTTTTGGGACTTTTCTCCTTTTCGGGACTCTTCCCCTTTTCAGGACTCTTCTCCTTTTCAGGACTCTTCTCAATAGTTTTTTCTTCACTGTGGCCTTCTTGCTGCACCATACGGGTAGTGTTCAATAAATCCAGAGGCAGTGTTTGTAACCTCTGTGTCCTGAACTGCATAAACTTATCTATCCCCCTTGCTCCTAATTTGATCTTTGCTAGATGTTTTACCCATGAAAATGACTCAGCCGAAGAGAACAAGTCATCATTGTCATATTTCTCATGTCCAGATTTGGTGAGCTTCACCTGAGTGGTAAAGTTGTAAGCCATTGCTTTTGGATCTTACTGTCTCTTGGGAATGACTGCTAATTTCAGAATTTTTATCTTCTCTGCTTCTTTCTCTGCATGTTTGAAATCATGCAGTGAATAAGTACCACAATGGAGGGGAAATGAATGCCACATTTGTTTCTTGGACTCTTTGAGGTTCCTGGACATTCCTGTTTCTGTTATCTGGTAAGCTATTTCTTTGGCCAATAGCTTATCAGGAATGTACAAGGGGAGAACATGTGGATCTATGGTGCTGCCAAAAAGTCTGACATAGGTGAACTTTTCTTCACTGAAACAACTACCGATTGATGTTAGGTCAATGCTGGCCTCATCAAATAACTGAGGAGTAGGTTTTTTTAATATGGCTTGATGGACGGGTAAAAAAAAACCATGGCAAATTTTATATATATGATCTTTATAATGGGCCTTCCACAAATACTTATGATAAATGTGAATAGGGGTTGGGTCTTGAGGAGTCCATTTCCAACCTAGAATGGGGAAGTCGGAATTGAAGCAGATGGTATCCATAATGTAGGCACTCATATAGAATGGGGGTGTTGTCCGGGTAGTTAAAAACCTATTTCTTCTATAATCAAGGATTTGGTTGGCCATTTTATCTGATAAAATGGTTGCCCAATCCATGATATAAAAGTTAATTGCTGCTTCCATTAAAGGCACCATTTCTATGGAAAACCTATCTGAAGCAGAGACTCCAAATAGTCTACATATCATAGCACCAACATAGCAATAGGGAGATGCTAAGGAGTCTACGGAGTACATATCAGAGGATTCATGCTTATGATTGTTTGGGAAATGTCTCTATTGCTTGATAGGGTCCGATTCTACATCATTCTCCTTGGGGAAAGCTTCTAAAAATTCCTTGTTGTAATGTTTTTGGGGGTCCGACAAATGATACATCTTCTTGACATCTTCTGTCCTGAATGATCCGAACATCCTTCCATTGGCTTTATAGAATGCTCTGTCAGTTATGTTGATACTCTCTATTACCCATCTCACCAGGTCATTGTATGGTAACACTTTCGCACAGGATACTATTTTGTGTAGGAAGGAGCTCGCTAAATCGTTAAGAGTATTTTCTGATTTATCAGTTGAACCAACCGTTGCTTCTTCTTATTCAATTTCGATTGGATACTCAGCTTCGAGTAGGTTATATATGCCCTCCCATGAAGTCTTGCTGAGGTCTGAACATGTAGTATCAGTTATCAGTACCAATTTTGCTGGTTCATCTTTCACTATAACGGGGACCTTTACTTTCCGAGACTTCTTAGAAATTTTTACTGGACTGATGATTTCAAATTCACTCTGCAAAATGAAAAATAAGAACGTAATAGTGGAAAAACTTTTTCAAAGCTAATACACGGCGCATAGGACTAACAACAATTAAGCGTAATAGATGCTACGGATCTATGATATATTAAGCCACCACGGATGAATTTCTTGAAGGATTCAACCATAACTGCTTTTTCATGATTTCTCCATAACTTCCAACGTGAAACTTTAATGTTATGATGATATGTCGCATCGCAAATTTATAATGGTCCTTTTTTAAAATGGGTATCGTGACTTCCCGATCGGCGCTTAGCAGTAATCGCATATCGCAGATTGGGTGTTACAAGTGCCATGCTTAAATGGTTCCTTTGCATGGTTGTGATTGCAATCAGTGGTGAGCCGGCATGGGAAGGCGGTATGTTTTAAAATTGATAAATCGTTTAAATTTTCTTTATAATTGACTTATAATTTTAAACCGCACATGTTCATAATACTTCATGTTTTTCCTTTATCGAAAGCACGCTACATGATAATGAAATTGCATCGGAAGATTTCAAAGGGACTCTTGGGATGTGTCTTATTATTTTAGCGATGCATGATTGTGATCGGCTTATCGCATAAGAGGTTTTCTATGGAACACTTGGGATGGCTTCTTGATGAGTAGCGATATGCGATATCCGATAGAGTTATTGCATCGATAGATCTTAATGGAACACTTTAAGTCAACTATTGAAACAAAGGATGTGCGCGATACGACATATTCCCTTTATAATTGTTTTCCTTCGATAAAGCTCTATGATAAGGTTTTATTATAAATGAAATTGGATCGAACCTTATCAAGAGGAATTTCATGGGTTTGATAGATTTGCAAATTGCGATTGTGATTTAACCTATTCTAAAATCAAATTTTATATGACCTATTATTTATTTTCAAGCATTTTATTGATTTTATTTATATTCTAATAGGGGACCCATTTCTTATTAAGGTTATATATATATATATATATATATATATATATATATATTTTATTTTTTTGAAATGGGGAGGGTTGTTGTATAGCACAACAATTGGTGATTCATTGGGAGAAATAGTTATCTCTGAAAAATAATGCATTATCTAAAAATTTCTTAGGTTGGAAACAATTGAGAACAAAGAAAACCATCTAAGAATAGCTAAATAAAAATTAACTCTGAATAAAATAACATTTTTTTGTAATTTCTTTTACAATCCTTTAAAAATAAAAACATTTTGGGTTTCTTCAAGCTTTGATTGGTTGATAAAGATAAAGTAAAGGGCTCCTCCAACTTAGCTTTTAAATTTACTCTTTTGTCACAGGTAGTGCCTCTGCTGCCAATGAACATCTATAGTCTTGATAGGCTTACCTTTCCACCATAAATCATTCATTGTCCCATCCATATAAGACTATAACTTTTTGAAAGATAAATCCAAAAAGATATGTTTATATATATATATATTTTGATTTTATATTCTTTTAATTTTTTAAGATAAAAAGCCATTGTCCTGGTTTGGTAGCCAGCTTATAACAATGCCATTCACTGGTTGTAATTGAACTGAATAAGCTAGCTCGTGATGAGACCCCTTGTTTTATGATTATAAGCCATTACCCTGTTTTGATATGTAGTATTGGTAATGCTAGTTTAATTAGTTCCCTATGATCATGGTAAGTGTTTAGTCAATTTAGGGTTCCTAAATTGATGTCATTAATTGTCAACCCGGGGCTCGTAAGCTGATGAAGTGAAGGTGTACTATATGTACTTAAGCAACCTCTTAGAGTTTTTGTCGTTTGGGGGTGTTGTTTGTGGTTGATTTATCTTCCTAAAATGGAATGATGATTATAGACAGATGAGTGCAAGTGTGTGAAAAGTGAGTTCTAGATGAGTGAAAGTGTGTGATTGGTGATTTCTAATTACTTACTGAATTTGTAAAGGAAAAGAACTTGAAAGAAATGAATAACTTGAAATGACTTGAAAGTAAATGACCATGTTCTAATGGCATTAGTCTCTACTCATATTGCTGCAAATAAAAGAAACAAGAAAATCACTTCAAGGACTGATGATAATGGTTATCTCTTCCTAACTCCCTGCTTCTACCACATAGTACTGTGTAAAACACGATTAGGAAATAGCTGAAGACAAATCCAAGAATTGATAAAAACTCTAAATGACAAATTATAACACTACTAAGCTTTTTCCATCATACTGCTTCCTACATATGTGATTATGTGTAACAAGTGGAAAAAGTATTCGTGCCACAAGCCAAGACTACTTAAAAACAAGCTGCAATTAATTAGTGTTCTGTTCTCTGAAAGATAAACCATTCATGATAAAGAGAGCATAAATTAGTTAGCATCCAGCTTGTAAAACTAAGCTAAAAACTAATCTAGAAAACAGAGTAAAAAGGGCAGCATTACGAATAAGACAACTGCAACTACCATTAGATATTAAAGCAAATACAACACACTCAATTCCCGGGTTAAAAACCTGCAAAGAAGCAAATCTGATCAGTGAAAATAAAGGCTGCAGCAATGAAAAGAAATTAAGCTGTACATAACTCAAGAAAAGGAAATGCTGTATGTGAAATAAAGAAATTGCAGAAGTATAAACATGAAATACTTATACAAGGGCAGTCATGAACGGGGTCCCTCCATCCATACAACCCACAGAAAACTCAGATACTTTAAAACTTCAAAACAACACTGTTTCCATTACTTCATATGCAGAAATACATAGTCAAAAGTGCTGGAACAGCTCTATAAAAACAGAGTTCAGAAAGGTGCTAAAATTCTCACAAGTTCATAAACTACAACAGCTAAAAAGTTAACATAAGCGTACGCAGACGCAAGTATTTATAGGCATCTGCAAGATGGCCTAATGCGTAAAGCATAAAACAGAAAATAAACTGAATATCATGCGTATTAAAGGTGCAGTGAACACGTCATATGATTCATGGTCGAGCTGGAGGTCCTGGTCGTTATGGGCAATGAATCCAGCATTGGATCATGTTCCCCATGGCTTACAAAACACGGACAAGTCATCTTTTCCACCGACGTGACCAAACAGCTTACGCATCAACGTTAAGCTGCCTTTATTTGACCGTAACTTGACCCCCTTTGACCGGAGGTACAGATGACGTGGCTGGCTGAACTGATGGCACAGGAACCTCGAGCACATATATTCCAACATGCCCACGTGGCTCGTTCTGCAAAATAGCACGTGGAACCTTGAGATCAACAAAATGGCTGCGGAATCATCATATGGCTGCGGAATCGCTGAATGGCTGCGAAATTGCCAGACAGCTGCGGAATTTCTGCAAATATGTCAAAAACTAAACAAAACAGTCACCCATTAGCAAAGCTCACTTGATCATGTTTAATGACAACTAATGTAATGATCTGGGTGGAAAATGAGGCAAAAGAGAGAGGAAAGTGATGAAAACAATAGGTAATGATGGATGATAAGGTGTAAAGTAGAGGCTCTACATACCCCCACTACGAGGGCATTGCATGTCCTCATGCAAAAACAATGATTAATCAACCTGCTGTGATGCCTCTACCAAGACATCCAATCTCCTCCTCTTTCTCTGTGTAGACACATTGACCCTTGGCTTCTTTACTAAGCATCTGAACTTTAGGTTGATCAAGGCTCTGTCTAGCCTTTTGCATTTCTTCCTTAACTTTTTGTTACTTCTTTGCCACAGGCCCAAATGTAACATGGTGTTATCATGAATCATCTTGTCCAATTTGGCTTGCTCTTTCAACTTTTCATTTTCTTGCATGATATGTCGATTTAGAACCTCAATCTCAAAAATTTCCTGTTTTAAGGAGTGGACTTGTTGCTCTAAAGGTTGAACATTGCTTGGGCCAGCAGCTGCTTGCTCCAATGTCTCCAGATAATTATACACTTTTTGCTGCTCCGGGTCAACCTCAGGTGACTTTTTGGGACTTGGTTCATAATCAAATTCAGATCCGTGTTCATGCTCAAGTTCATGTTCAAAAGGACTTTCCTCCCATGGAGGACTAGTCTCTACATTCTCAGCGTGTGAAGGACTTTTCTCCAAGTCAGGACTTGTAGTACCTTTTTGAGGTGAGCTTAAGTCAATGAAGAATGACTGTTTACCCTTTGTGGCCCCTACTTTTCTGTTTTGTAATCTGCTGCTCCTTCTTACAGAGGTGGTACTCTATTTTTCTTTTGGTACTTTTTGCTTTTGTTTTTCCTCCTTTTTGGAAAGGGAAGTTTCATGAAGTTTGGCCATTCTTTGAGCTAAGGGCTGAGTGTCTTCCTCACCAGAATTCTTAGGAGTGAGGTGAGTTTCTTGGACTACAGATTTACCTTTATCTTGCTTTTGTTTCTTCCTCCCTTCTTTTCTTTTCTGAGCAATTTCTTGAGCAAGTTCTGAAAGAGTTTCAGTGATAATTCCTTGGGCTGCTTGGTTATCATCTTCAGTAAATCCAGGATCAATTTCCTGTTCAGGATGCTGTATACCAGTTTCCTCATCAAACTGTTCTTGAACAGTTTCCTCTTGGGCAGTTGTTTCAGGAATAGTGGTATCAGGAACAATAGTTTCTGTTTGGGCAATAGTTTCTTGGTTAACCCCCTCTCCTCTTTTTCTTCTACTTCTTTTTGGTACTTGAGGGGACCCTCCAGAAGTTTCTCCTAATTCTTGAAAATGATTTCTTATGAGAAACCTCTCCCATGTGTCTCTTTTTGATTTCAATTGTTCCTCAACTAGCAATTTCACAAGACCATGATGATATAAATGTGCTTCAATATTTCTGGGGTTCCTTTGGACAATTGCACACATTTTCTTAAGACTTGAAAGTAGAAAGTATGGGAGGTTAATATCATCTCCTAGAAAATGCATCATAACCTTTGCATGATAAACATATAAGACCCCAAATCTTCCCTCACAAGTGAAAATTTTTTGCACTAATAAGAGTAAAGTTGTCCATTCCTCCTTAACATAAGAAACAGGAATCCCTTTTGTAAAGATGCTGGTATCCATACCTAGGTTTTTTAAGATTTGTTTCCACTGCTGATCTTGAACTGACCGGTTTTTAAACCACCTTTCTCCAGTCTGTGGAAGTGAGGTAGCTTGTGCTATGCTGCTCTCAGTGACTGTGAATTGTAAATCCCCTATCTCCACGTGATTATCTTTTTCTCTGAAGGACCGTGCAAAGGCCTTCGTAACCTCCTTATGGTAGCCTCTGAACTTCTGGATGCATTGTAACCAGTTTGCCTTTTGCAATGCCTCTTTAACCTAAGGATAACCCTCTAGAAACTTTGAACCCTCCGGTTCTACCCTTAAGAGCTTCCCCATTGGCTCTTATGGCTCTGTTCTATTTAAAACACGGCTTCAAAATGGCTTTACACAGTCAATTCACGGCTTTGTTCTAGAACACGGCTTCAACAAGGGTCTTACACAGTAAATTCACGGCTCTGTTTTGGAACACGGCTTTAAAATGGCCTTGACTTAGTAGATTTACGGCCTCAACACAGTGGATTATGGTTTTAGCTCTGGATACGGCCGTAACAGACCTCCACTGGTGATTAGAATTAGCGGAGAGGAAAAACAGAGTATGGTGAATGGCAGCAGCATAGTGAGCACAGCGTAAATGGAATGAAACAGTGTGAGTGGAAATGAAACAACGGAAGTGAAATGATATGAGCGTAAGAGGGTAGAAGGGTTATGGAATAATAAATGGAAACGGCTATGTCCTTAGGTTTCGGTTTCAGAGTTACACTTGGCTGCGTGAGTTAATGTCATATAGAGACGTAGTACATTAGGCTACGTCACTTAAGTACGAGATCTTAATGGAAGAAGCAGCCGCAAGTGAAATTCAAAATCGTGGTAATCAAGGACTGATAGACTTGGGAGATACGTGGGTATATGGTCGCATGACTGGTAATCATTACATTTAGTGGCAAGAAACATAACCTAGAAAACTTTGCATAATGAAATAACTGTAAGTTTAGGATTTAAACCATACCTCAGATTCCCGCTTAGTTTTGCCTTTGATGACTTGCCACTAACCCTTCACTGATTTATGGCTGTTGCATGACTATTTTCCATTTATTATTGATGACTACTGAGCTGTAAAGAAATTTCAAACAGACTGTGTTTTTTTATGCAGGTGCAGAGGGCTGCGGAATGGCTGCAGAATCGTCAAACAGCTGCGGAATCTGCAGTAGTAACCTCCGATTGCACAAAAACAACTTTAACTATCTAAAAATGACTTTATTGATGGAATGGAATGTAGTGAGTGGATGGATGAATGAAAAAAATGAGGTGGAGTGAAAATGAATGAAATGGTGGATGAAATGGTGGTGATGATGAAATGAGATGAAATGAGGAGAGAAAGAGATTTTTTTTTTTTTTGGAAAACATGAGGTGTCAGGTGACCCTGATTTTCACCTCAGGTTTTCTGTATGAGACTGCCAATCAGAGATTGGTTTTCAAGCTCATACATTTATTCTTTTTTTTCTTTTTTTCTTCTTTTTTTTTTTCTCTTTTTTTTTTTTAAAACCAAAGATTAGGCTGATGGAGGAGAAGAATCCTTCTCCACCAACCTGATTGCAGAATCTTCTTTGAACAATTTGACAAACTCTTCTTTTGAGAATGGCTTCTGGTAGATCTTCAAGCGATGGCCATTCACAATAAGAGGAGTATGAAATTCATCAATAGTTTTTACTCGAACTGCTCCATTGCTAAAGACTTCATCAATCTCATATGGCCCAAGCCAATGAGTTTGAAACTTTCCTTTGAAGTCTTTGAACTTTGAATCAAACAATAGAGCCCAATCTCCTTTCTGAAACTTTCTTTCTTTGATATGACGATCATGCCATTTAGATCTTTGATGCTGAACTAGATCGGTCCTTAAAATTGCATCTTGTCTTATTTCATCTAGCTCATTCAGTTGGTCCATTCTGTGCTTTTGGGCTTCTGAGAGGCTCATTCCCAGTTGGACTGCCATCTTGAAGGTCTTGATTTGGAACTCAATAGGAAGCAGGACTTCCTTCCCATAAACAAGTTCATAGGGAGAATGTCCTGTTATGTTCTTCCATGTGGTTCTATAGGCCCATAAGGCTTCAGGGAGCCTTTCCGCCCAATCTCTTCTATGAAGATGAACAGTCTTGGTGATAATGCCTTCAAGAACTTTATTGGTAGATTCCACTTGACCATTGGATTGCGGATGGTAGGGAGTAGATGTTCTGTGCTTGATCTTATATTCCTCCATCAGCTTCTCCATCAATTTAGATGTAAATTGGCTGCCTTGATCTGTCACAATTTCCCTTGGGACACCAAAACGAGTGAAAATATCCTCAAAAAGAAATTGAACAACTGAATTTTCAGTGGCAGAAGGCAATGCTTTTGCTTCTACCCACTTAGTAACATAATCATTACAAACCAGTATATACTTCTTTTGCTTTGATGGTGGATTAATTGGTCCAACGAAATCTAGAGCCCATTTCTCAAAGGGTTCGATGCATACCTGAGGCTGTAGAGGCATTTCATTTGAAGGAGTTGGTTTCCCAACTCTTTGGCAGCTGTCACACCTTTTAACATACTGCTTTGCATCTTTAAAGAGAGAAGGCCAATAATATCCTAGAGAAAGGATTTTATAGGCTGTCCTCTTGTCCGCAAAGTGCCCGCCGCATGGTTCATCATGACATGCCTTAAGGATGTCAGGCATTTCATCTTCCCGAACACACCTTCTGATTATACAATCTGGCCCTGTTTTGAACAATTCATTAGAAATCCAAGAATAATGTGAACTCTCCCGAATGATTTTCCTTTTCTCATTAGGAAATAAGTGTAGAGGAAGCTTCCCTGTAACAAGATAATTAGCCATATCTGCATACCAAGGAGTCTTGGTAGTAACTGCAAACAAGTATTCATCTGGAAACTTATCTTCTACTGGAGAATCTTCATTAGTGTTTTGGATTCTAGACAAGAAATCAGCTACTGTGTTTTGCTTTCCAGGTCTATCTAACACAGTAATGTTAAATTCTTGCAAAAGTAAAAGCCATCTTGTAACTCTACCATTAGTGACAGGTTTGTTCATTAAATATCTTATGGCAGAGTGATCAGTATGGACAAAGGTTTCATAGCCGGTTATGTAGTGTCTAAACTTGTTGATTGCATGTACCACAGCTAAGAACTCTTTTTCTGTAACAGTATAATTTAACTCAGTAGGAGTCAAATTCTTACTTGTGTAATAAATGGCATAAGGGATCAAATCCTTTTGTCCCAAAACAGCTCCTAGAGCTGTATCTGAAGCATCAGTAGAGATGTGGAAAGGGAGTTTCCAATTTGGTCCCCTTAAGATGGGTGCTTCAGATATTCTAGACTTTAAAGCTTCAAAGGCAGATTGACACTCAGGATCCCATTTAAACTCACAGTCTTTGGTAAGCAATTTGAAAAGAGGAGATGCTATCCTAGTGAAGTTTTCAATAAATCTTCTGTAATACCCAGTAAACCCAAGAAAACTTCTAACATCCTTCTGGCAATTTGGAACAGGTAACTTAGAGATGACTTCAACTTTGGATTTATCAACCTTAATTCCATCTCCTGAAATATGATGTCCTAAAACAATCCCTTCAGTAAACATCATAAAACACTTTTCATGACTTAAAGAAAGATTTGTTTCTTTACATCTTACCAGTACTTTTTCCAATTTTTCCAAAGCTTCTTCAAATGTATTACCATAAACTGTGAAATCGTCCATGTATACCTCTACACAATCATGAATCAGATCTGAAAAGATTCCTAATACAGCCCTTTGAAATGTAGCAGGTGCATTGCACAATCCAAAAGGGAGTACTCGGTAGGCAAAAGTTCCCCAAGGACAAGTAAATGTGGTTTTGTCTTGATCTTCAGGTGCTACCTGAATTTGATTGTACCCACTAAAACCATCCAAGAATGAGAAATACTTTTTACCTGCTAAAGTGTCTAGTACCTGATCAATAAAAGGTAAAGGGAAATGATCCTTTAAGGTTGCCTTGTTCAATTCTCGATAATCAATGCAAACTCTCCATTTACCATTCTTTTTGGGCACTATAACCAAGGGAGAAACCCATTGGCTATCTGAAATAGGGTAAATGAAGTTTACCTTGAGCAATTTCTGGAGTTCTTCTTTCACGATTTCCCTAAGGTTTGGATTCATCCTTCTTTGTGGTTGCCTAACAGGTCTGCTATTCTCTTCAATGTAGATGTGATGAATACAAGTCTTAGGATCGATTCCTTTCATGTCAGTGTATTCCCATGCAAAGGCAGTGGAATGTTTTTGCAACAGTTTAGTTAATTCTTCTTGTTGTGGTCTTCCCAAGTTTTTGTTAATGTTTAATGTTTTTCCTGGGAGGATTTCAACTGTAGAACTACCAAACTCTTCCATTGAGAAGAGAGACATTTGTCTAGAGGAGAGATATTCAATGTCTGCATCTATCTGAAAATGTTCAGAGTCATATTCTAAAGATACTTCAAAATTTTCTAATGTATTTAGAATTTGACTATCCTCACTGATCTCAGAGATGGTTAGAACTGGTTGTATAGTATCTTCATCCTCTACCCATTCATCTTCTCCTATTTCTGTTATAGCCTTTGCTGGAGGATACAAGTTGAATTTCTTGGTGGAATTACCATCTGATATATACATGTCTCCAGACCTACAGCTTATGAAAGCATCAGCTGTGGCCAGCCAAGGTCTTCCTAATATAAGAGGATGTCCTCCTAGATTGTTCTTGGGAGTTAAAATCATAAAATCAACTGGATATTCCCAAGAATCTAGAGAGACTGGAATATCTTCCAATACACCATCAGGTTTAATGATTGATCTATCTGCAAGTTGCAGCAAAGTAGGTGTAAAGAGAAGGTTAGGAAGCTTTAACTGATCCATGGTCTGTCTACTCATGATGTTGATCGCGGCTCCTAAGTCAATCAAAGTATTTGGGATTTCAACCCCATTAATATGAGTTTTGACAATAGGACTACCGGGATCCACATACTTTTGCATGGTAATTTTGCCCATCATAATGTCTGCAATTTTTCCAACTAGGTGTATCCTTTTGGTATCTCTGGTTCTTTTTACTGTTTTCTTCAAACTCAACTCCTTTATTGTCTTCGCTAGAATGGGAATTTCCTTAATGGCTTGTAACAAGGGGATCTTGATACATACATTCTTCAATTCATCTAGGAAGCTATAGTCAGGCACCCATATCTGCTTTTCCACCCCTTTGTCAATTTGCAATCTTTCAGGAAAGGGAGGTGTAGCTAAAGGTGTAGGTTGCTCAACTATGGGAGTTGTAGAGGTTGATTCTTTTTCTTTTTCTTTTTGGATATTTTGGTTTTGAAGTGATACTTCAGAACCTTTATTGACTTTGAGAGATTCTTCCTCAGAAATGCTTGGTTGTTGAACACTTGTGGAAGGTTGATCTAGGATTCTACCTGATCTGAGTTGTACTTCATTGAGAGGAACAACCATATAGGTAGGGAATGGTTGACCTTCCATCATGTAAGCATTTTGAGGGTTCCTATTATTTGGATTTGGTAATGGCTGAGAGGGAAGTTGATTGGATTTCTGCTGGGATTGAAGCGAGAGTTGAGAATTTTGATTTTGTGGAGGAGGTTGTTGTTGTTGAGGGTATGGCAATGATAATTGTTGACCTTGATTTGGAAGTTGTGGAGCTTGCTGATTCTGAAATGATGGAGGATATTGATAGAATTGAGCAAATCTCCCATAAGGATTTTGCATGCTTTGCATCCATGCTTGGAAAGCATTTTGAGGTTGAGGCCAAGGTTGTTGCCAAGGATTCCAATTTGGTTGGGATTGAGAATTCATAGAGTTGTTAAACCCTTGATTCTGTTGTCCTTGCCAAGGTCTCCTTGCAATAAAACAGAGAGATTCAAGTGTATCTGGATCCTCTTGAAAGACTGCTTTGAGGCCAGGAATTGAAGGACAATCCTTGGTCTCATGAGTTTCTGAGCAAATTACACATGTTTCTACAACGTGTGCATCTAAGGGACATTCCCTTAAAGCATGTTTCTTTCTACATTTCGGGCAAAAGATATCCAAAGCCTCAGCTTCTGCTTTTTGTTTATTGTGAATCTTAAGGGTATCAAGTTGTTCACTAAGACTCCCTAAGATGTCAGTTTTAAATTCATCAAGCATACTGCCGATTTCAGCCCTACTCACTGATCCTGTTGCAGATTTATTTGCCCTAAGGAGAGAAGGATCTCTAGGCCCTTTTTGAGTTTTTGATTTGCCCCTCGAGAGATGGATACAAAGTTCTGCTATGTCACTGAGAGAAAGTTGAGAAATATCCCCTTTCCCCATCATGTTTAAGATGTCTATCCATTCATCCCTAATGGCTTTTAATAAGAGGGCTTTTAAGGTCTCTTCATCCAAGGTATTCATTTTTGCTCTTTTCAAGTTATATTGAAACTTTTCAAGTAAATCTTCTAGACTCTCATCTTCTTTTTGTATCATTTTAAAAACTTCGTCCTTGTGATTAGTAGGCATACAATAGTCCAAATACCTATCCAAAAAGGTTTGTTTCATTTCATCCCAAGTCCTAATGGATTGAGTGAGTAACCCCATGAACCATTTTAAAGCTTGATCTTTTAATGTTGAGGGGAACAATTTGAGTTTCTGAGTATCATCCAGATAGTCATAAGTTCGACACACAACTTCAAACTCAAATAAGAATGTTTCAGGGTCCTCAGTCCTTAACCCATGGAAGTTAGGGAGGACAGATGGTGATATGTTTTTCATGGTGGCTCGGGAATCCTCATTAACAATGGGAAACCCAAATGAATTATCCCCATTTCTATTTCCTCCTCCAATGGGACCTCTACCTCCATTATTGTTATTGTTATTTCCTCCTCCTCCTCTACCTCTACCTCTACCTCCTCCTTCTTCCTCTGCCATGATGATTCTCCTAGGGATTTCAAAATCTTCTGGTTCCTCTACAAAAGGTGAATGAGAAGAGATTTCTCCTTCTTCTTCAGATGATTCCAATTCCTCAATTACAATTGGTCTTCCTGTAGGAGAAAGAGAAGAGTCTCTTCCTGGTTCAAAATCAATAGAAGGTGTAGGAGAGTCAACTCTTGGCTTTTGAATTCCAGGAATTCTAGGACTAGGAGTTTCGGTTGGAGATAAGGGGGGTGTCTCTTGTCTATCCCTTGAAGCAGATGGACTTGTAAAAATTGAACTTCGAGCTCTAGCTAAAAACCTTCCTCTAGAATCTCTAGCTCTATGCATGTCATTTTTTATTTTTTCTTCAAGTCAAGTTAATAGTTCTTTTTCTGATCTTCCAGGTCACTCTAGGTGCAAGAAGAGAGCATACTCAAGAAACTACCAAATCAATAACTTTCTCTTTTCTGATCCTCCAGATCACCTTGCAGTGCAAGAGGAGAGCATACTTTGATAGGTTATCAACTCCTTTTCTTGAAATCTTTTTATGTTTTTTTTTCTAAGAATATGGCTACTTAATTTCACTTCCCCGGCAACGGCGCCAAAATGTTTAGTCAATTTAGGGTTCCTAAATTGATGTCATTAATTGTCAACCCGGGGCTCGTAAGCTGATGAAGTGAAGGTGTACTATATGTACTTAAGCAACCTCTTAGAGTTTTTGTCGTTTGGGGGTGTTGTTTGTGGTTGATTTATCTTCCTAAAATGGAATGATGATTATAGACAGATGAGTGCAAGTGTGTGAAAAGTGAGTTCTAGATGAGTGAAAGTGTGTGATTGGTGATTTCTAATTACTTGCTGAATTTGTAAAGGAAAAGAACTTGAAAGAAATGAATAACTTGAAATGACTTGAAAGTAAATGACCACGTTCTAATGGCATTAGTCTCTACTCATATTGCTGCAAATAAAAGAAACAAGAAAATCACTTCAAGGACTGATGATAATGGTTATCTCTTCCTAACTCCCTGCTTCTACCACATAGTACTGTGTAAAACACGATTAGGAAGTAGCTGAAGACAAATCCAAGAATTGATAAAAACTCTAAATGACAAATTATAACACTACTAAGCTTTTTCCATCATACTGCTTCCTACATATGTGATTATGTGTAACAAGTGGAAAAAGTATTAGTGCCACAAGCCAAGACTACTTAAAAACAAGCTGCAATTCATTAGTGTTCTGTTCTCTGAAAGATAAACCATTCATGATAAAGAGAGCATAAATTAGTTAGCATCCAGCTTGTAAAACTAAGCTAAAAACTAATCTAGAAAACAGAGTAAAAAGGGTAGCATTACAAATAAGACAACTGCAACTACCATTAGATATTAAAGCAAATACAACACACTCAATTCCCGGGTTAAAAACCTGCAAAGAAGCAAATCTGATCAGTGAAAATAAAGGCTGCAGCAATGAAAAGAAATTAAGCTGTACATAACTCAAGAAAAGGAAATGCTGTATGTGAAATAAAGAAATTGCAGAAGTATAAACATGAAATACTTATACAAGGGCAGTCATGAACGGGGGCCCTCCATCCATACAACCCACAGAAAACTCAGATACTTTAAAACTTCAAAACAGCACTGTTTCCATTACTTCATATGCAGAAATACATAGTCAAAAGTGCTGGAACAGCTCTATAAAAACAGAGTTCAGAAAGGTGCTAAAATTCTCACAAGTTCATAAACTACAACAGCTAAAAAGTTAACATAAGTATTTATAGGCATCTGCAAGATGGCCTAATGCGTAAAGCATAAAACAGAAAATAAACTGAATATCATGCGTATTAAAGGTGCAGTGAACACGTCATATGATTCATGGTCGAGCTGGAGGTCCTGGTCGTTATGGGCAATGAATCCAGCATTGGATCATGTTCCCCACGGCTTACAAAACACGGACAAGTCATCTTTTCCACCGACGTGACCAAACAGCTTACGCATCAACGTTAAGCTGCCTTTATTTGACCGTAACTTGACCCCCTTTGACCGGAGGTACAGATGACGTGGCTGGCTGAACTGATGGCACAGGAACCTCGAGCACATATATTCCAACATGCCCACGTGGCTCGTTCTGCAAAATAGCACGTGGAACCTTGAGATCAACAAAATGGCTGCGGAATCGCTGAATGGCTGCGGAATTGCCAGACAGCTGCGGAATTTCTGCAAATATGTCAAAAACTAAACAAAACAGTCACCCATTAGCAAAGCTCACTTGATCATGTTTAATGACAACTAATGTAATGATCTGGGTGGAAAATGAGGCAAAAGAGAGAGGAAAGTGATGAAAACAGTAGGTAATGATGGATGATAAGGTGTAAAGTAGAGGCTCTACAGTAAGCAGGCTCATGATGAGACCTCTTATCTTTTATATCAGACATATTTTAGAATTACACTCTGAAAAATCATAAACTTAGTGGATGGGGTGAATGATTTTCTCCTTAAGAGTTTATGGATGACAATATTTTAGAGTTGTAGATCTTAAGTTTGGAAAAGTCTTTACTTTTTACAAATAACCTCTCTTAACTTTATAAAACTTAGAATGATTTACAGTATTCTCAAGGTTTTGGAAGATTTTACAAAATTTAAAGAGGTTCTCAGAGTTTCATGTTTTATTCAACTTTCCAAAACTGTAATCATTTCCTTAAAAGTTTCCACCTATTGAAAGCAAGTATTCACAATATTCTCTCAAAAAGCCTTTCAATAGTAAAAGGCCAATGTAAGACTATTTACAACATTATTTTCTAAAATAAACAAACTTGCATAAAGAATATTTACAGGTAAGAAAGGGTTACCTTCTTAAGAAAATAATTTCTTTAGGACAAGCCCATTCACAGGGAGAGAATCTCTCTTTCCTGATAAATCTTGCAGTATGAATGTTGATGAGCCTATCTTCTCAATGATTTGAAATGGTCCAAGCCACATCTTTTGAAATTTGGTATGTTTAGCTTTGTCTTCATGTGCTTTGTCCCATTTCAACACGAGATTACCAATTTGTAGTGTTTTTAAGCCAGTAGAACTTGCATCAAAAGAAGATTTAATGATTTGTTGATGTCTAGCATGAGTGATTTTGGCTTTCTCCCTTTCTTCCTCCAATTTGAGGATTTGATCAAATCTTAATTGAATATAGGAAGAAGGATTTTCTTCAATAAATTGTACTAGGGCTAAAGATGGGAGTGCTAAGTTTGAAGGTATTACAGCCTCTTTCCCATATACTAAGTTAAAAGGAGAAGTACCTAGTGAGGCCTTCTGATTTATGTGATCTGCCCACAATGCAAATATTAAAAATTTATGCCAATTATTTTGATTTTGATCAACAGTTCTTTTAATAATCTTAATGAGATTCTTATTAGTTGACTCTGCCAAACCATTACCTTGAGGATAGTAATTTGCAAAATATTTTAATTTAAAAACTCTCTTAAGAGAAAATTCAACTATACTACTCCCAGAAAAATAAGATGCATTATCAAAAATAAAGGCATTGGGTACACCGAACCTGGTAATGATGAATTGATCAATGAGTTCAATGATTTCATCAGAATTGGCTACCTTTAATGGAATTGCTTCTACCCACTTTGTGAAGTAGTTCGTGGCTGTAAGGATGTATCTGTGTTGCTTGGAAGAATGTGGAACAATCTCTCCTATGATATCAAGCCCCCACTATTCAAATGGTTGCTCAATGTTTACTAGTTGTAAAGGAAAGGTTGGTTTCCTTTGTCTCCCACTAGCAGTTTGGCATTCTTGCATTTCCTGACATAATCATGGACATATTTAAAGAAAGTGGGCCAACAATATCCAGCATGTATTATCTTGTAAGATGTAGTATCTCCTCCAAAATGTCCACCTGCTGGACCATCATGTAATTCCTGCAGAACATTTTGTGCTTCAGTTTTTTCAAGGCATCTTTATAAAATTGAATCATAATTTCTTTTAAATAACACATCATCAATGATTTCAAAGTGTTTTTCTTTTAATCTTAAGGCACGTTTGTTTTTGTAACTGAAATTAGGGGGAGCATATCCATTTTTCAAGTAAAAGATGAGAACAACATACTAAGATTCAAAATTTATGATACTTATCTCATTCACTTGAAGAGTATTATCTGAATCTTCATTTTCTGGAATATTAGAAGCTCTTGCTAATAACTTGCAAAAACCTTGCCCTCTAACAATTTTCACTGGTTTAATATCAATATCATACTCTTGTAAGGTTGTTACCCAGTTAGCTCTTTTCTCTCCTACTTCTCTTTGAATTAGCAATTGCCTCACTGTAGAGAATGGGACTATTACTATTGTGTGTGTTTTTAGGAGAAATGGTCTAAAGTGTTTGATAGATTTAAACACAACCAAAGTTTATTTTTCTACTTCAGAATAGTTGAGTTCAGCACCCTGCAAATTTGAACTAAACAAGGATATAGGTTCTTCTACTTGTTGATCATTGATTTGTGTTCAAACAACAACATAAGATGTTTCAGTGGCCAAAGTATACAAAATAAAATGATTAGAAAAATTGAGAGTATTCAATGCAGGAGCGTTAATGATTACTTGTTTTATTGAGTCAAAGGCTTCTTTTTCATTATGTCCCCATTTGAAAACTGAATTTTTCTTAATCATAGTTTGTAAAGGTAAGACAATATGAGAAAAATCAGGAACAAATCTTTTTACAAAATTTATCTGTCCCAAAAATGATTGCACATATTTCTTGTTATGTGGCAAAGGAATATCAAAAATCTCTTTTATCTTGTCAGGATCAATATATATGCCATCTTTGGATACAATAAACCCTAAGAGTTTGCCTTCATTAAGAGCAAAGAATGATTTATTGGGATTTAGAGAAATCCCATACCTTCTACATTGTTCAAAGATTTGTTTTAAATCATGTAAATGATTGGCCCTTTTCTTGGAAAAGACAGTTATGTCATCTAAGTAAACAACAACTGACCTATTGATCAAACCTTTGAAGGCTATATCCATGGCTCGTTGGAATGTAGCTCCAACATTTATCAAACCAAAAGGCATTTTTTGATAAGCATATGTTCCCCATTTAGTTCTGAATGTAGTTTTTAGTCTATCATCTGGATGCACCAGTATTTGATTGTATCCTGAAAAACCATCAAGAAAGGACATTAACTCTGAACCAGCTACTGATTGAAGTATCTGTTCCATTGTTGGTAATGGGAAATTATCTTTTTGACATGCCTTATTGATATTTCTAAAATCTATGCAAATCTTAATATCATCATTATTTTTTCTTACAAGTACCAAGTTTGAAACCCATTTAGAATGTCTGACCGGGAAAATTATTTTAGCTTTCAAAAGTTTATTCAACTCTGCTTTGATATGACTTTCCAGATTTGGGTGAATTTTCCTTAACTTTTGTTGTACAGGTTTCTCATCAGGAATCATTGGAATTGTGTGTTGAATGATAAAAGTATCATAAGTTCTCAGATATTCGTAATTCCAGACAAAAACATTTTTGTACTTGTTTAATAATATGATGAAAGCAAATCTTTCTTCTGATGTGAGTTCAAGCCCTAGATTGACATTTTGTGGTTTGGCCTCAGTGCCAAGATTTACTAATTCAAACTTAAAGTAGAACTTTGAAGTTTTGTATTAGTGACCTTTTTGAATCTATCTTTGATATCATAGAGATCTTCTAGCTTGACCACAAATTTAGGAATAGAATTCTAATTTAGTCTTTTTTTTAGCTGAAGATCATGATCGCTTTCATCAATAATCTGATCATCATAATATTTTTCAGAAGTCAAGAAATTTAAGATGTCTTCATCATGATTAAATACCCGCCAATTGGTGACATTGTTTGGGACAGATGGCCAAAAAATTAATTCAATTGAAAACCTATCTGGACTATAATCCTCGGATGGAAGGAGCTTAGAAGCAACATTAGCCAATAAATCAACTACTGTATTCTGAGATCTAGGAATAGGAGAAATTTTGAATGCTAGAAAATGAGTTATGAGATCTTGAACAAGGGATTGATAATGTTTGAGATGTCTTGAAAGACAATGGATAGTGTTCCTTGTTTGATGACAATTTTGGAATCACCAAATACTTTCATATATTGAATATTCGGGCATATTGCTTTATAGAGCCCTTGGATCAATGCCTCATATTCTGAAGTGTTAATGGTACACTCAAATTCTAGCCTGCATGATAGCATAGTTTTTTCCCCTTCCAGACTAACTAAAATACACCCTGCTCCTGCACCGTCAATGGATTTTGATCCATCAAAATATAAAGACCAAAATAAAGGCTTATCTACATATTTATTTAGAAGTTCATTAGCAATACTAACACATCTTGAGGTATCAGTATGAGAGAAATTTTCAATTTGTGATGTGAAACTATTAACAAGAAAAGGAGATTGTTGAGCATTAAAATTTCCAAAAAATGACTCAGCTGAGTAATTTCCGAGAATATTGTTATTGAAAGCTACAGGTTGGTTTTCTTGTTCAAACTACATTACTGTATGAGTCATGTGTTTTTCCCGATCTATTTTTATTTGATTTAGTTTCCCTTTATAGGGAAGCCACATGTGAGACCAATTAGTGGAAATGTAATCGTGGAGTTTCTCAGACCAATCCCTGCTTAGAATTAAACCATAAAATTCAGGGATGTCGGCAATCAATATATCAATTCTTTGAACTACTCTAGGATCAACTGATAACCTAATAGTAACTGAATTAATCTCTATTAAAACTTGAACTTTAGTCCGATGTAACTAAACAATATGAACTGCAGATTTCTGGGGTTCAATGTTTAATTTGGAGCAAACTGAGGCTGGCATTATGTTTGATGAAGCCCCTGAATCTATCAGGCAGTTATGCAGATTTCTATTATAGATCTCATAAGTTAAGAGAAAAGGAGTATGAGAATTAGACCTATCTCAGATCAAAACAACATCAGCAGCATCTACTTTATCCGATGGTGGCTTACCTGATCCTTTAGTTGCCTTGGATAACACACTGGTTGGAAGAGGAGAAGAAGGTACCGCATTCAATTCTTTTAGCAACAACTTCTGTTGATTTTTAGCTTGCTAAGTTCATGTAAAGAAATATTTGCTCGAGTCTTCTTCATGTCTTGCACAATGTTGTAATCCATAGATTCAGAAACTACTAATGTTTTAGATGAAGAGAGAGGATTAGAGGATGATGGTTGATTTTGGGTAGGCACAATTGGAGTTTTCTTCATTGGAGCTTTATCTTTAGTAGCAGGGCTTGAATTTTTCTTCTTTGGATTTGTTTGAACAAGCTATGCTGCATTTTTACTTCTGGTATTTACTAGGAGAGCTTCTTGTTCACTTTCAGTATCAGAGTTAAGCACGATAAAGTCCCACATTCCATGACATTCAATTGTTTCATCTTCTTCCATTTCCTCTAATGACAAAACTGTGTCTTCATCTTCATCGTCATCTAGATCTGATTCTACATTGGATATAGCATTAGGTGGTTTAGGGTTAGTTGACTTATTTGTCCTAAAGTTTCTAAATGGTTTTTTAGTAGAAGTTTCAACTACATGCTTTTTTATTCCCACCATTTCATTAGACATAGTTTTCAGAACCTTTTGTAAACCTTCCACGTCATATGGGTCCTTAACTGTTTTCTTTTTTGAATCATCTTTGAAAGTAACCTTTTTGGATTTTCTTTCTTCAAGAGCATTTTTCTTTTCGAAAGCAATGATATGTTTTTCAACAGCGATCGCTTCCTTCATATTTTTTGGTAATGTGGGTTTCGCAGCCCTATCAACGAAGATGGCTATGTTTGAAGGCAAGGCAGAGATATACCATTCATTTCGGACTTCTTCACTAGGCTTGGATGTTGCTGGAATTTTATTCAACAGTTTATTAAATCAGGAGTTAAAATCTTTGATGGGCTCCTTTGATTCAGATTTCAGATTGGAGAGATCATTAATCAAAGTCGATGTGGACCTATTGTCTCCAAACTTAGTTAAAAATTTCTCCTGAAAAACATCCCAGCTACCGATGGATCCTGGTGGTAATGAAAAATACCACGATCCAGCTGCTCCTTGTAGAATGTATGGAACTAGCCTAACAACATGAAATTGTTTATATGTTCTTCTGCCAATGTCTCGATTAAATTTTGGTAACCATTTTTCAGGATGAGCTGGTAATTGACTCAAATATGCAGGCATTGCGACAGCTATTGGATTGGTCCATGGCCTTGGTTGAGGTTTTGCCATTGTTGTGCTAACGGTAGAAGAAGGTGAGGATGCAATTGAAAGTGATTGGGTAGAGGATGTTGGAGTACCTGTACCCTTATGGACTATGATTTAGAGTTGTGAAACAGGTGGATGACTTTGCAATGGTTTAGATGGAATGGATGATGATGAGAAAAGAGTCTAACTGTCAGACTCTAAGGTGTCTTCCTAGCTCTTTTTTGACGTGGCAGAGGAAATTCAATTGGTGGAATACCAAGATTTTCACTCTGTGCTCTTGTAAGAGGCTGAGATGGAATATATTGCGAAGTCACACTGCCTTGGGATAACTCAGACTGTTCTTGGGATATCGAAAACCCTTGGAGTTTATGAATCAAGGTCTATACTTCAGGGGGTTCAAGAGAAGAATTGTCAGGTATGTTTAAGGTTTCAGCGGTTGGTGTTGTATTTTTCCTTTTCAACTTCTCGCTTAAAAATAGGAGATTTAGAATGCAAAGGAGAAGTTGGAGGAGATGGTGAGGGATTTTTACTCTTAGAATGGCCTATGGATTTGGATTCACTCGCCATTCACAGTTCAGACCCTCCTTCTAGAGCTAAAAGTGTTGATGCCTCTAAAATCCTAGCACCAACATTGGGGATAACCACTTGGTCCGGACCTTAGTATAGCTCCTTTTTCGTTTGGTGTGGTGGCTCCAAATGGATATTATGGGATCAGTTTCCCATATAATGGTTTGATGGATTTTTTGTTTTATAATGTATAAGGATGATAACTGCTTTAACCTATAACTAAAAAATATACAAATCTAACCCGGGTAATGTATTAACAATGCCATTTCTGATTATTTATAAAAGACAAATAATCATATAGATGAATTACTGATCGATAGAAAGATGCATTCATAGATAATGATTACTTTGTTTAAGAAATTAAACAAAGTAATTATAAATAAAACATATTGCATTCATAACAATGTATATTGCTGACATATATCTTTAAAGTATAACAATTCTAAATCTTCAGAAATGACATGATAAAGAATTATTTTGAAGAGCATACATACATCAACAATAGCAACTTTTAAAAGGAATGCTTCATCACATAAGGAAACAAGACAAAAGAACAGTGATATAAATACCTCATGCATTTGTATCTTTCCATTGCAAATAACACTCCGATTCCACTTTCTTATTTGAGATAACTTCCAGGAGATACAAAAGTGCAAGTCTTGAAAAAGTTTCTTCACAAAAATGTAGAACCTTGATCCACTATTGATAAAAAAATATATTCAGAAGTACAAAAGTGTAACTTCTCAAATCAAGTTTTTATGCAAATTGAGGACCCTTTCTTAAAAGACATGAAAGGGTTTAAATAATAAAATAAAAACTAATTGTCAATGAAAATCTCTTTGAGCTGTTGAAACTGCAAACATGAAAATATGGGATTTGGTTTATGAAAATAACAATGCGATAGCCTTTTAACTGATTCATTGTATCTACTTCTTCTCTTGTACTTGCAGCTGACAAATTGAGAGCATTTGCTGAATTTCCGGAGGATGACTCAGCCTAGAATGTAGTTGAGTTGTGTACGTAGCATCTGAAAGTTCGGGAACCATGAGATTGACAATGTCGGCAAGGCATTTGGTGGCCATCTGCGGGTTGTGTGGCTTGACTAGGAAAAACCAAAATGCATCCCAAGTCAAATTTTGCACTTTCCCGATTTTTTCTTCTCTGCTCGCCAGATTCTGTCTCCATTGATCTTCTAGCGCTTTTGCTTTCAGGAGCTTTCCTGGAGAGCAATTGGAGATCAAGTTAGTTGCATATAAGATGTCATTTACCAACTTGATCACACTGTTCATTGTAGCCTTAGATTTGGAAGTAGCTCTTTCGGCCTTTATTAACTGTGATTCCCACTCTGAAAACAAGATTTCTTTGTGTGATTCTTGGATTTTTGGTAGATTAGCAGCCATGCCTTCTTCTGAACTTTGCCAAGAGAGAAATTTTGTTACCTTATCATCTGTGTTTTCAAATTCTAGCCTGGTGTCAACTGCCTGTTCAATGAGTGATGTAGTGATAGTGCACAATGGGTCAACCAAGGATATTTTATGGAAAAGGATATTTAGTTGCTGAGATAAGGCTTTGGTCACTCCCAGGGCTTCTTTCTTGAATTCACCAATCTTCGGATAACTTTTGAATTTATCTAGCTGTAATTGCAGTTGTGCAACTTGTTCTTCTTTAGCCTTCTTTTCCTGCTGAATTGCCACTTGAAGCTTGCTGAGTTCTTGAGAAAACTTTTGTTGTTTCTGGAGAGCTTGCTGATCAATTTTTTGTTTCTCCAGATTTAACTGTTCTTTTAGTTTCTCATTTTGTTGTTTTTGATCTGCTAGTTGTTGCTCAAGCTGCCTGATTTTATGTTGTTCCATTGTCATTTTCTCTTCAAGTTTGGTGATTCTTAGATCCTTTTCCTTGATCAGTTGGATAACTTCAGAGGCCTTGTCTATTGTAGCGGCTGTATAGGCACCTGCATATTGAGATAACTTGGTTAAATCCTCAAAAGGATTGACTTCTGAGTCTTTCCATACCACATTCATCAGTTCAACTTGAGGAGTTGAGAATGGTCCCTGGTCAATTTTTCTCCTTTTCCTTTGTCTTTTGACCACAACCCTATGCTTTGGACTATAAAATACATCCAGGGGTGGTATTTCCTCTACCTTCAATACAATCTCTTCGGAAGGGTTCTCTAGAATTATTTCAATATCATGCTGAGTGTTAACTGTGCCAACTTCCCCTTCAATTGGAATATTAGTAACAATAGGCTCCTGTGTTGCGGGTGATTTTGGCATAATGATGTTTTGGGAGTCATTTTGGTTCTTGATCATTTGATCAAACTGCTCCCATTCCTTGATTAAGCTGGAATCAATATTCACATTGGTATCTAGGAGCTCGCTGGTCTTTTCATTTATCTGCTCCTTTTCGGGACTTTTTTCCTTTTCGTGACTCTTCTCCTTTTTAGGACTCTTCTCCTTTTTAGGACTCTTCTCCTTTTTAGGACTCTTCTCAGTAGTTTTTTCTTCACTGTGGCCTTCTTGTTGCACCATAGGGGTAGTGTTCAATAAATCCAGAGTCAGTGTTTGTAACCTCTTTGTCCTGAACTGCATAAACTTATCTATCCCCCTGCTCATAATTTGATCTTTGCTAGATGTTTTACCCTTGAAAATGACTTAGCCAAAGAGAACAAGTCATCATAGTCATCTTTCTCATGTTAAAATTTGGTGAGCTTCACTTGAGTGGTAAAGTTGTAAGCCACTGCTTTTGGATCATACTGTCTCTTGGGAATGGCTACTAATTTTAGAATTTTTAACTTCTCTGCTTCTTTCTCTGCATATTTGAAATCATGCAGTGAATAAGTACCACAACGGAGGGGAAATGAAGGCCACATTTGTTTCTTGGACTCTTTAAGGTTCCTGGACATTCCTGTTTCTGTTATCTGGTAAGTTATTTCTCTGGCCAATAGCTTATCAGGAATGTACAAGGGGAGAACATGTGGATCTGTGGTGCTGCCAAAAAGTCCAACATAGGTGAACTTTTCTTCACTGAACCAACTGTTCATTGATGTTAGGTCAATGATGGCCTCATCAGATAACCGAGGAGTAGGTTTGTTGAATATGGCCTGATGGATGGGTAAAACAAAACCATGGGAAATTCTATATATATGATCTTTATAATGGGCATTCTAGAAATGCTTATGATAAATGTGAATAGGGGTTGGGTCTTGAGGAGTCCATTTCCAACCTAGAATGGGGAAGTCAGAATTGAAGCAGATGGTATCCATAATGTAAGCGCTCATATAGAATGGGGGTATTGTCTGGGTAGTTACAAACCTATTTATTCTATAATCAAGGATTTGGTTGGCCATTTTATCTGATAAATTGGTTGCCCAATCCATGATATAAGAGTTAATTGCTGCTTCCATTAAAGGCACAATTTCTATTGAAAACCTAGCTGAATCAGAGACTCCAAAGAGTCTACATATCATAGCACCAACATAGCAATAGGGAGATGCTAATGAGTCTACAGAGTAGATACTAGAGGATTCATGCCTATGCTTGTTTGGTAAATGTCTCCATTGCTTGATAGTGTCCGATTCTATATCGTTCTCCTTGGGGAAAGCTTCTAAAAATGCCTTGTTGTAATGTTTCTGGGGGTTCGAGATACATCTTCTTGACATCTTCTGCCCTGAATGACTCAAACATCCTTTCATCGGCTGCATATAATGCTTTGTCGGTTATGTTGATATTCTCTATTACCCATCTCACTAGGTCATTGTATGGTAACACTTTCGCACAGACTGCTATTTTGTGGAGGAAGGAGCTGGCTAAATCGTTAAGAGTATTTTCTGATTTATCAGTTGAATCAGTCGTTGCTTCTTCTTCTTCAATTTCGGTTGGATCCTCAGCTTCGAGTAGATTATATATGCCCTCCCATGAAGTATTGTCGAGGCTTGAACAGGTAGTATCAACTATCAGTATCAATTTTGCTGGTTCATCTTTTGCTATGACAGGGACCTTTACTTTCCGAGACTTCTTAGACATTTTTGTTGGACTGATGATTTCAGATTCGCTCTGCAAAATGAAACAGAAGGACGTAACAGTGGAAAAACTTGTTCAAAGCTAATACACAGTGCACATGACTAACAAAAATTAAGTGTAACAGATGCTACGGATCTACGATATATTAAGCCACCATGGATGAATTTCTTGAAGGATTCAACCATAACTGCTTTTTAATGATTTCTCCGTAACTTCCAATGTGAAACTTTAATGCTGTGATGGTATGTTGCATCACAAATTTATAATGGTCCTTTTTTAAAATGGGTATCGTGACTTCCTGATTGGCGATTAGCGGTAATCGCATATCGCAGATCGGGAGTTACAAGTGCCATGCTTAAATGGTTCCTTTGCTTGGTTGCAATTGCAATCAGTGGTGAGCTAGCATGGGGAGGTGGCATGCTTTAAAATTGATAAATCGTCTAAATTTTCTTTATAATTGACTTATAACTTTAAACCGCACATGTTCGTAATACTTCATGTTTTGCCTTTATCGAAAGCGCGCTACATGATAATGAAATCGCATCGGAAGATTTCAAAGGGACTCTTGGGATGTGTCTTATTATTTTAGTGATGCGTGATTGTGATCGGCTTATCGCATCAGAGGTTTTCTATGTAACACTTGGGATGGATTCTTGATGAGTAGCGATATGCGATTTCCAATAGAGTTATCACATCGGTGGATCTTAATGGAACATTTTAAGTCCACTATTGAAATAAAGGATGTGCGTGATGAGACATATTCCCTTTATAATTGTTTTCCTTCGATAAAGCTTTATGATAAGGTTTTATTATAAATGAAATTGGATCGGACCTTATCAAGAGGACTTTCATGGGTTTGATAGATTTGCAAATTGTGATTGTGATTTAACCTATTCTAAAATCAAATTTTATATGACCTATTATTTATTTTCAAGCATTTTATTGATTTTATTTATATTCTAATAGGGGACCCATTTCTTATTAAGGTTATATATATATATATATATATATATATATTTTGAAATGGGGAGGGTTGTTGTATAGCACAACAATTGGCGATTCACTGGGAGAAACAATTATCTCTGAAAAATAATGCAATATCTAAAACTTTCTTAGGTTGGAAACAATTGAGGACAAAGAAAACCATCTAAGAATAGCTAAATAAAAATTAACTCTGAATAAAATAACAATTTTTTGTAATTTCTTTTACAATCCTTTAAAAATAAAAACATTTTGGGTTTCTTCAAGCTTTGATTGGTTGATAAAGATAAAGTAGGGGGCTCCTCCAACTTAGATTTTAAATTTACTCTTTTGTCACAGGTAGTGCCTCTGCTGCCAGCAAACATCTATAGTCTCGACAGGGTTACCTTTTGACCATAAATCATTCATTGTCCCATCCATCTAAGAGTATAACTTTTTGAAAGATAAATCCAAAAATATATGTTTATATATATATTTTTGATTTTATATTCTTTTAATTTTTTAAGATAAAAAGCCATTGTCCTGGTTTGGTAGCCAGCTTATAACAATGCCATTCACTAGTTGTAATTGAACTGAACAAGTTGGCTCGTGATGAGACCCCTTATCTTATGATTATAAGCCATTACCCTGTTTTGATATGCAGTATTGGTAATGGCAGTTTAATTAGTTCCCTCTGATCATGGTAAGCAGACTCATGATGAGACCTCTTATCTTTTATATCAGACATATTTTAGAATTACACTCTGAAAAATCATAAACTTAGTGCATGGGGTGAATGATTTACTCCTTAAGAGTTTATGGATAACAATATTTTAGAGTTGTAGATGCTAAATTTGGAAAAGACTTTACTTTTTACAAATAACCTCTCTTAACTTTATAAAACTTAGAATTATTTACAGTATTCTGAAGGTTTTGGAAGATTTTACAAACTTTAAAGAGGTTCTCAGAGTTTCATGTTTTATTCAACTTTCCAAAACTGTAATCATTTCCTTAAAAGTTTCCACCTATTGAAAGCAAGTATTCACAATATTCTCTCAAAGAGCTTTTCAATAGTAAAAGGCCAATGTAAGACTATTTACAACATTGTTTTCTAAAATAAACAAAATTGCATAAAGAATATTCATAGGTAAGAAGGGGTTACCTTCTTAAGAAAATAATTTCTTTAAGATAAACCCATTCCCAGGAAGAGAATCTCTCTTTCCTGATAAATCTTGCAGTATGAATGTTGATGAGCTTATCTTCTTAATGATTTGAAATGGTCCAAGCCATATCATTTGAAATTTGGTATGTTTACCTTTGTCTTCATGTGTTTTGTCCCATTTCAACATGAGATCACCAATTTGTAGTGTTTTTGAGCCAGTAGAACTTGCATCAAAAGAAGATTTAATGATTTGTTGATGTTTAGCATGAGTGATTTTGGCTTTCTCCCTTTCTTCCTCCAATTTGATGGTTTGATCAAATCTTAATTGAATAGAGGAAGAAGGATTTTCTTCAATAAATTGTACTAACGCTAAAGATGGGAGTGCTAAGTTTGAAGGTATTACAACCTATTTCCCATCTACTACGTTAAATGGAGAAGTACCTATTGAGGCCTTCTGAGTTATGTGATCTACCCATAATGAAAATATTAAAGATTTATGCCAATTCTTTTGATTTTGATCAACAGTTCTTTTAATAATCTTAATGAGATTCTTATTAGTTGACACTGCCAAACCATTACCTTGAGGATAGTAATTTGCAGAATATTTTAATTTAAAACCTCTCTTAAGAGAAAATTCAACTATACTACTCCCAGAAAAATAAGATGCATTATCAACAATAAAGGCATTGGGTACACCGAACCTGGTAATGATGAATTGATCAATGAATTCAATGATTGCATCAGAATTGGCTACCTTTAATGGAATTTCTTCTACCCACTTTGTGAAGTAGTTCGTGGCTGTAAGGATGTATCTGTGTTGCTTGGAAGAATGTGGAACAATCTCTCCTATGATATCAAGCCCCCAATATTCAAATGGTTGCTCAATGTTTACTAGTTGTAAAGGAAAGGTTGGTTTCCTTTGTCTCCCACTAGCAGTTTGGCATATCTTGCATTTCCTGACATAATCATGGACATATTTAAACAAAGTGGGCAAATAATATCCAACATGTATTATCTTGTAAGCTATAGTATCTCCTCCAAAATGTCCACCTGCTGGACCATCATGTAATTCCTATAAAACATTTTGTGCTTAAGTTTTTTCAAGGCATCTTAATAAAATTGAATCATAATTTCTTCTAAATAACACATCATCAATGATTTTGAAGTGTTTTGCTTTTAATCTTAAGGCACGTTTGTTTTTGTAACTGAAATTAGGGGGAGCATATCCATTTTTCACGTAAAAGATCAGATCAGCATACTAACATTTAGAATTTATGATACTTATCTCATTCACTTGAAGACTATTATTTGAATCTTCATTTTCTAGAATATTAGAAGCTCCTGCTAATAACCTGCAAAAACCTTGCCCTCTAACAATTTTTGTTGGTTTAATATCAATATCATACTCCTGTAAGGTTGTTACCCAATTAGCTCTTTTCTCTCCTACTTCTCTTTGAATTAGCAATTGCCTCACTGCAGAGAATGTGACTATTACTTATGTGTGTGTTTTCAGGAGAAATGGTCTAAAGTGTTTGATAGATCTAAACACAGCGAAAGCTTGTTTTTCTACTTCAGAATAGTTGAGTTCAACACCCTGCAAATTTGAACTAAAGAAGGATATAGGTTCTTCTACTTGTTGATCATTGATTTGTGTTAAAACAACAACATAATATGTTTTAGTGGCCAAAGTATACAAAATAAAATGATTAGAAAAATTGGGAGTATTCAATGCAGGAGCATTAATGATTGCTTGTTTGATTGAGTCAAAGGATTCTTTTTCGTTATGTCCCCATTTGAAAACTGAATTTTTCTTAATCATAGTTTGTAAAGGTAAGACAATATGAGAAAAATCAGGAACAAATCTTTTTACGAAATTTATCTAACCCAAAAATGATTGCATGGATTTCTTGTTATGTGGCAAAGGAATATCAAAAATATCTTTTATCCAGTCAGGATCAATATATATGCCATATTTAGATACAATAAACCCTAAGAGTTTGCCTTCATTAAGAGCAAAGAATGATTTCTTGGGATTTAAAGAAATCCCATACCTTCTACATCGTTCAAAGATCTATTTTAAATCATGTAAATGATTGGCCCTTTTCTTGGAAAAGACAGTTATGTCATCTAAGTAAACAACAACTGACCTATTGATCAAACCTTTGAAGGCTATATCCATGGCTCGTTGGAATGTAGCTCCAGCATTTATCAAACCAAAAGGCATTTTTTGATAAGCATATGTTCCCCATTTAGTTCTGAATGTAGTTTTTAGTCTATCATCTGGATGCACCAGTATTTGATTGTATCCTGAAAAACCATCAAGAAAGGACATTAACTCTGAACCAACTACTGATTGAAGTATCTGTTCCATTGTTGGTAATGGGAAATTATCTTTTTGATATGCCTTATTGAGATTTCTAAAATCTATGCAAATCCTAATATCACCATTCTTTTTTCTTACAGGTACCAAGTTTGAAACCCATTTAGAATGTCTGACTGGGAAAATTATTTTAGCTTTCAGAAGTTTATTCAACTCTTCTTTGATTTGACTTTCCAGATTTGGGTGAATTTTCCTTAAATTTTGTTGTACAGATTTCTCATCAGGAATCATTGGAATTGTGTGTTGAATGATAGAAGTATCATAAGTTCTCAGATATTCGTAATTCCAGGAAAATACATTTTTGTGCTTGTTTAATAATCTGATGAAAGCAAATCTTTCTTCTGATGTAAGTTCAAGCCCTAGATTGACATTTTGTGGTTTGGCCTTAGTGTCAGGATTTACTAATTCAAACTTTAAAGTAGAACTTTGAAGTTTTGCATTAGTGACCTTTTTGAATCTATCTTTTAGAGATCTTCTAGCTGGACCACAGATTTCGGAATAGAATTCTCATTTAGTCTTTGTTTTAGCTGAAGACCATGATCACTTTCATCCATAATCTGATCATTATAATATTTTTTAGAAGTCAAGAGATTTAAGATGTCTTCATCATGATTATATACCCGCCAATTGGTGACATTCTCTGGGACAGATGGCCGAAAAATTAATTCAATTGAAAACCTATTTGTACTATAATCCTCAGATTGAAGGAGCTTAGAAGAAACATTAGCCAATAAATCATCTCCTGCATTCTGAGATTTAGGAAGAGGAGAAATGTTGAATGCCAGAAAATGAGTTACGATATCTTGAACAAGGGATTGATAATGTTTGATATGTCCTGAAAGACAATGGATAGTGTTCCTTACTTGTTTGACGACAATTTTAGAATCACCAAATACTTTCAGATATTGAATATTCAGGCCTAAATCTTTATAGAGCCCTTGGATCAATGCCTCATATTCTGTAGTGTTATTGGTACACTCAAATTCTAGCCTGCATGATTCCCCTTCTGGACTAGCTAAAATACATCCTGCTCCTGCACTGTCATTGGATTTTGATCCATCAAAATATGAAGACCAAAATAAAGGCTTATCTACAGATTTATTTACAAGTTCATCAGTAATACTAACACATCTTGGGGTATCAGTATGAGAGAAATTTTCAATTTTTGAGGTGAAACTATTAACAGGAAAAGGAGATTGTTGAGCATTAAAATTTCCAAAAAATGAGTCAGCGGAGTAATTTCCGAGAATATTGTTATTGAAAGCTACAGGTTTGTTTTCTTGTTCAAACTCTGTTATTGTATGAGTTATGTGTTTTTCCCAATATATTTTGATTTGATTTGGTTTCCCTTTATAGGGAAGCCACATGTGAGACCAATCAGTGGAAATGTAACCGTGTAGTTTCTCAAACCAATCCCTGCTTAGAATTAAACCATAAAATTTAGGGATGTCGGCAATAAATATATCAATTCTTTGAACTACTTTGGGATTAGCTGATAAACTAATAGTAACTGAATTAATCTCTCCTAAAACTTGAACTTTAGTCCGATCTAACTTAACAATATGAACTGCAGATTTATGGGGTTCAATGTTTAATTTGGAGCAAAGTGAGGCTGGCATTATGTTTGATGAAGTCCTTGACTCTATCAGGCAGTTATGCAAATTTCTATTATAGATCTTATAAGTCAAGAGAAAAGGAGTATGAGAATTAGACCTATCTCTGATCAAAACAACATCAGTAGCATCTACTTTATTTGATGGTGGCTTACCTGATCCTTTAGCTGCCATGGATAATACACTAGTTAGAAGAGGAGAAGAAGGTACCGCATTCAATTCTTTTAATAACAACTTCTGTTGATTTTTTAGCTTGCTAAATTCATCTAAAGAAATATTTGCTCGAGTCTTCTTCATGTCTTCCACAATGTTGTAATCCATAGAGTTAGAAACTACTAATGTTTTAGATGAAGAGGGAGGATTAGAGGATGATGGTTGATTTTGGGTAGGCACAACTGGAGTTTTCTTCATGGGAGCTTTAGCTTTAGTAGCAGGGCTTGAATTTTTCTTCTTTGGATTTGTTTGAACAGGCTCTCCTGCATTTTTACTTCTGGTATTTACTGGGAGAGCTTCTTGTTCACTTTCAGTATCGGAGTTAGGTAAGATAAAGTCCGACATTCCATGACATTCAACTGTTTCATCTTCTTTCGTTTCCTCCGATGAGAAATCTGTGTCTTCATCTTCATTGTCATCTAGATATGATTTTGCTTTGGATATAGCATTAGGTGGTTTAGGGTCAGTTGACTGATTTCTCCTAAAGTTTCTAAATGCTTTTTTAGTAGAAGTTTCAACTACTTGCTTTTTTATTTCCACCATTTCATTGGACATAGTTTTCAGAACCTTTTGTAAACCTTCCATGTCATATGGGTCCTTAATTGCTTTCTTTTTTGAATCACCTTTGAAAGTAACCTTTTTGGATTTTCTTTCTTCAAGAGCGTTTTTCTTTTCCAAAGCAATGATACATTTTTCAACAACAATCGCTTCTTTCATATTTTCTGCTAATATGGGTTTGACAGCCCTATCAATGTAGATGGCTATGTTTGAAGGCAAGGTAGAGATATACCATTCGCTTCAGACTTCTTCACTAGGCTTGGATGTTGCAGGAATTTTATTTAACAGTTTATTAAATCGAGAGTTAAAATCTTTGATGGGTTCCTTTGATTCAGATTTTAGATTGAGAGATCATTAATCAAATTCGCTGTGGACCTGTCATCTCCAAACTTAGTTAAAAATTTCTCCTGAAAAATATCCCAGCTACTGATGGATCCTAGTGGTAATAAAAAATACCATGTTCCAGCTGCCCCTCGTAGAGTGTATGGAAATAGCCTAACAACAATGTCTTCTTCTGTTACCCCATTCAAGTTTATGGACAACATGAAATTCTTTTTATGTTCTTATGCTAATATGCCAATGTCTGGATTAAATTTTGGTAACCATTTTTTAGGATGTCAAGCTAGTAATTGACTGAAAGGTGCAGGCTTGCGATAACTCCTGGATTGGTCCATGGCCTTGGTTAAGGTTGTGCCATTGTTGCGCTAACGGTAGAAGAAGGTGAGGAGGCAGTTGAAAGTGATTGGGTAGAGGAAGTTGGAGTACCTGTACCCTTATGGATTATGATTTGGAGTTGTGAAACAGGTGGATGACTTTGCAATGGTTTAGATGGAATGGATGATGATGAGGAAAGTGTCTCACTGTCAGACTCTAAAGGTGTCTTCCTAGCTCTTTTTCAACTTGGCAGAGGAAATTCAGTCGGTGGAATACCAAGCTTTTCACTCTGTGCTCTAATAAGAGGCTGAGATGGAATATATTGCAAAGTCACACTGCCTTGGGATAACTCAGACTGTTCTTGGGATATCAAAAACCCTTAGAATTATGAATCAAGGTATGTACTTCAGGGGGTTCAAGAGAAGAATTGTCAGGTATGTTTAAGGTTTCAGCAGTGGGTGTTGTATTTTGCTTTTCAACTTCTCGCTTAAAAATAGGAGATTTAGAATGCAAAGGAGAAGCTGGAGGAGATGGTGAGGGAGTTTTACTCTTAGAATGGCCTATGGATTTGGATTCACTCGCCATTCACAGTTCAGGCCCTCCTTCTAGCACCAAAAATGTTGATGCCTTTAAAATCCTAGCACCAACATTGGGGATAACCACCTGGTCCGGACCTTAGTACAACTCCTTTTCTGTTTGGTGTGGTGGCTCCGACTGGATATTATGTGACCAGTTTCCCATTAATGAATGGTTTGATGGATGTTTTGTTTTATAATGTTTAAGGATGATAAGTTCTTTAACCTATAACTCAAAAATATACAAATCTAACCCAGGTAAATTATTAACAATGCGATTTCTAATTATTTCTAAAAGACAAATAATCATATAGATGAATTACTGATCGATAGAAAGATTCATTCATAGATAATGATTATTTTGTTTAAGAAATTAAAAAAAGTAATTATAAATAAAACATATCACATTCATAACAATGTATATCGTTGACATATGTCTTTAAAGTATAACAATTCTAAATCTTCAGAAATGACATGATAAAGAATTATTTTGAAGAGCATACATACATCAACAATAGCAACTTTTAAAAGGAATGCTTCATCACATGAGGAAATAAGACAAAATAATAGTGATAGAAATACCGCATGCATTTGAATCTTTCCAATGCAAATAACACTCTGATTTTGCTTTCTTATTTGAGATAACTTCCAGGAGATACAAAAGTGCAGGTCTTGAAAAAGTTTCTTCACAAAAATGTAGAACCTTGATCCACTACTAATAAAAAAATATATTCAGAAGTACAAAAGTGTAACTTCTCAAATCATGTTTTTATGCAAATTGAGGACCCTTTCTTAAAAGACATGAAAGGATTTAAATAATAAAATAAAAACTAATTGTCAATGAAAATCACTTTGAGCTGTTGAAACTGCAAACATGAAAATCTGGGATTTGGTTTATGAAAATAACAATGCGATAGCCTTTTAACTGATTCACTGTATCTACTTCTTCTCTTGTACTTGTAGCTAACAAATTGAGAGCATTTGCTGAATTTCCGGAGGATGACTCAGCCTAGAATGTAGTTGAGCTATGTACATAGCATTTGAAAGTTCGGGAACCATGAGATTGACAGCGTCGGCAAGGCATTTGGTGGCCATCTATTGGCTGTGGGGCTTGACTATGAAAAACCAAAATGCATCCCAAGTCAAGTTTTTCACTTTGTCAATTTGTTCTTCTTTGCTAGCCAGATTCTGTCTCCATTTACCTTCTAATGTTTTTTCTTTTGGGAGCTTTCCTGGAGAGCAACCGGAGATCAAGTTAGTTCCATATAAGCTGTCATTTACCAACTCGATCACACTGTTCATTGTAGCCCTGGCTCTGGAAGTAGCTCTTTCGGCCTTTATTAACTGTGATTCCCACTCCGAAAACAAGATTTCTTTGTGCAATTCTTGGATTTTTGGTAGATTAGCAGCCATGCCTTCTTCTGAACTTTGCCAAGAGAGAAATTTTGTTACCTTATCATCTGCGTTTGTGAATTCTAGCCTAGTGTCAACTGCCTATTCAATGAATGATGTAGTGATAGTGCACAATGGGTCAACCAATGATATTTTATGCCAAAGGATATTTAGTTGCCAAGATAAGGCTTTGGTCACTTCTAGGGATTCTTTCTTGAATTCACCAATCTTAGGATAACCTTTGAATGTCTCTACCTGTAATTGTAGCTATGCAACTTGTTCTTCTTTAGCCTTCCTTTCCTGCTGAATTTCCACTTGAAGCTTGCTGAGTTTTTGAGACAACTTTTGTTGTTTCTAGAGAGCTTGCTGATCGATCTTTTGTTTCTCCAGATTTAACTGTTCTTTTAGTTGCTCATTCTACTGTTTTTTCTCTACTAGCTGTTGCTCAAGCTATCCGATTTTCTGTTGTTCCACTGTCGTTTTCTCTTCAAGTTGGGTGATCCTTAGATCCTTTTCCTTGATCAGTTGGCTAACTTCGGAGGCCTTGTCCATTGTAGCGGCTGTATAGGCACCTGCATATTGAGATAACTTGGTTAAATCCTCAAAAGGATTGACTTCTGAGTCTTTCCATACCACATTCATCAGTTCAACTTGAGGAGTTGAGAATGGTCCCTGGTCAATTTTTCTCTTTTTCCTCTGTCTTTTGACCACAACCCTATGCTTTGGATTGTAAAATACATCCAAGGGTGGTATTTCCTCTACCTTCAATACAATCTCTTCGGAAGGATTCTCTGGAATTATTTCAATATCATGTTGAGTGTTAATTGTGCCGACTACCCCTTCAATTGGAATATTAGTAACAATAGGATCCTGTGTTGCAGGCGATTTTGGCATAATGATGTTTTGGGAGTCATTCTGGTTCTTTATCATTTGATCGAACTGATCTCATTCCATGATTAAGCTAGAATCAATATTCACATTGGTATCTAGGAGCTCGTTGGTGTTTTCATTTGTGTACTCCTTTTCAGGATTGTTCTCCTTTTCGGGACTCTTCTCCTTTTTAGGACTCTTCTCAGTAGTTTTTTCTTCACTGTGGCCTTGTTGCTACACCATAGGGGTAGTGTTCAATAAATCTAGAGGCAGTGTTTGTAACCTCTATGTCTTGAACTGCATAAACTTATCTATCCCCCTGCTCCTAATTTGATCTTTGCTAGATATTTTACCCATGAAATGACTCAGCCGAAGAGAACAAGTCATCATAGTCATATTTCTCATGTTCAAATTTGGCGAGCGTCACCTGAGTGGTAAAGTTGTAAGCCACTACTTTTGGAGCATACTATCTCTTGGGAATGACTGCTAATTTCAGAATTTTTATCTTCTCTGCTTCTTTCTTTGCATGTTTGAAATCATGAAGTGAATAAGTACCACAACAGAGGGGAAATGAAGGCCACATTTGTTTCTTGGACTCTTTGAGGTTCCTGTTATCTGGTAAGCTATCTCTCTGGCCAATAGCTTATCAGGAATGTAAAAGGGGAGAACATGTGGATCTGTGGTGCTACCAAAAAGACTGACATAGGTGAACTTTTCTTCATCGAACCAACTACCAATTGATGTTAGGTCAATGCTAGCCTCATTGGATAACCGAGGAGCAGGTTTGTAGAATATGGCCTGATGGACGGGTAAAACAAAACCATGGCAAATTCTATATATATGCTCTTTATAATGGGCCTTCCACAAATACTTATGATAAATGTGAATAGGGGTTGGGTCTTGAGGAGTCCATTTCCAACCTAGAATGGGGAAGTCAGAATTGAAGCAGATGGTATCCATAATGTAGGCACTCATATAGAATGGGGGTATTGTCCGGGTAGTTACAAACCTATTTATTCTATAATCAAGGATTTGGTTTGCCATTTTATCTGATAAAATGGTTGCCCAATCCATGATATAAGATTCAATTGCTGCTTTCCATTAAAGGCACCATTTCTATGGAAAACCTAGCTGAATCAGAGACTTCAAAGAGTCTACATATCATAGCACCAGCATAGCAATAGGGAGATGCTAAGGAGTCTACAGAGTACATACCAGAGGATTCATTCTTATGCTTGTTTGGGAAATGTCTCCATTGCTTGATAGGGTCCGATTCTACATCGTTCTCCTTCGGAAAAGCTTCTAAACATGCCTTGTTGTAATGTTTTTGGGGGTCCAACAAATGATACATCTTCTACCCTGAATGACCCAAACATCCTTCCATCGGTTGTATAGAATGCTTTGTCAGTTATGTTGATACTCTCTATTACCCATCTCACCAGGTCATTGTATGGTAACACTTTCGCACAGGCTGCTATTTTGTGGAGGAAGGAGCTGGCTAAATCTTTAAGAGTATTTTCTGATTTATCAATTGAACCAGGCTTTGCTTCTTCTTCAATTTCGGTTGGATCCTCGGTTTCGAGTAGATTTTATATGCCCTCCCATGAAGTATTGTCGAGGCCTGAACAGGTAGTATCAGCTATCAGTACCAATTTTGCTGGTTCATCTTTTGCTATGACATGGACCTTTACTTTTCGAGACTTCTTAGACATTTTTGTTGGACTGATGATTTCAGATTCGCTCTGCAAAATGAAATAGAAGGACGTAACAGTGGAAAAACTTTTTCAAGGCTAATACACAGTGCACAAGACTAACAACAATTAAGCGTAATAGATGTTATGGATCTATGATATATTAAGCCACCACAGATGAATTTCTAGAAGGATTCAACCATAACTTCCAACATGAAACTTTAATGTTGTGATGGTATTGCTCATCGCAAATTTATAATGGTCCTTTTTTAAATTGGGTATCGTGACTTCCCAATCGGCGATTAGCGGTAATCGCATATTGCAGATTGGGTGTTACAAGTGCCATGCTTAAATGGTTCCTTTGCATGGTTGCGATTGCGATCAGTGGTGAGCTGGCATGGGGAGGTGGTATGTTTTAAAATTGATAAATCGTTTAAATTTTCTTTATAATTGACTTATAACTTTAATCTGCACATGTTCGTAATACTTCATGTTTCTCCTTTATCGAAAGCATGCTACACGATAATGAAATCGCATTGGAAGATTTCAAAGGGACTCTTGGGATATGTCTTATTATTTTAGCGATGCGCGATTGCGATCGGCTTATCGCATTGGAGGTTTTCTATGGAACACTTGGGATGGCTTCTTGATGAGTAGCGATATGCGATTTCCAATAGAGTTATCGCATCGACGGATCTTAATGGAACACTTTATGTCCACTATTAAAATAAAGGATGTGCGTGATGCGACATATTCCCTTTATAATTGTTTTCCTTCGATAAAGCTTTATGATAAGGTTTTATTATAATTGAAATCGGATCAGACCTTATCAAGAGGACTTTCATGGGTTTGATAGATTTGCAAATTGCGATTGCGATTTAACCTATCCTAAAAGCAAATTTTATATGACCTATTATTTATTTTCAAACATTTTATTGATTTTATTTATATTCTAAAAGGGGATCCATTTCTTATTAAAGTTTTATATAAAAAAAAAATTGAAATGGGGAGGGTTGTTGTATAGCACAACAGAGTTTTAAGCACATGTCTACAAGAGTTAGGGAAAACCCATATGCTTCATCCCACTTTATTTATCCCAAAGGCTTGATTAAATTATTAATTGATTTTTTTTTAAGAAAAATCAGCAGAATGTGGGATCATTTCTATTTTGTGGGTGGGGGTGTGGGGGGGGGGGGGGGGGGGGTTTGCAGAACCTGTCTTACCAAAACCTAAAGCCACTGACAAAAAGAAAAGGAGAAATAAAACTATTGAACCATCCCAGAACTTAAAGCAGGGGACTTCATCTGTTCAAACTAGAATCCAAAGGAAAAGTACGATGATAGAGCCTCCTCCTCCTCTAGTCCCTGCAATGGAAATGGTTTATGTGAGAAGAAGTGGAAGACTCTGGGAAAAGAAGAACTTGTATTCTTACTAGATGCCATCTCCTAAAAAAACTGAAATAATTAAGCCAACAGAGGAAACGAAGGTTGAAGTTGCTGAGTCTAAGTTAGATAAAACAAAAGCTGAGAGGGAACCTACTTTAGTGGAGGGAGAAGGCCACATACTAGAATGCTGAACAAGCTAAGGATGAAATTTATGCTAAAACAAAACCCTAAGCTGGGAGAGAAAGTTAATGAGGTATATGATACACCTTAAAAATATTTGATCATAAACAAAGACAAACCTGCAAGTTCTAAGAGGCCTAGGGGTCAAGATAGAAAGCTTGTTGTAGAGGCTAAGAAAACCAAGAAAGGGAGACACAGTAAGGTTGACATTTTGTTAGAGGCAACTAGAAGACTTAACTAAACATTTACATAACAAAGTTTGTTTTTTCAACAGTTTTTGGATATATTTTAATGGAGTGCTGATAGTCATCTCATCAATGATTTTATCTTCATTTTGGATGAGTGTTAACAGTTAGATGGTCTGTGCAATTTTGCATCTATTTTTATGAAGCGCTGACAGTTGGTCCATCAACGATCCCATTTTTTCTCCCGATTTGTGATGTGCCAGTGAATCCATCAATGATGGGGGAAAATGACATTTTTGAAGGTAACAAGAAGCATGGTGGAGCGAATACAGCCTTGAAGGAAGGATCTACTTGCTAGATGTCCTTTTTGTGGATCAAGAACAAATGTTAAGGGAAAAATTGCCACATCGAGCATGATGATAAAACAAGAATTTTCAAAAATTTTGGGTAGGACATTAGTCATTAGTTTGATCCTTAATTTCGGCCAGCTCTCCAACAACAACATGATCTTCAGATACAATTTTTTTTATTTTTATTTTGGTTTTATGATTAAGCAATGTAATGTATGTAGTTTTAATTAGAGATATAGTTTTGGACCTTTTAATTAAATTTTTGGTGAAAATTTGGTTATGGTTATGTAAGTATTCTATAAAGCCGATAATGGAAAGGGACCAAGGGTTAGAATATTTTGAAAGAAAACCTTCTTGTGTATTGTGTGTGTCTGTGTGATAAAATATTATTATACAACAATTGATGTGAGGAATGGTAAAAGTTGACGTGTTTATGAATCCCTGTCTGTTTTCTAAGGTTTATATGTTCTTCAATATTTGAATACATGGTTGTTGATTTGGAATTCATACCTGTGTGCTCCAGATTCATTTATTCAGGTATTTATTACTTGTTTTTCACCCAAATATTACACTAGTTACTTTATGCTATTCTCTGATTTCCAACTTGTTAAAGGAGCTGTTACTATCTTGCTTTTGCTTATATTCACTCACTGAACCTATGGTTAACATAAAAATGATTGGGTAGACTCCATGCCCAATGGTGAAATTTCCTACAATCCAACCAACCTTAGTTCTTCATAATTAGATCTGGCCAATGAGCTTATAATCCTACTACTAAATTGACTAAGAGTGGTAGAGTTTTAGGGGGAGATCCCTTTCCAGTTTGAAGGGTCAACTTTCAATCCAAAGTGGTTAGAGATTACCTTAGGTTTTTCCCTCTACAACCAGGGTTTTTTCTAAGTGATAACATGTTCAATGCAATTGTTGGAAGTCAAGTTATGAGAAACCAAGCCCAGACAATGCATGTGTCAAGTTGAGGGCCACTAAACAAATTGTGGGAATGGAAACATGTAAAGAAGAAGTAGCATGAGAAGGTGTGAGGAACTGATAATCATAGGAATTGAGAAGAAGAATAGAAGATTTAGGCAATAGTATACTTGAGGGTGTTGAATCAAACTCAAAGTCAAAAGATGAGATTTAAAAAGAGAGAAATGTTGAGGAATTGGACACAACAATACGTTTGATATGTTTTTTGAAGGATAGAGGTAGTGCAAAGGTGCAAGTTTCATGCTATGATGGTAGTTTAAAGGCCAAAACTCTCATTAACTGGATATGGGAGCTTGAAATATTGATTACAAGATTTTTCAGGACCCTAATTGTGCTTGATTTTCCATGATAAAGTTAAGCAAGCATATTGCACTTTGGTGGGTTATGCTACAAAAGGGTAGGGTAGAAAACTAGCAAGAGAAGATTAGAACCTAGAGGAAGATAGTGAGAAAAATTAAAGAAAAATTCTTGCTTGTTGATTACCAACATAATTTGTGTAAGCGAGTATATAACTTAAGGTAGAAAGAGCTAACTATCTAGGAGTACATTGAGGAATTTTTAAACAACCACTTAGATCATGGATTAAGAACTATAATATCAAAGGGTGGTGAGATAGATGAATGGGTTAAAATATCATATTCAATATGAGATAAGCACACAATTCTTTTGGAATGTACATGAAACCTATCAAAGTTCCTTCAAGGTGGAACACAAACTTGAAAAAATAACACAACAAAAATTTAGAGGAAAAGGACCTAGATGCAAGGATAGAGTAAATACAGCTAGAGGTAAGGAAAAGGAAAATGAATAAACTAGTTTCCAAAGTAATAAAGGAAGAAATGACACTTGAAGAGGAAAAGGATTCAAAAGAGGAAAATATATGTATATTCTTACTTTATATATATGAAGAGTAGAGGGGCATAAGGCATATGAATGTCAAGAAAAGCATAACACAATAATAAAAAGTGAAGCCCAAACATGGGTCACATAGGTAGATGAGGCAACCACTATTAGTGAAAATGTAATGGTACTTAAATAGGAAGGTGTTGAAAGCTTAATGTTTTGGAGGGTGTTTCTTAAACCTGAAAAGAAGGCAACAAAATAACCTAAACATGGAAGGAAAGCTTTTAATGATAAATGTAAATTTCAGAGAAATTGTCATAATTTAGTCATAGATGGTGGAAGTATAGAAAATTTGGTATGCATGGAAGTCATAAAGAAACCAAAGGTAAAAGGTATTCTCCATCCCATTCCATTCTAGGTTTCATGTTTACAAATGGATTAACAAGTGATCGTAATGGATCGATTTTTTGAAATTGGAAGCTTTAAAGAATAGGTCATATATGATGTAGTAGATATGGATGCATGTTGTGTATTACTTGGAAGACCATGTGTGATAGGAATGTTTCCCATAATGGTAAGAATAATACTTATGAGTTCACAAAGGCTGGACAACAAGATAAGTTTGAACCAATGCTAGAAAATGTAAGGACAACAACGGGAAGCAATGGAAACCAATATATGAGTAGCAATAGTAGTCAAATTATGTTGTGTTCAACTAAGGAATTCTTGAAACAATAGAACAAGGTTTTTTTTTTTTTTGCCATAATGATAAAATAATTCCAAAAAGGTGAGAATATGAGATCTATACCATAGGAGATTCAACCTTTATTGAAAGAATATGAGGATTTTCTTGCAAATGATTTTCTAATGGGCTTACTTCCCATGAGAAGTGTATCACATTAGATTGACTTGATATCAAGGTCAAGTTTGCTTAATAAAGCTCCTTATCAAATGACTATGAAAAAAAGTGAAGAAGTGAATAGGAAGGTATAAGAATTGATTTATAGAGCATTGATTAGAGAGAGTTTGAGTCCCTGTGTACTAGGAGTGTTGGCACCCAAGAAAGGAGGTGAATGGTGAATGCGTATAGATTCACAAGATATCAATAAGATCACTATCAAGTATATATTTCCCTTACCAAGGATGGATGACCTCATGGATTGTTTGAGTGGAGCTAGTTACTTTTAAAAGATCAATTTGAAGAGTATCATCGAATTTGGATAAGAGAAAGTGTTGTATGGGTATTTAAGCCTATTTTTTTCATCATACACATTATACTTAGTAAATGACAGTAATGCTCATGAAATGTAGAAATAAAGTAAATGGTTGGTTGACAGTAGGTACTACCGCTTCAACCATATTCTTATACTCACGAAATGTAGAAATAAAGTAAATGGTTGGTTGAGAGTAGATACTACTACTTCAACCATATTCTTATTTATAAATATACTCAAGTCTAATAGAAACTTGGATTGGAATTCCTTTCCTAATAATCTATTGTTCTTTGTCTATATACGTGCATGTTCTTGTTCCTCCAAGATGCAACAAGTTCTTGTTATTCATATTTTATGCTTACAACAATCGGGCGTCGTTGCCTCCTTCGTTTGGCTGGGTGACCATAACAATGAATGAAGGACTGGTTTGAACTTGCATAACAGAAAAGTGAAGAGGATGGATCAAATGAAAATGTTGCAAGACCTTTTTTTTATGTTCGTAAAAGTTAATGGGTGTTGTCGCGTTGGAATTGAAGATTTGAGAAAAAAATTGCTGCTTAGGAAACTACTTTTGATGATGATGCTCGAACGACGATGAATCTGCAAGAAGAAAAGATTAAAAATGATTTCAGATGCTGCTTGAATCTTTTTGGCTCTACAGAAGAAAATTTGCAAATCAAATGTCTGCTAAGGGAGATGATTGAAAATCATGGATGATGTATGTCAACATGTCAGCATGATTGTGCATACTCTTGCATGATGTGCACCATCCATGTTCGTGAATATTGCTTACCTACAAGAGAGTCGATGTGGTCTACAATTTATGAAGAAGATCAAATTTGTATGAGAAATGCATTGTCAAATTTCAACGAACATCTACAATGCCATTCCAGGGTCCAACCCTAACCCCCTTATTTATGTAATAGGGTTGAGTCATAGTTATAGTTAGTTAAAGAGTCAATAAAGCCCATATTAATAATTGTAAGTGGTTGACCCACATTTAAAGAAGGGACCACAGTTAGTTGCAAATGGGCCATGGTATTAGATAGATGGTATTAATAAGAACCATGGTACTGACCCATGGTATTGCATGTATGAATCATATATAAAGGATAGAGACTCCCCTTGAGGAGCATCATGTCTTATTTTGTAATTGAGCCCAGTTCTATTGGAGGTTGCCCCCTCGAAGAGGCAAGTGAACATTGCTTTCCTTTCTGAATAATAAAATACATGTTGTTATTTCTTATTGTTTTGTGTTATAGGTATATTTCTTCAGATATTTGGTATTCTTGTATCTTCTCACAGGTCAAGAGCATAACAAGTGGTATCAGAGCACTTTCCAAGGCCGGTGGGATCTCCATTTTTAGTAGATTTTTTTTTTTTTGGCTAGAGACGTGTTTCGGTGTCTTTAAACCACATGATATGTCATTGAGTGCATAAACCTGCGGATTTGGGGAGGCATGCACGCAGGAAATACAAGAGGTGGTCACGCTTGTTGGACTCCCTTGTAACCCCTGTGGGTACCCCTTGGAGTAGAAGTGCATCAGACAGAACTGCGCATGGACTATCTTCCAAGTACCCTCTGGGTATATCAGAAGCCCCATAGGCTCTCTTGAAACCTTGCCATAGATAAACCGTCGGCTGTCTTTCTTCTACAATACATCAAGAACAGCACTCGGGGAGATTACTCGCGCGTGCGATAGGGTAGTCCGATTGTATGGCTAAGGGTATGGTTGATCCTCCTTGGTTAGTGCCCTGAAAGATTAGGCCGAGTACTACTGGTGGACCCTTATGTATATTGCGTTCTGTAGCACCTGACACTCCTTGAGACCATAGTTCCCTTGTCTCTTTCTAGATCACGCATCATCTTTTCTAGATCAGATCTAGTAGGTTGGGTTCTGTCGCAGCCGCAACAATTAGTTTTGCCATTCAGATCTCTCAAATCCGCCATTCAGATCTATCAGATCTACCAATCAGATATATTAGATTTGCCATTCAGATTGAGCAATTTGGGTTCTGTAGCAGTCGCAACAATCAGATCCGCCATTTAGATCTAGTAGTAGGGGTTCGATCACTGCCACATTCCTACTCATACTTTGCAGTTGAGGGTTTCGTCGATAGATCTAACTATTTGTGTGGCTCCTATACCTGGGCATGATTCTCGCATGACACTGGGCAGAATTAAATTTTCTGGGAATCGGTTACTGCAGTATTCCTAAGCGTGAAAAAAAAAAGTCTAAGACCCTCCCGGGACGCTTATAGGAGACTTAGCCCATAAGAATCAGGTCAACGGGCTAAGCAAGGTGGTACAATTCACTTGTCAGTGTCAAAATTTCGGGTGGTCGCAATCTTTTTTTCATGGTAACAACAAGTGCATCGGATCGATGCATGGTACAAAGTAGAGCTCAAGTTATGGCCAATGAGAAGATCGACACCCTTGAACAAAAGTTGGATGCATTAACGAAGCAGATCCAGACCTTAGCTGACTCACTCACAAAGGGCAAGTCGGGGGAACAATCAGAGGCATATGCTTTTAATGAAAACCTTGAGGGAAAATATAGCCATTCTCTTCACTTCTATGGAAACCACCAACAGTCCCAGCTTCGACCACCCAAGCTGGACATGTATAAATTTGATGGCTCTCATCTAGCCATATGGCTAGCACATATGGATCAATATTTCACATTGAATCACATCAGAGATGATGCGATGAAGCTAAGTGTGGGAAGCCTGTACTTGGACCAAGAAAGATGGCAATGGTTGCAATGGCATCAACGATGCTATGCAATGCCACTGACTTAGCAGATATTCTCAAAATCCGTTTCTGATATCTTTGAACATGAATCTAACTTTTTGGGTCATCTTACTAAGCTCTGACAGACAGGCACAGTGTAAGAATATATTAAAGCCTTTGAAGCATTATCTTTCCGCACAGGAGGTCTAGTAGATGAATTCTACTTGGAATGTTTTATCAATGGTCTCAAAGACGCCATGCAAGCCCACGTCCGACTACAACACCGAGTCTCATGGATGGCAGCTTGCAAGATAGCTCGTGAAGTAGAATGCGTGTTAGTGGCCCAGTTGACTCATCCAAATTTCATAGCCAAGGGACGCCCCACCCAGGCTTCGAGCACTACCCAAACACTTAAGATTCAAAAGGTGTCAACAACAGAAATGGCGGAAAGAAGAAAGCAGGGATTGTGTTACTATTGTGATGAGAAATACTCCCCGGGGCATAAATGCAAGGAACCCAAATTCTTTCAAGTTGATGCTACTGATCACAGTTCATCTGAGGAAGCCCCACCATTTGAGGGACCAGAGGAGGAAGATGAGGACAACCAGCCAGACAATGAGCTCCCAGATACACTAGAAGAACCAGTTATCTCGCTTCATGCTTTGGCAGGAATTTCTTCTCCCCAAACTCTCAAAATCAGAGGTTTTATTAAGCATCGCCCTGTAGTAGTCTTGATTGATAGTGGCAGTACGCATAACTTTATACACCAAAGCATTGTGTAAGCAGTACATTGTTTTTTTAGAGCAATATCTAATTTCCAGGTCCAGATTGTTGATGGGGGGACAATGAAATGTGAAGGCCACTATGAAAATTTCAAACTTCAAATGGGGGAGTATCACCTAAAGACCCACATGTTTGCCATCAACATGGGTGGGTGTGACATTGTATTGGGTGTTGAATGGCTCCGCACACTCGGCCCAATCACAATTGATTTCAAGAGTTATATATGAGCTTCAAGCATATTAACCACACACATACCCTCAGCGGTTTCCAGGCAGGTGCTCCTTCTATCATCAACTCGCATAGGATGGAAAAATTGTTAAAAAAGGGCCACCATGGAGTTATAGCCCATTTTATTGCCATCCAGGCCTTCAAACCCATTTCTCTTCATATTCATCCTGATATGCAACAGGTCTTAAACAACCATCTGCAGGTCTTTGACAAGCCTCATGAGCTTTCACCCTCGAGAGGGGAACATGATCATAGCATCACTTTGGTCCCAGGGGCACGACCATCAAATGTGCGCCCATATAGATATCCTTTCGCCAAAAAGAATGAAATTGAAAAAATCATCAAGGAACTCCTGGAAGTCGGTGTCATTCATCCTAGCATTAGTCCTTATTCATTGCCTATGGTCATGGTGGTCAAGAAACATGGGGAATGGCATATGTGTCTAGACTTCAGGGCCCTCAACAAGCTGACGGTCAAAGATAAATTTCCCATCCCGGTTGTTGATGATTTGCTGGATGAACTAAATGGGGCTCAATTCTTTACTAAGCTCGACCTTCGCTCAAACTATCATCAAATTCGCATGAAAGAAGTAGACATTCCAAAGATTGTTTTCCGAACTCATGAAGGCCATTATGAATTCCTAGTCATGCCATTTGGTCTCTGTAATGCCCCATCCACTTTTCAGAGTCTCATGAATCACCAGCTCAAACCATATCTCAGAAAACTTGTCCTTGTTTTCTTTGATGACATCCTCATCTACAACCTCACCTGGGAAAAACATCTTCAACATGTAGATCTGCTCTTGCAACTGCTCCGAAAGCATAAATTATTTGTCAAACTGTCCAAGTGCTCTTTTGGCATGGAAGAAGTTGAGTATTTGGGCCACATTGTGGGGCATGAAGGTGTTAGGGTGGATCCCAAAAAGATCCAGGCAATGCAGGATTGGCCTCAACCAAATACCTTGAAGAGCTTGAGAGGATTTTTGGGTCTCACCGGCTACTATCACAAATTTGTTCGCAATTATGGTTGCATTGTTAGACCCCTCACTCACCTTCTCAAGAAAAATTCATTCCTCTAGAATGATGAAGCACAACCGACATTTATAGCTCTCAAACATGCCATGTGTTCCACTCCCGTATTGGCACTACCCGACTTCACCAAATCTTTTGTGATTGAATGTGATGCTTCAGGTACAGGTATTGGGGCTGTCTTAATTCAGGAAGGTCAACCCTTGGCCTTCACTAGCCAACAACTAAGTGGCACAAATCTGGGACAATCTACCTATGAGAAGGAGATGATGGCCATTTTACATGCAGTGGATAACTGGTGACCATACTTATTGGGGCGGCATTTACAAATACGTTTAGACCATCAAAGCCTTAAATATTTTTTGGAGCAATGCTTATCCTTGCCACAACAAAATAAATGGCTAGCCAAAATGTTGGGATATGATTATGAGATAATTTACAGGAAAGGGCGAGAAAATGTCGTAGTGGATGCTTTATCATGCCAATTTGAGGAGGAAAGAACCCTACTAGCAATCTCTCTTCCCATTCCAGAGTGGATTGAAGAGGCTCGCAAGGAATGGTTTTCACATATTTTTCTCTCCCAACTCATTAATAAATTGCAGGCGGATCCAAATTCCATAGCGGGCTACTCTTGGCAGGATGAGATTCTTCGCTACAAGGACAAAGTAGTGATATCACCAACATCCACCCTTAAAAGTCGCATTTTGGCAGAGTTGCACTCATCTCCCACTGCAGGCCATTCAGGGTTTCAGAAGACTTATGCTCGCACTCGATGTTCATTCTTTTGGACAAGCATGAAAAAGGACATTCTTACTTTTGTAGCTGAGTGTGATGTGTTTTAGCGCCACAAAGGAGAAACAGTCAAATCCTCGGGCACATTACAGCCATTGCCCATCCCTGCCTCAATCTGGATAGAGGTTTCTATGGATTTCATTACAGGTCTTCTGAAGTCAGGCAAAAAGTCAGTCATCATGGTGGTTGTGGACAGACTTTCTAAGTATGCTCATTTTTGCGCCCTACCCCACCCTTTTACACTAGCTTTGGTGGCTCAATATTTCATGGACCAGATCTTCAAATTACATGGCATGCCCACTTCCATTGTGTCTGATCATGACCTGATCTTCACCAGTAACTTTTGGTAGGAACTCTTCAGGCTATAAGGTACCCAACTACAACTCAGTACTTCCTATCATCTTTAAATGGATGGTCAAACTGAAGCAGTCAACAAATGTCTAGAAACCTACCTTAGGTGTTTCACTTCAGAAAAGCAACATCTATGGGTACAGTGGTTACCTCTAGTTGAATGGTGGTATAATACTAACTATCATGCCACCACCAAAATGACTCCATATGAAGTAGTTTATGGTCAACTCCCTCCTTCACCTACTTCTTATATCTAGGGATGCTAGAAGGTACAAGCAGTGGATCAACTCCTACAGAACTGTGCAACCATGCTGGCCCACCTCAAAGAGAATCTCCATCAAGCTCAAAATCGCATGAAGTAATAGGCAGACCAACATCGTTCAGAGTGAAAATTTCAAGAAGGGGATTAGGTATTCTTGAGGCTACAACCATATAAGAAAACATCAATCAAAGGCAAGGGTTGTCAGAAATTATCTCCAAAATTCTACGGACCATATCAAAAACTTCAGCGCATCAGAGAAGTAGCCTACAAGCTAGCCTTGCCACCCACCGCAAAAATCCATCCCGTCTTCCATGTCTCATGCCTCAAGAAAGTGGTTGGGAACCATTGCAGAATTCAAACCAGTCTACCAGAATTGGATGAAGAAGGTTCAATTTGGCTCCAACCTGAATAGGTTCTTGACACGCGAGAACAACACATGTGCAGACGCACGATCAAGGAATTCCTCGTCAAGTGGAAAGACACCTCTCCAGAAGATGTGACCTGGGAACCAACCATTATTCTTCAGCAGTTTCCACAGCTTCAGCTTTGAGGACAAGGCTATTTTTATGGGGGAGGGCATGTTAGTGTCCAACCCTAACTCCCTTATTTATGTAATAGGGTCGAGTCATAGTTATAGTTAGTCAAAGAGTCAATAAAGCCCATATTAATAATTATAAGTGGTTGACCTGCATTTAAAGAAGGGACCACAATTAGTTGCAAATGGGCCATGGTATTAGATAGATGGTATTAATAATAACCATGGTATTGCATGTATGAATCCTATATAAAGGATAGAGACTCCCATTGAGGAGTGTCGTGTCTTATTTTGTAATTGAGCCCAACTCTATTGGAGGTTTCCCCCTTGAAGAGGCAAGTGAACAATGCTTTCCTTTCTGAATAATAAAATAAATGCTGTTATTTCTTATTGTTCTGTGTTCTGGGTATATTTCTTCGCATATTTGGTATTCTAGTATCTTCTCACAGGTCAAGAGCATAACAATTTTCTTCTACCAAAACAAGTTTATGGAGTCAACTTTGGATGATTATTGTTTAATTATTTGACAACTTCAACAACTTTGGGAAAAAATCAAATGCACAAGCATGGAAGGATTGAAATTGGATTATCACTGAATGTATACAAGGCCACCAGGAGACTGGCGTTGAACTTAATGCTTCCTTGAGATGATGGAAATTTTCTTTATTTTTCAAATTAGAGGTGGTCCTTATGGTACCTTATGAGATAATGCTGAGTGAAACAAGAGCAACTTCCATTGAAGCAATTGCTATGGTGCGGCTTATAAGATACCTAAAAAGAATTGAAAAAATGAGAGTAGGTAGATGGCCTAATGTTATCTTCAATGAAGACATCAGTGAAAGAAAGAAAACATGGATGAAACAAAACTACACTTGGATGGAAAAATGGGATATCTACCTCAATTCCTGTCCCACAAATAGCAAGGAGCTAAAGGATTTTGTTATGGAGAAGTTTCGTAAAAAGGTATGGGGAAAAGAGTTGGGTAGAAAGAAGAAATATTACATTGAGGAATTCAACCCTATGTGTGATTTACAACAAAAAGAGTTCACTGGAGCTATCATTTCATGGAGGGAAAAGGTTTTTATTGCTCATTTAAGGACCAACTCACACCAACTTCGGTGTGAAACAGGACAGTGGAAAAGGCCTAAAGAAGCTTGGGAAGAAAGGGTGTGCACATTTTGCACGTCTGGGGCTGTGGAATCAGAAAAACATTTCATTTTGGAATGTGATGCATTCAAAGACATCAGACAAAGTTATGAGAACATGTTAGCATCAGTTTCTTGGAATTTTCTTTTTAGTGAGGAGATTGTTGGAAGGTTGGATGAGCGCATCATCAATTGAATCAGAAAAGGATTGAATTGCAAAGAGTGAAAAACAGGCAACTAATGGTAATTTCATTATAAACATACTTTATTTATTGCATTAGGCATTTGTGCTTTTTTCTTTCGACTTAACTGTTCAAGAAATACTTGGGAATGATCAGTGTTCAACAACTATGGTGTCATGGTGACCTTTCATCCTGGAATGATATGATTTAGTGAGGTTGGGGGTGGTGAGACGATGCATCAATTCCTAGAAATCCTAGGGTTGCGAGTATATTACCTCTAAAGAGCGTGTGTATATGATCACAGGTGGTATGCATTGAATTAAGGTGACTACAAAACTTGTTATGTCCACTATTGGAAATAAGTGTCATTAATTGTGTCAGTTCCTTAGTATTGATAACACCTGGTTTCAAAAGAAAGTCACTTGATCTACTGCTTGTGTGGTGGTCAGATTATTTAGGTTGTTGATATAGAGGCCAAATAATTGTGTTAGTAAGTTGATCAAGTTATATAGGCAAAACATAATAGGCATGTGCACTTACGTGTTGATATTCACCGACTCGAGCTGTATCACCTTGATGGTTGATTGGTAAAAAACAAGTTGACATCGATAGGATATTAGGCGAGATTGTAAGTCGACCAAGAGATTGGAGAGGTCAACGTGGATAACAATAATACATATGGAAGTCGATAGGTTGACTTGGCACACATCTTTGAACCCAATCAAAAAATTCGACCAACAAAGCATATGCATGTTGACTTCCATAGAAGTCTCTGTAGAGTATTATCCAAGTCCATAAGAGTTGACTTTGATTTATTGGTCTATTTATGTTGGTGGATAAAGTTGATTATTATAGGAGCCAATTTCGACCTATTATTATAATGATTTAATATGTTTATTGTGATCAAAATTATGGAGCTTTGTATAAAAATAAAATAATTATGAAAGATGCTAGAGTCGAGTCAAGTATTTTCATGTAATAAAGTTGGTTATTTTTTGTTGATGTCAACTAATTGATTATGATTATAAAATAGTTAATTGAGTCATATAAAGTCCAAGTCATATCCTTCATGTAATTTAAATACAAGCTCTTTATATTTTAAGATAATAAACATTTATAATAGAAAATAAGCTTGTCACAAAAAATAATTTTTTAGGAATACTTGCAGTAGATGATGTAATCAAGAATAAGAAATCAGACAAGCAAAACATACCCATAAAGAGTTGAAGTACTAAAATGATGAAAACATTATGCCATTCCTCCTAGTATGAAGAGTGCAAAATTGATCTTGGATTGTGACAGAGGTAAGAAGCAGGATGGCTGGTATGTAGACATTTCACTTATTTTATGTTTATTTGGAGGACTCCCAAGAATGACAATCATGCACTAGACTTGTCTGTAGAGAGAGAAAAAAGGATGCCCCCAGACTACTTGATGGCTCCTGGTTGAGTGAGGCACTCTATATGGTTGAAAAGGCTATAGAGAATGGGAAAAATGGAGGTTTGCAAGAATTCATCGTTAGATATTAAGAAGTCACAATAATCCTTGTATATGCGCATCATCCTATGTAACTGGCGCTGAGTTACCTATGCAAAACGATACACATGGTTGATGTACAATAAGGATACTTCTATAAAAGAGTAGTGGTCCCAGACATTGATGCATCATTGCTCAAGATGAGCAAGGCATTGAGGGTTGAGGGTATGTTGTAAGGGTCTTTAGACTTATGTTGTCATCATACACATTATACTTAGTAAATGACAATAATACTTGGTAAATGTAAAAGTAAAGTAAATATTTGGTTGAGAGTGGGTACAACTCCTTCAACCATATTTCTTATGTATAAATAGACATCAATTATAATAGAAACATGGATTGGAATTCTTTTCCCAATAATCTATTGTTCTTTGTGTATGTATATGCATCTTCTTGTTGTTCCAAGATGTATCATTTTCTTGTTTTGCATAGTGTATGCTTACAACAAAAGGTGACAGATGGAAGACAATGTTTAAGACACAAGATGTATTATTTAAATGGCTAGTCATGCCATTTGGGTTAACCAATTCTCCTAGCACATTCATGAGACTTATGATTGAAGTATTGAAACCATTTTTGGGAAATTTTGTTGTTGTATAAATGGATGGAATTTTGATCTTCAATAAAATGAAGGAAGAATACTTACAACATGTGAGAAAGGTGTTATAATGGTTGAGGGAAGATAAAGTGCTAATAAATTTGAAAAAGTGTATGTTTTTTAGGGAAGCGTTAGTATACTTGGGATTTCTAATATCTAAGGAAGGCTTGATGATGGATCCTAAAAAGGTAAATGCCATTTTGGATTGGAAAACACCTAAGTGTACCTTTGATGTGAGAAGCTTTCATGGTTTAGTGAGCTTCTACAAGAATTTCTTTTCAAATTCTTTTGAAATATTTGTGCAACACTTACATAATGTATGAATAAAGGGATTTTCAAATGGAAAACAGAAGCCATGAAATCATTTGAAAAATTGAAGAAGAATGTAACCAAATAGCTATTTTTCCATATTTTAATAAGGTATTTCAACTAGACTATGATGCTAGTGGTTCAAAAATTAGAGCATTCTTGAGTCAAGAAGGAAAACAAATTGCATTCTTTAGCGAGAAGCCAAATGATGTTAAGTAAAATTACTTTGTGTATGATCAAGAGTTCTTTGATATTGTATAAGTTTTGAACAAGTGGTGACATTAGTTGTTGCTAAAAGAGTTTGTCTTGTTTACTAATCATAAGGCATTATAGTACATCAACAATCAAGGTAAGCTTAATCGAAAGCATTCCAAATGGATATAATTTTTGTAAACTTAAATTTCTCTTTTTAAGAACAAGCACGGAAAATAAAATAAGGTTTCAAATGTGTAAATTTAGAGGATAATGTTATTAAATACCTTGTCAATTAAAGTTATGAGCTTGGAATGTATGAAGGAGTTGTGTGAAGAGGATGCAGATTTTGCAGAAGCATGGAAGGCATGCAAGTCACCTTGGAGTATTAATAGAGCTCCATATTTGGATTTCAATATCCAAGAGGGATTCTTGTTTAAGGATTAAAGTTTTTACATTCTATGGACTTCATTGTGGCTTAATATTCTTAAAGATGTTAAATTTTGCAACTACAATCAAATTCCACCTTATACATCTCAGATGACCGAGATGATGATTTCATTAGATTCCTCTTTTCGAGAGGACCAAAACCGACCTAAAGACCACCTTATTGGACAAGCAAAAGTTGGTTTTTGAATTTATTTATTTACTTATGTACATTGGGTTAGGTCGGCCCTAAGCACATGTTAAATTGGACAGGTTGGCCTCAACCCCAAGTGGACCCTCATGAAAGGCTATAAATATAAGATACCTCAAGCTCATTTGGAAACATTGATCAAATCATCTTCTTTTCTCTTATTATCATGGTTCGCATAGGTCTGTCAGAGGAAAGTTCACGCAAGAGTATGAAATCTCAGGGGTGAATCTCACATTCATCTAGGTTTTTTTTTTTTTTTTGGACACTGGCACATAACTGGGCATTTTAGTCCCTGGATTATGGCTTAGAGTGGTCATGACAATGTCCAGAAAGCCCTAGATGTTGGCATAGAAGCCTTCTTAGGGAGCATCCAGGGTTTCAGAGACATTTCAGGTTGTATTGGTCCCCGGGCGCATTCACAATATGGTCATGAGAGCGTATGGGTTGCCATATACGCTTGCATAGAAGCCTTATGAGAGTGTCCAGGGTTTGAGGTAGATCTGAGTATGTTTGACGTTGTACGCCCTCATCTAGTTCACCTTAGAGTGTCCAGATCTATTTCAGACGCAATCTTCTAGTTCTGTAGAGAGCGTCCAAGACTTCTATAGATACTCATATAGCTCCTCCTCCTGTGTTCAAGACTCAAAGATGAGATTTCATTATTCTCAAGATTCTGGTTAGTGACAACAATTTTCATCACAGTGACAAAAATATCTAGCAGTTGACTACAGTCAGTGATAGCACACTACAGTCCTCAGAATCAGGGTTGTGATTATAAGCATGATTATATCTATTTCATGGATATCATAGTTGTTTTTTTTCATAGATAAAGTTATGGATCATTGTACTCTCTTTTGTTGAACCATTTGATAACGATCTAAGAAGAATAATATTTGAGAGGGTTTTCTCCATAGTGGGTTTTTCCATGGTCTTGGACCAATCTTGGTGTCTCTATGTGTGCATGGTTTTCTTCTATTTTTCCTTTATGTTCTGCCACATTGATGATGATGATGTTGTTCTTTCTATATAATTTCATATGCTGATGAATAATGGTGTAGATCTAAATAATGTAAGGATGATATGGGGTGAACTTAATGTATTAATGAATAAATGCAATTATCAAAACAAAGAACAATGTAGCCCTATTAAAAATTAACATTGCATCAGAGTTGGGTTGAAGAAAAGCCATGGAGATCACCCCGATGATGACACCTTAGATGGAAGCAAGAAGAGGATGGTGGAGACCTAAAAAAATTCTAGGGTTTGAAGAAAAACCCTAGGCAACTTGATTATTAGGGTTTGATGGATGTTATGAAGTTAGGGTTTGAGAGAAAACCCAGGTTTATGGAAAAAATATGAGATATGGAATGTAGCTGGTCAATGTGAAGATGCTCAAGCACTTGACAAAGTTTTGATGAAGCCCTATATGGGGTAATCCCTACCAAAATCGGTTGGATAACTGAATGTAACATTGGTACATGGAACATAGACATTGATGGCTCTTCAAGATTGGTTCAAGAGGGATAGGATCACCTCTAATTGAAGATAAGTATTTCTTGACTCATGATGCCTCTTACTTTTGTTTAGACCTATGGATCTGATGATTATGTTTATTGCTTATACTTCCTTCATATGTATTTGAGTATATGGATGTTTCTAACCTCCTTGATGAGATGTGATGAGTAGGTCCTTCTTAAGGATCATTTGAAATGCAGGAAGGATGGATAGAGTTGGAAAGCGCAAAAACGCACTATATGAAAAAGTGGTAAAGTGCTTCAAGCGACTTATGTCTAATGAAAAGGTGCATAGGTATTTGAATACCACAACGTATGCATGGTATGTTGGATTTCATTTGTAACATTGGATGGATCAATAAGCCCTAAGGTATGATGAGCATGTATCTTTCTTTGATGGCTCATACATGCATATGAAAGTGACTTGGATCTATGTTTCCTATGATGAAATGATACACCTGGTGTTGAACATTTTGATCTTCTTGAATTCTATGAGGCTATGTAATATTGATACATTGATACTCTTGATTATTGGCTAGCATCCATCCGTTGGACATATTGATCCTATAAAGAAGGATAACACCTTGACTTTAGTAAATGATACTCTCGATACTTCTCATGATGGATTTCATATAGAAGGATAGATCATTGACTCGTATACATGAGTCTACTAATAATTCTTGTGATAATCATGATGAAAGCATATGGAAAGACAGATTGACACTCTTTTTGTTTGGGTAAAAATTTATTGAATGACCTAACTTTAACTCATTGATCATGCTAAGCATGGTAGCCTTGATGTTAGAGGTATAACTATGAGATTGATATTCTAGATCTCTTACTACATGTGGTCATGCCTTGATGACATATGGTTAAACTTAACGTCCTAACTTGATTGAGTGACTTGATAGAAAGTGCTATTGTGTTCATAATCTTTGAGATATGATGTTGCATCTATATGCTTCTTTGAGTCTAAATATTGATTTCATGATGCATATAGCCATGAAAAATATATGTTTATGATCTAACAGATCTGTTGTTGCTTAACTCTAGTAGAGACAGGTTGATGACATAGATTCTTAGTCAGAGGGAAAATATCTTCTCAATATTCTTACTCTTATTACTATTTGCATTCTGTATTGTTGAAGTATGATTTATGTGCATCTAACATAATTGATCTGCAGCAAATTCTCAGATCTGAAGCTTGTACAAAAATTGGGGTTTATGCTCTAGACACAAGCACTGAACTGGGAAATCTCATCCCTGTATGCACACATGCTAAGGTCCACGTAGTGTACAGGCAGCTAAATATGCTCCCATTCTAACCTGAAAGGAGCATACAGGGGTTTGACTACAGTTGACTATCATCTGAAGCTTTATAAATCTATTTGAACTCTGAATCAAGGTGTCTTTGACATATTCTGCCACTGTAATATGATTTCTGAAGTTGTTGGGTTAAATTGCTAATCACATAAAAATGAAGTATTGTGCATGAAATCGGATGGTCACCTGGAAGATGTCAGTTCCACAGATGTGTTGCAGATAACAAGATCTGGAAGTAGGAAAATATTGAATGTTTGCCATAACATGAACATGCAGACTGAACTTGTGTTCGTAGGTGACCGAGACTAACAAATAGATATGTCACTATGTTTGTGCTACAAGAGGTTGGCATGATTTACCTGATTGCTATAGATGAACAATGTGTTATCATGATGCTTGACAATAACTTTGAATTGATGATTGAGATATGTTTTGACTATATATCTCTCTACAATAGCAAATTTGGAATGGACTTGGTGTCTGATGATCCAATTTGACGATTTTTTATTTTCCCTGATGTCTATGCTATGTGGGAATAATGACTTATGTGAGTATTCGAAAAAATGATTTTGTATTGGTCTCCTCATTTCTAGCACAATCGTTGAGGTAATGATAATTATGCTTTAGCATGAAAATGGAACTTGCATGACTCATCCTTGGTGTTTGCATTTGCACCTAGTGACATAAATTACTTGTACTATGATTATGAGAATGACTTGATCAAGTTCGGATTGATAATGCATGGCTTGTTGGCATAATAATAAATGAAGTCATGACTTGATATGAGCTCTCCCTGTTTCCTGGTTGAAATAATTGATACTGTGATGTTGATGACTTTGATAATGGTTGTGATATGAATTATAAACTTTGATAAGATGACTCTGTTGATGTTATGGTACAACATTGATTTATGTAATGTTGGCTTAGCAAGGCATTATGCTTATAGCATTGCATGAAATAAGCTCCCCAATCCAGATATGTCTATATTTGACAGTTATCTGATGAAGTCAGGATGATGAGTTCCAAGGTATGGCTTTGATTTTAATTATGGTTTTGGTTTTATATCCTAATGGTCTACCCTTGACAAGTGATGATCCTCTAATGATCTAAATAAGAGGGAGATAACTTCTAAAGCTCGAAATGATGTATCATGGCATGATGAATCGATTTCTAGAATTTGGAAAAGAAATTCTATATTTCAAAGCTATTGAAAATGTTTTTGAGTAATGAAAATTGAAATCCTTGGATACTCCGATTTGAAGTTCAAAGGTGTTGTTGAACTTGACATGGCATCCGACTGTTGATTGAAGCATTGATGTTCCATTTTGAACATCCATTTTGATGCTTCATTCACATAGAGTTACCATCAAGCATTCTTTGAAATATCTGCATGACATATTCCATTTTTTGAGGTTGAGATATTTCTCCTATGATATGTGACTTCATGGATGTATAGTTGTTGATAGAGATTATTGTTAAGCACATTTGGATGCTACTTTAGTATGAGATCTTCCATGATATCTTCGATGAAAGGTCCATAGTACGATTGAGGATAGGTACGATGTTGCTAGCATGGCTAGCTGTGAGGCGGGATGAAGAAGCCTTTAGAGAGTTGTCTGAGCATGATCTAGATATGACATGGATACATTGTGATGACATAAGTGAGATATGATTGGTGAAAATTCCCATATTTATAGTTGGGATCGAGATACTCTCATATATTGACAATTGTTCGAAATAAGCTCGGGCTTGTGGTTGGCACCTCCTTGAGAGGGAGGATGATTATGGTATCCTTTTGAGATTTACATGATTATTTATGTTCTGACATGATATTTGATTTGATGTCCTGTATGAATAGGAAACAACTGCTATTGAGACAAGCTGATACTAGATTTGAGTATGATGAGAGCAGCACTGATCGATTACACTGAGTCAACTCTTCCTCCCTGTCTGAGCTACCAAGGTGAGGAATTGAGGTAGAAGGGCTTCTAGGGTTGAGGGAACTCTGGAAAATAGGGTATGACCCCTATCTGTTACCCATATGGTTGAATATGTTTCTCCCCTATCTTCATAGGGTTGAAGAATGCTGCTCCCCTGGTTGGTCTTTGTAGAGTATACCCCAGTTGGCATCATACCCACAAGTTGGGCTTGTCGGGAATATTGTTCCTCATTTGGCCAACGAGTTGAGAGTGTACTGGGGTTTACAAACCAAGTCAATTATGATGCATGTGTTCTACCATGTGACTATTCAGGGTGATCGATGGGAAGATCAATAGGCAATAGGATGGTTTGGGATAACCCAATGCAATTCCAGGTTGAGATTGAGCACCCTGATGAGGTCCCAGGGTCTAGATGTGCTCCCCTGTGTGCTTGGATATCCTATTTCTCGATATGGGGTTGTATATGTACAAATAACCCATGAGATTCTTGGTCGATATGTGTTCCTCGATGTGGTTCTAGGTTGAGATGTGCTCCTTGATGATATGCTTTTCGATGACGATTGATGATGATATTTTGGGTATTAGCTCACTGGTAGAGATTCCAAGTAGTAGCCTGATAGATAGAGGGTGGTATCTTAAGCTCCCCTTCGGTAACAAATTATTATTCTTCTAGATTCAAGAATGTTCAACATACGAGCAGGAAAAATAAATAGATAAGCAGGAATAAGGCAGGCATATATCGAGATGTACATTAATGATTTGTAATGATGAGATACTTGAGGTGATCATGGGACTACATGACAAATATTATTAGGGATGATATGTGATGACACTTGAAGACACAAGAATGGCATATTGATCGATGGACAAATATTGGTAGGTGGAATTCTCCCTAGTTGAGAGGGAGTGTTAATTTTTTTAAATTAGAGTCAAATTCCACCTTGGATAGCTCAGATGAATGAGATGATGATTTAATTAGGTTCCTCTTTTTGAGAGGACCAAAATCGACCTAAATCTCACCTTATTTGGACAAGCGAAAGTTGGTTTTTGAATTTTTTTATTCACTCATGTATATTGGGTTAGGTGGCCCTAAGCACATGTTAAATTGGATAGGTTGGCCTCAACCCCAAGTGGACCCTCATGAAAGTCTATAAATAGAAGAGACCCCAAGCTCATTTGGACACATTGATCAATCCATCTTCTCTTCTCTTATTATCTTGGTTCGCATAGGTCTGTCAGAGGAAAGTTCACACAAGGGTTTGAAATATCAAGGGTGAAGCTCGCATTGATATAGGGGTTTTTTATTTTTGGATGTTGTCATAGAACTGGGAATTTTCGTCCCTGGACCTTGGCTCACAGTGGTCATGAAAATGTCCATAAAACCCTAGATGTTGGCACAGAAGCCTTAGGGAACGTCAGGGGTTTCAGAAAAAATTCAGGTTGTATTGGTCCTCGGACGCACAGATAGTATGGTTCTGAGAGTGTCCGGGCTGCCATACACACTCAAACAGAAGCCTTATGATAGCATCCAGGGTTTGAGGCAGATCTGAGTATGTTTAACCCTAGACGCCCTCATCCAGTTCACCTGGGAGCGTCCAGATCTGTTATAGATGCACTCTTTCGTTTCTGTAGAGAGTGTTCAAGATTGCTATAGACGCTCGCACAACTCCTCCTCCCTACATCCGGGACTCAAAGATGATATTTTAGTATTCTGAAGATTCTGGTCAGTGACAACAGTGTTCAACACAATGACAACAGTATCCAGCAGTTGACTACAGTCAGTGACAACACACTACAATCCTTAGAATCAGGGTTGTGATTATAAGCATGATTAGATTTGTTTCATGGATATCATAGTTTTTTTGTTGCACAGATAAAGTTATGGATCATTGTACTATATTTTGCTGAATCATTTGATGATGATCTATGAAGAAGAATATTTGCAAGGGTTTTCCCCATAGTGGGTTTTTCCCTAGTCTCAGACCAATCCTGGTGTCTCTATGTGTGCAGGTTTTTCTTCTATTGTTTCGTTATGTTCCATTGCATTGATGATGATGATGTTGTTCTTTCTATATAATTGCATATGAAGTTGAATAATGATGTATATCTGAATAATGTAATGATGATATAGGGTGAACTTAATGTATTAATAAAGAAATGAAATTATCAAAGAAAATAACAATGTAGCCCTATGAAAAATTAACAAAAGAGTATCATAGTGGAGGTTTGGGTGGACATTTTGGTGTTGACAAGACACAATGGTAGTGAAGGAAAGATAATTTTTCCCAACATCTAAAATGATGTCAAGAAATTTGTTGAGTTCTATAGGATTTGTCAGTTAGTGAAGGGTAGGAGTCAAAACATGGGGTTATATACACAACTACCAGTACCCAAGAAGCCATGGGAAGATGTGAGTATGGACTTCATTTTGGGACTACATAGAACACAAAAATATCATGATAATGTAATGGTTGTGGTAGATAGCTTTTCAAAGATTATACATTTCATAGAATGCAAGAAACCAATGATGCTAGTTGAAGTGGTTGTTTTTTACTTCTTAGAAATTGTGAGATTACATGGTCTACCAAAGAGTATCACTTTCGATGGAGATACCCTGATTCTTGGACATTTTTTGAGGATACTTTGGAAGAAAATGGGTTCCAAGTTGTTATACATTTCCACAAACCATCCAGAAACACACGGATAGATCGAAGTGGTTAACTAAAACCTTGGGAATTTGTTGAGGAGTTTGAGTGGATAGAAACTAGGACATTGGGATTTGGTTTTTCCCCAGGCTGAATTTTCTTACAACAATTCAATCAATATGCCCGTTGGAAAGAGTCAATTTCAATTTTTTTATTATTGAAAGTCACTAAGGGAGTTATGCATTTGGTTATGTTTCCAAATTTGGAGGATAGAAGGAGTGATGATGCAAGTGAGTTTATTGAGGACATGAAAGAAACACATGAATAGGTCAATCAAAGGTCACAAAAAAGAAATGTTAGATATAAGCAAGAGGTATATTTACGAATAAGATAAAAGGATTTTGAAGAAGGATACTTGGTGATGGTGCATGTAAAAAAACAAATATTTTCTAACTGTACATATAGTAAACTCAAGTGTAAGAAAATTGGACCATGTTGAGCCTTGAAGAAGATTTTTGTTAATGGCTATAAGTTGGAGTTACTAAAGAATTTTGATGTTTTCCTTATATTCCTTGTTGTTGAATTGTATGAGTTTCAGGAAGGAGAAGGGGATGATGAAAAATGTATCCTAAATGTGTGGATGAAACAATTGCTTGTAAAATCAATTTAAGAATTAGAGCAAGTCTGGACAAAGAGGAATAATAAAAGGACTCGTAATAAGGAGTATTATGAATATTTTGTTAAGTGGAAAAATAAAGGCTTTGAGGGTGCACCATGGATTTTTAAAGGAGAATGGGCACACCTATGAGGGCCTTCCTCCTTTGTAACATTTATAGTTGAACCCACATGGTTTTGAAGCTCATGTTTTTCTTACCAATGATATCTAATGCAGGACCATCTTTGGCCTAAACCAATCTATATCAATTAGTTTTAGTTCGTATTTTAGGGGATGAAATAAGAGTATTTTGACTCTGTTTTGTTGTTATAGTGCTACAACTCCATCATTGTTGTGACATTTTCATGACTCCGCCATTGTTGTCAAAATGTTGTAACTATACCATTACTGTGATAGTGCTATGACTCTTTCATTGCCGTTATAATGTTATGACTCCATTATTGGTGTTAGGGTGCCACAACTCCGCCATTGCTATTATAATGCTACAATTTTGCTACAACACTATCGATCATGCCTGACTACAATTCCATGTTTCTTATGGACTTCATGGCCAATCAATGGACCATCTATGTGAGGAAATGATGTATGGTTTGGGAAATGGGTGGGGGAGGTTGAACTAATGCGACTGTTTAGTTTCAAAATTGTCATTTGGAGTAAGGAACAAAAAAAGTGTGAAGAAATAATGATTAGATTGGGAGAAAAAGACGAAATTGAACCATTATGATTATCTAGTTTCCCAACCATCATTTAAGATCAAGGAATGGACAAAGAAAAAAATCTAGAAAATAAATGACAAAAGAGCTCGTGAAGTTAGAAAGAAATGGAGGAACAAAGGGACGATGAATAGTTGGGTGTGTTTAGTAGTGGAACAGATGGTGCATATGTAGAGTCATAGGGTAAAGTAGAAGTGTACATAGATTGTTAAATAAATTTATGTCTATGTGAATAAAAAAAGAAATCATGTTATTGCCTCCAATCTCGTTTCCTAAAATTCCTCAATTCCTCATTGTACTTGTTATTCTTTAATTTATATTAATGCTAACATTCAAGTAGTTGTGCACTCTGTGAGTAGTGAATAACATAATTTTATGATCACTCACTTCACACACTTAGCCCCAATAGTTGTTGTGTTTACTAGTGTATATTCACAAACATACATACAAGCACTATACTTTCATCAATCTAATAACTAACTATTAATACTCACTTTTTATTTAATTCATTATAGAAAATAAATTATAAAATACTCACATTTATAAAAATATACTTCAATATAACTAAAATATTTATTTTTATTTTTTTTTTTTTTTAATAATAAATAAAAAATTCAATATTAATATGAAATATTTTTAAACCTTAAATTATTATTATTAACCACCCTCCATTTAAAAAAACACTTATAAACATCGATTATATCCCCACTATCATTTCATTACTCACTACAACATTTAATTCAAAATAATAATAAAATCCTCAGACATCAATTTGACATCTAACTATACTTTAATTTAAAAATCATTAATTAAACAAACGGTTATACAAATATTAACTCACTAATCCATCACTATTCCATCATTCATTGTATAATTTAAATAAAAAATTTCCATGCCAATTTGAAATCTCAAGTGAGTTGATAAATCATTAATTCACCAAACACTTATACAAACATCAACTCATTGAACAATCACTACTCCATCTCTCACTACACAAAGTGACATACAACTTTGAATGTAACGACTATCATTCATGCACAACATCGCATGTTACAATGTATGTTTTTCATTGTTATTTTTTATTAGGGAAAATATTTTCATACACCATAAAATTAAAATTTTAAATTGATATTTTAATAGAGTTAAAAAATATTAATCTGAAAGGAAGATTTCTCGATAAATAAAAGAAAAGAATTTTATATATAATATATAATTATTTGATATGTAATTTGGTTTTAAAATTAAATTATTATTATTATTATTTAAGTTTTATATATATAATAATTAATTTTTATTTATTGAATTGAGGTTTCTGTGATCTATAATATTTTTAAGAAGAGTTTCAGCGTAAATCACATGTAGAAAACCTTTGTCGACGCGTTTCGAACCAACTAGTGTGGTTCATCGTCAGGATTATTTGATATATAATTCGGTTTTAAAATTAAATTATTATTATTATTATTTAAGTTTTGTATATATAATAATTAACTTTTATTTATTGAATTGAGGTTTCTGTGATCTATAATATTTTTAAGAATAGTTTCAGCGTAAATCACATGTAGAAAACCTTTTTCGACGCGTTTCAAACCAACTAGTGTGGTTCATCGTCAGGACGATGAACCACACTAGTTGGTTCGAAACGCGTCGACAAAGGTTTTCTACATGTGATTTACGCTGAAACTCTTCTTAATAATTTTTATTTATCAAATATTTTAAATAAAAAATTTAATATATTTATTTCATGATAAATGTCTTTTGGAATAATCACATCATTAGAATTTGGTCGACGTTTTGAACCAACTAATGTGGTTCATCCTCAGGACAAGGTGAAAGAAATCATACAATCTTCAGGAATAAATAGTAAGGATGCATCATTGCCGAGGGTTAGCCGTTGAAAACTAGTCGTTGGAGAATAGTCAAACAAATTAATAAAATATTATTTTTATTTAAAAATTAGTTTTAATATTTTAATATAATTTAAAAACCTTTTTTTTTAAAGATATAATGATTTTAATTTAAAAGGGGAAAGTTTTAATATTTCTAATATTATAAAAAAATGATATAAATTTTTAATAGTAATAAAGTATAGTTAGGGTCACAGATGATGTTAAGGAAATAAATAAGGGGGTTAAAAATCGGTGAATAATGAAAACAAAGTTATAGGGGGGATAAAATAAAAATAGTAGTATACTAAATATTGGAATATGATAAGGTAAAGAAAGGATTCCAAAAAATATCTAAAGGGGGATAGGAATAAATAAAAATAGTAATAATGATAAGAAAACATATTAATTATTAAGGAGGTAAGGAAAAGTTGTGAGCCCTCATAGGGTGATTATAAGGAAAAATTAAAACCCATAAGGTTTGGATAAAAATAACATGTATTAAAAAAAAGAGAGTAAATACTATGAAAGTAATTAGGAGTCCAATAATAAAACTAGGGTTAAAAATGAGGAACTAAAGTAAGGATATATGTTATAAGAGAGGGATTAATAGTATTTATTTTAATTAAGATACAAATAATATGCTATACATAAATAAAAAGAAAGGAAAATAAAAATGTAAAAGATGTAAAAAAAGGGGGAAAAAGGAGACAAGAGGATCATAAGGAGAGGGTCGGAATCCAACTTTTGCTCAATTTCCAACCATCATCTCTGTTGAGATTCTTAGCATGCCTTTCAATCTCAATGGCCTCTCTAAGCTTCCTATGGTGGAAATGGTCAACCCTAGCAATGACTTTAGAATCCTCTATACAAACATGGTGCTTGGACTTCTCGGCATGCTCAGCTAGAGCCGAAGAGCGGGAACGATTATGCCTTATGTCTGTTGCATGTTCATGGATCCTTTGGTTGATTGATCGACCCATTTTTTTTAATACATGTTATTTTTATCCAAATCTTATGGGTTTTGATTTTTCCTTATAATCACCCTATGAGGGCTCACAACTTTTCCTTATCTCCTTAATAATTAATATGTTTTCTTATCATTATCACTATTTTTATTTATTCCTATCCCCCTTTAGATTTTTTTTGGAATCCTTTATTTACCTTATCATATTCCAATATTTATTATACTACTATTTTTATTTTATCCCCCTATAACTTTGTTTTCATTATTCACCGATTTTTAACCCCCTTATTTATTTCCTTAATATCATCCGTGACCCTAACTACTACTTTATTACTAAATTAAGAATATTAAAAATTTATATCAAAAAATTAAGAATATTAAAAATTTATATCAATTTTTTCTTTTTGGATGTTAGATAATATTAGAAATATTAAAACTCCCCTTTTTAAATTGAAACACTGTAAACTTTGAAACGGGAACTATCAACTCAAAATGGGAACTCTCGCCAAAAAACCCCGAAAAAACATCAAAAACAGTGCTAAAAACGAAAAGTGTGTATACTGGAACAATGATTTTATTTTTTAGGTGTCAATTTTGAACATGTTTTAAAAATGGCAGTGACTACGAAATTTACTACGAAATTTCCGTGCAAAATATAGCTTCAAAACAAAAGTGATGATACTGGAATAATGATTTTTTTTTAGGGTCAATTTTCAAACCTTTTAAAAAATACTAGTAAAACCAAATTTTTATGTGCCAAACAAAGTTGTTTATGAGGAAAAAACACATTAATGTTTTTGGTAGAATATCATTTTTCTTTCCTAAGTATAAATTCAACATGTTTTCAACCATAACATGCTAGATACAAAAGAAATTGAAATTTTTTCAACTATAAAATTAAAAAACCATGACATTATGAACAAATTACATCGCTAAATGAATTCAAAAGTCATTATTTGTATATTGAATAAAACTTACATTATATCTCTAATTTAATATTGCATTGTAGATATTTTAAACAAAAAAAATTATCATAATTAAGACATATAATCCAACAACATAAAAATGCCTCATAACTTCTCATTTAACACCATATGGAAATCATTAATTTTATTTCAAGATACGATGCATACATCAGTTATATAAACTGTCTTAAACAATTATTCAAAATCGCTCATATTTTCTTGCACACCATCAGAATTCACATCTTCAGATGAGTGACTGGATGCTGACAAAGATGTTCCATATTCTTCTCTTTCATCAACTAGTGCCCCATCTGAGTCCACATTCATGCCCAACATTTCAGGTTTCAAAATTCTTCTAGATCTACGACTGGTTTCAGCAGACTCCCATCTCAACACTGTTCCTTCTGGTAACAACCTTTTCAGAATCTCTCTCATCTTGAAGCGAAGAGTTCCTCTCTTTGTTAAATTGAAGTCCTAAACAAGTATGTCAACATCCTCCAGTTTTAATATGTCTGTGCGGCGGCGATTTATATTTGTACCCTTTCTTTTTCTCTTTCCGCCTTTTTTTTGTCAACTACCATCTTTGGCTTATACACATCATTGAATGGGTGTGTATTTGTGGCATATCAATGTACTTCAACACTTGTAACATTCTCATTTTCTGTAAAGACCTTTATAACTTTAGCAACCCAGAATGGATAGCCATTGGGATCTTCATCTGCTAGCACTACAATCATGCAAACCTCCTTAATATCCTGTACTGAACCCCTGTAAAGGTCTTCCATGGCTTCACATTGTGCATGAGATCTTCTGGAACCAATATACATCTCTCTTTCCTCTACCTGTGAAGAATTAATAATACCTTGAGATTATTGCTGTTCAACAATGTTTATTTCCTCATGTTCATTCGACACATTTTGTGGCCAAATAAATGTATTTTTCAAAGGTATATCTTCATTTGTTGTTGTTGAAATCATATCACTTTGATTATTTAAAAATGACTCCCACCAAACTGAATCAGCAATGTCAAAGTACTCATATGTATATCTAATACATTTTTTAATTTCTTCCAGGCAATCAGAATAATTTATATCTCTATTTTGTCTGCGTGCATTCAGAACTTCACCAACTGATTGTAATAACAATATTTTTTATGCAAATATTGGATGATCTGGAATAAACTTCAAAAATTGCAAACCTGATGACAGTGCCCATTCTGCAATAGTTGAATACTTCTTGCCCCATATTAGTGTTTTCCCATCAATTTTTTTTATATGAAATTGATGTTGGAAGCTAATGTCATTAAGTTGTTCAATGCATTTCCCCTCACCATATGATCCCAGGATAAACCTTCGCATGTCAACAGTTTCTTCCAACACATCAAAAGTAGGCTCTGGCATGTATGATTTCTTAATCCATTCAATTAGTGATGGCAAGCTCCCAACTTCCTTCCTCCTCAATGTGACTAAAAAATGACTGAACATTTGATTAATATGGTCATGAGTGTGCCCAATAAGAAGGAAACCAACCTTTACCTTTTGAAAAATTCTCAATTCAACAAGCATGTTTAGATATCCAAAAACAACTTGATTTTTGTTTTGACGGCAAGTGTTGTCCAATTGTAGGTACAAAACTTCAGGAAGATTACTAGACCAATGAGAAATCACATCATGAATTATGGTTATGATCAGATTTGCATCATTATGAATATTTGGAGCTATGAAGTACACCCTTGGCAACATTTTCCCATTGAAGACCATACAACCGACCAAGTGAAACTGAATAAAATTTTCCTCCTGTAAATTTTTGGGTGTGCGAACAAAATGTGGTAAAAGTGTTTTCTTTTGGTCCATACCATCAATTATCAAAATCAAATATTTATTCGGATTATCATAACACTTATTTTGATGCTTGTACAACTTCTTCCTTTCGTTTGTTTGTTGTTCACGATGCTCCTAAAGTTCTTTGACAATTAAATCTACAAAACATAAAAGAAATTCATGAAGAAATATGTTTTCATAGTTGATGACTATACAATTTTAAAAGTTAAAGTTATGAATGCTTACCTATTTCTAACCCTTCACATTTGTCCCTTTTTTATTTAAGAAAAGCACATGTACTGCAAATCCCCATCCTTGTCTTCTTAGGAATACAGACATTGTTGAATTATTTCTTCCATACCTTCACAAAATATTGATATGTAATAAACCGGCCATGTCCCTCAGCACCTTCTGCATATTCTTTGTATAAGTTGTAGATTTCTTGTCTTGAAAAATTATCTGGAATATGTATTGTCTCTCTATTTGGCACACACTCTCCATGCTTTGAAAAGAAATCTTTCATCCATGACATTGCAGCATTTGATAATGGCCCAAACTATCTTTTATGACGTACTTCTGAATAAAATGTGGGATCCTTTTCCAAATTTTCTTGAATTCTCGAGAGACGAAAATTCCCAATCAAATGAAACATTTTGAAAGCTTTTCTACAGATAAATAAAGTCCTAATATGATAATCATAACCTGACAATGTAGATTGCATGCACCCAACTAAATATGAATTTTTCATTCTTTTATTCATTGTCAAATATCTCTTCTTGCTTTCTAATGCAAATTTGAAATCCATATGTTTCAAGCAATATTTTTGGCAACGTTCACTTGAAATGAGAGCGTTGATAGGACTTCTTCTTGTTAGATATTCTGCTCTACCCCTTGTATAACTAGAACATCTTGCACTGATACGAAAATGTCTACTCCTACTCCTCGATACAATATTTCTTGGCAGCATCTCCATCATTGGATCATCATTTGTAATTTTGTATAAGGATTTTCATCATCTTTAAGATGAATGTTATCCACACTATGATCAGCTCTGCTTTTCAAATATTGACTTGGAGGATATTCTTCATCTTCCCCTTCTTCAGTGCTATTGTCATAGTCCTTAGAATTCGAACTGAATGGAAAATTTAACTCGATGTTTAATGGATATTCTTCCTCATGTGCATTGTCAGTGCTACTCTCATAGTCCATAGAATTAGGACTACGTCAAAAATGTGACTGTTTACTTATTGAAGATGCTACATCATGTCCTTTGTCACTGCTACCTTTATACTCATTAGAATTAGGAATAAGTGCATCATCCTGTCCTTCATCACTGCTGCTCTCATAGTCCTTAGAATTAGGACTAAGATGACACTATGACACTCCATTCTTTTGAAATTCATCATCACGCTCTTCATGACTGTTGCTCTCATAGTCCTTAGAATTAGGACTAAGTGGTCACCGTGACACTCCAATCTTTTGAAATTCATCATCCCGCTCTTCATCACTGCTGCTCCCATAATCCTTATAATTAGGACTAACTGGACACCGTTACACTCCATACTGTTGAAATTCATCATCATGCTCTTCATCACTACTGCTCTTATAGTCCTTAGAATTAGGACTAAGTGGACACTTTGACACTCCATTCTTTTGAAATTTGTTATCACGCTCTTCATCACTGCTGCTCTGATAGTCCTCAGAATTAGGACTAAGTGGACTCCGTGAGACTCCATTCTTTTGAAATTTTCCATCATGCTCTTCAAAACTGTTGTTGTCATAGTCCTTAGAATTAGGACTAAGTGGACACCGTGACACTCCATTCTTTTGAACTTCACCATCATGCTCTTCATCACTGTTGCCCTCATAGTCCTTAGAATTAGGACTAAGTGGACACCGGGTTGAAATTTTTCATCAAGCTTATCATCACTGCTACTTTCAAAGTCCTTAGAATTAGGACTAAGTGGAATATGTGACTCTTTATTTATTTGAAATTCTCCATCCCCTCTTTCATCAGTGCTACTCTCATAGTCCTTAGAATCAGGACTAAGTGGAAGAATTGACTTTCTATTCATAGTGGAAGAATTCCTGCTATATTCATCAATATGAATAGAGTTGTTACACGATGAAGATGTTGATAGTGTATAAATCGAAACTTCACTATCAAAACAATCCATCCCTTTCAAATAGAAGATGTTGAACGATACAAATGAAGAGTCTCCTAAAGATATTATATAGCTTAGATAATGAAATTTTCCCTCCAAAATGTTTTGCGAAAATATTTCCCTCCAAAAATTTTCGCGAAAATATTTCCCTCCAAAAAGTTTGTTAGATTTATTTACCTTCATTATTTTATTCTACAATTTATTGAAAAATGTAAACTAATTTTTTTTATGAAATAAATCATTAAAATTAAAATTGTAAACTACAACTTCTACATTAATTATTTTAATGGTTAAAGTATATAATATTTACTAAACAATTGAATATATTTTTTTAATTTTTATAATATATTCTAAAACAAATTAATCCCACATTCAACCCGTTGTAAAAAAATTCTACAATATTCACTTTATAATATTTTAAAACAAATTATCCCACATTAACTGTACGGTAAAACATCTCCATAATTTCACTTATATACTGAATTTCATTATCACTATTACTCACATCACATCCAGGTTTTCTGAAGTTCGTTGAAATACTTGTGAATTTGTGGAGTAGCTACATTGCTATAAACAACATATTCAACGAAGAATTCTCGCAATTGAAAGGTAAGTTAAATTTTTTTCCTTGAAAATTTTCATATTAAATTAGTTTAATAAAGATTTTTTTTTTTTTTTTTAATATTTTTTCTGAGCCAAAATAACAATTACCTCCATTGTGAGCATGGTGGGCCTAACCAAACTCAATCGCCCAACCCGCGGTGTCGCGGGGTGGGCGGGGAGGGCGGGCGGGCAGGCGAGGTGTGAGGGCGCGGGTGGGGTGGTAGGGGGTGTGGGGGCGGGTGGGGCTATGGCGCACACCCCGACGGCCCGCCCGCCTGCCGCAGCGCCACCCGCCCCCACACCCCCTACCACCCCCCTTGCCCCACACCCACACTGTCACCACCTCCACCCACACCCCGCCCCCCCTACCCTCTCCCCCCACATCCCGCCCCCTCAACGCCACCCTCACCCCTACCACCAGCCCCTAAGACCCCTCACCTCCACATCCCCACACAACCACCCAACCCCCTCATCCCCACCCACACCCGGCCCCCTTCCACCCCCATGTGCCCATGCCGCCCCTACCCCCTCACACACACCCACCTCTCCCCTCTCACCCACACCCACTCGCGGCCCCCCCCCCACCCACCCACCCCCCCCCACTCACACCCAGCCGACCCCCCGCCTCCCTACCCCTCGCGCCCCCTCACACATCCTCCCACCCCTCTCGCCCTCTCACACACCGCCCTACCCGCCCCCTCACACACCGCCGCCACACCTGCCCACCCGCCCTCCTCCACCCTACCCCCGCCCACCCTTCCACTTGCCATCCCCACACCCGCCACCCACACTCGCCCCCTCACCTGCCCTCGCCCGCCCCCTCACCCGCCCTCCCAACCCACAGCCTCCCCCTCACCACCCTCCCCCTCCCCGGCCACCCACCCTCCCCCGCCCATGCCCGCCCCCTCACTCGCACTCCCCCGCGCTCCTCACCCACGCCCGCCCCCTCACTCACCCTCCCCCGCCCTCCTCGCCCACGTCCGCCCCCTCACCCGCACGCCCTCCCCTCCCATGCTCGCCCCCTCACCCGCCCTCCTTGCCCACGCCCACCCCCTCACCCGCCCTCCCTGCCCACGCCCGCCCCCTCACCCACCCTCACCTGCCCTCCCTGCCCACGTCTGCTCCCTCACCTACCCACCCTCACACGCCGCACGCCCCACCCACCCTCGCCCACCCCATCCACCCCACCCGCCCCCACCCATCCCACCCGCCCCACTCGCCCCACCCGCCCCACGCCTTGCCCTCCCCACTCGCCCTTGCCCATGCCCACCGCACCCCCTCACCAGCCCTCCTCGCCCATGCCCATGCCTGGGCTGCGCCATCTCGCCCGCCCAGGCCGACACCACCCTGGTGGCCCACCCGCCCTCCTAGTGGCTGGGCAATTCCAGGATTCGCCAAGCCACCGCGCGGGCAGGCCGTCGGGGTGGCGCCAACCGGGCTGCGCCACCCCAGCAGCCCGCCCGCGTGGTGGCTGAGCAATTCCGGGAATCACCCAACCACCAGGCGGGCAGGCGAGTAGGCCGCTGGGGTGGTGCGGCGCCTTGCCTCACCCTCCCCACCCGCCCACCCACTCCGCCCTCCCCACTCGGCCTCCCCTCCCCACCCTCCCCACCCACTCCGCCCTCGCCACTCAGCCTCCCCCTCCCCGCCCTCCCTGCCTGCCTACCCACCTAGCCTGCCCAACCTCCCCCTCCCCGTCTGCCCACGCCCGTCCACCCTTGCCCCGAACGCCCGCCCGCCCACCCTCACCCGGCTTGGCCCGCCCGCCCACCCACCCACCCTCGCCTGCCCACCCATCCACCCGCACTCACCCGGCCGACCCGCCTCGCACCTGCCTGCCCTCACCCGGCCTACCCCACCCACCCACCCGCCCTCACTCGCCCAACCCACACCACCCTCGCCCACCCGCCCACGCCCACCCACCCGCCCGCCCGACCCACCTCGCCCACCCATCCTCACCCGTCCCGCCCCACCCACCCACTCACACCCGGCCTAGCCTGCCTGCCCTCGCCTGCTCGACCTGCCTTGCCCTCACCCACGCCCGCCTGCCCTCACCTGACCCACCCTTGCTCACCCACCCGCCCTCACTCACCCGCCTGCCCTCCCTCGCCCGACCTGCCCCGCCCGCCCCCGACCACCCGCGCCAGCCCTCACCCACCCCCGACCACCTGCACCAGCCCTCTCCCACCTGAACACCTGCGCCCGCCCATCCTCACCCGACCCGCCCTCGCCCGCCCCACCCGCCCCACCCTCGCCCACCCTCGCCTGGCCCGCCCCGCCCGCCACCCTCGCCCTGCTTGCCCCACCCACCTTGCCCTCACCCACCCTCGCCTAGCTCGCCCCGCCTGCCACCCTCGCCTGGCCCGCCTCGCCCTTGCCACCCCCGCCCTCGCTCGCCCGCCCACACCTGCCCGCCTCGCCCACCTCGCCCACACCCCGCCTCGCCGACCCAACCTGCCCTCGCCCACCCGCCCATGCCCGCCCGCCCTCGCCTGCCCCGCCCTGCCCACTCACCCAACCTCGCTCACCTGACCCGCCCATGCCCACCTGCCCTCTCTCGCTCGCCCCCCTGCGCCCGCCCTCACCGACCTCACCCACCCCACCCTCGCTCGCCCCATTCGCCCCACCCTCGCCCGCCCCATTCGCCCCACCCTCGCCCGCCCCATTCGCCCCACCCTCGCCCACCCACGCCCAGCCCCACTCGCCCCTCCCTGCCCACCCTCGCCCGACCTGCCCTGCCCGCCCCACTCGCCCACCCCACCCTGCTCGCCCTCACCCATCCACCCCGCCCGCCCACCCGCACCCCCCCCCTCCACACGCTCGCTCCTACCCGCCCCACCCACCGCCTGCCACGCGTGCCTACCCGCCTACACCCTCCCGACCTGCCCTCTCGTCCTCACCCACCCTCTCGCCCTCACCCACCCGGCCGCCCGCCTGTCAAGGGTGGCTGGGCGATTCTGATTATACAAATAAAAAATTTATGATATATTTTTGTTGTTAATTTAAGTTAATATGTTTTTGTTATTTACTGATTTATGTGTTTCTATTTTTCAGGAAAATGGCATCAAAGAAGATTTCTGTGAATCTTTCTGGACCAAAGACTCTTAAAGGTGCATCTTCAAGAAACGTTGGTGAACAAACTCCACCTGAGCTCATGGCTACAAATCTTTCAAGTGCTTCAAGTGATAAGAAGATGATTTCAGACTAGAAGAATTCAAAAGAGGTGAAATTTCCATCAAGAATCTGGTATGTGAAAGAAAGAGAAAGCAAAAATGTGAATATATATCTATATATTGATATACCAAATGATAATGGAATTTTTGAGGTGATGGGAAGATTCATAGATAGGTGTTCGGTATCGGACACTGAAGTTGTTTACATACTTATAAAATCTCCCAAGTCACATGAAAGGATTAAATACCCACTATCATATTCATTGTATGACATGAGAGAGGTATCTACAAAGTTGTGTAAACAAATTGTAAATGAGATGACATAAAACATTGTAAGTATTGTTATTTATATTTGTATTTTGCGTTCTTGAAAGTGTCTCGCTATACTTTTTTAACTTTGTTTTTATTGACATATGATATTTTGTTTGGCAGAATTTTGTTGAAAGTTTTTCAATTAGGTTGGGAGGCATTCATTTCATAGAGAATGATATCATGAAAGTTGTTAGCAATTTTTACTCAGTGTCAGAAGAAGATATGGAAAACAAGCAAAATATAGTAATTAATGATGTTACAAAACTACATCCAAAAAATCAGAGAAAAAGGCCTCTGGTGGATAAATCTAGCAAGGGTAAACAAGTTACTTTTGAGGACGATGAAGTTGAAACTGACAGTGAAGCATATGTTGCCATTACTGAAGATGACATTGGAACTGAGAAGAGTCGTAAAAGACCAAAAGTTACAATGCCCAAGAATAAATCTGTTGAGAATGTTATGACGAAGAAAAGCAAAGTTGAAGATTTTGAAGTAGTCATTACCAGCAATTAAGAACCTAGTGAAACTTCAAAAGAAAGCAGAGAAATCATTACACCAGGAGCTGATTTAGAGGATGGCATTATCAAGACAAAACAAAATTCCATTCGACAGAATTTGACAAAGAGAAACTTAATTGATGGTGGTCGTATATTTCAGCTTAATGTTAGACAAACCTATAAGGCAAGTGAAGGACAATGTCAATATCAAGTCAGAAAGCCACATCATCTGCATGTTTACAACTTGAAGACATTGATGAGGTACAATCCATATGCTGATGTGGTTAGTTATGTGCTTCTTGTTGATCCACTTCAAGTTCCCAACAATGAAGCATTTGATAAGTCAAAATGTTTTGAATACAATTATTATGTGCTTGGGGGGAACCATTCTGTAGAAGCTCAAAGACAATTGATGGAGGAATATCCTAATAACCCACGTTTTGAAATAATGAAATGTAACATTTATGCTGGTTTATCAGATACAGAAGAAAAGTTAGTGGCATGGGATCATAATTCAGATAATGAATATAGGATGTCTATGACTTTCATCCAAACGGATAGTTTTATTCATAGTGAATTTCAAGAAAAATGTGGTGGGATAGGATAATGTTACTGCAGATTTCCGAAAGGAATGTTGTATGGAAATAGGTTATTAAATTGAAGAGAAAACCAATTCAAAAGGTGGAAAAGGCAACAAAAGTAGTGATTTATTTAGAGGTGTTGATAACTGATTCCAATTGGCATTTAGAACTGGAGATGGTTGGAAGTTGATTGATAAGATTTTTAGCATGTGGGAAGACATTGGCATTAAAAACCAAAGGGTCAAAAAGTCTAAGCCATTGATATGTAGCAACAGTAAATCAGCTCCTGAAATGAAGCAACTTCTAGACGATATCACACCTTGGAGGGCGATGCAAGGAGTGAAAGATGAAAAAATTGTCAAAACAATATTATCTCGTGTGAGGTCAGGGGAATTATCATTGGAGGAAATGTCTGAAGAATTTCAAAAGTAAGTTTGTTGAATTATTTTTATTTATTTCTAGATTATAGTTATCTTTTAAATAAAACATGTTGTTCTTGGTAGTATTTGTTATACATATCATTATATTAACTTTTAGTTACTCTATCTATGCAGTCACAAAGTTTACATGTAAATTCAAGAACAAATGGTTAGATTGTTGAATGAAGATAGTTGAGATGATGTTGTACGCAACTATCCAAATTCAATTTCTACATCAACATTAAAAGCTTTTTATCTTTCATTTAAAAAGGTATCTTGATTTATACATTCATTTTTATTCATCTGTGTACTATTTTTAATTTATAACTTACACATATATTTGTTTATTTTATAAAAGATGAAGAATGATGATAATGGAGCACTAGATAGTTTCAAAACCTTTATTGAAAAAATAAAGATCGAAAGACTGAGGAAGCAACGTATTAAGAATGTTGAACTTGATCCAACTCTTAATCATTTCATTTGAAATGGGCTAGACACTATTCAATATCAAGTAATACAAGGCGACTGTGAAGACATTGCTAAACTCATACCTAAAAGGGATTATGCCCTAGTTATTGCAAATATTCCCCATGGTTTCAATGTTCCAAACATTGACTATGATAGTGACCCTTATACTTATCAAGTTCTTAGTAAAGTGGTTGCTGAGTTTGTAGAAGTCACGTCATCACCATTATGGAGATTTGTGACATTTCATTCAGACACACAATTGGCAATGATATTGTCAAGCTTCAAGGGGAAAACAAATTCAAGGATGCAGCTTACATGGTAAGACGTTTAAAATGTATATTTGATTAATGTTGAAAAATTCATTTATGTACAAGTTAATTGAACTTTTACTATTTCATGTTACAGGAAAAAGTCAAATATTCTTAACAATGAAGATCAACAATTTATAAATGATTGTGAGTTCATTCATATTGATAGTTGGCAAAAAGATGATAGCCATATGTCTATGATTTTTAATCGGGTAGATGGAAAGAGTCACAGCCAAATACTGACTATGATTTTGTTGTGAGAAAACTAACATATGAAGACAAAGAAGCAAAAGGAGAGATAGTTAACATTTATCAAAAACCACAATTATTGATTTACCATCTTATAGACATATGTTCAAATGAAAGAGATTGGGTTCTGGATTTATTTTCTGGCTCAGGTAAGTTTTATTATATGGAATTGAATTTCAATATGTTATTTTTTAATTAATATGTCATTGTACTAATTTAGTTCATTATTTCTTTTGTGCTTGATAATTAGGTACAACACTAGCATGTTGCCTTCAAAAAGGAAGAAATTGCATTGCAATTAAAAAAGATCTAATACAGTGCAATTTCATTCGACAAAGAATTAATGCTCTTTAATTTCTTCCAGATGCAACGCAAGAAATTGGGTTGAAGAAAGGGGACTTTAGTGAATCGCATGTGGCAAAAAAGGCAAAGGAACCTGATGGGACTAGCCCAACACTGTTCGGACTATTGACAATTAAATGATTGTATAAGTGATTATATGATTGTAAAGGTATTACAACTGTGGTTTCATGTGGGAGTACCAACCCTCGGATATTTATGGAAAGTGATACGTGGCAATTAATTCCGTAATCAAGGCTGTGTACTCACCTTGGGTCGCATTTCCCGCTCCTTGCTTTGCCAAAACTCCTCCTTTGTCGCTCATACAGTCATTTTCCTTGTGCTTGTCGAGGGTTTGTTCAGTTATGGTTCTGTTGGTTGGGGTATGCAGTCGTGCTGCGATTTCTGGGTGCGCCTCTTGGTATGCTCGCTGGTCCGACAATGTAACTTCCGTGCTTGTTTCTTTATGCCTGTGTGGGTAGTCTCTAGCCTTGGTTCGTTGGGTAGTTGTGAATGTTCCTGACGTCGCCTGGGTAAGTGGTTCTCTGTGCCTTTTCTGTTTTTGGTTCAACAATTCTTCTTGTTTCGAGTTGTGGTTTGGTATGTTATGGTCTGGTTTGCAACTCAGTGGTTGGCATCCTTCGGTCCTCGGATTCACTGCAAGTAGCCTCCTCTCTCCGTGATTCAATTTGCCGTTTTCATTCCTCAGTTTCTAACGTGTTTACTCCTTCGTCTCAACAGTTGGTTGGAACCCGTGGGTAGAAGGCTCGTCCTCTGTTCTCACTACAAATCCCTCAGGTAAGATAAATGTGACCTCTATTGTTTGTTTTTCATGCACTGTAATTTCATTTTCTTTAACAATGTGGCGCTAACACTTGTGTGTTGGCTTCTCTGCTAGTGTTGGGGTTTGTGATTGAATGTATTGGAAATGAACACTTCAGTCTTTGTCCGGTAGGCTCTGCCAACATGAATTACCTTCAGTCTTTGTTTTGTTCTTAGAACAGGCCTCTGGGTGTGAGGGTTTGTCACCCCTCGATGCTTGTCAAATGTGGCTCTCGGCCGTAGGTAGCGTTCTAGTCGTCTTGTTGTCTTGGGCTTCCATTGTCTGGTGATTATTGGTTGTAACTTGCTATGTATAGAAACAATTTTCAAAACCCTAACCTAGGGTGTTTTGTCCACTGGCTTATACGTTTTTCCGTGTTTTGTCTTGCAATGCTACTATATATTTTCAAATTTGCTTTTGTAATTTGAAGAAAAACTACAGGAAAGAACGTTGGGTTCGTTTTCCCTGAATGTTATTTATATGCTTAGGTCATCGTTCTTTTTAATCTGGATTCTACGCCTGGAAATGAAATTGTTTCTTTATGGCTATGCTTGTAATGTTTTCCACGAACAGGAAAGAATGTTGTGGTTGCTCTGGTAATTTGTTTGACAGTCAATTTCAAAAATAGAAATTATCATTTGGCCTGTGGATGCTTGACCCGTACTGGAACTTATTTGTGTCGCTCCTATTCAGTCAACGCTGTTTTCTTCAATAGAAATATAAGCCCTCGTTCTGGCATTTGCTCTTCTGTCTCGCTGTTAAGACTGTCTTCTCAGGAAAGAAAAAAAGAATCAAATGAAATGGTCTGTGAACAATATGTTTTCTATTCAGATGTTCGTTAATTAGGAAGCACAATGAAAGTAAAGTAGGACACACAGATGGATTGAATTGTTTTCTCTGTTATTATTATTACTAGAATGCAAGAAGTGTTGAACCCTGTACATGAATTTCATTGTTACATTTATATGTTTTTGTTTACAGTTAATGAAACTGTACAATTACTTTTCAGTTGTAGACCTTATAGTTACATAGTTATTAAGCATTTGGTTCTGTGTTTATAACAAGATTTCCTTTTATACACATTTGTCTTTTCCTATTAAAATAATAGGACAATTATTAATCCATGGTTTATTAAAGACAGACAAGTAAATAACCATAACCGACCAAACTACCCTTGACTAATACAGAGATTAAGATAAAAACAAAATCCTACCTCCTACTCTGACAAACTAAACATAAAAGACAAACAAGATGTTAACTCAACTTTCCAACCTAGTAGAGACCAACACCCGGTCATGGTGCCTTAGCTGGATGCTCCTACATCAGGCTCCCGGGCAAAAAGAAATCATGACTCCGGTCCATGAGCTCCTCGACTGAAGAACCTGTCTGCTCAATCTACCTGGAATCAAGCCACAAATTGTCCTCAATAGGACGGTTCTTCCACTTGACCAGGTATTGCAGATATTCCTTCTGCCTAGTTCGTTTGGCCACGTGAGTGTAAAGAATGCTCTTGATCTCGGGAGGGAGAGCGTAAGGCATCTATCTCATCCAAGCTTCTCCTCCATCCTGGGTATTCCATGTAGGCTATGTGGTTTCGTCTTCTTCTTTTTCTTCTGGGTCAGTAGTGTAAGGGAACAAGCCTGCTACATTAAAGATAGGCGAAATGCCTATTCCGGGTGGCAACTGTATCTCATAGGCATTCGCTGAAAATTTCTGGAGGACTTTGTAGGGTCCTATCTTCTTATACTTTAACTTATTGTATGCACCTATGGGGAAGCGTTCCTTGCGAAAATGCGCGAGGAATTCATCTCCTACGTTAAATTTTACTTCCCTTCTCTTCAAATCTGCTTGTTGTTTATACTTTTGGTTACTGTCTTGCAATTTAATTTTCACCTGCTCATGCAAATCCCTCATCGCGTTAGCGAAATCTTCTCCATCCACGCTTCGCCTTTCTTGCAATCCAAGATCCCGCAACTCATGCACTCCGCGAGGATGCATGCCGTATAGAATCTGAAATGGACTACAGCCTGTGCTGCGATTAGGCGAGTTGTTATAAGCAAACTCTGCCTGTGCAAGCATTCGATCCCACATCCGCAAATTCTCTCCAATCAAGCTTCGTAGCAGGTTTTTCAGACTCCTGTTTACCACCTCTATTTGTCCGTCAGTTTGCGGGTGATAAGCAGAGCTGTAACTCAGCTGTGTATCCATTTTCTTCCACAGGGTGTGCCAAAAGTGTCCCGTAAACTTCACATCCCTGTTCGAAAGAATAGACTTAGGCAACCCATGTAGCCTGACAATCTCTGTGAAAAAAAGTGGGCCACGTGAGTGGCATCACTGGTTTTTTTGCAAGGGATGAAATGCGCCATCTTCGAGAATCTTTCCACTACTACCATCACCGAGTCATAACCTCGTTGTGTCTTAGGTAGATCCAAGACAAAGTCCAAGCTGGCTGAGTCCCAAGGCTTGCCTAGGACAGGTAATGGTGTGTACAGTCCTGTGTTTTGACTGTGACCCTTCGCCAACTGGCACACTTTACATCTGGTCACAAACCGCTATACATCCCTTCGCATCTTTGGCCAAAAGTAGAAATGACTGAGCTGCTCGAGTGTCTTGTCCATGCCGAAATGTTTGACTAGACCTCCATTGTGCTTTTCCCGAATAATGTTCTCCCTCATCGAGCAGTCAGGAATGCATAGCTGTCCTCCTCTAAACAACAGTTTCTCTTGCAAGTTGTAGTCCAACCATGGACTGTTATCTCTCACCAAGGGATTCTGACATGCCTCATAGGCCTCCTTAAAATCTGTGTCAGTCTGGTATAAATCTTTCAAGTGCTCAAAACCCAGCACTTGCACAATACTCTCCTGCAGAAGTAAAGCTCCCCTATTCAGTTCATCTGCCACCTTGTTGGCCTGCCCGCTGATGTGTTTCAACATGAAGGTAAAACTCTGCAAATATTACACCCATTTGGCATGTTTGTGGTTCAGCTTGTGCTGTTGCATTACATACTGTAGCGCAAAATTATCTGAAAACAATACAAATTCATTTCCTAGCAAATAATGCCTCCAGTGTTTTAATGCCTGTATAACAACATAGAACTCCTTGTCATAGGACGAATATTTCTATCTGCTTTCATTTAGCTTCTCGCTGAAAAATGCAACAAGCTTATCCTCCTGGCTAAGTACAGCTCCAATAGCCGTACCGCAACCTGAAAAAGCTTCTTGAAGTCTGGCAATCTCAAGATCGGCCTCTCTATGATCTTTTTCTTTAATAGCTGAAAAATTCTCTCCGCGCATTTGTCCATCCAAAAGGCTGACTGGCCTTTTTAATGGTATCCAACATAGGTGCACAAATTTCGCTAAAATTTCTTATGAATTTCCGGTAAAAACTCACTAGTCCATGAAAGCTACATACCTCAAATAAACTTTTCGGAGATGGCCAATTAACTATCACCGCAATCTTCTCCAGATCCATCTTCAATTCATTTTCTGCTATTACAAAGCCCAAATAAATCAATTCCTTCTACAAAAAAGTACATTTTTTTAGATTTATGAGCAGTTTGTTCTGCTGTAATTTTTCCAGCACTTTTCGAACATGTCGAAGGTGCTCCTCCCTTGTCCTGCTGAAAATTAGTATGTTGTCCAGGTACACTATCACAAATTTCCCGATGTACTCCTTCAGCATTTCATTCATTAACCACATAAATGTACTGGGCGCATTGCTCAGTCCAAATGGCATGACCAGCCATTCATACAGCCCCTCATTCTTCTTAAAGGCTGTCTTCCACTCGTCCCCCTCTCGTATCCGGATCTGATGATACCCACTCTTCAAGTCTATCTTAGAAAAATATGCTACCCTGCTTAAAAAATCCATCATGTCATCCATCCGTGGCAGTGGAAACCTGTACTGGATGGTGATTTTGTTGATGGCCCTTGAGTCTGTGCACATCCGCCACTCTCCTCCTTTCTTGGGAGCGAGAACCGTTAGAACTGCGCAAGGGCTCAAACTCTCCCTTATCAGTTCTTTGTCTAGCAGTTCTTGCACCTGCTTCCTAATATCTTCATTGTCCTTGGGGCTCATTCGGTATGCCGCCTTGTTCGACAAACTGGCTCTGGGTATGAAGTAAATATGGTGAGTTATGCTTCTTTTGGGGGGTAATTTGTCTGGCAAGTCATCCACGACTATGTCCATAAATTCCTGCAACATTTGCTGGATTTCTAGAGGTAAATCCAATACCTCTGTATGCAACAATATTGTTTTTGCTCTTTTTACAACTGCATAACCCATCTCACTATCCTCAATGTGTTTCAGAAATTGTTTTCTGCTAACCAACAATGCTCTTGGCTCACTTGTCCCTGCTGTCCCTTCCTCCTTGATGGGCACAAGTGTATGCTTGATTCCATCCTTGATAAACTTATAACAGTTCGTCAATCCATTATGCACCACCTTTCTGTCGTACTGCCATGGCTTGCCTAGCAGTATGTGACATACATCCATCGGCATGATGTCACAAACAACTTTATCCCTATATCTGCCTATTTGAAACCCCACCTCGCATTGTTCATCCACCAGCAACTGATGGCCTTTTTGTAGCCATGAAACTTTGTAAGGGGTGGGATGTTTCAATCGCCTCAATTCCAACTTTTCCACCATCTCTGTGGATATCAAGTTATCCGTACTACCGCTGTCAATAATTAATTTACAACACTTACCATGCGATTTACAAACTATTCTAAACAAAGTCTTCCGCTGCGTCTGTTCGGTGGCTTCCTTGGCTGGTTTTAACAACACCTTGTTCAGCACCAGGGCTTCCCTTATTTCTGGAGCATTCTCTGCTTCTTGGGGAGGGGCCTCTACTTCCTCTGGTTGTGCGACATACGCACCCCTCTGTCCAGCCTGATCTGCCTCTGGACACTCAAATGATCTGTGCCCCCATTTATGACACCTGTAACATTGATAACCAGCTCCTCTACCTCAGCCATTTCCCCTGCCTCGCTGGTATGACCTACCACCTCTTGCATTATCACCTTTGTCTGCTGATCTGGAAGCTCTGGAACTGCTGCCTTCCTCATTACTACTAGCAGTTCACCCTCTGCCATATGACTGGCCTTTTCCTCTATCGACTCCTCGTCTTCTCCGGGCATTCTGCCTTCTAGTAATTTTCTCTTCAGCTTTCATCGCACTCTGATACGCTTCTTCAATGTTCTTTGGGGACAGAATACTAATTTCATCTAAAATTTCTAGTCTTAAACCATTTACGAACCTGGCTGTCTTTTCCGCGGTGTCCTCTGTGTATCCAGCTCTTAGGTTCACTCGATAGAACTCCTTAGTGTACTCCCTCACCGTCATTCCTTTTTGTTTCAGATTCTGCACTTGCCTATGTAGTGCAATTTGATAATCTCTCAGCAGAAATCTGCCCTTCAACTTGGCCACCATCCTTGACCAAGTTTTGATCAGAAACTTGTTCAATCTCCTTCTCTCTGTTTTGACACTGTCTCACCACAGGGCCGCGTGTCCCTTCAACTTTGTTGCAGCGAACTTAACTCTGCGGTCTTCGCTAACTTCCTCACACTCAAAATACTTATCCAACTCGTTGATCCAATCCAATAGAACCTCTATGGATAGGTTGTCGTCATAGGTTGGGAGTTCTGGTTTGGGTTTACTGCTTGCCACTAAAATAGACCTCAATAGTCTCACTTCTGGGGTCTCACTATCTGATCCATCCATTGTTGCTTCAGCTTCCTCTTCACTGCCATCGCTTATCTCAGGGTCTCTTCTTCTCCTTGCTTCAAATGCCTCCAAACGGGTAGTAAGAATCCTGATCTCTTCTCTCAGTCCTTCCTCTACTATCCTATGAAAACCTCTTCCGTGACCTCTCCTTCCTACCTCCATTTCTTCAGTCAATTTCACCTGCTCTGATACCACTATGATGGGACCAGCCCAACACTGTTCAAACTATTGACAATTAAATGATTGTATAAGTGATTATATGATTGTAAAGGTATTACAACTGTGGTTTCATGTGGGAGTACCAACCCTCGGATATTTCTGGAAAGTGATAGGTGGCAATTAATTCAAAAATCAAGGCTGTGTACACACCTCGTGTCGCGTTTCCCACTCCTTGCTTTGCCAAAACTCCTCCTCTGTCACTCATACAGTGATTTTCCTTGTGCCTGCCGAGGGTTCGTTCGGTTATGGTTCTACTGGTTGGGGTATGCAGCTGTGCTGCAATTTCTGGGCATGCCTCTTGGTATGCTTGCTGGTCCAACAGTGTAACTTCCGTGCTTGTTTCTTTATGCCTATGTGGGTAGTCTCTGGCCTTGGTTCGTTGGGTAGTTGTGAATGTTCCTGCCGTCGCCTAGGTAAGTGGTTCTCTGTGCCTTTTCTATTGTTGGTTCAACAAGTATTCGTGTTTCAAGTTGTGGTTTGGTATGTTATGGTCTGGTTTGCAACTCAGTGGTTGGCATGTGTTCAGGACTCGAAACGATGGCATCCTTCGGTCCTCGGGTTCACTGCAGGTAGCCTCCTCTCTCCGTGATTCAATTTTCCGTTTTCATTCCTCAGTTTCTAACGTGTTTGCTCCTTCGTCTCAGCAGTTGGTTGGAACCCGTGGGTGGAAGGCTCGTCCTCTGTTCTCACTGCAAATCCCTCAGGTAAGATAAATGTGACCTCTGTTGTTTGTTTTTCATGCACTGTAATTTCGTTTTCTTTGACAATGTGGCGCTAACACCTGTGTGTCGGCTTCTCTGCTGGTGTTGGGGTTTGTGGTTGAATGCCTTGGAAATGAACAATTCGGTCTTTGTCTGATAGGCTCTGCCAACATGAATTACCTTCAGTCTTTGTTTGCCTCTGGGTGTGAGGGTTTGTCACCCCTCAATGCTTGTCAAATGTGGCTCTCGGCCGTAGGTAGCGTTCTAGTCGTCTTGTTGTCTTGGGCTTCCACTGTCTGGTGATTATTGGCTGTAACTTGCTATGTATAGAAACAATTTTCAAAACCCTCACCTAGGGTTTGTCGTCCACTGGCTTATACATCTGTCTGTTTTTCGTCTTGTAATGCTACTGTATATTTTCATACATTTGCTTTTGTAATTTGAAGAAAAACTACAGGAAAGAACGTTGGGTTCAATTTACCTGAATGTTATTTATATGCTTAGGCCATCGTTTTTTTTAATCTGGATTCTACGCCTGGAAATGCAATTGTTGCTTTACGGCTATGCTTGTAATATTTTCCACGAACAGGAAGGAATGTTGTGGTTCCTCTGGTAATTTGTTTGACAGTCAATTTCAAAAATAGAAATTATCGTTTGGCCTGTGGATGCTTGACCCATACTAGAACTTATTTGTGTCGCTCCTATTCAATCAACGTTGTTTTCTTCAATAGAAAGATAAGCCCTCGTTCTAGCATTTGCTATTTTGTCTCGCTGTTAAGACTGTCTTCACAGGAAAGACAAAAAGAATCAAATGAAATGGTCTGTGAACAATATGTTGTTTATTTAGATGTTCGTTAATTAGGAAGCACAACGAAAGTAAAGTAGGACACACAGATGGATTGAATTGTTTTCTTTGTTATTATTATTACTAGAATGCAAGAAGTGTTGAACCCTGTACATGACTTTCACTGTTACATTTATATGTTTTTGTTTACAGTTAATGAAACTGTACAGTTACTTTTCAGTTGTAGACCTTATAGTTACATAGCTATTAAGCATTCGGTTCTGTCTTTATAACAAGATTTTCCTTTTAGACACATTTGTCTTTTCCTCTTAAAATAACAGGACAATTATTAATCCACGGTTTATTAAAGACAGACAAGTAAATAACCCTAACCGACCAAACTACCCTTGACTAATATAGAAATTAAGATAAAAACAAAATCCTACCTCCTACTCTGACAAACTAAACATAAAAGACAAACAAGATGTTAACTCAACTTTCCAACCTGGCAGAGACCAACACCCGGTCATGGTGCCTGAGCTGGATGCTCCTGCATCAGAACCCCAACCACCATTACATGGAATGTTTGGAAAGACATACATTGGAAGATTCGCAGACATCAAAGATCCATTAGAAGAGGAAAATGAGCAAAAAGAAGCATAAAATATTATGGAAGAAGACAATGATGAAACTCTAGAGGACGAAGAGTTTGGATTAGGTGACATTGTTGATTAAATTTAAGTTATGCTTGGAAATCAAGCTTTGCAATGTTTTGACTTTGACATTTTATGAGAAGAATAAACACTCAATTAAGGTTGTTATGCGTTCAATATTTGTAATATGTGATTTTCGCATTGATTTTTAAGTTAATCATTATTTTTTGAAGAAAAAAAAAGTGATTATTATTATTTTTTGACATGAAATTCATAAAAAAAACTATTATTTAATCATTTTTAGTTAAAATTTTCGTATAAAAATTGTGATTTTGGCATGTCAATTCTAGCAAAAAATTATCAAAACGTGTAATTTTTTAGTTATATTTATGTTAAAAATGGTTATTTTTATGTCCATTGTTAAAAAATATTGTTTTTTAGAAACAATTATTTCATGTGGATTGAAAAATTAATTAAAGATGTATAAATATGTAGAATATCAAAAATTCAAAATATCGACCTTCTAATTTAAAAATGCAAAACAATAAAAACCTCACTACAAAAAAATTAAAATTAAAATAAAATACAAGAAAATATGAAGAAAACGACCACTTAAAAAATTATCAAATTTACAAAATAATTATTTACATTTCATACATTAAAAAATTTAAAGTCAAAAAATAGGTCTTTTAAAAAAAGGGTTTAATGCAGAATACTCACTTTTTTAAATCAGCGTGAAAATCACTACCATTCTAAAACGTAATGTACATAATAAAAACTAAAGTGCCAAAAACTATGCTATAAAAAAAACATGTGTGTTCTGCATCACCCCTTTTCAAAATCAAGTCACTTTTTTGCTATCTCTACGAAACGAGTAACAATATCAGTTCCCATTTCAAAGTTTACATTGTTTTAAAATCATTACATCTAAAAAATTGGGTTTTTAAATTATATTAAAATAATATTAAAATATTAAAACTAATTTTTAAATAAAAATACTATTTTATTAACTTGTTTGACTATTCTCCAACGGCTAGTTTTTAATGGATAACCTTCGGCAATGATGCATCCTTACTATTTATTCCTAATGATTGTACGATTTCTTTCACCTTGTCCTGAGAATAAACCACATTGGTTGGTTCGAAACGTTGACCAAATCATAATGATGTGATTATTCCGAAAGACATCTATCTACAATATGGATTACGAAAGTCTCAGATCTAACATATTTATTTCATATTTAATTATATTTTAATTTATTGGATATGGAATATGTTTTAAAACTGTTTTTGTTTGGTTAAAAGCTTGATTTTTTGGGCGTAAGGAAATAAGTTAATGACCCAAGACTCATAGGTATCTAACAAGAGTGATAGCTTACCCTCTTACAGATCACCCGTGGATAATTCCAAGTGGCGTGGTTTTCCTTAAATAATAGTAATGAGTCAGCTAGTATTTGTGGATAATAGTCAGTGATGGTTGTCCCACTACTGGTTTGACAATTAAGTTATGATAGATTTTCCCACTGTTTTTTTGGTTTGCTAAGTAATGTGAGTCCTGAAATGACTAGCACACCCAAGTTGTGGCTTAAGTAGTCACGACCCAGGGGCATCTAAGCCATCAAAATCACATAGGGATCACACCCAACATGGCCACACCAACCTTTAGCATGCCTAGATTTTTGCCCACAGAATTTTGAACAAATGACCTTAACACCACAAAATGCCTTGACAAAATAACTTATCATCTACTCTATGCCTCATGAGCGATAAATTTTCTTATTATAAAAAAATAATATTTTAATTTATGAATTATTCATCAAATAAACACTTATATATGAATATCAACTTATTTAACCACCAACCTTTCCTCATTCACTATATAACCTAATTATAAAACATTAAATGTAACTACCATCACTAATGCAGAACATGACATGCTACAACGAATGGTTTTTATTAGTTGGCCATTACTAGAATGCAGATTTTCAAATACAACAAAAGCCAGAATTTCAATCACTTTGGGAGCCCTCAGGATTTATAATTAGAGCATGGCTCTCAATGAGAACACAAAGAATCATGAGAAAAAATATAGCACCTCTTTTACCCTTTTGCTTATAAAGATGTTCAGAGGATTTCTCCCAGTTTAGACCTTGCTATAGCCTTGTGTACTGGATGACTTTTGAGAAGTTCTTGTAATATAAAATTCCATGCATCCCCATAAGTGGACGCGTGTTAAATTGAAAGGACATTGGGACTCATTTCCATGTGACTTGCTTAGTATGGGCAATTATAACACTATGACTAACTGCATGGGACCTTATAAAAAAAGCATTGTTATGCTCTCATTTCCATGGGGTGGATTTCGTTACATTATTATTATTATTATTGTAAAATACGTGTCACATCTTAAAATTGTGGTCGGTGGTGCATTGTCTGAGGTTTGTCTCATTGTTAGTGAAAAGTTGCAGACATGCTTTACATATTGGTGGAGTCCATGTGTCAATTAATTAGATATGGGTGGAGTTTGTATGATTTTTTTAAGTACACGTGGCACTTGTATTTGAGGGCTATCATAAACATGAAACGACTTTATTATTTGAACTTTGGAATAAAATAAAGGATTTTGAGATAATGATATGTAACTTTATGGAGCAATTTTAAAAAGTATATATTTTGGGTTTCCAGAGAATATTAATAAATAATTGTTAGGGAATAATTATACTTCTAGGCTATGAGAATTTCCAAGAGATCTTTTCAGGGGCAAGCTTTGAATTATTCTAATAGATTGACCTTTTTTTTTCTTTTCTTTTAATAGTCTACTCAAACGAGATTGCATGAGCAAAAAATAACCATAGTTTATTAATTTCTAATTTGATGTACTACACTTTTGCTTTTTACATTATTCTTTGGACTCATTTTTACAATGCTTTCATCAAATAATTGGACTAGATGTCCAACTCATTGGGTCTCCCAACCTAATGGGCGATTATAGAGTTTGGTTTATCAGATTTCAATTATAGAAAATATAATGGATTTCTTTTATTGAGTTTGGTTTATCAGATTTCAATTATAGAAAATATAATGGATTTCTTTTATTGATGGTGATAACCACTACATTTTGGCTTTTTACAATGTTTTTTGACTAAATTTTACAATGTTCTCATCAAATAATTAGATTAGATGACCAACCCATTTGTTCTCCCAACCTAATAGGTGAGTATAGAGATTGGTTTATCAGATTTCAATTATAGAAAATATAGTGGATTTTTTTTATTAATGGTAATAAAAGTTATGAAAGTTAAAATGCTTAATTAAGGTTGATTTGACTTTTTTATGTGGGTTTTTTTTCATAACAAGCTATTTATTTGGGATTGTTTTTAATGAAGGAATTTCACATACCCAAGAAATGTAGTTTATGTAAAAATGGTAATTAATTAAGTCATCATATTTTTATGGATTGCTTTTCTCAAGCGATATGTGGTTTGAATTTTTTTCCTCAATTAGTCTACTCTTATATTGATACAAAATGATATTACAGAGAGGCTGAGGCCGTAAGAGTTCTAGCCATGGAGTTGGCATTCTTACAAAAGACTCTTAACATGCCAAACAGAGAACCTACATAATGACTGGCATCAGGAATAGTTGTCTCGGAGAGCATGAGATTCCAGAACTTGACAATGACCTTACCAAAATTGATCCAGACTACAACTAAAAACTGACCCATACAGTAACCAGGATAGACTTGCGCGCATCTAGTACTTGGACAAGTTCCACCATAAGCATAAACGTTAACAGACACTAGCATATAAGAAAAACATTGCCTCCTAGTAGAGACCAACAGGTAAAAATGACTGAGACCAGAATCAATGAAATTACAAGCATCTTTCTTTGCCAACTGACCAAAAATAAGATTGTAGGCGCAGGCAAGATCAATCATCTTCCGAGGTTGATGGCTGTTCTTCAACTATTCTGCACCCAAAATGATCTGAATCTTTTGAGTCAGAATGACGAGCAGCAGAGCTTGAAGGGTCACCTCTCGCGGGCGCGCTGGGGCCAACATCTGCATTTATCTGCATAGTGTGCAAACCACCTGAGTCTTGGCGCTGGTTGACGTCCTGATTAACCATTCTCTGCTGCAGGGGAGCCTCAGGATTAACCTCCCTCGAGTTGACCGCTACCTCACACATTTCGACAGAGATTGAAACAATAAAAGATGAATTTCCCAGTGAGCAAGGAATGCGAAAACAGGCAGTGTGTGTATGAGAGTGATGCGAGCAAACTTCAGCTATTGTTTGCCCCCTTCCTCTGCCTCTGCCGCTTCTGGTAGCCGGGTATCTGTAGCAACAGAACTCCAAAGCATCCGAGGAAGGTTCCGAGGTGGTCGAAGATGACTAGCGGGAGCCACGACCGCGATAACTGCCCCGTCTGCAACCCATTCTGGGTTGTTCCCTTGGCATTTTGCAACGAGCTGGACCGGCAAGTACAGAGGGAATGACAGGTGAGCGCTTAAGGAGCAAGCCCACCGTGTAAGGTGGAGACTAAGCCCATTGATTCAGAGCTGATGGTCGGCGGAGGTGGGAGTTGGCGGAAGAGGTGCAGCAGGGAGCTGCAACCTTGCTAAGTTTGAAGACGCGCGGAGGAGATGCCTGGTGGGTGAATAACCCAAGCGCCATTGCAAATAACGTTAACTCGGGGAGGGGCAACATTAACACTGCCATTAATTGGTATGTGCGAGACCATGTCACCCACCTGCTACTGTAACATTTGGCGCTTGTGGATGGCCACGTGCCCACCCTCCACGCCGGATTCGTACCTCTGAGCCAGCTATTCACTCGCATCCGGGGGATATGTGGTTTGAAATTAATAACACATCAAGGACATATTTTTTATGGGCATGCATTTTAATGGAGGAAGTTCTAAAATATTGGATATCAAACCCAAGATAAAAGGATTCAAAGCTTTTCCTTTGATTGTGGTATAGGGTGTTTAGTTAGCTCAAAATCATGTGCTATTTGATGATTTCTACCCTTTTCTACCCACTACCCTACAGAGAGTCTAGCTATTCTTGTCACTTATCCTCATCAATAATTCTTTGTTCCCAAAAATCCTCTTTTGGCTTGCCCAATCCAAAAGGACTCCCATGGGCCCTTTTTTGTGAAGCAACCCAAGGTCACCCTACTTTAGGGAGGGCAGGGGAGATTTTTTTTTTCTTTGACGATGCATTTATTTTCATTTGAGCAAGACTAGGCCTTGTTACATGATGACCCTTAAGATTACCCTTCATCTATCTAGGGAGAAAGGAATATCAAAGATTTACATTTATGGTGATTCCATTCTTTCAATGAATTAGATGACAAGGGTGTCCTATATGCAAAACTACTCTCTTCTGCCACTGTTTCTAAAAATCAAGAGAAATGCATGTTTTTTCTCTCACCTCTCTTTCAAGCATGTCTTTAGGGAGCATAACAAAGAGGCTGACAAAATCTCCAAAACTACCATGGAAATATATTGGGGAACATGGAAAATATTCAAAATGTTCCAGACTAGAAACAAATATATATATTTTTTCCTCGCATCTTCGATCCAAATATGATTGGTTTTTCTCTTGAAGGACAATATTATGTTGTTTATGTTTTTGCATTTTACTTTGCAAAGGATAATTTTCTATACATTCTCATATTCTCATAGTTTATGATGTAAAGCAATGTAAAGTTCTCAATGCTCGATCCTAGTAACAACTTGCTCTTTTTTGGAATCATACAAAAGATTATGCTAGATGATGATGTATATCCCATTTCGTGGATGATGTTTTATACTTTTTGAATCCCTTGTAGTTTTTTCCAAAAGGGAATCTACGCCTCTAGCCATAGGAATGCCACAAGCATTTAAATCTATAATTTTGTTACTTGAATAAAATTGTTTCCCTTTTTTCTTGGAAAAAAATCGGGTTCGCTTTGTTTATTTATTGTATGATTAATAACTAAGTCAATTAAGTCTAGTTCAAGCAGTTGAGGTTGGATTGTTGGAAGTAATGATTATTATCCTCTTTAGCTAGGGCTAATTTTCATAAGTGACAGGTTGACCTCTTAACAAGTATATCATTGTTATGGCCTTGAGCTCTATGTAGAAAAGCCTCAAGATTTTGACAAATATGGTTTACCTTGGGTACCATCCTACAAATGAGGGGAAGACAAGTTTCTTGGGGATATGTATTTCGTAGTTGTAGAAAAAACTGTAGATTCACAAGCTCATGTTATCTACTAAAAAAAGAGACAAAATATCCTTCTACTCTTTACAGTGGAAGCCCGTAAACATTGAGCAAACAATAATCAATATAGGAAGAGAATCAAAGGCACATAACACAATAAATATCCAGGGAAAGCCACAGGTCAAAACCCCACTATCTATTTTGTATTAATCTGGAAAATCAAGATGAAATTACAATGCTTGTTCTCTCAAGAACAATCCCAACAATCAAAAAATTCAATCTCTAACTCATAAGCAAGCTCAAGGCCAAAGCTTAGCCAATTCACAAGCTTTCCAAGTCTTTATTCCAATGTGTAATTCCTATGAATGATAATTTGTATTTAAAGGGAAATAAAGCCTCTAAAAATAGTGCAATCCCTCAAGGACCAGTTCCTGATTGCATGCACAATCAATGCAACTCAGAAAAATCTAAAACAAATAGTACATTGTCCCTGCAGTCTAGTCTCAATTGGGTCTTTCTCAGAATGAACATGCATGAGTTTCTGATGGTGGAATCTTCAGTTAACTAGAGTAGCACTAATTAGGTTACTGGTGTCCCAACTGACTGTTTACTCACTATTAGTTCCTGAAATTGATTGGAACTAATTTAACTGGACTTAACTCAATAAACTGAGTTAACTAATTAAAACTCATCCTTAACTCATCCTTAACTCCTATAAGTTAGGGAGAACATATACATGTCTTCTAAAAGACTTCCAATTCGAATTTCCTAAATTAATTAAGTTAATTAAACTTAATTAATTATTTTGCAATTGCTATGAGAAAAGAATCCTATTTTAATTCACAGTTTAATTCAAGGAAAAATTAAATTGGAATTTCTTGTTGCCATTTCTGAACACTCCCTCTCAACAAGAAAGGGATTATCCACTACCTTGATCCTGTCTTTGTGAAACTCGAATTTACATCTTAGCAATGCCTTTGTCAAGATGTCAGCATCTTGCTGCTTCGTGGGAATGTAATATAACAACATGATCCACCTCAATACGCAATCTCTGAGATGATGATAGCAGATATCTATATGCTTGGACCGATCATGAAAAACTGGATTTTCAGAGAGTTTGGTACAACTCTGGTTACACAATAAATCATTTTCGGATCCATCTATTGACTAAACAAACCAACTAGGATCTTCCTCATCTCGATAGCCTCACATGCTACTTGACTTGCAACCATGTACTCTGCCTCTGCTGAACTGAGTGCAACCGACCTTTGTTTCCTGTTGTACCAAGAAACGTTCGCTGACCCAATACTAAAGATCCCTCCTGATCTGCTCTTCCTATAGGATGGTCCCTGCCCAATTTGCATTGGTGAAGCCTTGAAACATCACTCCCTCTATCCGTCTATACCATAACCCAAACTGAATAGTTCCTCTGAGGCATCTCAATACATGCTTTGTCGCCTTCCAATACAACTTGGTAGGCCTAACCATTGCTTTACTAAGCTGGTTAACTGCATAGTGCATATCTGGTCATGTGTTCACCAAGTACATGAGTGAACCCACAAGCTACCTATAAACAATAGCTTCCACTACTTCTCCTGAAGTAGCATCCTTCTTCCTCCAGTTGTTAGAGAAGTCTCCATGGGTTTACTGCTCTCCATACGGAATCTCCTGAGTATCTCATTGGCATACTTTCCTTGAGAAGCAAACAGCTCCCCATCTCCCTACCATATGTCCATGCCAAGAAAGTAATGCATGAGCCCCATGTCCTTCATCTCAAACTCTCTTGCAAGATCTTTCTTGCAAGATTTGATGAGCTTCTCATCACTTGTCAGTATGAGATCATCTACATAAAGTACAATGATCAAAAGCTTACCTTCCACCACTATGTGATACAGGTTTGCATCTACTTCACTCTTCGTGAAGCCTAACCCAATGAAGTAGCTATCTATCTTGGTGTACCAAGCACGAGGTGCTTGCTTCAGCCCATACAACGCTCTCTTGAGTTGGCACACATGCGAATCATGGTCTAAGGTTTCAAAACCTTTGGGCTACTCTATGTACACCTCTTCCTCAATCATGCCATTAAGGAAGGCAGTCTTCACATCCATCTGATGGATACTCCAACCCATTTGTGTAGATAGTGCCAAAATAGATCTGATATATGAGTACCTTGCAACAGGAGCAAAGGTCTCATCATAGTCAATCCCCTCTACCTGTGAAAAGCCATGTGCTACAAATATGGCCTTATGCTTCTCCACACTACCATCTACAGCTTGCTTTACCTTGTAAAGCCAATGAGAGCTCACAACTGACGTGTCCTCCGGTCTCGAGACCACATCCCAAACACTGTTTCGAACTATGGAGTCATACTCCACCATTGCATCAACCTAAACTGGTTATTGCATAGCTTCCTGAAAGGAAGATGGCTCTGTTACAACACATGCACCCATAAGTGCCATGTATCTAGTGTACCTATCTAGTGACCTCCTCTATCTATGCTGAGAAGAGGGTGCTCCCAAATTCTCTCGTGCATTATCCAACAATCTGTCAGCCTCTCTAGTGCGCTTTCTTCCCTCTCTGAAAGACTATTCCTGAGTGGATGTCTCCACTCCTAGAACCTCTACATGTGGCTGCTCCACATCAATCTAAGGCTCCTCAACCTTAGGAACTTTTTGTAGCGGCTACAACCACCCTCCAAAATTTTGCCTTAGCTTCGTTTTGGAGCCTCCCTACCAACCTTTCACAGCAACATGTCTTGCCTTGTCAAGTACACAAGCTTCAGTGATTTTCTTGCAAAATGATAGCCTGTCCATCAAAGCTTGTTGCATCCCCCTCACAGGTTGTTTCACCGGACTTGGTCCAATTGCAGGCTGAGCAGCTCCCTCAAGAAATTGTGCAATTATGAGGGAAACCAGCCTTCCCTCCAAAAATTTTGCAATTCTGTATGGCAGGCTGCTGGGCTCCATAATTGCGTAAATCTGTCTGTCATTGTTCACTGAGAAAATTACGCAATTCCTCCCAGGAGGGCTACTCAGCCTAGAAATTTCACAATTCTGTGCAGCATTCAGCTGCTCAGCCTAGAAATTGGGCAAACCTTATGGGTAGCTAGCCTAGCTCCCTCCTAGAAATGCACATTTTTTCCCCTCAGCTGAGCAGACCGATGCATGTGCCTTTAGGTTGACCGGTTCCCTCTAGGACTAAGAAAAACTGATTTGCATGCATGGACTGCTTCTCCCAAGGCAGCATGCAAAGGAATCCATTGATTTAGGGATCTATTTTTAGCAGCTGGAGGTTACATGCAAGGATCATTTCAGAAACCTCCCGCCAAGTGTCGCTTTTCCTAGATTTGTGGCATGCGTGTCACAACCTCAATTTTATCAAAACTCATCAACCGGACATTGCAGAGCTCATTCCTCACATCGACCTTGCAGCTCTGACATCCCACATTTCATCTAGGAGTCGTCAACACATTCAACTCAATTGTTTTGGGGTAAGCCCGCCTTTCATGTCTTGTGTTGCGTTTTTGTCGCTTTTTGTGTTTCGCTTTGTGTGAGTGTTGTCTGCTTGATTTCAGTGAGCGCTTTTTGTCGTTTTCATGTATGTTATCTTGTAGAAGCATCGTTTTAGTTTTCGCTCCCATCTCACTGCTGTCGCATGCATGACACTATTTTACACGAACGGTCATCGTCACAGTGACTCGCTTCACACACATGCACGCTTTCCCATTTTCTGAATCTTGCATTTGTTGTTTGCATGTATGATCATTCACTCTTGTTTGCACTTATCTCACCATGCATTCAGACTTCTCATGTTTTCAGTTGCCCGTCGGTTAGACTGGGCTACCTTGGCCCAAATTGTGCCTTGCCTGACTAGCACTACACATTATGGAAGCGAAGCCTCTGCCTTCCCTCCAGAAATTGTGCAAGCGTGACCCGACACTGACCTTCAGGCTTGCATTGTGCAATTCTTAGAGGCACTGTCCTGCTGTCCCCAGAAACTGCGCAATGTAGTTTGGTGGTTGCATGTCATTGTTGACTGAAATTGCGCATTACACAATTTCAGTCCTCAGCAGGCCAGGTTGGACTATGCATTGCGCATTTCTAGTAGTAAGTCAGCCTCCTGACAACCCGAACTGTGCCTTGCACCGTTTTTGCAGTCAATCTCCTGACCTCCCGTGGAAATCGCGCAAGCTTCACATTCAATCACACAGGTATGTTGCAAGTCAGTCCTCAAGTTTGTTTTTGTTTCCGACTGACATATTGCTTGCCATGAGTGTTGCTCTATCTCCAGGCATCACAGGTGTTTGCCTGTCTCTCAGTAGCACAAGTACAACGGATTCTAGGAGAGCAGAGTCAAAGACACTATTAAGAGCGCAACTGGGGATTCAGCTGGTCAAGTGTCTATGAATTTTCCTATCCACGAAGACAGCAAGCTGTTCATGGACAAGGATATCAAGATCAATGGAAATGAGATCACAACGAGAAACGCCATCAACAGCAACAGAAGGCAACACACCTGCACATAATGAATGCAAGAGGAATTTTGTTGACAACACAGAGGCAGAACAAAGTTGCAAGCTCAAGCAGATCCACTTGTGATGAAGGAAACTTTGGAGACTCAGGCTATGAGGTGACAACACGACATGAAGATTGTGCGAAGGCAGAGAATGGAACAAAGAAGGAGTTGCATGTGTTGAAGTAGCAACTCAAGGAAGAACAAGAACTGCATAGATGAGAGAATGAGTTGTATTAGGAACATGTACATCAGGGGGCGCAACATGCACTCACGGATGAAACTGCTCCTGTACAAGTTATAGATCCATCCAGCAACTGGCATGGAGAATACAAGGTGAGAAGTTTTGTTGATCTCATGCAAGGGAATGCAACAACATGCATTTCATTGTGCGCACGCATGCGATCCCACCCATTCGGCACACTCACTGAGGCGAAGAAAAAAAGCAAGTCTGACTAGAGCTGAACAGGTACTTCGACAAGTTGATGCGCACGGCCATGAGCACATGCTTGGAGAGCAGCATAGACACTATGCATCAACATGTTTCCGGTCTGGTCACACTAGCATGACCATGTGCATGCTATTAGACGATTTGGATAGAGGAGCCATATCAGTGCACCTGGATGCAACGGAGGCAAGAGTTCACTTCAACAAGATGTCACCATTGAGCGCACGGACACCATCACGGATGACCAAGCTTGGAATCAGTTCGACACCATCTACCATCACAAGGATGTCAAAGAGTTGGTCTCACCACAATGGTCCGAGTGTTAGTGAATCTTGCATGGCTATCTCAAGCCATGTTGTCTCACATGGGTACATGTGCATTGGAATGTAACGTCTTTTCAAGTGTAAGTTCAAGTGTCGATAATTGGACATAACAATCATAAAGTAAATGAAGAGTCATGAGGGTAGATGAACTGTCACAAAGGGGAATGTCAAGGGCCACCTCACGCTTTGCTATAAATAGTCCCTCATAACTCTTTGTAGAGGCTTTTGGTTAGCCAAGCTTTGATAGAAGTATCTTAGAGAAAACTTGGACAGTATTGTAACGTGCCTTGGCTTCTCCACTGCGCAGAGCTAGTATATCTCTTTGTAGGAGCAGGCGGTTGTGGTTGTAATGTTCTGCTATCAGAACTAGTGGTTGGACATGGATGTATTGTATGACTGGAACTTAGTACACTTCTTAATATAATAGAGCCAACATGTTTCGTGCATATGTTGTATTGTATTCCAACTATCTTGTTTACTCTAAATGATATATGTATTTGTTTGCTTATGCATGCATGAATGGACTATTCTGTATAAGCATGTATGAATCTTTTTGAAATGTGTTGTTGGTTTAACCATCACTTTGTATTGCTTGCTAACTTGCTTTCCATATTGTGATGCATCTTTGCTCATGTGTTCCCTTCCAAGTTGTGTACTATTATAGGTTTCCAAGGGGCACACTCACCTCACCCTTTGTGTGTTAGAACCTCTCATGCACCTTCCTTGAATTACTACAGCTGTCACACCCTTGCTACCAACACGGACATCTTACTTGCCTCTGTGTGAAATCGCAGTCAAGGCATTACCTTACGACCCACTACTGGGACTCCTACATCAAATGGTCTGAGGTCTAATTGGGACTTCTTACTGGGGAGATCCCTTGACATGTTGGCAGGTCCAGCAACATCAACATTTCTGGCACTAGAAGGAGGGCCAGGTGACAAGTTGTATCCTCTCATCCTGTTTTAAACCTTTGCATATCTATCATGGAGTCTTGCACAGACGGATACAGTTGCTGTCACAAGTGACTGTTCGCCGTCCCCTCGTCAAACAACTCCACCATCACAGAGTGATGTGGGAGAGCATGAACACACTTTTGTTTAACCATCATGTCCTCCCAACATCTCTCCTTCCAATTTTCGCGCAGACTTGGTTGTGAGCCCCATACCTCGTCACATGTATTTTGTACCTCAACCTTTGTCTTCGTATTCTGATCATCCTTCGGATGACACTGTCTTGTGTTCTTCCATTCTGGACTCTACACTTGTCTTGAATGAGGATCGATCTATCGACGGAGTTGCTGTTGCACAACCAACGTACGCTGGCATTCATGAAGAGCATGACAGGGAGCTTGAACATCCACCGACAGCAGGGGACCATCCCTGTCTGTCCATACCTCCTCTGCTTTTTCCTAACATCCTTGATGATCCGGTCATCCCTAATTTTTCATGCGCATATCCATCCATGAATGCACCCATTGTTGATCATTCGCAAGACACACCAGATATCAGTCCACCATATGAAAACAGAGAGGACCAATCATTCATTGAAAGTCCACTTGATCTTTCATCTTCTTTTTCCAGAAACGCAAAGGGTGAACATCCATTATTCTCATCTACCCCTCTGTGTTATTCATCAAATCATGAGGATGCCGACCAACATCTCAAGTTTTCTGATCTTGGTTGTTGTGATCTCTTTACCTCATCATTTGATCACGATGTTGGTTCACTCGTTGTTAATCCGTCTGAGCTATTGGTCTATGATGATCTATCTGTCGATGAAGTCAAAACCCCCAATACTGTCGAGGCACTTCTGGCCAAGCTGATGGTTATGTCAGGCCCTCGCTATCCAAAGGTTGGTCTCACTTTCGATCAAGAAAATTTTCAAACACCTGAGGCTCCTCATCACTCATCTGTATGCACTGAAGAACAATCAAACACTCAGATTTCACTTCCTCCAATCGAACTACACGATCCCATCACTCATGCATTGGAGGAATCTTACACAGCAAGCACACTTGTGCAATGTAAGTGGTCTACCTCTCTCACGGGTGCTTGCATGTCATGGTCAAGGGAATGCATACACTCAACATCTGCATGCAGTGTAGCACAACACCATGGAAAGCCCGCATAATGCATGTCATGCACTTTCACTCATATTTGTTTTGTGGGCGCTTGTAAGCTTAGAGTGTGTCTGTTTTCATTGTTGTATCTTTCACATCTTCTAGTTCACACAACTGTGTTTTTTGCGAACCATGCCTTCACCAACATGGATCAACCAATGTGCCGGCGGCTGCATTGGAAGTATCCCTTCATGTGAGATGACCCATGCACTGTTAGCTTAGGAGTAGGAGTAGTGTTTTCTTTTAGTATGTTTATTTGCATGCTTGTTTTATTTCTTTCTTTGCATGTTTGTTTGTTTGCTTACTCGCTGTGCTTTTATTTTTGCTTCTGCCTTTCTTTGTTGTTTGTTTTCTTGTTTTGTTCATAGGCTAGTTTCGCATGACACCATGCGCGACTCTTGGAACAAGTTGGGTAAAAGTACAAGAGGCCTTGTGCAGCTATCACTACTTGGTTATCTGTCATCCTGCCTCTGTATGATGAGCTTGTTACTTTTAGTCCATGATACTTTGATGGAAAATACGTACTGTTCAAAGTGAACCTTGGTGAAAACACAACACTTGCACACTAACTAGTGTCACTTTCTCTAGTCGGTTGTTTGTGGGTTAACCCTTGTGAGCTCAGTAAAGTAGTGTAAGGTGGGGGGGAAACCTTAACAGGCACGTCAGAGGTATATAATAAAATACTTCTCTGAATGAAAAACCTCTTCTTCTCTCAATGAGTTGGGATCCTTCTTCCGCCTATGAAATGAATAAGTGTTATGCACAAGTATGAAAAAAAAATTTGAAAAATGAAAAATGAAAAATGAATAAAGCGAAAGAAGAGAAAGGCTTCTTGCATAGAGAGGTGATGAAAGTAACTCCTCCAGGGTACTGAATAGGCTTGCTGGCAGAGGAGCAATTCTTGTGTTCTTGTGTGACTTTGCTGGGGTACTGTTCAAGCCTACTAGCAGCGGAGCAACACCAGAGATGAAACTAAGACTCTGATGACTATACTGCTTTTGCACCAATATAACCCTCAACCCCAATCGAAATAACTGTGTTGACTTGGCCTGGAATGTGTGTCAATCGACCAAGAGCTTGGTAGATGCTACATCTTACAATCAAGCAAGTGTGGAAACCAAGACAAACTGAGAACTGAACAATACTTTTGGAGGTGTTAGACTTGCTTTTCAGGAACAAGGTCCATTCAGAGAGATGGAATTATACCAATGTGTCGCAAAGTGTTGTAGCGGCTACAACCATCCTCCAAAATTTTACCTTAGCTTCGTTTTGGAGCCTCCTTACCAACCTTTCACAGCAGCATGTCTTGCCTTGTCAAGTACACAAGCTTCAATGATTTTCTTATAGAATGAAAGCCTGTCCATCAAAGCTTGTTGCATCCCCCTCACATTTTATTTCATCGGACTTGGTCTAGTTGCAGGCTGAGCATCTCCCTCAAGAAATTGCGCAATTCTGGAGGGCAACTAGCCTTCCCTCCACAAATTGTACAATATTGTCTGGCAGGCTACTGGGCTCAAGAATTGCGCAAATCTGTCTGTCACTGTTCACTAAGAAAATTGTGCAATTCCTCCCAGCAGGGCTGCTCAACCCAGAAATTGGCAATTCTGGGCAGTAGTTAGTTGCTCAGCCCAAAAATTGCGTAAACCTTTTGGGCAGCTGGGCTAACTTCCTCCTAGAAATGCACATTTTTTCCCCTCAGCTGAGTAGACCGATGCATGTGCCTTCAGGTTGACTACTTCCCTTTAGGACTGAGCAAAAATGATTTTCATGCATGGATTGCTTCTCCCAAGGCAGCATGTAAAGGAATGCCTTGATTTAGGGATATATTTTTAGCAGCTGGAGGTTACATGCAAGGATCATTTCAAAAACCTCCTGCCAAGTGTTGTTTTTCCTGGATTTGTGGCATGCGCGTCACAAGCTCAATTTTATCAAAACTCATTAATCAAACATTGCAGAGCTCATTCCTCACATCGACCTTGTAGCTCTGACATCCCACATTGCATATAGGAGTCGTCGGCACATTCAACTCAGCTGTCTTGGGGTAAGCCTGCGTTTCATGTCTTGCATTGAGTTTTTGTCACTTTTAGTGTTTCGCTTTGTGTGAGTGTTTTTTGCTTGATTTCAGTGACTGCTCATTGTCATTTTGATGTATGTTAGCTTGTAGAAGCACCATTTCAGTTTTCGCTCACATCTCACTGTTGTCACATGCATGAAACTGTTTTGCACGAACGGTCGCTGTCACAGTGACTCGCTTCACACACACGCATGCTTTCCTGTTTTCCAAATCCTGCACTTGCTATTTGCATGTATGATCATTCACTCTTGTATGCACTCATCTGACCATGCATTCAAACTTCTCATGTTTTTAGTCGCCTGTCGGCCGGTCTGGGCCGCCTTGGCCTGGACCATGCCTTGGACGGCTAGCACTACACATTTTTGGAAGTGAAGGCTCTACCTTCCCTCCAGAAATTGCGCAAGCTTGGCCCAACACTGACCTCCAGGGTTGCATTGCACAATTCTTGGAGGCAGTGTCCTGCTGGCCCCAGAAATTGCGCAATGTAGTTTGGTGGTTGCATGTCACTGCTGACTGAAATTTTGTATTATGTAATTTCAGTCCTCAGCAAACTAGGATGGATTGTGCATTACACAATTCCAGCAGTCAGTTAGCCTCTCGACAACACAAACTGTGCCTTGCGCTGTTTTGGCAATCAGTCTCTCGACCTTCCGGCAGAAATCGAGAAACCTTCACATTCAATCACAGAAGTATGTTGCAAGTCAGTCCTCAAGTTTGTTTTTGTTTTTGACTGACATGTTGCTTTCCATGAGTGTTTCTATGTCTCTAGGCATCACATGTGTTTTCCTGTCTCTCAGCAACACAAGTACAACAACTTCCAGGAGAGCAGAGTCAAAGACATTGTTAAGAGCGCAACTAGGGATGCAATTAGTTAAGTGTCTATGAACTTGCCTATCCATGAAGAAATCAAGTTGTTCATGGACAAGGATATCAATATCAATGGAAGCAACATCACAACGAGAAACATCATCAGCAGCGACAAAAGGCAGCACACCTGCGTGCAATGAATGCAAGAGGAAGGTTGTTGACACTACAGAGGAGGAACAAAGTTGCAAGCTCAAGCAGATCCACTTGTGATGAAAGAAACTTTGGAGACTCAGGTTATGAGGTGATAGCGCAACATGAAGATCGCGTGAAGGCAGAGAACGGAATAAAGAAGGAGTTGCATGTGTTGAAGCAATAACTCAAGGAAGAAAAGGAGTTGCATAGACGAGAGAATGAGTTGCAGCAGGAATAGGTACAACAGGGGGCACAACATGCACTCACGGATGAAACTGCCCCTGTACAAGTTATAGATCCATCCGAGCAGCTATCACAGAGAAGACAAGGTGAGTAGTGTTGTTGATCACATGCAAGGGAATGCAACAACATGCATGTCATTGTGTGCACGCATGAGATCCGATCCATTTGGCACACTCACCGAGACAAAGACAAGAAGCAAGTCTGTCTGGAGCTGAACAGGTACTTCGACAAGTTTATACGCATGGCCACCAACACATGCTTGGAGAGCAGCATAGACACTATGAATCAACATGTTGTTGGTCCGGTTGCACCAGCATGACCATGCGCATGCTATCAGACGAGTTGGATAGAGGAGCCATATCAGTGCACTCAGATGCAACGGAGGCAAGAGTTTGCTTCAGCAAGATGTCACCATTGAGCGCATGGACACCATCAAGGATGACCAAGCTTGGCATCAGTTCGCCACCATCGACCATCACAAGGGTGTCAAAGAGTTGGTCTCACCACAATGGTCCGAGTGTTAGTGACGTCTTACATGGCTTGCTCAAGCCATGTTGTCTCACATGGGTACATGTGCATTGGAATGTAACATCTTGTCAAGTGTAAGTTCAAGTGTCAATAGTTGGATTTAACAGTCATAGAGTAGACGAAGAGTCATGAAGGTAGATGAACTGTCACAAAGGGGAATGTCAAGGGCGACCCCACACTTTGCTATAAATAGTCCCTCATAACTCATTATAGAGGATTTTGGTCAACCAAGCTTTGATAGGAGTATCTTAGAGAAAGCTTGGACAATATTATAACGCGCCTTGGCTTCTCCACTATGCAGAGCTAGTATATCTCTTTGTAGGAGCAGGCGGTTGTGGTTGTAATGTTCTGCTATCAGAACTAGTGGTTGGACATGGATGTCTTGTATGACTGGAACTTACACTTCTTAATATAACAGATTCAACACGTTTCATGCATATGTTGTATTGTATTCCAGCTATCTTGTTTACTCTAAATGATATATGTATTTGTTTGCTTAGGCATGCATGCATGGACTATTTTGTATAAGCATATATGAATCTTTCTAAAATGTGTTGTTGGTTTAACCATCACTTTGGATTGCTTGCTAACTTTCTTTGCAGCTTGTGATGCATCTTCGCTCGTGTGTTCCCTTCCAATCCGCGTACTATTACAGGTTTCCAAGGGGCGCACTCACCTCACCCTCAGTGTGTTAGAACCTATCATGCACCTTCCTTGACTTACTACAACTGTCACACCCTTGCTACAAACAGGGACATCTTTCTTGCCTCTATGCAAAACCACGATCAAGGCATTACCGTACGACCCACTGCTGGGACTCCTACACCAAACTGTCTAAGGTCTAATTGGGACTTCTTACTAGGGAGATACCCTGACATGTTGGTAGGTCCAACACCATCAACAGAACTAAAATTTCCTCCTCTACATGTAGCTCAATCTCCCTCTCAAGGGATACTTGCATGGTCTTCTCCTCATCAAACTTGACATCCCTGCAAACCATTGTCATCTAATTGGTTTGCATGTACACCCGATAGTTATGGGGAGTATCAGTGTACCCCAAAAAGATCCCCAACTCTGTTGTTGGCTCAAGCTTATTCCATGGATCTTTGGTCACATGGCAATAAACTGATGACCCAAAAATCCTGAAGTGACCAACATCTGGCCTCTTACCGGAATAAGCTTCCTCTGGTGCTTTACTCTCAAGTATCTGATGTGGGCTACGGTTCTAAACATAAACCGATGTGTTGCATGCCTCAGTGCATAAGTGTAGTGGTAGGCCCTGATCATGCAACATCACCCTTGCTGCCCCTACTATCCTCCTATTCTTCCTCTCGGAAACCCCATTTTGTTGAGGGTTATGAGGTGTCGTCAACTCTCGTTTAATCCATTCCGCTGCACAAAAGTTATTAAACTCATTGGAGACATATTCTCCATCGTTATCACTCCGTAGAGCTTTAACCTTCTTGCATGACTCTTTCTTGACCAATGCTTTGAATTCACAAAACGTTGTGAATGTCTGATCCTTTCTTTGCATGAAAAATATTCAAAATTTACGAGAATAGACATCTACAAATATAACATAATACCTATGTTTGGCGGTGGATATTGTCAAGAATGGTCCACACACATCTGAATGGACTCCCTCCAGAATAGAATCTGCTCGACTGTCTCTATCTCCAACAGAGGACTTGGTTTATTTTCCCAAAGTACAACCCTTGCATGTTTCAACTTGCTCAAGCGTACCTTTGGGAAGACCGATAGAGATTTGTTGCAATATCTTCAAAGCCCCATGATGCAAGTGGCCCAATCACTTGTGCCACAACTCGCCGACATCTCGGTTCAACATCTTTTCCATGTTTGAACTCAAAGCAACACAATCCTCAACCTCTATCTTATAAATATTTTGCACTCGAATCCCTATATTCTTTACTTGACCCGTGGTTATGTGTTGAAGGAACTCCTTTCCTTTCGAAAATATCACATCACAACCTCTATCCTCAAGCATGGAAATGGATACCAAGTTCTTCGTCAGACCGGGTACATGCATAACATTCTTCAAGGTGAGAGGAGCCCTATGCTCCCTCTAAAAGGTTATAGTGCCAATACCAGTAACACTATGCTTCCCATTGTCACCCATCTCGATATGCATATGGAGATCCTTCTCCTCCAGGTCACTGAATAACTCCTTGTTGCCCGTCATGTGGAATGAAGCTCCACTATCAAGGTACCAAACACTTCCCATCATTGACGACACCAAGCATGCAATGAGGGAAAAGTCCAATTCGAATTGGGAGGCCAAAGCCTCACCCGCCGCTCCTCCTGAGGACTTCTCCTTGGATTTCTTCAATGGACAATTTGTAGTAAAGTGACCCATCTTGTGACAATGAAAGCATTTAACTTTCGTCTTGTCCTTCTTCTTACCTCCATGATAAGAATCTGATTTGGAACGAGAAATTTTATTTTCCCCCTTCCTCGCCTTAATTGATAAGGCACAGTTCTCTTCATCATCAGTCTTTAATGAAGAGCCATCCCTGGTGTTCCTCCTGATCTCATCCTACATCAAATTTACCCATAGTCATTGCCAATCTGGCAGCTTCTCCTGACCATTGATAGAGTCCTGATAACTATGCCAACTCTTTGGGAGTCCAAGAAGAGCAAGGCTCGCCATATCCTCATAGAAAACTGTGATTCCAACACTTCGAAGTTCATCCCGACATTGAGTGAACTTGGTCAAGTACTTTGGAATCGTCTCGCCTTTCTCCATCTTGATTTTATGAAGTTTATCCTTCAGTGCCAACTTCCTTTGATTACTGTTTTTTTTTTTTTTTTGTAAGTAAGCATTTGTATTATAAAGAAAAATATAGTACAAGACTTCTGCAGCTGCAGAAAACGGGCCGCTAAACAGCAGGCCTAGCCACAGTAGACTAAAAAGAAAAGACGGCCCACCACGCAGGGCGGCCAAGAACCACTTAGACTGAAGGGGCAGCCGGAAAGGATAAAATCCACCTCGGCTCCCAGGAGAGGCAGAGACTAGAGCAGAGCTTAACTAACAGAGACCCAAAAAAGAGGGAAAACCGGCCAAAACCAAAGATTCTACACAACGAGGGTGGAATCATTTGGTCGTCCTTTTTTCCCTTTCTTTTTGCCTACTTTGACCCAGCCACTTGGACTTTGCTGGTTTGGAATGATCTGTAGACTGCGTTGGGCTGAGGGAGAAAGCTCCTTGTCTGAATCCGAAGGAGAAGCCTCATGAGAACGTTTCTGAGAAATAGGAGGGACTGAGGCTTCCTCATGACAAACCGAAGTTGAAACCTGTGCTGGCGTTTCGGCCATGATTTCCTCATCTGACTCCTCGTCCTCTTCATCAGAGCTGGAAAAGACATCCATTGGGGGAGGATCATGAGGTTTCCAGCTTTTGGATTTTGGCTTGGAGTTGGCCTTCTTTTTTTGGGGGGGCATGGAAGGACACGAATTTTGAAGGTGCCCTGTGAGATGACAATTTCGGCAGCGAAAGGCTGTATTCTCGAAATCCAGGGATTGGGTCCAATGGAAGTCTCCTATTTTTAGAATGATTTGATCGGGCAGTCCTTTGCTTATGTCTATTTCTGCGCAGATTCTGGCGTAGGTGTAAATTCCTTTTTGCCCTCTTGAGTAGTCTGCGTTGAGGAAACGTCCTAATGAATTACCGATTCCTTCAAAAACAGAAAAGTGCCATAGATGCGCTGGAAGGTTGGGAAGTCTAACCCAGATTGGCAGTTTGGTAATGACTGCAGTGGATGGATCGAAATCTGGGAACCATGGAGTGAGGAATAAACCCGCAGAATTCCAAAACCAAGGGCCTTCTGTTAGGACTCTTTGGTAGTCCTCGCTCTCACCAAACAGGGTGATGAAAAATCCTTTTGAACAAAGAATGACCTTGCAATTCTTGGTCCAATTTGAGTGAATCCATTGATATAGATCTGCTGTGCGAGGCCAGAGACCATTGAACCTGCATATGATGCCTGTTTCTGCATACACCTGGTGATTCCTTTCCAGCGAAGGATCATTTATTTCAATGGATGGGACTTCCTCCAGCTTGTCTACTAAGAAAGGCTTAGGAACTTGAGCTGGTGGGATTTTATTCTTGGACTTCTGAGCATGGACGACATCCTTATAAGAAAATGCTGCAGCAGAGGAAGACTGTCCAACAGCTCCCCCTCTTAGTCGAAGGGATAAAGTGATGGAAGCATTTCTCTGAATGTTATAACAGGAAAGGGGACATGAGTCCTCCAATTGTTTGCCTTCGAGAAGGAGACGCTGAAGGGCTATGGGAATCCCCTCTTTATCTTCCAATTTCTGCTTAAGGCCCTGCACTAGATCTGAAGGTTTCACCCACTGAAGCAAAGTTTTGCCGGAGAGGAGCACAATCATAATCTGATAAGGTACTGAGTCTTCTATTTTCTGCTTTCTGCTGTGAGCCTGATTCCGGACAAAATTGGTGCAATCATAGCCGTCTGAGGGCGCAAACTGTGCTGGTTCTGTTAATTCCTGTTCAGAGGAGCAAGCAGAAATCCCCTCTGTGTTCTTCTTACTTAGGGATGAGGCATCCCTGGATCTCATGGCTTTTACATCTTCAAGACCATGCTCAGGCCCATCTCCTACTGAACCTTGTGAATCATGCTTAGTTCCTGAGATCTTTCCAGCACATTCATTTTGAGCTAAGATAGAGAACAGGGCTCTCTTAGGGACCAGATCTCGGTTGGGCGTTTTGTCAAACACTTGCCCTGCAAACTTCTTGGATCTGATATGGGAGGTCTTATTTCGCTGGTTCTGGAGTTTCGCACTTCTGGAAGTCCCCACTCTCCAGCTTCTCTCCCTTTGGACCCTATTGACCGTGGCTAAGGGGGCGCACTTTCCCGTGGAACCGCCTGCTCCTCCTAATATGATGGCCCAAATGAAAGGTTGCTCGCTGGCTTCCAAACCCCGCGCCAACGCAGCGGTCTGTCGTTCGGATAAGAATGTCTGGCTTCCGAACGAGACATACAGAACTGAATGCGGCCTCTGAGAAATCAGCCACTGAACCAGCTCGTCCTCGCTGATGTCCTCCATTTGCCCTCTGCCCGCCTTCCCTGCAAAGTTGGGCGGAGGCATCGGGCCAATGGGCCAGATGGGCTTCTCCGTCAGGCTTCTCATGTGCCTTAGGGGCGCGGGCTCCAGATCTTCGAAAGTATTGATGAGCATTCCCCAGCCATGACTCAATGATTGAGAGCTTCGGACGACGAACAGGGTTTTCCTCAGAGCTGCCATTTCTCGTGACTCCTCACCTTGCAAAACCCCCTTTGATTACTGTTATTATGATACAAGTCCATCAATGTTTTCCACATAGCATGCGAAGTTTCCTTGCCATGGAGACTCGAGACAATGTGGTCTCGAACTCCCTCAAGGATTATCTGCCTTGCCTTCATCACACACTTCTTCCATTCGGCAAGTTCTGTGCATCTGTAGCTGTTGGCTTGGGGACTTCTTAATCAATGAATTCCTTCAAGCCATTATCTTCTAGCACAACTGCCATCCTGTCCCTCCAGGCTATAAAATTTGAGCTTTCTTCCAAGGCATACTCAAGCCTCAACCCATGGAATGCCATCTGCCGATCCTGAAATATGTATGCAAATTTGACTTGCACCTATAACCCAGAATCTCAACATCCTCTAGAGAGCTAATTTTAAATCAACGATATTTCCCTCATCCGAACTCCGACTCAGCCGATTTTTTTTTTTGAATTTGGGTATCTTTTCCCAAGGAATTCAAATCTGTAATTTGCTTCTAATTTTTTTTTTTCACAAAAATTCTCAGAACTTCTCTGCAAACTCTCAGCCCAAAAAACAATCTTGCTCTAATACCATGTAAAAAAACCTGTAGATTCACAAGCTCATGTAATCTACTAAAACAAGAGACAAGAATCTACTTCTACTCTTTACAGCGGAAGCCCATAAAAATTGAGCAAACAATAATCAATAGAGGAAGAGAATCAAAGGCACATAACACAATAAATATCCGGGGAAAGCCACAACTCAAAACCCCACTATCTATTTTATATTAATCTGGAGAATCAAGATGAAATTACAATGCTTGTTCTCTCAAAAACAATCCCAGCACTCAACAAATTCAATCTCCAACTCATAAGCAAGCTCAAGGCCAAATCTTAGCCAATTCACAAGCTCTCCAAGTCTCTATTCCAATGTGTAATTCCTATGAAGGATAACTTGTATTTAAAGGGAAATAAAGCCTCTAAAAATAGCGCAATCCCTTAAGGATCAGTTCCTGATTGCATGCACTATCAGTGCAACTCATAAAAATCTAAAACAAATAGTACACTATCCCTGCACTCTAGTCTCAACTAGGTCTTTCTCAGAATCAACATGCATGAGTTTCTGATGGTGGAATCTTCAGTTAACTAGAGTAGCACTAATTATGCCACTAGCGTCCCAACTGACTGTTTACTCACTATTAGTTCTTGAAATTGATTGGAACTAATTTAACTGGAATTAACTCAATAAACTAAGTTAACTAATTACAAATCATTCATAACTCATCCTTAACTCCTATAAGTTAGGGAGAACATATACATGTCTTCTAAAAGACTTCCAATTCACATTTCTTAAATTAATTAAGTTAATTAAACTTAATTAATTATTTTCAAATTGCTATGAGAAAAAAATTCTGTTTTAATTCAGAGTTTAATTCAAGGACAAATTAATATGGAATTTCTTGTTGTCATTTCTCAACAATGGTTTAAAAAATTTATTACACAATATTACACTAATATATTTGTTTTCCTAAGGAAATGTCGTACTTTTATTTCAAGTAGAAATTTGAGTACTTTCCTTACATACATTGCAGATATAGAGTTTTAGATATTTATCCTCTTCATGTTAAGCAATCCTTGAACTACTATTTATTTATTCCAATGACTACAAGATTAATTGTCTACCTACCTTGTTACATAGGTTCAAAACTGCTTAGTCAACTAGGACTTCAAAAATAAAACCAAAATTCGTTGGCAACTAGATCAACCCTACACTCTAAGACTTAGAATTCACATAGATACCTTGATATGCCTTGTTCAACATCATTCACTTTGAGGGAAATACCATAATTGCCAACTTATAGATTTAATCCTGGTTTTCAGAGTAAATCAACTATTTCATTTAGCTCCCCATAAATGTGTTGAACTTCAGAGTGATGAAAGTGTTAGAGAATATCCTAAATGATAAGAAATGCAGAAGACAGATGTTTGGACAAACACACGGGAGCTCACAGGTGCAGGTCACCAGGAGCTCCCTCGGGCAAATGCATTCGCTCCGAACTTATTCATTAATCATCAGGAATTCAATAGATACATAGGCAAAACAGATTCCTAATTAATAGGAACTGAATGTCAAATAAAGAGCAAATCATAACTACGTAACCTATTCTCCATTAATTTCTAACATCCCCCCTTAATGGAGAAAGGGATTTTTAAACACACTTAAAATGTCCCTAAACAAATCAAACTTCAGTCTTCCTAGTGGCTTAGTGAATTGTAGTTCCTGTGTCCTTGAACAGAGAATTCTATGCGACCTTTTACATTTGGTTCTTTCCTGTGAGAAGCCCGATCTGTGGAATCCCGAGTTGGAGAGCTGACTGGCATCTGAACTCTTAAACGTCCAGGACGACCTTGTAATTGGATCTCCGGAATATGCCATCTTAATTCTTGACTATGCCGGTTCAAAGTAGCCTTTGGAGACACTTTCAATAAAGTAGGATCCTCTGGTAATGTCAAAATAAAAGCCACATCTTTAAGAGGTGCGGGTAAAAATGGATTGGCTACATACTGTATCATTATTGAAAGCAAGGTCCCACTTTGACGCGTGACCAAACGAACCCTCAAAGGCAATGGAGTAAAACGGGGTTGAAGATGATATTTCAAAACTGTAATAGGATTCTCTGATGCTGGAGTTCGAACATGAAACAAACCCTTTCCTAGAGTACTAACAATTGCATCTTTCATGATAGCACTCCTGATGCCAGCTGTACCATCGAGTCTAAATGAAAATTCAGTATCCTTACCACCAGAATCTTTTGGGGAAGTAGTTTTCAAATACAATGTACCCTGAAGTCCAATCTTTTTAAGTACCGACCCTCTAAACTCAGCATGGATCTCCTCAGACATGTATAATAAGGGACCCTTGTTTTCAGAAGCGTTCCCTATGGCCAGAGTTACACCGGGTGGAGTTGCCCCTGGCAGTGATGGTTTCAATGTTGACTATCCACTCTCCAGCTCCTCAAGGCCTCCAAGCCCTTTGGGTTTAGCTTGCTCAATAGTTGCTCCAAATTCAGATGGATCTAAACCTCCACCGAAGGCGTTATCTAACCCTTCAAATGTCTCAGATAATGTTGCCTCCTCGTTCCCAAACTCAATTCCTCCATATTCTCCTTCAAAACCCTCCACTCCAATGAACATGGACTCTGCTGTCGCATTTGTTGTCAGTTTTGTAACCTCCAACTCAGCAAGGGCAGCTGTGAGATCAGAGGACGATGCATTGTTCTTCTTAAATCCACCAGCAAGTTCATCTGGCTTATTCAGAGTATCACTAACAACAGACTTATTTGACGCCATCAAGGCTTGCTGAGGCGTACTTTTCACATCCAACTTGTAGAGTCCTCCTATGCGAATACCTGTAGCAATGGGCTTCATCTGATCCAACAAATCTTTAATAATGCAATAAGATTTAAAAAATTCTACCTTGAGGTCCTGATCTGTAATCTTGGACACAAAAATTAGGTTCTTCTTAATGCCAGGAACATACCATACATCAGATATATTCCTGATCTTACCATCAGGCAGAGTAACAAGGACATCTCCATGTCCCTTGATCTCATACCCACTATTATCTCCAAGATAGACTTTTACTCCAGTGTTGGATTCTTTAAAATTTCTGAACCATTGCTTTTTACCTGACATATGCGAGGAGGCTCCAGAATCCACGATCCAAATATCTGATTCATCCTCCTCAGTAGCAGTGTCACCCTCGGCCATAAATAGTCTAACATCCAGATTCTGATCTGGGTCTGTATCTGCATCTGCATCTGCCAAATGACCTGCATGCCTTTTCTGATTGTACCTCTCTTGATTTGCCTTCTTCTTGCGACAAAATTTAGCAATATGGCCTATCTTACCACAATAAAAACATTCAGGAGCAGAGTCATTTCTATACGAGGTCATACCTTGTGGTGTCATTTCTGATGTGTTGCCCCTCCTCTGATCAGCCATCGCTCTCCCTTTTGGCTTGAACTTTGTTATCAATGCAAGATCTGGATCTTGAGGCTTGAGAGACGACCTCCTTTCCTCTTCATGTAGCAAAATTCTAGTAAGCTCTTCAAAACTTGGAGGCTTTTCCCTTGCATTCAATCCAGTTATAAACATCTGATAGTCATCTGTCATACCATTCATGGTGATTGTCACCAGATCATCATTTGCCACGGTTTGACCGATATCAGATAGTTTATCTTTAACTTCCTTTATCCGAGATAAGAATGACGAAACAGACTCATTCTCCTCCATCTTGATTGAGAGGATCTTCTTCCTGAGGAACAAGGTTCGGCTGGTGTTCTTGATTTCATACATGTCTTTGAGAGTTGTCCAAATCTCATTCGCTGTCTTGCAATCCCGAATATGAGGGATGATACAATCTTTAACTGACAATTTTAGTAGGACCTTTGCCTTCAGCTCCCTTTTCTCCCATTCTTGAGTTGTTGCATTCGTTCCACCATTTGCAACAGTTGGCTTACCTTCATCACCGATGATAATGCTGTAGGTATTCTGACCTTCAAGCAAAGTCTGAAGCTTAAATTTCCAATTTATGTAATTGGAACCATCCAATTTGCTGCTTTCATTTAAATAATCTGCCATCTGAGAATTCATCTTGAAAAAAAACAGGTTACCCCGGCAACTTAAAAAACGAACAACTCTCGATTATCACAACAATCCACCACTACAACACACGAGCTTCTCCGCTCGACCTCCCAACAGCCTCCACGCTCAACCTTCGAGCTCCTTCGCTGCCACAGTCCACCAGCAACAGATCTATAAGAAAACCCAAGAGACAGAGTCCTTAAACAACTGCTTCTCTCCAAATTTCAATATCAAAATCTCGGCTCAATCCCATGTGAACAGGAGAAAGGCAGATCCCTTATATCAATGCTTCTTTGCAATACCCAAAATCAGGCAGATCCCTCTCAACTTCTTATAGCAGTGGTGCTTTGATAGATATATACTGAGTATATCAATTTGAGCATCAACTCGCTCCAATACTCAAAAACCTCCTAACAGATTTGTTCATATCTTGCCAAAACCACAGACAGATTCCTCTCAAGTGCTTATAACAACACCACGTGCAATACATCAAATCCACTGCCGACAACCAACAATTGGCGAGGGCAACTGTAAAAGCTAGTAGCTATGTCTGCTAATTCCCACATCAAAATAGCAACAACTCCAGACGATGAAAAAACCGTGTGACATTGACAGATCTAATAGAGTCCTCTCACCTTCCACAGACAAAGATGCGAAAAACGCTCTCAAACTGCACTGGATCTAAATATCCAACAGCTCATAATCCGATTTATCTATCCATGTAACTGGATTGCCATTCACAAACCCGCTGAACCTCTCGTAGATGCAGGCAACCACTCCAGAAAAGCTCAGGCCTCAACACTCCCCTGGTAAAGGATTTGGTCGAGAGCCCAAATGATATTTCACCCTTTTGATCTGTCCAAGGGTTGTCCAAGGGTTCTGGTCACCCACTGCAATCACCCTGTGGATGCTTTCCTCGTATGATGAGGCAAATGCTTTCTCCTTTTTAGTCTAGCAATCAGAGTCGTCTAACAACCCATCGCACATTCCAGCGAGGCAGATCATAATGGTGTACAGCACTGTGATTACCCATACCACAGCTTCTTCTGCCAACAACGAGAGTTCCTCTGCTCTCAGATTCACATCAACACTCGGCATCCTCTGCCACGCCATAGATCTCACCGGTAGCAGATCTCACTAGGCTTCAAATGAATCCGCCTTTGCTGCTGCAACCACAGGATTCACTTCCTCACAGGCTCTCTTCACTCAATCCACCAGGGGCCTCACCTCTGCCACCTAGACATTATCAAAGCACACTGACTTTGACTCACCAGCCCTGGAGCTCTGATACCATGATAAGAAATGCAGAAGATAGACGTTTGGACAAACACACGGGAGCTCACAGGTGCAGATCACCAGGAGCTCCCTCGGGCAAATGCATTCGCTCCGAACTTATTCATTAATCATCAGGAATTAAATAGATACATAGGCAGAAACAGATTCCTAATTAATAGGAACTGAATGTCAAATAAAGAGCAAATCATAACTACGTAACCTATTCTCCATTAATTTCTAACACTAAATCTATAATGTTGGCATTATGATTCAAGTGTTGTCCTTGATGGCAACTCACTCAGAGGTTGGTACAGATGCTCAGAAGTTGGTACAGGAGATGGCAACTTAATCAGAAGACAGATCCTAGTACAGCTTGCCAAGGAAGTTCATACACGCAGGTTTGTTAAGACCAAGTCGCGTGTACACGCAGGTTGGCTTCAGAAAAAGCGCGTGTATGTGGAAAAGTACCTTTGGTCCATGGCGGTTAGTCCTTGGAAGTTGTGCCTATGGTTTCGGACCATTATGTCTCGACGGACGTGTTGATCCCTAGTTTCGAGGTTGATGGTATTGTGTTTCTATGGTTTTGGCTCTTGGTATTGAACAAGGCCTAAGGCTATATAAGGAGAAGATCACTAGGCAAAGAAGTATGGATTGTGGGTGTCTGATGCAGTGAGAAGATCTGGTATTGCTGGTTATCTGTTCGGGACGCTTGGCAAGGGTCGAATCTGACAGCAAAGGCAGAAGTAATCATTTCTAGATCTACACGCGGGTTGCCTTTGGAGAAAGCGCGTATACACGCGGTTTTGGTACAGTGAAGTAGCGTATGCATGATAAGTGTTAATATTTCAGGTTGCTGCTGATTCTGGTGGTTGTTGTAGAGTTCTAGATTCTGGTTTGGGTTCTGTGTTCTTGATGACAGGGTTTCAGTGATTCGGTATTGGGTTGTTTAATGAATTATGATGCAAGTATAAGTTGATGATTGTATTGCGGTAATGTTTGCTTTGTACTCTTGGATCCAGTATGAAAATGTATGAAACGTGGTCCCTGAAGGTTGTAGGGTCAGCACCTACGTACTAGTAAATGGATCAGCTAGTACAAGAGCTGAGGGGGTTGTAGCTCCCTTCCAAAAGTAGTTGGAAAACGAGAGAGGGTTGTAGCCCTCTGCAGGTTGTAGCCTGCGTGCTGGTAAAGGACTGCACCAGTACATTGTAAAAGAAGTTTCTCATTAAAGAAGAAAGAGACAAATTGCAGCAGGTGGTTTTCACCCACATTGGGTTTCCACCTTATATCATGGTGTTCATGTGTGTGGCTTTTGTGTGATGATCTATTCTGTTATACTGCACCTGTTTACTGTTAATATGCTTAATAATATCCTGATGCATTTACTGAAGATAAGATTAACTGAATCATAAGATCTCTGCATATACGCTAGTTGCTTTAGACACAGTCGCGTGTACACGCGGGTTCACTTAACTGAAGTCGCGTATATGTTTCTGAGTATGAAATTGAAAAGTTTTATCTGATCTGATAATACTGATTCACCCCCCCCTCTCAGTATTATTTCCAACAATTGGTATCAGAGCCGGTCCTTCAGAGAAAGCTTGATCGCTTGAAGGAAAAGATCCATCAAATGGCTAATCCAGAAAGAGAGGCACACATCAGGCCACCAGTCTTTGACGGGAACAATTTTACTCACTGGAAGATAAGAACCACTGCATATCTACAGTCGCTTGGAGCAGAAGTTTGGGGAATCGTAGAAGGAGGATACAAATTCCCATCAGCAACTCCTACAGATCCAGCAGAGAAAAAGCAATATGAGCTCAATGCCAAAGTAGTTACTGTCCTATTGAGTACTTTGACTCAATCAGAATTTATGAAGATCATGCATCTCAAATCAGCTAAGGAAATATGGGACAAAATCGTTACAAGCTACGAAGGAGATGATCAGGTAAAAATAGCAAAGCTTCAAACTCTCAGAATCCGATATGAAACTCTTAAGATGCGAAGTAATGAAAGCGTAGCTAATTATTTCCTGCGTATGGATGAGATTGTGAATTGTATGAGGGATCTGGGTGAAGAATTTGAGGAAGTTGTCTTAGTTCAAAAGGTTTTGAGATCTCTGTCTACTAAATTTGATTCTAAAGTATCTGCCATAGAAGAAAAGGAGAATGTGCGGAAAATTACCATGTCACAGCTTCACGGGATCTTAACTGCTTTTGAAATGCGACAAGAGGTACCACCAGAGGCCGCATTCGAAGTGTCAGAGGAAGAAGATGAGGTAAATTTTGTCAAGAATCTTGAACGGGGATCTGGACGGTTCAAAGATAAGCTACCTTTCAAATGTTTTCTATGTGGTAGAGTTGGTCACTATGCTGCTAGATGTCCTCATAACAAAGAAAAGATATATGAAGAAGATGGTAGAAGCTATTATACCCATATTAAAAGTTCATTAAATGATAGTGAGGATATTAGAAGTCTCATGGCACATAAGAAGAAGAATGCTTCATCCAATAATAGCGAGGATATTAAAAGTCTCATGGCACATGAAGAGAAGAATGCAGAAACTGAAGAAGTTGCCAAACTAAAAGAACTATTGGAGACAGAAACCAGGGTAAGGGAGAAATTGCAGGATATAGCAAAAGATCAAAGCACAACTATTCAGAGACTTGAATCAAAGATCCTCTCTCTAAAAGAAGATCTTGAAGATCAAGAACATGAAGTGATCAAACTAAAGCGACAAGTGGAAGAAGGGAGAAAAGTTGAAGAAGACCTAAGGAAGAAGTATCTGAAAAAGGAAGAACAACATCAAGTTGAGGTAAATATCTTGAAAGGTAAACTAGAAGAAAAGGATAAGCTTTTACGATTTCAAGATAGTTCTAAAGTCTTGGATGATATTCTTAATAGTCAAAGATCTCCTGCTATCAAGACTGGTCTTGGTTTTCATGAATATGTTGAAGGTGAATCTAGTTCACAAGGTGAGACAAGAAACTCTAATGAGAAATTTGAAATGCTCAAGGAACAACCAAGGAAAGAAATTCCTCAAGGAAGATCCTTTACTCCTAACTATGGACGTGATAGACGATTATTTCCTCCGCTGAATAATGTTGAGTGTTATGTATGTCATAATCTTGGACATGTTGCAGCCAGATGCAGAAGTAGAATGGTTCAAGAAAGATCATCGCATCCCAGGTACTTCAGAGGGTATTGCTTTGCCTGTAATGCATATGGACACAAAGCAATTGATTGTGATAGAAGGAACATGAAAAATATAAGGTGCTATACATGCAACAACTATGGGCATAAAGCAAGGGAATGCAGGAGCAGATTTCAAAATTCAAGACAAAAGGACCATACATCATCACAGTTGCAGGAATTGAAGAAGACAAAGACAGAAAGGTGTGGGATAACTCAGTCAGCTGACATAACAGACACAGGGGAATCTGAAAGTGAAATTCAGTATTCCATCCTGCATACGCTTATATAATGAAGACAAGTCGCGTATATACACGAGTTACAGGCTGCAAAGTCGTGTATATGGAGAAAGGGCAGCAGAACAGACCCAGGTTCAGTCATGGTTGGCTCAGGCTCAGGGGGAGCAGAACAGACTCAGGAAATGGTTCAGACATGGTTGGCTTACACTCAGGGGGAGAATATTCTTCAAATAATGCATTGTTGGCATTATGGTTAGAAGGTGTTGATAAAGTCTATGAAGCTAAATGATACATCTTACTGTTTAGGAATGGTATTGTAGGCTGATGCTTATGGTACAGATCATGATGCTGTTGGTGGCGTTCATAAGTCTTGGTCTAGATATTTCATCACTATGTCATGTATCTCTTTTATGATGTCAAGGTCATGTAACGGCCTATGTTGGTTTCCCCACTATGCCTGGGATGAATGATGAAATGTTCATGTATTATCATGTATCTTCACATGGTTAGGTGGATGAGTCAATATTGGTATATCCCCACTAGGTTGGGTGATGAATGTATGTTGAGTCTTTTGGTGATAGGAAGGTCTTCTATGATGTATAAGCCTTTGTTCTTCTTGAAGAACATCTTTTGCAGATCTTGCCTACAGTCAAGGGGAGCATGAACAGCACAATTCAGCAAGAGCAGATTGGTACACTTTGGCATACACAAAGGGGGAGCACATTTGGAGATTTCAGCATGTACTCAGGGGGAGTATGGACAGCAGTATGGACAGGAGAGGGTATACCAAAGAAGAGAATATCTTGGTCCACCCTTTGCCCTTGATGTCAAAGGGGGAGAGTGACTTGGTGTGGTGGTTGCCATCAAGTCCAAAGGGGGAGATTGTTGGCATTATGATTCAAGTGTTGTCCTTGATGGCAACTCACTCAGAGGTTGGTACAGATGCTCAGAAGTTGGTACAGGAGATGGCAACTTAATCAGAAGACAGATCCTAGTACAGCTTGCCAAGGAAGTTCATACACGCAGGTTTGTTAAGACCAAGTCGCGTGTACACGCAGGTTGGCTTCAGAAAAAGCGCGTGTATGTGGAAAAGTACCTTTGGTCCATGGCGGTTAGTCCTTGGAAGTTGTGCCTATGGTTTCGGACCATTATGTCTCGACGGACGTGTTGATCCCTAGTTTCGAGGTTGATGGTATTGTGTTTCTATGGTTTTGGCTCTTGGTATTGAACAAGGCCTAAGGCTATATAAGGAGAAGATCACTAGGCAAAGAAGTATGGATTGTGGGTGTCTGACGCAGTGAGAAGATCTGGTATTGCTGGTTATCTGTTCGGGACGCTTGGCAAGGGTCGAATCTGACAGCAAAGGCAGAAGTAATCATTTCTAGATCTACACGCGGGTTGCCTTTGGAGAAAGCGCGTATACATGCGGTTTTGGTACAGTGAAGTAGCGTATGCATGATAAGTGTTAATATTTCAGGTTGCTGCTGATTCTGGTGGTTGTTGCAGAGTTCTAGATTCTGGTTTGGGTTCTGTGTTCTTGATGACAGGGTTTCAGTGATTCGGTATTGGGTTGTTTAATGAATTATGATGCAAGTATAAGTTGATGATTGTATTGCGGTAATGTTTGCTTTGTACTCTTGGATCCAGTATGAAAATGTATGAAACGTGGTCCCTGAAGGTTGTAGGGTCAGCACCTACGTACTAGTAAATGGATCAGCTAGTACAAGAGCTGAGGGGGTTGTAGCTCCCTTCCAAAAGTAGTTGGAAAACGAGAGAGGGTTGTAGCCCTCTGCAGGTTGTAGCCTGCGTGCTGGTAAAGGACTGCACCAGTACATTGTAAAAGAAGTTTCTCATTAAAGAAGAAAGAGACAAATTGCAGCAGGTGGTTTTCACCCACATTGGGTTTCCACCTTATATCATGGTGTTCATGTGTGTGGCTTTTGTGTGATGATCTATTCTGTTATACTGCACCTGTTTACTGTTAATATGCTTAATAATATCCTGATGCATTTACTGAAGATAAGATTAACTGAATCATAAGATCTCTGCATATACGCTAGTTGCTTTAGACACAGTCGCGTGTACACGCGGGTTCACTTAACTGAAGTCGCGTATATGTTTCTGAGTATGAAATTGAAAAGTTTTATCTGATCTGATAATACTGATTCACCCCCCCTTCTCAGTATTATTTCCAACATATAATGCAAGAGGGGTGAGTGATAGTTTTGATATTCTAGCCCTGCCTTGTATATGTTCTATAATCAATGAGGAATCCCCAAATATTTTTAAGGATCTAACTTCCTTATGCAAACCCATTCAAGGGACCTTGGGACCTTGATCAAAAGGCATTATTGTGCTCTCATTTACATGGGGCCCATTGCGTTAAATTATTATTATTGTAAAGTACGTGTCACAAATTAAAATTGTGGTCGGTGGTGCATTAAATTATTATTATTGTAAAGTACGTGTCATAAATTAAAATTGTGGTCGGTGGTGCATTGTCTAACGTTTGTCTCATCGGTGGGAAACTTGCATACGTTATTTACATATTGGTGAAGCCTATGTGGTTCTTAAGTCTACGTGTTAATTATTTAGACATGGGTAGAGCTTGTGTGGTTTTTAAATCCACTTGTTACATGAGGGCAATCATCAACGTGAACCAAATTTATTATTTTAACTTTTAAATAAAATAAAAGCTTTTGAGATTATGAAATGAAACTTTATGGACCAGTTTTACTTTAGGCAATATGATAATATAAGCCATAAAAAATATATTGTGGGTTTCTAGATGACATTAATAAATAGTTATTATTTATTAATGATACTTAAAGGTTGTGCAAATTTCTAGGAGATCTTCTCTTCTTTTTTGCAGTTAGCTTTCTAGGAGATCTTCTCTTTTTTTTGCAGTGAGCTTTCAAGGAGATCTTCTCTTCCCTTTTGCAGTGAGTTTTTTAGGAGATCTTTTCTTTTTTTGCAGTGAGCTTTGATTTATTTTAATAGATTGACTTTTTCTTTTCTTTTAGTAGTCTATTTAAACAAGAGCCCATTAGCAGAAAATAATTGGAGGTTATTAATATCTATGTCCTACACTTTAGCTTTTCACAATGCTCTCATTAAATAATTCGATTCAGATGTAACTCATTTGGTTTCCCAAGCTAAGGGGTAACTATAGAGATGGGTTATCAAATTTTAGTTACGGAAAATAGAGTGGGTCCCTTTTCTGGGTGGGGATGGAAGCTCTAATAAGTTAAAATGTTTAATTAAGATTAAGTTGTTTATCCGGTTTTTCCTTTACAACCAGGTATTTATTTGGGATCACCTTCAATAAAGAAACTTTATAGACCCAAGAAGATGTAGTTTATGTAAAAATGATGGTGAATTAAGCCACTTTTTTATGGACCGCCCTTTTCAAGAGAAGTATGGTCTAAAATTAATAACATATTAAGGACATATTTTCATGGGCAAACACCTTAATATAGGAAGCTCTAAAATATTGGATATCAAATCCAAGTACTAGAAGATTCAAAGTTGTTCCTCTGATTATGAGCTATGGTGTTTGGTTAACTCCAAATCACGTGCTATTTTATGATTCTTACCCTTCCTCTACCCACTACGTTATGCAAAGTCTATTTATTCTCATGAATTATCCTCATTAATGGCTCTCTGTTCCCAAAAATCCTCGTGTGGGTCACTTAATCCAAAATAATCCACATGCGCCTTTTTCAATGGAACAACCAAGGTTACCATACTGTGGGGAGGGGAGGTGGGATTTTGTTTTTCTTTGAAGGTGCACTTGTTTCCTTTTCAGTGGGATTGGGCCTTATTACAAATAATTTCAGTGAATTCATGGCTTTTAAGCTTACCTTTCATCTAGCTAGGGAGAAAGGAATCTCAAAACTTCACATCCCTTCTTTCAATCCGCTGTAGGATAAGAGTTTCTTCTCTATATAATTACTCACTTTTTGTCATTTTTTCATGGAATCAAGAGAACCACATGTTTTTTCTCTCACTTCTATTTCAACCATGTCTCCAGGGAGAAAAAAAAAGAGCCTAATAAACTTTCAGAAAATTGTGTGGAAACAGAGCATGGAACATGGAAAATATTCAAAAATTTCCAAACTAGCAACACATATTTTTCTTCTCACATCTTGGCTCCAAATATGATTATTTTTTCTCTTGAAGGATAATATTATGTTGTTCATGTTTTGGCATTTAACTTTGCAAAGGATGATTTAATATTTAGTCTCATATTCTAATAATTTATTATGTAAAGCAATATAATTTTTTGTAATGTTATCATTGATGTCAAAGTTAGGGGGAGACCCTAATGTGGATAACATGTTAGGGGGAGACTCAACCAAGCCAAAGGGAGCACATGTTTGAGGTTGCTCGTATTAAGGGGAGACCCAACCAAACCAATCATAGCACATACCAAAATGTCTATAAATAATTCAATTGGTGAGTGAATTATTTCGCACATCAAATCATAACAATGTGATATAAGGAGTTAAGGTGAGGAGCAATTGTGAAAGATAGAGAAAAGAAGCAAGTGCGAAGAGAAAAAGCCTGAAGTGTGAAAGAATGTCCAAGACACAAAGTGGATGGATTCTTGAAAATTGTAGAAAAACACCAAATTTTGTTATAACTTGGAATTCATGCAAATTCCATAGTTCCAGTTAACATAACAAAACTTTTACCTGTAATTTACAATTCGTCTACCAGAACCCTTGGCATATCAGAATTTATACAAGCTATGCTGCACAATTTTTTTGATATTTTGATATCATATAGCTCTTGGTCACAAGCCCTAGTTGCAAAGGTGCTAAGGTGTAGCACCTAAGGGTTAAAGGCCCTTGAGATATCGATATATCAATCATTTGGGTAAAACTAGACTTCATATTTCGCTGATATCCTCGTAACCATTATGCCTTGGGTCATAGCTCATAGTCATGGAGGAGCTAGTTTATAGCACCTAGGGATTAAGTCGTCGACATATTGTCGTATTGAAATTTTATTAAATGGAATTCTTTTATTTAGCGAGTTTAGGCTTCTGTGATCCATATCTACATTATGAGAATTTTTTTAGAGAAAATCACATCAAAGAGAATTTTTTGGCGCTTTTCGAACCAACAAGTGTGGTTCATTGTCCTGACGATGAACCACACTTGTTGGTTCAAAACACGCCAACAAATTCTCTTTGATGTGATTTTCTCTGAAAACTTTTTCATAATGTAGATTTTTTTTTTTTTTTATGTTAGATCTTAACTTTTTGATCCATATTGATAATGAGATTGTCTTTCAAATTAATCACATTATTGAGATTTTGTTGACGTTTCGAACCAACTAATGTAATTCATTCTAGTAAAATATTTTTAGTTTTTTTCGATATCCCAATACTTAGAATCCCTCAGTCATCTCTTGGTCATAGGGTACTAGGTTATAGCACTAGAGCGTGAAAAGATCTCGACATATCTACTTCTCTACAATATCTCATGACTCACCAATATCACGATATCCTGATGCTGCCAATTAATGGGCTTGGGAAACATAAATTTTATCGAAAACTAAAGTTCATCATGGCAAAGCCTCGACATATCATAAATATTTGTAGCAACATGCTCCTAGATATTCCAATATCCTGATATACTAATATCTATTAGCTAACAACCTTAGTTAATAGAAAATTTGCGGGCACATGACATAAAATTTTCCCATCAAAGGATCGAAAAGAACTTGGTTTTGTGGCAGTTTTATGAAGTAGATATATCTATCGAAAGGAGAGTTTTATGAAGTATATATATCTGTATCCAGGTGCCCAGGCTTGCCAATTAACATAAAAATATCCAAAAATTAACAAACAAGTTTGTCGTCATTTGGGCCCCAAAATTCTTGGTCATATGGGTAAATCTAGCGTTAACTATTTGGGCATTTCTTCCGATATTCCAATATATATCTTAGATTTGTGTCCTCACTATTGTGAGGATCTGATAAGCACGTGGACACATCTTGAGGGCATATAACATTATATATTGGCGTTATGATCACCAAGTCTAAAATGTGGGTTGAAGGAAGCACCAAGTTATTAAAATGTTAAGTTGGTAAAGTGGTTTTGCATATGCAGGTTGAAGGAAGCACTCGATTTAAAATAACACAATAAAAAGTTTATGCAAAGAGACATAAAATAGAGTAGAATTTAGAGAAGCAAAGTGGATCATTGTAGATCATTGTAGAATAGACTGAAAAGAAGATATTAGAGGGGATTAGTTTCTCTTGCACCTTGGTTCCTACAAACATTTGCAGCAAAGGGATTCATGTCTCTTGTAGATTGGTGCCAACCAATATTTGTGGCAGAGGGGATTAGTGTCTTATGTAAGTTGGTAGCTATGAACTCTTGAAGTTGAGGGTATTTGTGTCTCCTATAAGTTGGTGCCTACAAATTTGTGAAGTTGAGGGTATTATTGTCTCTTGTCGGTTGGTGCCTGCAAATTGTTGTAAATACGGGTTGGTGCCTACAAATAACTATTATATAAAAAGTTTTATGGTCTTTCTTTTGAAATATTTCCACATATATATTGTGTTTCATGAATTGCTGATGAGATTATTTTCTTATGGTTTAAATGATTAAAAATTTCCTTATATTGATTCGCTCCCTTCTCAGTATAAGTGTGAATTCAACAATTGGTATCATACTTGGTTCCTTCACCGAAGTAGCCTAACAACTGGAAGGAAGATTTCATACGGACCATGACCATTTAGAATGAATCTTTTGAAACAAATCTCCACTATTCGATGGAGAAAATTATGCCTTTTAGAAGGTATGGATGAGGACTTAACTAATGTCTCTTGGTATTGAGATTTGGATATTTGTAGTTGATGGTTGTAAAGTTCTAGCAACTCCTTTATTTGATCAATTTGGTAAGAAATATTTTGTGAATAATGCAAAAGAAATGAATGTCATATTGAGTGGCTTTTCAAAATTAGAGTTTGTCAAGGTAATGCGATGTCAGTTTGCAAAAGACATTTGGGACAAACATCAAAACAACTATGAAGGAGATGACAAGGTAAAATGGGAAAAGCTTCAAACTCATAGAGGATAATTTGAGAGTTTGAATATGGACGATGAAAAATATTTTTCAACTCTCTTCCTTCAAGTGGACGAGATTTTTAACACTATCATAGGACCTAATGATATGATTGAGGAATTATTGATTGTATAGAAGGTGTTGTGATCCCTTCCCTTGAGGTTTAATGCAAATATTTCAACTATTGAAGAAATGAAATGTTATCACCCCAAGAAACTCTCCTAGGTTGTATATCAGAGATGCTCGGGAACATTACAAACTCAACAAAAATGATGGAAAATGGTGGATGAATGGAAGGAATGATGCATATTCAAGCCAGATAACCACTTCTACTATGCTTAACCCCAGACATGGGTGAACACCCCCAGACTACAAGGCTTTAGACCACCAATTACTCACAGTTTGAGGAACAGGGGAAGATGGAGAATACTGACCACACCAGCAAATGCACAGGACCCTTTGATGGCCGGCTGCAACCAGTTAAAAGGTCTGTAAATCTATTTCCTAATGCACAGATAGGATGACAGCTCTCTGGCATTAAAATAACAAAAACCTGCATACACACTCAATGATACATACTAGATTTTAACACAGAGGTGGGATGGCAGCCCCTCTAATGCTAAACATCAAGAGCACATGAAAAATGCATAACAGGCATAGCCTGGAACAAATAAGAAGTGTAAAATGAGAAATTAACAACAAAAGAAGCTTGCATTAGCTAAAAATGAAGACCATACATTGCAGGTATCACAATAGTTACAGTCTCCAGAAGTTGAATTTTTACATCAAAACAATATCCATCAACCCTGACTACATCTATCTTCTGGGTATATATAGAGTTTGCTTACAAAATTACTCTGTTTCTCTAAGCGTGGAGGGGTCATAATGGAACACCAACCACCTTAACTCTCTGATAGAGTCTCTGCTATGATCTAACTGTGTCTGCGCATGCATTCGACTTTCTTTGATGTTCTGCAGTCTTTCTCGGGTAGGTGGAGTACTGTATGAGTGAAACTCCATAACTGGTTAATGCTTTGATCTACTCAAGTCCATCCTTTCCTTCCTTGGCCATGCTGTTCCTTGATTGCACTGGTTGAAGAGTTAATATAGACAGTACCGGGACTAGTAGCCAGCCACCTTCGTTTTCCAGGAGCACAGAACAGGCTATGGGCGTGGACAGAATGGCGGAGGCATGGTGGAGAAAGATTAGCTGTTGGATCGAGTGAATGAGCAGCAAAGATCTTTCGGCGGGGGCTATCAGGGCGATAAGGCTACGGACGAACGCAAGCCATTGGATCTAGGGCCGGGAGATCCAACAATTGTCGGGCAACTAACGAGAAGAAACGGGCGGAGTGAATCATGAGCCATCGGATCGCAGGCGGGCAGATCCGGCGGTGATTGGGAGCGGAAGGTGCGCGGGAGATAACGCACGGGAGAATCGCGGTTTCGGTGGCGGGCGGTATTCCCCGCATCGCTTCGGCATCGGGCAGTAAACGTACAATGGGCTTGCGATCCGGTCTTTGCGCGATATGTGGCAGAGGAAAATTGATTTCCCCTCAGGTTAACGAGCGCGCAGGTTGCGGTATTGGGAGGAGCAACTACCGTCAGATCTGGAGATGGATGATTGGATGGCGGGGAGATGAACGAGGTTTAAAGTGCAGGGGGAAAAGGCGCAGACCATTGGATTGGGACGATCAACGGCTATGAACGAAGGATGTTATATGGGCGCGGTTTCGTGGGTTAAGCGCCTGGGCTTAAGGAAATGCAGGTTTATGGGAGAAATATGGATTCGCGCTGAGTTTTGAAAGAAAACAGGGCTAGCGGGGAAAGAAGAGGTTTAAGGAGACAAAACAGAGAAAGCGGGGCTCATGCGAGCGTAGGAAAAATGAATGAGAAGGAGGAAGCGAATTGCTGCGGGCTCCCTTCTGAGCATAACACACGGCCAGACCTGTCTTTTACCCAACAAACACCGAATTATGTAGCAGATGTAATTCCCCACTTAAACCTTATCCTACAATTTTTTTTAATGTTTACATTATTTGAAAATATTGAGAAATATTGGTCTAATATAAAATTCATGATTTCCATTATTCAAATTCCCTACTTACCTTCTCAAATTGAATATTAGGTAGGATATGGTATCCTTCCATTTTTTTCAAAAAAATACATGTATGCATCTCACATTCCCTAATGTACCCTCACATTTACTTGGGAGAAGACATAGTCCTCTTCAACTCATTATCAATATATATATTCATTTCACATTCCCCAATGTACCCTCACATTTACTAAGGAGAAGACATGGTCCTCTCCATGTAATTACATCTCACATTCCCCAATGTACCCTCACATTTACTTGGGAGAAGACATAGTCCTCTCCATTTAATTATCAATATATATATACACCTCACATTCCCAAATGTACTTTTCAGATTTACTTGGGAGAAGACATGATCCTTTCCCATTAAATTCTCAATTGTATATTCATGTCACATTTCCAAATGTACTCCCAGCTTACTTGGGAGAAGAGAAGTCAACTATAAGGATGGATGAGAAGTTAATGACATTAATGAGAGGTGGTTGAGATGGAGAAGGGAAGGAGGGTATAAAAGGGAAGGGGGAAGGGAGAAAAGGGGAGGTTGGGTCTTGCTTATGATTGTGGGGTTGGTTGTGATTGTTTGGACTTGTTGTGTTTTTGGAGACCTTAGGAACCTGTGGAGGTTTCTTGGGTTGTTGAGAGGAGGGAAGTATTGTTATCTTGGTCTGGATCTTTCATTTGGACACACACACTACATCTGGTTGGACTTGGGCTCGGAGGGCTAGGGAACTTGTGGAGGTTTCCTGGGCTAGGGATTATTTCCTAGTTGGCTGGGAGGTAAATCCGGTTGGGTCCGTCAAGAGGAGCGTTCAGCAGGAGCAACAGGACAAAGGTATCTCCATCAGCCACTGGTACAGGTATTCTTCCATAGACTACTCTTGTAAAGTTAATTAGAATGAAATATTCACCTTAATTTATGTTGATTATAATGTAAATGATAAAATTTTATTTGTTTAAAAGCCGTGTAAGTAGGTAAGTTATCGCCTCTTATCGCATTTAATTTCAAAAGAAATTAGATCTGTTAGCAGACCCTAGGGTAGGGCTCTTACACATGGTATCAGAGCTTTGGTTCAAAATCTGGACCTTAAAGGCTTAATGTCACAGCAAATGGCAAAACCCTTATAATTTCATGGGTACAGGGCCTTACCTTGCATATGCGTGCTTTCTGCCAATCATTTTATAATGAATGTCCTACCTGCAAGGAATCCGCTAAATTAAAGCCAAAAAGAGAACATTAACAACTTTGGCTGACAAGTGGGGGCCTCGCTGTATCTTAAGCCCCCTAAGCCCTGAATTGGATGGTTTCAAACAAACAGGAAAAGGCCTGTGCTGCTACCCAAGAAGAAATAAGTAAGCAGCAGGAGATATCATTGTGGGCATAGATTTGTGAAGTAAAGCTTTTGCAGCATTCGTCTTAGCTCGGACATTTTACACGAACTCCTGCTGATCCGCCCTAGAAAAGTGAATTTATCTTCAAAGGCAGGGGATTCGATCCCCCTTGACCTTTCTGTCATCTCGATTTCTGGACTTTGAACTACGAAGGCCGGAGAAATTCGCTATACGCACCACAGTTTAAGATATCAAACTTCTTCCCTGCCGACAGACGCAGGATTTCACTTCAATGTCTACTTTTAATCAGTTAGTAGTGCACTTCCTACTTTGGTTCACTACCCGATATAGCGAGTTACTCCATATTCTTCACATCTCGCGAGGCCCGCAACCTACCAAAGATCTGCAATTTCCACAAGCCCTTAAGCAGATCCAACGTTCGATTCCTTGCCTTATACTGCATCTTAAAGCCTGCATGGCCGAAAATTTTCAGCTCATAAACTGTATTAGAAAAAAAAATGGGTGAAAACCAACGGCAGAGGCACCATAGAACAAAGGAAAACCATGGCGAATGTAGGCGATACGGCTGCCTATCTACATGCAGTTAATGAGTACAGGAAGAAGCTTCTCCATCACAAGGAGCTCGATGCTAGAGTTCGTACACGTATGTTATTTAAAACTTATGCATAAGGAAAAAATTAGGGTTTATTTACTGATATCTTTATTGCAAATTTTATCCAAATAAGGATTTTTCAGTTTCTTTGTTCTCTACTTAACGTATCTCGAAATTCAACACTCTGCACTCTGTGAGTACGTGAAAATATGATTTTGTGGCAATTACATGAGATACTTGTCGTGTAGGGTTATAATGGAAGTCACAGAAACAAGTCTAAATTATGGGTTAAAATACCCATAATTTACTGTTGAATCCAAGTCACAGAAACAAGTCTAATCTGTAAGAACTCTTCCTGGCATCTACTAGATCAAGACCAATATTTGTTTCTACATAATGCGAACTTTAGATAACAAAATGCAAGGAAGTTATTCTGTATGCGTGCTAGTTAAATGCTTACGGTCCCTTGTGCACGTCGGTCAGGTTTGCAGATTTGATTTTCCCCATGCCTTTAAATGTAGGGAGGGAAGATTATTTGTAATGTTTCTTTTCATATGCAAGAACAGAACAACTGACTATTTTGAAATATTTTCTAGAGCCAAACAAATAAACGGGAGACTGAAAGGATCTTTATAGCAAGTGCTCAAATTCTTAGAACGGAATATTTGATTGCAGCATTCGTCTGCAGGTCATTTTATGAGTAGCAAACACGTTTGATTCTTGAAACACTTTAAGTTTGATCTCTACTAATCACTAATGATATAGTTTACCAAAAAAGCAGCTAAAAGATTAGTCAGAAATAGACAAAACCTAAGTTATGATCGGGAGAATTTCTTCGATCTCTATTAATCACAAATTGGATAGTTTGATCAAGTAGAAGCAATGAGATAGTTTGATGAAGTGGAAGCAACTAAAAGGTAAATCCTAAATAGGGAAAAGCAATCATTAGGAGAATTACTCACATTAGTAACAACAAAGCTTCAAAGAAAGGGTCATAACATATCCATGTGTCCAGGAAAATATATGGATTCTCCATTTTTATTTTTATTTTCTCTGCATAAAATATAATATCCCAGGGAAACCTATCACATACTTCTCCTCATTTCGAGAATAGTATCCTGGGCAAACTGGATTCCTCATAATCTTGAGGCTTTGTTAAGCCAAGGCTCAAAGCCATTATAACAATATACTCATAAAAAGATCAAAATGTCACTTGTAGAAATTGAATCTGGATAGGGATGATAATACTCATTCTACTCAACCACCTGAACTAAACCCAATCAACTTATATATTCTCCTTTAATTAGTTACACTATCTATTATTGGAATCACACAGTAAGAAATCTGATAGGAAAAAAATATGGCAATGAGGATTTTTGTGTTGGTTCGATAATATAGAATTAAAAGATTTGAATTGTGTCCAAACTGTATGTCTGCTCCTTGCTGGAACTTTGCCAAGGTAAACTGGAAAAGCCCACGGCTGATAGTCCTACGAAGGCTAGATTAAGTGTTTTCAAAACATTCAAATGTAGGTTAATTTTCGAACTTTTTTAAAAACCCCTCATATTTTCATGAAGAGGATACGAGTGTCTAAACATAAAAATCCCTATAAAATAGAGTGTTGTAGGAAAAGGGAAACGATTTGTATCGAAATGCATTTCCCTTGCTAGTGAAGCACGGATAGATAATCTGATTAAGTAATTTTCTTTTTAGTGCAGTTTATGTAATGTATGGCACTTGGCATGATGCTATGCTTTGTAGTCCTTTGCATTTATTTTGTTCAAAACTTGTTTTTAAGCCTTACAAGGAAAATTTTGAAGTAGAGATGCTTGGGAACTTACTTTGAAAACCTCTTGAGTTAGCGGGGTTTGTTCTCACTTTACCTTACACTAAAAAAGAAAAAATGCACTTTATGGTGCAGAATCTTTGGAACCCATTTGGTTCCCAATGTACTGAACAACCCTTTAGATTATATCGTCTACAAGCAACAGTTTAAGTTTCAAGTTCTAATATGCTATCCCTTTTCTTTATGCAAGTGAAACAACACAAAAGAGGAGAAAGACATAGACAGAGTCCCCAGAAGTAACCAAAAACAAAGAAAGCGTTTCCACAAGAAGTTAACTATTCAACAAAATGTTAAAAGTGAGACCTTTATTATGATTCTGACTGATGATGACTGGGTTTAATAATTAATCAGACTTTTAAGTGGCTACATCTTCCTTTTCCCTTTGTACTGAAGGTTGCGTTTCAGATTATGATGCCAATGACATATGAAAATCTTGAAAACTATCTCATGAGTTTTTTGTTTGTTTGTTTAACTGTAACGAGAACTTTGTATTAAAAGAAATTATGCATTTGGAACGCAAGATTACGTCAAAATAGGGCAGGTGCTAAATGCAGCTTGAAACTAAAATGAAATTTTCCCAGCTGCCAGTACTCTCAAAAAGCCATACTACTTCTAAAGCATACTTATTATATCTAAAGGTGTATATTTTCCAAAAAACACCTAGAATTTTACAAAATCTAATTAACATACTCATTTAAGGGGTAGGGGAAGCATTAGGGATAGGGCACATTGACTCTAGCCCATTGATCCAGATCCTTGTTTCCAAACTAGCCCCTTTATTGGCCAATTTATCTGCTTCTTGATTATTTTGTTAGGGAACATGAAACAATTTACAGGGTTGGAATTTGGGAAGAAGAGCTTTGTTTCTTTTAAAGAATTTCTTTTTTTTAATTTACTATATTTTGGAAGAAAGCCAACCTCTTCCAACCACTAGATGGCAAAGGATGATCCTAGAGTTGTCGATAATTATCAGAGCATTTAGATTATGAGCGTGAGCTAGAGATAATCCCTAAATAAATGCATATGCCTCTGCCTGATTGTTTCATCCAGGTTCCCCAAAATTATCTTATGAGTTTTATAGTTGAAAGTTTGAAACTTCAGAACTGTTGGCCTTGAATATCTTGGCCAAAATTTTTCATTGGATTTTTCCTAAACCTTTTACAGGGCTAATTGGAGGCTAAAAAAAGAAAAGAAAAGAAGAATGGGCTTTGAGTATGGCATCCCCAATATAACATGTGTAGGATGACCTCTCAAGTATTGTTGTCAGAACATGCTTGAATTGATTAGGGAGCTATTGGTGAGTAAGTTCATGTATTTCTATTATTGTTGTTAGCTAAGCTGAGTTGTTTTGGCCACTGATGTTGTTGGATAAATACAAGCCATGGGAATAATCTAGCTCCAGTTTGCAGTTATGCATGCATCTGTGAAGTTTTGGTGGTAGATGCACAACTTTAAGAGCCATGTAGTGTGTTTTGCAGCACCTGAATGTTGGTAGAGAGTTCGGATTTAAGATAATCAAGAAAGCTAACTTCAAAAATCCCTTGAAAAGAGATCATATATGGGGTCCTCAGGCTGTTAATGGTAGTCATTATTTTTAGTATCTAATGTGTATTGAACTAGGGTCAGTTAGTAGGGAGAATCCTATCTTTTGACAAGGTATATGTGAGTATTGTATATCATTTCTTGGGTTGAAAAGCTGGTTATGGACACAGTTCAAGTGTTAGCATGAATCTGGGTATCCAGGAATGCTGATTCCTATTATTCCTCACAAAGTAATGATTACGGAATCCACAAAGTAGTTCATATTTCCCATTACTTAGACTTATGGTGTATTGACCCAAGCGTATTAAAATCTACTCTATCCCTTAGGTGGATTGAGAACCATATATCATTTCTTCCTCGAGTGTAACCTGGCCTTTCTATTTAGGGGTGAATTAGTGAGCTTTATAATTTGCTCTCCTCCCCACCTCTAGAGAGTGCCATGGGTCATGAGATAGCTGTGAACACAAAATCATGAACTTGTAAACTGTTAGTAACATGGGAAGAACATGGCTCGTTCTGAGCCCTAAACTTTACTAACTCAAAATCAAAACAAAAATCGTGGCCTAACTCGTTTCCATAATTGGTGAAATGGTTTTTAGTATCTACTGGTTTATCTGTAATTAAAATTTCATATCATAGTATTTATCATCAGTTGTGATCTTTGTTTTAGAAACAGGTTTCAATTTTGTGGCTTTGTTGGTAATAGGATGGAGATGTAGTCACAATTACTATGATGTTGTTTCCTAATGGCAGAAAAACTATTGTCTGACCAATATCCATTAGTCAGACATGCTCATGAAGATGTATAGTGTGGTAGCAAGTTCTGGTTTAATTGTTATGATCATCAATGAATACAGTGGTCATGGCAAAACTTTTTTTTTTTTTAAGCCCAGAAACTTGCAAAAAGCATCACTTTAGACAAACTAAATTCAGAAGCTTATTCTTCAATGGACTTTATTTCCTTGCGTGGTCTGTGTCTATTTATGACTACCTGCATAAATATCAGGTTACTGTATTTTAATCTTTGGTTGATGTCCATCCTCTGCCTTCGGAACGTCAATAATGTGTGTTCTACTTATGGTGTTGTAGGATGTTGTTCTCTGCAGCCTACTTGATCTGTATTGGTGTATGGTTTTGGACCCTTTACCTGATCTTCATCGTATGCTTCAGAGCCTCTGATGATTTACTTTACACTAATGTCTATGTAGATCCTTTCCCTCTTTCATCTGCTTATCCTTGCAGGTTATTGATTTTGAGCCTTTAACTGAGATCCATCTTTTGCTTTGTAACTTTGTGGAATGTTGCCCTCTGCAATATGCTTATCCTTTGCTGAAGAACTGCCGAGATTTAGAGTGGGAGCACAGTTCTATCCTTTTTCCTTGGCCTGTTATCAAGCTCAGGGGGCCACATTTGTTCCTCTTTATAGCCCCTTTTTGCAACTTTCTGACATGAGGGATATCAGTGATCATTCATATAGATAGTTCATTACCTCCTTTTATGTTGAAGATTAAATCATATTGCAGTAGCGACTGTAAAGTGTGCCTTGTTAATGAAAGGGATTCAGACACAAACAATTTTCTAGTTTTCTAGAGCAGGAAGAAACTTAATATGCAAAATAGCACTTGGAAACTTGCACGTGATAGACCATAAAAGCTAAATAAAGAACCTGAGTACAGCCAAAGCTACATACAAATTGGATGGATATGTAGAGATTCATTGCCAAGCATTTTACTCTAGGCAACATTATTAGCTGATATAGTGTTTGGCCTCCCTAGTTAACGGATGGGACTTCATTCTGTTTCTGTTGTCAGGTCTCTGTTGCTAGTAATAGTCCATGATAGAAAATAAATTGTTTCTTTGGGGCCTAATCGTGCTTTCCAGACTCTAGAGTTTCTCGGTTCTTCTTTCTCTAAGGGAACTGGAGCTAAAAGTAGTTCAATTTTTACTGAAATCTGTTAAGTGTTATTGTCTATAGGAGCTTGCTCGCATTCTTGCAATTTTGAATATTATTGATTTTTTTTATTGATTGTTTTTTACAAATTCTAGTTCAAACCTCCATCACCATGGGAGCAGTTGTCTTCTAGTTAATTAATCTCGTCATTGGACAGTTCTTGCATGGTGACAATATCCTTACAAGATTATATTTATCGTCATGTTGTTCTCCAAACAACCATCTTCAAGTGATTAACTGTCTTCATGTCATGAAAATAATTTGCTCTTTTGTTGGCTAGACTGAAACGACTACAGTTAGGGGATATCACCTAGGCTTGGACACATCTTCGGATCCGAGGAGTCTCCTGTAAATGGTATGTTATATTGACCCAATCGTCTAAGGCCGATCTTCAAAGAAGTTAGGGAGTCTTTTGTAGTTTTTCCAGCTTCTTTACATTTAAAGGCTCCCATATATAGCATGACTTGTTGACGCAACACGCTTAGGCTCATCTCCAAAGAAGCTAGGAGTCCTTTATGATTATCCCAACATCATTACATTTGAAGATTGTTTCCCTCGTACCTTCATGGCTTCAAAAGTGAGAAAGAGGCTTTATATTAAAACAGATCTTCAACATACTTCTACTACAAGTTGGTTCTATGTTGATGTTATGCCTGCGTCAAATACTTTTTACAAACAGAGTTAGATTCTCCCTTTGAATAATAATAATAATAATAAGTCATGGTCAAGTCAGACACGAAATTTGTTTATGAGACCCCTTGTTTCTGAGACAAGGGATCTGCCTCCTTGCAGTGATTTGACTACTAAAGTCGGTGGAGGTTTACCTTCTCTACTCCCCTCTAGATTTGAATCTATGACCTGTTACAAGGAAATACATGTTCTTAACCATTAAGCCCACCAAGGCCATTATAAGCTTTATCTTTGTACAAATTTTAATCTTAACATTGCATGCATATGATGATATTTATCTACTTCTCCATGAGAAGTGCTAATTTATGGTTAAATTGTTCATTATCTACCCTTACAATATCTTCTTAGATTAAAACAGAGTTCCTTACTTGTCAACCTGATCTTTGTAAAACATATTGCAGTGGTCGTTGAAGTTTGAAAATTTCACACGATATTAGACAGTAGAAAAAAAAAAAAAAATGTAATTTCTCTGTGTTTTAATGCTCAATTAGAAAAGGTACAAGTCATGAGAATTTCTTGATTTGAAAGGCTTTGAGGGATTAGATTGAAGTTTAACTGGTCATTTGTAATGTACCACTTTAGCTAGATTGAAACTCACAGAACATTCTATGAAAATTTAAACTTCATTAGCTGTGCATTTTAAGAGAAACATAATGCGTAAGTGCTTATGATTTATACGAAACTTGATTAAATGGGAAATAGACTTATGTTGTGCTTCCTGATGCATCGTTACTGTGGAAGTTGTGATGTGATGGTGCAATGGTTTGCTCAATACAATTAAAATACCTGAAATAGTCACTTTTTATCACAAAGTAGCTTTATGAATCTGACAAAACACTATTGTTATTTTAGTTGCACCATCTAAAATCTAAAACCGCATTTTCATCATGATTTCGACTTATAATAGTAGCAAATTTTTACTAAAATACAGATGAGAACTATCGATTTATAGCTTACTCGGAAATGGGATTGTAACATCCTTTTATCAAGCAATGTGGTTGTTTCCACTGAGTCTACGATTTTATCTGGAAACTTTGATGATTGCATTATGTGTTTGCCTATGGAAGTTTCAATCCTTTGAACCAAGCTTTGCAGTTTTAAGGAAATATGATAAATAGTCAGTCAGGTCTACTATTCGAAGGCATTTGTGAAATGCACATCATAATCAGCTTGAATGTAGGGATTGGAGACTGGATTGCTGCATTCAGTGGTTTTTATTTCAAAAACTTTACTCATGTCATAACAACAGTTAGTTCTCTTAAACGGAAACAAGGATTCAACAAAATCCATCCCATATAGAAAATACGAGAACTGCAACCATAAAATAACAATATACAGGATTGGAGGGATAAGTGAACCAAGTGTCATTGCGTAAGGGAAGGTGGAAAAATATTTTATTTTTTTTAATCAAAAATATTTTTCTCTGACAAGAAGATCGTAATTCTATTAAATAAGATTAGATATTAGATTCTGTAGATGCCATAACATTGCAAAACTACATCCAAAAGGATCCTGTAAGAAATTTAGTGACCATAAAATCTAGCTATATAGTTGTGATGCACAAGGAATATTTATCAAAATATATCCATCTAATAAGTATGTACTAAACTATGAAAAAATAGATTAGGAACTGCCTAATCTTTTTAGGTATTGATTTCCAACTAAATCGCAATATACATATACATTATATTCTGATCCACACCTGAAACAGGTTTGTAAAGTCTAGGAGCCAATATGAATAACAAAAAACTGTTGTAAATAATCAAGAGAAATAGAAAATATTTCAATCAGAGATATGTGTGGGGGTCTCCTATAACATACAAACCATCCTTGGACTACTTCCAGGGTCATGAACCAACATCGAGGAGGGCGTGCCTCCGAGATTTTTTCTTCATTGGAATTGAACTCTCTGAAAACATTAATCCATGATACATGGTTAATGATAGAGAAGAATTCCCACTTACCCAAATTTGAAAACAAATTTGACAATTCTATTGATTGGTCATCCAATTTATTACCAATTGAGAGTCCTCACCTCAAAACTCTGGACACTTTTTTCCGCTGCAATTTCGAAAAGAATCTTTAAACCAGAGTCAAGCAAAGTTGTGAGACCCCATTCTAAAACAGGGTTGAGGCAAATGACGTAGGTCTCACTGTGAGATAAAATTCCTCTAGAGTCACGAAGAGGGGTACCTTGGCTGTCACCATCAAACTAATCGTCAAGTCTTGTACTTCATGCTTTTGAAGCGAATGCTTGTATTTAGTAACAGGAGGGTAACCGGTTAGAAGATGGGCAATAGTCTCTTCTTCATTATGGAATAGGGAACATTTGTTTGGACCGTAAGGCTCGACAGCTCAGACGTCGGACGGTGGACCAAGTTAAGGTCTGGTGGGACACGTATAGCCCAGGATCTGCTACCTGGAAGGATGCAGAGACTATGCGTCATGACTACCCCTCACTATTTGAGCATCCGTGATGCCCATTTTGACTAGACAACTACCTATGTTAAAGTTCTATTTTGCAGTTCCATGTTATTTATTTATGAACATTATGTAATATTGATACATTTGGTTTGACACATAAAACTACTTATATGAATCAATTGATAGATTTGATATTGATGATAGAAATGGTTGATGTATGGCCTACATGTATGACTCACTTAGTGATGGATTATCTAGTTCATAACTTATCAGAATTATTTTGGTTCATATATAGCTCAAGTGTATATGATTTATTTAAAGGAATGACTTAGTGAATTTATGATTTACTTCCAGTGAGAATTCCCAGATTGACACATGGATACTAGACTTAATAATGTGATGATTATATGTCTTGTTGTTATATAAATTCATGAATGAGAGCTAACCCACAGGGGGAAAAGAACTATATGATCGCTGAGATCTACTCTTCCATTGAGGGAAGGTCGAGACATCTCATGAGGAAGGTATAATGTACATTATTCTACTACATTTGGTATCTACTTGATATGCACTCTTATGACATGAGTAAAATGCAAATGACAGGTGGCAAGACGACCTGACTGGATTATTCGATGACAAGTCCAACCAGCTCTGTAGTGTGGTCCGTATTAGGGTATTGACCCTAGTTCTACAGGAGGGGTGGAGGCATTTCCCACCGTGTATCCTCCGAAACCTGGAATCGTGGGAGGGCAGTGGTGGACACGCTCCCCTAGATGTGTGATGACGATTGCTAGTTGCCTGCTGGGGAAGTTAGGTCGATGTATTCGATGCTTCCACCATGTCGGTTTTATCAGTGGTTAGTATGGCCATTGCCACTGATAAAGCAGCAGAGGACGGATAGGGTGGGAACGGAAGTAGGCCAGGGTGGATAGGAGGATATAGATCAGTTGGAGACTCTTGATGGGAAGTAATGTCATTGTCGGACTTATCAGATTTTATTGCTATAACTCTCTCTGGTTGCTATGCTTTCAAACTCCTTGCATCTTTTCATTCTAACTTCGGGACGAAGTTTTCTGAAGGAGGGGTGTATGTAATGCCCCACTTAAACCTTATCCTACAAATTTTGTTAATGTTTACATTATTTGAAAATATTGAGAAATATTGGTCTAATATAAAATTCATGATTTCCATTATTCAAGTTCCCCACTTACCTTCTCAAATTGAATATTAGGTAGGATATGGTCTCCTTCCATTATTTCAAAAAAATACATGTATTCATCTCACATTCCCCAATGTACCCTCACCTTTACTTGGGAGAAGACATAGTCCTCTCCAACTCATTATCAATATATATATATATTCATTTCACATTCCCCAATGTACCCTCACATTTACTAAGGAGAAGACATGGTCCTCTCCATGTAATTACATCTCACATTCCCCAATGTACCCTCACATTTACTTGGGAGAAGACATAGTCCTCTCCATTTTAATTATCAATATATATATACACCTCACATTCCCAAATGTACTTTTCAGATTTACTTGGGAGAAGACATGATCCTTTCCCATTAAATTCTCAATTGTATATTCATGTCACATTTCCAAATGTACTCCCAGCTTACTTGGGAGAAGAGAAGTCAATTGTAAGGATGGATGAGAAGTTAATGACATTAATGAGAGGTGGTTGAGATGGAGAAGGGAAGGGGGAAGGGAGAAAGGGGGAGGTTGGGTCTTGCTTATGATTGTGGGGTTGGTTGTGATTGTTTGGACTTGTTGTGTTTTTGGAGACCTTAGGAACCTGTGGAGGTTTCTTGGGTTGTTGAGAGGAGAGAAATATTGTTATCTTGGTCTGGATCTTTCATTTGGACACACACACTACATCTGGTTGGACTTGGGCTCGGAGGGCTAGCGAACCTGTGGAGGTTTTCAGTAGGAGCAGCAGGACAAAGGTATCTCCATTAGCCACCAGTACAGGTATTCTTCCATAGACTACTCTTGTAAAGTTAATTAGAATGAAATATTCACCTTAATTTATGTTGATTATAATGTAAATGATAAAATTTTATTTGTTTAAAAGCCATGTAAGTAGGTAAGTTATCGCCTCTTATCGCATTTAATTTCAAAATAAATTAGATCTGTTAGCAGACCCTAGGGTAGGGCTCTTACAGCAGAGCTAACACTGGCTCCTTCTGGGGATGAGATCCTCCGTGTGAGGTCTCAAGAACTGTAGACCAATGCCTTCATACAAAACCAACTTTAAAAGCATTGCCTAGTATTCCATTGGGCATGGAGTCAAATTAAGCCTACACCTAAAACCTTTAAAAGAACACAATTACAATCCTTAAGGCTTGAGAACCTTAAACAACATAATTTTAAAAAATTGGCCATCTGCTGGGCCACCAAAATTGTTTCTCCTTCTCTCGGCCCCTTCATCATAGAGCCGCAAAACAAGATTTATTTGATCATCTACCTCAAACAGTTTAGGACATTTGAGCTTAATAGGTAGATATCGATCAACTTTCATCCCCTTTCTGTGTACTCTCCTCCTTTGATGTTCTTAATGGGAGCCTTTGTACACCTGCTGAATAATCATGGCTGTTGTGTACTTGTCTGTGTCATCTGTGGCCTGCACAATTAATATGAATGGAAAACCAATGTATTATTGTGTGGAGGACTCACATACATCACCTGCTCGTGCATCTTGCTTAGAACAGTCCACATCCAAGGAGGAGTCCCAAAATTGAGCATCCTCTTCCTCTGTCATTTGATAAGATTCCTTTTCAATCTGTGTGGAGGCCACCTAAGAAGGTTTCAGAATATCAAAACTGAGGTGATCAGTCTCAACCTTGAGAATGGAGCTATTACCTGCCTCAGTGCCTAGTGGGCAACTGTGAGGGATTCTCTTTTGAGCAGACAGAGAAACATAAGATGATGGGGAGTTTTCTTCTCCCTTATTGATCACTGGGCAGGGGACAAAAGCAGGTTTGTCAATTTGCAGATCTACGTAGTCATGGGAAGATGGGCTGGCTTCAGGCTCAGATTATTTGAGGATGAAGGGATCTGCTGCTAGCTGCTTCTGCTGATCAGCTTGTTGTTCTGCAGCTACAACAAACTGGTGAGCAGTGCCTATAGATATTGACCTCTCATAGGCAACTCTGGTTATGAAAGGGGCACTGCCCTTATCTTCCAAACCATGGACCTCCTCCTCTTCTTCATGTTGCTCCTCTTCCATGACTATATTCTGAAAAAGGGTCTTCACCCTTTTATCCTCGTTTGCATCTTGATTTCTCTACAAAATTTGCAGTTGCTCTTATGCTCCTTTATATGGATATGGCTTTGAAAGCGTAAAGGAACAAGGAGTACCTGCTTCCTCAGAATACTTCTTAGCTTTTAGTTTGGAAACTTCAGAGGCTAAAAACTCTATCATCCTGGCTAATTCATCGATCTCAGGCTCTGAGGATGATAAGGATTCACCTCCCTGTCTTCTCCTTTCAGCATCATCTTTGAGTCTCTCTGCAGCAATGATGTTTGATTCTACTTCAAAGGCTACATCTTGCATATCAACCAAAGAATCACACCTTCTTTCTCTTAACAGCAAGCAGAACTAAGAATTGAAGGCATTAGCATAAGTGAGCATGGCAGAAGCAGGGGTGGGTCTTAATTTAGCTAGCATTCTGTTGTACATATGATTGAATATGATGTTGAAATCAGATAGCAGCTCACCATATTCTCTCTGCAAGTTCCCAAATTCGGTATGATAATAGAGGTTATCTTTATTATCCCCCCAGTGCTTTAGGAACATGTCATCTAAGGCCTCAATGTCTACAATAGACCTAGGGGGTAATTCTCTGAACCATTTTCTAGCTTCTCCTTCTAAGCTTTGGACAAAAACCCTCATCCACACATCCTCTTCATTGATATCTAGGTTATCAGCATAGCTATAAAAGGCCTCAAGGTGCTCTTCAGCTGTTACTCCTTCTATACCAGTAAACTTGGGCATATATTCTTGATAATCTCCTGTAGGCATGGCATTGAAAGGGATAGGCAAGACCAAGGGTCCATACCTAGCAGCAACGATTCTTTCTATCTTCGTAAGAGCTTGCTGACCTGCCATGACTGGGGTATATGAAAGGACACTGGTAGACTAAGTGGTATGAATCAATGAAAAGAATGACAGAGACAAAAGAATATGATGGACAACATGGATGCTTTTTTGAGCTAATATCCGGAAGGGAAATGAATGACTAAGGAGCTTTATGAATCTCTGAAGGTGATTTTCACTAACAGAGATACATGGGACTTTTAAGGCTTACCTGGTCCTGATGCTCCTTTCTACGAGATTTTATTTTGCTTAACGATCTTCTCAGGGTCAGGTACTGGTTTAGCTGGTGATTTCTGAAAATTTACTTCGAGCATGCCTCACAAACTGAGCCAAAACTTCAATGTGGAGTCGCCAAAGGTTGGTCTTCCTCTAGTGGAGTCGCCAGATAGATGATTACAACCAGAAATGTTCCCAAACCTTGTCTATCATCAAAATCTGGAACTGTGTCATTCTCCCAGGGAAGCTGAGCTTCAATCTCCTCTCCCCGGCAACAGCGCCAATTAATGTTATCACCCCAAGAAACTCTCCTAGGTTGTATATCAGATATGCTCAGGAACATTACAAACTCAAAAAAAATGTTGGAAAATGGTGGATGAATGGAAGGAATGATGCATATTCAAGCCAGATAACCACTTCTACTATGCTTAACCCCAGACATGGGTGAACACCCTCAGACTACAAGGCTTTAGACCACCAATTACTCACAGTTTGAGGAACAGGTGAAGATGGAGAATACTGACCACACCAGTAGATGCACAGGACCCTGTGATGGCCGACTGCAACGAGTTAAAAGGTCTATAAATCTATTTCCTAATGCACAAACAGGATGACAGCTCTCTGGCATTAAAATAATAGAAACCTGCATACACACTCAATGATACATACTAGATTTTAACGCAGAGGTGGGATGACAGCCCCTCTAATGCTAAACATCAAGAGCACATGAAAAATGCATAACAGGCATAGCCTGGAACAAGGAATAAGTGGAAAGTGAGCAATTAACAACAAAAGAAGCTTGCACTAGCTGAAAATGAAGACCAGGCGCTGCAGGTATCACAATAGTTACAATCTCTAGAAGTTGAATTTTTACATCAAAACAATATCCATCAACCCTGATTACATCTATCTTCTGGGTATATATAGAGTTTGTTTACAAAATTGCTCTACTACTCTAAGCGTGGAGGGGTCATAATGGACCACCAACCACCTTAACTCTCTAATGGAGTCTCTGCTATGATCTGACTGTGTCTGCACATGCATTCGACTTTCTCTGATGTTCTGCAGTCTTTCTCAGGCAGGTGGAGTACTGTATGAGTGAAACTCCATAACTGGTTAATGCTTTAATCTGCTCGAGGCCGTCCTTTCCTTCCTTGGCTGTGCTATTCCTTGATTGCAATGGTTGAAGAGTTAATATAGACAGTATTGAGACTGGCAGTCGGCCACCTTCGTTTTCCGGGAGCACAGAACAGGCTATGGGCGTGGACATAATGGCGGAGGCATGGTGGAGAAAGATTAGCCGTTGGATCGAGTGAATGAGCGGCAGAGATCTTTCGGCAGGGGCTATCAGGGCGATAAGGCTATGGATGATCGCAAGCCATTGGATCTTGGGCGAGGAGATCCAACGGTCGTTGGGCAGCTAACGGGAGGAAACGGGCGGAGTGAATCATGAGCCATCAAATCGTGGGCGGGCAGATCCGGCGGTGATCGGGAGCGGAAGGTGCGCGGGAGATAATGCGCGGGAGAATGGCAGTTTCGGTGGCTGGTGGTATTCCCCGCACCGCTTTCGGCAGCGGGCGGTAGACGTATAATGGGCTTGTGATCTAGTCTTTGCGCAACATGTGGTGGAGGAAAACTGCTTTCCCCACAAGTTAACAAGCGTGCAGGTTGTGGTATTGGGAGAAGTGACTACCGTCAGATCTGGAGATGGACGATCGGATGGCGGGGAGATGAACGAGGTTTAACGTGTAGGGGGAAAGGGTGCAGACTGTTGGATCGGGACGATCAACGACTACGAACGAAGGATGTTATATGGGCGCGGTTTCATGGGTTAAGCACTCGAGCTTAAGGAAATGCAGGTTTATGGAGAAATATGGATTCGTGCTGAGTTTTGAAAGAAAACAGGGCTATCGGGGAAAGAAGAGGTTTAAGGAGACAAAACAGAGAAAGCGGGGCTCATGCGAGTGTAGGAAAAATGAATGAGAAGGAGGAAGCGAACTGCTGTGGGCTCCCTTCTGAGCATAACACACGACTAGACCTGTATTTTACCCAACAAACACCGAATTATGTAGTAGAGCTAACATGAAAGATATGGAAAGTTTAAATATGGATGAACTACATGGAATCCTCACTACATATTAAATGAGAATAGAAAAAGAGAAGTCAGGATCTAAGGAGGTTGCTTTCAAAGCATCAAAGAAAACAAAAGGACACAAAGGTAATGATTATTCTGGCTATGAATTGGATGCAGAAGAAGATCAATTTGTGAGAAAATTGAAAAGAGGATCTAGCAAATACTAAGGTAAGATATAATTCAAATGTTTTAATTGTGGTATAATAGGTTATATTGTAGCTAAGTGTCCATACGAAAAACTAGAAGACAATGATGATGAAAAAGAACATAAAGATAGAAGCAAATCTCATAGACATAAAAGGGGAATATATTTCAAGAAGAAATTTTTTATTCCAAATAAGATAGTGGCTCAGCAAAAGGGAGTGATGGATATTCATCTGATTATGATAGAGGAGAATTCCTATTCATAGCCATGGATGCTCAAAATGATAATCAAGAAAATGAAGACAACCATAAAGAGAAAACATATTTAGAGGAAGATGATATTGATGGGGAAGTAAATATAGAACCAAAACTTGTTGGTTACTTAGAAGAAATAGATAGACTCAAATGAAATATTAAAAAGCAGAAGCAAATACTATAAAAATATGAAAAGAAAAAGCATGATTCTAATGAAGCAATAACCATCCTCCTAAAGACAGAACTAGAAGAGGAAAAATTAATAGAAGTATTAAACCAACTAAAAGAGAAGGAAGGAAATTGTGAGAAAATAGAAACATAAGTCATATATTATAGGAAGGAACTAGAAAAAAAATGTTAGGTTGAAAAAGCTTGAAATTTGATTTTTTTTTAATCAAAACCTTAGATGACATTCTCAACAGTCAAAGGTATTCTTTCATCAAGCAAGTCCCGACTATAAATAAAATCATGAAAATTCCAAGGGAGAATCAAGCAAAAAGACATCAAAGAAGGAATGCAAAGAATAACCTAAAAGTTTGTTAATGTGCTTAATAGTTTTATCAACAATGAGAGTAGTACTAGGAAAGGAATTAAGGACCAAAATAAACATGACTTCTCAAAATATTATATCAAAAATACAAGCAACCTAAGAAATGTAATTAAGGGCCAATAGAGACTTGAGTCTTTTCACAAAGACAAGTAGAATGGGTTCATAAGAACTATTTCCCCAAGAAGGTTTTTCACATCCATGTATCAATATATCTTCATGGGATATTTCTTTGTTTGTAATCATTTTGGTCATAAAGCAATGAATTGTAGAGCTTATGTAAGAAATGATTGTATGTGAGATAGACACGAAGAATTCTACAAGACTTCAAGGAATAGTTATGTGAACAACAAACCTATGAGTTTTAATGAGAGTGATATTAGAAATTACAATTCATTTTCTCCCCTATTGGGTCACATTGAATGCTATAAGTGTGATAACAATGGACATAAGGCATGTGATTGTGGAAGAAACAAAAGAAGAGTTCCTCCACAAAACAAGCAAGAAGAATACACAAAGGCATGGAAAAGGAAGCAAGAAAAACAAGAAGACTATGGACTCGCTCTATCTGCTAAAAATAATGGAAGTCGATGATATATTGATAGTGTATGTTCGAAACATATGACCAGAGATAAGATAAAATTTGTCTCTATTAAGGAATACCAAGGAGGTCGTTCCACTTTTGGAAATGATGCACCATCAAGGATAATTGGAAAGGGCAACGCCAGTCTTGATAATGAAAAAAAAACTCAAAATGTCTTGTATGTTGATGGTTTAAAACCCATTCTTCATAGTGTAGGTCAAATGTGTTCTCAAGGATATGATCTCACATTTTACTCTAAAGGGTGTGATATAAGGAAAGAAGAATTAGGAAGATTAGTGTAAAGTGTAGCCAGGACCTCTAGCAATGTATATATCTTAGATGAAGTTAAAGAAAAAATTGTATTGGTGAATTGGATGAAATTTGTTTATGGCATAAGAGGATGAGTCATATTAATTTTGATCATCTAGCAAAACTCAAGAAAACACAAGTGATACTATTTGCAGCCCATGTCAACATGGGAAGTAGGCCAAAGTCAACTTTAATTAAGACAAAAGAGTGCTCATCAACAAAGCCATTAGAACTTGTTTATACATACCTCTGTGAGCCTGCAGGAACAAAAACATTAAGAGGTGAGAGATACCTTATGCTTCTAATTGATGACTATACAAGAATGACGTGGGTTACTTTCTGTTGATGGTGCTGGACCTACCAACATTTAGGGGATCTCCCCAATATGAAGTCCCAACTAGACCTCACACCGTTTGGAATAGGAGTCCCAACAGTGGGTGGTAATGTTATGCCTTGAATGCAATACCATGCAGAGTGAAGTATGGTAACTTTGGGTGAGAGGAAGTGTGTGACCCTGCAAAGAGTCAAGTGTGATGCATGAAGGTTCCAACACACGAAAGGGAAAAGGAAGTGTGCCCCTTGGAAGCCTGTAATAATATGTAGCTTGAAAGGAACATACGAGCATAATGACATCACAAGCTAAGATGTGGAATAGTCCACAAGTTAAAGTGATGAATTAGTACAAAAACACACATTCAACAAGATTCATAAAAATGAAAACGAAATAGTTCATAAACATAAGTGCAGTTAAATAATATAAATTGCAAATACAACAAGAATATTCCTACTATATTCAAAACATATGCATCAAAGCGTGCTCGCTTTGATTTTATTATTATAAGTGAAATTTCCATTCATACATACACCATTAATGACCACTAGCCCCAATAGTGGAACATTAAAGTCAATAACACCTGCTCCTCCAAAGAAGTATACTTGCTCTACGCTATGGATAAGGAAAGACTCTTCACAATACACCCAAGCTCCTTCTAATCCTAATGCTAGCCAAACACTTGGCTCCTAAAATCATGTTACATGAGTTATGAGGTTCTATTTATAACAAGAGGAGGTGACTCTTTAACTCCCCTTTGTGACCTTTGGGCTACCCTCATGACTCTTCAACTTCTTTATAAACATGACTCATTACATTACATGATGACTATTCATATTCCAATATTGACGCTTGGAATTTCACTTACATCATAATTACAAATAATATTACATTTTACACTTATACCCATATAAGAAAAAATAGGGTAGAGACAAATTGACAACCACACAATACTATGATCCTTGAGCTTGGGAGAAATCTATCTCAACAACCTCCACTTGCTGCTTCTCGGTCACATATTGGTACTAATCTTGATACGGTGTGATGATGTCCCCAAACTGCATGATGGTGTTTGGCTGGAAGCAGATTCTAGCCTCCATGGCATTCGGGGTACAATGTCTTGGAACCAGTTTCAAGTTTGTTTTGAAGCATGACAAAATTTGTTCTGATTTGGACAGAACCACTGATGTCATTCTACAAGTTCTATTTGTTTAGCTGTAAATCCTCCTTGGTGGTAATTTGTCTCAGCTACTCCAAGTACTCATTAATCTCCTGCCAGACTTGGTTCTTGAATTTGGATTTGGTGAGTGAATTGACTTATGAGATTTGGCGCATTCTCACTAAGACAACCAAACTATTGAACAACAATACATATGAGGGTTGAATGCTACCAATAAATGAGGCGAACTACTTTTTGTTTTGAATCAACATCCAAACCTTCGCTTGCTCCAACTCTTCCTGTAGCTTCATTTTATTCACCAAGTCAAGCGATGCCCCTTTTTATCACATTGTCCACTCTTGCACATTGGTAATGGCAGCTTGTATGTTCTTGAGAGTTTTAAAAAACTATTTTATATACTATTGTAAGTCATGCAAACAGACAACTTATTTATGTATTGTGACAAATCCATAATAGAGCTTTTGCATGGTTTCTCCAAGTGTTGATACTTCAACAAGTATTGATGCTCTCATCTCCTCTAAGTAAACCTGTGCAGAAACTACATTTTGTGTTATTGCACGAAATTGTTCGTCCTCTTGCTTGGAAGCTTCAAGTTCTATGCCAATTACTCATTCTCACCCATCAAATACTAAATGTTTGATATTTTTTCTTCTGCATAGTCCAAGTTGGCTCCAACAATGGAATCTGGATGCTTCCTGTTGTCTGAAACTATAAACCTTTCTCTAACGAATGTAGTTGATGTGTGATCATCCAGAAAATTCTTTCTCTGTGCTTGTACAATCCTCTTTTGGAACTCATCAAATGATAGATTGTACAAATCCATTACCGGAGCATCACCAAGGGGAACAACACCCCCTTCCTCGCTCAAGGTTGGCTTTGCTACTAGAGATGGTGGAGATGACCTATGGTGCACTAGGCATCATATCAACATCTTCATTCTGCAACTCCTATTCCATCTCCATATCTTTCACTTCAATCAAGTTCTCAATCTACTAAGAAAACTCCTGATCCTACATCTTTTCACCTTCCTCCTCAACTGCTTGTTGGTTTTTTTCTTTCTCTTCAAACTGTATTAGCATTGTTTCCTCTATCATTTCACCTTGCCTTTGTTATTCTTCTTGCTTCTGCTTATCTTCTCATTCTCTCCTCGTCAACTCCTATTCTTCCTTCAACTTCTACTCTACCTCCTGCAACTTCAGTTTTGCTTCCTATAACCTATTCTTTTCTTTCCTTCTCCACTCTGCTCACTATATCCTTTGCTTCCTCTTTTATTTTGTTTCCAAAGCTTCTTTCATGATAATAGGTTCTGCTTTCATCTTGCATCTTTGTTCTCTCTCTAGACTGTCAAAAATATTCTTCTTTCACTTGTCCTACATGGGATTGCTTCCTTCTACTGTTTCTTTCATCCTGAATGGTTGTCTTCTATGGAGCAACCTGTGAAGTCCCTGCTAAACTAAACGGCTCACGGATTTTAGAGGCATTGTAACAATTCTTTCATGGATCCTCTAACCAATGGAATACCCCACTGATCCACGGAAAGTAAACTCTCGCACAATGGTCTTTACAAATAACACGGGGATCATATGAATTAAAGTCTCGAGTACAAAATTCAAATCTCACTATCTCCTTTCCCTCGACATCCATGAATTTCAGTTTCTTTATCTTGTATAATCCAATTTGCAAAGGAAGAGTGGGTCATGGTGCTTTCTTCTTCGTGTGAAAAGTTGTTGATAACCTTGTGGTGAGATGGTATGATACTACTTGCATGACAAGCTTGTCAGTGGCATACCTCAGTAAGACACACAAAGGCTTCTCTTTGTCAAACACTCTAAGGAAGGTGCCACCTAGTGAGACATACCACTCTGCGATGTCTGTTATCACGTCAAATTCTTCTCGTGGCATGCAAGGTGGATCTTCTTCTAAGATAAGCTTTTAAAGCAGGAAGATGAAGTGGTCAGTTAGTGTCTAGTCAATTTAACGTCTTAAATTTCTCTACATAAATTATCAATCCAGGTATCGTAAACTGATGAAGTGTGGTGCACCATATGTGCTTAGTTAACCTTTTTCTTACTTCGTTGTTTTATAGATTTTATTTTGTTTTGGGGTTTTGTTTTTGTTGGTTTCCTAAAGTGTCTAATGCAAATGGAAATCCTATTCTAAGGTCTTAACAATACTTTTAAAGAACAAGTATGGATAAAGATTTCAAGACAAGGCCTAAGGCCTAAGTCCCTAATGGTAACGTCCAAAACTTTAGCACTTCAAAAGATCTCAAAACATGTTATTGGTGGAATTAGTACTTGAACAAAAGTGTAAATATGCAGCTACTTCAATCAAAATGGAATGCAACAATCAATCAATGAGCTAGTGACTATGAAACCCAGTGTCCTTGCTGCTATATGAAAAAGAAAGTAAAAACTGAACTTAAAGCAACTCAAAGACTGAAAGCAAAGCAACTAATTCATCACACTACTTCAACTCTTCTGATCCTTTACCCTTCAACTCAATCTACCTTATGGGAAGCAATCATGAACAAGTTAAGCAATATTATATCTAAATTGCAAGAAATTAAATTGCATAAAGGAAACTAATCACACTACTTCAACTCTTCTGATCCTTTACCCTTCAGCTCAATCTACCTTATGGGAAGCAATCATGAACAATTTAAGCAATATGATATCTAAATTGCAAGAAATTAAATTGCATAAACGAAACTAATCACACTACTTCAACTCTTCTGATCCTTTACCCTTCAGCTCAATCTACCTTATGGGAAGCAATCATGAACAAGTTAAGCAATATGATATCTAAATTGTAGGAAAGTAAATGAGCAAAACAAAACTGAGTGAAATAACAATGCTGGAATTATAACTCAAAAAAAAAAAATCAGCAGAAGGACAAGATGATTCCGTCATGTCATTAGTCATTAAAAAGCTATGTGCATTACTAACCTACAATCAACCGGTTGAACACACTTGCATGAATTAAAATTGCATGAATGAAAAATCTAATCTATCAAACTTGAAAGCAATTAAATGACATAATGAAATCAAAGCAAAATTACAAAATGAAATCTACTATACCTTACATTCTAATATGCTCCATGAAATCTACTTCACATCTCCTTCCATGTTAAGAACATCAAAGCTTTATTCAAATTCTTCAAAATTACAAAGTACAACAAAGCTCTCCAAAGCATTCAAAAGCCATCAAAGAAGAACTACAAACTCACAAGCTAAAAAGACTTAAGAACTCCAAACTCTAAGCTCTAAGCTAACAAATGAAGGACAAAGATCTCCTATTTATACAAAAAGATGAGAAGCCATCTCATTAATGAGAATCCATGAATCTCTCCCTCTACCTATAGAGTCCTAATCAAAATAGGAACTGATAAGACACATGTCTTCTTAGAGTTACAATACAATTAGGAGATGTGACACATATCCTCATGATCCCATGATTCTTTCCACTCAAATTCGAGTTTGGCCGTAGAGTGCCACATAAGGGTCTTCTAGGAGCCTCCTTTCAACCTACACATGTCAACAATCTCAACCCATTTGTTAGGTATAAGCATATGCACATTATTTTTTAATTTTTAACCACAAATTCACTTAAAAGGCTTAGAATTAATAAAGATTGGAAAAACATAAATGTGGCCCAATGATAATGAAAGTGGGATGAATGTGGTGACATAGTAGTGAAATGGAGGTGATATAATGGACATAATAGTGAAAGTGTAATGGAAATGAATGACATTTTCAAGACTCAACATACCCCCCAACTGAAGCTATTGCATGTCCTCATGCAATATATATTACATTAACTCTTTTGATCCTTGAGTTTTGGCTTAACTTTGCATGATATCATTTGATAACTTCATGTTTCTGCAAAGTGTTTAACTTGAATTGCAACATGGTTGGTTCTTGTGTTACAACCATTTTTTTTTTTTGTTGCCTTCTATTTTGATCTTTGAACTTTGCATAATGATATTTTGATTATTGTTGCAAAGTATATCTTTATTGGATTGCATGATGGTTGGTTCTTGTGTGACAACCATGATTTTGTTTGTATCCAATTTATCCTTTAAGCACTTTTTTTCAAAAGCCATTGTATGCTCATAATAGCAATGTAATAATTAATATATGTTGGAAGTATGTGAACTCCTGAATATGATATGGACATGGCAAGATATGAATATGAATGTCCCCCCCCCCCCAACTGATGGTATTGGCAATTTTATGAAATGAGGAAGAGAAATGTTTTTCCAACAATTATCATTCTAGCTTTTTATGGAATTCTATGGTCAAAAGTTAGAAAATGACGTACCTTCACTTACCCTTGGAATGGATGAGTTGTATGTGTAGTGGCTGAAAATTTCTAATCATATTCTTCTTCAAGTGGCTGAAGAAGAGGAGTCATGGATAGAGAGATAGGATGACTTTTTATTGCTTCTACTAAAACTTGATGAATCTGCTCCAAAATGCTAAAATAATAGTCTTCATGTCTTCAAAACTCACTGGCACAATTCCTACTATGTGAAAAGATGTTCTGATGTCGAACATAGTAGGAAATTGTTTTCTTAGTGGCCATTAATGGATGCCACTAGTCAATACGAGAACTCTCACCATTGATGACAATGAGAGTCAAGATGCCCAAACACATCTTGCTAGGCACGAATGAATTTTTCGATGTCGAGTCACCTAGAAGATCTAACGAACAAGGGACATTAATGTATTCCCATTGTTTGTTAGCATGAGGACTTGCCATTAAGGCATGCAAGCCTCAAGGTGTTTTTACAAAGAACTTAGACTCAAAGGACTATGGACTCAATAATTTGCATTGAAGCAGGGCTTATTTGCAGAATGAAAATGACAAGGAATGGAAGATGAAAATGGAAGATGGCAATGGAGAGTAGAAATGGTAATGGGCAATAAGCATATGAATGAGCCTCTTGCTTTTATTTGTGGGTTATGAATGGACAAAAAGAGATGGAAAGTGTATGTGAATGTAAATGAAAAATATGGAGGAAAATGAGATGAATGGTTTGTTATGAAGTATGGATGTGATGGATGGATGTGATGGAGACAATAGTATCTGAAAGTTTTTCAAGTGTTTGGATCTGATTTTGCATCAGCATATTTCCTCTTTGTTGCTGATCATCCTCTTATGAAACAAATTGGTCTCTTAGAGAGACACCATTCTCTTGTAGTCATTTGTCCTTCCTCCTGGAACCTGCAAGAAAAACTAATACTTCTTCTGCAATGGAATGTAAGATTATCAAAGGAGAGAGGTGATCAATCTCTCTAGTTATGATATTTACACACAAGACTAAGAATTTGTATTAGTGAAACAAGTTTTCAAAGGAAAAATCAAAAGAATTTATACCTGCTTTGGAATTGGTGCCCAAGTTGAATGTTGCTTTTTTTTCAGCAATTTATTTCATTATTTTCCATTTCAATCTCTAATGATATATTTCTCATTGTGTAGATCTTCTTGAGATCTTTCCAACGATACTTAAATCATCAAAATCTGATTTTGTATGAGAAAGATAGGCTGATTTGAACAATGAGGTTTTTCTGGCTGCAGAATTAGACTTTAGCTGCGGAATGTGCACGGTTCTGTAGCTAAAAATCTTGGATACAAAGTTAGCCATTCATTTTTTATCATCAATCCAAAATTAATCAATACCTTCAGAAAATAACTTATTCATTTCATTGATTCAAAATTATTATTTTTTTCTTGACATGCAGCGACTCAATGTGGTGACTCAGTGTGGCGACTTAGTGAAAACACTCAACTTGACTTCCCTTTGACCGGGGTCTTTTTCATCAAATTTGACCGAATGAATAGGACACCATCCATGTACTGACATTCCCCCAACTACCCATGTGGCTTGTTTTGCTTGATGACACCTGCAACCTAGAGTTTAACAAAACAACTGCGGAAAGTTAAGCTAGCTGCGGAAAGTTGAGCCAGCTGCGGAAAGTTGAATCAGCTGCGGAAAATGGCTGCAACAGTCAACCATCAGTTTCAAGTTATTTTCTTCATTGTTTTCATGTAGGAACTCTGTGAATTGTAGTGGCATATGGAGCAAACCAAGGTACTTACTCTTTTGCTGCATTTTTTTTTTGTGTGCTGACGGATTTTATATCATCGCATGCCTTTTGGTATTCATATAATACAAATCGATTGAACACAGATTCAGACTGTTTGTGTGTGACATTTATAGTTTATACCATCAGCCAAAAGAAATTTAAGGTGTTGACGAATTGACTTTTTCAACAAAAGCACGTGAAGTGATAACAGTTGTGTTAGCGGGGAATGGAGAAGGTTTGACACAGCGTCCACATATGTAACATGAAACTGCCTGAAGAAACCATTCACGGATTCAACCAAACAAACCACGGCATCCACCTTGGCATAATGAAGTATGAGTAAAAGACGGAAGTTGTGAGGCATGGTGGGAGACGTGGGCGAGTCTGAGTTAAAAATGGAATAGGATTAGACGGGTGGCGGAAGACGTGTTACCTCAAACAACCAAAGCGTGCCGTGTTTGAATTGTTCTCTGTTCATTTAATAAAAATCTTTTTTTCCTCATATTCAGTGACACGGTGGATGACCTGGCCGCCAAGGAAATCAGATCTAAGTGGATTTCTCAAGGAAATCAAAATATGGCCGCAACTATTAAAAAAACACTGATTTTTTTTACACGCGGCAGACAAAAATGCACTCCAAAGAACCACAAATTTCTCCCAAACCGCCACAAATCTCCTAAAACGGTTTCTGGGTTATCTAATTGACCCAGCTGGCGAAAAAACCCATGTTTTATTTTCTTCAAATTTGCCTCCGTTTGGGAAAATCAAGCATTTGAAATTTAGACATTTTTCTGTGTTTTACGTTTTTCTGAGTTGCTACATTCGGCTGTGAAATTGATTTTGAAATTTTTTTATATGCGATCACAGCACAAATACATTTAACCATTATTTAGTATCTTCTTTGATTTCTTCAGCAAAAATACGCCTTCTTGCTCTTCCTTCAGTGCAACCTGAAGACCTGCCATCAGCGTGTAGTTCCCTGCTACCTTTAGAACTTAATGACAAACTGCAAAGACATCTCACAAATTCTATCATCTTCGCATCTTCATTATTTTTGCCTAAAACAACTTTGTTTGCCCTTATTTAAATAGCCCATGTTCTTTAGAATTTAAACTTCACCATTTGCAATTTGGGATTTGGTTGTTGGCAAGATCTCTTCAACATATGAAGATTGTGGCTGCTAGCACTTTGTCTCGACTTCAAAGTCATGGATTTTGTTTGGAATCAGATTTTTCGATTAGACTATGTAAGCTTCCAATGCATATTCCACCATCGTTATGATATAAACTCACTTCTAAATGCATTTATTTTTTTTTAATGATTGTGCAGGTTTGTTTCAGGCCAAAGCTTAAACAGGGAGGCAGATTTTCTTGTTGAAGCCACAGTGAAAGCTAGGATTCAAGATAGCCATAGATTGTTTTTTTTTTTTTTTCTTCTCTGAAATTGTAAAATTTTATAAAAAGGATTAATGATTTTCAATTTCAGGCAGCAAATACTTCAAGAAAAACATGCTAAAAACAGAACTTTGACTGAGGTCTTAGGCTGGTTTTTCATCGATCTGAGCTAGGTGACTAGGATAGGATCCATGTCGGGACAATTCTGGAGATGCCCATGTGGTCGGTTTTTTCATTGGACGCTTGTAACCTGCTAAACCTTGAAACAGCTGCGGAATTCTCAACTAGCTACGGAATCAGGGCACTTTCTGCAGCTAAGTTGCAAAACCTTATTAAAATAGGATACAATGTTTTGGGGACCATTACAAACCATAACCAGTCAATTTTGGACAATTTGAACCTATCAAAGCAGTTGAGTTCCATTATTATTTATATTTTATTTTTTTTATATATTTTTTTTGAATCAAATGAAATGATGAAGTTTATTTTGTTTCCTCTTTTTTTCTTTTTTACATAACAATCATTTTTCTAATCCTCCAGATCACACAAAGTGCAGGAGGAGAGCATACTCAAGAATTATTAATTAATTTTTTTTTTAACTTAACAATCCTTTTTCTGATCCTCCAGATCACACAAAGTGCAGGAGGAGAGCATACTCAAGAATATATATATATATATATATATATATATATTTTTTTTTTTCAGATGTAAGAAATAAGGTCTCCTAATTACACTTCCTCGGCAACGGCGCCAAAATGTCTAGTCAATTTAACGTCTTAAATTGCTCTACATAAATTATCAATCCGGGTATCGTAAACTGATGAAGTGTGGTGCACCATATGTGCTTAGTTAACCTTTTTCTTACTTCGTTGTTTTAAAGATTTTATTTTGTTTTGGGGTTTTTTTTTTGTTGGTTTCCTAAAGTGTCTAATGCAAATGGAAATCCTATTCTAAGGTCTTAAGAATACTTTTAAATGACAAGTATGGATAGAGATTTCAAGACAAAGCCTAAGGCCTAAGTCCCTAATGGTAACTTCCAAAACTTTAGCACTTCAAAAGATCTAAAAACATGTTATTGGTGGAATTAGTACTTGAACAAAAGTGTAAATATGCAGCTACTTCAATCAAAATGGAATGCAACAACCAATCAATGAGCTAGTGACTATGAAACCCAGTGTCCTTGCTGCTGTATGAAAAAGAAAGTAAAAACTGAACTTAAAGCAACTCAAAGACTGAAAGCAAAGCAACTAATTCATCACACTACTTCAACTCTTCTGATCCTTTACCCTTCAGCTCAATCTACCTTATGGGAAGCAATCATGAACAAGTTAAGCAATATGATATCCAAATTGCAAGAAATTAAATTGCATAAAGGAAACTAATCACACTACTTCAACTCTTCTGATCCTTTACCCTTCAGCTCAATCTACCTTATGGGAAGCAATCATGAACAAGTTAAGCAATATGATATCTAAATTATAAGAAATTAAATTGCATAAAGGAAACTAATCACACTACTTCAACTCTTCTGATCCTTTACCCTTCAGCTCAATCTACCTTATGGGAAGCAATCATGAACAAGTTAAGCAATATGATATCTAAATTGCAGGAAAGTAAATGAGCAAAACAAAACTGATTGAAATAACAATGCTGGAATTAGAACTCAAAAAAAAAATCAGCAGAAGGACAAGATGATTCCGTCATGTCATTAGTCATTAAAAAGCTATGTGCATTACTAACCTACAATCAACCGGTTGAACACACTTGCATGAATTAAAATTGCATGAATGAAAAATCTAATCTATCAAACTTGAAAGCAATTAAATGACATAATGAAATCAAAGCAAAATTACAAAATGAAATCTACTCTACCTTACATTCTAATATGCTCCATGAAATCTACTTCACATCTCTTTCCATGTTGAGAACATCAAAGTTTTATTCAAATTCTTCAAAATTACAAAGTACAACAAAGCTCTCCAAAGCTTTCAAAAGCCATCAAGGAAGAACTACAAACTCACAAGCTAAAAAGACTTAAGAACTCCAAAATCTAAGCTCTAAGTTAACAAATGAAGGACAAAGATATCCTATTTATATAAAAAGATGATAAACCATCTCATTAATGAGAATCCATGAATCTCTCTCTCTACCTATAGAGTCCTAATCAAAATAGGAACTGATAAGACACATGTCTTCTTAGAGTTACAATACAATTAGGAGATGTGACACATATCCTCATGATCCCATGATTCTTTCCACTCAAATTCGAGTTTGGCCTTAGAGTGCCACATAAGGGTCTTCTAGAAGCCTCCTTTCAACCTACACATGTCAACAATCTCAACCCATTTGTTAGGTATAAGCATATGCACATTATTTTCTAATTTTTAACCACAAATTCACTTAAAAGGCTTAGAATTAATAAAGATTGGAAAAACATAAATGTGGCCCAATGATAATGAAAGTGGGATGAATGTGGTGACATAGTAGTGAAATGGAGGTGATATAATGGACATAATAGTGAAAGTGTAATGGGAATGAATGACATTTTCAAGACTCAACAGTTAGTTGTGCCATTACTCCTCAATTACTGTAATTCAAAGGCAATTGCAATAAATATGCCTGATAGTTTCTCGTGGTTTCCATGTCCAGTTCATGCTGGGGAAATGCTGTTGTGCACAGATTGCATCTAATAAATATGCAAACATGTAAAACCTTGCTCGCTCACCATCAGGAGGACACCGAGCCTATGCTACATGGGCCATAAACTATTGAGCCAATATATCTTTCCAGTTGAATGGATTCCCCTCATTCACCACCTAGTCCAATAAGACTACCCACCTTTCAGGAAAGGTTTTCATGCTCTATTGACCATGGATCTTGCAAGCTAAGATAACCAAGAGTTGGTAGGCCTTCCTAAGGGACTTTGTCTTGTATACATGGGTGGGTGTATGTCGAAACTTTGATGGCTCTTTCACCCAACCTTTGACAATGTCTCTTGTGTTCACATAGTTGTGGGTGGCATAGAAAAATGATTCCATGAGCTTCATTGGCTTGGGAAAGTGATACATGCGCTGATAATCTTATTCCTGAAAGGTAGCAAGCTTCTGTCTGTTGGCACTACTCAATGTCATAGTCTTCTCATCAATGTGTGAGACAATCCAGCTGATGACATCTGCACACAAGAAGGATGGATACTTGCATGCAACCTTGTATAGCCACGACTGCCAGATACTGAGATAAACCTTCCGATTCTCTAGATATGCCTCAAAGTCCTTTGCAAAAGGATCTTTAACCTGCTGCCATGTCAGTGACGATCCCTTTTCTTTAAACAATTGAGTGTCAGCATACACTAGCAAGTCTACTGGCGCTTGCTCAACTACTTCCCCAGTACTAGTTTTAATGGTTTATTTTGAAGCAACTCTCTTAGGTTCCATGGTAACAGTGAATGTTGGAGAGGTACTCAACAACTATTGTACCTGTGGAACAGAAAATACACTCATGGCAAGCAAACATCAGTCTTTAGCAAATCTACTTATAAGGCGTGATCAAGAAGCAAAATGGGTATCTAATGGGGAGGATTGTGCAATTCTCATTGATAAGAGGGATTGTCTACCTGTGGGAACTACACATTGCACATTCCTAGTAGTCAAGGTCGAAGTTTGTGGCTTGAAATTGTGTAATACACAGTTAAGCTTGGGCAGTGGTTTGGGAGAGACAATGCATTGCGCAATCTCAGTGGCCAAGGTGATAGGCTAGCTCATGGAACTGTGCAATGCATAGTTGTATCCAACCTATACTACACACTACGTAATTCTAATGGCCAATATTGTGGCTTGAGCCTTAGGATTGTGTAGTGCCCAACTAGGCAAAGTGAAAATCGGCCAAGGAAAGTGCAAATCTGCCAAAGGGAAGTGTGGAAAATGCGTATATCTAAGAGATAATATGAGATTGAGTGCATATTTGACTAAGTATGATTAAATATATGTAGATCAAGTGCAACAATTAATCAAACAGAAAGAAAATCAAGTATGTGAGGAGAGTCATCGCAATGATGACCATTGGTGTAAAAACAAGAAAACCAATATGACACTTGCGAAAGACAAAGTAAAACTAAAAATATACTTGTACAAGTTAAAAAAAGTTGAAATTCCAACAACCATCAAAATAAATAAGTGAAACAACACTCACACAAGTGAAACGACAAAAAGCGATAGAAAAAGTGACAAAAGACAATAAAAGCGAAACTCACCCAGAAAAGCAACAACGATCGCACCGAAGGTTCCTTGATCTCCTCGGGAATGCTATATCTCCAAGATCAAATGTGAAAATGGGCTCTAGAAGAATCGATTAAATATATTTTAGCGAATTAGGGTTTATGACGTGCATGCCTAAAATCAAGGAAAAAGTGACACATGGCGGAAGTTTCTAAAAATAGTGAAAGTGCCTCCTTCAGGATACTAAAAGAAGATCCCTATTTTTTAGGTATGATTTTTGCTTTTATAGTTTTTTTTCTTCTTTAGGGAATCTTTCCATGCACACTACCAGGAAAGACAACACAGTTCCGGGGAACTATGCAACTTTATGACTTAGTGCATTGTGCAATTTTTGAGCTTAGTGATGGATTGCACAATTTTTGGGTTGCCTTCCATGACTGCACAATTTTTGAGCTCAAGGCTGACTATCAGTCTGTAATGCGCAATTCCCATCATCAAGGATACTTTTCATCAAGGATTGCGTAGTTTCTAGAGGCAAGAACAACACTACTGTGAGACCAAGTTGGGAGATCAACATGTGAGTTAGAAAGATCAGCTAAGTATGAAAGAAATCCAACAAAAGCACAAATGAAAAAGATAAGTCTCAGTCGAAGCATGAATACCTGGATCAGTGAAAGATGAGCTCCTGTGGATAAGAAGGAAGGCTCCAAAATTGAAGCATAGGAAAAAATTTGGAGGGTGGTTGTAGCTGCTACAACATTGGCGACACACTGGTAGAACTCCAACTCTCTATATGGATATTGTCTCATGCAAAACATGTCTAACTCTTCTAGAGGTATTGTTCATTTCATTGATTATCACAACTTCTTCACTTAGCTTGAGTTAAAGATATAGTCCCTACCATTCTCTTCATCGACAACACACATACCAAGCCAAGTCAGACTGAGTTGTTTCGATTGGGGATGAGGAGTATATAGATGCACAAGTAAAAGAGATTTTTAGAGTCTTAGTTTTCATCTCCGGTGTTTCTCCACTACCCCAACAGATTCACTTTAGGAACATAAGCATTGCTCCACTGCCAATGAGCCTGGATAGTACCCTGGTGGAGTTGCTTGCTTCACCTCTCTGCGCAGGAATCCTTTCTCTTATTTCACCCTTTATTTCATTTTATTTTTTCAAATAACTATGCATAGGCACTTATTTATTTCATGGGGAAGAAGAGGGATACCAACTTATTGAGAGAAAAGAGGTTGTCCCTTCAGAGAAGGATATTTATATACACCTCCAACATACTTGTTAAGGTTTTCCGCCCCTCCTTACTCCACTTGACTTAGTTGACGAGGGTTAACTAAAAATAGAAGACCAATTATAGTAGGCGGTTCTAGTTAAAAGTGAAAGCATCATGATTTCACTATGACTCTCTCCGAAAGGAACATATTTTCCATCATAGTATTAACGACTAAAATAAATGCAAGATTCACATAAAGAGTGGGAGTAGACATATAACCAAGCGTTGATAGCAATATAAATTCCTCTTAGATATCATCGAGCTTGTCTGAGAAGCCAAACATGGTCTCGTGTGGAAGCTATCCTATGACTGAAAAGAAAAAAAAACAAAAGGAAAGAAGCAGAATGAAAGAAAACAAAATAAAGAAAATCAAAGGAGACAACAAAGAAAGAAAAACTACTCCTACTCCTAACCTAAACAGAGCGTAGGCCAAACTTACGTGAAGTGATACTTCTAATGCAACCATCGACGCATTGGCTGGCCTATGTAGGCGAGGGAATGCAAGTCAAGAAAGATATATAAGAAAATAAACAAACAAAAAATATAAGACAATGAAAACCAAAACGTTCAAAGTTTGAATGAACACATAGAAAAGTAAAAACGAAAAAGAGCATGAAAGACATTATGTGGATTTACCATGGTGTTTAAACACACTGTGAGTCAAAGACACGCATGCACAAACTTTCGAACTTGAAAGAAGAGCGAACATGAAGAAAGAAGATAATTTTCGCTTTGCGACTATGCTCACCATGTATGACTCCAATGACTAAGCGATAGGATCGTGTGATACAGATGGAGGATGTGAAAATTGTAAAATAGATTGATTTTCAATGTGTATGAGAGAGTGATGAGGAGCCTAGAAAAATTCAACACTTTTCTGATCAGAAGTGGAACTGACCTGAAGACTATGAGAAACTGACATAACCATAAGCTTGGGCTGAAGTGCCTTGACAACTTGGGGAAGTTCCAATTCATCAGAATATGGATCATCAAAGATTGGTGGCTTAGAAAGATCAACAATAGAAGAATCAGAATCATGATCAGATGGATCAATGAAAAGATCATGACAACCACGATCAGAAAATTCAAGATTACAAACATAGGCATTGTCGTGATCTAACGAATGATAAAGAGGGGAATATTGAGAACGAGAAATTTCACCCTCTATATTCATAGAAATATAAGATGAGAGATTGGGAGGATCAGGTAGAAAATATTTATCCTCTGCGCATTCAGATGAAAAACTGGCATTCCATGTGTTATGGGAATGATTGAAAGTGGTAATATCAACATAAATTGAATTTTCACTAGATTCAACAAGAATGACAAGATCGTGGAAAATGTCAGGATAATGCGAAATAGGTGCGAAAGGAAGGTCATCCTCCACTGCATATTCTTGTTCAGACTCCCACACATACTCATAAAAAATGATACCTCAGGTTGGTTGTTCAACACCAACTCCATATAGAACTTGATCCTCGTGAACATCAACTGAGAGATTCGAAACAGGTGAACACAACACATCACAATCTAGAGGATTATAGGGACCAAAGGATGGAGTACGAGGAGATAACACTTCATCACAACCATTAAACTAATAGTCCAAACCTGTATTGAAATTCTAAGTGGGGTGGGTGAAGATGGTGGTAAATCAATGGATGAATTCTCAACTTCTCTTGCCTCAACCTATGGAACTAGAGATGTTTGATGAGTAAGGGATGAAGGGCCACATCAAAAAAATAACCTTATCCCTTGCAGATTTAGAAGCTCTAACACCGAGGTATGTTGGGAGAGGTTCAAAAGATTCTAATTTGTGCAAATTTTCTAAAATGTGAACAAGATATTGAAATATTCTTTTCAATAATTTCTAACTAAATTCATCTTTTGGAAATTCAAAACACAAATGCATGAAATGATTGTGAAAATGAAGCAGTGATTCATCAGGTGATTTTCACAATTCCAAAATTTTCTTTCATAGATGTTTACGATCATACTGTTGTGGTCACAACCACCACCCTATTAAAACATGCTCTAATAGAAAATTTGAATGGGTCCCCTAGAAGTTTGATCTTTCACTTCTCCGAATGATCTGTTTTTATCTCTGGGATTTTAACTCTGTGCCGAGTCAAATCTTCAATTCTTAATGGTCAAGACCCCCCTTGAATAAATCTCTACTGCATGGTTCATTCATGACCCAGCCCAGCCCTTCATTCATTTTCTTCATCGGGGTTTTTCAATCCCCATAAACCTTCATGGTGCTCTATGCTCACGCATATAACCAACCCCCACTCTCTATTACGGTTGTATTTGGATTCAACCCACAAAACCTTCTATCGCATCTTTATTCCCATTATAACTCTTTATAATGGAAATGCTTCGCAGGACATGAATAACATACCCTTTTTCGCTTATTGCAATCAACATTGGCACACAACGCGTACCATGAGGCACCGGACCCGACGGCATTATTAACCATAATATATATATTTCGGGTCCAGAGCCCATCGCATATCGCAATCGGTGGAGCCCAGGGCTTGTATATAAGGTGCCACGCGATCTACCGGACCCGCTGGGATCATTAAACATAATATATATATTTCGGGTCCGTTTTCCCCTATCGCAATCACAATCGGCAGAGTCTGTGGCATATACATAAAGCACGATGCGATGTGCAGACCCAACGATAACTTTAGACCCGGGTGCATAATATTTCAAGTCCAGCCTTATGGTTGGTTGTGGGTTTTCCCATGTATTCCCATGTATTGCGATAATACGTTGTGGTCGGGGTTTTCAAAGGGAAATCTTATATGGCAGATCGAAGGGATTATGAACTGCGGCACATATATATTTCGGGTCCACTTTCCCCTATCGCTAATCATAATCAGTAGTCAGCGAAAGTGAAACCCATGCGATATGCGAAGGGGCGATATGGCGGGCCCGACGATAACTTTAGACCCAGGTGCATAATATTTCAAGTCCGGCCTTGTGGTTGGTCGCGGGTTTTCCCATGTATTCCCATGTATTGTGATAATACATTGTGGTCGAGGTTTTCAAAGGGAAATCTTATGTGGTGGATCCGAAGGGATTATGAACCATGACACATATATATTTCAGGTCTGCTTTCCCTTATCGCTGATTGCAATTGCCAGTCGGAAAAAGTGAAGCCCATGTGATATGCGAAGGGGCGATATGGTGGACTCGGCGATAATTATACACCCGGGTATATGTCATGGCTCGACTGTGGGTTTTCCTGTGTTTTCCTGTGTATTGCGATAAAAGGCTATGGTCCGGGTTTTCAAGGGAAGATCCCATAAAGTGAATGGTCTGCTTTTGATGCATTGATTAAGCAATCCTTGAGTAAAAATGAATATTATGGGCAAAGGAAATACATGTCACAGCAGGTTCAGTGGGTTGATAATCATAGTTGCTCTACGTTGTAAGATTAAATAGAAATTGTGGCTGAATGCAAGGTTTGTTTGTGAGCATGTTTGTCATATTTCTCATATGAATTATTTCTGCAGGGGATTTCGAGTGGACCCAATAACGGATAAAGGCGAATTATATCAAGATGACACCTATGCACCACCAGTGTCGATATTGCAAAGGCATGTTCTGCAGAAAGGGATATGAACTGCCATAGTGCATAATGGAGGCACGCTCCATGTCAAGAGGAAGCACAACGTCGATACATCATGATGTTATTACCCCCAAACAAACCTTCAATCATGCCAGATGGGGAATGATGAGCGCGATGTCTTCAATTTCCTTCAGGAAATGATAGGGAATAATGTCCGCTGAATACATGTGCGAAGGGATAACACGTAACCATTTTATTTTAATCAACATCCATTCATTTCCCCAGAAAAGGAAGCATCTTAGTAGATATGCCTTCTACGTGTCAGCAGTGACATCGACTGTTCTACGTCTATGTATTCTGATTTGTATATTGAAAAGAATAGGGGGGAGGCGAAAGGTTAAGAGAAGACCGAGAGTCATTTCCAGCGGCATAAGTATTACCTCTGGATAGGAGAGGAGGACCTTTTTTGGGCAGAATAGCTTTTGATTTATTGTGAATAAAGAATATTGTTTGGTTGAGAAAGAGCCTTTTTCAGATCTATTTTCCTTTATTTCATGTGTTTAGAATCAGACTGTTGTCGCTGGCATAAATATAAATATGTTTTGTTTTTGTGCACATTGATAACAGACCGTTCGGGACTAGTCTTGGTCATTCAAATATGATTTTTTACCATAGTTAATTCATGAAAGGTTGTTGATTCGAAACCTTGTTAAACATCAGTTGCAAGTTTTATTGGTATGGAAAGGAATGTGTATTCCTGTATAAGTAATTAGATTGCAATTAAGATTTAATACAGCCTTGTTCATTTGTGAACTAGTAATTGGTTCATTAGGACTTGGAATTTATATATGATGTTTAACTTCCTTTTTTTATGCTCCTACAGGATAGATTAGAATAGTTAGGACTAGCATAAGTAGTTAGAATTAGTGTAGATAGGATTTGATACATATAGGTTAGCTATTTCATTTGTTGATTTAATTGAAGTCTTCCTCCAAGAAGCAATCTTTCAGCACATATAATAGTTTACGGGATCCTTAAAAACCCGTCGGAACTAGCCATTCCAAATGAAAGTAGATCTAATTGGGATCTGCAATCGGGCTAGTTCCCCTTGTTGGCATAGCAAACATTCGACGCGTCAACAAATTGGTGCTAGAAGGAGGGCCTAAACCACCATCCACAGCTTCTTATGATTTCATCTATAAATGTTGCGCATGGATTTGAAAAGATTAATGCATGGATCGTAAAGGTCGAAAAGATCCTTCCTCCCATTTGGAAAAGCCTCATTTCAAAGAAATAGAGATCCCTCTAAGTCTTGTGCTTGGGTCACCCGAAGAAGAGACACTGTGGTAGTATCCTGTCACTCAGGAACAACCAGTCAGAGTACCTACTTGGGCTTACACTCACTCCCTCTCTCAGCTCCCCATCCTCCGACTACTAAAAGAAAGCCAAGGATTTGTTCCATAAACACAGAGACATCTGCGGCCCCTTCTCTTGAAGATATTGTGCTAGAATCCTTGCAAAGTATCAACACTCCTTGGGAAGAAATTCCTGAGAATCCGCTCTCTGAAGGTAATCCTTGGCCTGATTTGGGAAATCCTAATAAAAAATGCCTCGAAGACACCTTCGACCAGAACCTCCCTATCCATAATATGGCTAACGTTCCTCTTCCGCGTGGGAATCAGCTTCAACTGGGTGGGAACCAACTCCCACCTTCCCCGGGAGCACTCCCTCCCTGGCTTGCTTAGGATGCCATAGCGGTACTTGCGTAGTAGCATCCCTTACCCAAGAATGCAGAAAGAGTACTGCCTAAATTCGACCCTGAGCAGGGAGACACTGCTGATAACCATATTCACTCTTTCTTCCTAGCTGTGCGCATGTTGGGGGTAGCCGATGAAGATGTAGTATGTCGCTTATTCCCTTTTACTCTGATTGGTGCAGCCTCCACATGGTACTTTAGCTTGAGAATAGGATCGATCACCTCATGGGTCGCCTTTCAAGAGGCCTTTTTAGACAAGTTTGGCGATGATAAAACACCTGCGGCCTTAGTTTTAGAACTATCCCGTTTGAAAATGGAAACCAAAGAAAAGGTCAAGGATTTTAACATCCGGTTCAACACTTTGTTTAATAGAATTCGGGCTAACGCTAGACCTACTAAGGAGGTGCTCATGGAATTCTACATCACTGCTCTCCCTGTACCTACTGCGATGTGGGTCAAAAGGAGTAACGCACAAACCTTACAGGGTGCTATCGATGAAGCAGTAAAATTCGAGAATGAAATGATCAGTCTCACATCATGTCATCATACAACTGAAGGAAAGAAAGCCTTTCAATCATCCAAGAAGAATAATGGGAGTGATAACAAAGGGGCTGAAATCAAAGAAAAGGATACCACAGATGTGAAAGGTTTGCATCGGATCATTAAGAAATTGACAAACATAATCATTGATATGAAAAGGAATTTTGAAGAGAGTACAAGTGGTAATGGAGGAGATATAACAACAAAAAATATTTCAAACCTTTATATCATAAGAAGGCAGAATTTAAATATGGAAGAGCTGGCTCTTATCAGATCACTCCTTAACAAAGAAGAAACTATAGTGGAGCTGGAGCCAGAACAAGAAAATGAGGAAGAATACCAAGTAGAAGAGCCCTTGGACGAAGAATCTCAAAACAATGTAATGTGGGATTTCTATAAAAATGAGAACAATGACGACAAAGGAGATAGTATGACAGAAATCCAGACTAATGAAATCCATACACGAAGTAAAGGACCACTTGTTGGTGTGATGAAGCCTGTAGACCAAATAATGAAATATGTTTGCCCTTTGAAGGCATCCACTCCCAAAGTTCCTGTTGAGAAGGGTAAGCCTAGTGGAGATTCCAAGAGTATTCTAGTTGCAAACTGTCCACAGAAAGATAATACATCTCCGACTGCAACGAAGGCGACTCAAAATGGTAAACTCCCACCTAAGAATGGAAAAATAGGTATGTTCACTCTGCCCTACCCTATTTATAACAATGATTACAATATTGTGGATGATCTTAAGAAATCCCAAGCTAATATCACATTATTCGATTTGCTAAAATTAACGCAGCAAAGAGATCTTCTCTTGAAAGCTATGAATAAACAGAATTGCAAATCTCCCACAATCCAAGTAGTCAAATCAAGAAGTCAGCGTCCAGACCTATTAGTACCCCTAGTATAACCCAAACCCCATCAACTATGGAAGCCACTCTATCCAGAATGAATCGAAACCCCCAAGATGTTAGTGCAGCCATGATAGGAAGGAAATCAAAGTCCATGACTCCCCCTTTCCGTATCACATTTGAAATCTTCAACATGAATGTCCACAATTGCTTGGTAGACTTAGGTGCCTCATCCACTGCGATGCCTTATGCTTTGCTAAAAGACTTCATGCAATACCCGAGAAAACTGGAAATCGAATTATGCAATTGGACAGGACAAATGTGAAAGTAATTGGGGAATTGAAAGATGTGTTGATTCGGATGGCTACTAAACCACAATACACACAAGTCATTGATATAGTTGTAGTCGACATACCTGAGGCTTATGGAATGCTGCTTAGTAGGGAATGGTCAACAAAACTGAATGGCTATTTCTCAACTGATTGGTCCCATCTCTTGCTGCCTCAGAAGGGGAAAGGTGATATGCTGAGGGTTGATCGAGAAAGATACATGAAGTATGTGGTGACGGAACTAAATGGCCCTAGTGAACCTGTAATGTTTACCAAATCTATCCTTGGGAATTATAGTTTCGACGTTTGTGCCATCAAAACTTGTTTTGGAGAATTCCATGCAGAGATAGTTGAAGAAACTATGACAAACACATAGTTGGAAGCTCTCCCCTGCAATCCAACTGATGAATTATCCTGTATTATAGTAGATGATAGGACTAATTTCGTAGAAAGCAGTTCAATTGATGTAACATTAGATTCTATATTTTGGACACTCTATTTTGATGGCTCTAACTGCCTTGAAGGTGTAGGTGTTGGGAGCATTCTCATTGACCCGCAAGGGAACCAACATCTGATGGCCAGCCGGTTGGAGTTCGCGTGCACCAACAACACGGAAGAATATGAAGGCTTGCTACAGGGCCTGAAGAAAGCCATTGATATGAAGGTAAAAAATCTTAAAGTTTTTGGTGACTCACAGATAATTGTGGACCAGGTAAGGAAAATGATACATTACAATTCGCCACACCTAATTAGATACCAACATGAGGTATGGAGCTTAATTGACAGTTTTGATTCTTTTAATATCACATACATACCTCGAGGGCAAAACCAAGATGTCGATCTGATGGCTAGTATGGCTGCAAAACTTTTGCCTGATTTTAGATTAAAGAAGAATAAATGATATATTGAATTGATTTTCAGACCATCCGTGCCTGATAACATCTCAAATTGGCAGGTGTTCAAAGATGACGAGCAAATCCTTGAGTTCTTGCACTGTGAGAAGACATTTAAGAATGCAGTCATTGATGAAAAAGAGCATGACAGGCTTATGAATGAGAGGGAAGATGACGAAAAGAATCATTCCAATATAATTCCCAAGTCAGTTGTGAAGATGGAGCACTTGTATGACCTACATGATAAATTCAAGAAGCCGACTAACTGCAAAACACATAGCTCTTCCATGAAGTATGAATCGGTCAACCTTGGAACCAAAGAAGACCCAAAAACTTTTAATTTGGGCTTGGGGTGATCTCTACAAGAAAAGGCTGCATTTGTTAAGCTGTTTAAAGAGTACAAGGATGTCTTTGCATGGACATATGGCGACTTAAAAACCTTTGATACCAGCGTTATGCAGCATGTGATTCCGTTGGAGAAGGATGTTAGGCCATACCAACAAAAGCTTCGTAAGATACATCCAAGCCTGGAACCGTTGGTGAAGAAAGAATTAAACAAAATGTTGGAGGCCAAAATCATTTTTCCTGTCAGGCGCACCTGCTAGGTAGCCAATCTCGTGCCCGTAAGAAAGAAAAATGGAGACATCAGGCTGTGTATCAATTTCAGAAACCTGAACAAAGCATTGCAGAAGGATAACTATCCTGTCCCTTCTATGGAACACATTCTTCAGTGTGTTTCTAGGTTTGAAATGTTGTCCCTATTAGATGGGTTTTTAGGATATAATCAAGTGTTGGTATCTAATGAAGATCAACTTAAAACAACCTTCAACACTAAATGGGGCACTTACGCATATCGCAAAATGCCATTTGGACTTATTAATGCGGGTGCCACATTTCAGAGAGCTATGGACATAGCTTTCCAAGGGTTGATTAACAAATCAGTAGTGTTTTACATGGATGACATCACTATGTATTCATATCACAAAAGGGATCATATTTATCACCTGAAACAAATTTTCGAAAGATGTCGAAGATATAGAATATTGTTGAATCCCAAGAAGAGTGTCTTCGCAGTTACAGAAGGAAAACTATTGGGTCATATCCTCTCTAAAGAAGGGATTGTTATTGATCTTGAAAGAATAAAGACCATCATGAGAATACAACCCCCTGCATATAAAAGGGCAATGCAATCTTTCTTCGGGAAGATCAATTTTGTTAGGAAATTTGTCTCAAGTTTCACAAAAATAGTGCGTCCCATGCAGCTAATGATGAAGAAATACGTTGTGTATAAGTGGAGCGATGAAGCTAAGAAATCATTTCAGCGAATTAAGGAGGCCATCACGGAAGCTCTTGCGTTGGTCAGCCCCAATTTCGACAAGGAATTCTTCTTGTACATGTTTGCTTCTGATGTTTCATATGTCGCAATCCTCACTCAAAAAATTGATGATGACAACGATGTCCCTATTTCTTATATGAGCTCTAATCTTTAGGGAGCATAACTAAACTACCCAGACGTAGAGAAACAAGGCTTTGCGGTTTTTAAAGCGATAAAACATTTCCGCCCTTATTTATTAAAGGCCAGGGCTAAAGTGATCGTTCCCCATCCTGCTGTAAGAGCCCTCTTCATGCAGAAAGAAATGGGTGAACGGAGAGGAAATTGGATAACCGCACTCCAATAATTCAACCTCGTGATTAAGTCGACGAAGACAGTTCGAGGGCAAGGATTGTGTAGGCTAGCTCCAGAAGCCTTGGCGGATAAAGAAGGGGCGTCCGAAGAACCAGAAGCGCAGAGCATGCAAAATGCACAAGTAGAATTCAGGGAGGAGCCCCTATGGATTAATGAGACGCTGATGTATGAGCACGAAACATCGGAAGCCCTTTTGGATCCTGAGTCGTGGTATTATGACATACACTTTTATCTCACACGAGGGTCATGTCCTAAACACATGGATGCATCACAACGGAGAGTGCTCAGATTGAAATCTAATCAGTATCACTTGGCCAATGACACATTATATAGGAAAAATTATGATGGACTCTGGCTAAGGTGTTTGGAAAAGGATGATGTCGATCATGTCTTGAAAGAAATGCACAACAACCCAGCAAGTGGTCAATATGGCAGAGAGACCACTGCTCGCAAAATATTAAGAGCCAGATATTATTGGCCCACAGTGTTCAGAGACTCACATGCCTATGCTTAGAAATGCAAGGTATGTCAAACTACCGCAGGATGAGAAAGAAAGCCAACTGTTCCCCTCAGGCTCGTTATGATTTATCGCCCGTTCCAGCAATGGGGCCTAGATGTCATAGGTGAGATCACTCCGAACTCTTCACAACAGCATAAGTATATACTCACGGTGACCGACTTCTTCACAATATGGATCGAATCCATCCCGCTTCGGAAGGTAAACGAAGACGAGGTAATATCATTTATTGAGAAATTCATTATCAACAGGTTTGGCATCCCTAACGCTCTCATATTTGATAATGCTTCTTACTTTTCATCACTAAAATTGACTGAATTTGCTATTGATAAATCAATTCACATAAGGTATGCATCAAACTATTACCCCCAGGGAAATGGAGTTGCAGAGTCCTCAAATAAAAACCTCATCCGCATAATCCATAAATCTGTCATTGACAACCAGAGGAATTAGTAAAACGCTCTAACAATCGCCCTTTGGGCAGATAGGGTCACCCCAAAAGTGGCCTTAGGAAACTCCCCATACTTCCTCGTCTATGGACATGAAGCCATCTTGTCTCCCAACGTTACCCTTCCTTGTTTACAGCTCTCCCAAGCCTCAGGAGGGTCCCCTTCAGCCTTACTTCAGGAAAGGATCAACCAATTAGTGAGGTTGGAGGAATTGAGAGATAAAGCCAGAAATAAATTTAGAAATCACCAAAGGATTGTGAAGAGATGGTTTGATCACCATTTGGTAGGAGATAAAGATTACCAAATAGGAGAGCTAGTCTTGAAATGGGGCAAGTTGAATGAGACAAAAGGTAAACACACGAAATTCCAACACTTATGGTTGGGCTCGTTCCAAGTTGAGGAGAAAATTGGTCAGGGAGCTTACATAATGAAAACTTTACAAGGAGAAACTGAAAAACTCCCTGTTAATGGCCAAGATCTTAAGAGATACTTCCAGTAGCCACCACATGTTGGTTACTTCCTGAGTAGGCTAGATGTCATTTTATTTTGCTGTTAGCTTAGTTATATTTCTGTCCCTTCCGTTTTTTTGTTTCCACAAAGTCTATTTTCCTTATGTTTTCAATTTTAGTCCTTTTCAGCTAACTGATTTCAGTTCGCCAGTCTCGTTTTCACCTTTTCAAATCTCTTCAGATTGCCTTCATTCATCGCCTTCAGCTTTTGCACCCCTCATTAACCTGCCGATGAGTCTGCTAATCCTAAATCCATCGGTACTGTCGGTCGGATAAATCGTTCTTGCGGACAAGACCGACCTCCCTAGTATCTAATGATATCTAGCGACAAGCAAACCAAACAAATTCTATCTTTCTCTAAATATGCAATTTATAAATAAAGGAAAACAGGTGTTGTAGGCCTACCTTGGGTCCAGTGCTAGTTTTTGGAAGCCACGCTCCGTTGATCCAAATGAGCTCCCTTTAAAAGAATATGCAAACACAAGCAAGCACACACATTAAATATCACCTGAAAAGCCAATATAACGAATCATATTTATCATGATGATCAAGGAATTCATGAAACAAACCATATAAGACAATTTATTGAGAAAAATTAATCTAATTGTATTAACTTTAATCAAAGAAGAACTTTACAACCTTGGTGCCTTGATGTTGTACAAGCTCCTCCCAGGGTCCAGCAAGAATCTCCTCTACTTTGACAAGTTTCACTCTCTTCCCAATGAAGCCAAAAGGTATGTAATCTCTCCTCTCAAGCTTAACTAGGAAGTCTCAATTCCAACAAAATTTACCCTAAAAAATGTTCAGCTTCTAACCTCCCTAGCAACCAGCCCAATGCCTTAATTTATAGTGCAATGGAGGGAAGTTACTAGGTCCACCTTCAAAGGGATAAAGCCCTCCTTCAAAGGGATAAGCTCCTCTCATCAAGGGATTAGTTCCTTTAGTTATGGGATGCATGAACCACCTAGGAGCGAACCATCCATGTCAAGATTCCTTCTAGAAGCATCCACAATTAACCACAAGTGAGTTTTTAAGAATAAACTTGCGCCTTTTTTACTTTCACAGGGGTCCACACCCACTCCTTTAGAGACAGAGCGGGCAGGCTCGTAGGTAACATGACCAAGGGGTGCGGGACTGTAGGTAACAGTAAGAGAAAGTGCGGAACCAGAGCTTTATTGATTTCCAGGACTTCCTCTCATTTTTAAAGCTTGACATGAAGAGCTGAGGTTTGAGACTTGCTAAGGAGGACAGTATGAATGATGACAGACCCATACTGACTGCAAATAGTCATGGTGACAATATTTTGTGTAACAGATTACCCCCTAAAGTGCGAAGTCTGTAGTAGATGAGGATTTCATTTATCATTTAAGAAGAGTGAAGTACTTTATCATTTCGAGGATCATCTTGTGGAGAGCCCAATTGGAACCTGTAAAAACATTCAATACAAAATATATATGAGATCATATCATCGCTAAGGTAGGCATTCCAATACTCAAATCAAAACTGACTAGAAAACTAACTAAATTGCTCTGATATAGGAATGATCTTGTAATACATCACAAGTATAGACACATGTAGACCCAGTATGGACGCAGCCATCTGTTTATGAATAGTCTACTGTATAATGAACAAAATTCCTCGCAGCCTGGATGGTGGAAACTAGATCCAGGGTCTTGATTTCTACTTCCCGAAATAGTATCATTCTATCCATGTGAATGAATGTGTCGAAGTCGAACATGGTAGAAACCATTTGACTACCAGTCAGTGATGTAAACTGTTAACAAGCGTGAGAGAAACCACCATTAATGTCAGTGGCTCTCAAAGTACTCAGTACAATCCATGAAATGTGAATAGATGTGTTGATGTCGAACATGTCACAGAATCCTTTGATCAAAGGTCAATGATGCAACCTATCGTCGAAGGCAAGAAACCTGCCATTGAGGCATGCAGATCCCAAGGTACTAACGATTTCTAGATCATCTTTCTAGATAATGAGCTGAAGTCGATAGAAAGCGATCCGTCGTAGGCAAGCCCACAACACAAAATCATAGATCAAGTTTGAAGAAATATAGTTGCAAGGACTGACTCAGGGATGGTCAAGATGGATGACAGATATTTTGCAGATGAATGGTTTATTTACACTGACCTCTTGAACACATAACGACACAACAGATGGTTTGGTGAAAATTAACCCAAAGTTAATACCCAGAAACCGACTGAAGACTTTCAATATGGTTTGATCAACTGTTAGGCAAAGGATTTCCCAACCCGGGTGAATAAAAAGTGTCGTGTTCAAGAGTGGTTAAATGTTTTTCTGAGACACAAAGTATGACAGACAGGTTCATTTTTCTCTCTTTTCCCCCACCATTTCTGGCAAGTACCTCTTTATTTTTTGACAAGCTTGAGGAGGATAACATTTGCTTGATTATAAGCTCATCCTTTGGATGAGTCCAACTTAGTTTAAATTCGAACCCTAAGAAGGAGTGGTCCGTTCCTGTTTTTAATTGAACAGGTCCTTTACTGTTAAATTTTAACGAGTCCAGTATAGGAGAAACTCGGCGTTTTTCAATTTTAGAGAGTCTGAAAAAACTTAAGAAAACTCCATGGTTGTCCTTTTTCGTAAATTTGTGTCTCCCAAGCCCGAAAAAGTATAAAATAATACTTGAGAGAACCGCTTGATCATTATGACCAAGGAGTACTTTTCATAATTAGTGTCTCTGATCCGAAAAAGTAAAAAAGCGATCAATGACATGTCGTTTTATAACCAATATCGAATTTGAAATGACAAAAATCTGGCAATCTTTTCATGTTTTTACGGTCAAAAAAGGGCTGTAAGTGGACTGTCTTTTTAGTTATGTTTTAACGAGCTTTAAAAGAAAAACTCGGCAATCTTTTCATATTTTAGGAGTTAGTAAAGAGCTTAAAGGTGACTCTAATGTTTTTTTTTCGAAAATGACCAATTTTGCTTGAAAAATCTGTTATCCTGCATAAAACTCAAACATTACTCATACCTATTTAAAATAGATAAAAATGCTTCAAAAGTTACCTCTTTAAAGTGAAAAATAAACAAATTAAAAATTCATTTATTCAAAAAAGCTTATAAAAGGGGCTTTTGTAAATTCATTTTTACCGTTTGACTTCAGAGTGAGAAAATAGAGCTTTTGGTCAGAAACTTCCCATGAAGATTGAGGAAAATCTGTCCGTTGGAATCGAACGTCGTCACCTCTAGGTAATCCACATCATCTTACTCTTTCATTTCATCCGTTTGAAATTTGTTTTTATGGTTTTATTTTGTTTTTTAGGAAATTTTTAGGTTAAAAACCCACGCGTGCGGGTCCGCAGGCATAGCATAGGAAACCTGCGGACCCTGACTTTTTTGTAAAAGGAAAAAATTCAGGGGCCCACACCTGCCGTTAAGGCAGAGTGCGGACCTACACATTGTCTCTAGCATAGAGGGTGCGGTCCCCGCAGCAAAGGTTTTCAAACTTAAATTTTTCAAATTCCACCCAAAAATTTTGATTTTAAATATTCTAATCCGCCTCTTTATTGAATGTATGGTATACATCATGCTTGACTGGCAGGAACGGGAGCACGAGGATGTGGATCTCGCCGTGATTAATCATCAACCTTTGATTGATGCATTGAAGGCATGCGGTTTATGCAAATTCTGGGCCATACCTGGCATGAGGGCCTAGGTGGACTTTTTGTAGTGGCTGGTAGACAGGTGGAATATACAGGACCAGTGTTTCTTTATTGGTGGCCACCAGCTCGAAATGGATCCGGAAGACATTTACTTTTTGATTGGTTTGCCTAAGAGAGGTGAACATTTGACTCTATTCGGGACTAGGCTAGGTGGCCAGTCTGTCAATAGCCTTCGGTTAGAGTTTTGTAACGACCAAACTAGAGACAAAGGGATTGACATCAAAACCATCTCTCGTCCTGAACTCAAAGTGATTGCATTAACTGTTACCAGGATTTGCGGAAGCGTAGCACTACATGTGGCCACTGGATCCCAAATGCGGATGGCAGTAGACTGCTTTCGAGGCACCATCTTCAACTGGTGCGAGGCTGTGTTGGCTAATGTAAAAGGCCAACTGACTAGAGCAAAGAACGGACAACTGAAGAACTTTCGATATGGTGCTTTAGTTGTGAGCTTTGGTCTAGAGAGGGTCCCAATGTTGGTCCCACAACATCTTACTGTTGGAGCTGGACTTCCCTGAGAGCCCAAACTGATGCATTGGGTTGTAGTTATGGCCCGTCATCCTGAGGAGGAAACAAAAGTCGTTTGATTTCCTCCTTAGTATTTTCATTGGTTGGAGAACCAAGTTTTTGCTATTCAGGATTTTCCTTATGCTGGGATGGATTATCGTGGTGACCCAGACATGGCTCTTCCACCAGGAGAGCAATGGGATGACTCAGGTAAAATCATTTTCAACATTTTCTAATTTATTTATTTTTTTGTTTTTAAACCGTCCGAAAATTGATAGTAAAAAGTTTCAAATGCAGATGTAGGTCCACGGCGACCAGCCACTCTCAGGCCCTATGAGAGGAAATAGCCAGCTGCAGTAGCACTAGCCCCACAGGACGAATCTACAGAGACTTTGGCCAAATTGGAAAACCATCTAGAGTGTTTGACAACAGACATTCCAGAGACCAGCATAGATGACATTCCTATTAGGCTACAGCGCTATGTGATTGGGGTCCCAGGACCTTTTAGGAGGTTCCTTTGTAGGGTGGCCCATACAGTGGTTTCTTATCGTGATCATCACTAGTGATAGGATGATCACTTGTTGTAGACTCATATGACATTTTTTCTTTTTTGTACTATCATTTTTGCTGATCATAAGGTTTTTTTCAACCTATGATCGAAGACGATGTATATTTGACACACTTCTATGCTATGCTATATCACTATTACCGGCTTATCTTGTAAAACATATTATGGAATGTTTTTAAATTTACTTGTTTGATTATTGCAAATGTCGACTTAACATTTGAGAAGCAATTGCATCTGCTAATGTATTTAAATATCTTGGAATATGTTGATATTCAATATAGTCAAATTCACGTTTTAAGAGACGAACTCTCAAAAATAATCTCAATAATACTAGATTTCTAATGTCATATACTCTATTAAGCTGTAACACAATGAGTTCAAAATCTAACCTCACAATCAAACTCTGAATCCCAAATGAGATGGATTCAGATAATAACTCAATCACTGCACTATACTCTGCAGTGTTGTTCGTTGTTTGACCGAGGCTTACCCCATGCATAGATACCAACTCATCAGAGAGCGAATAGATAACCCAAGCCATGGAAGAAATGTTCCATGTATTATGACAAGCACCATCACTGAAACCAATGTATGTTTGGAGAGACGTCGACATCTGCAATATCTAGAGTAAAATCAAGATAAGCAAGAATAATGACGAAAACACTCTCTAAACTAAGCACACTTTTTTAATCTAAAACACACCAGCTAGAAAGAAAACTAACCTAACTAAAATCTCCACACCTAGATTTAAGCATAATATCTCTTCAGGTAAAGACCATTTCTGGGCTTACCTAAAGAGACCCCGTTAAAGTCTACCAATTCATAGGCCCCTTTTTCCAGCTTTTGCTTAACAACATAAGGACCATGCCACATGGGTACGAATTTTCCAGCGCCTAATTTATCATTTGCTTGATTGTACAATAAGACTAGGTCTCCTTCCGAAAAATTACGAGGGGTAACATTTCGATCATACTGAGCTTTAATACGTTTGGCATGAGTTTCGATAGCTAATGTAGCATCACGTCAATTCTCATCTAGCTGATCCAAGTACAACAAACGTTTTTCCTCTTCAGAAGTGGCTGGAAGTAATTCTATGGCCATTTGCAATGATGGGATTTCGCATTCAATGGGTAACATAGCTTCCAAAACGTAAACTAGTTGGAAAGGAGTGAAACCGGTTGACGTTTTCACTGAGGTTCGATATGCCCAAAGCGCTGAAAATAGCATGTTATGCCAATTCGACCTATGAATCCCAATGATTCGTCGGATCATGATGACTAGAACTTTGTTGATGGCTTCAACTAGACCATTAGCTTGTGGATAATATGGAGTTGAACTATCGTGACGCAAGCCAAGTTGGTCTGTTAGTTCAGTCATCATAATATTTCGAAAATGACGCCCATGATCAGTGATAATCGCTTGTGGAACACCAAACCTAGCAATTATATTATTGAACACGAAAATCGCAAAAAATTTTCCGTCTGCCTCAAATGTAGGCATTGCCTCAGCCCACTTGGTAAAATAATCTACCGCAAGGATGATATACGCATGCCCCCCGGCCGAGTGAGGGTTACATTTAATAAAATCGATACCCCATTTCTCAAAAGGACCGATGGCAATTATAGGGCGGAGAGGAGCAGGTGGAGCGCGCATATTTCGATCAAAAATTTGGCAGTTGTGGCATTTTTGGACTGCGTTAATACAGTCTTTAAACAAAGATGACTAGAAATAGCCAGTGCGCAATATCTTTTGGGCTGTGGCAAACCCAAACATATGACCGCCACATGCTCCAGAGTGACAGTGATGTAGAACCCTTTCAGCTTTCTCATCAGTTAAACAACGTTGGAAAACAAAGTCCGCCACACGACGATAAAGTGTATCTCCAATAATTTTGAATTGTTGGGACTGGAATCATATTTTCCAACGCTCTGATCTTGAAATTTCAGGTCGAAAGGATTGGGTTTGGAGATAAACTATGATATCCCCATACCATGGATCTAAAGTGCTGATTAGAAACAAGGATTCATCCGCAATGGGCTCCTCTGCCACAGTTTCAGTGTTAGCACGCGGGAAGTCACACATCAATTCCGCAAAAACTAAAGATTTCTTTGACTTAGACTTTTCAAATTCCAAGTCAGACTCCTGCAGGATCACAATCCATTTGGAGTACTTTCCCCCTAACAATTGTTTGGCCAAAATATAGATCATAGGGTTGTAATCGGAAATTACTGTAGTTTTGCGTAGTAAAATAAAACGTTGGACAACTTGAACAGCTGCCAATGCCAATTTCTCCACATGTGAATATTTTAGCTCCGTTGGATTTAAGGTTTGACTAAGGTAATATATCACATGTTCACTACCGAATTCATCTTCCTGAACTAATACCATTCCAATGGTGGAATGCGAAGTGACGAGATATAAGAAGTAGTCCTGGTTGTAGTTGGGAGGATGCAATAACGGTGGATGGTTCAACGCGTGTTTTAGTGCATCAAAAGATTTGTCAGCTATCTCATCCCAAAAGAATGGAGTATTCTGTTTCAACAACCTGGTAAAACCCTTTGTGATCTCGGTGTAGTTAGGAATGAATCGACGTAAAAAGTTTGCTTTCCCTTGCAAACTTTGGAGTTGGCGAAGACTCAAAGGAGGGGGCAATTTGACAATAGCTTCAACCTTCGAGGGATCGACGCGAATGCCGGCTTTCGAAACAACAAACCCCAGTAACCAACCCGTTTCTATATAGAAAACACACTTGTGTGGATTCAACCTAATTCGATAATGCCTACACCTCATAAATATTGCTCGTAAATGGATGAGATGATCGGCTCGATGTAATGAATGAGCAGGTAAATCATCGAGATAGGGTTGCACAATGTGCTTGATGTCATGAAACGCGTAAGACATGGCCCTTTGAAAATTTGCACCGGCGTTCTTGAGCCCAAAAGGTAATTTGCAATAAGTAAATGTCCCCCATGGACAAATGAAAGCCGTTTTTGGTTGATCAGCATGTAGAATATTTATTTGATTTTATCCGGAAAAACCATCCATGAAGGAGAACATTTCACTGCCGGCACAATCATCAATGATTTGATCGATATAGGGAGTTGGGTAATTGTCTTTTGGACAGGCTCGATTAATATCCCTATAATCGATACAGATTCTTATTGTTCCTTGATTTTTGTTAACAGGAATAATATTCGATACCCAACCTGTTAACGGAATTGGATAAATGAAACCTGCTTTAAGTAATTTTTCAACTTCTGCTTTAATAGCAGCAGCTTTTCGCGGGTGGATCTGACGCAAACGTTGCTGGACGGGTTTAGCATCCGGGTAAGTTTTGATTTCATGAACAACAATTGCTGGGTCAATTCCTGACATTTCCTCATATGACCAGGCAAACACGTCGCGGAATTCTTGAAATAGGGCCTTATATGTTTGAATTTCATCTTCCATACAAGAGGCACCTATATGAATGTTTTCAACAATTCCAGGCTTAACCGAAATGTCAATAGGAATAGTTCGAGAAATATTTCCCAAATTTAACTCAGAATTAGGATTTTTCATTGGATTCTGAGGTTCCTTGACATAATCAGTCGTAAAAATAGATGAAAAATCATTTTCAAAGCGATCAATCTCAGGTAAAAATGAAGATCTATGATGAAGATCTTCCCATGGTAAATCATCAACACACAGGATTTCACGAATTTGCTCATTAGTGTGAACAAGTTCGGAAAATGTTGTTGAATCTGAGTTTGATGTTGAAAGTGATTCTTCATGGACTACATTCATTAAGTCAATTTCGGTTGAAGAAGGGTCGGAAAACGATTGTATGACCTGATACGCAATTTCATATGGACTCAAAGGCATAACATCACCAAATGAATCTATCTTAGATTCGGAAGGTACGATCCAAGGATCATCATAAACAATAGTGTCTGATGAAATCATATGAATGGTTGCAGTAGAAGGTGATACGTTAGGAGGAGGAAAGGAAAAAGTTCCCAGTAAACCAGGATCTTTAACTAGTCCTACTCCAACATCCTTATAAGGGATAGTTGTTTTGCCGACATGCTGGATACTTTCAGAAGAGGTTGGGTTGGATGAAAAGTAAGTTAGTTGGTCTATAGTTACAATCTTTCCATTATGAGGGAACTTTATGAGCCGAAAGACCGATGAAACAACAGCTGTCATAGCGTAAGACCAACTACGACCCAAGAGAAGGTTGTAATCTAGAGGGGCATCAACCACCTCCACATGTAGATTAACAGTTTTGCCTTCAACCCCTATAGGTAAATCCTGTAGAATGCCAAAAGGATGGAACCCACGGCCATCAAAGGCCTTTAGAATCGTCGGGGATTGATTAAGTGTAGGAGAACCAAGCGATCTCCAACATTGAATCGACATAATACACGTTGAGGCTCCCTCATCAATCACAGTTCTATAGCAAGGTATGTTTTTAACTAACACTGGGATCTGGAAAGCCATTTGATGAGGTAAGCGAGGTGTACTATTTTCTAGATCGAAAATTATAAGGTTCGAGTCCTGAATGTCAACAGCTCCTATAGCTGACAATAGCAATTTACGTTGTGTTGGACATGATTGCAGCACCTCCAAAGCCGACATTTTTGAAGGTGAAATAGCCAAATCTTCAATAATGTTATAGTTCTGAGCAGCTCTCGCATGTGGATTGAAAGCTGAATTTCGAAGTATACCCTTGGCGGGCGGTTTGATTACTAAGTCTGGGTTAGGTTTCTTGATCTGTAGTGGATCGGAACCAGGAGTTGAAGTTGATGGGTTTGAATTAGAAGATTCTACTTCCTTACCACCAACAGGACTTTTACTTCCATAATCTTGCGATCATGTCGCAATCCTAACATGGGACATCATCATTATGGGTTCTTTGGAGGCATTTGAGGAAGAACCTATCATCTTACTGTCTTGACTAGGAAAAGGTTCCTTCAAAACAGTAGGCGTTTGGGAACCTTTGACGATTTTCGCAACCTCAGCGCGACGAGGGCAGTCTCTTGTAAAATGCTCTTTGTCACAAATGAGACAAGGATAATGAGGTTTGCGTTTCCCATCAGTAGATTCCATTTTTTCTGGTTTCTCTTTCGAATTTTTATCTGTTTTATTTTTCTTCTTCCCTTTCTTTTTACCGCCGGATTTTGATTTGGTTGTAGATGATTCTACAACATGAATATCGGCAGAAATTTCCGCGGAAGAATCTCTTGTCGGGGAATCTGGTAAATTTATGATAGGAGAAGAATTCTTGGAAGATTTCTTCTTACTTTTGGTATTAACCGTACCAATCATACCATCAGTGGCATGAGACCCTGAAGGAGCTGCAGTTATTTGATTTTGTTTAGGAAGGTCGGGGATTTTCTCGTGTAATGTACCTGACTGCGTATAAACTAAGTCAAAGTACTGAGCTTGAGAAATTACTTGCTCTTCAGTAACGACTCCTGCCTTAGCTACATCCTCAGTGATTTTTGGTAATAAAGATTTGACAAACCATTCAGCTAAGATCTGATCCGGAATAAAAACTTTCACTAAACGCTGTCGACGTCTCCATTCATGAATGTGATCTGAAATGTAAGTGGACATTGACTATTTTAATGAAGTTAATAATTCTGTGCCATTATCATATCTGACTGGCAACTGAAAATGAGTTAAAAACGAAGTAGCTAACTGACTAAAATTATAAAAAGTGGCTCGCGGTAACTCAATGTACCACTTGGCCGCAAGACCAATTAGAGTGCGTTGAAAAAGCCTTAAATGGATTGAATCATCTGAAATGGAGTTAGACGCACACCAGAGGTGATAAGTCATCACATGGTTCGACGGATCCTCTCCTGATTTACCTTCAAACTTAGGAATATCACTAGGCAACTTATTCGGCATTGGCGGCCAAAACGGAAGATAATTAATTGGATCGTTCGTAAGGCGTGACAAGTCAGGCAAGTCCAAAGTTGCAATGAACGGTAACTGACGATTAGGGTCTCTGAAACCCTGGGTCATGAGACCAGCCCCAGGAGGAGGATATCCAGGATAACTAGGAATTGGAATTGCATTTGGGATATTATATCCTCCCGGAAAACCAGGATTAACCGGACCATACTGGGGTTGTTGAGGTTGCTAATAAGTATATCCAGGGTACGGTTGATACTGATAGACTGGTTGTTGCACAGCAGGACCGAATTGGTACTGTCCCTGGTACAGTTGATATGTAAATTGAGGTTGACTTGTGACAACCGTACTTGGACCAGGTTTTCCTACAGGCATTTGAACCGAAGTCTGACTTGTAGGTCCAGACTGAGGTAAAGATGCTTGAGGAGTTGATACAGGAACAGTAGAAACCAGAGCTGTCGATACTCCGGAAGTAGGTGGGGTAGATTGAACAGATGTTGCAGTAGTTGCAGCAGTCGTTTGAGGCAGAGTTCGAGGCGAACTAGGCCCAGGCTGAGAAACTACAGAAGGTGTAGAAGTTTGAATAGTAGGCTGGATAGGTTGCTGGGTTGAACCAGAAACTAAGGGTTGTCCAGATTGAGATGACAACTGCACATTCGGTTGCAAGATCTGTTGAGATTGAGATGGATCCCACACTAAGTTCATTCCGGGGTATGGACCCATAGAAGGTTGAGCATATTGAGGACCATAACCGGGTTGACGGTAGGGTCTATAATTCAAAGGTACATTTCCAGTTCCTTGGACAAATGATTGACCAGAAGGTGGTTGGAAACCTTGGGTTGGGTACTGACCTTGAGGTTGATAACCTTGAGGCACGTACTGATACTGGGGTTGACCTTGAGGTACATATTGATACTGGGGTTGACCTTGAGGTACATACTGAATCTGGGGTTGACCTTGAGGAATGTACTGTCCCGTAGGTATGTACTGTCCTTGAGGTTGCCCCTCAGGCAGTAATTGGGTACCTTGAGGTTGTCCCCCAGGCGATAATTGAGGACCTTGAGGCTGCCCCCCAGGCGATAACTGGCCACCTTGAGGTTACGGATTTGGAATGGTACCTGACATCATAAGAATATCTTCTACACTCAACGACTTAGTTTCGTTATTACCAGTTAATAACCCTTGTTCAATAGGTTGAGGAGATGCTCCCGAAAAAGTACAAGTAAGAGACTGATACCCAGAGGGAACAAAAGGACCGCCATATAAAAAGGTTTCTGGAGATTGAGAAAACATGGATGATTGTCTCGACATATTCAAAGGAGGATAATAACCCCTAGGTGTTGGGTGAAAAGGAATGCGAGGTGGTGAAAAACTTAGTCCCTGGTTTTCCAGAAAATTGGTCAATGAAAGATACCAAGCGTCCCTCCTAGGTGGACTGTAAAAGATCAATTCACGCTCCCTAAGTTCTATAGCTGGTTGATTTTCAGGGATAGGTATACCTTCTTCCAGAGTAACAAGTTCTTCAATAGAAATAAGTCTAGAAGGAAGATTTTGGGTAATAACTCTTTCTACCCTGGGTGAACTAGGACCACTGGAAGTTGGAGAGGCAAATCCTAATGTTGGAGTAGCAGCAGGTTCAGTTTCAAGTTCAGATATTTCAGGTTCCTTAGCTAAATCACTAGTAGAAGAAAAACTACCAGTAACTTCGGAAAAAGAAACAGGTTCTAAAATATACTCTGGTGCTTGAACTTGGTAATCAGGATGTACAACCAAAGAAGACTCTCCTTCTTCAGGTGACCCAACTCTACTGTCACTAGGAGTTACAAGGGCTCGTAGCCCTTCAAGCTGGCTCGGTGAAAACTCAGGAGGTTGGCCCCGAAGTCTACGGGACTTCCTCGGTAATTCAACCACGATTAAATATTTTAACTACTTCACACGCAAACAAAGAAAAATCTCAATGAAAACCACCTAAAGTCTCTAAAGAACCAAACAATTTTGAATCACACACCTAAAGAATCTAGGAGGTCAAACCACACACAAACAGTAACTTTCTGTACCGAAAACACTAGTTGGTGATGAAATCCAACGTCGCAGAATTCAATACAGAAATGGCGGTTGGAACAGTTACCCCGACAACTTGCTTAATGAATAGACTAGCACAAGTTTCTCCACTAAACCGTCTCGAGTGAAGAGAACCCCCCAGAAAATCCAAGTGAGTCTAGCTGACGTCTGCTCCAGGTATAGTGGGATCTTCCCTCCACCGTCACCTTAGGAAAGAATCCTATAGAATATGGTCACTATGGTTACCAACAGAAACAAATATACCTGGGGGAACAGTCTGTGATCCGATACACACGCAAGGGCAGAGTAGCAAGCTCAATCCCCTTGAAGGCTCCTTGACATAATCCAAGGTTTACCAACAAGTGACCCCAGGCTCCTCGACAATGGTTAATTCGAGGTTTACCGTTTTTAATATGTGTATATCTAGTATCATTCCCAATGAGGAAGGATTGATTACCCCACTGGTTCGGACACGATCTCATGCTTGACTCCTATAAGAGGAGCTTCCCAGAGCATAGATGTAACAATTGGAATTTATCTCCTACCGCAAGATACAACTACTTGTTTGTTTTACTATCTTGGAGAGTTAATTACTCCCTACTCCAAGATACTAGCCTAAGCTATGTTGGTGATAAAGAGCCCTAGAAATAAAAAGATTACTAGATAGATTTTACTTTAAGCGTTATTTTTATTGGTTTTTTCTTAAGTCAAAAGGTGCGGAGATGAAACTTTATGGTGTGAAGATTCGACTCCAAATCACTAAAAATGCACTTAAGATGATAAGCAATCCTTTTTCTTCAATGAATTTCTATCTAAAGAAAGAGTTGAGAATGCAAATGCTTGTAAAAACAAATCTTTCCTTAACAAACAAATAAAAAGAAGAACTTTTTGTCTTTTCCAATGAACTCAAAAACGAGACAACTAGTTATGCTCACGAAAATTTCCCTTTTTTTTTTTTTAAACACTCAAATACTACAAAAACAAACTTTTTCAAAAGAGATTTTTTTTTAAATTTTATAAAACACTCAAAACTATTGAAAAATCTAATCTTGAGATCTATAAATTCTAAAAAACTAATTGAAGTAAAAGCTTACAAGATTTCTTTTCAAGGATGTTTTACTTAGTTATAAGCAAACTAAGGACTAATTTGTCCAGAATCACAAATTAATCAAAAAACAACCAGCTTTTGTTTTCTTTTCTAAAAATGAAATCCAAAACTTTCAACACAAGTTCTTTCGAAGTTTCGCAAAGAGAAAAACAAGATGGATTCCTCAACAAAGGTAGATTTTAGAAAACGTTCAGACTCATAAGAAGGCCAACAAAAACCAAGGTGATCTGAGGTTTCTAAGGCTTCCAAGCTCTAAGTTACTACAAAGACCAAACAAAAATCAAGCCCAACACACAAAACTTCTAGGAATTTCACCTAAAACCCTAATGCCAATGGAATTAACCTACGAGAAGTTTCTGACAAGTCACGTGCAGATCTGGGCAGAGGCTAAAAACACATAAACAAATCCTAAGCTAACTGAAAGAGAAAATTTTAAGTTTTTCAAAATTTTGACAGGGTCCGCAGGCCCCCAGTATACTCAAGTGCGGTACCACTCTGTGTGTAAAACAAAAGTGCGGGGATGTATGCACTGTGTTACAAGCAGAGGGTGCGGTCCTCTTCCAAAAGTACGAAAAACAAAAAATAATTCAAGATCTACTGAACCTACCCAATCCCACACACATCAAGTTAAAAACCAGAAACAAAGAAACAGTTTCTCAAGTCAAAGTAAAAGCAAAGGAAAAAACCAAAAATTCAAGTCCCCAATGGAGTCACCATTTTGTTGGCCGGATAAGTCGTTCTTGCGGGCAAGACTGACCTCCCTAGTATCTAATGATATCTAGCGACAAGCAAACCAAACAAATTCTATCTTTCTCTAAATATGCAATTTATAAATAAAGGCAAACGGGTGTTTTAGGCCTACCTTGGGTCCAGTGCTAGTTTGTGGAAGCCACGCTCCGTTGATCCAAATGAGCTCCCTTTAAAAGAATCTACAAACACAAACAAGCACACACATTAAATAGCACCTGAAAAACCAATATAACAAAGAATATTTATTATGATGATCAAGGAATTCATGAAACAAACCATATAAGACAATTTATTGAGAAAAATGAATCTGATTGTATTAACTTTAATCAAAGAAGAACTTTACAACCTTGGTGCCTTGATGCTGTACAAGCTCCTCCCAGGGTCCAGCAAGAATCTCCTCTACTTTGACAAGTTTCACTCTCTTCCCAATGAAGCCAAAAGGTATGTAATCTCTCCTCTCAAGCTTAACTAGGAAGTCTCAATTCCAACAGCATTTACCCTAAAAAATGTTCAGCTTCTAACCTCCCTAGAAGCCAGCCCAATGCCTTAATTTATAGTGCAATGGAGGGAAGTTACTAGGTCCACCTTCAAAGGGATAAAGCCCTCCTTCAAAGGGATAAGCTCCTCTCATCAAGGGATTAGCTCCTTTAGTTATGGGATGCATGAACCACCTAGGAGCGAACCATCCATGTCAATATTCCTTCTAGAAGCACCCAGAATTAACCACAAGTGAGTTTTTAAGAATAAACTTGCGCCTTTGTGACTTTCACGGGGGTCCGCACCCACTCCTTTAGAGACAGAGCGGGCAGGTCCGCAGGTAACATGACCAAGGGGTGCGGGACCGCAGGTAACAGTAAGAGAAAGTGTGGAACCAAAGCTTTATTGATTTTCAAGGACTTTCTCTCATTTTTAAAGCTTGACATGAAGAGTTGAGGTTTGAGACTTGCTAAGGAGGATAGTATGAATGATGATAGACCCATACTGACTGCAAATAGTCATGGTGACAATATTTTGTGTAACATGTACCTTGAAAATCAAGAAAACTTTCAATGAGCCTACGAGATCTTGAAAATTAGTTGTGGAATTCAAATCGAAGCCCCTCATTAGCATATGTTGAGAACTGGGTAAGATCTGTTGATAACCTCGATACCTGGAGCATGTAGAGGCATCTTTATAAAACAAAAATGTGTAACCACAGCTAGGCTGGCATGGCGAAACACTGCGTTTTTAAATAAATCCCACTCAGACCTAGCCTATACTTGCCTGTAAGGTTTGCAGTTATTCTCTGTTGTTCCCATCCACCACACTAAGTTTTCTAATACCTGTTATCTACAAGTAAACCTCCTTTCATGGGCTAAGCTCACTATCATATACCCTGTGGCAAATCCAATTGTGCTCTAGTCCTTGTGCCTGAAACTGGAAGGACTTATTTAAAAAAAATGAAATGTCAAGTCCTTGTGCCTGAAACTGGAAGGACTTATTTAAAAAAAATGAAATGTCAAGTCCTTGTGCCAATCTGGAAGGACAAGTTGTTTGGGAAGCCAGTTAGAGTAGGGACTGTTGCTGGGCTCAGAGTACCAGTTGACATAGCAAGCCCAACCTTGCTTAAGAGGTTTAAAAAATGGCATGATCCATGACTGTGCCCCATTCAATCATACGAACACAAAGCATTGAAATTCTTAAATAAAGTGCAAATAAACATATCTACATCAAGTTTTATGATGAAAGAGGTACACACCTAAACAGGTATTGACAGACCAGTGATGGCCCTGAAAGGATTTTTGAAAGTAGAAAACAGGTAAAAGAGTGTCAATAAATCTAATAATACTACCATTGGAGAATGTCTGTCAAAACCCTATTAGTAAGAAGAAGTTATTTGTCTTTATCCCGCCTGAAGCAATTAATGTTGAAGTGGAACCCATGCTTGTCCATCTGTACAGTTCGTATTTCAATTTTATCTTAACACCCTGATGTTCTATTGATCCAAGGTTTATTTGGAAACAGAGATAACTGGTTCGCCCAACGATTCTCCATTTGTTGTGGCCACAACCACCACCCTATTAAAACATGCTCTTATAGCAAATTTGAATGGGTCCCCTAGAAGTTTGATCTTTCACTTCTCCGAATGATCTATTTTTATCTCCGGGATTTTAACTCTGTGCTGAGTCAAATCTTCAATTCTTAATGGTCAAGACCCCCCTTGAATAAATCTCTGTTGCATGGTTCATTCATGACCCAGCCCAGCCCTTCATTCATTTCCTTCATCGGGACTTTTCAATCCCCATAAACCTTCATGGTGCTCTATGCTCACGCATATAACCAACCCCCACTCTCTATTATGGTTGTATTTGGATTCAACCCACAAAACCTTCTATCGCATCTTTATTCCCATTATAACTCTTTATAATGGAAATGCTTCACAAAACATGCATAACATACCCTTTTTTGCTTATCGCAATCAACATTGACACACAATGCGTACCATGAGGCATCGGACCCAACGGCATTATTAACCATAATATATATATTTCAGGTCCGAAGCCCATCGTATATCGTAATCGGTGGAGCCCAGGGCTTGTATATAAGGTGCACCGTGATCTGTTGGACCCACCGGGATCATTAAACATAATATATATATTTTGGGTCTGCTTTCCCCTATCGCAATCACAATTGGTAGAGTCCATGGCATATACATAAAGCATGATGAGATGTGGCGGACCTGATGATAACTTTAGACCCAGGTGCATATTATTTCAAGTTCGGCCTTATGGTCGATCGCAGGTTTTCCCATGTATTCCCATGTATTGCGATAATACGTTGTGGTCGGTGTTTTCAAAGGGAAATCTTATGTGGCGGATCCAAAGGGATTATGAACCACGTCACATATATATTTCGGGTCCGCTTTCCCCTATCGCTAATTGCAATTGACAATCGGCAAAAGTGAAGCCCATGCAATATGTGAAGGGGTGATATGGCGGACCCGAAGATAACTTTAGACCCGGGTGCATAATATTTCAAGTCCGGCCTTATGGTTGGGCGTGGGTTTTCCCATGTATTCCCATGTATTGCGATAATACGTTTTGGTCGGGGTTTTCAAAGGGAAATCTTATGTGGTGGATCCGAAGGGATTATGAACCATGGCACATATATATTTCAGGTCCGTTTTCCCCTATCGCTAATCACAATCGGTAGTCAGCGAAAGTGAAGCCCATGTGATATGCGAAGGGGCGATATGGCGGACACGGCAATAATTATACGCCCGGGTATATATTATTTGAAGTCTGGCCTTATGGATCAGCCACGAGTTTTCCCGTGTTTTCCTGTGTATTGCGATAAAAGGCTGTGGTCCGAGTTTTCAAGGGAAAATCCTGTAAAGTGAATGGTCCGCTTTTGATGCATTGATTAAGAAATCCTTGAGTAAAATGAATATTATGGGCAAAGGAAATACATGTCACAGCAGGTTCGGTGGGTTGATAATCATAGTTGCTCTGCGTTGTAAGATTAAATAGAAATTGTGGCTGAATGTAAGGTTTGTTTGTGAGCATGTTTGTCATATTTCTCATATGAATTATTTCTGCAGGCAAGTTTGAGTGGACCCGGTAACGGATAAAGGCGAATTATATCAAGATGACACCTCTGCACCACCGGTGTCGATATTGCAAAGGCATGTTCTGCAGAAAGGGATATGAACTGCCATAGTGCGTAATGGAGGCACGCTGCATGTTTAGAGGAAGCACAACACTGATACATCAAGATGTTATTACCCCCAAACAAACCTTCAATCATGTCATATGGGGAATGATGACGCAGTGTCTTTAGTTTGCTTCAGGAAATGATAGGGAATAATGTCTGCTCAATACAGGTGTGAAGGGATGACACACAGTCATTCTCTTTTAATCAACATCCATTCATTTCCCCAAAAAAGGAAGCATCGCAACAGATATGCCTTCTACGTGTCAGCAATGACACCGATTGTTCTATGTCTATGTATTCTGATTTGTATGTTGAAAATAACAGGGGGGAGGCGAAAGGTTAAGGGAAGATTGAGAGTCATTTCCAGTGGCATAAGTATTAACTCCGGATAGGATAGGAGGGCTTTTTTTGGGCTGAACAACTTTTAATTTATTGTGAATAAAGAAGATTGTTTGGTCGAGAAAGAGCCTTTTTCAAATCTATTTTCCTTTTTTTCATGTGTTTAGAATTAGATTGTTGTCACTGGCATACATATAAATAGGTTTTGTTTTTGTGCACATTGATAACAGACTGTTCGAGAATAGCCTTGGTCATTAAAATATGATTTGTTACCATGGTTAATTCATGAAAGGTTGCTGATTCGAAACCTTGTTAAACATCAGTTGCAAGTTTTATTTGTATGGAAAGGAATGTGTATTCCTATATAAGTAATTAGATTGCAATTAAGATTTAATATAGTCTTGTTCATCTGTGAACCTATAATTGATTTATTAGGACTTGGAATTTATATATGATGTTTAACTTCCTTTTGTTATGCTCCTACAGGATAGATTAGAATAGTTAAGACTTGCATAAGTAGTTAGAATTAGTGTAGATAGGATTTGATACATATAGGTTAGCTGTTTCGTTTGTTGATTTAATTGAAGTCTTCCTCCAAGAAGCAATATTTCAGCACATATAACAGTTTACGGGATCCTTGAAAACCTATCGGAACTAGCCATTCCAAACAAAAGTAGATCTAATTGGGGTCTGCAATCGGGCTAGTTCCCCTTGTTGGCATAGCGAACATTTTCCGTGTCAAAATATACATATCAAAAGCACGAAACAATTTTGTGACAAGGTGTTCAAAAAAGTGTATGTAGGCATTAGGAAATGTGTGACACCATTCCCTTACATGCCCTTCGAACGTGAGAATGAAAAACTTACAACCAACATCCTCACAGTGGATGTTGTGCTTTGTGCATAAATCAAGAAAATGAGCAGTATGCTCAAATAAGGTTGTCTCACCCTCGCCATTGAATTTTAGATATGACAAGTCATTTATGATACTCGTCGACGCTTGTAATCTTTCGTTTCTGGAAAAACATGTTGGGGTTATGATTGTGGAAGAAGTCATTAAATGAGAGTAGAAATTCAAAATAGACTTCAAGGGATCAACTTGTCACCTTGCCCTCCTTCTAGTGGCAAAAATTTTGATGGTGATGGACCTGCCAATGTTCAGGGGATCTCCCCGATATGAAGTCCCAACTAGACCTCACACTGTTTGGAGTAGGAGTCCCAACAGTGGGTGGTAATGTTATGCCTTGATTGCAATAACGTGCAGAGTGAAGTATGGTAACTTTGGGTGAGAGCAAGTGTGTGACCCTGCGGAGAGTCAAGTGCAATGCATGAAGGTTCTTGTTATCCTCCACAATATCCCCAGGCTGAGAAAGGATATTGATGAAGGTAACCTCAAAACACTTAGGGTTTAGCAGCTCGCCCTGCCAAACTATAGAGGGCTCTCTCTATGAGCTCACAGCCAAATATGACTGGAGTGGGAAAAATATATTAGGCTAGATATGTTCAGCTCTAGGGTTTTGAAATTTATGGTTTTGCTGGATCAGGAGTGAAAATCAAGGAACTAGGTCAAAATATCAAAGGTTTCAGTTGCAAGAGATATAGAGGAGCAGGGTAGGTATGCCTTTGTGATACTTTGGGGTTTTTTCAATGTAGTGTAGGGTGGAAAATCAAAGATTCAAAATGAGCATGGAAAGCATGAATTCATTTATCATAAGATAGGTAACATAAACATGAAGTTCCTAACAAAACAGAGCTTAAACTTAAGAATTCTGTTTAAAACCTCTTAGGAAAATCATTGAAAAACATAGATATGGAAAGAAGATGAAATGATCATTCATATAAAACTATAACAGAGAGAAAACATTATCACAAAGTCACAACATAAGAATTCCTGAATAATAGCTACAACTGTCCTTTGATTTCCTGTAAAAAAGATAATTGAATACAAGCTCCAAGAGTTCTACTCACTGATGTCCAACCCTTTCTCTAACTTAGATTGGGTTACATATAGATCAAAATATATGTTTCCCCCTCTCAGGGATTGAATCCAACATTCAAGGAACTGCTTACAAGAATATCTCCAACCATATTTAAGACTAGGGAGGTTACAAACCAACTCCCAATTTGGTGCAAAACTGATTCATTTGACCATAAGAACCTATACAAGCATGAATCTACTTAATTTTTACTTTGACAAACATAATTACACCTCAATGCATCATTGTCCCCTCTTGCACATAGGTAATGGTAGCTTGTATGTTCTCAAGAGTTTTAACAAACTCTTTGTTCTGCTGTTGTAAGCCGTGCAAATGGAAAAAATCTTTATGTATGGTGATAAACCCCTCATAGAGCTTCTGCATGGTTTCTAACATATTTACCGATCAAACAAGAACTATTAACTCAAAATGAGAACTCTAGCAAAAAAACCCCAAAAAAAACATGGAAAAACAGCGCGAAAGAAAAAAGTGTTGATTCTGCATCATCACTTTTTTCTTTTTCTTTTTTTTTTTGGAGTAATTTTTCAATATGTTTTAAAAATAACAGTGAAAAACAATAAAAGCATGGGAAATTTTAGGGTCTAATAATCGCAGGTGCGCTAATATTCCATGCTCTTTCAAAAAAAAGATTCGCTAATTTCTATTTTTCTAAAAATGAATTCGCCCAAATTTTATAGTATAAAATTATTTTACCTTAACAATAACTAATATTATATATTGTCTAATATGAAATAATTAGAAATCTAAACACTTTTACAATATTAGAATCAAACATTTTAAAATCTGGATATTAGGGACTAGTAAGATTCGCCAAGGTTTCTAAACTTTAAGATAAACTTCTATCCTTAAAATTTTCCTTGAATAAAAGCCATTTTGTTTAGTGCAAAAAACACCTTGAAATTGAAAAGTGTTGATGCTAGAATAAAGTTGTTTTTTTTTGGGATCTGGTGTGTTCTCACCAAGACATACAAACTACTGAACAACTGTACATATGAAGCCTGAATGCTACCAATAAATGAGGTGAGCTGCTTGTTCTGAATCAACATCTGAACTTTCACTTTCTCAAGCTCTTCCTGTAGCTTCATTTTCTTCACCAAGTCAAGTGGTGATCCTTTGTATCACATTGTCCACTCTTGCACATAGGTAATGGCAGCTGGTATGTTCTTGAGAGTTTTAACAAACTCTTTTCTCTGCTGTTGTAATCCGTGCAAATAAAAAAATTATTTATGTACAGTGACAAACCCCTCATAAATCTTATGCATGGTTTCTAACATAGTTACCGATCAAACGAGAACTATTACCTAAAAATGAGAACTCTAGCAAAAAAAAAAAAACATGAAAAAAACAGCTCGAAAACAAAAAGTGTTGGTTCTGCATCACTAATTATTATTATTATTATTATTATTATGATTATTATTATTATTTTTTTTTTAATTTTTTTTTTAATTTTTAATTTTTATTTTTTTTTAGAGTAATATTTCAATATTTTTTAAAAATAACAGTAAAAAACAATAAAAGTCATTTTGTTTGGTGCAAAAAACACCTTGAAACCTTAAAATTTTCAATTTTTTTTAGCAATGACATTAAAGATAAAATATCAAGACTCCAGAAAACCTTAAAATTGCAACAATTTTCAAGCATGTCATTAAATATAAAATATCATGTCTATGAAAAGCCTTAAAATTCGAAATTTTAGTCATGATGTTAAAGATTAAATACTTATAATTGTTTTCAATCATAACATTAAAGATAAAAAATCGTGCCTTAGAAAAACCTTAAAATTTTGACAATTCTTCAATCATGGAATTAAAGCCAAATATCACCACTGTAAAAACCTTAAGTTTTCAATATATTTCAACCATGGTATTATGGAAAAATTATATGACTAAAAAATCTTTAAAAATGAACCCCTGAATAAAAGAGTCATTATACCAAGAGTGATTTCTTTTTTAAATGCTAGAAGTATATCTATTTTAAAATCTTAGCATAAGACAACTTGATACATTGCAACAAAAATTTAAAAATCAACCATCAAATTGACATGAGGTGTAGGCAAACTCGACCTATTGCAATGAAATCTTAAAAATCAACTATGAAATTGATACGCTGTGGGGCAGGTTTTTCCATTATAATGATAACTTTAAAATCAACTATCAAATTCACACATAATGAGGTCAGGTTGTTAGTTGATGATCAAAACGAACCATAAAAAAAAAAAAAAAAAAAACAAAATAATAAATAAGTAGATAAATAAATAAAAATGAAAAACACAAACAAAACAAAAATTAAAAGATTGAAAAAAATAAAAGTAAAACAAAAAAAACAAAAAATTCTAAAAAATAAAAACTAATAATAAAACAATATATTAAACCATTAAAATCAAATCAAATTATAAAGATAAAAAATGACAAAAAAAATCAAACATAAAATCATAAAGTAGTTTCCAGAATCGACATGCTTCGAACCACTTACTATGATTCATCATCAGGGCCATTTCTTTTAATAAAACTTTTTTTTTTTTTTTTTTTTTTAAATTTAATGTTTTTTAAATTTTTTTTTTAAATTTCTATAAAAATTTTAAATAATCTTTCTTCTTATTTTTATAATAATGTTTAAATAATCTTTTTATTCTTTTTTATAATGTTTCTATTTTGTATTTGTTACAATGTTTATTTTAATATTTTCTTTTTAAATTTAGTATTTTTTTAACTCACTTTCTTTTAAATTTTTAATGGTTTTTAGTGTTTTTTTTTAAAGATTATTTTAATATATTATTTATTTATTTATTTAAAAAAATAGTTTTTAGTTTTTTTTTTTAATTATCTATTTGACTTTTATTTATTTGTTTTTTAAATAAATTTTTAAATTATTTTCCTTAAATTACATTTTTTAAATTTATTTTTTGTTTTTTTCTTGTTTATTTATTTATTTTTTAAATTTTTTTTTTTTTTGAGTTTATTTTGATTTTGATTTTGATTCTTTTTTGATATATATATATATATATATATATATATATATATATATATATATATATATATATATATTATGTGTATTGAAATATTAATTAACTATATAAAAATTTATAAAAAATCTTAATCTCAAAATATTAATGTCATTATTTTTTTCTTCTTCTTATTTTTTCTTTCTTTCTTTTTTTTTTTTTTTTTTTTTTTTTTAAATTTTGCAAAAATAGTTAAGAAATTCATTATAAAAAAACATTACAAAAAAAAAAAAAAATACATATTTGGAAATCCCTTAAAAAAAAAGCATTTTAGAGTGAAAAACAAGAAGAGGAATAAGATAACTTGAATAATCGTTAAATAATCAACATTAAAAAAAAATTGTGCATACTTAGGACAACAAAAAAAATTAAGTTCGTTAAATAATCAACATTAAAAAAAATTTGTGCATAACTTAGGACAACATAAAATTTTAAGTGTAAAAAATATGCAAAAAAAAAATGATGATTTTCCAAATTCGTATGAAAATCACAAACATTTAAAAAAATTATCCACACTCAATACATTAGAAAATTTAAAGTGTAAAAAATAAGCCCTCTAAAAAAATCAACACTTTTCAGAATCAATAGAAAAATTGCTAACATTTTAAAAAAGATGATCATACTTGATACATAAAAAAAATTTAAGTGTTTAAAATATGCTTCAGAAAAAAAGGGGTTGATGTTGCATCAACAATTTTCAAAATCAACATGAAAATCACCAACATTTAAAAAAATATATATTAATAAGAAAATTTAAAGTGCCAAAAATATGCTAAAATAAAGGTGTATTATGAATCACCACTTTTCAAAATCGGGTGATTTTTTGCTACCTCAAAAAAATGGGTACTAGGTAATTTCCTCATTTGATCGATAACTATGTTTTCTCCAAGTATTGATACTTCAACAAGTATCGCTGCTCTCATCTCCTATAAGTAAACGTGTGCAAAAACAAGATTATGTGCTACTGTGCGAAGTTGTTTTCCCTATTGCCTGGCAACCTGCAAGTTTTGTGCCAATTTCTCATTCTCGTCCATCAAATACTGAATGTTTGATATTATTCCTCCTGCATAAGCCAATTTGTCTTCAGCAATGGCATTTGGATGCTTCCTGGTGTCTGACACTATCACCCTTTCTCTGACGAACACAAGTGATGTGTGATCATCCAGAAAATGCTTTCTCCATGATTATACAATCCTCTTTTGGAACTCATCGAATGATAGATTGTACACATCCATTATCGGATCATCACCAAGGGAAACAACATCCTGTTCCTCTCTTAGGGTTGGATCTGCTGCTGGAGGTGGTGGAGACTGAGTGATGACCTGTGGTGTGCTAGGAATCAGATCAACATCTTCATTCCATGGCTCATGTTCCATCTCAATATTTGTCACTTCAATCAAGCTCTCAATCTGTTGAGTAAGCTTCTAATCATGCATCTATTCACCTTCCACCTCAGCTGTTGGTTGGTTATGTTCCTGCTCTTTAACCTGTATCAACGTTGTTTCCTCTATCATTACACCTATCCTTTATTATTCTTCCTACTTCCGCTTCTCTTCTCGCTCTCTCCTCCTCAACTCCTGTTCTTCCTTCAGCTTCTGCTCTGTCTCCTGCAACTTCAGTTCCACTTTCTGCAACCTCTATTTTTCTCTCTTCCTCTTCTTTGCTCTCTATATCCTCTACTTCCTCTTTGCTTCTTCTGCCAAAGATGCTTTCATGATAATATGATCTTCTTTCATCTTGCAACTTTTCTCTCCCTCTGGAATGTCGACAATCTTCCTCTTTCCCTTGTCCAGCATGGGATTACTTCTTCTACTGTTGTTTCTTCCTGAATGGCTTTTGTCTGCGGAAAAACCTATGAAATCCCTGCTAAAACAACTGACTCACGAAGTTTGGAGGCGTTGTAACAGTTCCTCCATGGATCCTCCTATGGACATTGGAAAGCCCCACCGATCCACCGCTCTTGCACAGTGGTCTTTACAAATACCAAAGGGATCATATGAATTAAAGTGCCAAGTACCGAATTCAAAACTCACTATCTCCTTTCCCTCGACATCTATGACTTTCAAGTTCTTTATCTCATATAATCCAATTTGCAAAGGAAGAGTGTGCCAGGGTGCTTTCTTCTTCCTGTGCAAAGCTCTTGATAACCCTGTGGCAAGGTTGTATGATACTTCTTTCATGACAATCTTGTTGGTGGCATAATTGGGTAAGACATGTAGAGGCTTCTCTCTGCTGAGCACTCTAAGGAAGGTGCCACCAAGTGAGGCATACCAATCTGCGATGTCTTCTATCGCCTCCATTTCTTCTCGTGACATGCAAGGTGGATCTTCTTCAAAGATAAGCTTGTAAAGTAGGATGATGAAGTGGTCAATTAGTTGTGACATTACTCCTCTATGACTGCAATCCGAAATAAACTTGCAATAAATATGCACGACATTTTATGCTGGTGTCCATTTCTAGTTCATGCTAGGGAACTATTGTTGTACATAGATTGAATCCTGTAAATATGCAAACATATAAAATCTTGCTCTCTCACCATCGGGAGGACTCTGAGCCTGTGCTACATGGGCCCTCAACTGTCGAACCAATAGATCTAACCAGTTGAATGACTTCCCCTCATTCACCACCTAGTCCAATAAGACTTCCCACCCTTTAGGAAAGGTTTTCGTGCTCTGTTGATCATGGATCCTGCAAGCTAAGATAACCAAGAGCTAGTAGGCCTTCCTAAGGGACTTTGTCTTGTATACATGGGTGGGTGCCTTTAGAAACTTTGATGGCTATTTCAACTAGCCTTTGAAAATGTCTCTTGTATTCACATAGATGTGGGTGGCATAGAAAAGTGATTCCATGAGCTTCACAGGCTCGGGCAAGTGATACATGTTCTGATAATCTTCGGCTCGAAAGGTAGCAAGATTCTGTCCACTGGCACTTCTCAATGTCATGGTCTTCTCATAAATGTGTGAAACAGTCCAGCTGATGACATTTACACATAGGAAGGCTAGATACCTACATGCAACCTTGTAGAGCTCTGACTGTTGGATACTGAGATAAACCTACCAGTCCTCTAGATCTGCCTTAAAGTCCTTTGCAAAAGCATCTTTAACCTGTTTCCATGTCAGTGATGATCCATTTTCTAAAAAAAACTGAGTGTCAACATACACTGGAAAGTCTACTGGTGCTTTCTCAACTACTTCCCCAATACTGCGTTTAGTGTTTTATTTTGAAGCAACCCTCGTAGGTTCCATGGTAATAGTGATTGTTGGAGAGGTTCTCAACAACTATTGTACTTGTGGGACAAAAAAGACGCTCATGGAAAGAAAACATCAGTCTTTATAAAATCTACTTAGAAGGCATGATCAAGTAGCAAACCAGGCATCTGATGGGGAGGATTGTGCAATTATCATTGAAAACAGGGATTGGATGCTTGTGGGAATTGTGCACTACATAATCCCAACAATTAAGGTCAATGCTTGTGGCTTGAAATTGTGCAATGTGCAGTTCAGCATGGGCATGGCCTGGGAGAGACTGCACATTGCGCAGTCTCAATGGCCAAGGTGACAAGCTGGCTCTTGGAACTGTGTAGTGCAAGTTGGAGCCAGCCTATACCACGCAATTCCAGATACCAAGCTTGTGGCTTGAGCCTTAGGATTGTACAGTGCCCATTTGGGAAAAGTGAAAACTGACCAAGGAAAGTGCATATGTGTCCAAGGGAAGTGTGGAAATTGAGCAAATCTGAGAGATAGTGTGATCTTGAGTGCAGGTCTGACTAGGTATGAGTAAATCCATGTAGATCAAGTGCAACAATTAATCAAACAGAAGGAAAATCAAGTAGTGAGGAGATTCGTTGCAACGATGACCATTGGTGCAAAAACAGGAAAACCAATGCGACTTGTGAAAATAAAAGTGAAACTTAAAAAAACACTTCTACAAGTTAAAACAAGTTGAAATTCCAGCAACCATGAAGAGAAATAAGTGAAACAACACGCACACAAGTAAAACAACAACAAGTGACAGAAAAAGTGTTAAAATATGACAAAAGTGAAACTCACCTAGAAAAGCGACGATGATTGCATCGAAGGTTCCTTGATCTCCTCGGGAATGCTAGATCTCCAATATTGAATGTGCAAATGAGATCTAGAAGCATCGATAAAATAGATTTGAGCGAATTAGGGTTTACTGCGCACATGCTAAAATAAAGGAAAGAGCGACACTTGGGAGAAGTTTCTAAAAATAGTGAAAGTGCCTCCTTTGGGATAGTAAAAATAGATCCCTATTTTTAGGGATGATTTTTTTCTTTTTTGGGGAAACTTGTCACACACACTGCTAGGAAAGACTACGCAGTTCCAAGGAACTGCGCAACTTTATGGCTCAGAGTATTGTGCAGTTTCTAGCTCAGTGATGGATTGCACAGTTTCTGGGCTCAATGTTGGGTTGCCTTCCATGAATGCGTAATTTCTGAGCTCAAGGCTGATTTCCAGTCAGTATTGCACAATTCCCATCATCAAGGATACTTTCCCTCAAGGATTACGCAGTTTCTAGAGGTAACCTAGCATTGATGTGAGAGCAAGTTAGGAGATCAACTTATGAGTTTGAAAGATCAAATAAGTGTGAAAACAAACCAACAAAAACACATGAAAAAAATAAGCCTCATTTGAAGCATGAGTACTTGAATCAGTGCAAGATGAGCTCTTGTGCATACGAAGGAAGGCTCCAAAATCAAAGCATAGGAAACATTTTGGAGGGTGGTTGTAGCCGCTACAACATTTCCTTATGAAGGAATATGAAGCATTTGAGAAGTTCAAAACCTTCAAATCCTTGGTTGAGAATGAAATTGATCTAAAGATCAAGTGCTTGAGATAAAACATAGGAGGTGAGTTTATTTCTAATGAAGACATCTTTCAGTTGCAAGACTCAAAACAAAATGATGATGTTAAAAGAAATAACAAAATTGTGCAAGAGATGAAAAGATTAATTCTTAATGAAGGAAACCTACCAAACATCTCTTAGGGAGAAGAAATTAATACAATAATTTACATCCTAAATAGAGCTCAAATCATACTAAACAACAATAAGACTCCTTATGAAGTATGTAAAGGAAAACCTACTACTATTAAAAATTTCAAAGCATTTGGAAGTAAGTGCTACATCAAGATAGATGAAGTCAATTTAGGAAAGTTTGATTCTAAAGAAAATGAAGGAATATTCCTTGATTATTTATTTAGAATAAAAGGCTACAATTGTTACAATAAAATATTACACAATGTAGAAAAGAGAACTGATGTAAAAATAGATGGCACGTAACCCCAAAAGCACAAGCTACAAGATAATGAAGATCTAGAGGAGATAATCAACAGAGGAATGAAGAGGAAGCGAAAGAAGAAGAAGAAGAGGAAGTTGTTGATGGTGCTAGACCCGCCAACATGTCAAGGGATCTCCCCGGTAAGAAGTCCCAATTAGACCTCAGACCGTTTGGTGTAGTAGACCCGGAAGGTAATGCCTTGACCGCAGTTTCACACAGAGGCAAGTAAGATGTCCCTGTTGGTAGCAAGGGCGTGACATATGTGGTAAGTCAAGGAAGGTGCATGAGCGGTTCTAACACACGGAGGGTGAGGTGAGTGTGCCCCTTGGAAACCTGTGATAACACAAATTTAAGAAGGGAACACACAAGAAAAGATGCATCGCAGCATGGAAGGCAAGTTAGCTATCAATCCAAAGTGATGATTAAACCAAAAATACATTTCAGAAGGATACATACATACATATACAAAAATCTACACATGCATGCATAAGCAAACATATACATATATCATTTAGAGTACTCAAGATAGCTGAAATACAATACAACATATGCATGAAACGTGTTGGCTCTATTATATTAAGAAGTTTAAGTTCCAGTCATATGATACATCCATGTCCAACCAATAGTTTCGACAACATAACGTTACAACCACAACCGCCTGATCCTCTAAAGAGATATACTAGCTCTGCGCAGTGGAGAAGCCAAGGTGTGTTACAATATTATCTAAGCTCTCTCTAAGGTATTCTTATCGGAAGGTTGGCTGACCAAAATCATTTACAATGAGTTATGAGCTACTATTTATAGCAAAGGGTAGGGTGGCCCTTGACATTCCCCTTTGTGACAGTTCATCTACCCTCATGACTCTTCATCTACTCTATGACTATTACATCCAACTATCAACACTTGAACTTACAATTGACAAGATGTTACATTACAATGCACATGCACCCATGTGAGACAAAATGGCTTGATAAAGCCATGCAAGACATCACTATGACTCGGACAACTGTCGGAAGACCAACTCTTCGACATCCTCATGGTGGTTGACAGTAGATAATTGATGCCAAGATCGGTAGCTCGTGATGGTGTCCGTGTACTCTAAGGTGACATATTTCTAGAACCTGAATCTTTCCTCCATAACATCCAGGTACACTGCTCAGGCTCCTCTATCCAACTCGTATGATAGCGTATGCATCATTGTCTTTAGTGCGGCCATACCAACAAAATACTTGTGCATGGTGTCTGCACTGATTGACAAGTATGGGCTGGTGGCTATGCACATCAACTTGTCAAAGTACGAATCAAGCTCTAGTCAGACATGTGCCTTTGTCTTCGCCTGGGTGAGTGTCCCAATAGATGGGATCGCATGTGCGTGCACAACAACATCCATACTCTTGAATACACGTGCATGGGAAGCTCGTAGACTAGTGATGAGATGCGGGAGCTCTTCATAGTTCCAGATTTGACTCTGAATGTGTGCCTTTAGCTCAATCGCTCTAGGCTTCATCATATTAGGCAAGTGAAGCAAGGCTACCTTGTATCTCATCATCCATGTTTTCATGTAATCAACATCGGCATGCACGTTCGATAAGATACATTCTCTTCTAGCACATTGCTGTTGCCATCCGTTGAGATGGACGACTACCTTATGCATGATACCAAACTTGGAATATAACGCCCGCATGACTGTGTCAAGGGACAATACTTCATCCAGTATTTCCTTCTTCAATTCTTCTCGGATGGATGTTGTAACCAATTATCCTCCCTGCTTGGCCGTATGTAGCTCCTTCGTCATTTTCTCATTCTCAGCTATCAAGAAGCAAACACTCGAGCTAGGGGCTTCGACATATGCTCTTGTAGCATCGGCTAATGCTGCTAGATGTTTGTGCATGTCATACATGATCACTTGTTCCTCAAACTACGCAAGAGATGTATGATAATACAGAGTCGACACTCTGCGAGATTGCACAACTATATGTTGAGACTCGTTGAATGATATGTTCTACATTTCCTCCTCTGGATTGTCTCCAAGGATTTCTATGTCTCCTTGGTCGCTTGGGAATTGCTCCTCTTCTGAACATGGTGAAGTTGGTGGATAGACCTCTTGGTGATGAGGCATGAGGTTGATGTCTTGCTCTAACTCTTGTTGCTCCATATCCATATCTATCTATTCAAGTGCTTGCTCTATCTCCTGAGCGAAGTCGTACTCCTGCAATGGTTCACCCTATCTGCCTGATGCCATCTGTTCTGATGAATCTACTACTTGTACGGGCACAGTTTCATCTGTCTGTACAAGTTGCATTGCCTATTATACCTGTTCCTGCTATCCTTCTCATGTCTGTGCAGCTCTTGTTCCTTCGAGAGTTGCTCCTTCAACTCATGCAACTCCTTCTCTGTTTCCTCCATTCTCTATTTCTCTCTTTGCCTTTGCATGTTTCTCTTGTCGAGTTGTTGCCTCTTAACCTCTATGGCCAAAGATGCTTTTTGCACAAGTGGTTCTTCTCGAAACTTGCATCTTTTCTCTTCCTCCATGCGGTTGACAATCTTCCCCTTTCCCTTGTCACGCATTGGTATGTTCACCTTTGCTGCTTCCGGTGGTCTCCGAGATGCTACTTCACATTTCTTTGTTATCCATTCCACAACGAGGCTGACCGGTTCATTGAGTCTAGAGGAGTTGTGAAAATATCTCCATGGGTCTTCCTTCGCCCAATGACATGCCCCGTGGATCCAGTTGAACTGTACTCTTGCGCAGTGATCTTTCACAAGACAATGCGGGTCATACAAATTGTAACTTTAGAGGTCGAATGGATACTTCCTCATCTACTCTACTTCGACATACACATGCTTGAAACAATGTATCTTGTATAACCTGATCTGCAATGGAAGAGTGAGCTAAGGTGCCTTCTTCTTTCGGTACAGCCTAGTTGTCAATCCTGTCGAGATGTGATATGATACTTCCTACATGATGAGCTTGTCCAAGGAAAACTTTGGTAGAACATGCAGAGGCTTCTCCACGCTGTAGATCCATATGAAGGTGCTAGACGGTGAGGCATACTAATAAGTTATGTCAATCATTGCCTCCATTATTTCCTTCGACATGCAGGGTGGATCCTATTCAAATATCATCTTGTAAACCGGGGTGACAAAATGATTGGAAAACTGTGTGATAAATCCTTTGAAGCTGCATTCGGACAACATCTTACAATAAGTGTTCACAGCAGTCTCCATCGGTGTCCATGCCCACTTCAAGCTTGGGAACTCCTGACGGGCACAGATTGCATCCAAGATGTAAGCAGACATGTAGATTTCTTCTTGCATACCTTTGGGCGACTGTCGAGCCCTTTTTACCTGTTCCTTCTGTTGATGAGCCAACATGTCAGACCAGTTGCATGCTTTGCCTTCTCTAGCCAATTGGTCCAACGTGATCACCCAACTTTGTGGGAAGGTTTCCATGCTTTCTTGGCCTCGACATGCAAAGATGATGAAGTATTGATATATCTTCCGCGGTATCTTCGTCTTGTAGACCTGGTTGGGTGTCATCCTGAATTTGGCCGGTTCCTTCCCCCAATTCTTCAAAATGTCTCTAGAGTTGGCATTGCTGCTGGGTATGTTGAAGGGAGTCTCCATGATGATCATGGGCTTCGACATCTGATACATCTCATCATAATCTTGTGCCCTGAAGGTAGCAATCTCTGTCCGTTGACACTGCTCAATGTCATCGTCTCAGGATTAGTGTGTGAGACGATCCAAAGTATCATGTCCGCGCATGGGACCATGTGATATCTGCATGAATTTGATACAAGTCAGACTTGTGGATGTTCACATAGACTTGGCGGTCTTCGAGGTATTCCCCAAATGTGCTTGCAAATGCATCATTTACCTCTTTCCATTTCAGCTTGATGTCCTTGTCTACAATCATCTTGGTATCTTCATAGATCGACAGACTTGTAGACACTCGCTCAATTGCTGCTCTAGTTACACTTCCATGAGTGTCCTTTGATCCTGCTCTCTTGGAGGCCATTGATCTTGAACTGCTAAGAGGTGAACGAACACCTTCTAGATCTGGAGACAAAGCGACATGCATGGAAAGAAATCTATTAGTGAAAACCAAAGAAAATTTTAGGAATGACATGCAGCATACCTGGGTCTTGACTGGCAAGGATTGCACAATTTTTTCTGGGAGGTTGGGAGACTGGCTACCAAAACTATGAAAAAGGTAGTTTGGGCTGTCTGGGGAGGTTGGATGGCTACTGGAATTGCACAATGTGCAATCCAGGCTTGCCTGCTAGCTGCTAGAACTGTGCAATGTGTAATTTCAGCTCACAGTGTTTGCAAGCCGAGTGACTGCATTGCGCAATTTTCTGGGCCAGCAGTCACTATCCCTTAGAATTGCATAATTCAAGACTGGAGGATAGTCACTGGGTAGAAATGTGCATTTCCTAAGAGGAAGATAGAGCCTTCCCTCTCAAGATTGCACAATGCTGTCTTGGTGAGGCAGAGTCCAGGCCAAGGCTGCCCAGACCCGCCAACGGGCAACTGAAAGCAAATGCGAATGTGATTGCATGGTTACAACTGGGTGTAAGTAGGAGTGAATGATCATGCATGCAAACAATGAATGAAAGATTCAAAAAATGGAACAACATGCATGTGGGTGAAGTGAGTCATCGAATTGGCGACCGTTCATGCAAAATAGTTTCATGCATGCGACAACAGTGAGATGCTAATGAAAACTGAAATGGTGCTAGTACAAGATAATATGCATTCACAGAAATAAAAAAAATAACACTCACACAAGCGAAAACAAAAAAAGCAGTAGAAATGCTGCAAAAGACAAGTTAAGGCGACTTACCCATGAATAGCTGAGCTGGATGTGTTGAAGACTCCTAGATGTGTTGTGGGATGTCAGAGCTCCAAGATCAATGTGAATAAGTGAGCTCTGAAGCGTCGAATAAATAATTTGAGGCTCATGATGTGCATGCCACAAATCTAGGAAAAAGCGACACTTGGAGGAAAGATTCTAAAATGATCTTTGCATGTAACCTCCAACTGCTAAAAATAACTCCCTAAAATCTAGGGATTCTTTCTACATGTTTATTTTTTCTATTCTAGGAAAAAGAAACCTATGCATGCAAGTCAATTTTTCTTGGTCCCAGGTCGAACCAGTCAACCCAATTGCACATGCAACAGTTTGCTCAATTGGGAGGAAAAAAATGTGCATCTTTGAGAAGGAGCTGGGTTGGCTGCCCAAAAGGTTTCCGCAATTTCTGGGCTGAGCAGTTGACTGCTACCCAAAATTGTGGAATTTCTGGGCTAAGTAACCCTGCTGGGAGGAATTGCACAATTTTTCCAATGAATAGTGACAGGAAGATTTGCGCAATTCTGCAGCCCAGCAGGCTGCTAGACAGAATTGCGCTATTTTTGGAGGGAAGGTTGGTTCCCCTCCAGAGTTGCACAATTTCTTTAGGGAGGTGCTTAGCCTGCAGCTGGACCAAGTCTAGTGAAACAACCTGTGAGGGGGATGCAAAAATATTTGATGGACAAGCTGTCATTCTGCAAGAAAATCACTGAATCATGTGTACTTGACAAGTAAACACATGTTGTTGTGAAAGGTTAGTAGGGAGGCTCCAAAACGAAGATAAGGCAAAATTTTGGAGGGTGGTTGTTTCCGCTACAACACTTGGCGACACTCTAGTAGAACTCCAGCTCTTTGAATGGACCTTGTTCGTGAAAAGAAATTCTAATACCTCTGGAAGTATTGTTCAATTCTCAGTTCATATTTGTTTCCAAACTAGCTTGATTGTAAGATGTAGCGTCTTCCAAGCTCTTGGTAGATTGACACACATTCCAAGCCAAGTCAACATAGTTGTTTTGATTGGGGTTGAGGGGTATATTGGTGCACAATCAGTATAGTCATCAGAGTCTTAGTTTCATCTCTAATGTTGCTCCACTACCAGCAGCCCTGGACAGTACCTCGGCGGAGTCACGTAGGAACACAAGCATCGCTCCGCTTCCAACGAGCCTAGTCAGTACCCTGGTGGAGTTACTTGCATCACCTCTCTGTGCAAGAATCCTTTCTCTTCTTTCGTCTTATTCAATTTTCATTTTTTGAATTTTTTCACTTTTCATAAATGTGCATAGAACTTACTCATTTCAAAGGTAGAAGAGGGATCCCAACTTATTGAGAGTAGAAGAGGTTGTTCCTTCAGAGAAGTAGTTTATTATATACCTCTAATGTGCTTGTTAATGTTTTCCCCCTACCTTACTCTACTTGATTAAGATGACAAGGATTAACCCAAAAACAATAGACTAGAGTAGGTGATACTAGTTAGCGTGCAAGAGTTGTGTTTTCACCAAAGTTCACTTTGAACAATACGTATTTTCCATCGATGTATCATGGACCAAAAGTAACAAGTTCTTCATATAGAGGCAGGATGACAAAGAACCAAGTAGTGATAGTTGTACAAGGTCTCTTGTACTTTTACCCAACTTGTTTCAAGAGTCATGCATGGTTTCATGAGAAACTAACCTACGAACAAAAACAAGAAAACAAACAGTAAAGCGAAGCAGAAGCAAAAGAAAATGTGAAATAAAAGTGAGTAAGCAAACAAGGAAGCAGACAAACAAACATGCAAAGCAAGCAAAAAGGCATGCAAGCAAACAAACTGAAAGAAAACACTACTCCTACTCCTAAACTAATGGTGCATGGGTCTGATCACATGAAGCGATATTTCCAATGCAGCCACTGACGCATTAGTTGACCCATGTTGGTGAAGGCTTGGTCTGTGAGCAACCTAGTGGTGCGAACCAACAAACAAGAAAGATATAACAATGAAGACAAACACACTTCTTGTTTCAAAGTGTCCATAGGAGATAAGTGAGTCCAGGCACATGAGATGTGGTCCGTCGACTTGTCAAAATGTTGTTCAACACTCTGTGCAACTTTGAAGCATAGGCATACTCTTGATTGTGACATGCAAGCAAACGAAAGAAACAAAGACAACTTGCATCGTGCACGTGTGCTTGCAAAGTAAGATTCCTCCAATGCATGAGTGATGGGATCCGTTACCGATCCATTTGGGCACATCACTCCCATCATCTAGATCAGTGTTTTAGGGCTCATCAAACCCTAATTTCAGTTTCTACATGCCCTAAACAAGTCAACCTTTTGAATGCCTCCTTCCTAGACAGTTTCATGGCCTAAACACATCCTGAAATGACTCCTAGAAGGACCAGTGCAGGTAGGCCCATGCAAGGGTGCTTTGCAAAGCACTTAGACCCATGAAAGGGTGCTCTACAGAGAACTTAGGCCCACTTTGACCTGCACTGAGCGAGATTGAGCGAAATTCACATAGGGTTTGGGGAATATTCTTATCTCTTAGAGTCTTCTAGAAGTTTCCCTCACTTACCAACTCCTATGAGCTCGAAAATGGATGAGGAATGAGTTAAGATACCTCCTATCCTCTCATCCCTTCCTCTATGGAACTAATTCTAAGTATGGAAGGCCATTCAATACCCTCATTGATGACAAAACCTCCTCCATCTTCCTATAAATTGAGCACTCATCTAAGTGATCAAGGGCTGGACTTTGATGAACTGTAAGGAGATAATGTTAGTTTGAGAATTGAGACTATTGTAAGTGTCGTTATGTTGTCGGAATGTCATGTTTATGATGTGATGTGGATGGAACCAAAGATGGAGGAGTGACTTCGAATCATGCTTCATGGTTGTAATTCTTCCTTCTATTCAATAAAGTATTTGCACCTTTTTACGATATGCTTATCTTGTTATATGATGCTTATATGTGTAAATGTATCTGATTCCATTTACTTGTATTCAGTAGATCTTTTGCTTTGATCGGTTCTTTGCCTTCTGTTGATGTTTATAGGTACTTCTCAAGCGTGTTAAGTACGAGAAGGAGCGACAAGATCGATACAAAGGATACAAGAGGAAAACGGAACTACAAGTAGGTATTCTCATCTTCTTTGTCTTATCTATTTCTTATAGGAAAATGATAAAGTGATTTAAACTGTTGTTTTAGATATGGTTACTTATCTAAGGAATCTGTATTTATCCGTAGATACCAAATTCTCCAAAACAAATTGGCAACCATACTGGGGAAGATCATCCTTCCTAGTAGCTTATCCACCTCCTAGGACATTCTTGCAGACCCTAATTGTGTTCATTGATGGTATTTCAGGTCTTTTTCATTGAATTTTGGTCAAAACCGTGTCAAATTGACTTTTGAAATGGCTCACTGTCACTAGTGCAAGCTTGTGAGGGGCACAGTGCGCTGTAGAGCACCCTTGGCTTAGGGACAGTGCTCTGAAGTGCACTGTCTCCCATTCAGGGCTGCATTGATCCTCCTAGGGTCAGTTTCCCACCTTTGGAATGAGTTTTTGCCAACTCTTCTATATTTGTTTGTTTGGTGATTGACCAATGAATGTCATGTCTCAAAGAACAAGTTTATATCTCCTTTGCTAGCCCGACTTTGACTTGATTGATTAATATTTATTAAATGTTTTATTTGTCATTATCGATCCATAGTAAAAGTTAGAATATAGTTGATTAAACTTTGTTCGAAAGAAAGTGTTGTAAAAGTCTTCTTTCCTTCGAAACAGAACTGTCATAAAGTCTTCGTTCTTGTTAAAGATTGATTGATTGTATGTGCATAGTTTCCTTTTTGTTCACATTCACATTAAGGAAATCGAAAAGAAATACATGCATGTTGCATTGAAAAATTTTGTGTGTGCTCATGGGAATAGTGTAAGGAAATTGCATTAAATTTTTCTCTTTTCTCTTTGATCGAAAGAAATATGATTGCTCTATTCCTAGTAGCTAGGATTTTCATTGTTAAATTGAATGGAAAGTATGCTTATCATGATAGTTGCATTCCTAGGAATTTCAAAATACATCATGTGGTGAACCTAAAAGGTAAATTCCTAAGCAAGATCAACTTAAAATTAACATCAATTTACCTAATGGATCATTGTCATTAACGAAAAAAAATTAGTGGTTCTAGGCTAGATACCTATTCCGACGTTGTAAAACAAAGCAGCTATCACTAACTTGTCTATAATACATCTCGAGTGTGATACCTCATTCCACATATGTGAGTATATTGTAGCTCGTCCATGTACCTTTGGGTATATAGGGCGGTGTTACAGTACGTAAAGTATATGGGAATGCTCTCACTATGTGGTTTTGCATTAGACAACGCTTATACGGATTGGGCCTCCACATACTTTCGGGTATAAATGGGAGGACAACACTAGGTATCTATCCATCCTTAGGTAACTGAGTCGACTACCTTGTACACTATGATACACCAACCATAGCATTCGGGGATATTGCCTGCCCGTACTTCTCAGTTCACCGGGAGGTATTTTGCAGTTCACAGTGGCTTGGTAATCCTTTTCCTAGATTATCCCTATTTTGTTTTGTTATGTTACTTTGATTAAAATAAAATTAATTGACCACAGATAACATCCTCCACGCTCGCTCCTTAGTTGATCTTAGGTTGAGACATATGGTGACAAATCCAGAGTCCACTGATCAAGGAATTCCTTTTGATGGGAATCCTAGTCCTTTTCCTCCTTTCAGAAATATTGGTGCTCCTTATATGGCTACATTATCCCTACCGAGATTTACCATTGGCTTACCAGTATGGTTGTTTTCAACCTCCTTGGTTCAAAATTTTGTGATTTCTCCGCAATCGAGTACTCCTTCAACTAGACAAAATCAACCTCCAGTTGATCCTAAAGTTTACCCTTTGCCTTCTTCCTTGGTTGTTTATTCCTCCCCTTCTTCCTCTTCGCCTGGTGAAAGTATTGGTACTAGTAACCAGGTGGCTAAGAAGAAGAAGAAAGGGAAAAAGAATAAGAAGAAGAAAATTCATCAAAGGGGAAACCAAGCAACCATTGCTTTGAATGCAATATCTAATGAGAAACTGTCTGTCAAGCCTCACAAAGATCAATATCCATGCAAATTTTGTGTGGGAGACCATCTTCTTCGAAATTGTTCTAGTATTCCTTAGATCTTAGAAGAATGGTCTTCTCGTTCACATCATCTTGTGTCATAAACTTCTGGAAATCATGCTGGTGACACACCATCAACTAGTGGTAGTAAAGTTCATGGAGAGAAGGTTAAAGTTAAGTTTCCTTGTAGGTTATGTGAAGGGAATCACCCCATTCATCTTTGTCCCTATCTGGATGAAGCCAAAAAAGTGTTGGATAACCGTCTTGCTTCTCCGCAACAACTTCCATCTAGTTACAGGAGACTCTACCTTAATCCTTCACTAGTTGATGAATTGACTAACTCAAATCAACCGTCGGTCAAACCCACTCTCTCTGAAAGTGAATGCTATGAGTCTACACTCGACCCAAATCAACAAGTCAAGGAAACAATTGACCCGATTTCACCTTCAGTTAATTGTACCTTTCTCAAAGAGAGTGAGTATGATACCACTCAGGTTCTTTTTTGTTTCTTCATATTCTAATGAGCTTGGAGATAACCCTCCTATTCCATCAAGACAAGAGGAAAATCCTCCCATTCTTGTAACACAAGGGGATAATTCTCCCATTTCTAAGGTACCCACTCCAAGTAGTCTGGTCACTTCCTTTGATTGGAATCGACTGAAAGGATTTCGTCTTCCTTATTATGTGCCTTTCCAGATCATAGTACATGTTTGTAATATGATTGTATTGAGCACTATTATAGATGAAGGTGCATCTGTGAGTATCCTTTCCTCTACTACTTGGCAAGCGCTCGGTTCACTGCCACTTGTGCCTGTTACCCAGAATCTGTTGGCTTTTAACAAAGGAACCAGTTAACCATTAGGGATCCTTCCTCAGTTGCCTATTACTTTGGGAGGAAAAATCGTTTATCTGAATGTGATGGTAGTCCCAAGCCCTTTAGATTACAATTTACTTCTTGGACGCGACTATGTTTATGACATGGGAGTTATTGTTTCAACGCTCTTTTGAGTGATTTGTTTCCCGCATGAAGGAAAAATTGTCACTGTTGACCAGATTTCATTTCACAGTCCAAATATGGCTTCCAGTCAACCATCTTCCCTAAGTGGTCATTTTGTAGCAATGGTATCATCCCCACCACGGGTTAATTATGTGGCAACCTGTTCCATGCCTACATCAATAGACGATCAATTCCGTGATGTTGTACATTATGTACTGGGGGCATTGGAACCAAATCTCTCTAATGGATTCCTTGCTACAGATCCCTTCGAGAGCATTGTTCTCCCATCTGATGAGAACCTCTTGGAAGTCATGACCTCTTATGAGTCGTGATCAAGGATTTGAGGATAGTTCTTTTACTATGTCAATCTCATTAAAAAATGAAACAGCTCCTATGAGGATAGTTCTTTTACTATTTCAACCTCATTAAAAAATGAAATAGCTCCTATGAGGATAGTTCCTTGTCTTGTGTCAACCTCGTTAAAAAATGAAACCAAGGATATGAGGATAGTTCCTTGTCTTGTGTCAACTTTGTTAAAAAATGAAACCAAGGATATGAGGATAGTTCCTTGTCTTGTGTCTGATCCAAAATGGATTTTGGATAGACTCCTAAGTCTAAGTGTTCCTCACAGAGGAAAATGAAAGTACAAGTTCCTGGACATAGCCCCATTGCATAGATCTTTTCATTCTGAATCTACTACAACTTTAATGGGAAAAAATAGACTTAGGATGCAGAAGTTATTGCATAAATAAGATGCCCTTTGTTCTTTAAGAAAAGAGGCAAAATCCCTTAAAAATGGAAAAAAACCCTTATAAAGGGAAATCGCACTGGAGATGGTCTAAGAGGTGGACTTAAGCGGAAAGGGGAGAGACCCCTAATTGTCGATCCCCAACATATCGGGTCGGAGGAGGCTTGTGTATATAACCTAAGGCGGGACCCTGGGCTGAGTGATATTGCGATCACCGATATCGGTGGATCGGTGTCGGCGATGCCATGAGGCAAGGGAAGGACCCTCGGGGCTATGCGAGATGCGATTGCGATATATCGCATCGCATCGTCGCGTCACAGCGATATAAAGGGGTGATAACACCGAACCCTATGAACTTATAGGCACAGGTTGATAAGTTTTGAGTTCTGAAAAAACATACTTTCCCCTGTAATAATGCATTTCGGGGTAAAAACTGGAATACAAAGGAAAAAGCCCCCAAAGCGATACAGCCAGAGCAGAAGGGGAAATAAAGGCGTGATTAATGAAATTTGAGTTCTATAAGCGGGATTTTGGGTGGGCCTCGAGTGGTAAATGGTTTTGGGCCGGCTCCGCCCAATCCCATATAATGAACGATGCGTGGCTGGAAAAGGAGAGAGGAAAACCACCTTTTCGGGCAGGTAACCTCTGTATCCTTAAGCCGCTCAAAATCGCATGATGACCATTGGATTGGAGGTCCCGTAGATCGACGGTGGAGCTGTGAAAGCGACCCAAGGCAGACCCGATGTGATTATAGGGCGGATGTGATAAACATTTGAAGTCTGATAGGACGAATTTTGCCAGGTTTTTCATCGTTCTCCCATGTATTTTGGATTTCGACCAATACACTAATGTGATGTGATATAACACCTAATGGCAGACTCAATAGGGATTTTAGGGGCGGTTGAAGTGAATTTCACGTCCGAGAATCGTGCTCGATAGTGTATTTTCCAGGGAAACTTCTGTGTAATGGATTTTTTCTATTTTCAACTTATTGTGTGGAAAACGGTCCCGATCTCTTGTAACAGCTCCTAATCATCATTCCACGCTATAAGTGGACGTTTTTGGTAGACGATGAGGCATTTGAAAGCCACAAAGATGCAGGGGAATTATTGAACACAAGGAAACGGTTGGGGAAGCCGAAAAGCTAGGAAAATGCCTCAAAGGAGCCTAGAGAGCTCAATTGAGAAAAAAAAAGGTGAGCAAAGGCAAAAGCAAGAGAGCGAAAATATATTGCGCAGAGCAGCTGAGGGAGTCTTTGGGGTCACTTGGAGGTCAAGTGAAAAGCTAGAGAACTGAAGGTTGCAGGGAGCCAAAGAAGCTAGAGCCGAAGAGCTAGAGCTAAAGCCAGAGCCGAAGAGCTAGAGCTAAAGCCAGAGCCAAGAGCCAGAGCCAGAGCCAAGAGCCAGAGCCAGAGCTGAGAGCTAGAGTGAGAGTCGAGAGCCAGAAAGCCAAGAGCTTCAAGAGCCAGGGATAAAATGGTGTCTAAACCCATTGTTTCTATGTAAAACAGTGGAGTTGAGCCAAGAGCTTGTAAAAAGGACCTTGCCATAATCCCAGAGAGCCTAGTTGAGTTGACTAGAGCTCATGGAGACGTAGCCCAAGAGTTTTGGGTGAACTCCTAATTAAATTGTTTTCTTATGTGTTTGTTTTACTACTGCATTATTTACTGTTATATGTATTTATATACCAGCTAAAGCACATAAACAGTTCTAGAACAAACATAAGCATACACCTATATTGTCAAGCACATAGTTAATTCCGCATTGGTTAATCATAAAGACTTGGTAATATTTAAGCTTTTGAAGTGGGATAGGTTCTTGTAAGTTAGACAAGAAGCCTAAGTGTGTTATGAAACCAGCTCACAAAAAGATAGAAAAAATAGTTGAACGCCTTAGAATTTAGCCTCTTCGAGAGGGCAACCTCCTTTACATTACACAAATGAACAATTAGATGATTCAAATGAAAATACCTCCTTTCTATATATAGGATTCTAAGGGGTCATAATATAATCAGAGCCGACATAACAATAATAATGTAAGGGCACAATAATAACAATAGTGGGCCTCTATGGGGCACAATAGTAACAATATGGGGACTACATGGGTACAACAATATAATAAGGGGGTTGTACTAATAACAATAAGGGGTTACACTAGTAGTATAGGGGCCTAACATGCCCCTCTCCTTCAAAAAGTGTTGTCCTCAACGCTTGAGTAGTTCTTGATGCTTCTGTATAAAATTCTTGTCCTCCCATGTGGAATCTTCAGCGGGTAAGTTCTTCCACTTGATGAGATAATCTGAAATTGATCGATTTCATAGCTATCGGGTTCTTGTTTCTGTGACTACTCCAGGTTCCAATATGATTTTTCCTTCCTCTTTAAGTTCTGGCAATATTGTTTGAGTTGGGATCTTCTGCAACTTTTGAATGAGTGGCCATACTTCTTCGTCCTTCTTCTATTCATCCCTTGCTTTGTTTATCCAATCTAGTTGGATAATAGAAATAGCACAAAACAATGCTTTCACATCCTCATCCTTTCTTGAGAGTGCATCTGCAACAAAAAATTTCTTCCCTTTTCTGTAGATGATGTCAAAGTCATAACCCAACATATTTGTGACCCATTTTTTATGTTCTTCTAAAGATAATATTTGTTCTAAAACTTATTTAAGACTATCATGATCCATTTTTACCTTGAAGTGTCTTCCCATTGGGTAAGGTCACCATTTCTTTAGTGCATGTAGTATTTCCAACATTTCCTTCTCATAAATAGCTTGCTTGAGATGTAGCCGTAAAAATACCCAATCGCCTACAAAACTTTTTTCACTGTGATGTTGATCTACCTATTGTTTCATTCAATTTTGCACCAAAGTGGCGTTATCCTTTAAAAGTTGGAGAAATTGTTGTTGATGCTCGATGTGATCTTTCACTGCTTGAACATTTTTCTTCTTGATATTTCCTTCTATCTTGAGAGTTTGAGGAGTGGTAATTTCTTCCAATGATTTACAAGATATGGTTGGATTCATTTCTTGATGCTCGATGTGATCTTTCACTTCTTGAGCATTTTTCTTCTTGATATGTCCTTCTATCTTGATAGTTTGAGGAGTGGTAATTCCGGCCAATGCATTACAAGATATGGTTGGATTCATTTCTTCTTTCTCGATATGATCTTTCACTTCTTGAACCTTTTTCTTCTCGATATGTCCTTCTATCTTGAGAGTTTGAGGAGTGGTAATTCTTGCCAATGCTTTACAAGATATGATCAAATTCGTTCCTTCTTTCTCTAGGGTTGGGTCCTGGCATATATCGTCTTCTTTTGATATTTCTTGATCCTTTTCTTCCTCCTCTTCATACTCTATGTAAAATATTTTTTTCTTAGCACACTTATGACCTTTAGTGCATTTTCTATCACAATTGTAACAAAGCCCTTTTTCTCTCTTTTCTTCCAATTGTTGTGGTGTAATCCTTGTAGGTTGTAGAAGGCTAGGAGAAACAACACTTCCATCTTTATAGTTGTGAGGGGTAGAATTCCTTGTTGCCATAATTTCACTTTCAATTTTTCTTGCCAACTCGAATGCCTCCTCCAATGAATCAAGTTCCCAAAAACGAACCTCATGTTGAAGGTTATCCTTTAAAGTCCCTACAAAGACATCAATCTTTTGCTTCTCTGGAATATAATTTACCCTTCTATTCAATTTTTGAAATTCCTCAATGTGCTCTTCCATTGAACCCTTTTGTTTGAGATTTATCAATTGGCTAAAGAAGGAGTTTCTCTTTGTATCCTTATAATGTGCTATCATTTCCTCCGTAAAAATTGACCACGTAACAAGTGGTTTACGAGAACAAAGCCCTTTATACCATAAAAATTGATCTTGTTCTAAATATGAAGATGCAATACATACCATTTGTAATAGTGGTACACCATGTAGATCAAAATATTTCTCCATCTGTAGTATCCAATTTACCGGATCATTGCCTTCAAACTTCCTCATCTCGCTTTTTCTTGATTTTAGGAGCTCGATCTTGAAATGACTGTAACTCTATACTTTCAGATCTTTAAGTTATGAAATTGCGACGTGCAATAGCCCTCTGTGTCCTCTTTCCAATGCCACCAGTCTGATCAAAATTGGATTCTCCAAGAAAGAGTTATGCACAATCTCCCAAGATGACCTGATTATATACCTTTTCATAATAACGAACTTGCATGAAGTGTCACGTGTCACTTTTTTGACCTTTGGATCTAAAAAATGTACACAAGAAACTACAGTCCGTCCTCTTTTTGTAACTTCTTACGAAATTTCAATCTGATGCTCAAAACAGAAGTTATGACAATTTTCCCAAGGTCACTTGTTTGGAATGAAATTCGGGACTCTGTAAAAAGGCCAACTTCCTCAGATCATATCTCCGCAAATATAGTGCGAAAAGCTCTAAATTTTCGATCCGAGGTTCAGAACAATTTCAACCAAAATGGGTTTTCTTTTTTCGCTTCTAAAATGTTGCCGAAAAATGTTATAGGGAAAATGCCACGATGACCTATTTGGAGCAGCAAAACCCTAGAATCCAAAGCTCTGATACCAAATGTTATGAAACCAGCTCACAAAAAGATAGAAAAGATAGTTGAACGCCTTAGAATTCAGCCTCTTTGAGGGGGCAACCTCCTTTACATTACACAAATGAACAATTCTTAGATGATTCAAATGACAAGACATCCTTTCTATATATAGGATTCTAAGGGGTCATAATATAATCAGAGCCGACATAACAATAATAATGTAAGGGCACAATAATAACAATAGTGGGCTTCTATGGGGCACAATAGTAACAATATGGGGACTACATGGGTACAACAATATAATAAGGGGGTTGTACTAATAACAGTAAGTGGTTACACTAGTAGTATAGGGGCCTAACAAAGTGCTCCATTTTCAGATTAGGTGGTATTAGAGCTTGAGATTGATTAACCCCCACCTTCAAAGAAGGTTAAATCAGAATGCTTGATTGACAGAGCAAAGATTGCTTGTCTGAAAGGTGTTTGGGCAGTCAAGGATTGATTGTTTGGTTGATTGTATGCTTGTTGCAGACTGACTATTTTCTGAGTTTGCAAAGGTGAAGGGAAAGCTATTGATAGCTCAGTCCAGGAAGGAGAAGAAGGAAGAAGGGCTGAAGGCATTTTTCTATCCTAAAGGACCTCAAGGCAATCCTTGAAGCACAATAGGTTTGTTGCAAAAGGTTGCTGAATAAGCTCTTTATTAATCTTGTTTGAAGTTCTTTTGTTCATTAGCATAATGACTACTTCTACAAGTGAGTCCTAAAATTCTTCTTTCTTCATCACAAGACTCTTTGATGAAGACATGAAGCAAGACTTGTCCACCATGATGGATATGGTGAGAGAAATGTATGAGGATGGAAGAAAGAGCATCATACTTAGAGAGTAGTTGAATTCCATGAAGGAAGAGAAGCAATTGCTTACTGAAAAATTGCAGGAAATGGAGGGGCAACTTCATATTGCAAATATGAACCTGAGAAGGATGCATGAGTTGGATACACAACTCTTTGTTGCCCAAGAAGCCTTAGTCAAGTATCAGCTTGAAGAAGAGGTAAACCATTCCAGTTCGTCTTCAAATTCCTCTAAGAATGCTTATATTGGTTCTTTTGAAAGACATACTAGAGGCATAGGTTCCAAGCTAATGTCCAAGATGGACTATGAAGGAAAGGGCTTGGGAAAGCATGCACAAGGTATTGTTGAACTAATAATAGTTGGGGAAAGGCCTAAGTATTTGGGTCTTGGCTATGGACAGTCTTATGGAAAAATTTCCAAAGTTGCCATGAAGTCCATTAAAACAGCTCCAATAAGGAGTTGCATCGCAAAGTGTGAAGATTGTATTCAGGAGGAATGCAATAGCTTGAAACATCATTTGCAGGATGCAGGTGTTCAAAAGCACACACTTGAACCAGAGAGTTGGGGAGACTCTAACAATATTGAAGAGATTGATGGTGTTCCAAAGGGAGCCACTTCTTTATATACTTCACCTCCTCATGAAGGCAATAAAGGTGAAAGAGAAAGGTATAAATCTGGTTCTAATCATCTTCCTTTTGATTTTGCAAAGCATGATAAATTTCCACATAGAGATGGGAAAAGAATTGCTTGTTCCTTTTGTGGTTTGGATAACCATAATGTTTCTAGATGTTGGAAGAGAATGGCCACATAAAAGAAACTTTTGAAGGACAAGAAGCAAGAAGCCAAGGGTCCATTGGACAAGGCAAATCATGTTGTCAAGAGGATGCACATGTAGTGCACTTACTGCCATAAGCAAGGAAATCTTGTTGCAAAATTTTGGACACTGAATCCAACAATGCTTCCACAAAAGCTGAAGAAAGTGGAAAAAGAAGATGGAAGAAATGGAAAGGAAGATTCCATGATTGATGTGTTTCTGGATGATTCACATGTTGATGCTGATATGCAGACAAAGGTAGTACCTTTGAAAGGGATTGGTAAGAAACGGTTAGAGTTCTTATCAGATTAAGATTGCATGTCTATTGATGCATCTATTTGCATTTCTTTGTTAATGGAATGCAAGTTGCAGGATTTTACCAAGCAGGTGAATGGAGAATTTGAGCAGGAGACTCACTTTGTTTCTACAACATTATATTTCATTTCAGCTTTGAAAGTACAGTGTTCTTAAGCGAAAGTTGAAGGATGAAATGCATGCATGAGAATGTTGTGCATGAACACAGGGATGTTGATGTTATCATTGTATTTGAACATGTATGTGTAATTAACTTGCAGGGTTGATTGCTTTGACATGCATGTAATGATGAAGTATTTCATCTTTTAAAAAAGAGTCCTAATGGTCTTTTTATACATGCTTGACTTGAAGGATCATTTGTTTAAAGGCATGTTTTGTGGGCTTGTTATCTAGTCCATCATTTGTATGCAGATGTAAGACATGGAGGTGCTCACAAAATGTGAAAATTTGTTTCTTTTGTTGAAGCAGAAGGTTAAGGCATCCAATTGTTGTCTGTATGTCTGTTGTTGTTAACAGTTGTTGACAGTTTTTCAAACAGGTACAAATGAAAGTTTTTGTGAAGCAGATGAACTTCACATTTGTTTGAGCCACCTTGGATCAATGATCAAGGCAGAGAAGTTCAAACTACCTTCTATGACCATTTCAGCAGAATTTCTGCGGGAAGGCAAGGAGGAAGATAGTTCTTCCCAGGAAGACCAACCCATCCAGGAAGGGAAGTGGTCAGAGACCTTGGTTCAGGGGCACTATGCAAGGCAAGTGTGTGGAGGCTGAAATAAGAGGGTGTTGTTACTCTCATTTACTGTCCAAATCAGCATATCAGTCTTTTGGAGAACAAACGTTCTTTAGTGGGAAGGCATGATCCAAAATGGATTTTGGATAGACTCCTAAGTCTAAGTGTTCCTCACAGAGCAAAATGAAAGTCTAAGGAAGTTCCTAGACATAGCCCCATTGTAGAGATCTTTTAATTTTGAATCTACTGCAACTTGAATGGGAAAAAATGGACTTAGGATGCAGAAGTTATCGCATAAATAAGATGCCCTTTATTCTTTAAGAAAATAGGCAAAATCCCTTAAAAATGGCAAAAAAACCCTATAAAGGGAAATCGCATCGGAGATGGTCTAAGAGGCGGAGTTAAGTGGAAAGGGGAGAGACCCCCGATTGCCGATTCCTTACATATCAGGTTGGAGGAGGCTTGTGTATATAACCTAAGGCGGGACCCCGGGCCAAGTGATATTGCGATTGACGATATCGACAGATCGATGTTGGCGATGCCATGAGGCGAGGGAAGGACCCCTGGGGCTATGCGAGATGCGATTGCGATATATTGCATCACATTGTTACATCGCAACAGTATAAAGGGGCGATAACGCTAGACCCGACGGACTTATAGGCACGATTTGGTAAGTTTTGAGTTCCAAAAAAATAGACTTTCCCGGTAATAACGCGTTTCAAGGTAAAAACCGAAATACAAAGGAAAAAGCCCCCAAAGTGATACAGTTGGACCCAAAGGGGAAATAAAGGCACGATTAATGAAATTTTAGTTTCGTAAGCGGGATTTCAGGTGGGCCTTGAGCAGTAAATGGTTTTGGGCCAACTCCACTCGATCCCATACAATGAACGACGCGTGGCTGGTGGAGGAGAGAGGAAAACTGCCTTTTCGGGCAGGTAACCTCTGTATCCTTAAGCTGCTCGAAATCGCATGATGACTGTTGGATTGGAGGTCCCGTAGATTGACGATGGAGATGTGAAAGTGACCCAAGGCAGACCCGATGTGATTATAGGGTGGATGCGATAAACATTTGAAGTCCGATAGGATGAATTTTGCTGGGTTTTTCATTGTTTTCCAGTGTATTTGGGATTTCGACCAATACACTATTGTGATGCGATATAATGCCTAATGGCAGACCTGATAGGGATTTTAGAACTGATTGAAGGGAATTTCATGTCCAAGAATCGCGCCCGATAGTGTATTTATCAGGAAAACCTCTGTGTAATGGATTTTGTCTATTTTCATCTTATTGCCTGGGAAACGGCCCCGATCCCTTGTAACAACTCCTAATCATCATTCCACGCTACAAGTGGGCATTTTTGGCAGACGATGAGGCATTTGAAAGCCATAGAGCCACATAGCTAGATGGCCAGTCAAACAGATAGCGCAGGGAAGACATCGAGCCGCAGGGGAATGATTGAACACAGGGAGACGGCTAGGGAAGCCGAAAAGCCGGGAAAATGCCTCAAAGGAGCCCAAAGAGCTCAACTGAGAAAAAAAAAGGTGAGAAAAGGTAGAAGCAGGAGAGTGAAAAGCTACTGCGCAGAGCAGCTGAGGGAGTCTTTGGGGTCACTTGGAGGTCAAGTGAAAATCTAAAGAACTGAAGGTTGCATGGAGCCAAAGAAGCCAGAGGCGAAGAGCCAAAGCCAGAGCCAAAGCCAAAGAGCCAGAGCCAGAGCCAAGAGCCAGAGCTAGAGCTAGAGCCAAATCCGAGAGCCAGAGCCAGAGCCGAGAGCCAGAAAGCTGAGAGCTTCAAGAGCCAGGGATTGAATGGTGTCTAAACCCATTGTTTCTATGTAAAATAGTGGAGTTGAGCCAAGAGCTTGTAAAAAATACCATGCCATAATCCCAGAGAGCCTAGTTGAGTTGACTAGAGCTCATGGAGACGTAGCCTAAGAGTTTTGGGTGAACTCCTAATAAAATTGTTGTCTTATGTGTTTGTTTTATTGCTGCATTATTTACTGTTATATGTATTTATATACCAGCTGAAGAAAATTAACTTAAAGCACATAAACAGTTCTAAAACAAGCATAAGCATACACCTATATTGTCAAGCACATAGTTAATTCCGCATTGGTTAATCATAAAGACTTGGGAATATTTAAGCTTTGGAAGTGGGAGAGGTTCTTGTAAGTTAGACAAAAAGCCTAAGTGCCCCATTTTCATATCAGTGTCAACCTCTTAAAAAAATGAAACCAAGGATACGAGGATAGTTCCTTGTCATGTGTCAACCTCGTTAAAAAAATGAAACCAAGGGTATGAGGATAGTTCTTGGTGTTGTGTCAACCTCGTTAAAAAATGAAATAAAGGACAAGAGGATAATTTGTTGTCTTGTGTCAACCTCATTAAAAAATGAAACAATGAATACGAGGATAGGTCTTGGTCTTATGTCAACCTCGTTAAAAAATGAAACAAACGGTATGAGCATAGTTCCTTGTCTTGTTTCAAGCTCGTTAAAAAATAAAACAAGGAGTATGAGCATAGTTACTTGTCTTGTGTCAAGCTCGTTAAAAAATGAAACAAGGAATCTGAGCATAGTTCCTTGCTTGTGTCAATCTCGTTAAAAAACGAAAAAAGGAATACGAGGATAGTTCCTTGTCTTGTATCAACCTCGTTAAAAAATGAAACAAGGAATCTAAGTAGAATTCCTTGTCTTGTATCAAGCTAATTAAAAAATAAAACAAGGTCCCCTGGAGCAAAGTTCCAAGTCGAGTCTTTGATTAGATCTTGTAAATTCCCAATCGAGTCTTTCACTTGATCTCGTAAATGAACCTTCATTCCATCCACCTAATAGCCATGAGTAGTCTACTTAGGTGAATGTAATGAAGCTTGGGGGGCATGCACCTAGTGATAAAGTTAATTCTCCTTGTAGGTTATGTGAAGGGAATCACCCCATTCACCTTTGTCCCTATCTGGACGAAGCCAAAAAGGTGTTGGATAACTGTCCTTCTTCACTGCAGCGACTTCCATCTGGTTAGAGGAGACTCTCCTTTTCATCATGTTGGGGGCATGTAAACCAATCTCAAGCATAGTTCTTTGTTTCAAGCTTGTGTAAAAATGAAACTAAATTCAAGCAAATTTTTTCCTCGTTTCAAGCTTGTATAAAAATGAAACTAGTTCCAAGCATAGTTTTTCATTTCAAGCTTGTGTAAACATGAAACTGAATCCAAGCATAGTTCCCTATGGTTCAAGCCTGTCTAAAAATGAACCCATTTCCATTTTAACCTCGTGATTTCCATTCCATCAGCCTCTTCCATCAGATAAGCCTTGGTTTTTCTCCTTCCATTGCCACTATCTACTTGGCTAGTCATACGCTTTCACTTGGTTGTTTTACCTTTTTGGAGGAACAGTTGCAATGAGTGGTCTTATTAGCCAACATATTCACATAAATAAACATGTTTTGAGAAGTTCCAACATCACCGGAACAGGTTTTTATCCTAGACACCACTCGTTCCTCAAAGTGGAGTCCTCTTTAAGCTCTTTTCAAACTCTCTAAATATGAAAAGATTTCCGAGTGCTTGTCCTTTTCAGATCATTAACAGATTGGAAATAACATCTACTCAGTATAATTTTAACCCTTTTTTGGGCTGAGATAGGTTATTTACAAAAAAGGAATACGTTGACCGAACATATTCAATAGGTTCTCTCTTGTATTGTTTTATGCTTTTTCGGGCTTGAGAGACAAATCTACGAAAAATAACTTGTGGAGTTTTCTTTTTGTCCCTTTTCAAACTCTCTAAACATGAAAAGGACTGAGTTATCTTTGTCGTTAAACTCGTTAAAACATCAAATAGCGACAAACTTGTTAATCTAAACAAGACCGAGTTTCACCTTCGCTAAACTCGTTAAAACATCACATAGCGATGGATTCCCTTGAAGGGTGGAATTATACAACAAGCATATGTTATCCTCCTCAAGCTTGATAAAAATAAAGAGGTACTGATCAGTAATGACTGGAGAAAATGGGAAAAAGGGGAAAACCAATTTATGGTAGCAGGTCGCTCTTGAACATGACACTTTCACTCCATCACTGTGACTATTTGGGTTGGGTTATCAGCTTGATGGTTATCATACCGTTGGTCTATCATACCATCCATCACTTTGTTTTGGGTCAATGCTACCATTCATTTCAGTGTTGCCGACATGTTCAAGAGAAGTCATCCAATCAAAATTCATCCTTTGCAATACCATAAACCTTCATTTTCATGACTGTCATTCCTGAACCTTGTGTCGTTATTCAATTTCCATCTCTAGTACCTTGAGGCTTGCATACATCAACGACAAGTTTCTCGCTTCTGGCAATAGATTGACATCACTGGCCTTCGACCGAAAGACTTTGTATGGTGTTCGACATCAAAACATCTATTCACACCATGCAGAATGTACTGTTGTACCTTGAAGATCATTATCATTATCAGTGATTTCTCTTGCGTCTGTTAACAACTTACATCATTGGTTGGTAATTAGATGGTGTCTTCCCATGTTCGACGTCAGATCACATATTCACAAGGTTAGACTCGTACTTGAGCGAACGATTGAACGAGATAGAAGACCCTGGATCTAGTTTCATCCATCGGGGCTATCATTTCAAGAAATGTACCGAATCATCCGTACAATGGCTTTACATTGATGGTCATTCCGATCATGGGTCTATATCTGTAGAAGACTGTCTATGTACTTGTAATGAAAGTTTATATGCTGAGCATGGGTATGCCTTCCCTCAACGATTCATGAGAAAAAATCGAAATATCATGATATTATGTATTGTAATCGATGCAGGTCACCAACCACTTCAGAACCTCCTCATCACATTGTAAAGCATTTCACTCGAAATTAACATTTTCAACTTCATGCTTTAGGGGGAAGTTGTTACATATCCATTTGGGTACATCACTCCCATCATCCAGATCAGTGTTTTAGGGATCATCAAACCGTCATTTCAGTTGCTACATGCCCTAAACAAGTCAACCTTTTGAATGCCTCCTTCCCAGACAATTTCATGGCCTGAAGACATCTTTAAATGACTCCTAGAAGGACCAGAGCAGGTAGGCCCATGCAAGGGTGCTCTGCAGAGCACTTAGGCCCACTTTGACCTGCGCGAGATTGAGCGAAATTCACATAGGGTTTGGGGAATATTCTTATCTCTTGGAGTCTTCTAGAAGTTTCCCTCACTTATCAACTCCTATGAGCTCGAAAATGGATGAGGAATGAGTTAAGATACCTCCTATCCTCTCATCCCTTCCTCTATGGAACTAATTCTAAGTATGGAAGGCCATTCAATACCCTCATTGATGACAAAACCTCCTCCATCTTCCTATAAATTGAGCACTCATCTAAGTGATCAAGGGCTGGACTATGATGAATTGTAAGGAGATAATGTTAGTTTGCGAGTTGAGACTATTGTAAGTGTCGTTATGCTGCCAGAATGTCATGCTTATGATGTGATGTGGATGGAACCAAAGCTGGAGGAGTGACTTCGAATCAGGCTTCATGGTTGTAATTCTTCCTTCTATTCAATAAAGTATTTGCACCTTTTTCCCATATTCTTATCTTGCTATATGATGCTTATATGTGTAAATGTATCTGATTCCATTTACATGTATTCAATAGATCTTTTGCTTTGATTGGTTCTTTGTCTTATGTTGATGTTTATAGGTACTTCTCAAGTGTGTTAAGTACGGGAAGGAGTGACATGATCGATACAAAGGAGACAAGAGGAAATCAGAACTACAAGTAGGTCTTCTTATATTCTTTGTCTTATCTATTTCTTATAGGAAAAGGCTAAAGTGCTTTAAACTGTTGTTCTAGATATGGCTACTTATCTAGGGAATTAGTATTTATCCGTAGATACTAAATTCTCCAAAACAGGATCGTACAGTTTGAGTGGAAGAGGCATGATCTATGTGTGAGATTTATCTTCAATGCATACAGATGAGTGATGAGGAGCCTCAGGTGATTGAACAATATCTTGATTAGAAGTGAAACCAAACTCAAGATAGCGAGGGCCTAACATAACCATCAGCTCGTGCTAAAGTGCCTTGATAGTCTGGGGTTTTTCAACTCCATCGTCAGATAGATCTGTAGAAATTTCTCTATAGATCAGCTAGCTCTGATACCATGTAGAAATTCTGCAAATTCTCTACAAATCTCGCTCTGAGAACATATAGAAAATCTGACTGTAGATTAACCCAATAATGTAATACCAAATAAAAATAATATAATATACTTCTACTATCAATTTGCTTTGTGGAAACTTAAAGATTGAGCAAGATCGAGCTGAACACATATAACTAGAAGAAGGAGAATCAATGCACATGAAACACATAAAATACTCAGGGGAAAGCCTCAGCTAAAAACCCCACTATCTGTATTACCATACAAGGTGGAAATATCTCATAATTACACAAAGCCTTAGCTCCCACTACTAACCAGCTCTCAGTACAATCCTCCTAGATGCTCACAGGCAAACAAGGCTTCTCACAAACCTTCTCCTCTGCCCTCCAAGCATCCTATTTCCTTGCGTTGTTTCTCCCAGGTAATCCTACTGTTACCAAGTGTAACACTGATCTTACACTCTGTAAAACTCCGCAATCCTTAAGGAATATTATTCCTTCTGCATGGATGAGTTTCCTTTATAAGAAAACTCATGCAACTGATAGTAACCTGTCCTTGATATTTAGCTCAACTGGGTCTTTCTCTGAATAGACATGCATGAGTTATTTATGAGAGAATCTTTAGTTATCTGGAGTACACTAGTTTGATGCATGCATGCATTAACTCACTGAACTCACAATTAGTTCCCAAACAGTTGGGAACTAATTTAACTAGACTTAACTCAGTAAAATGAGCTAACTAATTACAACTCGGATATAACTCAATCTTATCTCCTTAATTAAGAGATAATCTCCTTAATTTAAGGGATAACTCTTGCATGACTTCAGAAAGACTTCTAACTTGAATTTCTCCAACTAATTAACTCAAGATGAATTAATTAATTATTTTTCAAGCAGCTGGTGAGACTAAATTCGAATTTAATTCACAATTTTAATTCAAGGACAAATTAAAATTGGAATATTGTGGATTCTATTTTTATCATTTCTTGTTGCTATTTTCAACACTCCCTCTCAACAAGAAAGGAATTCAACTTGATCCTGGTCCTAAACATTTGGAATGTTCTGCATGCAACAATTCTCTCTATTTTTCTTGCTCCACTAATCTCCAGAAACAAAAAAACATCCAACCTGAATCAGTATGATGCATTTGTCATCAAAGTCTCTAACTGTTATTGCCTCTTTCAACTGAAAACTTTGCGCTTCTACTGACTCTGCCTTTCTGCACTGTTGTCAATCCTTCTCTGTGCTCTTCAGTATCTGACTGCTTAGCCTCTATCACTTTGATCTCTGACTACATCAATCCCACCGATTCTTCCCGCTATTATGTACTTTGGGTTCCCGTAGCAAGGTACGATCCATGAGATACAACCTCTCAATGGACCTTGCCAAATTTCAGCCTTCTTGAGACTATCACTTCACATCGCCCCACCTCACACCTGGAGGTATGGATGCATGTGATCCCTCTGCTAACTCTAATTGTCACTCCTCCACAATTGTCTGAGACTTCTTTTGGGACTGCATGTTGAGAGGTGATTTACTCTCCCTCTCAACCACCAAGTCTCTAACATTTTCCTTGCTCCTCAAGGCTTTGCATGCATCTTGAACCTCAAGAGCATACAGGTTCTTGAATCGTGAACCGATCTATTTCACCTATCTCGTGGTGATGTGTCTAAGGAAAACCTTTTCCTTACTGAAGACAACATCATAGCCTTTGTCCTCCAACATCGCGACCAATACCGAGTTCTTCTTCAGTCCAGGCACATACTTCACATTGGTCAGGGTGATAGAATCTCCATGCTCCCTCTGAAAATCAACCGTGCCCACTCCTGAAACACTAAACCTTTCGTCGTCACCCATCTCTATGCGCATCTTGAGGACTTTCTCCTCCAAGGCACTGAATAAACTTTTATCGATGGTCATGTGGAATGAGGCTCCACTGTCAAGATACCAACCACAACCCATCATCGATGACACCATGCATGCAATGAGGGTTAAGTCCATTTCGAACTGAGAGGCTAATGCCTTACCTTCTGATCCTTCCGAGGATCCCTTCTTGGACTTCTTCGATGGGAAATTAGTTGCATAATGACCCATCTCGTGACAATTAAAGCATCTCACTTTAGACTTGTCAACCTTCTTCCCTCCATAAGAAGAATTCGATTTGGAATGAGAATCCTTCTCCTTCCCTTTCCTTGCCTTACTTGCTAAGGCTGGATTTTCTTCATCATCCTTGGATGAAGAACCATCTTGTGTGCTCCTCCTGATCTCCTCTTGCATGAGATCCAACCATAGTCGTTCCCAATATGGCAATTTCTCCCTTCCATTCACAGATTCCTAGTAGCTATTCCAGCTCTTTGGAAGGCCAAGGAGAGCGAGGCTCACAATATCATCATCAGCAGTAGTTATTCCCACATTGCTAAGCTCATCTCTACAGGTGGTGAGCTTGTTCAGATATGTGGAAATAGTATCATTGTTCTCCATCTTGATTCTTTGAAGCTTGTCCTTGAGCGCTAATTCCTCTGGTCACTACTGTTATGGTAGAGCTCCTTCAATGTCTTCCACATTGAATATGGAGTATCCTTCCCATGGAGACTCGATACAATATGGTCTCGAAATCCCTCAAGGATGATCTGTCTCGCCCTCGCCACACACTTCTTCCATTCAGCCAACTCTTGTGCAATAGTTGAACCTGGCTTTGGGACTTCTTGATCAATGAAATCCTTCAAGCCGTTGTCTTCTAATACAGCCTCCATGTGATCTTTCCATGCTATGTAATTCGAGCTGCCATCCAATGCATACTCGAGTCTCAAGCCATAGAATGCCATTGACCAACCTTGATGTATGAGATGAATTCGATTTGCACCTGGAACCCCAAACTTCAAACTTCGAATTCTCTTCTCAGTATACTGTTCATAGCTCTGATAAACTTGGCTCCGATAAACTAGGCACTGATACCATGTAGAAATTTCTCTATAGATCAACTAGCTCTGATACCACGTAGAAATTCTGCAAATTCTCTACAAATCTCGCTCTGAGACCATATAGAAAATTTAACTGTAGATTAACCCAATAATGCAATATACCAAATAAAAATGCTATAATCTACTTCTACTATCAATTTTCTTTGCGGAAGTTTAAAGATTGAGCAAGATCGACTGAACACATATAACCAGAAGAAGAAGAATCAATGCACATGAAACACAGAAAATACTCAGGGGAAAGCCTCAGCTAAAAACCCCACTATCTATATTATCATACAAGGTGGAAATATCTCAGAATTACAAAAAGCCTTATCTCCCACTGCTAACCAACTCTCAGTAAAATCCTCCTGGATGCTCATAAGCAAACAAGGCTTCTCACAAACCTTCTCCTCTGCCCTCCAAGCCTCCTATTTCCTTGCGTTGTTTCTCTTGGGTGATCCTACTATTTCTAAGTGTAACACTGATCACTCACACTGATCTCACACCCTATAAAACTGCACAATTCTCAAGGAACCTTATTCCTTTTGCATGGATGAGTTTCATTTATAGGAAAACTCATGCAACTGATAGTAACCTGTCCTTGACATTTAGCTCAACTGGGTCTTCCTCTAAATAGACATGCATGAGTTATTTATGAGAGAATCTTCAGTTATTTGGAGTACACTACTTTGATGCATGCATGCATTAATTGACTGAACACACAATTAAATCCCCAAATAGTTTGGAACTAATTTAATTGGACTTAACTCAGTAAACTAAGCTAACTAATTACAACTCAAATATAACTCAATCTTATCTCCTTAATTAAGGGAAAATCTCCTTAATTTAAGGAATAACTCTTGCATGACTTCAGAAAGACTTCTAACTTGAATTTCTCCAACTAATTAACTCAAGATGAATTAATTAATTATTTTTCAAGCAGCTGGTGAGACTAAATTCGAATTTAATTCGCAATTTTAATTCAAGGACAAATTAAAATTGGAATATTATGGATTCTATTTTTATCATTTCTTGTTGCTATTTTAAATAAGATCATCATAAACAGGTGGCTTCGAAAGATCAGCTACGATAGAATCATGCTCGTGATTGAATATGGGAGAAAATGGATCATGACATCCACAATAAAAAAAATCAATGATTTCATCGGCATCCTCATGATCTAATAAATCAAACCGAGGGGTAGATGAGAAGAGAACAAATTCATCCTCTGTGTTTCTGGAAAAGGCAGATCAAAGGTGAAGTGGATTTTCAATGAATAGTTTATCCTCTCCGTTGTTGGATGATGGAATGACATCTGGTGTGTCCTATGAGTAATCAACAATGGGTGCATTTGTATATGAAGATACACATGTGAAATCATGGATGGCAGGTTCGCCAAAAATGTCACGAAAGAACGAAGGAGGCTCAGATAGAAGGGAGTCATCCTTTGTTGAGTGTTGATGCTCAAGCTCTTAGTCATACTCTTCATGAATGACAGCACATGTTTTTTGTGAAACACCAAATACGTCAGGGGCTTGATCCTCGTTTACAACAAGTGTAGAGTCTGGAATGGAAGAACACAAGACAGTATTATCTGGAGGAATAATTGAGTACGAAGACGGAGGTTTTGGTACAAAATTCATATGACAACTCGATGGAATCACAACCAAATCTGCGCAAAAATTAAGTGAAGTGATGTTGGGAGGATGTGACAGCTAAACAAATGTGTGAGAATGATCTCCCACATCACTCTATAGTGGTGGAGCCATTTGATGAAGGGACGATAGACAGTCACTTGCGATAGTGATTGTATCCATCTGTGATTGCGCAACTCCATCACTGAAGAATGTTGAGTGAGGCTTGAGTTCAAACTTCTTCTTGGATGGGCAGATTTTTTAAGACAATACTCGAATCTATCCCAAAGATAGAAAAATTTCATCTAGCCTTTCGGAGCTTGAAACTGCAAATCACGGAAGCACTCCCAAAAATCCATAAGCGATTCATGCAGAGAAATTTGTTGTTGTAATAGTTTGTGGTCAAGACATTCTAGATCAAAATGATAGAAAGTGTCTTCAATGAGATCACAAAAGTGCTCAAGTGAGTGCACATTGTCGGCCCGTAGGATGCACAATCATCGATGTGGAGATTTGCGAAGTCAGCAAACTGGCCTGTTCATCAGAACATCCATCTTCCTCGTGAAGCATGGTAAGGAAGTCATGTAAGAACTCAGGCTAGGCCACTTCACCTTCACCATCATACGTGTATGTGGACAAGAGATCAAAAAACTCCCTCGAGATAGTGACTGATTCGGCATGTGAAAAACATAGTGGAGGGAGGAGAGTGTAAGACTCCATGATAGATATGGAAAGGTTCAAAATAGGATGAGAGGACGCAACTTGTCATCTGGCCCTCCTTTTAGCATCAGAAATGTTAACGGTGCTAGAACTGAAAACATGTTAGGGGATCTCCCTGGTAAGAAGTCCCAATTAGACCTCAGACCGTTTGGTGTAGGAGTCCCAAACAGTAATGCCTTGATTGTAGTTTCACACAGAGGCAAGTAAGATGTCCCTGTTGGTAGAAAGGGTGTGACATATGTGGTAAGTCAAGGAAGGTGCATGAGCGGTTCTAACAAACAGAGGGTGAGGTGAGTGTGCCCCTTGGAAATCTGTGATAACACGAAGTTAAGAAGGGAACACACAAGCAAAGATGCATCACAACATGGAAGGAAAGTTAGCTAGCAATCCAAAGTGATGATTAAACCAAAAACATATTTCAGAAAGATACATACATACATATACAGAAAGCTACACATGCATGTGTAAGCAAATAGATACATATATCATTTAGAGTACTCAAGATAACTGAAATACAATACAACATATGCATGAAATGTGTTGGATCTGTTATATTAAGAAGTGTAAGTTCTAGTCATACAATACATCCATGTCCAACCACTAGTTCCAACAGCGGAACGTTACATCCACAACTGCCTGCTCCTCCAAAGAGATAGACTAGCTCTGCGCAATGGAGAAGCCAAGGCGCGTTACAATACTTTCCAAGCTCTCTCTAAGATAGTATTAATGGAAGCTTGGATGACCAAAAGCCTTTACAATGAGTTATGAGGTACTATTTATAGCAAAAGGTCGGGTGGCCCTTGACATTCCCCTTTGTGATAGTTCATCTACCCTCATGACTCTTCATCTACTCTATGACCGTTACATCCAACTATTGACACTTGAACTTACACTTAACAAGACTTTACATTACAATGCACATGTACCCATGTCAGACAAAATGGCTTAAGCAAGCCAGGCAAGACATCACTATGACTCGGACAACTGTTGGAAGACCAGCTCTTCAACATCCTCACGGTGGTCGACAATAGTGAACTGATGCCAAGATCTATAGTCCATGTACTCTGAGGTGACATCTTTCTGGAACCTGACTCTTGCCTCCATAGCATCCGGGTACACTGCTCTGGCTCCTCTGTCCAACTGGTCTGATAGCATACACATCATTGTCTTGAGTGCGGCCAGACCAACAACATACTTGTGCATGGTGTCCACACTGATTAACAAGTCTGGGCTGGTGGCTATGCGCATTAACTCGTCAAAGTACGAGTCAAGCTCTAGTTGGACTTGTGCCTTTATCTTCACCGGGGTGAGTGTCCCAATAGATGGGATCGCATGTGCACACACAAAAACATCCATATTCTTCAATACACATGCAAGGGAAGCTTGTAGACTAGTGATGAGTTGCGGGAGCTCTTCATAGTTCTGGATCTGACTCTAGATGCATGCCTTCAGCTCGACCTCTCTAAGCTTCGTCATCTTAGGCAAGTGAAGAGGGGCTCCCTTATATCTCATCATCCATGTTTGCATGTAATCAATAGCAGCATGCACATTCGACAAGATAAGTGCTCTTCTAGCACATTGTTGCTGCCATCCATTGAGATGGACAACTTCCTTATGCACGGTCCAAACTTGGAATACAACACCTGCATGACTGTTTCAAGGGAAAATACTTCATCCAATATTTCCTTCTTCAATTCTACTCAGGCAGATGGTGCAACCAATTCTCCTCCCTACTTGGTCGTCTGTAGCTCCTTCACCATTTGCTCGTTCTTAGCTATTAGGAAGAGAACACTCGAGCTAGTGGCTTTGGCATATGCTCTGGTAGCATCAGCAAATATTGTTGGATTTTTGTGCACGTCAGACATGATCACACATTCCTCGAACTACGCAGGAGATGTATGATCATCCAGAGTTGACACTCTGCGATATTTCACAACTCTATGTTGAGACTCGTCGAATGAGATTTTGTGCATCTCCTCCTCCAGATTGTCTCCACGGATTTCTATGTCTTCTTGGTCACTTGGGACTTTCTCCTCTTCTGGACACGGTGAAGCTGGTGGATAGAACTCTTAGTGATGAGGCATGAGGTCGATGTCTTGCTCTAACTTGTGTTGCTCCATATCCATATCCATCTATTTAATTGCTTGCTCTATCTCCTGAGTGAAGTCCTTCTGCGATGGTTCACCCTATTTGCCTGATGCTAGCTGTTCTAATGAGTCTACTACCTATATTGGTGCAGTTTCATCTGTTTGTACAAGTTGCGCCCCTGTTTTACTTGTTCCTACTGCGCTTCCTTCTCCTATCTGCGCAGCTCCTGTTCCTTCCAAAGTTTCTCCTTCAAATCATGCAACTCCTTCTTTATTTCCTCCATTCTCTATTTCTCTCTCTGCCTTTGCGTGTTTCTCTTTTCGCGCTATTGCCTCTTCACCTCTATGGCTAAAGCTACTTTCTGCACAAGTGGGTCTGCTCGAAACTTGCAACTTTTCTCTTCCTCCATGCGGCTGACAATGGTGATTGATTTTGAGCTTCAATGTTACTAATGGATCCAGTATGAAAATTTGATGAAACGTGGCCTTCATATTGTGTGATTGTGTACCAGGAGTATCTGGTCTAAAAATTTATGAAACATGGTCCCTAGAAGAAGAGTGAAGGTAGTAGCCTTCTGTAGGGTGGCACCTACGTACTAGTAAACATATCAGCCAATACAAGAGCTGGGGGGTTGGAGCTCCCTTCCAGTAGAAGCTAGAAAATGAGAGAAGGTTGTATCCTTCAGTAGGTAGATGCCTGCGTACTGGAAAAGTCTGCACCAATACAAAATTTGTAAACAAATTTTATTATAAGAAGATTAAATACTGAGACGACAACAACGGTCATTTTTTCCCTCATTAGGTTTCCACCTGAAAAATCCTGGTGTTCTTGTGTGTTGATTTATTATGTTCTTACTGCATCTGTTTACTGGTTAATGCACCACACTCTAATTTAAGACAATGAATTAGCTATTTACTACATACACGCTAGTTTCATTCTTTATAGTCGCAGACATACGCTAGTTGGTTTTAATAAAATACTGATTCACCCCCCCTCTCCATTTTTCCCAATAAAAAAATCCTTTTGTTTTGATCACAATAGCATATCGTGACATTACGATACAACTAAATGAGGATACAAAATCAATAACAAAACAAATAAAACCATGGAAAAAAAACAATCCATGCAAGCCCTTCTATTTGTTGGAGGTGCAGGGACATGAAAGACATTCACTACACAAACACTTTACCACACAAAAGTGTGATACTATAACAAATAATTACAAAGCGATCCCTTAAAAAAGGGGGCCTCATAGTTGCATTCACTGCCAAGGTTGCATATATTTCAAATGGTTTCTTAGTTCATTCAACTTTGCACTTGCCGCTTTCACCTTGCAACATGATGCCATTGACTTCTAACACACTTGATATATTGAGAAACGTTTACGAACAACTTAGAATTTTTCTCATAGATGAAGCATTGTTAATCAACTCTTTTCTGCTATATATTATTGGAAAGTGGCTTCATGAAATCATGCACACTCCAACTAAACCTTTGGAAATCTTGACATAATATTTTTTGGTGACCTATTCCAAAAATCAGCTTGTGCATGATTGTTGAATATTTGAGCATCCAATTCTTAAAGGAACTACTAATCCTTATAGTTTCTGGAAAGACAATGTCAAAACTTATGAGCTAAAACAAGTGATGCGACAAGAAAACAAAGACTTTGTGTCCATTTTAAATAGAATTAGGACATGTTCACATATTGATAATGATCTTGCATTTTGGAACAAACATTGTTATAGATACCCACCAAATGATCCATCATTTCCATATCTCTTATACTTAAACAAGAATGTACAAGAACATAATGAAAAAATATTGTCTCTCATCAACACAGAAGCAATCACATTAATTGCATACGACAAAACAATTGAATCAATAAATACAAATCACTATAGGAACATGAAAATGTAATTTCCAGCTATCATTATGCTAAAAGAAAATATGCTTGTTAAATTGACTGGTAACAATTATGATATTGAAGATGGCTTTGTCAACAATGTTGAGGGCATTTTCAGAGCATCCACTACACCTGAGAATGGTTCCATTTGGATTGAATTTGTCGATCCAACAATTGGCACTATTCAATGAAAGAAATGCTCCACTTATTTAATGATGGAAAAATTTCTAACTGGACATCTATGACCAAAGTTTGTAGGTATAATGAATGAAACAACAAAAATAGTTTCACAAGATAACCATTCCTTGTTCAATTGGCATGTGTACATACCATACATCTATCACAAGTCTTGACAATGGATAGACTGACTTTTGACCCAAAAGGAGTTCGACAACATGAACTTGTCTACACTGCACTTTCCCGTGTCAAAGATATTAAATCCTTGTATCTATTAAACAAAATGGAACAAACAAACTTCTCTCTTTGAACAAAGTTGTTGTTGAGCTACAAAGACGTAGAGAAAATGCTTCTTATCAACCTGAATATAGTTTATATTCAACTCAAACAAAGGATTACTTGACAATATGCTCATTTAGTCTATTTCTATAGTCCAATATGAGGGTGATGTGTAATCTCGTCCATGCTTAATGTGGAGTTGACACATTTTCATTTTAAAATAAAAATTAAATATTATTTAAATTAAAAGATAATGTTGGGTTATAATCAAAATAAAAAATAAAGTTACATATTTTGTTAGTTTTACTTAAAAGTATTCAAAGTATTATAAAATGTAATCCCACACTAACGGCGTCTTCTTTGTTGTTGATATTACAACTCAATACAGAGGAGATATGGTAAAAATATTTCACTTTCACTCTTAGTTATAAATAAATATTTCCATGTCCATATGAATTAAGATAATTTTATATCAATTTTTTTTTTTTAAGTAATTAAAACAAAAAACAATAAAGTTGATATTATTTATATTTTCATATTTCAATTGGATCTGTAAATGAACCATTTTAATATCCATGATAACTAATTTATTTTAATATCAACTTTATACAAAAGATAAACGTATATGTATATGAACAACAATAAAATATCTCAATGTGCAAAGAGCAGAAGTAATTGAAAGTAGAAATATTCAATTCCTTCTCTATAACAATAGTAAGAGGGAGATGCATAATTAATTCAAATCTTAATATAAAATTAATATGTAACACCTTGGGGAAAAAATTGATATGTAACATTTAAAAAAATATTAATAATAATTAAAAAATTCAATGTGCATTATAAATAAAATATTTTAGTATATAGAATTAAGTAAAATTGAAATGCATTTAAAAATATATTAAAAAAAAAAAAAAACTTTATTGTGTCAATGTAATCCATAAAATAAAATATCTCAATGCTCATGTTTACTAAATTATTTCAATGTTAACGCTTTACATATTATATATGGTTTAAAATAATAATAAATAAAATGTCTATATATTATTTAAAGTAATTGAAAAATAAATTCTTAGTGTTATAGCATTTCAAGTATCATTATTTTACATTTTGACAAATGGAGGTGCAGTTTGTTTAAGTTTTGCACTATAAAAAGGGTTTGCACCTCAAGAGATTTTATCCCACTCGACTCTTGCTACATTCGTGGTTAAGATGGATCACTAGGCTTGACAATGGATAGATTGGGATTTGACCCAAAAGAAGTTAGGCAACAAGGACTTGTCTACAATGCACTTTTCCATGTCAAAGATTTTAAATTGTGTACCTATTAAACAAATTGAAATAAACAAACTTCTCTCGTGACAAAGTTTTTGCTGAGCTACTAAGACTTAGAGAAAATGCTTCTTATCAACTTGAATATAGCTTATATTCAATTCAAACAAAAGATTATTTGACAATATGCTCGTTGAACACACGTAACTTCTCATTGCATTTTGAGTATATTGTTGTTGACTATGATCTAATGAACACTAACATCCTCTATTTTCAAGAAACAAAACAAGATCACCTCCAACAAATCCAATGCTTGGAAAAAGATATGAATACATACATCTATTGCACTTACATGGGATTCTCACATACTACACAAAAATATTATATTAGATATCATTTTTGGGATTCAACTGCGTTAAGTAAGTCATTCAAACGTATGACCATTTCCATGAGAGGTAGTCGTAACTGACTAACTTCTCATGATTTTTGAATAGTTCACTTAGCACTCATTGCATCGGGTGATGCTCACAGGGGTGAAGAAGTGGGATTGAAACTAGTGAAATGTGGAGAACGAATCACATAGCATCAATCATCACTTCCGGGGCTTGCACCCGGTAACCAGGACTTCCCAGGAGGTCACCCATCCCAGGAGGTGACCTCCTGGGAAGTCCTGGTTACCGGGTGCAAGCCCCGGAAGTGATGATTGATGCTATGTGATTCGTTCTCCACATTTCACTAGTTTCAATCCCACTTCTTCACCCCTGTGAGCATCACCCGATGCAATGAGTGCTAAGTGAACTATTCAAAAATCATGAGAAGTTAGTCAGTTACGACTACCTCTCATGGAAATGGTCATACGTTTGAATGACTTACTTAACGCAGTTGAATCCCAAAAATGATATCTAATATAATGCACTGCGTAAATCCCCCATACTTAAAAATATTATAGTTGACAATCAATTCACTTATACAACAAGGCATATTGAATCAACAATTATGACTTTCCATTTTCAAGAAAATTCCATTATACTCGCAAATATATACAGTATGCCAAATGCAAGAATTGAAGAAATCATTAACTTCGTCATGTTCATTTTAGAGCACGCACCCAACAAATATCAAAGTGTGTTTTTTGGTGACTTCAACACGAACATGTTGCAAAATAGCCATCAACAAAAATAACTAATTTTATTTACGCAAAACAACAACTTCAATTTCCGTAAAACAAAGCCAACAAGTAATTATGGCTCCATGCTTAAACACTTTTGGATAAATCTCCTAGTTAATAGTGTTTCATTCCATGTCTTTGATGCCTATTGGACAGACCATCATACCATTTGCCTTACCATACCTTTATTGTTGGCTTAAGGCATTTTTCCATTGTTCATGTGCCTCAATCCAAATGTTGAATGCTCACAATAGTTATCATATTTGCAAATGTCCATACTAGACATATGCTATTGTTTGCATACATAAAACAAAGGAGGTGCATGCAATGACCAACAAAAAACAATGAGAATACAAATAACAAATTTGTGTAAGTTTTAAGACCAACAACATAAATTTATTTACTTTCTTCTTCATAACTTCATTTTTGATATTTAGTTACCATGCAATTTACCCATGTCACAAATTTTTATTTTTCACATTTTGTTCTATATACTAGACAACATTCCTTGTGCTATTTTTTAGTTCATATTTCAATGTATCTTGTGAAATTCATTAAAATAAATCAATGTTTTAACAACCATAATGGTTTTGGATAACACATCTCACAAACAAACTTTATGTGTTATGCTCAATAAAATCTATAAACCAAATATTTTATTGCTAATAATCCAAAACAATTGCATAGCAACCAACTATTGTTTATAGCAATAAAGACCAAAAATGTTGCACATTGTCAACACAGAACCATGGTCTGCACTTCATTGGCAATGCTCTATTCTTTGTTTATTCTTCTTGTTCAGTTGACTAATTTCTCTTCATAACCATGTGTTTTTCATATATACTAATTTGACCAAACGATATATATATATAAAATAACTATATCATGCATTGTTGTACAAAATACACAATTTTGAAGTTCTTTTATACATTCATTTCAAATTTAACCCCTTTCATTTCTCCCTTTTAACAACAATCGCGTTAACCATTTGCAGCAACAATATGGACACAACTAGTTCTCACAACCAAGTGCTCCATAGACAAATAGAAGAATATGAAAGTCCAAAATGGTCAGAATTATGTGTTCCTTTCAATGTTTCTGCGATCAATTTACACCTTTGCATCAAATCAATCACATTATTTTTTCAATTGTATTGTTGTCACTTTGCACATACACAGACTGGAAATAATGCAACCAACTCCTTCCTCAATCATTGAAATATGCTCAGGACAACACACAAAGGTTTTCAAGGGTGATGTATTGGTTGTCTATGGCCCAACACAAAATAGAAACCCCAACACCTTTGCAAAGGCTTGGTTTGTCCACATTGATCTAATTGAAAATCATAATCAATTAGCAATCACAATGAACATGAGCAACAATCTAATAGATTGTTTCCAAGACATGTTTGGTGTTGGAAACGATGTTCACATTATAGACTTTGCAATAAGAAATAAAGAAATTTATGAACGAGGAGATACAAAATGTTGTATATTGTTACAGGAGAGAGCTACAGTTCAACCAATTGCACAAATTTGCAAAAAACATAGATTATCTCTAGACACAATAATATACAACCTCCTTGTATCAAAGGATACATATGTAGTTGGCTCGATCGCAACAATAATGATAGGTTGTCAACAAAATAACAAACAACTTGAAGTCAATATTAAAATGGTGAAACACTAGATGACAATGTATATATAAGTTTTTTGCTACAATAACCACTCTTGCATCTCTGCTAAAAGCTAAATTATAGTTTATTTCCTGAGTGATCTTCTTTCTTTATTTTCTTTCATAGTGAAATTAACGTTTATCTCAACATCTCCTGTACAAATTGCCTAACAAAACTTGCATTCTTGGATTTACAACAACTACAACTGAATGACAGTCACAAAGACCATTTTTTCAAAATACAACATGAATTGGCATAAAAAACCACTCCACTCTACTTGTTCAAAAACATTGTCAGAAATGATGTAAAAGATAGTCAAAAATTGCACTCTGGATCAACAAATTTTGTTGATGCTCTGAATGATGGATTTACAAGAGCACATCTATTATCTTTTGTCAAATCAAGAACATATGTATCTTTCCCAACTCTTTCTTTGTTCTATTAACAATAATTTTCCTCTAGTATACAAAATTTTGCATCTTTTACTAAACACATTCCAAACTAACAAATAAATATTTTCACAAAGCAGATGCAAGGAGTGCTAAAAGAAAAAAATGTGTTATCTCCTCCTTTCCAACGAATTTGCAACAAATGCAAACAACTTATACATCCAAACACAACTAAATGCACGCTTTGTAAAGAGAACACAACATTTAGTTATGGGCATAGTGTTGAATGCACATTGGAAACAGATGACTGCAAGATTGAATGCATATTGTAAATTCCACACTTAAAAGAACACTAGCTAGTTATTGCTGAAACAAGATTCCAACAATACATGCACAACATATCATCTACAATTTTCCATCTGAGAAAACATTTCATCTGAGGACTTTCACTTCAACAATTAATAACATTTACCGAAATCAAAGAGCTATGATCAACGACAACTACTTCTGGTGTGCATCGGCTTTATACACATTGACAGTTAAGATATTTGTCCACTTTCTACTTTTTCTCTTACATATTTTTTTGAGTCATTATTTACTTATTTCTACAAACCCACTAATGTATACCTTATAGGCTTTAGAATTACAATATACAAAGATATTATGTTCACTTATAAATTTTGTTACGATATCTATCATCAATAATTATTTTGTTAATTGGTTATAATGTTTTTTTGTTAATTGATTATAATGTTTTTTTAAGCATTCAATCAAACATTTTTCCCTCTACAAGTAGAAGCAAGCAACATCAGAATTCAGAATTCAGATACATATAAACATTTTCTTAACTATCACAACATTTTGTTAATCAAACCATAGTATCTTAATTCCACAACCACATAAATCAGATATGGAAGAATATTCAAGATTACCAAGGGTCAGCTTCTCCCTCTAAGAAACTTATCATGCCATATTATGTGTATGCCATTACTGACCTGAATTTGCATTTGCTACAAATTATGAGTTTGTGTTAAGAAAGAGACAAGAAAGAATTGGTTGTATATGAGCTTTTGGAGTGATTAATATAATGAATGAAATCCACTAGAGTGTTAAGAAAAGCTTATGCACCTGCACCGGAATTGAAATAGTATTTTTTTTTTTGCAATATCAAATCTGGTCCATATTTAGTTTTATTAGTGAACTATGAGCACGATATAATTTAGTTGGTTTTGATTAAATAATCATAGTACAAAGTTTATATTTCACATTTAGTCTTTAATATTGTTACATTCACTCATGTATGTCTACCAACATAAGCATGAGCGAGAGCGCTACACTTTGGACACTCTAATAATTAATTTCGATACTAATTTGATTTAATATGAAAAATTAAATAGAAAATGTTTGTCAATATAAATTGGTATTTTAATATAATTAAAAATCTTGTATTTATTATTTTTAAAAATTACCATTATAAATAAATATTAGATATATCTCATATGTAAAATTATTTTATATATTAGTATAAATTTATGTTAAATACATATTTAGTATGATTTAAGAGGGATCAAATTTTTTAAGTGTATATTTTTTTTAGAGTGTAAAATTTGAAGAAGAAAAAAATACATCCTTCTTATCCCTAGATAAATCTCAGTGAATTTGTAATGATTTTCTCTTTTTATCTATATACAACATGTAATTTTTCATTATTTAAATTATAATTTTGAATGTTATATAGGGTACATAAATTAAACTTGTAAGCCGAAAAATTTTTGTTGGTTCTCAGGAAAATTGGGAAAAAAATATACCTAAAAAGGAACCAAAACTTAAAATAGTGAGACTTTCAAATATTTTAACCATAAAAATTATTTTTTATATTGCTTTATATGTTATCTATATCAATTTTTAAAACAATATATAATATATACATAATTGAAATTAAAATATTTTACATAGCATGTGCACTAAAACATTTTATCTATGGACTACATTGTTCACATTCAAATAGTTTTTTTTGTTATTAATATATTTTTATGTATGTATCTTTTTTTGTCAAGTTGTTTGTGATCCTCCATACTTGACCTATGGTTTGAGGAGTCATGACCAAGGGGCATCTAAGCCGTCAAAGTTACCCGGGGATCGCACCCGACCTGGGCCACACCAGCCCTTAACTGATTGGATTTTTTAGCATGTCGCCTCTCCCTAGCACAGGGCACAACCACCCCCGTGAGGTTTGATCCTGGGTTGTCTTGCTTATGAGACTCATCCTCAACTGATTGTGCTAGTGAGACTTGACATTTTTATGTATGTATCAAATCTTGCATATTAAAATATTTTATTGATGATCCACATTGAAATTTTTTATTACTAAGATATATTTTTAAATGTCATATAATAATTTTATATTAAGAAATAAATGAATTACACATCTCCCTATTATTCTTATTAGGAATTTTTATATGTATAAAAACTTTCAATTACTTTTTTCTTTGGACATCTAATATTTTACTATATACAACATTAAATATTTTATTTAAACTATATTAGTTAACATAGATATTCTAATAGTTTATTTAAATCTATGTTGAAATATTTTTGAAATTTATAAGGTTTAAACATCTTACTCACATCTTTGTTTCCTTCTAGTTACTTTGATATGAAATTATATTATGTCATGTGGATATGGAAATATTTTATTTATCACTGACACTGCGTGAAATATTTTTACCACATTGAGTTGTAATATCAACAACAAATTGAGTGATCATAGTCAACTTGGGATAATTGATATTTTATAATGGTTTTAATTAAAACCAAATAAACATGCATATTCATTTTTATTTTTATTATAGTGGACATTGCTTTTCTATTTAGAAAATATTTTATTTTTATTTTAAGAGGGACACTTGTTGACTTCATTTTTTGTTCTTCCAGAAAAGTGGAAACAAAAAAGCATTTCATTTTAGAATGTGAGACCTTCAAAGACAACAGGGAAATTTATGCAGATATGCTAGCAGCTAGCTCTTGTGATAATCTATTTAGCGAGGGGTTTGTCGAGAAGGTGGGAGCATTTATTGTGAGGCTTCACCAAAAAAAAAAAAAAGAGCCATACATCAAGCAAATTAAGAAGCAATATGACCTATAGACTATCTTTAACTTTGTGGATGTTAAAATAATTTTATTTATTTCTTTCTTTCACATCATAAAATGAGCTTCTGAGCTCAATAAAAATGATATTTAACTAAATATTATTATTATAATATAACTTATTTATTAAAAAAAACTTTTAAAAAAATATCAATTTACTTGTAGATAGATTTATTTAGCTAAATTATATAAGTAGAATGAAACATTCAAGTGTAGTATACTTACACAGTGTACTCCAAAAATCTATCTACAATATAAACAACTATAAAAATCTACATTCAAACATCAATTTAGTTAATAATCACCATTCATTATTTAATATATAATTTAAATAAAAAATCTAATATATCAATTCAACCTCTAGTTAACTATATTTTAAATTATAAAGTATTAATTAAATAAACACTTATATAAATATCAACTCATTATAACCAACATTCCATTATTCACTTTATAACCTATCATCAAATATTGAATATAACTATCATCATTCCTCCCTAACATGGCATACCATAATGAATGTTCTTCAGTTTTCTACTCATTCTCCCCTAGCATAGTATACTATAATGAATGTTCTTCAATTGTTTTAGTCTTATTGAGTTGAGAGGCTCATTCTACAACCTAGTATGATATGTAAGGGTGTCCATACTTCATAAAAGTTCAAATAAGTTGAAATTTTTCTCATGTCTACCAAAATAAAAACAAAACATTTAAATAATGTCTGCTCATAAAAAAAATTGCACGTGAAGAAATTAGATCCCAAGGGTGGCTGATGTGTAAGGTGAAGAAATTAGATCCCAAGGGTGTCTGATGTGTAAGGGTGTTCCTGCGTCATCAAAGGTGAAATAAGTTGAAATTTTTCTCGTGTCTACCAAAATAAAAACAAAACATTTAAATAATGTATGCTCATAAAAAAAATTGCACATGAAGAAATTAGATAATTAGATCCCTCTTTGTATTTAAGATGGATCTTTTTTACTAAAATGGATATTTTTATATGCAATAAAATATTTTCATATGCATTACAAAACAAAAATCTCAATGTAAATTTTCAACTCTACTCGTGTTGTAATTAGAACATGACTATTGAGAGCAGAGAAAAACCCCAAGAAAACATATACACCTTTTTCAACATTTTTCTTAGAAGAGGGTTGTGATACCTTGAGGATGTGGGACCTTTTAGAGAATTATCATCTTTTACTAGTTGGGTAATAGTTAGCGGGAGAGATTACAATGGGAGAGTGTATATTTTCACAGTTATTTATATTGAGAGAAATTTTGCGAGTAAAACTAGGTAGAAGATTTTTAAATGTATCCAAAAATGTTCTTAGCTCGGTGTTATCAAGAAGCAGGCATGTAGTGCGAAGACAAGCTTAGTTCAAACACAACAACAACTTCCAACTTCTCATTTCAACGTTCAAATTCATAGTCGGTGTAGGCGAGGAAGGTCACAGATGTCGACTGTTTCAGCATGCAACAACGATTCAGTCGTCGCAGGTAAGGGAAGTCACAGTTGCCAGAAGCACGTGGATTATAGGGCCTGTTTGAGTCCCTTTGAAACCCCTTAATTGTAGTGAACTTTAGAGTCTCGTTGAATCCCGTTGAACACAAACATTACCTAGACATTATCTTTCCCTTATCATTTATCCAACATTGCAATATGAAATTGCCGCGATTAGAGGTCGAAATTCGGGTGCCGAATTTTCAGATCGAGTTGTAATTTTTACCTCGAGTGTAGAACAAGAAAGCGAAATAAAAGGTTTGAGGTCTAAAGCCTTGGGGCGGAAAATGCATTCAAACATGACAATGGGACAAGAAATTTTAGAACCTATGGAGACAAATGATTTAGGACAAGTTAAAATTGCGTCATCTGCCAAAGTTGGGAAGTGGGTTTGGGTCAATGCCAAACAATATCGGGGCATTTAAAACGAATACTAACCCATCTAAAGGGAAAGTACTCGAGCCCTTCGCAATAAGCACTCAAACAAGTCCACTCTACAAGCATGTGGAAACAAGAAGTCTAGAGGAAAAGTCATTAATGATTATTCCTTCTATAGTCCCACATCCACACCTCTCACCTGGTCATATGATATTTATGTGAAATACTTGTTAAATGAAAAACAAAGGTTGGAGGTTTTAGAAGCTAAAGAGCAGGAAAGAGATCATAAATTCATATAATAATAGCTGAGAACAAGGCTTTAGCAGAAAGCAATAAAGTTTTGAAAGAAAAAGTGGCATTTCTATGGGAAGCTCTCCTGATAGGAAAGACAGAATGGCAACACATGAAGGTAGATGTGCAAAGAATAAAGAAATATGTAGTGGAAAGTACAGAGGTGGTGAATGCAAAATCATGCCAGGATAAAGGGAAAACGATTTCCCAAATAGACAACCATGAAGATAAAGCAAGAGAAGAAAGGAAAGGGGATTCCACCGAAGTTTCCAAAACTTGGGCTCAAGTTAATAGCAATTCTGCTAATAAGGAAGAAGAAACAAACATTAGGGTTGACAACATGCAAGATAGAGAAGGTAATGAAAGACAAAATAGAGCAGCAAACATAATTATTAAAGGGGTGAAAGAGTATGGGAAAAATGGATGTACTCTTGACCTTGCAAGAGACTTTTTGAAAGATAACTTGCTATGGCAAGGACAAAATATGCCAAGCATGGAGGTTGGGTAAGTTTAATGATGAGAGAGCTAGGCCCATAAAAGTCAACATGCCTAGCTTGCGTGATAAATATATCATTCTAAGCAAGAACAATCTCTTGAGGGGTTCTCGCCTTTTTCTAGAAGAAGATTTAACTATAAGACAATAGGAGGAAAGGAGGGAGGAAATGTTAAAGGTTAGGGTAGCAAGAAATGAAGGCAAGAGAGCATGGATTTATAAAGGTAAAGCAAGCAAGCATGAATTTATAAAGTTACTTAATAATATTTGTTTTTAATATATTAATAAATTAATATCATAATTTAAATATTATTGTTCAAATATAGTCGTTACTTGAAATTTTGGCCTCTACATTGCTCTCTATTTAAGCCTTTGCCATGGTCTGCCTCTTCATCTGGTCCTAATTATGAACCACACTTGTTGGTTTAAAACACATCGGCCAAAAATTTCTCATACGTGATCTCTACCGAAAGACTTTTCTTAATTCATTATGGATCACAGAAGCCTGAATATAAAAAAAATAGGTAAAGTTGTGATAACGTGATTTGGACCTCCTTCCAAAATAGAGCAGCAAGATGGTAATAAGAAGAGGCAACAAACTCATCAACAAGAAATCAGGAAGCAAGGTGAGTATGGGAAAGCAGGTACAAAGACACAAATGTGAGTCTTGCATGTCAAAATAAATAGCAATCAAGTCATACCCAGGTTTCCTTAAGATTAGTTTGTTGGAACTGTAGAGGTTACCCATGGAGACGAGGACTTGGGTTAGGGCCTATTGCGGAAGATAGAGACATAATTTGTTTCATAGAAACACATGAGCATGAAGGGTGCAAGACACCCTTGTTTGAAGGATACTAGTGTGGAACAAGGCAGTAGGAAATGGCAAAGGGCACGGGGGTATCATGGTTTTACTGAGGGAGAAAGATGGTCATCTCATTCAGTTAGAAAAAGAGGACTCAAATGAACAATTCATTTGGTTTAATATATCAGAAAATGGAAACCATGTCAGAATTGTGGCACGTTATTTTGCGCCACAAGTTTCAAAAATCTACAAAGGTAGAGGGCTTGACCATACATATCCCTTTGCAACCTTAAAAGTAGATATTGCAACATATTCTCAGCTAGGTGAAGTCCTTATAGTGGGTGATTTCAGTGCTAGGACAACAAGTGAGCAAGCTAGCATTCTTTGCTGTAAAGAATATTGTGGCCCTATTTGGCTTACAAAAGAGAGTAATCATCAGTGGGAAAGAATTTCAAAGGACAAGGGCTACAATATCTTTAGTGAACAATTGCTTACTCTATGTGGGGCCTTTGATTTAGTCATTTGTAATCGCTTGACTAGATGGGCAAAGTTCGGTAATTTCACTTGCAATACTTACACTGGAGCAAGTATAGTAGATTATGTAATTTTCTCGCATGGTTTGTGTGAGAAAATGGAGGAATTTTTTATTAGAGATCAGCTTCGGGACTTAAAATCAGATCAGAAGCCAATTTATTTAAGTTTCTCTTAGACTGGAAAGAAACAATTAGAGTAAAAAATTCAGCATGTCCAACAAAATCTCCCAAAGGGAAGAATTCTTTTGACTCCAGAAAATTGTAATACCTTCAAAATGATGCTAGAGAGGCTCTTCAAGAAGGATAAAATCACAATTCATGGCCTTCATGGTCATGAATTAACACATTTAATTCAATGCGCACTTGCAGAGTGCAAAAGAGAAAAAATTAATAAGTCCGAAACAAATTGCTTTCCGGTTAATGCTTGGTTTGACGAGGAATGCAAAAAGGCAAGGAGAATGTGGAAAGAGTCAAACAATGATAACATAAAGCTCAAAGCTTACAAGCAGCTATTAAGAAAGAGAAATGTTGATTTCATGGTTTTGAGGGAAGAATTAATCTTCCTTGGGAAAAAATAATCCCAAATTGTTTTGGAAGGAGCTCCAATTGAGAAAGATACAAACTGGAAATAGTATTAGAGCTTCTAAATGGTTTGACTATGCAAGACAACTCTATGAGCGGGATCCAAAGGTTGACCCTCCCCCCCCCTTGGTCAACACTGCTACTGAACTCTTCACGGTGCAAAAGGTAGAAATGGGTATCAAGAAGTTGGGTGTTGGAAAAGAAAAAGACTTAACTGAACTCCAAACAGAATATCTAATGTGGGGCTCAAAGATTCTTGCACCTCACATTACAAAAAATTTCAACATCATACAATAGGGGCTCCCCACAAATTGGTCAACTATTCTGGCAATACCTCTTTTCAAGAGTGGTGACGTCAATAATCCCTCCAATTATAGGACCATAATGATAAATCCTTTGTTTGCAAAGCTATTTGGAAGCATGCTAGAAAATAAAATTAGCAAGTGGGAAAAAGAAAGAGATAAGCGTGCTAAAAGGCAAGCAGGTTTTAGACCTAAACATTCTACAATTGATCATTGTATAACTTTAAGGCACATCATTGAAAAATTTTGGGAGAAAAAGGAAGAAGTTTTTTGTTGCTTTGTTGATTTCAGAAAAGTGTTTGACACGATTCTTAGGGATGAGCTTTGGCACAGAATGGAGGAACTTGGGTTCCTAAACATTTGAGAGCAGTTGTGCATAGGCTATATGAAGAGGTGAAAGTCAAAATAAGAACTTCAGCAGACATTTCTGAAAGTTTTAGAAGCGATATTGGGGTCAAGTAAGGTTGCCCACCGTCTCCTACCCTTTTTTGGTTTATATATTGACAAGCTTGAGGAGTGGTTAAATTCGCAAGGGGGTGATGGTATCTATTTGGGCAAGTTTGTTATAAGGCTTCTTTTGTATGCATATGACCTTATTCTGATCGCTAAATCGGCTCTTGGTATGCAAGAGCACTTACTATGCCTTGAGCATTTTTGTAGAAGTGTGGGGATGCAAGTCAATATCAGCGAAACGAAAGTAGTAGTTTTCTCTAAAAAAATAAAACATAACTAGCAAAAGTTCTTCTTTGAAGGAAACATTTTGGAAGATGTTGCGGATTACAAATACCTTATAATTGACTTCAACAAAAATCTAAGTTGGGATGGTTGTAGAAAGAAAAGAACTTTGGGGGGTTGGAAAGAATTTTATGCTTTTCAAAATAGGTGTAGAGAGGCAGAGTTATGGGACTGGAAAACCACTCAAACTCTTTTTGGGCTTCTAGTGATCTTGGTGATTCTCTATGGTTGTGAACGATGGGCTAGCAGTACATCCAACATGCAATGGAAACAAATTGAGAAAATTCAGAAGTGGTTGATTACAAACAATTTCAAGATTAAAAGTGCAGTTCCTTATGCTATCTTGTTAAGTGAAACAGGGGATGCTCCTATTGAAGCAATTGCTATGGTGCGAGTCATAAGGTATTTAAAAAAAATAAGCAAATGAAAGAAGGTAGATGGCCTAAGGTTGTCTTTAATGACATATTGTGCAACATAAAAAAGACTTGGATGCAACAAAATAACAAATGGTTTAGTAAATGGGGTATTTGCTTGGACACGTGTCCTATAAATAGCAAAGAGATAAAAGCTTTTGTTATGGATAAGTTCTACAAGCGTACCTGGGATAAGGAGCTAGGAAGAAAGAAAAAGTACTATATTGAAGTGTTTAATCCCACTCATAGTCATCAACCAAAAGCATACATAGAGGCCAATATGTCTTGGAGAGCCAAATATTTTATTGCTCAATTAAGGACTAATTCTCGTCAACTCTGTTGTGAAACAGGGTGCTGGGAAAGGTCAAAAGAAGTGTGGGAGGAAAGAGTATGCATTTTTTGTTCTTCCGCAAAAGTGGAAACAAGAAACATTTCATTTAGAATGTGAGGCCTTCAAAGACAATAGGGAAAGTTATGCAGATACGCTGGCAACTAGCTCTTGGGATAATGTATTTAGCGAGGGGTTTGTCGAAAAACTAGGAGCATTTATTGTGAGGCTTCACAAAAAAAGACCAAATACATCAAACAAATGAAGAAGTAATCTGTCTCATAAACTATATTTAACCTCATAAAAATGAAAATAATTTTCTTTCTTTTTCCCTTTCACAACGCTTAAAATTGATTAATCACACATGAATGTTGTGAATTATTTTATAAGAAGAAGTTTCGAATTAGCGATTTACAAATAAAATTAATGCATGCCATAGGTGCACACGTGCTCAAGTGAAGACCTAGGGAATCATTTTCATGTGGCTTGAAGTCTTTTCATGTGGCTTGAAGTCTTTTGATATAAAATTATGGTCACACGTGTTACACTCATGACCTAGGGACTCATTTAGGTGCACACGTGCTAAAGTGAAGACCTAGGGAATCATTTTCATGTGGCTTGAAGTCTTTTGATAAGTTTTTTAATATAAAATTCTGGTCACAGTGTTACACTAACGACCTAGGGACTCATTTTCATGTGGTTTGCTTATTATGGGTGTTATCACAATATGGCCAACTGCAGGGAACCTTAATCAAAAAAGCATTATTACACTCTCATTTCCCTAGGTGATTTGTGTTAAATTATTATTTAATTGTGGTGGCTTGAAGACTTTTGATAGGTTTTTTAATATAAAAATATTACATGCCATAGGTGCACACGTGTTAAACTGAGGACCTAGGGACTCATTTCCATGTGGCTTGCTTATTATGGATAGACATTATGATATACTGCATGGGACCTCAAGTCACAAAAGCATTATTGTACTCTCATTTACACAAGGTGAATTGTGTTAAATTATTATTTAAAATTATGGTCGGTGGTGCATTGTGTAATGTTTGTCTCCCTTCATAGTTAAAAATGTATACATGTTGGACACATCGATGGAGTCAATGTGTTAATATTTAAATAGGGGGGGAGTTAAAGTGGTTTTTAAATCCACGTGTTATTCATACCCAAATTAACATGGAAGCAAATTTATTATTTTAATTTTTAAAGAAAGTAAAAAACTTTTGAGATTATGATATGAAACTGTATGGACCTAGTAATGATACTTTAAGTTGCGAGAATATCCAGGAGATCTTCTTCTGTCATTAAAAGACATTGAATTATTTTAAGAGATTGATTTCTATTTTTTTTAAATTTATTTAGTGTATTAATGGGTAGGAGTTTATGTAATAGGTAAGCTCTAAAATTGTTTATAAAATGTTTGTTTAAGAGTTTATTTTGTTGGATATAAGGAAACAAGTTAACATTATAAGATTTGAAAGTATTAATGAAAGTTTGTTTTTTTATGGATTATTAACAGGTCATTTTAATGATGATAAGTCAACCTACATTCGTGGATAGCAGCAAGGAATGATTGTCTTCACCGCGGCTTTGACAATTGAGTTATGATATTTTTATCCACGGTTAAAGAAAATCGAAAAAAGAAAAATAAAAAAAGAAATTTATGTAATATTTAATTTATTATATATATTATTGTTGTATAATTAATAATTAAGTTAATTGATTTTAGTTTGGATATTTGAAATTGAAGAATTGTGAGTAATGATTATTATTCTTTTTATCTAATGTTAATTTCCTTATCTGATATATTGACCTTTTAACAAGTATATTAATGTTATGGTTTTGAGTTCAATGAAAACTTCAAGTTTTTGATAAAGTTGGTTTAACCCGGGTACTATTTTCAAAATGAACAGAAGTCTTTGTTAGATTTCTAGGGATATGTATTCCATGGTTTAAAAATATTATTCCATGGTGATATACTAATTTATACAATAAAATATGAATGATATGAATTTTTATAATATAATTATCAATTTGTTAATATTTACAAATAATTTATTAAGGAAATACAAAGTAGCATGTTTATATTGTATTTATATCTCAAGTTACATATGTTGTAATAGAAAATCAGCGTGATGAAAAGATAGAGAGAAGAAGACAATTTGTTGCAATTATCGATGTAGAGAGAAGAAGATAATTTGAGACAATTATTAATATTCTGGATACATTATCGTGATGAGTTTTCATTTTATTATAGTGTGTTTGCATTGTTTTGGTTTGTATTTCCACAACAAAAATGTGTGTGTTGAGGTTGCATGTTGATTTATAAATGCAGTCAAACTTTGAAACTATGTGATTTAGCCACAACACCAAAACTACCCAAAATGATTTTTAATATGTCAATGCACAATGTTATCTTATCATTCTAATTTGTGTTAAACTTGATCACTACAATGTACATCTCTCACTAATAATTATGTTAAACTTGATCACTACAATTTACATCTCTCACTAATAATTAGATGCAACTTTGCACTTCTTATATAACATCCAACTATATGTACCAGTATTTGAAGAATTCTTTTAGTCACTCATTTAAAAATTCCTTTAGTGATAAATTTAATCAAACTCTAACTCTTTTTAGGATGATATCTTTGCACTTAGGAGTTGGTTCACAAGCACTATTATGCCAAATAAGGAAACCTCAGTTGGGTTTACTTCATGTTTCACAGCTACTTGGTCTAGAACAAATGTCCTTTTAAACCAAATCCAATAAAGTCTCAAGGTTCATTTTCTAGCCACTTGTGCTTTACATTGTATACTTGTAAGTTCTTCCAATTGCATCCCAAATTTAATGACATGTTCTTCAAGTCTACTCAGCACAACAAATTATTTTTCATCATTGTATAATATTCTTTAGTCATATAACTTCTAGACTTCTACATTTAAGACTAGAAGAATCTTTGTACAAGTTGGTAGGAGCAACTTAAGCATGCACTTTCCAATTTTCTTAGTGATGGTGTATGGGTCATATTTAAATGCCTTGATATTCATGTCCCTCTTCATAAATTTCTCCTTTCGAAGGTAAACCCATACTTTGCTTCCTATGCAAAATTAAGAGCATGTGGTGATTGATCATGTTTGAGTTTATGCTTCTATTGACTCTTATATAATGTTTCTCAAACTTGTGCATGGATCTTAGAGATTGGTCTTTCAATCATATGGTTTACCATGTGCAATGACAATGGTTTCCTTCATAATTAGTTCCTTAAGGATTGGACCTAAAATGACCAAGTGATCCTTCAACAAAAGTCTAAGGCACACTTCAAACATTAAAGTATATATTGTAGTTTGCACTACATAATTATAAGTGTGTTTGTGAATATGGGATGATTTCATCCCATGTATTTAAATATTCATGGTTGACCATATATAACTGTTAGCTTTGCTGAACAAAAAATCAAAATTGGATTCAAAATGCTCTCAAAGGCAGCGAATATATGTATAGTCATGCTCATGATCCATTCATGCTGTCAAAACACTCATGTTGGGCTAAAAGGTCTTCCACCGATAAAATTTTGCGAGAGGAAAGCCCTTGGGAAGGCGGAAATGATCTATCGGGAGGCCTAAAGCACTCCAAAACAAGCAAAATTCAAAATCGCAGGCCTAGCAGTTCAAATGAGCGACAGTCGTTTGATCTGGCCGATCAATGGTCCAGATCGCATCGGCGGGTCGAAATTGGAGGAGGCGGGCAGTGGCAGCGACATGAGACTTCGCCGATGAGCGATCGTCGATATCGCATCGGCGTATCACAATGGAGGATTTACAAAGGGGCAGGTGCAATCGCCGATGGGCCGGATCCGACAGCCATACAGCGCTGCATTTTATATTATATCAGGTCCACGGTGGTCGCCGATATCACATCGGCGCTTTCATAGGAGCATGGCCTTTGCTTATATAAATGACCGCCGATGGGCCGGACCCGACGGCCATACAACGTTGTGTGCTATAGTATTTCGGGTCCGCAGCTTTCACTCATATCGCATCGGCATCTCGCTGTCGGGACTGTCAAAGTGGACAAGGTCTTCACGTAGGCTGTGTTCCGACCCGATGGGCCGGACCCGATGACCACAACACTCCATTTTATATTCTGTAAAGTCTGCGCCCATAGTGTTAAATATATTTTGTGTATTTTCTTTATATAAATAAAATACAAAAAGAAGCTTATGGCAAGCGCCGATCGCTGACGGGGTTCGGGCCTGATAGGGTTCTAAAAGGCCAAATATATATATTTCAAGTCCACCAAGGCCAATTTTTCATGTTTTGCGGCAGTTTTGCAGTGGCGCGGAAATCATTAATGCAAGCATACAACAATACAGCGCAGTAGGCAGCTGCCTTCAATTGACAGTATGGCCTAACAGGAAGCAAGACGTGCCTCAGATAGATCAACATTTATCAGTCATGATTGACCCGTGGTTGAAACTTTCAAGTCCAGATGAAGCATTGTGGGCGGGAATGAACAGTGTAGCAGTGTTTCATTGTTGCCAAGCCAGGCAGTCATATTGGAGCCATTCAATGATTCAACAGCAGCATTTACTCAGCAGTATGGCCGAGGAGGAGATAGGACGCCACAGATCCAGTCATAGCATTCAGTGGTTATGGGATTCGCCCATACTTCATCTCACCTGCCCTAGAAGGATCGCAGAGCACCAGAGAGGGACAAATTTATTCAAAGCACGGCCAGATTTGTACCAGAGGCCCATTCTTGAATGTAAATATGGTTGGTGGCCATTTATGGGCTCCTCCACGTATTGTTCAGTAGAGATATTTTGTATTGTAGCAGTATATATACTCAGAACAGAGATGTAATGGATTGATGAGTGTTTGATGAATGAGAGCTTATTGTAGCCTTTTAACTTCTGGAGACTGTTAATACTATGAGACCTGCAGCTTCTGGTCTTGATTTCCATTAATACAAGCTTCTTTTGCTGTCACCTGCTCACTTTCTACTTCTCCTTCTTGTTCCAGGCTATGCCTGCTTGCATTTATTTGATGTGCTGTGAATGTTTGATATCAGAGGGGCTGTCATCCCACCTCTGTATTATAATTTAGTGGCTCATTGAAATTGTTTGCAGGTTGCTATTGTTCAGATAGCAGAGAGTTGTCATCCTCACTGTCTATTGAATAATAGTCTTGCAGATCCTTTAACTGATTGCAGCTGGCCATCACAGAGCTTTGTGCATCTGCTGGTGCAATCAGTCTTCTCCATCATCACTTTTACCTTAAACCGTGAGTAGTTGGTGGTTGAAAGCCTTGTAGTTTGGGGGTCTTCACCCATGTCTGGGGTAAATTATAGTAGAAGTGGTTATCTGGCTTAAAGGTGCTGCACATCCTTCATTTGTCCATCATTTTATCCAACAAAACTATTGAATTTTTAATGTTCCTGAGCATCACTGATTTACAACCTAGGTGAGTTTCTTGGGGTGATAACATTAATTGGCGCCGTTGCCGGGGAGAGGAGAATCGAAGCTCAGCTTCCCTGGGAGAACGACACAGCTTCAAACTTTGATGACAGACAAAGTTTTGAACACAGATTTTGGTTGTAATCATCTGTCTGGCGACTCCACTGGAGGAAGGCCATCCTTCGGCGACTCCACATTGAAGTTCTGGCGCAGTTTGTGAGGCATACTAGAAGAAATCCGCAGAAGTCTCCAGCTGTTCCAGTGCCTGACCCTGAAAAGATTGTTAACTCAAAGAAAACATTGCAGAAAGGAGCATCAGGATCAGGTAAGCCCAAGAAATCTTATTTGTCTCTGCATGAGGAGTTTTTAGTTGAAGATACACAATTTGAAGACTTAAAGCCTAGTAACGTTAAGGGAGAAATACCTGCAGAGATTCATAAAGCTCCTTCTCCATTTAGTTCCCCTTTGAATCTGAGTCCGAAGAAGGTTTCCCATACTGTCCAAAACATCCCAATATCTTTCCCATCCATTACATTATCTCCTACTGCTCCATCTATTAGTATTCTTCCGCATATTCCAAACATGGCAGGACAGCAAGCACCTACTAGGATTGAGAGGATTGTTGCTGCTAGATATGGACCTTTGATATTGCCTACACCTTTAAATGCCATGCCTACAGGAGAATATCAAAAATATATGCCCAAATTCACTGGAACAGAAGGAGTCACAGCAGAAGAACATCTTGAAGCTTTTTACAGTTATGCTGATAATTTAGACATAAGTGAGAATGATGTATGGATGAGAGTTTTTGTCCAGAGTCTTGATGGAGAGGCTAGGAAGTGGTTTAGAGAATTACCCCAGAGATCTATAACAAATATAGAAGCATTAGATGAGGCATTCTTGAAGCAATGGGGAGATAAGAAGGACTTGCTGTATTATCATACAGAGTTTGGAAACTTGAAAAGAGAAAAGGGTGAGTCTTTGCCTGACTTCAATAAAAGATTTAATAGAATGTATAGTAAAATACCAGCTGAGGTAAAGCCTACCCCTACTGCTGCCAAACTCACATATGCCAATGCTTTTGATTCTGACTTTTGCTTATTGCTGAGAGAAAGACGATGTGCTACGCTGGGTGATATGCAAGAGGCAGCCTTGGAGGTGGAATCAAATATTATGGCAGCAGAGAAGTTAAAGAGTCAAGGTGACAGAAGAAGGCCGAGAGGTGAGGCTTCTTCTTCCACTGCATCAACTTCCGAGCCTAAGTTAGACAAAATGACCAAAATGATAGAGTCATTGGCTGCCGAAATTTCTAAGTTAAAAGTTGATCAGACTTCTGGCAAAACAAGGCAGCAAAACACATTTGGCCCAAGAAATCCAAACCCATTCAGAAAAGCAAACGAGCAACTACAGATTATGCAAAGGGGTGAAGAAGCAAGAGAAGATCATAAAGTAAAAGCTCCCTTTCAGAATGCAGTCATGGAGGGGGAACAGTCTGAAGAAGATGAGGATGAAATTCACTGCTTAGAGGATAAAGGTAGTGCTGCATTTTTAACATTGGCCGAATATGAGGAGTCATTGCGGCAAGAGAAAAACAGCCAGAGGTGGGACAGCGGTGTTGTTCTGCAATCTGGTGAGCAGCAGCAAAGATATAATCTAAGATCCAATGCAAAGAATGTCAAAGAAAATACTGTGCAAGAAGCAGCTGCTCGAACAGTGCCACAGAATAGCAGGCAAAGAAGACCAGCAGCTGATCCTATCACCCTCAGAGCTCCAGTTCAAGAGGTAAAAACTGCTGATAAAGTATCCTCTTCTTTTAGTTTTGAGTCAGAAATTCAGAAATTGAAAATATCCATGCCTCTTGCTGAGTTGGTGAAGAGTGAATTATTTAGGAAGCCCATCCTTGAAGCCCTTGAGCTAGAACCTAACCAATCCTCCATTGACTCTGTCAATTTGCAAGACGATAAGCCTGCTATTATTATTAGCCCCTTGATTGAACCTGCAGATGATACTTCTCCATCTTTCTATGTTTCATTGACTATCCATGATAAAATCCTCCACAATTGCTTGCTAGACACAGGGGCCAGTCACAATTTAATGCCTAAAACTGTCATGGAAGAGCTAGGCCTTGATATCACCAGACCCTATCATGATTTATTCTCATTTGATTCAAGGAAGGTAAAATGCCTTGGATTAATTAAGGATCTGGCCATTACCCTAACCCAGCTGCCCATGAAAAGTATGATAATGGATATAGTGGTGGCCGATGTTCCTCCTAAGTTTGGTATGCTGTTGTCTAGAGGGTGGATTAAGAGACTAGGAGGGACATTGCAGAATGATCTATCTTATGCAATTGTTCCAGTGTTTGGAGGAGAAAGCAGGAGGTTATATAGAGAAGCACAGCTGGCATATGTTATTAGTGATGAGAAGAATCCTACAAACCATCCCATATATGCAGTGGACACTGATTTTGGAGCTTGCATCCTCCAAATAGAAGAGTCTCAGAAGGCTGCATTGCATATCCGGAAACCAACAGCTCAGGCTAAACATGATACGGATGGTCAGATTTGGGAAATGTTTTTTGATGGAGCATGTAACAAGGAGACTGCAGGAGCGAGGGTGGTGTTAGTGTCTCCACAACAAGAAACAGTTCAGTTATCTCTAAAGCTGGTTTTTCAGGTGACAAACAACATAGCAGAATATGAAGCACTGTTGTTGGGCCTTCATGAAGCCAAAGATAGAGGAATAAAAAATCTGAAGGTATTTGGAGATGCTGATCTGATAATTCAGCAAGTAAACAGAACGTTCCAAGCAAAGCATCCAAGGCTGAAAGCTTATAGAGATGAGGTATGGAGAGTCAAAGAGTTCTTTGATTTTTTCTGCATTTCATATATCCCTAGAGCCCAAAATCAGCTTGCTGATTCCCTTGCTGTCTCTGCTAGTTTGTTCATCCCTCCATCGCCTCCCAAACTAGTTTATGAGGTACAAATGAAGTATAGACCCTCTGTGCCTGATAATGTCCACCATTGGAAGGTTTTTAATGATGATGATGAGTTAAGTAGGTTCCTTCAAGTCATTGATGAGTTCTCTGAAATGCAAATTGACCAAAACAATGATGCTTTGTTAGAAGATCCCACGTCCCAGCTTAGAAATAAAATTGGCAAAAATAGCATAGTCCAGCTTCCTAGTAACCATATTCCTAAGGGTCTAATTCCTCTTGAAAGATTGTTTGACCACAATGATGTGCCTTACAAAGCTGCCCAAAAAGAAGATCAGTCTCAAGTTTGCAAGCATGATATAGGAGGTCCAGGTCAGCCCAAATTCATAAATCTGTCCACTAATCTATCTGCTGATCAGAGTGCTGAATATTGCAAATTAATGAGGCAATTTGTTGATGTGTTCGCTTGGGAGTACAGTGATCTGAAAACATATGACAGAAGTATAATACAGCATAAAATTCCACTTGAAAAAGGCACTACTCCTTTCAAACAGAAGCTGAGGCCAATGAACCCTATGCTCTTTCCTCTGGTCGAGAAAGAAATTAAAAAGTTGTTGGCTGCTAAAATTATAGTGCCTCTCAGATATTCTAAATGGGTGGCCAATCTGGTTGTTGTGAGGAAGAAGAATGGAGAAATTAGACTATGCGTTGATTTCAGGAATCTAAATAAATGCTCCAAAAAAGATAATTATCCCTTGCCAAAAATGGAGCATTTGTTGCAGCAAGTCTCAGGTGCCAAAGTGATGTCTTTCATAGATGGGTTTTCAGGCTTCAATCAAATCGCTGTGCATCCAGATGATCAAGAAAAGACAACATTTACCACTCCTTGGGGCACGTTCATGTATGCAAAAATGCCATTTGGGCTAATGAATGCTGGAGCCACCTTTCAGCGAGCTATGGATATTGCTTTTGTGGGTGAAAAGGATAAATTCGTGTTGATATATCTTGATGACATAACTGTTTATTCTGGCAGCCATCATGATCATCTACAACATTTAAAAAGGGTGTTTTTAAAATGCAGGAAATTTGGAATTTCACTCAATCCCAAAAAGTCCCAATTTTCTTTGGAAGAAGGGAAATTGTTGGGACACGTAGTATCTGCTGCAGGCGTTCAGATCGACCCAGAAAGAGTCAAAGCGATTCGAGCCTTGACCCTTCCAAGATCAAAGAAGGATATACAGTCATTTCTTGGCAAAATCAACTTTGTGAGGAGGTTCATCCCCAATTTTGCAGAGCTGGTTAAGCACATAACCTCCATGTTAAGAAAGGGAGCAACGGTAAAGTGGACTGATGCGGCCAGAGAATCTTTTGAGTCCATTAAGAGGGCTATTGTAGAAGCTCCGACTTTAAAAAGTCCTGACTATAGCAAGGAGTTTCATCTCTTCTCATTTGCCTCTAAGGATACCATTGCAGCTGTCCTGTTGCAGTAAGATGAAGCAGGCCAAGAGCATCCAGTTGCCTTTTTCAGCAAGAATCTGAGGGATGCTGAACTAAGGTATGATATTATTGAAAAGCAGGCTTATGCTCTTATCAAATCTTTGAAGGCTTTCAGAGTATACATCTTGCACTCCAAAATAGTTGCATACGTGCCTTCTGCTGCAATAAAGGATGTTTTAACACAGCCTGATGCTGATGGAAAAAGAGCGAAATGGATTGCAAAAATGATAGAATTCAACATAGAGCTGAAGCCCACCAAGCTGGTAAGAGGTCAGGGGCTTGCTAAACTGTTGGCTGAAGAAAATTGCAGGTCTTTGGACATTGATTTCTTGTTCAATGTAGCAGAAGATGGTCTAATGGAAGAGCACGAAACAGCCGAAATGCAAAGAGAACAATCAGTGGCCAAGAACCTAGCTTCATGTAGCTGGTATGCTGCAATAATTAATTTCCTGCTAAAGCTAGAAGTTCCTTCAGAATTTTCTCAAAGTCAAGCAAGAACGTTAAAGCTCAAGGCAACGAAATATTGCATCAATGGTAGCTTGCTTTATTGGAGGGATCCATCTGGAGTGCTTTTAAGATGCCTGGATAAACAACAGTCAATAGAAGTTATGCAGCAGTTCCATGACAGCTTGTGTGGAGGACATCATTATTGGAAAACTACAGCCCAAAAGATTCTCAGAGCTGGGTATTATTGGCCCTCTTTATTTTCTGATGTATTCACTTTTGTTAAATCTTGTGACAGGTGCCAGAGATTTGAAGGTAAGCAGCATTTGAAATCCCTGCCCCTAAAGCCAATCATTGCAAAAGGACCTTTTCAGCAGTGGGGTTTGGATTTCATTGGTGAAATCAACCCACATTCCAGTGGCCAGCACAGGTGGATATTAGTCGCCACTGATTATTTTACAAAATGGATTGAAGCAATCCCAACAAGGAAGGCTGATCATAATGTGGTAATGAAATTTTTATCAGAAAACATTTTCAGTAGATTTGGTTGCCCACATAAGCTTATAACAGATAATGCAACAGCTTTCAAGGCTAAGGAGTTGGTGGAAATGTGTGATTCAATGGGCATTAAACTTGTTCATTCTACCTCCTATTACCCCCAAGGGAATGGTTTAGCAGAGTCCTCCAATAACAGGTCTGATCAGGATTATTAAGAAGCTATTAGAGGATAATAAGAAGAATTGGGATGCCAAGCTGAAATATGCACTTTGGGCGGACAGAGTGACCATTAAGAGATCTACAGGTTGCTCTCCTTTCAAGTTGGTATATGGTACTGATGCTATTTTTCCCATTCAACTTACCCTTCCCGTGGCAAAGTTGCTCCAAACAGCGCAAAATGAAGAGGATGATATGGCTAACAGAATCACCGATTTAACAGAATTATATCAGACCAGAGAACAGCTGATTGAAAAAGCTACAGCACATCAACAAAAGGTCAAAGAAGCCTTTGACAAGAAAACAAAAAGAAACAATTTCCAGGTTGGGGATTTGGTCATGAAATGGGATGCTTTTAAAGAAAAGAAAGGCAATAATGGCAAGTTTGATGCTTTATGGACAGGCCCTTTCAGCATTGCACAGATTCAAGGAAACAACACTTTCATACTGAAAAGTATGGGAGGGGAACCAGTTTTTGATGGCCCAGTTAATGGGCGGTTTCTAAAGAACTATGTGATTTAAGGTCTTCTGGCCTTAAAAGCTGTAAATAGTCTGCTTTTATCAGTTTTTAGTATGGCCATAGTAGACTCCATGCCCAATGGAACACTAGGAATTTTGGCTAATTTGTTTGTTGTTGGAAAGGCATTGATCTGCAGGTTCTTGAGACCTCACAGGGAGGATCTCATCCCCAGAAGGAGCTAGTGTTAGCTTTGCTGAACAAAAAATCAAAATTGGATTCAAAATGCTCTCAAAGGCAGCGAATATACGTATAGTCATGCTCATGATCCATTCATGCTGTCAAAACACTCATGTTGGGCTAAAAGGTCTTCCACCGATAAAATTTTGCGAGAGGAAAGCCCTTGGGAAGGCGGAAATGATCTATCGGGAGGCCTAAAGCACTCCAAAACAAGCAAAATTCAAAATCGCAGGCCTAGCAGTTCAAATGAGTGACAACCGTTTGATCTGGCCGATCAACGGTCCAGATCGCATCGGCGGGTCGAAATTGGAGGAGACGGGCAATGGCAGCGACATGAGACTTCGCCGATGAGCGATCGCCGATATCGCATCGGCGTATCGCAATGGAGGATTTACAAAGGGGCAGGTGCAATCGCCGATGGGCCGGATCCGACAGCCATACAGCGCTGCATTTTATATTATATCGGGTCCGCGGTGGTCGCCGATATCGCATCGGCGCTTTCATAGGAGCATGGCCTTTGCTTATATAAATGACCGCCGATGGGCCGGACCCGACGGCCATACAACGTTGTGTGCTATAGTATTTCGGGTCCGCAGCTTTCACTCATATCGCATCGGCATCTCGCTGTCGGGACTGTCAAAGTGGACAAGGTCTTCACGTAGGCTGTGTTCCGACCCGATGGGCCGGACCCGATGACCACAACACTCCATTTTATATTCTGTAAAGTCTGCGCCCATAGTGTTAAATATATTTTGTGTATTTTCTTTATATAAAGAAAATACAAAAAGAAGCTTATGGCAAGCGCCGATCGCTGACGGGGTTCGGGCCCGATAGGGTTATAAAAGGCCAAATATATATATTTCAAGTCCACCAAGGCCAATTTTTCATGTTTTGCGGCAGTTTTGCAGTGGCGCGGAAATCATTAATGCAAGCATACAACAGTACAGCGCAGTAGGCAGCTGCCTTCAATTGACAGTATGGCCTAACAGGAAGCAAGACGTGCCTCAGATAGATCAACATTTATCAGTCATGATTGACTCGTGGTTGAAACTTTCAAGTCCAGATGAAGCATTGTGGGCGGGAATGAACAGTGTAGCAGTGTTTCATTGTTGCCAAGCCAGGCAGTCATATTGGAGCCATTCAATGATTCAACAGCAGCATTTACTCAGCAGTATGGCCGAGGAGGAGATAGGACGCCACAGATCCAGTCATAGCATTCAGTGGTTATGGGATTCGCCCATACTTCATCTCACCTGCCCTAGAAGGATCGCAGAGCACCAGAGAGGGACAAATTTATTCAAAGCACGGCCAGATTTGTACCAGAGGCCCATTCTTGAATGTAAATATGGTTGGTGGCCATTTATGGGCTCCTCCACGTATTGTTCAGTAGAGATATTTTGTATTGTAGCAGTATATATACTCAGAACAGAGATGTAATGGATTGATGAGTGTTTGATGAATGAGAGCTTATTGTAGCCTTTTAACTTCTGGAGACTGTTAATACTATGAGACTTGCAGCTTCTGGTCTTGATTTCCATTAATACAAGCTTCTTTTGCTGTCACCTGCTCACTTTCTACTTCTCCTTCTTGTTCCAGGCTGTGCCTGCTTGCATTTATTTGATGTGCTGTGAATGTTTGATATCAGAGGGGCTGTCATCCCACCTCTGTATTATAATTTAGTGGCTCATTGAAATTTTTTGTAGGTTTCTGTTGTTCAGATAGCAGAGAGTTGTCATCCTCACTGTCTATTGAATAATAGTCTTGCAGATCCTTTAACTGATTGCAGCTGGCCATCACAGAGCTTTGTGCATCTGCTGGTGCAATCAGTCTTCTCCATCATCACTTTTACCTTAAACCGTGAGTAGTTGGTGGTTGAAAGCCTTGTAGTTTGGGGGTCTTCACCCATGTCTGGGGTAAATTATAGTAGAAGTGGTTATTTGGCTTAAAGGTGTTGCACATCCTTCATTTGTCCATCATTTTATCCAACAAAACTATTGAATTTTTAATGTTCCTGAGCATCACCGATTTACAACCTAGGTGAGTTTCTTGGGGTGATAACAATAACAATTGAGCACCAATATGATGTATTACTTTTACTTGAATCTCTAGAGGATGGGAAGTAATAGTAGTCAAGTTGGTACACATCAATTCCCATAATAATTGCCAAAAGTAATTAAGGAATATACTATTAAAATTAAAGATGATTAATGGTGAAAAACCAAAGTGCATGCATATTTGTTCAAAGAGAAATCAGTTGCATTGAAACCATCACCTTGCAATGTATTAGTGTGCCCATTTTGCTAAAGCAATTTGTGACTATTATTAGATAGTCAAAACTTTGAGGATATTAATTGAAATTGACCCCCTTTGTTTTTTTAGGATAGAAGTGGAAATGTACTTCCCAAATTTTGTTTTGGTGGCTTTGATGTGTCATAAAGGGAACAATTTCTCATGATTTGTGTCGTATTCAAATAAAAAAAAGCTTGAATCTAAGAATTCACAATTGTTTCTCCAACTCCAAAATGTTCTAAAATTTTGGAATGGTATAACTTGTACAACCATTGAAGTATGAAACTCCCTAAGGAACACCATTGAAGTATGGTATAAATTGTACAACCATTGAAGTATGGATCTCCCTCTTTCCTCCTTATCTCCTCCCTCTTGTTCTCTCTGTTGCAGGTTTTTTTCCTGATGATGGGTCATGGTATTGACTCAAAATGTCGAAACAAAAATTAATACTTTGGTTGCTCCGAGATCTCATAATCAAAATCCTCACCACAAAATTTTCCAAACTCTCAACACAAATTTAGTCATCAATTGATATAAAATTATAGCCTTAAGTACGTAGTTAACATAAAACTCTTCATCTAGAAAAGTACTACAAGATTGCATAATTACCTATATTTGAAGTCTCAACATTACATATAGTATTTCTTGGAAGCTTTGAAACAAAACTATTAAAACTCTATAAATGTCGTTAATGTAATTGTTGAAGGTTTTGATAAGAACTAAGCAAGTTTATTTGTACTTTCTTTCTGATATTTGATTAGATTATTAAATTATCGCAAATATGTTAACCACACTTCATTATATTATCTATTGAAACTATACACTACCTCTCATTAATATTCAATTATAACATATATTACACTATTATATATATTTTGAAAATAACAAGAAGAAATGTTAAAAATAATATCAAGAAAAATCCTAATTTAATTTGTCCTTGAATTAAATTGTAATTCCACATCTCATGACAACTTGTAATAGTTAACTAAGTTAATTTGACTTAGTTAGATCAATTAATTTGAGTTGAGAGTCTAACTAGAGTCATGTAGAGTGTCTCCTTTAGAGAAAATTTTAATGATGAGAATTTATCTTAAAGTTTAGAAACATTGTCGAATCTCACTAGTCCATAATATGCAATGTATAAAATATTTGATGATATTTTTGTAAAAAAAAAGATTAAAATATCTAAAAAATTTATATAGTCTATATAAAATTTTGGCAATTTTTAAGGTAAAATAATTTTATACTATAAAATTTGGGCTAATAATTTTTACGGAAAATGGAAATTACAAATATTTTTTTTTGGAAAAAGCATGGAAAATTAGCCCATTTGTGAATATTAGCCCCTAAATTTTTCTATGGTCTCCTGCAATTTGGAGCAGTAGTCGAGTTTATTTTGAGTTGTAATTATTTAATTCAGTCCAACTGAGTTAAAGTCAGTTAAACTAGTTCCAATTGAAGGAGGAATTAGTGGGAAATCAAAAACAGTGGGGGTGTAACCAACAAGAGTGGGGTGTAACTTACTATAGTGGGGTGTAACCTGCAGTGATCAATAAACTGAAGATCACTCATAATTAACTCATGCATGTCAAATTAGAGAAAGACCTAGTTGAGATTGGAGTTCAGGGATAGTGTATTATAAGTTGTAAAATCATCTAAATTAAACTGATGGTGCATGCAGTCAGAGGAAGGCCTATGAGGATTGTGCAATTCATAATTGAGGAATTTCCACATTAAATAGAGGCTAATTCCCAAGGGAACAACACAAGGAATTAGGAGCTTGGTAGGCAACAGACTTGGCTAAGTATTGGACAAAGTCAGCTTGTGAGGCAGAGGATAGAAAATAATTATGCAGGCTGAGCTCAAGGTTGAGCGGAGCATATTTTATTCATCCAGATTCTTTGAGTAATGCAATATATAGATATCAGGGGTTTTTAGTTATGGCTTTCCCCATAGAATCATTGTGTTATGTGTGATTAATTCTTTCTCTTATATACTTCGTGATTTCATCGATCATTTTATTGTTTCCACTGATGAGTAGAGTAGATTCGAGTCAATTGTTTTAGCATATTACAATTTGCAGTTTGAATCTACAAGGATTTTCTACATTGTATTAGAGTTAGATTTGTAGAAATTTCTACATGGTATCATAGCTATATTTGAAGAAATTTCTACATGGTATCAGAGCTAGATTTGCAGAAATTTCTACATGGTATCATAGCTAGATTTGAAGAAATTTCTACATGGTATCAGAGCTGAAATCACTATAGAAGAGGAGAATATGAGTTTGTCTTTTGCAGGAGAAATCAAATTTGCAGTATCATACTTCAAAGCCAACAGGATGTTGTTCTATGGATTGAGATTCGAATATTCCCATGAGGCTAGTTAGAACTATATTGCTAGGAAGGACAGGATGGAGGCGGTGTTGGAAGACAACGAGCTTAAGGAATTCATAGACAAAGATATTCCTAAGCCAATTGATGCTCAGGATCTAGAAGAGTGGAGAAAGTATGTGGCAAAGGCGAGAAGGATTATCCTAAAAGGAGTTCGAGATCATATTGTCTCGAACCTCCATAGTAAGGAAAATCTATTTGCAACATGGAAGGCCTTGATATACCTGTTTCAAAACAGTAGTGACCACATGAAGCTGGCACTGAAGGACAAGCTCAGAAAAATCAAGACGGAGAAGGGCGACACAATACCGAAGTACTTGACCAAGTTCACCCAATGTCAGGATGAGCTTGGAAGTGTTGGTGCTACAGTTGTTGAAGATGATATGGTGAGCCTAGCACTTTTAAGCCTTCCCAAGAGCTGACACATTTACCAGGACGTAATTAATGGGAGGGAGAAGTTACTAGAGTGGGAGCAATTGTGATTCGACTTTTGGTACAAGAAGAGATTCAGCGGAAGCAATAGTATAGCAGTAGCAACAATAGTATGAGTAGATCAAATTTAGCTCACGCATGCAAAGCCTTGAGGAGCAAGGCATAGACTAGAGATTTGGTGGTTGAGAGGGAGCATGAATTACCACTCGACATGCAGCCTTAGAAGTAGCCTCAAAAACTCATGGAGTAGCCACAATTGGAGAAGTAGAGAGGAGACCGAGTGGAGACATCCACTCAAGCAGATACCTCTAATAGGGGTAAATTTTGAGCCAAGTGGGCAGAGGGATCACAGGCAGCCATACCTCCTGGTGTGAGGTGGGGCGATGTGAAGAAATAGTCCCAAGAGTTGCAGAAATTTGGGTAGGGTCCATTGAGGTGTGTTTGTCTCATGGATTATTACCTTGCTATAGGGGCCCACAATATTCAGTAGCAAGAGGATCAATGTTAGTCAGATACTGAGAAGTGAAGAGCAGTAATGACAGTTAAGTAGGAGGCTCAATAGCAGAGTCAACAACCGCACAACTTTTTCCCAAAAGACAGCTGCAAACACAGTTGATTCATTTTATTTGGATGCTTTTTGGTTGCAGATGTTGTAGTAGCAACAACAACAGTGACAAGAGTTGCATGCAAAACATTCCAAAGGTACCAGATCGAGATAGAGTTGAATTCCTTTCTTTTTGAAATGGAGTGTTGAAAATAGCAACAAGAAATGTTAAAAATATCATCAAGAAAAATCCTAATTTAATTTGTCCTTGAATTAAATTAGGAAGTAAATTGTAATTCCACATATCATGACAACTTGTAATAGATAATTAATTTAATTTGACTTAGTTATCTCAATTAATTCAAATTGAGGATCTAACTAGACTCATGTAGAGTGTCTCCTACAATTAGGAGCACTAGTTGCGTTTATTTTGAGTTGTAATTATTTAATTTAGTCCAACTAAGTTAAAGTTAGTTAAACCAGTTCCAACTAATGGAGGAATTAGTGGGAGATCAGAAACAATGGGGTGTAACCAGTAGCAGTGGAGTGTAACTTACTGTAGTGAGGTGGAACCTGTAATAGTGGGGTGTAACCTGCAGTAATGGGGTGTAACATGGAGTGATTATTAAACTGAAGATTCACTCATAATTAACTCATGTATGTCAGATCAGAGAAAGACCTAGTTGGGATTGGAGTTCAGGGACAATGTACTATCAGTTGTAAAATCATCTAAATTAAATTGATGATGCATGCAGTCACAGGAAGGCCTATGAGGATTGCACAATTCATAATTGAGGAATTTCCATATTAAAGAGAGGCTAATTTCCAAGGGAATAACGCAAGGAATTAGGAGCTTGAAAAACAACATAATTGACTAAGTATTGGCCAGAGTCAACTTGTGAGGCAGAGGATAGAAAATACTTATGCAAGTTGGGCTCAAGTTTTAGTAGAGCATATTGTATTCATTCAGATTCTTTGACTAATGATATATATAGATAGTAGGGGTTTTTAGTTGTGGCTTTCCCCAGAAAATCATTATGTTATGTGCGATTGAATTCTCTGTCTTATATGCTTCATGATTTCATCGACCGTTTTATTGTTTCTACTTATGAATAGAGTAGATTCAAGTCAATTGTTTTAGCATATTACAATTTCGAGTTTGAATCTACATGGATTTTCTATATATATATATATATATATATATATATATATATATATATATATATATATACAACAAACATAGATAGATATAACTTATCCTTACCTCATTCATTTACTTATTTAATATTCTTTATAATATTTAGGTTTTTAATATTTATATATATATATTATTATTCTTTTTAGTTTTCTATTGGCTATCTAAGGTTTTTGATTGACGCATCGCATTCTCTGCTATTTCTATTTATTTCCACATTTTCTCTTCACTTTTCCTAAATCTTGAAGATGGACCTGGCTGGTGATTCTGAAACATCAACTATAATCCAAAAATCTATGGATCTTCCTGAAAACTATGTGTCATGCATTCTTCATCGTATTCTATGTTTAGAGGAGTTTCAAATATTTATTGTTATTATGAATGTTAGATTCTTACCAAAACATGATGCCATCAATACTTCACTATTTGGTTTGACACATCTAATTCCTTGCCATAAAATTAAATGGTTCATAAAAATACATGAAAAAGTATTGGAGTGATATGTGATAGGTCTTTAAAATTATATCAATATTGTGTCCATTAATTTTCGCAAAATGTGCACTTTATTTTTGAAAATTTAATTAATGTGAAACAAACAAAAACGTGAATAGTGACAACTCAACCCCTAATCTCTCTTGAAATTTTCTTATTACATGGATTTTCATATGAAATGAGTTTTCATTTAAAAGGATGTGTGATATGGAAAAATTAAGTAATAAACTTTATGAAATAGTTTACCATTTCATTCAAACTTTATATATTACTAATAATCGGTATCTTTGTAATTGCTTCAACTTATTATTAGCTTCAACTGGATCAACATAAGAAACTGACTAGGGATATGAACCCATTGCTCTAGCTACCTTTGTTATTAGTATCTTTGCTAGCTTTGTTATTGATGCTGGTTATCAATATGGTTGGTATGATGCCCCTGCCCGTGTTGCTTATGATGGGTAAACAACAACATTGGCTTACTCTGGTAGATGCTTTGGATCAACTACCTTTGCTCCAGTTCACTTATATATCACTCTCCATAATTGTGAAAGACTGCACGATACTTCATCCAACTTGCTTCTCTTTGAATATCTTCAAAAATTAGTGAATTGTTTCCTCAAATTTCAAACTATTTATCTACCTGCAAAACATTACAGTATTTTTCTTACCTTCATATAACATTTCACTTTATTTATTTAAACAATATCTTCAACCATTAGTGAATTATTTCATCAAATTTTAAACTTAGATTTATCTCAATGCAAAACATTATTCTTACGTTCATATAATGTTTCACTTATTTATGGTATTCTTCTTAGGTTCATATAATGTTTCACTTATTTATTAGTGCCGTTGCAGGTACGGTTGAGACTATAGTAATCAAAATGACAGGACTTATTATTAATTCAGGTGCTTATTGTCACAAACCGTTACCAATAAACAAATTTTTTAGACCCAATCTATTTCACCATCTTATTTGGCCTCTTCCCGAGGCAAACAAGAAAAACCATAGGTTATATTTATAATTTGCTTCACATTTTGACACTCGTAAACTGCTGGTAAACTAATGCAAACATTAATTTTCAAGCATTTAATGTTTAAATATATCATTGTGTGAGATAGAGATATATATCTCATTCTGTGAGTAAACAAGTGGCAAGTACGAACTTGCAAGTGGTGAGTGATGAAAGTATGTGAGTGGCAAGTGATGAGAATATGCAAGTGGCGAGGGAAGCCAACACAATATAGATTAAGTGCCAATTGTTTCATCGGTTTATCCAGAACAACCTATTATAGAATAGGCACAAGCATTTGACCGAGTTCCCCCTGCAACTACAATTTAGAAGCCAAATACAGATGAAGACTACCATCATGCAGTGGTTTCAGTGCAGCTTGATGCATCAAGGTAGTTGGCTTACTTGCTAGTAGTGGTCATTGGTTCGGCTACTACTGGCTTTGCAACGAACTCCATCTGGTCGAAACTATTTCTTGTGGGTTCAACTTGTTTTACAACTTCAAACCATTCCTTCGAGCCCTCATAAAAGAAAATACGAAAGGGGATTAATGAAAATATATTACCCTTTATAAAACAAGTACCATTCTCTCATTCCATATTCGTGAAAGTGGGAAGAGACAACTCGATCCAACATTAATGGTTAAGCGAGGAGATGTTCACAAAGAAGGGAGGCTGAAGCTCCTTTCTTGAAAGGAACTACTATTACTGCACTTGCCCTATCACTTGGTCCTATCCTCAAGAATACCTGTGCTTGCTTTCTCGAGACATGGAAATAGAGCTCGATGCCAAGAGGTACTGAAAAGACGATAAGATATTCCCTACCGCGAGTTGGGTTGCTCCTTCTAAAAGAGGTAATTTTTCTCTCAACCAACTTCCTTCAGATGTTCGTGGTCAAGACCGGTAATGGGGCTATGAGCTATTTCTAGACTCAGAATAAGTTGAGCCCCAAGCAAGCATGGTGGCAAGACTTTCTGGAGGATTTCAACATGGTCCTATTCAAATTGCTATTGATTATGACTATATCATGACTATGGAAACATCATAGTTTTCACATATCTATTGTTTCAATATACATATATCATTCCAGCTATGTTTCTTTCAATTCTTATCAAACTCTGTAAGTACAATATCATTGTGTTAATAGATACAAGTTTGTTAAATTTCATTTCTAAAGAAAATTCCTATATTGTAGAAAAACATTCTTAATTATATTTGTTTCTATTACTTTTACATTATTGTAATTCCAATTCCTGAAAAATACCAACTGAGAGTTTAAAGATGCATGTAAATTTCATATAAATTCATTTATTTCTACTAATTGAAGCCAAAACAAGAAAATAATTGTTTCAGTTTATATTTACAGTGAAAATATAGTGATTTACATTGTTTTGGGGTGAATCCCAATTCTGGAAAAATACCAACTGATCTTAAAGATGTATGTAAATTTCTTATAAATTCATTCATTTCTACTACAAGAAAATAATTGTTTCTGTTTATAATTCAAGCAAGAACAAGAAAATAATTGTTTCTATTTATATTTACAGTGAAAATATAGTAATTTACTAACACTATGTCTAATGAATTAGCAAACTTCATGTCAATTATCAAAGCAATAAGCAGGAAACCCACCTGCAACCATATCACATGTTATGATGTTCTGACACATAGGAAATAGTTAAGTATAACTTGGTCTAGTATAGAGTTAGGTAAGTGTGTTTCTTTACTATGTACTTTTGTAACTTACAATCCGACGATCATGATATGTTCTAGACATGAAGTGATATGACGGTTCATTCTCTCCTCGGTATTACCGACACTTGATCCGTGGCTTAACACCCAATTGGTCCATGATCTCTATTTAAAGAGCATGGAGGGTCATTTGTAGGGTAACCATTCATGAGAGAAGCTTATGTAAATTTTCTTTCTTTTATTAATAAATTCCTTGAAGTGGCTGCGTTGGCTCAGGCCATGGACTGTTTCCCTCTTTGAGGGTTTTAACCATGTCAAGAATACTGGTGTATTGATCTGTGATCTGTTTGTGAGCGGTTTCCTTTGGTGTTCTATATGAGGAATGTTAGGATATTCCGACACATAGGATATAGTTAAGTTCAACTTGGTCTAGTATAGAGTTAGGTTAGAGTTAGGTAAAGTGTGTTTCTTTACCGTTGTACATTTTGTAACTTACAATCCGACGGTCACGATATGTAGTGATCCGACGGTTCACTCTCACCTCGGTATTACCGACACTTGATCCATGGCTTGACACCCGATTGGTCCATGAGTTCTATTTAAAGCGCATGGAGGGTCATTGTTCGGGTAATCCGTGCATGAGAGAAGCTTATGTAAATTTTCATTCTTTGATTAATAAATTGCCTGTAGTACCCACGTTGGGACAGGCCGTGGACTGTTTCCCTCCTTGCACTCTGAGGGTTTTAACCACGTCAAAAATACTGGTGTATTGATTTGAGATCTGGTTGTGAGCGGTGTCCTTTTGGTATTCTTTCTGTGAAACTTACCCTGTAAATTCCTACATGGTATCGGAGCTATTTGAGGGCCGCGTCCGTTGGTGATCCAAATCTGAAGCCGGTAGAACTGCATGCGGCTGTCGTTTCCTAGATCTGCTGTTTCTGACTGCTTTCGGGCCGAGAGGACTGCTCTGTTGCGTTCGGAGCATCTGTTCCAGTGAGGAACCCCTTTCGTTTCACGCGAAAAGGTTTCCGGTAGCCCTAGCTGCGTCATTTTTCAGATCGGGAGGTATACAGTGTTTTTTTTGCAGTTTACTGTTATTTTCTCTCTGCTTATTTCGGTCTCAGTTTATTTAGCCTTTTTTTTTAACCGGATCTATACCTTTCATTTCTGCGTATGCTCTTTGCCCTGCGACTCTGTGCGATCTGGGCAAATCAGAAACAGAAAGGAAGGATTTTTCTCATGCGTATGCTCTTTTCCCTGCACCTTAGTGTGATCTCGGAAAATCAGAAACATTGAGAAAAATATTTAGTTTTTCGGCTAAAGCTAACTTTGAGATTTTTTTTAAAATTTCTAGTTTTTTGGCTAAAGCTAACTTCGAGCCGCAAGGTTCGTTTTTCTTTGCATGTTCGTGTTGGGTTTTGTGTTTTGTGTTTTGTAGGGAAAAAGAGCTTTCTCAAGGCAAGCACGCAAACCAAGGCCCCCCTCTCTCTCTCTCTCTCTCTCTCTCAACTTTTTTGTATAGATCAATTGGTTCAAAGCTATTTTAAGAGAGTAGAGGTCTTGGGTTCAAGTCTCCATTTTGTGGGGGCGGATTTTTTCATTCCCGCACATTCGCGCACTTTGCCGGCAACGTCAACAATTTTTTTTTCAAAAAGCCATAATTTCTTCATCCGGAAGCCTTTTTCAGAGCCGTTTTTTTTAAAACCGCCTATTTTTTCGAGATCTATCCATTGGAACACTTACTTTCAGCATCTTCAGCTTCAGTTTTTTTTTTTTTTTAAATGGAAAGTCCATGCCAAGTCATTCTTGACAGCACTAACTACTTCCAATGGGTAGACTACATGGAAGATTTACTTAGAAGTAAAGGTCTCTTCAGAATAGCCACAGACCAAGAGAAGAAACCAAAAGATGAAGACAAGGCGGCAAAATGGGAAAATAGACAAGATCAAGCACGTGGTTTGATAGGGATGTCTATTTCTCCTGATCTTAGATTCCACATTGCAGGACTTGAGACTCCTCATGAAGCATTAGAAAAACTTGCTAAAGTTTTTGGGATTAAAAATGAAATTAGAGCCCATCAACTTGAAAATGAGCTGCTTACTTTGGATCCTAATAATTTTTCTTGCATTGAAGATTTCTTGTCCAAATTTAAGACCCTTAGATATCTCTTGGAAGGTGTTAAAGTTAAGAAAGAAGATGGTAACCTTATTTATTCCATCCTTACTAAGTTGGGACTAGCCTACTCTGTATTTGTTTCCACTTTCCATTCTACAAGGGAAGCTTTCATTTGTCAAGGACAAGACTACAAGGCCCCTTCCTTTGACTCCTTTTGTGATTCCTTAATAAGAGAACAAGAAAAACTCTTACACCTTGGTCTTCTTAATCTTGGAAACTCTTCCACGAAAGCGTTAGCCGCCCAACAGCAACCAAATTCAAAGAATCCTAAGAAGTCATATCCTCAAAAGAATGGTCCTAAACCATCTCAGCCTCAAAATGAAAGATCATTTCAGCAAAATGATAAGACCAATAAAAACAAATGGAAGAAGACTGATAGACATTGTAACTTTTGTAATCGAGATGGCCACTTAGAATCTAAATGCTTTAAGAAGATGGAAGCCTTGGAAGCCGCAATGAAGAAACATAACATCCATGTGGAGCCTACTTCAACTTCAACTTCCGGAATGGCACTTTCTGCATGTCATTGTCAATCATCTCAGTCTGGTTATGCATTAAATGTATCTTCTTCTTCTTCTCATTCTCATGAGTGGCTCATTGATTCTGGAGCCTCTTGTCACATGGCCAAAAACCAAGCCATGTTTTCTTCTTTAAATGATTGTAACACCAAAAATATATATATTGGTGATGATAGATCTCTTAATGTTGTAGGGACTGGAACTGTTCATCTAGACAATGGTCAGTTTAATGATGTATTATGTGTTCCAACCTTATCCTGCAACCTTCTATCTGTCTATCAGATAACTCATTCAGGTGAAGGTAAAATTGTTGAATTTTCACCTCATGATGTTGTAATCAAGGATCTAAAAGATCCTAAACAGATTCTAGCTACTGGTCTTGCTGATGATTCCAAAAGGTTGTATAAGTTTCACAACTTTGGGTCATCCACTCTTCCCTCAGTATTTGTTGCTCATAATGATGAAGTGAGCAAACTTTGGCATGAGCGATTTGGTCACTTAAACTATCGCTCCCTTCAGCATCTATGTAAAGAAAATATGGTGACAGGTCTTCCTATGGTATCTTGCAGAGATGGTGTTTGTTCCGGATGTGTACTCGGAAAACATCATCGGGACAGTTTTGACAAACGTGCCTCTTGGCACGCCTCAGCCCCTTTACAGCTTGTGCACAGTGATTTATGTGGTCCTCTTCCTGTTGCTTCATTCTCTGGCTGCAAGTACTTCTTAACTTTCATTGATGATTTCTCCAGACGCACTTGGGTATACTTCTTAAAACTCAAGAGCGAAGTATTTAACACTTTTTTGGCCTTCAAAGCCTTTGTTGAAAAACAATCTGGACATCAAATCTTAAGCTAAGAACTGATAATGGTGGAGAATATGTTAAAAACACATTCATCAACTTTTGCACCGAAAATGGAATTCAAATGCAACATACTGTTCCATACACTCCACAACAAAATGGTGTAGCTGAAAGGAAAAATCGCACCTTAAAGGAAATGGCTAATTGTATGCTGCAATCTAAAGGACTCAGTCTTAGTTTTTGGGCCGAAGCAATTAATTGTGCAAATTATATAATCAATCGCACTCCTACTAAGGTTCTAGAGAATATCACTCCAGAAGAAGCTTGGAGTTCCATTAAACCAGATGTAAGTCACTTTCGTGTGTTTGGAAGTGAAGCATGGGCCCATATTCCAGATGAAAAGCATAAAGCTTTAGAACCTAAGAGTGAGAAATGTACTTTTGTTGGATATTCTGAAGATGTAAAAGGTTATAGACTTATTCCATTTAAGTCCAAAAATGTTATCATTAGAAGAGATGTAAAATTTGATGAAAATAAATCGGCCTGCGAGCCTAGTCCGGCGGATGTGCCACCTCTTCCTATCTCTTCTATTTTTGAAAACATTTCTTCTTCAGATGATGAAAGCGAGGATGATAATCCTCCCCCACCTTCTCAGGATCCTCAACTTCCAAGATGGGTCCGTGCTACTCGGATGCAGCAGGTGATCTTGCCGGTGATCCTACAGATCAGCGACGTACACGTTCTCAGTTTGAAAGAGCCTCTTCTTTACTGGCTCAAGCTCCAGTAAATCATGATCCTGACACTTTTGCAGAAGCTTCAGGCCATCCACATTGGGAAGCAGCTATGAATGAAGAATATCATTCATTGATGACAAATGATACATGGGATCTTGTTCCTCTACCAAAGGGACGCAAACTTGTTAGATGTAAATGGGTTTACAGAACCAAGTATGGACCAGATGGGAAAGTTGATAAACATAAAGCTCGTCTCGTTGCTAAGGGCTTTTCACAGGTTGAAGGCATTGACTACACTGAAACCTTCTCCCCGTTGCCAAAATGAACTCTATCCGCGTTGTTCTTTCCCTTGCTGCCTCTTTAAAATGGGAAGTCCATCAGATGGATGTTAAATCTGCCTTCTTGCATGGGGACTTGCAGGAAGAAATCTATATGGAACAACCCATTGGCTTCATACAAACAGACTCCAGCCTTGTTTGTCGACTTAAGAAATCCCTTTATGGCCTCAAGCAAGCTCCTCGGGCTTGGTATGCCAAAATGGATAGCTTTCTTTTAGAATCTGGCTTTTCTAGGTGTCATTCTGACAATACTGTCTACACCAAGAAAGTGGGCAACTCTCTTATCATCCTTGTTCTTTATGTTGATGATCTTATTCTTACTGGTAGTGATCCCAACCTTATAAACCATGTGAAGTCCAGCCTTAAAAAGAAATTTGAAATGACAGACTTAGGACACTTACACTATTTTCTCGGTCTTCAAGTCTTGCAATCCCAAGAGGGTATTTTCCTTTCCCAGTCCAAGTATGCTTGTGATATTCTTCGTCATTTTCACATGGAAGACTGTAAGCCAGCCCCTTCTCCCTTTCAGTCTGGAGTCAAACTTTCAGTCTCTTGTACTTCTCCTGAAGTTGATGCTACCTTATACCGTCAACTTGTCGGAAAACTCTTGTATTTAACCCATACTCGTCCTGATCTTTCCTTTGTTGTTGGCCTTGTTGCTCGTTTTATGCAAAACCCCCGTGAAAGTCATTGGAAAGCAGCTAAAAGAATACTTCGTTATGTTCGAGGTACAGTACAGTTTGGGATTCATTACAGTGCCAAAGCAGCTCCTCTGTTAGTTGGTTTCACTGATTCTGATTGGGCTGGTGACCCTGATGATCGGAAGTCTACTGCCGGTTATGTCTTCACTCTTGGTTCAGGACCTATTACATGGGCTTGTAAGAAACAGGCTGCCATTTCTCTTTCGTCAGCAGAAGCAGAGTATCGTGGTGCCGTGGAAGCTAGTAAGGAAGCCTTGTGGCTTCGTCAGATCCTATCAGAGTTTGGCTTTGAGCAGCAGCATCCAACCACACTTTGGTGTGATAATCAAAGTGCCATTCAGCTATGCAAAGATCCAGTCCAGCATCAGCGCAGCAAACACATTGAACTACACATGCACTTCATCAGAAAGCTCATTCATGACCATGTTCTTGAAGTGCAATATTGTCCAACAGATGATCAGGTTGCAGACATCTTCACAAAGGCTCTCACAGAGGCGAAGTTCACTAAACTTCGATATATGCTTGGAGTTCAGGAAGTTGTCACTAAGGGGGGATAGGCTCTAGTGCCTCCTTCCTTCTCCTATTGTGTCATATTTGTAAATCCTTCAATCCTATCCCAAGTTGTTCTTAAGGGGGGATGTTAGGATATTCCGACACATAGGATATAGTTAAGTTCAACTTGGTCTAGTATAGAGTTAGGTTAGAGTTAGGTAAAGTGTGTTTCTTTACCGTTGTACATTTTGTAACTTACAATCCGACGGTCACGATATGTAGTGATCCGACGGTTCACTCTCACCTCGGTATTACCGACACTTGATCCGTGGCTTGACACCCGATTGGTCCATGAGTTCTATTTAAAGCGCATGGAGGGTCATTGTTCGGGTAATCCGTGCATGAGAGAAGCTTATGTAAATTTTCATTCTTTGATTAATAAATTGCCTGTAGTACCCACGTTGGGACAGGCCGTGGACTGTTTCCCTCCTTGCACTCTGAGGGTTTTAACCACGTCAAAAATACTGGTGTATTGATTTGAGATCTGGTTGTGAGCGGTGTCCTTTTGGTATTCTTTCTGTGAAACTTACCCTGTAAATTGCTACAAGGAACTTACCCTATAAATTCCTACATGGTATCAGAGCTATTTGAGGGCCGCATCCGTTGGTGATCCAAATCCGAAGCCGGTACAACTGCATCCGACTATCATGTCCTAGATCTACTATTTTTTACCACTTTTGGGTCGATAGGACTACTCTATTGTGTTAGAAGAATCTGTCCCAGTGAGGAACCCATTTCGTTTCACACGAAAAGGTTTTCGGTAGCCCTAGCTATGTCATTTTTAAGATCTGGAGGTATATAGTCTTTATTTGCAGTTTTAGTTATTCATCTATTTGTTTATTTCAGTTTATTTAGCTCTCTGTTTTTTATTACCGGATCTATACCTTTCATTTCTACGTATGCTCTTTTCCTTGCGACTCTGTGTGATTTGAGCAAATCAAAAACAAAAAGGAAGGATTTTTCTCATGTGTATGCTCATTTCTGCTGCACCTTAGTGTGATCTCGGAAAATCAGAAACATTGAGGAAAATATTTAGGTTCTAGTGAAAGCTAACTTTAAGTAATAAGGTTTGGTTTTTTTTGTATGTCTGTGTTGGGTTGTGTGGTTTTTTTTTTATAGGAAAAAAGAGCTTTTTCAAGTAAGCACGCACCCCAAAGTTTCAGTGACTACCAAAAAAAAAAAAAAAAAAACCTTCATCTTTTCTAAAAATTACCAACGTTTTAAACTAGCTCACTTGGTCCAAAGTCACTTTATGAGAATAGAGGTCTTGAGTTCAAGTCTTTCTTTTTGTTGAGTTACTATTTCAAAAAGCACATGTAATTTATGTTTTAAAGCTATTTTATGTAAAAGTGTTCTCACCCATTATAAAAGGTGAGTCACTTATAATTCTAAAGTCTCTTTATCTTTTATTTAAGTTACAATTTAGTGGGTAGCTCATAAAGTACCATTGTAAAAGTGACTTTCACTTATTTAGAAAAGCGGGTCACATAATTTTTTTTAAAGTGAGCTAATTAGATTAAGTTTGGAAAGGGGGGGATTTAAAAAAAAAAATATAACATTATCAATTATTTCCACACATTCACGCTCTTCGTCGGCATCTTCAACGACTTTTTAAAAAAAAGCCATAACTCTTCATCCGGGAGCCATTTTTAGAGTTGTTTTTTTTTAATCAGCCTAATTTTTCGAGATATTTCATTGGAACACTCAATTTTAGCATCTACAACTTCAGTTTCTGTTAAAATGGAAAGTCCATGCCAAGTTATTCTTGACAACACCAACTACTTCCAATGGTGGTCTTACATTGTGGATTTACTTAGAAGTAAAGGTCTTTACAGAATAGCCTCAGGCCAAGAAACTAAACCTACAAATGAAGATAAGGCAACCAAATGGGAAAATAGGAAATATCAAGCACATGGGTTGATAGGGATGTCTATTTCTCCAGACCTTAGATTCCATATTGCAGAACTTGATACCCCTAATGAATCAATGAAATAGCTCACTAAAGTTTTTGGAATTAAAAATGAAATTAGAGCCCATCAACTCAAAAATGAATTGCTTATGTTGGACCCCAATAATTTTTCTTCCATTAAAGATTTTTTTATCAAAGTTCAAGACCCTGAGACTTCTCTTGGAAGGTGTTAAGGTTAAGAAAGAATATGGTAGCCTTATCTATTCCATTCTTACTAAATTGGAACTAGCCTACTCTGTCTTTGTTTCCACTTTCCATTCTACTAGAGAAGCCTTTATTTCTCAAGGACAATACTACAAGTCTCCCTCTTTTGATTCCTTTTGTGATTCTTTAATAAGAGAACAAAAAAAACTCTTACATATTGGTCTTCTTAATCTTGGAAACTCTTCTAAGAAAGAGTTAGCTGCCCAATAACAACCAAATTCAAAGAATCCTAAAAAGCAGTATCCTAAAAAGAATGGTCCTAAACCAAACAAGGGTCTTAAGTAATTTCAGTCTTTAAATGAAAAATCATTTCAACAAAATGATAAGGAAAATAAAAACAAAGGGAAGAACATTAATAGACATTGCCACTTTTGTTATTGAGATAGCCACTTAGAATCCAAATGATTTAAGAAGATGGAAGTCTTGGAAGCAACAATGAAGAAACATAACATCCATTTGGAGCACTCTTCAACTTAAACTTCATCTTCAGGAATAACACTTTCTGCATGTGGTTGTCAAGCATCTCGGTCTGGTTATGCACTAAATGTATCTTCTTCTTCTCATTCTCATGAGTGGCTCATTGATTCTGGAGCTTCTTATCACATGGCAAAAAACAAAGCCATGTTTCTTCTTTAAATCATTGTAAATATATATGTTGGTGATGATAGATCTCTTAGTGTTGTAGGGATTGGAACTGTTCATCTAGACAATGGTCAATTTAATGATGTATTATGTGTTCCAACCTTATCCTGCAACCTTCTATCTATATATCAGATAACTCATTCAGGTGAAGGTAAAATCGTTGAATTTTAACCTCACGATGTTGTAATTAAGGACCTAAGAGATCCTAGATAGATTTTAGCTACTGGCATTGCTGATGATTCTACAAGGTTGTATAAGTTTAACAACTTTGGGTCATCAAATATTCCCTCGGTATTTGTTGCTCATAATGATGAAGTGAGCAAACTTTGGCATGAGCGATTTGGTCACTTAAACTATCGCTCCCTTTAGAATCTATGTAAAGAAAATATGGTGACAGGTCTTCCTATGGTATCTTGCAGAGATGGTGTTTGTTCTAGATGTGTACTCGAAAAACATCATCGGGATAGTTTTGAAAAATGTTCCTCTTGGCATGCCTCAGCCCCTTTATAGCTTGTGCATAGTGATTTATGTGGTCTACTTCCAGTTGTTTCATTCTTTGGCTACAAGTATTTCTTAACTTTCATTGATGATTTCTCCAAAGTCACTTGGGTATACTTCTTAAAAATCAAGAGTGAAGTATTTAACATGTTCTTGGCCTTTAAGGCCTTTGTTGAGAAACAATCTGGACATCAAATTCTTAAGCTAAGATTTGATAATGGCGAAGAATATGTTAACAAAAAATTCATCAACTTTTGCACTGAGCATGGAATTCAAATGCAACATACTATTCCATATACTCCACAACAAAATGGTGACACTGAAAGGAAGAATCACACCTTAAAGGAAATGGCTAATTGTATGCTTCAATGTAAAGGACTTAGTCTTAATTTTTGGGCAGAAGCAATTAACTGTGCAAATTACATATAAAATTTCACTCCTACTAAGGTTTTAAATAATATCACTCCAGAAGAAGCATGGAGCTCAATGAAACATATGTAAGTCACTTTCATGTTTTTGGAAGTGAAGCATGGGCCCATATTCCAGATGAGAAACATAAAGCTTTAGAACCTAAGAGTGAAAAATGTATTTTTTTTGGATATTCTGAAGATGTCAAAGGATATATACTTATTCCACTTAAGTCCAAAAATTTTGTCATTAGAAGAGATGTAAAGTTTGCTGAAAATATATTGGGCTACGAGCCTAGTTCAGCAGATGTGCCACCTCTCTCTATCCCTTCTACTTCTGAAAATATTACTTCTTTAGCTGATGATAGTGAGGATGACAATCCTCCCCCACCTTCTTAGGATCCTCCTTCAGCTCCTCAGCTTCCAAAATGGGTCTGTGCTACTCGGGATGTAGCAAGTGCTCTTGTAGGTGATCCTACAGATCAGTGACGTACACATTCTCAGTTCGATAGAGCCTCTTCTTTACTGACGCAAGGTTTAGCGAATTATGATCCTGGTACCTTTGCAGAAGCTTCAAGCCATCTAGATTGGGACGCAGCTATGAATGAAGAATATCGTTCATTATTGACAAATGATACATGGGATCTTGTTCCTCTTCTAAAGGGACAAAAACTTGTTAGATGCAAATGGGTTTACAGAACCAAGTTTGGACCAGATGGAAAAGTTGATAAACATAAAAATCGTCTTGTTGCGACGGGTTTTTCACAAGTTGAAGGCATTGACTATACTGAAACCTTCTCCCTTGTCATCAAAATGAACTTTATCCGCCTTGTTCTTTCCCTTGCTGCCTCTTTGAAAGGGGAATTCCATCAGATGGATGTTAAATATGTCTTCTTGCATGGGGACTTGCATGAAGACATCTATATGGAACAACCTCTTGGATTTATACAAACATATTCCAGCCTTGTATGTCGGCTTAAGAAATCCCTTTATGGTCCCAAGAAAGCCCCTCGGGCTTGGTATGCCAAAATGGATAACTTTATTTTAGATACTGCCTTTTCAAAGTGTCATTTTGACAATACTATCTACACCAAGAAAGTGGGTAAATCTTTTATCATTCTTGTTCTTTATGTTGACGATCTTATCCTTATTGGTAGTGATCCCAACCTTATAAACCATGTGAAGTCTAGCCTTAAAAAGCAGTTTGAAATGGTAGACTTAGGACACTTGCATTATTTTATTGGTCTTCAAGTCTTGCAATCCAAGGAAGGTATTTCCCTTTCCCAGTCCAAGTATGCCTATGATCTTCTACGCCACTTTCGCATGGAAGACTATAAGCCAACCCCTTCTCCCTTTTAGTCTGGAGTCAAACTTTCAGTCACTTGTATTTCCCCTGAAGTTGATGCTACCTTATGCCATCAACTTGTAGGAAAACTTTTCTATCTGACCCATACTCGTCCTAACCTTTCCTTTGCTATTGGCCTTATTGCTTGGTTTATGAAAAACCCACATGAAAGTCATTGGAAAGCAGCTAAAAGAATACTTCGTTATGTTAGAGGTACAGTTTAGTTTTGGATTCATTATAGTGCAGAAGCATCTCCTCTATTGGTTGGTTTCACTGATTCTGATTGGGCTGGTGACCCTAATGATCGAAAGTCTACTGCAGGTCATGTCTTCACTCTTGGTTTTGGACCTATTACATGGGCTTGCAAGAAACAAAGTGCCATTTCTCTTTCTTCAGCAGAAGTAGAGTATTGTGGCGCAGTAGAAGCTAGTAAGGAAGCCCTGTGGCTTCATCAAATCCTATCAGATTTTGGCTTTCAGCAACAGTATCTAACTACACTTTGGTGTGATAATCAAAGTGCCATTCAACTATGAAAAGATCCAGTTCAACATCAGCATCAAACACATTGAACTACACATGCACTTCATCAGAAATCTCATTCATGACCATGTTCTTGAAGTGCAATATTGTTCAACCGATGATCAAGCTACAAACATCTTTACAAAGGCTCTCATAGAGGTGAAGTTTACTAAACTTCGATTTATGGTTGGAGTTCAGGAAGTTGTCACTAAGTGGGGATAGGTTATAATGCCTCCCTCCTTCTCCTATTGTGTCATATTTGTACATCCTTCAATCCTATCCCAAGTTGTTCTTAAGGGGGGATGTTAGGATATTCCGACACATAGGAAATAGTTAAGTATAACTTGGTCTAGTATAGAGTTAGGTAAAGTGTGTTTCTTTACTATGTACTTTTGTAACTTACAATCCAATAGTCACGATATTTTCTAGACATGAAGTGATCCGACTGTTCATTCTCTCCTCGGTATTACTGACACTTGATCCGTGGCTTAACACCTGATTGGTCCATGATCTCTATCTAAAGAGCATGGAGGGTCATTTGTGGGATAACTGTTCCTAAGAGAAGCTGATGTAATTTTTCTTTATTTTATTAATAAATTTCCTGAAGTGACCGCGTTGGCTCAGGCCATGGACTGTTTCCCTCTTTGAGGGTTTTAACCACATCAAGAATACTAGTGTATTAATCTGTGATATGTTTGTGAGCAGTGTCCTTTAGTGTTATATCTGAGAAGATTACCCTGTAAATTCCTACATCACCCCTAGTTGCACAACAAAAAAATTTCAGGGCCAAAGTAATCACAACAATTGCAAGACATTGTTATCTTCTGTAAGTCTATTTTTCCAATATCTGCCTTTTTCAAGACTGGAGCATCATTAACACCATCTCTTGTCATTCCACTGATTTTCTTCTCTTTCTGTAACCATCTAACTATGTCATATTTGTGTATTGTTCTGTTTGCAGAAAAAAAAAAAAAAAAAAAAAAAAAAAAAAAAAAAAAAAAAAAAATCAACCAAATGCAACCCACGTAAGAAGTGCTTTAGTGACAAGCAAAGTACATGTAGGGCTAAAATAATCACATCTCCGACTAGGTAGCTTCAATGGCATAACATCACAGTTGTTGTTGTTTAGTATAAGCTTCACAATTGTTACTGTTACCCTTACTTCTGTTACTGGTACTTTTTCTCCATCAACTAAGGCAATTGGTTCTGCGTATGTAACCAGAACTGGAACTATAAGGGGTGCTTCAACTGGATCCACTCGAACCAGATATTAAAAAAAAATTAATGATGCTACAATTTTTTTTTTTTTAGAATGCCATGGATTATACGCCTTCAAATGGCTTAAGGCATACTGGCTAGGTGGTGGAGTAGACAAGGTAACTTGGCACACGGATTCTCGATCATTGGTTCTAATAATTTTTGCTTAGAAAGCTAAGTAAGATTGTCAAGGATGTTTTTTTATTTTAATGAGAAAGTTAATGTATTGGACGAACTCAAGCAAGAGAGGGCACACGCCTTGCATGCAAGGCCATCATGCGTGCTTAAATGTTTATTTATTTCTTTATTTTTCAATTATCACTTATTTCTTCATTTAGTAATTGTTCAATTTTAAATAAATAAAATTATAAATTATGGTCGTTGAAATGAATGTGGATGTGGTATTTGAGCTAGGATATTTACAAGGCACCAAGTGCTATTGCATGAGCCACTCTGTCTATAGATGCTAACATTTTGAACAACATGTTGTTCCCACACCATAATTACAAAGAATATTTAATATTCACGACAAAAAAATTATTGAATTTATAAAACATTTATTATTTTAAATAAAATAAATATTACTTATTTAACATAGCACTCTTTTGTCCAATGGTCGCTGTCGCAACACAACTTATTGTCCACCCTTTGATTTGCATTTACAAATAAGAAACCCTTCTTCCTACCCTTCTTTTGTTGTTTCATTTCGGGTTTTTGTTTTGCATTTACAATAATAAACCCTTCTTCCTACCCTTCTTTTGCAATTGTTTCATTTGGAGCCGATCAATAATTTTCTTTTTAATCTCACAAAAGAAACTTTACCAAATTGGTGAATGCAATTTTCCTAATGTGATATGCCAATTTCCAAATAGAAATGTTCTAACTACCTAAAAAAGTCCATACAATCTCTCAATTTCCAAATAGAAACATTCTAACCACCTAAACAAGTCCATACAATCTCCCAGCATTGTGGCAGAGACTTGTTGCTCAGCGTTGCAGCAGGGACTTGTTGTTGAACAACGTCCCTTATTTAAACAGTTTCTTCAACAATTAATAAATTGTTTAATTAATTCCAAACTATTTATCTCAATACAAAACATTATGTTATTCCTCTCAACTTCATGTAATCTTTCATTTTATTTATTTAAACTATAAGGTCCTTATATTTATTAAATAATTAATTATTCAATGTAGAGAAGTGCATGCAACAATTTTTTTACCTTTAAAAATTATCGTTGTGTTTTTGCTTATAATAATTTTGTACATATTTATGGAATAATAAATGATGGTCCGTTAATTCAATTCTAAGACTTAGAAAAAAAACTATACAACTTACCTTTGTTAAAAAATAAAATGAAAAACAATTTAAAAGGACATGAGACCTATTGCAAAATATTAAAAAAAAGATTTTCCCTACTTAGAACATATCAAGAAAAAAAATAAAATGAAAAACAATTTAAAAGGACATGACACCTATTTCAAAATATTAAAAAAAATATTTTCCCTACTTAGAACATATCAAGAAAAAAATTGACCCTAACTAACTCAAAATGTTACCAAAAAAAAAATTGACTTTGTGTAACTCAAAAACAGAAAATTAACCATGGTTACATAGAACACATTTATTTCAATGGATTATATATATATCATCATCTATTTTTAATGTTTTTAAGAAAAATATAAAACTTAGAGAAATGAAAAACAATTTGAAAATATAGTAATTTTAGATTTATTTTAATTCTATAATTATCAAGCAAAAAAAATTAAAAAAATAAAATCTTTTTTCACTCTAAAAAATATTCGCACCCTTAAAATTAATCTAAATTAATTTAACTATTAATTATAATTTTGTGTATAATTATTAATTTGAATTTTTATATAATTTTACTAAATCAAAATGTTTTAATTAACAATTAATTGAATTTTAATTTTATATAATTTCACTAAATAAAAATATTTATATAATATATTACAACCTGACAATATCACTTCCATATTAAATTAAAAAAACCTCTCAATACAATAAAACCTATATCTAAATACAAATATTAACCCAATACAATAAAACCTATATTTAAATACAAATATTAACCCTAAATAGGCATAACATCAAGTCAGTAAATAGACACCATACATGCATAACGCAAGGATTGACCTCACCTAGAGGGAACATCAACCCATTAAATGAAAACCATTTATGCATAACACCACGATTATTAATATAATTACTTTAAAAATTTCCAACTTTTAATGGAAGTGGCATTTTCACATTGTTAAGTATATAGACATTGAAACACACCGAACAAAAATCAAAAGAATCATGAGATGAAATATACTTTTACTTTTTCTTTTTCTCTTTTTTTTATACTTTTTCTTTTTCTTTTTTCTCTTTTTTTTTGGTGTAGGGACACTTGTGTATTTGGAATATATCATGGAAAATCCAAATATCTTTTGGAAGAAATCTTTTTGATTCAAATGTCCATGTGTTCATTTTTTATTGGAATTTATTTTCTAGTGATAATTTTTTTTTTGAAGTGGAAGAATTTGGTGTGCTTATTATAAATTTTTCGTGAGATTTTATGACATGAAAGATGGTTATGGCAATATGTTAGCATCAATTTTTTGACATTGTTTTTTTGTGAAATTATGACAATATGTTAACATCAATTTCTTAGCATTATCTTTTCAGTAAAAAAGTATTAAAAAATTTAATCATTCATTATCAATTTAAATAAATAAAAATAAATTAATTAAATTACTAAAGACAAAAAAGACAAATAATTCCATAAACTGCTTTTAATCTCCTAAACATTAAAATATCATTCATAAAGCAAGTACTAAACTAAAAATATGGGACCAGATTTCCACGTGGCTTGCTTTCTTGGGTTATTAAATGTATGGGACCTAAATTAGAAAACATTATTACTCAATTTCTTTGATGGACTATGTCAAATTTTATTATATACTAGTTTTCTTTGGTTTTAAGTGGACCTTGTTGGGATACCTGACCTGATATTTTTATACTAAAGTGTCGATTATTATGAGGGCACGTTGTTAATGCTTATCAACAAAGGAGACCATTTATTATTCAAAATTTATTTAAAAAATAAAATAAAACTTTTGCTTAATAGTGGAGTGGAACTTTTTGGAAAATCATTGTGTATTCTATCTCCAAATTCTTTGTGGACAACCTCTTAAAACAAATATTTTTCCATATTTTCCATTTTCCTTTTTAATAAATATTAGTATAAATAATATTTCGAAGTTATGAAAAATATCTTTTGTTTTTGTATTGTTAAGATTATATATATAGTAAAGTTATGCACTTTGTATTACTTCTGAAAAGAGGTATATCATTTAAAAAAATTGTTTTGTTGGATTAGTAGTTTGTTATTTGGGAAACTAGATTAATAGTATAGATTTAAAATTTTAACATTACATATCGTATAAGTTGTAAGTTTATTAGTTAAACTGTATTTCTTTTAAACAAATGCTATATCAAAAATTGGCGGTCATAGTTATAACAATGTCATAATAAAAGACCATAACAGAAAATTTGGTTCACTTGATCATGTTAGCCTGAGGCAGAGTCCACTTGTAATGGTGGAGGAGGATAATTATCTTCATCAGAGGAGGTGAAGGCAAGGTTTGCTAATTTTTTGGCCAACACATAAACCTTTTTGCCTAGCGTCTCCACTTTGTCCATCATATTTGCCATATAGTCAATAGTTTCTTGCTTTGTCTTTGAATGATTTTTGAGGAATCTTTCCATGAGAGTTTTGTGTGCTAGAACAAACTAATTGTTTGCATGTAGGAAGTCCATCGAGCTTGAGTAGAATTACCAATATCAAGTACCCATTTCCTAGTGTCTGTCAACTTGGTGTTCCAGGATGAACATGTGGGTCTAAAAAACTTCCTCCTCAACCTCAAAGATCATTTTACAAACTTCTTTAGTATAACTTCCATGAGTATAGAATGATGAGCGACAACTTGTGCTCAAGGATGAGAAGATGAGGGGAATTGAGATTCAAGAACAAAATGGAGGGATGGCTTTGCCTCTTGTGGCTCCTCTATGGCTAGAGGAGACATGTCATTGTGGTATAATGAGGGGATAAGGGAGGTGGAAGAAATGAGAATCAAAGATTAAGGGAGTGAAGAAGAAGCCAAAACCTAGGGGAGAGCACCAAATGGAGGTTGGGAAACACCCACCGAAATTACAAGCCCAACACAGGAAAAGGTTACCATGATGGATTCTTTAAATTAATAGAGTATGCCTTGAACTGTCATAGAAAAATAGGGAAATAAAAGAGTCAAACAATAGACTGAGTTGAGGAATCGGGATTGGGGGAAGCTAAGAAAAATAGCCCAAGAACTACAAGCAAACCTAGAGAAGGGAAGAAAAACCATTATCCAATATGACATCGCTTCATGTAAAGGATAGTAACAAAGAAAATTGAAAATTAAGTCTAGTGAACAAAAAAAGTACAACTAAATTGAACCTTAGATGCAATATTTGTGTAATCCTTATGCCAAAGAAAACAAGCCTAGAAATTTCCACCTTCCAACTGTGAACCATGACTAAGCCCGAGAGCAGGGGCATTATTGCTTAGAATTCAGCATCAGGATGTCGACCTAACACTCATATATAACTAGAATGCAAAGTGTATAAACAACTCACAAAAGCACTAGTATAATTAGAGATAAATGTCTCTTAACAAATTGTGAGCTAAAGGAATGTTGCATAAAAACCCAACATACTCAGGAAATTGGTAAACCAGAGACCATAATATATTGTTGAACTCAACTTCAGTTCTTCTTGACCACCCTTTGTCATGATATGCCACACACTTCACATAATTCTCCATAATTATGTTTGGAACCATCTTGAAGGTGGGCTATAGGATGGATTGGGCTTCCCAAATATCCCACACATCAAACTCCATTATTCCAACAACCCCCCATAATCCAACCTCAAGCATCCTTAGGCGCATTGGCACCTTCATGCATGTAGCCTACCAAATGGGCTTTGTATTTCCATCCTTCATTAACCTTTTGACAATCATCTCAAGATAGAGGTATGATTCCCATAGTTGGACACCCTTCATGGGGGATTTAGATTTTTGAAATTGAAGTGTGTTAGTTACTTCTATTTTAAAATTGGATTTTTTTTGTATCCCAGAGGAACCCAATAGCTTGCCTAACACGTAGCTACCAGTAAACCTTTGGGGGCCCATGACCTGTCCTCATCTCAGTAAACCAAGTGACAACTGGGGGGATTTGAAGCTTGGATCTCTTAGTTTTCTGAGGACACACATCACTTCAATCGCCAGTTGAGCTACCCCCCTAGGACTAAAATTGGAAAAATTTATATTTAAAATTATTTAATTTTTGAAAGAAATATATTAATTATTATTTTTAGTATGTATTTTATTTATATTTTAACAATTGAGTCCAATAGGTCTTGGATAGATGGTGATCGGGTGCTCTGTTAAGGTACTCCTTGATGTGAAGTCACTGGTTCAATTCCACTCCCTAATCAGGGTGAGTATTGGACATGATGAAGATGTAGTTATGCCAAGCTTACAAAAAAAAAAAATGAAATTGGTTACTTATATATATATATATATATATATATATATATATATATATATATAAAGAACTTGTATTACATAAAATATATAGTAGTTACATCATTATGGAATTCAAGCCATAAACCCTCTGATTTTGCAAGGAGATCACAAAGGGTGTGAGACAAAAATATATTAAAAAATGTCAAAAGGAGTCGGTTGGAGTCTGATGAACAAGTGTTGAACAGGTAACATAGAAATTGATAGTAATGAGAACACATAATTGTTGGAATAGTAAACCAGAAAAATGACAAAACTAGAAGGAGGCAAAGTCAGAATGCTTGCTCAAGGTGGCTTCTTTGGCTCATGTTCCTCTTCCTCAATGGGCATGGAGGCATAGTAGTCACCATCGTCATGATGAGGGCTTTCTTTAGGCTTGACATCGTTGTCGACTCATGGAAGCTTTGCTGGAGGCATTGATGGAGAGGAAGACTTGCTATAGGAGGTGCTAACGAGGATGGAGGGTTGGTCCAAGAGGTGCTAATGACGATGGGATATAAAGGACCACACATGGCGAAGATGAAAGTGATGATGATGAAGATGATGGGTATAGGTTGATGTCGAGGGAGTTGGTCATGCCACTGAGAGCCACCTTGAGATCTAGTATGAAGCGATCCAAGTAGAGAACGCAAGCCTCCATCACCAACATTGATCTAGGTGGATATTGGTGGCCACCCGCCTATTCCACTTGGATCCCCACCATTGTTTCTTTTCAGTTTTCTTAATTGTAGCACAATTTACTATTTTTGGAAGTTTTTTGGGTCCTAAACTTCCAGGGCCGTTTTAAGGGATTAAAAGGCATTTTTAGGGAAAATAGATAGATCAGAAAAGTCCCAAACCAATTTACTTTTTTACTTTCGGCCTCCTCTTTGAGATCTTTGAAACGAGGTATTATGTAGCCAAACAAAGATCGTAAGCCAAAGTTACGACCTTGGGAATTTGATGTACCAATTTACCCAAATGGGGCCCACAATTTTGTGCTTCATATCCTAGGGTTAGGTTTTTGGTTGTTTAGGGTTTTCCATTGTTTCTCAATAATAAACAGGCCTTTGAGCCTCATTGTAAAACAGTTCAGAGGCATGTAACTGCCATGTCTCTTCTTAGAGATAAGATACCATCACCCAAACTAGTTTAATTCCATTTCTTTATGTAAGCATATTTTAGTTATTTCATATTAATTAAATGAAGTTTTATTTCTGCCGCATCTTTGTGTTTGTGTATATCTGTATTTTGTTGCATGCCTCCACAAGTCTGGATCAGTGGTGTTATCACTCAGATTTTTGCCTTAGAAGTTATCAAAGAAGGAATAATCCGAGGTAACCACAACCTAATCTTTTAGACTCAGGTTCTAGCCAACCTAAGTCTAGAGAGGGCTCTCTCTTTATAATTTAACTTTGTTTTGAATAAGATTTTAGGCTAGTTATTAGTGTTCATGATTGTTTTGTTTTGGTTGGATGGTGGAATTAAGAAAACAGATGGGTAGAGAAAATATTTAGGCCATTGGGCTATGGATTCAATTAAGAAAGGTTTAATTGGATCTGATCTATCACTAAGGTAAGAGTCCACATGGCAGGCTAGCATAACAAAAGCAAATCTGCAGGTTTAAATGGATGAGGTAGTCCTAACCAGGGCAAAGGGAAATGAAAGATCCTTAACTGGGATTAAGATGAAGAAAGGAAGGATGATCAGTAGCAAAGGGCAATGAAGAATCCTTTACTATGGACCAAAGGGTGGGTAAAATACGAAAGTAAGGGAGCAATTAAGAATTCCCAGACCAAGGCAGTTTAGTAGAAAACATAAAGAAAGCAAACAGTTAAAACAGAGAGCACTTAAGCTAATTCTGATGATATCATTCCTTGTTTGCTTTTAAGATTTCGTAAGAGACACATATGAATATTTATAACATGGAAAGAAAACAATATTTAAACATGAAGAGATAATACTTATTTGTTCCAACTGTGCACAAGAATCCAGTGAAATGTCCTCAGCTTTATTTCATATCCAGTAAAACCAGTCCAGTCTTGAGTACAATAGCTCCTTAGCTCAAAATAAAATGTCTACAGAAATGTATTTTAATCACCACCAATTACTTCAATTTTTGAAGTATTTATACAAAAATTGATACAAAATATCTCATAACCATATGAGAATTATTCTAGGAAACAGAAAATATTTTCAACACGAAGATAGAGACAGATGGAGAATTGTTTTCTTGCTGTCCCTTTTATTGTGACTGTGTTGGTTGTTGTAATTCGGATTTGGCTCTTTCAGTTGCTTTGTAGTTATGTGCTGGAATCACTTTCTATCTTCGACCTATTGATACTCTTTTCCTGTTCTGTTTTGACCTTGTATTACCTGTTTTACCTGGTAGCTATGTTTTACCATGTAGATTTACTATAGTAACTTTATAGTAAATCTGAAAGTTTTGTCCACCATTCACTGTCAATTAATTTCATCCTTATCATTTTCCTGTACATCTCGTCAGATTCTGTATATTTAGCAAAATTTGGCTTGCTTGTAAGCAAGTGCTTGACTTCATGTTCTATGTAAAATAGATTTTCAAGGCCATCATATAGTACTTTTCCAGTGGGCAATGATTTCACCCCTAAAGTACTAGCTTGGTTTTTGGCTAGCTTGTTTAATCTTTCAATGTAATCTTCTCGAGTCATCAACATGTCATGTATTACCATAGGACTAGGAAGTCCTTTTTCTCTTATTATGCCATACTTTGTCATAAAATTGTCAATGTTTGCTTGGATGCTCTAACATCTTTTCTCCAAATTGAGCATCAGGTTCCTCTTGGTAAGAACCTTCTTTATTTCAATTATGGTGGCTGTTCTATCATCAATTTCTAGTTCATCCAGTAGGTACATGTTTCTACTATTCAAAAAATGTGATCAATTGATTGGATTCTTCAGGTTTATCTCCTAATTCTTCCACTGTCTTGTGAATTGCTTTTATGGCTACTTTGACTAATTCAGTTTGTTCAAAAATAATTTGAATAGAAGGCCAAACATCATTGATGGAATCAATGATGTTGGCCCAAAGAATTTCTTTCATGTCTCCCAATGGCTCTTGCAATGTTAAGTCATTTTCAAGGACTTTTATCCTTTCTACCCTCCTTTGGTTCTTCCGAGCTTCTTCTTTCTGCTGTATTTGTGCAAGTTTACAATTGGTCTCTAATCTTGACACTTGTTCTCTAAGTTTCTTAAGCTCAGTGGCCTGGATACTCATTTCCTTCATGCCCTTGATCAATATTCAACAGTATTTTCTATTGGTGTCCCTGTGCTTGTTGATGTACCTATGCCTGCTGATGTACCTGTAACTGGCAAAGCAATAGTTGTTGGAATTGTTGGTGCTAATGCAGCAACCAAGGTGGAGGGCACTGCTGTGGAAACTGTAGGAATTACAGTCTAAGGAGTGGTGGCCAACTCACTCTGCTTGGACTGTATTAAATTGTCTAATTCTTTTTCAGTCTCCTTCAATTGTTCATTCCACTTAAGGATAGGTCCATAAGCTCTTCCTCCTTCTGTGTTTCCAACACTTTAGCTGCCTGAGGATGATGTAGAGGAGGAATCCTGAGCTGCTTCTTCAGTGCAACTATGTCGTCATTTTTCTTCTTGATAAGATTTTCTGTAGCTTTCACATCCTTGGGATCATGTCCCAGTTCTATGACCAAGTCCTCTAAGGACTTTATTCTGGTGTCTTTGGCCTGTGAAGAGGCCTTCTCCAACTAGAATTGTGCTGATATATTATTCAGCGAATTCTGGAGTTGGTGGGCTGCAATTGCTTTATTGGTCAAAGTGGAGTAGACCATTTCACCAGTTTGCTTATGTAACTCAATTTGGTCAATAGGATGGATATCCTTTGCCAGTACCTCAAAATATGTTTTAAGATAATCTGCCATTGATTTGGGTTGCTGTGTAGTTGGTTTCAAAAAACTCATCTGCATTTTCCCTTCTTTTATATCAAAGGCTGACATTAGCCTTGTTTGGTTTGTTGGAGCCATTTTCAAGTAATGTGCATAACTTTGAACTTTTAATCTTTCATTCCTGGCCTTGATTTCTTTATATTTCTCTTTGATATCTTGGCTCTGGCCAGTAGGAGCCCTGAAGGAGGATACTTCCACACTTTGTTGTATTTCCAACATTTGAACTTGTGAGGTGGAAGGTTCTTGTGTGCCTCCTGAAGGAGTGGTATGCATGCTTTATTTTCTCTCTGCACCTGTAGTTCCTGTTGTCTCCTTAGTGTACTCTTGTTCTGAAAATGGATTTAACCTTTGCCTCTTAGCATAGGTTTTGGAAACAGGTTTGCTGGAAGGAGTGGCCTCCTCTCTATCTCTTTTAAGGTCCCTCTCCTCATTTAGAGGAGTCTACAAAATAGGAGGATTTCTCATGATTTGTTCTGGCTGAGCAAGTTCCTCTAAACTCTCAGGCTGTTCTGATTCCTCTGGCTGTTCTGAAAGTCTTGGTTGCTCTGATGGCCCTGCTTGCTCTGATGGCCTTGCTTCCTCTGATCGCCCTGCTTTTTCTATCTTCCCACTGTGTCCCTGTGATAGCCTCTAAGACTGAGACTCTCCTGGAACCTGTACAAATGAATCCTCACCAAGTCTTCTGTCTAAATCTATCAATACATTATCAACAACAACCTCTGTGCTATCTCGATCTATCAAAGTGTTTTCCACCCATTCAAATTGATTATCATACTGTTCAATTTCAGGGATTCTATGGTGGATGTAAGGAGATAATTTATTCTTCTGTCTCCTATTGCAAATGAAGTTTAAGGGGTCATAATTCCATATAAAACTTTGTTTCAGTCTCAACCTTCGGATGATTTCATCTTCTTCCTTTCCTGCTTCCCTACTATTACATATGAATGGGCCAAGATGATCCTTTATTCTAAGTTGAGCCTTCTTCTTGGTTTTCACAAAATTCACCTCATCTGAATTGATCATTTGCCTGTAGTACTCCAGAGCAAACAATCTTATGGGGAGGTATCTAGGCAGTTTGTAGGGAGCCAACTCACATCCATAGATTCTGATTTCAGTGTGGTTTTGGTACAAGTACCAATCCCCCACTTTATATTGCTTAGACAACTATAGGACCCTCCTGATGTCTGCACTGATTCTGGGGGGAGGGCTTCCTAGTAGCATAGTTGTCACAGGGTACACAAAGAGATCTATGAAATCGATATAAGAATATTGAGAGTCAAATTGATGGATTAATGAAGTCTAGAAGATCACTGATCTGGGGTTGCCTTTGGTATCAAGCTTTTGGAGGGCGATTGGAAATCTATCAGCTTGATAATACAAGAATAAATGATATAGAACTGAGGAATATTTAAACACTCTTTCATTTTCCAATCTCATGAATTGATCATGCATTTGATCAGAAATGAACTTAGCATAATCAAACATGATAGCTGGTGGTTGCCAGGAGAGTAGATGGACATAAAAGATATTATGATTTCATCAACAAATTCACTTGTAGTATAGCCTAGCACACTGGATATCATGTCTATGATGTCTCAGCCAAGATTGGAGAATATAGTCCACAGGTAAGGGGGAGAGTCCTTTGGGGTGTATTGTTCTTCTCTAATGAAGGTCTGGTATAACTGAGAAAGTTTGATTGAGGTGAGTGTAGGGTATTTATTCAACATATCTCCAATAGAAAGAGGAGTCAGACTTTGGTTTATTTGTGTAGCATTTCGTTAATGGATTCAGTAGTGATGGTAAATAGAACAGACTGGTCAGGGGTTCTCACTGCCCTTTGGATGGGATCATAGTTCATGTGGCAGTAATGTACAATCTCTGGGAAGATATGAACTCTGGGGAATTGGTACTTGGGTAAACCTGATTCCCAAAGTCTAATGGAGTCTGCATGGTTCAGGTACTGGTCTCTATACTTGCAGAATAGTTTCAAAGGGGATTTTTGGACAGAAGTATCTTTAATATGGAAATCTTTGTCTGCAAGTGGGAGATGGTCTAAATCCCTATGAGGAGTCATAATGGGCATGACATTCAATGCAATTAGGGAAACCATCCTTGGTTCTTGTGGATTCGAGGACAGGGGCAAAGGGTTTCAGAGAAAGTGGGAAAAACTGGTGTATTTCAGGGTATTTTTAGAGTCACCACGCAACTTATCTTACTAAATTACTTAGTATTTGAAGTAATTTAGTTCAGGTTTGGTAAGAAAACAGGGTTTCTTAGTGAATTTGGGGCAAATACCTGGTTTTGGCTTTTGAACTGAGTAATGGTGGCTGTGCATTGTTTGCAGGAAGCACACAGGTCTGCAAGGTGGTCTGGAGTTCAACAGGTTCAGTACATTGGTGGTTGGTAGTAAGTTGACGGTTGCACGTACTTCTGTGCTTGCATGGAGGTCAAAATGTTCTTTTTTCTCGATAAAATGAAAAAAACTATATGTTTTTTGGTTTTATTCGTAAAGTCAATGACTTTGGCGGGTACATTGGGAAAAGGACAATTGGCGCCAACAGAGGATGTGATGTTTTGGCGTGTAGCGAAGGTGGTAAGCAGAATCCATCGCACCGCTTTTGGGATAAAATGGTTTTGGGGAGAGGCTGCCCGATGCCATTCATTGGGCGCCACGTAGTGGCGGGGTGAACAGTGAAACCACTTACATCGGGTAGGTAAAGGCTGGCCTTCGGAGGCCACCCGATATGAGTGTCAATCGTTGGATCTGAAGGGGTCAGATCGCACGGTGATCGGGGCGATGATTTGATCGGAGATTTAATGGAGGGGCCCGACAGGGTTTTAATGAGCGAAAGGATTAATTAACTGCAGATTAGGGAGGCTTAATGACGTCGGGAGTGATTTGATTGGCGGGGACAGATTATTAATTAATCACTGATTGATTAATTAACCTCTTCTATTTGGCAGTGGGTCATGGTTATTAATTAGTCGCTAATTGACTTAATTAATCCCATTAAACTTTTCACTAATAAGGTATATGTTTCAAACCTTGGGGGTGGGATATTAACATATGATTTTAATAAAATATACGGGAAAGGGTTTGTCGTTGGGAGTTAATAAACAGTGTTAGCAATCAATATGAAATGAAAGCGGAAAGAGAAATGCGCTAAGTATAATGTATATTAACTTTATTTGCTTTTCACATTTAAACATTATAACTGAGGCTAAATGCATATTTATGGGTTTTTGTGGAAAAGGGTTTTGTATGGGGGTAATTAATTTCCCCAGGCAAAAGGTGATTTTACCTTACGAAAAAGGGTTTTTTTAGATGAAATGAATGAATTATTGAGGGGGTGAATGTTGGTGAGGGGGCTGTAGTACTTAGACCCTATAAGTTATTGGGCCGAGGGTCCAGTCCCTCCAGAAGTTAGAGAAATGCTCTGAGCCCCTTTAACTTAAGGTTTTAGGTACTTTTGACTTTGCGTATGGGAAATTAGTAAAATTAAAGGTAATATGAATGGGGAAATTAATCACTTGACTTTGTGTAACTGCTCAATTATCATCCATACTTTAGCAACTTGATGATGAAAGTAAATGATATGATCTTAGCTAATCATTCATCACAATTCTGCAACCATTCAACTACTTACCCATCTACTCATCCTACCATTTTTTATACTCTTTATTAGGGTGCACTTAAGCTGGCAAACTCGTATCAAAACCTTTTATTTCCTTTTACAAAAGCAATCTATCTAAGTCTATCATTATTACATCCAAGGGATCAGATTAAACTGTTGAGCTCCTTTATTCACTCTACCTAATCTAATTATCTGCCAAGTTTAAACATTTTGGTTAGATCTTATTTTCTATCTCTAAACATGAAATTCAAAACATGGAATAACCAAGATTAAACTGTTTGGTTACCATGGATTGTGGCATGAATAACAAGTTTCACACAATCATTATTATGCAAAAATGTAAATAGTAGCGGCATTTGAACTTGCACACTTTCATGGTCTTTTTCTTGGGGTTGATTTTTCATTTTTTGACCTTTTTTACTCTTTTTGTCCTTTGATTTTTCTTTTAGGACATACCCTCTTTACATTTTTTTATTTTTATTTTTATTTTTTTTTTTTTGAATATGGAAAACATATGCAGAAAGCAAAGGTATGTACATATTACAAATTTGACCGCAGCCATTAAAAAATTATGACACCTATTGGTATAGGAACCTAACAGTGGCTCCACTTGGGGATGGCATTTCCTGGTGAAATGTCAAGAACTAGTAGATCAATGGCCATTCTGAATTACTGTGGTTTTACTCTGCAACTTTCCCTTTTAGTTTGTTGCTTTATTGATACTTATTGATAGTGAAACTTTTGAAGCTTAGGGCCTTCTCTTCGGGCTTCAACTCCAAAATTTACCATCCAATCCACACTAAACTTTGTAAAGGATATATTATGTGCAAGTATTTAGTGAAATCAGTGACTAGGATCTATATAGTGCTTAAGCATCCGACCATTGATTGGTCTGCCTTCTACTTCTAGACCTTGAGGAAATAAGCATTATTACCTTTGAAAGCATAAATAATGTAAGGGCCTTTGGAAGTCAAACTTCCCATGTTTAACTTTATCCTCCCTTCTTGAGTCCCATTTCAAAACTTTATCTCCTAGATAGAAATCTTCTGCCTTGGTTCTTTTGTCAAAAGATTTCTTAATTCTTTCCTGCACAATTTGGGATCTGATATACACCTCCTCCCTGGTTTGCTGCAAGTGAATAGTCTGATTGATCCTCCTTTGAATATCATTTGGCTCAACCTGTGCTTCTTGGAGTAATTTCATCACTGGAGTTCCCAAAGAAGATGGGAAGACAACCTCCATTCCATAGACTAGCTGATAAGGACTGGTACCAATAGATTTCTTTGTGGTTAGCTTGTCTGCCCACAAGGCATTTACTAGTTTCTTATTCCAGGTTTTCTTGTTATTTTCCAATAACTTTTTGATGATATTCATTAAGCTCTTATTGGAAGACTTTGCAAGTCCATTTCCTTGGGGATAGTAGGCTGTGGAGTGACCAAGGGTTATGTGATATTTTTTGCAGAAATCAATCATCCTTTTTGATTTAAAGGCTACTGCATTGTCTGTGATGATTTTAGTGGGGCAACCAAATCTGAACAGAATGTTGGCCTCACGAAAACTTATTATGATAGTATCAGTGGCCTATCTTGAGGGTATGGCTTCTATCCACTTGGTAAAATAGTCTGTGGTAGTTAAGATCCATCTATGTTGGGCAGAGGAAGGAGGATGAATTTCACCAATGAAGTCAAGACCCCACTATTGAAATGGTGTTTCAGTAGATATAGGTTTCAAAGGTAATGGCAATAGTTTTCTTTTTCCTTCAAAAATCTGACATTTGTGGCACGAGGTTACAAACTTCTTTACATTAGCAAATAGAGTGGGCCAGTAAAAACCAACACTTAAAACCTTATCACCTGTTGTCTTCCAAGAAAGATGTCCCCCACAGTCACCTACATGAAACTCTTGCAATATTTTGTTAGATTCTTCCTTTAACAAACAATTTAAGAGGACGCATTCATGATTTTTCCAAAATAAAGCGTTATAAATTATGCAAAACTTTAAGGATTTCATATTTAAGAACCTACTTTTAGTCCTGGATAACTCTGGAGGAGCTTGAAGATTTTGTAGAGATTATATTATGTCAGCATACCATGGTGAATCTATAAAGGCTTGGCTGATCTGTGGAGTTGTCATCTCCTCTTCGTTATCCAGTTCTGCAATGAAGTTTATGTCTAGGGCTTGACAGTTTGATTAAGCCATGAGCTTGGCTAAACCTTGGCCTTTGATCAATTTTGTAGGTTTAATTTCCAAGTCATATTCTAATATGGTATCTATCCACTTCCCTCTCTTTCCATCAGGTCCATCCTGTGTTAGAATGTCCTTGACTACAACATTGGGAACATAAGCTATTATATGAGAATACAAGATATAAACTATGAAAACTTTTATAGCTTTAACTATAGCAAAAGCTTGCTTTTCCATTATATTATACTTTAAAGGTGCATCTCTTAGGGATTTACTGAAGAAGGCTATTGGTTGTTCAAAACCCTGATCATTTTTCTGCAGTAGAACTGCAACAGTTGTGTGTTTTGAAGCAAAAGAAAATATGATGAAATCCCTATCAAACATTGGACTGATGAGAACTGGTGTCTATGTTAAAGCTAACTTTATATCTTCAAATGAATTTTTAGCCTCTAGAGTCCATTTAATAGTCGAATCTTTCTTTAACATGTTGTTCAGTAATCTAATTAACTCAGCTAAGTTAGAGATAAACCTTCTCAAAAAGTTCATTTTTCCTAAAAATGATTGAAGTTCTTTGATGTTTCTGGGGTGTGGTATCTACAAAATGGCTTCAATTCTTATTGGGTCAATTCAAATACCATATTTGGAGATAATGTGGCCTAGTAATTTCCCCTCTTCCAACCCAAATAAATATTTTTTACGATTCAGAGAAATTCCATACTTCCTACACTTAATGAAGACCTGCCTAAGATGATCTAGGTGTCGCTGATCTGATTTAGAGAATACTGTGATATCATCTAGGTAGATTACCAGGAAGTCATGGATTTCCTTAACAAAGGCTATGTCCATTTCTCTTTGAAAGATGGCCCCTGCATTTTTTAACCCAAAAGGAATTTTCACATACATGAAAGTGCCCCATGGTGTAGTGAATGCAGTTTTTGCCTAATCATCTAGGTGGACTAGGATTTGGTTATAACCAGAAAACCCATATAGCAGTGAGATTCTGGTGGAACCTACTACCCTCTGTAATATGTGATCCATTTTAGGAAGATGATAGGTATCCTTAAGTGAAACTTTATTTAAATTCCTAAGGTTAACACACAGTCTAATTTCGCCAGTTTTCTTTCTTGTAGGTACTGAATTAGAAACCCAATCTGAGAATCTAATTAGTGCAATAATATTAGCTTCATACATTCTTTTGATCTCCTTTTCGATAGAAGGTAGTAGAACAGGGTTGATCCTTATAAGCTTCTGTCTAAAAGGCTTTTGATATTCTTTTAAGGGAATGTCGTGTTGTATTATGCTGGTATCATAGGACTTAAGGTCCTCATAATTCCAGGCAAAAACATCTTGGAATTATTTTAAGAGTTCTATGTATTTCATTTTTTCATTGGGAGGTAATGGTTTCGAAAGTTTTATCAGTTTGGGATCTTCTTCAGAACCTATGTTACATTCCTCAATGTTTGATTTCAATGGTTCCAATTTAGGCTTTTTTGGAATATTGTTTGAATCAAATAAGTCCTCCAAAGGAGTTAATCCTTTGGGAAAAAAATTGTCTTTAAGGTTGATGACTTCAGTTTCTTCATCGATTGCTTCATCAATTTCCATTTGTTTTAGGTTTCAGATATCTGATTTTGTAAACTTTGTGGGATGAAATCTATTTATCTGATCATCTTTAATTTCTACTTCATCAGTGTAATCAAAATCTAATGCTATGTCTGAGTCTATGTTGTTATTTACAAATTCCTCATCTAAAGTCAAAAAATTGTTAACTTGTTGATCATTTTCAAATACTTGCCAGTTCTTTAAGTTTTCAAGAATGGCGGGTCTATGCCTAACCTCTGCAGTGTACTGATGGTTGGGCTGAAATGGCAACTTGCAAGTACTAGCAAACATGGCTAAACTGTGAGCTTGCATATTGTGTTTTCTTGGAATAACAACAAGCTTGGGTTCTAAAAAAGTATTTAGTATTTCTACAACTGTTCCTCTATAAAATCCTAACCTAGGATCCCTAGTCATGTAAACAACATTATTTTGTTTTATTACCAACTCAAAATATCCCATAATAGAGACTCTTATGGCTCCTAATCTTTTGACTAGTTTCAGACCTAACAGGAGTGCTTCATATTTGGCCATGTTGTTTGTACATTTAAAATTCAATCTGTAGGCATGGCCCTCTAAATGGTCATTTTCTAAGTTGTAAATCCATACACCTGCTCCTACACCTAGTTTGTTGACTGACCCATCAAATTCAAGATGCCATAGGATTTCATGCTCATAATTTTCACTATCTGGGGGAATGAAATCTTTTTTGATTAAGATATCTAGGTCATATTTTTAATCAGAAATCTCATGAATTTGGACATTTTGATTTTCTTTTAATACTGAAATTTCTTTTGGTTCTGCTGTAGTGCTGTCTGAAGTATCTTCCTAATTAGATTTAGCATTGTAAAGTATGAAATAATCAATATCAGAATGTACTGAATATATAGGAAAGTTTTGAGGCCTCTCTTGTGTACTCACCACATACTTCATTAGAGTCTCTCTATACAGTTTCTTGGGATGTCCAAAGACTGATATGGTAGCATACGACATGTCAAGTTGCAGAGATCCCTGGAGTTTGGCACCCCAAGATCTGGACAACAGCATACCATACTTAGGTGGTATATCAGCAACAACTATGTCCATAAGTATGGTCTTAGCAGGGTACTGAACTAGGGAAACACACAAATATTTTATAAGCCCTAAGCACTTAACTTGGCTTGAATCAAAGGAAAATAGATCCTTGTAAGGCCTGGTGATATCCAAGTTTAGCTTTTCCATAACAGATTTAGGCATAAGATTATGTGAAGCTCCAGAGTCAAGCATGGCATTATGTAGGATTTTATCGTGGATGTTAAGGCTAATGTAGAAGGGTGGTATCCCTCCTTCCACTGGCTTTCCATTAACATCAGGTCCGAAAATTAACTCAGGTTGATCATCAAATAGGTTCACAGAGTCTTCATTCTCAATGAAGTTTAAAGATTTACTTATTTGAGATCTGTAAGTTTCATGTTTAACCAATTTTGTCAGAGGCACTGAGATTTTGAGTTTGGCCACCTCTGCTCCCAAATTGAAAGGCAGAGGGGATTTGTCTGTTTGAACATTTGAAATTTTAGCACCAAGATTCTGAGTAGTCTTTTCTTCTTTTTCATTGTTTGGAGTGTTTTTAATTGGATTTTCTAGTATGATTTCTGGAGGTTGTTCCACTGTTCCCTTAAGGGGGACTGAAGTGGAAGGTTTCTCATTAGAAGGTTGGTCATTGGTTACATCTTCAATGGTGGGACTGGGAGGATTTTGATGTGGTCTAGAAAGGATTTGTAGAGTTTTTGTAACTTGAGGATTTCGATTTACAACTTTTACTTTCTTAGGCTAGTTAGGTACTACTTTTTTATTCTGATCAGGAACATTGGTGTTATTTTTGCTTCTCAAATTGTACTATTTATGCACTTCGAAAATAGCAGTCATACCCTTGCTTATGGTCAAAAGATTCTCCAGTTTGGGTCTGTAACTGTTGAAGCATGTATAATCCCTGATCATCTTGGGTTAGAAAAACAGTTTCTTCATCATCTAATCCCATTAGGTTGATTTGGGTGTCTATCTCAGGGTCTTCTTAGTGAGAATTTTCAACATAATTTTCTTGGAAAGGTGGTCTAATGTTCTGATTAGGCCCATTTTTACCAGTGTTTTGGTTCTGGTTTTTTCTAAAATTTGGATTCCTAACTGGAGGTGCCTGTTGGTTATCCCAGTGAGGTTTCCTTTCAATGACTTCTATCCTATCCATCAACCTTTCCATTCCCTTAGCTAAAGCATCCATTTTTTGATCAAAGGGTGAAGTTTCATCTTTCAGGGGTGTTCTTCTCTCATTTCTAACCCTAGCCCTTTTGGATAGAATATTAGCTTCTACACTAACTGCTACACTTTGCATATCTTCAAGTGTAGGGGGTTCCTTTCTCTAAGTTGAAAAGCCATATCTGTGTCAAATCCGTTTGGAAACTTAATCAGGGCTAAGCTAGGTGGAGGCCTAAGGTCAAGTGGAATTGCATTATATACATTGTTAAACCTAGTACAGTAGTCTTGAACAGTTTTGTTTGGCCCTGATTTGATAATCACTCTTGGGTGACCTCAATTAATTGATTAATGAGTGAAGGTATTAAAGACTCATGTGCTAGTGTGTGTCTATGTTACTTTAGGCAACGGATCAATCAGATTGCAAAATACACAGACACTGGAAATATGGAAAACAGCAGAGAAACACAGTAAGCAAATACAAGAACACAACAATTAATAAGGAGTTCACCCTATCCTCCAGGGCTATGTCTCCAGTCCAACTTTCAGTGGTGGCCTTCTTTTATTATGTCTTTAAAGCAGAGAATTACGATGAGGAGCTCGATCTGAGTCTCCTGAATAGAATTTCTTGGCAGGGTGGTTCTTGGATTCCCCAAGCCACTAGAGTGCACAGATTCCTTTCCTATCCAAGTCTTGACCTCTCTGGTCTTTAATGGGAGGAGCCAAATGTGGTGCTTAATTCTCGACAGATCCTCTCAGGGATTGCTCAATGCTGCCTTATGCTATAGGTCAGCTCGGTTCTCTGTCTTTCTGCTTCTTGCTTCACTGTCTTTTCTTTTCTCTGTCTTCATCTTCTTCTCCCTGGTTCTTCCTCTCGGTGTCCTTTGTTCTCTATCTCTGTTCATGGCCTTAAATCCAATTGATCTCAGGACTGCTTGCTTCCTCTTCCGCCCCCGTCGGATCACCTATTGCTGCTCGCTTGGGGTTCCCTGTCTCTGCATCATCATCAATGGCTCACAGGGAGTGGCCACTTGTCCTCTTGTGAACTGCGCCAACTCTTCTTCATCGGTTTGGTTTTTTGGTTACACCATGGAATGAGTCATCCGCCAACTCGACGATAAAATAAGATGTCAAGCTTCTCTCTGTCACGGCTTAATCCCTTGTTAAATCTAGTTCCCCCGTCAGGTGTGATCTTCGCTGTTAGATCTGGAGCCCCTAGATCTGACGACATTCGCTCATTTCGCACAGTTGACTTGCTTGACTGTTAGCGTGCTTTGAGCGGTGGTTTTCTCTCTCATCCACCTGCCACGCGTCGGGCATTGAATTGAATCACTCATTTTTCTCCAATCCACTTACCACCTAAGGGTTCCCCTGATATACTGTCAGTTTTGGAGCACGGGTCCCGCCTTTAGCCTTTAGCGCTTTCCCCACTGTTATCCGAGCTTCCATGCGACCGAGTGCTCGAGGCCTTTCCTTCTCGAGGGGTTTTGCCACTAATCGCACATCAGAATTGGCCTCCTTTTCTCGATCTGAGCTTCCCAAGTTCCAGTTTCGCCTCCTGCGCGGTCTCCATGGGCCTTGGTCAGTGTGCTTTGACCGAGGTCCTTGTCGTTCCTCGCTGGCTGCCAATTGTTACTGTCTAGAGTCTTCCTAATTGCTTTGTGCTCTTAATTTTGAAGTTTTTGTCCTGATTTGATACAGTCATGGTACTGTGATAATCTTCATGGATCCAATTCGGATCACGACCTTCCCACTGAAAAAGATTTTGGACCACCAAAATTTGGTTTTCAAGCATTGACTAAGTTAGGGTATTGTTGTTTCACTTGTCCAATCTCGATCCACTTTGCAGTGCTCAGCTTTGGACCCTTGAGCCCTACTCTGAGGTACTCAACATCTCCTCTGCGCGTCGTCCTCACCTTCCTATCCATAACTGTGTTTTCCTGCAATTCATTAAGATATTTAGGTAGAAAGTCATCAATAAAAGGCAATTGACTCTGCTCTTCGGGATCCTCAATTAGTGATGGTTCAAACAATCTCAAGCAATCTGCATTTATGACTGAGTAGATGTGCATGTAAGCTGGTAGATCAAGCTGAAAAGCATTCTCAGCAATCTTCTCAAGTATTTTGAAAGGTCCATACCTAATAGGCTTTAGCTTTTTACCTTCACCTTGCATCTTGTCCTTGCTGATATATAGCCAGACTTGGTCACCAACTTGGAAACTATGCTCCATTCGATGCTTGTCATGCCTAGCCTTGTATTTGGCTTGGCTCTTTTCTAGTTGTTCCTATACTGCCTGGTGGATCTCTTGGATTTGTTCAATGAACCTAGTTGCCCTGTCCACATCACTGTGTCCCTCAACTATAGTATCTTTACCAAAGACAAAATCCAAAGGAGACCTTGGTGTGAAACCAAAACAGGTCTCAAAAGGAGATCTCTGTGTAGAAGAATGTTTTGCTCTATTGTAAGCATGCTGCACATAACACAAATGTTCATCCCAAAGCTTAGGGTGTCTCGATCAGATACAATGGAAGTGGGTAATCCAAAATGAACCCATACATGTTCAAAGAACGATTTTGCAGTTTGTTCAGCTGTAATCTTCTTATTACAAGGTATCAAAATACACATTTTGCTGAACCTATCCACAACAACATATAGATAATCATGACCTTTCCTAGATTTAGGTATTCCTCCAACAAAATCCATGGAAACACTTTCCCAAGGGTGAGAAGGAACTGGTAATGGAGTGTACAAGCCTAGTTTTCTATTGCTGGGCTTGCTTTTAGCACACATAGTACACCCTCTTAGATATCTAGAAACTGTCTCGTTCATTTTTGGCCAATAACAAAATATTTGCAGCTGTGCAACTATTTTACTTACCCCAAAGTGACTTGATATCAGAGAAGTGTGTGCTTCTATAATTATCTTTACTCTCTCTGTTACACAGCAATTTGTCACTGTTTGTCACCGTCCCTATTACCCCCTCACCCGCACACTGGAGGACTCATTTCGGGACCTGTGAGAAGTGACATGACCTGAAACCACTTGCATCATATTCCTCTAAGTATGAACTTCATTTGCCCTGAAGACATCTCCTGCAAAATATCCATGAAAACAGCTCTTTTTGCATTAGCGTGGGTCCACAGTTCACTACCCACGCCAATGAGGGAAATCCTCTAAAAAGGGCGCGCCATTGGCGCTCTGTCCCAGAGTCACACTCGCGCCAACCGAATTGAGTAAAGTTTTTAACCAACAAGCTTCCGAAGGTTCTCTTCAACCCATTCACCAACTGAATCTATGTTGAGCTAGGATGGTTTGGCTTCGAATCTCCATAGAAGGGAAAGTGGTTTGCCACATTTCATGGAAGTTTCCAAGTGATAAAGCCAATCCCATGAATAATGTGGTTGATCCTATCTCTTTCTTCTCTATCTATAAAAGCTTGCCTCTATGCCTTGAGCAAGCTAGTTACAGTAGTTCTAGTTCCAGCATAGTGATAGAGAGTTTGAAGCTGCAAGAGCCTTCTTTGCACCCATAAGGCCAAATCTAAGTAAGGATATTCTTGTCACCCAAAGAGAGAGAGGCTTGTTCCTCATCCCAACAAGCTTTGCAAGACTTGTGTAGCTGACTACCCAGCCAAAGGAGGATTTGACGTCAGAACAATGGTTGTATTCTTCTTTGTTATTTATTAATAATAGATGACTATCATTATGGTTCCACTCCCATTGTCTTATGTTTGATGTTGAGTTATATATTTTCTGACTGATATATAATTGCATCTACTAGATTTTATGCTTGTATTCGTGTTGTTCTTTGCATGTGCAGGTGTCCAATCACGGAGATCGTGGGGATCGTGACTGGCCGAGGCAAAGGAACGAGGGCGACATCTCTTCTATGAACATTAGCATTGGAATCCAAGTAGGTTCTCACCATCCACTCTTTATTTGCAATTAGGAACTTGCGTGATAGCATTGTATGATTGTTGCTAGACCCGGTCTGGGCTAGTAGGGATCGTCTCTGTCCGCAGAGAGGATTTACCTCCACAACAATTTGGCGACTCCACTGGGGAATCTTGTTGTTTGATTTGTAAACTTTAGACGGAGCCTGAAGTACGGCCAGGTAGCCTTCGAAACGCTATTGCTGTGCATTAGCGAAGTAGATCAACGCCACTTCAGTCAATCTCCGGTTTGGTTTACGGACTAAACAACTTGGAGTTTGTCTTGTCTCTTTGGTTTTTCTCGCTTTGATTGCTTAGATAGCTTTCTGGGTTGGATTTCTTGCTGTTTCTTGCTTCCTGGTTTGCCTAGATACTGTTTTCAAGCCCTGGGTTGCTTGTTTTTGTTTTTGACTTAGCAAACTCGATTAGCGTGCTTTTTAGCCTCACAGTCGCGCCAATTGGCGCACGTTGCTCAAAGACAACCCGCGCCAATCCCATAAAAGCGCGAGTTGCAGCCTGACAGTCGCGCCAGGCCTGTCAACTTTTCCAGTTTGCTTGTCTTCAAGCCCTCTGAGCTTGGATTTGTATTTTGCTGCATCTTTTTCAATTACTGGAGTGTGTTTGATCCTTGTTTGACTGGTTTTAGACCTTCATCCTTCTGGTGTTTTCCTTTTTCTATCGATTTCACATTTTAGCCCTAGGGAATCTAGTGGCTTTGTGCGTCGAGCCTTCCGTAGGAGTCTTGGGTTCTTTGATCGTCCAGTCGACTTTGTGATTCTTTTTGTGCTTGATCAGTAGTTGTCAAAGCCTTTATTGATATTCAAGTGATTTGCTCTTTTTCCGCTTGGATGCCGCTTGACTTTGTTTGGGCTTAGATTACATAGCTTGTAGAGGTCTTTGTGTTCTCTTCTTGATCTGAAGGACTTTTTTGGTGTTTTGGGGATTTGATTGTATTCTCATTGAGTGGAATTTGTCCTTTTTTCTCGGTGTTACTATCTCTCAAAATTTGTTTAGTGCACTTTGCCATTGAAAAGAAAACGAATAATCTCTTTTGCGTTGAATTAGTTAATTGAAAGTAGAAGCTTTTCATTGATTACGCGATTTAAAACAAAGAAAAGTTTCGTTTATTTGTCATTAGCTGCATTAGAGTGGTTCTTGATTGTTTCTGGTCATTTTGTTTGAAAAATTCTCAACTCTCTTGTAGTTAGTATTCATCGAACGAAATGATATTCTTTGGCATATAGTTTGCATTTAGGGAATTGTGAGAGATTACATACGGTAGGACCTGGAAATTGAAACTTAACTGAAGATCAACCATAAAATGAACTGAATGAACTTAAAAACGCATTGGAACATAACGCTCACTGATTAGAGGTCTAGGCTAGAGACGTGTTCCGGCGTCGTTAAACCTAGTCACTGTTGTTTCACACTACGGTTGGGTGATTCCTCCTTCTGTGACTCGATAATGGTCTAGCACGGACTTGAGCTCCCACGTACCGTTGCGTATATAGGGGAGACCCCACTAGGTTATCATCCTTTATCCATAGGAAGCTGCGTCTGCCGCCTTACAAGCCGTAACGCACCGAACACAGCATTCGGGAAGATTGACTGCTGTACGGGAAGTCCTTGGTTTTCATATGACTGCCAAGGTGTATATGCAGTTTTATGGATTTGTTTGGTAAACCCTTTGCCTAGTCTCTCCAGAGTAGTCACTTTTGATCCTTTTCGGACTCCTTAAAAGAAAAGGCTCACTTGAGCAGTTTGTCACTTCGGGCTCACAAAACATTCAAAGGCGACTAGAGTCACCTTTTTGTCCTTTTCTCGACTCTTAAAACATGAAAAGGTCAAGTTGTGTCCTTGCGTCTTAAAATTTATTTGGCCACGATTAACATTACCTTGTTAGATCTTGTGTGTGTTAGTTTGAGTAGGGTCCTTTATCGTTAGATTCCCTTAGGTTTGTTTGAAGTTTGTCATCCTGGCTGAACCGTCGACTCCCGTTCCAAGTGATCAAGGCTCTCCGTCTTTCGTTGCTCCTGAGCTACCTGTTGTAGGGGATACTCTTCCTGTTATCCCGAGTATCCAATCGATCAACTCTCGCACCCCAGACGATGAGGGTTACGAAATTCATTGGAACCCCATCTGGGAGCCAGACGAGGACGATATTCCTGTTACCCCCCCTGGTGTTTCGTCTCCAATGTCTACCTCTCACATGGATGAGACATCTCCTAGAGTAAGCGAGACACCTGTGTTGTCAAATATCGACACTCCCATCCCAGCTACTTCTCCGCTCCCCCCACGCTATCAGTCGTTGAGGGATAGGGTAAATGCCAGGATCCCTGCTTCGAGTGTGTGGGACCCCCACATCACTCCCACCACGGGATCTTTTGTTTCACAAGTCCACACTACACCTGTCACTTCAGTTCCGACCAATCCAACTGTTTGTATAGCACATTCAACTCCGGTTGTTAGTGTCGTTACAACGTCTTCAGCTTTGAACACTGGTGCTGGTCCCCCTCACGGTCAAGTGAGTAGTGGCCAGCCGGCACACACACCTAAAGTTATCCATCCTGCACAAAGTGCACCACCCTTTTTTGGTCCCGTCCCAGGAAGGGGGCCATATGATGCCTATGGACAAGCTGTTCAGGATCCGAATGCGCAAGGTCCATTCTATTATTACGATTCTGCTGGTCAATACCTTCAGCTTTCTCAACCCTTGCCTACTCAACCTATTGTTGAGGTTTCAGTACCATTATCCGTTACTTGGAACGCCACCACTTTCCATGGAGGCCAAGTAAGGCCTGCACAGCTTCAGGGACCGCCTAACCAAGGCCAGCCATCTTATGTGCAAACCCCCCAAGGGCAGCAATATTATGGCCAGTCTCACCCAGGACAACCTGGGGGCCTACAAGGACAACCCTATCAGGGACAACCTTTGGCCGCTGGTGGTCCATCTTTTACTTATCTGACTCAACCTTCTGGTTACCCGGGGCAACCTGGTACCCAGCAAGGTTACCCGTCTGGACAACCAGGACAACCTTATATCCAACAAGGCCAACCTGGTATCCAACAGGGTTATCCCTCTGGACAAACTGGACAAACTTATATTCCACAAGGTCAACCGGCAGTCCAACAGGGGTACCCTTCTGGGCAAGGGGGGCAGCCTTACGTACAGCAGGGTCAACCCACTGCCCAGTCTAGTCATCCTTCTGGGCAAGCGGGTCAGCCTTCTACACAGTAGGGCCAACCCACTGCCCAGCCTAGTCATCCCTCTGGACAGGCTGGCCAACCTCAAGGTCAACCGGCCGTCCAGCCCGCTCAACCATCTGTTCCGCAAGGACAACCCTCGGTTGCTCAAGGACAACCTGGTACCCAGCAAGCTCATCCTTCTGGGCAAACGGGTCTGTCCCAAACCCAACCAGGCCAACCTTCCGGCCAGATGATCCAAGCTCAACCTGTTCAAGGACATCCTTCTGGGCCCCAGACTCAAATTGGTTATCAAATGCAAGGTGGGCCACGACCCCAACTTTCCTACCAAGCACAGCCTTCTTATCAGGCTCAGTATGGAGCTCAACAAACGTATGGCTACCAGCAACCCCAGGGGCAAACTCAATTTACCCCTTATCAAAATTATCAACAAATGCAAGTCACTCCTTACCAGAATTATCAGCAACAGTATGTTGCACCTGCAGGTCAAGTTGCTAATCCATGGGGTACTGGGGGACAGACCCAGGGTCAACTGTCTGCTTATGGACAGAATCCTTATGGACAGAATCCATATTGACAAAACCCCTATGGGCAAAATCCCTATGGGCAGAACCCTTATGGGCCAGGCCCATCCGGACAAAGTCCATGGGGGCAACCACCACCTGGTTGGAACCCTGGTACTACCTCTCTTCCACAGCCACAAATGTCCTTTAATCCTCAGTTGCCTTTCTTAGCAACATTGGAACTCCCAGATGTGTCCAAGTTGATGAATGATCCCATTCTTCATAATCCATATTGGCCACCAGTTCCAACTAAGATACCCGGTGATTGCCCGAAATTCGATGGCAAAGATGGTGAAGACCCTCAAGCCCATGTCATGACCTATCACCTTTGGTGCTCATCCAACTCATGGCTTGATGATTCTATCTGGCTCCGCCTCTTTCAAAGGACTCTCACCGGCTCGGCCGCTAAGTGGTATATTGAGTTGAATCGCGGAACATTTCAAGATTTCAACTCGCTGGCTATGGCATTCCTAACTCATTTTCAGTTACCCATTCGGTATGAGACAGGGACATATCTCCTTACGTCTCTCAAACAAGACATGACCACGCATATATCCAATCATATACATGAATGGAGATGGCACCGTCGCTTGATCAAATTTTGGATTCTTGATCAGCTCCTGACCGATTGGTTCACAACTTCCTTTGTCCCTGCAATCGCACGAGACATCGCCATGGGAGCTTGTGTAACTGAAGAGCAAGCTATCGCGTGTGCTCATTACCTCGACTTAGTATACTCTCAGTCGGGTACTTTATATGATTATTTGCCAGATGCCCCGAGACCTGGAACATCCAAAGCTCCGCCAAAACCATTTGTTGACGGAGTTATCGGCTCTATAAACGTGTCTTCGAAGAAGTCATCTGCGAACCCTGGGAAGCAAAAACAGAATGCTTCTAATGGGAACACTTCTCAGGGTCAATCTAATTCTGGAAGTACCTCCGAGGTTAACGCCGTTCAGTCCACCATGGCGGATAAATCCTCGAAAGGGAAAAAGAAGGGGAAAGCTAAAGTTAAAAATCATTTAGTGTATTAATAATTTATTAAATCATTTTTAGAATCTAATTCCCTTTAATTTAATTTACAATTTTATTTTTAAATCATTAATTAATCAATTAATTTATTAATTAATTATTTTAATATCCTATAATACTTTAATCATCATTAGATTGGAATATTTAATTAATAACATTTCACTTTCTAATTTAATTAATATCTATTACATCTTTTAAGATTGGAATTATTATATTAGTTAGCTTTAAAATTAATTAATAATAATTATTAATTTGTTTATTAGTTAATTTGACTTAATCATATTAATTAGTAATTATTATATTAGTCATCCTTAATTCCTAATCTCCTAATATGATTTGAATTATTTTCATTATTTTCGTTATTTAATAATTATATTAATATATTAAGTAGTATATTAATTAATTAATTAATCATTATTATATTTAATTATTAATATTCAATAATAATAATTAATTATTATTCAATATTAATTAATTATTCACATAATAATTTCTTTGTGGTAGTTTTATAAATTTTTTTTATTAATTTCTTTATTATAAATATAATAATTAATAAGAAATAACATAGTAAATATGATTATTATTAATTATGTATTATAATTAATTAATAAAAATTTAGGAAATAGTAATTATTTATAATAATATGTATAACAAATAATGTTATTAATACTAATTAATTATTTATTATAAAAATTAATATCAATAAAATAAAAATGTAATTAAAAATATAAATATAAAAATAAAAATATAAAAATTAAATAGAAATTCAAGCCGACTCTTTGTCCTCTCCCATTCTTCCTCCTCATTAGTATTTATTAAAGTCTTTTGCTCTTCTTGGATCATCATTCTTCAACCCTGATGATGGATCCCACTTGGGATTTGAAACGTTGGTACAAAGATGTTAAAACTGTGGATTCTCCGATCACTGATTCAAAAAAGTAGCCAAACGTAAACCTAAGTATCCTTGTCTTATCTGTGATGAGGATCACTACACTAAAGACTGCCCGAGGCGGTCCGAAGTTAGTCGGTTATTGAAAGGTGCTCCTGGGACTCCTGCTGTGCTTAAAGAACCTTTCCCTTCACAGCAAACTCAAATGGTGGCAGATCCATCGCAACCCTCTTCTTCATTCGGCTCTCAAGTCTTTATGGCTGGGACGATTCCCATCCATGTCACTACTCAAGCAAAGGAATATCCATCTCATGCTGGGAAAGAGCCGGAGGTCCCCTCCAGCGCTCCTTCGTCCAGTTCTGGTCCACTCCACATCGAACGACCTAGCACTGAGACGACTATCCGACCCCCTCCAAAAGGTGTACTCCGGAAGTCTTCTTACAACCCTAATGCTTGTGCTGCCCAGCACTACAGCATCGTTGAGGACTTAGCTCAGGCTCCGTCTACTATGTCTGCTCTAGAAGTCCTCCAGAGCTGCCCCTCCCAGAGGAAGTCCTTGCTATCGGCCATCGGTGGCATAGACCCAGCTGACTCGGATCTGATTTCTTTTGATCTCGAGGGCCATACGCCGAGACTGCCTCACCAAATCGCTTTCCTTATATAGGTCATCATCAATGGTAAAACGATTCATCGCACAATGATTGATGAAGGTTCCTCAACTTGCATCATGTCTGTTGCTTGCTGGAAAGCTATTGGTTCTCCAACATTGAGCCAGTCTCCTACGACGTTAGAAGCCTTTGACGGAAGAGAGTCCCGTCCTTATGGTATCCTCCAACGCTTGCCCATCTCCTTGGAAGGGAAGACGGTAGAAGTGGAGGTGGAAGTTGTCGACGCTAATCTTACCTACAACCTCCTCCTCGGACGTAGCTGGACATACGCCATGCAAGCCGTGGCCTCCTCCCTTTTCCGTGTCATTCGTTTCCCCCATCAGGGGAAGATTGTCACGGTGGACCAGCTCTCCTTCTTCGCCTCCTCTTCTGAAGGCAATGTGCCTTTCATGGAGCATACCTCCAAATCATTCGAGAGTGTGGGAGCCAGACTCTTTAAGGATCCCACCCTAATGGGTGTCTTTCCACTTCCACCTCCGAATCTCGCCCCTATTAACATGATTTCCATGCATTCTGATCCGTGGGTCCTTCCTCCCGCTAATCAGATAGAATCCTGGGGCGATATGGTGCCGTTCGAGCGCGCTAACAGTAATGTCAACCTTCACTCCATTTTCAATGAACTAAAGCTTGGGGGGCATGTACCTCGAATTAAGACACCATGCTGGGGGGCATGCCCGTTCCTTTATTCTCAAGCATAATTTATGCGCTTCAGTTTGTACATGCGTGTGTGTGTGTGTGAGTTTTCATGTTTTCGGTTTGGTGTGAAAGCGTGATTGCCCCTTATTGTGTCTTTTTGCTTCTTGTCCAAATGTCAGGTGCACCTTACATTGGTTTCACTGATGGTGCCTGCCGCAGCACTCGTAATTTGTCCTCTGCGGCGTGGGTGATCTACGATCCTCACGGTGAGTTGATAGATCTTCAAGGTGTGTGTTTAGGCTGTACTACAAACAATGTTGCTGAATATAGCGCTGTTATTGAATTATTAGCCGAGGCGATTAATCTCGGTATTCGTACATTGCTTGTTAACCTAGACTCTCAACTTGTCGTCCATCAGCTCAATGGGCGATATTCCGTCAGAGACCGTCACATTTTAAGGTTGTACTTACGTGTTAAATTGTTAGAAAGGAATTTTGATTTTATCACATATCAGCATATTCCAAGACGATTAAACACATTATCTGATGCATTGGCTAATCATGTATTAGATAGACATTTGCGTAATTTATAATCAAAACATTATACAAGCAAGCACATAAAAGCACAATAATAAACCATAGGCATATGTATATATATATGTGTGTCATAAAGTTTTGCACCGCGTGCATTACATAAGTCCAAAAAATAATACATGTTCATCCTGATACATCCTCGGACAACATGTCCCTCAAAAAATATGCATGAAGAAAGCCTAGGAGTCTATTCGTGGTGGTGCTCATGATAGCACGTCACCGCGCGCACCAAGCGTCTCAACAGACGATGGATGTGGGTCGGCACCCCCACTGTGTGCCTCTGGTATGCAAAAGGCACGTCCGCCAATCTGGCATAACCCGGAATCCCTTGGGTAAGTCCCTCGAGATTCTGCACCAGCTCTTCCCCCACGGCACCCCTTGCCTGAGGATCAGCTGCAGGTTGGCCCCTCCGCGCTATAGGAGACAAGCCGGCTGGTCGCTCTGGGCCCACATCTGCATATACATACAACTGTCATCAGAACATGCATGTATTGACAAAAAAAATGAAAATACATAAAAACATCAAAAAGAGAAGATCATACCTAACTCCTCTTCCCACTCCTCTCCCTCTGGCAGTGGGAGATCTGGATCCCCAATGAAGTTGGTTCCTGCGTATGGCCAATCCTCTACCACGATCAACTGGCGGCGAAGCCATATGAAGAACTCGGGCCGCAAAGACATCTGCTGGCCCCCTCCTCCTCTGGGCATCAATGTTGCCCAGCGAGCCATCCTAGGCTCTCGTGGTAATGGATCCGCTACTACAGCTCCCTGGTACTGGAAGAGGGGTAATCGTTCCAAGAAGAACGACACCACAATCGAGCCATACCCGAACTGTTTCACTCCCCCGCGCTTACACTTTGTAAGCTGCCTTTTGATATTTGTAGTCACCGCTGTAGCCCAGTAAAAAATGGTGGGGCTGAGACATTCTGTCACCAGTAACAAATGATTCTTTCTTGCCTCGTGGGGCGCCTGTACCCCAGCTGCACGTGTGATGGTGAACAGTATCACCTTAAGAACCAAATCATCGATGGTGGCAATATCCACCTTGGCACTGTTTTTCCCAAATTGTGCCTCTGGACACACTCGAGCCTTCACTTCACCTATTTTCTCTCCGGAAGGCCTGCTTCCGGTCAAAATGGGGCTCGCCCCTCTCCGTGACAGCCCAGTAATGAAGTACACATCACATACATCCAGCTCTAAGGTCTGATCCCGTAATCGAAATACTTGGTCATCAACATCCCAAGCATCCACTATGAACTATAATAGCTCCGGTTGAGCTAGCAGATAAGAGGTGAGGAAGAATTTCTTGAGACCACAGTCTCTTAGAGCATTCATACATCTCTCATCCGCTATGGCCAAGGCATCTACGGCATCATGCTCCCGTTCTTTCCATTCCACCACCATTTTTGCTTGTTCCCTGCACCCATAAGGATGAATAGATCATTATTGAAACCCTGGTAGGCTTACAAACCAGACAAATTTGGAAAATGATGGGAAAATTCAAGTAAAAATTTAGGTCGTGCGGTTGGCGCGATTGTTTCTAAAATAGTCGCGCCAATGGCGCGGCACCTTTGGGCAAATCACCCCATTGGCGCGAACCCGTGCCGGATACCCGCGCCAATGGGGCGCAACCCTAAATTTTAAAATCCCCCTTGTGGAGGCTCGATTAAAGAAAAAAATGCATAAAAAGAGTATGGAAATGGAGCTAAAGGAAGCGCCTCTTACCTGGAACTGGCGGAATCTCAAATGGTTGCCCGGATTGGCGGTAATCGCTGCTCGAAGTTTGCACCCCAAATGGACCACTACTACTATGCAAGAGGTAAAAAGTAAAAGTAATTTTATTTTTTACATTTTCACCATATTTATAGACTTTTTGACTTGTAATTAGGTTTACAAAGTGGGTTTTTGAGTATTTTAATATACTTTTGGTCGAAAATGGATTTTACGCTTGCTTCTGATGCTATGACAGGTCCTTTTTGCAACTTCGATGGTGAAACGAGTTGTATTTTATACTTTTTCGGACTCGGTAAATACACGAAAAAGTCACTGTGGAGTCATCTTTCAGCTCTTTTCTGACTCGCTAAAAATGAAAAGATTGCCGAGTTACCCCTCTTGACTCGTTAAAAGTAAATAAGAGGTGGTCGTCTTTAAACCCTTTTCCGACTGTGTAAAAACGAAAAGATCGTCGGACCCTTGTCGTTTCAGGTTCGTTAATGGTTACGAAACGACGTGATATTGATCACTTTTCTACTTTTTCGGATCGATGTCACTATAAATGAAAAGTACTCCTCGATCGTAATGGTCGGGCGGTTCTTTCGAGCATTGTTTTATACTTTTTCGGGCTCGAGAGACACAACTTTACGAAAAAGGACCCCCTTGGAGTTCTCTTTTCTGTTGTCTTTTCAGACTCTCTAAACAGGAAAAGACGCCGAGTTCTTCCTTTGTCAGACTCGTTAAAACTTAATGACATCGGATTCCATCGAAATGACGCTCACAAGCATATGCTATCCCCGTCAAGCTTGTCAAAAATAACTGGGGTACTCGCCAGAAATGGTGGGGAAAATGGACCCATAATTATTGTCGTGTCGGAAGTATGTCGCTCTTGAACATGGCACTAGTCTGCATTCATGTCTGGGTGGGAACATCTCATCTTGTTTTTACACTTGCCTCCGTGGGTTTGGGTTATCCTATTTGACCTCTCATCTGCTCATTACCTTGTCACCATGACCTCTGCTCATTTTGATGTCAAATACTGCCAAGTCCACTGTCGTGCCGCCGATATGTTCGAGAGAAGTTGACCTCTGCAGCAGTACAACCTCCTCTGATACCTCACATAATTTTGATTCACCACAACATCCTTCCTCTGTCTCGTGTCACTGATGTGGGAAACACTATGGCCCACCTTTGATCAAGGTCACTTCCTGTCGACTTCGGCTCATTATCTGGGAAGCTGATCTAGAGACTCCCTTTCGGTGCCTTGGAGCCTGCATGCCTCAATGGCAGGTTCTTCGCGTTCGACGAGAGGTTTTCATCATTGGCCTCCGATCGAATGATTCTACGGGTGTTCGACGCCAGCTCATTGATTCGCACGCCGTAGATTGTACCTATAGTACCTTGAGGGCCATTGTCATTATTGGTGGTGCCTCTCGCGTCTGTTAACAGTTTTCATCATTGACTGGTAATCAGACGATGTTCATGCATGTTCGACTTCAACTCATGTATTCACATGCTTGGACTTGTACTCTGGTCGGGTCGAGATGGAGCACAAGACCCTGGATTTTGTCTGTTGGAATCCAGGTTGCGATTTGTGGATCATTATGTTCATTACATGACTCATTCACTGGATGGCTGCGACCATGCCTGAGTCTCTATATCGATCCTCACTGGATGGCTGCGCCCATACCTTGGATCTAGATTATTATGTACTCTTTTATGGATGGCTGTGCCCATACCACATATATCATGTACTTGAGATATCAGTTGTACTTCTTTACGCAGGTTCTCCGGCAGCCGTGTTTTCAGTCATGCATGTTCTTGTAAAGCATTTCACCCCTCTCTCTCTCGGGCCTCATGCTTTAGGGGGCATCTGTTACACAACAATTTGTCACCGTTTGTCACCGTCCCTATTACCCCCTCACCCGCACACTGGAGGACTCATTCTGGGACCTGTGAGAAGTGACATGACCTGAAACCACTTGCATCATATTCCTCTAAGTATGAACTTCATTTGCCCTGAAGACTTCTCCTGCAAAATATCCATGAAAACAGCTCTTTTTGCATTAGCGCGGGTCCACAGTTCACTACCTGCGCCAATGAGGGAAATCCTCTAAAAAGGGCGCGCCATTGGCGCTCTGTCCCAGAGTCGCACTCGCGCCAACCGAATTGAGTAAAGTTTTTAACCAACAAGCTTCCGAAGGTTCTCTTCAACCCATTCACCAACTGAATCTATGTTGAGCTAGGATGGTTTGGCTTCGAATCTCCATAGAAGGGAAAGTGGTTTGCCACCTTTCATGGAAGTTTCCAAGTGATAAAGCCAATCCCATGAATAATGTGGTTGATCCTATCTCTTTCTTCTCTATCTATAAAAGCTTGCCTCTATGCCTTGAGCAAGCTAGTTACAGTAGTTCTAGTTCCAACATAGTGATAGATAGTTTGAAGCTGCAAGAGCCTTCTTTGCACCCATAAGGCCAAATCTAAGTAAGGAGATTCTTGTCACCCAAAGAGAGAGAGGCTTGTTCATCATCCCAACAAGCTTTGCAAGACTTGTGTAGCTGACTACCTAGTCAAAGGAGGATTTGACGTCAGAACAATGGTTGTATTCTTCTTTGTTATTTATTAATAATAGATGACTATCATTATGGTTCCACTCTCATTGTCTTATGTTTGATGTTGAGTTATATCTTTTCTGACTGATATATAATTGCATCTACTAGATTTTATGCTTGTATTCGTGTTGTTCTTTGCATGTGCAGGTGTCCAATCACGGAGATCGTGGGGATCGTGACTGGCCGAGGCAAAGGAACGAGGGTGACATCTCTTCTACGAAAATTAGCATTGGAATCCAAGTAGGCTCTCACCATCCACTCTTTATTTGCAATTAGGAACTTGCGTGATAGCATTGTATGATTGTTGCTAGACCCGGTCTGGGCTAGTAGGGATCGTCTCTGTCCGCAAAGAGGATTTACCTCCACAACACTCTCAGTTCGTGGAATGCATAACTTCCTACAATGGTATAAGGGTCGGTCCTTCACATGATAATCCAATTCTTCTACCTGTTTTCCTTGACTCAAAGTTGCATATACATATTTAAAGTCTATATCTTGAGCATATTGTTCAATGTAGCTTTCATGTAGCACAAAATTATGCTTAAGTATAGTAGATGCATTTATAATGGGTCTAGATAACATGTCTGCAACTTTATTGTGTATGCCCTTTTAATATCTGATGACTAAATGAAACAGTGTAGAAAACCCATCCATCTATAGTGTCTTGATTGCTGCAACTTAGTTTGGGAGTGTAGATATTGAAGTGGTTGATGATCAGTATGTATTACTGTCTCTTTGCCCATTAAGTAATGTTTCCATTTTTTCACACTTTGAACTAATGCATACAATTCTTTATCATATGTAGGATAGTTAACTACTGCAGGATTAAAAGTCTCAGAATGATAACATATAGGTTTATTGTGCTGTGTCAACACTGCTCCCATGGCATAGTCACTGGCATATGTTTGGATCTCAAATGGTCTTTGCAGATCAGGCAGTGCTAGTACAGGTGCTATACTAATCTTTTCTTTCAAGGTGTCGAAGGCTTTCTGATGTTTTCCTCTCCACTGAAACACCTTGTTCAATCCTGTTAAAGCATGTAAGGGAGCTGCAATTGAGGAAAAGTTAGAAATGAACTTCCTCCAATATTGTGCTGCTCCTAAGAAGCTTCTAACTTCTATAGCAGATTTGGGTTTAGGCCAGTTTACAATGATTGCCACCTTAGAGGGATCTATTTTCAATTCACCACCCCCTACTATATAACCCAAATAATTCAGAGATGTTTTGCCAAATTCACATTTTGAAAGTTTAACATGAAGTTTTTCTCTTTTCAAAACATCTAGTGTCTGCTTTACATTCTTTAAGTGTTCTTCCCACGTTTTACTAAAAATTCGAATGTCTTCCAGATACACAATAACAAAATCATCAAGAAAAGGTTTGAGTACATCATTCATTAATCTCATGAAAGTAGCAGGAGTATTAGTTAAGCCAAAAGGCATAACCAGCCACTCATATAATCCCTGCTTTGTTTTGAAAGCAGTCTTCCATGCATCTTGTTCTGCAACTCTGACCTGATGGTATCCACTGTGCAAGTCTAGCTTGGTGAAATAAACAGCTTCTTTCAATTGATCTAAAATATCATCTATGCGAGGAAGGGGATAACGATTTTTTATTGTTATCTTATTGAGTGCTCGGTAATCAATGCACATTCTCCACGAGCCATCCTTATTTCTCACCAAAACGATTGGTGACCCACATGGTGATGTGCTAGGCTTGATGAACCCCTTCTCGAGCAACTCCTACACCTGCTTCTTGATTTTAGCATTCTCTAAAGCATACAACCTGTACATTCCAATGTTAGGCAAAGGAGCATCTTGCTGCAAAATAATATCATGTACTATTTCCTTTTTGGGTGGCAGACCTTTAGGTTCTTGAAACAAGATATCGTACTCTGAAACAACCTTTTCTAAATCAGCTTGATGTTTAGCATTACAACCCTCAAATACATTGGTTTTATCAGGTTTCTTTTCCTTTACAACCATCCATAAGAATTGTTTGCATGAATTTATCATTCTTTTCATTTGCCCTGAGTTTATGAGAGTATAATTATTCTTGACCTTATGAGCTCTTACAAAGTATTTGATTCCATCTTTGACAAAGTAGATACTTGTTCTCAGCTCTATAGAAAATAGCTTTTCTATTATACAAGTAAGGACTTCCTAAAACAATTCCACATATATCCAAAGGAATTATGTCTAACTCAACCTCATCTACAAATGCTGACCCAAAAGAAAACTTGAGTTTGCACTGTCTAGTCACTTGTAGTTGTGCTTTATCATTCAACCATCCTAATGGGTATAGTTTCTTGTGAAGTGTAGTTGCTAATGCCAATTTCTTTACAATTGCTTCAGAAATTAAATTTACTTGTGAGCCACTATCAAACAAAGTATCAATCTTTTGATTTTTGGAAATAACTCGAATATGGAAAAGCTCATGTCTTTTTCTCTCATTTTCTTCATCAATAACAGATTGTGCAGAATTACTAGTAGATGCTTCAGAATTCTTACCTTTTATACCTGCGGCTGCAATGGTTGTTTCATCTCCCGAGTCTGACCCCAAATATTTCTGAATAGCTGCAACAGTCTTCTTCTTCTTGCCCTTGAACTTTTTAGGTTTCAGCTCTGGATGCAGAATCCAACAATGCTCATCATCACGCCCATCCTTTTTACAGTGAGTGCATGAAGCTTTGCTTTTCTATGCAGTGTTAGCCTTCCTTGCTTTCCACTTCTGCTTTCTTTTCTCCTTGCTCTTTCTTGCAGTGGGTTGGGATGGTCCCCCAACTTCTGGATTTCCATTCTTTCCTCTAGCTTCTAGATGAGTAGCTTGTACAGATACCTCATCTATACTAGTGGGATTAAACATGAGGATGGTGTGCCCCATGTAGCTGTGTAGACCACCAATGTACTTCAACAGAGTCTCTGATGAATCTAATGAGATTCCTAGAATCAATGCTCTCTTTCTAAATTCCTGAGTGTACCCTTGCACACTTTTCCATTTCAACTGTTGAAGAGTTTGCCAACTCATCATGGCTTGTTGCATGTAGGCCAATGGATAGAACTGCTTTTTGATTGTAGACACAAATTCACTCCAGACAGAGATAGTCTTACCATGTCTTTTCATGTCAGCTTGGGTTCTGCCTTCCCACCAAACCAAGGCAGTGCCTCCAAGGCATAGGCTTGCCAGTTGAATCTTGCTCTTGTCTGAGTCGATGTTCTGCACTCTGCAATACACATCAATTTGTCTAATCCAATTGTCCAACTTTTCTGCATTTAACTCTCCATCATATATAGGCAAAACAAATTTAATATCTAGTTTGATCAAAGATGCTTTCTTGTTATGTACAGGGCTATTAGGAGGTGTGAGAAATATTTCCTCTTTCCCTTTTCCTTTTGAGTGGTCATGGAAATGTGATTCATCTTCTCCTTTGTCTTGTTTAGAACCTGATGAATCTTCAACCTTGTGTTTTCTAAAGTCCTTATACATTTGTTCTACCATGGACTTTATGGCTAGGAAACTTTCTATGAATTGAGGGTTTGGCCCCATAGAACCTTCCTCTGACATTGTCTTCCGAGGATAGACTCTCCCAATTACAGGATTAGTTTCGACCAACTCTCCTTCTCCTAATTTGAGCTTTGATCTAGTGAGCATTCAACAACTAAACCAACACAAGCTTGTCTATCCTTATAGCCTAGAGCTCTGATACCACTTGATCTGATAATCACTCTTGGGTGACCTCAGTTAATTGATTAATGAGTGAAGGTATTACAAACTCATGTGCTGGTGTGTGTCTATGTTACTTTAGGCAACAGATCGATCAGATTGAAAAATACACAAACACTGGAAATATGGAAAACAACAGAGAAACACAGTAAGCAAATACAAGAGCACAACAATTAATAAGGAGTTCACCCTACCCTCTAGGGCTACGTCTCCGGTTTATCTTTCAGTGGTGGCCTTCTTTTATTGTGTCTTTAAAGCAAAGAATTACAATGAGGAGCTTGATCTGAGTCTCCTGAACAGAATTTCTTAGCAGGGTGGTTCTTGGATTCCCCAAGCCACTAGAGTGCATAGACTCCTTTCCTATCCAAGTCTTGACCTCTCTGGTCTTTAATGGGAGGAGCCCAATGTGGTGCTCAATTCCCGACAGATCCTCTCAGGGATTGCTCAATTCTACCTTATGTTGTAGGTCAGCTTGGCTCTCTGTCTTTCTGCTTCTTGCTTCACTATCTTTTCTTTTCTCTGTCTTTGTCTTCTTCTCTCTAGTTCTTCCTCTCGATGTCCTTTGTTCTCTATCTCTATTCATGGCTTTAAAGCCAATCGATCTGAGGACTGCTCGCTTCCTCTTCTTCCCCCGTCAGATTGCCTGCTGCTGCTCGCTTGGGGTTCCCTGTCTCTGCGTCATCATTAACGGCTCACAGAGAGTGACCACTTGTCCTCTTGCGAATTGCGCCAGCTCTTCTTCGTCGGTTTGGTTTTTCGATTACACCGTGGAATGAGTCATCTGCCAACTCGGTGGTCAAATCGGACATCAAGCTTCTCTCTATCGCGGCTTAATCCCCTGTTAAATCTGGTTCCTCCATTGGGGGCGATCTCCGCCGTTAGATATGGAGCTCCCAGATCTGATGACATTCGTTCATTTCGCGCGGTTGACTTTCTTGACCATTAGCATGCGATGAGAGGTGGTTTTCTCTCTCATCCACCTGCCACGCATCGGGTGGTTTTCTCTCTCATCCAAATCCGCTTACCACCCAAGGGTGCCCCCGATATACTGCCGGTTTTGGAGCGTGGGTCCCGCCTTTAGCCTTTAGCTCTTTCCCCACGGTTTTCCTGGATTCCATGTGACCAAGCGCTCAGGGCCTTTCCTTCTCGAGGGGTTTTTCCCAGCGATGCACGATTGGTGCTAATTGCGTAATAGAAATGGCCTCCTTTTCCCGATCTGGGATTCCCAAGTGCTAGTTTCGCCTCCTGCGCAGTCTCCATGGGTCTTGGTCAGCGCGCTTTGACCAAGGTCCTCATTGTTCCTCACTGTTTGCCAACTATTACTGTCCAGAGGTCTTCCTAATCACTCTATGCTCTTAATTTTCGAAGTTTTTGTCCTAATTTGATACAGTCATGGTACTGTGATAATCTTCATGGATCCAATTCGGATCAGGCCCCCTTTTAAGGTTTTCATATTTGTAAAGAATTTGAAGGGGGTTCTTTTTCTTCTCCCACCTATTTAAAAATTGTTGGTAAAGAACTTCTAAACTATCTATACTCTGAGGAGGAAAAGATCTAAACCACGTTCTCACTTCTCCAGCTACAGTCTAGACAAAGATCCTCATTTGGACATCTCCTATGTCAATTTCATGCAGTTCGAAATAATATGCCATTTTCTTTGTGTTACTGTGCTATGTAAGTTCTAGTGCCATCAAATAAGGTAATTTTACTCTGATAATCTGCTGGTAAGGCACCTTGAGGAGCAAGCATCACAAGGGGGGCATATTTGAGTGCCATAGCTCTAAGTTGGATAGGATTGAGAACAGGAGTTGGGGTAACAGGAGGATTTGGGACAACAAGGGGAGTTGGGGTAACAGGGGTAATGGGTATTTGAGGGGTAGTGATGGGCTGATGGGGGAGTGAAGGTATGAATGGAGATGAGGGATGATCTTCAGAGGTGTGGGGAAATGATGGTGAGCTAAAAGATGTTGAAGTTGTTTCAGAAAGTTCAGGGATTCTATCAGTGGTAAGGGATGACTGAGGGGAGTTCAGAAGGTACTGATCAATTGACAAGTTGGCTCATTGGACTTCAAGTTCTCTTGTGAATTTTGGATCTAGGACTGTGTCCTCAAGTTCACTCTCAGACTTGGTTCTAAACAGAGAAAGGTCAAAGTACTCATCAAAAGGGATGTCTTCAATGAATAACCACTCAGCAGGGCAGGAATTGGATCTAAAAACAGGTCTAGGGCTTACTGAACTTTCTTGTCTTTTGATTATTCTCGGAATAAGGTTGGGATTGTCAAATACAGGGGGGGATTTGGATCAAGGTTGGCCCTAGTATAGTGAGTTCTCCCTGAAGCCAGATTTCGAGTTTTTTCTAATTATTTTGTTTTTTATGAATTTTTGAAATAACTTCTGATAACCCTTTAAGAGGCCTAAAAATAAAAATTTGAATTTCTCAAAGGTTTATTAAGATTGGGGTTTTGAGTCCCCAGTATGGTCGCCACTATGTTATCACTCAGATTTTTTCCTTAGAAGTTATCAAAAAAGGAATAGTCCGAGGTAACCACAAACCTAATCTTTTAGACTCGGGTTCTAGCCAACCTAAGTCCAGAGAGGGCTCTCTCTTTATAATTTAACTTTGTTTTGAATAAGATTTTAGGCTAGTTATTAGTGTTCATGATTGTTTTGTTTTGGTTGGATGGTGGAATTAAGAAAACAGATGGGAAGAGCAAATATTCAGGCCATTGGGCTATGGAATCAATCAAGAAAGGTTTAACTGGATTTGATCTATCACTAAGGTAAGATTCCACAGGGCAGGCTAGCACAACAAAAGCAAATCTGCAGGTTTAAATGAATGAAATAGTCCTAACCAGGGCAAAGGGCAATGAAGGATCCTTAATTGGGATTAAGATGAAGAAAGGAAGGATGATCTGTAGCAAAGGGCAATGAAGAATCATTTACTATGGACCAAAGGGGGGGTAAACTACGGAAGTAAGGGAGCAATTAAGAATTCCTAGACCAGGGTAGTTTAGTAGAAAACATAAAGAAAGCAAATAGTTAAAACAGAGAGCACTTAAGCTAATTCTAATGATATCATTCCTTGTTTGCTTTTAATATTTCGTAATAGACACATATGAATATTTATAACATGGAAAGAAAACAATATTTAAACATGAAGAGATAATACTTATTTGTTCCAAGTGTGCACAAGAATCCAGTGAAATGTCCTCAGCTTTATTTCATATCCAGAAAAACTAGTCCAGCCTTGAGTACAATAGATCCTTAGCTCAAAATAAAATGTCTACAGAAATGTATTTTAATCCCCACCAATTACTTCAATTTTTGAAGTATTTATACAAAAATTGATACAAAATATCTCATAACCATATGAGAATTATTCTATCAAATAGAAAATATCTTCAACATGAAGACAGAGATAGATGGAGAACTGTTTTCTTGTTGTTCCTTTTATTGTGACTGTGTTGGCTGTTGTAATTCAGATTTGGCTCTTTCAGTTGCTTTGTAGTTATGTGCTGGAATCACTTTCTATCTTCGACCTATTGATACTCTTTACCTGTTCTACTTTGACCCGGTATTACCTGTTTTACCTGGAAACTATGTTTTACCATGTAGATTTACTGCAGTAACTTTATAGTAAATTTGTAAGTTTTGTCCACCATTCACTGTCAGGTAATTTCATCCTTATCATTTTCCTGTATATCTCGTCAGCTTTTGTATATTTAGAAAAATTTGGCTTGCTTGTAAACAAGTGCTTGACTTCATGTTCTATGTAAAACAGATTTTCAAGGCCATCATATAGTACTTTTCCAGTGGGCAAAGATTTCACCCTTGAAGTACTAGCTTGGTTTCTGGCCAGCTTGTTTAATCTTTCAATGTAATCTTCCTGGGTCATCAACTTGTCATGTATTACCATAGGACTGGGAAGTCCTTTTTCTCTTAAGATGCCATACTTTGTCATAAAACTGTCAATGTCTACTTGGATGCTCTGACATCTTTTCTCCAAATTGAGCATCAGGTTCCTCTTGGTAAGAACCTTCTTTATTTCAATGATGGTGGTTGTTCTATCATCAATTTCTAGTTCATCCAACTGGTACCTATTTCTACTGTTAAAAAATGTGATCAATTGATTAGCTTCTTCAGGTTTATCTCCTAATTCTTCCATTGTCTTGTGGATTGCTTCTGTGGCTACTTTGACTAATTCAGTCTGTTCAAAAATAATTTGAATAGAAGGCCAAACATCATTGATGGAATCAATGATGTTGGCCCAAAGAATTTCTTTCATGTCTCCCAATGGCTCTTGCAATGTTAAGTCCTTTTCAAGGACTTTTATCCTTTCTACCATCCTTTGGTTCTTCTGAGCTTCTTCTTTCTGTTGTATTTGTGCAAGTTTACAATTGGTCTCTAAACTTGACACTTGTTCTCTAAGTTTCTTAAGCTCAGTGGCCTGGATACTCATTTCCTCCATGGCCTTGATCAATTCAACAGTATTTTCTGTTGGTGTCCCTGTGCTTGTTGATGTACCTATGCCTGCTGATGTACCTGTAACTGGAAAAGCAGTAGCTTGTGGAATTGTTGGTGCTAATGCAGCAACCAAGGTGGAGGGCACTGCTGTGGAAAATGTAGGAATTACAGTTTGAGGAGTGGTGGCCAACTCACTCTGTTTGGACTGTATTAAATTGTCTAATTCTTTTTCAGTCTCCTTCAATTGTTCATTCAACTTAAGGACTAGGTCCATAAGCTCTTCCTCTTTTTGTGTTTCCAACACTTCAGTTGTCTTAGGATGATGTAGAGGAGGAATCTTGAGCTACTTCTTCAGTGCAGCTATGTCGTTGTTTTTCTTCTTGATAAGCTTCTCTACAGCTTTCACATCCTTGGGATCATGTCCCAGTTCTATGACCAAGTCCTCTAAGGACTTTATTTTGGTGTCTTTGGCCTATGAAGAGGCCTTCTCCAACTGGAATTGTGCTGATATATTATTCAGCGAATTCTAGAGTTGGTGGGCTACAATTGCTTTATTGGTCAAAGTGGAGTTGACCATTTCACCAGTTTGCTTATGTAACTCAATTTGGTCAATAGGATGGATATTCTTTGCCAGTACCTCAAAATTTGTTTTAAGATAATATGCCATTGATTTGGGTTGCTGTGCAGTAACTTTCAAAAAACTCATCTACATTTTCCCTTCTTTTATATCAAAGGCTGACATTGGCCTTGTTTGGTTTGTTGGAGGCATTTTCAAGTAATGTGCATAACTTCGAATTTTTAATCTTTCATTCCTGGTTTGATTTCTTTATATTTATCTTTGTGTTGAGGCCCTGAAAATCGGGTCGACAACAAGGGGGATACCCACTCGGTCCGGACCTTGGTTGGAAGCTCCTTATCCGTTTGGTATAGCGGGTCCGACTGGGGATAATGGGACCAGTTTCCCAATCTAAGGGTGTGTGTGTGTGCAAAGTTGGATGATGTTGATCTAAGAGTTCTAATCTAAGCTACTTTAATCTAATTCTATGCTATTGTAATCTAATGAAAACAGCACATCTAATCTATGCTAACCTGGGGTGTATTTCTTCTATTATGCGATCTAAAGAGATTTCAAACAATAACTGGTAATAAAGATCATTCAGCTATCATAAGAATGGAGAACAATTAAGATGAACCACTCTGCATAAAAATTTAGGCAAAACAGTTGTGAACAACATATCGCATAATAAGTTATTCATATATCAAACATAAATAAATGACTCCACCGTACAAAAGTGCCAAATCGTAACTCATGCATTCATGCAATAACATATAAACAACTAAAACTGTATATCACTTTAAGAATATAAGCAGAAATGGCCAAGAGATAAAAGTACCATTTATGACTGGTCCTACTCATAAGCTTCAAGTAACAATGATTTATCTCTCCTTGTTCTGATATATACCAAGAGTACAAAAGTGCAACATTAGTAGCAGATATCAAATGCAAAAAATTAATAAACCTTGATCCATTCATTCATCAAAACCTCCTTTGAGGGTGCAGAAGTGCATGTTCTGAGGACAAGTTTTTGACGAATTTCCGGACCCTTCTCTAAATGCATGAGAAGGGTTTAAATACTGCTAACTAAATAACTTAATTACATAAATTTCGGATACGGTTTTAAATGACCGCCCTTTATCTAAGCAAACTTATTTCTAAAAATTGAATCTAATTTCTAACTATTTCTGCATTTGCTCCTTAGTGCTGTGAGCATGCAACATTTGCCTGGGAAGAGTCGGCTGGTCATCTTCTGCTTTTGTTTGAGCTACGAAAATAGAAATGGCAAGCGCTGGCACCTCTTTTTAGTAAACTAGAAGATATTTTTGAGAATCATCTTCTGGTTGGGCGAATTTACTGCATGTATGCTTGGTAACAACCCAGATTCTTCTTAAACTGCCTCTGCTTTTGCTATCTTGGCTTCCGGACTCGTGGATGACTAAGCAAGTTAGGGACTTTGCTTTCTGAACAATTTTCTTAGCGATGCGCGATTAGCGCTAGGCGCTAATCGCGCATCAAAAACTGCCTCCGTTCTTTGATCGGGCCTTTCTGGTGCGTTTTCCGCCTTTAGCGCTTTTTCCTTTACCGGGCATGAGCTTCAGAATTTTGTAAACATGCTGCTTTTGTGAGTTTTTGACCTTGAGTGTCGAATCGCCTATTGATATCAGCATCTGTTCAGTAACACTCTGAAATCTGCGTTTCTGTTGCATGCGGCATCCGTGTATGAGGGCATCTCTTCTCTGTTCTTCGAGCATTGACGCTTTCCCTCTTTCCTTAGAAGTTTCCTGCACATTGCTTCATGTTGTTCCCTGTTTTTTATTCCTGCAGTTCACGCAAAGGAAAAGAGTAATGATAATAAATTTTGACATGAAAGCTTTAAGCTCTACGAATGTATAAAATCATGACACCCACAGTGAACTGACTCTTCGAAAAACACAAAACTGTCCTTCATGAATACCTTGGCGTACATTCATTAATTTTCTTTAAGGCGTGCGCCCAATTTTTGGTTTTAGGGACAACTTTTCTTGAATGCTGAGCCGAGGAAAATTTGCGATGGGTAATTTCTGTGACTCGCAGATCGCAGCATCGCAAGATCGCAGATTGCATTTATCGCAGATCACAAGATTGCAGATCGTTGTTTATTGTAGATCGCTTTTATTGCAGCATCGCGGCATCGCAGATCGCTGCAATTTGTCAAGTTATTCGTGTGCTGTTTATGCGACGTTGCGATATGCGATGTCGCATATCGGCCATTGGAGATTTCTTAAGATTCTCATTTATGGGCGCTTCTTAATGTATGCGATGTGATGAATTTAGCGCCGCTTCTTCGCAGTTGTTTTAATGTGCTCATAAAGAAATGCTTCACTCTTCTCCGTGTGATGTATTTTTGAGGAGTATAATACAAAAAAAAATTATAAAATCTTTTTGGATTTTTTGTTACTAAGGGTCCCCACTTCTTTAGCGTTATTGCTAATACTAAAGAAGTAGGGGGGTTGTTGGTGGTCACAACACTTTGATATCCTAGCTCTCGCCAGTAGGAGCCCTAAAGGAGGATACTTCCACAATTTTTTGTCTTTCCAACATTTGAACCTGTGAGGTGGAAGGTTCTTGTGTGCCTCCTGAAGGAGTGGTATGCATGCTTTCTATTATCTCTACACCTGTAGTTCCTTCTGTCTCCTTAGTGTACTCCTATTCTGAAAATGGATTTAACCTTTGCCTTTTAGCAATGGGCAACAGGTCTACTGGAAGGAGTGGCCTCCTCTCTATGTCTTTTAAGGTTCCTCTCCTCATTTAGAGGAGTTTGCAAAATAGGAGGATTGCTCATGATTTGTTATGGCTGAGCAAGTTCCTCTGAAATCTTAGGTTTTCTTGATTCCTTAAGCTGTTCTGAAAGTCCCGGTTGCTCTGATGGCCCTGCTTCTATTGTCTGCCCACTGTGTCCCTGTGATTTCCTCTAAGATTAAGACTCTCCTGGCACCTGTACAAATGAATCCTCATCAAATCTTCTGTCTAAATCTATTAATACATTATCAACAACAACCTCTGTGCTATATCGATCTATCAAAGTGTTTTCCACCCATTCAAATTGATTAGCATATTTTTCAATTTCAGGGATTCTATGGTGGGTGTAAGGAGATAATTTAGTCTTATGTCTCCTATTACAAATGAAGTTTAATGGGTCATAATTCCATATAAAACCTTTTTTCAGTCTCAACCTTCGGAGGATTTCATCTACTTCCTTTCCTGCTTCCCTACTATTACATATGAATGGGCCAAGCTGATCCTTTATTCTAAGTTGAGCCTTCTTCTTAGCTTTCAAAAAATTCACCTCATCTGAATTGATCATTTGTCTATAGTACTACAGAGCAAACAATCTTATGGGGAGGTATTTAGGCAGTTTGTAGGGAGCCAACTCACATCCATAGATTCTGATTTCAGTGTGGTTTTGGTACAAGTACCAATCCCCCACTTTATATTGCTTAGACAACTGTAGGACCCTCCTGATGTCTGCACTGATTCTGGGGGGAGGGCTTCCTAGTAGCATAGTTGTCATAGGGTACACAAAGAGATCTATGAAATTGGTTTAAGAATATTGAGAGTCAAATTGATGGATTAATGAAGTCTAGAAGATCACTAATCTGGGGTTGCCTATGGTATCAAGCTTTTGGAGGGCGATTGGAAATCTATCAGCTTGATAATACAAGAATAAATGATACAGGACTGAGGAATATTTAAACACTCTTTCATTTTCCAATCTCATGAATTGATCATGCATTTTATCAGCAATGAACTTAGCATAATCAAACATGATGGCTGGTGGTTGCCCAGGAGAGTAGATGGACATAAAAGATATTATGATTTCATCAAAAAATTCACTTGTAGTATAGCCTAACACACTGGATATCATGTCTATGATGTCTCGGCCAAGATTGGAGAATATAGTCCACAGGTAAGGGGGAGAGTCCTTTGGGGTGTATTGTTCTTCTCTGATGAAGGTCTGGTATAACTAAGCAAGTCTGATTGAGGTGAGTGTAGGGTATCTATTCAACATATCTCCAATAGAAAGAGGAGTCAAGCTTTGGTTTGGCTGTAATTGTAGCATTTCGTTAATGGATTCAGCAGTGATGGTAAATAGAATAGACTGGTCAGGGGTTCTCACTACCCTTTGGATGGGATCATAGTTCATGTGGCAGTAATGTACAATCTCTAGGAAGATATGAACTCTAGGGAACTGGTAATTGGGAAAACCTGATTCCCAAAGTCTAATCGAGTCTGCATGGTTCAGGCACTGGTCTCTGTACTTGCAGAACAGTTTCAAAGGGGATTTTTGGACAAAAGTATCTTTAATCTAGAAATCTTTGTATGCAAGTGGGAGATGGTCTAAATCCCTGTGAGGAGTCGTAATGGGCATGACATTCAATGCAATTGGGGCATCCTGTTATAGACATTTTTGTGCCTTACAGCATTGAGCATGAAATGTCCATAATCTAAGGGATCCAAAGTCCCTAAACATGTTGTTCCTACCCCTAGAGGAACAAGGCTAACAAACCACAGCAATTCACAGAAGTTCTCCACCAGAAACTGCTCAAAAACAAGTCAATTCAGGATCAATTCAAGAGCTCCACTAGCTGTCTGCGCTGAAATGCAAAGCCTGAACTGGCTACCTGCACTGCAACGCAGGTAGAAGCACTACCAGGGTGCGCTGAGCGGGAATTGACAAATGGCAGGTTCATTCAACGAGGTGTCAAGACCCTGGAAGCTTCCAGAATCTTCCTCAATGACACTTGCCTCAATGAATTCGACTCATGATGAGTAAGAGGTTCTCAAACTCCAAGTGGAAGCAAGAACCTCCAAGTGGAAACAAGAACTGACAGAGGGAGAGGACACTAGTCAGATCTCAAGCTGACTCATCCTCTCTCTAAACATCTATATATGGATCTCTCCTCCATGAGATCTAGAGGCTGGAATTTGGTTATTGCAAAGAATTGCTGTTGGCTTGAGATTGGAATCATTGGGTGCTTAATGCTTTAAAGGGAGGTGAAGATAGGAATTCCATTTGCTGGGAAGGAGATGCTGGATTGGAACCTTCTTGGTTGTATCTCTTCCTGAACCTTGTTATTCATCAATAAAGCTATCTTGGTTTCTCCTATATACTGATGTATCTTTGATGTATGATTGCATTAGTATGTTTAGTTTACTTCTAATCCTGAACTAGTTATGAATATGAATCTATGTCTTTGTGTAGTGTTCTCTTCTTGTGATCTTGCAGAGACCTGTTGAAGCTGGGCGAGCGAGAAGGCAAGTAGCTGGGAACTCTCAAAGAGAAGAGAAGCCGGATCGAGGGACAAACGGAAGACACCGGTTAGTCCATCCATCTCTCTTCATTCTTAATTCATAAAGGAAGAATACTAGAATAGCTGTCTCTGTTTGTTGCTAAGGCACTGTCACACCTTAGGTGGATAGGATCGTCCTGCATAGGCATTTTTCCCCACAACAAATTGGCGACTCCGCTGGGGAGATCTGTTTAGTCATTTTATTTGTGTCTCTATCATTGTTTGTTTCATAGACTCAACAACAACAATCGAACTGCATCTACTATTCTCAGATGCAAAGTAGACAGCTGCTGCTTTGATCCAATCACTGGATTTGTCTATGATCTGAACAATGGACTCACAAATGATTTGATGATCCTTTGTGATAGATCTTAGTCCTCCCTCAAAGCATCCCTTTGATTTTACCTTGCTTGTTGCTTTTATTTGGCCTGAAACCGTAGATTAATCAGCAAACTGTGACCCAGAACCCAGTGAGAAACTCTCGTTTCTCCTTCAGCGCAGACCCTGTGAAGAGGTTCTGCATTTCAACGCAGGTCCCATGAAGGCTACCTGCGCTGAATGTCAAAACCCCTGTGTTGAGGGTGCGTTGATCCAGCTAGGCCTTGTGCAGCTGGGGTTCTCTACTCTGTTTTGCCTTGTTTTGATCTCTGTTTTTGCAGCCTGTAACCAGCATAGGTACTAGTCTGATAACTCCTTTTCTTTGCTTAAATTCCGCCTCCTTTTGTACAAAAAGACTGAGTGTTTTTATGTGTTTGTGGCGTCATTTACAGTTTTCCTTTGCAAGAGTGAAATAATCATCCTGTAGCCCTTGATTCAGATCTGTTGATTGTGATCTTAGGAGAGAGTTGATTGGCTGTTTACAGTTGATTATACATTTACTTTTTCTTTTGGTTTGAGTTTGTCTCTTTTAAGTGTCGAAACAAGTGTTCATTTCGAAAGTCATAAAGTGTTGTATTCTCTTCTACCCTTTCTGATTTCAAAAAAGTAAACTTGTTTGTATTTGTCATTTAAAAGCAAATTCAAAGTTGTACAAAAAGCTTTCTTTTTAGGCATCAATATTAAGAAAGTGGAAAACAAACACCTGCATTGTGCATTTGCATCTTGATAGTTTGCATGCTTGATTTAGGAAAAGTGCATTAAAGTGTGCTGATTGCTCTTTGAGAAAAGATGGTGTCTTTCTTTTCCCTTTGTAGCTAGGATTTTCATTGTTAAAAAGATATAAAAGCTTGCTTATCATCTTTAGACTGCATTTAGGAATTGTATCATACATCTCGTGGTGATCCAAAAAGGCAAACTTCTAAAAAGATCAACCTAAAATAAATTGAATGAACTTAACAACGCTTTGTAACTTAACGCACAACATAGAGGTCTAGGCTAGAGACGTGTTCCGGCGTCGTAAAGCCTGGTGACTGTCGATCTCGCTAATGGTGGGTGATTCCTCCTGAGGGACGATAGCGCCAGTACGGATTGTGCTCCCACGTACCGTCGAGTATATATTGGGAGACCCCTATAGGCATAAAACCTTTATCCTTAGGAAGCCGTGTCGGTCACCCTACTGATCGCAATGCACTGAATACAACATTCAGGAAGATTGACCGCCCGTACCTTAAAATGTATTCTGCGGTTTTGCGAAAAGTTTGGCACACCCTCTACCTAGAACTCCAGAGCAGTTCCTTTTGGCCTTTTTCAGACTCTATAACGGAAAAATTCCATCTGAGCACTTGTCACTTCAGGCTCATTAAAAATCGAAGGAGACTAGAGTCATCTTTAGCTTTTTCTCGACTCTTTAAAATTGAAAAAGCAAGTTGTGTCTAAGCGTCGTTAAAATTTATTTTAAACGGAATAATCATCACCATTCCCTTGTTGGTCTTCGAAGTTAGTCTCTTTTCATCGCAAGTTCTTGTAGAATCGCTAGAAAATATTTTGGATAGACTAGATATGTCTGAACAACCGTCGACATCCAGGACTGTGTCGTCCGATACAGCAGTGGCACAGCCTCCTACTGCTACTCCAACGATGTTCAATGGTATACCATCTGTCCCGGCAAGTTATCAACAACAAGCCGGAGTCCAATCAGGGACTGCTTCGACGACATGGTTAGTTCCTATTTCTTCATCCGAATTATCATCTGGTATTTCTTATGTTGAAACTCAACAAATTGATCCAATGTGTCTTCAAAGGCCAATCTACCCTTTAAGTACTGGATTACCACCATATGGAGGGCAGTATGTCTTTTCATTGTTCCCTCCCGGAGAACAACCATGTGGGAGTTTACAACCAAATTCAGGTCAAACTGGAATTACGTCCAGTGGTTGGGTACCAATACTGCCTCAACAACCAAGGGTTGTATATTCAATGCAACCAGTCCACCCTGTGTCAGATATTCCCACTATACCTGCTATGGTGACTGCATCACAAGTACAAGCGCTACCTGTTGTATGTCAACCCCAAGTTTCTCAAGTTGCAATAGAACAGCCTCTTGTCTCAACGACTCAATCACAACCTCAGGTTAGTGACTCCTTATCTGGAGCGACTCAGGCTCAAACAAGTACTATGAATCCTCATCTTGGTCAATCATCCAGTATTGAACAACAGCAAATGGTCCAACAACCAGGGTTGGTTCAATCTCAACAACTGCAATTCCAGCAATCATGTCAAGGACCTGAGCAACAAGTCTTTGTAAGTAATGGGCAACCGCATTTCCAAAGCGGTTATAAACAACAAATTGGTTATGCCCATCAACCTTGTCAAAGTTGCCAGCATCAAATACATTATGCTGGTATGCAAAGACCCACTGCTCAGGCGATTCCATCTTATCCTGGGTATGCTTCGCCTAACCTGAATCAACAGTTGCCCTTTGTAGCAACTCTAGAATTACCAGATCTAAACCGGCTGACGAATGATCCAATTGCTTATGCCCCTTGGTGGCCAGCGATTCCGCATAAACTTCCGTCAGATATTCCTAAATTTAATGGAAATCCAGGTGAAGATCCGTCGAATCATGTGATGACATTTCATCTGTGGTGTTCATCAAACACCCTAAACGATGATTCGATTAGGCTTCGCCTTTTTCAGAGGACATTAACTGGTCCGGCAGCAAAATGGTATATCGAATTGCCTAGAGCTTCATTCGACAACTTCAGTACCCTAGCCACAACCTTTTTAACCCATTTTCAGTTACCGATAAGGTATGAAACGGGAACGGAAATCCTAACCAACTTCAAACAGACAACGGCCACTCACATATCTGATCATATACATGAGTGGCGACGTCGTCATAGGATGGTAAAAACGTACGTTCCCGATCAGCTATTAGCTGAATGGTTTATCAAGTCATTACTTCCTGCCATCACGGAAGATGTGGCGAAGGGGGGAGTCGTAACGGAAGAGCAAGTTATCGCTCGTGCGCAATATCTGGACTTGGTCTATACTCAGTCTGGCACGCTCTACGACAAAATAATTGACGCCCCTAGACCGGAATTCTCAATTCCTCCTCCTCCTAAATCAAACAATGACTCTCATGCCGGTGATGGTGTGATTGGCACGACAAACGCGAAATCGACAAAGGCCACATCCAAGAAGGCCCGTAAGATTTCAGATCAAAATGCAAAAGACGAAATTCTTACCTCAGAAGTAAATGCCATGTCAGCCAACAAGGGAAAACAACTGAAGCAACCAGGGGAAAGAAGAAAAAGAAAGGGAGAAAAAGGAAACCCCCTGCGGGGTGTCATATATGCGATGAGGATCATTGGACGAGAGATTGTCCACATATAGCTGAAGTTAAGAAACTCTTTAAGAGTTCAAAAACCTCAGCAGTATTGACTGATCCGTTTCCAAACCCGGGAACCAAACTGGTTGCTAATCAAAATTCTTCCCGATCCCAAGTGCTTATGTTGTCTATATCAAAGCAGCAAAATGATGCTTTGGCAAGGAATAAAGATTACGGGAATCCACAGGTGTCGAATAACAAGTGTTGGCATTATGTTTTCTGGTATGACTGTATGTTACAGATGTTGTACTTGATGGAAACTCCAGTGGCAAGGCTCTCAGTTTGTTGAAAATTAAGAAGGACGCAGGAAACCAGTTCAGGAGGTGCGTACCCGCAGGTACACCATGCAGGGTCCGCGTCCAGCGACGCTGGCCAGCCGTTCAGGGGGTGCGTCCACCCAGTGCACACATTTCAAGGCAGAGAAAAAGCATGTGGGGGTTTCTTGTGTGGTATCTAGCCGACGGTTTTGTGTTTCTATGGTGTCGGCTCGTGGTATTGTTCCATGTTTTGGGGAGGAGCTTGCCTATATAAAGCAAAGGAGTTCATTTGGATTGAGTATTGTCTTTGGTTGAATATCTTATTTGGTGAGATCTAGTCCAGATCTAAGAGGGCGAATCTTCTAATGGACTGTGATCTCTATGGCGCATGATCAGATCTGTAGATCTGACTGTTTGGGTTAGTCTTGAAGTCTTCATATCATTTATATCTGAAGGGACGCAGGTTCAGTGGAAGAAAAGTGCGCCGGGACGCAGGTACTGTAAAGGGCAAGTGCGCCGAGACGCAGCACAGTAGAGAGAGACCTGCGTGGGGACGCAGGGCGATCAAGGTTTAGGTGCGTCTCTGAAGCAGAAGGACGCGGTGCGATAGTGTTTTCAGGTGCGTCTCTGTAGCGAAAGACGCGGCGCGATAGTATCTTTGGGTGCGTCCCTGAAGCAACAGAACGCAGAGCAGTCAAAGGAACAGTGCGTGGGCACACAGCGGAGCAGAAGGATATCTGCGTGTGGACGCAGAGTAGCAGAAGGTTAACGGCGTCTGGTCACAGGCCTCAGAAAGAAAAACTGCGTCTCTGTTTTAAGATGTTCTGTTGATTGAATTTCTCTATTGATAAGGTGTTCTGGGTTAGTTCTGTTGTTGCTGATCTGATATCTGTAGTGATCTATATCTGTTATGTACTTGTTGATTATCTGATGCTTTATGAAGAGAAGTAGGGGGTTGTAGCTCCCTTCCAGGAGTAGACTGGAAAACGAGAGAGAGAGAGAGAGTTGTAGCTCTCTGCAGGTTGCAGCCTGCGTACTGGTAAAGGACTGCACCAGTACAAAATCATTGTAAAAGAAGTTTCTAAATTGAAAGAAGATAGAGACATATTGCAGCAGGTGGTTTTCACCCACATTGGGTTTCCACCTTACATCTTGTGTTCTTTGGTGTGACTATCTGTTTTTCATGCTCATTATTTTATGGTACTGACATGCTAAAATAATTCAAAGATCAAATAAGGAAGATTTATTAAATTGCTAGATAATACTGATTCACCCCCCCCTCTCAGTATTATTTCCAACAATTGGTATCAGAACAGGTCCTTCAGAGAAGCTTGATCGCTTGAAGGTAGATCGTTCATCATGAGCAACTACGAGAGAGAAGCATCAATCAGGCCACCGATTTTTGATGGGACAAACTTCAATTATTGGAAGGTAAGAGTTACTGCATATCTTCAATCTCTTGGTACAGAAGTTTGGGACATTGTAGAAACAGGCTATGCTTTTCCTTCAGCTACTCCTACAGATCCAGCTGAGAAAAAGAAGTATGAAACAAATGCAAAAGCAGTCAGTACTCTATTAGGAATTATATCCCAAACAGAATTCATGAAGGTAATGCACTTCAAATCAGCAAAAGAGATATGGGACAAAATGGTCACGAGCTATGAAGGAGATGAACAGGTAAAACAAGCTAAACTTCAAACTCTCAGGATTCAATATGAGACTCTCAAGATGTATAATGATGAAAGTGTTGCTAATTATTTTCTTCGGGTAGATGAGATTGTTAATTGTATGAAAAATTTGGGTGAAGAAATAAAAGAGGCTATAGTAGTTCAAAAGATTCTAAGATCATTATCCCCCAAGTTTGAATCTAAAGTATCTGCAATAGAAGAAAAGGAAAATCTCCGTGTTCTCACTATGTCTCAGCTACATGGAATTCTAACTGCTTATGAAATGAGAAAGGGAGGTCCATCAGACAGAAGGGAAGCTGCTTTTAAGGCATCAGGCAAAGAAGATTACTATGAAGCAAGCCATGTTCCAGAAGAAGAGGAAGAAGAATCAAATTTTGTCAGAAATCTTCAAAGGGGTTCTGGAAGGTTCAGAGGTAAGCTACCTTTCAAATGCTTTGCTTGTGGAAGAGTAGGTCATTATGCTGCAAAATGTCCTTATAAGGATAAAGGAAAGGAACCTGCTAGATGGAACAAGAAACAAAGTGCAAATAAGAAAAGCTACTACACCCATGAAGATAGTGATGGTTTATCAAACAGTGATGAAGATGAACAAGGTAATAAATATAAGTTGTTAATGGCATTTGAAGATGATGATTATGAGGATGCTGTAGATGTGAATAACCTCTATGATGAAATTACTAGACTCAAGAGATGTATAGAAGAAAAGAATGTGATCATTGATACTCTACAATTTCAAATTGATGAAAAAGAAAAACATCTTGAAAAACTAGAAGGTGAAATTGTTGGTCTCAGAAAAGAAATTGAGAAAACAAAAGCTATTAATCTTAAGTTTGTCAAAGGATCTGAAACTTTGGATGAGATTATCAATGTGCAGTGGTCTCCTCTAAACAAGACAGGTTTGGGTTACAATGGAGAAACCTCTCAAGCATCCACCTCAAAAAGTTATCTTGATGCGGCAAGAAGAAATGAGCAGAAGAACAATGAAGATAATCAGGTAAAGCAGGGACAAAATACAAACAGAAACTATCAGGGGCAATCCATCTTAAGGGTGAACAAAAGCTACAACCAGCCACAGGTAAAATCTTCTCAGTTTGGTTCAAGAATAGATGAAAATAGAAATTACAATCAGTTGGCAGGTAGATTCAATAACCGCAGAAGCTTCTTCAATGGACAATGCTTTTCTTGCCATAATTTTGGTCACAAAGCAGCTCAATGTGTTGCATATAAAACAATCATGACTAGGGAAGCTCAAAAACAAAGAAGTATGACAGGGATAACAAAAAGGACCTATAACAACTTTTCGGTTCTTGAAAATGAAGTCGAATGTTCTATTTGCAATAACTTTGGTCATGAAGAATCTGAATGCAGGAGCAGGTTTCAGCAGAAAAAGGAGCAAGCCTCAAGCACCAAAACATGGAGAATAAAGGAACCTCAAACAGAAAGATGTGGAATAGCATTTTATGCAGAGGGACAGGAAAATCTATGGTACATTGACAGTGGATGTTCGAAGCATATGACAGGTGATAAAGAAAAACTTGAATCTTATTCTGTTCTAGAAAAAGGAAAGAAAGTCTCTTTTGGAAATGATACTCCTGCAATTATAAAAGGAAAAGGCATTGCTCAGTTAAAAGGAAAGGTCAAGGCTGGAAATGTTTTGTATGTTGATGGATTGAAGCATAATCTTCTAAGTGTCAGCCAGATGTGTGATCAAAGGACCGAGGTTATTTTCAGATCGAATGGATGTCTTGTTCGTGATCTTGATACAGGTAAAACAGTACTCAAAGGCAAAAGAACTCCAAATAATCTGTACATATTTGAAGAAGGACAACAACAATGCTATCTGAGCAAGGATGAAGAGCACTGGTTATGGCATCGAAGGTTGGGACATCTAAGCTTCTCACAAATAAGGAAAGCATGCAAATATCAGGCAGTTCGCGATCTTCCAGATATCAAAATTCCTGACAACACCATATGCAGATCATGTCAGTTTGGAAAACAAACCAGGACTAACTTTCCAGAGAAGGAAGGATCAGCTAGCATGCCTCTTGAGCTAGTACATACAGATACATGTGGTCCATTCAGGAAAAGAACACCTAGAGGAGAGGAATACTTGATATTATTTATTGACGATTTTTCCAGGTTTGTCTGGTTAGGACTTATGAAGCACAAAGATGAAGCTTTCGAAAAATTCAAATCCTTCAAAGCCTTGGTTGAAAATGAATCAGGTCACAAAATTAAGTGCCTCAGATCCGACAGAGGTGGGGAATTTACTTCAAATGAATTTTTCGATTTCTGTGATGAACATGGCATAAGGAGAGAATTCTCTACAGCTAGAACTCCTCAGCAAAATGGAGTTGTTGAAAGAATGAACAGAACAATCCAACAAATGGCTCGTGCTATGCTTGATGAATCAGGAACTCCCGCAACTTTCTGGGGTGAAGCTGCACATGCTGCGGTTATTATTCTCAACAAGACAAATGTCCGGGTAAACAGCACTCAAACTCCTCATGAGCTCTGGAGTGGTAAAACTCCTTCGGTAAAGCACTTCAAAATCTTTGGGAGCAAATGCTATATCAAGAATACTGATGAGCAGCTTGGAAAACTTGAACCTAGAGCAGATGAAGGCATTCTTCTTGGTTACTCTCCACATAGCAAAGCATACAAGTGCTACAATAAAAGACTTGGCAGAATTGTTGACAGCATTGATGTGGTGGTTGATGAGAAGGGATACATTCCTAGGCAAGTACATCGGGAAGATATCGAAGAAGATGAAGGCTACCCTCAAAGACAGAATGATGAAGAAGAAGAACCTCAAGAAGAACCAGAGGAGCAGACAAGAATAGAAGAGAAAACTCCATACAGATATGTTCAGAAGAATCATCCAGAATCTCAGATTGTGGGGCAGAAAGAAGCAGGTGTACAAACAAGAAGAACAGTTGCAGAAGCCTCAAGCTATTTGGCATTACTATCCTCTACTGAACCACAAAATGTGAAAGAAGCATGCAAAGATGAATGTTGGGTAAAAGCAATGGATGAAGAACTTGAGCAAATCGAAAAGAACAACACTTGGGAGCTGGTTCCTAGACCAAAGGATAAGAATGTTATCGGAACAAAATGGGTCTTCAAAAATAAATTGAATGAAAATGGAGAAGTAATTAGAAACAAAGCCAGACTTGTTTGTAAAGGGTATGCGCAGCAAGAAGGAATAGACTTTGAAGAAACTTTTGCTCCTGTTGCAAGACTTGAGGCCATCCGAATGTTCCTTGCTCTCTCAAGTTTTCAAAACTTCAAAGTATTTCAAATGGACGTGAAATCAGCCTTTCTGAATGGAGACTTGGAAGAAGAAGTGTACGTTGAACAGCCAGATGGGTTCATTCTTGGAAATGATCCAAATCTTGTATGCCGATTGAAAAAGGCTCTCTATGGTCTCAAACAAGCTCCAAGGGCTTGGTACTACCGGTTGGACAAATATCTTCATCAACAAGGTTTTTCAAAAGGTTCAGCAGATAGCAATCTGTATATAAAAGTTGAAAATGACAAATTGCTAATACTTGTTGTGTATGTAGATGACATTATTTTTGGTAGCAATGAAGAAGCTATGAGTCAAAGTTTTGCCTCGGTCATGCAGAAAGAATTTGAAATGTCCTTGCTAGGAGAACTGACATATTTCCTTGGTTTGCAAATCCAACAAAAGGAAGGAGGAATTTTTTTATCTCAAACCAAGTATCTCAAACAGATTTTGAAGAAATATGGCATGGAAGATGCAAAACCAGTATGTACACCCATGGTCACAGGATGTAGTCTCAGTGCAAATGATGAATCTGCAGCAGTACATCAACCAACCTACAGATCTATGATTGGAAGTTTACTATATTTGACAGGTACCCGACCGGACATCATGCATGCAGTTGGAATAGTTGGAAGATTTCAGGCAAATCCAAAGGAGACTCATCTTCAGGCAGTAAAGAGAATCTTCAAATATCTTCAAGGGACTCAAAATTATGGCTTATGGTATCCTAGAGATACAGATCTTTCTCTTCATGCTTATACAGATGCAGATTGGGCCGGAAGCGTGGATGACAGGAAAAGCACAAGTGGTGGTGCGTTCTTTATGGGTTCCAGACTGGTATCTTGGTTCAGCAAGAAACAGAGTTCGATCGCCTTGTCTACAGCTGAAGCGGAATATGTTGCTGCTGCATCTTGTTGCACCCAACTTCTTTGGATGATGCAGACTTTGCAGGATTTTCAAATCACTTGTACACCACCAATCCCCATCTTATGTGATAATACAAGTGCAATCAGCATCTCAAAGAACCCTGTTATGCATTCAAAAACCAAGCACATACCAATCAAGTACCATTTTCTCCGGGAACAAGTGCTTGAACAGAAAGTCAAGTTGGAGTATGTTCCTTCCAAGGAACAAGTTGCTGATATTCTCACCAAACCATTGCCCAGGGACACGTTTGAATACCTCAGGCAAAAGCTGGGGGTTGTTGATGCATCATCTTATTGTTGAACATCTTCTTATTGGTGGTACAGGCTCAGGGGGAGCACATAATGCATTGTTGGCATTATGGAGAAGGAGATCTTGGAAATAGCTGCAATATGTCTCTATCTCTTTCATGGTGGATCTCTGGTTATTTGTTGCAGATTTGGAGGATCATGAGCTTAGGGGGAGCATACCCTTTGCCCTTGATGTCAAAGGGGGAGAATGAAGCTGAAGTTTGTAAGGTTGCCATCAAGTCCAAAGGGGGAGATTGTTGGCATTATGTTTTCTGGTATGACTGTATGTTACAGATGTTGTACTTGATGGCAACTCCAGTGGCAAGGCTCTCAGTTTGTTGAAAATTAAGAAGGACGCAGGAAACCAGTTCAGGAGGTGCGTACCCGCAGGTACACCATGCAGGGTCCGCGTCCAGCGACGCTGGCCAGCCGTTCAGGGGGTGCGTCCACCCAGTGCACACATTTCAAGGCAGAGAAAAAGCATGTGGGGGTTTCTTGTGTGGTATCTAGCCGACGGTTTTGTGTTTCTATGGTGTCGGCTCGTGGTATTGTTCCATGTTTTGGGGAGGAGCTTGCCTATATAAAGCAAAGGAGTTCATTTGGATTGAGTATTGTCTTTGGTTGAATATCTTATTTGGTGAGATCTAGTCCAGATCTAAGAGGGCGAATCTTCTAATGGACTGTGATCTCTATGGCGCATGATCAGATCTGTAGATCTGACTGTTTGGGTTAGTCTTGAAGTCTTCATATCATTTATATCTGAAGGGACGCAGGTTCAGTGGAAGAAAAGTGCGCCGGGACGCAGGTACTGTAAAGGGCAAGTGCGCCGAGACGCAGCACAGTAGAGAGAGACCTGCGTGGGGACGCAGGGCGATCAAGGTTCAGGTGCGTCTCTAAAGCAGAAGGACGCGACGCGATAGTGTTTTCAGGTGCGTCTCTGTAGCGAAAGACGCGGCGCGATAGTATCTTTGGGTGCGTCCCTGAAGCAACAGAACGCAGAGCAATCAAAGGAACAGTGCGTGGGCACGCAGCGGAGCAGAAGGATATCTGCGTGTGGACGCAGAGTAGCAGAAGGTTAACGGCGTCTGGTCGCAGGCCTCAGAAAGAAAAACTGCGTCTCTGTTTTAAGATGTTCTGTTGATTGAATTTCTCTATTGATAAGGTGTTCTGGGTTAGTTCTGTTGTTGCTGATCTGATATCTGTAGTGATCTATATCTGTTATGTACTTGTTGATTATCTGATGCTTTATGAAGAGAAGTAGGGGGTTGTAGCTCCCTTCCAGGAGTAGACTGGAAAACGAGAGAGAGAGAGAGAGTTGTAGCTCTCTGTAGGTTGCAGCCTGCGTACTGGTAAAGGACTGCACCAGTACAAAATCATTGTAAAAGAAGTTTCTAAATTGAAAGAAGATAGAGACATATTGCAGCAGGTGGTTTTCACCCACATTGGGTTTCCACCTTACATCTTGTGTTCTTTGGTGTGACTATCTGTTTTTCATGCTCATTATTTTATGGTACTGACATGCTAAAATAATTCAAAGATCAAATAAGGAAGATTTATTAAATTGCTAGATAATACTGATTCACCCCCCCCTCTCAGTATTATTTCCAACAACAAGGCTATTGAACAACCTAGTAGTTCGACAACAACTTTGACCAAAGTTGTGCCACCCATCATTCCTGAACAAATGATAAAGTTGCCAAAGGGAGTAGTGCACAAAACGACATTTAATCCTCGTGCAAAAATAGCACAGAATTATAATATAATAGAGGACCTGGCCCAATCGTCGTCCGCTATGTCGACACTTGAGGTACCGCAAAATTGCCTCTCCCAAGAGCAAGCTTTATTATCAGCAATAGGTGGGATTGACCCAATGGATTCCAATCTTGTGGCCTTTAATCATAAAGGATATGACCCTCAGTTACCAGCTCAACTAGCTCTCCTTATTCAAGTGAAAGCCCTCAACAAAACGGTTCATCGAACAATTATTGATGAGGGGGCATCTACATGCATTATGTCGATGAGTTGCTGGAAAACTTTAGGATCTCCAACCTTGTCGCGATCTTCGACGACATTAAAAGCATTCGATGGAAGGACATATACACCATATGGTATCCTAAATAACTTGAAAGTTGAACTAGGAGGGAAAACAGTAGAAATTGATGTTGAAGTAATCGACGAAAACCTTGATTACAACATCCTATTGGGAAGACCCTGGATATATGCCATGGCCGCAGTTGTGTCGACCTACTTCAGGAAGATTGCATTTCCCTTCCAAGGAGGAATTACAATCGTCGACCAACAAACATTTCTCTCCAACAGTTCACAAGTTACGGGAAGCATTCAAATGATACATGGAAGCAATCATTCGCTCCAAAATATCGGAGTAGGTCTCCTAAAAGACCCTTCCCTAATGGGTACTTTTGCCCAACCGCCTCCGAGTAATCTGGCCGAAGTGGCCACGGTGGAATATGAAACCTTCTATATCTAATGGATTTGGATTCCGAGGACGGTTCTTATCTCGTGTCAACCTCGTTAAAAAATGAAACAAGGAGTCATGAGGATATTTCTTTTACTGTGTCAACCTCATTAAAAAAATGAAACAAATCCCCTTTCCAAATCTCAAAGGTAAACCTTCATTCCAACCACCGAGTTGAATGCAATGAAGCTTGGGGGGCATGCACCTTGATTTGCATTATTATGCTGGGGGCATGCAAGCGTTATTATGCTGGGGGCATGCAAACTTATCATCGAGCAGTTTTAGCATATAGTTCATGCTCGTTAAAAAATAAACATAAAATCGAGCAGTTTTAACACATAGTTCATGCTCGTTAAAAAATAAACATAAGATTGAGCAGTTTTAGCACATAGTTCATGCTCGTTAAAAAATAAACATAAGATCGAGCAAGTGTTTCAATCCGCGTTTAAGATCGTTAAAAAATGAACTACCCGGTAAATAACCATCGTGAATGTAACATAATCAGCCATTAAAGCCTTGGTCGTGTTTGCACCGTCACCTCCACTTTTCCATTGGCCGATCATTCACCTCCATTTGATTGTTTACCCATTTTGAGGAACAGCTGCGAAGAGTGATTTCACTAGCCATCCTTGTGACACTGCCGTGATTGGAAAATTCCAACTCTTACCTGGAATCAGCTGCTACCCGTTTTATCACTCGTTCCTCAAAAGACGAGTCTTCTTTAAGCTCTTTTCATATGACTCGTAAAATATGAAAATATTGCCAAGTTTTGGCCTTCCAACTCGTTAAAGCGACCGGAAGTGTTATCCCTCCTCTAGATTTTAATCTTTTTGGACCTGAGGGATTATTGCACAAAAAGATCGAGCGCTTGTTTTGTTCGGCTCGTTAAAACTATCGAAAATTCATCCCTTCTGTATTGTTTTATACTTTTTCGGACTTAAGGGATTAGATGACGAAAAAGGAACTTTGGAGTTATCTTTACGTACCCTTTCAGACTCTCTAAAAATGAAAAGGACCGAGTTATCTTTGTCGTTAGACTCGTTAAAAAACATTAATAGCGACAAACTTGTCTTTAGATGAGAACGAGTTTCACTATCGCTAGGCTCGTTAAAACATAGCGATGGGTTTGCCTGAAGGGCAAATTATAGAACAAGCATATGTTATCCTCCTCAAGCTTGACAAAAATAAAGAGGTACTGGTCAGCAATGACTGGGGAAAAATTGGGAAGAAACTCAAAGAACTTTTATTGGTAGCAAGTCGCTCTTGAACATGACACTTCCACTCTGTGCTTGAGTCAGGTTGGGTTGTTTCATTCACCGGTCACATCACCATGGTCTCGCCATACCATCCACCTTTGGGGTAAATGCTACCGATCCATCACACAAGTGTCGCCGATATGTTCAAGAGAAGTCATCCAGAGAAGTCAACCGTGTCCCATCCACTACCATACATTATCCTTCATCCTTTCATGACCGCCACCCTGAACCATATATCATCAGATCGTTTTCACCTCCATCAAAATCATTTGCTCCGTTCCGTGTCACTGATGTGGGATACATTAAGGCCCTCCTTTGACGGATCGCTTCTTGTCGACATCAACTCATTATCCAAGAAGTTGATCTAGGAACACCCCCTTCAGTACTTTGAAGCTTGCATGCCTCAATGGCAAGTTTCTCACTTCCGGCGACAGGTATACATCAATGACCTTCGACCGAAAGATTTTGCATGGTGTTCGACGCCAAGTCCTTTATTCACACCACGTGAATTGTACTGCAGTACCTTGAGGGTCATTATCATTATTGGTGATTCCTCTCGCACTTGTTAACAGTTTACATCATTGACTGGTAATCAAGCGATGTCTTTCCATGTTCGACTTCAGAACATTTCTCACATGGATCGACTTGTACTTAAAGTGAAGATCGGACGAGATTGAAGACCCCGGATCTAGTTTCATCCATCCGGGCTGCGATATATATTCAGGAAAAATAAAGACATTGACATGTACAGCATTGCAGCACAGATAATCATCCTACCAAAAGGATGATGATTTCATCAAAATCATCAGTCTACCATCAGACGATTGTCTGTTCTATGTACAGAAAAATGAATTTATAAAGCTGAGCATGGGAATGCCCGCCTCAGCTAGATCATGAAAGCAGTATGAAAAATAATGTATTGTATTGTATCTTATTACAGGTCTCCTCCCAGCATTGAAAGAACTTCGGATCCTCCTAATAAAGCATTTCACCCGATAAACGGCCTCATACTTTAGGGGGCAACTGTTATAGACATTTTTGTGCCTTACAGCTCCAAGCATGAAATGTCCATAAACTAAAGGCTCCTAAGTCCTTAAAAGTGTTTTTACAACTCCTAAAGGAACAAGGTCAACAAATTACAGCTTCTCCCAGAAGTTCTCCACCAGAAACTACTCAAAATTGGTCAAAACTGGATCAGCGCACCTTGTACACATGGGAATTGCATTTCAGCGCACCTTGTACACACGGGAATTGTGTTTCAGTGCACCTAAATACACTGTGAGGGTGCGATGGACGGAAAAAGACAAGTGGCGGAGACAGTTTGCGAGGTGGATGATCATGGAATCTTCTAGAAACTTCTCATGGGACACTTGCCTCTCAAAATCGCCCAAGGATGAGTAAGAGATCAATGAGATCTCCAAGTGGCATCAAGAACTATCAGAGAGAAGACACTAATCAAAAACCCAGAGCTGACTCACACCTCTACAAATATCTATATATAGATCTCTCATCCCAGAGATCCAGAGGTTAGAGGCTGGAATTTTGTTATTGCAAAGAATTGCTGTTGGTTTGAGATTGGAATCATTGGGTGCTTAATGCTTTGAAGGGAGGTGAAGATAGGAATTCCATTTGTTGGGAAGGAGATGCTGGATTGGAGCCTTCTTGGTTGTATCTCTTCCTGAACCTTGTTATTCATCAATAAAGCTATCTTGGTTTCTCCTATATACTGATGTATGATTGCATTAGTATGTTTAGTTTACTTCTAATCCTGAACTAGTTATGAATATGAATCTATGTCTTTGTGTAGTGTTCTCTTCTTGTGATCTTGCAGAGACCTGTTGAAGCTGGGCGAGCGAGAAGGCAAGTAGCTGGGAACTCTCAAAGAGAAGAGAAACCGGATCGAGGGACAAACGGAAGACACCGGTTAGTCCATCCATCTCTCTTCATTCTTAATTCATAAAGGAAGAATACTAGAATAGCTGTCTCTGTTTGTTGCTAAGGCACTGTCACACCTTAGGTGGATAGGATCGTCCTGCATAGGCATTTTTCCCCACAACAAATTTTAGAAAGATTGCATTTCCCTTTCAAGGAGGAATTACAATCGTCGACCAACAAACATTTCTCCCCAATGGTTCTCAAGTTCCTGGAAGCATTCCAATGATCCATGGAAGCAATCATTCGCTCCAAAATATCGGAGTAGGTCTCCTAGAAGACCCTGCCTTAATGGGTACTTTTTCCCTACCGCCTCCGAGTAATCTGGCGGAAATGGCCACAGTGGAATATGAAACCTTCTATATCTAATGGATTTGGACTCCGAGGACGGTTCTTATCTCGTGTCAACCTCGTTAAAAAATGAAACAAGGAGTCATGAGGATAGTTCTTTTACTGTGTCAACCTCATTAAAAAATGAAACAAATCCCCTTTTCAAATCTCAAAGGTAAACCTTCATTCCAACCACCAAGTTGAATGCAATGAAGCTTGGGGGGCATGCACCTCGATTTGCGTTATTATGCTGGGGGCATGCAAACTTATCATCGAGCAGTTTTAGCACACAGTTCATGCTCGTTAAAAAATAAACACAAGATCCGAGCAGTTTTAGCACATAGTTCATGCTCGTTAAAAAATAAACATAAGACTGAGCAGTGTTTTTCCGCGTTTAAGCTCGTTAAAAAATGAACTATCTTCCGGTAAATAACCACTGTGAATGTAACATTATCAGCCATTAAAGCCTTGGTCGTGTTTGCGCCATCACCTCCACTTTTCCATTGGCCGATCGTTCACCTCCATATGATTGTTTACCCATTTTGAGGAACAGCTGCGAAGAGTGATTTCACTAGCCATCCTTGTGACACTGCCGTGCTTGGAAAATTCCAACCCTTACCTGGAATCAGCTGCTAACCCGTTTTATCACTCGTTCCTCAAAAGACGAGTCTTCTTTAAGCTCTTTTCATCTGACTCGTAAAATATGAAAATATTGCCGAGTTTTGGCCTTCCAGCTCGTTAAAGCGACCGGAAGTGCTATCCCTCCTCTAGATTTTAATCTTTTTGGACCTGAGGGATTATTGCACAAAAAGATCGAGCGCTTGTTTTGTTCGGCTCGTTAAAACTATCGAAAACTCATCCCTTCTGTATTGTTTTATACTTTTTCGGACTTAAGGGATTAGATGACGAAAAAGGACTTTCGGAGTTGACTTTACGTACCTTTTCAGACTCTCTAAAAATGAAAAGGACCGAGTTATCTTTGTCGTTAGACTCGTTAAAAGCATTAAATAGCGACAAACTTGTCTTTAGACGAGAACGAGTTTCACTATCGCTAGGCTCGTTAAAACATAGCGATGGGCTTGCCCGAAGGGCAAGTTATAGAACAAGCATATGTTATCCTCCTCAAGCTTGACAAAAATAAAGAGGTACTGGTCAGCAATGACTGGGGAAAATTGGGAGAAACTCAAGAAAACTTTGATGGTAGCAAGTCGCTCTTGAACATGACACTTTTCCTCCGTACCACAATCGGGTTGGGTTGTTTCATTCACCGGTCACATCACCATGGTCTCACCATACCATCCATATTTGGGGTAATGCTACCGATCCATCGCATAAGTGTCGCCATATGTTCAAGAGAAGTCGTTCAGAGAAGTCAACCGTGTCCCATCCACTGCCGTACATTATCCTTCATCCTTTCATGACCGCCACCCTGAATCATATATCATCAGATCGTTTTCACCTCCATCAAAATCATTTGCTCCGTTCCGTGTCACTGATGTGGGATACATTAAGGCCCTCCTTTAACGGATCGCTTCTTGTCGACATCAGCTCATTATCCAAGAAGTTGATCTAGGAACACCCCCTTCAGTACTTTGAAGCTTGCATGCCTCAATGGCAAGCTTCTCACTTCCGGCGACAGGTATACATCAATGACCTTCGACCGAAAGATTTTGCGTGGTGTTCGACACCAAGTCCTTTATTCACACCACGTGAATTGTACTGCAGTACCTTGAGGGTCATTATCATTATCGGTGACTCCTCTCGCGCTTGTTAACGGTTTACCTCATTGACCGGTAATCAAGCGATGTCTTTCCATGTTCGACTTCAGAACATTTCTCACATGGATCGACTTGTACTTAGAGTGAAGATCGAACGAGTTTGAAGACCCTGGATCTAGTTTCATCCATCCGGGCTGCGATATATATTCAGGAAAGATAAAGACATTGACATGTACATCATTGCAGCAGATAATCATCCTACCAAAAAGGATGATGATTTCATCAAAATCATCAGTCTACCATCAGACGATTGTCTGTTCTATGTACAGAAAAATGAATTTATAAAGCTGAGCATGGGAATGCCCGCCTCAGCTAGATCATGAAAGCAGTATGAAAAATAATGTATTGTATTGTATCTTATTACAGGTCTCCTCCTAGCATTGGATGAACTTAGGATCCTCCTGATAAAGCATTTCACCCGATAAACGGCCTCATACTTTAGGGGGCAACTGTTATAGACATTTTTGTGCCTTACAGCATTGAGCATGAAATTTCCATAATCTAAGGGATCCAAAGTCCCTAAACATGTTGTTCCTACCCCTAGAGGAACAAGGCTAACAAACCACAACAATTCACAGAAGTTCTCCACCAGAAACTGCTCAAAAACAAGTCAATTCAGGATCAATTCAAGAGCTCCACTAGCTGTCTGCGCTGAAATGCAAAGCCTGAACTGGCTACCTGCACTGCAACGCAGGTAGAAGCACTACCAGGGTGCGCTGAGCGGGAATTGACAAATGGCAGGTTCATTCAACGAGGTGTCAAGACCCTGGAAGCTTCCAGAATCTTTCTCAATGACACTTGCCTCAATGAATTCGACTCATGATGAGTAAGAGGTTCTCAAACTCCAAGTGTAAGCAAGAACCTCCAAGTGGAAACAAGAACTGACAGAGGGAGAGGACACTAGTCAGATCTCAAGCTGACTCATCCTCTATCCAAACATCTATATATGGATCTCTCCTCCATGAGATCTAGAGGCTGGAATTTGGTTATTGCAAAGAATTGTTGTTGGTTTGAGATTGGAATCATTGGGTGCTTAATGCTTTAAAGGGAGGTGAAGATAGGAATTCCATTTGCTGGGAAGGAGATGCTGGATTGGAACCTTCTTGGTTGTATCTCTTCCTGAACCTTGTTATTCATCAATAAAGCTATCTTGGTTTCTCCTATATACTGATGTATCTTTCATGTATGATTGCATTAGTATGTTTAGTTTACTTCTAATCCTGAACTAGTTATGAATATGAATCTATGTCTTTGTGTAGTGTTCTCTTCTTGTGATCTTGCAGAGACCTGTTGAAGCTGGGCGAGCGAGAAGGCAAGTAGCTGGGAACTCTCAAAGAGAAGAGAAGCCGGATCAAGGGACAAACGGAAGACACCGGTTAGTCCATCCATCTCTCTTCATTCTTAATTCATAAAGGAAGAATACTAGAATAGCTGTCTCTGTTTGTTGCTAAGGCACTGTCACACCTTAGGTGGATAGGATCGTCCTGCATAGGCATTTTTCCCCACAACACATCCATCCTTGGTTCTTGTGGATTCAAGGACGGAAGCAAAGGGTTTCAGAGAAATTGGGAAAAGCTAGTGTATTTCAGGGTATTTTTAGAGTCACCAGGCAACTTATCTTACTAAATTACCTAGTATTTGAAGCAATTTAGTTCAGGTTTGGTAAGAAAACAGGTTTTCGTAGTGAATTTGGGGTAAATACCTGGTTTCGGCTTTTGAACTGAGTAATGGTGACTGTGCACTATTTGCAGGAAGTGCACAGGTCTGCAAGGTGGTCTGGAGTTTAGCAGGTTTAGCACATTGGCGATTGGTAGCAGGTTGACGGTTGCACGTACTTCTGTGCTTGCATGGAGGTCAGAATGTTCTTTTTTCTCGATAAAATGAAAAAACTATAAGTTTTTTGGTTTTATTCGTAAAGTCAATGACTTTGGCGAGTACATTGGGAAAAGGACAGTTGGTGCCAATGGGGGATGTGACGTTTTGGCGTGTAGCGGAGGTGGTAAGCGGAATCCATCGCACCGCTTTTGGGATAAAGTGGTTTTGGGGAGAGGCCACCCAATGCCATTCATCGGGCGCCACGTAGCAGCAGGGTGAACAGTGAAACCACTTACATCAGGCGGGTAAAGGCTGGCCTTCGGAGGCAGCCCGATATGAGTGTTAACCGTTGGATCTGAAGGGGTCAGATCGCATGGTGATCGGGGAAATTATTTGATTGGAGATTTTGTGGAGGGGCCCGACGGGGTTCTAATGAGTGAAAGGATTAATTAACTGTAGATTAGGGAGGCTTAATGACATTAGGGGTGATTTGATTGGCGGGGACAGATTATTAATTAATCACTGATTGATTAATTAACCTCTTTTATTCGGCAGTGGGTCATGGTTATTAATTAGTCATTGATTGAATTAATTAATCCCATTAAACTTTTCACTAATAAGGTTTATGTTTCAAACCTTGGGGGCGGGATATTAACATATGGGTTTTAATAAAATATACGAGAAAGGCTTTTTCGTTGGGAGTTAATAAACCGTGTTAGCAGTCAATATGAAATGAAAGCGGAAAGAGAAATTCGCTAAGTATAATGTATATTAAATTTATTTGCTTTTCACATTTAAACATTATAACTTAGGCTAAATGCGTATTTATGGGTTTTTGTGCAAAAGTGTTTTGTATGGGGGTAATTACTTTCCCTAGGCAAAAGGTGATTTTACCTTAGGAAAAGGGGTTTTTTTAGATGAAATGAATGAATTATGGAGGGGGTGAATGTTGGTGAGGGGACTTTAGTACTTAGACCATATAAGTTATTGGGCCTGTTAGCGCTTGAAATTTCACCTCAGGCTGAAAAAGGTAAACTCCAAGGCAACATCAAACCACTTAGCCTCGTAGCTAGCCCTACGGGGCAGGAGAGGGCTCTCTCCGGTATATCTCGGCAAAGATCTTCAAAGGGCAGAGATAACCAATAAAGAACACTGATTTTAGACTAGTAAACTGATAAAAAGGTTTGATTTGCGATTTTTAGGGTTTCGGTGGAAAGTTGGGGAAAGGCAATTTTGGGTGCGGGGATTGGACACAGTTTTCGCAGGGGGCTCTTTGGGGCAAGATAGGAGACTGTATTGATGCCTTTGAAAGAGTTGGATGGATGAGAATGACTGGTGAGGAGCTAAAGAGAGCAAGAAATCACCTTGAATTCCCCTTAAACAGATGAAAACATTGATATTAAGCAAACTTAAAAGCAGAGCATGGCAATCATGAATTCTACTTTAACACTTCATTTGCCTAATTTGCAGAAGGAAAAGTAAGAAGATGATTCACATAACAAACTTACAAGTACAAAGAGAAACACAACATAAATACATGTAACCACAGGAATCCCAAAAAGGACTGCAAAACCCTGGTCTTTCTTCCTTTGCCAAAATTGCAGAGATACAATGAGTAATACAATAGAAGCTTTCTCCCTCAAGAGTCCAACCATGAAAATGACCAAGAAAGTGCATAATATAGGCAATATAACATCTTTCCTTGCCTCTAGGGGTCGAGCTCACTATCCTAGGAGCTGTTTCAACCAATTCTAAACAAAGCACTACAATCTAGGCAGTCAAAACAACTTGCCTCTATAAGCTAGGAAACCAATTCATTCATTAAATTTTTGCCTATTTCATGAATGAATCTTCTAGAAGAGATAAATAAGTATCAAAGTATCATAAAATTACATCATTTACATCGAGGAGGATCAAAACCCACTCCAAAAAGTCAAACCTAGTAAAAACTGAGTTTTGCTGAGCTGTAGGTGCATTTCTGTGAAAATTGCCCAACGCGTAGCGCGCATTTGGAGCAACTTTTGAGGCACTTATAGGTGTCCAAATGAGGCAAAAGTGGGCTTGTTGGAAAGTTCTGGATGTCTAATTTCCAACCCAAGTGGAATTTCTGAATTTGGTGTCCATTTGCCCCTCCAAAATTGCAATCTCCCAAGACTGCTTCCTGTGTGTCAAAAAAGTGGCAGAAAGTCATTTTTTGCATTTTTTTGACCTTCTGGAGGCTCAAAACTTGGTGAAATTTCTTGGCAATTGCTGAGAAATTGTATTTTTGCATGAAAAATCCAAAAATGCTGAGTTTTCTTGAAATGGAGTTTCCCATCTTAAGGGTCGCGCGCAGCGCGCTACGCGTTGAGAGCAAAAACCTGTGTTTGGCACAAAAAATTCACAATTGACAAAATTTTCTCCAAATTTCTTGAAATTTGGTGGGAGTCCCAAATCAAGTACCATGCTCAGTCAAAGAGGCTTTGGCCAAAATTTGGAGTGGATCGGGCCTTTTCCGTCGTTTTAGTGCCTTGGATCTGGCGATTGTAATTTTGAAATTTCTCTAAAACCATGACACATGTGCAAAAAGTGAAGGAGGTTTTTCTTCTTTGGCATGTTGTGGACAAAAACCTCTCTCAGTTTTCCAAAATTCATCTTTTATTTCTCTGAAACAACTTTTGAGTGAAACTTATCCCGATGTGTGAAACAAGGAATTTTGTCGAAATGAAGCAAAATGAAGGGGATAAGGGGCTTCTAAATTCTTGGGGAAATTTTTGGAAGTAGGGAGGGATGTTAGGAAGTAGGGGAAAGTGTAATCGCAGAGATCGAGTGAGGGGAAGGGGTCCAAAAGGGCAAAACACAGACCCAACCTAGAAAATTGTTAGGTTGTAGCAAGAAACTAGGATTTGTGAAAAAATGAGTAATTTGGGGAATCTCAGTGATGGGAAGTGTTTGATAAGGTACATGAAAGATAGGGGAAGGTGTATGAACATCTGGATACAAGTTTTGCTAATGATTTGACCATCCAAGAGAAATTGGATTCAAAACCCTAGGAGAGGAAAATGACCTTACCTAGGCGCAACTGAAGCATGGGCAAGGTGTAAAATGACTCATTAGACACTGAGATGATAATGAAAACCCTATGAATGATGATAGACTCAGCTGAATAGTGACATAGATTGGAATTTGGGCAACTTTGAAAAGAGTGAGAGCAAACCCTAGACCTAATGCCTAGTGACCAAATTTTGCTTGAAGACTCACTGAAATGACAAAATTTGACCTTGACACTTCAAAATCACTTTGTAAGAGCACGTTTGATCACTGGAGGAAGGCTGGAAAGACTGACACTAACAGGGCCAAGGGTCCGGTCCCTCCAGAAGTTAGAGAAATGCTCTGAGCCCCTTTAACTTAAGGTTTTAGGTACTTTTGACTTTTCTTATGGGAAATTAGTAAAATTAAAGGTAATATGAATGGGGAAATTAATCACTTTACTTTGTGTAACTGCTCAATTATTATCCATACTTTTAGCAACTTGATGAAGAAAGTAAATGATATGATCTTAGCTTAATCATTCATCACAGTTCTGCAAGCATTCAGCTACTTACCCATCTACTCATCCTACCATTTGTTTTACTCTTTATTAGGGTGCACTTAAGCTGGCAAACCCGTATCAAAACCTTTTATTTTCTTTTACAAAAGTAATCTATCTAAGTCTATCCTTATTACATCCAAGGGCTCAGATTAAAGTGTTGAGCTCCTTTTATTCACTCTACCTATTCTAATTATCTGCCAATTTTAAATAGTTTGGTTGGATCTTATTTTCTATCTCTAAACATGAAATTCAAAACATGGAATAACCAAGATTAAACTATTTGGTTACCATGGATTGTGGCATGAATAAAAAGTTGCACACAATCATTATTATGTAAAAAAATTAAATAGTAGTGGCATTTGAACTTGCACACTTTCATGGTCTTTTTCTTGGGGTTCATTTTTCATTTTTTGACCTATTTTACTCTTTTTGTCCCTTGATTTTTCTTTCAGGACATACCCTCTTTACATTTTTTAATTTTTTGATTTTTTGAATATGGAAAACATTTGCAGAAAGCAAAGGTATGTACATAGTACAGATTTGACCTCAGCAATTCAAAAATTATGACACCTATTGGTATAGGAACCTAAGTGGTATCAGAGCAGTCTACTCTTTCTTTGTTTTTCTTTTCACGTCCCCAACGAGGTCAGGGTATAAGGAGTTAGGGCTCGAACTGATTGAACCTTTGCAAGACAACTCTCGCAAACATGACGACCTCCCATGGTATAAGAAAATAAACACGAGGGGGCAAGGAGATCCTTTTAAAATATTGCTCAGGGAACCCTCAAGTGAAAAAGGAATGTGATGATGGATAGCTTTCCCCAGATCCTTCGGCGGTTACCCACAGGTGACGCATATTCATCCAACAACCACTCTGGAGGCACCACTCCTTTTAAGGTGCAAGTTAACTTTGACATCCCCATATTCAAAGGACATATAGATACAAATGCCGTAAATAGATGGTTAAATCTTTTGGAAGGATATTTTTGATTCCATGAATTTTCCAATCAGGAAAATATTAATTGTTCACTCCTCAAAGTCACCCCACATGTCAAGGACTGGTGTGAAACCTACTGTGAACAAAAGGATGAGAGTGAATCCTCACTATTTTCAACCACACCTACTTGGAATTCTTTCTGAGATGCCATCAAGGAACAATATTACCTTGTCGGGAGCTATGAAGATAAATACATAGAGTGGACCATGCTACGGCAGGGAAGGGACCAAGATGTGTCAGAGTTCACAAATATTTTCCATACCCTTTGCATGAAGATGGGTATCAAGGATTCTGAGCAGAATTTGGTACTCAAGTATTGTGGCTATCTACACAAGTACATCCAGGATGAGATGGAGTTCCTGGACATCTCCTCGCTTGGCGCCGCCTATCGATACACTGTCAAGATCGAGCAAAAATTTAAATAGAAGAAGTGAGACTTTGGATCTGCGAATATGAAGCAAGGGAAAGATGTCCCCAAACAACAGAACAAAGGACAAAGCCAAGGCCAGGTGAACCAAGACAAACTGTTGAAGCTGCAAGCAAATAATAACACCATGAAGACAAAGAAGGACACAGGGAAATGGTGTGAGTTCCATAAGAGCTCCACTCACAACACAAGTGAGTGCCGAGCCGAGCAGTCACTCATGGCCGAGATGAAGGCTTTCAAATCAGATGCATGTTTTGACTCTGAGTCAGAAATTGACAAGGGGAATGATAAAGGGAAGCATATTATCGATGCGGAGCCTAGTCCCACAGTTGCCACCATGAAGATCTAGAAGGATGAGCACGAAGATATAGAGGAGGGAGAGTAGTTATTCCACTCACAAATGTGGGTGAAGGGTTCTCCCTTGCAGTTCATTGTTGACAGAGGGAGCCAAAAGAACCTCATTTCAGCATAGGTCATGAAGTGTTTGGGCCTACCAACCACACCACACCCGTTCTCGTACACCATCGGGTGGCTTCACCAAGAGTGAGATCTTCGCGTCAGCCAACAGTGTAGCCTTCCCTACGGGATCAAGCCCTTCACATATGAGGTATTGTGTGATGTTTCTCCTCTTGAAGTTTGTGATGTTTAATTAAGCCAACCATACTTGTGGAAGCGACACTTGAGGCCTTACATTGTTATTATTACTTTGGGCAATAAGTTGTATAGGATACCAGACGTAGCACTGCCTACCATCGTTTCTTTGATCACTTCGAAGCAATGAAGTAAGATCATTTCTCAGATCAAGAAATTTTGTTTCCTTATGATTCTCCCTCAGGGGAAGAAGAAGATTGTGGCCACGACCTCGAGACATAGCCCTTCTGCACGACAATAACAGATGGACAAGGTTGTAGAGGAGTACAGGGACACTTTACCTCACCCACAAGGGTACCTCTACACTGTTAGGTCAAGCACTCAATCGATCTAACCTCGAGTGCATCGCTACCCAATGGACTGATATATTAATGCTCTGTTCTAGAGAATGATGAAATCAAGAGGCAGATTCAGGAGTTGTTGCAGAAAGGGCACACCAGGCCAATTTCATCACCCTGTGGGAGCCCAATCGTGTTGGTATAGAGGAAGGATGGGACCTGGAGACTTTGTATTGACTATCGAGTGCTGAACAAGATCACTGTCTGGAATAGGTATCCAATCCCACAGATTAATGACTTTCCGGACCAGCTCAAGGTGGCCAAATATTTCAGCAAGATTGACTTGAAGTTCGGTTATCACCAGGTACTGATCGAACCCTCTGATGTGTGGAAGACTTCCTTGAAATCCAAGGATGGACTTTTTGAATGGCTAGTCATGCCTTCTAGTTGAAGAATGCCCCAGAAACCTTCATGAGGCTGATGGAAGACATCTTGTGCCATTCACCAATGCATTAGTGGTGGTGTATTTGGATGACATTCTGATCTTTAGCCAGAGTTGGGAAGAACACCTCCACCATATTCGAAAGGTCCTCCAAACCCTGTGGCAACACAAGTTGTGGGCCAATTTGGAGAAATTCACTTTTGGTATGACCCAGGTTCAATATTTGGGGTACATCATTGATGAGTGGGGTGCAAACATGGACCTAGCCAAGATACAAATCATTCAGGATTGGGCTGCCCCAACCACTCTAACATAGCTCCATAACTTTCTAGGTCTTTCCAACTTCTACCGTAGGTTCGTGTTGGGGTTCTCTCATGTAACTTGGCATTTGATTCAAGTCACCAAGGGAGGAGCGAAAGCAAATTTCTTTTGGTCCGAATCCCAACAAAAGGAGTTTGTCGAGTTGAAGCATCACCTCTACTTTGCACTAGTTCTCACATTACCAAACTTGCAACAACCATTTGAGATAAATACAAATGCCTTCGACTATGCTATTGGTGTTGTTCTTATTTAGTAGGGGTATCCACTCAGATATCATAGTGAGACACTTTCAGAAGCAGTTCGAAAGTATTCCACCTATGACAAAGAGATGTATTCCATTATGCAAGCTTGTCGATAATGGAAACATTACATTCTAGGGAAGGAAACGATCATCCACACAGGCCATCGACCCCTGCAGTTTTTACAAACACTAAGGGAGGTTTCAGAACGATTGTCATAAGAAATGGTCCACATACTTGCAACAGTTCCATTTGAACATTAAGTGCAAGAAGGGTAGCACCAACAATGTTGCATACTTCCTCATATGACCACCGCTCATGGCACTAACCACTGTGCTCAACTCTTGTGGGCATGAGACTATGGGGTGGCCAAATCTTTACAAGAGCAATCTAGAATTCAACAACACATACCAGAAACTCTTGGACGAAAGAAAGTTCCAAATTTTCACCTCCAGGATGCACTGTTATGCCACCTAGGACACCTCTATGTTCCTTTAAGCGAGCATGCCAAGATGATTTTGGAGGCACACTACAGTCGGGTCACTGGACATTTCAGGGTAGAGAAAACATTGAGAGTCCTACAAAAGTATTTTTATTAGCTAAACCTTCAACATGATGTTGGGAAGTACATCAGATCCTTCACTACCTATGCCAATGCCAAACCAACCATCGAGAAGCAAGGCCTATATACTCCTATGCATAATCCTAGTTAAACTTGGGAATCCATATCCATGGATTACATGTTGGGCCTTCTTTCTACTAAGCATGTCAATGACTGTGTTTTCGTGGTCGTCGATAGATTCTCTAAGATGGCCATTCTGGTGGCCTACAAGAAGAGTATCACAGTAGAAGCCATTGCTAAGCTCTTCTTTAAACAAGTGTGGGTACATTTTGGGATCCCATAGTCCATTATCTCAAATCAGGACAATAGGTTCCTAATAAATTTTGGTTAAGTCTCCGGTCTATGTTGGATACCAAGCTCATAATTCTATGGCTTTCCACCCCCAAACTGACGGCCAAACAGAGGTCGTCAACAAGATGATTTTTCACATTCTCTGTATGTAAAACCTGAAGCATCCATGCACATGAGATGGGATGAAAGCATCGCCTATGTCCAACACAATGATCAGGTGCTCAAGTTTATGCTAAAAAATAAAAGTGTCAAAATCTTGACAAGTTTAGCTTCAGATCGAAGAGCTCGTCATTCTGAATCCAACGGTGTGAATGACACTCAAATTTGAGTTCATATGCAGAAGTTGGAATGATTCAAAGTTCAAGTTTGACTTGTCTACATGGCAAGATTGGATGACGTGGCAAAACCTTTCAACGAATGAGGAGGCGTCAAGTGGCAGGCTTCCATTGTCCCTCACTATCACAATCCCAAGAAAGAAGGAGTTCAAGTAATCGTCCCTGACAAGGTTGGGATTAGTGATGTGATGCTATCGCATATCGCAATCGCAATGGCAATAAGAATCAACCCCCAGATGTTGTGATATGATATCGGCCTGGATTGCGATACGATAAATCATAATCACATATTGAAATCGCACAGAGAACAAGCCCGCTGTTTATAACCGACAGACATCGCCGATTGCGATTCATGATCTGGTCGACAGGTTATGGCCCGTGAAGCGGCAAAAATCTTGTTTGGTTATTGAATTTTGGAGAGAAAATGTGGTTTTCTGTCGGTTTTGGAGCATTTTGTGGAACAAATAGTGGGAGAACTGGGAGAAGTGATAACTTCTTTAGTTCTTATCCAAATGGGATGCAGAAAGAGGCTAGATAGACATTTTTGAATATTTTGAACTCATTGAGACAGGTTTCAGAGGCATTTGAGCATTGTAAACACACTTTTGTTGTAATTTTGAGCATAATAGAGAGGCCCAAGCCATTGGAAGCTGGACCAAGGAGATGTAGCCCAGGAGGGGTGAACTCCTCATCAAATATTTGTGTTGTGTGTCGTATTTTTATGTCCTTTGTTGTTATTTTGCTGTTGTTCAGCATATGTTTTATGTTAAATTGTTTATAACATTTACAAGAAACTCTCATGGGAATCAATTAATAAAGAAAAAGCATTAAATCTTTAAGCACTTGATGAGAAAATGATACAAATCTTGGGTTTTATTCTGAATGGTGAATTAACACAACATTACTAATCTACTCCATTTTAGATCAAGTTAGTATCAGAGCACTGATTTTTTCTTTCTAAATTTTCTTTGTGAAAGAAGGATTTAATTGTTTGCAAGTTTATGTTATGCTTACAAGGTTAAATATCAAAAGAGGTGAAGGAAATATGGTTGAAAGCCTTGAAGTTGGGTCAAGGGGAAGAAGAGAAAGGTTTCCAAATTCTTCTACACCAGTACATCCTCAAGTTGCAGAAGTTGCAGTTGAGGCTCCAACACCAGTTCAACCTCAAGTTGTAGTTCAAACTCCAGAGATCATGTCTCGTGGAGGAGAACCTTTTTACATGATAGAAGATGAGAATACCTTCAGAAAGGATTTATTTGATGTGACAGAGATGGTGAAGGTCTTCTATGAAGAGAGGAATAGAAGATTGCAAGGAGAAAGTTCCAGCCTCCCAAAGGAAAAGGCTTTTCAGGAGGAGGTAATGGAAAAGGAGGTAATGGGAATGGAGACAAACCTCCACCCTCTCCACCATATTCTTCGTCTTCTTCTTCACAAGTATCTTCACACTCTTCCACTAATACAACCCTTAGTCATAATCATCATCATTATTCAAAAGGAACTAGTAAATCACATTTTCTAAAGCTTGATGTTAAATTCGAGTTGCCAATGTACAATGGAGAAGTTAATGTAGAAAAGTTGGATAAATGGATTCGTCAGTTAGAGGTGTATTATAGAATTTAGAACCTTCAAGAGGACGATATCAAAATTCAATTGGCTTCATTGAGAATGGAGGGTGCAACACTCATTTGGTGGGAAGCAAGGACTCAAGATGAGATAAAAAAACATGGTAAAATATCTATTACTTGGTTTAATTTCATTGCTTCTATAAAAAGACAATTCTACCCTTTAGCCCATATGAAAAAAGTGATCATGAATTGGAAAAATTTCAGACAATTAAAAGGTCAAAATGTGCAAGAGTATACTCAAGAGTTTAGGAGAAGAGATCTTTATGCTAGGAGTAGACTTACAGTCACAAGTGCCTTGTTGAAATACATAGGAGGGTTGCATAGCTATCTTCGACACACCATTCTTATGTTTAGTCCCACAAATATTGATGAGGTACGTGTTCAAGATATACACCTCGAAGAAAGAGGGAAAAATGTACAAGACGAAGGTAAGAAGAAGTCATTCCAGAGTGGTCAAAAGGGGAAGAAATTTAAAGGAAAGTAGAAGAAAAATGCTTATGTTAAGAAAGAAGGGGAGAAACCCATGTGCAGGAATTGTTCTGAGGGTCATGATGAAGTGCATTGTTGGAAGCTTCATCCTGAATTAAGATCGAATAAATACAATAATAAAGGGAAACATAGGACAATGTTGTTGTACAACAAGACTTGGGTTTCGACTCAGGTGATGAATAAAAAATTGCAGCCACAGTCACTAAGGGAAAAGTCATGGAAAAAACAAGCAAGGAGGAAGTCGTGGCAAGTACGAGCACAACAAATAACTCCAACAATAGTTCAAGTGAGGAAAAAATAATAGAGTTGTTCCATATATGAGTTATTTCCAAGCACACCAAAATTGATACATTGTTTGACATTGGATCCCAAGAAAAACTTAATTTCTACAGACTTGGTCAAGAAATTGAATCTGGAAATTGTGCCTCATCATAAACCATGTCCATTGGGTTGGATAACCAAGGATGTTGATCTACAGGTCACATGAAAATGCGTATTCAAGTTTGCATCATTGCCAATTTCGTATGATGGGAAAGCTGTTTCCCATAGATTTGAGAACAAATACCATTTGTCCAAAGATGGTGTGGAGTATATTGTGAGAGCCCATCACAGAAAGCTTAATCTGTCTTTGGCAAGCGTAGGGAAAATGAAGCGACTGGTCAATTCCAGCAAGAGACTTGTGCTCCTTCTGATCAAACAGAAGAATGGCATGGAGCAGGAATCCTTTGCAGGCTGTGACGTAAAGCTGAAAGTTTAATTAGTTGATTTGGTCAATCAATACAGAGATATGTTCCAAGAACCAAAGGGATTGCCACCAAAAAGTGGAATTCATCACGAAATTCAACTACAACAAGACTGTCTACTCCTAAATATTGGTATGTATCGGATGTCATTTCTAGAAAGTTTAGAAATTAAGAAAAAAGTTGAGGAATTGTTAGATAAAGGAGTAATTCATCCCTCTACTTCGCCATGTGGTTCACTAATTGTTTTGGTACCCAAGAAAGATGGTACCTAGAACATGTGTGTAGATTATCAAGTTTTGAACAAAATTTCCATAAAGAATTGATACCCACTGCTTAGAATAGATGATTTTCTAGATTAGTTGAAAAATGCAAAAAATTTCACTAAATTAGACTTGAGGAGGATATTTGGAAGACTACTTTTAAAACCAAACATGGATTGTTTGAATGGCTAGTTATGCCTTTCAGTCTTTGCAATGCTCCAACTACATTCATGAGAGTTATGAATGATGTTTTAAGATCCTTTCTTGATGAGTTTGTAATTGTCTATTTAGATTATATTTTGATATTCAGCAAATCACGAGAAGAGCATGCCAAGCATGTGAAGAAAGTGTTGGATGTCTTGAAAAGAAACAGTTATTTATGAAGATGTCTAAATGTGAATTCGGGAAAAATTCCTTAGTGTATTTGGGCCACATAGTTGGAGGAGGTGAGCTGAAGATTGACCCCTCTAAAGTTTCGATCATTGTGAATTGGCCAATTCCCAAATCAGTTACAGAAGTAAGGAGTTTTCTAGGAGCAACGCAGTACTAGAGGAAGTTCATTGCCAATTTCTCTTCCATAGCAGCTCCACTGCATGCTTTGACTAGCGTGAAGGTTGTCTTTTAAGTGGGGAGGCAAACAACAAAAAGCATTTTATGCTTTAAAACAAAATATCAGTTCAGCCCCAGTTTTACCATTGCCGGATTTGAAACAATGATTTGAAATACAAACAGATGCAAGTGACTACGCCATGGGTGTAGATCTTTTACAACATGGTAAGCCCATTTCATTTCATTCAGAGATTTTTAATGGTGTTGTTATTAATTACCCTACCTATGATAAATAGTTTTACGTATTGGTGCAAAGTGTGAAGAAATGTAAGAATTATTTGATGGGAAAAGTGTTATGAAACCAGCTCACAAAAAGATAGAAAAGAGAGATAAATGCCTTAGAATTCAGCCTCTTCGAGGGGGCAACCTCCTATACATTACAAAAATGAAAAATTCTTGGATGATACAAATGACAAGACCTCCTTTCTATATATATGAGTCTAAGGGGTCATAATATAATCAGATCCGACATAACAGTAATAATGTAAGGGAACAATAATAACAATAGTGGGCTTCTATGGGGCACAATAATAACAATATGGGGACTACATGGGCACAACAATATAATAAGAGGGTTGCACTAATAACAATAAGGGGTTAAACTAGTAGTATAGGGACCTAACATGCCCCTCTCCTTCAAAAAGTGTTGTCCTCAACGCTTGAGTAGTATTGGATGCTTTTGTATAAAATTCTTGTCCTCCCATGTGGAATCTTCAACGGGTAAGTTCTTCCACTTGATAATATGCTCTGAAATTGATCGATTTCATAGCTATAGAGTTCTTGTTTCTGTGACTGCTTCAGGTTCCAATATGATTTTTCCTTCCTCTTCAAGTTCTGGAAATATTGTTTGAACTGGTATCTTCTCATTAGGTAAGGTTGCCATTTCTCAAGTGCATGTAGTCTTGCCAACATTTCCTTCTCATAAATAGCTCCGTGTAAATACTTTCCTTTGATTGGATGACTTTCGAAAGCAATGGGTCTTTCTTCTTGCATTAAAACATCACCAATTCCATTTCCCAAGGCATCACATTCCAGAACAAAGGTTTTTGTGAAGTCTGGCGTAGTTAAGACTGGTGCTTGGCACATTTCTTCTTTAATATGTTCAAAGGCCTCCATTGCTTCTGGAGTCCATGAAAATGCATCTTTCTTCAATAATTTTGTTTTTGGAATGTCTTTAGTCTTCATTATGTTTTAATGATATCTTGAATGAAGATCCATCTTGGTGAAGTAAATTAATCCATGCAATTCATCCAATAATTCATCAATGACAGGAATGGGAAACTTATCTTTAATAGTGAGCTTGTTGAGCTCCCAACAATCTGGACACATGCACCATGACCCATCCTTCTTGTGCACCAATACTACTGGAGCAGAGAAAGAATTTTGACGAGGTTGAACTATACCAACCTCTAGCATTTTTGCAACTATACGTTCAATTTCACTCTTTTGGGCATAGAGATATATGTAAGGCCTAATGATTAGAGGAACACTTCTTGGAATCAAATGAATAGCATCATCATGATCACGAATAGGTGGGAGGCCTTTGGGAGTCTCAAATACCTTGGAATGATTATCCAAAAAGTTTTGGAGATTTGCAGAAATAGATGATTTCAATGTGGGAACCTCTAGTGAACATAATTGTGCAATTACGCCCCGCTGTTCCTTCTTTATAAGCTTTGTCATGTTGTTAGAGATGATTATCTTTCCCGGTTTCCCTTCGATACCCCTTAATTCAAATTCCTTTCCTTCCCAAAAAAATTTCAAGAAAAGTTCTTGAAAATTAAAAGCTATTGTACCCAAAGATTGTAGCCATTGGATTCCAAGTACAACATCTGCACCACCCATTGGAATGGAAAGCATTGGACTATCCAAGACATGTTCTCCCATGGATAGCTTGATATTATGGCACTTTCTAGAGAAATTTATGGTTCCTCAATTTTCAACCATTACTTGACACTCTAGTGCTGGATATAGGAAGCAATTCAATTCCTTGGTTGTCTTACAATGAATAAAATTATGGGTACTACCCGAATCAATCAACACTATTACCTTTTTCTTCTTGATATTCCCTTCTATCTTGAGAGTTTGAGGAGTGGTAATTCTAGCCAATGCATTACAAGATATGTTCAGATTCATTTATTCTTTCTCTGGGGTTGGTTCCTAGTGTATATCCTCTTCTTTTGTCATTTCTTGATCCTTTTCTTCCTGATATTTCACTGCTTGAACATTCTTCTTCTTGATATGTCCTTCTATCTTGAGAGTTTGAGGAGTGGTAATTCCTTCCAATGCAGTGCAAGATATGTTCATATTCATTTTTTCTTTCTCTAGGGTTGGTTCCCGGTGTATATCCTCTTCTTTTGATGCTTCTTGATACTTTTCTTCCTCCTCTTCACAATCTATGTAAAATCATTTCTTCTTAGCACAATTGTAATAAAGCCATTTCTATCACAATTGTAATAAAGCCATTTTGCTCTTTTTTCTTCCAATTGTTGTGGTTTCAACCTTGTAGGTTGTGGAAGGTTAGGAGAAACAACACTTCCATCTTTATAGTTGTGTGTGGTAGACTTCCTTGTTTCCATAATTTTTCTTTCCACTTTTCTTTCCAACCTGAATGCCTTCTCCAATGAATCATGTTCCCAAGGACGAACCTCCTGTTGAATGTTATCCTTTAAAGTCCCTATGAAGACATCAATCCTTTGCTTCTCTGGAATATCATTTACCCTTATATTCATTTTTTGGAAGTCCTCAATTTGCTCTGCCATTGAACCCTTTTGTTTGATATTTATCAATTGGCTAAAGAAGGTGTCACTCTTTGTATCCTCATAATGTGCTATCATTTCCTCAGTGAAAATTGACCAAGTGACAAGTGGTTTACGAGAACAAATCCATTTATACCATAAAAATTGATTCGGTTCTAGATATAAAGATGAAATATGTACTTTTTGTAACAGTTGTACACCATGTATATCAAAATATTTCTCCATCTGTAGTATCTAATTTATCGGATCCTTGCCATCAAACTTCCTCATATCGCTTTTTCTTGATTTTAGGATCTCGCTCTTGAAACCATTGTAACTCTATAATTTCGGATCTCCCATTTCTGAAATTGCATCCTATGGTAGCTTTATGAGTCCTCTTTCTAACCCCACCAATCTGATCAATATTGGATTCTTCAAGAAAGAGTTATGCCAAATCTCCTACGATGAATTGATTATAGACAAGTTTAGTAGAGAAAACTTGTACAAAGTGCCACGTGTCATTATTTCAATCTTCGAACCTGAAAACAATTCACGGACAAGTACAATCCATCTTTTTTTTGTAACTTCTTATGAAATTTCAATCTGATGCTCATAGAGAATGTTATGACGATTTTACCAAGGTCACCTGTTTGGGATGTAATTCGGGAGTCTGTAGAAACCCTAAATGACTTGGACCATATCTCAGACACTATAGCAAAACAAGATCTAAAATTCGGGCCCAAGCTTCACTGTGATTTTGGATCAAATTAGTTTTAATTTCAGAGTCCGAAACTTCGTAGAAAACAAATTATAGAAAAAAATCTATGATGACTTGTTTGAGATGGAATTTTGGAGCTTGCAAAAACCCTAACTTCCACATATCATATCTTCAAAAATATAGCGAGGCAAGATCTAAAATTCTAATCCGAAGTTTAGGGAGATTTTGGCTAAAATGGGTTTTTTTGTTAGCTTCTGAAATGTCGCAAAAAAACGTTATAGCGCAAATGCCACGATGACTTGTTTGGAGTAGCGAAACCCTAGAGTCCAAAGCTCTGATACCAATGTTATGAAACCACCTCACAAAAAGATAGAAAAGAGAGATAAACGCCTTATAATTTAGCCTCTTCAAGGGGGAAACCTCCTTTACATTACACAAATGAACAATTCTTGGATGATACAAATGACAAGACCTCCTTTCTATATATAGGAGTCTAAGGGGTCATAATATAATTAGATATGACATAACAATAATAATGTAAGGGCACAATAATAACAATAGTGGGCTTCTATGGGGCACAATAATAACAATATGGTGACTACATGGGCACAACAATATAATAAGAGGGTTGCACTAATAACAATAAGGGATTAAACTTGTAGTATAGGGACCTAACAAAAAGAAACCATTATTCACACCGATCATCAACCTTTGCAATCTCTGCAATCTCAAACAAAATTGCAGCAATTAATGCACTTTCGTTGGATGGGATTCTTACAACAATTCCACTTGGTAATTAGGTACAAGAAAGGTATTTATAATAGAGTTGTTGATATGTTTTCTAGACAGGTTGTTAATGTAGCCATTTTACTCAAGAATCATTTTGCTTTTCCTGAAAATTATGTTGAATAATACGCACAAGATGCTGAATTTCAAGAGGTATATTCAAACATGAGTCAAGGCCACCAAGTTGAGGAATTAGACTACCATGTACATGATAATCTGTTGTATCATTTGGGAAAACTTAGTGTTCCATAGGGAGAGAGATAAATGTCACAAGGGAAGCGTACACATCTCTTATTGTTGGAAATTTTAGTGTAAGTAAAATAGTGGCAAATCTTTAGAGGTATTTTTACTGGCCTTGTATGCTTGAAAGTGTGTCACGTTTTATTAGAGGTTGTTCATTGTGTGCAGTCAGTAAGCCTAGTAATAGGAAACTAGGATTGTACACACCACTTCAAGTGCCTTCACGTCCATGGGAGAGTGTTTCTATGGATTTTGTGGGAGGTCTTCCTTTATCAAGAAAAGGTCATGATTATTTGTACATAGTTGTGGATAGGTTCAACAAGATGTGCATATAAATGCCTTGTAAAAAACAAATTACAGCTGAACAAACAGCTCAACTTTTTTTTCAAAATGTTTGGGTTCATTTTGGATTACCCACTTCTATTGTAAGTGATTGTGATTCCCAATTTGTTGGGAATTTTTGGTCAAGTTTATGGAACTTGATAGACACCAAGTTAAAGAAAAGTACAACCTTCCATCCAAAAATAGATGGTCAAACTGAAGTGGTTAACAGGAAAGTTATTCATTTTCTAAGAGGATATTGCAACAAACATCCTAAGTTGTGGGATGAACGATTGCATTATATTCAGCATTCTTACAACCGAGAAAAACATTTTTCTACTCTAACTTCGCCTTTTGAGGCATGTCTTGGTTATTTTCCTAAGTCGTCTTTGGATTTCATCTTTGAGAAAGATGTAGTTATAGATGGACATAGCGACATAGACAAAGCAAAGAAATTCATTGAGAAAAATCAATTGATTCACCAAACAATTCAATAACAACTAGAAAAGAGTCAAGGAAAGTATAAGGCAAGGCATTATATGCATCATGTGGATCATCAGTTTCTAGTAGGTGATGAGGTTTGGCTCTACATTAGCAAAGGATGGGCTTCAAGGTGAAGGTAAAATGTTGAAACCAATCTGTTATGGTCCATTTAAAATTATGGAAAAGATTGGTAATAATGCTTTCAAGCTTGATTTGCCTTCATATATGCAAATTTATTCCATTGTTAATGTTGAAAATTTGAGATTGTATGAGCCTCCTTTTATTGAATAGTAAGGAGAAAATGTACAGATTCCATCAATTGAATATTTTTCTTTAGAATTTCTTGATGAGCTTCAACAAGACACCATACTTGACAGAAAAACGAGGTCATCAAAGAGGGGAAATCTTGATTATCTTCGAGTGGGTCTCAAAGGTACAAATCCATCAAAGGAAAAATGGTTTGAAGAGGGGAAGGTGAGGGAAAATACCCTCATCTGTTCAATAAATGAAAGTGATCCTTTTGGGGTCGAAAAGGCTTCTAGTGGGGATGATTAATCAAGTGCTCAAGTTTATGCTCAAAAATAAAAGTGTTAGAATCTTGATAATTTTAGCTCCAGATCGAAGAGCTCATCATTCTGAATCCAACTATGTGAATGACACTCAAATTCGAGTTCATATGCAGAAGTTAGAACAAGTCAAAGTTCAAGTTTGACTTGTCTACATCACAGGATTGGATGACATGGAAAAACCCTTCAATGAATGAGGAGGCGTTAAGTGGTAGGCCACCATTGGCCCTCACATATCGCAATCGCAAGCAAGGAGGAGTTAAGATAATCGACCCCGGCAAGGTTGGGAGTAGCGATGTGATGCAATTGCATATTGCAATCGTAGTGGCCATAAGAATCGGTCCCTAGATGTTGTGATGCAATATCGGCCAGGATTGTGATACGATAAACTGAAATTGCATATCAAAATCATATAGAGAACAAGCTCGTAGTTTATGACCTCAAAACATCGCCGATTGTGATTCCCAATCCGACCGATAGGTCATGGCCCACGACGCAGCAAAAATCTCGCTCAGTTAGCGGATTTTGGAGTGAAAATGTGGTTTTCTGCCAGTTTTGGAGCATTTTGTGGAACAAATAGTGGGAGAATTGGGAGAAGTCATAACTTCTTCAGTTCTTATCCAAATGGGATGCAAAAAGAGGCTAGATAGCCATTTTTGAGTATTCTGAACTCATTGAGATAGGTTTCAGAGGCATCTGAGCATTGTAAACGCACTTTTGTTGTAATCTTGAACATAATAAAGATGCCCAAGCCATTAGAAGCTAGACCCTACTGCAAGCTTCACCCGCTGGTCCCTACCGCAAGCTTCATCCACTTTGATATGGGTCTCACACCATCACTAAGGCTGTAGAGGACAATTCTTTCGATCTCAACATTCCACCGTTCATTGAATTGCACCCAGTGTTTAATGTGGACCGCCTTCGACCATACTTTCCACCATTACTTGACATATCAAACATTGCAGAACAAATCACACCAACAGAGTTAAACCTAGACTGCATGGAACATGCCACAACTGATCAGATCATGGAAACGCAGATCAACAACAATCGCTAGTAGAAGATCCAACTATATCAAGTTGTCAAAGCTAGCCAACTCCTACACCAAGGCAAGTGGCTCACCAGGGGCCAATCAACATCAGTATAAACAGTTAGTGACAAATATTTGCCTCTTGGGTACCATAGTCCATAGTCCATTGTGGCTCTTGTTAATTTGGCATCTTAGTGACAAATTTTAATCATGGGACTAGATTTGTCTTTTTGAGAGGACCAAATTTGAATTGAAGGTCACATGTGCACAAAATAACAAGTCGGCCCAAAAGAGAAATTGGTCACCCATGGATGGCTATAAATTCAAGTCAAGTGACCCTCATTTGGACATCATTATGATCATTCTTCTTTCTTTGGTTTGGCTTGCATAGGTCTGAGATGGTTCGTGGAAGTTCATTCATATAGGTCCAAAATTGTCGGGTCTGAAGCTCGTATGTGGGATCTAGGGATTTGGTTTCTAGTCGCAGGGATGCTACATGGTATTTTCAGTCACAACCATAAGCACAGAGGCTCATGCATGCATATGGAGGGATTTAATTTCACGCACATACACTCTCTGCGTGCGGTTGGAAACTAGGGTTGAATTTTGTAGTTGACTGCAAATTTTGTCAGTTGACCTCAGAGTTCAGCAGTTGACCACAACCTTTTGAATCAAGTTTTTGATTATGAGTAGTGTTGGGTTCATCTATTATATATGGTTTAGTTAATTTTTTCTAGATAGTCTTGTGGATAAAGGAATGGATCATTGTACTATCTTTTGCTGAATCATTCAATGAAAATCTAATGAGAAGAATTTGAAAGGGTTTTCCTCGTAGTGGGTTTTGCCCTGGGCTTTGACCAATCCTGGAGTCTCTATTTGTGAATGATTTTCTTCTATTTTTCCCTTATGTTCCACTGCATTGATGATGATGCTGCTCTTTCGATATAATTACATATATTGATGAATAATGTTGTAAATATGAATAATGTTATGACGCTGTGGGGTGAATTTAATATGCAAATGAAGAAATTCAATTATCTAAAGCAAAGAACAATATAGCCCTAAGAAAAATTAACATGGTACCAAAGTTGGGCTCAAGAAAAAGTCATTGAAGATCACCCATATGAAGACATCTCTGATGGTAGCAAGAGAAGATGGAGGAGACCTAAAAGAAGGCCAGGGTTTGAAGGAAATCCTAAGCAATTTGGTTATTAGGGTTTGATGGATACTATGAGGTTAGGGTTTGGAAAAAATCCTGGACTATGACAAATATTTGAGATATGTAATCTAGAAATCGTAGCATGATCAAAGTGAAGATGTTCTAGCACTTGTGACAGGATCGATGTAACAATGTTGAATGCAACCAAATTACTAGATACGTTTTGGGGAGGATCAGTCCACACAATAGTTTATGGTTTGAATAGAGCACAAATTAGAGGGAAAAACAATAAGACACCTTATGAATTTTTAAATGAAGTTGGAGGAGGAAGGGTTATACAAAATTTATCAGGTGCATTACATTTGGCGAAAGGACCCACGAGCAGGGCCAAGTCCCATAAATTATTTTTTCTATTGTTTTTCACTTAGGAAAATTTAAAATGTCCTATAGTTAAAAATTAGATCAAGATCAACCACCTAAGGAGATCTAATATCTGTTGATCTAAATATGATCTGAGGTTGTCATTGATATCAACCCAAGAAGCACCAGGGGCTACCCTAATCTTGCAAGGGAATTTTGACTTGAAAAATTACTCTATTTTGAGTCAATGATCTTCTAGATAGACTCTACTCGTCGAGATGTTTGCATTGATATATGGCACGCCAAGTAGTTCTTCATGATTTGAGAGATATTCATGTTTGAAGTTAGTAACCTCAGTTAGTGGGCTAAAACCCTATGGGGTTGTGGCATGGCACTCATAATTGGTTTTGGTCATTGAATAGTCATTAATTAATAATTTTTTAAGCTCCTAAAATCCCTCCAACATTCTCTATAGAAGCCCCTCTCAACTCTATAAAACGAAATCTCATATATCCTCCAAATGTAGTGATCGTGTTTTTTTCGCTATAACGTCATTTCTGCAAAGTCGTAGATTCTGAAATTAAAATCCATTTGATTTGCAATCTTGATGAACATCATGACCGAATGTTAGATCTTGGTTCATTATATTTTCAGAGATATGATCTGTGGAAGTTAGGGTTTTTGCAAGCTGCCAAATTTCATCTCAAAGAAGTGACCTTGGGAAAATAGTCATAACTCTCTCTCTGAGAAGAGGATTGGAATTCTGTAAAAGGTGGTAGATAGTGCATGGACTGTAGGTTGTTGTGTATCAATTTCAGAGCCGAAGGAGGAAACAGTGACACGTGTCACATTGTACAAGTTAGCTGAACTAGTCCATAATTAGGTCATTTTGAGAGATTGGGCATAACTTTATCTTGAAAAGTCCAAATTGGGTTAGACCTGTGGCATTGGAAAGAAGACTCAGAGGGATTCTACAGGACCAGAGATCACATGTTGGGGATATGAAATTGCAGAGATACATCAAATTAAAGATTGTGCTCATACAAGGCAAGAAAAACTAGATCAAGTGTTGTCAAGGGGTGCAAAGGACTAGACTTTCTAGGCCAGCAAAGAGCAAGGTGTAGCAAAATGATGCAATAGAGGTAAGCTACAAGTAAGTATCTTTTGTATATGCATGTTCATCTCTTAATTGCATTAGGCTCTTTGTATTCTAATTTGTTGTTTTTGTTTAGCACTAACATATGCTCTACAGGATGAGGTAAGTTTTGCTATTATCATGTCATGGGTATTTCCTTGAAGACTTTTTGCAAGTATTATATATTCATCAAGAGAAGAGTCAATACATAATCTAATGTTCTGAAGAATGAGAAAGGGTAGCATGAAAAAAGCAGCAATCAAGGTGCAGAACAACAACAAGAAGTTCACCACATGAAGTCTTCAAGTGGGTAGCACTGCATATAGACATTATAAAAGTATCATTGTACAGAGTCATTGTAAAAGCATATTTGTAAAAGTTGTACAAGTGTCTAGCTACCAAGAATTGAAGAGGCAGTGTCGGGAGGTCTAGGATCATCATTAGGTGGTTGTGTCATAGTTGGGGTTATTGTCTAGTGTGTCGTCTTCTTCTACATCATTCTATATCATTGTAAAGTGGACCATTTTCCCTGGTACATGAGTCCATTCTTTTTTTATTCTTCTATAATGTGGTAGGGCAGTGCTACGCTGGTGCATGAAGTCACAAATAGGTTCAAGCCTGTGAAGACTTCAGGGTGGTAGGGTGGTGCTAGGGTGAGTTGTAGCTCAATGGGTGTTGGGGCATCTGTTCAGTTGACTATTGAAGAATCTCAGGCGTTGGAGCGTCCATCTAGTGAGAGTTGGAGAAGAATGCTTTTCTAGATTCTAGGAAGTTGGAGCGTTCTTTTCAATTGGAGTTGAAGATTAAAGAATTATTAGAAAAGTGTTCGGTGGTTTTTTACCTGGAGGGGGTTTTCCACCTAAAATTTTTGTGCCTCATGCGTTCTTTTATTCACTGTTGTTACTGCATAAACATTAATGATAATTGAATATTAACTAATGATCTAAAAAGATTTAAAAGTGCTAATTTCTAAGGAATACTTATTCACCTCCCCCTCTCAGTATTTTCCAACAATTGGTATCAGAGCTTGGTTCCTTCAATAGCAGTTTAACAACTAGAAGGATATCATGGAGCATACCAAGAATGGTGTATCTCTATTCATTGAAGATAATTATGCACTCTGTAGAGGAAGAATGGAGGTATATCTCTTGGCACAAGGTTACGAAGTATGGGACACTGTTCAAAATGGATTTACACCAACCACGGATGAACAAGGTAAGAAGAATTTGGTAAATGATGCAAAAGCAAAGAATATTATTATCAGTGGACTTATTGAATCTGCTTATCATAAGGTGTTGGGTTGTAAAACCGCCAAAAATGTATGGGAAAAGCTTGAGAATATATATGCAGGTGACTCAAATGTCAAAGAAGCAAAGCTTCAAATCTACAGAGCAAAATTTGAGCAACTCAGAATGAAAGAAGATGACAACATTGTTGCATACTTCCAACACAGTGATGAAATAACCAAAACTCTAGCAGGATTGGGAAAGCCTGTTGACGAGAAGACTATTATATGGAATATTCTTAGGACGTTACCAGGAAGATTCAACCCAAAGATATCGGTCTTAGAATACAGTTAAAATCTGGACAAACTCAGCAAAGAGGAATTACATGGAGTTCTCATAGCATATGAAATGAGACTTGATGAAGAAGAGGGTACTTCGCATCTAGAAACTATGTTCATTGCATCTAAGAAAACCAATAAGGACAAACAACCTTCAAAGGCAAAGACCTGCACCTGCACCTACAAGTGTGAAGAAAAGGAAGATGATGAAGAAGGTTTTTCAGATGGAGAATATGCTTACTTTACGAGAAAACTAAAAATTGGTAAGGGAAAATTCAAAGGTAAACTTCCATTGATATGTTTCGGTTGTGGTGAGGTTGGGCATTTCGTAGCAAAATGTCCAAACAAAAGTGATGGAAACTCAAAAGGAAAGAAAGACTTTAAGAAATTCAACAAGCAAGGCAAGAAGAAAGGATTCAAAAGGAACTTTCTCTCTAAAGAAGATAGCTCATCATCCGATGAAGACAGTGACAATGAAGAAGAATCCAATGAGAGAGTAATGTTTATGGCCAAGCATAATAAACAAGAGGTATCAAACAACGAAGAAGAAGGGTTGACCATAGAATAATTTTCGAAGGAGGAAATCAAGCTTATAAAAGAGCTCAAGGCTGAGAAGATTTGTTCCAATACTCTTGAAGAACAAGTTCAAGGTCTCAAAATTGAAGTTGAAGAGAAAAAATCTATTGAAGAGTCACTTCAAAAGAAGTTGGAAGAAAGAAACCGAGAAAGGGAAGCATTAGAAGCCAAAGTAGTCTCACTGCATAAGGAAGTGAAAAAGGGAAAAATTGTCCAAAACTATTCCAAAAGCTCAAGAGTGTTGGAAGAACTCGTCAACAATCAACAATCTTACAACGACAGAACTGGCCTTGGTTACAAAGAAGAAGAAGTAGGACCTTCTACAACAAAATACAATGAATCTATGAGATCTGACAGGCATGTAGACTTCATTGAACAAGATTCGCAAGAACAGCCTTGTAAGACAATTCCTCGATGAATATTTCCATCCAGGTACCAACATATTTTTCATGGATATTTTTATTCATGGGGAAAATTTGGTCATAAAGCTGTAGAATATCGCACGTACCCTAGGAACCAATACAATTCCAGGAGACCTGTCAAATATTAACCTCCTAGGGCTCAACGAAACATCAATATATTTGAACATTTAAGAAGTAATATTGAATGTTACAAATGCCAAAACTTTGGACACATAGCCAAAGACTACAGACTTGAAAATCCTCCAGAAGAACTTCGAAGCCATAGAACGAACAAACATAGAAGAAGAAGAACATTGATAATTGTGCTCTCCCTCTCAAGGCTCAAAACAACAAAGATATGTGGTATGTTGATAGCGGTTTCTCAACGCATATGACTGAAGATAGAAAGAAATTTGTATCTCTGAAAGAGAAGGATGGAACCGTTTCCTTTGGAAATGATGGATATTCAAATGTTATAGGATCAAGTACCTTCAGTCTCGGAAGAAAAGATGCTCTAGCTAAGAGTGTTCTATTGGTTGAAAACATGAATCCCAATCTACTCAGTGTTGGAAAAATGTGTGATCAAGGACACACAATGCTATTCAACTCCACAAAATGTGAAAACAGGAAAGGCAGGTATGGTAAAATTGTGGCTACAACAAGTCAAGCTCCAAACGACATATATGTTCTGGATGAAGCAACTAAAGCATGTCTCCTAACTAAAGAAGATGAAAGCTGGTTATGGCACAAATGAATGGGTCACATAAAGTTTGACAATCTTGTTAGGATAAGCAAAAGGGAAGCAATACGAGAAATGCCAAAAATCTCAAAACCTTCCAACACACTATGTGAGGCCTGTCGACATGGCAAGCAAACAAAATGTGGATTTAAAACAAAAGAACACTTTGCATCACATCCATTGGAATTGATACATACTGATCTATGTGGTCCTATGGGAACAAAAGGCTTAGATGGAGAATTATATTTCATGTTAATGATAGATGACTATACCAGGATGACAGCCGTTAGTTTCCTAAAGAAAAAATCTGAAGCATTTGAGTGCTTTAAATTCAAAAAGGAGTGGGTCGAAAATGAAATTGATTTAAAAATAAAGTGTCTAAGATCAAATAATGGTGGAGAATTCACTTCCAAATTATTTCAGCAATACTTTGATGAAAATGGAATAAAATGACAATTTTCAACAGCATGAACACCTCAGCAAAATGGAGTTGCTAAAAGAAAGAACAAAACCGTACAAGAAATGGGTAGAACAATGTTGAAGGACTCAAAATTGGATGAAACATTCTGGGTTCAAGCCATTGATATGACAATCTTCATTATCAACAAAAGTCTTCTCAGAAATAATTACAATAAGACCCCATATGAATTATGGAAAGGAAAACCGGCTAATGTAAAATATTTCAGAATCTTCGGAAGCAAATGTTATAACAAAAGAGAAGATCAAAAGTTGGGTAAGTTTGAGTCGTGTGTTTATGAAGGTATCTTTGTTGGTTACTCACACAAAAGAAAGGCCTATAAATGCTATAATCTAAGACGAAAATAGATAGTGGAGAGCATAAGTGTTACATTTGATGAAGATAGTGTTCTAACGAATAATGATGAGGATCTAGAATATTTGAAACTTGAGACAGATGCTGAAAAAGGTACAGAGAAAATTCTAGAACAAGAAGCAACTGTCAACCAGGAAGAAGTAAATAATGATCAACAAGATATATAGGAAAAACAACAAGAAGCTCATCCAAAGAGAACAAAAGAATGGATTCAAAAGAACCATCCATCAAATCAAATCATTGGTGACATCAATGAAGGAATTGGAACAAGAAAAGGTCGACAACTTCGTTCATCACAACAAGCTCAAATTGCTTTTCTAGCTACCTTTAAGCCTAGTAGTTTTGAGGAAGCCAGCCATAATGAAAATTGGGTAGCAGCTATGAATGAAGAATTGGATCAAATTGAGAAGAAAAACACTTGGGAATTAGTTCCACGACCAAAAGATAAAAATGTCATTGGGACTAAGTGGGTGTTCAAAAAATTGAATGAAGATGGACGGGTTACCAGAAACAAAGCAAGATTGGTTTGCAAAGGATATGCACAAGTGGAAGGAATTTATTTTGATGAAACATTTGCACCAATTGCTAGAATGGAAGCCATTTGGATGTTTCTCGCATATGCATGTTCAAGAAAAATAAAAGTCTACCAAATGGATGTTAAGTCAGCATTTCTGAATGGAGAATTAGAAGAAGAAGTTTACATCAAACAACCTAATGGTTTTCTACTATCAGAAAAAGAAGACTATGTTTGCAGGTTAAAGAAGGCTCTGTATGGTCTCAAGCAGGCTCCCAGAGCATGGTATGCTTGTATTGACAAATATCTACGTCAATAAGGGTTCAAGAAAGGTACTGCTGATAGCAATCTTTACGTACAAATAGATAAGGATAATTTCACAATCATTGAGGTATATGCGGATGATATAATCTTTGGTAGCAATGATGATTGACTAAGTAAGAACTTTGCTACAAAGATGCAAAGTGAGTTTGAGATGTCTTTACTTGGTGAGTTTACATACTTCTTAGGGCTTCAAATATCTCAGCAAGAGAAAGGAATATTTAAATGTCAAGCTAAGTACATCAAGGAAATGCTCAAGAAATTCAAAGTGGAAGATTGAAATCTCGTCCTTACTCCGATGGTAACAGCTTGCAAATTGAGCATAGATGACTCATCTAAGGATGTGGATCAAAGGTTGTACAGATCTATGATTGGTAGTCTTCTATATGTAATAGCCTCCCAACTAGATGTTATGCAAGCAGTTGGACAAGTAGCAAGATTCCAAGCAGCACCAAAAGAATCACATATTATTGTCGTCAAAAGAATTCTTCGATATCTAAAGGGCACAATAGAATATGGCTTGTGGTATCCCAAGGGCAACAATCTCATTATTCAAGCCTTTACAGATGCAGATTGGGCAGGAAGCATTGATGATCGTAAGAGTACTAGTGGAGCAACATTCTATCTAGGTGGTTGTCTCATATCATGGTTGAGAAAAAAGCAAACCTCAATCTCGTTATCTACAACAGAAGCAGAATACATTGCAGCGACAGCTTGTTGTACTCAAGTCCTTTGGATGAAACAAACTTTGCAAGATCTTCAAGTACAATTCAGTGAGCCTATTCCCATCTTTTGTGATAACACCAGTGCCATCAACATCTCCAAGAATCCTGTCATGCATTCAAAAACAAAACACATTTCGATAAAATATCATTTTGTTAGAGAACAAGTTGCTGAAAAGAATATCAAACTTGAATATGTTGGTACAAAATAACAAATCGTTGATATCTTCACTAAACCTTTACCTCGTGAAGCATTCAAATATCATTGCCAGAAGCTTGGGATTCTCCCAAGTTCTCATTAGATTTTCCTTATTTAGAAAATAAATGGGGAGTGGAAGTGTGTATAGGTCCACAGGATGGGTGTGTGTCAGGGGGAGTTACCCTTTGCCATTGATGTAAAAGGGGGAGAGAAGGCAGTAGGAAGAGGTGCCCTGATCATAGGGGGGTACTTGTGTTGCCATCAATGCCAAAGTGGGAGATTATTGATCTAATGATGATCTGAGGTTGTCATTTATGTCAACCCAAGCAACACCAGGGGATACCCTGATCTTGCAAGAGAATTTTGACTTGAAAAATTACTCTATTTTGGGTCAAGGATCTTCTAGATAGATTCTACTCGTCGAGATGTTTCCGTTGATATATGGTACGCCAAGTAATTCTTCACGGTTTGAGAGATATTCATGTTTGAATTTAGTAACCCTAGTTAGTGGGCTAAAACCCTATGGGGTTGTGGCATGGAACTCATAATTGGTTTTGGTCATTGAATAGTCATTAATTAATAATTTTTTAAGCTCCTAAAATCCCTCCAACATTCTCTATAGAAGCCCCTCTCAACTCTATAAAAAGAAATCTCATATATCCTCCAAATGTAGTGATCATGGAATTTTCACTATAACTTCATTTCTGTGAAGTCTTAGATTCTGAAATTAAAACCCATTTGATTCGAAATCTTGATGAATATCATGACCAAATTTCAAATCTTGTTTCACTATATTTTCGGAGATATGATCTGTGGAAGTTAGGGTTTTTGCAGGCTGCCGAATTTCATCTCAAAGAAGTGACCTTGGGAAAATCATCATAACTCTCTCTCTGAGAAGAGGATTGGAATTCTATAAAAAGTGGCGGATAGTGCATGGACTGTAGGTTTCTATATATCAATGTCAGATCCAAAGGAGGAAACAGTGACATGTGGCACTTCGTACAAGTTCTCTCTACTGAACTAGTCCATAATTAGGTCATTATGAGAGATTGGGCATAACTTTGTCTTGAAGAGTCCTAATCGGGTCAGACCTATGGCATTGGAAACAAGAATCAGAGGGATTCAATAGGACTGAAGATCACATGTTGGGGGTTTGAAATCGTAGAGATACATCAGATTAAATATCATGCTCATACAAGGCAAGAAAAACTAGATCAAGTGTTGTCAAGGGGTGGAAAGGAACAGACTTTCTAGGGTAACAAAGAGAAAGGTGCAGCAAAATGATGCAGTAGATGTAAGATACAGGTAAGTATCTTCTGTATATGCATGTTCATCTCTTAATTGCATTAGGTTCTTTGTATTCTAATTTGTTGTTTTTGTTTAGCATTGACATATGATTTGCAGGATGAGGTAAGTTTTGCTATTATCATGTAATGGGTATTTCCATGAAGACTTTTTGCAAGTATTATATATTCATCAAGAGAAGACTGTTACAGGGAAAAGTGTCTATTTAGAACTGCTCTATCCCACTAAGCTGTGACAGCTGCCTTAGAAACAAACAGAGAAAAACTACTTTTGTATTTCCTTTATGAATTATAGACAGAGGGGAATAGAAAGAACCAACCTGTGTCTTGCGCTAATCCTTTGATTCAATCCCTCTCTTCTTTGATAGTCTCCAGCTACCTGCTCCCTTGCATGCCCAGCTTCACAAAGTACCTATAAGATCACAGAAGAAGAGCACTATACAAAGACAAAGATCTATATTCATAAACAACTTAGGATCAAATTTAAGTTAACCACACAAAATGTAACAAGCATCAATGATACAGAAAGCATGGAGGAAAACTCAAATAGTTTTTATTGATAAGTAGGAAAAGATCCAGGAGGAGTTACAACCAGTGATTCTGACCTAGCATCAACCTCCCAGCAAAGAAGCCCCTCTTCACCTCAAACAAAGCATAAATCACCCAACAATCTGATGTATGTCTCTAGAAACCGACAACAATTCCTTACAATATGCAAAATTCCAGCCCCTGGATCTCTGGGATGAGGGATCCATATATAGATATGTGTAAGGAGGATGAGTCAGCTTATGATTTGATTAGTGTCTTCTTTCTGTCAGTTCTTGCTTCCACTTGGAGACTGAGGGCCTCTTACTCATCTTTGGTCGAACTCAGTGAGGCAAGTGTCACAGGAGAATATTCTGGAAGCTTCCATTGCCTCTCCACCTCGCGGAATGACACTGCCATTTGTCATTTCTCACCCATCGCACCCTACAGAAGGGAGTTTTGAAATGCAATGCACCCTCACAATGTATTTAGGTGCAATGCAACACACTTAGCCAGTGGAGCAGCTGAAATGATCCTGTTTTGACCAATTCTGAGCAGTTTCTGGTGGAGAACTTCTGGGAGAAGCTGTAATCTGTTGACCTTGTTCCTTTAGGGGTTAGAACAACACTTTTAGGGACTTAGGAGCCCTTGGTTTATGGACATTTCATGCTTGGAGTTGTAAGGCACAAAAATGTCTATAACAGTTGCCCCCTAAAGTATGAGGTCGTTAACCTTTTGGTGTCGGGTGAAATGCTTTATTATGAGGATCCGAAGTTCTTTCAATGCTGGGAGGAGACCTGTAATAAGATACAATACAATACATTATCTTCATACTGTTTCCATGATCTAGCTGAGGCGGGCATTCCCATGCTCAGCTTTATAAATTCATTTTCATGTATATAGGACAGACAATCGTCTGAGTGTAGACTGATGATTCTAATAGAGCCATCATCCTTTTGGTAGGATGATTATCTGTGCTGCAATGATGTACATTTGATGTCTTTATTTCCCTAAATATATATCGCAGCCCGGATGGATGAAACTAGATCCAGGGTCTTCAATCTCGTCCGATCTTTACTCGAAGTACAAGTCGATCCATGTGAGAAATGTTTTGAAGTCGAACATGGAAAGACATCGCTTGATTACCAGTCAATGATGTAAACTGTTAACAAGCGCGAGAGGAATCACTGATAATGATAATGATCCTCAAGGTACTGCAGTACAATTCACGTGGTGTGAATAAAGGACTTGGCGTCGAACACCACGCAAAATCTTTTGGTCGAAGGCCATTGATGTAAACCTATCGCCGGAAGTGAGAAACTTGCCATTGAGGCATGCAAGCTTCAAAGTACTGAATGGGGTGTCCCTAGATCAACTTCTTGGATAATGAGCTGATGTCGACAAGAAGTGATCCATCACAGGAGGGCCTTAATGAATCCCACATCAATGACACGGAATGGAGCAAATGATTTTGATGGAGGTGAAAACGATCTGGTGATATAAGGTTCAGGGTGGCGGTCATGAAAGAATGGAATATAATGTATGGTAGTGGGTGAAACATAGGTGACTTCTCTGGATGACTTCTCTTGAACATATCGGCGACACTGATGTGATGGATTGGTAGCATTAACCCCAAATGTGGATGGTATGGTGTGAGCATGGTGATGTGACCGGTGAATGAAACAACCCAACCCGACTCGGACACGAAGTGGAAGTGTCATGTTCAAGAGCGACTTGCTACCAACAATGTTTCTTTGAGTTTTCTTCCCAATTTTTCCCCAGTCATTTCTGACCAGTACCTCTTTATTTTTGTCAAGCTTGAGGAGGACAACATATGCTTTTTCTATAATTTTCCCTTCGGGCAAACCCATCGCTATGTTTTAACGAGCCTAGCGATAGTGAAACTCGTTCTCGTCTAAAGACAAGTTTGTCGCTATTAATCTTTTTAACGAGTTTAACGACAAAGATAACTCGGTCCTTTTCAATTTTAGAGAGTCTGAAAAGGAATGTAAAGGTAACTCCAAAATTCCTTTTTCGTCATCTAATCCCTTAAGTCCGAAAAAGTATAAAACAATACAGAAGGGATGAATTTTCAATAGTTTTAACGAGCCGAACAAAACAAGCGCTCGATCTTTTTGTGTAATAATCCCTCAGGTCCAAAAAGATTAAAATCTAGAGGAGGGATAGCACTTCCTATCCCTTTAACGAGCTGGAGAGGCCAATGGCTCGGCAATATTTTCATATTTTACGAGTCAGTTGAAAAGAGCTTAAAGGAGACTTGTCTTTTGAGGAACGAGTGATAAAACGGGTAGCAGTTGATTCCAGGTAAGGTTTGGAATTTTCCAATCACGGCAGTGTCACAAGAATGGCTAGTGAGATCACTCTTCGCAGCTGTTCCTCAAAATGGGTAAACAATCAAATGGAGGTGAATGATCGGCCAATGAAAAGTGGAGGTGACGGTGCAAACACGACCAAGGCTTTAACGGCTGAAGTACTACATTCACGATGATTATTTACCGGGGAATAGTTCATTTTTTAATGAGCTTAAACGCGGGTGGAAACATTTGCTCATGTCTTATGTTTATTTTTTAACGAGCTTGAACTATGTGCTAAAACTGCTCGATTAATCTAGTCTTGTGATAAGAATGTCTCACATAAAAACGGCAACTTTTAGAGTTTTGCCCCACATCCTTTCTTTATGCAAGTTAGGAAATGACCAATCCTACGAGTTTAAAGGGTTAGAGGTCCTAAAAATTTTAAAAATAAATAGTCGCTCTTCGCTTGCATTCCAAAAGGTTTGCATGCCCCCAGGTATAAAACAGAGTTTCAAGGTTACCCCTTCTTTAGTCCGTTAAAACATTTGTTTTACCGAGAGAGGCCTACCTCTTACAGGTTACCAAAGATAGTTCTATTTACAGCATAAACAAAACACTTCTCTAGCGATGTCTACCGAAATAAACAAAGGTGAGCGGCGATGCCCGCCAACTCACATAAATTTGACAAGAGAATCTTGTTCTAGAATAACCCCCTCTTCCAATCACGGACGGGGGTACAGACTAGTCATATTCTCCCGCGGAAACCTACCCTATACCCGAAGTTTTCCTGCCGAAGCAGACCAGGGTGCATGCCCCCTGGGTTTTGTGGAGCGATAAAAAGGTGTCTTGTGAACTCCTAATTACCTCACATTAATTATCAACCCAGGGACGACTTTTTATTTCAAGAGTGTACTCTGTCTGAGGCGGCTATTTTCTTAAGAGTAATGTTTTGCAATATAGTGCTTAAAACCCAAAAGTAAATGAATGCTTGAAAAAGAAATCTAATTGAAACAGCAAGAAACCGAAATGTTCTAAACTAAAATCATTCATTCAAACGACCATCAATCAAGGATATGGTAGCAATAACTCAGTCCTCTAGAAATCGATGAAAAAAGAATTAGAGTATGGATCATGGACCTGGGAGCATAATAGCGTCTGTTGTGTCTCACGACAGCCTTGATCCTCCTCTCACACCAAAGCAATAAATGCAAGTAAAAAGGAACAGCAAGAAAGCAGAATGGAATGGCAATTCAGAAATGGAACAACAGTAAAAAGGAACGGTAGGAAAGAAACTAAATCTCGCGAGTTCAACACTCTCAATTCTCGGCATCAACTTACATACATTCGGCAATAAAATAACAATCTTCAAAAGTAATTTCAATGAACTTTACTTTATGAGACAATATTTACAAATGGATTTTAGAACAGCAGTTCATTGTAAAACAAGAACGTCAATCATATATACAAAACACACTAATAGAACAGCAACCCTCAACCGTATGTACACGTTCTACAGCAATATGAGAGTAATGGATGATATGACTATGTTTCTGAACGAAGTAATATTGCTTTCAAGTCTTACAAATATTATTTCACATAGATCTGATAACAATAGCATTCATACCAACATTCCGCTACAAAAATAGCTGAAAGATGCAATTCGAATAAATGCAGAGACATGAGACAAGGAACTCATTCAGATTCAGATATCAATTATGAAGCATAGCATATCACATAAAAGATATATCAGATTACTATGTAAGAAAGATAAACAATCCACACGCAATTTACCATATAACAATACAACGGCAAGTGTCCGTCGGAGCTGGGCCCTTGGCTACCGATGGTACACTGCCGTAAGTTACTCCAGATGCAACAACGGAATGAACGCTAAGTCTTTATATTAATCGCATCAGCAAAAGTATAACAAAGTCAGGTCTTCAGCAAGACTCTACGATCACCATTGGTTCTGAAACTAGAATTATAAAAACAGTCGTTCTCCATCCCCCGTCTCTGATCTTGGGTTTCATTTAAATAAAGAAGATCAGAGCATGGATAATTACAATCATGATTTCTCTTACAAATTTAGGTTGATTCTAACCCATTGATCAACAAGAACAAGGCGGATTTAGGTTTGCAGCTAAGATTTGGAGGGCGGCCGCAACAGCAAATCTCAGAAAATCGTGCTCAAAGAACCCTGCGTTTCTCCCTGTACAAGCCGAATTTGGGCAAACTGTTCTTTACGAAGATAATTGGGCCCGTTCTGGACAAAACCCATGTTCCGGATTTTCCAAATTCGTCTTCATTTTCTCAGAATCTTAACCGCAAAACTATCACTCCTTAAACCAGCGAATTTCTGAGTTGGCTGATTTAAAAATCAAATCTTCAATCTGGAAGTTACTTTGGAGGCTAAGAATGGCGAATGATGTTACAACCAACTTATTAGAACTATCATTGATAAATTAATGCATAATAATCAATTTATTAAAAATAAAAGAGAATAAATAACATTCATCCATGAGAGCATAAATTATTTATAAAATGGATTTAAATGATAAATTATAATAAATGTCATGATGAAGAATGGTGGAAATGGGTGGAATAAACCTTCACAAGTGAGAATAATCATGGCATATTAACGACCCCACAGGTTTCAGTCATGTCCCTCCGAATCACTCATGCTCATCGGGAGGACGGACTGGAGATTGAGACATTTCTTGCGTGAAAAGACCATTCAGGGATGGTATATGACTATTTGCTATGCGTGATCCGGGAAATGAAAGCTGGTCCACTAGCTTGACCACTCTTCCTTTGTGCGGAAAACACATCACTCTAAAGAGTGATGAGACAATGGCTCTCATGCAATAAATATAGTCTTTCCCAAGGAGTAGATTGTAATCCAGGGGTCCTTGAACTACCATTACATTCATGTGAACGGTTTTCCCTCTCAATGTTATGGGCACATTGGGAAGGATCCCTAGCGGTCGACTGGTTCCTTTATCAAAGCCTGTCAGATTTCTCATCTCAGGCAAAAGCGATGGTGAACCAAGCACTTTCCAAGCAGTTGAGGAAAGGATACTCACAGAAGCCCCCTCATCTATGATGGTACCAGCCATAACCATTCTATATATTTGAACAATAATTCGGAATGGTACACTAGCTGGTAAACGGGGTCTGCCTAGTTGATTCCAGTCGAAGGAGACAACTAGGTTGCTTGGAGGTGGGACCGACTAGACGGCGGGGTACGACTCTGACGAACTTCCTTCCTGTGGTAAAGGAACGGGTAAATTTCCCCCATGTTCGTTGGAGTCTGTGCTTATGAAAAGAATTTGGACGGTGTCATCCTTGTTCTCTTCAGTGATTGTATCATCTGAAGACGGAACCTCTGAAGGCAAGACCGGGTCAACTGCCGCCTCAACCTTTTGACTTTCATCTGGTATGGATTCAGATGGTTCATCTTCAATGACAGATGCTTCGGCCGACCACCTGAGCGGGTCAGCCGAATTTTCGACTAGTGACGGACTCGGCAAGAGTTTTTTATATCCAGGAGGAAGTCATAACGGTGAAACCGGACAATCATCCAAAACTCTTTTAGCTTCGTCTAAGAAGGGACAACGGTGAATGGCATGATCGCCTTCACATAATTTACAAGGAAATCTATATTTTCCTTTTTGTCCTGGGGCTTCACTTTCACTAGTTGACGGTGTGTTTTCAACATGATCATCAGAGGTTGACGACACCGGGTTGTGCAAACAAGGAGACCAGTCCCTTAAGATCCGAGGGATGCAAGGACAATCTCTATGAAAATGGTCTCCTTTGCAAATGACACATGGCGATTTAGGCCTGGTCGGTGCAGTGTGTGGATTTTCGTTAGACGACACTCGTTTGCCCCCATTCGCTTTTGGCTCCTTCTTCTTCTTCTCTTTCTTCTTCTTTTCCTTCTTCTCCTTAGGAACTTGACTTTTGGCTTTACCAGCCCCATCAAACGAAGAGGAAGGAGGGGAGGAAGAATTAGCAGAAGTAGAAGGTTGGTGGGTAACTCTGGACTCGTCTAATTGCTGATTTGATTGTTTAGGAATAGTGGTGTTCTGAACGACAGAGGTTGAGAAGAGCCATATAGGCAAACCAATCGTCAGTCCTAGAAGCAACAATGTGGCCATATGGGGTGCACCAACATCTCCCCAAGAGGAGAAGGGACTAGGATTTCCTCCAAGGGGAATTCCTTGGTTGGTGGACTCCATTTTCTCAACCCAAGATCAACGTAGGAAAGGGGATGAATATTCCGTTTAAAATAAATTTTTAGACGCTTTGACACAACTTGTTTTTTCAGTTTTTAAGAGTCGAGAAAAAACAAAAGATGACTCTAGTCGCCTTCGATTTTTAATGAGCCTAAAGTGACAAGTGCTCAGATGGACCTTTTCCGTTAAGGAGTCTGAAAAGGAACGAAAGGGACTACTCTGGAGATCTAGGTAGAGGGAGTACCAAACCAATCACAAAAATGCAGAATACTTTTTACGGTACGGCAGTCAATCTTCCCGAATGCTGTGTTCAGTGCATTGCGATCGATAGGGCGGCAGACACGGCTTCCTAAGGATAAAGGATTTAAGCCTATAGGGGTCTCCCAAAATATACTTGACAGTACGTGGGAGCACTAGTCCATACTGGCACTTATCATCTCAAAGTGGAGGAATCACCCAACCATCAGTGAGGACAACAGTTACCAGGCTTTACGACGCCGGAATACGTCTCTAGCCTAGACCTCTAAATGTTGTGCGTTAAGTTCCAAAGCGTTGTTAGATTCATTGAATTTATTTTAAGTTGATCTTGTTTATGAAGTTTGCCTTTTGGGTTCACCACGAGATGTAGATGTAATTCCTAAAATGCAATCTAAAGATGATAACCAAACTTTTATCTCTTTTGTGCAATGAAAATCCTAGCTACTAAGGGAAAAGAAAGACACAATCTTTTCGCAAAGAGAAAAGAGCACACCGTAAATGCACTTCCCTAAATCAAGCTAAACAGACTGTCTATATGCAAATGCACATGCATGTATTTGTTTTTCGACTTTCTTAGTATTGATTCTAAAAAGAAAGTTGATGTACAAATCTGAATTTCTTTTCAAGCGACAAATATAAACAAGCTTTTTTTTTGAAATCAAAAAACAGAGATGATTACGACACCTTACGATTTTGAAATGAACACTTGTTCTTGACACTAGAAAATCACAAATTCAGACCAAAAGCAATAGTAACAGCATAATCGACCATCAACAACAACTAAACTTTCTCCTATGATCGAAATCGACACTTATGACAGATTCAAATCAAAGGACGACAGTACGACTATTCTACTTTTGCAATAGAAAACTGTAAACAACTCAACAAACACATAAAAACATCTACAGTTCTTTTGTAAAAAGGAGGCAGAATAACAGTAAGGAAAAGAGGCTTCAAACAGGCATATACTGATCACAGGCAGCAAAATTCAGGGATAGAACTGGAAAGAATGAAGCACAGGAACCACAGTTGCACAGAGCTAGTCTGATCAGCGCACCTGTAACACAGAGAATCTGAAATGCAGCGCAGGTTGCCCCTTCGAGAAGTGCGCTGAAATTCAGGATCTCTGAACAGTACCTGCGCTGGGCCAGAAACGAGACTCTGTCCGGGTTCTGGGTCACAGTTTGCAGTTCAGTCCTTGGTTTTTGGCCGAGTAAAAAGCAATCAGTAGTGCAACAATCAGGGGTAGATCTAAGGAGGATCTAAGAGCTATCACATGGGCAATCAGATAGTCTAAGCATCAGCTGTTTAAATCATAAACAGATCCAGTGAATGGATTGAAGCAGCAGTTATCTACTTTGCATTTGTTATGGAAAATGCAGTTTGAGAGCTACTTATAAGTTATGAAACAAACAACAAAGAATGATACACAAACAAACTAATTAGACATTCCCCAGTGGAGTCGCCATTTTGTTACAGGGAAAAGTGTCTATTTAGAACTGCTCTATCCCACTAAGGTGTGACAGCTTCCTTAGAAACAAACAGAGAAAAACTACTTTTGTATTTCCTTTATGAATTATAGACAGAGGGGAATAGAAAGAACCAACCTGTGTCTTGTGCTAATCCTTTGATTCAATCCCTCTCTTCTTTGATAGTCTCCAGATACCTGCTCCCTTGCATGCCCAGCTTCACAAAGTACCTGTAAGATCACAGAAGAAGAGCACTATACAAAGACAAAGATCTATATTCATAAACAACTTAGGATCAGATTTAAGTTAACCACACAAAATGTAACAAGCATCAATGATACAAAAAGCATGGAGGAAAACTCAAATAGTTTTTATTGATAAGCAGGAAAAGATCCAGGAGGAGTTACAACCAGTGATTCCGACCCAGCATCAACCTCCCAGCAAAGAAGCCCCTCTTCACCTCAAACAAAGCATAAATCACCCAACAATCTGATGTATGTCTCTAGAAACCAACAACAATTCCTTACAATATGCAAAATTCCAACCCCTGGATCTCTAGGATGAGGGATCCATATATAGATATGTGTAAGGAGGATGAGTCAGCTTATGATTTGATTAGTGTCTTCTTTCTGTCAGTTCTTGCTTCCACTTGGAGACTGAGGGTCTCTTACTCATCTTTGGTCGAACTCAGTGAGGCAAGTGTCACAGGAGAAGATTCTGGAAGCTTCCATTGCCTCTCCACCTCAAGGAATGACACTGCCATTTGTCATTTCTCGCCCATCGTACCCTACAGAAGGGAGTTTTGAAATGCAACGCACCCTCACAGTGTATTTAGGTGCAATGCAACGCACTTAGCCAGTGGAGCAGCTGAAATGATCCTGTTTTGACCAATTCTGAGCAGTTTCTGGTGGAAAACTTCTGGGAGAAGCTGTAATCTGTTGACCTTGTTCCTTTAGGGGTTAGAACAACACTTTTAGGGACTTAGGAGCCCTTGGTTTATGGACATTTCATGCTTGGAGTTGTAAGGCACAAAAATGTCTATAACAAAGACTCAATGCATAATCTAATGTTTTGAAGAATGAGAAAGGGTAGCATGACAAGAGCAGCAGTCAAGGTGCAAAACAAAAACAAGAAGTTCACCACATGAATTCTTTAAGTGGGCAGCATTGCATACAAACATTGTAAAAGTATCATTGTACATAGTCATTGTAAAAGCATCTTTGTAAAAGTTGTACAAGTGTCTATCTTCCAAGAGTTGAAGAGGCAGTGTCGGGAGGTCTAGGATCATCATTAGGTGGTTGTGTCATAGTTGGGGTTATGGTCTAGTGTGTCGTCTTCTTCTACATCATTCTATATCATTGTAAAGTGGACCATTTTCCCTGGTACGGGAGTCCATTCTTCTTTTATTCTTCTATAGGGTGGTAGGGTGGTGCTAGGTTGGTGCATGAAGTCACCAACAGGTTCAAGCCCGTGAAGACTTCAGGGTGGTAGGGTGGTGCTAGGGTGAATTGTAGCTCATTGGGTGTTGGGGCATCTGTTCAGTTGACTATTGAAGAATCTCGGGCGTTGGAGCGTCCATCCAGTGGAAGCTGAAAAAGAATGCTTTTCTAGATTCTAGGAAGTTGGAGCTTTCTTTTCAATTGGAGTTGAATATTAAAGAATTATTAGAAAAGCATTCGGTGGTTTTTGACCCAGAGGGGGTTTTCCACCTAAAACGTTTGTGCTTCGTGTGTTATTTTATTCACTGTTGTTACTGCATTAACATCAATGATAATTGAAGATTAACTAATGCTTTGAAAATAGTGGTATTTGCTAGGGAATACTGATTCAGCCCCTCCTCTCAGTATTTTCAAACATTATATTGATGAATAATGTTGTAAATATGAATAATGTTATGACGTTGTGGGGTGAATTTAATATGCAAATGAATAAATGAAATTATCTAAAGCAAAGAACAATATAGCCCTAATAAAAATTAACATGGTACCAAAGTTGGGCTGAAGAAAAAGTCATTGAAGATCACCCCTATGAAGACATCTCTGATGGTAGAAAGAGAAGATGGAGGAGACCTAAAAGAAGGCATGGGTTTGAAGGAAACCCTAGGCAGTTTGGTTATTAGGGTTTGATGGATATTATGAGGTTAGGGTTTGGAAGAAATCTTGGACAATGACAAATATTTGAGATATGTAATATAGAAACCCTAACATGATCAAAGTGAAGATGTTCTAGCACTTGTGATCGGATCAATGTAACAATGTTGAATGCAACCAAATTACCAGATATGTTTTGGGGAGGAGCGGCCCACACAATATTTTATGGTTTGAATATAGCACAACTTAGAGGGAAAAACAACAAGACACCTTATGAATTGTTAAATGAAGTTGGAGGTGGAAGGGTTCTACAAAATTTATCAGGTGCATTACATTTGGCGAAAGGACCCACAAGCAGAGCCAAGTCCCATAAATTACTTTTTCTATTGTCTCTTAGTCATGAAAATTTAAAATGTCATATAGTTAAAAATTAGATCAAGCCCAACGACCTAAGGAGATCTAATATCATCCATTCGTAGCAGTGGTGGGCCCAAGTTGACTCCTAAGAGGGAAAAGGGTGCCAAACTTGGTCATTGTGCACTAGAAGATCTTGGTGTTTAGCTCAACGAAGAGGAGTATTCAACTCAACACTGGGGTTTCAAATCAATGAATTAGAAAGACAAGAGAGCTTGAATTAGCCTCATATCACTTCCAACAATTCACAGACTTCTTCAAAGGCCAAAATCAATCTGCAAAAGAGGTCATATGAGTTTGTACAAGGGCATAGAAGTGAGGACGAGTTTGTAGAAGGGAACAAACCCATGAACGAAGGGTTTGCAGAGGCAGAGGGAAGTTTTTCCCTCATGATAGTAATATCTTTATGAAGATTCACTGAGATGAATAATATAAAAACACCAATATTGCAAGCTTTCCCCAATTGGGTTTTCCTAGGTAACGTTTTTGTGTATTGTTCAAATTTGTGTTTGTCTTCAATTGTTCCTTATCTCCGTTGAATGATAGTTATGAAACTCATCATATTTGTGAATTAAAGTTAAAGTTTAGTTTTAACGCTTTACTTAGAAAAAATTCGCATATAAGCTAGCTGGGTTTTAGAAAACTAACATCGTATCAGAGCTACGTCTTTGAGTAAAGACCAACACTGTGTTTTATACCCCAGGAACAGGTTAAAGCGCAGAAGGAAGGAACAAAAGGGAAGAAGGGTTGTGCTAGGGTTTTTAGCAGCGTGACCTAGGGCTTTAACCCACAGAACATAGTTTTCACTAGTTAAACCAAAGTACAAGGGTTTCTCAAGTGTTCAACCAACATAATGTCTTACCAAGGTTTGAGACCAGAGCACAAATTGGAGGGAGCAACAAATTTGTGCTCTAGAAGGGGAGGATTACAGTGGTTTTTAAGGAACAGGGTGTGGAGGAGTTTGTGGAAAAACCACCAGCCACATGAATTGACCCCCAACAATTTTCTCAACACAACAAGAATGATGCCAAAACGAGAAGGATCATTCTTGAGGGAGTCAAAGACCATATTGTGCCACATCTTTTAGGCAAGAAGATTTCCAAAGAAATGTGGAAAACTATTTTTAACCTCTACCAAGGCTCAAGTGAGGCTAGAAAACTTCTGCTTAAGGACAAACTAAAAAACATCTAGATGGGAAAGTTTGAGCCCATAATTTCTTATCTCACCAAGTTTACCCATATGAAGGACCAGTTGGCCGATGTGGAGGAGACAATGCTAGAAGTAGATATGGTGATCCTTGTGCTATTAGGGCTTCAAAAATCATGGGACAACTTCCATGACACAATGAATGGTAGGGAGAAGCTTCCAAATTGGGATTGGTTGTGGGGTGATTGTGTTCATAAGGAGAATAGGAGACAAGCTAGATATGCAGCTCATGTTAAGCATGAGGAAGAGAAATTTGCTGCAGCTAACAAAGGGGGCAAGGCCAAAGGAAAGAAGGGCACAGGAGGGGCCAATCCTAGCTCCAAAAGCAAGAAAGAGAAGAAGGATATCAACAAAATAAAATGCTTCTAGTGCCATTAGTTTGGACACTACGCCACCAAGTGTCCACAAAGGAAGAAGGGATCCAAGAAGGACCAAGTGGTAGATGTGAAAAATCGATCACCCAATTCCTACTACAACAACCGATGTTAATTCTTCTAATTGTTAATTCGATTAACTAATTTACTTTCTGTGTGCTATGACAAATGTCGAATTAAACACACTGCAACCTACAAAAATCAAAATTGTGGAAAATAAATCAGTGTTGTGAAAATCGCGAATAAATCGCTATTTAATGAAAAAATCGCGATTTTTTCAGCTTGCCGATCAAATCACGATTTTTATACGAAAAAATCACCTACTTTCTTTTTGCCGATTTTTACTAAAAAAAATCGTGCTTTTTTCAAAAAATTGCGATTTTTTCCAAAAAATCGCGATTTTTACTGAAAAAAATCGTGCGGGGTCGGGGCAGCATGATTTTATAAACTTTTTTTTGGTTTTTCAGTTGCTCATTTGGACAGTGGCGTGCACGGAGGGATCAAGTCTGGGCCCTACTATGGATATGCTATTCATGGTAATGTTAAATTCTTAAAGTAAAAGTGACATTCTCCTTAATCTTCATTTTCATCCTTTTACTTAAATTTTTAACATTACCATGAAATGACTCAGGATGTTTGAGAGTGGTTCTAGCCTCATTGGATTTCATATGGAGAAAGTAGAATTTTAGATTTCATTTAAAATCTAGCAGACTTATCAGTTTTTCAGGATTTCAGGATTGGGAGATTGTAATGTTTCCAGGTGACACCACCTGCCTAGGCTACCCCTGCCACCAGTAGAGGACGTGGTCTACCTCCTATATCTCCTACTTCTAGTTCTTCAGCTTCTAGAGCACATCAGACTCCACTGCCATCTCCACCGGCACAGGCACCAGCGTCTACATCTAGAGGGAAAGGGAAAGCGGTGGCATTTTCTCGCAAGAGGGGTAGAGGAAATCAATAGGATTAGACTTTCATTTTATTGTATATGACATTATGACATGATGAGATACATTATCATATTTTTTGTTGATATTTTGAGGCTGAGTTGGGACTCAGGAGTCAGGACTTACTATTCAGGACATGATTCAATGTTATGTGTGATTTTAGCGCTAGAAATGATATTAAACATCTTATATATTAGTTTTTTATCATATTTATGTGTCAATGTATTTATTTTATGTTGTAGATGGTTTAGATATTAAAAAAATTGAAAAAAATGAAAAAAAATGAATATTTTTGTACCAAACGATTTTTTCCCGATTTTTCCGATTTTTTCCGATTCGTTCCCCACACCGATTTAATCTCGATCGCGCTTTTCACAACACTGAAATAAATACAACATAGGAGAGAAATAAACATCACACATATCTACACAGTTATTTTTGGACAAACGTCCTTGGAAAAACCCAGTGTGGGAAAACTATTAAGTAGTAGATTTTTTCTGAATACAATCTCTGGATGCCTTGCTGGTTATCCAATACAAAGAATATGACTGATAGAAGATTAGTGAGAAATAAATCACACTATCATTGATGATCCCGACTGATCCAGCCACATAATGGCTTGTCCCTTGTTGTCTCTGTGCTACCTCTACATATTCATTGCGTAGGTTCAGCGTCACAACTTCTAGGGACAATGTCACCCATTTTGCTAATCAATTTTCCTCTCTGAGACTTCAATTTTGTCCTCCCGGTCTCACACCCCGGCTTCCATCTTCAAAACTCGACTTCTCCAACAAAAATACAGATCTCCTCAAGGCTCTATGCTACCTCTGTGTTAGCCTACACTACCGAATGTAGCCTCTGCGCTGCCTCTCTTGAATCTCTCTATGCCTCCTTTGCTGAGTATTCCTAGATCAGGAGAAATCTCCAACTGGAAGTATCCCTCCCCCTCACTGCAAGAAATCACTTCGAAAATCTCTCTAGCAACTGTTTCACTGCTCTCTTCAGAAATTCGATCTTTGATATCTGCTTAATGTATTTTCCAAATGCCCATCAAGCCTCCTCCTATAATCCTTCGGTTGAGAACCAACGAACCATATTAGATTCTAATTAATGGCTCAGATCATTTTGGCTTGATCCTCATCTTCTCATAGAAGTTTCACCCCAGTTTAATTAATACCCTTTAATTATTTTAATTTCCTAAGTTTAGATTTAGGCACCCATTAAAAATAATTAATTATTTTAATAAAACTGTCTCTGGGTGGAATTTCCCAAAATGATTTATGGGTATTGTGGAATACATGTGCCCAAGCCTCCCTACAAATTTTTAGGCATAGAGCACATCCTATCAACCAAAAATCAACACTCCCTCTTAGCAAGGAATGTGCTCTAGTAATGCAACTTGCTGAAGCATCACCCTGCTCTGTAACATCTCCTTTTGCGTTGCTAATGTCTAACATATCTGCCCATCAACTATTGCACAAATGTTTCATATGTACTGTTGCTAACCTTGCCACTGCCATCACTACATCTATGCTACAACTCCCTCTCAAATTGTGCATCCGTGCTGCTGCTTCCATTTCCGCTGCCAACGTTGCATCTACATTACAACCTTATCCAACTGCTGCTGCTACTACATTAGCAACGAAAAATCATCCAAAATTACTGAACATGTGTTCAACATAATGCATATGTTGTTGGAGTTCTGACTGCTTCTAGTCTCTGCACTGATCCTCTAAATTCTCTGCGTTGTTGATGACTCTGCTCTATGCCAACTGCACTGCTACCAACTCTAGCTTTGTGTTGCTCAGTCTCTAGCACTCCTAGCCACTTAAACTGTCACTCTGACACTCCTCTACACCAACTGACATGGTTCATCCTCCTACTTCTAATCTGGGCTCCCGTAGCAAGGTATTGATCCAAAAGGTGGAGTCCTCAAGGATCTTGCCCATCTACAGTTCTTTCGAACTACATTTCTATATCACCCCACCTCTAGGAAATCATGGCAAACTCCTCCTCCTCGACCTGTGCAGATGCAACCTTCAGATCATGATTCTCATCCTTGTCCTTCTTCCTGAGAGGACAGTGTGTAGCGTAGTGACCAAGTTCACCACACCATAAGCACTTGATCTTCAAGATATCTTTCTTCTTCTTCCGCTACTCCTGCTGCCCTTAGATGCGAGGGTTGCATTCTCATCTTCTACCTTTGGTTTCGTCCCACTGCTGCTATTGCTACTATCAATTTTTCACTTAACTAAGTCTCTCCTCATCTCTTTTTGCTAAAGAGCGGCCCACACTCCTTCCCAATCTTGAAATCTCTCTCTGCCCAGAATGCTCTGGACAAACACTTGCCATTCTTCCAAGATTGAATTTGGGGCCAGCCTCATCATCTTGGTAGGCTGAGGTGTTGACCCCACAACTTCCAATGACTCTCATATCTCCTGAAGCTTCGTAAGGAATAGATCCATGTATTCCCCCTTTTGCATCTACGTGGATCTCATCTTCTGCTCCAAGTACATCTTCCGCTACTCAGAAGATCCTTCATATAGCACGACCAATGCTTCCCACATCTGTCGATCAGTATCCTTATAGGAAATGTGACACACTACATAATCCCTCACTCCATCGAGGATCAACCTCTTAGCCTTCGCCATATCTCCCTTGTACTTCTTGAGCGAATCTAGATCCGCGGGTCCAGCTACCACACTGTCGACGTAAGTTTTGAGATCGCACTCATCCAGAAGGCATGAGATGCTTGCGTTCCAGATCACATTGTTGGATGCACCCTCCAACTGATCCTGATCTCACAGCCCATGAGCTCCCATATCTACTAATGAAAATGTCGAACTGACTCCTCTCCTCTGAGCAGTACTAGGCTAGCCCACACTCTCCCTCTTGTAGTTAGTAGATCAGCTCCTCTTTGTTGTTTCTCAACACTTGAGAAATCGAACTTCTTGGCTCGAAGTCCTCCGAGGAAGAATTCCCTCAATAGTGTCTCTCTCTCCCCCACTGACGTTATTATGCCAACAACTGCTACAAAAATATCTGCGTCCTAGCTGAAGATCTACTCTGCAAGGGAAAATACGTTGCTTCCTTCTACCTTTGGAAGCTTATTTCTGGAGATCGAATTTCTCTGTCGACTCACTTAGAGAAATCGATTTCTCCTCAACACTTCAACCTTTTGGACCAAGGGTTGCGCTGCCTGCTGGGGATTCAAATTGTTGCCTTTGTAGTAATTTTGAACTCCTCTTCCATTCTACTTCTGAGCTCTTCTACTCATGATTTGTGCTCTGATACCATGTGAAAAATCGATTACCTGATTCCTACTGCACCAACTGATGTTAATTCTTCTAATTGTTAATTTGATTAACGAATTTAATTGTTGTGTGCTACGACAAATATCAAATTAAATACACTACATCCTACACAAATAAAAACTGTGGAAAATAGATACAGCAGAGGAGAGAAATAAACATCACACATATCTACACAGTTATTTTTGGACAAATGTCCCCTAAAAAACCCATTGTGGGAAAACTGGTGCAATAGCTGGGGGTTTGTATTATTAAGCAATAGTGTTTTTTTTTTTAATACAATCTATAGTTGCCTTGCTAGCTATCCAATACAGAGAATATGATTGACATAATATTAGTGAGAAATACCTCACACTATCACTGGCGATCCATATTGATCCAGCCACAGAATGACTTGTCCCTTGCTGCCTCTACGCAGGCCCAGTGTCACAGCTTCTAGGGATAGTGTCAGCCCTTTTGCTAATTGATTTGCCTCTCTGAGACTTCGATTTTGTCCTCCAGGTGTCAGACCCTGGCTTTCGGCTTCAGAACTCAACTTCTACAGCAAAAATACGGATCTCCTCAAGGCTCTTTGTTGCCTTTACCCAGTGTAGCCTCTGCACTACCTCTCCCGGATCTCTCTCTGCCCCCTCTATTGAGTAGTCCCGGATCAGGAGAAATCTCCAATTGGAACTATCCCTGCCCCTCACTACAAGAAATCACTTCGAATTTCTCTTCAGCAACGGCTATGCTGCTCTCTTCATAAATTCGATCTCTGATCTCCACTCGATGTATTTTCCAAATGCCCATAAAGCCCCCTCTTATAATCCTTTTGTTGAGAACCAACAACCCAGATTAGATTCTAATTAATGGATTATATCATTTTTGCTTGATCCTCATCTTCTTCTAGAAGTTTCACCCCCATTTTAATTAATACCCTTTAATTATTTTAATTTCCTAAGTTTACACTTAGGAACCCATTAAAAATAATTAATTATTTTAATAAAACTGTCTCCAGGTGGAATTTCACAAAACGATTTATGGATATTGTGGAATACATGTGTCCAAGCCTCCCTGCAAATTTTGAGGCTTAGAGCACATTCGATGTTTCCAGAAATCAACAGTAGCTTCAGCAAAAGTTGACGAGTTCAACTCCAAGTTTGAGAAGAATTTATCACTCATAGCTTGCATGGCAAGCTCTATAGCCAACTTCATATGGTAAATTAACAGTGGAGCATCCATCCATATGATTAAGGACAAGTAATATTTCATCCAATTAACATAGAATGACATGAAACTGAGATGATGGTAGGTACTTGACCAAGGGCGTGGGTACTATTAGATTTGAGAGGGAGTCTGGTAACCCTCTTCATCTCAAGGATGTCCTGAATGTTCCATGCCTTAAAAGGAACCTTATTTTTGTTCCAACCCTAGAGGACAAGGGTTATGAGGTGATTTTCAGTAAAGGAAAGGCCTACCCCATGCCCTTAAATTATAAAGCTATGAAGGAGATTGTTGTGAGGGTCAAGAACCTTTACAGGCTACAATTCGACACAATTGCGTCCTTGAGTAGCAGTAAGAAGGGTTGTGAGCAGGGCCAATACCTTGGAGAGATATGGCACAAATGTATGGGCCATTTACACCATGGAGCATTGAAAATCCTCAAGGAGATAGCCACAGGATTTCCACAGTGAAACACAAACCAACATGATGTGTACAAGGGTTGCACACTTGGAAAGTATGCCACGAAGTCCTTTCCTCGTAGTGAAGACTCATCCAAAGGAATCTTGGACTTGGTTCATTCAAACGTATGTGATCCATTCTCTTATCCATCCCTCATGGGATACAAGTACTACATCACCTTCATTGATGACCATCCGAGGAAGATGTCGATCTTCTTCATGAAGAAGAAAGACGAAGTGTTCTCGAAGCTCTAGGAGTTCAAAGAATTGGTGGAGAACCAAACAGGAAAGAAGGCCAAAGCACTGAGATCCGATAATGAAGGGGAGTGTTGATTTGTGTAGCTTGGGAGGTACTCCATAACCATAGACACTAGGTTTGAGAGAAGTTTGACCCACATGGGCTTTGTGGGAAAGTGTACCCAAGTGATGGGATCTTGCACCCAAGTTGCTGGTGCAAAACCAAGTGAAGAAAATAATTGTTTATTCATCTAAATCATGTGGAGCATTCTTAAAGGGTTAATGGGAAAATAAGGGTTTGATGATGTGGCAGGATCAAATGAAAGAAACCTCTTATCTTATGATGGTTGGGGTTTTCCTAGAAATTTCATGTCGAACTTGGGCTTAAAGAGACACCTCTTGAGGGATATTTGTTGCCTCATAGAAAACTAAAAGAAGCTAAGAGGGATATAATTTGGAGACACATCATAGAGCATTATCTCATGTGACTTTTTTCCTAGAAGGGTATGAGTACCTCATTGAGCCACAAATGTTTGTGGAGGGAGAAAGTTGAGTTTCAATGGTCTAATTTGTGCATGGATGAAGGCCAAGTAGCTAAGAGATGAGGACATGTTAATGTTTGAAGTTTTGTTCCCTCATGAAGGTCTAATCACGCTAGAAGAGGACGCTTCTCTGTGGTGTAATTTGTACCCTAGTTTAGGGTTGAAGCCTAGCTCGCATAAGGATAAGATGTTGTCCTATGTTTCAAATATTATGTGCTCAAGTTCTAGGTATTTGGAAGAGGGAAACCTAAGACCGGCTATTGCGTGAGGGTCGTTAGGCCTCAAGAAAGTTGCTGGAGTGTTTGTAGGGTGAGCAGAACTTAAAGGAGTCTGAGACCTATCCCTAGTGTGAATATGAGTTTTGAATAAGGCAAACAGAAGAGTTGGGCACATGCTTAGACTAATTCAAGGGACAAATGCTAAGTTAATGTGGGATAAGGAGTTGTCCATAAGGGTTATGGAAAACAAGTTATTTTTCCCTATGTTTTGTCATGTTTGAGCATAAAATGGTGGTTAGTGGGAAGAGCAAAGTGCCCTAGTTAGGGATTCTTCCTACGATGCGAGACACCCTAAGGACAATCCAATCTCTGGTGGAATGTGACCTAGATATGTGTATAGTAAAGAGGGCCAAGACCCTAAGTAGAGAGGCTAAATAATCTATGTTGTGGGTAGGACCATGAGAAGGAGTGACGACAAGTATGGTTGTCTTGGTGAAGGAAGAAAGGGACTAATCTAGAAGAGTTTGTGTGTTGGAAGAGGTTTTTTCACAAAGTTTGAAGAACTATTAGTTTGGTGCCCAAGAACAGTGATTTTGGAGGAGTCAAATAACAGCTAGGAGGTAGAGTATGGAAGCCCTAACTCAACCAACTAAGAGATAGTTAGAAAACTGATAAGTGGGAAAATTTTCATGCCCTAGTTCTGTGAAATTTGAGGTGCCAAGTTGGAGATATATGGGTTATGCCAAGAAACCCTAGATCAGTCAGTTAATGGATTGTGTGAGGGAAAATCTGTTGTGCCCTAAGAGTATAATTTTGGAGTAGTTAGGGCATTGACAAGTGGGTAGCATAAAGACCTCATGCACAATGTTCATTAGAGAAGCTAATGCGCTGTTAGGAGGCAGATTGGTGTGCCCTAGTTCAGTGGGTTGTAGGTGGGAAAACCGGTGACAAGAGGGTAGTTTGATAAAGACCCTAAGTGTAGTGACGATGGAGCTGCCTTGTCATTGTTAACGGGTAGGTCTATGAGCCTATGTTCAGTCATATTGGAGCAACCGAGAGGGTTTATAGTGGCAGTTTAAGAAGGTGGAGAAGCAAGCTTTCTGAAGTGGCAAAAGTTACTTGATCAATAGATGGGGAGGAAAAGTACCCACTGATGAGCCTCATCATTGAGTAATTATATGGGCCTTAATTAACCTTAATTCACCTCCTATCTTAGTTAATGTTGACACCTAATCCTCACGATTGGGTGAATTCATGTAAATAATTAAATTAGGAATGTGAACAGTCATCAGGAGATGAACTGAACAGTCACACCCTTTTGTATATAACAATAACATACCTAATGGAATAATACAAATCAATTTTTCTGCCTAATGGAGTTACTACCTGGCCTGACATGGTATCAGAGCCAGCTCCTTGTTTTAGCTATTATGCTCCTGTAACTCCTTTGTCCTGTCCTAACATGGTACAGTCCTGAGTTACCTTCCAGCACTGCTCTGTCCATAACATGCTGCTTTGTCATATGCTTTTTATTTCTAAACACTGTACGCCTGTCTGTCATATGCATTTTTTCTGAACGCTAGCCCTGTCACAAGTGTTGTTTAATGTATTCATTGTGTAGCATTGAGTACCAACGTTCCATCGACCATCGCTCATTCTATTGAACGCTTTCTATTCATTCAGATTTATGCTTTGATACCTTAAGGAGTCTTGTTTCTATGCACAATGTTTAGAACCTCTGCATCATATGGCTATATGCACTGGTTGGAGAGCATGGGTTGAATGATTGCGCTTTGAGCAAGCTGCTGGTTCGTGCGCTGTATTGAAGGGAATCTAAAACGTTGAAGCTATCTCAGTGCGTATTCTTTATGCATGCGTTATAGCTCCTGCAATACGTCTAAGATATATGCATCGTGCTACCTCTCTATGTTTGAGATTCTCTATAGTGTAGTGTCGTATCATAGCCTGGCGTGGCCTAGCAAAGCTCCTGAATGCTGGTTATGAATGCTCTGTCATAGTCTTTTTGAACGCTGCCTGCTCTTTCAAATAATATTTGAACGTTGCCTGATATATCTTTTTGAACGTTGTCTGATATATCCTTTCAAATAATTAAACGTCGGCTTTGATATCTGACATGGTATAAAACGTCGGCTTTGGTATCTGGAAATGCTGGTGGCAGACTTGCTTGCGAGGTTGTCGGTTTTCAAGGATGAATATGAACAGTGGAAAGCATACATTTGAACAAAAAAAAAAATTTGTAGCAGCAGTCAATCATGCCTGCGTGCTTCATTATATGGTAATGTCATATTTCATATGTAATATAATGGGCGTATATTACAACATTGAAGTGATATGTAATATGTAAATATATTACATTTAAAACATTGAAGTGATATGTAATACATAATATTTGAATGAAATGTTGGATTCTTTTATCAAACATTGGAGGGATTTGAAGAAAATAAGTTTGGAGAAAATATATTGCATAAAGTTGTAGCGTGAGGAAGAGATTTGAAATATTTTGAGAATGCCCTTTTGAGTACAATTTTACTGTATATTGGTAGAAGTATTTTTCTATCAGCAGAAGTATTTTTTTTTTACAGAATGCATTCAATCATCTCCATGGTAGGAATAGTTCTCATTGGTAAGGAGAACTATCCTGAATGGTCCTGGATGATAAAACACACCCTCATCTTCAATGAGTTGTGGAAAGAAGTGTGTGTCAGAGAAGGAGACAAAGACCCAGTACAACCTACCTTAGAGAAAGAGCTCATCATTTGGGAAAACAAGAAAAGAAAAGCCTATGCATTAATCGCAGCATTTGTAAATGAAGAGGTGAGTTGCCATATTTCGTCATATTCAACTGCCTTTGAAGCCTTACAAAAGTTGAAATAACTCTATGACTCACATTCTGCACTTGAAGTTGTTCAACTCATGATTAAACCCTTCACTCTTGAACTGCAAAATAATGATCCTCTTGCTCTTGCATCTGGAGTAAAGTCTATAATGCATGATATCAATTCCACTAAGGTTGAGCTGGATATCCCTCTTATTTATTTTCTCAAGGCACTTTATCCTACTTACTCCAATTATCTTGAGTCTTAGCAAGCAAATGGAAATCTCAAATATATAACCTTTGACTCTCTTGTGAAAAAGTTTGCTGAAAGAGAGAAATCTTTTGGAAAGAAGATAGCCCCTGAATCTTCTGAAGAGACTGTGTGCCTTGCTCATAAAGAAAAGCATCCTGCTCAAGATTATACAAGTGGAAGAGGTGGACGAAGAGGAAGAGGAAGATATTTCAGAGGCAGAGGGGCAGACATTCTCAAGGAGAAAAAGCAGATTTACACTGCTTTCGCTGCAAAAGAAATGGGTCACATGATGCCTCTACATGCAAGCTACCATGGGACAAAATTGAGCAAAAAATAAATCAACAGAAAGGTAAAACGGATGATACAGACAAAGGTAAAGCACCTGAATCCGCTCACTATATTGAGGCACAATGTAACATTGGAGTAAAAGAAGATTTGTTTAATGCTTCACTTGCTTCATGGAAAAATGATTGGTTGCTTCATTCAGGAGCAACCTGTCACATGACTCATAGAAAAGATTTTTTTGAAGATTTCACTAACAATGTTGATGGAGCAGTATACTTTGCAGATCAATCAACAATCAAGCCATCAGGGCTTGGCACAATCAGGCTTAAACTGCTTGGTCTTCCAGACTTTCTTCTGGATCATGTTCTATATCTCCCACAGCTCAAGAGAAACTTGTTGTCCTTGGTCCACATCCACCAGCAAGGTCACTCCATTCATATGTTTGATGGCAAGCTTGAGGTAAGAAAAGCATCTAACCACTCACTTGTCATGAGGGGAATAGAAGAAGAAAGGCTTCTCAAACTGCAAGGAACATCTGCTCATGCACAACATTTCTCATACAATTGTCATCATGAAGAAGGTATACTTCCATCAAGTTTACTATGGCATGCTAGATTTGGACATTTAAACTACGACAGTCTCCGCTTATTGAAGAAAAATGGTGTTGCTGGTTTGCCTACAATTCCTAGGAAACTTAAGCAATGTGATGCTTGCATTCTAGGAAAGCATAGCAAACAGACTTTTCATGATTCACATTCAAGAGCACATAGGAAGCTTGAACTCATTCATTCAGATTTATGTGGTCCAATGCCTGTTCCTTCTGCAAATGGAAATAAATATATCATGAAATTTATTGATGACTACACCAGAATGTGTTGGGTTTATTTATTGAAGAACAAATCTGATGCTTTTCAAACATTCAAGAATTTTCATAAATGGATTGAAAATGATGCACAATCTCATATTGGGTCTATTCGCACTGATAATGGAAAAGAATACACATCAAATGAGTTTGAAAACTATCTTCGCCAACATGGGATCAAACATCAAACAACTGTGCCTTATAATCCCCAACAGAATGGTGTAGCTGAAAGAATGAATAGAACAATCTTGAATATGGTACGATCCATGCTTTTCTTCAAAAATGTAAAGATAATGTTTTGGGTTGATGCTGTTCTATGTGCTGCATATATAAAGAATAGATGTCCATCTAATGCTATAAGAAACAAGACTCCTTATGAAATGTGGTATGGACATGTTCCTTCGGTAAAACATCTCAGGGTCTTTGGTTCCACCTGTTATGCTTTGATACCAAAGGTACATAGAAACAAACTTGGTGCTAAAAGTCGTAAGTGTATCTTCCTGGGGTATTCAAACACCTCCAAAGCATACCGCCTCTATGATGAAGTAAATAAAAAGTTCGTTGTATCTAGAGATGTAATTTTTCTTGAATCATCCAAATCTGACAATGTTGTTGAGCGGCAACTTGATCTCTCGGATAGATTCACAAAAACAAAATCATTTCAAGAATTTGATAATAAGATTCCACATCTTGAAGGGGGGATTCCTATTCTAGATCAACATGTGGAATATTCTTCTGAAGAACACTCTCCCCCGCATCAAACTCCAACAACGGATGATGCTTTAAGTGATGTAATTGATAGAATTGGGAGACTCAATCTTGATTTAGTCCCAAGTCAATCAACAGAGCAGCCTGGACCATCTCAGAAAGGTCCCCCAAAGTGGCTGACGAAGACACTTGAAAGTGTTCATCCTGATGAAATTGGAAAAACAGGAACTAGAAACTCAAACCGACAAAATGGAGGTGATGTAGATGACTCTAATTCACCTGTTGATATGGATGTTTCTTATGATTGTGAATTGAACTTGTCTACAGATTTTGAACCAACTTCCTTTAAAGAAGCTGCTTCTCATGATGAATGGAAAGAAGTGATGCAAAAAGAGTATGATGCCCTCGTAAAGAACGACACTTGGAAGCTGGTTGATCCTCCATTTGGAACCAAATCAATTGGCTGCAAGTGGGTCTACAAGAACAAGTACAAAGCTGATGGCTCACTTGACAAGAACAAAGCTAGGCTTGTGGCAAAAGGTTTTGCACAGAAGGAAGGGGTCGATTATGAGGAGATCTTTGCCCCCATAGCAAAATGGGCGACCATCCAGACACTCTTTGCACTAGCAGCTTAGAACGGTTGGAAAGTCCATCAAATGGATGTAAAAACTGCTTTCTTGAATGGAGATCTAAAAGAGAATGTTTTTATGTCCCAGCCTGAAGGATTTGCTGTGAAAGGACATGAACATAAAGTATGCAAACTTGTGAAGTCCTTGTATGGCCTCAAACAAGCACCGTGAGCCTGGTATGAAAAACTAACTGAGCATCTTCTGAAACTCAATTTCAATCATTTTGATCTTGATGATGCAAATTTATTTGTCAAGAAAGTTGGAAAAACAGTTGTATATCTTGTAGTATATGTAGACGATCTTTTAATGGCAGGGAACAATGAAAGCTACATTGCATCCATAAAGAAGGAATTGGGGAAAAGTTTTGAAATGACTGATTTGGGCTATGTTCATTACTATCTTGGCATTGAAGTAACCCAACATCCAAAGTCCATATTTCTTTCTCAAAAGAAATACATTGGAGATTTGTTGAACAGGTTTGGCATGACAGAGTGCAATCCTCTTACTACTCCAATGGAACAAAACTTAAAGCTCACATCTGTTGAAGGAAAGGAATTTGAGGATGCAACAAAGTATAGAAAGCTTGTAGGAAGTCTCAACTACCTAACTACTACCATACCAGACATTTCATTTGCTGTTGGAATCCTCTCCAGGTTTATGCAAAAGCCTTGTGAGGGACATTGGTCTGCTGCAAAAAGAGTTCTAAAGTACTTGAAGGGAACTCAAGACTTTGGAATCAAGTACACACAGGTGGATGACTTCAGTTTGATCGGATACTGTAATTCAGACTTCGATGGAGACAAAGAAACTGGGGTATCTACTTCAGGATATGCTATGAGTCTTGGATCAGGAGCTGTCTCCTGGAGATCACACAAACAATCAGTTCCAGCAGATTCCACAACAGAAGCAGAATACGTGGCAGCAGCTGAAGCAACAAAAGAAATTGTGTGGCTCAGGAAAATTCTTGAAGATTTGCAGGTAAAACAAGTACAATCAACTCCATTCATGATTGACAACACCTCTGCAATAAAGTTGGCCTAGAACCCAAAGTTCCATGATCGAACAAAGCACATCAATACTATATATCATCTGTTTCGACATCATGTTGAGGCCAAAACAATCCATCTCCGTCATTGTTCCACAAATGAGCAAATTGTAGACATCTTCACCAAAGCGCTTGGAAGAGAAAAGCTTGAAAGATTCAGAATGATGCTTGGACTCACCAACATCCCTTCAGATTAAGGGGGGAATGTTGACACCTAATCCTCACGATTGGGTGAATTCATGTAAATAATTAAATTAGGAATGTGAACAGTGATCAGGAGATGAACTGAACAGTCACACCCTTTTGTATATAACAATAACATACCTGATGGAATAATACGAATAAGTTTTTTTGCCTAATGGAGTTACTACCTGGCCTGACAGTTAAACCAACTATTCTCACAATGTATTGCATGCTTTTGATTATATTTTGTTTATGAGATGAGTTAGAGTTCAATATTTTGTTTTGTGGTCTAAAATGCATGTAATGCAGGAATAAAGGATAAAAGCAAGGGAAAATGCAGGCATAAAGGATAAAAGCAAGGAACTATGGCAAAGACCTTGGTCAAAACTCGAATGGGACAAGGGAGAGTAATTATAGGAGGTAAATCCTCCTCATTTACTACCCCTCCATTCGAATATTCCTCCATCATCGGAGTGCAAACAACCATCACTTTGAAGACTAGAAGACAACTGAGCAAGTGAAAGTGACAGAAACCAGTTTATCAAATGTATAAGTAGAGAGGCTTAGGACCTCATTAGGATTCAGACTTCTATTGTAAAACTCTGTTTTATTTCTGAGCTGCAAAGACTTGTGAAAGTTTGCTCTGTAATCCATGGGTTTTATAATAAGAATGAGTTCTGTTTAATCTAGCTCTGATTTAACTCCAAGGGCTGAAGATCTTGGGTTAGGTCTCGACCCAAGCAGCCAAAGCTCCTCTTTACTGTACATGTATGCTAGCATAGAGTTCTGTTTTATTTATTTCCTTAAGTAGTTTCATGGTTTTCTGTTAATTTTCTTAAGTAGCCTTATGGTTTTCACTGTTTATTTTCTTAAGTAGTTTCACTTTCATTACAGCGATATAGCATAGAACATGCATGGTTTTCCTATTCATTTGCTTCAGCAGCTGCATTTGTTGTAGTTTAATTTCATTTATGCCTTCTTTCAGTTCACAGGTTAGTTAGAGGATAAATATCACTATCAAGTTGTGCGCAGGTGTCTCGGCCTCATCTCCTCCCTTTGGGACCATGACTTGAGGAAGGGACCCTTCAGGAGCCCCAAAAACACAGGTCTCTGGTTCTCGCATGGGCTATGGAGTTCGCTGTTTAATGCAGTTATTTGTTCACCCGCACTGGTTTCCTCTGTCATTTTCATTTGAAAACATCTCCAGTACTTTCCTCATGCGTCTCTTTCTCGTCGTCCAATCACCAACAAACCTTCACAATCACCGTCTGATTCACTATTTTCTCCAACTGCTACCTTACATGGAGTCTTCCACTCACTTTATGAGCTTTAATCTCCACCGTCGATATGTCACTTGATTTGACAATTATCGCATCACCTCCACACCTTTAGGTGATTTAAACCCCTATCATCGATCTGCCTTGCCTGATCCAATGGTTTTCGCTTCACCCAATCGCCAACTAGCTTGGTCAATCTCCACTGTTGATCACCCCCGCCTGATCCAATGGCTATCATGTAATCTCGCACGAATTAGTACACGAACATTATCTTCCCGAGAGCACGCGAGAAAAGTGGTTTTATCGTGTTGTGTGTCACACAGTAAGGCTAATCGTGTGAAATTTCCAAATACTGCTTACAGCCTGAAGGACGCATGAGAAACTACTTACCTCCTTAGAAATCAGCTCCACCATTTCCACACGTTTATTTTTCCCACAATACGATCTCCGCCATGCATCTCTTCACTTCACCCACGTGATCATATCTCAGCAGTTCGTCACTCCTGTTAGCCTCATACATCTATCTCTTGACTTCACCCGCACGATTAGATCTCGGCCATTCATCTCCTATTAACCTCGTTCATCCATCCACTCACCTAATCCCTTGCAACACGATCTCCGTCGTTCATCTGATTTGTTCCGTTGTTCGTCCATCCATTCACTTAAGCCTTCACGATAAGATCTCCACCGTTCATCCTGTTAGTTAACCTTATTCACCCATCTATCTACGTAACTTCCTGCGATCTGATCTTCGCTCTTCATTTTCCTTTCACTCGACTGATCCAATGGTTCTGTTGACACCTAATCTGAAACGGATGGGTGAAGCTGGACAGTCATCTAGAAGATGAACTGATCCGTTTTATGTATGTATAAATAATAGTTGGCTAATGAATAAAATCATCAGTTCTTTCTTGCGCTCATTAATTTCTGGAGTTAACCTGGCCTGACATGGTATCAGAGCACAGGTCCCAAAATAGTGTAACTCCTGCTGAGCGCTGCATCATCCTGAGCGATTCCCTGACACTGAGCGCCCTCTGTCCTGAGACTGAGCACCTCTGTCCTGAGACTGCGTGCTTCTGGCGGTGTCCTGAGACTGCGTGCTTCTGGCGGTGTCCTGAGCGCCTCTGGCATGACAGAATATGGTGCGGTGAGCGTGGAATGCGCTGTTGAATGTAAGCTTCATTACCTTACGCGTTGATGCATTTCTATTGTCATAACCATGACTGCATTTTTTGGTGAAAATGCAACTGCGTTTTTGTAATGGTGATTGCGTTTGTGGTATCGTTTTATTGTAAGAACTATGGTATCGCTCAGTTTTTTAAGAAGAGACCTCAGTTTTTCGCTCGGTTTTATTGTAAGAACTGCTCCAATTGATATCGATTCTCTTCTCTCTGCTATTCAAATTGAATAACATCACCTTCTGCTCCATTCTCCTGTTATAAGGAATTTTACCGACCAGTTGTTGATTTGTATGATTTAATGGATGCGAAAAGATCATTCGTCGATAGAGCCCAATTGAGGCGAAGGTAAATATCATGACCTGTTTATATAGAAGCAGGAACATTCACATCTTGAAAACATCTTGTGGTTTGTCCTGAGGTTCTCATTTACCATCACCAGGTTTCCATGCAATCAACTCACGGCGTGGTACACGTATTTTCCCTACTTGCTCCTCATCGTCCATATTGACAATTCCGCGACATCTTGGGAACCCACAGTAGCAAGCTAACTGTTCATCTATTGAGAAAAACCTGTAATCATATGTTAGCTCTTCCCATTGCTCTATATCCCTTTTGGCATATATAATGATATGATCTTCTCCACTGGAAATTGTGAGGTACTGTTGTATGAGCCAGAGGTCTTGTTGAATTTGCTATATTACTGCTTGGTGTAGGGTTTCTTGAGTTTGCTAAGTTATCAGTCGTTGAAGGATCTCTTGTCCACTGGAAATTGGCAGAAGATTGAATATGTTCTCGTCCTGTTGTTATCTGAGACAGGGATTTTGGCGCAACCAGGCCTGACAATGACATATTATAGTATGTGACTCATATTATAGTATGCAATATCATGCTTATACTTGGAGCGGAGTTCTATATATTGCGTTGTTTTCTTAACAGTTTTTACATTGATATATATTGAAGTGATATATGTTGAAGAGATCCCTTAGCGCCTTTTTTTTCTCAAAACATAGTAATATTACTGATATAAGAAATGCTGATATGCTGATGCAAATGTTAGAAGAAAATAAAGTGCATAAGGCTGTGGCATAAGATTTTTTTTTTTCCAGCAGAAGTCTTTTATCAACAGAAGTTTTTTAGCAGAGATATTTTTTACAGAATGCATTCAATCATTTCTATGGTCGGAATAGTTCTCACTGGCAAGGAGAACTATTCTGAATGGTCTCGGATGGTAAAACACACCCTCATCTACAATGAGCTGTGGAAAGGAGTGTGTGTCGGAGAAGAAGACAGAGACCCTGTGCAGCCCACATCAGACAAAGAACTCGCCATTTGGGAAAACAAGAACAGCAAAGCCTATGCATTAATCGCAGCATCTGTAAATGAGGAAGTAAGTCGTCATATTTCATCCTATTCCACTGCCTTTGAAGCTTTACAAAAGCTGAAAGAACTCTATGATACACATTCTGCACTTGAAGTTGTTCAGCTCATGATTAAACTCTTCACTCTTGAACTGAAAAATAATGATCCTCTTTCTCTTGCATCTGAAATAAAGTCTATAATGCATGATATTAAATCCACTAAGGTTGAGTTGGATATCTCTCTTATTGCCTTTCTCAAAGCACTCTATCCTACCTACTCCAATTATCTTGAGTCTTTACAAGCAAATGGAAACCTTAAAGATATAACCTTTGACTCTCTTGTGAAAAAGTTTGCTGAAAGAGAAAAAGCCTTTGGAAAGAAAACAGTCCCTGAATCTTCTGAAGAGACTGTTTGCCTTGCTCACAAAGAAAAGCATCCTGCTCAAGATTCTACAAGAGGAAGAGGTGGACGAAGAGGAAGAGGAAGATACTTCAGAGGCAGGGGGGGCAGACATTCTCAAGCAGAAAAGGCAGATCTGCATTGCATTCGCTGCAAACGAAATGGATCACATGATGCTTCTACATGCAAGCTACCATGGGACAAGGTTGAGCAGAGAAGAAACCAGCAGAAAGGTAAAACTGATGACACAGACAAAGGTAAAGCACCTGAATCCGCTCACTATATTGAGGCACAATGTAACATTGGAGTAAATGAAGACTTGTTTAATGCTTCACTTGCTTCTTCGAAAAATGACTGGTTGCTTGATTCAGGAGCAACCTGTCATATGACTCGTAGGAAAGAATTTTTTGAAGATTTCACTGACAATGTTGATGGAGCAGTATACTTTGCAGATCAGTCAAAAATCAAGCCATCAGGGCTTGGCACAATCAGGCTTAAACTGCCTGGTCTTCCAGATTTTCTTCTGGATCATGTTCTATATCTCCCACAGCTCAAGAGAAACTTGCTGTCCCTGGTCCACATCCGCCAGCAAGGTCACTCCATTCATATGTTTGATGGAAAGCTTGAGGTAAGAAAGGCATCTGACCATTCACTTGTCATGAGAGGTATAGAAGAAGAAAGACTTCTTAAACTGCAAGGAACCTCTGCTCATGCACAACATTTTTCATATATTTCTCATCATGATGAAGGTACACTTCCATCAAGTTTATTATGGCATGCTAGATTTGGACATTTAAACTATGATAGTCTCCGCTTGTTGAAGAAAAATGGTGTTGCTAGTTTGCCTACAATTCCTAGAAAACATAAACAATGTGATGCTTGCATTCTAGGAAAGCATAGCAAACAGTCTTTTCATGATTCACATTCAAGAGCACATAGGAAGCTTGAACTTATTCATTCAGATTTATGTGGTCCAATACCTGTTCCTTCTGCAAATGGAAATAAATATATCATGACATTTATTGATGATTACACCAGAATGTGTTGGGTTTACTTATTGAAGAACAAATCTGATGCTTTTCAAACATTCAAGAATTTTCATAAGTGGATTGAAAATGATGCACAATCTCATATTGGGTCTATTCGCACTGATAATGGAAAAGAATATACATCAAATGAATTTGAACACTATCTTCGCCAACATGGGATTAAACATCAAACAACTGTACCTTATAATCCTCAACAGAATGGTGTAGCTGAAAGAATGAACAGAACAATTTTGAATATGGTACGATCCATGCTTTTCTTCAAAAATGTAAAGACAATGTTTTGGGCTGATGCTGTTCTATGTGTTGCATATATAAAGAATAGATGTCCATCTAGTGCTATAAGAAACAAGACTCCTTATGAATTGTGGTATGGACATGTTCCTTCGGTAAAACATCTCAGGATATTTGGTTCCACCTGTTATGCTTTAATACCAAAGGTACATAGAAACAAACTTGGTGCTAGAAGTCGTAAGTGTATCTTCCTGGGGTATTCAAACACATCTAAAGCATACCGCCTTTATGATGAAGTAAATAAAAAGTTTGTTTTATCTAGAGATGTCATTTTTCTTGAATCATCCAAATCTGACAGTGTTGTTGAGCGGCAACTTGATCGCTTGGATAGATTCACAAAACCGAAATCATTCCAAGAGTTTGATAATCAGATTCCACATCTTGAAGGGGGGATTCCTATACTAGATCAACATGTGGAATCTCCTTCTGAAGAACAATCTCCCATGCATGACACTCCAACAACGGATGATGCTTTAAGTGATGTAATTGATAGAATTGGGAGACTCAATCTTGATTCAGACCCAACTCAATCAACAGAACAGCCTGGACCATCTCAGAAAGGTCCCCCAAAGTGGCTGACAAAGACACTTGAAAGTGTTCATCCTGATGAAATTGGAAAAACAGGAACCAGAAATTCAAACCGACAAGATGGAGGTGATGTAGATAACTCTAATTCACCTGTTGATATGGATGTTACTTATGATTGTGAATTGAACTTGTCTACAGATTTTGAACCAACTTCCTTCAAAGAAGCTGCTTCTCATGATAAATGGAAAGAAGCGATGCAGAAGGAGTATGATGCCCTCATAAAGAATGGCACTTGGAAGCTGGTTGATCCTCCATTTGGAACCAAACCAATTGGCTGCAAGTGGGTCTACAAGAACAAGTACAAAGCTGATGGCTCACTTGACAAGCACAAAGCTAGGCTTGTGGCAAAAGGTTTTGCACAGAAGGAAGGGGTCGATTATGAGGAAACTTTTGCTCCCACAGCAAAATGGGCCACCATCCGAACACTCTTTGCACTAGCTACTCAGAACGGTTGGAAAGTCCATCAAATGGATGTAAAAACTGCATTCTTGAATGGAGATCTAAAAGAGAATGTTTTTATGTCCCAGCCTGAAGGATTTGCTGTGAAAGGAAATGAACACAAAGTATGAAAACTTGTGAAGTCCTTGTATGGCCTCAAACAAGCACCACGAGCCTGGTATGAAAAACTAACTGAGCATCTTCTGAAACTCAACTTCAATCATTTTGATCTTGATGATGCAACTTTATTTGTCAAGAAAGTTGGCAAAACAGTTGTATATCTTGTGGTATATGTAGATGATCTTTTAATGACAGGGAACAATGAAAGCTATATTGCATCCATAAAGAAAGAATTAGGAAAAAATTTTGAAATGACTGATTTGGGCTATGTTCATTACTATCTTGGCATTGAAGTAACCCAACACCCAAAGTCCATATTTCTTTCTCAAAAGAAATACATTGGAGATTTGTTAAACAGATTTGGCATGACAGAGTGCAATCCCCTTTCTACTCCAATGGAACAAAACTTGAAGCTCACATCTATTGAAGGAAAGGAATTTGAGGATGCAACAAAGTATAGACAGCTTGTAGGAAGTCTCATCTACCTCACTACTACCAGACCAGACATTTCATTTGCTGTTGGAATCCTCTCCAGGTTTATGCAAAAGCCTTGTGAGGGACATTGGTCTGCTGCAAAAAGAGTTCTAAGGTACTTGAAGGGAACTCAAGACCTTGGAATCAAGTATACACAGGTGGACGACTTCAACTTGATTGGATACTCTGATTCAGACTTCGATGGAGACAAAGAAACTGGGGTATCTACTTCAGGATATGCTATGAGTCTTGGATCGGGAGCTGTCTCCTGGAGATCACGCAAACAATCAGTACCAGCAGATTCCACAACAAAAGCAGAATATGTGGCAGCAGCTGAAGCAACGAAAGAAATTGTGTGGCTCAGGAAAATTCTTGAAGATTTGCAGGTAAAACAAATACAATCAACTCCACTCATGATTGATAACACCTCTGCAATAAAGTTGGCCAAGAACCCAAAGTTCCATGATCGTACTAAGCACATCAACACTAAATATCATCTGATCCGACATCATGTAGAGGCCAAAACAATCCATCTCCGTCATTGTTCCACAAACGAGCAAATTGCAGACATCTTCACCAAAGCGCTTGGAAGAGAAAAGCTTGAAAGATTCATAATGATGCTTGGACTCACCAACATCCCTTCAGATTAAGGGGGGGAATGTTGACACCTAATCCGAAACGGATGGGTGAAGCTGGACAGTCATCTAGAAGATGAACTGATCCGTTTTATGTATGTATAAATAATAGTTGGCTAATGAATAAAATCATCAGTTCTTTCTTGCGCTCATTAATTTCTGGAGTTAACCTGGCCTGACAGGTTCTTGTGCACTATTGCCCCCTTACGTCCTCCTTTCACTGATTTCGTCCTCCGGCTGCTCTTCCGCTTGAAAGCTGAGTTAGTTTAGTTCTTTGCTTGCACCTTAGGATAGTTTGATGCTCTTTACTTCTACAACTTAGATAGCAACCTTAGTATTAGTGATTGTTTTAGAAATTCTTCTTAGCATGGTTGTTTAATTGGTTAGTTAGGTTATGGTGTGGTTTATCACTACATGATCTTTTCTTCAATACTGAAGTAGCTCTCCCTTAGGATAGACTTGCTCTTCTTCCATCAAAGAGTTAATCTTCTTCTGACCCAATAGAAGTCTGACTTGGAACCCCTGGGGTCTCTTGCCAGATGAGCAGTGACAACAAGTAGTACCTTCACTTTTATTTGTGCATATAGCATTGTCACCTCCAAGTTTGTACGAACCCCGAGTTGATAAGTAAAGCTAGTAGCCCTAGGAGTTGTAGCATTCTTGTTGCAATACCTAGGCTCATCACCCGCTAGATTTGTTCAAGGTATGTGTAATGAAAGGGTTGTGCAACGCTACATCAACTAGTCAAGTGTATCTTGTTCAAGGTAGATTTATGGTCATAGTTGTTGACACCAAGCCCTAGTTGTGTCCTTGTACTAGGGTTTTATTTAATTTCCATGATCCCTAGTACTGGAGCCCTAATACTATTGTATTAAATATTGTAATATAACAAGTAGTGCGTTAAAAGTTAAAAATTGTCAAGTGATCTAGTTGATTCAATGATTTATGTTATTTCGATATGCAAAGTAGTAGTGTTGAGGTATTTCAATGTGTTTATGATCATGATTTCAGACATAGACCTATAGCTGAAGTGCCATGGAAAAATAAACATGAAATCAAAGCTAATTTGAAGGGCCAATGAATTAGAGTGTGCATAACAAAGCAACTCAAAGGGAGTTGAGATTATCTAGAGCATGATGCAAAAGGTTCAGCTGAGGACATGGAGGTGTGGTCTCAACTGGCTAGGTGGCAAGATAGGTTGGGAGTTATGGTGGATTGGTGGAGAACCAGGTGAGAAAAAATTTGTTGTGTGGCAGGTTGTTGATCGTCGACATCCGATGAATCGTCATGGATCGTTGGGACTACTGGAGGGGTGCTTTGGCATGGATGAGTTGGCTTCGTGTGATGGAAAAAAATTATGGAAGGCTAGTTTCTTCATTGGGTAGTGATGTTTCACATTTAAGATTGGATCCATGTGCATGTGAGGTATTTGACCCAGGAGGATGAGATTTCTTGCAAAACTGGGTGGTGGTGGTGATGTGGCCCATGTTTGACCACAAATTAGACTGGCCTTATATGACACAAGCTTAGTAGTAGTGTGAGCCAATGGAGGTTGTGTAGACTCAGAGGGAATCTAGCTTTAGAGGGAGATGCTCTATGGAAGCTCAAATCTTCAGGTTTTCACAAGATGAGGTAGAGACACTATTGATGAGAGCATGGTTCATTCTACACGGTATGTTGCAGTAGTGAATGCCAGAGATTGGGCTAGTGTCACCGACGAAGATGGTTACTTCCATGTAGTGGAAGTACCTCCCTTGCTAAGAGAGAGTATTGATTTGTGTAGCTTGGGAGGTACTCCACAACCCTAGATACTAGGTTTGGGAGAAGTTTGACCCACATGGGCTTTGTGGGAAAGTGTACCAAAGCAATGGGGTTTTGCACCCAAGTTGTGGGCATGAAACCAAGTGAAGAAAATAATTGTTTAATCATCTAAATCTTGTGGGGCATCCTTAAAGGTTTAAGGGGAAACGAAGGGTATGATGATGTGGCAGGATCAAATGAAAGAAACATCTTACCTTATGATGGTTGGGGTTTGTCTAGAAATTTCAAGTCGACCTTGGGCTTAAAGAGACACCTCTTGAGGGCTAGCCGTTACCTCATAAAAGAGGGAGATCATTTGGAGACACATCATAAATCATTATCTCATGTGAATTATGTTCTAGAAGGGTACAAGTACCTCTGTGATTCGAAGATTCTTGTGGAGGGATGAAGTTGAGTTTGAATGGCCTAATCTGTGCTTGGAATAAGGCCAAGTAGCTTAGAGGTGAGGACATGTTGAGGTTTGAAGTTATGTTCCCTCATGAAGGTTTTATATCACTAGTAGATAATGCTTCCTTGTGGTGTAATTTGTGTTGGAAAATACTTGCAGGGGGGTGAATTAGTATTCCTTAGAAATTAGCACTTTTAAATCTTTTCAAAGCATTAGTTAATATTCAATTATTATTAACATTTATGCAGTAATAACAGTAAATAAAAGAACTTAGGAGGCACAAATATTTTAGGTGGAAAACCCCATCCAGGTCAAAAACCACTGAACGTTTTTCTAATAAATTCTTTAATCTTCAACCCCAACTGAAATGAAAGAAACAACTTCCTAGAATTCTAGAAAAGCATTCTTTTCTAGCTCCCACTGGATGGACGCTCCAACGCCCGAGATTCTTCAATAGTCAATTGAACGGATGCCCCAACACCCAATGAGCTACAACTCACCCTAGCACCACCCTACCACCCTAAAGTTTTCACAGGCTTGAACCTGTTGGTGACTTCATGCACTAGCCTAGCACCACCCTTCCACCCTATAGAAGAATAAAAGAAGAATGGACTCCCGTACTAGGGAAAATGGTCCACTTTACATAGAATTATGTAGAAGAAGAAGACACACTAGACCATAACCCCAACTATGACACAACCACCTAATGATGATCCTAGACCTCCCAACATTGCCTCTTCAACTCTTAGAATATATACACTTGTACAACTTTTACAATGATGCTTTTGCAATGACTCTATACAATGATACTTTTGCAATGATTGTATGCAGTGCTTCCCACTTAAAGACTTCATATGGTGAACTTCTAGCTGTTGTTTTGCACTTTTATTGTTTATATTGTCATGCTACCCTTTCTCACTCTTTAGAACATTAGATTATGCATTGATTCTTCTCTTGATGAATATATAATACCTACAAAAAGTCTTCAAGGAAATACCCATGACATGATAATATCAAAACTTACCTCATCCTGCAGAGCATATGTCAGTGCTAAACAAAAACAACAAATTAGAATACAAAGAACATAATGCAATGAATAAATGAACATGCATATACAAAAGATACTTATCTGTAGCTTACCCCTGCTGCATCATTTTTCTACACGTTGCTCTTTGCTGCCCTAGAAAGTCTGGTCCTTTTCACCCCGTGACAACACTTGATCTAGGTTTTCTCACCTTCTAGGAGCATGATATTTAATCTGATGTATCTCTGTGATTTCAAATCCCCAATATGTGATATTTAGTCCCATAGTATCCCTCGGAGTCTTCTTTCCAATGCCATAGGTTTGACCTGATTTGGACTCTTCAAGACAAAGTTATGCTCAATCTCTCACAATGTCCTAATTATGAACTAGTTCCATAGAGCGAACTTGTATGGCGTGCCACATGTCACTGTTTCCTCCTTTGGCTCTGACATTGATATACAGAAAACTATAGTCCGTGCACTATCTGCCACTTTTTACAAAATTCCAATCCTCTTCTCAAAGAGAGAGTTATGATGATTTTCCCAAGGTCACTTCTTTGAGATGAAATTCGGGAGCCTGCAAAAACCCTAACTTCCACAGATCATATCTCCAAAAAATATAGAGAACCAGGATCTGAAATTCGGTCGCGATGTTCATTAGGATTGCGAATCAAATGGGTTTTCATTTCAGAATCTAAGACTTCGCATAAATGAAGTTATAGAGAAAATTCCATGATCACTACATTTGGAGGATTTATGAGATTTATTTTTATAGAGTTGAGAGGGGCTTCCATAAAGAATGTTGGAGGGATTTTAGGAGCTTAAAAAATGATTAATTATTGACTATTCAATGACCAAAACCAATTATGAGTTCCATGACACAATCCCATAGGGTTTTAGCCCACTAACTAGGGTTACTAACTTCAAACATGAATATCTCTCAAACCGTGAAGAATTACTTGGCGTGCCATATATCAACGGAAACATCTCAACAAGTAAAATCCATCTAGAGGTCCTTGACTCAAAATAGAGTAAGTTTTCAACTCAAAATTCTCTTGCAAGATTAGGGTAGCCCCTGGTGTTGCTTGGGTTGACATCAATGACAACCTCAGATCATCTTTAGATCAACAATTTATGCCCTAGTTCATCGCTTAATCTTAGCTTGCATAGGGAGAAGATGTTGTCCCATGATTAAGATATTACGCGCTCAAGTTCTAGGTATTTGGAAGAGGGTCGAGACCTTATAAACCTTATATTGGTGGCTATGTGAGGGTCATTAGGCCTCAAGGAAGTTTGCTGCAGTGTTTGCAGGGTGATAAAACCTTAAAGGAGGTTGAGACCTATCCCTAGTGTGAATAGGAGTTGTGAACAAGGTGGATAGAAGAGCTCGACATGTGATTGGATTGATTCAAGGAAGAAATGCTAAATTGATGTGGGATAAGGAGTTGTTCATAAGGGTTATGGAGAATGATTTATTTTTCCCTATGTTCTGTCATGTTTGAGCATCAAATGGTGGTTAGTGGGAAAATGTAGAGTGCCCTAGTTAGGGCTTCTTCCTGTGATGTGAGCCTCCCTAAGGACTGTCCAAATCTATGGTGGAATATGGCCTAGATTTGTGTATAGTAAAGAGATTGTAAGTAGAGAGGCTAAATAATCTCTATTGTGGGAAGAATCATGAGAAGGAGTGGCAACAAGTAGGATTGAGTTGGTGAAGGAAGAAAGGGACTAATCTAGTAGAGTTTATGTGCCGGAAGAGGTTTGGTCATAGGGTTTGAAAAATTGTTAGTTTGGTGCCCAAGAACAATGATTTTTGAGGAGCCAAATCACTGTTTGGAGGCAAAGTACGGAAGCCCTAGCTCAACCAGCTAAGAGACAGTTAGAGGACTGATAAGTGGGAAGATTTCCATGCTCTAGTTCTATGCAATTTGAGGTGGAAAATTGAAAATATGTGCATTGTGCCAAGAAGCCCTAGGTTAGTCAATTAATGGACTGTATGAGGGGAAATTTGTTGTGCCCTAGGAACAACATTCTAGAGTTGGTAGGACATTGACAAGTTGGCAACATAAAGACCTCATGTACAATGTTCATTGGAAGAGCTAATGGGTTCTTAGGAGGCTGATTGGTGTGCCCTAGTTTAGTGGGTTGCAGGTAGGCAAACTAGTGACAAGAGGGAAGTTTGAAAAAAACCCTAAGTGTAGTGATGATGGAGCTGCCTTGTCATTGTTAGTGGGAAAATATATTAGCCTATGTTCAGTCATCTTGGAGCATCCAGGAGGGTTGATAGTGGGAGTTTGAGGAGTTGGAGAAGCAAGCTTTCTGAAGTGGCAGAAGTTGTGTGATCAATAGATGGGGAGGAAAAGTACCATCTAGATGTGTTCAAAGTATGTGGAATGAAATGGATGTATAGTGCTACATCAACAACTAGGTCAAGTGTATCTTATTTAGGGAAGATTTGTGGTCATAGTTGTTGACACCAAACCCTAGTTGTGTCCTTTTATTAGGGTTGTATGTAAGGGCCATGATCCTTGGTACGGGAGCCCTAAGACTACTGTATTAAATATTGTAATATAACAAGTAGTGGGTTAAGAGTTAAAAATTGTCGTGTACACTAGTTGATTCACTGATGTACGCTGTTTCACTGTGCAAAGTAGTAGTGTTGAGGTATTACAATGTGTTTATGATCATGATTTTAGACATAGAACTAAGCTGAAGTGTCATGGAAAAATCAACAGGGAGTATATCTCCACTACCTTCAAGGATTTGTGTGGCAAGGAGAGCATTAGGAGGGAGCTCACCACACCCTATAATCCTGAGTAGAATGGGGTGGAAAAGTGAAAAAATGGGAGCATTGTTGGAGAAACCAAGGCCATGTTGCATGACTAGGGATTGCCATTATTCCTTTGGGTAGAGGCATGCAACACTGCAGTTTATCTGTAGAACAAGAGTCCACATAAGGTGCTTGGACGAGTTACACTAAAGGAGGCATTTACCAACAAGAAGTCAGATGTCTCACACTTCCAGATTTTTGGCAATATGGATTACTATCATGTGCCTTTTGAGAGTTGGAAGAAGTTGGAGACTACAATAGAAAAAGGGATTCTTGTGAGCTACAGTGGGACATCCAAGGCATACAGGGTGTACATACCAACACAGAGGAAGACAGTGATTAGGCGTAATGTAAAATTTGAGGAAAGGGCTCTTATGAAGTCCTTAGAGCATAAGTGGGCTACAACACAGGTGGAGGAGCTTGTAGCTTTAAAGCAAGAGGCTTAGAAAGCACCTCAGGCCACATCACAACGAGTCGTTGGGTAGGCGGCATAACAGTGAGATGGGGAGGTTGCGTAGGAACTCGAGGAGAGACAAGAGTGAGTAGAGCCCACTCCACTAGTGACACCTAGCATAGTTAGAAGGAATGCAAGGTGGGTTGATCAATTGATTCAAGAGGTTCAAGACATGGTGGGGGCACCCAGCTCCACATTCAGGAAAAGTTAACAACCTCAAATATACTCAAGTTTTATGGTGTTAATGACTCAAGCCATAGACACAGAGCCTCCCAGCTACAAGGAGGAAACCTCTAAGTAGGTTTAGCATGATGCTATGGTGGAGGAGTAATCTTCCATAATGAAAAAGGGAGATTGTGCCTAGAATAGAGGATAGATCTATGATTGGATCTAGGTGGGTCTATAAGATTAAGCACGGAGCTAACGAGAGCGTGGAGAAATACAAGGCCAAATTCATAGCCAAAACGTTCTCTTAGGTGGAGGGCATTGACTATGATGAGAATTTTGCACCCGTGGCTTGTTATTCATCCATTAGGACGATTATAGCACTTGCAGCTCAGATGGGGCAAAAGATCCACCAGATGGATGTGAAGACTACCTTTATCAACAATGTGGTTGAGGAAGAGATTTACATAGAGTAGCTAGAGGGGCAGCTCAAAAGAGCTCTATATGGGCTCAATAAGGCCCCATGAGTGTGGTACTCTTGCATTGATAATTATCTTCTAGGACTAGGCTTCACCTAGAGTGAATTTGAACTAACCTTTGCTACATCATGGTTGGGGGGCAACATCTCATTCTTCTGTTGTCCGTAGATGACTTCATATCGACAAGGGTTGAGAATCTCATTAGTGACTATGAGAGGAATCTTTTAGTAGAGTTTGACATGAAGGATATAGAGCTCATGTACTATTTCCTTGGGTTGTAGGTTTGGCAAGGAGATGGAAAAATTTTCTTGGGACAAGGCAACTACGCTCTAGATATTCTCAAGAGATTTTGTATGCAGGATTGTAGGTCTGGCCACACCTCTAGTGAAAAGCTAGAGGAAGGTAGATGCTAGTAGATTTGAGCGAGTTGATTCCACTCTCTACAGATAACTTATAGGGTCATTGATTAATTTGGTGAAAACACAACCAAACATCCACTATGCAGTGAATCGGTTAAGTTAGTTCATGGTAGATCCTACTAGATTATACTGGGTTTCTGTGAAACATATTCTCAGATACCTCAAAGGGACAGTGGATTATGGGTTAATGGAGTGAATATGGAAGGCTTCATAGATGCAAATTGGGCAGGGGGTTCCATAAATAGGAAGAGTACTTCAGGTTGTGCCTTCAGTGCTGGGTCAACAACTGTTTCCTCATTTAATAGGAAACAAAGATTAGTGGCACTGAGCTCAACAGAGTTCGAATACATGTCTGCTAGCTGTTAGAGCCAACGGTGTGCAGCAGACAAAACATATACACAGCAATTCAATCATACACAAATGACACAGTAAGTTAATGTGGTTCACCCAACCAATCTGGGCTACGTCCACCAAACAGAGGCATCGGAAATCTTATTATTAATTAGGAGATTGCAAAATAATCATTTTCCTCACAAACTCTCACTCAACCAATATATGTACGGGCATGTATTTTATAGCCAAGAGAATCTAACTGACTCATAAATCCTCTCACAACAAATATAGGATACATTAACTCTTTCCCAACTAACTGGAGCTAATCTAGCAACAAATTCCTATTGTTGTCACACATTAGAGATTTTTGCCTACTTTGTGAAACAGAAAATCTCAACAATCTCCACCTTGACAACAATTAGCCTGATACCCTGTTTGTTTATTATTTTATCTTTTCTGCAAGCCAAGAGAAGCCAAACACCAACATAGCTTCTCTAACAAAATTGGTTTCGTGAACATGTCTGCACAATTCTCCTTTGTATGCACCTTTTCAAGAGAGACTCCCCTTTCAGTGATAACCTGTCTTACAAAATGGTACTTGATCGGTATATGCTTTGATTTAATATGATAGGCCGGATTCTTAGCCAAAAGTATTGCACTTTGACTATCACAAAATAACTTGATGTTGTCTTGTAGCCTACCAAACTCACCAAACAAACCTTTCAACCAAATCGCTTCTTTGCAAGCATGAGAAGCAACAATTTATTCTGCTTCAGTAGTGGATAAAGCAACAATGTTTTGCAACTTTGACATCCAACTAATTTCTCCACCTGCAAGAGTAAAGACATACCCTGAAGTTGACCTTCTCTTATCTAAATCACCTGCAAAATTGGAATCAACATACCCGCAAACAAATTCACTACTCTTATTATAAGTGATACAATAACTACTTGTGCCTCTCAAATACCGAAGCACCCATTTCACTACTGACCAGTGTTCTTTACCCGAATTTTCCATATACCTGCTGACAACCCCAACTGCATGTGAAATATCTGGTCGCGTACACACCATCGCATACATTAAACACCCTACTACATTAGCATATGGAATTCGAGACATAAATTCCTTTTCTTCATCTAAATTAGGACATAAACTCGAAGAAAGCTTGAAATGGGAAGCGAAAGGGACTGACACAGGCTTCACATTGTTCATACCAAATCTCAAAAGTATTTTTTCAATATACTTCTATTGTGATAGCCATAGCTTACCATTGCCCCTGTCTCTGAAAATCTCCATGCCCAAAATCTGTCTTGCTACTCCTAGATCTTTCATATCAAATGTCCTTGCCATCTGAGCCTTCAACCTGTTGATTTCTTCTATGCTTTTGCTTGCTAAAAGCATATCGTCAACATACAATACTAAGATAATGAATATTCCATTTTTTAATTGCTTAAAATAAACACAATGATCATATTCACTTCTAACATATTTCTGACTCAACATGAAAGAATCAAACTTCTTATACCACTGCCGAGGCGACTGCTTCAAGCCATATAATGACTTCTTGAGCCTGCAGACAAATTTCTCATTGCGATGCTGAACAAACCCTTCCGGTTGTTCCATATAAATTTCCTCATCTAAGTCTCCATGTAGAAATGCAGTCTTAACATCTAATTGTTGCAACTCTAAATCAAGCAAAGCCACTAATGCTAACACAATTCTAATTAAAACTATTTTAACCACTAGTGAAAAAATCTCATGAAAGTCAATGCCAGTTTTCTTAGAAAACCCTTTTTCAACCAGCCTCGCTTTGTACCTGTCTTCTGTATCATTCACACCCCGTTTCAGCTTGAAAACCCATTTACACCCCACAGTTTTCCTGTCTTTCGGAAGCTCAACCAGATCCCATGTGCCATTCTTACCTAAGGCCATCATTTCATCCTTCATGGCTGCTTTCCACTTGTCACTTTTCGAACCTTCTATTGCTTCCTGATAGCACAGAGGTTCATCATCATTAGCAGTAAATGCAACTGAAGTAACATAATCATCATACCTTCTCGGTGGCCGTTTGATTCTTGTAGACCTCCTTAAGGATGTTTCTGGCGCTTCCTCGATTGGCTGACTACCATCTGTAGGAACTTCTTGACGATCAGTATCTGAGACCTGTTCATGATCTATACCTGAACCCTGTTCATGTTCTGATTCTGAAACCTGTTCATGACTAGTATCTAAACTATGGTCATCATGACTATCATTAGAAATGCTATCAAACTGAATGTGCTGAAAGTCAGATACATCATCCTGTTTCAATCTACTATCTACATCTAACTGTACAAGAGAGGATTCATTAAACTTTACATCTCTGTTGATGATGATTTTGCGGGTAGTAGGATCCCACAATCTATATCCCTTTGTTCCAACACCATACCCAACAAAGATATACCTTTTAGACTTTGGATCTAATTTAGTTCGCTGATGTTTAGGCACTAGAGCATATGCATCACAACCAAACACTCTGAGTTTAGAATAGTCACAAGGGTGACCTTTCCATACCTCTTGAGGAATCTGTTGATGGAGATCGGTTTATCACATAACAAGCTGTTGCCACTGCTTCCATCCACAACTCCTTTTGCAACCCAGCGTTACTCAGCATACTCCTTGCTCTCTCTAGAAGATTCCTATTCATGCGTTCAGCAACTCCATTTTGCTGAGGAGTATAAACCGTGGTCTTATGTCTCTCGATCCCTGCATCCTTGCAATAGCTGTCAAACTCCTTGGAAGTAAACTCACCACCATTGTCAGTTCTTAAACATTTTATTGTTCTACAAGTGTTGTTTTCTACCAATGCTCTAAACTGCTTGAAAACTGAAAAAACATCAGACTTACTTTTCAACATGTAGACCCACACTTTCCTAGAAAAGTCATCAATAAACGATACAAAATAAGACGAGCCACCATATGAGGTTGTAGGGGCTGGTCCCCAAACATCTGAATGGATATAATCAAGTATGCCTTTACTAGTATGTTTGCCTGTTTTAAATTTTTGCTTACTTTGTTTTCCAAACAGACAATGCTTACAGAAATCTAACTTTCCAGACTTTAGATTTGGAAGTAACTTGCAATCAGCCAAAATTTTTAACCCTCTTTCACTCATATGCCCCAACCTTTGATGCCATAATTGAATGGAACTACTGTCATGTTCAGACACCGTAGACACATAATCTGACCCTGTACCTCCTTCTATCTGAAATAGATTTCCTACCTTCTTAGCTTTCATAACTAGTAAAATACCTTTGTAAATTTTCATTACTCCACCTTGAATTACAGTTTTATATCCATTTGAATCAAGTGCTCCTAATGAAATCAAATTTTTCTTTAAATCTGGTACATGCCTCACATCAGTTAACATTTTAGTTGTCCCATCAAACATTTGCAGTTGTATACTCCCAATCCCCACAATATTACATGTTACATCATTACCCATGTACACAACTCCATCATTAATTGATTTATATGTCTTAAACCATTCTTTATGAATACACGTGGTTTGATGCACCGGAATCTAACAACCAATGTTGATCATGATTTGACACATTAACTGATAATACTTCATCACTCATACCTGAACCAGATGCCGAACCTGTATCTGTCGTATTTGCCTCCTTCTTCTCTGTCGAAGAATCTGCTTTAGAAGTTTGCTGCTGTCGCTTCCAGCAGTCCTTCTTTAAATGCCCCGATTTGCCACAAAACCAACACTTTACCTTACTCTTCTTCCCTTTCGACTTTGAACGTGAGTCGCTCGGCCTACTGGAGCATCTTTCTTTCGAACGACCTCTAACCATCATAGCTTCTGATGTAGAGGTTTCTGAATGCGACCTTCTCCTTGTTTCTTCCGATAATAAAGATGCAACTACATCATCAAACTCAATAGTTTCTGATGAACTAAGACTTATAGAAGTAACAAAATGATCCCATGACTCGGGCAACGAGCACAATAAAGTAATAGCTTTATCCTCGGATTGAATTTTTACTTCTATACTTTGTAATTGCACCAAAAGAGTATTAAAAGCATTAAAATGATCAGAAATTGATGTACCTTCCTTCATTCACAAACTATACAACTGTCGCTTTAGGAGAATCCTATTGGTTAAGGATTTGGTCATGTACAGTTTCTCCAGTTTCGTCCACAACCCAGTAGTTGTTGTCTCCGACACGATATTAAACAGGACATCATCCGCCAGACACAATCGAATAGCACTTATTGCTCTTTCATCCATCTCGGCCCACTCATTATCTGTGATGTTGTAAGGCTGTTTGGATTTTCCTAACAATGCCTTTGCCACACCATGTTGGACAAGAAAATCGTACATCTTCACCTTCCAGATCTCAAAATTATTTTTGCCATTAAACTTCTCGATTTCAAACCGGGCACTCTGAGTTTTTGCCATCTTGTATCAACCAAAAAACAACAATCTCCAAATCCAACTTTTAAAGAAAAGTAGTTAATCTAAAAAAAAAACGCCTATGCCTTACTGCCTTTGCTCTTAAAAATAAACTTTTTTTGTTTTTGTTGTGCAAATTACAGTACATTGGGCAATTAATCTCAAAAAAAAACTTTTTTTTTGTTGTGCATATTACAGTACACAACCGAGTAGCAATTTTTACCAACAAAATTGGTGCACTGGTGTATTTAATCAAGCTTTATCTGCGCCTTTCTATTTATTTGGAGCTACTGTTTAACCAAAAAAAATAAAATTCGCGCCAATGCAAATTAACTCAGAACAAAAAACAGTGCAATACGCATTCTCAATTACGCATTCTCATCACGCACCAGCACAAACTGCCTATGCCTTAAGTCAAAACATGAGACAATCTGCTTAGTAATAAACAGTGGGTGACTAGAGTTCTGGTTATTGGAACAAAAATACACTACCGATTTCTATTCACTGTCATGGAAGATGCACTATATACCATTCAGCACATGAAATCCCATTAAGCAGAAACTAAAAAAAATTGGCTGGCGCATCTCTAAACCCCGAACTTAATAAAATCCATACACAAAAAAAAAATACGCTACCGCCATTCAACGCACTAGCAGCAGCCAATTAACCAGCGATACGCACCACCAGCAATCGTTTGCAGACACACAGGTCACATACGATTCACCTCCACGCAGGTTCACACAGCCACCGCTCCACAGCCACAGCTCAATCACGCAGTTCCACTATTCCACAGTACCACCAGCAAACTTTGGGCCCGTCACTCCTCCGCTGCGCGCTCCTCCAACATGCTTTGATACCAATTGTTAGAGCCAACGGTGCGCAACAGAAAAAACATATACACAGCAATTCAATCATACACAAATGACACAGTAAGTTAACGTGGTTCACCCAACCAATCTGGGCTACGTCCACCAAACAGAGGCATCGGCAATCTTATTATTAATCAGGAGATTACAAAATAATCATTTTCCTCACAAACTCTCACTCAACCAATATCTGTACGGGCATTTATTTTATAGCCAATAGAATCTAACTGACTCATAAATCCTCTCACAACAAATATAGGATACATTAACTCTTTCCCAACTAACTGGAGCTAATCTAGCAACAAATTCCTATTGTTGTCACACATTAGAGATTTTTGCCTACTTTTTGAAACATAAAGTCTCAAGACTAGCTTGGCAGCTTGTGAGGCCATTTGGTTGAGGAAATTGGTTGTTGGACTCTTCAGTGACAAGTTGGAGCCTATAGTAATACACTGTGATAATCAGAGCTGAATTAATCTCTCTGACAATCCAATGTTCCATGATTGCTCCAAGCTTGAACTTCAAGATCAAGTACCATCATATCAGAGACTGTGTTCAGAGGGGCAATATTAGACTTCAATATATTCCTACAACATAGTAGACCACATATATATTGACTAACGCTTTGCCTAGAGGGAGCATTGTCTATTTCAGGGACATATTGTGTGTAGTTCAGAACACCTTCCTCTCTAAGAGGGAGTGCTAAATGAAGTTAGAGGAGGAATGGTTCTACCAAATTTAGAAAGTATGCTAAATTTGGTAGAGGGATCCACAAGTGGGGCCAAGGCGTAGAATTTAATTTTTCTATTGTTTTTTACTTAGGAAAATCTAATTTTTCTTGTAGTAAGAAAATAGATTGATCTCAGTTGTCCAAATAGATCTAATCTCAAGCATTTGTGGTAGTGGTGGGCCTAAGTCAACTTCTAAGAGGGTATGGTGCCAAACTTCGTCACTATGCATTAGAAGATCTTGGTATTTAGCTTAGTAAGGAGGCTAGAAACCAATGAATTAGAGAGAGAAGAGAGGCTGAATCAGCCTAAGATCCCTTCCAAGAATTCACAAACTTTTTCAGAGGAAAAAATTAGTGCACAAAGTAGGTTGTACAGGTCGTACGAGTTTGTACAGAGGCGCAAAAGTGAGGCCAAGTTTGTGAGAAGGGTAAAAACTAGTGTGTAGAGGGTTTGTAGGGACAAAGGGAAGTTTCCCCCTCATGATTGTAATCTCTTTATGAAGATTTTCTGATTTGAAAACTATAAAAACATCAAGATTGCAAGTTTTCCCCAGTTGGGGTTTCCTAGGTAAATTTGTTATGTATTGTTCACTTGTTTGTTTTTCTTCAATTGGTACTTATTTATGCTGCATGATAGTTAGGAAACTCAACATATTTGTGAATTAAAGTTAAAGTTTAGTTTTATCTCTTAGAAAAACTTCATATATTAGCTTGCTGGGTTATATAAAACTAACATGTATTATGGAAAGATAGATCAACTGCAATCAATTACTTCAAAATATTTGAAAGAAAATTATTATATAAAGATAAATGAAGACAACATAGGAAAGTTTGATTCAATACCAAATGAAGGTATCTTTCTTGGGTATGCATCTAGAAGTAAGGCCTAATGATGTTACAACAAAAGACTCGCAAGGTGGTATAAAGCATTGATGTAAGAGTGGATGAAGCAATAACTCAAAAACAAAAGCCACGAGCAAATGAAGATCCAGATGACACAATCAATAGAGAGTAAGAAAATGAAGTAGAAGAAGAGGAAAAGGAAATATAACATCAATATTCAAAGACTCCATCTAGATATCTTAAGAAGAATCATCCAGAAATCCAAACTTTTGGTTATAGAAATATAAGAGTCTATATTAGAAGAAAATTGACAAGTACACCAAAGCAAGCAAATTGTGCTTTTCTATTCAAAATAGAACCCAAAAGCTTTGCACAAGCTAGTGAAGATAAACATTGGGTTAGTGCCATGGAAGAAGAGTTCAATTAGATTGAGAAAAATGAGACATGGGAACTTGTACCTAAACCGATAGACAAGATTGTGATAAACACCAAAAGGGTCTTCATAAGTAAGTTGAATGAAGATGGACAAGTAGTAAGAAACAAATCAAGTTTATTCTATAAAAGGCATGCTCAATTTGAAGGAATCGATTTCGAAGGAACATTTGCTCCATTGCAAGATTAGGAGTAATTAGAATGTTCTTGGCATTTGCATGATTTAGGAACTTTAACGTCTATCAAATGGATGTCAAATGGTCCTTGATAAATGGAAATATACAAGAAGTATATATTGAACAATCAGAAGGATTTCAACTATCAAAAATGAAGATTACATAGGTATATTGAAGAAAGAACTTTATGGACTAAATTTGTTTCCCGGAGCTTTGTATTCAAGGCTTGAAAAATATCTACAATATCAAGGTTTCAAAAGAGAAGTTGCAGACAACAATTTTTACATTAAAATAGATAATGAAAATCTATTAATTATTGTGGTTTATGTAGATGATATCATTTTTGGAAGTTATGTTGACAACATGAGCCAAAGTTTTGTATAAGAAACACATAAAGAATTTGAAATGTCTATGCTTGGAGATTTTTCATTATTTTTAGGCTTGCAGGTTGTTCAGTGTAGCAAAGTCATATTCATTACCTAGACTTAAATACATCAAGGATATGTCGTAGAAATTTGGAATGAAAAACTATGCATCTATTAAAACACCCATGGTTGCAAGATGCAAATTGAGTAAAGATGATGAATCCCCGTAAGAAAATAAAATGCTATACAAATCAATGATTGGCATCCTACTATGTGTAACAACATCAAGACCAGATATCCTGCAAGCAGTAGGATTGGTTGCAATATTTCAATTTGCACCAAAGGAGGAATATGTGCAAACAATAAAAATAATATTTAGATATTTGAAGGGCACACCGGACTTTGGCTTGTGGTATTCATGGAGAAAAGACTTTAGTTTAACAACATATACATATGCATATTGGGAAGGAAGTGTTGATGGCTAGAAGAGTACAAGTGGAACATTCTTTCTTGGAAATTGTTTGGTATCATGGTTGAGAAAGGAACAAACTTCAATCTCTCTATCCACAATTGAAGCCAAATACATTGCAGTAACAACATGTTGCACACGAGTTCTTTGGATGAAATAGACACTAAAGGATATGAAGGTAGAATATGATAAACCAAAATCAATCATCTATGATAATACAAGTGCAATCAATGTTTCAAAGAAACTTGTTGTGCATTAAAGAAGACATATTCCCATCAAATACCACTTCTTAAGACAAGAAGTAGCTAAACGAAGTGTCAATATGGAATACACTACTACAAAAGAACATGTTGCAAATATTTTTACCAAACCCCTTCCCAGGGAAACATTTTAATATCTTAGATATCCCTTTCAAATCATCAGTGAAGACAAACACAAGCTTAGGGGGAGAACCCATTTTCCATAAATATCAAAGGGGGAGAAATTGTTGATAGGGGGAGTTTTAAAATAGTAGTCCACAAATTTATGGATTTTCTATAAATGATAGAGGGGGAGATTGTTGAATATAATGTTGTCGTTGATGTCAAGTTAGGGTGAGATGTTGATTTTTACTGTACCTTAGACAAGTGGTTTCCCATGGGTTAGTCTCTACCTAGGGAAAAGTGTCCAAAATAATTCGTTTCCTAAGTGTGACTTTATAAGTGGTAAAATCAATGTTAAATTATAAAGTGAAAAGTGATTTTAGACATAAATTACAATGTGAGTACTTTATTTAACGGGCGAGTTAAAAAATAGAAAGTGAGAATTAAATGCACATTTATTCTCAAACCTTAATCTAAATGAAACTCAGTCATTAGATCTTAGGGTTTCCCAAAATCCATTTAGGCAAACAAAATGGGGAAAAGAAAAGATAGACTGCATTCATTCTTCATGAGCAGATTGGAGAAAGGAGGCTGAGAGATGGAGAAAAGTTCTAAAGGAGAAATTTGTTGCAGCAAGTTGAAGGAGTGATTTCTGGGCAAAGCTGGGCATGGAAATCAAGGCATAGAAGGCATAAGAAGGTACAATACGAACAACATTGAATGTTGTGAGTTGCACTCCATTCGAGAGAAGTTTTGAAAATAAAAAAAATAAAAATAAAAATCTGTACAGTTGTATCCATACAGTACATATTTTCAGCTTCAAGTAGACACGAAAATTGAGGCAAAGTGGGCACGATTTTCAAGGAGTTTTGGGCTGAAGAGATAAGTTGTATTTTGCTATTTTGTTTTGTCTACAAATGTATATTTCATGAACTTGAAATATAAATAAATTTGAAGAGCTCTCTAATAGGTCTTCCCCGGAGAAGATTGAAGGGGTTTTGCCTGGGTCTAAGTTAACCAAAAATTTGTGTATTTTTATGTGTGTTGCTGGTCTAGTTATGTCCATATTTATTTTAGCATATGTTGACAGTCCCATGTGTTCTAATCTGAAAATTTCATTTCCAGAATTTTATATGTTGAATGTATGTTTATGGAAAAGGGCATTTAACTAAATGGGAGTGATAACATGAAACTAAAACATGGTTGGGATTGCAGGAAACATTTTTTTTAGTCATCAAATTTCAACATGGTTTCAGAGCTATAGATTGAAAATTGCAGTTTGAACAATAGACAGTAGTTTGGGACAACAAACAACAGTTGGACAACATATTGAATTTTTGGACAACAAACTCAATTTTGATAGAAAACTGATCTTTTGGGACAACAAGGTGAAATTTCACACAGACTGAATTTTTAGGACAAGAAGGTGTGCTGGAAAGTTCATTTCTCCATTTTCTTGGTTTTGTAAATTTTGGACAATAGTCATGGATGTGTTCTTAAAAATAGAGGACAAACTGGATGGGATATCCAACTATTCCGTTTGGAAGGACATAATTTAGACAGTGTTTGAGGAGGAAATATTTTGGGACATAGTGAAACAAGTGGTTGTACCTCCTACTGCTATAGATGAACTTGCTGAATTCACAAAAAATAATGCAACGAAAAAAAAGATTTTGATGGACAGTCTGAAGGATCATGTGGTTCCTCAGGTGAGAGGAAACACATATTCACATCAGATGTGGACATTTCTAGCCACTCTCTATCAGAGTACAAATGAGAGCAGGAAGATGGTACTCAAAGAACAATTGAAGAACATAAGGATGACAAAGCTGAAAGTGTAGTTCATTATCTTGGCAGGGTCAAACAGGTACGTGATGATTTGACTGTTAGTGGTGAGGCAGTTGCACCCACAGAGTTAGTCAGGATAGCTGTAGCAGGACTTCCTAAGTCTTGGGAGGTATTTGGAGATGCTATTATGTTAATTTTTTGTATGTTCCATGCTTAAGAGAAATTTACTTCAAAATTCTTTTATTAGCCCAATATCAATTTCCATATTAGCAATCACATCAGCATGATAGTAAAATGCAGATAGAACATGAACATAAATAGTAGAAGACAAGCCAAGACAAGAGGACACAATATGTGGCACAAGCCAGGGACAAACCCCAATGTGGGGAAACCCTTGATCAATTCTTCTTATATTCTTCAAATAGTTCAACAGAGAGAGAGATAATATAAATATACAAAACTAATATTTATGATAACAGTAGAAAGTCCATCATTATGCTAGTGATGAATGTTCAAAGATGCAGCCCTAAATTATTATAACAGTCTGCAACCAATCATTAAGAATGCTAAAGCATACCCTTTTTGGAGATTGTCAATCTAGAAGCCTTCAACATAATACAACTGCAACATTCTTCTACTCACTTGTTGTTCCTAAAATTTCGGTTAGGGAACAATAGGCAACCCTTAACCTTCCACGCTGTCAGCAAAATAGCTATCCTAAGGAATCCTACAAGTTTCCCATCAAACTGTCTGAACACATACAAGATATATTTTAGAAATGTGTGCACTAGCTCATTGTTCTAGGGTAATTAGGTTGTTGCAATTCTAGATTGGTTAGGGCACCCAACCACAGTCCCTAACATCCCTCAAACTAACGCAGAATTCCTTCCTCTTGTTGCGGCTATCCCTCAATAGGATGTTTCCCTCCACGTTGTTCCTTTAGGGTAGTTCCAAGCCCAACGCATGGACTTGACACCCTAAAATAGTTGTTGCACCCTCCAACAATCCCTCCTTGCCTCTGCCTCCAAGAACAGGGCCTCAGCCCTCCAGTAGTCACTTTTTCCTCTAAACAGATTGCAAAAATAGCCCTCAAGTGACCTCATTGTCCAGTCTTTTCCATGTTGTGGCTGGGGCTTCCTTTTGCTACAGTTAAGGGCTTCTTCTTCCTTTCCTCTTGCTAGGATATGGCCTCTCCTTGCTGTAGAATTAGGGCCTCTGTTTTGACAACAAATCTGGGGCCTCTTGGCTGCAGATAGAAGGCCTTAGATTAGGTCTCTTTAGGCTTCGACTAGATCCTTCTTGTGCTATGTGTAGGGTCTCCTTGTCGATGCAGATGAGAGACTCCTCTGCTACGTATAAGAGTCTTCTTCAACTGTGGATATATGCTTCCTCTAGATAGCGTATAGGAGCCTTCCTTTTTACTGTGTCTAGGGAAGCATTAGACCTTCCTTGATTGCGGCTAGGGCATAACTGAACAACAACTAGGGCACATATGAACTGTGACTAGGGCACCTTCCTTTAGGACTACAGCTAGGGCTCTTTCCTTTAGACCTCTCTTTCCACCAAAACCCAAACGAGTGGAGAGAGATCTCAAGAGATGAGTGTGTGTCAAATGACTTGAAGACTCTTCTATTTATAATTCAACGTTGAGGTTGAGATGGGGTAATTTTCTTGCTAGTCGACCTTCACAAATTTTCAAATAATACAAATAAATTCATATCTCCATAAATACATGTCGGAATCGAATGATCTTTAAATCAATTGTTGGACACCTAATCCTCTAAGGGTTGGTGTGGAAGCTGAATAGTCTAAGTCCAAGAGACCTTGGAATACGAAACCAAAGGTCATATGAATGTACTATAAATGTATATCATTTGTTAATAATAGATACACACTCATATTTGTCATTCATCTTCTGTTGTTGCCATGTATGTGTCTAACATGGTATCAGAGCGGGCGATCTCCTGCCCTTCTCAAGTGTGAGCCACTTGTTTTTGTGGCCCTTCTGTGCATGCTTGTCCTACAACTCTGCCCATTTTTCTGATATAGAAAAACTGACATCTTTCCCTCATACCCAGGTGCACAGGTCTCAAATTAGTTTTCTAGTTTTCTATAGTGTAACTCCTATCAGATTTCTCTGCCATATTTTGTCCCTCTGTTCTGCATATTTTGTAGACTGAAACCTCTCTCTGCCTTGAGTGCGTTATTGCATGTTGTATTCAACAATAATCTTACTATTGAAGGAGACGTATTGTTGCATTGAGACATTGCTTTGCAAGCTAGTGCGTTGGTAAACTCCTCTTGCACACCTCCTCACATTCCCTTGACTCGTGGTCACTTCGGTCCCTTGACTGTGCTCCCAAAGCACCCTCGGCACCCTTGCAATTGACATCTCTCCACGTGTTTTGGTTGCAATATCATACAATACAGCTCGGACACCTCCGACTCCTATGCACAATGGCACCGGTTCCTCACATATAATTAATACCGACTCCCAATTCAATACCACCCTCTGCCCAGTTTGGCTCTGGACCACCATACAAAACTCCGCTTCTTACCCATATATTACATACCGCTGTCTACCTACCCAGTGTATGCCACTCCATTTTCATTGCAATACCACTTGTGGTATCATATTACGCTTCCACCGCACTGATAATACTGACTTGAAACCTATTGTAGGGATAATTTTTGGTCAGAATTGAAGGCATTTCTGGACAACCACTTGAGTTCGAAAAACACAATTCATGGTACGAGAGGAGCAAGCGGGAGAAAAATTAATTCAATGGCGTAGCATTGGAATTTTTCTGAAAGACTGCTGATTTGAGGCATTACGAACCGTGAGTTAAACTCCATCGAAGGTCATTATTGGTCAGTGTGTGCATTTGAAGATTCCTTCTATCCAATATGTGTTGAAATAATTGAGTGTTATGGGTTTTGGCATCAGAGTGTTGCGTTGAAGACCATGAAGTTACATTGATCTGCAGTAAGACGTTTGATTGATAACTCTTTCAATGTTCGAAGGAGGACCATGTACACCCTGTGTGTGGTAAGGATATCAGCTGACTGAAGCTGTTGCACAAAAATAGGGAAGAGCTCTGGCTGTTCTACTCTACCACTCTATAGTAGCATCAAAGACAGCCTCTACCCCGTCAATATCACCTGTCTTCTCCTTTAAATATATTAATGTAGCAACAGTTCCAGGTCAGTGTTTTATTTCAGTTATGCACTCCAAAGATTCGATAGCAACCTGATAATGACTCGCAACTGCGACAAATTGGGCATGTAAAAGAAGATCCAGTTTTGATTTCATTGGATACTTTTCAGTAAGTTTTCCTAAACATTCTTCTGTTATCTCTATAATGAACTGAACATTTGCATAGTTGTTATTATTGGTACCTCCTGGCACTTCTACAAACTGATCAGCAATTCATATGTGCTCAACATTGATCCTCATATCTTCAGGTGTGGCCATAGCCACCAATAAAATATCCTTTTCAATCCCAAATGTTTCATAAGCCCATGCTATCACACTCTGCATAAATTTGACTACTGCCATGCCATTGTTGGAAATTAAAATACTCCGAATTGGTTTGTTTCTGCCGAGTGCATAGCAGAACTCATCAATTTGAGATAAAACTGTTGAAGTCCTCACTGCAACCTTCCCATTTGCAATCCCATTAGTGTGGATACCTTCCCCCATATTATCTTTGTTATTTCCTAAGACACCTTAAAACCAACAGACTTATGTTGCCCCTCAACTGAGAGGAAGGTTCAATTTGCAGACCACCTAATGAACAATAAGCCCAATGTGATTACACCCCTTAGAGACTTGAGTGGATGCAAGAAGTAAGAACTCTTGAGCTTCTACAAAGTTGCTTTTCTCAATAAGAGCACATGCTATATTATATGCCATCTCAAAGCTACTATTCCAAAAGTAGTCAGAAGTTTCATGAAGGCCTAGATCTCCAATGATTGTCCCATTTATATGAGTATTGAGAGAAAATTGTTTTCTTTGAAGAAAGTGGCAAGTTCAGAGAATATTGGTTCGTATCCTAGTCAAAGCATTTATATATATGAGCATTCAAGTCCTGTCCATGACATGGTGCGATAGTTGTTGAAGTTTTGATAGCCATCATTTCTGCTTTGAAAGTGAATATGCTAGAGGATTTTTGGGAATGACAGAGTTCAATGTTCATAAACATTGGGGGCTGTTTATATTCTTTAAAGTTGTGGCTATTTGGCATTGTGTAATATCTGTGCAACATTGTCATGAAATGGAGAAAATGGATGATGCATTACAGTTATTGAATAGTCTAATCTATTCCACTGTTGATGGGATGGTAAAAGTCAGTAAGGAAACTCTTTTTAACATTCAAACTTGCTTGCAAAATGTACAAGACAAATTTGATTTTTTGCATCTTGAATCACAGCTACAGCAAGAAGAGCTACATCAAAATAGACATCATTTTGAACCTGTTTTTGTTCAGAACATTGAGACAACCACCCATCAGCAGAAAGTCAATATTGTTGAAAGTCATTCAGATTTAGTACCCAATGAAGCAACAGTTGTACATGCAAATGCAGAAATTCAGTCTACACTTCCCAAGCCCATCATTAGACCTTGGGAAGAGCTTGTCTACAACAAGCACAAAACTGGTCTTGGATATGACAAGGACATGTCCTTTCATATTCCATATTACTCAATGCCCATCCAGTTTTAGAGTGCTGGATTCCTTCATGACAGTTCACCTTCAGCTGTTCCAAATTCTACTCCTCTTCCACAACAACAACAACAGATTGTGAAATGCCAACATTGTGACCGAGTTGGCCATATGAAAGATCACTGTTTTGATCTTCATCCATGTAAGAACTGTCATAAAACCAATCATTCTTCAAACAAATGCTTCAAAATCAAACCTCCTGTAAGAAAAAATATTCATCTTCGATGGATCGCTTCTTGGCAATGGGCATCAACAACCAAGAAGATATTCCAATGATATGTCAGAACTTGTTCTAGAGTATTGAACAGTCTTGCAGTTTAATTTTCTCCATCATCTCACCTTGTATCTGATGGGGGGGAATGATGGTCATCTACAAGCTTCAAAGCCACATCAAGCAAGCCTGAGCCACAACCCGCCATACCAGATTCAGAGTTGTAGCCAGAGACAAAGATTCTCTTGAACATTCCTTTAGTCGGTGAAGCCTCTTCAAAGAATTGGGGACACTTCCTCTAGCATAAGACTTCAGCTTCTTGCGATTTTTGGAAGAGTTCCAGGAATTGCATTCCAGAGTTATTGGTCATCCTTAAACCTTAACAGGTTGAGACCTCCCTTGTCAAGTTAAGGTTCTCCCTTTTATGCGAGGTGAGACCTCCCTTTCATGGTTGAAGGTTTCCCTCTTCAAAACATAAGGAGCACTTCCTCTAGCAGAAGACATAAGCTTCATGCCAGACTTGGAAGAGTTCCAGGAACTGCACTAAGCATTCTAGTGTTGGTGGTCATCCTTAAACCACCTCCCTTATACCAACATTTCAACGAGCACATTCAGCCTAGTGCCGCCATGCATTTTTGCACGTTTTGTATTACAGCTCTCTTCTTGGACTCATACATAACCCTTCGGATCAAGGGGGGGAATGTTGGACACCTAATCCTATAAGGGTTTGTGTGGAAGCTGAATAGTCTAAGGAAGTACAAGAGACCTTGGAATATGAAACCAAAGGTCATATGAATGTACTATAAATGTATATCATTTGTTAATAATAGATATACACTCATATTTATCATTCATCTTCTGTTGCTGCCATGTATGTGTCTAACATCAATCCTACACCTCTCGAAGAGAGGAATCCAAGAAAAATATCATCTACTGTAAATAAGATGACCCACATGGAGTTTTTCCCTAGTTGCCAATTTTAACACTCCCTCTCAACTAGGGAGAAATCCATCGGCTAATCCATCTGCTAGTTCGTACTATCTTTGCCATCAATGTAGTTCCCTGCACTACTCTGCTAAACTATGAAGAAGAAGAAGTGATTGAGAATGTATCATACCATTCTCTACTAACCCGAAGCCAGTCCCATATAAAGATAGTGTCTCATACCACTCTTATTGAACCGAAATCAGTTCCAAATAAAGAGAGTGTCTAATACCACTCTTACTGACCCGAAGTCAGTTCCAACTGATCCCAGATCAATATCATCTTAGCATAGGGAGTATGATAGTACATGATGCATCCATTGGTTGTAGTATTGTCCCTATCCTCATTTACCTACCCATAGGCTAGATGAGGGGTACTTCCCATGAGTCCTAGACTACATGGGTAGGTTGTCTCAGCAAGAGAAGGATGAACCACTCATCTTGCCTACATGTCGCCATAGGGTATCCTAGGGGAATGTTGAACCACTCACCTTGTACACAACAAATCATTAGGGGAAGGCTGAACCACTCACCCTATGATTGTGTCTTAGCAGGAGAAGGGTGAACCGCTCATCCTACCTACATGGAAAACCACTAGGGGAAGGCTGAACCACTCACCCTGTGGTTTCTCATCTCTTCAAGAAGTACCCCATACACCCCAGAGCTCCTAGATCTCAATATCCATATCATACAGGACCCTCAGGAGCGGGTCTCTCGATGACTCCTAGTCGTTTTCGGAAAGTCAAGAATTTGACCTTTCCTAGGGCCTTCTTCAAAATATCGGTGACCTACACATCAATACCAATGTGATGGAGCCTTGTTGCTCCTTGATGTACCATATCCCATATAAAGTGGTGCCTGATGTTTATGTGTTGGGAGCGATCATGAAATACAAGATTCTCTGATAATCGGATCCCACTTGGGTTGTCATAGAGGATCACGGTGGTATCCATCACATGTCTAGACAACTCATTGAAGAGCTTCCCCAACCAGACGGCTTCACGCAAGGCCATACTCGCAGCTATGTATTCGGCCTTAGTGGTGCTCAAAGCAACCAAATTCTGCTTCCTACTCATCTAGGATATCGAAGAAGAACCCAAAGAGAAGTTGCACCTAGAAGTGCTCTTGCGATCCACCACATTGCCTACCCAAACAACATCAGAACAATAATGCAGCCACACATTTTCGACAGTGTATCTAAGTCCATGAGTGATTGTGCTTCGAATATATCTCAGAAGATTCTTGGCACCAATCCAATGTGAGTGATGAGGCTCAGCCATATGTTGGCTCAACATGCTAACTGCAAAACATATATCTGGATGGGAGTTCACGAAGAACATCAATGCTATTATGAGTTTACGAAACTCAGAGGCATTCGTCAATTCAGGTCCGGCAGCACTACCGCATAACTTCTTCAAGTTAAGCTCCATCGAGGTAGTCACAGGCTTGCAGTCCACCATTCCAAATTCGAAATCCAACTCCCTCTTACATTTGTAAATGAGAGGGTCTACACCTGTCAAAAAGAGGTCATCCATATAAAGCACCAGTATGAGAGGTCTATCATCCACAACCTTAAGGCAAAGGTTTGGATTGGCTTCACTCCTAGTGAATCCCAGCTTCATTAGATAGATATTGATCCTCTCATACCAAGTCCAGGGTGCCTACCTCAAACTATAGAGAGCTTTCTTCATTCTGCTTATATGAGATTCTTAATCATGAACCTCAAGCATCTAAGGTCTTTCTATTACTGGTAAGTTTTCCCTCGGTACATCCCAGACATATACCTTCATACTCTTGTTTGAACTTAGGCATCCCTATCACCATCTATCTCACATCGGGTAGGGCCTCACAATGAAGATGGGAAGACCTCTTGTGCCATTGAAGAGATATGTCACATGACATGGTACCCAATGGACTTCCTGCAACTTGATACAAAGTTCCAACCCTGAACCCAAGAGTAAAAGCATCTTTAAAACTCTTTTTCCAAACACGTACCTTTCCATCAATGAAGGCCACCTTGAAACCTTTGTCTTCCACTACTGAAATGGACACCAGTTTCTTCTTGAGACTAGGTACATATAGAACTTCTTGTAAATGAATCGTGTTACCCTGATTCAATTGAAGGGTAACATTCCCTACACCCTTTATGGGATAGGTGGCATCGTCTCCAATAATAATATCCAAGTTTGTCTCCTTCTCTTTCAAATGAGAGAGAGCTTCCTTGTATTCGGTGAAGTGCCTTGAAGAACCATTATCAATAAGCCAATTTCCCAAAGTGTCTGGAGGAGAGGTAGTGGAGAGGGATGATATAAGATAATACTCCTTTTGCTTATCAGAAACAACATTTGATTCTTCATACCTGGAGTTTCTTGCTTTCTTCGAGGGTCAACCATTTCCTTGATGTCCTGCATTCCTTTTTCCTTTTCCATTGTACCTATCATTCATTCACTTGAAGTTTCCCCTAGAATGATTGTGATCATCATCATGTGATGTGTCCCTTCTATTTGGACACTCCCTCGCATAATGGCCAAACTTATTGCAAGAAAAGCATCTGCCCTTCCTTCCATCCTTAGATTTGGGCTTTCCATTGAAGTGACCTTTAGACCCTGCATTAGATCTCCTTTTGGAACGAGCGGAGAAAGTAGTAGGGTTGCCTCTATTAGAAGGCATTTCTTGCTCCACCATTCTGGTTTCTTCTTGAATGCATCTTGACATCAATTCTTCAAACCCTGGAATTCGATCATTATTGAGAATAGTGGTTCTAAATATATATCACCATTAGGGGAATTTTGAGGTCTAAAATGGGCCTCCTAAGGAAATTATAGAATAATAGTGGAAATAATAAAATAATATTAGAATACATCATCAAATTTTAGAGGAAAAAAAAAAAAAAAAACAACTTTTTCAACTCGTATTTTTAACTTATCTCTCTATGGGTTTACTCAAATTTCGAGTGGCAATACTCGTTGGATGCATAATTTTATTCCTCATCCAAGGAGTACCCATGTTGCATATTTTCGATGGACCCTACTACACAAAAAATGAAAAATACATGAAAACCATGATTGCAATAACATTTTTTTCATGTATTTCTCATTTTTTGTGTAGCAGGGTCCATCAAAAGTATACAACATGGGTACTCCTTGGATGAGGAATTAAATTTTGCATCCAACGAGTAATTCCACTCGAAATTTGAGTAAAACCTTAGGGAGATAAGTTGAAAATACGAGTTGAAAAAATAGTTTTATTATTTTTTAATCTTTTTTACTTTTTTACTCCAAAAATGGTGAATCATCACCCATGGTTGACATCATCATCTTGAATCCTATTGGTTCTTATAAAGTTTATTTTGGTTGTACATTTTTCTTAGGAGGCCCATTTTAGACTTCAAAATTCCCCTAATGTCAGGTGGGAGCCCTCCAAGAGTAGTGAGTTCCCTGTCAAGAATGACTTCTCCAATCGATAGAAGATCATTCTTGATCTTAGTGATCCTTAAGTAGGATTGAATATCCTCGTCCTTTCCCTCTTAATATCCTTCAACTTATTTTTTAGGAACAAATTTTGATTTGCATTGCTAACCTTGAACATGCTTACCAATATGTCATAGCTCTCCTTAGAGGTGTTTAAATTAGAGATGTAGACCACCAGACGCTTGTCAACGGAATCTCTGATAATCTTATTTGCTTTGACTTCACCCTTGGTGTACTTGTTCTTTGTAGAAGCCGGTGCATTTGATGGAGGCTCAGGGATTTTACCCTTCACATAATACAACACTTGTTCTTCCAATGTCATATCAAGAGACATCTTCCATCCGTGATAGTTAGACTTTTCACAAAGCTTGTCTTTAGCTGGGAAGTGGGATGAGGAACCCATTGAGCCTTTGACCTTGTCCAACTGTCTTTAGTGATTTCTCTTTCACTCTTGCTTGGGCTTTGTCTTCACCACAAATTCGATACCATGTTAATTTTGGTATGTTCCATGCTTAAGAGCAATTTACTTCAAAATTCTTTTATTAACCCAATATCAATTTCCATATTAGCAATCACATCAGCATGATAGTAAAACACAGATAGAACATAAACATAAATAGTAGAAGACAAGCCAAGACAAGAGGATAGAATATGTGGCACCAGCGAGGGACAAACCCTAGTGTGGGGAAACCCTTGATCAATTCTTCTTATATTCTTCAATAGTTCAGTCTAGAGAGATAATACAAATATACTAAATTGATATTTATGACAACAGTAGAAAGTCCATCATTATGCTAATGATGACTGTTCAAAGATGCAGCCCTGAATTCTTATGATAGTCTGCAACCAATCATTAAGAATGTTGAAGCACACCCTTTTTGGAGATCATCAATCTAGAATCATTCAACATAATATAATTGCAACATTATTTTGATAACTTGTTGTTCCTATAATTTCGGTTAGGGTACAATAGGTAGCCCTTAACCTCCCACGCTGTCAGAAAAATAGATGTCCTAAGGACTCCTACAAGTTTCCCATCAAACTATCTCAACACATACAAGATACATTCCAAAAATGTGTGCACTAGCTCACTGTTCAAGGGTAATTAGGTTGCTGCAATTATGGACTGGTTAGGGCACCCAACCACAGTCCCTAACATCCCTCAAACTAACCCATAATTCCTTCCTCTTACTGTGGTTGTCCCTCAATAGGATGCTTCCATCCACGATGTTCCTTTAGGGCAGTTACAAGCCCAACACATGGACTTGACACCCTAAAACAATTGTTGCACCCTCCAACAAACCGTCCTTGCCTCCGCCTCGAAGAACAGGGCCTCGACCCTCCATCCAGTCACTCTGTCCTCTAAACAGATCCCAGGAATAGCCCTCAAGTGACTTTGTTGTCCAGTCTTCTCCTTGCTATGGCTAGGACTTCGTTTCGTTGTAGTTAAGGGCTTCTTCCTCCTTTCCTCTTGCTGGGATATGGCCTCTCCTTGCTGCAGAATTAGGGCCTCCTTTTTGACAGCAAATTTCGGGCCTCTTGATATTGAACTAGGTTGTCATTGATGTCAATATGGAAATATTCTAGATACTAATATGGCAATATCCTAGATACTAGAAGCCAAGGGGAAGCCGAGCAAATCCATGAAGAGATAGGAGCAAGGCCATCAAGATAGCCAAGCCATAAGCAAGAGGAGTTACCAAAGGAGGTAGATCAAAGCATATCATAGGATATCAGAGCAAGAGAGGTGTTCATATATGCAAGGAGGTCTTTGAAAGACACTCCCAAGCTGGAGGAGCCACATTGGAGCGAGAGGAGCCACAAGAGGAGCCATATATATATATGTAATATATATATGCCAAAACTGAGTTCTCAGAGCTACAGGAGCAAGCAAAGCGAGCAGAACATAGCATATATATATGCAATATATATATATATGCCAAAAAAGAACAGAGCCATGGGATGTAGCAAATAGAGCTATCAGAGCCACAAAGGAAGCAGACAGAGGTTTTGGGAGCAAACAGAGCTACCGGAGCTACAAAGGAGCCACATAGAACCGATAGAAAGGAAACAGTGGAGCAATATATATACAGGGTTAAAGGAGTGGAGCTATATATGCCATCCGGGAACATATCGGAGCACAAACATATATATGCATGCATTTAACAGCCATTGGAAGCCATATATGTCACAAATAATGCATGAAATAACACTATCGGGAGCCATCGAAGGAGCAAAGGATGCATTAACACTATCAGAGGCAGAAAGGCTTAGTCATATTGCATATACATTATCGGCGGCACAGACGCATGTATGTATGTGCACTTACACTATCAAAGGCGCAGGCTTATCTATATATATATATATATATATATATATATATATATATACGTTTGCACTATCGGCGACATAAACATACATAAATACGCAAATACACTATCAGAGCGGGCACACGCGTATATATATCAGAGACAATACTAATCAGCGGTTCAGCTATGTGCCATGACCCAAACCCTCGATTGCGATATATATATATATATATATATATATATATATATATATATATATATATATATATATATATATATATATATATATATAGATATATATATATATATATATATTATTTATTTATTTATTTATTTATTTATATTTATATTTATATTTATATTTACATATTAATATATATATAAGAGGACCCACGGACCATTCCAATGTGAATATAACATAATCAAAGTTATGGGTTAAGTCAAAGAACGGAGGAATACATGCGGACTTGCTATAGCATTGTGCTACGATTTAAGGCTATATAACATCTGCCCATCGCAACAATACACTAAGGGATGTCACTCTCCCGAGCGCCGATTGCAATGTAAGTCACGAACTCGATGGTCTGACTGTAACACAACTCAATGCTATATCGCATCCGCTGGAGGATCAGCCGTCGGCCATTGGCGATGTCATGGGGTCAATGTATAAAGGACCCCTGGAAGTCTTAAGCCCCGATTGCAATAAAGACTAGATCCGATACAGGAATAGTTGCGGGTTAATGTTTTTTTGAAGTCTGCCCTTTAAAGTGTTAAGCCTGTTTTCCTCATACATTCCTGTATATTTGTGTTTATGCATTACGCGGGGTTTTACAGCCAAAGATGCATGTAAAACGCTCCCGATAGTTCAAGAGGCTGAATCAAGCCAATTTCGATTGCGATTGGGACATGGCTGTCCATTAAACACTAATGTCTCTGTGTATGCCTGTTATCATGAAAAAATGGGGCTCTGTTACAGTTTGAATTGGCAACAGCTTTGCTCTATATTTTTGGCCCACTCTTCCTCCTAAACATGTCCTGTGAATATTGGAACGCTCGAATAGACAGAGGAAACTGAAATTCGGGAAGCCGAAGAAGCAAGCTAGCACAGAGGAAATGACAGTGACCGAGGAGGAAGCTGATAGGATAAGCGAGCGTCGAGGAAACCAATAGTTAGAGGATCAGGTACAAATAAAATAGAAAAAAAAAACAGAGAACAAAGTGCAGTAAAATGCTGTTGAACATTTTTGTGGAAACAAGCTGGAGGAGGCAGAGGCAGCGAGAGGATCCAACAGAATAGAAAGAGGGCCAAAGGGCCAACAGGACATCAGATAGTCGAAGGGGAGAAGTAGCCAGCAGAGAACATAAACTTGAATAGGAAGTTTTTCTTTATGCAGAGCTTAGTGCAGCTAATAGTAGACTGACTAAAGCTGTGTGAAGACATTATTAGAGAGCATGAAAGCTATTGGAGACTATGTGTGGGAAGTGTGCAGAGTTGTAAAGACTTCTTCATAAGAATATTGGCTGTCATTGATGTTGTAGCATGGAGACTACAGTGAAGCTATAAACAGACAAAACTCAGTAAAAAAGAGTTCTGGGAGCATAACCTTACTATCAAATGTGCTTTGACAATATTGGGTCAGAACCCTTGGGGCTAGTGCCTCAAAAGTAAGTAGGATTGGAGTCCTTGGGGTTGGTGCCTCAGAAGTAAGAAGGATTGGAGTCCTTGGGGCTGGTGCCTCAGAAGTAAGAAGGATTGGAGTCCTTGGGGTTGATGTCTCAGAAGCTGGAAGAATAGGTGTCCTTGGGACTGGTGTCTCAGGAAATGAAAGGATTGAAGTCCTTGGGAGTTGGTGCTCCTAAGTCCAAGATTGGTGTCTTGGCAAAATAGAGTTGGTGCTCTGGAGGTTGGAGCCTCACCAAAGTCCGAGTTGGAGCTTGGCAATTAATTGCAACCATATATATATATATATATATATATATATATATATATATATATATATATATATATATATATATATATATATTGTATCTATTTTACTACACAATTTATATTAATAAAAGCATTTATTCTTGTTGTTCATCTAGTGTTTTGAATATATATGTTTTAACTGGTAAAACAATAGTATGACCATTTCCATGAGAGGTAGTCGTAACTGACTATTTTCTCATGACTTTTGAATAGTTCACTTAGCGCTCATTGCATCGGGTGATGCTCACAGGGGTGAAGAAGTGGGATTGAAACTAATGAAATGTGGAGAACGAATCACATAGCATCAATCATCACTTCCGGGGCTTGCACCCGGTAACCAGGACTTCCCAGGAGGTCACCCATCCCAGAACTCCTCTGGCTCAAGCGCGCTTAACTGTGGAGTTTTTCCCCACAATCAAGCCCACTTAGCTTGCTACCCCATTTGCAAAACCTTAGCAAGTATTGTGCCTCATGAACCATTCAAGTAGAGATCCCTTGACTCTTTTTTGAATTTAAGTATGGGGGATTTACGCAGTGCATTATATTAGATATCATTTTTGGGATTCAACTGCGTTAAGTAAGTCATTCAAACGTATGACCATTTCCATGAGAGGTAGTCGTAACTGACTATTTTCTCATGATTTTTTGAATAGTTCACTTAGCGCTCATTGCATCGGGTGATGCTCACAGGGGTGAAGAAGTGGGATTGAAACTAATGAAATGTGGAGAACGAATCACATAGCATCAATCATCACTTCCGGGGCTTGCACCCGGTAACCAGGACTTCCCAGGAGGTCACCCATCCCGATGCAATGAGCGCTAAGTGAACTATTCAAAAAATCATGAAAAATAGTCAGTTACGACTACCTCTCATGGAAATGGTCATACATTTGAATGACTTACTTAACGCAGTTGAATCCCAAAAATGATATCTAATATAATGCACTGCGTAAATCCCCCATACTTAAATTCAAAAAAGAGTCAAGGGATCTCTACTTGAATGGTTCATGAGGCACAATACTTGCTAAGGTTTTGCAAATGGGGTAGCAAGCTAAGTGGGCTTGATTGTGGGGAAAAACTCCACAGTTAAGCGCGCTTGAGCCAGAGGAGTTCTGGGATGGGTGACCTCCTGGGAAGTCCTGGTTACCGGGTGCAAGCCCCGGAAGTGATGATTGATGCTATGTGATTCGTTCTCCACATTTCATTAGTTTCAATCCCACTTCTTCACCCCTGTGAGCATCACCCGATGCAATGAGCGCTAAGTGAACTATTCAAAAAATCATGAGAAATAGTCAGTTACGACTACCTCTCATGGAAATGGTCATACGTTTGAATGACTTACTTAACGCAGTTGAATCCCAAAAATGATATCTAATATAATGCACTGCGTAAATCCCCCATACTTAAAAACAATAGTCGGAAAAAGAAATACTAATTCACTCCCTCTCTCAATATTTCCAACAATTGGTATCAGAGCCAATACCTTCATTCAAAGCCTAACAACTTAAAGGTTGATCTTTAGAACACAAATGGTGAAGTCAAGGAAGAAAGTCTCCAATCCCCCTAAGGATATGTTTCCCTCTACTACTAAAATAGAAGAAAATCAATTTGAGGAGGCTCCGAGGCTCAATGGGAAATTTAATATATGGGAAGCAAGAATGAGGAATTTCTTACAGACACAAGGCATTGAAATCTAGAAATCAGTGACTGATGATAGCAGGATGGATAGAGAATCCAAGGAGTACAATGCAAAAGCAATGAAGGCAATCTTGAATGGGCTACCTGATTCTGTAAAGAAAAATCTAGGAAAATATTCATCAGCAAAGGGTATATGGGACAAACTTCATGACCTTCACTCAAAAGGAGCATTGACCATAACCATCAGTCAAGAAGATGATGGAAATCAAGAAGGAAATCTACAACCCATAATAGAAACTGAAAATGAGAATGGTGACATCAAGGCTAAAATAGACCTAGAATATGAAGAGAATGAGAAAGATTTTGTAGAAGAACTCGTCACTCAACTTATGACTACCATGGAAGAGATTAACAATTTGAAAAAGGAAAATGAGGAACTTAAGAAGACAACACTAGTTGGTAACCAAGATCAAACAAGGAAGAAAGTTGAACTCATCAAGCTTCAAGTACAAGAAAGGGATGAAGAGCTTGCCAAGCTTAAGAAGGAATTTCATCAAAGCAAAAGAAAGCATCATGAAGAAGTCATATCCATGAAAAATTAATAGAATAAAGCAAAGAAGTAGGAAGATACCTTGTCAAGTCAACTTGAACAAAGGCACAAGAGCTTGAACAAACTTGAAGTAGAGATTGGTTAGTACAAGGTAGAGGTCTCCTCTCTCAATTCTCAACTACAAGAAGTAAGGAAACAAGCACAAGGAGCTGAAAAGACCATGGAAGCATTGGAAGTCATAGAAGGGCAGGTTGATGAAGCAGGAAAGGAAAGAAACACCATGATCTATCAACTGAGAGCAAAGGATGAAGAAATCTTCAAAATGAAGTTAGATATCATTTCCCTTAAAATAGTAGCAGATGAAGTTACTCGTAGCAAGGAATAAAATGAGAAACAACTTGCCAAGAAGAATAATGAGTGTGAAAGATTGGAAGAAGAGATTGTCTTCCTCAGAACAAAGGTTGAAGGGATGAACAAAATCTTGAAGAGCTCTCAAGCCTTGGATGACATGCTCAGCTATCACAGATGTCCATTTGATAAATCAGGTCTTGGATATGTAGGTGAATCCTCAAACAAGAATGAAAATACTTTAAACAAAAGAGATGTGAAGAAGCCAAAAAGAAATGGTGATGCTCCCAGCTCCAGCAAAGGCAAGGAGAAAAATCAAGGCTACAATAGAAGAAATCTTGCTCCAAGAAGAAATCTAACTACAAGACAAAATATAGATGATGTCGAAGAGGCGAGAGGCAATGGCTATCATCAAAGGATATCAAGGTAGAAAGGCTTTAGAAGTACATCAAGGAAACCTCCATCTCCCAGGTACCAAAGTTCATTTTTTGGTTATTGTTTTTCTTGTACAAACTTTGGTCACATGGCAAAAGAATGTAAAGCATATCATAAAGATAGATGTTATGGTCCCCAATCATCTCATAGAGATAGATATTATAGTCCCCAACAAACTCCAAGAAACAATTTTGCAGGAAGAAAACATGAATTCTTATTCATGAACAATGTAGAATGCTTCAAGTGTCATAACATTGGCCATATGGCACGAGACTATAACTTAACTTGGGCTCTTACACAAGCTACAACCATGCAAAAGAAGAAAGTTACACAAGTATGGAGAAGGAAGGAAATACAATCTGAAAGTCCCTTGAGCTCTCCTGCCAATAGCATATGTAATTGGCCTGAATTTTGACAATCTAAGCATTTTATGAGAAGATTCTGCCAAAAGGAGATGATGCATACAGTTAGGGGGAGCCTGTAATTCTTTATCACTATTGCAGAAGCTATTAGTGAAAAGGGTCCTAATGAAATCCTTGTTGAGCTATATTAACAATCATGCTTTGATGAAGGTAATGTCTTAGGAGTACTCCATTGAAGAATAAGATCCGATACATCTGGAATGGAGTTTGAAGTAAGAGCAACTGGCAGCATATAACAAACTAAAGCATTGAAAATAGATGCAAATCACCAGAATGTTTTAAAAGATAGTCACATATTGTATATCTAAATCTGCTAGCAGAAATAACATGCAAAGACTTGTACAAGAACACAAAGAAAAGATGGCTCATAGAAAGGAGAATGTTGTGCAGTGAAATATAACTTAAGTTGATACAGATTACAAAGAAAATATAGCAATAGCAAGGCACAACTTTTCACTTTTTCATCCAAATGCAGTGAAGTTGAATACTGGATGGTAGTCACTCAAGGAGAAGCACAGTGACACAAAGGAACTCAGATCTGAAGAAAGACAACAAGATAGATAATCTCGGTGGCAGTTTATCCTGATTCAGACTATGAAGGTCTCTCAATTCTGCCTATCAAGACAACAATATGGGTTGAAGCATAAAAGCTTGGACTTGGACACTTGGTGTATGGCCATTAGCAATCTGAATTAAAGCATTGAAGTAGAACATATTTAAGCATTGTTGAAGCCATGACAAAGCAGTTCTGAGACATGAAGAGGGAATAATGTGAAAATTGATGATAAAGCATCAATCCTTCTATCTTGAAGGAAAAGAAGAAGAGCACTATGACAGGGGGAGTCACAAACCCATGAAGATCTACCATTCATGAAGAACAGAAGCTGTTTTATAGGGGGAGTCCCAAAGCACTCCTTTTCCATTGATGTCAAAGGGGGAGAGAAGAAGAATATTGGCATCAATAACAAAGGGGGAGATTGTTGACCTAGGTTTGCATTGATGTCAATATGGAGATATTCTAGATACTAATATGACAATATACTAGATACTAGAAGCCAAGGGGAAGTTGAGCAGATCCATGAAGAGACAGGAGTAAGGCCATTAGGATAGCCAAGCCATAAGCAAGAGGAGTTACCAAAGGAGGCGGATCAAAGCATATCACAGGATATCAGAGCAAGAGAGGCATTCATATATGCAAGAAGGTCTTTGAAAGACACTGCCAAACCAGATGAGCCACATTGGAGCAAGAGGAGCTACAGGAGGAGCCATATATATATGCCAAAATTGAGTTCTCAAAGCTACAGGAGCAAACAGAGCGAGCAGAACAGAGCATATATATATGCAATATATATATATGCCAAAGAAGAACAAATCCATGAGAGGCAACAAACAAGGCTATTGGAGCCATAAAGGAAGCAAATAGAAGTTTCGGGAGCAAACTATATATATATATAGGGTTAAAGGAGTGGAGCTATATACGCCATTGGAGAGCATATCAGAGCACAAACATATATATGCATGCACTTAACAGCCATCGGGAGCCATATATGTCATAGATAATGCATGAAATAACACTATCAGGAGCCATCGTAGGAGCAAAGGATGCATTAACACTATCAACGACATAAACATACATACATAGGCAAATACACTATTGGAGTGGGCACACACGTATATATATCGAAGACAGTACTAATCGGCAGTTCGGCTATGCGCCATCACTCCAAACCCTCGATTGTGATGTATGCGAGCTTTAAGCGATTGTGATACATACATACATACACACACACACACACACACACACACACACACACACATATATATATATATAAGAGGACCCATGGACCATTCCAATGTGAATATAACATAATCAAAGTTATGGGTTAAGTCAAAGAACGAAGGAATACATGTGGACCCACTGTAGCATTGTGCTATGGTTTAAGGCTATATCGCATCCACCCATCGCAACAATACACTAAGGGATGTCACTCTCCCGAGCACTGATTGCAATGTAAGTCACAAACTCGATGGTCCGACTGTAACACAACTCAATGATATATCGCATCCGCTGGAGGATTGGCCATCGACCATCGATGATGTCATGGGGTCGATGTATAAAGGACCCCCAGAAGTCTTGAGCCCTGATTGCGATAAAGACCAAATCCGATACAGGAATAGTTGTGCGTTAATGTTTTTTTGAAGCTCGCCCTTTAAAGTGTTAAGCTTGGTTTCCTCATATATTCCTGTATATTTGTGTTTATGCATTACGTGGGGTTTTACTGCCAAAGATGCATGTAAAACACTCCCGATAGTTCACGAGGCTGAATTAAGCTGATTGCGATTGCGATTGTGACGTGGTTGTCCATGAAACACTGATGTCTTTGTGTATGCCTGTTATCATGAAAAAACGGGGCTCTGTTACAGTTTGAATAGCCAACAACTTTGCTCTGTATTTTTTGCCCACTCTTCCTCCTGAACGTGTCCTGTGAATATTGGAACACTCGAATAGATAGAGGAAACCGAAAGCCGGGAAGCCGAAGAAGTAAGCTAGCGCAAAGGAAATGACAACGACCGAGGAGGAAGCTGATAGGATAAGCAAGCATTGAGGAAACCGATAGTTAGAGGATCAGGTATGCATAAAATAGAAAAAAAAAACAGAGAACAAAGAGCGGTAAAACGTTGTTGAACATTTTTGTGGAAACAAGCTGGAGGAGACAAAGGCAACGAGAGGATCCAGCAAAACAGAAAGAGGGCCGAAGGGCCAATAGGACAACAGACAGTCGAAGGGGAGAAGTAGCCAACAGAGGACATAAGCTTGAACAGGAAGTTTTTCTTTATGTAGAGCTTAGTTTAGTTAACAGTAGACTGACTAAAGTTGTGTGAAGAAATTATCAGAGAGAATGAAAGCTATTGGAGACTATGTGTGGGCAATGTGCAGAGTTGTAAATACTTCTTCATAAGAATACTGGCTGTCATTGATGTTGTAGCATGGAGACTACAATGAAGCTATAAACAGACAGAACTCAGTATAGAAGAGTTCTGGGACCAGAACCTTACTATCAAATGTGCTTTGACAAGATTGGGTCAGAACCCTTGGGGTTGGTGCCTCAGAAGTAAGTGGGATTGGAGTCCTTGGGGCTGGTGCCTCAGAAGTAAGAAGGATTGGAGTCCTTGGGGCTGGTGCCTCAGAAGTAAGAAGGATTGGAGTCCTTGGGGTTGATGCCTCAGAAGTTGGAAGGATAAGTGTCCTTGGGACTGGTGTCTCAAGAAATGAAAGGATTGATGTCCTTGGGAGTTGGTGCTCCTAAGTCAAAGATTGGTGTCTTGGCGAAATAGAGTTGGTGCTTTGGAGGTTGGAGCCTCACCAAAGTCAGAGTTGGAGCTTGGCAACTGATTACAACCATCTATATATTGTATCTATTTTACTGCACAATTTATATTAATAAAAGCATTTATTCTTGTTGTTCATTTAGTGTTCTAAATATATATATGTTTTAACTGGTAAAACAATAGTCGGAAAAAGAAATACTGATTCACTCCCCCTCTCAGTATTTCCAACAATTGGTATCAGAGCCAGTACCTTCATTCAAAGCCTAATAGCTTGAAGGTTGATCTTTAGAACACAAATGGCGAATTCAAGGAAGAAAGTCTCCAATCCTCCTAAGGATATGTCTCCCTCTACTACTAAAATAGAAGAAAATCAATTTGAGGAGGCTCCAGGGCTCAATGGAAACTTTAATATATGGGAAGCAAGAATGAGGAATTTCTTATAGACTCAAGGCATTGAAATCTGGAAATTAGTGATTGATGATAGCAGGATGGATAGAGAATCCAAGGAGTACAATGCAAAAGAAATGAAGGCAATCTTGAATGGGCTACTTGATTCTGTAAAGAACAGTCTAGGAAAATATTCATCATCAAAGGGTATATGGGAAAAACTTCATGACCTTCACTCAAAAGGAGCATTGACCATAACCATCAGTCAAGAAGATGATGGAAATCAAGAAGGAAATCCAGAACCCATCGTAGAAGCTGAAAATGAGAATGATGACATCAAGGCTAAAACAGACCTAGAAGATGAAGAGAATGAGAAAGATTTTGTAGAAGAACTCGTCGCTCAACTTATGACTTCCATGGAAGAGATTAACAATTTGAAAAAGGAAAATGAGGAACTTAAGAAGACAACACTAGTTGGTAACCAAGATCAAACAAGGAAGAAAGTTGAACTCATCAAGCTTCAAGTACAAGAAAGGGATGAAGAGCTTGCCAAGCTTAAGAAGGAATTTCATCAAAGCAAAAGAAAGCATCATGAAGAAGTCATATCCATGAAAAATCAACTGAATAAAGCAAAGAAGTAGGAAGATACCTTGTCAAGTCAACCTGAACAAAGGCATAAGAGCTTGAACAAACTTGAAGAAGAGATTGGTCAGTACAAGGTATATGTCTCCTCTCTCAAGTCTCAACTACAAGAAGCAATGAAATAAGCACAAGGAGCTGAAAATACCATGGAAGCATTGGAAGTCATAGAAGGGCAGGTTGATGAAGTAGGAAAGGAAAGGAACACCATGATCTATCAACTGAGAGCAAAGGATGAAGAAATCTTCAAAATGAAGTCAAATACCATCTCCCTTAAAATAGTAGCAGAAGAAGCTACTCATAGCAAGGAAGAAACTGAGAAACAACTTGCCAAGAAGAATAATGAGTGTGAAATATTGGAAGAAGAGATTATCTTCCTCAGAACAAAGGTTGAAGGGATGAACAAAAACTTGAAGAGCTCTCAAGCCTTGGATGACATGCTCAACTATCACAGATGTCCATATGATAAATCAACTCTCGGATATGCAGGTGAATCCTCAAGCAAGAATGAAAAAGCTTTAAACAAAAGAGATGGGAAGAAGCTGAAAGAAATGGTGATGCTCCTAGCTCCAGCAAAGGCAAGGAGAAAAATCAAGGCTACAATAGAAGAAATCCTGCTCCAAGAAGAAATCCAGCTCCAAGAAGAAATATAGATGATGTCAAAGAGGCGTGAGGAAATGGTTATCATCAAAGGATCTCAAGGTAGAAAGGCTTCAGAAGTACATCAAGGAAACCTCCATCTCCCGGGTACCAAAGTTCATTTTTTGGTTACTATTATTATTGTACAAACTTTGGTCACATGGCAAAAGAATGTAAAGCATATCATAAAGATGTTATTTTCCCCAATCATCTCATACAGATAGATATTATAGTCCCCAACAATCTCCAAGAAACAATTTTGCAGGAAGAAAACATGAATTCTTATTCATGAACAATGTAGAATGCTTCAAGTGTCATAACATTGGTCATATGGCATGAGACTGTAACTTAACTTGGGCTCTTACACAAGCTAGAACCATGCAAAAGAAGAAAGTTACACAAGTATGGAGAAGGAAGGAAATACAATCTGAAAGTCACTTGAGCTCTCCAACTAATAGCATATGTCATTGGCCTAAATTTTGACAATCTAAGCATTTTATGAGAAGACTTTGCCAAAAGGAGATGATGCATATAGTTAGGGGGAGCCTGTAATTTTTGATCACTATTGCAGAAGCTATTAGTGAAAAGGGTCCTGATGAAATCCTTGTTGAGCTATATTAACAATCATGCTTTGATGAAGATCATGTCTCAGGAGTACTCCATTGAAGAATAAGATTTGATACATCTGGAATGGAGTTTGAAGTAAGAGAAGCTAGCAGCATATAACAAACTGAATCATTGCAAATAGATGCAAACCAGCAGAATGTTTTAAAAGATAGTCACAGATTGTATATCTAAATCTGCTAGCAGAAATAACATGCAGAGACTTGTACAAGAACACAAAGAAAAGATGGATCATAGAAAGGAGAATGTTGTGCAGTCAAATATAACTTAAGTTGATACAGATTACTGAGAAAATATAGCAACAGCAAGGCACAACCTTTCACCTTTTCATCCAAATGTAGTGAAATTGAATACTGGATGGTAGTCACTCAAGGAGAAGCATAGTGACACAAAGGAACTCAGATCTGAAAAAGGACAACAAGATAGACAATCTCGGTGGCAGTTTCTCCTAATTCGGACTATGAAGGTCTCTCAATTATGCCTATCAATACAACAATATGGATTGAAGCATAAAAGCTTGGACTTGGACACTTGGTGTATGGCCATTTGTAATCTGAATTAAAGCATTGAAGTAGAGAATCTTTAAGCATTGTTGAAGCCATGATAAAGCAGTTTTGAGACATGAAGAGGGAATAATGTGCAAATTGATGATAAAGCATCAATCCTTCTATCTTGAGTAAAAAGAAGAAGAGCACTATGACAGGGGGAGTCACGGACCCATGAAGATCTACCATTCATGAAGAACAAAAGCGGTTTGATAGGGGGAGTCCCAGAGCACTCCTTTGCCATTGATGTCAAAGGGGGAGAGAAGAAGAATATTGGCATCAATAACAAAGGGGGAGATTTTTGACCTAGGTTGTCATTGATGTCAATATGGAAATATTCTAGATACCAATATGACAATATCCTAGATACTAGAAGCCAAGGGGAAGCCGAGTAGATCCATGAAGAGAGAAGAGCAAGGCCATTAGGATAGCCAAGCCATAAGCAAGAGGAGTTACCAAAGGAGGTAGATCAAAGTATATCACAGGATATCAGAGCAAGAGAGGCATTCATATATGCAAGGAGGCCTTTTAAAGAGACACTGCCAAGCCAGAGGAGCTACATTGGAGCAAGAGGAGCTACAGGGGAAGCCATATATATATGTAATATATATATGCCAAAACTAATTTCTCAGAGCTACAGGAGCAAATAGAGCGAGCAGAATAGAGCATATATATATGCAATATATATATGCCAAAGAAGAACAGAGCCATGGGAGGTAGCAAACAGAGCTATCAGAGCCACAGAGGAAGCAGACAGAGGTTTTGGGAGCAAACAAAGCTATTGTAGCTACAGAGGAGCCACATAGAACTGATAGAAAGGAAACAGCGGAGCAATATATATACAAGGTTAAAGGAGTGGAGCTATATACGCCATCAGAGAGCATATCGGAGCGCAGACATATATATGCATGCATTTAACAGCCATTGGAAGCCATATATGTCACAGATAATGCATGAAATAACACTATCGGGAGCCATCGGAGGAGCAAAGGATGCATTAACACTATCGGAGGTAGAAAGACTTAGTTGTATTGCATATACACTATCGGCGGCGCAGACGCATGTATGTATGTGCACTTACACTATCGGAGGCGCATGATTATATATATATATATACATTTGCACTATCGGCGACATAAACATACATACATAGGCAAATACACTATCAGAGCGGGCACACGTATATATATCGGATATAGTACTAATCGGCGGTTCGGCTATGTGCCATCACCCCAAACCCCCGATTGCGATGTATGCGGGCTTTAAGCGATTGCGATACATATATATTTATATATTAATATAAATATATATATATATATATATATTAAATATATATATATAATATATTATATATATATATATATATATATAAGATATATATATATATATATATATTTCAATGTGAATATAACATAATCAATGTTATGGTTAAGTCAAAGAACGAAGGAATACATGCGGACCCGCTGCGGCATTATGCTATGGTTTAAGGCTATATCGCATCCTCCCATCACAACAATACACTAAGGGATGTCACTTTCCCGAGTGTTGATTGCAATGTAAGTCACAGACCCGATGGTTCAACTGTAACACAACTAAATGCTATATCGCATCCACTGGAGGATCGGCCGTCGGCCATCGGCGATGTCATGGGGTCGATGTATAAAGGACCCCCAGAAGTATTGAGCCCCGATTGCGATAAAGACCGGATCCAATACAGGAATAGTTGCATGCTGATGTTTTTTTTAAGTCCGCCCTTTAATGTGTTAAGCCTGTTTTCCTCATATATTCTTGTATATTTGTGTTTGTGCATTACGCGGGGTTTTATGGCCAAAGATGCATGTAAAATGCTCCCAATAGTTTAGGAGGCTGAATCAAGCTGATTGTGATTGCGATTGGGACGTGGCTATCTGTTAAACACTGGTGTCTCTATGTATTCCTGTTATCATGAGAAAATAGGGCTCTATTACAGTTTGAACAGGTAGCAGCTTTGCTTTGTATTTTTGGCCCATTCTTCCTCCTGGACGTATCCTGTGAACATTGGAATGCTCGAATAGACAAAGGAAACCGAAAGCCAGGAAGCCGAAGAAGCAAGCTAGCCCAGAGGAAATGACAGTGACCGAGGAGGAAGCTGATAGGATAAGCGAGCACCGAGGAAACCGATAGTCAGAGGATCAAGTATGAATAAAACAGATAAAAAAAAAATAGAGAACAAAGAGCAGTGAAACGCTTTTGAATATTTTTCTGGAAACAAGCTGGAGGAGACAGAGGCAGTGAGAGGATCCAGCAAAAAAGAAAAAGTGTCGAAGGGACAACAAGACAACAGTCATTCGAAGGGGAGAAGTAGCTAGCAGAGAACATAAGCTTGAACAGGAAGTTTTTCTTTATGCAGAGCATAGTGCAGCTAATAGTAGACTGACTAAAGCTGTGTGAAGACATTATTAGAGGGCATGAGAGCTATTGGAGACTATGTGTGGGCAGTGTGCAGAGTTGTAAATACTTTTTCATAAGAATACGGGCTGTCATTGATGTTGTAGCATGGAGAGTATAGTGAATCTATAAACAAACAGAACTTAGTAGAGAAGAGTTTTGGGAGCAGAACCTTACTATAAAATGTGCTTTGACAAGATTGGGCTAGAACCCTTGGGGCTGGTGCCTTAGAAGTAAGTGGGATTGGAGTCCTTGGGGCTGGTGCCTCAGAAGTAAGAAGGATTGGAGTCCTTTGGGCTGGTCCCTCAGAAGTAAGAAGGATTGGAGTCCTTGGGGTTGATTCCTCAAAAGTTGGAAGGATAGGTGTCCTTGGGACTGGTGTCTCAAGAAATGAAAGGATTGAAGTCCTTGGGAGTTGGTGCTCCTAAGTCCAAGATTGGTGTCTTGGCGAAATAGATTTGGTGCTCTGGAGGTTGGAGCCTCACCAAAGTCCAAGTTGGAGCTTGGAAACTGATTGCAACCTTCTAAATATTGTATCTATTTTATTGTACAATTTATATTAATAAAATCATTTATTCTTGTTGTTCATCTAGTGTTATGAATATATATGTTTTAACTTGTAAAACAATAGTCAAAAAAAGAAATACTACTTCAACCCCCTCTCAGTATTTCCAACACTTGACTGCGGATATAAGACATTAGATTAGGTCTCTTTAGGCTGTGGCTAGATCCTTCTTGTGATGTGTGTAGGGTCTCCTTGTCGACGCAGATGAGAACCTCCTCTATTGCGTATAAGCGTATTCTTAAATTGTGGATATATGCCTCCTCTAGACAGTGTACATGAGCCTTCCTTTTGACTGCCACTAGGGCAACATTAGACCTTCCTTGACTGCAGCTAGGGCACAACTAAACAATAGCTAGGGCACATCGAACTGCGACTAGGGATCTTTCCTTTAGACCTCTCTTTCCACCAAAATCCAAATCGTGGAGAGAGATATCAAGAGATGAGTGTGTGTCAAATGACTTGGAGACTCTTCTATTTATAATGCAACAATGAGGTTGAGCTAGGGTAATTTTCTTGTTGACCGACTTTGACAAATTTTCAAATAATACAAATAAATTCATATCTCCATAAATACATGTCAGAATCGGATGATCTTTAGATCAATCCTACACCTCTCAAAGATAGGAATCCAAGAAAAATATTAGATGCCATAAATAAGGTGACCCACATGGGGTTTGGCCCTAGTTTCCAATTTTAACATGTTACCTCTAGGGAGAATCTTCTCAATTAGGACAAATTCTGGGATGATTGTGTGCAGCATGAGATACGAAAGACTGGAAGTGGTGGGGTGAAGATAACAGATGAGGAGGATGTAGCCTTGACAGCCAAGGGGAAGAAAAAAGGGAAGGCCAAGAAAGGGGCCTCATCAAATGGGGCTAAGGGAAAGGAGAAGAAGAAGAAGAAAGATATGGATATGTCAAAAGTCAAATGTTGGGCATGTTAGAAGATGGGACACTATGCTGCTACCTGTCCTGAGAGGAAGAACAAGGGGAAGAAGGGTATTGTAGCTTTAGCAGAGGTGGAGCAGTTTGCTTCACAGTTTGACCAGGAATTTGCATTTATTACTTCTACATCTAGTAGGAGTACATCATCCAATGTGTGGTACATAGATAATGGGGCTTCCCGCCATATGACAGGTGCATTGGAGTTCTTTTCAGAACTTGCAAAGAGGGCACTTGATATTGAGATTGTACTAGGAGATGACCGCACTGTGAGAGCTATTGGTGTGGGGACTGTGACCTTTGAGAGGGAGTATTTTCCTCCTTTGAAGGTCATGGATGTTTTGTATGTTCTGGGGATGAAGAAGAACTTGATTTCAGTGTTTGCTATGGAGGAGAAGGGGTTTGATGTCACTTTCTTAGGAGGGCAGTATTGATGCATCCCAGGGGAGATTCCATCACTTCGGCCAAAGTGATTGGAGTCCGCTCTGGGAAACTATACAGGTTTAGTTTTCATTCGGCAGGAGCATTAGTGAGTAGCACATATGGTAGAAATCACCCTAGTACCACTAGCAGTAGAGACTTGTGCGAGTTATGGCACCGGAGGATGGTGCATATGCATCATGGAGCTTTGAGAGTACTGAGGGAGATCACTACAAGAGTTCATGATTTCAGTGTCAAGCATTATGAGGTTTGCAGAGGGTGTGCCTTGGGCAAGTACGCCAAGTTCCCATTTCCAGTGAGCGACAACAGATCTACAGGTATACTAGACTTGATTCATACGGATGTTAATGGCCATATGCCTCGTGTGTCTTTGGGTGGTTATGAGTATTATGTTATATTCATTGATGATTACTCTAGGAGGACTTGGATATATTTCTTGAAGACCAAGGGTGAGGCCTTCAGTCACTTTAAAGAGTTCAAAGCTCTTGTGGAAAATTAGACAGGTAGGAAGATTCGGGTCTTAAGGTCAGACAATGGTGGTGAGTACACTGATGGTGGGTTATCTGAATTCTGTGCACAGGAGGGCATTAGGAGAGAGTGCACGGTTCCTTACAATCCCCAAAAGAATGGGGTGTTTGAAAGGAAGAACAGAGCTATTGTTGGGGCTTCCAGAGCGATGATTCATGATCAGGGGTTGCCTTAGTTTTTGTGGGTTGAGGCCTATAATGCTGTTTTTTATCTTCAGAATAGGAGTCCTCACAGAGTATTAGGGAATATGACTCTGGAGGAGGCTTTCACTAGAGAGAAGCCTCATGTGGCACATCTTCATATCTTTGGATGTCTCACATATTCTTATATCCCCAAGGAGTAGAGGACAAAGCTGGAACCCATGACAGAGAAGGGTATCTTTATTGGTAACAATGAGACTTCGAAGGCCCATCAGATCTTCATTCCTTCTAAACAGATAGCGGTGATTAGGAGAGATGTGAAGTTCGGGGATGAGAGGGCCTATCGGATATCACGAGAGTATGATGAGAGAGAGTCACAAACTTCTCCTCAGCAAGGAAGTCAGGTACATGGAGTAGGGCCTCAGGGTTCTGGATCGACTGGTACAGGAGGTACTTCAGTGTTAGTGACATTTGGGGCACCAGTGGCGAGTTCACCGAGAACTTATTTAGGGAGTCCATTGGTACAGAGTTCACATGGCACTTCAGTTGACACAGGCACAGGTGCCAGTATAGGTTCTTCGAGGACAGGTGCTAGTATAGGCACACCAGGGTTAGTTGGCAGACCTTCAGGTTCACCATACTTGAGGGCAGAGGATGAGGTTCCCTATGGGGAAGCTTCTTTAGGGAAGAGGAGGCCCAAGTGGCTTCAAGACACCTTTAAGGAAGTGGAGTCCGTTGGTCCTCTAAAGAGGGTGAACAGGGAGAGTGTGCCACTTGAGCGGTTTCGCAGTTATGTTGCCAAGGCTACTATCTTTATTGACTCTGAGCCTACTAGCTATGAGGAGGCTACCATCCAGAAGGTATGGAGAGAGGCTATGGTGGAGGAGTATGCCTCTATGATTAAGAACAATGTCTGGGAAGTGGTACCTAGGCCAAAGGGCAAGTCAATTGTGACTTCCAGGTGGCTCTACAAGATCAAGCATGTTGCAGATGGCAGCATTGAGAAGTTCAAGGCGAGGTTTGTGGCTAGAGGGTTCTCACAAATAGAGGGAGTTGACTATGATGATACCTTCACTCCTGTAGTTCAGTACACTTCTATCTAGTCCCCTATTTCTATTGTTGCAGAAATGGGTTGGCAGATCCATTAGATGGATGTGAAGACCACATTTTTGAACAGAGTTATAGAGGAGGAGGTGTATGTTGAGTAGCCACATGGTTTTGAGGTACTTGGTCAGGAGACCTATGTATGTCGGTTGAGGCGAGAACTCTACAGACTTAAGCAAGCTCTGAGAGCTTGGTATTCTAGGATTGATACTTACTTGGAGCAGATAGATTTCATGAAGAGTGATGCGGATCCGAACCTATACTGCATTGTTGTAGGGGATGATTTGCTCATTCTTGTGTTGTATGTTGATGACTTTTTCATTACTGGGGGAGAGAGACTGATTAATGGTTGCAAAGAGGATCTTGCTATGGAGTTCAAGATGAAGGACATTGGGCTAATGCATTACTTTTTGGGGCTTGAGGTGTGGTAGGAGGAGGGGCATATATTTCTGGGGCAGGCACAATATGTTGTGGATGTGTTGAGAAGATTTCACATGGCAGACTGTAGACCCATGTCTACACCTATGATCACCAACTGGAAGAATATTCATGCTTCAGATTCTAGTTTGGTGGATCCCACATTGTATAGGCAACTTATTGTCCTTGATGTATCTGGTCAACACTAGGCCAGATATATGCTTTGCAATGAGCACACTTAGCTTGTTCATGGTTGAGCCCAGGAAGATGCACTGGGTAGCTGCAAAGCACATTCTTCGCTATGTGTAGGGGACTATTGATTATGGTCTAGACTATAGGCAGGGAGATGGAGTGAGGTTGGAGTTTACACATATTTAGATTGGGTAGGTTGTGCTTCTGATAGGAAAAGCACTTCAGGGTGTTGCTTCGGATTGTGTTCGACAATTGTGTTGTGGTGCAGTTGAAATCAAATGCCAGTTGCTTTGATCTCTTCTGAGGCTGAGTATATGGTTGCTAGTCAGGCTAGTTGTGAGGCCATTTGGCTTCACAAGTTGTTGTATGGCCTATTTGATCAGGAGTTGAGATCGACGATTATTCACTGTGATAATCAGAGTTGCATTAAACTCACGAAGAATCCAGTGTTTCATGACAGGTAAAAGCAGATTGACATTAGATATCATTTCATCAGGGACTATGTTCAGAAGGGGGCAGTGAAGCTGGAGTGTATATCAACAAATGAGTAGGTGGCCGATGTTCTCATGAAGTCCTTGCCAAGAGGCAAGCATGTCCATTTCAGGGACAAAATGGGTGTGGTGAGAAACAGTTTCCTCGGTAAGAGGGAGTGTTGATTTTTAATATACCTTGGACAAGTGGTTTCCCATGGGTTAGTCTCTACCTAGGGAAAAGTGTCCAAAGTAATTCTCTTCCTAAGTGTGACTTTATAAAGTGAAAGTGACTTTATAAGTGGTAAAGTCAATGTTAAATTATAAAGTGAAAAGTGACTTTAGACATCAAATACAATGTGGGTATTTTATTTAATGGGTGAGTTAAAAAGTAGAAAGTGAGAATTAAATGCACATTTATTCTCATCCCTTGATCTAAATGAATCTGAGCCATTAGATCTTAGGGTTTCCCAAAATTCATTTAGGGAAACAAAAGGGGGAAAGAAAAGAGAGACTGCATTCATTCTTCATGAGCAGATTGGAGAAAGAAGGCTCAAAGTTGGAGAAAAGTTCTGAAGGAGAAATTTGTTGCAGCAAGTTGAAGGAGTGATTTCTAGGAAAAGCTGGGCATGGAAATCAAGGCATAGAAGACAACAAAAGGTGCAATACGAACAAAATTGAATGTTGTGGGTTGCATGTCATTCGAGAGAAGTTTTGAAAAAATAAATTGAAAAAAAATCTGTATAGTTTGTACAACAGTACGGAAATCCATACAGTCGTATCCTTATAGTACATATTTTTAGCTTCAAGTGGGCACAAAAAAACAAGGCAAAGTGGGCACGATTTTCAAGAAGTTTTGAGCTAAAAAGATAAGTTGTATTTTTCTATTTTTTTTTGTTTGCAAATGTAATTTTCTTGAACTTGAAAGATAAATAAATTTGAAGAGCTCTCTAACAGGTTTTCCCTGAAGAAGATTGAAGGGGTTTTCCCTAGGTCTAAGTTGACCAAAAATCAGTGTATTTTTATGTGTGTTGCAGGTCTGGTTATGTCCATATTTATTTTCAACATGTGTTGACTGTCCCATGTGTTTTAATCTGAAAATTTCATTTCCAAAATTCTATATTTTTAATGTATGTTTATGGGAAAGGGCATTTAACTAAATGGGAGTGATAAGGTGAAATTAAAACTGGGTTGGATTGCATGAAACATGTTTTTTAGTCATCAAATTTCAAGAGGAGATTGATATGGAAATTGGCTCGCATTATGGGGAGACCATATTTTGATGTCGGCCCGATTTGTTTTCAATTATGTCTAGTAATTTTTTCAAAATCCAACTTTCAAGTTGGTTGAGAAAGGATATGTGAGTGTTGAATCCTTATAAATAAAGGATATGTGAATAGATTTAAAAAGTATCAATAGTGGAATATGTGAAATGTGTAAAAATCAGAGATCTGAAGCATCCAAGGAGTACAATCTAAAACTGTGTCTACTTTAGTAAGAGTTTGTCTTCTTTGGAAATAAGGAAACAAGTCAACAATCCAAGACTTAAAGGAATATAGCAAAAGTAAAACTCAACCGCCTTACTAGCCACCGATAGGTCATTTTAAGTAAAGTGATTTTCATTGAATAATAGTGACAAGCTAGCCTACATTCATTGGTTGAAAAGTGAGTTACAATGATTTTTTCCACCTTTAGAAGAATTAAAAAATACATATGTATATATATACCCTGCATCACCATACAATCCTTTAAGAACTTCATGTGACAAAGAACAAAATTGAAAGACAATATATTTCAAAATATATACATTAATCCCAATTCTATAAATAACAAAGTTTATAGGGAAGATTTTATGATTATGCAAAACTACTTAATCGTAATAAACTTGAGCACAAATTTTTTGGGCACCAATTACCTCTACTTAATTCTCCATGTATGATGCCACAAATATTGCACAAAATAAGGCATTTCACATTCATTTTCTTTATCAACTCGAAAAATCTATGAAGCTATGAAAGTGTTGATGCATTTATCATGTAGAGATAGAAACATGTAGTTGTTGTTGTGGTTGTGGAAGGTTACAAATGTGGGTAAGAAAATTCCAAGATGTGATCATACACATTATATGCAAAAGGTCATTTAACTGCAACACATTTCAGAGATAGTTTCTCTTTGTTGGAAGTTCAAGGATGGTTAACAATCATGTAAATGTTTTTGTTCCTTTTTTATCTAGCTAGGCTAAGGCTAGGCTAGGGACAGCTGCAAAGTTGGATGGAAGAACGATTTGGATGCCTGTGAGATGCTATCACTAGGATTGTGCAAGGCTCACTGTAACCTAGATAGCCTGTGAGACAATTATACCACACAGGCGGCTCCCACCCTCAACCTCTTCCCATGAGTTTTGAACCAACAACTTGATGGAGACTAAACCCCACACAAACCAAATAGATTTCACTTCATGGATAGTCATGTAAATGTGGTGACATGTATTTTGTAAACTTTATATGTGGATGGAACCTTTTTTATAGTTGATTTTTTAATTAATGAAAAAAAAATTGAAAATAAGATAAAGATAATTTTATTAATGTTTTAAAAATCATTGTAGTAGCTCATGTAAATAAACAGTGGGAGTGCAAAAGAAACTCTTATCATGGTTCTAACAAAAGGAGAAAATAATATATACCTAAATAACTTGCTATTTGTCATGTCCCCAATAAATAATTTTTGCTCAGTAAAATCTTCATTTTTTCAATTTTGGTATTGAGAAATATTTTGGCTTATAGAACTTAGTAAAAATGGGTTATGGAAGTTCCACTTGATTTTTGGAGAAAAAGGAGGTCACAAACATAGGATAAAAATAAATTAAAGTGTTGGTGGAAAGTGGTGGCCACCCAAAAGAGGAATTCACACCCCTTAGACAACTTGCACTTGTGGGGAAGGAGGGAAACGGAGGAATTTGAAATGATGGAGCCCACAAGGGAAAGGAGGCCAACAAGCATAAATAGAAGGAGAGGACCTCATTTTGGGATTTTTTGACAATTTGACATTTGAACTAGAGTTCTATTGAGCTGCTAAGCCAAGACAACCAGTGTTGCTTAGCACAAGGAGTTTCCAGGCTAAAATTCCAACTCTTCCTTTGGTGAACATTTAGTGTCACCCTAGCAGAGTAGTAAGGAGATTGTTTCCAGAATTAGAGAAGCCAATTTCTAGATCATCCATCTGCAGGGGCATATTTCTCCAAGGAAACAAGGGAAATTTCATGGAGCTGAGTTGATCTAATGAATTGGGGACTTTGGGGTGGAGTTTTTGTAGAGAAATCATCCACAAGTACAGCATAATTTATTGGTAAATTTCCAGGGCTGAAGTGGTGAAATTTGGGAGAGCTAAGATGCTCCAAACTAGGCCTTTGTAAGGGTTGAATGGGTATTACTGTGTAGTCACTGAGCGTGGGAGTTTGTAGAGGATTCGGATTTGGAAATAACTTTGGAAGTGAGGAGAAATTTTGCATGAGTTGGGGAAGGCATTTTGGAGGGGAAATTAGACATTGTTGCAACCAATCCTATAGCATTCTTGGCAGCTTGTTGAGAGGAGCACACCATTTTTGGAGTCACCGGTGACCGGTGGATTTAGCCCAAACCCTTTCTGGGTTTTTGTGAGTTTTGTCTGGGGAGCTTCTAATAAAAATTGCAAGATTTTCTGGGCACTTTTGAGGGGCCAAACATAGGGTTTATTCTAGCGAGCAACAATAGTTTACACCAAGCAATAAGCAGTTCTTTCTAGGTACCTTTCTGACATTTGGAGCCATTGTTTTGACGCCTGGGTTTTTCCATGCTTGTAGTAGAAAGCCTAGGTCCATTCTTATCATCTGAAGTACATCTATTTTCAAAACTAATAAGATGGATAAAATTTTTGGCTCCATTTATTGTGTTTACTAAATTGTGGTTGTATTTCAAAATTTAGTTTTGTTGTAGTTAGTGCATGTATTTGATGTTCACTGTGTTTCCTAGTTAGGAACATTACAGTGGTATCACAGCATGTTCCTGGCCGGCTGTAGGCACAAGAGTGAGTGATATCAAGACCTTTTGGTGGAGCAGTCTATCATTATAGATGCAGAGGTAGAGGTAGAGGAAGAGGTCTTGGTAGGGAAGGAGAAGCACTTGACCCCTTTTTTGACATGAATCCTAACAACATTAGAGAAAATATTGATAACCGGGAGGGAAATGAGCATCCTAGATAGATTGGACGTGACCTAGCATTGGAGGAGCTCGTGAGATCGCACTAACAAATGATGAGATAAAACCAACAAATGATGGGACAAAAGCAACAACTGTTAGATACAATGTGGCAGATGTTGGGGCTACAGTTACAAAACGTACAAGGAGGAGCCAATGATGGAGAATGTGGGTCAAGGACAGGAGAAGGGATCCATGTGCATGGATGCACAAACCAGTAGTTGGGTACCCATGCATTGTATGATGATGTTGTCCAATGTTGTCGTCTGGAGAAGAACACCTAGGGCTGAGGGAGGCTTGGTTGGTCTTGTTTGTTAACTCATGAGATGGTGAATTTAGTTTAACTCTAGGATAACAGAAACATTGCCCCCATCTCCTAGAAATGCCATTCGGTGTTTCAGATACTTGATATGTTTCAGTCTTATTTCACTTTTTTGAAAACAATCAGTTAGAGATCCGAAATGTTTCGATGAATTTTTTTGAAAAATCGATTTGTTTCAGAAAAAGCAAATAAGTACCACAAATTTTGTATGAAAATCATAAAAAATATCCATATTGCCATAAACGAATCATGCCAAATCATATCCTAGGAACAGATTTATGTTTTTTGTTTCAATTTTTTGGCTTTTAATTTTTTTGGCTTGGCCCCTTCTTAACCTATTTGGCTACTTAACATATTTCATTATCATTTCATTTAGCTTGGAGGAGCCGTTGAGCCTGCCATCACTGCTTGAGTTGACTTGGGAGTTGGAACTGTTCGCTGTCACCACCGGTTGGAGTTGAAGGAGATGACGCTACTTGAGTTGACTTGGGAGTTAGGACTGTCCACCCTCACCACCACTTGGAGTTAGAGGAGTTGAAGATACTGTCCAATGTTTGTTGTCACCGCTTGGAGTTGGGGACTCGAGAGGAGAGCATCGACAAGAGCGACAAAGCATAGAGGTATTTAAATTTTTGCTTAGCGATGTTGATTGTTCTTAACACTGTTGAAAAATGTGTAACTAGGTTCAGTCTTCGTAGATATGAAATGTACTTTTGATTCTTGTAAATTGTAAAATGAAAGAAATTTATTATTATTATTTTTGAAGCATGGGTTTCATGCTCAAGATCTTTTATTTTATAGGTCAAGTTGCCATCGAGTGCTTCTAAGGTTTATCCTAAGTCAAGAAGTCAAAAGATTCATTGTCATAAGTTGAATACCCCTTCAGGCACATTTTAACTTGTAAAGAAAATTATTTTTGTTCTTAACAGTGTCAAAATACCCTCCAGTATTAAGTCAGCATGGCAGTTGGCAAGTCCATGTAATTTGAGGAGCCATGTACACCTTTGAGAAGCCTATATAAAGGAGGAAACTCGAACTCCTCGGAGCATAATCATCTCTCACTCATTCAAGCAAAGGAAGAAGAGGAAGAAGGTTTTGTAGAAGGAAGAGGATGAAGAAGACTTTCTTATGCTGCATGTAGGGTCTCCTTGTTGATGTGGATGAGAGCCTCCTGTGCTACGTATACGAGTCTTCTTCAACTGTGGATATAGGCTTCCTCTAGAAAACGTATAGGAGCCTTCCTTTTGACTACGGCTAGGGTAGCATTAGACCTTCCTTGATTGCAGCTGGGGCACAACTGAACAACAGCTAGGGCAGATTTGAACTGCGGCTAGCACACCTTCCTTTAGGACTGCGACTAGGGCTCTTTCCTTTAGACCTATATTTCCACCAAAATCCAAAAGAGTGGAGAGAAATCTCAAGAGATTAGTGTGTTAGATGACTTGAAGACCTCTTCTATTTATAATGCAACATTGAGGATAAGTTGGGGTAATTTAGTTGTTGGCCAACCTTGATAAATTGTCAATAATACAAATAAATTCATATCTCCATCAATACATGTCAGAATCGGATGATCTTTAGATCAATCCTACACCTCTCAAAGAGAGGAATCCAAGAAAAATATCAGCTTCCATAAATAAGATGACCCACATGGAGTTTGGCCCTAGTTGCCAATTTTAACACATTTCTAATTGATGACAGTATACTACATAAGCTAGTGCCCCCTTCCGAATCATTTTTATACAATTTGGTTTTTAGGTGGTTGGAACCCATATAATTTGTATTTTTTCCCTTCCCATTTAAATTTTATAAATTCATTTTCATGGTTGGCAGAGTAAGTACCAAGGGTTTGTAACCATTGGATACCTAAGACCACATCCACTCCACCTAATGGTATAGTGTAGAATGGGGATTCTAAATTAAAGTCTTGAATCTGCAATTTGACTTTATGGCATTTCCCTACCTTTTCAATTTTTTTACTGTCAGCTACCATAACCTTCATGTTGGGCATGGGAAATGAGAAAATGTTGAGTCTCTTCACCATGGTTGAGTCCAAAAAATTGTGGGTGCTACCAGTATCGATCAGAACCATCACATTGTTCTTCTTGATATGTCCTTTTAACTTTAATGTCTGGGGTTGTGATATACCTGTCATAGCCAATAATGATACTTGCAGAATGCTCTCATCATCTAGTTCTGGAGAGAATTTTGGGGCATCTTCGATTTCTTCTACATCTGATTCATCATTGCCTGAATCATTAATTGCTTCACATTTATACAAGTTCTTGGTCTCTTTTCCTTTAGCACACCTATGTTTAGGGTCCCACTTTTCACCACAACGTTTGCATTTTCCCTCTTTCATCCTTTGCATTTCCACATTAGTTTTGTCTCCTTCACGAAAATGTGGTGGAACATATTTTGTATTGTCTGTGTTCGCAGGCTGGGGAAATCTTCCTCTAGAATATACTCTTTCAGCCTTTGACCACAACATCTTTTCAAATTTCTTTTCAGCAGCTTTTGGTTTTTTTCTTGCTACTTCTATTGAGGTAATGTCATGAAACTCAAGTTCTGCCTGTAGATGGGGTTTTTCTGCCTGTAGATGGGGTTTAAGTCCTGAGGTGTACGATTGAATGAGATGAGTTTCTAATAATCCAGGTACTTGTGTTGCTAAAGTCTCCCATTCTCGAGTGTATTCATCCACATCTCCCTTTTGTTGTAATCTAGTGAGTGCTGAGAATAATTCTTCTTCCTTGAGACCTTGGAACCTTTTAAAGAACGCATTTTTGAATTTCCTCCAACTAATCACAAGTGTCGTCTTTTTCCACCACATATACCAATTATATGCTTTGCCTTCCATTTTCATGGAAGCATGCCTAATCTTTTCGTCATCATTGTCAATACCATAAATCTCAAAATATTCTTATACTTTATTGAACCAAGAAACACTTCATTTTTCGTTACCGTCAAATTTGGATAGCTCAAGTTTTGCTCTTCGTTGATATGTCGCTATCAGTGGAGCAAAGAAGGGGTATTGATTGAAAAGGACATATTGGTGTATGGATTCCAGAGATGCCTATTTTCAATATTCATGTTACTATTTCCTTGATTAGGTGTGGAAGATGTCTTTCGAGACTAAGGCTTCTCATGTGATTCTGACGAGTTTGACGAATCTGAAGAATTGAGACGTTGAGCAACTTCATTATTCTGGGATATTTGATTGGGTGTAATCTTCATTGTGTTACAAATACAGGTCAACATCACCATCGCTTTATCCACTTTAACTAAAAGGTTTGTCTGATCCTTTTTAAATTCATTCTTGTTCTCCTCAAGCTAACTCTCCATTCTCTTTGTTGTGTCCTATAGTGCCTTGATTTTGTCGCCATGTCCAGACACCTTAGTCTCAAGTTCTATCAGTTTTTTATTGAAATCGACCATCGAAATTGATGCAGCCATCGAGTGTGTATTAGGTGGGGTATACTTATCCAACGTAATTATTTTTGTTAATCAGTGGTTGTCATTGATGTCAACCCAAGCAGCACCAGGGGATACCCCGATCTTGCATGGGCATTTTGACTTGACAAATTATACTATTTTGAATCAAGGATCTTCTAGATGTATTCTACTCGTAGAGATGTTCCGTTGATATATGGCAAGCCAAGTAATTTTTCACGGTTTGAGAGATATTGATGTTTGAAGTTAGTAACCCTAGTTAGTGGGCTAAAACCCTATGGAGTTGTGGCATGGCACTCATAACTGGTTGTGGTCATTGAATAGTCAATAATTAATAAAAAAAAATTTCTCCTAAAATTCCTCCAATGTTCACGTGTTGAGGACCCTCTCAACTCAAGATATTCATATAATAATGACCCTCATATCCTCCTCTAGTAGGGATATTGTGGCTTCAAACAGGTCATCGTGGCATTTTCGTTATAACTTTTTTTCTAAGAAGCTTCAGAAGCTGAAATTAACACCCATTTGAGAAAATATCTTGATGAAACTTGTGACCGAATTTCAGATCTTGGTTCGCTATATTTTCGGATATATGATATGAGGAAGTTAGGGTTTTGCAAGCTCTCGAATTCCATGTCAAACAGGTGATGTTGGGAAAATCGTCATAACTTTCTCTCTGAGCATTGGATTCAAATTTTGTAAGTAGTCACAAAAAGGAGGACGGATTGCAGTTTTTTGAGTAGAATTTTCAGGGTCGAAGTTTGCAACAGTGACACGTGGCACTTCGTACAAATTCACTCTACTGAATGAGGCTATAATCAGGTCATCGTGGGAGATTGGGCATAAATCTTTCCTAAAGAATCCAGTCTTGATCAGACCTGTGGGGTTGCAAAGAGGATTCAGAGGGCTAGCACATGATGGAATTTCAAACCCTGGAGATCCAAAATTACATAGATACAATAGATTCAATATCGAGATCCTAGAAGGCAAGGAAAAACATGCATTTAAGGATCACTGCAGTAAGGACCACACATCAACAGTCAAGGGTAAGTTTCATACAGCAAGGTATGTATGATTAAGTGTTTACATTTGAATTTTGAGTATCATCTCTGACACATGTTTTTGCAGGACAATGTAAGTATATACAGGGTCTCACTTATATCTCTATGTCTCTATATGTCATAGTTAGTTTTGATACCACATTTCGAATGTATTATCCTTGATACTACACGTTTGATGCTACACCAAGTCTACTAAATCTATATGATGTTGTAATTTCATGTTAATTGTCTTGTCATAGTTGATAGAATGGTCTCTGTTGTTGTATTGAGAACTTAGTTCATCACAAGTCTAGGGTATGTCATCAGTTTCTATTATATATATCTTTAGGTCAATTTTGGATATAGTCTTGCATAGAGTCCAGGGCTATATCTGTAGTGGGAGTCTTTGTCTACTGCTGCAAAAAGTCAACAACAAAAGTGACAAGAACATTTCAGGTGTGCATTGTAATTTTAATTTGTATTTATTCATTATTATGCACTTACATGTGTTTCACAAGCAGAGGTAAGTTGAAGGGTATTTTGTTTTTCCTTTTGAGATTGGGTTTCGCTGGAGAAATTTTGCATGCATGTAGAAGAAGATTCAAGTACAACTTCAAGCAAAAATTCAAGAGCAGAAGTATCAAATCAAAGGAAGCATTGCAGCGGGACATCCTTTGAAGACATAACAACCATCTGTATATTGTAAAGAAGTGTTAAGGCCAAGAGTCATCATTGTAAAGTTGTAAAAGAGTCATTTGTAAAAGTGTCATCATTGGAAGAGTCATTATTGTAAAAAATTCAATCTGCCTAGAGTCAAAAAGGCATTATTGGGAGGTATAGGAGTCTCTGTTGGGATGATTTCATGGTTGGGTTGCAGGTCATAGTGTGATTGGGTGTTTGCTAAAAATCATTGTAAATCATATTGTATCATGGATCATTGTCCCTAGTACGGGAGTCCACACTTTTGTATTTAATTTTTGTTTTTTTAGGGTGGTAGGGTGGTGCTAGACAGGTGAATGAAGTCGCCTACAGGTTGGGGCCTGTGAGCACTTCAGGGTGTTAAGGTGGTGATAGGGTGAGTTGTGGCTCGTTAGGGTGTTGGGACATCCATCTAGTTGATTAGTGAAGAAACCAAGGCGTTTGGGTGTTCTTCCAGTGGGAGCTGGAGAAGAATGCTTTTCTTGAATTCTAGGAAGTTGTTGCTTTCCTTTCAGTTGGGGCTGAAGATTAAAGAATTTATTAGAAAAGCTTTGGGTGGTTTTTGACTAGGAGGGGGTTTTCCACCTAAAATTATTGTGCCTACTGTGTTCCTTTATTTACTGTTATTACTACATAAACATTAATAATAATTGAAGATTAACTAATGCTCTGAAAATATTTAAAAGTGCTAATTGCTAAAGAATATTGATTCAACCCCCCCCCCCCCCCCCAGTATTTCCAACAATTGGTATCAAATCTTGGTTCATTCAGCAACAACTTAACCACTGGAAGTAATTTTTCATAGCATAGAGATGGGAAAGTCAAAGAAGTAGGTTATAAGGATTCCAAAGGAAGGTACATGTACAACAAAATCTGAAGAAAGTGAGTATTGTGTACCAACCCCTGATTTTGATGCAGATAATTATTGGATATGGGAATCCAGGATGGAAGTACATTTGCAGTCACATGGAGTATGGCAATCAATTGTTTCTGGAGACACATCTAATGACAAAGCTAAAAGGTACAATTCAAAGGCCATGAATGTAATTTTGAATCTTTTGCCAAATTCTGTGAAAACAAAAGTTGGTCAATGTTCAATAGCTAAAGCTCTTTGGGAAAAGCTTCATAATCTCTATTCAACAAAGAAATCAGGTCAAGATGTTCTTGAAAATTCAGATCCTTCTGATTATGATGAAGAAATGGGAGAAATGAGTAAAACAGAGTTTCGAAATCAAGTGATCAAGGTGATAATGGAACTCAAAAGTCAAAAAGAAAAGACAAGATTTTTGGAAGCAAAATTGAAGACAAAAAAAGAACTCATCAAAGAAAATGAAGAGTCTAAGAAGATGATTAGCAGTCTTAGATCTCAATTAGAAGAAATAAAGAATACAATGACATGAGGCCTCAAGAGAGAAGTCCAATAGAAGCAACAAGAACTCAACAAAACATTTGCAAAGATTAGCAGGATCACACAACAGATGCACGAAGCAGAAATTGAGAGGAAGAAATTTGATCAAAGATACATAACCGTCGTTGACCAAAAGAAAAAAGAATTAGAAACATATTCAGTAGAAATAAGTAGGCTTAGGATTGAAAATGAGAAGTAGAAGGAACAAATACAGGTTCTCAACAAAGAAGTAGAGAAGACCACTCTTCTCAAACTACTGGTTGAGGAGGCAGAAAAAAGAAGGAAGATCTTGAAAAGATGGTTTCAAGTATATCTTGCTCAAAAACAAGAATATGTTGATGCAACCCGTGATGAGATCAACAAAATCAAGGGATCATAAAATGAACACTTACAAGATAAGATAGATGAAGAAGAAAAAAGGAAGGCAATTAAAGATGGTAAAGCTCCAGTTGATTAGGGTACAAGCTCCACATCTTCGTAGGATGATTCTAGGAAGGAAGTTGATTAAAGTGAAAAGCCAAAGAAGAATGTTGCAACTCCAAAGAATAAGACCAAAGAAAACAAGAACGAAGTGTTGGAATTTCTAAGTCTAACTGTTAGAAACCCTTCATGTACTTTTCTGATTTATTTCTGCCTACTTGTTATGATTAATTAACAAATGATTTACCATGTAAATACTAAAAATAAATACAAGTACATGCTCAACACATTACATATCATCAACTAAAGGAACCAAAAAAAAGCACACAGGTGACACTGTTGTTTTTGGACCAATGTCCTGGAAAAACCAAATGCGGGAAAATCGGTGCAACTATCTGAGGGTTTGTATTATCAAGCAATTTCAGAATAAAATGTGGGTGCCAAAACCGGCTCACCCAACAGAGAACAATCTCGACAGTAGTACCTCTCATTCGGAGACAATTATTCCGGCTGAAACCCCAGATAAACACTCCGACAGCTCCCAACTCCAATCTGCCCCACCAAAACCCCAGCGTTAGCCTCTAGGTATTACGTCAGCCCTTTTTGGCCCATCGTTTACCCAGCATCACCCTAGCTCTCCCTACATCAGCCTCTGGAGGCACTGTGTCAACCCTTAGAGCCTCTGCATCACCTATGCTGGCTCTCTGAGGCACTACGCAACTCCTGGATGCCTCTACGTGAGCCCTGGCTGGCTTTGCGTGAACCTCTGGCTGGCTCTACATCCCTCTCTCCCGGTTTCTGCACTGATCCTCATGGTACTATCTCTACCTCTCTGCTTCTGTATTCATTGCCCCTTAGCTGTAACTTTGATCACTCTTTCGACTTCCTCAGGAAGCCCTACCCCAAAAAATCGAAATCTTGATCAACTCGGTGTGTTATACAGGTGACCCTCAAGCCTCCTTATATACTTTTCTCGTTGACAAATTAATGACCGAGATTAAGTCCCTAATCAACGGCTAAGATTAATTCTAGCTTGATCCATGATTTTTGGACCCTTCTAACATAGTTTTATATTAATCCACATTAATATTTTATTTTCCCTAAGTTTAGACTTAGGGACTCCATTAAAAATATTAATTTTTTTAATATCTCCCAAACTGTTTAGAATTTGCCCAAACCATTTCTCAGTATTGGAGATATCATGTGCTTTAGTCTCTCCACCAATTTTCATGGCTAGAGCAAATCCAATGCTACCCAAAATCAACACTCCCTCTTAGCAAGGACTGTGCTCTAGTAATACTCCTCATTGAGTATCACCCTGATCATTTGACATTGGAACATGTGCTGATGCTAGGCCTACTTCTCAACATCCTTTGCACTATTGCATCCTGTACTGCTACCCATGGCCCTACCACTACCACTGTTGCATCCGTATGGAAACCCCTCTCATCATGCTACATTGTGCTGCCCATAGCACTACCACTGCTAATTGTTGAACTGCAACTCAGTTACTGAGAAGTAAGTAACTGATCTCCCAACTCTGACATCTCTGTTAGGGTAAAGACATCCACAAAGATGAAACTCCCTTTGTCACTAACAAGTGCTCCCCCTCTGACCTCGGTGTTGCTGCAACAAATTCTTGCATCTTGCACCGTTGCACACCTCTCTATGCCATCCTGCACTGGTGCAACACTCCCGTGCCTCTTGCACTATTGTAGTGGCTAGCCTCACGTTGTCCTGGGAATCTTGCATTGTAGCTCCCTCTGTTGCTCCATCCTCATTTGTCTCTACTGACATCCGCTAGCACCGCTACTCCTCTTCAGGGCTCCCATAGCAAGGTATAATCCAAGAGGTTGGGCACCTTAAGGATCCTGCCCCTCATCGCTTGTAGTTCATCTGACTACAGCTTGATGTCTCCCCACTTCTTCTCAAGTGGCATGTGAGCACTCATGGCATAGTCATCATCTATCTCCGGTTCCTTCTCCTCCCTTGCTAGTGCAGCCTTGGTCTCGGAAGCCTCTCCCTTGTTGTTCTTCCTCAAACATTGGCTTGCATAGTGACCCAGTTCCCCATAGTTGAAGCATTTGACCTTGGAGAGGTCCTTCTTCTTCTATTTTTCTTGCTTTCCCTTAGATTCTACAATAGCATCCTCCTCTTCCTCGTTCTTGATTATGATCGCCTTGCCGCTGCTTCTCGCCTTGCTTAGCCTTCTAATCTCTTCTTGGCGAAGAGCCACCCACATTTCCTCCCAATCTGGAAGGGTCACCCTACCCAGTATGCTCTAGACAAACATCTCCCAGTCTTTTGAGACTGCATTTAGCAGTGTTTTCACCATCAATTCTTGATTCAGCTTGGCTCCTATGGAAGTCAGCTGATCCTAGATCTCCTTTGATCAACCGAGGAAGGGGTCGATCTATTCTCCCTTTTACATTCGGTATGACCACAACTGATTTTCTAGTAGCATCTTCCTCTACATGGAAATATGTTGATACAACTTCTTTAGGGCCTCCCACATCTCATTTTCCATATTCTTCTCAGCAATGTGTGGTACTACATGGTCTTGACCCCGTTAAGGATGATGCTCTTGGCCATTGCCATTGCATCCTCGTACTTATCATTATTAGCCAGGTCAACTGGGACCACTATTGTCCTCAAGGCGAATTGATTCAGATGGTTCCTGTCTAGAACAGATAAGATTCTAGCCTTACAGAGTATGAAGTTTGAGGCTTTGTCCAGTTTGTTCTAGTCTCTTACCCCGTTCACTACCATCTCGTTGCTCCTCTATTTCCCTTCTGGAAGTTCTCCGTGTGACTCCCTCTGAGCCTTGATTTCTCTCTTAGAAACCCCTCTGCTAATGTCGAGATGCCCTCGCTCCAATCCTTAGTGCAGCTGCACCACTGACCCATATTTCTTGGCTAGAAATCCTCAGTAGCAACTCCCTCCTCCTTAGTCTTTCCCTGTTAGGTATTGTTTTGACTACAGTACCCCACCAGCTTCACTCTGCAACTTAACCACAGCCTCCTAAGCCCCAACAAACTGAAGGTTAGAGCTTCTAGGCTCTACGCAATCCCGGCACTAGCAAAATTCACACCTCCTGGCCATGGGCGCCAATCCTTCCTGACTGAGAAAGATGATCGGGAAATGCGTAGGTCGAATCTGTTCCCCTCTGCCACTGCGATGATCCTCTTCCAGACTCAAACTTGATGACACGGGCACTGCATCACCCCTCCTTGATGCTTCTTTGCTTGGAACAACTTTTATCACTTGGGACAATTGTTTTATGTTGTTGCTGCTCTGCTCGGCTGATGTCCTCAGTTCTCCTGTGATCTGCAACCACCCTCTGATACCATGTTGGAATTTCTAAGTCTAACTGTTAGAAACCCTTCATGTACTTTTCTGATTTATTTCTGCCTACTTGTTCTCAGTAATTAATAAGTTATTTACCATGTAAATACTGAAAATAAATACAAGTACATGGTCAACACATTACAGATCATAAACTGAAGGAACCAAATACAAGCACACAAGTGACACTGTTGTTTTTGGACCAATTTCCCCAGAAAAACCCAATGTGGGAAAACCAGTGTAACTATCTGAGGGTTTTTATTATTAAGCAATTTCAGAATACAATCTAGGTGCCAAAATTGGCTCACCCAACAGAGAATAATCTCGGTAGTAGTACCTCTTAGTCGAAGACAGATGTTCCGCCTGAAACCCCAGATAAACACTCCGACAACTCCTAGCTCCAATCTGCCCCAAGTAAACCCCAGTATCAGCCTCTAGGGACTGCGTCAGCCCTTTCTGGCTCAACGTCTACCCAACATCACCCTAGCTCTCCCTGTGTCAGTCTCTGGAAGCACTATGTCAGCCCTTAGAGCCTCTGCGTCACCCACGCTGGCTCTCTGAGGCACTATGCAGCTCTTAGCTGCCTTTGTGTGAGCCCTGGCTGCCTCTGCATGAACTTTTGGCTGGCTCTGCGTCCCTCTCTTCCAACTTCTGCGCTGATGCTCCTGGTACTATCTCTGCCTCTCTACTTCTATATTCACTGCCCCTCAGTTGCAACTCTGATCACTCTTTCAACTTCCTCAGCAAACCTTGCCCCAGAAAATCAAAATCTTGATCAACTCGGTGTGTTCTCCAGGTGACCCTCAAGCCTCCTTATATACTTTTCTCATTGACAAATCAACGGCCGAGATTAAGTCCCTAATAAACGGCTAAGATTAACTATGGCTTGATCCATGACTTTTGGACCCTTCTAACACAGTTTTATATCAATTCACATTAATATTTTATTTTCTCTAAGTTTAGACTTAGGGACTCTATTAAAAATATTACTTATTTTAATATCTCCTAAACTGTCAGAATCTGCCCAAACCATTTCGGGGTATTGGAGATCTCATGTGCTTTAGCCTCCACCAATTTTCATGGCTAGAGCACATCTGATGCTACCTCAAATCAACATGAAGGACCACAGCAAACTAAAACACCACCTCCAAAGAAGAATGAAAAATCTTCCAGGTACAACTATCAAGGACCATTGCATCCCAATGAACCATTCAGGTATGCACACTTATTTAATGGTTATTGCTTTTTATGTGCTAAATATGGACATATGGATAGGGATTGTGAAGTTTTTGACAAGTACAATAATTATCTACAAAACCCTAGAAGAAATTTTGCAGGATCACGAGACAGGTTCCATAATGATTTTGTCAGATGAGAATATGTGCTAGATGGGCCAAACATTGAATGTTTCAAATTCCATAACTATGGCCATAATGCTCGCGGTTGCAGATACCATATGGAATCACGTATGGACAACATTGAATGCTTCCAGTGTCATAACTATGGGCACATTGCTTGAAATTTCAGGAATAAGAAGGTCTGGAAAAGGAAACAGGTACACGAAGACAAAGTAGATAACAAGGTTTCAACAGTTATTCTTTCAAGATTTGTAAAAGAAAAAGTTCATGAGGAATTAGCAGTTGCTTCACATAATGACTCAAGTCAAGATGGCTAGTTAGGTGACTCACTATTTTGAACAATCTCGCTTGTTAACTCCTTAATGTTTGTAGAGGAGCAGTCTATGCAGTAGTATATGGCACAATTTCACGATTGGCAGGAAGGTAGTTTGAACAAGATGGCAGTTTCATTACAAGTTTAGGGGGAGCAAAACAATTGAAGGATTACAGGTTACTAGGAACAAGGCAAGATTAGTCTGCAAAGGATATGCATAGGTTGAAGGAATCGATTTTGAAGAAACATTTTCTCCCGTTGCCAGAATGGAAGCTATCAGGAAGTTTTTCGTTTATACTTTCTCAAGAAAAATCAAGGTCTACCAAATGGATGTTAAGTCAGCTTTTCTAAATGGTGAATTGGAGGAAAAATTTTACATTAAAAAACCCAAAGGTTTTCTGCTCTTTGACAAAGAAGACTGCATCTACAGATTAAAGAAGGCTCTATATGGTCTCAAGAAAGCTCCCACGGCTTGGTATGCTTGTCTTGACGGATATCTACATCAACAAGGATTCAAGAAAGGTAGTGCTGACAACAATCTTTATGTGAAAGTGGATCGAGATAACCTAACAATTATCGAAGTATGTGTGGATGATATAATATTTGGAAGAAGTGATGACAGATTAAGTAAAGACTTTGCCACAAAAATGAAAAGTGAGTTTGAAATGTCTATGCTTGGCGAGCTGACATAATTTTTGGGGCTTCAAATTTCTTAGCAGAATAAAGGAATATTCATATATCAAACCAAGTACATCAAGGAAATGCTCAAAAAATTCCAGATTGAAGATTGCAAGCCAGTCCTTACCCCTGTGATAATAGGATGAAAGATAAGCTTAGAAGATTCGTCAAAGGATGTGGACCAAAGATTATATAGATCCATGATTGGTAGTCTTCTATATGTGACAGCCTCCTAGCCTGATGTGATGCAGACAATTGGACAAGTAGCAAGATTCCATGTAGCACCAGAAGAATCTCATATTATTGCCGTCAAAAGAATTCTTCGATATCTTAAGGGCATAACAGAATATGGTCTATGGTATCCCAAAGGAAATGATCTCATTTTCCAAGCTTATACAGATGCAGATTGGGAAGGAAGTCTTGATGATCGTAAGAGTACCAGTGGAGTAACATTCTATTTAGGTGGTTTTCTTGTTTCATGGTTAAGTAACAAGAAGTCTTCAATCTCGTTATCCACAATAGAAGCAGAATATATCGCGGCAAAATCTTGTTGTACACAAGTTCTCTGGATGAAGAAAATTTTGCAAGATCTTCAAGTCAAGTTTGATGAGCCTATTCCCATCTTTTGCAATAACACCAACGCCATCCGTATCTCCAAGAATCCCTTGATGCATTCCAAAACGAAGCATATTCCGATTAAATATCATTTCGTTAGAGAGCAGGTCACTAGAAGGTATATCAACCTTGAATATATTGGCACAAAGGAACAAATTGCTGACATATTTACCAAACCATTACCTCATGAAGAATTTGAGTATCTTCGCAAAAATCTTGGGATTCTCCCAAGTTTTCATTAGACTCTTTCTCTTATCTACTCAAGTAGAAAGGGGGAGTGGAGCTGTGTACAGGTTCACAGGATGGTTGTTTGTCAGGGGGAGTTACCCTTTGCCATTGATGAAAAATGGGGAGAGAAGGTAGTAGGAAGAGGTGTCATGATTGCAAGGGGAGTACTTGTGTTTCCATCAATGCCAAAGGGGGAGATTGTTGATCAGTGGTTGTCATTAATGTCAACCCAAGCAGCACCAGGGGCTACCCCGATCTTGCATGGGCATTTTGACTTGACAACTTATTCTATTCTAAGTCAAGGTTCTTCTAAATGTATTCTACTCGTCCAGATGTTTCCGTTGATATATGGCTCGCTAAGTAATTCTTCACGGTTTGAAAGATATTCACGTTTGAAGTTAGTAACCCCAGTTAGTGGGCTAAAACCCTATGGATTGTGGCATGGCACTCATAACTGGTTGTGGTCATTGAATAGTCAATAATTAATAATAAAAAAATGCTCCTAAAATCCCTCCAACATTCACGTGTTGAGGACCCTCTCAATTCAAGACATTCATATAAATAATGACCCTCATATCCTCCTCTAGTAGGGATTTTGTGGCTTTAGAGAGGTCATTGTGGCATTTTCGTTATAACTTTTTTTTGCAAAGCTTCAGAAGCTGAAGTTAAAATCCATTTGAGAGAAATCTTGATGAACCTCGTGACTGAATTTCAGATCTTGGTTCGCTTTATTTTCATAGATATGATTTGAGGAATTTATGGTTTTTGCAGGCTCCCAAATTCCATGTTAAACATGTGACATTGGGAAAATCGTCATAACTCTCTCTGAGCATTGGATTCAAATTTCGTAAATAGTCACAGAAATATGACAGACTGTAGTTTGTTGAGTAGCATTTTTAGGGCTGAAGGTGGCAACAGTGACATGTGGCACTTTGTATAAGTTCGCTCTACTAAACCAGACTATAATCAGGTCATAGTGGGAGATTGGGCATAACTCTTTCTTGAAGAATCCAATCTTGATCAGACCTATGGGGTTGCAAAGAGGACCCAAAGGGCTACCACAAGATGAAATTTCAGATCCTAGAGATCCAAAATTACATAGATACAACAGATTCAGTATCGGGCTCCTAGAAGGCATGAAAAAACATGCATTTAAGGATCACTGCAGTAAGGACCACACATCAACTGTCAAGGGTAAGTCTCATACAACAAGGTATGTATGATTAAGTGTTCACATTTGAATTTTGAGTATCATCTCTGACATATGTTTTTGCAGGACAACATAAGTATATAGAGGGTCTCACTTATATATCTATGTCTCTATATGTCACATTTATTTTTGATACCACATTTCGAATGTCCTATTCTTCATATTACACATTTGATGCTACACCAAGTCTGCTAAATCTATATGATGTTGTAAGTTCATGTTACTTGTCTTGTCATAGTTGATAGAATGGTCTCTCTTGATGTACTTAGAACTTGGTTCATCACAAGTCTAGGGTTTGTCATCAGTTTCTATTGTATATATCTTTAGGTCAGTTTTGGAGATAGTCTTGCATAGAGTCCGGGCCTATATCAAGGGTGGGATCCTTTGTCTACTGCTACAAAAAGTCAACAACAAAAGTGAAAAGAACATTTCAGGTACACATTGTAATTTTAATTTGTATTTATTCATTATTATGCACTTACATGTGTTTTGCAGGTAGAGGTAAGTTGAAGGGTATTTTTTTTTTCCTTTTGAGATGGGTTTTCGCTGGGAAAATTTTGCATGCAAGTAGAAGAAGATTCAAATACAATTCAAGAAAGAATTCAAGAGCAGAAGTATCAAATCAAAGGAAGCATTGCAGCGGGACATCCTTTGAAGACATGATAGCCATCCGTATATTGTGAAGAAGTGTTAAGGCCAAGAGTCATCATTGTAAAGTTTTAAAAGAGTCATTTGTAAAAGTGTCATCATTGGAAGAGTCATTATTGTAAAAAAGTCAATTTTCCTAGAGCAAAAAAGGCATTATTGGGAGGTATAGGAGTCTTTGTTGGGATGATGTCATGGTTGGGTTGCAGGTCATAGTGTCATTTGGTGATGGTCAAAATCATTGTAAATCATATTGTATCGTGGATCATTGTCCCTGGTACAGTTGTCCACACTTTTGTATTTAATTTTTGTCTTTATAGGGTGGTAGGGTGGTGCTAAGCGGGTGAATGAAGTCTCCTACAGGTTGGGTCCTGTGAGCACTTCAAGGTGGTAAGGTGGTGCTAGGGTGAGTTGTGGTTCGTTAGGGTGTTGGACATCCATTTAGTTAACTACTGAGGAAACCAAGGTGTTGGGGCATCCTTCCAGTGGGAGCTGGAGAAGAATGCTTTTCTAGAATTATAGGAAGTTTTTTCTTTCATTTCGGTTGGGGCTGAAGATTAAAGAATCTATAAGAAAAACATTCGATGGTTTTTGACCCGAAGGGGGTTTTCCACCTAAATTTCTTGTGCCTACTGTGTTCTTTTATTTATTGTTATTACTGCATAAACATTAATAATAATTGAAGATTAACTAATGCTCTGAAAAGATTTAAAAGTGATAATTGATAAGGAATACTGATTCACCCCCTCCCAATATTTCCAACAATTGGTATCAGATCTTGGTTCCTTCAGCAACAACTTAACCGTTGGAAGTCAGTTTTCAAAGCATAGAGATGGGAAAGTCAAAGAAGCAAGTTACAAGGATTCCAAAGGAAGCTACATGTACAATAAAATCTAAAGAAAGTGAGTATTGTGTACCAATCCCTGATTTTGATGCAGATAATTATTGGATATGGGAATCCAGGATGGAAGTACATTTGCAGGCACATGGAGTATGGGAATCAATTGTTTTTGGAGACACATCTACTGATGAAGCAAAAAGGTACAATTCAAAGGCCATGAATGTAATTTTGAATGTTTTGCCAAATTTTGTGAAAACAAAAGTTGGTCAATGTTCAACAGCTAAAGATCTTTGGGAAAAGCTTCATAATCTCTATTCAACGAATAAATCAGGTCAAGATGTTCTTGAAAATCTGAATCCTTTAGATTATGATGAAGAAATGGGAGAAATTAGTAAAACATAGTTTCAAAATCAAGTGATCAATGTGATAAAGGAACTCAAAAGTCAAAAGGAAAAGGCAAGACTTTTGGAAGTGGAATTGAAGACAACAAAAGAACTCATCAAAGAAAATGAAGAGTCTGAGAAGATGACTAGCAGTCTCAAAACTCAATCCGAACAAATCAAGAATACAATGACATGATACCTCAAGAGAGAAGTCCAACAGAAGCAACAAGAACTCGACACAACGTTTGCAGAGATTAGCAGGATCACACAACAGATGCAGGAAGCAGAAATTGAGAGGAAGGAATCTGATCAAAGATACATAACCATTGTTTACCAAAATCAAAAGGAATTAGAAGCATATTCAGTAGGTTTAGGATTGAAAACGAGAAGTAGAAGTAACAGATACAGGTTCTCAACAGAGAAGTAGAGAAGACTACTCTTCTCAAACTACTGGTTGAGGAGGTAGAAAAAAGAAGGAAGATCTTCAAAGGATGGTTTCAAGTAGATCGTGCTCAAAAGAAAGAAGAACTTGATGCTACCCGTGATGGGATCAACAAAATCAAGGGATCACAAAAAGAACACTTGCAAGATAAGATAGATGAAGAAGCAAAAAGGAAGGAAATTAAAGATGGTAAAGCTCCAATTAATGAAGGTACAAGCTCCACATCTTCGCAGGATGATTCTAAGAAGGAAGTTGATCAAAGTGAAAAGCCAAAGAAGAATGTTGCAACTCCAAAGAACAAGACCAAAGCAATCAAGAACGAAGTGTTGGAATTTTCGAGTCTACCTGCTAGAAACTCTTCATGTACTTTTCTGATTTATTTCTGCCTACTTGTTTTGATTAATTAACAAGTTATTTACCATATAAACACTAAAAATAAATACAAGTACATGCTCAACACATTACAAATCATCAACTAAAGGAACCAAAAACAAGCACATAAGTGACACTGTTGTTTTTGGACCGACGCTCCTAGAAAAACCCAATGCGGGAAAACCGGTGCAGCGATCTGAGGGTTTGTATTATTAAGCAGTTTCAGAATACAATCTGGGTGCCAAAATCATCTCACCCAACAAAGTATAATCTCAGCAGTAGTACCTCTCGGTCGGAGACAAATGTTCTGGCTGAAACCCCATATAAACACTCTGACAGTTCCCAACTCCAATCTGCCCCACGAAAACTGCAGTGTCAGCCTCTATGGATTGCGTCAGTCCTGTCTGGCCTAGCGTCTGCCCAACGTCACCCTAGCTCTCCCTGCATCAGCCTCTAGAGGCACTGTGTCAGCCCTTAGAGCCTCTGCATCACCCACGCTGGCTCTCTAAGGCACTGTTCTGCTCCTGGCTGCCTCTACATGAGCCCTGGCTGGCTCTACGTGAACCTCTGGCTGACTCTGCATCCCTCTCTCTCGGATTCTACACTGATCCTACTGGTAATATAGATGTCTCTCTGCTTCTGTATTCACTACCCCTCAGCTGCAACTCTGATCACTCTTTCAACTTCCTCAGCAAACCCTGCCCCAGAAAATCGAAATCTTGATCAACTCAGTGTGTTCTCCAAGTGACCCTCAAGCCTCCTTATATACTTTTATCATTGACAAATCAAGGATCGAGATTAAGTCCCTAATCAACGGCTAAGATTAATTCTGGCTTGACCCATGAATTTTGGACCCTTATAACACAGTTTTATACTAATTCACATCAATTTTATTTTCCCTAAGTTTAGACTTAGGGACTCCATAAAAATATTAATTATTTTAATATCTCCCAAACTATTTAGAATTTTCCCAAACCATTTCTAGGTATTGGAGATCTCATGTGCTTTAGCCTCTCCACCAATTTTCATGGCTAGATCACATCTGATGCTACCCCAAATCAAAACTCCCTCTTAGTGAGGATTGTGCTCTAGTAATACTCCTCTCTATGTATCACCTTGATCATTTGGCATCGGTCTCTGTGCTGATGCTAGCCCTAATGCCCAACATCCTTTGCATTGTTGCATCTTGTACTACTACCCATGGCCTTGCCACTACCACTGTTGCATCTGTATGGAAACCCCTCTCATCATGCTACATTGTGTTGCCCATAGCACTACCACTGCTAACTGTTGCACTACAAGTCAGTTACTTAGAAGTAAATAACTGATCTCCCAACTCTGACATCTATGTCAAGGTAGAGACATCCACGAAGCGGAAACTCCCTCTTTCGCTGACAAGTTCTCCCTCTCTGACCTCTGCGCTGCTGCAACAAATTCCTGCATCTTGCACCGTTGCACACCTCTCTATGCCATCTTGCACTGGTGCAACACTCCCGTGCCTCTCGCACTATTGCAGCCTGCTAGCCTCGCGCTATCCTAGGAATCTTGCATTGTAGCTCCCTTTGTCGCTCCATCCTCATCCGTCTCTACTGACATACTCTAGCACCGTTACTCCTCTTTGGGGGTCCCGTAGCAAGGTATAATCCAAGAGGTTGGGCACCTTGAGGATCCTGCCCCTCATCACCTGTAGTTCGTCTGACTATAGCTCGATGTCTCCCCACTTTCGCTCAAGTGGCGTGTGACCACTCATGGCACAGTCATCATCTGTCTCTAGTTCCTTCTCCGCCCTTGCTGGCGCAACCTTGGTCTTAGAAGCCTCTCCTGTGCTCTTCTTCCTTGGACATTGGCTCACATAGTGACCCAATTCCCCACAGTTGAAGCATTTGACCCTGGAGATGTCCTTCTTATTCTGTTTCTCCTGCTAGGGTAGCATCCTCCTCTTCCTCCTTCTTGATTCTGATCCCCTTGCCGCTGCTTCCCGCCTTGCGTAGCCTTCTAATCTCTTCTTGGCAAAGAGCTACCCACATTTCCTCCCAATCTGGAAGGGTTTCCCTACCCAGTATGCTCTGGACAAACACCTCCTAGTCTTCTGATACTGCGTTCAAGGCTATTCTCACCATCAATTCTTGATCTGGCATGGCTCCTATGGAAGTCAGCTGATCCCAGTTCTCCTTTGATTTGCCGAGGAAGGGGTTGATTTGTTCTCCCTTCTGCATCTGGTATGACAACAACTGGTTTTCTAGTAGCATCTTCCTCTGCATGGAAATATGCTGATATAACTTCTTTAGGGCCTCCCACATCTCATTTGCCGTATTCTTCTCAGAAATGTGTAGTACTACATGGTCCTTGACCCCATCAAGGATGATGCTCTTGGCCCTCTCCATTACATCCTCATACTTATCGTTATTAGTTGGGTCAACTAGGACCACTATTGTCCTCAAGGCAAATTGCTTCAAACGGTTCCTGTCTAGATCAAATAAGATTCTAGCCTTCCAAGCTATGAAGTTTGAGGCTCCGTGCAGTTTTTCCTAGTCTTTTACCCTGTTCACTTCCATCTTGCTACTCCTCTACTTCCCTTCTGGAATTTCTTGGTGTGACTCCCTCTGGGCCTTCATTTATCTCTTGGAAACCCCTTTGCCAATGTCGAGATGCCCCCACTTCGATCCTCAGTGCAGCTGCACCACTAATCTGGATTTCTTGGCTAGAAATCCTCGGTACTAACTCCCTCCTCCTTGGTCTTGCCCTGTTAGGTATTTTTCTAACTACAATACCCCAACAACTGCACTCTGCAACTTACCCATAGCCTCCTAAGCCCCAACAAACTGAAGGTTAGACCTTCTAAGCTCTGCACAATCACAGCACCAGCAAAATTCGCACCTCCTAGCCACGGGTGTCAATCCTTCCTGACTGAGAAAGATGACCAGGCACTACATAGGTCGAGTCTGCTTCCCTTTGCTATTGTGTTGATCCTCTTCCCAACTCAAACTTGATGACGCAGGCACTGTGTCACCCCTTCCCTTTTTCTTCTCTCCTAGGAACACCTTATGTCACTCGGGACAATTGTTTTTTGCTACTGCTGCTCTGCTCGGCTGATTTCCTCAGTTCTCATGTGATCTGCAACCACCCTCTGATACCATGTTGGAATTTCTAAGTCTAACTGTTAGAAACCCTTCATGTACTTTTCTGATTTATTTCTGCGTACTTGTTCTAATTAATTAACAAGTTATTTACCATGTAAATACTAAAAATAAATACAAGTACATGCTCAACACATTACAAATCATCAACTAAAGGAACCAAAAACAAGCACTGTTATAGGACAAATTGACCTCCTAATCAACTCATAGGAGAAAGACAATATGACTGAAAGAATGACCACAGTTGCAGGCCTAGAATCCACACTAACACTCTCTGTACACTGATAACCTGCTTTATAAAGCTTGTTTACAAGCATAAAGGAGCGTTAGTCAACCTGCTAACTCTTTTTGTTAGACCAGGGGGAGCATTAGTGAACTTTAGTGAGGCTCAAGTGGTTATGCCAACGAATCTGCCATTAAATATCTAGATATTATTTCCCTAAATTTGCGCAAGAAAAGCAGGGAAACTCCAAAAATCAAGATATTTGGAGAAATTCTATTTTGGAAACAGAGGCAAATGGGAAAAAATTGGCAAACGGGGAGGGTTCATGGTTTTTACCCAAATGAACTACAGGTGGAGTTGGGCAACCCTAAATCGATTGCTATATAAGCAATGAGAGGGCCATTGCACAAGGGTCAAAGCATTTAGAAGGATAGTACATGGTGTTGTTGTGATATTGTCATATTCTTGAAGGAGCTAGCTGAAAGAAGAAGAGAGAAAGAGAGGAAGAAGGGATAAGGAAGGCTGATACAACAAGGTTTTTGTAATCACTCTTCTGTTCTGAATATAGGACTACGGTTGTGTTCCACTACTCGAAGTGTCGGTGATATTGTGCATTTATTTGTTCATTCTGATGCTTGTTGTGTTGAGTAGATAAGTTACACATTTATACATGTTTGTTACGGATTCTTTCATTAATTGTCAGAAGTATATGATGTGATTGGTTTGCTTCGTTCTTTTGAGCAGGAATCGTCTTGGAGCCAGTCAGGAGGAGTTCTTCTTACAGCACGGAGATCCCCAATTGAATCTAGAAAGAACCAAAGGTGATCCTTTCTCCATATCCTATCAATATATGTCAGATAGATGAACATGTGTGTAACAGGTACCTTTTGCAGATAACCTTACGGTCTGTTCGAAGTCCCAGGAAGACTTTCGAGGGTAGTGTTGACTAGTACCGGTCAACTACCCATGCAGTACCCCCCCCCTTTTCTTTGCAAAAAGGGGCAGCACCTGATCAGCGTGTCCGTGCCATCCTGCAGTCATCAGCAGCTTAATCATTTTGATTGTAAACCCAGTCTGCATGTATTAATTGTAAATAATCTTAGCAGACATGAGTCGTGTATGTGAATTGCCTAGGTGGACCTAACTTTCTAGTGGTAATCTATGTCCCGGAAGGTTTTTTGTCTCACCAATCCATGGATCGGCAGAGTTTTCCTTCAAACCTGACCCCAAAGCCGGGATGGATTTTGTCATTGGAATTTTAGGAGAATCCTAGTGTGTTGATCTGCTAGATTATAGTTGTGTCGCAGAACTGGGTGATTTGTGAGGGTCTGTATTAAATGGGTTTGTCCCTTAAGATGTAAATTTGTAAAAGTCATCATGAAATGTGTCTTGAGGGTCGAAAAATGTTGTAAATCCCCTCATGAGTCCTAAGTCCTAGGTCCTAGGTGATGTTTCCGAAGGCTTAGTTCGATGATCCATTTTAAAATGAATTAAAAAATTAAAAAATGAATAAAAATAATAAAATAAATAAAAATTAAAAAATGAAATAAATAAAAAATTAAAAAAATAAAGCAAAACCCTAAAATAAAAATAATAAAATAATAAAAAATTTTAAAAAAAAATTAATTTAAAAATTTAAAAAAATGAAATAAATAAAAAATAATAAAAAAATTTAAAAATTTAAAAATTTTAAATAATAAAAAATTAAAAAATTTAAGTGAATAAATCGACGGATGAGATCAAGAGATGTCTTGATCCTCATCAACGGTCGAGATCATTTCTACATGGATCAATCGAACTAGCCGTTGGATCATTTCCTTTAAATAGGGTGCTAGGAGTCATTTTCAGAGAATTCAATCTGTGAGTCTGATACTGAAGAAGCTCTCTTGTAAATCTGTTTCTGGTTAATAAAAGAAGACTTTGGGGTCCATATCTTGCTGGTGTTACTCTCTTGGAATGCTGTGAGATCATTTCATTTTCTGCATATGTTATTTTCAGCCATTAATAATAGCTTTTTGTAGAGTAGTGTGGGCACAGGTATCTTGTCCACTTGCTAGGGTTTGAGTGCTGTTAGGGTTTCTGAAGTAATGGCAGGTATCTCCATTACTGTTTGAGATCTAGCAGCATTTTTGCCCTCTTTATTGATGGTTGTTTTGAGTTGTACAGAAACATTTTCTGAAGGAATCTTGTGGGCGTTCGGGGAAGTTCTCGGCTGAGCCCAGTTGGATTTGATCCTGGGTCTATCATTCGGTTTATTTTTCTAATTTGCATGAGAGATTTTCTGAAGTTTTTCACAGTGGCAATTTGAAATTTCTGTTCTTAAATATTTATGTGCCTATTGCTGAAATCTGGCTGTTAAGGGGCCAAATCTGTACATTAAATTAGCTGTTCTAGGGTTTTAATTTTTGGCTTTGTACAGTTTTCATTAGGGTTTTGTCTCTTTGCAACAACAGGTACACGTGATCTAGAGATTTTCGAGGGTTTATCAAGGTTGTTCTGTTGTCCAAGGGTTTTCAGTTTCGGTTTTATGCAGAAAGGAGATATAAACACGCTGCCCTGTAAATGCAAAATGCTATCTTGAGAAATCATTTTAACGCAGCCACTTCCTTATCATTCAAGAAAAAAGAAACGCACCATCAGCAAACGAGTCACTCATTAATCATCTCTTCATTCTGCACTTCTGATCTGAGGCCGCAAGTCTGGGCAATCATTTTACGCGGCGATGCATTGGTTGCACAAAACGTTCACTCCATATACCTGTCACTGCGTCCAAAGTAAAACAACGAAACGCTGAGGTGTGCGGACAGAACTCAGTGGCTAAGCCACAACTCACTCAAGATCCAGACACAAGTCTCACTTTCTTGCCGCTGGCATTTCTCCATCGAAACCCTGTGGATTTGCGCACTTCCTGAGTCGAATTCATCACGCAGGCAATTTCAATTTAGATACTCCTCGAATCAAATCAGCAAACACTCTAAAAACGATCTCAGTCCCTGGTGCCGTCGTCCTGTGCAGCATTAGAAAGGTGTTACGGTTGGTATAAATTCGTATTTGGTCAGCAACCTCAGACTATCCACGCATTCTTCTCCAGATTACCGCCGTCACTTGTTGCGTAAGTGATTTCTGAACCATTCTGCTCCAAATCTTCATCGTAAGTCCGTTTTTGGGCATCGCATACAGGTAAATCACTCCGCCGCAGGGAATCGCAGTTATATTCATGAGTTAAGGCGTATGTTTGAAAGGTCATGCATATTGTTTTATTAACATAGTCTTGTCTATAGTTTAGATGCGTAGGTTTAGTTAGGGTATAGCCTTGTTTTAAATTTTATTTCTTTGTTAAGTTTTAATTGTAAAAGGGTAGCTCGTATAGTTTGTAATTATTGTTTGTAATTAGATTTTAATTCCTTTAGTTTAGTTTAAATTTATTTTGTTAGTTTTTTAATGTATTAGCCTTAGTTTTATTTTTTATATTTAGATCTTAGATTTAGGTTTTTTTTTTGTATAATGTTTTAGAATAAAATTTTAAATTTTAAATTTTTAGATTTTTTTTAGATTTTCATTTTTTTTTTTTTTTTTTTTTTTTTTTAATAAATAAAAATATATATATATATATATATATATTTTTTTTTAATGAGTTTTTTAGGGTTTTAGGTTTAGATTTAAAATTTTGTTTTTTTTTAGTTAAAAAAAAAAAAAAAAAAAAAAATTCGAAAAAATATAAAAATTTTGTGGAAATTTTTTAGATCCAGTTATTTTCGGAAATTGTCATATTTTTCATGCTGAGATCTAAATTTTCAAGTCAAGATGCGAAATCGATATCTGGTTAATGGTTTATGATTCATGGTGGTTTAAAGCATTCGTCTTTATCTTTTCGAAATTCTCAGTCGCTGGATATCGTTTTGGTCATGTGATTAAGCTGATGACAGATGATTGTTGTTCACGGTTGATGTTTCTGTATCATTTAACAAGTAATCATTGTAATAATAATCTTTTAAGGCACTGGTCTGCTAATTTAACCAAATCCATCGAGTCCTTTTTATATCGTATCTTGTGTCTCCCAACCAATTGGTCGACAGTTGGTCTCATCATCTCTCAGGGACTACCCCCCTTAGTCGTGGGAGACAGGCTTAAACGGAGGGATCGGGGATCAGAGTGACAGCCCCCGGTCTGAGCGTTGTCGTGCCAATCTGCGCGACAACATTTTTTGGCGCCGTTGCCGGGGATATTGTTTTCTCGGCATTTCAACGACAAATCATTTTTCTCATTTTTATCTTTTCATTTGGCCTGACAATGCCAACATTTTTTGGCGCCGTTGCCGGGGAACATTTTATTCTCGGCGTTTCAATGACTTTTTATCATTCATCGTGCGTCTGTCTATCATTCGTTTGAGCCGGCAACGCCAACATCTTTTGGCGCCGTTGCCGGGGAAATTGTTTTCTCGGCATTTCAACGACAATCATTTTTCTCATTTCTTATCTTTTCATCTGGCCCGACAACGCCAACATTTTTTGGCGCCGTTGCCGGGGACAGAGTTTTTCTGTTCCTGGAGTTTTATCGACATTCATCTTCTCATCTCTCATCTCTCAGTTGAGCTGGCAGATTCAATATTTTTGGCATCTTTTCATCCCATATCAGCAGCATCTCTTGGGTTTGTTTCTTGTTTGGGTGGCGACTCCATTTTCTCATTTTTCCCAGACAAGAAGCTTTCCTCATATCTGCTTGTGGTTACTTTTTGGATCCTAGAATCAGATTCATTGTTCAAGTGGCGACTCCACTGTTTTCATCTCTTGATTTTCTTGAGCAGGTATCTAGTTCTATCATCCTTTTAATCCCTTATCATTCATCATGGATTATTCATTTAAGCCATGTCGTTTTACTGAACGTCTCCATGATTTTCCAGAAGATGCCATTCCTAAGTTACCTATCTTCTTGGGTGGTGATCCAATCGCTGTTAGAAGGCATCTAGTCTTGTTTACTCGCATCATGATCATATACTGTAGATCCCCTCAGTTTAATCATGAAGATATCAAAATGCGTCTATTTGTCCTTTCTTTAGAAGATGATGCTTTGAATTGGTTTAACAATCTTCCTAAGGATTCTTTCACTTCTTTAGAAGACATTATCAATGCTTTTAAAAATAGATATGGTTATCCAAACAACTTGCCTTCTGCCTCTAAAATTGTGCAGCAGAATGAAAGTAATTTGATAAGAGGTCCAGCTGAAAGATCCCAAGACGATTCATCATGTCAGAATGTGTCATCCACCGGAAATATTGCAGATCAAGTTCATGATAGTGAAAAATCAGGGACAAATGACAATGAAAGGGAAGAGCAAAAACAAATTTTACGAGATCTAATGATGCTGGTGAGAAATATGGAAATCAATCAAACTAATTATGTCAATGATGTGAAAACTTTATGCACCCACCTGGAAAAACGTAATAGGGAGATTGAGGTCACGCAAAATCAGCATGCTAAAGAAATTGAGGCCATGAAAACTAAATATGAAACAGAAATTGGAAACATGCAAAGCAAGATGTCAGTCTTAGAGGAAAATATGGTGACCATGAAAGATGATCATGATAGGGAAATTGACTCTATGCAAAACAATTTATTAACTATGGATGAGGAAATGACTATCATGACGTTCAATCATAACAATCAGTTGGCTGACATGCAAGCGAATCATGAAGAAGAAATAAATTTCATGCAACATTGCTTGATGGACATAAAAGAAAAGAATGATAAAGTAATAAAACACATGCAAGAGCACCATGCCATACAAATCAGTGCTATAAGGGATGAATGCTCTAGTCAGATGGATGCCATTACAATACAAGTTCAAAAGATTCCACAATGGTCAGATGATAAGAGAAACCAGGAGCCTTCTCATTTGCCGCAACAAGCTTCATCTTATTATGAGGAGGTTATTGATTCGATTGAAAGATGGTTAATTGAAGGTGATCCGGATAGACTTAAGAATGATAAAGATCAGATGCGGGCTAAAGAAAGACATATCACGCATACTTCATCTGATAGTTTTGAAACAGAAAGTTCCAGGTCATCAGTAATTCAACCTGCCAGAAAGAAAAAACGTAAGAGAAAGAAAATAAGAAGAAGATTTGATGCATCAGACGGCCGTGAGCAGCTTGATTTTCGGATAGGAAAGAGTCCTACCATATGCAAAATTGGACATGGCACATCCGACAAGCAGCCGACAGATTTGCCTGAAAGCAGGCAAATGCTCAGTATGCACTATATTGAACACATCTGATGCCGTAGGGCATCCTTTGTATCGTATTTCTAACCCTACTCCTTGTTTTTCAGTATTTTCATTTCTGCTTTAGATAGTTAATAAATGAAGAGCTTTTTCTTTCCTGTGCTTAATGTATATGATGATTTTTTGGATGGACGCTACTTATTTTGGTGTTGTATGGATGCAGATCCTAGATTCTCACATTCCTGCAAGCAGCAACGTGTCCCCAAGTAGAGCCAGATGTTGACTAGTACCGGTTAACTACCCATGCAGTACCCCCCCCTTTTCTTTGCAAAAAGGGGCAGCACCTGATCAGCGTGTCCGTGCCATCCTGCAGTCATCAGCAGCTTAATCATTTTGATTGTAAACCCAATCTGCATGTATTAATTGTAAATAATCTTAGCAGACATGAGTCGTGTATGTGAATTGCCTAGGTGGACCTAACTTTCTAGTGGTAATCTATGTCCCGGAAGGTTTTTTGTCTCACCGATCCATGGATCGGCAGAGTTTTCCTTCAAACCTGACCCCAAAGCTGGGATGGATTTTGTCATTGGAATTTTAGGAGAATCCTAGTGTGTTGATCTGCTAGATTATAGTTGTGTCGCAGAACTGGGTGATTTGTGAGGGTCTGTATTAAATGGGTTTGTCCCTTAAGATGTAAATTTGTAAAAGTCATCATGAAATGTGTCTTGAGGGTCGAAAAATGTTGTAAATCCCCTCATGAGTCCTAAGTCCTAGGTCCTAGGTGATGTTTCCGAAGGCTTAGTTCGATGATTCATTTTAAAATGAATTAAAAAATTAAAAAAATGAATAAAAATAATATAATAAATAAAAATTAAAAAATGAAATAAATAAAAAATAATAAAAAATAAAAAAAATAAAGCAAAAACCCTAACTAATAAAATAATAAAATAATAAAAAATTAAAAAAAAAAATTAATTTAAAAATTTTTAAAAATGAAATAAAAAAAAAATAATAAAAAATTTTAAAAATTTAAAAATTTTAAATAATAAAAAATTAAAAAATTTAAGTGAATAAATCGACGGATGAGATCAAGAGATGTCTTTATCCTCATCAACGGTCGAGATCATTTATACATGGATCAATCGAACTAGCTGTTGGATCATTTCCTTTAAATAGGGTGCTAGGAGTCATTTTCAGAGAATTCGATCTGTGAGTCTGATACTGAAGAAGCTCTCTTGTAAATCTGTTTCTGGTTAATAAAAGAAGACTTTGGGGTCCATATCTTGTTGGTGTTACTCTCTTGGAATGTTGTGAGATCATTTCATTTTCTGCATATGTTATTTTCAGCCATTAATAATAGCTTTTTGTAGAGTAGTGTGGGCACAGGTATCTTGTCCACTTGCTAGGGTTTGAGTGCTGTTAGGGTTTCTGAAGTAATGGCAGGTATCTCCATTACTGTTTGAGATCTAGCAGCATTTTTTCCCTCTTTATTGACGGTTGTTTTGAGCTGTGCAGAAACATTTTCTGAAGGAATCTTGTGGGCGTTCGGGGAAGTTCCTGGCTGAACCAGCCAACTCTCGCAAGCATTTTTTGCTGAGCCCAGTTGGATTTGATCCTGGGTCTATCATTCGGTTTATTTTTCTAATTTGCATGAGAGATTTTCTGAAGTTTTTCACAGTGACAATTTGAAATTTCTGTTCTTAAATATTTATGTGCCTATTGCTGAAATCTGGCTGTTAAGGGGCCAAATCTGTACATTAAATTAGTTGTTCTAGGGTTTTAATTTTTGGCTTTGTATAGTTTTCATTAGGGTTTTGTGTCTTTGCAATAACAGGTACACGTGATCTAGAGATTTCCGAGGGTTTATCAAGGCTGTTCTGCTGTCCAAGGGTTTTCAGTTTCGGTTTTATGTAGAAAGGAGATATAAACACGCTGCTCTGTAAATGCAAAATGTTGTCTTGAGAAATCATTTTAACGCAGCCAATTCCTTATCATTCAAGAAAAAAGAAACGCACCATCAGCAAACGAGTCACTCATTAATCATCTCTTCATTCTGCACTTCTGATCTGAGGCCGCAAGTCTGGGCAATCATTTTACGCGGCGATGCATTGGTTGCACAAAACGTTCACTCCATATACCTGTCACTGCGTCCAAAGTAAAACAACGAAACGCTGAGGTGTGCGGACAGAACTCAGTGGCTGAGCCACAGCTCACTCAAGATCCAGACGCAAGTCTCACTTTCTTGCCGCCGGCATTTCTCCATCGAAACCCTGTGGATCTGCGCACTTCCTGAGTCGAATTCATCACGCAGGCAATTTCAATTTAGATACTCCTCGAATCAAATCAGCAAACGCTCTAAAAACGATCTCAGTCCCTGGTGCCGTCGTCCTGTGCAACATTAGAAAGGTGTTACGGTTGGTATAAATTCGTATTTGGTCAGCAACCTCAGACTATCCACGCATTCTTCTCCAGATTGCCGCCGTCACTTATTGCGTAAGTGATTTCTGAACCATTCCGCTCCAAATCTTCATCGTAAGTCCGTTTTTGGGCATCGCATACAGGTAAATCACTCCGCTGCAGGGAATCGCAGTTATATTCATGAGTTAAGGCGTATGTTTGAAAGGTCATGCGTATTGTTTTATTAACATAGTCTTGTCTATAGTTTAGATGCGTAGGTTTAGTTAGGGTATAGCCTTGTTTTAAATTTTATTTCTTTGTTAAGTTTTAATTGTAAAAGGGTAGCTCGTATAGTTTGTAATTATTGTTTGTAATTAGATTTTAATTCCTTTAGTTTAGTTTAGATTTATTTTGTTAGTTTTTTAATGTATTAGCCTTAGTTTTATTTTTTATATTTAGATCTTAGATATAGGTTTTTTTTTTGTATAATGTTTTAGAATAAAATTTTAAATTTTAAATTTTTAGATTTTTTTTAGATTTTCATTTTTATTTTTTTTTTTTTAAAAAGAAAAAAAAACATTAAAAAAAAAAAAATATATATATATATATATATATATATATATATATATATATTTAATGAGTTTTTTAGGGTTTTAGGTTTAGATTTAGAATTTTGTTTTTTTTTAGTTAAAAATAAAAAATAAAAATTTCGAAAAAATATAAAAATTTTGTGGAAATTTTTTAGATCCAGTTATTTTCGGAAATTGTCATATTTTTCATGCTGAGATCTAAATTTTCAAGTCAAGATGCGAAATTGATATCTGGTTAATGGTTTATGATTCATGGTGGTTTAAAGCATTCGTCTTTATCTTTTCGAAATTCTCAGTCGCTGGATATCGTTTTGGTCATGTGATTAAGCTGATGACAGATGATTGCTATTCACGGTTGATGTTTCTGTATCATTTAACAAGTAATCATTGTAATAATAATCTTTTAAGGCACTGGTCTGCTAATTTAACCAAATCCATCGAGTCCTTTTTATATCGTATCTTGTGTCTCCCAACCAATTGGTCGACAGTTGGTCTCATCATCTCTCAGGGACTACCCCCCTTAGCCGTGGGAGACACGCTTAAACGGAGGGATCGGGGATCAGAGTGACAGCCCCCGGTCTGAGCATTGTTGTGCCAATCTGCGCAACAACAGGTAGTTTTCATCCCGTGCATTTTACCCCATAGCAGAACTGGCAACTTCGTTGGGGACTATACATTTAGTTCCCGGTTATCCAGGCTCCTCTCAGATCTCTTCTCTCTTTTATGAGCTTCCCGCTTCTTCATATCCTTCTCTGATCCACCATCTAATTTGTTGCATCCTGCAAAGTTGCTTACTCTTCAGAAACTGATCCCATAAGACCACTTTTTGAGCTCTTTCACTCACTAATGCAGGTTCCTGGTCTACACATAGCTTTATAAAGCTCTTTGACTGTGCACAAGGAGCATTAGTGGCCAAACTAAAGCTATGTTTACACATAGATAAAGCGTTAGTGACCCATTTCCATGTTTTTCAAGAGATTTTGTGGACCAAAAGGGGGGGAAACTTGTCCCAAGGGCTAAATTAAGATCTGCAACAGTATCATGCTAACAAATTTGGTGTCTTAAAATTTATTTTTTAAGAAAATGCTTTAGTTTTTCTCTCATAAAAGAAATTTTTGTTGAAAGAAAAGCTGATAAACTGTACATCCCCTTCTGTCGAAATAGTTGTAGGCTACTTTGTTTTGGTTCAATAGTTGTTAGGGAATATTGAGAAAATGAACTTTCGTTTATGCAAAGTGTTGAATGACTTTAGATGCACTGACGAATACATGAATGTGTGAAATGATACATGTGTAGAATAAGACTTGTTTGCATAAGAAATTGAAAAAAAAATTCAAATAATTGTTCTGCACGGTTTATTGAGTCGAGTCTCATCATATTCATATGTCAACACACCCTCCAAAGGCAAATAAGAAAGTACACTAAAATCAATCAGATACTCTTTTTTAGAGCAAACCAACATTAGATAGATTAGGACCTTGGGATAAGAGAATGAGTCAACTACCCAAGGTTGAAAATCAAACTAGTGTCATTAAAGAGTGAAAAATCCTTCTGCACTCATATTACCGGGACCACTCCACTCACAACGGAGCTAAATACGAGACAACATCGGATTGTAATTGAAGGTAGCCCGCCTTCTTTTAAAACTCCTTTAGGCATTCTGTGTAACGGGGGTCCCTTCGGGGATTTCAGAACTGAGTCGAGGACTCAGGTGTCCTGCCCACACAGCGTTTTGTCTACGACTATGTCCCCCTTGGTAATGTCTGTGATTTGAGGTATCTCTAGTGGCCAACACTTCTAGTTACTTACCTAAGGTGACTGGAATGGGCTGTCTCGGTACCTCAAACAGACGGATGTACTTTGTCTTCATTTTTTGGGAGGGTGCTCGTCATCACGAGAGTACTTGGCCCCCTCAATCTGAGGTTTGGGCGAAGCTCAAAAATAACCGTAACCATACATTTGGCCATCCTTCTCTGTTACTCACTGAGAAACTGGGTTTCATCTCCAGTAATCGGTGTTTATCAGACAAGGTAATTTCACTTTGTTTGCTGATTGTCATTTTTAGTGTATTTTTTCTTTTTAGGTACTTGAGTGCTATTGTTTTTGAGACTTAAAGAATATCACCTTAAAATTTATCTTATAAAATTTACCAGTCAATGTGACTACATCCGGCCCTCACCGTCAATCCAGATGGTTGTTAGGACTTCCTCCACTCACTGTGGAGGATCTGCCGAGATCCATTGACTCGGATTCCTCATCTTCGAGGAATCAGTATCTTAAATCGCACACGGGATCGTTCTAGACTGTTGGAAATAATACTGAGAGGGGGGGGGGTGAATCAGTATTATCACATCAATAAAACTTTTTCATTTCCATATTCAGATTCATATATGCTACTTCCACAACTTCTTATGATTCAGTTAGTTGATCCTTAATGAGTGCATTAGAACATTATCAACCATATTAACAGTAAACAGGTGCAGTAAAATAGAACAGATCATCACACATAAGCCACACACATGAACACCATGATATAAGGTGGAAACCCAATGTGGGAGAAAACCACCTGCTGCAATATGTCTCTATCTTCTTTTAATAAGAAACTCCTTTTACAATGATTTTGTACTGGTGTAGTCCTTTACCAGTACGCAGGCTACAACCTGCAGAGAGCTACAACTCTCTCTCTCGTTTTCCAGTTTCTCCTGGAAGGGAGCTACAACCCCCTACTTCTTTTCTTTCAAGGACCACTTTTCATTAATTTTCAGACTGGATCCAAGAACATCAAAAACCCATCAACTACACTTGCATCATCAATCAGTGCTTTCACCAAAGCCAACCTGTATACAGATCTGCAAATATTTCCTTATAACTTTGCAGTATACCCAGATCATAACATGTGTACAATAAAACATGCATCAATAATTCATTCTTTCAAATATTTAGTTAACCCAGATCATTAGATTTATAGATCAAGCGTGTGCCGCATATCACAGATCAAAATCATATAGAGATACCACTATTCCAGCCTTAAGATTTTGACCCATCAATAGAACTTGTCCTTCTCCTTACGCTCAGGTTCCTTCTTCATTCAGATCCAGATCTGCACCATAACCCAATCACAATATTCCAGATCTAGCACTTTATCAGATATTCAATAATTCAGAAGATGCTTTGCCAAATGATCTCCTTCCTCTTTTATAGTCTTAGGCCTTTCACAATACCACGGGCTAAAACCATAGGAAAAAAAACTGTTGGACTAATACCATGAACCAACCATGAAAGTGCGTGAGATCAACACTTTTGGATGCAATACCACGGGCCAAAACCATAGGATCAAAAACTGTCGGACTAATACCATGAACCAACCATGAAAGTGCGTGATATCAACACTTTTGACGAGGTACCATGGTCCAAAACCATAGGTTCAAATACCAAGGACTAACTACCATGGACCAAAGGTAAGTTCTCCAACATATACGCGCTTTTCCTCATAGGTTCAAATACCAAGGACTAACTACCATGGACCAAAGGTAAGTTCTCCAACATATACGCGCTTTTCCTCATAAGTTCAAATACCAAGGACTAACTACCATGGACCAAAGGTAAGTTCTCAAACATATACGCGCTTTTCCTTGCATGAAAGTGCGTGAACTTTTTCTTCACATGAAATAAACTTTTCTCTGCATAAAAGTGCGTGAACTTTTCTCTACATGAAATAAACTTTTCTCTGCATAAAAGTGCGTGAACTTTTCTCTACATGAAATAAACTTTTCTCTGCATATAAGTGCGTGAAATTTTCTCTACACTATAATTTATTATCTGAGATGAGTGGGTTGCCATCAAGTACAACATATGTATCATAATGCCAACAATCTCCCCCTTTGGACTTGATGGCAACAACAACCAATCACTCTCCCCCTTTGACATCAAGGGCAAAGGGTTATGCTCCCCCTAAGAACATGCTCCCCCTGACTATAAACCAGATCTGCAAAGAAGAACCATAATCCATGACCATGAAAGAGATAGAGACGTATTGCAGCAATATTCAGACCAGCATCCATGATCTCCTTCTGTACTTCCTCCATAATGCCAACAATGCATGATATGCTCCCCCTGAACCTATGCCATTCGATCTTTGACCAATCCGCAACCCAGCACATGTACGCATATACTTCAGATGAACCTTGCGTACAACCAACAATCAGAAGAGATTCAACAACAAGATGATGCATCAACAACCCCCAGCTTTTGCCTGAGGTATTCAAAGGTCTCCCTAGGCAATGGTTTGGTGAGTATATCAGCAACCTGTTCCTTAGAAGGAACATACTCCAACTTGACCTTTTGTTCAAGCACTTGTTCTCGGAGAAAGTGATACTTGATTGGTATGTGCTTGGTTTTTGAATGCATGACTGGGTTCTTTGAAATGCTGATTGCACTTGTATTATCACATAAGATGGAGATGGGTGGTGTATAAGTGATTTGAAAATCCTGCAAGGTCTGCATCATCCAAAGGAGTTGAGTGCAGCAAGATGCAGCAACAACATATTCTGCTTCAGCTGTAGACAAGGCAATCGAACTCTGTTTCTTGCTGAACCAAGATACTAATCTGGAACCCATAAAGAATGCACCACCACTTGTGCTTTTCCTGTCATCCACGCTTCCAGCCCAATCTGCATCTGTATAAGCATGAAGTGTGAGATATGTATCTCTAGGATACTATAAGCCATAGTTTTGAGTCCCTTGAAGATATTTGAAGATTCTCTTTACTGCCTGAAGATGAGTTTCCTTTGGATTTGCCTGAAATCTTCCAACTATTCCCACTGCATGCATGATGTCTGGTCGGGTACCTGTCAAATAAAGTAGACTTCCAATCATAGATCTGTAAGTTGGTTGATGCACTGCTGCTGATTCATCATTTGCACTGAGGTTACATCCTGTGACCATGGGTGTACATACTGGTTTTGCTTCTTCCATACCATATTTCTTCAAAATCTGCTTGAGATACTTGGTTTGAGACAAGAAGATCCCTCCTTCATTTTGTTGGATTTGCAAACCAAGAAAATATGTCAATTCTCCAAGCAAGGACATTTCGAATTCTTTCTGCATCACCAAGGCAAAGCTTTGACTCATAGATTCTTCATTTCTGCCAAAGATAATGTCATCTACATACACAACAAGTATTAGCAATTTGTCATTTTCAATTTTTATATAAAGATTGCTATCTGCTGATCCTTTTGAAAAACCTTGTTGATGAAGATATTTGTCCAAACGATAGTACCAAGCCCTTGGAGCTTGTTTAAGACCATAGAGAGCCTTTTTCAATCTGCATACAAGATTTGGATCATTTCCAAGAATGAAACCATCTGGCTGCTCAATGTATACTTTTTCTTCTAAGTCTCCATTCAGAAAGGCTGATTTCACGTCCATTTGAAATACTTTGAACTTTTGAAAGCTTGAGAGAGCAAGGAACATTCGGATGGCCTCAAGTCTTGCAACAGGAGCAAAAGTTTCCTCAAAATGTATTCCTTCTTGCTGCGCATACCCTTTACAAACAAGTCTGGCCTTGTTTCTAATTACTTCTCCATTTTCATTCAATTTATTTTTGAAGACCCATTTTGTCCCTATAACGTTCTTATCCTTTGGTCTAGGAACCAGCTCCCAAGTGTTGTTCTTTTCGATCTGCTCAAGTTCTTCATCCATTGCTTTGACCCAACATTCATCTTTGCATGCCTCTTTCACATTTTGTGGTTCAGTGGAAGAGAGTAATGCCAAATAGCTTGAAGCTTCTGCAATTGTTCTTCTTGTTTGTACACCTGCTTCTTTCTGTCCCAAAATCTGAGATTCTGGATGATTCTTCTGAACATATCTGCATGGAGTCTTCTCTTCTATCCCTATCTGCTCCTCTGGTTCTTCTTGAGGTTCTTCTTCTTCATCATTCTGTCTTTGAGGATGGCCTTCATCTTATTCGATATCTTCATGATTTACTTGCCTAGGAATGTATCCCTTCTCATCAACCACTACATCAATGTTGTCAACAATTCTTCCAAGTCTTTTATTGTAGCACTTGTATGCTTTGCTGTGTGGAGAATAACCAAGAAGAATGCCTTCATCTGCTCTAGGTTCAAGTTTGCCAAGTTGCTCATCAGTATTTTTAATATAGCATTTGCTCCCAAATATTTTGAAGTGCTTTACCGAAGGAGTCTCACCATACCAGATCTCATGAGGGGTTTGAGTGTTGTTCACTCGGACATTTGTTTTGTTGAGAATAATAACCACAGCATGTGCTGCTTCACCCCAGAAAGTTGCGGGAGTTCCAGACTCATCAAGCATAGCACGAGCCATTTGTTGGACAGTTCTGTTCATTCTTTCCACCACTCCATTTTGCTGAGGAGTTCTAGCTGTAGAGAATTCTCTTCTTATCCCATGTTCTTCACAAAAATCGAAAAATTCATTTGAGGTAAACTCCCCACCTCTGTCGGATCTAAGGCACTTAATTTTGTATCCTGATTCATTTTCAACCAAGGCTTTAAAGGATTTGAATTTTTCAAATGCTTCATCTTTGTGCTTCATAAGTCCTAACCAGACAAACCTGGAGAAATCGTCAATGAATAATATCAAGTATTCTTCTCCTCGAGGTGTCCTTTTCCTGAATGGACCACATGTATCTGTATGTACTAGCTCAAGAGGCATGCTAGCTGATCCTTCCTTCTCCGGAAAGGTAGTTCTGGTTTGCTTTCCAAACTGACATGATTTGCATATGGTGTTGTCTGGAACTTTGATATCTGGAAGACCACGAACTGCCTGATATTTGCATGCTTTCCTTATTTGTGAAAAGCTTAGATGCCCCAACCTCCAGTGCCATAACCAGTGCTCATCATCCTTGCTTAGATAGCATTGTTGTTGTCCTTCTTCAAATATGTAGAGATTATTTGGATTTATTTTACCTTTGATCACTGTTTTACCTGTATCAAGATCACGAAAAAGACATCCATTTGATCTGAATATCACCTCGGTTCTTTGATCACACATCTAGCTGACACTTAGAAGATTATGTTTCAATCCATCAACATACAAAACATTTCCAGCTTTGACCTTTTCTTTTAACTGAGCAGTGCCTTTTCCTTTTATAGTTGCAGGAGTATCATTTCCAAAAGAAACTTTCTTTCCTTTTCTAGAGCAGAATACGATTCAAGTTTTTCTTTATCACCTGTCATATGCTTCGAACATCCACTATCAATGTACCATATATTTTCCTATCCCTCTGCATAAAATGCTATCCCACATCTTTCTGTTTGTGGTTCCTTTATTCTCCATGTTTTGGTGCTTGAGGCTTGTTCCTTTGTCTGCTGAAACCTGCTCCTGCATTCAGAATCTTCATGACCAAAGTTATTGCAAATAGAACATTCAACTTCATTTTCAAGAACCAAAAAGTTGTTATAGGTCCTTTTTGTAATCCCGATCATACTTCTTTGTTTTTGAGCTTCTCTAGTCATGATCGTTTTATATGCAACACATTGAGCTGCTTTGTGACCAAAGTTATGGCAAGAAAAGCATTGTCCATTGAAGAAATTTCTGCGGTTATCAAATCTTCCGGCCAAACGATTGTAATTTCTATTGTCATTCATTCTTGAAGCAAATTGAGAGGATTTTACCTGTGGCTGGTTGTAGCTTTTGTTCATCCTTAAGATGGATTGCCCCTGATTTGCCTGATAGTCTTTGTTTGTAATTGGTCCCTGCTTTACTTGGTGATCTCCATTGTGCTTTTGCTCATTCCTTCTTGCTGCATCAAGATAACTCTTTGAGGTGGATGCTTGAGAAGTTTCTCCATTAAAGCCCAGACCTGTCTTGTTTAGAGGAGAACGCTGTACATTGATGATCTCATCCAGAGTTTCAGATCCTTTGACAAACTTAAGATTAATAGCCTTTGTTTTCTCAATCTCTTTTCTAAGACCAACAATTTCACCTTCTAACTTTTCAAGATATTTTTCTTTTTCATCAATTTGAAGTTGTAGAGTATCAATTATCCTATTCTTTTCTTCTATACATGTCTTGAGTCTAGAAATTTCTTCACAAAAGCTATCCACATCTATAGCATCCATGTAATCATCATCTTCAAATGCCATTAAGAGTTTATAGTCATTACCTCGTTCATCTTCGTCACTATTTGATAGACCATCACTATCTTCATGAGTGTAGTAGCTTTTCTTATTTGCAATCTGTTTCTTGTTCCATCTAGCAGGTTCCTTTCCTTTATCCTTATGAGGACATTTTGCAGCATAATGACCTACTCTTCCACAAGCAAAGCATTTAAAAGGTAACTTACCTCTGAACCTTCCAGTTCCCCTTTGAAGATTTCTAACAAAATTTGATTCTTCTTCTTCTTCTTCTGGCACGTGACTTGCTTCATAATAGTCTCCTTTGCCTGAAGCCTTGAAAGCAGCTTCTCTTCTGTCTGATGGACCTCCCTTTCTCATTTCATAAGCAGTTAGAATTCCATGTAGCTGAGACATAGTAAGAATTCGTAGATTTTTCTTTTCTTCTATTGCAGACACTTTAGATTCAAACTTGGGGGACAATGATCTTAGAACTTTTTCAACCACAATAGCCTCTTTTATTTCTTCACCCAAGTTTTTCATGCAATTTACAATCTCATCTACCCGAAGGAAATAGTTAGCCACACTTTCATCATTATACATTCTAAGATTCTCATACTGAATCCTGAGGGTTTGAAGTTTAGCACACTTTACCTGTTCATCTCCTTCGTAGCTCAAGACAATCTTGTCCCATATTTCTTTTGCGGATTTATATTGCATAACCTTCACGAATTCTATTTGAGATAAGCATCCCAGCAGAGTATTGACTGCTTTAGCATTTGTTTCATATTTCTTCTTTTCGGCCGTATCTGTAGGAGTAGCTGAAGGAAAAGTGTAGCCTGTATCTATGATATCCCAAACTTCTGTACCAAGAGATTGAAGATAGGCAGTAACTCTTACCTTCCAATAATTGAAGTTTGTCCCATCAAAAATTGGTGGCCTGATTGATGCTTCCCTCTCGTAGTTGCTCATGATGAATGATCTTCCTTCAAGCGATCAAGCTTCTTCAGAAGGACCTGCTCTGATAACAATTGTTGGAAATAATACTGAGAGGGGGGGGGTGAATCAGTATTATCACATCAATAAAACTTTTTCATTTCCATATTCAGATTCATATATGCTACTTCCACAACTTCTTATGATTCAGTTAGTTGATCCTTAATGAGTGCATTAGAACATTATCAACCATATTAACAGTAAACAGGTGCAGTAAAATAGAACAGATCATCACACATAAGCCACACACATGAACACCATGATATAAGGTGGAAACCCAATGTGGGAGAAAACCACCTACTGCAATATGTCTCTATCTTCTTTTAATAAGAAACTCCTTTTACAATGATTTTGTACTGGTGTAGTCCTTTACCAGTACGCAGGCTACAACCTACAGAGAGCTACAACTCTCTCTCTCGTTTTCTAGTTTCTCCTGGAAGGGAGCTACAACCCCCTACTTCTTTTCTTTCAAGGACCACTTTTCATTAATTTTCAGACTGGATCCAAGAACATCAAAAACCCATCAACTACACTTGCATCATCAATCAGTGCTTTCACCAAAGCCAACCTGTATACAGATCTGCAAATATTTCCTTATAACTTTGCAGTATACCCAGATCATAACATGTGTACAATAAAACATGCATCAATAATTCATTCTTTCAAATATTTAGTTAACCCAGATCATTAGATTTATAGATCAAGCGTGTGCCGCATATCACAGATCAAAATCATATAGAGATACCACTATTCCAGCCTTAAGATTTTGACCCATCAATAGAACTTGTCCTTCTCCTTACGCTCAGGTTCCTTCTTCATTCAGATCCAGATCTGCACCATAACCCAATCACAATATTCCAGATCTAGCACTTTATCAGATATTCAATAATTCAGAAGATGCTTTGCCAAATGATCTCCTTCCTCTTTTATAGTCTTAGGCCTTTCACAATACCACGGGCTAAAACCATAGGAAAAAAAACTGTTGGACTAATACCATGAACCAACCATGAAAGTGCGTGAGATCAACACTTTTGGATGCAATACCACAGGCCAAAACCATAGGATCAAAAACTGTCGGACTAATACCATGAACCAACCATGAAAGTGCGTGAGATCAACACTTTTGACGAGGTACCATGGTCCAAAACCATAGGTTCAAATACCAAGGACTAACTACCATGGACCAAAGGTAAGTTCTCCAACATATACGCACTTTTCCTCATAGGTTCAAATACCAAGGACTAACTACCATGGACCAAAGGTAAGTTCTCCAACATATACGAGATTTTCCTCATAGGTTCAAATACCAAGGACTAACTACCATGGACCAAAGGTAAGTTCTCCAACATATATGCGCTTTTCCTTGCATGAAAGTGCGTGAACTTTTTCTCCACATGAAATAAACTTTTCTCTGCATAAAAGTGCGTGAACTTTTCTCTACATGAAATAAACTTTTCTCTGCATAAAAGTGCGTGAACTTTTCTCTACATGAAATAAACTTTTCTCTGCATATAAGTGCGTGAACTTTTCTCTACACTATAATTTATTATCTGAGATGAGTTGGTTGCCATCAAGTACAACATATGTATCATAATGCCAACATAGACGACTGACGATTCTAATTTTCCGGAGGATTTCTTCACGGAAGGATTTCTTCCTCATTTTAACACTCCGCTTACAAATTAGTCGGATCCTGTTATTGCTCCCATCGTACCAGTACTTCACTCTTCACTGGGAGGAAATCTCCCATCTATTCAGTCGACACCTCAAGGGTTGTGGAATTATAGAGACACTGTGAGTCCTCTACCACTTCCCCAGTCGACGGTCATCACAACACTGGCAATGTGGAACCCCACAATCCTGTTTGTTCTAGGTAGTGCAACTCACATAACACCCTCTATCAGCGGAAGCCAACAGATGCCTAGTTCCACTCCTATGGTGAGCCAAAGCATACCTTCGACTAGTGCCACATATAGTGATCCATCTAACACTCAATGTGGCACTATGTGCGCAGTTCCAGTTTACCAACACCAAGGTCGGCCGCCAATGTATGGTTCTAACCCCCAGATTCAGATATCTAGGGTGGTTCCCAATATGCACATGGCGGCGGGGAATGTCACAGTTCCCCCGCCGTTCTTAGGCATGCATGGACAGTCGCTGATTGACATGAATTTTCCCTCTATCAATCAAAGCCATATGGTCAATTTAGTGTTGGTTGGGAATCCACAAGGGATCCCCACCCAATCCATGGGGGCACCGCTTATACTGGGGGCAACTTCATTCCCCAGTATCAAAATCCTCATGGTAATCCACTTTACAACATCGTACCGCAAAGCAACTGCTACACCATGCAGCCCATGTACACCATGGGGAACCAAATGATGGGAGGAGCGCAGAGCTCCTCAGGTCATCCATCATCACAATGGTCTGAGTCGGGGGCACCCAACAATTTGCCTTTTTTGGCAACATTGGATATCCCCAACTTATACAAGTTGACTAATGACCCCATCTACCATAACCTACAATGGCTGCCGATCCCACATAAAATACCGGCGAATATTCCTAAGTTCGACGGAAAACAAGGGGAGGATCCAGGCACTCATGTCACCACCTACCATCTATGGTGTGTTTCTAACTCCATTGTGGATGACAGTGTCCGGTTGCGTCTTTTTCCCCGCACCCTCACTAGCAATGTTGCAAAGTGGTATATTGAGTTACCACGTGCGTTAGTGAATACCTTTGACACTTTAGCGATGGAGTTCCTAAAGCACTTTCAGTTACCTATCCATTATGAGACAGGGACGGAACTCCTTACTTCATTTCGTCAGGATACCACCACCCACATCTCCGATCATATCCATGAATGGAGACATAGGCAGAGGTTAGTCAAAGCTCCCATCCCTGATTTTCTCTTAACAGACTGGTTATGTAAGTCATTGCTCCCGCAAATCACTAGAGATGTCACTCTAGGTGGTGCGGTCACGGAGGACCAATCCATACGTCGTGCCCAGCACTTGGATTTAATTTATTCACAGTCTGGCACTCTCTACGACATTATCCCCTATGCTCCCGGTAACCCCAATCCTCCCACCACTCAGCGCCCTAGAGCGCATGCCGATGGGATCGTCGGCGCAACCTCCACGGGCATTGTAAAACAACTCAGTGGGTCCGTTGCCAAGTTCGCAGTGGACCCCTCTACCAAAATGACTGCTCTCCTTGCCACTACAATTAACTCTATGCAGTCTACACAAAAATCCAGTAGCAAGAACAAGAAGAAATAGAACAAGACTGCTCCTTCTGAGGAGCAGTCATCTAAGCAGCCCAACCTGAAGCAGAAGGCCTCTGCGCCTACTAATACGGAAAAGGATAAAGGCACCAACTATTTGTGCAAACTCTGTCTTGAAGATCACATAACCTAGCATTGTGTGTGTCTTCAAGAATGCACAGATTACCTTACTAAGAAAGATTCTGGTAAGACACTGGCAGTCCCTAGAAATCCTTTTCCTAATCAACAGCAACAACATCTCATTGCCAACCAACCTCCACCCACATTAGGGGGCAGCGATGGTTCGCAACAACCTTCAGCTGGTGAAGGAAGTTCTACCGTTTACACATTTGAAATGGTAGAACTAACAACCAGAGCCAAATCGTATGAAGCTCCTGTCGCTCCGACAGCAGAATCATCCGTAGGTCAAAACCCATCACTGCCCAACGATTTTCGAAATGAAAGGCCGGTTGAGGACCTTGTAATTCGACCCCCTAAGGGGGCACTTCGACGCACAATGCACAACACATCTACATGTGCTGCCCAACACTACAACATTGTAGAGGATTTGGCGCAAGCACTGTTGGCCAAGTATTACAAACATGCCCCAGCCAAAGGAAAGCTTTGCTTTCGACTATCAGGGGTATTGACCCTGTGGATTCCATGCTTGCCATTTTCGACATGGACAAGTGTAAACCTCCCCTTTCCCATCAGCTTTCATTTCAGGTGCATATCACTTCGAAAGGTAAAGGTATACACCGAACTGTTATCGACAAAGGTGCTTCGACCTGTGTCATGTCGGCTTCATGTTGGCTCGCCTTGGGTTCCCCAACCCTCTCCGTGCTGTCAAACTCCCTTAAAGCTTTCGATGGCCACACCTTTGTCCCAAAAGGATACTTAGCTAGTTTTCCCATCACTTTGGCTAGGAAAACAGTAATGGTGGATGTAGAAGTCGTAGACCGAAAACTCGACTATAATCTGTTGCTAGGTCGCAGTTGGACATATGCCATGATGGCTGTCATATCCACTGTCTTTCGTATCATCCTATTTCCATTGGATGGAAAGGTCATAATAGTGGATCAGTTGTCTTTCTGCACCTCTGATTATTCACCATTACCAAATGGCTCCGTACCCCTAGTAGGAGGTGTAACTGATAGTTTTGTCAGTATAGGTATCGGTCTGTTGAAGGCTTCCTCCCTAATGGGTTGTTTTCCTCTTCTGTCACCGCAGGTTCCACAATCGGTCAACATGCTTTCATCAATTCCTCATGAACTGACCGATCCCTGGATCCTAACGGTGCCTTCAGACCTTGACACATTCGGAGACCAGATGCCATTGTCATCAGCTGAATTAGCCTACCAAGGCATTCAATCAGCATCCACATCTCTGGTCAAGTTGGCTATCACCAACGGTACCACCCCCCTTCCCATAACCACTCTTCCCTTAGATCCATGTGATCAACTCCCCTCAACGGATGAAGCCATTTGAGAAATCATGAGTTTTGGAGAGAAACATTGGGAGGAATGGCATATTCGGGGTCCGACATCTGATTCGGACATGATGTCTCTACAAATCTTGTCCTCTGACACAAACAAAATCATTTCCTCACCCTATACAAGAATCCAAACTTATGGGTCGGAATAAATTATGGACGATACTTCCAGGTCAATTCCCATAGATATTTCAGTCACGACAGGCACCATGGAAGATACCCAAATGAGTGCAGATTGCAGTCCTAAGGAAATTGAAAACTCCACCTGCCTACATGAGGAATTCCATGAAGAATTTGTTTGGTCTCAGGAGGAAATGCTTGACTTTAACCCGTCGTTTGTCGCGCATGAGATCCAACTTTACGACGAGGCAAAATGGAATGGGTGGCCACTTCCTTCCCTCGATATAGCCGTTGAACCCATGCCCGGCCCTACGGCTGAAGAAGAACGCCTACTATACCTCAAACAACTAGATAAAACCCATAGAGCTGCTGATTTAGCACTTGTAGCTCACAAGGAGCGGGTACAAGCCAGATTTGCACAAGCGGTTAGGTTTTCTTCTTTCCAAGAGGGTGACTTTGTATCACTCTATCATCCAAAAGATAATCTCTTGGAGGCATGCACGCTTTGACCCATTTGGCTAGGTCCCTATGTCATAACTAAAGTCCTCCCCTCAGGGGCATATGAACTACAGGACTGGGACGGAAACCCACTCAAGGAGCCCACATACGGGCTCTATCTGAAAAATTATTCTGCCTAGTGTCATGCTGGGTAGGTACTTTGTAATTTTATGTATTCATAAGTTTTTCACCATTTTTTGATGTGATTGGATTGTTTTTTTTATTTCATGGAGTACTTGTCTCATGCATTCTGTTCACAATGTAGATGTCGTCATTGCCCCTAGCATATGTAGGATACGCGGATGGTGCCAGTCATCACACACGGCACATTGCATCAACTACTTGGGTCATCTATACACCCGAGTCGGAACTATTTTGCTCCGGGGGAGTCTTTCTTGGTACTGCCACCAACAACATTGCTGAGTACATGTCCGTCGTTTCGCTTCTCACGGAAGCATCATCAAGGGGCATCTCCAATCTGGTGGTCAGGTTAGACTCCTAGCTAGTCGTTATGAAATTTACCAATCATTATCACGTCCGCAATCCAACCTTGTTACGTAACTATCTAAGGGTACGCCTCTTGGAACGTCGATTTGACACAATCACATATGAGCATGTTCCTCGAGAATTAAATACTGTCGCTGATTCGTTAGCTAACTATGTATTAGATTGGCATTTGTCACATTTGTTATAATAAGCATGCATGAGAAGTAAAAACATTTACTAAAGTTAAAAATTTGTCACAAAAAACATTTTTTAAACACATTTACACCACCAAAAATACCAAAAATATCTGTATATATATATAGATCGAAATCCAGTTTTTTACATCAAAAATATTCCAAAACTTGGATGAGTTAAGTACAAAATGGCTCAAAGCCCAGCTACAAACGCTCATATGGCTACACCAGAACACCTGCTAAAATGAGCCTATTGCTCCAGAAAATCTAAAACAACTCTAGCTACCCTTCGAAGAGGAACCAATAACCGCTCAAGTACACCAACGGTGTGTCACTACATATGAGCAAGAATCTCCCTCATAGGAACGGGAGGGACACCCATAGTCAAACCCTCTAGGTTCCTCAGAACCTCGCGGAGACTGTTGGCATCACCCCCTCTAGCATGTAGTTGGCTGCATCGTCGCACATAGTGAGGTTGGCCTGCAGGTCGTACTGGTGCTACATCTGTGTTAAAGCATAAAAGTTTCATGTCAGTTCTTATCTCATCGTTAAAAACATTACATATACATTCAAAAGTACAAAAATACTTAAGTACTATCAACATTATTCTCACCTTGAGGACCCCAGTTGGTCCCGGGCGGTAGCATCAAGTCTGGGTCGCCAATAAAGTCCATGCCTTCATAGGCATAGTCATCAACAATCATGATCTAGTTGCAAAGCCACTGGAAGAAGTCTTCGTCAAAGAAGTGCCGGAGTGGTCCTCCTCCTATGCGAGGATCAAGTGATGACTAGTGACCCTGCCTCGGCTCCCTCAGATCAAAGAGACCTAAGCTCACCCATGGGCACCTGACAGGTACCCTCTCAAGGATAAATGAGACTATGATAGTACCGTACCTGAAACTGTGTTGGGTACGGGTCTTGCATGCTGTCAATTCTGCCTTCAACTGGCGAGGCACTGCTTCACACCAGTTGAACTTCTAGGGCTGGACACAATCTATGGCAAGCAACAGTTGGGCCTTTGTTGCTACGTGGGGACTTTTTGACCCCGCCAAATGCACAATCAACCATAAAACTGCCCTCATAGACCGAGATCGAATCCTCTCTGTCGGGACTTTGTTGTTGACTAGTCCACTCCCAGGGATGCAGTAGATATCTACCAGCTCTTAAGTAGATCATGGATCTGACCTGCCACTGGTAAGTTTTGCATGTGCCCCATGGCACGACAAACCAGTCAAAAAGTAAATGTCATCCCGGTCAATTGATAGCTCTTGATCTCCAATCCTGAACACTTGCTTGTGTTCATCCCAGCATTGTATGATCCATCTCAGTAGCTCCTCCTATCCTTTCTTCAGTTCTAGCCTTGCATACTTCAACAAACCGTAGTGGCACAATGCAAGTATGCAAGCTGGATCATTTTGCATCAGCAATTCCTCATTGTCATGGGCCCATTCTCTCCATAGGTGAGTCATTTCAGTGCAAAACCCGCACAAAATAACCCTTAAATCAGTTAAAATGGGGCAAAATCACTTAAGGAATCCATGCATTAGGGTTTCAATTGCGCCCTACTGCCTTAATGCCCCTCCTAGTGTTGCACAGGGTGGATTAACGCCCTCCCATGGCTCGTACAGAGCATTTAACGCTCCCTACTGGCCTGCTGGAGGGCGTTAGTGCACAAACATGGCTCTAGGGCACCTCAGATCTGCAAATTTCCACCCACAAAACTAATAAAAAAAAGGTTTAATAAAGCATAGAGCAAGGCTTTAGCTCTCACCTGGGATTGATGGCACGTCGAATGGTTGCCCGGATCTCCTACAATGGTCCGCGGAAAATCTGCTATTCTTTAGCTCCAACTAGCTCTCACAAACTTCAAACTAGTGAAAATGATGCATGTGAAAGCTCAAAGCATTTCTCTATATAACTATGAGAGACATGATTTTTTGAAAATCATTAAATAGGAATAGTCCATTCTACATGATTTTTTATCATGCATGAACCCAGATAATAGGAATTTCTATTTTTTTATTGCTTTTGATGAAAGTATTTCAGGAATGAAAAGCAGTAAAAGCTGCGTGCAAGACTTTCTAGAGCACTGTTAGGGATATTTTATTACTCTTTAAAAAATACAAACATCCCTGAGCTTTTGTCCTTGTGCTCGTTAAATCTATGCAACGATAAATAGAGCACTTTTGAAGACATTTTATCGCTCTTTAAAAAATATAAACACCTCTGAGTTTTTGTGGTAGAGCTCATTAAACATATATACCACAACTCGTAAAGCACTTTTTTGGGATATTTTATCTCTCTTTAAACAATACAAACATCCCCTAGTTTTTCATCCTTTGCACTCGTTAAACATATGCAAATGATGCTCTGAGCACCTCTTTTTTGATCTATTTCCAGCTCATAAACTGAAAAATACCAACGGAGCATCCTTTTTAGGCACTTTTTTCTCTCTCTTTAAACTGAAAAAATCCCTAGCTGTGTCTTGCTGCTTGTTAAACATGATAAAGATGACCCGAGCGTTCTTTCAGGGACTTTTTTCAAGCTCGTTAAAGCATGAAAAATCCCAAGTTTTTGTTACTGAGCTCGTTAAAGTGTCATGACAAAACATGAGTTTAGTTCGCCGCCTCATACTCGTAACAAAATGAGGACGACATCTATTGGAAAAAGGTTTCTCTTTATCCGGGTCTAGTAGATTAAATACGGAAAATTAACGATACGGGTATACTATTAACCTTTTGTCGCACCCGTTGAACAACTATGACAAAGGGACCACCATGGAGTCTCTCTTTACGATCTTTTTAGACTCTCTAAAGATGAAAAGATCACCAAGTTGTCTAGTATGGACTCTTTAAATACACAAATAAGATATAGAGTCGTTCTTTTTACGATACTTTTCAAACTCTTAAAAGATGAAAAAATCGACGAGTTTGCCTGCCTGGACTCATTAAACTAATTAGATAGGGCAAAGAGTCGATCTTTTTGCGATCCTTTTCAAACTCTCTAAACATGAAAATATTGATGAGTTTACTCGTCTGGACTCATTAAAAATCAGACGGGGAAAATGGAAATACAACTGTATCCTGAAGCATGGTTTGGCAGCAAAAGTTCCCTTGAACATGGCACTCCCTCAGATAAACCGTCATTTTGATAACCTCTCAATATGAACCCTACCAACCTATGAGTTTTTAGCCTATATACCCTAATGCCATTGCATCTTCGTATCTTAAACACTCTGTAGTGTTCATGAGTCTAGTGTTGTCTAGTTAAAACCGTTGTTGTGCCTTCTATTGTTCAAGGGTCCCTACTTGTTTCCTCAATCAACTAACCCTACATATCCTTTTATCATGCCCTCCGTTGTTTGGACCCAAAAGCTCAAAATATTCTTCAAAAAATAAAATCATCAAGGAATTTAGACTTCTATGATCCATAACATTGTTTAGATAATCTTCGGCAAAATCACATAACCAATCTTTTGTCGACGCGTTTCGAACCAACCAGTGTGGTTCATCGCCAGGACAAGTTGAAGAACCAATCCGGTTTAGCTGATTAAATAGAGTGTGCAGAGACTCCAACGGCTATATTCCAACGGCTAATTTGACCTAATGATCTTGGTCAAACCATTAATTCAATTATTAATATTTCTATAAATAGCTAAAACAGGTAAATTTGTTAATTATATTTAAGATCATTTAATAATATGAGTATTGAATATAATATCCATGTTTATTATTTAAATATAATGGTCATATGTTTGTTAAATAATCTATAATTATTATTATTCTAATATTATTTAAGTATAAATAATTGTCACTCTTAGAATTTTGTTATCTTAGGTAAAAATAAACCATTTTATTATTTATTAATTAAAATATAATGGTCAATCGAGAATAATATGTTTATTAATATATAGCTGTAATTCAAACCTATATACTAGTAGAACCATATAAATAGTTGTAATTCAAACCTCTAAATAGCTAAAACCGGTAAATTTGTTAATTATATCTTAAGATTAAAATCATTGGATAATATAATATCCATGTTTATTATTTAAGTATAATAATCTATAATTGTTATTATTCTAATAATATTTAAATATAAATAAATGTTACCATTTTATTACTTAAGTATAATGGCCATTCGAAAATAATAATATATGTTTATTAATAAATCCATATTTATTTAAAAATTCATAATTCCAATATTAATAAAAACAAACAAATAGAATTCTTAATAAATATTATTATTATTAGAATAAAGTAATGTTCATGTTTATTAATACTAGATTAACCAATATTATTGTTATATCATATATATATCTATTTATACTACTATCTAATTATCTTTTAAGCCTAATGGTCATTTGGTAAACCAGGTCTCCTTTAATATTTAAATTACTGATTTATATTTATTAATACTCAATATATACTCAATAATCTGTTATTCCATTATTAAAGTTAATTATGTCATTAGGTAAATATAATATTACTATAAGGTTCAAAAGGGGTTTTTTAGACATTAGTAAAGGAAGCATATTTAATCCAAATAAATGAACCTAAAGAATCTAATCCAATAATAATATATCCCATAGTATCATAAGCGGGACAAGGTTAATACCCTGAAACTCACTAGGACTAATCCGCCAAAAACGAAACATAAGGAGGAGGAAGACGGAAACCCTAAGACTAAACACAAGGGAAATGAGGAGGCTAGGAAGACAAGGCTGGGACCCAACAGCTGCTAATCTTCCAGCCATCATCCCTATTAAGATTATTCGGCCTTTTTTCAATCTCCAGGGCCTCTCTAAATTTGCGATGGTGAAACTGCGCAACTTTGGCAATGACTTGAGCCTCCTCTATACATATATGATGCATAGTCTTCCCCGCATGTTCAGCCAGGGCGGAGGACTTGGTCCTACCATGTCTCAAGTCAGCCGAATGCTCACTAATCCGTTGATTGATAGAGCGACCAGTCTCACCAATATAAGGGGTCCCACAGGAACAGGGAATGACATAGACGCCCTTCATGTCCTTAGGGTCAATCGAGTCTTTCACAGACCTGAGGGAGCCACGGATAGTGTTGAGAGGTCTAAAACTAGCGGGTACATCGTACTTCCTCAGAATTCTCGCAATCCTGTCCGTGGTCCCTTGGATGTAAGGAAGGTTTACACCCATGATATGATCTTTAGGAACCTTTCGGATTGAAGGCTCCTTCTTGGCCCTGAGGAAGGCTCTACGACCGAGGTGCCTACTGTAACCATTCCTCTCAAAGACATCTAGGAGATGAGCCTTCTCTGTTTCCAGGCTCTCCTCATCCGAAATTCTTACAGCACGGGTGGCGAGCGTGCTAAGAACCCCTAACTTCTGAGCGGGGAAATGATGCGAAGAAGCATGCAAGTATTGCTCCGTATGCGTCTTCTTTCTAAACACCCGATGAGAAAAGGAACCATCCACCTTCTTAGAGATGAGAACATCCAGGAACGGAAGACAACCATTATCTTCTTTTTCCATCGTGAATTTAATGGCGGCGGATTGGTTATTGAGGTGACTACAGAAACGATCCAGCTCGACTGGACCATGGGACCAGACAACACCAGTGTCATCAACGAATCTTTTCCAAAGCTTTGGTAAGAGATGAGAGGAGGCTAAAGCCTTAGACTCAAAATCCTCCATGAATAGATTGGCGACGATAGGGGACAAGGGGGAGCCCATGGCAACTCCGCAAGTCTGCTCATAGAATTCTCCCTCGAAGCTGAAAAAGGTAGAGGTAAGGCACAGCTCAACTAACTTAGCGGTATCAGGGTCGGTAAGCTTATTAATAACGCTCATGGCCTCATTAATAGGAATACAAGTATAAAGAGAGACCACGTCAAAACTCACCAGAATGTCCTCGGGCTCAAGTTTGATTCTCTTAAGATCCTCAATAAAAGAAGCTGAGTCTTTAACAAAGGACTCAGTCTGCCCAACCAAGGGTCTTAACTTTGCAGCGAGAAACTTGGCCAGGAGGTAAGTCGCACCACCAATGGTATTGACAATGGGTCTCAAGGGGACCCCATCCTTATGGATTTTAGGAAGACCATATATCCTAGGAGTGATGGGGTTTCCCTCAATAAGCTTCTGGGCTAGAGGAATCGTGGAATTGCACGACTTTATCGCAAGAGCGACCGCCCTGGAAACTTTTTTGAGGGGATTTTTAGAAAGCTTCTTATAACTCCCACTATTACAAAGATGGTCAAGCATCTTATTTCTGTAATCCTTCCTATCCATGATAACGGCAGCCCCACCTTTGTCCATGGTTTCAATATTCCAAACATTGACTATGATAATGACCTTTATACTTATCAAGCTTTTAGTAAAGTGGTTGCGATATTTCTAGAAGTCACGTCATCACCATTATGGAGATTTGTGACATTTCATTCAGACACACAATTGGCAGTGGTATTGTCAAGCTTCAAGGGGAAAACAAATTCAAGAATTCAGCTTACACGGTAAGACGTTTAAAATGTATATTTGATTAAGGTTAAAAAATTCATTTATGTACAAGTTAATTGAACTTTTACTATTTTATGTTATAGGCAAAAGTCAAATCTTCTTAACCGTGAAGATCAACTATTTATAAATGATTGTCAATTCATTCATATTGATAGTTGAGCAAAATATGATAGCTATATGTCTATGATTTTTAATCGGGTAGACGGAAAGAGTCATAACCAAGTAATGACTTATGATGCTGTTGTGAGAAAACTAACATATGAAGACAAAGAAGCAAAATGATAGATAGTTAACATTTATAAAAAACCACAGTTATTGATTAACTATCTTATAGACATATGTTCAAATGAAGGAGATTGGGTTTTGGATTTATTTTCTCGCTCAAGTAAGTTTTATTATATGGAATTGAATTTCAATATGTTATTTTTTAATAAATATGTCATTGTACTAATTTACTTCATTATTTCTTTTGTGTTTGATAATTAAGTACAACACTAGCATGTTGCCTTCAAAAAGGAAGAAATTGCATTGCAATTGAAAAAGATCCAATACAGTACAATTTCATTCGGCAAAGAATTAATGCTTTTCAATTTCTTCCAGATGCAATGCAAGAAATTGGGTTGAAAAAATGGGACTTTAGTGAATCACGTGTGGCAAAAAAGGCAAAGGAACCCCAATCACCATTACACGGAATATTTGGAAAGACATACATTGGGAGATTCGCAAACATCAAAGATCTATTAGAAGAGGAAAATGAGCAAAATGAAGCAGAAAATATTGTGCAAGAAGACAATGATGAAACTCTAGAGGACGAAGAGTTTGGATTACGTGACATTGTTGATTAAATTTAAGTTATGCTTGGAAATCAAACTTATTTTTTGTAACTATTAATTAGTTATACTTGTAATGTTTTGACTTTGACATTTTATGAGAAGAATATACACTCAATTAAGGTTTTTATTCGTTCAATATTTGTATCATGTGATTTTCGCATTAATTTTTAAGTTAATCATTATTTTCTGAAAATAAATAAATAAATAAATAAATAAAAAATAAAAATAAAAAATACAAAAAAAAAAGAAGAAGAAAAGAAGAAAATAAAAGAAAGAAAGAAAAAGTGAATATTATTATTTTTTGACATGAAATTCATTTAAAAAAAAACTATTATTTAACCATTTTTAGTTAAAATTTTTCTATAAAAATTGTGATTTTGACATGTCATTTCAAGCAAAAAATTATCAAAACATGTAGTTTTTTAGTTATATTTATGTTAAAAATGGTTAGTTTTATGTCAATTGTTAAAAAATATTGTTTTTTAGAAACAATTATTTCATGTGGATTGAAAAATTAATTAACGTTATATAAATATGTAGAATATCGAAAATTCAAAATATCGACCTTCTTCTTTAAATATGCAAAACAATAAAAACCCCACTATAAAAAAATTTAAAATTAAAATAAAAACAAGAAAATATGAAGAAGAAGACCACTTCAAAAATTATTAAATTTACAAAATAATTATTTACATTTCATACATTAATAAAAAAAAAGGGCCTACTGTAGAATTACCACTTTTTAAAATCAGCATCAAAATCACTACCATTCTAAAACACAGTGTACATAAAAAAATTTATAATGCCAAAAACTATACTCTAAAAAAAATTGTGTGTTCTGCATCACCCCTTTTCGAAATTGGGTCACTTTTTTGTTATCTTTACAAAATGGGTAACAATATGAGTTCCCGTTTCAAAGTTTGCATTGTTTATACCCATAGGGAGGTCCCACATGCTACGTCATCACCTTTAATCGCAATCGCAACTTCATGAAAAATCAGAGTTATTCATTTAATCTCGCAAACTAACGTTGGTCCCATTTGAATGCACAAAACCAGACCCCAAATAAAATAAACCTGTGTCCATAAACTTCTCGGATCCGCTTAGTCCCAAGTCTTATTGGATTAATTCTCCACTGTTGATCTCATCATTAATCCAACGGTTGTTGATCCACCCGATCAACAAACCCAATCACCGATCCTCCACTGTTTGATCAAGGCGTGCTGGATCCAATGGTTCACAACATTATCGACTAGGGAACTTGCGCGATGCATAACCGCCCTTACGAAGCCGATAAGGATTATAAATCCTTGATCTATAAAAGTTTGGGTCTGTTTTGAGATTAATGTCCAATCACTTTATGACCCGATATCCATTGGATATACGAGGTTATCAAATCTATGGCATACGGGACTTCAACTAGCAAACAGGTTAAAAACAGGCCTAACCCCCATCGTTGACTATGACATAAGCGTTTGAAAACGAGATCGATGGCTAGGATTTAGCACGGGCCTTCAGCCATGATCAAAACATCTATACACTCCTAACCTCCACTCTTCTGATAGTTGTTGCTCCTGTGACTTCTCTTCACTCTTCCGATCTTCCGATATGGCTCCTCCGATGTTTTCTTCTATACTCCTCTGTTATCGTTGTTGCTCTTTGTTCTTTCGATAACACTTACCTTTGGGCATATGTGATAAGTTGCTTCTCTTGCTCTGATGGCTTGCTTCTTTGATGGCTTTCGATAAACTCTTCATCTTACTCTTTGGCTTCACGATGGCTTTTCCTCTTTGGCTTCTTGCTCTTGTTGCTTCATAGATCTACTACTTCTATTTTGTCTATATATATATATATATATATATATATATATATATTCAATCCACTTGGGTCCTCCATCTCATCATATTTTCATATATCAAATTTTCATCACTATGAGCATTATGATCAATGGGCATCAATGGGCAATCATGTATCAAAGAATTTGCCATCACAAACACTGTTATATTGACATCAATGACAACCTAGATTAACAATCTCCCCCTTTATCATTAACGGCAATATTTTTCTTCTCTCCCGCCTTTGACATCAAGGGAAAATGAGTGCGCAAGGACCCCCCCTGTCATGCAACATCTTTATGAATCAACTTAATGTGATGCTAGAGAAATAACCCCCATCTTTTGGCGAAGATGTTCAAATGCTTCTCGTGGAAGAGGTTTTGTGAAAATATCAGCTATCTGCTTCTTAGTATTGATATATTCCAAGTTGATGTTTTGTTCAGCTTCTTGTTCCGGAAGGAAATGATACTTGATTGGTATATGTTTTGTTTTTGAGTGCATCACTGGATTTTTGTTGAGACTGATAGCACTTGTGTTATCACAATAGATGGTGATTGGTTGATTGGTACCTATGTTGACATCTTTTAGAGCTTCCTTCATCCATAATATTTGAGTACAAAAATCTGCAGCAATTATTCAGCTGTAGATAGTGATATGGATGTTTGTTTTTTGTTGAGCCAAGATACTAGACAATCTTCCAAGAAAAATGCATTTCCACTAGTACTTTTTCGATCATCAACACTTCTGGCCTAATCAGCATCGGTGTATGCAGTCACAGTAAGAGTTGAGCTGTTAGGGTACCAAAGACCAAAGTCAGGAGTTCCTTTCAAGTATCTGAGAATTCTTTTTACAACAAACAAATGGGATTGTTTAAGAGCTGATTGAAATCTTCCCACCATTCCTACTGCTTGCATAATGTCAGGTCTCGTAGCAGTTAAGTATAGGAGGGCTCCAATTATTCACCTGTAATGAGTTGCATCTACCGGAGGAGAATCATCATCTTTACTTAATTTGCAATTTGTAGTCATAGGTGTGCTCATGGGTGCACAGTCTTCCATTCCATATATTTTAAGCATGTATTTAAGATATTTTGCTTGAGATATGAACATGCCTGTCGTGGTTTGAGATATTTGTAGTCCAAGGAAGTAAGATAACTCTCCTATCATCGACATTTCGAACTCTTTTGACATACTCTGAGCAAACTCATGGCTCCTCTCATCATTATTACTAGCAAAAATCAGATCATCAACATAGACAAGAGTGACTAGTAACTTATCCTCATCCATCTTTATGTAGAGATTACTTCCTGTCACCCCCTTCTTGAAGCCTTGTTGTTGTAGATAGTGATCCAATCTTGCGTACCAATCTCTAGGAGCTTGTTTCAATCCATATAATGCTTTTTTCAACTTACAAACAAAGTCTTTTCCTTCTGCTACATTAAACCTTTCTGGTTGCTCCATGTAGACTTCTTCCTTGAGTTCCCCATTCAGAAATGTTGATTTTACGTCCATTTGATAGATTTTAAATCCTTTTGAGCAAGAAAATGTCAAGGACATCCTTATAGCTTCCACACGAGCTACTGGTGCAAAGGTTTCTTCAAAGTCGATTCCTTCAATTTGTGAATAATCTTTACAAACAAGCCTTGCCTTATTTTTGATGATTTGTCCATATTCATTCATTTTATTTTTGAACACCCACTTGGTTCCAATTATATTTTTATCCTTTGGACGAGGCACCAGCTCTCATGTCTCATTCTTCTCGATTTGAGACATTTATTCTTCCATGGCTTTTACCCAATGAGGATCCTTACTTGCTTAAGTAAATGTTTCTAGTTCTATCATAGATAGGAGAGCAACATCATTTTTCTTTGGTGTACTTGTCATCTTTCTTCGGGTTTGCATCCCTTCATCTGGATGATGTTTTTGGAGAAACTTCATCTTTGAAGGGGTTTGAGATGGTTCTTTTTCCTTGTGTTTTTCTTAATCTTTTTCCTCTTTTTCAGATTCTTCTTCAATGAGAGGGTCACCTTCATGATCTTCAATTTCTTTTTCTGGAAAGTCTTCATCAATTTTCACATCAATGCTTTCCACTATTTTCCGAAGTCAATTATTGTAGCACTTGTAGGCTTTGCTCCTTGTAGAATATCCAAAGAATATTCCTTCGTCAACCCGAGAATCAAATTTTCCTGGTGAGTCATCATTGATTTTTATGAAGCACTTGCTTCCAAAAATCTTGAAGTATGTTACTGAAGCTGGTCTTCCTTTCCATAATTCATAGGGAGTCTTCTCATTATTTGGTCTTAGTTGAGTTCGATTCAAGGTATAAACAGTTGTCCCGACTACTTCTCTCCAGAATTTTGGTTGCAAATCAGCTGCTATTAACATTGTTCTTGCCATTTCTTGAACTGTTCGGTTTCTTCTTTCAACTACCCCATTCTGCTTGGGTGTTCTGGCAGTAGAGAGTTCTCTTTCGATTCTACGTAGTTTACTAAATTCATCAAATTATTTTGATGTGAATTCTCCCCCTCTATCCATTCTAAGACATTTAATCTTAGAATCCTTTTCATTTTCTACAAGAACTTTAATATTCTCAAAACAATCAAATGCTTCAGATTCATATTTTATGAAATATACCCACATCATTCTAGTATAGTCATCAACAAATAAAGAAAAGTACCTTTCTCCTTGGAGTGTCGAAGTTCCAGTTGGTCGACATAAATCAGCATGAATGATCTCCAAAGGTTTTGATGTAAAAAACTCGGTCTTGTGGCTGGTTCTAGTTTGCTTTCCATGTTGACATGGACCACATACTCTTTGATTTGGCTTGAATAACTTTGGGATGTCTCGTACTGCATTAATCTTGCTGATATTGATTAAGTTATCGAAACTTGTATGTCCAAGTCTCTTGTGCCACAACCAATTTTCATCTATTTAACTTAAGTAACAATTATCTTCTTGAATTTTGTTCAGAATGTAGACATTATCTGATGTTCTAACTCCTTTCGCCGCAAGTTCGCTTGAGGGAGAGTTCCTTATTTCACAATATTTAGTGCCAAAAACAACATTATGTCCTTGATCACATATTTGGCTAACACTCAAGATTGTGTTTGAGCCCGTTTACTAGCAAAGCATTTTGAGCCTTTCCATTAATAAGGGTAACAGTTCCTTTTCCAGCAATTTTGGCAGATCCACTTCCAAAGGATACATTTCCTTCCTTTTTGTTCAATGACACAAAATTCCTTTTGTCCCCTGTCATATGTCTGGAGCACCCACTATCCACAAACCAATGATTTTCATCACTGTGAGCACATAGAGCTAGGTCACATTTATCCATGTTGGGATTCTCATTTTTTGCTTCTCTTCTTTTGAGGGGGCAATTTTATTCATTATGTCCATAATCATTACATAATGAGCAAATTGGATCAAATTTGGCCAAGGGATCAAAAGAGTTGTAGGTCTTAATTTTTCCTTGCCCTTTGAGACCATATGGTTTGTTTGTTTGATCCTTCAAATTTTGGTGTTCATTCTTACGGGCCATGCAATGTTTAGCTTCATGACCAAAATTTTTACAATAAAAACAATGCCCAAAAAAGATAGTTTTGTACCTTGTTGTAATAGCCATGATTTAAATCAACATTCTTCCTTGGAGTTACCCTCTATTCATTCTTTGGATTTGAGATGGGCCTTTGATGAAAAATCTTTCTTCTTTTGGGTTGCTGGAAAGTATGTTGGCATAACTTTTCGCATTATTCTTAGTACTTGATGATTCTCCTTTAGAACCTATCCCAGATTTGTCATGTTGAGGTTTTTGATCATTTAGGATAATATCAAATATTTGAGAGCTTTCCCAACCCTTTTTGACTTGCTCCAATTCCTTCCTCAGAGATACTATTTCGGTTTCACGTTCTTTACAAATTTCTTCTTTTTCTTTTAGCTTATTTTTCAAGAGGTATTCCCTTCTTTTTGCTTCCTTGTTTTCTACCCGTGTCCATAAACTTCTCGGGTCTGCTCAGTGCCAAGTCTTATTGAATTAATTCTCCACCGTTGATCTCATCATTAATCCAATGGTTTTTGATCCACTCAAACAACAAACCCAATCACCGATCCTCCACCGTTTGATCAAAGTGCGCTAGATCCTATGGTTCACAACGATATCGGTCAAGGAACTTGCACGACGCTTAACCGCCCTTACGGAGCCGATAAGGATTATAAATCCTTGATCTATAAAAGTTCGGGTCCGTTTTGAGATTAACGTTCGATCACTTTATGACCCGATATCCATTGGATATACAAGGTCATCAAATCTACGACCTGCGGGTCTTCAACTAGCACACGGGTTAAAAACAGGCCTAACCCCCGCCATTGATTGTGACATAAGCGTTTGAAAATGAGATCGACGGCTAGGATTTAGCACGGGCCTTCAGCCACGATCAAAACATCTGTACACTCCTAACCTCCGCTCTTCCGATAGTTGTTGCTCCTGTGACTTCTCTTCACTCTTCCGCTCTTCCGATATGGCTCCTCCGATGTTTTCTTCTGTACTCCTCTGTTATCGTTGTTGTTCTTTGTTCTTTCAATAACACTTACCCTTGGGCATATGCGATAACCTGCTTCTCTTGCTCCTATGACTTGCTTCTTTGATGGCTTTCAATAAACTCTTCGTCTTACTCTTTGGCTTCACGATGGCTTCTCCTCTTTGGATTTTTGCTCCAGTGGCTTCATAGATCTACTACTTCTATTCTGTCTGTATATATATATATATATATATTCAATCCATTTGGGTTCTCCATCTCATCATATCATCATATATCAAACTTTCATCACTATGAGAATTATGATCAATGGGCATCAATGGGCAATCATGTATCAAAAAATTTGCCATCACAAACACTACTATAGTGACATCAATGACAACCTAGATGGCCATAACGCTCGCAGTTGCAGATATCAGATGGAATCACCTATGGACAACATTAAATGCTTCAAGTGTCATAACTATGGGCACATGGCTCGAAATTGCAGGAATAAGAAGGTTTGGAAAAGGAAATAGGTACAGGAAGACAAAGCAGATAATAAGGTTTCAACAGTTATGCTTTCAGAATTTGTAAAAGAAAAAGCTCATGAGGAATTAACAGTGGCTTCACATAATGACTCAAGTCAAGATGGCCCGTTAGGTGACTCACTATTTTGAACAATCTGGCTTGTTCACTCCTTAATGTTTGTAGAGGAGGAGTCTATGCAGCAGTATATGGCACAAGTCCACAAATGACAGGAAGGTAGTTTGAACAAGATGGCAGTTTCATTACAAGTTCAGGGGGAGCAAAACAGTTGAAGGATTATAGGTTACTAGGAACAAGGCAAGATTAGTCTACAAAGGATATGCATAGGTTGAAGGAATCAATTTTGAAGAAACATTTGCTCCCATTTCCAGAATGGAAGCTATCAGGATGTTTCTCACTTATGCTTGCTCGAGAAAAATCAAGGTCTACCAAATGGATGATAAGTCAACTTTTCTAAATGGTGAATTGGAAGAAGAAGTTTACATTAAAAAACCCGAAGTTTCTACTCTTTGACAAGGAAGACTACGTCTGCAAATTAAAGAAGGCTCTATATGGTCTCAAGAAAGCTCCCAGGGCTTGGTATGCTCGTCTTGATAGATATCTACATCAACAAAGATTCAAGAAAGGAAGTGTTGACAACAATATTTATGTGAAAGTGGATCGAGATAACCTAACAATTATCGAAGTATGTGTGGATGACATAACGTTTGGAAGTAGTGATGACAGATTAAGTAAAGATTTTGCCACAAAAATGCAAAGTGAGTTTGAAATGTCTATGCTTGGCAAGCTGACATACTTTTTGGGGCTTCAGATTTCTCAGCAGGATAAAGGCGTATTCATATATCAAACCAAGTACATCAAGGAAATGCTCAAAATTTTCCAGATGGAAGATTGCAAGCCAGTCCTGACCCCCATGATAACAGGTTGCAAGTTAAGCTTAGAAGATTCGTCAAAGGATGCGGACCAAAGATTGTATAGATCCATGATTGGTAGTCTCCTATATGTGACAGCCTCCCGGCCTAATGTGATGCAGACAGTTGGACAAGTAGCAAGATTCCAAGCAACACCAAAAGAATCTCATATCATTGCCATCAAAAGAACTCTTCGATATCTTAAGGACACAACGGAATATGGTATATGGTATCCCAAAGGAAATGATCTCGTTATCGAAGCTTGTACAAATGCAGATTGGGTAGGAAGTGTTGATGATCGTAAGAGTACCAGTGGAGCAACATTATATCTAGGTGATTGTCTTGTTTCATGGTTAAGTAAAAAGCAGTGTTCAATCTCGTTATCCACAGCAGAAGCAGAATATATCGCGGCAACAACTTGTTGTACATAAGTTCTCTGGATGAAGCAAACTTTGCAAGATCTTCAAGTCAAGTTTGATGAGCCTATTCCCATCTTTTGTGATAACACCAACGCCATCAGTATCTCCAAGAATCCTATGATGCATTCCAAAACGAAGCATATTCCGATTAAATATCATTTTGTTAGAGAGCAGGTCGCCAGAAGGAATATCAAGCTTGAATATGTTGGCACAAAGGAACAAATTGCTGACATCTTTACCAAACCATTACCTTGTGAAGCATTTGAGTATCTTCGCCAAAATCTTGGGATTCTCCCAAGTTTTAATTAGACTCTCTCTTATCTACTCGAGTAGAAAGAGGGAGTGGAGGTGTGTATAGGTTTGCAGGATGGCTGTTTGTTAGGGGGAGTTACCCTTTTCCATTGATGACAAAGGGGGAGAGAAAGCAGTAGGAAGCGATGTCATGATCACAGGGGGAGTACTTGTGTTGCCATCAATGCCAAAGGAAGAGATTGTTGATTAGTGGTTGTCTTTGATGTCAACCCAAGCAGCACCAGGGGCTACCCCAATCTTGCATGGCCATTTTGACTTGACAACTTATTCTATTATGAGTCAAGGTTCTTCTAGATGTATTCTACTTGTCAAGATGTTTCCATTGATATATGGCATGCTAAGTAATTCTTCACAGTTTGAGAGATATTCATGTTTGAAGTTGGTAACCCGAGTTAGTGGGCTAAAACCCTATGGATTGTGGCATGGCACTCATAATTGGTTGTGGTCATTGAATAGTCAATAAGTAATAAAAAAAATTGCTTCTAAAATCCCTCCAACGTTTGTGTGTTGAGGACTGTTATGAAACCAACTCAAGAAAAGATAGAAAAGATAGATCAACGCCTTAGAATTCAGCCTCTTCGAGGGGGAAACCTCCTTTACATTACATAAATGAACAATTCTTGGATGATTCAAATGACAAAACCTCCTTTCTATATATATGAGTATAAGAAGTCACAATATAACCCAGCTGACCTAACAATAATAATATAAAGCCACAAAAATAACAATAGAGGGATTCTATGGGGCACAGTAATAACAATATGGGGATAATAGGGGCACAACAATATTAATAAGGGGTACAACTACAATAGTAATGGGGTAATCACTAGTATTATAGGGACCCAACATGCCCCTCTCCTTCAAAAAAGTGTTGTCCTCAACGCTTGAGAAGTTTTGGATGCTTCTGTATAAAATTCTTATCCTCCCATGTGGAATCTTCAGCAGATAAATTCTTCCACTTGATAAGATACTCCAAAATTGATCGATTTCGTAGCTGTCGAGTTCTTGTTTCTGTGACTACTTCTGGTTCCAATATAATTTTTCCTTCCTCGTCAAGTTCTGGCAATATTGTTTGAACTGGGAGCTTGTCGCCTATAACCTTCTTTAAACATGAAACATGGAAAACTGGGTGCAATCGAGAAGCTGTAGGAAGCTCCAATTTGTATGCCATAGTACCAATGTTTTGCAACACCTTGTATGGACCATAATACTTTGGTGATAATTTATTATCCTTCTTAGCTTTCTTGAGGGACATTTGCTTATATGGTTGTAGCCGTAGGAATACCCAATCACCTACATCAAAACTTCTTTCGCTACGATGTTGATCTACCTGTTGTTCCATTCTATTTTGTGCCAACACGAGGTTATCCTTTAAGAGTTGGAGGACTTGTTGTTGATGTTCAATGTGATGTTCCACTGCTTGAACCTTAGAATTTTCTCTTAAATATGATGTGATGGATGGTGGATGATACCCATAAAGTGCCATAAATGGGGTCATTTTTGTTGCTGTATGGAAGGAAGTGTTATACCACCATTCAGCCAGAGACAGCCATTTGACCCATTGTGTTTGTTTATCAGATACAAAGCAATGAAGATATCCTTCCAAACATTTTTTTACTATCTCAGTTTTCCCATCAGATTGAGGATGATAAGATGAGCTATGAGCTAACTGAGTACCAAGACAAGAAAATAATTATGTCCAAAAATTTCCAGTGAAAATGGGATCTCTGTCACTTACAATAATCTTTGGGTTTCCATGTAGCTTTTGAATTGTTTCCATAAATGCAGTAGAAACTGTACTGGCTTTAAATGGATGTGATAATGCACAAAAGTGTGCATACTTGGTAAGTCTGTCAACTACCACCATGATGACACTCTTTCTCTCAGACTTGGGTAAACCTGTGATAAAATCCATTGAAACCTCCTCCCAATGTTGGCTTGGAATGGATAAAGGTTGTAATAGACCCGGTGTCTTAATTGTTTCAACTTTATTTTGTTGGCAAACCAAACATTCCACCACAAACTTTTGAATATCTGATTTAAGGCCATCCCAAAAAAATTCCTTCTTAACCCTGTGGTAAGTTTTTAAAAATCCTGAGTGCCCTCCTAAGGGAAAAGTGTGCAATTCCATAAGAATCTTTTGTTTTAGCTGAGAATTCTTATAGAGGTATAAGTGATCTTTGTACCATAACAAATCATTTTTCCAGCTAAATGTATCAGACATACTGGAATCTTGTTGTAACTTTTGAATAAGTGCCCACACTTCTTCATCATTCTTCCATTCCTCCCTTGCTTCGTTTATCCAATCTGGTTGGATAATAGAAATGGCGCACAACAATGCTTTCACATCCTCATCCTTTCTTGAGAGTGCATCTGCCACCACATTTTGCTTCCCTTTTTTGTAGATGATTTCAAGGTCATAACCCAACATCTTTGTGACCCACTTTTGTTGATCTTCAGAGGATAATCTTTGTTCTAAAAATTATTTAAGGCTATCATGATCCGTTTTTACCTTGAAGTCTCTTCCCATTAGGCAGGGTCGTCATTTCTTAAGTGCATGGAGTATTGCCAACATTTCCTTCTCATAAATAGCTTTGTGTAAAAACTTTCCCTTGATTGGTCGACTTTCAAAAGCAATGGGTCTTTCATCTTGCATTAAAATAGCGCCAATTCCATTTCCTGAAGCATCACATTCCACAATAAAGGTTTTTGTGAAGTCTGGTGTAGCTAAGACTGGTGCTTGGCACATTGCCTCTTTAAGATTTTCGAATGCCTTTGTTGCTTCTAGAGTCCATGAAAATGCATCTTTCTTCAATAATGTTGTTAGAGGTGCTGCTATTCTCCCATAATTCTTAACAAACTTGCGATAATACCCTGTCAACATGTTCAACATGATCTTTCCAAGACTTGTTGTAGATTAGTACATCATCAAAAAATACTAACATAAATTTTCTAAGGAATGGTTTGAAAATTGAATTCATCAAACCCTGCAATGTTGAAGGTGCATTGGTAATGCCAAAAGGCATGACGAAAAATTCATAATGACCCTCATGAGTTCTAAATGTTGTTTTCGGAATGTCTTCAATCTTCATTCTGATTTGATGATATCTTGAACGAAGATCCAACTTGGTGAAGTAAATTGATCCATGCAATTCATCCAGTAATTCATCAATGACAGGAATGGGAAACTTATCTTTAATAGTGAGCTTGTTGAGCTCCCTATAATCTGGACACATGCACCATGATCCATCCTTCTTGTGTACCAATACGACTGGAGTAGAGAAAGAACTTTGACTTGGTTGAATTATACCAGCCTCTCGCATTTCTGCAACCATACGTTCAATTTCGCTCTTTTGGGCATAGGGATATCTGTATGGCCTGATTTTTGGAGGAACACTTCCTGGAATCAGATGAATAGCATGATCATGATCACGAATAAGTGGGAGACCTTTGGGAGTCTCAAATACCTTGGAATGATTGTCCCAGACTTTTTGGAGATCTGAAGAAATAGATGATTCCATTGTGGACACATCTAGCGGACATAATTGTGCAATTACACCTCTTTGTTCCTTTTTTAGAAGCTTTATCATATCGTTAGAGCTGATTATCTTTCCCGGTTTCCTTGCAATACCCCTTAATTCAACTTCCTTTCCTTCCACAGAAAATTTCATGAAAATTAAAAGCTATTGTACCCAAGGATTGTAGCCATTGGACTCCTAGTACAACATCAACACCTCCCATTGGAATGGAAAGCATTGGGCTAGTCAATACATATTCTCCCATGGATAGCTTGATATTATGGCACTTTCCCGAGCAATTTATTGTTCCTCCATTTGCAACCATCACTTGACACTCTAGTGCTGGATATAAGAAGCAATTCAATTCTCTTGCTACCTTACAATGAATAAAATTGTGGGTACTTCCTGAATCAATCAACACTATTACCTTTTTTTTCTTGATTTGTCCTTCTATCTTGATGGTTTGAGGAGTGGTAATTCCCGCCAATGCATTACAAGATATGGTCGGATTCATTTCTTCTTTATCTAGGCTTTGTTCCTGGAGTATATCTTCTTCTTTTGACCTTTCTTGCTCATTTTCTTCTTCCTCTTCACAATCTATGTAGAATAATTTATTCTCAGCACACTTGTGACCTTTAGTGTATTTGTTATCACAACTGTAACAAAGCCCTTTTGCTCTTTTTTCTTCCAATTGTTGTGGTTTCAACCTTATAGGTTGTGGAAGACTAGTGGCAACAACACTTCCGTCTTTATAGTTGTGAGTGGTATGCTTCCTGGTTGCCATAATTTTGCTTTCCATTTTTCTTGCTAACCTGAATGCCTTCTCTAATGAATCAGGTTCCCAAAGGCGAACATCATGTTGGATATTATCTTTTAAAGACCTTATGAACACATCAATCCTATGCTTCTCTGGAATATCTTTTACCCTTATGTTCAATTTTTGGAACTCCTCAATGTGCTCCATTATTGAACCCTTTTGTTTGAGACTTATCAATTGGCTAAAAAATGTGTTGCTTTTTGTATCTTCATAATGTGCTATCAATTCTTCTGTAAAAATTGCCCAATTGATAAAATTTTTACGAGAGCAAAGCCATTGATACCATACAAATTGAATTGGTTCCAAATATAAAGTTGCAATACGTACCTTTTGTGTGTTTTGCACATTATTGAGATCGAAAAATTGCTCCATCTGTAATATCCATGTTGCAGGATCCTTGCCATGAAACTTCCTCATATCGATTTTTGGAATATGGTCGGTCTTTGATCCAACATTAGAGTCTATGGAATCATGATTAAAATTTCTTTTGTTCTCATCATGAGTTTCCTTTACTACCCTTTCACCATTAGTGACCCTTTCTTGTAGCAACTTATTCATATTTATCTTCAATTCTTCCATGTCTGTCTGCAAATCTATCTTCAAATCATCCATCTTAGCTTCTACGTCATTCATCTTAGCTTCTACACCTTTCTTTAAACAATCCATCTTATCTTCTACGCCTTTCTTTAAACCATCCATTTTAGATTCTGTTCCTTTTTGTGCAAGGGACAGATGTTGCACTTGGTCTTGTAATTTTGATATATCATGTTGCATTTCTTCCTCTTCTTCATGAGTCATGCTAGAGTTTTCAGGTTCCTTACTAGATGTTTGCATTTTCTTTCCTCGGGGCATTAGTTACCGATAATAATGCTCTACTGTGCCTTTTGAATTCTTTCAAAATAAATTTTCAAACCAAGCTTAAGCAAAAATTTAAGAAAATCTACACCTGTTTTCACTTTGTAGGAGCTCGATATTGCCTCTAATGTATCTCTGTACTTTCCAATCATCTAGATCTGAATTTTTGACCTACAGTATCCCTCTGTGTTCTCTTTCCAATGCCACAAGTCTGACCCAAATTGGATTCTCCAAGGAAGAGTTATGCGAAATCTCCCACAGTGACTTGATTATAGACTAGTTCAGTAGAGCGAACTTGTACGACGTGCCACGAGTCACTGTTTCGACCTTTGGATCTGAAAAATGCATACAAGAAACTATAGTCCGTCCTCTTTCTGTACCTTCTTACGAAATTTCAATCTGATCCCCAGAGAGAAAGTTATGACGCTTTTCCCCAGGTCACCCGTTTGGAACGTAATTCAGGGTCTGCAAAAAGACTAACTTCCTCAGATCATATCTCCGCAAATATAGCGCGAACAGCTCTGAAATTCAGACCTGAGGTTCAACGCGATTTCTTCTCAAATGGGTTTTTTTTGCAACTTCTGAAACATCGCAGAAAAAAGTTATAGCGAAAATGCCACAATGAGCTGTTTGGAGCAGCAAAACCCTAGAATCCACAGCTCTGATACCAAATGTTATGAAACCAGCTCAAGAAAAGATAGAAAAGATAGATCAACGCCTTAGAATTCAGCCTCTTCGAGGAGGCAACCTACTTTACATTACATAAATGAACAATTCGTGGATGATTCAAATGACAAAACCTCATTTCTATATATAGGAGTCTAAGGAGTCACAATATAACCCAGCGAACCTAACAATAATAATATAAAGCCACAAAAATAACAATAGAGGGATTCTATGGGGCACAGTAATAGAAATATGGGGATAATAGGGGCACAACAATATTAATAAGGGGTACAACTACAATAGTAATGCGGTAATCACTAGTATTATAGGGACCCAACAAGGACCCTCTCAATTCAAGACATTCATATAAATAATGACCCTCATATCCTCCTCTAGTAGGAATTTTGTGGCTTCAAACAGGTAATCGTGGCATTTTCGTCATAACGTTTTTTTTGTGAAGCTTTAGAAGCTAACATTAAAACCCATTTGAGCAGAAATCTTAGTGAACTTCGTGACCGAATTTCAGATCTTAGTTCGATATATTATCAGAGATATGATCTGAGGAAGTTAGGGTTTTTGCAGGCTCTTGAATTCCATGTCAAACATGTGACGTTGGGAAAATTGTCATAACTTTCTATCTGAGCATTGGATTCAAATTTCGTAAATAGTCACATAAACATGACGAGTTGTAGTTTGTTGAGTATCATTTTCAAGGCCAAAGGTCGCAACAATGACATGTGGCACTTCATACAAGTTCATTCTACTGAACCAGGCTATAATTCGGTCATCATGGGAGATTGGACATAACTCTTTCTTGAAGAATACAATCTTGATCAGACCTATGGGGTCGCAAAGAGGACTCAGAGGGCTACCAAAGGACGAAATTTCAGACCCTGGAGATCCAAAATTACATAGATACAACAGATTCAATATCGAGCTCCTATAAGGCAAGAAAAAACATGCATTTAAGGATCACTACAGTAAGGACCACACATCAACAGTTAAGGGTAAGTCTCATACAACAAGATATGTATGATTAAGTGTTTACAATTGAATTTTGAGTCTCATCTCTGACATATGTTTTTGCAGGACAACATAAGTATATACAGGGTCTCGCTTATATCTCTATGTCTCTATATGTCACAGTTAGTTTTGATACCACATTTCGGATGTCCTATTCTTGATACTACACATTTGATGCTACACCAAGTCTACTAAATCTATGTGATGTTGTAAGTTCATGTTACTTGTCTTGTCATAGTTGATAGAATGGTCTCTCTTGTTGTACTTAGAACTTGGTTCATCACAAGTCTAGGTTTTGTCATCAATTTCTATTGTATATATCTTTAGGTTAGTTTTGGATATAGTCTTGCATAGAGTCTAGGCCTATATCAAGAGTGGGATTATTTGTCTACTGCTGCAAAAAGTCAACAACAAAAGTGCAAGAATATTTCAGGTACGCATTGTAATTTTAATTTGTATTTATTCATTATTATGCACTTACATGTGTTTTGCAGGCATAGGTAAGGTAAAGGGTATTTTTTTTCCTTGTGATATTGGGTTTTGCTGGGCAAATTTTGCATGCAAGTAGAAGAAGATTAAAGTACAACTTCAAGCAAGAATTCAAGAGCAGAAGTATCAAATCAAAGGAAACATTGCAGCGGGACATCCTTTGAAGACATGATAACTAATCGTATATTGAGAAGAAGCATTAAGGCCAAGAGCCTATTGAAGTTTCTAAGTTTACTTAATTTAGAAACCCTTCATGCACTTTTTCTAATTTATTCCTACCTACTTGTTATTTTTCTTTAACAAGTTATTTACAAAGTAAATACTGAAAATAAACACTAGTGCGTACTCAACATATTATAGATCAACAACTAAAAGAAACAAGAACAAACACACCACATGACACCATTATTTTTGGACCAATGTCTGCGGAAAAGCCTAATGTGGGAAAACCGATGTAGTTATCTGAGGGTTTTCTTATTAAGCAATATCAGAGTACAATCTGGGTGCCGAAACTAGCCTACCCAACATAGAATTTCCTTAGCAACTATACCTCACAGTTTGAGAGAAATCTCTTGGCTGAAACCCCGGAAAATCCTTCCGGCAGTTCCTCAGCACAAAACTGCTCTGCAACCCCAGCATCTGCCCAATCTGGACTGCGTCAACCCCTCTCTATGTCACGTTGGCCCTGCGTCAGCCTTTCTAGCCCTGCGTCAGCGCCAGGAGCCTTTGCGTTAGTTGCGCTGACCCCTTTGGTGCTCTGCACAGCACTTGGCCGCCTTTGCGTAGCCCTCCGTGAGCCCTTGTTAGCTCTGCATCACCCTCCTTGGCTGCTACGCTGCTCTCCCGGCACAATCTCTGCCTTCTTTGTTTCTCTGTACTCAATGCCCCTCAGATGCTTTGCCAGTCACTGATTCTATCTCCCATAGCAAACCCCGCTCTAGAGAATAGAATGATTGATCATCTGGTGTACTCTCCAAGTGACCCTCAAGCCTCCTCTTAGAATTTTCATGTTGACGATTCAACGACCAAGATTAAGTCCCTAATCAACGACTAAGATTAGATCTAGCTTGATCCATGTATTTTGGACCACTCTAACACAGATTCATATTAATACACATTAATATTTTATTTTCCTTAAGTTTAGACTTAGGGACTCCAGTAAAAATATTAATTATTTTAATATCTCCTGATCTGTTTAGAATCTACCCAAACCCTTTCTGGGTATTGGAGATCTCATGTGCCCCAACCTCTCCACCAAATTTCGTGGCTAGAGCACATCTGATGCTACCCCAAATCAACACTCCCTCTTAGCGAGTATTATGCTTTAGCAATACTCCTCACTGAGTATTACTCTGATCATCCAGCATCGGTACTTGTGCTGATGCTAAGCCTTCCTGCCCAACATCCTCTACACTACTGCCCATGATTCTGCCACTACCACTGCTGCATCTGTACGACAACTCCCTCTGCATCCGTGTTGCTGCTAGTCCTTTCTCCCAGCATTACATTCGCACTGCACCTCCTCTCATCATGCTGCATCATGTTGCTCACTGCTGCACTACAACTCAGTTACTGAGAAGTAAGTAACTGATCTCTCAACTGACCTCCCTGTTGGGCTAGAAACACCCTTTGATGCTAAAGCTCCCTTTGCCACTGACAAGTGCTCCCTCTCTGACCTCTACGTTGCTGCAACAACTCCCTGCATCTCGCACCGTTGCACACCTCTCTGTGCCATCCTGCACTGGTGCAACACTCCTGTGATATTCCTAATTAGCCATAGCTAATTGGAATATTCGATTTTTTCTCAATTTTTCCTTCTATAGCTAGTTATGAATAAAAAGGTGAGTAAAATGGTGACATAACTCACTTTTAGAATAAAGTCACTCCCTAGTAGCACAACATTGTAACTTAAAAGGGAGCCAAGGGGGCCAAAGGACCACGTAGAGGAGGGGCCCACGTAGACACTTGGAGGGACTGCGCAGATGGATAGGAACACGTGGCAAGAGGGAGGCTACATTGGAGAAGGTTGGCTCTAGGGTTTGAGAGGGGCCAACGCTATAAAGGAGAGAGGAGCCTCCTCATTTTGGCATTCGATTATGTGCATTTGAGCTAGTCACTTCGACTTAGAGCACGCTGCCTGTTTAGCTAGTCTGCAACACTGTTTAGTGCATCGAGTGTTTCCGTTCGGAGATCTCACCCTTAGCCTCGAGGGACTTCGAGTGCCTGCTCGGGCAAGGTAGTTCCACCAGTATTTTGCAGCAGTTTCATCAGTAGTTTGCAGGAGGATTGAGCACTTTGGATGACTGCGCAGTCTTGAGATCTCACCCTTAGCCCTGGGGGACTTTGAGTGCCTGCTCAGGCAAGGTATTTCCATTAGTGTTTTACAACAGTTTCATCAGTAGTTTGCAGGAGGATTGAGCACTTTGGATGACTGTGCAATCTTGAGAGGGATGACGCAATTCTTTCTAGCAGGAGTTCTGGATTGAGGGTTTGTGGAGGATTTGAGCTGGGAGTTTGAGTAGGGGATCAACAATTGCATATTGGAGGATTTTGGCAGAGTTTCAGGTAGAGTTCTAGAGGGTTTTCTTCAGTGACAGCGCAGAGCATTGAGGGACTACGCAGATCCCTAAGGGGGTGATTTTCGGGGGTTGGCCATTTCAGAAAAGCTTTCTGGGTTTTTCTGTGTTTATTGAGTAGAGGTGGATTCCAGAGTTTCAGCATTTTCTGAGGTGGGGAACAGCCCCAAATCCTCATTTGATTCCAGCAACAGCAGCAGCAGCAACACTGCGGTTCTCCAGTAGCTTGGACACAGTTCAGAGAGGAGCCATTTCTTTGCTATTCCGAGTGTATTTCTTCACTTGCCTTGAGCAAGTCGAGGTGCTATCTTGTTGATCACCTTCTGTACTCATTTCATTACTCAGTATAATAAAATGGCTTAGCATTTCTCGTTGCATTTCTTGAGTATATGTTATATTTTATGTATGCATCATTGTTTGTTGTACTACTATTATTATATCTCTATGAGTTTCTCGGCTACTATACCACTTGTGCGTTTTTCTGGTTGGGGTTTTGTTGGGGTTTGAGGAATATTCCTGGAAAAGGGATATTACAATGGTATTAGAGCATAGTTCTGGCTTAGCCTGTGGCGCTAGCAGTCTATGAAACTAAGGGAGAAACCCTACATTTGTTAAAGAGGTAGGAAATATAGAGACATTGAGCGTAGGTTGGAGAACACATACAGAGAGGGAGACTGTGTTCGGGTAGAGGACGCAGATCAGGAGGAGCCTGTGGTGGACGCAGAGCAGAAGGATCCGATGGCAGACGAGGACGGCAAGAGATTTGCGGATATGCTCCTCAAATCAGTGCATGATCTGTCGAGGCAGATTGAGGTGATGGGGCAAAGATTCACGGCAGTAGAGGCTAGACAGCGTGAGAGCCCACAGGTTTTCCACAATGGTGAGGGATCGGGTGCATCCCACCATTTTCCAGAGAAGTGTGATACTACTCAACAGGTGGCCTCGCATGCCCTTACACGCTCTACCATGCCCACTTTCCTAGGAGCAGACACGGGGGTAGGTGCCCAGCAGGAGATAGAGCCTAGTCATATGGGCGATTATTTTGCAGAGTATCAGGCTTATGGAAAGGAGTTCAGGGATGCTCACTCATTCAGAGACTTTGTTCAGCTCCAGTGGGATAGTAGACCCCACAACCATCACAGAGGATACCAGCATTATCATGATGGAGATACCCATCGTGCGGCTAGTAGATTCCACTTGCCTATGTTTGATGGTTCATCGAACACTTCGACAAAGTCTTGGGTGGAGAAGCTGGACATACTTCCAGCTTAACCAGATGTCGGAGACAGAGGCCATCAAGGTGGCGACATTACATTTGGATGGTGAGGCCCAGGATTGGTGGTTTCATGGGATGGTTACACTCGGACACTCCACAGAGACGACATATGCTGAGTTCACCAGGAGATTGATAGATAGATTTGACCGGAGGAATCCAGAGCAGCATTTTGTTGCGCTGACGAGGCTCAAACAGACCGAGAGCCCAGAGACCTACATTGTGGATTTCTTGAGGGTTTCAGTGATGGTGCCAGATCTATCCACGACATAGAGGATATATATGTACAATGAGGGGTTAGCAAAGCCACTTCGGGGTTTAGTCCGATCCACTAGACCAGCCACACTCTAGGACGCTATTAGCAGGACCCGGGACTTACAGGATGTCTTACCTAGGACCCGGACACCTTACCCCCAGAGACAGGCTTTCCAGCCTAAGGGGAAGGATGTGAGGATTCTGCCTCCAAAAGGGAATCCAGGATGAGCACAGATAGACGATGATACCAGGAGGAGCTGAAGAAGAAGTGGTTGTGCTTTACCTATCAGGAGCCATGGGCACCGGGACATAGATGTGCTGCTAGCAAAGCACATTTTATTCAGATCTTCTCCGAGAGTAGTGGGGAAGAGGATGAGGAGGCTGATGTGGAGGCAGGAGATAGTCATGCCATGCAGGGTCCTTTGCCACCTCCACTGCCAGTAGCAGGTGGTGCAGCTTTCGCACTTACCGGAGGGGCCCTTGCAGCATTGCGAGGAGTTCCCAAGTATTTGACGCTGCGCGTACGGGGGACAGTAGGTGGCCAGCAAGTATCAATTTTGGTTGATAGTGGGGCAACCCACAACTTCATCGATGCACAGATGGTTGAACGGAGAGGTATACAGACAGAGAGCTTCGATGGGTTTTCAGTTTTGGTCCCAGGAGATTAGACCATGGTGTGTGCTTGTTATGTTCCAGAGCTATCAGTGACGATGGGCACCTACACATTGACTGACCACTTTTTCGTGGTCGATATTCTGGACACCAACATGATACTGGGTGTTCAGTGGCTTATCACTCTAGGGAAGGTCATGACAAATTGGAAGACCCTAGAGATGGAGTGGGATGATGAGAAGACAGGGAGGCATGAGAAGATACGAGGACAGCACACATATCCACCTCAGACTGTTTCGACTCATTGGATGGAGGCAATCTTCCGGAAGGGAGACATAGAGTGGGTACTGGAGCTGTGTGCATCAGAGGCAGGGACTACAGGGCAGACGGTACATCCAGAGATACAGTCCATCCTTGACCAGTATGCCATAGTGTTTGGGGAGATTCCACCAAGACAACCATCGGACCGAGGGTTTGAGCACACCATTGAGCTTGAGCAGGGTATACGGGTAGTGATTACTACCCCCTATAGGCATCCCAAGGCCTATCGGGATGAGATTAAGCGGGCCATTCAGGAGTTGCTGGCTCTTGGGCACATTCAACCGAGCACGAGTCCTTTTGCTTCTTTCATGGTGTTGGTGAAGAAGAAGGATGGCACATTGAGGATGTGCATTGACTACAGGGCCTTGAACAAGAAGACACTGAAGAATAGGTACCCCATACCCAGGATCGACGAGTTGATGGATGAGTTGAGAGGAGCAGGTTCTTCTCAAAGATCGATTTGAGATCTAGGTACCATCAGATTCGCATGAGGGAGCAGGACATTCCCAAGACCACCTTCAGGTGCCACTATGGGCACTTTGAGTTCTTGGTGATGCCCTTTGGGCTAACCAACGCCCCACTACATTTCAGTCCTGCATGAATCACATCTTCCACAGTCACTTGAGGAATTTTGTGTTGGTATTCTTTGACAATATCCTCATTTACAGCAGGACTTGGGAGGAGCATCTCCAACACGTTGACACAGTGTTGCGTATCTTGCAGGAGTAGCAGTTCTATGCTAAGCTCTCCAAGTGTGAGTTTGGGTTGACAGAGATGTTGTACTTGGGACACATCATAGGGGTGGACGAAGTGAGAGTCCACGAGGAGAAGATCAGGGCCATCAGAGAATGGCCGGAGCCGAGGAATGTGACAGAACTCCGAGGATTCATTGGCGTTTGTACTTATTTCCGGAAGTTCATCAAGAGTGTCTCATAGCTTGCTACACCCCTGACAGATCTGACGAGGAAGGGGGCATTCAGTTGGTCGGATACAACGCAGCGGACCTTCGACAAGCTCAAGGAAGTTATGAGCATCTTCAAATTTTAAGTAGCCATTTGTTTTGGAGTGTGATGCGTCGGGAGAGGGGATCAGCGCAGTATTGATGCAGGGAGATCACCCTATAGCCTATGAGAGCCGGAAGCTCCTTCCACACGAGAGGTTGTATTCTATATACGACAAGGAGATGCTAGCCATCATGCATGCATTGGCCAAGTTCTGACTGTGTTTAGTGGGTAACAAGTTCAGGGTGAGGACTGATCACAACAGCCTTAGGTTCTTTTTAGAGCAGAAGCAGCTACAGGAGAGGCAACAGAAGTGGATCAGTAAGATCCAAGCATATGACTTGAAAATTGAATATGTCAAGGGTAAGAACAACGTGGTAACAGATGCCCTTTCACGTAGACCAGCCACGTTGTCTCTTATGAGCTTGGACACAGATTGGAGGGCTTGACTCTTAGTGGAGTACTCCAAAGACAGATTTGCATGTGAGGTTCTGGATGGGCAGGTGGCAGATGACAGGTACAGGGTGGTCGATGAGATCATCTATTACAGGGACCAGATCTTCTTGACTGAGGGGTCTCAGCTCAAGAAGAAGATACTTCAGGCATCACATGATTCACCATTGGCTGGCCATTAGGGGTTTACCAAAACCTACAGGTCCATTAGTGAGAGGTTCTCATGGAAGGGCCTCAAGGAGGATGTACTCTAGCATGTCGAGAAGTGCGATGTTTTCCAGAGGAATAAGGGGGAGATGAGCCATCTGGCAGGATTATTGCAGCCTCTTCCCATTCCGGAGGGGAAATGGGAGTGTATTTCGATGGAATTCATCATAGGGTTGCCCATGGTACAGGGCAAGGATTGCATCTTTGTCGTGGTTGATCGACTGACAAAATACGCACATTTTTTCGCCATATCCGTACACTACACAGCAGCGCAAGTGGCTGAGCTATTCTTCAGAGAGGTCATCAGGCTACATGGTCTTCCTAAGGCCATCAACAGTAATAGGGACAGTCGTTTCATCTAGGAGCTTTTTCGGCTAGTGGGGATGGAGTTGACATCGAGTACCAGTTATCACCCACAGACAGACGGACAGACATAGATAGTTAACAAGTCGCTAGAGGGCTACTTGCGTAACTATGTCAATGGGTAGCAAAGAGCATGGCTGAAGTGGCTGCATCTAGGGGAGTACTGCTACAACACTACACATCACATGTCCATTGGTATGTCACCATTCTATGCTTTGTATGGGTATCATCCTCTATCTTTTGCTGACGTGATGTTTGGTGATAGCAAGGCTCTGAGAGCCAAGATCTGGATCCAAGAGAGTTAGGATATTCTCTGAGCTCTCAAGGAAAACATGGCTACAGTGCAGAACCAACAGAAGTTGTATGTTGATAGGGGTCAGGTGGAGAGACAGATTTAGGTAGGGGACATGGTCTACCTATGATTACAGCCATACCGACAGTTGTCACTGAAGCAGAAGTGGGTTGAGAAGCTCAATCCTCGCTTTTATGGGCCATACAGGGTGATACGCAGGATTGGACAGGTTGCATATGAGTTGGAGCTGCCCCAAGGCAGCAAGATTCATAATGTTTTTCATGTATCATGCCTGAAGAAGGCATTGGGGCAGCAGGTGACAGTGACAGATGAGCTACCACCCATGGATGATGAGGGGCATTTGGTGCTGCAGCCAGAGGCTATTATTAATACCAGGGAGAGGTAGCTGTGAAGCAGGACAGTCCGGGAATTCTTGGTGAGGTGGAAGAATTTACCGGATGAGGATGCCACTTGGGAAAACGAGAAAATTTTGCAACATCCATCACTTCAGTTGCTTGAGGACAAGCAACATTTTGCCGGGGGAGATTGTGATATTCCTAATTAGCCATGGCTAATTGGAATATTCAATTTTTGCTCAATTTTGCCTTCTGTAGCTAGTTATGAATAAAAAGGTGAGTAAAAGGGTGACATAACTCACTTTTATAATAAAGTCACTCCCTAGTAGCACAACGTTGTAACTTAAAAGGGAGCCAAGGGGGCCAAAGGACCACGTAGAAGAGGGACCCATGTATACACTTGGAGGGACTGCACAGATGGATAGGAACACGTGGCAAGAGGGAGGCTACGTTGGAGAAGGTTGGCTCTAGGGTTTGAGAGGGGCCAACGCTATAAAGGAGACAGGAGCCTCCTCATTTTGGCATTCGATTATGTGCATTTGAGCTAGTCACTTCGACTTAGAGCACGCTGGCTGTTTAGCTAGTCTGCAGCACTGTTTAGTGCATCGAGTGTCTCCGTTCGGAGATCTCACCCTTAGCCCCGAGGGACTTCGAGTGCCTGCTCGGGCAAGGTAGTTCCATCAGTATTTTGCAGCAGTTTCATCAGTAGTTTGCAGGAGGATTGAGCACTTTGGATGACTGCGCAGTCTTGAGAGGGATGACGCAGTTCTTTCTGGCAGGAGTTCTGGATTGAGGGTTTGTGGAGGATTTGAGCTGGGAGTTTGAGCAGGGGATCAACCCTTGCATATTGGAGGATTTTGGCAGAGTTTCAGGCAGAGTTCTAGAGGGTTTTCTTCAATGGCAGTGTAAAGCATTGAGGGACTGCGCAGATCCCCAAGGGGGTGATTTTCGGGGGTCGGCCATTTCAGAAAATCTTTTTGAGTTTTTCTGGGTTTATTGAGTAGAGGTGGATTCCAGAGTTTCAGCGTTTTCTGAGGTGGGTAACAGCCCCAAATCCTCATTTGATTCCAGTAGCAGCACTGTAGTTCTCCAGCAGCTTGGACGCAGTTCAAAACGAGCCATTTCTTTGCTATTCTGAGTGTATTTCTTCACTTGCCTTGAGTAAGTCAAGGTGCCACCTTGTTGATCACCTTCTGTACTCATTTCATTACTCAGTATAATAAAATGGCTTAGCATTTCTCGCTGCATTTCTTGAGTATCTGTTATATTTTATGTATGCATCATTGTTTGTTGTACTACTGTTATTATATCTCTGTGAGTTTCTCGACTACTATACCACTTGTGCATTTTTCTAGTTGGGGTTTTGCTGGGGTTTGAGGAATATTCCTGGAAAGGGATATTACAACTCTTGTGCCTCTCGTACTGCTGCAGCCTGCTAGCTCTGCATTATCTTGAGACTCCTGCACTGTAGCTCTCTCTGTCGTTCCATCCGCATCTGTCTCTACCCACCCAGCCAGTCCTGCACTCCTCGTCGGGGCTCCCGTAGTAAGGTCTAATCCAAGAGGCAGGGTACCTCAAGGATCCTACCCCTCATCGCCTATAGTTCGCCTGACTATAGCTCAATGTCTCCCCACTTCCACTCAAGTGGTGCGTGTGCACTCATGGCACAATCATCGTCTGTCAAAACTTCCTTCTCTGCCCGTGGTGGCGCTGCCTTAGTCTCGGAAGACTCTCCCTTACTCTTCTTCCTTGGGCACTGGGTCGCATAATGACTCATCTCCCCACAATGGAAGCACTTGATCTTGGAGTGATCTTTCTTCTTCCGCTTCTCCTGCTTTCCCTCAGATGCTAGGGCCATATCCTCCTCCTGCTGAACCTTGATCTCTTTGCTGCTGCTACCTGTCTTTGACTATCGTCTGATCTCTTCTTGGCGAAGAGCTGCCCACATCTCGTCCCAAGGTAGGAGAGTCCCTCTACCCAGGATTCTCTGGACAAACACTTCCCAATCTTCTGAGACAACATTCAGGGTTGTCCTCGCCATAAGCTCCCGATCCGGTGTCACTCCTATAGCAGTCAACTGGTCTCAGATCTCATTCAATCCTCCGAGGAAGGTGTCAATCGATTGACCCTTCTTCATCTGATATGCCCTCATCTGGTTCTCGAGCAACATTCTTCTCTGCACAGAAATATGCTAGTACAAGTTCTTGATAGCCTCCCACATCGTAACTATCGTTTCCTTCTCAGTTATATGTGGTACCACATGATCATTGACCCCGTCAAGGATAATGCACTTGGCCCTCGCCATCGCCTCTCTGTACTTGTTGTTATCATTGGGGTTGCCTGTGATAGCAATAGCCTTCAAGGCGAAGTTCTTGACACGATACATGTCAAGCACTGATAAGATTTTGGCCTTCCAGACTGCGAAGTTCGATGCTCCGTCCAGTCTATCTTGGTCTCTTATCCCGTGTAGTGCCATGACGCTCTTCTACTTCCTTCCTAGAAGTTCTCTGTTCGACTCCTTTGTGTCTCTACTTCCCATCTAGAAGTTCTCTTCTAGACTCCCACTAAGTCCTGATTTCCCTCTTGGAAATCCTTTTGCTGCTTGTCGAGATGCCCCCTACTCTGATCGTCTTGTGCGACTGCACTGCTGATCCAGGTTCCTCGGCTAGAAACCCTCGGTAACAACTCCTCTAGCCCTGCTCTGTCAGGTATTGTTCTGGCTACAGTACCTCACCAGCTCTACTCTGCAATATCTCTGCAGCCTTCTAGACCCCAACAACTGCCTCTTTGTTAACTGCGTCAGCCCCTCTCTGCTTCACGCTGGCTCTGCGTCACCCCAGATGGGTCTGTGTCAGCCCTGGGATGCCCTGTGTTAGCCCTCTGGCCCTCTGTGTCAATAATGTTTGCCTCTCTGAGGCTCTGCACAGCTCCCGACTTCTTCTGCATGGCTCTGGCTAGCTCTGCGTCACACTTCTTAGCTTCTGCACTGCTAGAAACAATTTCTGTCACCTCGAGACAGTTGTTTTCTGCTACTATTGCTCCGCTCAGCTGATGTCTTTTAGTCTTCCTGTGTTCTGCAATCACGCTCTGATACCATGTTGAAGTTTCTATGTTTATTTAGTTTAAAAACCCTTTATGGACTTTTTCTGATTTATTCCTACCTACTTGTTATTTTTCTTTAACAAGTTATTTACATAGTAAATAGTGAAAATAAACACCAGTGCATGCTCAACATATTATAGATCAATGACTAAAAGAAACAAGAACAAACACACCACATGACACCATTATTTTTGGACCAATGTCCCCAGAAAAACCCAATGTGGGAAAACCGGCGCAGCTATCTGAGGGTTTTCTTATTAAGCAATATCAGAGTACAATCTGGGTGCCGAAACTGGCCTACCAAACAAAGAATTTCCTTAGGAGCTATACCTCACAGTTTGAGAGAAATCTCTTGGCTAAAACTCCGGAAAATCCTTCTGGCAGTTCCTCAGCGCAAAACTGCTCTGCAACCCCATTGTCTGCCCAATCTGGACTATGTCAGCACCTCTCTGTCTCATGTTGGCCGTGCGTAAGCCTTTTTATACCTGCGTCAGCACCAGGAGGCCCTGCGTCAACTCTGGGAGCCTCTACATCAGCTGCACTGGCCCCTCTGGAGCTCTGCGCAGCACTTGGCTACCTCTACGTGGCCCTGTCTGAGCCCTTGCTGGCTTGGTATCACCCTCCTTAGCTGTTGCGCTACTCTCCCGACACAATCTCTGCCTTCTCTGTTTCTCTATACTCAATGCCCCTCAGCTGCTCTCCCAATCACTGATTCTATCTCTCTTAGCAAACCCCGCTCTAGAGAATAGAATGACTGATCATCTGGTGTACTCTCCAAGTGCCCCTCAAGCCTCCTCTTATACTTTTCATGTTGATGATTCAACGGCCAAGAATAAGTCCCTAATACACAACTAAGATTAGATCTGGCTTGATCCATGTATTTTGGACCACTCTAACACAGATTCATATTAATACACATTAATATTTTATTTTCCTTCAAGTTTAGACTTAGGGACTCCATTAAAAATATTAATTATTTTAATATCTCTTGATTTGTTTAGAATCTGCCCAAACCCTTTCTGGGTATTGGAGATCTCATGTGCCCCAACCTCTCCACCAAATTTCGTAGCTAAAGCACATCCGATGCTGCCCCAAATCAATAGAGTCATCATTGTAAAGTTTTAAAGGAGTCATTTGTAAAATTGTCATCTTTGGAAGAGTCATTATTGTAAAAAAGTCAATCTGCCTAGAGTCGAAAAGGCACTATTGGGAAGTGTAGGAGTCTCTGTTGGGATGATGTCATGGTTGGGTTGCAGGTCATAATGTAATTGGGTATATGGTCAAAATCATTGTAAATCATATTGTATCATGGATAATTGTCCCTGGCACAGGAGTCCACACTTTTGTATTTAATTTTTGTCTTTATAGGGTGGTAGGGTGGTGCTAAGCAGGTGAATGAAGTCGCCTACAGGTTGGGGCCTATGAACACTTCAGGGTGGTAGGGTGGTGCTAGGGCAAGTTGTGGCTCGCTAGGGTGTTGGGACATCCATTCAGTTGATTACTGAAGAAACCAAAGCGTTGGGGTGTCCTTCCAATAGGAGCTGGGGAATAATGATTTTCTAGAATTCTAGGAAGTTGTTGCTTTCATTTCAATTGGGGCTGAATATTAAAGAATTTATTAGAAAAAAATTCGGTGGTTTTTGACTTGGAGGGGGTTTTCCACCTAAAATTCTTGTGCCTACTTTGTTCTTTTATTTACTATTTTTTTTCCTCGGAAAAAGCGTAATTTTCATTAAAAAGATAAGAAAATTACATGTATGATACTGCAGATATGAACTGTTGTTAGCAAAAAGGGAGTACTATTTAGAGCTATTATAAACTTTACAAAAACTATTATGATGCTCACTGATAATAAACTTCTGAGAAGTCCAGTAATATGAGTTTTGTCCAAAAATATAATGAAAACTGGTAAGTTATATACACAGAAGGAGAAAATAAAAGAAAAGTTGTTGAATGATCTAGCGATCATTTTGATAGGAACCAATCATGTCCATAAAAGGACGATGATAGTAACTGTAGAAACTGCTGCCCCTGTATTCTTGTATCTGCCATTGACCTCTGTGCAGCTGCGCTGCCTCTTTGGATAAACAATCAGCAATCTCATTCCTTTCCCTGTATATATGTGAGCATGCAAATGAATCAAATTGGGACTTTAGAGAAAGGATATCAGTTAGAATATCTCTAAATGTGTGCAAGTGACAATGATTAACTTCATTTTTCCAGTTAATTATGAGCTGTGAGTCTCCGAATATCTGAAGTTGTTGGCAATTTTGTTCTTTTGCAAAAAGGAGAAGGTATTTTACACTGCTCAATTCAGCATAGTTGTTGGTGCCTCTGCCAAGGCCGACCTTGATTCTATAAGACACTATATTATCCATATGCAACACTGCCCCTCCACCATAGCCTTCAACTTGTGCTGAGCCGTCAAAATAACCCCAAGGGGAGTTTATGTCTATGGATTCCTAGGTAATGACCAAAGGGGGTCGGATGTCCTAGTCCTCTAGGAGCAAATTGTATAAAGCCAACAACGAAATACTGGAGGAGTCCCAATCTATTTTGGCATTCTTGAAAATGGATTTGTTCTTGTTAAGCCAGATTCCCCAGCAAATTAGCAGTGGAAGGCATCTAGTTTTTTGAGAGTTGGCTTTTATCCACCATCTTTGCCAAGCCTCTGCAATATCTCATCCCGGCCAATCAATATGTAGATTTAGTGAAGTGAGGATCATTTTCCATAAGGCTTTCAAGACAGAACAAGTAAAGAAGAGATGAGAAGTATCTTCCTCCTACATCCTACACAGACAACATCTACAAGGCCCGTAGTTTGCATGACGCCTCAACATTAGTTCAGTGGGAACTTGTCTGTTAAAATGCACCACATGAAAAGCCTAGATTTGGGAGGGGCCTTTAATTTCTAGATATGACTCCACCACCAAGAGAAATCACCCGTGTGTCTGGCTGCCATTGTATAAGCATAACCTGATTTGGGGCAATATCTGCCTTGGGGATCCAATGCCCAGATAAGGACATCTTGATTGTCATTTATACACACATTGGCCTCCTCTAATGAGCTTATGAATCTCTGCCAATCATCGACCCAAACTGCCGGAATGTTGAGCGTTTTGTGGTTCTTCCAGGTTTGGTTTTGCCACCTGTCCTAGATATCATCTGCTATATGTGATAAGTGGGTGATGCTTGAGTCTTGAAGGAAATTGCAAAGAGGACGGAGGAGAATACGGCCATTCCCACTCCATTCCACGCGTCTGAACCAATCCTCACTTGAACTCCATTACCAACTTTCCAAGACAGACCATGCTTGATCAGAGAGATAGACTGAGATAATGCTTTCCAAATTATGGAGGATCCAGCGATAGGAACTGAAGGTCTACAGATCCATTCCAGAATTGAGAGCGGATATATGTATTTATGATAAGTGATTTCCTGCCAAAGAATTTTGGAATTAATAAGTTTCCAGCCCAGTTTTGCAACCAAAGCCTTAGCGAATAAAAGCAAAATTTTTATGCCCCAAACCCCCATCTTTGGGTTTGTCAATGCTGTCCCAATGGACCCAAGCAAAAGTTCTCCCTGGAATTTGTCCGCACCAAAGGAAGCAACAACATAATTGTTGAATTCTTTTTAAAATGCCTTTGGGAATCCAGGCTAACGACATCTAATATGTTGAAATTTGGTACCGGAGGACAGGTGGTTCCCTAAGGCTTTGATCTTTGGCCTAGGGAAAACTGTCCAAAAGAATTTAATTTTTCTCCTAAAGTGACTTTATAATTTTTATAAAGTCAAATCTAATTTAAAAGTGACTTTAAGTGATAAAGTTACTAAAGTCTAATTTTAAAGTGACTTTAATAAAGTCAATGTAAAATTACAAAGAAAAAGTGACTTTGGAAATAAATGACTAAGTGGGTCTTTATTAAAGTGGGGTGAATTAAAAAATAGAAAGTGAGATTTAAATGAGCATTTAATCTCAGCCCTAGATCTCAATCTATTTCAGCCATTAGATTTAGGGATCACCCAAAAGTCACTTAGGGTTAGATTAAAGGAGGAAAAGGAGGAAAAGATCATTTATTCTTTCATGAGCAAATTGAGAGAAGGAGAGCAAGAGAGCTAGGGATATTTCTGGATAGGGAGGAGAAGGAGGCAGAAGCTTGGCACACATTCAAGACAACATTCCAGCAAGTCCGTACAGTTAAGTTAGCATACAGTGAAAGGAAGATTTTTGGGCACGATTTTCAAGGAGGCCGTACAACAGTTTGCACAAAAATAGAAGAGCAAAAATCTGAGTTTGCTGGCACGATTTTCAAGGAGGCCGTACAATAGATTTTCAATAGGTCGTACAGTAGTTTTCGGCATAGAAATCGAGGAAATCGTACAGCAGAATTTATGGCAGCTTGCACGATTTTCTAGGCAGGTCGTACAACAGAATTTAAGGCTGAAAATTGGCACAGAAATCGAGAAGGATGTACAACATTTATTGCTGTTCAGATTTTGTTGTTTGCAAGTTTTTCCAGTTGGCTGTGAGGCATGGAAAACGAGATAAGTTGTAAAAGTTTACTTGCTGATTTTTTGCTGAATATTTCTCACTGTAAAAAGCATTTTTCAGAAATAAGGAGCTCTCGAACTGGTTTTCCCCAAGAGTTGTAGGGGGTTTTTCCAGGGTCACCTTGACAAAAAATTACTGTGTTTAAATGTGTTGAATGGCTGTTTATATGTGCTGATTTTTATATTTCTGCATTTTCCAGCATTCTGTAAAATTTCCAGAATTTGTGTTTTCAGCAAAATTTATTTTTCAGTTCTTAAATGTATGGATATGAGAAATGACATTTAAGTATTTTGGAGAAATAAGGTAAAACTGAAAACTGGGGTGGGAAATGAGAAATTTTTACATGGTATCAGAGCTTGAGTGCTGAAGTGCAGTTTGGGACAGCAAGGAGAAAAATTACAGCCTGCTGATTTTTCACTCAGAAAATTCCAGCACGCTGATTTTTCACAAATAGCAGTTTTATCTTTACTACAGCAATGCTATTTTTCAGTTTTTAGGACAACAGGATGTCATTGGGACTGAGGGTGGAGGATAGGTTGGATGGGCATAGCAATTATAACATTTGGAAGGAAAGAATGCAGAGTATCTTTGAGGAAGCAGAAGTCTGGGACATCATGGTGCATACCACACAGAACCCTATTGTTGTGCCTATTGATGCTACTTAGTTGGCTGAGTATAATAAAAAGAACAACAAGGGTAAAAGACTGATTCTAGACGGAGTCAAAGACCATTGCATTCCTCATGTGAGAGGAAAGAGAAATGCCCATGAGATGTGGACAGCATTGTCCAATCTCTACCAGAGTACCAATGAGAACCGGAAAATGGTCCTGAAGGAGAAGTTGAAGACCATTAAGATGGGTAATTATAGTGCAGCTGGATATCTCACAAAGATTATTAATGTGAGAGATGAGTTGGCAGCAGTTGGAGAGGACATTCCACCCACTGAGTTGGTGCGGATTGCAGTGAATGGCCTCCCCCGTTCATGGATGAACTTTTCTGATGGGGTTTGTGCACGTGAGATCCTTCCCACATGGGAGAGGTTTTGGGATGATTGCATTCAGACAGAGATCAGGAAAGGTCAGCTTGGGGCAGCCAAGCCAGTTGAGCAAGATGATGATGTAGCACTGGTGGCAGGAGGCAAGAAAGGAAAAGGGAAGAAGCAGGCTTCCACAAGCAATGGTGGGGGCAAAGGCAAAGGTAAAAGTAAACAGGGTAACACACAGAAGGACTATTCCAAGGTGAAGTGTTGGAATTGTCAAAAGATGGGACACTATGCAGTTGTGTGTCCAGAGAAGAAGAAGAAGAAGAAGAAGGGGAAGAACCAGAGCGTGGCAGCTTCAGCAGAGGTTGAGGACTTTGCAGTTCGTTTTGACTGGGAGTTTGGGTTCACTGCGTATGAGTCCTCTAGTGCAAGATCACCTGCAACACAGGTTTAGAGGAAGCATGCTTTTCCCTCGATTAGCGGAGCATCTTCGAGTATCTAGTATGTGGACAGTGGGGCTTCACGTCACATGACAGGAGTCCGTGAGTACTTCTCAGAGCTTTTAGAGAGTGGCACTGATATAGAGGTAGTACTCGGTGATGACAGAGTTGTTAGAGCAGTCGGGGTGGGGACACTGACATTTCAGAGGGAGTCCAAACCTCCCTTGAAGGTGTCAGATGTTCTTTATGTGCCAGGGATGAGGAAGAACCTCATATCCGTCTCAGCTTTGGAAGACAGAGGATATGAGGTACTGTTCAGGGGAGGACAGGTGTTGATGTATCCTAGGGGCACTCCAACTGATTCAGCGAGAGTGATAGGTGTACGCCATGCAAAGGTGTACAAGTTTGCATTCCAGCCCCTTTTGGCATTGAGCAGTAGTACCAACAGCAGAGCTAACAGTTCTGAGCTGTGTGAGATTTGGCATCGCAGGATGGGGCATATGTATCATGGAGCCTTGAGGACCTTGCGGGAGATCACTACAGGTGTGCCAGATTTTAGTACTGCTCACTTTGATACTTGCAGAGGATGTGCGATGGGCAAGTTTGCCAAATCCCCTTTTCCCAATAGTGACAGCAGAGCGACTGGGATACTTGATTTGATTCATTCCGATGTGAGCGGTCGGATGTCTCATGTTTCCTTGAGTGGATATGAGTACTATGTTTTATTCATTGATGATCACTCCAGGAGGACCTGGATTTATTTCTTGAAGACCAAGAGTGAGGTCTTCAAGCGGTTTCAGGAGTTCAGAGCTCTTGTGGAGACACAGACAGGTCGGAAGATCAAGTCCCTGAGGTTGGACAATGGGGGAGAGTACACCCTTGGAGAGTTTGTTGAATATTGTGCGGAGGCAAGCATTAGGAGGGAGTTCACTGTTCCTTACAACCCCCAACAGAATGGGGTTGCAGAGAGGAAGAACAGATCCATCGTAGGGGCTGCCAAAGCCATGTTACATGATCAGGGGTTGCCATTGTTCTTGTGGGCAGAAGCTTGCAACACAACTGTTTATTTGCAGAATAGGAGTCTGCATCGTGCCTTGGGACAAATGACTCTAGAGGAGGCTTTTTTTGGGAAGAAGCCTGATATTGGTCATCTTCATATCTTTGGATGCATTACATACTCCTACATACCCAAGGAGAAGAGAACCAAACTAGAGCCCATCACAGAGAAGGGTATCTTTGTGGGCTGCAGTGAGACCTCAAAGGCCTTTCGGATTTACATTCCTGCACAGAGGAAAGTTGTTGTCAGATGGGATGTGAAGTTCGAGGAGGACAAGGCCTTTAGGAGGTCACATGAGTTAGAGTATCTGGATCAACCAGACCCTCAGCAGCAGTTGAGTTAGTCGCAAGGATCCAGTGGGCAGGGATCAGGAGGATCCGGAGGTACATCTATGAGGATGTCAGGTCCGTCAGTGAGCAGTGGCTCGCCGAGCCAGACGGGTGGTGCTCCGGGCAGCATGGAGAACAGTTCACAGAGCAGTTCACTAGGGAATCCACTGATGGACAACACATGGTACCTCAGCTTCCACAGGTTCAAGTGCAGGCAGGAGGACAGCAGACAGACAGTCAGGAGTTCAGGCTCTTGATGATGATGAGGAGGAAGAGTTTCATTCTCCTTGGGAAAAGTGCGCTCAGGGAAGAGGAAGCCCAAGTGGCTTCAGGACACCTTGAGAGATGCCACATCTGTTGCTGAGCCTAAGAGGCTGGTCAGAGAGAGTAGACCACCTGAGAGGTTTTGTAGCTATATGGTAATGACTACCAGCATCCTTGACTCTGAGCCTTCTAGCTATGAGGAGGCAGCTAGCCAGCAAGTCTGGAGAGAGGCCATGCAGGAGGAGTATTCTTCTATCATGAAGAATGATGTTTGGGAGGTGGTGCCGAGGCCTGAGGGCAAATTCGTGGTTACTTCCAGATGGCTTTACAAGGTAAAGCATGTTGCAGATGGCAGCATTGAGAAATTCAAAGCGAGGTTTGTGGCTAGAGGGTTCTCCCAAGTAGAGGGAGTTGATTATGAGGAGACCTTCGCTCCCATGGCTCGATATACTTCGATCCGCTCCATTATATCGATAGCAACAGAGATGGGTTGGAAGATCCACCAGATCGATGTGAAGACTGCATTTCTCAATGGCTTCATACAGGAGGAGGTGTACATTGAGCAGCCACAGGGCTTTGAGGTGCATGCGAAGGAGTCCCATGTGTGCAGACTGAAGAAGGCCCTTTATGGCCTGAAGCAAGCTCCCAGAGCTTGGTACTCCAGGATAGATACATACTTGCAGGGGATGGGTTTCACAAAGAGTGAGGCAGATCCGAACCTTTACTTTATTGTGATAGGTGAGGAGACTCTCATTCTGGTGTTGTATGTGGATGACTTGGTCATTACAGGTGCAGGGAGACTCATAGAGCACTGCAAGAGAGATCTTGCGGCGGAGTTTGAGATGAAGGACATCAGCTTGATGCATTACTTTTTGGGTTTGGAGGTGTGGGAGGAGGAGGAGCATTTCTTTCTGGGGCAGGGGAAGTATATTGTGTACATCCTTGGCAGATTCCACATGGAGGATTGTAAACCCATGTCGACACCGATGATCACCAACTGGAGGAAGCTTCATGCTTCGGATTCTGAGTTGGTGGATCCCACATTGTACAGGCAGCTGATTGGTTCCTTGATGTATTTGGTCAACACTAGACCAAATATTTGTTTTGCAGTCAACACGATGAGTTAGTTTATGTGTGAGCCTAAGAAGGTTCACTGGGTGGCTGCAAAACACATTTTGCGGTACTTGCAGGGGACAGTGGATTATGGTATGGACTACAGGCAGGGGGATGGAGTGAGACCGACAGGTTATACTGATTCTGATTGGGCAGGTTGTGCTTCTAATAGGAAGAGCACTTCAGGGTGCTGTTTTGGGTTGGGTTCAGCAGTAGTGTCATGGTTTAGCCGGAAGTAGCAGTCAATAGCATTGAGTTCAGTGGAAGCAGAGTATACGGCAGCCAGTCTAGCTAGTTGTGAGGCCATCTGGCTTCGCAAGATGTTGTTTGGCTTATTTGGTTAGCCGTTGAGACCTTCAGTGATTTACTGTGATAATCAGAGTTGCATTAAACTCGCGGAGAATCTAGTATTTCATGACAGGTCAAAGCATATCGGGATCAAATATCATTTCATCAGAGACTGTATTCAAAGGGCGCTGTGAAGCTTGAGTATATTCCCACTGATGAGCAAGTTGCATATATTCTTACCAAAGCCTTACCACGGGGCAAGCATGACTACTTCAGAGACAAGATGGGTGTGGTGAGGAACACCTTCCTCGATAAGAGGGAGTGTTGAAATTTGGTACCGGAGGACAGGTGGTTCCCTAAGGCTTTGATCTTTGGCCTAGGGAAAATTGTCCAAAAGAATTTAATTTTTCTCCTAAAGTGACTTTATAATTTTTATAAAGTCAAATCTAATTTAAAAGTGATTTTAAGTGATAAAGTTACTAACGTCTAATTTTAAAGTGACTTTAATAAAGTCAATGTAAAATTAGAAAGGAAAAGTGACTTTGGAAATAAATGATTAAGTGGGTCTTTATTAAAGTGGGGTGAATTAAAAAATAGAAAGTGAGATTTAAATGAGCATTTAATCTCAGCCCTAGATCTTAATCTATTTCAGCCATTGGATTTAGGGATCACCCAAAAGTCACTTAGGATTAGATTAAAGGGAAAAGGAGGAAAAGGTCATTCATTCTTTCATGAGCAGATTGAGAGAAGGAGAGCAAGAGAGCTAGGGAGATTTCTGGACAGGGAGGAGAAGGAGGCAGCAGCTTGGCACACATTCCAAGGCAGCATTCCAGCAAGTTCGTACAGCTGAGTTAGCATACAGTGAAAGGCAGATTTTTGGACACAATTTTCAAGGAGGCCGTACAACGGTTTGCACAAAAATCGAAGAGCAGAAATCTGAGTTTGATGGCACGATTTTCAAGGAGGTCGTACAACAGATTTTCAAGGAGGTAGTACAGCAGTTTTCGGCACAGAAATCGAGGAATTCGTACAACAGAATTTCTGGCAGCTTGCACGATTTTCTAGGCAGGCCGTACAATAGAATTGAAGGCTGAAAATTGGCACAAAAATCGAGGAGGACGTACAACATTTATTGCTTTTCAGATTTTGTTGTTTGCAAGTTTTCCAGTTCGCTGTGAGGCACGGAAAACGAGATAAGTTGTAAAAGTTTACTTGCTGATTTTTTGCTGAATATTTCTCACTGTAAAAAGCATTTTTCAGAAATAAGGAGGAGCTCTCGAATTGGTTTTCCCCAAGAGTTGTAGGGGTTTTTCTAGGGTCACCTTGACAAAAAATTATTGTGTTTGAATGTGTTGAATGGCTGTTTATATGTGCTGTTTTTTATATTTCTGCATTTTCCAGCATTCTGTAAAATTTCCAAAATTTGTGTTTTCAGTTGTTAAATGTATGGATATGGGAAATGGCATTTAACTATTTTGGAGAAATAAGGTGAAACTGAAAACCGGGGTGGGAAATGAGAAATTTTTACATAGTAAACCAGAATAGCTTGTAGGCCAGACATGAGGAGAGTTAGCCTACCTGCTCTAGAAAGCCATCTCTGTTGCCAAATATTGATTTTGCTTTCAATCTTGGCTACAAGCCAAGTCCAATCTGCTATGGGATAACCATTTGGTTTCAATCTGAAACCCAAATATTTAAGACCATCATCCATATCTTGACGCTCATATTCAAAAAATTGGCTAGCTAATCTTGCTTCATTCAGCTGGCAGGAAACTATGATAATAATTGATTTTGAAATATTTGGTTGCATGCCTATAGCTATACAAAAAAGATCTAGAATAGCCTTGAAAGCATATGAGTCTTGAAAAGATCCATTTAAAAAAATCAAAACATCATCAACAAATAAAACATGGGTTATAGAGGACATATCCGAGAGCCTGACTCCAGCCAAAGAGCCTTCCTCTCTGCCTTTTGTTATCAGTCTGTTGAAGCCTTCCATGATGAGGAGAAAGAGCAGCGAGGAGAGAGGACATCCTTGCCTAAGGCCTCGTTCCGCATGAAATAAATCCGAAGCGCTCCATTGATTAGAATACTAAAGGAGATTGAACTAAGACAGCCCATGATCCAATTGATGAAAGCAAAGGGGAAACCAATGTGAGTGAGAGTTATTCTGAGGTAGGACCAACAAGTACGATCAAAGGCTTTGGAAAGATCAATTTTTAGGATGATAGATTTTTTATGGAGCTTCTTAATCGAGTGAAGAGCTTCTTGAGCAGTATCAATTGCTTCATGGATTTGGCAATGGCTGAGAAAGGCAAATTGTTCCTTGGATATCATTCGGGAGAGAAATGGTTTAATACAGAGGGCTATTGTTTTGGATATGATTTTGTAAATGCTATTGCAAAGGGATATGGGTCTATAATCTTCAAAAGAAGAAGGGTTATCAGATTTGGGAATAAGGGCCAGGAAAGTCGAGTTGAAGGCCTCCAAAATTCTGCCATACTTTCGGCTTTCTTCAATGGTCTGGATGAGATCATCTCCAATTAAATCTAAAAAGGAACTGAAGAATTCAACCAGCCACCCATCAGTTCCCGGGCTCTTATTCTTATGAAAGCACTTCAGCATAGCTTCAAGCTCTTCTCTAGTAACCTGAGAGTTTAGTTCTTCAATTTCCTCCAGCTCGATGAATCTGGGAAGAGCTTCAGCAGTGCAAATGATGCTTGGAAGGGTTATTCCAATGGGGGCTTTGTAGATATTAGAGTAATGTCTAATCCCCATGTCAGCGAGTTGTTCAAAAATGCCCGCTTTCCTTCCTTCCGAGTCTTGTTATTCCCAGATTAAGTTAATGGCTTTCCGACCCCTTGCATATTGTTGAAAGAACTTTGAATTTTCATCACTTGCTTTGAGCCAGATTGCTTTGCTCTTGAGCCTCCAGGTTTCTTCTTTTAAGTGAAGAAGCTTTATTCTGTCAATTTCTAGTTGAATCAGGGGCAACTTTTGTTCTGCCGAGTTCGATCCTGTGGGACTTGATTCTTCGAAGGCTAGTAGAGCCTTTTCAATTCTTTAAAGATCTTCATCCTCTTTTCTTTGTTTTAATCTGGCCCAGGTTATTGTTTTGCCTTTTAGAACTGCTATATTTTTTGCAAAGAGCTCCCCTGGGGAGGAGGTTTCATTTTGGGAGCAATGGATACAAGTGGCGGAGACCAAGTTCCTGAAACTCGGGTCTAGCAACCAGGAGGGGTTAAATTTAAAAGGTGAAGAGGTTTTAAAAAGATTATCCTTGAGCTCCATAAAAATAGGAGTGTGATCAGAGATCCCACCACTCCCCACCCATTGACGAAAGAGAATTAAACATGCCATAAGAGGGGATTTGATCAAGAATTGGTCCAATCTTCTAACAAGGGCATCTACCCCTAATTCGTGATTCCTCCAAGTTGGCTTGAGTATAACAGGGTTAATATTTAGAAATTCGTGAGCATTCAACAAGTTTGCAAAAAATGTTGTGAGATGATCACTTTGACCCCTGAAACCCCAGGATTCCACTGATCTGAGGGAGAAATTTAAATCTCCACCAATAATGATATTATCTTGATTCATAAAATTAGCCTCCATGATTCTGTTTCAAAAGAATTCTCTGTTCTGGCAAGGGCCAAAGATGTTGATGATCCTAAATGGTCTGCCGAGCTCCATAGACCAGATATCTGCACCAAGAAAACCTTCTCCTCCCCAAAAGTTGAAGATTTTTTTAGAATGAGTGTTAAACCCCAAGGCGCAGCCACCAGAGTGACCCTTCACATCCAAAAAATGAAAATCCCAGGTTGGGAGAAAAATTAAGAGAAGCTTATTTATTTGGTGACCTTCCCCCAAGTTTCTTGAAGGAAAATAACATCCAACTTTTTAGATAGACAGAGCCTCTTGAGAGCCAGCTTTTTGTCAGGGTTGGCTAGACCCCTACAATTAAAGGAAAGACAGATCATGGGGGAGACGAGTGAGGGTTGCTCTTTGCTCTAAGAACCCAGTCGATTGGGGATTGGACCCCAGAGGCTACTTCAACACTAGCCCTTTTAATAGCCTTAGAAATTTTTTATTGATGGCCCCTTGGAAGCTTGAGAGTAATTGAAGGAGGGGGGTCAAGGTCCATGCCTAAGACCGAAGAGGGAGTAGCAGGAAGGGATCTGAGGAAATATCGTTGAGGCCCACTTGATAGTGGGTGATCATCGAGCGGGCAGGTGGTCCTATCCACAGAGGGTTGGGGAATGGGGGAGGACATTGAGGGAGGCACAGCGGGAATAGGACAAACCGATGAACATAACTTATTAACTTTAGCTTGAGAGACGACACAGTTCAAAGAAGATGATAAATTTACTGAACCTTCAGTAGAATGAGAAAAAAGAGGAAGAGTGGAGAAGGGAGTACCTGCGAAAACCGTGTCCCGGGATCTGGATTTTTCAGGGGGTCGATCCGATGCCCTTGCGAAATGGTGAGCTACGGCTACGGAGTCAGACTAGAGGGCAGAGTACTTTCTTGGAGGTCCAATTGAGAATCGAAATCTGAATCCAGAGTTTGAGTGGAGGCTGAGACCAACACTTTGGTCGAGATCTAATTTTGCCCTGAAATTCTTGGACAGTCTTTGTATAAATGCCCACTTCGTGAAATTTGCGACAACGGAAGGGAATGCCTTCGTAATCTAGAATTTGCCTCCGAGTGATGTTGCCCATCTAAAGCAAGTAGCTCTCTACCAGACCTTCTCTGGTATCTAGATGCACTAGAATACGTGCCAATGCTAAGCATCCTGTGTCTTGGTAGGTTCTATCATGATCTAAATAGACACCCAAATCATCTCCTATTACCTTGAATATTTCTTCCCCCCAAAATTGTAATGGGAGAGCAGGCAATCGGACCCAGATTGGCCCCGCTCCATGATTTTCCTTTTCTGGGTCAAACATTGGCGACCATCGCTTCAATAACACTGGTGTCATCTCGATGTGCCAGTACCGCATGAGGACCTAGTCTACCTGGTCCGGATGAGTGAAAATCAGAGCAAACCAGCCCCTAGAAAGTGAGAGGATACTTGGGAGTTGTATGAGGAGATTCCTCCAAATTTCCGTTGTCCACTTTCGAAGGCGTATCAGGGAGTAATTTCGGCCTCTCACCCTTCCAACTAACACCGTGCTCTTTGTGAGGGCTGCTTGAGCCATAGAGATTCCTTCTCCGAAGATTAACCGCCTGTCCCTTTCTCTGATTTTTGAATTCCTTGATTTTTTTGGATGTTTTGGCTGCGCTTTAGCTGCTTGCTCTCCTTCCTCAAGGCCAATGTCTTCTGAATCAGAACGATTTCCTTCTGAAGCGTGGTCCAATCCAGGAATGCCAATGAAGCAGCATGAAGGAGGGGCTGAGTCGACTGGTTGGAATGCTATATAGAAGGGGGCAGTCCTGAGGATTCCTACTTGTTCAGGCAGCAATCCTTGTGCTATTTGACCCAAGTTACTTGGTCCTTCTCTTGAAACACTCGCACCACCTTGGGTAATTGTTTCTGCCAAGAAGGCCTGCAACCATATGTTCAAGTCCGACAGGGGAGGAATGGGTAGGAAGGGTAACTCCGAGCCTTCTTCCGGGATGAATATTCCTTCCGTAACTGTCGGGGGCGGAGTCAATTCTAGGGTCTGCAGAGAGACCGCCATATCTTCCATTTGAGTTATAACTGCCTCAACCCCTGTGGCTGGTAAATTGGCTATCACTAGCGTAGTCAATGCTAGAGCCGGTCAGGAGAAATTGACCCAAATATCCTTAGTAGCAAGGGAGTTAGAAGTGTAGTCAAGTAGCTGTTCATCCATCTGGGAGCCAGCTGCCCAAGAAAACAGTGTGTCGTTCCGCCACGTCTTCCTGTTGGGGTTACACTTGCCCGAGACCACCGTTCTTGGCAAAACGCCCTTGTGCTCTACTTCAAACCCTCTTGCAAAAAACGGATTTTGTTTTGACACAAAAAAGACAAGGGTTTATTTTAATGCTCCTGCCACTCTGACCCACAGCCCCGTAAGCTTTCAGCAGAAAATGCGTTACCTCAGAAGTCCACCCTTGGTTGCAATGTGGAAACTGTAGTTACAGTATGAAGACAGGAGGTAAATCGAAAAACAGTGGTTTGTAAACTACCCCCTTCAAGTGTAACCAATGTCACTCAAGCCGCCAACTGTGGAAAGAAAAAAACCCCTGCAGAGCGAGTACTCTTACCGTGCACCCCATACTAAACAGCAACATTAATAATAATTGAAGATAACTAATGCTCTGAAAAGATTTTAAAGTGATAATTGCTAAGAAAAACTGATTCACCCCCCTCAGTATTTCCAACAATTATTTTTTTGTTAAATTGACCTAATTTTTTAAAATAATAATAATAATAATTTATTTTTTTTAATTTAAAATATATTAATTATGAAACAATTAAAGTTATATAACTTTATAACTATATATATAACTGTAATGTTATGTATTTTTTTTTAATTTTTATAACTGCAACTATATCAATTACAACATGATTGTAGGGGAGACAGCAGTCACGGTCATGGTTGGGACGACAACGACAGTTAGGGAGACAACGGTCAGAAAATATGCGGTAGTGGCAGGGGTGTTGGCAGTGGTGTTGGCAGGGGTGTTGACAGAGGACAGTGTGAGGGACATGAGTTGATGGTGTCGGCAATTGCAAGGTCGACGGAAGTTAGTGGTCATGGATACAAGCCAGTGGAAGGGAAGATGGTGACAAGGAACATCGACGAGGGAGCATGATCAGAGAACACGATGGTGGAAGTCGAGGGCTGGGGACAACGGTTTATCGGGACAGGTAGATCTTGAATGGATCGAGCCAACGGGGAATTAGATGTCTAAACAACGGAGAGATACACTTCTGTGCAGCGTCTTGCCGGAGAACCAAACAGGCTCTGATACCAGATGGAAGAGAAAAAATCAGCGATTATCAGCACAGATATATATTTTATTAATAATGAATGAATTAATGGTTTACAGAGTGAGAGGGCCTGGCTTAAATACAACCCTAGGTGCCTCTTGGTGAATGGGCATGATTTTTTATCATGCCCTTTGCCTTAATTAAACTATTAGTTACAGAGTAATTAATTTTTATATAACATATGGTGGGGAACTTCCACATATTCAAAAATTGGCCATCGGGACTTTGTTACAGGTTGGTAGTTCCTCTTTAGTGAAAAGGAACTGGAGTACACATGGCTTCATCCATTCGGTGAAGTGAAACAGATTGGGATCCAAGAAACTGGAGTACACATGGCTTCATCCATTCGGTGAAGTGAAACAGATTGGGATCCAAGAAGGTTGAGGAAATAGTGTATGTTCATTCAAACATTCGCCTTCCATCACACAAGAGTGACAGATACAAACTTGAGACCAGCAAACTATGGGATGTGGAACCAGAGTTTCCTGACTTGGATATGACGTTATGCCATGTCCCATATGACTTTGTTTGATGAGGAGGCACCAATAGTTGGATCTTCAAGTGGACATGGCAGCAATGCTCCCACTCCTAGAGAGGATGTGGATCTTAATTACATGGATGAAGACATATTTGATGATATATAAATGTAATTTATAATTATGTTTTAAAATTTTGAACAATGAACATTGAATACTATAATAGGCCATATGATGACATTGATGAGATGATTTGTTTGTGTAGAACTGATCATGATGATTATATATTTTTAGGTATAGAATCAAGATTCTAAAAGATGAATGGTAATATGATATTCTTATTTTGTTATATATATATATATATATATATATAATGTTTCCTTGATGTATTGTATCCGGATTTTTTGAAAATTTGTCATATCTGTTTCAAACCCTGTATTCGTATCCTTTTTAGTGCAACTTAGGTTTAACTGTGCATTCCCATGCAATGCATGGTTTTTGACAAAGATAATGCCTCTATAGTCTATATGCTCAACATATCTTGATTTGTGATATAACAGGCTTCTGACTCAATACATCTGGAAGACTTTGCTGTGTGAAATCAAAATGAAATAAAAAATTTCTTTCTTTCCAGGTGAACAAAATAGTGCTGAACAGGGTGCAGAAATGCTATGGTTCAGTGTATTCACATTCAGCCACCTTTGTTCAACAAGAAGCCTCAACAGTAAACATTCTAGTGGCACATGACTTAATCATACTGGTGGCTTTCAAGGTGTTCTTAAAGATGTTCACAGTTGAGCAGTTCTCTCCGGAATCACACTGGATCCCACTTTAAGCAAAGGCTTGTCCTGATAATTTTCTGTATCATCAACAACAGTTTGTATACTTGTGTTCCCTGGAGAAAGCTGCTTCTCTTGCATTAATAAAATCCCAAAAAGAATTTTTCCCTGCAAACAATCCAACAATTTGAACCATCAACAACTAGTCATAGGGAATGATGTTTCACAAAGAAAGTTCATGTGTCTAAGCTGTTCAAGGCCAACTGGATGTTGTACCTTTATACGCCGATAAGAAGCCAATGTTGCCAATGGTTCATTTTTACTTTGAAGCCCTGTTTGTGGGTCAATATTAATCATCTGACAGCGATTGCATCCTCCCAATACCTAAAATTACAACAGAGCCTTGAATTATAGAAGGACGATTGCTTAAATTGCAGTAAATTAAGTTTACAAACTGGAAACAAGGAACTGCAAAGGAATTTATCTAATCTGCATTGGATGCACATCCTATGGTATGCAGTCTCTCCAATAAGGTGGAGAGTGACCCGTCTTGGATGTGCACTGAATGCAGGATATGTAATCTGCTTTGGAAGCTGCAGCCTGTTGATCTCAAGGCACAAATCATGTATCTGATCAAAAAAGCTAAACCCTTCCCCTAGGATCATGTATCTGATCAGAAAAGCTAAACCCTACACCTAGGGACCTTTCAGATCAAGAGGAAAATTGCTCAACGCATCATGCAGGCAGGCTATAAATTCTACAGTGAAGTACAAAATGATTCGAATGACAGAAATTACACTTATGATAAGCAGTAGTGGAAAACAACTACAAAGCATGACAAGGGTACATACAATGAAGTGCTCTTTTCCTACAGTGACAGAATGCCAATCATCTTCTTCATATGGTTCTGCACCCGATATTACAAGATTTGGACGAAACCTCATTTGGTCAACCTCTAGTTGGGCCGATCTGGATTTTCTTTTAGTTCCATCTTCCATCTGGATACCTGTTAAACAGTGAAATCTATAAAGTTACTATATTTGATATAATAAATTCTATATTAAGCTCATATCTACATAGTTTTCTCTACAACTGCATGACTTTTTTACTTTCTGAGACTGAAACTACAGGAATACATGTTCCTTAATTTAGCATCCCAACATGCTAAAACATTCAATGTCTTTTGCAACACTGGAGGAATATGATCTTATTTTACTACGTACTTGATCCCAATCTTTTATTAAGATCCCTGACACTTGCTTTGGAGACAAGCAATAATTGTCCTTCATTTACAAAACTTAGTTCTTTGCAGAAATTCCGTTTGGCAAACATCTCTCTTGAGCTTAGTGACTTTCTGTATCCGACTCCTTTACAACCTAAAGATCCACCGTTTCCCTTTCTAACCAAAAAGCATGGACGACCAAGAGCCTTGGAAAACCACTCGTTGACCTCTGCTCCATAGCCACTTCCTTGAGCCCTTGATTCACAATAGAAAATATCTGTGTAAGTGTTTCCATGTAATAATCATATCTGCACAAGAGATGCTAACAATTTCATAGAAGCGCTCATTTGCCAGAATCCTCTGCATATTTATATTATGATATTGCGCAAAAACATGATGACATAAAAATGTTATTACCTATTCAAAAAACATATGAGATCATTTTCTTCAAATAATGACATCTATTATGGTTTTTCATAAAGAACACTAGCATGATTTCTAAATTCAAACTGTTTGTAAAAATTGATACAAATTCTGCTTATCTTAGCTACCATTCAATCAGTACAACCAATACAAATGAATCCAAAACAGATGGCACAGTCACTACCTCCATGTTACTCATATTTAAAAAAACAAGAATGTTTAATCACATCAACCATGACACATCATACTGCACATGCAGCTGGTATGGAGTACAAAGAACCCATGTATCTTTCTGTAAAAGAATTTCATGTTTTCTCCAAACATGGAAGCCAATTCAAAGAAGACTTTCTTATAGGCTCTTCAATCAAGTGGATAGGAATAGGTGCAACCAAAATATGTAAATGCTGAGAGGCTCTCAAATGGCTTCCTAAACTATGACGTTTACAGAGATCTTGATTTCTTGACCATAGTGGTTAGGAGATTTTGTATGGTTATGAGATAAACAACTAACCTTAATGTATGAAAGAAACCCAAAGGAAGGATCATGTCACTTACATGAGAAGCCAATGAAGCCAGCCAAGAAGCAGTCATTTGCAAACTAAAAATCTTTATAGATGTTGTGCACACAGCAACAAGAAGAAAGAAGAAAGCCCTCTGGGATGTGTTTGCACACGTATATGCTTGCATTGTATTGTTAATTCTGATCACTGAAGGAAACCCCTTACTGCTTAGTTATAACCAAAAGTTGCTAGAAGGAGAAATATGTTTGTCAGTAGGTTGCAATGCTATGTGTTAGAATGGTCAAGCTGCTGTAATATTCTATTTAGAAAATTTACAGTTAAGTACCATAACATGCACTAGCTACAGCATAAGTATAACCATAAAACATCTGAAAAACAATGCATTCAGAGACAAATTAGAACTCCATAGGGCAGCAACAATAATCCTGAGCCGTTTTATTAATAACCAAGGAATCTGAGTACAAATGAAGATGGAAAGTGTGCACCTGGGCTTGCTACAATAAGCAAGCAAATACCCAGGTGGAAATGGCTGCAAATCTCCACTCCAAAATGGCCCCTTCAAGTTGTGCGTTCAACCCAGAAAATTCTATACTGCTGTTTTAGGTGAACTGATATTTGAGGGTTTGAAACTCGAAAAATTCTGCAAAATTAAGAGCACGCTCCTTGAGACTAGTCCAGCAAAACCCATAAAGGATTTGGGCTAATTCCGACCTCCCAGAATTACCCAAATTTGGTGCTACGCCCTCCTTGACCTGTGCTGCGTCCCCCACAATCTACAACCGCTGAATATGTCACAAATCCCTCCTCAATTAGCTGTAGGATTGCCCTGCAATTCTCTTCTGGAAGATATGAGTGAAATTCCTTCCCAAACCCGGCACAAATGAGATGAATCCTGCTCCATGAATTCTGTCCAATAACACCTCTGTGTAGGCCCTAAAATGGTGAATTTGGCTCTCTCAGAAGCAGCAACTTCCAGCCCTGAAATTCTCCACAAATTCTGGTCCTTCCTCGAGGAACTTTCTCCACAATTTGCTGCCCAAAATTCCCCTTGAAACTCCCTCAACTCATTGGAAAGGCTTCTTCCCTTGCGCCCTCCTGGAAGTACGAACTGACTGAAATAAGAGCTGGTATGACCCACAAACTCCAACAAATCTCTTCCCACTAAGTTCCGAAATTCTCTCCTAGGGTGGCACTCGAAGTCCACCGAAAGAGAGGCTGGAATTTCCCCTTGGAAATCCCTGTACTCAAAGCACCAGTTAACTTGGCTAACAGCTCAAGCGAACTCTCAAGTTAGATGCATAAGAAAGGAACCCCAAAAATGAGCTTGCTCTCCTCCTTCACCCTTGTGGTCCCCACCAATTCAACCCCCTTTGTGCATTTTTCCCTCCTTGTGGGTCGAATTCCTTCTAAGGGTTAGACTTCCATCTTAGTGTGGCCCCCACAACTCATCACTTAATTTTTACCCACTTCTCCTAAGTTGCCTCCCTTTTCTTCTGCAAAAATTAATTCCAAGTCCTCTAACCCATTCTCGTAAGTCCAAACACCAAAAATATTGAGTAGGAAACAACACTGCAAAATTGGGAATTCTCCTTGAGCAAATTTAATTATTGGGGGCATGACAGCTGCCTTGATCAATACCTAGCTACGGGAGCCTAGATCAGGAATAGTAGGCTGGACTAGTGTCGATTGGTGCCGAGGAGTGTCGAGGAGACCTAAGTCACCTGACACGGGGATTCGGGACACGTAGGATTCGGGATTCGTGGTGTCGGATTCGGGACACGCTGACCCTCGGAACAAGACACGTTAGGACACGTTATATATTATTTTATTAAAAATATATATATATATATATATATATATATTTAAAAATATATATATATATATATATATATATAAAAAATTAGTTATTAGCATATTTCTTACACAAATTTTAATTAATGATACAAATTTATTGATTTCAAACATAGATCTTCATCTATAGCTATTAGCATGCACAGTACATACAAAATTCAAATAAATGTCAGTGGTACTGGTCACATAAATGATAAATCTATTAAAAATTTAAATCATGATTCATAATTCATAACTGAAAGACAACTTACAACTACAAGATAGTAAGATAAACACACTGACAACTGTAGTTTTCTCATTAAGTCATCAAATCAAAATCTGTTACATAGGTAGTGTTGGTGCAATGCCAATGGCAAATAGAAATAGAAAATATAAAACAACTATAGGTATACAAGCCTCAAGGCATCAATCAGCATCAGAATCAGCATCACTGTCCCCATCATCATGGTCCCCACTGCTCTCCTCTGCATCCTCCTCCTCCCCTGTATCCATAGTCGCCTCTGCATCTGCTGGTATGGAGGTTGACCCCTCTAAGTCATCAAAACTAATAGGGTCTAGCACTGGATCACCGAGATCCATGTTGGCCAATGCCAACTCAACAGTGATGTCCAGACCCATATCTTCAGGAAAGACATCCCACATCTTTGTCTTTCCCCTCAACCACTCTTCCCTCTGCCTGTAAATAAGACGAAGGTTGGTGTGCACATACACCATTGTCTCTGCCCTGGACTGCTCAAGCCTGTTCTTCTTCATAGTATGCAAATTCCCATATGTGCTCCAATTCCTCTCGCAACAAGAGGATGAAGTCACCTGAGAGAGGAGCCTCATGGCTAACTGCTGAAGAGGAGGGCTTGTTGCCCCATGATTTGCCCACCAAGAGTAGGGCTTCTTAAGCCCCCTGTCTCTAATCACATCATAACCTCCAAATCGACCAGTGCCAGTGGAAAACTCTGCAAAGGCATCCTCCACCTCAGCAAGCAATGCACTATCCTGATAAATCCGCTTCAATGCCTCTTTCCTCCCCTGTGAGATTTCACCATCCATGTGAGGAGGGAATCTGCGGGAAGGTCCACCATTCAGCCACTCATGGCTGTAGTATTTGGGGTTCAATGAGTGAGCCAAACAATGTAAAGGTGTACAATTCTTGTCCCATCTGCGGACAAGAATATCATGTATGGTATCGCAGAAGGCCTCTGGTGATGTCTCATACGGGGGGCACTCACTCTGTAGAATAATGCTCCTCACAGACTCAATCATGGAATCCCATCCCTCATAAACCTCTCCTAGGATGGGTTTGTCTGTATCTGCAACTCGAAGCAAAGAGATGATAGGGTCCATGATCCGAATAATTAGATCTACCCTCTCCCACCAAGCATCATCTAGTACCGTGTCCTTCACTCTTTTAGAGGCTGCATGATCTGTCTTTCTCCAAAAAGACCAAAACTCAGAAATAACCATGGACCCAAGAGCAGTCTTGACCTCCCTCAACCTCTTCAACATCATGAATGAAGATGCAAACCGTGTATCAGCAATCTTGAACAATGATAGATTGTTGTACTCCTTGTAGATAGTGAGGGCATTTGTATGATTTTGCATAAAGTTACGGATATGTCTTGCATCCTCAATAATGCTTCAATCCAAAGCACATCAGAAGCAATGGATTTCAGTGCTAAGTTCAATGAATGGACAATGCAAGGTGTCCAAAACACTTGTGGATATTTAGCTTCCACAATCATGCCAGCCGCCTTGCAAACAGGTGCATTATCTGTAATGATTTGCACACAAGAATCAACACCTACCTCTTCAACAACTCTAATAAATAACTCACCCATAAATTGTGCATCCTTGTATTCGCCAAGTGTATCCACTGCTTTCAGGAAAACTGGACCATTCAAGGAAGACACCATGAAGTTGATGATTGGGTGTCGTGCTGGATCTGTCCATCCATTAGAAACAATGCTAACCCCAGATGTTGGCCATGATGCCTTAATAGGCTCGAGCATTTTTTGCACCTCTTTTTTTGCCTTCGTCAACAATGTGGTTCTCAGCTTCTCTGACCCAGGAGGCACATACCCTGCTGGAGCCCCTTGAGTTAGAGCTCGGCACATCTCAACAAATAAAGGTGAACGTGCAACATTAAATGATATGAAGTTTTGATAGAAGAAGAAGGCAATGGTGAGATCAAGCTCTTCCCGTCTCTCTTTTTGGAAAATCCTGTCCATTGGACCAAGTGATCTTCTTTTTAATGCTTGTCCCCCAGTAGAAGTAGAACTCTCAAATGGAAATTTGGTGGTGGCTTTCCTCAAAAATGGAAGGGGGTCTTCATTCTTGCCCTTGGGTGCTTTTGATTTTGAAGCCAGTGCCACATGTTCCATACCAACATTGGCCTCCTTTTCCAATTCTTTTCTCTTTTGTGAAGTAATAACTTTACAAGATCCAATCCCACAACCAGGTATAGCCAACAAATGTGATTTCACACGGTGATATGTGCTTTTGAAAGAAATGTTACAAAAGTTGCATTTCCATTGCACATTGCCTCCTCCCTTTCCCTTGCTGTTTGGCCCATCCTCTCTTGTGACATATTTCCACAATGGATATTTTTCATTGTCTTTAAGTCCTCTTCCCTCAACATTACTTGCAGCAGACTCTGATGATATTGGGGGAGGAAGAGCATCTCTACCCATGACATTCTTGCCCTTCCTTGCTGCCCCTGCCTTTGATTGAGCCATGTTACCTCAACCTGTAAAAAAAATGAACAAACTGCTGTAAAAATGAACAAACTGTTGTATTACGAAACTATTTACCTAAATCTATATACATATACAATGAAAAGGCAGCAAAGTTTGTCTTGTTTATTCTCTTGTTCTGGCCACAGAGACTTTTCTCTTACAGGCGGCAGAATTTTGTAACAGCTCTCTGTCAGTCGTTTTATGCTTCTGAGACAAGACAGGGTTTCAGTGAATGTTTCTTTTGATCAAGCGAAGTTCTGTGCTCTCAAGGATAAGCTCGCAAGTCTGGCAGTGAGTTGGATAAAGTGGAGGGCTCAGAACCTAGGGCATTTAGCTTAGTGATATAATCTGCCACTCTCCCTACAATTAACTCCTCGATGCCGACTGTTGCAATAATATTGAACACCACATCCATATTTAAAGTTATTAATAATAAAATTGAACTCACATTAACTTTAGAATTCAATATAATTTATTTTGACAACATATTTACCAGCATATTCAGGATATTCTTTTGACACAGGGATTCCTCTTAGACTCGATGGCAGCTAAAATACGCCCTATGTCATTTGAAACACGAAGACCGATTTCGATTTTAATTTGACAATATTTGACATTTAACTTCTGCTGTCCAATGTCACTCAGATAGTCTGTCTTTGGACGCTAAGAAGAAGCTGTAATCAAGCAATGAAATTTAATGAAAAACACTTATTTGATATTAAACTGTTTTTGATTCTTGAAGTATTGCCGTATTAAAATTATCAATGCGAGTTCTAAACTGTAAATTTTTTAAACCCGTTACAGTTAAGGTGTAAACCTACAGTTTCTAATGATTAATATGTTATTGTCATAAAACTGAAATTGTAAACCCGTTAAATTTAAATTGTAAACCTGTTCTAAACTGTAGGTTTAAAACTTTAAAATTATCAATGCGAGTTTAGAAAAGTTACAGTTTAGGTGTTCGTGTAACTTTTGTTGTAAATTATCAATGCGCATTGCGAGTTCTAAACTGTAACAGGTTTAAAAAATCACGGGTTTACAACATAGCATTGCTCAGTGCTTACCTGTAGTTTAACGATGCGACGATGCCTGACCAGTGACGCAGTGACGTTGGGTGGAACTGGACTGTGGTCGTTCGGTGGTTCGCTCCTCGCAGCAACAAAGAATGATCATTCACGCAGCTCGACGCCCCTTTTTAACATTGCAGAACCCTCAAAACGAATCACAAAACCCTCAAAACGAATCGAAAAACCAGGACTCGCTTTCCAGGATCGAGACACGATTTCTAAATCGGGGCACGTTACTGGACACGACGTGCCACAATAGGACACGACGTGCCCTCCAATCCTGACACGAATCGGCACAGAATCGTGTCTGATTCGACCGATTCGGGATTCGTAGCCTGTTTTGAGCGAATCCGGTTTCGTAGGAGGAGATAGTTGCAGTGGCTAGGAGCACCAGAGTTTGAGTAGCGCAGAGCAAAGTTGACAGTAGTGCAGATGGCACAGAGCAGAGGTTAGCAACAACGTAATATATTCAGAGGGTCAGTGTAGAGACTACCATCAGTTAGGCTTCAGCATTCACGTGGTATCATACTGAACACAATTAGTTTAGTAATTTTGGATGTTTTTTCCGTTTTCAGTGCAGTAGCAATTGGCAGTGGCAGTGCTAGTAGCAGCACAGATGAAGCACTTGAAAGCAAGCTGTAGTATGGATGCAGTGTTGACAGTGGCAGTGTCAGCAATAGTACAGTTGCAGTAGCAGCGCAGTAGCTGGTGGACAGCATGTCAGACATCAACAACGCAAAGGACGATGCTTCCGAGTCAGAGTAGTATGCAGTAGTATATTGCTAGAGCACATTCCTCGCTAAGAGGGAGTGTTTATTTGGGGTAGCATCGGATGTGCTCTAAGCCTCAAATTTTGCAGGGAGGCTTGGGGACATGTATTCCAAAGAACCCAGAAAACATTTTGGGAAATTCCACCCAGAAACGATTTTATTAAAATAATTAATATTTTTTAATGGGACCCTAAGTCTAAACTTAGGAAATTAAAAATATGAATGGGTATTAATCTAATTGTGGGTGTAGCATCTAGAAGAAGACGAAGATCAAGCCAAAATGATCTGATCCTTTGATTAGGAATTAATCTAGGCCGTTGGTTGTCCAACAGAAAGTTATAAGAAGAGGCTTGATGGTCATTTGGAAAACACACTGAGAGATCAAGAGATCAAATTTCTGAAGTGAGAAGTTCTCAGGAGGAAGTTCTGATCGAGGAGATTTCTTGTAGTTGAGGGGCAGTGATAACATTCAGAGAGAGAGATTTTCTCAACCGGAGAATCATCAGCAGAGAGAGGCAGAGAGTGATCCAGTAGCCCAGATGCAGAGGCTGACACAGGGCCACAAAGGGCCACGCAGAGGCAACACAGAGGGTGAGAGAGAGAGTTTGATATTTAGCTAGGAGAGTCAGTTTCAGAAGCCGAGAGTCTCGCTGTGAGACCGAGGGGCCGAGAGAAGAGACTCCGGGCAGCAAATTGATTAGCAAATTGGGTGACACAGAGCCTAGAGAGGTTGACGCAAAGACTGTGTGAGGACTGCGTAGAGCAGCATAGGGCCTGCCAAAGGTACTTCATCTAGTATCCGAATCAGCCAAGATTTCTCAGTGATTGTGTGGGGTAATCTCACAAAGCTTTCTGCTAGTATTTCTCTCTCTATAACTGAATAATCCGAGAGGAATACAAAGATGTATTCAAAATTTTCTACTGCTTAATAATAATAAAGCCTCATAATTGTTGCACTAGTTTTCCCGCACTGGGTTTTTCCGTGGACTTTTGTCCAAAAATAACGGTGTCTATTGTGTTGTATTTTCTTTCTTTCTCAATCTCTTGTTTCCGCATAATATTTAATTAAGTGAAGGCTGTAGTGTATGTATTACAATATTTGTCGTAGGAAACTGCAAGTAATTTGTTTAAACGAATTTAACAAATAGGAGTAATATCATCAGTTGTTGTAGTAGGAGTTCCTGATGAGGAATTTTCACATGGTATCGAAGCTGTAGATGAAGCAAGAAGCGCAGAGTCGGTAGATCTAGCGCTAAGCAGAAAAAGGAGTTCGAAAAAGCTGCAGGAGGCAGCAGTTCAAAACCCGAGAGGGTTTGCCAAGTCCAAGCCGGGAGGGCAGATTTTCGAGGCAGTCTCTCTCTGAGTGAGTCGATAGAGAGGAAGGACTCCTAGTTTGAATTTTTGTTGGGGCAGAGGGAGCAACGCTAAAGCCTTAGCGTGAAGAGAGCTGGTGGGACGCAGATTTTTTGCAGGCAGTTTGCTGGGCAGAAAATCGTCAGAAGAAATAGAAAAAGCACAATTGAGGGAATTTCTTCCTCAGAGAATTCTTAGCCAAGGAATTCGAATTCTCTAGAGTTGAGCAGTAGAGGGCAACAATTTTACTAGCTCCAATATGGAGTGCGTAAGCTAGCCAAGCAAGAACATAGAAGGGAGTTGATTTTCAACATTTTTTGGCAAATATGGCAACCAACGGCTTGAGGATCAGGACAGGTTGGACGGAGCATCCAACTATGTCATCTGGAAGGCTAGAATGTCATTCCTTCTAGATGAGCATGCCCTCAAGACATATGTCGACAGCGTGGTGGCTGAACTAGCAGATCCAGAACCAATGAAGAAGTACAAGGCAGAGATGGCACAGGCCAAGAGGATAATCCTGGATGGAGTCAAGGATCACGTGGTGTATCAAGTTGCTAGTAGAGGGGCTGCTAAGGACATGTGGGATGCCTTGGCCACATTGTATCAGGTATCTTCCTAGCAACAGAAGATGTACTTAGAGCAAAAGCTGAGATCTACTAAGATGCAGAAGGGAGAGAGTGTGGATCCATTCCTCATGAAATTGAAGGAAACTCGTGATGAGTTGTCCGTTATGGGGCATACACCTCAGGATTCAGAGTTGGTTAAACTAGCCCTCAATTTTGTCTCAGACGAATAGCAAGTCTTTGTCCAGAGTATCCTACGTAGAGCAACATTGTCGAATTGGGATGAGATGTGGGCAACTCTAAAACAAGAGCAGCTGAGGAGAGACTTAGACAAGGTCAAACTTGACTGAAGCAGCAGTAGTGGGTCAACGCCCAAGGAGGAGGAGGATAATGCAACCCTTGCATCGAAAAGACAACATGAGCAGCGGAGACGTAAGAAGGACATCTCAAAGATCAAGTGTTTCAGGTGTGGTGAGATGGGTTACTATGCTACTCATTGTCCTCTCAAGAAGAAGGACAAGGATGAGAAACACGATCCAAAGGTTGCGCCCGTGAAGATCGTAGAGGAGGAGTTCGCCATGACAGCCGGGATACCTCCAGGAGGGAGGTGGGCTGATTTAGAGTTGTAGTTCGAAAGAGCTACAAATGGGCAAGATCCTTGAGGAGTCCACCTCTTGGATCAATACTTGGCTAAGAGACCCCAGATCAGGAGTAGCAGGCTGGACTAGTGTCAGTTGGTGCCAAGAAGTGTCAGGGAGACAGTTGCAGTGGCTAGCAGTGCCAGAGTCTGAGTAGCACATAGCAGGGTTGACAACAATGCAGATGGCATAGAGAAGAGGTCAGCAGCACCGCAGTATATTCAGAGGGTCAGTGTAGAGACTAGCAGCAGTCAAGCTTCAACATTCATGTGGTTTCATACTGAACACAATTAGTTCAGTAAATTTGGATGTTTTTCTGTTTGCAGTGTAGTAGCAGTTGGTAGTGTCAGTGCTAATAGCAGCACAGATGCAACACTTGAGAGGGAGTTGTAGTACAGATGCAGTGTTGACAGTGGCAGTGTCAGCAGCAGTACAGTTGGAACAACAACGCAGTAGTTAGTGGACATCATGTCAAACATCAATGGCGCAAAGGACAATGCTTCATAGTCAGAGCAGTATGCAACAGTATATTGCTAGAGCACATTCCTCACTAAGAGGGAGTGTTGATTTGGGGTAGCATCGGATGTGCTCTAAGCCTCAAATTTTGCAGGGAGGCTTGGGCACATGTATTCCAAAGAACCCAGAAAGCGTTTTGGGAAATTCCACCCAGAAACGATTAATTATTTTTTAATGGGACCCTAAGTCTAAACTTAGGAAATTAAAAATATTGATGGGTATTAATCTAATTATGGGTGTAACTTCTAGAAGAAGATGGAGATCAAGCCAAAATGATCTGAGCCTTTGCTTAGGAGTTAATCTAGGTCGTTGTTTGTCCAACAAAAAGATATAAGAGGAGGCTTGAGGGTCATTTGAAAAACACACCGAGAGATCAAGAGATCGAATTTCTGTAGTAAGAAATTCTCAGGAGGAAGTTCTGATTCAGGAGATTTCTTGCACTTGAGGGGCAGGGATAGCATTCGGAGAGAGATATTTTCTCAGCGAGAGAATCATCAGCAGAGAGAGCCAAAGAGTGATCCAGTAGCCCAGACACAGAGGTTGAAGCAGGGCCACGCAGAGGCAGCACAGAGGGTGAGAGAGTCCGAGATTTTGCTGGGAGAGTCAATTTCAGAAGTCAGGAGCCGGGGTGTGAGACCAAGGGGCTGAGAGCAGAGACTCCAGGTAGCAATTTGATCAGCAGACTGGATGACGAAGAGCCTACAGAGGTTGACGTAGAGACTGCGTGAGGACTGTGCAGAGCAGCGTAGAGTCTGCCAGAGGTACTTCATCCAGTATTCGGATCAACCAGGATTTTCTCAGTGATTGTGTAAGGTAATCTCACAAAGCTTTCTGCCAGTATTTCTCTCTCTATAACTAAATAACCCAAGAGGTATTTAGAGATGTATTCAAAATTTTCTACTGCTTAATAATAATAAACCATCAGAACTGCTGCACCGATTTTCCCACATTGGGTTTTTCCGGCAACTTTAGTCCAAAAATAACGGTGTCTACTATGTTGTATTTTCTTTCTTGCTCAGTCTCTTGTTTCTGCATAATATTTAATAAAGTGAAGGCTGCAGTGTGTATTACGATATTTGTCGTAGGAAATTGCAAGTAATTTGTTTAAACGAATTTATCAAATAGGAGTAATATCATCAGTTGTTGTAGTAGGGGTTCCTGTTGAGGAATTTTCCCATGGTATCGAAGTTGCAGGTGAAGCAAGAAGAGTAGAGCCGGTAGATCCAACACTGAACAGAAAAGGGAGTTCGAAAAAGATGCATGAGGCAACAGTTCAAAACCCCAGAGGTTTTGCAGAGTCCAAGCTGGAAGGGCAGATTTTCGAGGCAGTCTCTCTCTGAGTGAGTCGACAAAGAGGTGTTGATTAGTGGTAGCATCGGATGTGCTCTAGCCATGAAAATTGGTGGAAAGGCTAAAGCACATGAGATCTCCAAGACCCATAAATGGTTTGGGGAAATTCCACTTGAGAGATATTAAAATAATTAATATTTTTAATGGAGTTCCTAAGTCTAAACTTAGGAAAATTAAAATATTAATGGGTATTAATATAAAACTGGGTGAGAATGTTCTAAATCACATGGATCAAGTCAAATCTAATCTTAGCTGTTGATTAGAGACTTAATCTCGGCTGTTGAAGACTCAACAGGAAATGTATAAGAGGAGGCTTAAGGATCAGTTGGAGATACACCAAGATTGATCAGTCAGTTCGATTTTCTGGAGCGGGGTTTGCTAAGAAAATTCGTAGTGATTTGTTGCAGTGAGGGGCAGCGAGTACATAGTAGAGAGGTAGAGATAGTTCCTGAGGGTTAGCACAGTCACCAGAGAGGTTGACGTAGAGGCAACCAGAGCTACGCAGAGGCAACAGGAGCCATGCAAAGGAAGCTAGAGATTGCGTAGAGGCTGAGGGGCCTACGTGGGTGACGCAGAATGCCAGAGAGCTGACGCAGAGAGGTAGAAGGATGACGCAGGGGGTTCTAGAGCTACGAAGAGGCTAGTAGGGCTGACGCAAGGCCTTGGAGAAGCGTCAGAAGGATTTTCGTGGGGCATTCTAGTGCTGAGAAGTTGAATATCTATTTCCGAGAAGATGTATTACTACTGTGTAAATATCTCTGTTGGGTGAGCCAGTTTGGCACCCTAGTTGTACTCAAGAAATCTGCATAATAATAAAACCCTCAGAACTGCTGCACCGGTTTTCCCGCATTGGGTTTTTCCGAGGATGATTGTCCAAAAATAATAGTGTCCCTTGTGTGTTTGTCTACTATTTCAATTGTTGATCTGTATATGAGTTAAGGTTGCATTTGTGTTTATTTTCAGTATTTATATGAATAAATAACTTGTTAAGGAATAAACAAGTAGGTGAAATAAACCAGATAATGCAGTAGGGATTTCTAATGGGTGACATTTAGAAATTTCAACATGTTATCAGAGCATTGCAGATCACAAGAGGATTGAAGGCACCAACAAATATAAAAAATTTGCAGCAGTAGCAGCTGTCCTGAGAGACAGAGCTGCGCCTAAGCAGAAAGCAGCAGAGAAGGAGTGACGTAGAGGGTCTACATCATCATTTTGAGCCAGAGAGAGGGCCAACGCAGAGGCAGAGAGAGGCAGAACAGGCTCACGAAGAGCCACATCATCCTACTCAGTTAGGTAGGCTTGACGCAGTTGGCTAGAGGAGTGATTCATCCTTTTGCCGGGATTGCGTAGAGTTGGAAGGCTTAGTTCGTACAGTTGTTCGGGCATAGGGAGCTATGCGCAGATTGTGGATTAGGAAGCTGGTGGGGTGTTGTTGTCGAAGAAGAAAAGTACTTAACGAGACAGAACCAAGGTAGAGGGAGTCGTTGCCTTGACGAATTTCTATCCAAGAAATCCAGATCCAAGTTGTAGTTGCAAAAGAGGATTGGAGAGGAGCGGTTAGATAGTTGGCAGGAAGATTTCCAGCAGGAAAATCAAGATTTAGAGGGAGATTTCCAAGAGGGAAGTCGAATCTCAGAGGGAGTCCAGAAGAAAGAGCAGAGATGATAGTGAACGAACAAAGGTATCAGGATAGGTTGGACGGGGTTTCCAACTTTGTCATTTGGAAGGCCTGGATCCTATCTGTGCTGGATAGACATCGCATCAAGGGCTTCGCCTTGAGAATTGTGGCTATCCCAGTCGAACCAGGTGATAATGAAAAGTATGAGGATGCGATGGCGAGGGAAAAGTGCATAATCCTTGAAGGGGTCAAGGATCATGTTGTACCACACATTGCCCAAAAGAACATGGCAAAGGAGATGTGGGATACTTTGACGACATTGTATCAAGGCACTTAGAGAATCAGTTGCAGAAGATACTATTAGAGAATCAATTGTGGTCGTATCAGATGCAGAAGGGGGAGCAGATAGATCTATACCTCCTCAGATTGCAGGAGATTCAAGACCAACTTACTTCCATAGGGGCCAAGACGAATTAGGAGTTCATGGTAAGGACCGCCTGAATGCAGTCTCTGAGGATTGGGAGACATTTGTCAAAAGCATTTTGGGTAGAGCTAATCTTCCAGGATGGGAAGAGATGTGGGCAGCTCTTTGCCAAGAAGAGATCAGATGGTTGACCAAGGTGGGAAGTAGCAACAAAGGAGGTTGAATCAAGAAAGAGAAAGAGGAGGATGCAGCTTTGGTAGTTGCGGGACAACAAGGGAAGAGGAAGAAGAAGGACATCTCCAAGGTGAAGTGCTTCCATTGTGGGGAGTTGGGTCATTATGCAACCTAGTGTCCCAAGAAGAAGAATAAGGGAGAGGCTTTTGAATCCAAGGAAACTTTGGCTAAGGCAGAGAAAGAAATCGAGACTGATGACGATAGTTCCATGTGTACTCATGCACCTCTAGAGAAGTGGTGGGGAGACATCGAGCTGTAGCCAGGAGGACTACAGAAGATGAGGGGCAAGATCCTTGAGGTACGCAAACTCCTGGATCATATTTGGCTACGGGAGCCCCAAATGACAGTAGCAAGATGACGAATGTCGGGTAGAAGCAAGATGCGATGAAGCGACAAGACAGTGCTAGAGTGCAGAGGTATGTAGCAGCGTAATAGGGGTTGCAGCAGTGCGAGAGGCACAGAGGTGGTTGCAGCAGTGCGAGAGGCACGACGGAGGATGCAACAGTGCGAGAGGCACATAGGTGTTTGTAGCAGGCGAGAGGCATAAAGATGGTTGCAGCAGTGCGAGAGGCACAGAGGTGGTTGCAACAATGCAGCGACAGCAGAGGGAGCACAGGATAGCAATAGAGGTAGCTTTAGCATCAGGAGGCTTTCAGACTGACAAGGATGTTAGTAGTTGGGTAGATCAGTTACTTACTTCTCGGTAACTGAGTTGCAGTGCAGCAGTTAGCAATGGCAGTGCTATGGGCAGCATGATGCAACATGTTGAGAGGGAGCTACAGTACAGATGTAGCAGTGGCTATGGCAGAGCCATGGGCAGTGGTACAAGAGGTAGCAATGTAGTGGATGTTGTGCAGCAGGCCAAGCATCAACACATGTAGCAGTGCGGGAGGATCAGTGTGATGTTCAGTGGTGAAGCATTACTAGAACAAATTCCTCGCTAAGACAAAGTGTTGATTTGTTGTAGCATCAGATGTGCTCTAGCCATGAAAATTGGTGGAGAGGCTAAAGCACATGAGATCTGCAAGACTCAGAAATGGTTTGGGTAAATTCCACCCAGTTAGAGAGATATTAAAATAATTAATATTTTTAATGGAGTTCCTAAGTCTAAACTTAGAAAAATTAAAACATTAATGGGTATTAATATAAAACTGGGTGAGAATGTTCTAAATGACACGGATCAAGCCAAATCTAATCTTAGCCATTGATTAGAGACTTAGTATCGACCATTGAAGATTCGACAGGAAAAGTATAAGAGGAGGCTTGAGGGTCAGTTGGAGATACACCAAGATTGATCAGTCAGTTCGATTTTCTGGCAGAGGCAGCCAGAGCTACGCAGAGGCAACAGGAGTCACGCAAAGGCAACTAGGGACTGCGCAGAGGCGAGGGGCCTGCGTGGGTGACGCAGAAGACCTGAGAGATGATGTAGAGAGGCAGAAGGCTGACGCAGGGGGTTCTAGACCTACGCAGAGGCTAGCAGGGCTGATGCAGGGCCTTGGAGAAGCGCCGAAAGGATTTTCGTGGGGCAGACTAGTGCTGAGAAGTTGAATATCTATCTCCGATAAAAGGTATTATTGCCGTGTAAATATCTTTATTAGGTTAGCCAGTTTGGCACCCTAGTTGTACTCAAGAAATCTACATAATAATAAAACCCTTAGAATTGCTGCACCAGTTTTCCCGCATTAGGTTTTTCCAGGGACGATTGTCAAAAAATAACAGTGTCACTTGTGTGTTTGTCTAGTATTTCAGTTGTTGATCTGTATATGAGTTAAGGTTGCATTTGTGTTTATTTTCAATATTTATATGAATAAATACCATGTTAAGGAATAAACAAGTAGGCGAAATAAACCAGATAATGCAGTAGGGGTTTCTAATGGATAACATTTAGAAATTTCAACAAGAGGAAGGACTCCCAGTTCCAATTTTTGTTGGGGCAGAGGGAGCAGCGCTGAAGCCTAAGTGTGAGGAGAGCTGGTGGGACGCAGATTTTCTGCAGGCAGTTTGTTGGGCAAAAAATCGTCAGAAGAAAGAGGAGAAGCACAACTGAGGGAATTTCTTCCTCAGAGAATTCCTAGCCAAGGAATTTGAATTCTCTAGAGCTGAGCAGCAGAAGGTAGCAATTTTACTAGCTCCAGCAGGGAGTGCGTAAGCTAGCCAAGCAATAGCACAAAAGAGAGAGGAGATTTTCGACATTTTTTGGCAGATATGGCAACTAGTGGCATGAGGGATTAGGAGAGGTTGGTCGGAGCATCCAACTACATCACCTGGAAGGTTAGAATTTCATTCCTTCTAGATGAGCATGCCCTCAAGACATACGTCGACAATGTGGTGGTTGAATCAGTAGATCCAGATCCACTGAAGAAGTACAAGGCAGAGATGGCGAAGGCCAAGAGGATGATCTTGGATGGAGTCAAGGATCACGTGGTGTGTCACGTTGCTAGGAGACGGACTGCTAAGGAGATGTGGGATGCCTTGGACACGTTGTACCAGTGATCTTCCAAGCAGCACAAGATGTACTTGGGGCAGAAGCTGAGATCTACTCAAATGCAAAAGGGAAAGCGTGTGGATCCATTCCTCGTGAAATTGAAGGAAACCCGTGATGAGTTGTCTATTGCGAGGCATACACCTCAGGATTCAAAGTTGGTTAGACTAGCCCTCAATTCTGTCTCAGATGAATGGCAAGTCTTTGTTCGGAGTGTCCTGGGCAGAGCAACATTGTTGAATTTGGATGAGATGTGGGCAACTCTAAGACAAGAGGAGTTGAGGAGAGACTTAGTCAAGCTCAAACTTGAAGGAAGCAGCAACAATAGTGGGTTGAAGCCCAAGGAGGAGGAGGATAACGCAACCCCTGCATCAAAGGGACAACAGGAGTAGTGGAGACATAAGAAGGACGTCTCAAAGATCATGTGTTTCAGGTGTGGTGAGATGGGTCACTATGCTATTCAGTGTCGTCTCAAGAAGAAGGACAAGGATGAGAAACACGATCCGAAGGCTATGCCCGCGAAGATCGAATAGGAGTTCGCCATGACAGCCAAGATACCTCCAGGAGGGAGGTGGGATGATCTAGAGCTGTAGTTCGAAAGAGTTACAGATGGGCAAGATCCTTGAGAAATCCACCTCTTGGATCAATACCTGGCTATAGGAACCCAAATCAAGAGTAGCAGGCTAGACTAGTGTTGGTTGGTGCCGAGGAGTGTCGGGGAGACAGTTGTAATGGCTAGGAGCGCCAGAGTTTGAGCAGCACGAAGCAGAGTTGACAGCAGTGCAGATGGCACAAAGCAGAGGTCAGCAACAATGCAATATATTCAGAGGGCTTGTGAAGAGACTAGTAGTAGTCAGGCTTCAACATTCACGTGGTATCATACTGAACACAATTAGTTCAATAATTTTGGATGTTTTTTTTGTTTACAATGCAGTAGCAATTGGCAGTGGCAGTGCTAGCAGCAACACAGATGCAACACTTGAGAGGGAGTTGTAGCACAGATGTAGTGTTGACATTGGCAGTGTCAACAGCAACACAGTAGTTGGTGGACAACATGTTAGACATCAACAATGCAAAGGATGATGCTTCAAAGTCATAGCAGTATGCAACAGTATATTGCTAGAGCACATTCCTCGCTAAGAGGGAGTATTGATTTAGGGTAGCATCAAATGTGCTCTAAGCCTCAAATTTTGCAAGGAGGCTTGGGCACATGTATTCCAAAGAACCCAGAAAGCGTTTTGGGAAATTCCACCCAGAAACAATTTTATTAAAATAATTAATATATTTTAATGGGACCCTAAGTCTAAACTTAGGAAATTAAAAGTATTAATGGGTATTAATCTAATTGTGGTCTTAAATTCTAGAAGAAGATGAAGATCAAGCCAAAATTATCTGAGTCTTTGATTAGGAGTTAATCTAGGCCATTGGTTGTCCAACAGAAAGATATAAGAAGAGGCTTGAGGGTCATTTGGAAAACACACCGAGAGATTAAGAAATCGAATTTCTAAAGTGAGAAGTTCTCAGGAGGAAGTTCTGATCGAGGAGATTTCTTGCAGTTGAGGGACAGGGATAACATCTGGAGAGAGAGATTTTCTCAGTCGGTAAATGATCAGCAGAGAGAGACAGAGAGTGATCTAGTAGCCTAGACGCAGAGGCTAACGTAGGGCCACGCAGAGGAAACACAGAGGGTGAGAGAGAATCCAAGATTTTTCTAGGAGAGTCATTTTCAGAAGTCCGAAGCTAGGGTGTGAGACTAGGGGGTTGAGAGAAGAGACTCCGGGCAACAAATCGATCAGCAGAATGGGTAATGCAGAGCCTAGAGAGGTTGACACAAAGACTGCATGAGGACTATGCAGAGCAACATAGGGCCTACTAGAGGTACTTCATCTAGTATTCGAATCAACCGGGATTTTCTCAGTGATTGTGTGAGGTAATCTCACAAAGCTTTCTGCCAACTTTTCTCTCTCTGTAACTAAATAACCGAAGAGGTATTCAGAGATGTATTTAGAATTTGCTACTGCTTAAAAATAATAAATCCTAAGAATTGTTGCATCGGTTTTCCTGCATTGGGTTTTTCCAAGGACTTTTGTCCAAAAATAATGGTGTCGATTGTGTTGCATTTTCTTTCTTGCTCAGTCTCTTATTTCCACATAATATTTAATTAAGTGAAGGCTGTAGTGTATGTATTACGATATTTTCCGTAGGAAACTGCAAGTAATTTGTTTAAAGCAAGTTAACAAATAGGAGTAATATCATCAGTTGTTGCAGTATGGGTTCCTGTTGAGGAATTTTCACATCTTCCATCTCCATGAGTACCATCCAAGATCTCGCATGCATGCTGATTATTGGAGAACTCCACTAGCAACTATGCCCTCCAATCCTGTGTGATGCCGTCCATCAAAGAGAGTGTCGCGCGCCTCCAGGAAGGTGCATCAACCACTACATTATGTTTTCCCTTCACATACATAATCTCAAAGTCATATGCCTGGATCTTTCTCACCCATTTTTGTTGCCTCCCCTATAAATTTTGCTGCTCTATGAAGTACCAAAGACTATTGTGGTCAGTCTTCACCTTGAACAGGTTGCCCACTAGGTATTTCCTGAACTTGGCTAACGCCCATTTTTGTTGCCTCCCCTATAAATTTTGCTGCTCTATGAAGTACCAAAGACTATTGTGGTCAGTCTTCACCTTGAACAGGTTGCCCACTAGGTATTTCCTGAACTTGGCTAACGCATGCATCATTGCCAACATCTCCTTATCATAAATAGAATACAAATGCTCATGGGGTAGTAGCTTCCTACTCTTGAACGGTATGGGGTGGCCTCCCTATGTCAATATGGCTCCAACCCTTTCGCTAGAGGCATTGCACTCCAGCGCAAAAGGTCATGTGAAGTCTAGCATGGCCAAAACGAGGCATCTGTTCATTACCTCTTGAGGCACTGAAATGCCTCCTGCACCACCTGTGTCCACTCGAAGGCTCCCTTCTTTGTCAAATCCATGAGGGGTGTTTCCAGCTATGAGAACCCCTTCACGAATCTCCTGTAGTATGTGCAAATGCCTAAGAATCCCCTCAGATGTATCACATTCTTGGGCGTAGGCCAATCCAGGATGGCCCTGATCTTCTCCTGGTGTACCTTCACTCCATCCTCTCCTATCACGTGCCCAAGGTACAACATCTCAGTCAGTCTAAACCCACACTTGGACATCTTCGTATACAGTTGTTGCTCCTCCAGTATGCGCAAAACCTCCTCCAGGTGCTGGAGGTGCTCCTCCTAAGCTTGACTATATATCAGAATGTCGTCAAAGAGGACAAGGACATATCGTTGCAATTTCCTGCAGAACACATGGTTCATGCAGGATTGGAATGTATAAGTTGGTTAGCCCAAAGGGAATCACCAAGAACTCAAAGTGTCCATAGTGGTAGCGAAAGGTAGTCTTGGGGATGTCCTTCTCCCTCACCTATATTTGGCGATACCCCGAGCGCAAGTCTATCTTAGAGAAGTATTTAGCTCCTCTAAGCTCATCCATCAGCTCATCAATGTGTGGGATAGGGTACCTATTCTTCAACATCTTCTTGTTGAGGGCCCTGTAGTTTATACACATGCAGAAGGTCCCATCCTTCTTCTTCACCGACACCACGGAAGAAGCGAAGGGACTCGAGCTAGGCCTAATGTGCCCCAACCTCAGCAACTCATGTATCGCCCTCTCAATTTTATCCCGATATACCTTGGGATGCTTATAGAGAGTATTAATGATTGCATGCACCCCCTCCTCTAGCTCGATAGTGTGCTCAAACCCTCTGTCCAGAGGTCTACCTAGAGGAATCTCTCCAAATACTACCTGGTGCCTCTCTAGTAGTGCTAGTATGTTCGAGTGTGTCTGCTGCCCCTACCCCTTTGTCTTTGAAATCTACAACTCCACTACCCAAGCAATGTCCCCGTGTCTCAGGTCTGCCTCCATCCTATGTGTTGACATTGTCTGGGGTGGATACGAGTGCATAACCCTCAAAACCAACAAATTCTTGTCCGAGCCAGTGAACTCCATCTCTAACTTCCTCTAGTTTGTCGTGACTCGCCCCAAGGAATAAAACCACTGAACCCCATCACCAAATTAGTGTCTGGAACATCAACTACAAAGAAATGGCCAGTGACGGAGTAGTTCCCCATAGCCACGATCAAGTTGGAAACATACTTCGTGCACTGCATCGTCCAGTCTCCAGGCACCAACAACGAAAACCCCTCAAATGTCTTTGTATGTATGCCCCTTTGCTCCACCATCTGGGCATCAATAAAATTGTGGGTAGCCCCACTGTCCACCAACATTGATACATGTTGCCCCTGTACTGTGCCTCTAATCCACAACATCAAGTACTTCGGAACTCCCCAAAGTGAAGCTAGTACGTCCCTAGATGGAGTGAATGGTCCACTCCTAGAGGTCGTGGTGGTGTTGGTCCTCTTATAGACGATGGCCCCTTATCCATGTGGCCTGCTTCTAATTCAATCTCCTCCTCCGAATCACTATCCGAGTACACCTTAATGTAATGGGCCTTGCCGTTGGTGCACTTATGCCCTGGCGCCCAAGGTTCCTGACACATGAAGCATAACTTCCTCCTGAGGTCCCTCCTGGTCTCCTCATCCAACTAGCCACGTTTAGTCTTCCTATGGGGCTGACGAATGTCTCGGCTCCCTTGAGGAGCGGTAGGTCTAGTGGGTACAAAGGTCGTGGTATTGGGCACTGCATCAATCATGTCCCTGGCCCTGGAGATAACATCCATCAATGATGTGGGCTTGTAGGCTCTCACCCATCCACGCAAGGGATCAGCTAACCCCCCCACAAACAACATAATCAACTGAGCCTCTGAGATGTTAGATACCATCACGGACAACCTCTGGAACTCGGAGATATAGGCCTCAATGTTGTCTATTTGTCTCAAATGGGCCAACTCCCTGAAGTGTAGTTCTAGATCCTTCCTATTAAACCTCTCGATCAACTGCCTAGTAAACTCTGTGTCAGAAGTAATGTGAATGTGCCCAAGTGTGATCAGGTCATGGTACCACCACCCCTGTGCACCCCCCTCCAGATGTAGCGTAGCAAACCAGATAGTGTTCGTCTGTCTCATGGGATTCAGGTGAAAGTAAGTATCTAGCTTATGAACCCAAGCCCTGGTTGAACTCTTAACTGACCCATCATAATTTTGGAGTGTAACCTTCCCTGCTATCTTTTGCACCTCTTGACTAGACTGCCCTCCCCTGTAATGAGCCCCAACTCTTATGGCACACCTCTCCTTGAGGTGAAGGTACTCCTTAAAAGACATCACCCTCCTAATCTTGGGGTCTAGTCCCTCATACTCATCAATACCCGAGGCAATTGAGTTCAATAGCTCTGCAACAGGATCAGGCTCCCTCTCCTGCTCGGGTTCGTCCATGAAATGGGACATTGTAGGACGGCCTGTTTGGCCACGCAAAGGGGTATAATGTGGTTGGTAGGTACGACTTCCTCCCCCTGCTCTGGAACCTCCATCACCTTGTGGTTCTTCCCCTAGTCTATCACTCACATGTAAGCCCATCACCTGTTGCATCATGTCCATCATGAGTTGGCCTTGCCTCAACATCTGCTAATTAGTCCTCATCAACTCCTCTAGGATTTGGTTCTGACCTCCCTATCTCAACTACTCTATGTCCTCTTGGTTCTCCATGTGCCCACTTATGTTTTCCACCTTTGTATCAAAAAAGGGGTCCGGAGCTCCCTCTCTACCTCGACCTCTACCTCTTCCTCTTCCACGACCCCTCTTAAAGACAACTCCTTGGTATTGGGGTGGCACCACCTACTGTAATCTCCCACACTGGCTAGGAACATGCTTTGATACCACTGTAATATTCTATTTAGAAAATTTACAGTTAAGTACCATCACATGCACTAGCTACAACATAAGTGTAACCAAAAAACATCTGAAAAACAATGCATGCAGAGACAAATTAGAACTCCATAGGGCAACAACAATAATCCAGAGTCGTTTTTTTAATAACCAAGGAATCTGAGTACAAATGAAGATGGAGAGTGTGCACTTGGGCTTGCTACAATAAACAAGCAAATACCCAGGTGGAAATAGCTGCAAATCTCCACTCCAAAATGGCCCCTTCAAGTTGTGCATTTAACCCAGAAAATTCTATTCTGCGGTTTTAGGTGAATTGATATTTGAGGGTTTGAAAAATCTTCCAAAAATTCTGCAAAATTAGGAGCACGCTCCTTGAGACTAGTCCAACAAAACCCATAAAGGATTTGGGCTAATTCCGACCTCCCAGAATTACCCAAATTTGGTGCTACGCCCTCCTTGACCAGTGCTGCGTCCCCCACAATCTACGACCATTGAATATGTCACAAATCCTCCTCAATTAGTTGTAGGATTAACCTGCAATTCTCTTCTGGAAGATATGAGAGAAATTCCTTCCCAAACCCAGCACAAATGAGATGAATCCTACTCCATGAATCCTGTCCAATAACACCTCTGCGTAGGCCCTAAAATGGTGAATTTGGCTCTCTCAGAAGCAGCAACTTCTAGCTGCAAATATCCACTCCAAAATGACCCCTTCTAGTTGTGCGTTCAACCCAAAAAATTTCGCAACTACTACTGTAGGTGAACTTTGATTTAAGGGTTTGAAACTCCTCCAAAAATTTTGCAAATTTTGGAGCACGCTCCTTGAGACTAGTCCAGCAAAACCCAAAAAGGATTTGGGCTAATTCTGACCTCCCGGAATTACCCAAATTTGGTGCCACGCACTCCTTGACAGGTTCTGTGTCCCTCACAATCTACAACTACTGAATATGTCACAAATCCCTCAATTAGCTGTACGATTTCCCTGCAATTCTCCTCCAGAAGATATGAGTGAAATTCCTTCCCAAACTCTACACAAATGAGGTGAATCATGCCCCATAAATTCTGCCCAGTAACACCTCTACACAAGCCCTATAATGGTGAATTTGGCTTTCTCAGAAGCAACAACTTCCAGCCTTGAAATTCTCCACAAATTTTGTCCTCAAGGAAATTTCTCTACAGTTCGTTGGCCAAAATTCCCCTTGAAACTCCCTTAACTCAGTGGAACGACTTCTACCCCTGCTTCCTCCTGGAAGTACGAACTAGCTAAAACAAGAGCTGATATGACCCACGAACTCCAGCAAATCTCTTCCCACTAAGTTCTGAAATTCTCTCCTAGAGTGGCACTTGAAGTCCACCAAAAGAGAGGTCAAAATTTCCCCTTGGACATCCCTGTGCTCAAAGCACCAGTTGACTTGGCTAATAGCTCAAGAAAACTCTTAAGTTAGATGCATAAATAAGGAACCCCAAAAATGAGCTTGCTTTTTCCTTTTGTAACTTCTCTCCTCCTTCACCCTTGTGGTCCCCACCAATTCAAGCCCCTTTGTGCAATTTTCCCTCCTTGTGGGTTGAATTCCTTCTAAGGGTTTGTTATCCATTTTAGTGTGGCCCCGACAACTCATCACTTAATTTTTACCCACTTCTTGTAAGTTGCCTTCCTTTCTTTTGCAAAAACTAATTCCATGTCCTCTAACCCATTCTCCTAAGTCCAAATGCCAAAAATATTGAGTAGGAAATAAAATTGCAAAATTGGGAATTCTCCTTAAGCAAATTTAATTATTAGGGGCATGATAGCTGCCTTGATTCTCCTATAGATTCTTTTTGCCAAGTCCACCTAGTAGCCCTTTGTTACCCATCCACATGCATAGGTAACCCCGGGAAAAAAAAGTCTCCTATGATGTAACTTGCCAGCCAACAACCTCTTCAATGATCCATAGATAGCAAGCTTCAGATGCATCTTTCCCATTCATTGCTCAATACATCCATTTATTTAGCATATTCTTCCGATGAAAGTGGGATCATCTATTGTGAGGTATGTCAACCATTTTTGCATACAAGTTCTTTTATTTCATTTTTCAGGCATTCTAGTATGGATCATGGCTTGAAATTGGATCATAGACCTTGATGCTTGGGTTGTAAACTTGTTCCCTTACTTCACCTTGGTGGTTATCATTTGTTCCTAGTCCAGTGTGACCTTCCTTAGGGTCTTTCTTACTATCTAGGAGGGGCACAAATAAGAAGCTCTAATTATGGTGGCATTCCATGATATGCATACTTAACACTAGTCATCATTCCCCTTATTCCGTTATCCCATCTTTTGATTTGTTGTTGTTAGCCACTCATATTGGTTCCTTAAAGCCCTTGTCCTATTTGAAAAGGGGGTTGGAAATACTTGAGGTTGATGTAGCCATAAGAGAAGAAAAAGCATAAAACAAGTGTCAAAATGCAAAATAATGGCAAGGGATGTAAAACAACCAAAATCCAATTATAGCTTGAGTTCTAGCCCCCTTATATAGCCACTCATCCGTGAGAGTATTCATGCATATCATGCCTATCAAAGTAAAAGGAACTCTCAAAGAACATCCTGACTTGACTTGTTTGAAGCAAATTTTAGGAGCATTCAGGGACCGTAACTTCCTTAGAGCATACCTCTGAAAGTATAGTGAATGAATGCCTAAATTTTTTACCACATGTACACGAAGATTTCGCCTCTATCTCCTCAAAATTTCACGGTTTGAAACATCCAAGAAGAAAAGTTATAACAAAGATGCCAAGATGGCTCATTCACTCCACAAATCACATTTTTGCTCCACCTTAAAAACTCAAAGAGTATTCCCCAACTTCTCTTGCGCACCTCAGATCTCTTCTTGCTTGGAGGATCTTCAAATGCACTCATCTATTTTTTTATAGTGTTTCTACATTCATTTATGGGGTTGACATGTAAAATTGGCTGGAATGACCTAACCAGATATTTCATATCACCTCATTCCTGTGGTGATAAAGGGAGTGGCATATACCGTTGGAAAGGTATCTGAATAAGCTTTTCAACGATATATCGTATGCTTCCACTTGATCTAGGTATTTAGAGTATAAAGGCCTCCAAAGATAAGGTATCCAAACTAGGAAGCAAAAATCCAAGAACAATGTTTCCAACTATCTACATTAGGGCATTAAATCAACAAACTGTACCAAAACCTATTTATAAGTTAGGGTTTTAAAACAGTGAACTACAGAAAAACAACAGTTTCCAAGCATTTTCTTAATTTAGTGTGTTCAAGGAACCTATTTGAAACTCTTGATGCCAACCATAGCCTTTAGATATTTATCCACAACTCCCTTGAACCCAAATATGGAATTCACTCCATCCACCTTAAACCCTAATTTGCTATACCTCCATTTGGATTTATACTGTAGGATCTTTAGGGGGAACTTAGCTTAATATACTTGGGTCATGATGAACATGTACATGTCAACAGTCCAAGAAGCAGAGTATACAACAGTGGAACAAATTTTTTGTGTCAATATCATCATTCTAATCCAAATTCTGCTTTTGTAATGTAAAAATGATTCTAGTATGAATATTAAGCCATGTAACAACACCTAGGTAAGCCTATGATTCTTCTCAAAGGGTTTCATTCTAGGGAGTTTTTTAACCTCACCAAATTATCTGTGTTTGTAAACACAGATAATTGGCAGAGTTTTTCTCCCAGATATACCCCAAAGCTAGGGTCTTAGGTGAGGCCTAGTGTTATCAAGTCTATGTATTTTTCTCATACTAGATCATGTGTATTGTCACAGAATTTTTTTGAGACTTAAGAGTCCAAGTCTATGTGTATTTCCCCTTCTAAAGTTTGAATTCCTAATATCTTGATGTAAAATTGTTATCTAGGAATATTTTTGGTAAATTGTTCCTCATAATTAGAATACCATTACCAAAATATTTTCTTAGATACACTTAGAGGGTGGAAAAATATTTAATCCCCTCGAGTCTTTTAATTTTAAATTCTGGCAAAAATTAAAATTAAGCCAGATATTCTCAAAAAAATGAAGGGAAAATTAATTACCCTCCAAATGGAAAATTCATCAAAAATTTATTCGAGGCTATTTTCAAAGGAAAATATTCAAGTCAAAAATAAAAGCCTCATTTCCAAGGCAAGAAGGACTAATTCGATAATTTGTTTGGGCCACAGAAGACTATTTTCCAACAAATCAACTTTTTTGGGCCAAGAAGTGAATTACTTTGCACAAGTAACAACTATTCTATTTTTTGAAGGTCCTCCAGTAGTCCAAAAGTTAGGTTTGATGTATTGAAGAGTGTAACTAGTGTCGGTCTTCATAATTGTACTTGTCAAAAGAAATTTTAATATTAAAGAAAATGACTTATTAAAGCATGGATTTCATGCTTGGGTCAATGTTTTCTAGGTCAAAGCCTCCATTGAAGGCTTCTAGGTTTCGTCTTGAGTCAATAGAGTCATTGTCATTTTTATTTTGTATCATGTAAAGACAACTATTTTTGAGTCAAAAAGGTTATTTGTCACCTCCAAACCAAGTCAGCCCTATCCCCATGAAGTCTACCTACATTAGGGCAATTCAACCCAACAGGGAGGCTATATATAGAGAGGCAACTTTACCTATTTGTCACACTCACTCAACAAGTTCGATCTACAAGGAAGAGAAGTAGAAAAAGAGAGCGAAGTAGCTGGAGAAGGAAGAAAGAAGTTGGGAAGACCTAAAATGAGTTCTTGGGCTATCTATCTCTCACACATGCAAAGTTTCTGGGCAGTTGCTAGGGTCGAAATTCTAAACCTATTGCAAGTTCGAAATTCTGTAGTTGGGGGCCAAAAATCTATTGTTGGGGGCTGAAATTATGGTTTGTAGCTCGTTAAAATTGGAAACTAAGGCCAAACTCCACATGGGTCATCTTATTTATGATAGCTGATATTTTTCTTGGATTCCTCTCTCCGAGAGGTGTAGGATTGATCTAAAGATCACTCGATTCTGACATGTACAAATGAAGTTATGAATTTATTTTGATTATGGTCAAATTGTCAAGGTCGGCCATCAAATTTATGTAGGCTCAGAAGCCCAACAAACACATCTATTCATCCTCAATGTTGCATATAAATAGAAGGTGACTTCGCCTCATTTGGACACACTCATCTTCACACTTCTCTCTGTCTCTCCTCATTGATTGGGTTTGGAAGAAAGAAGTTGGGAAGACCTAAAACGAGTTCTTGGGCTATCTATCTCTCACACATGCAAAGTTTCAGGGCAGTTGCTAGGGTCGAAATTCTAAACCTATTGCAGGTTCGAAATTTTGTAGTTGGGGGCCAAAAATCTATTGTTGGGGGCTGAAATTCTGGCTTGTAGGTCGTTAAAATTGGCAACTAAGGCCAAACTCCACATGGGTCATCTTATTTATGATAGCTGATATTTTTCTTGGATTCCTCGCTCCGAGAGGTGTAGGATTGATCTAAAGATCATTCGATTCTGACATGTACAAATGAAGTTATGAATTTATTTTGATTATGGTCAAATAGTCAAGGTCGGCCATCAAATTTATGTAGGCTCAAAAGCCCAACAAACACATCTATTCATCCTCAACATTGCATATAAATAGAAGGTGACTTCGCCTCATTTGGACACACTCATCTTCACACTTCTCTCTGTCTCTCCTCATTGATTGGGTTTGGATTTTTGGGCCTCTCTCTTCACGCGTTCGAAATTTCAGGAGAGTGAAATTTCAGGAGACCGAATTTCTAGATAGTTTGACCAGCGTTGACTGCAGCAAGGGCTGACCGCGGGTGGGCTGTTTGACCAGACTTTGACTGGGCTGAATTTGACTGTTTTGAGGGTTGTTTTATCTTGCTGCTTGCAGGCCGAAGTTGACCGATTTGCTGAGGGTCAAATCTGCCCTATTGACCAGCATTGATTTTTCTAGTTAGGGCTCTTTTGCTGCTATTATAAATTATCAGATTTGTAAATTCCACTATCTCTCTCTCTGTTGAACTATTGAAGACTAAAAGAAGATTTGATCAAGGGTTTCCCCGCATTGGGGTTTGTCCCTGGCTGGTGCCACATCTTGTGTCCTCTTCTCTTGGCTTGTCTTCTACTGTTTATGTTTATGTTCTATCTGCATTTTACTATCATGTTGATATGATTGCTAATCTGAATATTGATATTGGGCTAATAAAGAAATTGAAGTAAAATTGCTCTAAAGCATAGAACATATCATTGTTGCCTAAAATTAACATAGTTGCTATTGGGAAGTTGTCAGTTGGAGACTTTGACAGGGATCATCTATTGGAAGGAATGGATGACTCAGTGATTGGAGGAGGTCTTTGTTTAGGTCTAAAGGATCTTGGATTGTCTCATCTAGTGGAAGAGTTGGACTAGGTTTTCCCCTTGAAGGGGTTTTTCCTTAGCTGAGTGCCTACATCTTGTATCTCTTGTTCTTGTGGTCTTCATATACATGTAATTTGCCAATTTGGTAATTGCTTGATGAAAGATAAACTAACAAAGAAGTAAAAGAAGCCGACATGATTCACAAGTAATTATCAATAAAGAGTAATCAAACCCTAATTCCTATAAGCATTGATTTCTCAACATGGTATTAGAGCTAAGGTGGAAGAAGGTTGAAGATCACTTTGTTGGCTATCATTTGAAGAAGGGAAACATAGTCTTGGAAGAAAACGTTACTCCCTCTATGGCAAGTTATTTGAAGATGGGTCTCAATATCATGAAAATTGTGGGAAGTTGGATTGGAAGGATAATCTACAATCTATATAGGAGAATCAAGAGTGAAGGATTCTTGGCTGCACTTACAGGTACTCTTGATGATGACAACGCATGAATCATTAATAGTGGAGCCTCAAGACATATGACGGGAGAAAGTGGACAACTTCATACTCTAGGAGACAACAACAACTATGCAGTCAAGGGTCTTGGATCTACATCATTGAAGCTGGAAAGTGGAGCAAAGCTACACCTCAACAACATCTTTTATGTCCCAGTTTTGAAAAGGAATTTATTTTCTATTTTTTTCGTAGAAGATAAAGGAGATAGGGTTGCTTTTGTAAATGGAAAAGTTTTGGTTTGGGGAAAGGATTCAAGTATTGAAAAGGAAAAGGTAATCAAAGTTCGTGAAGAAAGACTATATAGAGTTATAACTATTAACACCATCTCCTCAAGCCCTAGTTCACATGGAGATCAACTATTTTCCTTGTTTAGGAAAGCTTGCAGAATGCACAAAGGTTATGGAAGAGATTTCAAATAAAATACTTGAATCATGAAAGAAGTTTTGTTGCAAAGGAAAGTCCTACAAGGTTTGTTAAAGAACAACCCAAGGTATGTCTTAGATTACAAGTTTTGTTATAAGCTCCTCTTCATACAAAAGGTATGATCATTCTTCTTTTGAATTTTACTTTACACTACTAACATTTGTATGTCTAGGATTTTGAATCATAGAAATTCTTGTTAGGGTGATTAATCATTAGACTAAATCTACCCTTGTTACACTATCTCTTGTCATTTGTTTATTTTCTATGAAACCCTAACCTTTAGGGTTCACAGTAAAACCCTAGCCTCTTGTTTCTAAGGGTATGTTAATGCTAATAATGAAACCCTAGTCTTCTTAGGGTTTGTTGATAAAGTCTAGAACATATAATGAAATCCTATTCTTTTGAAGTTTAAGGTTTTGATAATGTTATGGTGAAAATCCAAGTCCTTTAGGGTTCACAGTTAATGTCAAGATTATATAATACACTACATTTTTAGGGTCTGGCGAATTAGACTTTATGAACAAAACCCTTGTAATAACTAAAGTAATATCCTAGGAATGAAACCCTAGGTGTATATTCGTCCGTATGATCAAAACCCTAGCCTAGTCAAAAATTCTTGTATATCTAACTTTGATGTATTGATGTTTGTGTCTTGAGTTTACCTAGTAGATATTGATGTGAAAGGCATCCTAGAGATGTATATGCGAGTATGCTACTCATGTTTTAGTTTGTGAAATCTAGGGTTTCTAACTAAACCCCATAAGAGATTGATATTCTAAGACATGATAATATTGTTTAGCTTTGATGATAAAATCTAGGGTTTGCAACAAACCCTAGTAGAGTTTATCATGTAAATTCTAAAAAGCATATTATTGAAACCTTATATGTATAGTACTATGATTGGATTGTTATGTGATTTGCTAATATCTAAGGCCTTGTGTCTCAAAAGATAGAGTCTAGGGTTTATGACAAAACCCTAGCAAGTTGTTGAAGTCTAGAATATAAAAGATGTGACCATTGTTAACCTAACTAGGTTTAGGTATTTGATGTTTTGATTATAATGACATGATTTTGATATGGTTGAGTTCATGCTTCTATATATTTGGTTGTACTTGCTATTAAAGTTTGTAGGTACATAATCTTCAAGACGTTTGTAATTGAAGATGATAATAATGATGAGCATGATGAAGGAAGCTATAAGAATGATGATGATCAAGATGACCTTGATGACATGAGAAAGAATGAAGTATATTTGATGTTGTTGTTCTCCCTAAGTTGAGAGGGAGCATGGTTAGAAGAAAGTGTACATCTCCCTAGTTGAGAGGGAAGACATATTATGACATTCATAATGAATACCTTGAAGAAAGAATGAATGAAAGTAATACAGATGGATTTGCAAACAAAATATTTGAGAAGTACTGAGGTTGTATTTGGTGCTACTGAAAAAAATAAAAGAAGAAAGCTTCTGACAAGTTGTATTTGGATAACTTGATATAAGTAGCATCAAAATGATTAAGGACCCTGAAGGTTTGTGTTTACTTATATATATATATACACACTTGAAGGTTTATTACTAATTGGGGTTGTGATTGTGTAAGATCTCTCCATAAAAAGGTTGAACATTTGAAGCATGCTTGGAGTAGCGAATATATATCTAATTTAGTTTATAAAGAGAGATGCAAGCATCTGGGGCTGAGTGCCTAATGCTTGGGAGGACATCTGGTCGGCCTATGTGTTGATGTTTAGATCCCAAACTAGGGAGAGTTGCGTTGGGCATAGAGCTCCAACCTTGGATACACACCTAGATCCTTTGGTTGGTGATAGAGCTTAAAAGCCTGATGGTAATTAGAGAGGATAAAGCTTGAGTTCTCCTTAGTCCCACCCAATTAGAGTACCCTGGTCAGGTATCTAATATAGATTCTATAGCATTGTGTGTGCTAGAACTCTTCATAGTTCATATCATTTTGAGATCTTCCATGTACCTTTATATGTACAAAATTATGAGTACCTCCCTAGTTAAGAGGGAGTGTTGAAGAATGTAACTAGTGTCTGTCTTCATAATTGTACTTATCAAAAGAAATTTTATTATTAAATAAAATGACTTATGGGTTTCATGCTTGGGTCAATGTTTTCTAGGTCAAAGCCTCCATTGAAGGCTTCTAGGTTTTTTCTTGAGTCAATAGTCATTGTCATTATTATTAGACCCTTCTTGGGCTTTTGTATCATGTAAAAACAACTATTTTTGAGTCAAAAAGGTTATTTGTCACCTCCACACCAGGTCGGCCCTATCCCCATGAAGTTGGCCTACATTAGGGCAATTGGACCCAGCAGAAAGGCTATATAGAGAGAGGAAGCTCTACCTATTTGTCATTGTTAATTTTAGGTAACAATGTTATGTTCTATGCTTTAGAGAAATTTTACTTCAATTTCTTTATTAGCCCAGTATCAATATTCAGATTAGCAATCACATCAACATGATAGTAAAATGCAAATAGAACATAAACATAAACAGTAGAAGACAAGCCAAGACAAGAGGACACAAGATGTGGTACCAGCCAGGGACAAACCCCAATGTGGGAAAACCCTTGATCAAATCTTCTTTTAGTCTTCAATAGTTTAGCAAAGAGAGATAGTATAATTTACAAATCTGATAATTTATAACAGCAACAAAAGAGCCCTAACCATAAAAGTCAACGCTGGTCAACAGGGCAGATTTGACCCTTAACAAATCGGTCAACTTCAGTCAACTTCGGCCTCCAAACAAGAAGATAAAACAACCCTCAAAACAGTCAAATTCAGCCCAGTCAAAGTCTGGTCAAACATCCCACCTGTGATCAGCCCTAGTTGCAGTCAACGCTGGTCAACATTTAGCCTCGATTTCTGTGCCCAAAAATGTGGCCTGCCCAAACAAAGATGGCCCTCACAAAAACGCACTCAAAGGAGGTCAACGCATGCTGGTCAACGCTTGGTCAAACTATCCAGAAATTCGGTCTCCTGAAATTTCGCTCTCCTGAAATTTCGACGTCCTAAAATTTCGGTCGTGTGTAGAGAGAGAGGCCCAGAAATCCGTACCCAATCAATGAGGGGAGAGAGAGAGAGAGAGAAGTGTGAAAATGAGTGTGTCCAAATGAGGCTAATTCACCTTCTATTTATATGCAACGTTGAGGATGAATAGACATGACTGTTGGGCTTCTAATCCTACATAAGTTTGTTGGCCGACCTTGACAATTTGACCATAATCAAAATAAATTCATAACTTCATTTGCACATGTCAGAATCAGATGATGTTTAGATCAATCCTACACCTCTCGGAGAGAGGAATCCAAGAAAAATATCAGCTAACATAAATAAGATGACCCATGTGGAGTTTGGCCCTAGTTTCCCATTTTAATAGTCACACTCACTCAACAAGTTCAATCTACAAGGAAGATAAGTAGAAAAAAAGAGCGAAGTAGCTAGGGAAGGAAGAAAGAGGTTGGGAAGACCTAAAACGAGTTCTTATGCTATCTCTCCCTCACACGAGCGAAGTTTCTGGGCAGTTACTAGGGTCGAAATTTTGAATCTACTGCAAGTACGAAATTCTGTAGCTAGGGCCCGAAATCTGTTGCTGGGGGCCGAAATTCTGGATTGTAGTTGATACTAGGAAGTTCTCACTTGGAGAATTTGACAAGGATCATCTATTGGAAGGAAGGGGAACTTGGTGATTGGAGGAGGTTTTGTCTAGGTATAAAGGATCATGGATTTTCTCATTTGGATTTGAATCTACTAGTGGAAGAGTTGGACTGGGTTTTCGCCTTGAAGGGGTTTTGCCCTGTCTGAGTGCCTACATCTTGTGTCTCTTGTTCTTGTGGTCTTAATATACATATAATTTGGTAATTGCTTGATGAAAGATAAACTAATGAAGTAAAAGAAGCCAACATAATTCACAAGTAATTATCAAGAAAGATGAATCAAACCCTAATTCTTATAAGCATTGATTTCTCAACATGACCCTCCAGCACAGTGAACAAGGAAAATCAATTTTTTTTTGGAGTTTGTGCCAACTAATCAAGGGATCAAATTATTTTCACAAGGATCAAACCATGGATCGATGCAACAAGATGTTTTTTCCACTTGGAGGGGTTAATCCCTCATTTTTTCTATACAAGGTGTATTTTGTTGAAGAATGTAACTAGTTTATAAAAAGAAATTTTTGGTATTAATCACATCAAGGAATATTTGCTGACATGTTTCGAACCGACTAGTGTGGTTCATCGTCAGGGCAAGATGAAGAATCAGATCATGCTAACAGGTTAAATAGATAGACAAAACATTCTAATGGCTATAAAAATGGCTATATGGAAACGGTTACTATAGACTGGGTCAAAAAAGAGTTAATTTCCATGATTTGATCAAATTCAAACGAATATAAGTCAATGTAAATATTATTGTTCTAAGAAAAATTAATATTAAATTGTAATATAAATGAATAAATATAGATAAAATAAATAAATTTTAATCAAAGATTCAAAATTAACTTTTGACTAATCTAAGATTTAGGAGAAAATTAATTTTCTTTTAAGATATAATTTAAATAAGGTATATATATAAAAATATTAAAATATTAAAAATATAAATAAATAAATAAAGTATATATATATATAACAAAAATAATGAAAATTAATAACCTTTTAATAAAAGTAAGCCATGGAGGTTATCTATCGCCTCACTGATCCTGACACTGCTAAATTAGTCGAGATCTGCCTTACTTCAACTTTTTTCTGCTTTGAAGGGGAATTCTATGAACAAACTTGTGGTGTGGCCATGGGCTCCCCCCTATCCCCTATTGTAGCTAATTTGTTTATGGAAGACTTTGAATCCAAAGCTTTGGCCTCAACTCTATTTAAGCCTAAGCTTTGGAAGAGATTTGTGGATGACACCTGTGCCATATGGCCCCATGGTCCTGAAAAGTTAGATCTCTTTTTCCAGCATCTCAATAATCAATCTAACTCCATAAAGTTTACCATGGAGCTTGAAGTTAATGGTTGCCTTCCTTTCCTTGATGTCCTCATTTCAAGAAAGGATGATGGCTCTTTCTCCCACCAGGTGTTTCGTAAGAAGACTCATACTGAGCAGTATCTCCATGCTAAATCTCATCATTTCCCTGCTCAAAAGCTAGGTGTTCTTAACACGTTAGCTACTCGTGCCCTGAGAATTTTTGACAAAGACCACCTCTCTAAAGAGAAAACCCATCTCCTCAATGTTTTCATTAATAATGGTTATAGTAGGCATCAAGGTCTTAAAGCTTTCCTCAATGCTAGCAAAGGTCCCAAAGTTAAGAAAGACCCCAATGATCATATTTCAGGGGTACACCTCCCTTTCATCCAAGGGACCACAGACAAGATTGTGAGAATCTTGAGGAAGCATAAGGTTCCCTCAATCTTTAAACCTCTCAACACCATTAGAAGCTCCTTGAAATTATGTTATCCCATGTTCGTGTGGAACCTCTTACATTGGTGAAACTAGCCAGTCCATTAATTAGAGGATTAAGGAACACGCAACTGACATTAAACATGGGAGGACCTGCTCTTTAGCTTTAGTTGAGCATGTTGAAAAGACAAAGCATCACATATGCATTAAGGAGGCTAAAGTTATTGTGAAGATTTCTCATTTTCATCATCGTAAATTTAGGGAAGCCATTGAGATTGAAAGGAGGTCGAGTAATTTACATAGGGATGACGAATGGAAAATTAGCAATTGTTGGATCCTACCCTTTCCTCTTAGTTTTTCTTTCTTGGTCTAGTTGTTTTGTCAATTTTCTTGGTTTCTCTTTTCATTCCCTTGATTTTATTTTCTTCTGGTTTCTCTCCATTGGGTTTATTGGTTCCTCTTTGTTTCCCTTTGTCGATTTATTTCCCCTTTTTGATATATAAAATTCTTTTATATTTATTTTATTTTTGATATTTATTTTATTCTTCCTTTGACTTTAGTAATTTATAATCTCCTATTTATTAAGCTTTATAATATGAATAAGATCTCTCGTTATTTTAATATTACTTCCTTATATGAAAAGGTTATTAATTTTCATTAGATATATATATATATATATATATATATATATATATATATATATACTTTATTTATTTATTTATATTTTTACATATATACCTTATTTAAATTATATCTTAAAAGAAAATTAATTTTCTCCTAAATCTTAGATTAGTCAAAAAGTTAATTTTGAATCTTTGATTAGAATTTATTTATTTTATTTATAATTATTCATTTATATTACAATTTAATATTATTTTTTCTTAGAATAATAATATTTACATTGAGTTATATTCGTTTGACTTTGATCAAATCATGGAAATTAACTCCTTTTTGACCCAGTCTATAGTAACCGTTTCCATATAGCCGTTTTTATAGTTGTTAGAATGTTCTGTCTATCTATTTAACCTGCTGCCATGATCTGATTCTTCATCTTGCCCTAACGATGAACTACACTGGTTGGTTCAAAACACATCGGCAAATATTTCTTGATGTGATTAATACTGAAAAATTCTTTTTATAATCTTGATATGGATCACAGAAGCCTAAATTCAATTAATGTAACTAGTGTCGGTCTTCATAATTGTAATTGAGTCATGATGTAATATATTTGTCAAAATAAATCTTTATTATTATTAATTTGACTTATTAAAGCATGGATTTCATGTTTGGGTCAATGGTCATAGGTCAAGCCTCTATTGTAGGCTTTTAGGATTTTTTTGTTTAAGTCAAAATCAAATTTATTATGTAAAAATACCTTCTTGGGTTCATGCTGTCAAAGATAAAAATATATTATGTCATGTCAAAAGCCTCCTCCATAAAGTCACCTTGCAAGTCGGCCTCCAGACTGATCCTCTACAAGTCGGCTTCACAAATTACTCATGTCGGCTCTTTTTACAGTCATAAACAACTATAAATACCCATGCGCACTCAACTGAACAGAGAGATGAAGTAAGAAGTTCCGATATATTACAGAGTTTCGGATATATTGCAGAGGTAGTGAAGGAAAGATGATTCAGATCTTTTACAGGGTCAAAGTATTGGTTGCAGGATTGAAGTACTGAGATATTACAGGCCAAGGCACTAAGCTATTACTTGACCAAAGCATCACAAATTGCAGGAATGAAGCATAGCATGAATATAGGACCAAAGTCTGTCAGATTACAGGATCAAAAATTTGGTATGATCACAGGAATGAATTGAGGTATGACAGTATTGAAGGACCAAAGTGTTACAGGACTGAAGTATTACATCTTTGCAGAAATGAAATGTTGAATACAAGACTCAGAACTAGAGCATGATATGTCACTTAGGAATAAGGTTGACTTGATGGATGGAAGGAGTCTTTGGTCTAGGTAATAAGGGTCTTGGTCACCTCAACTTATTTTGAATTTACTGAAGGAAGAGTTCTTCACTGGGTTTTCCCCTACCTAGGGGTTTTTCCCTGGCTGTGCGACTACAACTTGTGTCCCTTGTCATGATCTTCATTGTTTTAGCACTTGTCTTGATGAAAGAAACATAATAAATTATAATAAATCTAATAAGTAAAGAACGATCACAAGCAAATGTGTAAGTATAAGAGAAATCTATCTAAAGAATCTGATCACTGTAATGCACTTGATTTCTCAACATGGTATCAAAGCAAGGTTCGCTTATTTAAGGGCAAGAAGAAGGTCACTAAAAACTTCATGGCATCAAAGAAAAATACGAATCTCTAAGACAGAGCTCCTAGAAGAAGACATGTGCAATTTTGGGCCACTTTGCAAGCCCTAATCACAGTAACTAGTCCAAATTCCTGTGTATGAAGATCAAAGATTCTTAGATAAGTATATAAATCTTGTTTTGAAGATCAAAGGGCTAGTTCAATAGGGCATACAAAGCCGAGATCATTAAAGAAAACAATGAAGTCCTTGGCACATTTTTCATGAACTAAAATTAAGATCCAAACTGTGCAATTTCTTAGAGATCCGAGCACTGTAGTTAAGACTAATTAAAAGAGGTAGACGAGATACCTATTCTGGTCACAATTATAAGTTGAAAGGTCTAAAATAAAGTTGCAGCCTCTTAAAAGGAGATCAATGAACTTAAGAGGGAGTTCAATAAAACAAATTTCAGTCACCATTTGTATAGGGATATAGAGGCCAAGTCACCTGAAGCTGGCAGACCTGTAGCATTCATATATATACACAGTCTGAGCTTGAACAGTCACCTAAAGAAAAGCTGACTTTTGAGGAAGAATATATCAGTTCTTTCACATCGAATGGAGCATCTCTAAGAGTACACCTATAACCAGAAAGTCTATGCTCAGTGGTTGATAAAATTCATTTAATAAGGTCCACCTCAGTAGCATCATGAAAGCCCTAGCCAGAAGATGATCTCAAGTCTACAAAGACAACAGTCAAGAAAAAGAACAGTCTACAAGCAATGAAAAGATCCTATTCAATGTATCTTACAGAAACCTATGGAAATAAACTTTGAAGACCTAATCAAGTAAGTATTGTTGTTTTTGTTCTTTTGTCTCAATGCTCTAACAATATGCTTCCAGCTTTGCAAGAAAAGGCAACAAGTTCTATGGAACATCAAACCATCAAGGCAAAGGTATGTATAATGTGGTCATTTTCTAAGATTATTTTAGATTCTAGTTACGTATATGGCCCTTAGGTCTGAGAGTTTTCAACATATGTTGGGAGTCTAAAAACCCTATCTTATTCCATACAGAAACCCTAGCTTTTAGTCTAGGGTTAAATTGATGTCTAAAGTTTGAATGTGATGAATGTTTTGGTGCTTCTAATTTTATAGTTAATTTCATGCTTCTATATGTTTGTATTTGGTTGTACTTACTATTAAAGTTTTGCAGGTAGATAATCTTCAAGATGATGAAGATGTTCATATAAGCATGATGAAGAAAGTTATGAACAAGATGACCTGGATACCATAAGAAGGAATGAAACAGTGAAAGGTTCTCTGATGTCATAGAAGAAAGTGGTTGATCTCCCTAAGTTGAGAGGGACCTTGGATAGAAGAAAGGGTATATCTCCCCAGTTAAGAGGGAGGACATATTATGACAGTAAATACCTTGAAGTAAGCAAAAGTACTATAGACAAAAGACTTGAGAAGTTTTAAAGATGTATTTGGTGCTGCTGAAGAAATAAAAGAAGAAAAAGCTTCCGCCAAGATATATAAGGATAAGTTGATGATGATATAAGCAACTTCAGAATGATTAAGGACCCCAAAGGCTTGTGTTTACTAGTATGTATATTTGAAAGTTTATTGCTGATTGGGATTTGTGTTTGAACGGGTAAATCTCTCCATAAAGAAGGAGAGATGAAGCATCTAATGGCGGATGCTTGGGAGGACATTTGGCTGGCCTATGTGTTGATGCCTAGATCCCAAAGAGGGAGGGTGGCATTGGTTATGGAGCTCTAACCTTGGATACACACCTAGATCCCTAGGGTGATGGTTAGCAAGCCTGATGGTACCTAGATTGGTTGAAAGCTTGAGTCCATCTTAGTCCCACCCGGATAGATTACTTTGGTCAGGTATCTAGTCCGCAACGTTGGGTGTGCTAGAACTCTTCGTAGTTCATTTTGGAAATCTTCCACACACCTTTATATATTTGTAATTATGAATACATCCCTAGTTAAGAGAGAGTGCTGAAGAATGTAACTAGTGCCGGTCTTGGTAATTGTACTTGAGTCATGATGTAATATATTTGTCAAAAGAAATCTTTATTATTATTAATTTGACTTATTAAAGCATGGATTTCATGCTTGGGTCAATGGTCATAGGTCAAGCCTCCATTGTAGGCTTTTAGGATTTTTGTTTAAGTCAAAGTCAAATTTATTATGTAAAAATCCCTTCTTGGGTTCATGGTGTCAAAGATAAAAATCTATTTTGTCATGTCAAAATCCTCCTCCATCAAGTCACCTTGCAAGTCGGCCTCTAGACTAATCCTCTACAAGTCGACTTCACAAATTACTCATGTTGACTCATTTTACAGTCCGAAACAACTATAAATACCCACGTGCACTCAACTAAACAGAGAGATGAAGTAAGAAGTTTGGATATATTAGAAAGGTTCGAATATATTGCAGAGATAGCAAAGGAAAGATGATTCGGATCTTCTACAGGGTCAAAGCATTGATTGTAGGATCGAAGTACTGAGATATTACAGGCCGAGGCAATAAACTATTACTGGACGAAAGCATGACAAATCGCAGGTACAAAGCATAACATGAATATAAGAGTCAAGACTGAAGTCTGTCAAACTACAGGATCAAAAGCTTGGTATGATCACAGAACGAATCGACGTATCATAGTATTGAAGGACCAAAGTGTTACAGCACTAAAGTATTACACCTTTGCAGATATGAAATGTTGAATACAGGACTTAGAACTAGAGCATGATATGTCACTTAGGAACAAGGTTGACTTGATGGATGGAAGGAGTCTTTGGTCTAGGTAATAAGGGTCTTGGTCATCTCAACTTATTTTGAATCTACTGAAGGAAGAGTTCTTGACAAGGTTTTCCCCTACTTGGGGGTTTTTCCCTAGCAATGCGCCTACATCTTGTGTCCCTTGTCGTGATCTTCATTGTTTTGGCATTTGTCTTGATGAAAGAAACATAATAAATTATAAGAAATCTAATAAGTAAAGAACAATCACAAGCAAATGTCAAAGCATAAGAGAAATCTATCCAAAGAATTTGATCACTATAATGCCCTTGATTTCTCAACATATTTTCGCTTGATGATTCATGGTATGTGTTGAAATTATTTTAATGCTCTAGTTATTTTAACCGAAGATTATTGTTCCATAGCTAGTGGTTGGATTATCTATTGGCACAGGTATCTTGCTTTAGGTATTGGGTTAGAGTAAGCACATCAAACCTAGCAGATCTAGCAGGTATCTCTAGATCTCTAGACTTATTGTGTGAATCAAGCTCCTCTATAACTAATAATCTATCTTATGTGTAGAGAATTTCGGATATTCAACTCTTGGGTATGACTCGAGTACATGGACTTCAAGGTCATTGCATTTTGTTTGGACTCTAAGCTTATCTAATGATTTATTGTGCAGGTTTTGGGTTGGTACATCAAAATACAAATTATTTCTATCACTTATTTTCAAAATTTATTTGGGCTAAAAGGATTTATTTTCTAACTAGAGCTTGATCTTAAATGTGAATAGTGTAAATTATTTGTAAATTATTTATAACCCTTGTATATTATTTTTCATGTTTTGTAAATAATATTTTGCGGTTTTTATTTTAGATTTTTCTAGATCTTGTGGCTTGGCTCTATTTATTTGACTTGTAGGTGCCATTAGCTCAAGATTTAAAGACAAATCTGAAGCAAGAGCTTTGAGGCCCTCACCTAGCCTAGACGACTAGGGTTTGGGCCCATTTTCACCTTTGGAGGAGTCATCCAACCAAGAGAAGGAGAGCGTTCAACTAGGAGAGGCTGATCTAGGCCTTTTAGGGTCTAATCTACAAGACTTAAATGCCCGTTTTCAAACACCAAGCCTCCAAGGGTGAGTCGCTAGCCCTAGAGGGCATATTTGTTGCAGAAACTCGGGGTTTTGCACAAGTCTTTCTGCTCTCAAGGTTTCTTTGCAAGGTTACACTCAGTTTTGGGCTTCTATTCAACATATTATGGCTTTCTTAGCCTAGTCGTAGGCCCAGGAAGCCTTCTCCATCTAGCCACTAGGGTTTTGAGGCCTCTGGGCCTTGGCCGCAGCCCTAATTCGACCTCCAATAGCTAGCCGCAAGTCTAATTAGGCCTATAAACTCTAGCCACAACCCTAGAAGTGTCTTAATTCATCTTTGCAGTTGATTTGAGGACTAATACTTTGTTTTGCAAGCCTATTATAATTTTTGGCAAGGATTTGAAGGGTTTATCATTATACTTTTGTCAACTTATGAGCTGATCTTGGTTTTTCAGGCTAATTACCCATTGAAGAAGGGTTTCAAATGCTGAAAATTTATTTGTTTCATCATCCAATCCCTTTGGGGAGGACTAGCCATTAGCCTTAAGGCCACTTCAAGGCCTGGCTGCAAGCACTAGAGGGCCTAAGAGCCCTAGACGCATGCTCTAGGTGAGTTGATCCATCATCAATCTTGCTTCTCATACTAATACATTTGAGTTGCAGGTCTTTCAAAGGCAAATCTCCAAGTTTCAAGGACTATACATCAAGTTTTGGGGCTTGCACTTCCCATATTTTCTCAACTAGCATAGCTGCAGGCCTACATTTCCCCTAACCGTGGGGTTTTGAGAGCATTTCCTTTGGTTTTCAGTCTAATCATTGGTGGTTTCAGGTGTTGGAGGCCTTGCATTGCTCTTTCAAGGTCAAAAATAGTCTCTTTTGTGCCCCAGCAAGAAAAAATTTCCATTGAGGCCTAGCCGCTAGGCCAAAAGGGTTTGATTCTCTCTCCCTTCCTCTCTTTTGTTGACTGTCATAAATAACCAGATCTGAAGATTAATCTAACAGTGGCATAATCAAGTGTTAATCATCCTAAAGAAAACTAAAAACACCTCTAAATAAGCCTAATAACTCTAAGAATTAACACTCATCACTTAAGGGCTTAATCACCATTGTGTTTGCTAGCTTCTCTTGTCAATTTTGGGACTGTTTGCTGATCTGAATTTGTTTAAGTCTGATTCATTTTCAAGGTATTATCATTGTGAGGAATCATTGGTAAATTGATTGCGTAGGTCTTGCATCTTGAGGGCAGAAAATTGTTTCATTTGCTTGTCTTTTGCATTCTTGCATTGTCATTGCTAAGGTAGATAGCCTGGCTCTTTGCATTTTGTATCATTGCGTTGTGTCGTCTAGCATTCATTATTAATCACTGTTAGCAATCCCTTTTTGTGCTTATCTCTAGCGCTTGTTATCATCATCTATTGTGCTTCATTGGCTTATGATTTAAGTAATAAATTGCTCATTTGTTAAATCACTTTATCATAAGAGGATTTAAATCCTATTGACACATTGATAAGCTCTAATATGCTCTTGAAGTAATTGGAATTGCTAATTTTGTTTCATTAAAATTGTTTAAACTTTATATTTCTTCATTCAGATAGTCTTTAAAATTGTTCTATAAGTGCTCTATTAATTGCTCGTCATCTTGTGTTGAATATCATTGTGAGCATCTTGGTTTTCAAATGATCTAATCTTGATTGGAGCATTTAACAATCTCATTGAAGCAATCACTCATATCTTGCACCATCATTCTAGGTCAGAAGTGCATCTCTAAAACTTACCTCCAAGCATAAGCTTTGTTGAAAGAAATATAGGACCACCTTCTTCCCACAATTTGCTAAGTCCAGACCCTCATTCACAATTAACATAGGTGACCTTGCAGTTCTCTTGTGGGTAATCCCTTGTAGGAACGGAAGCACTTAGGTGGTTAGAACCCCATGGGAGGTATGGTTAATGAGGCCTTAGCTTCCTTCCTTTGGGCTTCTCTCTACAACTTGCATTTGAGACTAGCTTCAAAAGAATTGAGAAGAAGGGTTTACTTAGATAGGGCATCTAATTAAAACCTACCAAGAGCTTGCATCTCACATAGATTTAGGTCCTTCATTTCATCTAGGATAAAATTTGCACCCCACAACTGTTCATCCAGTGACTTGGAATATTAATCCATATTGTGCAAGTAATTAATCTTAAAGACACTAGTCTCTAATTCATAATCTTGAAGAATCTAATCAAATTGTGCTTAATAATCTCACTTGCCATTTAATTTTAACCCAAGCTAATAGACCATTTACTTGTGTCTCCTTGACTTGTTGGTTCCCAACAAGTTGCTCATCATATCAGCAATAGGGACTAGCCCCATTAACATGCATTTAGGAGACAGCTTAAACGGAGAGGGCATGGATCAGAGTGACAGCCCCTGCCCTGAAGTTCTCGCATTCCTGTGTACAATTTGAGCGACAACAGGTCATTTGATCCCTAAGCCCTACCAAGGAAGCCTCCCTTGTGTTGGATTGTATCCTTCAATAAAGACGAGGGAATGGTTGTTGAGGTGACAGTAATGACACTCCTGTGTGTTGCACATTGTTTACGTCACCTAACTAGGCTTTGCACTAGGCTACTAGATTCTGTTGTAACAATTACATAAGTTGATAATGCTCAAGAAAGGGAAACTTAAAATAGGTAGAAAACATAGTAGGTTGTCAAAGAATAATTGGTATGTGGTATTTTTTAAAATGCACATTCTAATATATAAAATATAATGATATTCCTAAGTTTGAATTTTATCTTCTAACTCGTCATTTGAAATAACCTATTAGAGACACCACAAGACACTGTACTTGTAACTAGCCCATTTTCATCAATTCTAGTATTACATAAGGTCATAACTCTCAATAAAGAGAAACTTAAAATAAGTAAAAATGCAGTAGGTTGTCAAATATGAATTGATAGCTTGTATCCTTTAAAAGATATACCATAATACTAAATATACAAAATATTGGGCAATACAAAATTCCTAGGTTTGAATATTATCTCTTAACTGGTCCTTTGAAAAAGCCACTTAGAAACACCACAACGATCTAACATAATAGTTTTTTTCTGAAATTCATGTGAAGAGATGACTAACCTCTGACCACACAGATTTATTTCCTCATCATTACAAAATGAACCTTCTACAAGTGAAATCTGCAGCTGTTCAGTATTTGGAGACATTACATATAGTTTTCCTTTTTCACGATCAATGAAAGTTCCAATAGAAGACATCAATGGTATCTGCAACAAAATAAAACTTGTTACATTGCATCCATTTCACAAGAGTTGGAAAGTTTACCTACTCTTTTATTTGAAATTCCAAGAATGCATCAACTTTTAAAGGCTGAAGCTCATTCATATAAAATGAGGAAGATTCATTCAAAACAATAAATATGCAAATAAAATACATTTGTACCATATGTATACCCTTAGGTGACAACTATGTCATCTCCCTAGCAATGGTGATTTTCAAGAGGACGCATAAGATGTAGGACACCATATAACTGCCATGACCAACAAAGATTGGTCAAACTATTGGTTGCCATCAAAACAAAATCACTGTTTCTATGGAAACCTTATATTAACTTGAGTCAGAAAACATTCTCCAGGTGTGTCTAAAACTTCATGTAACAATAAACAAACATTTTTCTAAGGATAGTGTTAAGACTATTAGACTAAATAGGATATCTGCTAAAAGGTAAACTACTGATGCTACAAAGATTTTTATAAAATTTTACAGTAGCCAAACTTGCTAAACAAGTTTCAACCTAAGATTTATAGTAGGCTATATTTATTAATGTCGATGGAAGATTGCAGAATTTAACTAGTAATATCAGTTGGACTGTTAATTTTATTATCCCACAGCTTATGAAGTTGGCATAGTTTGCTATGAAGTGTTCCATGCTTCTATGCTTCAGATTGCTCTTCAGAGTTCAAATTATGATTTATCCAGGTCAGTCTTTATCATAATATTCAATTTCATTTTTGACATATCATTTTGAATCTCTTTCGATTTGTGCCTTGCAACTAGAATTGTTACCCCCTCATATTGCATAAGGGTTGTTGGGGCTTGTTACCCACCACCAACAGGTGACCCCTATAGGAGAATTTTTCTCCTAGATTTGTCTTCAGCCAGCAGCCCCCTGGAGCCACTTGATACCTCGATGTGCTACTATTCTCGGCTACCTGAGCCAGTCATAGTGTGCTCTCGCTCATTTGTCATGATCGTATGTTTGAAGGTGGGCCATCCAACCCTGAAGGTATGATTTTTCATTATGTAATTGGGTGTCTATGCTTGCTTTTCTTGCACACACTTATGCATGGATTAGTGGGGAGACTTGGAGGAAAGAAATGGCTTGGGTTATACTCTTGTTTCCTTACCTCGGCTTTGGGGGTTAATCTTGTATCCTAGTCCCGTGGGATCTCCTTTACTGGCTATTAGCTTTAGGAATGGCACTACATGGGAAACCCTGATTTTGGTTGCGTGGTCCCGCTTCTCAATACCATATATCTCATTTTCCTCTGCTCATTACAAACCTTTTTCACATTTCCCCCATCTGAGTCCACATTTGTCCATTGGGTCCACAAGGTGTTAACCTCCCCCCCCTCTGTCCACACCTTGGATCGAGCCTAGAACGATGCCCCAGCGGTCAATGCAACTAAAAAGAAAGATAAAAGCATAATATGGCCACATACGACAACAAATGTACCACAAAATGCAAAAGATGAACATGACAATAAATTTTAGCATGTGGGCAAAAGCCAAATGTGAGTTCTACCACCCTATTATTATGGCCATCACCCTGGTTCTAGGGCCCCTAGGAGTGCCCCTTGCATCATTAAGGAACCCGTGATTGTCACAATCCCCGGTGGGTGATGAACCGCCCCACCTTAAGAGGGTAACCACTGCTATATCCTACATGTCGTGCCCTCATCCCCTCGAGCCCTGAGCAGTAAAATGAAGAAAAAACAATAAAAGGAAAAAGGCAAATGATGAAAGGTGGAAAAACAAAGGTCGAGGTAACTCATGTACCACCATTTTTCCCTCCTGCATTCATACACCTAAGGTATGGGCCTCCCTCATCATAGATACCCTTGTACCCTGGCATGTGGCTTGGAGCCTCCCTTGTTCCCCCCACTCTATTCCATCACTATTTCACATGACACCTGCCATTTAATGGATGTACCATGGACCTGTCATTCCCTTAGAGGTTGAAACCACCTAATAGGGTCTTTCGTTAACCTCTCTTGCCAAAGAAGGAAACTTTTGGGCATGTCTAATGCCCCATTTGTAAGGGAAAGCCACTATGAAGTGTCCACTTTTGTCCTTGATTAGTGAGCCTATTTACTCAATTGCAGTAACAAATTATTGTATTGGAAGGTGAGGAGACACATTGGATCTTATATGGGATTTCGGGTGGGTTTCCATCTTGGACATGGCCTCCCTATACGGGGTCCAAGCCCTCTAGAGGACCGCATTGGCATTTGTAGGGTGAGCATTGAGAGCCATACGCCTCCAGCCATGCAAAGAATTGATTGCCACACCATTGGCTTCCTCCACACCACCACATTGCTTGTTCGTGCCCCAATTAGACAAAGATGATGATGCACTTGGACCACTTTGCCCAGCTAGCCACACATTGCACCTTGTCACCCACCACCTGTGGGTAGTATCCATAGGAGAACATTTTTCTCCTAGATGGTCCTTAGTCGGCAGCCAACAACCCCTTGTAGCCACTAGATAGCTTGATGTGCCACTATCTCTGCCACCTGAGCCAGCCCTGTGTTCCCTCACCCATCTGTTATGATCATACGTTTGAAGGTGGGCCTTCCGACCCTGAAGGTATGGCTTTTCATTGTGTAGTTGGGTATTTTTGTTTATTTGTCCTGTAAACTTTTGGGCATGAATTAGTGGGGGAATTCAGTTGAAAGAATGGGCTTGGTTTGTACTCTTGCCTCCTCTATCCAATTTGATGGTTAACCTTGAGTCCTAGTCCTGTGGGATCTCCTTTACTAGATACTAGCTTTAGCGGTGGACCTACATGGGAAACCTTGATTTTGGTTGCACGGTCCTGCTTCCCGACACCATCTAAATCATACCCCTTCCATTCATTACAACCCCATTCACCATATTTCCCATCTGGGCCCACATTTGTCCACTAGGTTCATACAGAGTTAGCTCCCCCTCCCATTATCCACACTTTAGGTCGAGCTTCGAACGATGCCCTAGAGGTTGATGCAACTAAAGAAAAAAAGGCATAATTTGTCCACTCTCAACAGGAAATGTACCATAAAATGCAAAAGATGACTGGGACATACAAATTTAACACGTGGGAAAAAGCCAAACACAAGCTCTACCACTATCATTATGGCCATCACCCTGGTTCCTAGGGCCCCTCATATTGGCCCCTTTCATCATTAAGGAACCCATGATTGTCCTAGCCCCAGGTGGGCGATGAATTACCCCACCTTAAGGGGGTATTCATTGCTATATCTTACACATAATGCTCTCATCCCCTGGAACCCTAAGCAGTTATAAAAAAAAAATCAATCAAAGGAAAAAAAGACATATGAAGAAGGGTGGAAAAACAAACATCGGGGTCACTCATGTACCATGAATGCCCCCTCCTATATTCATATACTCAAGTGTGGGCTTCCTTTATTATAGCTACTCATGTACTATGGCATGTGGCTTGAAGCCTTCCCCTGATGCCCTACTCCATTCCATCATTATATCACATCCCACCTGCCATTTGATGGATGTACCATGACAAGTCACCCCCTTCGACACTGAACGTTGAAACCACCTAAAAGGGTCCTTGGTTAACCTTCTTCTTAAATTTGGAGACACTTGTACATTCTAAAGCCCACTATGGAAGGGCATGCCACTATGAAGTGTCCATTTGGTTCCATTATTTGTAAGCATTTTTACTCGATTGCACTAATGACTTGTTGTACTGGAAGCTGAGGGGACGCATTGGATCTTATATAGGATTGCAGGGGGTTCTCCAATTGAGGTTTGGTCTCCGTATACAGGGTCCAAGCCCTCCAAAGAGTCATATTGGCACTTGTAGGGTGAGCGTTGAGAGCCATGGGCTTCCACCATAACAGAGAGCAGATTGCCACTTCATGGATCCCTCAACACTATTCATTGATTGCTCATGTTCCACCTTTTGGATGAGGATGATGCACCTAGACCACCATGCCCAACCGGATTCACACTTGCACCACACACTTGGCAGATGTTCCAAGGCCCAGATTGTGAAAATTTCTAGATAGAAATCCAACTGCAGTGACTGATATTATTTCTTCTACTTATTAGTTGAGAAATATTTTATTCACAGTGTTTCTACAAAAAATATTGAAATAAATTCTACTGCAGCCTTCACAATTAAAATACTATGGAAAGTAAATGCAAGGAAAAATACTAGCACAAGTATAATCACAATGACATAGTTATTTTTGGACAATTGTCCCTGGAAAACCTAATGCAGGATAACCAGTGCAGCAGATGAGGGTTTCTTTATTAATCTTCAGCAAAAATCTCATGTACAAGATACAACCAGCAAAATAGAAGAGGAAACTCTATGAGAAATTTACTGAGTTCTCTCACACTTCTCGGCGAGATTCTGATCCAGGAGAGGACCTGCTACCTCCTCTACGTCTCATTGTGTCAGCTTCTGCGTGAGGACTGCGTAGTCCCAACATTAGCCTCTGCACTATCCCTCTGCGTCACAGCCTCTGCGCTATCACTTCCTTGCTCTGCGTCTTCTGCTCTTGCACTCCTGACTGGTGCTGCTACCCTCTCTCTCCTCCCCACCTGCAACTCTCCCTCTAAATCGATTTCCTCTTGCCAAACTTCGACCAGTGAGAAAATTGATTTTACTCAGGTAACTGAGTATCTGCCTGGTGTGTTTTCCAAATGCCCATCGAAGTCCTTCTTATAATCCTCCAGTTGAGAACCAACAACCCATATTAGATTCTAATCAATGGCTCAGATCATTTGGACTCGATCTTCGTCTTCTTCTAGAAGTTTCACCCACAGTTAGATTAATACCCTTTAATTATTTTAATTTCCTAAGTTTAGACTTAGGGTCCCATTAAAAATAATTAATTATTTTAATAAAATTGTCTTCGAGTGGAATTTCCCAAAACGATTTCTGGGTATTGTGGAATACATGTGTCCAAGCCTCCCTGCAAATTTTGAGACTTAGAGCACATCCGATGCTACCAGAAATCAACACTCCCTCTTAAGTGATGAATGTGCTCTAGCAATGCACCCTGCTGAAGCATCACCCTGTTTTGTAACATCTCCCTCTGCGCTACTGATGTCTGACATCACTGCCCACCAACTACTGCGCAAACGTTGCATCCGTACTGTTGCTGACCCTGCCACTGTCAACATTGCATCTGTACTCTAACTTTCTGTCGCTGCAATTGAGAAACCATTTGTTTCTTCTACTGAAATGGATTATCTACCATACCCATCTGCTCCCTGAACTGGATGAACTTAGCTCTTCCTAGAGCTTTTGTGAGTATGTTTGCTACCTGATTTCTTGTGGAGACATACTATAACTGTATTGCTCCACGCTGAACACAGTCTCTGATAAAGTGACATCTGGCATCAATATGTTTCGACCAATCATGAAATACTGGATTCTCAGAGAGTTTAATACAAATTTGATTATCGCAAAAAATATTGGTCACCTCCCTCCTTTTCCTGAACAAACGCACAAACAATTTTCTAAGCCATATAGCTTCGCACGTAGCTATGTTGGCCGCCATATATTCTGCTTCTGTTGAGCTTAGAGCTACTGACTTTTGCTTCCTGTTGCACCAAGAGATCATTCCTAATCCAACACTGAAGCAATACTCAGAGGTACTTTTCCGGTCTACTGAACTACCTGCCCAATCTACATTTATGAATCCATTTAATCTGATGTCATCTTCTCAGGTGTATTTCAACCCATATCCGACTGTTCCATGCACATATCTAAGCATGTGCCTAGTTGCTGCCCAATGCACCCTTTTTGGTTCCACCATGAACTAAGGGTGTTGACAGCAAAGAAAATGCCTGGCCTAGTGTTGACCAAATACATGAGCGACCCAATGAGTTGTCTGTACAAGGTGGGGTCCACCTCCTTGTCTCATGATTCATCTATTTTCTTATAGTTGGTGATCATGGGCATAGCCATGGGCCGACAATCCTGCATTCTGAATCTCTTCAAAATCTCTGTAGCATATCTTCCTTGTCCAAAAAAGACTTCCCCATCCTTCCGTCACACTTCCAACCCTAGAAAATAATGCATCAACCCCATATCCTTGATGTCAAATTCTGCTTCAAGATTCTTCTTGCAGTCTTTTATGAGCCTAGATGACCGTATTAGAAACAAGTCATCCACGTATAATACCAGAATAAGTGGCTCATTCTCCACCATTAGATAGTAGACATTGGGATAAGCATCACTCTTGAGTCTTGACAAATCCCAACTGCTGCATGTAACTATCAATCCGCCCATACCATGCTCTGGGTGCCTGCTTGAGCCCATACAGGTCTCTCTTTAACCTACATACATGACTTCTCTTCTCATGAGTTTCGAAGCCTTCAGGTTGTTCTATATCGACCTCTTCTTCTATCACCCCATTCAAGAATGTTCTCTTGACATCCATCTGGTGAATCTCCCATCCCATTTGAGTTGCTAGGGATATAACGAATCTGACAGAGGTATATCTGGATACTTGGGCGAGGCTCTCTTCATATTCTATTCCTTGTGTACCCCTTTGCTACGAACCTACCCTTGTACTTCTCTATACTGCCATCTACAACATACTTGATCTTGTAGATCCATATTAATCCTACAACTAGTTTATCCTTTGGCCTAGGTACCACTTCCCAGACATCATTCATCATGATAGAACTATACTCTTCTAACATGGAATCCACCCATACTTGGTGTTGTACGACTTCCTGAAATCTAGAGGGTTCTTCAACCTGTGCTATCAAGGCTTGGTACCTATCAAGCTGTCTACGCTGCATCTTCTTGGTTCTAGGAGCTCTAACAAACTACTCTGCGTCCCTCAATGTCTGTCGTACTTCTCTACTGGTTCTGCCACTAGTGGTGGGAGGCTCGATCAAATCCCCCTCCTATTCCTGTTGTTCCACCTGCTGAGAACTACTTGGATTTCCTTCTTCTGAGGAAATACTGGTACTGGTCACTGTGCTAGTTCTAGGTGTCTGTCCTCCTGCTTGTCCTCCTTGCTTCCCTTGTTGCTACTGGACTAAAGGAATATCTACTAACTAATCTTTTGCTAGCATCTCTCGGGATTTCCTGAAAGCTCTATCCTCCATGAACTTCACATCTTGTCTTACTACAATCTTCCTGCTACTAGGAATGTAGATTTTGTATGCCTTCGAGGTCTCGCTATATCCTACGAGGTACCCCTTTTCTGCAGTCTGATCCAGTTTACTACGCTTCTCGTCTGGAATGTGACAATATGCCACACTTCCGAATATTTTGAGATGACTCACTTCCTGCTTCTTCCTTGTGAAGACGCCTTTGGGCGTTTTCTTCACCAAAGCCCTGTGAGAAGTTTTATTCTGGATATACACCATTGTGTTGCAAGCTTCTTCCCATAAGAATCCAGGCAAATCCTAATCATACAACATAGCCTTTGCCACCCCAATAATAGTTCTATTCTGATGCTTTGCTACTCCATTCTGCGTCGGATTATATGGAGTTGTCCATTCTCCTTTGATGCCCTCTTTTGTGCAGAAATCTATGAATTCTTTGTCCATATATTCTCCCGCATTATCTGAACGCAATACCTTTATCCTTTTCCCTGTCATGTTCTCAACGAGAGCCTTAAACTCTCGGAATCGATCAAAGACCTCATCCTTGGTCTTTAAGCAACAGATCCAAGTTTTTCTAGAGTGATCATCAACAAATGTGATGAAGTATTCGCCACCACTAAGAGCTCTTGTGGACATTAGACCACAAATATGAGTGTATCAATCCCAATACACCCTCTACTTCGTTGTTTCTCCTGGAAAAGACTGCTTTAGTGTACTTCCCTAGTACGCATCCTCTTCATATATCATTATGCTCAGTACTAAGAATTGGAACTCTTGTAACAGTCTCTTTGAGCATCCTCAATGCTCCATGGTGTAAGTGTCCCATTCGCCTATGCCATAGCTCGTTTAGTTCCTTTTCACCATTAAGACTGTTGCCTATTAGTGCCATTGGAGACTCGAGCTGCAACCTATACACTCTGTTGCTTTGAGCTCCAATTTGTCTCTTCTTCTTCTAGCTTGGATATTTGACATATACTTTCCTTCCAATGAAGTATATATCGTATCCCTTGTCCTGTAACTGGGACACTTAAATCAGATTCATTCCTAACCTGGGCACATGCAAAACATTAGTGGCTCAGATACTGGTTCCTGCTTTTGTCTGAAATGCTATGGTGCCTCCCTACTAGAGTACACTTTGTTTCGTTTCCCATAGTAATCTGGAAGTCCATTTGCTCTTCTTGATAGCTCGAGAAATATTCTCGTACTCCAGTCATATGGGTTGAAGCCCCACTATCAATGTACCAAACATCTACTAATGTTGAACTTGCCAAGCATGCGAATTCTTCTTCTAATCTAGAAGATAATCCAGAGACATCTTGATTTTCTGTCCTTCTTTGTGATATTTTCCTATCGATTTCTGACGCTTTTCTACCCCAACAACTACTGCAGAATATCTGCGTCCCAACTGAAGATCTGCTCTGCAAGGAAAAATACATTGCTCCCTTCTGCCTTGGTAAGCTTCAATATGGAGATCGAATTTCTCTGTCGACTCACTCAGAGAAATCGATTTCTCCTCAAAACTTCATCCTCCTTGGCCTTCGAACTACGTTGCCTCTAGGGTTTCGAATTGTTGCCTCTGTAGTAATTTCGAAATCCTTTTCCTCTCTGCTTCTAAGCTCTTCTGCTTACGATCTGTGCTCTGATACCATGTGAAAATTTCTGTATAAAAATCCTGTTGAAATTTCTAACCCGTGAGAAATTTTCCTGCACTATCTTGTTTATTTCTCCTACTTGTTTACTTACTGAACAAGTTATTTAACCATATCAATACTGAAATAAACCCATTGCAGTCTCAACCATCTACAGATCACCAACTGAAAGAAATAGGCAAACACACAAGGGACACCATTATTTTTGGACAAACGTCCCCGGAAAAACAAAACTTGGGAAAACCAGTGCATCAATTTTGAGGGTTTTATTATTAAGCAGATTTTCTTGAGTACAACTGGGTGCCAAACTGGCTCATCCGACAGAGATATCTATTTGACAGTAATACCTCTCTCCAAAAGCAGATATTCTGAAAGTCTGCTCCACGAAACTCTCTCCAGCATCTCTCTGAGGCTCAACGTCAGTCCTCCTGGCCTCTGTGTCAACCTCCTGATGCACTTCGCAGCCTTTCCAGCCCTCTGCGTCACTTCTACAGCCTTTGCGTCACTCACGCAGGCCCTCTGGCCCTATGTGCAGTCACTACTGGCCTCTGCATGGCTCCTGTTGGCTCCACGTCTGCCTATCTGCCTCTGCATTGGTCTTCTGGCACTATCTCTACCTCTCTGCTATGCACTCGTTGCAACTCTGATCACTGGTTCGATTCTCTTAACAAACCCCACTCTAAAAAATCGAACTGACTGATCACTCTGGTGTCACTCCAACTGACCCTCAAGCCTCCTCTTATACTTTTTTTGTTGAGTCTTCAACGACCGATATTACATCTCTAACCAACGGCTAAGATTAGATTTGGCTTGATCCATGTCATTTAGAACCTTCTCACCCAATTTTATATAAATACCCATTAATATTTTTATTTTCCTAAGTTTAGACTTAGGAACCCATTAAAAATATTAATTATTTTAATATCTCCTTAACCGGGTGGAATTTCCGCAAACCATTTCTGCGTCTTGGAGATCTCAGGTGCTTTAGCCTCTCCACCAATTTTCATGGCTAAAGCACATCTGATGCTACCCCAAATCAACACTCCCTCTTAGTGAGGAATGTGCTTTAGTAATACTCCACCAGTGAGCATCACCCTGATCATCCGACACCGGTACCTGTGCTAATGCTTGGCCTTGCTGCCCAACATCCTCTGCACTGCTGCATCATGTATTGCTGCCCATGGCTCTACCACTGCCACTGCTACATCTGTACGGCAGCTCCTCTACATCTGTGTTGTTGTTGGTCCTTCCTCCCAACATTGCATCTGCACTGCAGCCCTCTCTCATCATGCTACATCGTGCTACCCATAGCACTACCACTGCTACTGTTGCACTGCAACTCAGTTACTAAGACGATGGTAACTGATCTACCCAACTACTGACATCCTTATTAGGGTAGAAACCCTCCTGATGCTGAAGCTCTCTCTACTGCTATCCCATGCTCCCTCTGCTACCTCTGTGCTACTGCAACACCTATGCGCCTCTCGCACTGCTGCAAATACCTCTGTGCCTTCCTGCACTACTGCAACCTTCTATGTGCCTTTCGCACTGTTGCAACCCTCTGCATTGCCAGGGACTACTGCACTCTAGCACTCTCTGCCGCTCCATCTACATCCGCTTCTACCGACATCCGCCATCTTACTACTGTCACTTCGAGGCTCTCGTAGCCAAATATGATCCAAGAGTTTGGGTACCTCAAGGATCTTGCCCCTCATCTCTTGTAGTCCTCTTGACTATAGCTCGATGTCTCCCCACCTCTTCTCTAGAGATACATGAGCACTCATGGCAAAATCGTCATCATCCTCTACCTCCTTAGTCGGTGTTGCCTTAGAGTCAAACACCTCTCCCTTATTCTTTTTCCAAGGATACTGGGTTGCATAATGGCCCAGCTCCCCACAGTTGAAGCACTTAATCTTGGAGAGGTCCTTTTCCTTCCTCTTCCCTTGTTGCCCCACAGATGCCAAAGCCGCATCCTCTTCCTCCTCTTTCTTGACCCGAGCTCCTTTGCCACTACTTCCCGCCTTGGTCAACCGTTTGATCTCTTCTTGGCGAAGAGTTGTCCACAGTTCTTCCCAATCTAGAAGATTTGCTCTACCCAAAATGCTTTGGACGAATGTCTCCCATTCCTCGGAGACTACGTTCAAGGCAGTAGTCACCATCAACTCTTGATCCGGCGTGGCCCCTATAGAAGTCAATTGGTCCTGAATCTCCTGCAACTTGCTAATGAAGTGATCTACCTGCTCCCCCCTCTGCATTTGATAAGACCGCAACTGATTCTCGAGTAGCATCTTGCTCTGCACGGAAGTGCCTTGATAAAATGTCGTCAAGGTGTCCCACATCTCCTTTGCTGTATTCTTCTTGGCAATATGCTGAACTACATGATCCTTGGCCCCATCAAGGATTATGCACTTTGCCTTGGCCATCGCATCCTCATATTTTTCGTTATCAGTTGGGTCGACTAGGATAGCCACAGTTCTCAAGGCGAAGACCTTAATGCGATGTCTATCTAGAACAGACAGGATCTTGGCCTTCCAGATTACAAAGTTGGACGCCCCATCCAGCCTGTCCTGATCCCTCTGTCTGTTCATGGCTATCTCTGCTCTTCTCTTCGACTCCTCTACATCTCTACTTCCTTCCTGGAAGTTCTCTTCTAGACTCCCTCTGAGTCTCGATTTCCCTCCTAGAAATCCTTCTACCAACAGTCGAATCACACCTCTCCGATCTCCTTTGCTCCTGCAATACTGATCTGGATTTCTTGGCTGCAAATCCGCCTAGGTAGTGACTCTCTTCTACCTTGGTTTTGTCCTGTTAGATATTGTTCCGCCTCAACAGCGACAACACCCCACCAGTTTCACACTCCACAATCTGCCCACAACTTTCTATGCCCCAGCAACTGAAGAACTGAGCCTCTAGGCTCTACGCAATCATGGCAATGGCTAAATCGCTCCACTAGCCAACTACGTCACTCCTACTTGGCTAGGTAGGATGACGTGGCTCCTCGTGAGCCTCTTCTACCTCTCACGGCTTCTACGTTGGCCCCTTCTCTGACTCGAACTGATGACGCAGGCCCTCTGCGTTGCCCCTTCTCTGCTGCTTTCTGCTTTGGAACAACTTTTGTCACTCAAGACAGTTGTTTCTGCTGCAAATTCTCTAATTCAACTGATGCCTTCAACTCTCCTATGATCTGCAACCCTCTGATACCATGTTGAAATTTCTAAATCTAACCCGTTAGAAATTTTCCTGCACTATCTAGTTTATTTCTCCTACTTGTTTAATTACTGAACAAGTTATCTCACCATATAAACACTGAAATAAACCCAATGCAGTCTCAACCATCTACAAATCATCAACTGCAAGAAATAGACAAACACACAAAGGACACCGTTATTTTTGAACAAACATCCACGGAAAAACCCAACTTGGGAAAATAAGTGCAGCAATTCTAATGGTTTTATTATTAAGCAGATTTTCTTGAGTACAATTGGGTGCCAAACTGGCTCACCTGACAAAGAAATCTATCTGGCAGTAATACCTCTCTTCGGAAGCAGATATTCTGAAAGTCTGCTCCACGAAACTCTCTCCAGCATCTCTCTAAGGCTCAGCATCATCCCTCCTGGCCTCTGCGTCAGCCCCCTGATGCACTACACAACCTTTCTGGCCCTCTGCGTCACTCACACAGGCCCTCTAGCCCTCTGCGCAGTCACTGCTAGCCTCTGCATGGCTCCTGCTAGCTCTGAGTCTGCCTCTCTACCTTTACGCTGGTCTTCCAACACTATCTCTGCCTCTCTGCTATGCACTCACTGCCCCTTGCTGCAAATCTAATCACTGGTTCGATTTCTCTTGGCAATCCCCACTCTAGAAAATCAAACTGACTAATCACTTTGGTGTCACTCCAACTGACCCTCAAGTCTCCTCTTATACTTTTTTTGTTGAGTCTTCAACGACCGAGATTACATCTCTAATCAATGGCTAAGATTAGAGTTGGCTTGATCCATGTCATTTAGAATCTTCTCACCCAATTTTAAATTTAATACCCATTAATATTTTTATTTTCCTAAGTTTAGACTTAGGAACCCATTAAAAATATTAATTATTTTAATATCTCCTTAACCGGATGTAATTTCCCCAAACCTTTTCTGGGTCTTCGAGATCTCATCTGCTTTAGCCTGTCCACCAATTTTCATGGCTAGAACACATTCGATGCTACCCCAAATCAACAAATCCAACTGCAGTGATTGATATTTTTTCTTCTACTTATTAATTCATAAATAAGTTATTCATAGTAAATATCGAAATAAATTCTACTGCAACCTTCACAATTAAAATACTGAGGAAAATAAATGCAAGGAAAAATACCAGCACAAGTATAATCACCTTGACAATTATTTTTGGACAATTGTCCCCGAACAAACCCAATGCGGGAAAACCGGTGCAGTAGATGAGGGTTTCTTTATTAATCTTCAGCAAAAATCTCATGTACAAGATACAACCAGTAGAATAGAAGAGGAATCTATGTGAGAAATTTACTGAGAGTTCTCTCACTCTTCCCAGTGACATTCTGAACCAGGACAGGACCTATTGCCCCCTCTGCGTCTCACTGCGTCAGCTTTTGCGTGAGGACTGCGCAATCCCAGCGTCAACCTCTGCGTTGTCCCTCAACATCACAACCTCTGTGCTATCCCTTCTTTGCTCTGCGTCTTCTGCTCTTGCACTCCCGACTGACGCTGCTACCCTGTCTCTCCTCCCCACCTGCAACTCTCCCTCTAAATCAATTTCCTCTTGCCGAACTTCGACCAGTGAGAAAATCGATTTTACTCAGGTAACTGAGTATCTGCCTGGTGTGTTTTCCAAATGCCCATCAAAGTCCTTCTTATAATCCTCTAGTTGAGAACCAACGACCCAAATTAGATTCTAATCAATGGCTCAGATCATTTGGACTCTATCTTCATCTTCTTCTAGAAGTTTCAGCTACAGTTAGATTAATACCCTTTAATTATTTTAATTTCCTAAATTTAGACTTAGGGTCCCATTAAAAATAATTAATTATTTTAATAAAACTATCTTCAGGTGGAATTTCCCAAAATGATTGCTGTGTATTGTGGAATACATGTGTCCAACCCGCCCTACAAATTTTGAGACATAGAGCACATCCGATGCTTCCAGAAATCAACATAGATGAGGGTGTGTCTCACCATGGGAGACACAGAAAGGGCTTATGTCATCATTCTAGCCCTTACAGATGGTACACAAGCATTACTGATCCATCTAGAGACCCATGAGGATGTCATTGTGCCCCCATACCCACTTGGGGACACCACACTTGATTTTCTTGGATATCATTGGGCCACCCCCTTGATCACTATGTTTAGAGCCTATTCTCTCACCTTGACACACCTTGGACTACACTTGAACACTTCAATGGCCCAACGAATCATTATATCTACTATTTTTCCCTCTTGAGAGTCTTATCTTTGTATTATGGAGCTATCTTGGTGGGTTTGTCACCAAGTGAAGTCATTATTGTACATTATTTTATTATTTGGGGCTTAATTAGGCCTAATTAGGCAATTCGAACCCCTTAGGGAGGATATAAATTGATGAGAGTTCATTTGAATCCAGTGTTTTTAAAAACGGCCAGCTCGAGACCGACTCGGCCGAGTTGGTCGGATCCAAGCCTCCAAATATCAACCCGGCCTAAGAAACGGTTCGATCGGCTTGGTTAATACCAAGCTAGCCGAGTTGTCTAACAACTCGGCCGACTCGGTATTAACCCAGCGAGCTCGGCCGAGTCCGTATTAACTCGGCCGACTCGGTATTAACCCAGCGAGCTCGGCCGAGTCCGTATTAACTCGGCCAGGTTACGTACAGTGGCCCAACAACATAAAAAAACAACGATTTTTTAGTTTTTTATTAATTGTTTAGTGTAGGGGACTCCAAAGCACTTTAGGTTTGTTTAGTTGGTGTTTGGGGTCCATTCCCCTCTCCCAAACCCTATTTAACCCACTCAACACCTCTCATTCTCTCACAGCCATCTCATGCATTTGAGTGAAAATTTCAATGAGAGTTTGTGAGGAGTTGTTGAGTTTGTTTTTGGAGCAGCAGTGAGGAGTCTTGGGCAAGCATTGTAGTTGGAGAGAGGAGATTCTTGGGCAGCCATTTGGAGCAGCATTAAGGAGTTGGTTTCTTGGAGCAAGCTTGAGGAGGCAGTTTGTGCCTAGAGGTATTTTTTTCACTTGTACAAATCTGTTGTTGCTTATTAAATTTTATGTGCAAATCTAGAAATCCTAAAGAGTGTTTTTTGTGAAAGAAATGAACATTGAATCAATGTTTTTTTTTCATTTTCAGATTGTTTGCTTTCATTTTCAAGTCAAAAAATTCCACCTAGAGTGAAAGATGCTGCTTGGGCATATGTTGAAATGGTTGAAAGTCAAATGCATTGCAAATTTTGCCATAGGAAAATTAACGAAGGTCTTGAGGGCATTAATAGGTTGAAACAACACTTGGCGGGGATTAGAGGCCAAATTACTCCATGTACCTCACCAGAAATTGGGGAGATTAGGAAGGAATTGTTAGCCAGCTTTGAGAAGTTTAAAGAAGATAAGGCTAGGCAAAAAGAGTTAGAGGCTGAAATTGGGAGGAAGATGAATATACAAAAAATGATGGCTACCAACCCCCATTTTGATTTTGAGGGTTCTTCCTCTATCCCTTGTACTGATGCATCCAACCCCTTCCGATATGTTCCTCCCTCTTTTGAGTCTATTCAAGAAAAGGGAAAGGGTAGAATGAAAAAGGGTGATATGAATATCAAAAGTTATTTCACTCCCTCCTCTCCATCAGATGCACATGGTCCTCAAGCTAGTAGAAGTCAAATGCAGCCCACTTTAGATGACCATTGGAAGAAAGAATTGAGGGAGACTGCTTGTGATTACATAGCTAGATGGTGGTATGATGCTGATATCCCCTTCAATGCTTCCCGTTTTTCATATCATGAGCCTATGTTTGATGCCATACATGCTACTAGAAAAGGCTTCAAAGAACCTACTATGCATGAGCTAAGGGGATATCATTTGCAGAAAGAAATTTTATCCATTAATGACTATTTGAAAGATTCCAAGGACTCATGGGCAAGAACAAGATGTACCATCATGTCAGATGGATGGACTGATCAAAGAAACCGTACCATCATAAACTTTCTTATCTTCTGCCCACAAGGAACCATGTTTTTAAAATCAGTTGATGCATCTGATAAGGTAAAAGATGGGCAATTGTTGTTTCAGCTATTGGATGAGGTTGTTGAGGAGGTCGGGGTGGCTAATGTTGTTCAAGTCATCACAGATAATGCCTCTAACTATGTTCTTGTTAGTAAACTGATAGAGGAAAAACACAAGACCATCTTTTGGACCCCGCTGCACAATGCATAGGCCTCATGCTTGAGGATATTGGAAAATTAGATTGGGTCAAAAATACTGTAGATCATGCCAAAAGCATAACAAAATTTATCTACAATCATTCATGGATTTTGAGCCTCTTGAGAAAACACACCGGGGGCAGGGATATTATTAGGCCTGCCATCACTAGATTTGCTACTCATTTTTTGACATTGCAATCTATGCTTTCACAACATAGAAACTTGTAAAAGATGTTTTCCAGTGAAGAATAGAATCTAAGCCAGTGGTCTCACAAACTGGAAGGCAAAGAATTGAAAAAGAAAGTTAATGAAGAAATATTTTGGAGAAAGGCAGTAGAGATTGTGAAGTTTGCTGAGCCACTAGTTAAAGTGTTGCGGTTGGTGGATGGGGAAAGATTGGCTATGGGCTTCATTTATGAGGCTATGGATCAAGCAAAGGAGCAAATAAAAAGGGCATACAAGGATAAAGTGGCTAAGTGTGGGCCCATTTGGGCAATCATTGATGAAAGATGGAACAATCAACACCATCGCCCTATACATGCAGCTAGGTATTTTTTGAACCCACAGTATCATTATAAAGCTAAGGAGAGAGGAGCTTTGAGGGGGGAGGTTAGAGATGGATTGATTGATTGCATTGATCGCATGATCCCATTGGAGTGTGATCAGCTGGAGATACACCGACAAGTCACGACCTTCACAAATGCCTCAGTACCTTTGGGAAGAACCTAGAAAAGATTGCAAGAGAAGCAGATGAGCTAGGTAAACAAAAATTTCAATTTTCAAATTCTTAATAGTTTTTTTGTTAAATCGTTTATAATTTGAAGGTTGGATATAATTTGTAATTTTGTTGAGCTAACTCATTACACTCCTATGCTTTTTGCAGCACAATGGTGGGAGGCTTTTGGTAGTCATTGTCCTGAATTGCAGAAGTTTGCAATTCGTATTTTGAGTCAAACTTGCAATGCTACTGGGTGTGAGCGTAATTGGTCCGTCTTTGAGAGGATTCACACAAAGAAGAGAAACCGTTTGGATAAAAAACGGTTAAATGATCTAGTCTATGCCCAATACAACCTCCGGCTCAGACGCAACCAATTGTTGAACAAAAGACCTGATTCAGATCCCATTGTGTTGGAAGACATTGATCCAACATCAGATTGGGTAGTGGAGAGTCATCCAACAGAGTTTGCTTCTGATGAGGATATGGATTTTGAATTACAGACGATAGCATCACTCGAACATAATGTTTAGTTGAATGCAGACCCTGATCCACTTGTACCAGCCTCAGCCTCACAGCCAGCAAGTCCTCTAGTTGCAGGCACTTCCTCTGCTCAGCCACGACAGAAGCGCATATCTCGTCTATCTCAGCGTGCATCTGTTGCACAGCCTGCTAGTGCTACCACCTCTATAGTTGCAGTTGGAGATGATGATGAGGAGGAGCCACGGGGCCCCTTGTTTGACTCTGATGAGGATCCAGAGATTCATCCACATGATCTTGGCTCCTCTGGGAGTAGCTACTAGCCAGTAGTACTGGTCACAGTTTACTTTTGTTATAGAGGCCATTTCTAGCCTCCTTGGTTATGTGTTTTTGTTTTGATCATGTATGTATTGGACAGTGCAGTGGGTGCCATTTTCATATAATGGATATATTCATGAGCCTACTTTGATCATATGTTGTCTTCCATCTATATTGTAATGCTGTGTGTTTGGAAACATGAATGAAAATCTTTAAAATTATGTTTTTTATAAAAAAAAAATATATTTAATTTATTTTTTACAACGACCGAGTCATTGAAATCGACCCGGCCAAGTTGATACTAAGTTGGAGTCGGAGTCGACCCTCGGCGGAGTCGGTGTCGTAGTCAGAGTTTTAAAACATTCATTGAATCTCATGATCACTTGGATTTGGATCTTTGTCTCTTCTGGAAATTTTAGCTAGCCTTTTTGGATGGACGAATTGGATTATTAATACATTTCGATGTTTGGAAAGTTTATTCTCATGTCTTGGAGCTTTAATATTTTTGCACATTGATGATTGGAGAATTTTTGCTATACTTGTAAGTGTTACTTTCATGTTTTACTTTACATGTATTGCCACTTGTGTAATGTGTGAATTTTTTTGCTCATGAAGTTGGTGTAGCTTCCTTTAAGAAATGTGAATTTGTTTAATCTTGCTTTTGTGAGGGGTTTTCATATGTTTCATGCTCAAGTACGACAAAAAGATGTCCTAGGGGTATAATATTGTCATTATTACCTTGATAAGTCACCAATTCCATCACCAACGAAGTATAAATTCTCTTAGTGACCTAGTTGTTGCCTCTAGGCCATGTGAAGTTGTTAGGAGACTCCTTGATTGAATATAAGTCATCTCTAAACATTGGATTACATTGACTCCATTCTCCTAAATTGGCTAGGCACTGGTCTAGTCCAAAGGTGATCACGAAAGAACATTCTTCTTACCTCTTTTCCTTTTCCTAAGCCCTAACCTAGTAGGCCTCCTAGGGCATCATCTAATAAGAATTTTTAATGTTGAAAATCTTCAAAAGTGATCAAATTCTACACTGGGGTCTTCTTAAGAGGTCCTCCAAATTTGATGTTGATCCCACAATGGAATCTCGAGATATTCCAAGCCCTATCTTGAAGACCATTCTCCTTCCTAGGTATCCTTTGGTTAGTGGCTTCACTAGGATCATCGAACATGAATTCCAAGATAAATTCAATTCCTTTGATCCTATTCTCCTCCCAACTTGGTCAAGACCATCAATTTGTGGCTACAAACCAAACCCTTGGCCTTGTTCGGGTCAACATGGGCTTCTTTGTGGTCTCGCAACCTTGTAACTCTAAGTAACAAGGGTTGCATAGAAACCCTTTTCTTTTAAGATTCCTTGATCTTGGGTACCTCCTTTCAAGTAAAATTCCTCAAATCCTAGGTCTTGGTAATCCCCTTACCCTTCTAAGAGAGCCATTCATCTTGCTTCTATAGCAAGCAAGCCTATTATTTGAGTATATCTTGCGAATAGGCTTTAGGAATCACCTCATATCCTATTATTGATCCTTTTATTCTAGTGATCTCCCTCATACAAGGACTCCCCCCATCGGTGAAAGTCTGTAAAGAGCAGGGAGCTTTAGTTGAGGTGACAGTGGGCTATTGCTCCATTGTTGCCGCTTGACCTTGTAGTTGCTTTGTAGGATCCCCTCCTAGGACCTCTACTAGTTTGAGCGATAACACTCACGACACTTGGCGGTTGATCCAAATCCTAGAGGAGGTTATGTCTCGCCTAGCGAGACATGGGAGGGCATGTGTCATCTTCTAGCCCTCATAGATGGAGCATTGACTTGATCTCGAGCCATTTGGAGATCCATGAGATCCCATTTAGAGCCCACACAACCGAAATAGGGGTTTAGGAGATGTTTTGCAACATGTAGAGGGAATGACCCTCTTTATCATCATTCTTGAGGCCTTCCCCCACAATTTGACCACAAGAGGCCTAAACGTTAGCTTTGGAGAGCACTCTGCATTGATGATGTGGGCTAAAGGAGAAATCAAATAATAATTAATGTTTAAGCTATCTTGGTTGCCTTGTAACCAAGGGACTTCCATGTCATTTATGATGTTTAGGGGCTTCTTCTTTAGGAATTCAAACATATGAGCCTTGTATAAATAAGTGAGGCTCCCTCTCATTTAAAACCACCATACTTGGGATTTTTAGATAGCTCATTAGAGATTTTCAGCTTGCAATTTGAAGAGTGATTTGGATGATCTTCGATGAATTTTGATGTTCAGTTATTTTCACTATCACTCTTGGAGCTTCTCTTTGGAATTTTTGTGGATGGATATATTCTTCATTGTCTTGTAAGTGCCCTTTTAATGCTATATTTCTGATTTAATGAATGTCTAATGGAATATTTTCTAATGGTTATTAATGTTCCTAAGTTGATGAAAAAATGTTTAAAGCATTGAAAACTATTGGGAATTTTGCATGTGTTACCCATAAGATAATGAATGAATGTTCCTAGAGGACTAATTGCATTTGCATCCTTGAAAGTCCATAACAAGTGTCATTAAAATATAAAAGTCTAAAGTTGTTGTGTAGCTGCCTCTATAAGTATTGTGAACCTGCTTCTCTAGGCCTCCTTGAAGAGCGAGTTTCCATTTCTTGATGCATCATTGACTCCAATTCTCCCAATAGGAAGGCACTAGGTCTTAAGTCCTTGGTGATCATCTTATAATTATTAAATCATCTTTCTTTCACCTTCTTTTCGCCTTTTCTCCTTGTCCCCTTAAGGATGAGGAGGCCTCTCTAGGGCTTGGTGCAAATTCCATTAGAGGAGTCCATTTGCTCCTCCTTATAACTAGAGAAGTATTCTCTAACTCTTGTCATAAGAGTTGACACTCCAATGTCTATGTACCAGACTACCTATGAAGTTGAGCTAGAGAGGCAAGCTATTTGAGTGAATTCATCCTCCAATCTGGAAGACAAATCTGCAAACTCTTGAATGTTAAATCTCTCTATGACCATACTCGAGAAAATTGAGATTTTTACTAGAAAAGTCCTAAGTATAATTTTTGTGCACTTTTCTCTTCCTGCCCTGTGTAGATTTGCAACTGTAACCCTTGCTGAAAATTTCTACGCTCAGATCTACTCTGCAAACTAACTAATCTACTCACCAGAATTACTTCCTAGCAATACCACTGCCTGTGGCCACAGATTTGAAGCACAACCGAACTTTTCCTGCACTTGGATTTGGAAATCAAGTTTCTACTCCTATGTAAATCGAACCCCTGGCTTGGCATGTGCATATCTAGATCCTGTGCGTTAGATCTTCCTCTGAAACTGCACGAACTTAATTCTTCCATCTCTGTGCCTCAGATCTAATCAACTACGCTCTGATACCATGTGAAAATTCCTTAAAATTGCAACTACTAAAATTTATTCTTCTAACTGATTAGCAGTTTATTTGTTATACGACAAATAACGAATAAACCACACTACAATTCTTCACAATAAAAAATATGTTGCGGAAGTAAAATCAAGAAGTGAGAAATAGATGCACACATAAAAATCGACACAATTATTTTGGACTAATGTCCCCAGAAAAACCCTGAAGGGAAAACCGGTGCAACAAATGAGAGTTTGTTTTATTATTATGCAGCAAATTAGAGAGTACAATAATTTGGATGCCCATTTGGCAATCCTCCGGCAAATATACCAGCAAAATATCTAGAGATCTCAAATCTCCTCTGCAAATTGACTTGGCCTCCTCTGCCCTGCTCGAACCCCACACTGGCTACCCACACTACGGCATGGAATTTGCATTGCTTGCTTTGGAAATTTCACACTTCCTGGAAATTGGCTCCAAGTGAATCGCCCTTCCTTCCTCTATCACTTGAAACCACTTGCGCCTCCTTCCTCTATCACTGGAAACCACTTGCGTCAGATCTAGATATGGCCTCTAGCTGTTGATATGTGGCTCTTTTGGCAACTCGCACTGAGTTTTCTGGCAATTCGCACTGGCTCCTACAGCTCTCTCTACAAATAATTTGGCCTCCTTTCTCTTGCCAATCCAACACAAGAGAAATATTGGAAAATTTTCCAGAATCCTTCTCTTTCATCTATTGCTGCTCCCTCTCTCTAATGCTCTCCCTCTGGCTCGAACTGTGCCCTCACTAAAGCTATGAACTGGGTAGCTCGACCTGCCAAGGTAACTGATGCTCTCACAACTATGTATCTCTTCATCCCTTCGAGTTGCTCCTATAATCTCTTTTTGAGAATTCAACTGCCAAGATTACATCCTCATCAATGGCTAAGATTAATTAGACTTCATCAATAGAAGTCTCTGGAGCAATCTCGAACATCCTTAATTAGTTAACTTTAATTAACCAACTTTCCTAACTTAAACCTAACAAGTAATTTAATTATTCGCTAATTAATTTAATTAAGATGTTTCAGAGCCATATCTCGCAAAACCATTTCTCAGTTATGGAGATCCTTCGTTCCCTAGCCTCTAGCACCATCTAAGACTAGAACACGTCTGATGCTACCACCATAAAAAAAAAACTAACACCTTTTAGTTTTCTTCACCTCTCTAGATGTGCCATTAGGAGCTACATGTGCTTTTGCCTCTTCTAATGGGATCTATGCCATGCTGGTCTCTTCTTGATCTCTGGAACTATGACTAGTTCTGCTGGATCTTGAGGCCCTTCTGGCCTTCCGGTACATTTTGTAGAACTTGAATGCTCCTCCCTTGAGGCCTCTTGTTTTACTTCATCCAAGGAATCTATGGAGACTTCCTTAGATCTCCAATATGCCACTTTCTCATCGAAGGTGACATCTCGACTGACCTCAATTCGTCATTGCTCTGGAATATATATTTTGTAGGCCTTTGAAGATTCAATATATCCAACAAATATGCCTTTCTTTCCTTAAGGCTAACGTTTTTTCCTCTTAGGAACATGAATATATACAAGACAACCAAAGATTCTCATGTGCCCAATCTCTGGCTTCTTTTTAGAGAAACCTTCTTCAAGAGTCATACCTTCCATAACTCTATGAGGACTTCGAATTTCAATGTACACAACTGTCCGTGATGCTTCAGCCCATAAAAACAACAACAATTCTAAGTCATGCATCATGGCCTTGACAAAGTCTTCAATGGACCTGTTCATTCGTTCTGCTACACTATTTTGTTGTGGATTATAGGTGCCAATTAGCTCCCTCTTAATCCCATCTTGCTTGTAGAAAGAAACATGCTCCTTTGAGGTGTGTTCTCCTCCATTATCAGCTCTCAATATCTTGATCTTTCTGCCTGTCAAGTTTTCAACTTCAACTGTGAATTCCTGGAACTTTTCAAATACTTCGTCCTTAGTCTTCAAGAGATATATCCATGTCTTACGAGAGAAGTCATCAATAAATGTCACATAGTACAACAAACCACCAAGCGATTTTATAGGCATCGGACCACATACATCAGAATGAATCAAGTCCAAAGCTTCCTTAGATCTATTGTCACTATTTGGAAATGGTTTCTTGATGTTCTTCCCAAGAGCACAACCTTTACATATACCATCATTCTTAATTTGTAGTTCAGGAACCCCTAATACTATTTGACATAATTCAGGCAATGCTCTAAAATGAAGATGTCCATACCTTCAGTGCCATAACTCACGTAGATTTATTTCATCATGTACTAGTTGTTAGTTTTTGTTAGCACCGGATGTGTTCTAGCCATGAAAATTGGTGGAGCGGCTAAGGCACATGAGTTCTAAAGAACCCAAAAACCGTTTGGTGAAATTCCACCCAGATTGCATTTTATTAAAATAATTGATATTTTTAATGGGGTTCCTAACTCTAAACTTAGGAAAATTAAAGTATTAATGGGTATTAATCAAAATATCGGTGAAAATGTTCTAGAAAGCGGATCAAGTCAAGTTTTAATCTTAGTCGTTGATTAGAGAATTAATCTCGGTCGTTGAAGTCTCAACGAGAAAAGTATAAGGAGGCTTGGGGTTCATTTGAAAAGACACGGAGTGTTGATCAACTAGTTCGATATTCCTAGGGCAGGGTTGGCCAAGGAATTCGAACAAGTGATCAAGCAGTGAGGATCAGAGGCAATACTAGAATATATTTCTAGTTCTAGTGAATATATTTCAGAGAAGACAGTGAAGGATCAGAGGGACAGTGCAATGCCAAGGAGGGGCAGTGCAACAACTAGAGGAGTTTGATGTAGAATTGTTGGGAGACAACAGAGATCGGTGTCAGAATCACTGTGGGTGATTGACAGATAAAATATCCATTTATCAGCAACAGCAAGGGTGACGCAGTCAGAGGGAGTCTCCACGCAGAAGCCACGCAGAGACTACATAGGCTCATGCAAAGATTGTGCAGTGGGTCATCCAGGGGCTGGGGCCAGTGCAAAATCTCTAGATTCAATGTGAGAAAATTCTCACTATCTTTCTATTAGTTATCTTCTTTGAGTGGATTGCCATTTCTCTTGGGCATCCAAATTGTATTCAGAAATTTACTGCCAATAATAGAAACCCTCAGATCTGCTGGACCGATTTTCCCGCATTTGGTTTTTCCAGGGACTATTGTCCAAAAACAAGTGTGTCAATGTGATTGTTCATGTGCTAGTGTTTCTCTTGCATTTCTCAGTTCATAATTTGTTAAGTCTGCAATTGAATTTATTTTGATGTTCACTGAAGCATTGATAAATAACGTATTATTGTAAATAAGTAGGAGAAATAAATCAATCCCTGTAGAATAATATTTTTCACACTAGTGTTTGATTTGTTTGACTTATAAGTCTATACAGTCTCCCATCACGAATCCCAATAACCCTAGCATCATCTATATTATAGCCCTTGGACCAAACGAGTACTTTGCCATCAACAAAAGCAACTCTATCTCCGTCATCTTCTAAACAAGAAACAAAGACAAGATTCCTTTTCAAACTTGGTACATAGAGAACATTGCTAAGATGTACATTGTTACCAGATTCTAGCTCTATGGATGCCTTTCCAACTCCTTTGACTGCATAGTTGTTATTGTCTCCCAGTTCAACCCTTTGAGACAACTTCTTTTCTGTCATGCTTGAGAGATTCCCATGATCTCCGATCATGTGCCTTGATGCTTCACTATCTACCAGCCACATCTCATCATCATCTACAAAGGAACCTGTCCTCTTCAATGGCTCAACGAATCATTATATCTACTATTTTTCCCTCTTCAGAGTCTTATCTTTGTATTATGGAGCTATCTTGGTGGGTTTGTCACCAAGTGAAGCCATTATTGTACATTATTTTATTATTTGGGGCTTAATTAGGCCTAATTATCCAATTCGAATCCCTTAGGGAGCATATAAATTGAAGAGAGGTCATTTGAATCTCATCATCACTTGGATTTGGATCTTTGTCTCTTCTGGAAATTTTTGCTAGCCTTTTTGGATGGACGAATTGGATTATTAATGCATTTGGATGTTTGGAATGTTTATTCTCATGTCTTGGAGCTTTAATATTTTTGCACATTGATGATTGGAGAATTTTCGCTATACTTGTAAGTGTTATTTTCATGTTTTACTTTACATGTATTGCCACTTGTGTAATGTATGAATTTTTTCACTCATGAAGTTGATGTAGCTTCTTCTAAGAAATGCGAATTTGTTTAAGCTTGCTTTTGTGAGGGGTTTTCATATGTTTCACGCTCAAGTATGACAAAAAAATGTCCTAAGGGTATAAAATTGCCATTATTATCTTGATAAGTCACCAATTCCATCACCAACGAAGTATTAATTCTCTTAGTGACCTAGTTGTTGCCTCTAGGCCATGTGAAGTTGTTAGGAGACTCTTTGATTGAGTATAAGTCATCTCTAAACATTGGATTACATTGACTCCATTCTCCTAAATTGGCTAGGCACTGGTCTAGTCCAAAGGTGAAAACGAAAGAACATTCTTCTTACCTCTTTTCCTTTTCCTAAGCCCTAACCTAGTAGGCTTCCTAAGGCATCATCTAATAAGCATTTTTAACCATTGAAAATCTTCAAAAGTGATCAACTTCTACACTGGGGTCTTCTTGAGAGGTCCTCCAAATTTGAGGTCGATCCCACAATGGAATCTCGAGATATTCCAAGCCCTATCTTGAAGACCATTCTCCTTCCTAGGTATCCTTTGGTTAGTGGCTTCATTAGGATCATCAAACATGAATTCCAAGATAAATTCAATTCCTTTGATCCTATTCTCCTCCCAACTTGGTCAAGACCATCAATTTGTGGCTACAAACCAAACCCTTGGCCTTGTTCGGTCAACATGGGCTTCTTTGTGGTCTCGCAACCTTGTAACTCTAAGTAACAAGGGTTGCATAGAAACCCTTTTCTTTTAGGATTCCTTGGTCTTGGGTACCTCCTTTCAAGTAAAATTCCTCAAATCCTAGGTCTTGGTAATCCCCTTTCCCTTCTAAGAGAGCCATTCATCTTGCTTCTATAGCAAGCAAGCCTATTATCTGAGTATATCTTGCGAATAGGCTTTAGGAATCACCTCATATCCTATCATTGATCCTTTTATTCAAGTGATCTCCCTCATACAAGGACTCCCCCCATCGGTGAAAGTCTGTAAAGAGAAAAGAGCTTTAGTTGAGGTGACAGTGGGCTATTGCTCCATTGTTGTTGCTTGACCTAGTAGTTGCTTTGTAGGATCCCCTCCTAGGACCTCTACTAGTTTGAGCGATAACACTCCCGACACTTGGCGGTTGATCCAAATCCTAGAGGAGGTTATGTCTCACCTAGCGAGAAATGGGAGGGAACGTGTCATCTTCTAGCCCTCATCGATGGAGCATTGACTTGATCTCGAGCCATTTGGAGATCCCATTTGGAGCCCACACAACCAAAATAGGGGTTTTGGAGATGTTTTGCAACATGTAGAGGGAATGACCCTCTTTATCATCATTCTTGAGGCCTTCTCCCACAATTTGACCACAAGAGGCCTGAACATTAGCTTTGGAGAGCACGTTGCATTGATGATGTCAGCTAATGGAGAAATCAAATAATAATTAATGTTTAAGCTATCTTGGTTGGCTTGTAACCAAGGGTCTTGCATGTCATTTATGATGTTTAAGGGCTTCTTCTTTAGGAATACAAACATATGAGCCTTGTATAAATAAGTGAGGCTCCCTCTCATTTGAAACCACCATACTTGGGATTTTTAGATAGCTCATTAGAGATTTTCAGCTTGCAATTTGAAGAGTGATTTGGATGATCTTCGATGAATTTTGATGTTCGGTTATTTTCGCTATCACTCTTGGAGCTTCTCTTTGGAATTTTTGTGGATGGATATATTCTTCATAGTCTTGTAAATGCCTTTATAATTCTATATTTCAGATTTAATGAATGTCTAATGCATGGAATATTTTCTAATGGTTATTAATGTTCCCTAGTTGACGAAAAAATGTTTAAAGCATTGAAAACTATTGGGAATTTTTCATGTGTTACCCATAAGATAATGAATGAATGTTGCTAGAGGACTAATTGCATTTGCATCCTTGAAAGTTCATAACAAGTGTCACTGACGTATAAAAGTCTAAAGTTGTTGTGTAGCTGCCTCCATAAGGATTGTGAACCTGCTTCTCTAGGCCTCCTTGAAGAGCGAGTTTCCATTTCTTGATGCATCATTGACTCCAATTCTCCCAATAGGAAGGCACCATGTCTTAAGTCCTTGGTGATCATCTTATAATTATTAAATCACCTTTCTTTCACCTTCTTTTCGCCTTTTTTCCTTGTCCCCTTGAGGATAAGGAGGCCTCTCTAGGGCTTGGTGCAAATTCCATTAGAGGAGTCCATTTGCTCCTCCTTATGTATTCTCTAACTCTTGTCATAAGAGTTGACACTCTAATGTCTATGTGCCAGACTCCCTATGAAGTTGAGCTAGAGAGGCAAGCTATCTGAGTGAATTCATCCTCCAATCTAGAAGACAAATCCGCAAACTCTTGAATGTTAAATCTCTCTATGACCATACTGGAGAAAATTGAGATTTTTACTAGAAAAGTCCTAGGTATAATTTTTGTGCACTTTTCTCTCCCTGCCCTGTGTAGATCTGCAACTGTAACCCTTGCTAAAATCTTCTGCGCACAAATCTACTCTGCAAACTAACTGATCTACTCACCAAAATTACTTCCTAGCAATACCACTGCCTATGGCCACAGATATGAAGCACAACCGAACTTTTCCTCCACTTGGATTTGGAAATCGAGTTTCTACTCCTATGTAAATCGAACCCCTGGCTTGGCTTGTGCATATCTAGATCTTGTGCGTTAGATCTTCCTCTGAAACTACACGAACTTAATTCTTCTGTCTCTGAGCCTCATATCTAATCAACTACGCTCTGATACCATGTGAAAATTCCTTAAAATTGCAGCTACTAAAATTTATTCTTCTAACTGATTAACAGTTTATTTGTTATATGACAAATAACGAATAAACAACACAATAATTATTCACAATAAAAAATATGTTGTAGAAGTAAAATCAAGAAGTGAGAAATAGATGCACACATAAAAATCGACACAATTATTTTGGACTAAAAGTCCCCAGAAAAACCCCGAAGGGAAAACTGGTGCAGCAGATGAGAGTTCGTTTTATTATTATGCAGCAGATTGCAGAGTACAATAATTTGGATGCCCATTTGGCAATCCTTCGACAAATATACTATCAAAATATCTATAGATCTCAGATCTCCTCTGCAAATTGACTTGGCCTCCTCTGGCCCGCTCGAACCCCACACTGGCTACCCACATTGCGGCATGGAATTCGCACTGCTTGCTCTGGAAATTTCGCACTTCCTGGAAATTGGCTCCAAGTGAATCGCTTCCTTCCTCTATCACTTTAAACCACTTGTGTCTCCTTCCTCTATCACTGGAAACCACTTGCATCGGAACTAGATCTGGCCTCTCGTTGTTGATATGTGGCTCTTTCAGCGACTCGCACTGAGTTTTCTGGCAATTTGCACAGGCTCCTACAGCTCTCTCTGCAAATAATGTGATCTCCTTTCTCTTGCCAATTCGACACACGAGAAATATTGGAAAAATTTCAAGAATCATGTTCTTTGATTTGTTGCTGCTCCCTCTTTCTAATGCTCTCCCTCTACCTCGAACTGTGCCCTCACTAAAGTTGTGAACTGGGTAGCTCGACCTGCCAAGGTAACTGATGCTCTCACAACTGTCTCTCTTCATCCCTTCGAGTTGCTCTTATAATCTCTTTTTGAGAACGGCCAAGATTACATCCTCATCAATGGCTAAGATCAATTAGACTTCATCAATAGAAGCCTCTAGACCAATCTCGAACATCCTTAATTAGTTAACTTTAATTAACCAACTTTCCTAACTTAAACCTAGCAAATAATTTAATTATCCGCTAATTAATTTAATTAAGATGTTTCAGAGCCATATCTCGCAAAACCATTTCTTATTTATGGAGATCCTTTATTCCCTAGCCTCTTAGCACAATCTAAGACTAGAACACTTGTCTGATGCTACCACCATAAAAAAAGAACTAACACCTTTCAGTTTTTTTCACCTCTCTAGATGTGCCATTAGGAGCTACATGTGCTTTTGCCTCTTCCAATGTGGATCTATGCCATGTTGGTCTCTTCTTGATCTCTGGAACTATGACTAGTTCTGCTGGATCTTGAGGCCCTTCTGGCCTTCCGGTGCATTTGTAGAACTTGAATGCTCCTCCCTTGAGGCCTTTTGTTATACTTCATCCAAGAAATCTATGGAGACTTAGATCTCTAATATGCCACTTTCTCATCGAAGGTGACATCTCGACTGACCGCAATTCGTCATTGCTCTGGAATGTATATTTTGTAGGCCTTTGAAGATTCAATATATCTAACAAATATGCCTTTCTTTCCTTAAGGCTAAGGTTTGTTCCTCTTATCCTTACGAACATGAATATATACAAGACAACCAAAGATTCTCATGTGCCCAATCTCTGGCTTGTTCTTAGAGAAGCCTTCTTTAGGAGTCATATCATCCATAACTCTACGAGGACTTCGAATTTCAATGTACGCAACTATCCGTGACGCTTCAACCCATAAAAACAACGACAAGTCGAAGTCATGCATCATGGCCTTGACAAAGTCTTCAATGGACCTGTTCTTTCGTTCTGCTACACTATTTTGTTGTGGATTATAGGTGACAATTAGCTCCCTCATAATCCCAGCTTGCTTGTAGAAAGCAACATGCTCCTTTGAGGTGTATTCTCCTCCGTTGTCAAATCTCAATATCTTGATCTTTCTACCTGTCAAGTTTTCAATTTCAACTTTGAATTCCTGGAACTTTTCAAATACTTCGTCCTCAGCCTTCAAGAGATATATCCATGTCTTACGAGAGAAGTCATCAATAAACGTCACATAGTACAACAAGCCACCAAGCGATTTTATAGGCATCAGACCACATACATCAGAATGAATCAAGTCCAAAGCTTCCTTAGATCTATTGTCACTATTTGGAAATGGTTTCTTGATGTTCTTCCCAAGAGCGCAACCTTTACATATACCATCATTCTTAATTTGCAGTTCAGCAACCCTTAATACTCTTTGACTTAATTCAGGCAATGTTCTAAAATGAAGATGTCCATACCTTCAGTGCCATAACTCACGTAGATTTATTTCATCATGTACTAGTTGTTAGTTTTTGTTAGCACCGGATGTGTTCTAGCCATGAAAATTGGTGGAGAGGCTAAGGAACACGAGTTCTACAGAACCCAAAAGCCGTTTGGTGAAATTCCACCCAGATTGTATTTTATTAAGATAATTAATATTTTTAATGGGGTTCCTAAGTCTAAACTTAGGAAAATTAAAGTATTAATGGGTATTAATCAAAATATGGGTGAGAATGTTCTAGAAAGCGGATCAAGTCAAGTTTTAATCTTAGTCGTTGATTAGAGAATTAATCTCGGTCGTTGAAGTCTCAACAAGAAAAGTATAAGGAGGCTTGGGGTTCATTTGAAAACACAAAGAGTGTTGATCAGTAAGTTCGATATTCCTAGGGCAAGGTTCACTAAGGAATTCGAACAAGTGATCAAGCAGTGAGGATCAGAGGCAGTACTGGAAGGAAGTGATTTCCAATTCTAGTGAATGTATTTCAGAGAAGACAGTGAAGGATCAGAGGGACAGCGCAGTGCCAAGGAGGGACAATGCAACAACTAGAGGAGTTTGATGCAGAATTGCTGGGAGACAACAGAGATCGGTGTCAGGAATCACGGTGGGTGATTGACAGATAAAATCTCCATTTATCAGCAATAGATGTAGTAATAGTAAGGGTGACGCAGTCAGAGGGAGACTCCACGCAGAAGCGACACAGAGACTGCATAGGCTCACACAGAGATTGTGCAGTGGGTCATCCAGGGGCTAGGGCTAGTGCAAAATCTCCAGATTCAATGTGAGAAAATTCTCACTATCCTTCTATTAGTTATCTTCTCTAAGTGGATTGGCATTTCTCTAGGCATCCAGATTGTATTCAAAAATTTACTGCCAATAATAGAAACCCTCAGATCTGTTGGACCGGTTTTCCTGCATTTGGTTTTTCCAGGGACTATTGTCCAAAAACAAGTGTGTCAATGTGATTGTTCATGTGCTAGTGTTTCTCTTGCATTTCTCAGTTCATAATTTGTGAAGTCTGCAACTGAATTTATTTTGATGTTCACTGAAGCATTGGTAAATAACTTATTATTGTAAATAAGTAGGAGAAATAAATCAATCCCTACAGAATAATATTTTTCACACTAGTAGTTGATTTGTTTGACTTATAATTCTATACAGTCTCCCATCACGAATCCCAATAACCCTAGCATCATCTATACTATAGCCCTTGGACCGAACGGTACATAGAGAGCATTGTTAAGATGTACATTGTTACCAGACTCTAGCTCTATGGATGCCTTTCCAACTCCTTTGACTGCATAGTTGTTATTGTCTCCTAGTTCAACCCTTTGAGACAACTTATTTTCTATCATGCTTGAGAGATTCCCATGATCTCTGATCATGTGCCTTGATGCTCCACTATCTACCAGCCACATGTCATCATCATCTACAAAGGAACTTGTCAAAGAAGAATAGTAGAAGAAATCCTTTTCACCTTTGGTCTTCTTTGGTTTTTCATCTTCCTCAACTTCTGTTGTGGAAGCATGTTGTTTCCCTTTTCTTTTCTTGTTAGCCATATTAGGAAAATCTCTCTTGAAATGTCCATATTCTTGACAACCATAACATTGTATCTTTGATAAGTCTTTCTTCTTCTTAGAGGAAGAAGATCCTTTTCTTGACTTTTTGTGTTGAGGTCCAAACTTCTTCTTTCCCTTGTTTTTGAAACGAGCTGCAAGGGCTTCAATTTCCTCATCTTGACGATATCTAGTCATCCATCTTGCTTCTTCTTCAACACACAATATCCTTAGTTGTTCAACATCCACTAAGAGTAGGATTTGGAAAAGAACATGGAGAGCACAGCGGAAGAGGTCCAGGTTTCGAACCCCACCCTGGCCGCAGCGGAGCAGGCCGCCGCCGATGCAAATGTCGTGGAGCTTCCAGCACCTGCAGGCTGGTTAAAGAAGCTGAATAATCTCCTTGGGCAAGAAGATATGGAACTGCTCACTCTCAGGGAAGAAGAGTTACAGGATGCAAGGGAAGCGGCGACGGACATTCTCCAGAACAAGCAGCCAAATGAGGCTCTTATCATTTTCATCCTTTTTACTGAGGGTTTGCGGCCAGTTCGATCAGTGCGCGAAAGGGAGGGTCTTAAACAGGGCGAGGCTCACCAGCTTCGCAGTTTGAGAGACAGAATACACACTTGTTGCTTGCCTCCATTTGCAGTTGCTGCTGCAGCAGCAGGAGGGGAGAATAATGATGACCTTTCACCATCTCCTCATCAGCGAGGGAGTGTTTTTCAGGTTACGGACAGCAAGAGAGCCGGGAAGACAATGATGGGGATTGCCTGTATCAATTTTTCTGAAAACCTGCCTGACCATCCGAGCTGCGCGCCAGGGTTCAGCCAGCACGTTGCTGTGGATTTGCGGTTCAGTGCGAGGAAAGATGGGAATCTGGTGACGTCCGAGATGTGCCGAGGCATCTTGAACACGCTCACATGGAGACTCGATGTTAAATGGGGGAAAATGGAGTTTGCAGACAAAGTGTTTGAGAAAAGTCCTAAACGAGACGCTATTGATTGGAATGCATCGCTTTCTGGTTCTGTGAAGAATGGGAGAGTGGACGATGCACTGGAGTTGTTTTGGGCAAAGACTGAGAGAAATGTGGTCTCATGGACTACCATGAATACAGGACATGCGCAGAAGGACTGTATGGACAAGGCACTTCTGGCCGGAAGCAAGCAGCGAATCTGCTCCTCATTCTCGCCAGACTTGCTTGCAGAGGTTCCTCTTTTGATTCAGCCAGATCTGTTGGAAGAATCTCAGGAATTTCAAATCCAAGTCAAACTACTGGGAAAGACAAGGATGCATTGGGTTCGAGCAACAGATCTAGTCCAGGATCTACTGCAAAAACTGGAATGCCGGCTGGGGATCCCCTCCTCCCTCATCAGATTGTTATATAAGGGTAAACAACTAATGAATCCCCTACCTCTCTCTTTTTACAGCATTCATAAGGACGCCTCCATCGAGGCTTCTTTTCGTTTAAGAGGTGGTTCCTTTGGGCAGACCTCCTCTGCCCCTTTTTTCTCTTACAAAGATGCAGCTAGCAAAGACGCTGCCCAACCTCAGTGTTCTTCGAAAGCAGCCCATCCAAACGGGGCTCCAAAGCCTTTTTTGGTAGATAAATCAGAGGAAATTCCCTCCCTCAATTTCACTCATCCTGAGATTGAAAATCGTTTACAGATTTTCGAAGAATCGGCACTCATCTGCAGATTTAATGGGCTTTGGCCTCGCACAGCAGATCTTTACCAATGGATCCACTCCACTTGGACCAAAAAAAGCAAGATTTACTTATGTTCAAAAGGATTCTTCATTGTGGTTTTTGACTCAAATGAAGATTACCAGAAGGCCTTAATGGAAGGCCCTTGGTTCTGGGGTGCGGCTGGGCTCTTTCTCACCCCCTGGTTTCCAGACTTTGACCCTTCTACAGCAGTCATCTCCAAGCTTCCCATTTGGGTCAGGCTCCCGAATCTTCCAGCTTATCTATGGCATGCATCTGTTTTCATAGCCATTGGAGAATCTTCGGGACGGTTCCTGGCTGTAGACAGCTCAAGAAAGGAAAATGGTCTTTACACCTACGGCAGACTTTGTGTAGAAATAGACATCAGTAAAGGACTACCGGATCAGATCAATCTCAAGATTGGAGATTTCCATTGGACTCAAACCTTGGATTACGAGAACACAGCCTTCAGATGCCGCCATTGCCATCAAACGGGGCACCTACAAAGTACATGTTCTCAGTTCCTCCAAAAAAAGAAGAATCTAAATCGCAAACCCAAATCAAAGCGCTGGAATCCTTGTGAGCCTCCCCGCTCAATGTTCGGTCTAGATTTCTCTAGCTCGGATGAGGAGGAAACTGAAGATGTTTTGCAGAATGATGAGGCTACAGTAACAGATGTGAAGAATGATGTGATTCCGATGGACACTCCCTCGGGTGCTCCAGCAGTATCCTCTAACCCACAGCTTTCTCAGAAACGTACTCATTTGTCTTCTTCCTCAGATTCTGACAAGGAGATTCTGCCGCCAATGCAGAATAGTCTTCAGATTGTCATGGACACTCCCTCGAGTGCTCCAGCAGTATCCTCTGACCCACAGCTTTCTCAGAAACGTACTCATTTGTCTTCTTCCTCAGATTCTGACAAGGAGATTCTGCCGCCAATGCAGAATAGTCTTCAGATTGTCATGGCTCAGCCAAACTCCACTGGGTGGGTCAAAGTAAACAAGAAAAAAGGCAAAAAATGTCGTGTGGCTGGAAATGACTCCTCGGGGTAGTTCTCTGAGCCGAGTTCTTTCTTTTTGTTCTCCTTTGTCTACTTAGTCCTTTCATGGAATGTCTCTTAGCGCGAGGTGGTTAGCCTTTCACCGGTGGCTCCCTTGCTTTTCTGCTTCGCTTGCTTGCAAGCTTGTTTGTACTATACTTTTCTTATCTTAATAGAATTAGTCTTTATTCAGAAAAAAAAATATCCTTAGTTGTTCAAATGTAGGCGCTCCCTTCCAACTACATATCCCTGCTACAAAAGCAACCCATCATCTAAGAAGACCATTGAGTTGTAATCATTAGTTCTTGGTCAAGAATGGATTCTCTAATTGCTTGAATTTGATCTCTTATTTGGGAAATCCTTACGAAATAAGAAGCCACAGTATCATCATTAGTCATCCTTGTATTTCGAAGCTCATTGATTGACCAACATTCTTGATTGTGTAGAGATTCATTAGGGCATCATACATCTTTGAGATATCAAGTTTTGCAATGTAGGGAACCAAATGATCCCTAATGGAGTCCACTATGATGCTCATAACATTGATGTCATCCTCCTTGAACTTTTCTTTTCTTGCATCATCTTTTGGTTCAACAACCTTTCCTTTCACAATGTCCAAAACCTTGTTCTTGGCAAGAAGAATATCTATTCTAACTTTCCAAGCTCTGAAATTAGATGCTCCCTCTAGCTTGTTTTCAGATTTCATAGAGGAAGCCATAGAAACCAATCTACAAGAAGAACTTGAATAAAATGCTCTCTAGGGTTTTGTCAAGGTGATCTCAATGTTCCCTTCTTCCTTCACAAAAGCTCTAATACCATGTTGACATTAGGGTTAACACAATATTTCTGAAATTCTGATAATTACTTATGATGTAGATATTTTTTTAGTTTATTCCAATATATCATTCAACAATTATACTTGATAAATTCAACCATAAAGAACAATAGAACAATAGGGATCACAACACAACATTTACCTTGGAAAAACCCACTATGAGGAAAAACCTAGCAACCTTTTCAATTGAGAAATTTTTCTTGTTCAATGAGAGATACACCTAGACCTATGGTCAAACCTCGTCTTCTTCACCAAGTCACGTCACCCAATATGATCCTGCTCTTGATCCTGCACTTCCATAATTTTGGCCCTCCTGCAATATTATCAATATTTCAACGAAAATATCGCGATAATTACGATATCATCAAAATATGTGCAACACTACAAAATACCCATTGACATTTTAAAATCCATCAACAGTAGGGCATATCCATTGAATAGAGAGAGATCGTCATGTGAAAAACCCATGACAAATATTCTCCAGTGCCCAATGCATAAGTTACATCACCCTAGGCAAGTTGCAATGCTCATTGCATAGGTTAAAATTCCCTAGGCCTATAATTATTAATAATTTGTTAGACATTAATATAATTATCTTATCTCATCTTATATTGGACAGCTAATTGATTTAGGAAAGCATTACTTTTTTATTGTAAGAGTATGGTTGGATTTGGGGACTTTTCCCCTTGAACTTGATTGAATATCTCAAGGGTAGTGCAAGTACAGAGTGTTCACACCTAATCTTTGGGATTAAGAAAACCTATGTAAATATTGTAAATAGAAAAATAAAAGAAGTTGGAAGAAGAAGAGACATTGGGAGATGAAACTCAATAGTCTCCCTCTCCTTGTATATATCCAAGCTTTCTCTTAATGAAAAATAACATTTCATTCGTGGATAGTATCTGAAGGGAAATCTTTCTTAGTCGGACAATACTCAACAGAGGAGGCAGAGAGAGATCTGCGAGAGGCAATAGAGAGCCAGGAGAGGTTAATGCAGGGCTATGTAGAGGCAGTGTAGGCTGACGCAGAGGCAACGCAAAGCCTTGAGGAAGTCCGAAAATTTGTTGGGGAGATCGATTTTTGCGCTGGAAGCCGGGGTGTGAGACAGAGAAAGCTGAAGTCAAAATATTAGAGGCAAATCGATAAGCTGAAGGGGTGACGCTATCCCCAGAGACTGTGATGCTGGGCTGATGCAGTGATTGCACAGAGGCAGCGCAGATGCAGCCAAGGGCAACTCATTTAGGGGCTGGATCAGCCAGGATTTCCAGTGATAGTTGGAGGTAACCTCACTTATCTTTTTGTCAGTGATATTCTCTGTAACTAGATTGTCGGGAAGGCATCCAAAAATTGTACTCAGAAATTACTATTGCATAATAATAAAACCCTCAAAGTTGTTGCACCGGTTTTCCTGCATTGGGTTTTTCCGGGGACATTTGTCCAAAAATAACTGTGTAGATGTGTTGTATTTCTTTCTTGTTCAGTTTCTTGTTTCCGCTTATAAATTGAAATGGTATAGGTTGCAGTGTATTCATTTTAATGTTTACTGTAGGAAATAGTAAATAATTGGGTTCAGTAATTAACAAATACGAGAGACATAATCAATTGGTGTAGTAGGAATTTTTGTCTCCCAATTTTCACATGGTATCAGAGGTGCAGGTAAAACAAGAGAACAATGTCAGAAGAGCCCAATGCTGAAGGGGGAAGGGAGTTCGAAATTTCTGCAGAGGCAACAATTCGAATCCCCAGAGGGATTATGTAGTCCAAGCCAGGAGTGCAAAAATTTTCAAGGAAGGTCTCTCTTCGAGTGAGTCGATAGAGAGGTAAGACTTCCAGATCAAAGTTTGATAGTGTCAGAGGGAGCAGTGCAGTAGCTTCAGCGAAGAGGAGGTTTCTAGTGGGACGTAGTTTTCTGAAGGCAGTAGCTGGGCAGAAAGACATTAGAGGGAAGAGAGAGACATGGTTGAGGGAATTCTTCCTCAGAGGACTCCCAGCCTAGGAGTCTGAATTCTCACTTGCTAAGCAGCAGTAGAGAGGGGCAGATCTACAAGCTCCAGTAGGGAGTGCGTAGGCCAGTCTAGTGTTGTGCAGAGGAGAGAGGAGGCTATTCGTTTTTTTCGTTGGCAGGGATAGCAGCGAGTGGGTTGAGAGATCAGGATCGGTTGGATGGTGCATCCAAATATGTGATCTGGAAGGCAAGGATGTCATGCCTTCTAGATGAGTATTTTCTCAAGACCTATGTCAACAACGTGGTAGATGTACCCACAGATCTAGATCCTCTCAAGAAGTACAAGGGAGAGATGGCGAAGAAAAAGCGAATGATCCTCGACGGAGTGAAGGATCATATAGTCTGGCACATCGTTGGTAGAGGCAGCGTAGGCTAATGCAGAGCCACGCAGAGGCAACGTAAGCTAATGCAGAGGTAGTGCAGAGCCTTGAGGAAGTCCGAAAATTTGTTGGGGAGATCAATTTCTGAGCTGGAAGCTGGGGTGTGAGATTGGGAAAGCAGAGGTCAGAATCTCAGAGGAAAATCAATCAGCTGAATGGGTGACGTTGTCCCCAGAGAGTGTGACGTTGGGCTGATGCAGTGACTGCGCAGAGGGAGCACAAATGCAGCCAAGGGCAGCACATTCAGTGGCTGGATTAGCTAGGATTTCCAATGATAGTTTGAGGTAACTTAACTTATCTTTCTGTCAGTGATATTCTCTATAACTAGATTGTTGAGAAGGCATCCAAAGATTGTATTCAGAAATTACTACAACATAATAATAAAACCCTCAGAGTTGTTGCACCAGTTTTCTCGCATTGGGGTTTTTCAGGGACATTTGTCCAAAAATAACTATGTAGATGTGTTGTATTTCTTTCTTGTTTAGTTTCTTGTTTCCGCTTATAAATTTAAAAGGTGTAGGCTACAGTGTATTCGTTTCAGTGTTTATTGTAGGAAACAGTAAATAATTTGGTTAAGTAATTAACAAATAGGAAAAACATAATCAGTTGTTGTAGTAGAAATTTGGGCATCCAAATTTTCACAGCAATAACCAACGCTGCCAACAATTTTGAAGTGACTAACTTCCGGGTTCTTCCCTGTGAAGACCCTTTTGGCATTTTCTTCCCCAATGCTCTATGAGGAGTCCTATTCTAAATATACACTTTCGTGTTACATGCCTCTGCCCATAGAAACCTGGGCAAATCCTGGTCATATAACATAGCCTTTGCAGCCCCAACTATGGTTCTGTTTTTCCGCTCCACTACCCCATTCTGCTGTGGATTATACGAGGTTGTCCATTCTCTTTTGATGCCTTCCTTCGCACAAAAATCTGTGAAGTCCTTATCAATATATTCTCCACCATTATCTGAGCGAAACACCTTGATCTTCTTCCCTATCGCATTCTCCACGAGAGCCTTAAACTCTTTAAAACGATCGAAGACCTCATCTTTGGTCTTCAAGAAGTAGATCCAAGTTTTCCTAGAATGGTCATCAATAAAGGTGACGAAGTATTTGGCTCCACTGAGGGCTCTAGTGGACATTGGGTCACAAATATTTGAATGTATAAGTCCTAACACGCCATCTACTCTGCTGTCACTTCTTGGGAATGCTACCTTAGCATACTTCCAAAATACGCATTGTGAAAATTCTATCTATTGCAGCTATTGGAGATTATTCTTCTAACTCAAAAATTGATTCTACAGTTTATTTACTACGGAAAATAACGAATAAAACCATAGCTACAATTTTCACCATACAAATACTACGCAAAATAAAATACTGGAAACTGAGAAACTCTAACACACACACAATAAAATTGACACAGTTATTTTTGGACAATTGTCCCCGGATAAACCCAACCTGGGAAAACCGGTGCAACAGATGAGGGTTTTATTGTTGTCCGAGGTTGTCATTGATGTCAATATGGCAATATTCTGGATACTAGAGGATGACATGAAGCCAAGGGGAAGCCGAGCGATCCATGAAGAGACAAGAGCAAGGCCATCAGGATAGCCAAGCCATAAGCAAGAGGAGTTACCAAAGGAGGCATATCAAATCATATTGCAGGATATCAGAGCAAGAGAGGCGTTCATATATTCAAGGAGGTCTTTGAAAGACACTGCCAAGCCAGAGGAGCAGATGGAGAACAGAGGAGTAGACAGAGCATCAGAGGAAGCAGATTACGCAATCGGGAGCTATCGGAGGCAAAACCCATCTATATATGCATTAACAGCTATCAGAGCAACAATCCAAAGGAAGACCGATCAAAGGAGCATAGAGGAAGAGCGGAGGACACAGCGATAGAGCAAACAGAGCCATGGGACGCAGCAAACACAGCTGTCGGAGCCACAGAGGAAGCAGACACAGCTATCGAGAGCTATCAGGAGCCATATATCCACAGATAACACTATCGGGAGCTATCAGAGGAGTAGAGCTATCACATATGCCAAGAGTAAGGCGCATAAGTGGAGGAGCATATAAACAAAGTTAAAACAACGGAGCAATATATATATAAACAACGGAGCAGGATTATGTATCGGGAGTGGTAAAGGCCCTACCACATTAAAACCTCCGGTTACGATATAGAATTGCAGACTCGATGATCCTATTATATCGCGCCTATTGTAATGTCGCGTCCGTCGCTATATCGCAAGCCGTAAAGCCTTGCCACATGAAAGCACCGATTGCGATAGAACTGTGGACCCGACGGACTTATTATAAACAGTTTAATATAATATCGCATCCGGTATTAGCCATCGGCCATCGGCAATGCTTTAGGCTCGACTTATAGAAGAACCTCCAAAAGTGGCGATTGCGATAATGTATACGGACCCGATGGTCCTATTATATAGCACCCTATTATTATATCGCGTCCGCAGGAGGATCGGCCCATCGGCCATCGGCGATGTCATGGGGTCGATATATAAAAGACCCCCGGAAGCCTCATCTCGCCGATTGCGATTGTAAGACCAGACTTGATGCAACATTGAAAGGTGGCTTAATGTCTTATCGTGTCCATCGGCCATCGGCCATTGGCAACTACCGATTGCGATTACAAGGCGGACCCGATACATTATAGACTCAGGTGAATTAAAATTGAAGTCCGCCCTTAGCGCTTCGCTCGTGTTTCTTCTCTGATTCCCTGTGTATTTGATATTTGTCATGCGCTGGGTTTTGAGGCAAAAATACATTAAGGAACGGTCCCGATAGTTCAGGAGGCTGAATCATGGCGATTATGATTGCGATAGAATGTGGTTGTCCGTTAAATGAAGCGGTCCCTGTGTATGCCTGCTATCATGAGAAAATAGGAGCGTTGTTACAGTTTTATGAATATGTGTCCTCTGTGTATGACTCGGTCCTCGCCATTGAATCAACGTGTCCTGTGAGCACGAATAGACAAAGGAAACCGAAAGCTGGGAAGCTGAAGAAGCAAGCGAGCACAGAGGAAATGACAGTGAGCGTTGAGGAAGTCTAAGAGGCCGTGTAAGAGGAAACGAACGGACAGAGGCACGGGAATGCATAAAACAGTAAAAACAGAGGACTGTGCTAGCTGTTGGTGTTGCGAAGAACCAGAACATGAGGTAGCAGAAGCAACAGTGATGGTTAAGCGTTGTGTGAAGTTGTCGGTGAACGCTGGTGAAGGCTGCTGCAGCTGTTGAACACTGTTGAAAAGTTGGAGAAAACAGCAGAACAGAAAGAGGGTCCAGCAGAACAAAAAGAGGGTCGAAGGACCAACAGGACAAGAGGAATTCGAAGAGTAGAAGTTGCCAGCAGAGAAGCAGTCTTGCTAAAACATTCATCGTGACATGAGAACATATGCTTGAACTGATAGCAGGGTCTTATGCAAAGTTTTAGTGCAGTTGTAGTGGACTCACTAAAGCAGTGTGGAGATATGATCAAAGGTAAGCTATTGGAAACTCTGTGTGAATGGTAGGAAGAGTTGTAAAGACTCCTTCAAGAGAAGACTGGTTGCCATTGATGCTATAGCTTGGAGACTACAGAGAAACTATAACTAGACAGAACTCAGCAGAGAAGAGTTTTGAGAGTAGAACATTATTATCAAAAGTGACTTGACAAGATTGGAGTCCTTGAGGCTAGTGCCTCAAAAGCAAGAAGGATAGGAGTCCTTGGGGCTGGTGCCTCAAGAGCAAGAAGGATAGGAGTCCTTGGGGCTGGTGCCTCAGAAGTAAGTAAGATTGGAGTCCTTCTGGTTGATGCCTCAGAAGTAGAAAGGATTGAAGTCCTTGGGAGTTGGTGCTCCTAAGTCCAAGATTGGTGTCTTGGCGAAATAGAGTTGGTGCTCTGGAGGTTGGAGCCTCACCAAAGTCCAAGTTGGAGCTTGGCAACTGATTGTAACCATCTATATATTGTATCTATTTTACTGCACAGTTTATATTAATAAAAGCATTTATTCTTGTTGTTCATCTTGTGTTCTGAATATATATGTTTTAACTGGTGAAACAATAGTGGGAAAAAGAAATACTGATTCACCCCCCCCCCCTCAATATTTCCAACAATTGGTATCAGAGCAGGTTCCTTCATTCAAAGCCTAACAGCTTGAAGGTTGACCCTTAGAACACAAATGGCGAAGTCAAGGAAGAAAGTCTCCAATCCTCCTAAGGATGTGTCTCCCTCTACTACTAAAATAGAAGACAATCAATTTGAGGAGGCTCCAAGGCTCAATGGGAACTTTAATATATGGGAAGCAAGAATGAGGAATTTCTTACAGACTCAAGGCATTGAAATCTGGAAATCAGTGATTGATGATAGCAAGATGGATAGAGAATCCAAGGAGTACAATGCAAAAGCAGTAAAGGCAATCTTGAATGGGCTCCCTAATTCTGTAAAGAACAATCTAGGAAAAGATTCATCAACAAAGGGCATATGGGACAAACTTCATGATCTTCACTCAAAAGGAGCACTGACCATGACCATCAATCAAGAAAGAAATCCTGAACCCATCATAGAAGCTGAAAATGAGAATGATGACATCAAGGCTAAAGCAGACCTAGAAGATGAAGAGAATGAAAAAGACTTTGTAGAAGAACTCCTCGCTCAACTTATGACTGCCATGGAAGAGATTAACAATTTGAAAAAGGAAAATGAGGCACTTAAGAAGATAGCTCCAGTTGGTGACCAAGATCAAACAAGAAAGAAAGTTGACCTCATCAAGCTTCAAGTACAAGAAAGGGATGAAGAGTTTGCCAAGCTTAAGAAGGAATTTGATCAAAGTAAAAGAAAGCATCATGAAGAAGCCATATCCATGACAAATCAACTGCATAAAGCAAAGAAGCAAAAAGATACCTTGTCAAGTCAACTTGAACAAAGGCACAAGAGCTTGAACAAACTTGAAGAAGAGATTGGTCAGTACAAAATAGAGGTCTCCTCTCTCAAATCTCAACTACAAGAAGCAAGGAAACAAGCACAAGGAGCTGAGAAGGAAATGGAGAGCAGTCAAGCAAAGAATGAAGAAATCTTCAAAATGAAGTCAGATATCATCTCCCTTAAAATAGTAGCAGCTGAAGCTACTCGTAGCAAGGAAGAAATTGAGGAACAACTTGCAAAGAAGAATAGTGAGTGTGAAAGATTGGAAGAAGAGATTGTCTTCCTCAGAACAAAGGTTGAAGGGATGAACAAAATCTTGAAGAGCTCTCAAGCCTTGGATGACATGCTCAGCTATCACAGATGTCCATCTGATAAATCAGGTCTCGGGTATGCAGGTGAACCCTCAAACAAGAATGAAAATGCTTTAAACAAAAGAGAAGTGAAGAAGCCAGAAAGAAATGGTGATGCTCCCAGTTCTAGCAAATGCAAGGAGAAAAATCAAGGCTACAATAGAAGAAAACCAGCTCCAAGAAGAAATGTAGATGATGACAAAGATGCGAGAGGCAATGGTTATCATCAAAGGATCTCAAGGCAGAAAGGCTTCAGAAGTACATCAAGGAAACCTCCATCTCCTAGGTACCAAAGTTCATTTTTTGGTTATTGTTATTCTTGTTCAAACTTTGGTCACATGGCAAAAGACTGTAAAGCATATCATAAAGATAGATGTTATGGTCCCCAACCATCTCATAGAGATAGATGTTATAGTCTCTGACAACCTCCAAGAAACAATTTTGCAGGAAGAAATCATGAATTCTTATTCATGAACAATGTAGAATGCTTCAAGTGTCATAACATTGGTCATATGGCAAATGATTGTAACTTAACATGGGTGCTTAGACAAGCTAGAACCATGCAAAAGAAGAAAGTTACACAAGTATGGAGAAGGAAGGAAATACAATCCGAAAGTCCCTTGAGTTCTTCAACCAACAGCATATGTCAGTGGCCTGAATTTTGACAATCTAAGCATTAGATGGCAGACTCTGCCCAAAAGAGATGATGCATACAGTTAGGGGGAGCCTATCATGTCTCAGGAGCACTCCATTGAAGGATATGATCCTGTAACCATTCTTTGGACTATTGTTAAAGAAATAGGGCAAACAACCATGGTGCTATTATCACAGAAGTTTATGTCTTAACTCAGGAATTTAATGTGAGAACAGATAAATTATGGACACTAATAGAGGCAGTCTTCAAACAAACAGATACATCTAGAATGGAGTTTGAAGTAAGAGCAGCTGGCAACATATAACAAAACTAAAGCATTGCATGAAGATGCAGATCAGCAGAATAAATTTAAAGGACAGTCACAGATTGGATATCTGAATCTGCAGAGATATGTACAAGAACACAAGGAAAAGATGGCTCATAGGAAGGAGAATGTTGTGCAGTCAAGCATAACTTAAGCTGATATAGATCACTTAAGAAATATAGCAACAGTAAGGCACAACCCCTCACATTTTTGTCCAAATGCAATGATGATTGAATACTAGATGGCAGTAACTTAAGGGGAAGCACAGAGACACAAAGGAACTCAGATCTGAAGAAAGATAGCAAGAAGACATCTCAGGGGCATTTTCTCTTGATTCAGACTATGAAGGCCTCTCAATGTTACTTGTGGAGACAGCAATATGGATTGAAGCATAAAAGCTTGGACTTGGACACTTGGTGTATGGCCATTTGCAATCTGAATGAAAGCATTAAAGTAGAGCATCTTTAAGCATTGTTGAAGCCATGATAAAGCAGTTTTGAGACATGAAGAGGGAATAATGTGTTAATTGATGATAAAGCATCAATCCTTCTATCTTGAGTAAAAAGAAGAAGAGCACTATGACAGGGGGAGTCACAGACCCATGAAGATCTACCATTCATGAAGAACAGAAGTAGCTTGATAGGGGGAGTCCCAGAGCACTCCTTTGCCATTGATGTCAAACGGGGAGAGAAGAAGAATAACAATATCAATAACAAAGGGGAAGATTATTGTCCTAGGTTGTCATTGATGTCAATATGGCAATATTCTGGATACTAGAGGATGACATGAAGCCAAGGGGAAGCCGAGCGATCCATGAAGAGACAGGAGCAAGGCCATCAGGATAGCCAAGCCATAAGCAAGAGGAGTTACCAAAGGAGGCATATCAAAGCATATTACAGGATATCAGAGCAAGAGAGGCGTTCATATATGCAAAGAGGTATTTGAAAGACACTGCCAAGCCAGAGGAGCAGATGGAGAATAGAGTAGACAGAGCATCAGAGGAAGCGGATTATGCAATCGGGAGCTATCGGAGGCAAAACCCATCTATATATGCATTAACAACTATCAGAGCAACAATCCAAAGGAAGATCGATCAAAGGAGCATAGAGGAAGAGTGGAGGACACAGCGATAGAGCAAACAGAGGAGCAAACAGAGCCATGGGACGCAGCAAACACAGTTGTCGGAGCCACAGAGGAAGCAGACACAGCTATCGGGAGCTATCGGGAGCCATATATCCACAGATAACACTATCGGGAGCTATCGGAGGAGTAGAGCTATCACATATGCCAAGAGTAAGGCACATAAGTGGAGGAGCATATAAACAAAGTTAAAACAATGGAGCAATATATATATAAACAACGAAGCAGGATTATGTATCGGGAGTGGTAAAGGCCCTGCCACATTAAAACATCCGATTACGATATATAATTGCAGACCTAATGATCCTATTATATCACGACTATTGTAATGTCGCGTCCGTCGCTAAATCGCAAGCCGTAAAGCCTTGCCACATGAAAGCGCCGATTGCGATAGAATTATTGACCCAATGGACTTATTATAAACAGTTTAATATAATATCGCATTCGGTATCAGCCATCGGCCATCGGCAATGCTTTAGGCTCGACTTATAGAAGAACCTCCAAAAGTGGCGATTGCGATAATGTATACGGACCCGATGGTCCTATTATATAGCACCCTATTATTATATCGCATCCATAGGAGGATCGGCCCATTGGCCATCGGCAATGTCATGGGGTCGATATATAAAAGACCCCCAGAAGCGTCATCTCGCCGATTGCGATTGTAAGACCGGACTTGATGCCACATTGAAAGGTGGCTTAATGTCTTATCGCGTCCATCGGCCATCGGCCATTGGCAACTGCCGATTGCAATTACAAGGCGGACCCGATACATTATAGACTCAGGTGAATTAAAATTGAAGTCTGCCCTTAGCGCTTCACTCGTGTTTCTTCTCTGATTCCCTGTGTATTTGATATTTGCCGTGCACTGGGTTTTGAGACAAAAATACATTAAGGAACGGTCCAAATAGTTCAGGAGGCTGAACCATGGCCATTATGATTGCGATAGAATGTGGTTGTCCGTTAAATGAAGTGGTCCCTATGTATGCCTACTATCATGAGAAAACAAGAGCGTTGTTACAGTTTTCTGAATATGTGTCCTCTGCGTATGACTCGGCCCTCACCATTGAATCAACATGTCCTATGAGCATGAATAGACAGAGGAAACCGAAAGCTGGGAAGCTGAAGAAGCAAGCGAGCATAGAGGAAATGACAGCAAGCATTGAGGAAGTCTAAGAGGCGGTGTAAGAGGAAACGAACGGACAGAGGCACGGGAATGCATAAAACAGTAAAAACAGAGGATTGTGGTAGATGTTGGTGTTGCGAAAAACCAGAACATGAGGTAGCAGAAGCAGCAGAGATGGTTAAGCGTTGTGTGAAGTTGCTGGTGAACACTGGTGAAGGCTGCTGCAGCTGTTGAACACAATTGAAAAGTTTGAGAAAACAGCAGAACAGAATGAGGGTCCAGCAGAGCAAAAAGAGGGTCGAAGGACCAACAGGACAGGAGTAATTTGAAGAGTAGAAGTTTCCAGCAGAGAAGCAGTCTTGCTGAAACATTCACCGTGACATTAGAACATATGCTTGAACTGAAAGCAGGTTCTTATGCAGAGTTTTAGTGCAGTTGTAGTGGACTCACTAAAGCAGTGTGGAGATATGATCAGAGGTCAGCTATTGGAGACTCTGTGTGAATGGTAGGAAGAGTTGTAAAGACTCCTTCAAGAGAAGACTGGTTGTCATTGATGTTGTAGCTTGGAGACTACAGAGAAACTATAACCAGACAGAACTCAACAGAGAAGAGTTTTGAGAGTAGAACATTATTATCAAAAGTGCCTTGACAGGATTGGAGTCCTTGAGGCTGGTGCCTCAAAAGTAGGAAGGATAGGAGTCCTTGGGGTTGGTGCCTCAAGAGCCCCAAGGATAGGAGTCCTTGGGGCTGGTGCCTCAGAAGTAAGTAGGATTGGAGTCCTTGGGGTTGATGCCTCAGAAGTAGGAAGGATTGAAGTCCTTGGGAGTTGGTGCTCCTAAGTCCAAGATTGGTGTCTTGGCGAAATAGAGTTGGTGCTCTGGAGGTTGGAGCCTCACCAAAGTCCAAGTTGGAGCTTGGCAACTGATTGTAACCATCTATATATTGTATCTATTTTACTGCACAGTTTATATTAATAAAATCATTTATTCTTGCTGTTCATCTTGTGTTCTGAATATATATGTTTTAACTGGTGAAACAATAGTGGGAAAAGGAAATACTGATTCACCCCCCCTCTCAGTATTTCCAACATTTATTATTAATGTTCAGCAGCAAATCTGAGTACAATAATTTAGATGCCCAGCTGGCAATCTAATATGAAGAAAACACTAGCAAAAATATTGTGGGAATTTTCTCACCCCATAGCGATTTTTTTTGCCTCTGAAATAGTTTCCCCAACCTCTGCATGAGATGCTACGCTGGCCCTCTGAATATTTCGGCCTTCCTTCCTTCAACTCTTCCGGGAATTGAAAATTTTCTCCCAGAATGCTGCTTCTCTCTTGCTCCACCTGCTACTCACCCTTTGGCTCTATCTTCTCTACTACGCTGCCGCTACTGAGAAAATCGAATTGCCAGGGAAACTGAGTATCTGCATTGGATGATCTCCATCACTACATCGACTTTCTTTTATAATCCAATATTGGAGCAGCAACGACCAAGATTAAACTTAATCAATGGCTAGGATCATTTCTGGGTCGATTCGTATGAGTTTCTAGATGATTCACACCTTATATCAATTAATACTGACTAATTAAGCATATTCCCTAAGTTTAGACCTAAGTTGCACGAAATAGGGAAACGAGTACGAGTTTCTGAAACGTGCATAGGTACGAAACGTGAACCCCCAAAATTTTGGAAACGGGGAAACGCAATATATATATATATATATATATATATATATATATATATATATATTAAGACATTTAAGAAATATGTGCAATCATAAAGCATATATGATACATTCTAATTTATTACATTATGATTAAATTGTCAATGCATAAACTATAAGTCTCTAAATTTACATCACATTTACTCATGAATGATCACATAATGAAAATAGCAATATCCAAAATCAGCCACGAGAAATTTCTAATTTCTTGTCTCATGCTTGATGGGGAGTCTCCTCCTACATAGTCGAATGACCTTAGTGCTCTTGATTAAATACAAGTTCCATACCCTAGTATCCTACGTGCTCTTGATTATTGGGAGTCTCCCCTGCATAGAGGGCTTGGTTCTCTTGATTAAATACAAGTTCCATACACTAGTACATGACAAAATCCAATGGAAACATTGCAATCCCCCCAATCCTGAAATCTTGAAAAACAGATAAGTCTGCTCGATTTTGAGTGAGATCTAAAATTCTACTTTCTCCATATTAAATCCAATGAGAGTGAAACCACTCTCAAACATCCTGAGTCATTTCATGGTAATGTTAAAAATTTAAGTAAAAGGATGAAAATGAAAAATAAAGGAGAATGTCACTTTTACTTTAAGAATTTAACATTACCATGAACTGCATATCAACACTAGGGCCATAGGCTTGAACATTAGGCTGCCCCACTCAAAAAAAATCCTCTTTTTTATAACTTGAAAGGCATCCAGAAGATATTTTAGACGCACAATAAAAAATTAGAAGCGAAAAAATAAACAAAAAATACAAGAAAAAGTCAATTTAGAAGAGGAAACTCCGTCGTACGACCTAGAAACAGACCCTTCTCCAACATTTCCTACAACTTAGGTTTAGACTTAGGATATATTTAAAAATTGGTTAATAATCTAATTGAGACACTTATAGGCGGAATTTCTAGAAACGATTTTTGGGGTTTGGAGATCTCATGTATTCTAGCCTCTCCGCAAAATTTTGTGGCTAGAACACATATGATGCTACAAAAACTAACATGCATCCTCTGCACACATCATCATGCTCTGTGCCAAGTTTTGGAACCCCTGTTCTATTTCCTTGAGCATATTGAGTGCTCCATGGTGTAGATGTCCCATTCTCCTATGCCATAACTCATTCAGATCCCACCAATATTATCACTGCCTATCAATGCCATTGGAGAGTCGAGTTGCAACATGTACAATCTGTTGCTTCAGAATCTAATCTGTCTTACCTCCTTCCAGCTTGAGTGTTTAATAAATACTCTCTTCCCTATGAAGTAGATATCATATCACTTATCCTGTAACTGGAATACTGAAATCAGGTGCATACCCAATCCTAGCACATGTAGTACATCTGTAGTGTTGGTGCTTGCTCCTGATTCCCTCTAAAAGTCGATGGTACCTCTCCCTATTGGAGTACACTTTGTTTTGTTTCTCACTGTAATCTAGAAGTCCATCTACTCCTCCTTGTAGCTAGAGAAATATTCTCTAACCCTGTCATATGAGTCGATGCTCCATTGTCTATATACCAGACACCATGTGAAGTTGAGCCTGATAATCAAGCAAATTCATCCTCCAATATGGAAGACAACTCTGAAGCTCCCTGAATAATTAATTGATCCATGGCCATACTGTGTGATATTCCTCTTCCCCTCGGCACTGATTCTACCACTGCACGCTGTTGCAAAATCCTCTATGCCACAGATCAGTAATCTACTCTCATAAATAACTTTGTCGGTGCTCCCTCTGCCTGTTGGAATTACTAATTTCTGGAAATCAATCTTTTTTTGCCTCCTGCAACTGAAAAAACGAATTTCCCAAGCAATTCATACTGACTGGCTAGGTAAGTTGTGCAACCTCTGCGAATTTTCTACTATTGCTCCCTCTGAACAATGAAATTCCTTCTTCTTCGATCTGAGCTACCAATCTGCTAAATTGGCTCTGATACCATGTGAAAATTTTATCTATTGCAGCAACTGAAAATTATTCTCCTAACTATAAATTAAATTATGCAATTTATTTGCTACAGAAAACAATGAATAAAATCACAACTACAGTTTTCACCATAGGAAACTGATAAATTCTAGCACACACAAGAATTTTGACACAATTATTTTTGGACAATTGTCCCTCGAAAAACCCAATGTGGGAAAACCAGTGCAGCAGATGAGGGTTTTATTATTATTCTTCAATGGCAATTTTGAGTACAATAATTTAGATGCTCTATTGGCAATCTAATCTAAGGAAAATACTGGCAAAATTATTGTGATAATTTTCTCTCACCCCACAGCAAATTTCTGCAACCGAAATTGCCTTCCTAGCCACACGCTGAACCTTCTGTGTCACACTCTTCACAGTGCTTGTGCAGAACCTCTGGGGATTTTGGCCTTTCCTCACTACCTCTTCCCGGGACTAGAATATTTCCTCCTAGATTGCTACTAACCTCCTCTACCACCTGCTACTCACCCTTTGGCTCTATCTTCTCTGCTGAATTTCTACCACTGAGAAAATCGAATTGCCTGGGCAACTAAGTATCTACAGTGGTGTGTTCTTCATCACCACATCAATTCCTTCTTATATTTTCATTTTGGGTCTCCAACGACCAAGATTAAATCTTAATCAATGGCTTAGATTATTTCTGAATCTATTCATGTGAGTTTCTAAATGATTCTCATTTTATCTCAATTAACACTGATTAATTAACCATATTTCCCATGTTTAGACTTATGAAATATTTTTAAAATGGTTAATAATCTAATTGAAACACTTCTAGGCGGAATTTCCAGAAACGATTTCTGGGTTTTGGAGATCTCATGCATTCTAGCCTCTCCACCAAATTTTGTGGCTAGAATGCATCTAATGATACAAAAACTAACATTGCTAAGTTCCCTTGTGTTACTACTCATGTAGACCTTCATAGTAATATAATGGATTAATTTAACCATTCAATGATTAATCAACCTCAACATGTGTGCACAAAGGTTAATGCTCAAATGAAACCATAATCCAACCTCCCAATAGTCACAAGTTGATTAAATTAACATGGACATGTTTGCTAAGGAGGGGAGGGGGGTGTGCTCCAACAAGTGTTGAACCATGCAAACAACTTATATCTCCTAGCATAGACCACCATGTTAACAATACTAACAAAATAGAAGCTCCACCTAGATTTGAACCTAGGCTGCACTACCATAGGACTAACGTAATAAAATCTCATCAATCCTTAAAAAAAGGCTTTATTATCAAAGATGTATGTGAGATGACATAAAGACTTTGCAATCATATAAAGAGTATACCTTTTGAGAAAATGAAAAAATTCTTATCTCAATGAAACAAAGGAGGATATTGTTAAAAAATATTGAGGGTACCAAGGAGGTGTTTCATAGTGCATTTATCCTTTTGGCCTAGGAAGACACATTAATGTCTTTTTGTCATGTGACATTATGAGTTATATTAATGTCATGGAGGAAATTTACTTTTTATGGGTTATGTACTATGTACTTTAATATATTAATGTCACTAGTGTTATAAAGTGACTTTATGAGAAAAAAAAGTGCACATGGTACAAAAACATTAAAAAGTGACTAGGAGGCTCATTAATTGAAGGAGACACATGTAAGAAGGGATCAAGAGGAAATAATCTCCACCCTTGATCTAATGAGCTGAGATTCAATCTCAGCCATTAGATCTCAAGGGTTAGGGTTCTCTTCATTTGTGAAGACAAAAAGAGAAAAAGGAGAAATCTCTCATTATTATTCTCATGAGCATTTGAGAGTAGAGAAGGAGCAAAGGGGAGAAGGCTGTGTTTGCAGGGCTTAGGAAGAGATGTCATAAAGAAAGGAGTCACCAAACCCAAGTTTCTAGCTGAAGCTAGAGGCATGCAGACTGAGATTTTTGGGCAGGGTACGCAGGCTGATTTTCAAGGAAAAAGTATGTGTTTTTGTAGGGAGGCTGAGCAATCTTGTCAGCATAAATTTTTGTGGAGGAGGCACAGCTGTTCGAAAGCTCTATTTTCTGCCAAAGTCACAGTTAGCTGGGCCATATTTCAAGGAGGTCTGTCAGAGATTCTAACACACACATCAAGGTAGATTCAAGGGACAGTTTGCACCAGATTTAAGGCATTTGGCAAAGGAGGATTCCTCTGAACATAAGTCAACATCAGAGCAGTGATTTGGCCGTGGTTCAAAATGTTAGAGATCTGGAACCGTGGCTCAAACTTCCAGATTTAGAGTTGAAGCCTTGACACAAATTCCAAGGATGCTGGAACAGCATTTAAGGGGAGATAAGTATCCTAAAATGTTATTTTCTATGTAAATTTCTCAGTAAATTAGAAGCAATAAAATCCCCCTTTCACTGGTTTTCCCCTTGTGGGTTTTTCCACAGTCATTGGACCAAAAACACTGTAAATTTATGTTTGTGTGTGCTTGTCTTTATTTTCATATCAGCTGAAAAAAAAAGTGTAGTAGTAGCTCAAAATTGTTTCAAATGAATTTGCAATAAATGTTTTATATCAGCTAACGCACATTGGGGTTGTGGGCATTGAACAGTGAAACTGGGAGGGCTACCAGATTTGTAAAATTTTCTACAGATATAGATGACATTGACAAAATTGATTGTGAATACTAGCTCTAACTGGTTGAATATCCAACCAGAAGTGAATCAGAGAACATTTAACTCTACATCCATTGTTGTCCAATAAATTCAAGAATTCATGAGTTGCACTAATTCGAGAGCATACGAACTCAAGAATTCAACACTTGCAAGGGTGATGAGACAACTTCATGTAGTAAATGCATAATTTCAGAACTTTGGAGTGAAGCTAAATAAGGAGACATTTTCATTATACGCTTTTGTTGTCACTTGGTGTTGCAGTATAACCCTGAACATAGCTCAATGTAATAAAAATGAAATAAAGCCACATTATATAAGTAATTAATAAAAATATCACAATGTTTAATAGGCATCCTTAATAAAAAGCAGTTAGATGATAAAGCAATCCAACTACCTCAACCAAATAAAACAGAATCAATGTCAATGTATTCAGATTACTCCAATGTAATAAAAGCATGCATTTTACATGAGTCTACTTTTATCATGTATTTTATCTTTCTTATGTGTTAAATGTTTTAACAGTCCAATATGTTTAAGCTCCAGTCATCAATTTTGCCAAAGCAAAATGCCTTCAAAATGTGTCGATTATATCATTTGAAGGATACACAACCAAACTTATGCAGTATAACCTAGATTACAGGGTAAAACCCAATACAAGAAGTAAGCAAAAGAAAATTTCTCAAATAATAAATGGTAAATGAATGAATTGAATAATGAATATGAAGATGAGAGAATTTTATTAATGTCCAATGAATGACCACAAAGTTAGTTATTGGGACTCAAAAATGTTGCAAGTGCAATGAGTACAAAACATGATATTAATACATGTTCACTATGGTACTCGGAAACCAGCCTACATATGGGTTGACCAACCAATTGTTATTAACTATTATTCTAGCCTACATACTTGTTCTAGTAATCAACAATTATGCTAAAAATAATGCTAGACATACAAAAATGTATGTTTATTTCTCATGACAACCATACCTTCTTTTGTGTTAGTACTTCGCCAAGTGCACTCTTAACAAGCCATTCTCGATCATATAGAAGACCTAATCAAGCATAAAGTTTCAATGAATTATCACAAATTTGAAAGGATACATAGAAAGGCACAAGAAAACATATAAAAATCAAATTATCTATAAAAGGGAATGTACCCACTAAAACATGCAAGAGGTGTAGACATTGGAGATAAAATGCACATTTCCATACATTTTGATTACTAATATTTCATTGAGGATACTTTTGAGGCATTTTCACTTCTCCAGAACAAAATTTGCATATTTGGAGGCATGTTCAACTTCATGGGTACATCTCACATTACACAAGGCATGTCTATATATTTGGAGGCAGGACATGCTGTGTTGGCATTCTCTACAAGGAAATGATGTGGAATGCCCTTCATAGGATGATAACACATGGCATGTAGAACTCGTCTACAAGTTCAAGCACATATATATTGGTGAACAACCTTCAAACAAGGAATATGTCATGAAGAAAGCGAGTTGGTTGTTGAGATTGCCTTACATTTCCAGCTCACATGTGGCAGATATATCCATATGAAATCATTATTTGGTGGAGTAATTTGCTCAGAAGACTCTAGAAGATGCCTTTTGAAGGTACCTGTGTAGGCATAGCCTATTTTGAAGGGAGCATTCCATGGAGAAGTGTTTAAAATGACACACATAAAAATAAAACATACTTTAATGGAGAGTTCATTCACACTTGGCATGTTGATCTTTTCAAGTTTTAATGAAGATTTGGATAGTGGAGTGTCCTACATCTACGGAAATCTAGACATTTCTAATAATATATTAATTTAAATAAAGGTGCAAGAAGAACCTGTCAAAGGACGTATCCCCTAGATTTGCAACTTGTGTTTTCATTGTGAAGAAATCCGTAGACCATTAGGCTATAGTTGAAGATATCTTGTGCACATTTTGAGCTTCATAAAGGAAATATTCAGGCCTATAATCCTGATTTATAAGGCTGTTGTTATATCCTTGTTTCCTCTTTTGTATGCTGGACAATTTTACTGCGATTGTAGGGTTTATTGGCCAACATGAGAGGCTCGAAGCGTGAATTTTTTCCCTCTAAAGGTCCTTAATTTCAGATATGGCTCTGCTATATAGCTGGGCTGTTATTATAATAGAAAGCTGTATTTTACTTCATTATTCAAATTTTTGTTAAGTAGAAAGATCAATATATAGCAAGAGTATTATAGCATTTTATGAGCTTTGTACATTGGTTTAAAAGTGAATTTACAAAAGTGCTATCACTAAAAACACCTCTTGTTTGAAGTATCTTCATCGGTTCAATAGTCTATTCTCAAGTTCTGAACTCAAATTGTTTGGACTCCATTGGAAAAGGATTAGGTGCTAATCTATTGTTCTTTATTAGTAACAGATACTAATATATACAAAAAATTATTTACATTAGCAGCCAAAAAAATAAATGAAATATAAAATGATATTTACATCCTCTTCCTTGAAACTTGTTTAAACAAAATCTAGCACCATAATGAAAAGCTTCACTGGGTCACCTAGGCAAAGTGCAACAATGGGAGTGTCACCATTGTCACTCTTACCCACCACCAATGGGTGACCCCTATAGGAGAAATTTCTCCTAGATTTGTCTTTAGCCAGCAGCCAACAGCCACCTGATAGCTCAATGTGCTACTATTCTCCGCCACCTGAGCCAGCCATTGTGTGCCCTCACTCATCTGTTATGATCATATGTTTGAAGGTGGGTCATCCAACCCCAAAGGTATGATTTTTCATTATGTAATTGGGTGTTTATGCTTGTTTTTCTTGGGCACATTTGGGCATGGATTAGCGGGGGGATTCGGCCAAAAAGAATGGACTCTGACTGTACTCTTGTTCCCTTACCTCAACTTGGTGATTAATCTTGTATCCTAGTCCCGTGGGATCTCCTTTACTAGCCATTTGCTTTAAGAGTGGAAATACATGGAAAACCCTGATTTTGGTTGCGTGGTCCCGCTTTCTGATACCATATATCTCACTCCTCTCCACTCATTACATACCCTTTTCACATTTTCGGATCTTCCCATTCGGGTCCACATTTGTCCATTGGGTCTGCAAGGTGTTAGCCTCCCCTTCTGTTTGTCCACACCTTGGGTTGGGCTTGAAATGATGCCCCGAAGGTTGATGCAGCTAGAAAGAAAGATAAAAGCATAGCATGGCCACATACAATAGGAAATGTACCACAAAATGCAAAAGATGGCCGAGACATTAAAATTTAGCATATGGGAAGAGGCCAAACATGAGCTCTATCCCCTTATCATTATGGACATCACCCTAGTTCCTGTTACCCACCATCTGTGGGTAGTATCCATAGCAGAATTTTTTCCCCTAGATGGTCCTCAACCAGCAGCCCATTGCAACCACTAGATAGCTTAATGTGCCACTATCTCCGCCACTTGAGCCAGTTGTATGCTCCCTCATCTATCTGTCATGATCGTATGTTTGAAGGTGGGCCTTCCGACCCCGAAGGTATGGCTTTTCATTTTGTAGTTGTGTATTTTTGTTTACCTATCATGGACACATTGGGCATGGATTAGCGGGGGGATTCGGCAAAAAGAGTGGGCTTGGTTTGTACTCTTGTCTCCTGTGCCCAAATTGGTGGTTAGTCTTGTACCCTAGTCCTGTGGGATCTCCTTTATTGGCTACTAGCTTTAGGAGTGGCAAAAATTGGGAAACCACGATTTTGGTTGCATGGTCTCGTTTCCCAACACCACATACATCACTCCCCTCCGCTCGTTATAACCGCATTCACCATATTTCCCATCGAATTCCACATTTGTCCATTGGGTCAGCCCTAGAACGATGCTCCAGAGGTTAATGTGGCTAAAAAGAAAAGAAAAAGCATAATTTGGCAACTCTCAATAGGAAATGTACCATAAAATGTAAGCGATGTTTGAGACATACAAATTTAGCACGTGGGCAAAAGCCAAACATGAGATCTACATATATCATTATGGCTGATCCAGGTCGCTCAAGACACATGTAGAAGTCCCAAAGGACTCAGAAAGTGTCAAAATTCAAAGTGGTCAGATTGCTCCCAACCCAACACCAGATCAAAGTGCTCGTCGCCTTGATTCCAACGATGCGAATGGCACTCAAATCCGAGCTCGTATGAGGGAGAAAGAGCCGGTCAAAGTTTTAGTCAAAGTTGAGCAGTGGGCCAAGTTTGTGTCCTAGAAATTCACCATCAACCGGCGTGGGAACCTATCTCCCGAAAGCTGGTGAATTTGTTGGATACTTAATTTGTCTAATATCCCTTATATTAGACAAAATAAAAAAGACTATTATTAATTAAAAATCAAACAAATATTATATAATTGGTGGCGGGCCATGACCCCCGCCACCTCCATCGGAACCCAAGCTATATTAAACAAATTTAATAATTAAAATTGGTCAACAGCCATGACCCCACCAGACCCCCAACCTCCAACCAAACATTACATATTATGTTACATATAAAACAAACTAGGCGGTGCCGGGCCACCTCTGGTGGACCCGACCCACGCCCCCACCCACTATACTATATGCAAATGAAGAGCTCGGTGGGAGTCGAACCCACAACCAACAGCTCCGTCGGCCCCACCCACGTGGTGGTCCCACATTACTCTGCCCACAACAAACCCATAAACACACCCAAAACGTTAATACATAACCGTTTAAATGCATATGTAAAAGAAACCTCCGCGCCCTTTTCAAAATGTTAAAACGGTTTTCCAAGTGCGGGGTTTGGCGGGTATTGAACACCCAACCTCCCGCCTCATCGCCTCCGCCTTAACCAACTTGCCCAATAGGTTTTTTTGTTATTTCCGCCCGAAAACACCTATATAACCCTTCATTTCATTTACACACGAGGTAGAGATCACAGACTGGAGAGCAGCTAGGAGTGCACACTGCAGAACCATGAGCGATGGAACCAAGAGTGGAACCCTGACATGCTTTTCGAGACAATTTTTTTAATTAATTGCAGGTCGAACCATGAGTGTGGAACAGAGGCAAGCAGAACCATGATTGAGCCCAACTTTCAAGAGGGCAAAATTTTTCCAGTGTCCAAATTGGACAAACTTTATGTCGATCCAACACCTCTCGGTGACATGAACCTGCTGACGCAAACAGAATTTTGATCTAAGCAGCAGATCTTCAGATGACCCAGAGGAAGGAATCTAGGGGGAATCTAAAAGAATCCTGTAGCCCTAGATTTTCACTTTGTCAGAATTCAGAAATTTGACAGTTAATTTTACATCATTTGACGCCACGAATCTGATGGTGTAATCAGATTTTCCATTTGATCATTCCATTTTTTGGACACTTTTTAAAGTGAAGTGGAGGTGTCAGCATTTAATGCGCGAGCAGTCATTTCCATGATATTCGACGCCACAAGATTGATGGTACAGCCAGATCTAGCAGCTTATCTTCCTTTTCTCCAGATAACTCCTTGATGTGAGGTATATGCAGTGTGATCATGTACTTCTTTGTCTCTTTGCTTGAGATGCATTGTGCTGTATAGATCCCTATTTGATGTTTGATGTGGGATCTTGTTTTGTTCTTCATGTGAGATTTACTTATTGTCATGTTTTTATTGAGATCCCTTTGTCGCCATGTTGACGGGATACTCATGTGTCATCATGTATGTTTGAATTGAGATCCCTTTGACGCCATGTTAGCAGGATGCTCATTATTATCATACATTAAATTATGTCATGCTGATAGGAGTCCTTTTTGTGAATGAGAGTTCCTGCAGTAGAACATCTCGTGGAGCCACTCCTCTGTGATGGCATATTCCTTGCATGATAGAGAAAACACATTCATGTACATCATCACTCTTTCCAGCACTTAATGCAGTGGCCAACACCATCTTGACACCGAGCCCGGAGACGTAGTCCACACTGGACGAACTCCGTTATCGACGTCTTGTGTTTTATGTTGCTGATTCTTGTCATGTTCCTTCTTCTTTACAACATGCATATGTGTTCATTTATGCTCTTTTAAATGTAATTCTAACAACATCACGGAAGTAAAAGATCTTGGTTAAATCCAGGAGTTGAGTCAACTCAAATCAAGTTTTGGTACCAGAGTGGTCTTTGCATGGATGTGAATTGCGAGTGTGAACAATGAAATGTGCAACGATGAAGGATGACAAAGTGATGTACGAGACCATAATCAAAATTTCCCAAAAGGTGGAAATAATGTATGAAGCTCTACAAAAAGAGACAGAAGAAAAGAAACGAGTGCAACTTCAGAGGAGCCATGGAAGAGGCCCTGGAAAAACTAAAGCACAACAACCAAAGTCTTCAAGCAGATAACGTGGAATTGAAGATGCTTCTACAAGAAGAGAAAGAGGAGAAACATAGTTTGCTACGACAATTGCAAGCTAAGGACAAGGCCTTGGAGAAGCTGTAGTGTGACCCATGTGAGGTAAAAAGTAATTCTCTGAATTCATGTATGTTTCCTGATAATGATTTCGTTGTTTTTGAAAATCATACCACAGGAATTGGCTCCAAATTGTTGAAGAAAATGGGGTATGAAGGAAAAGGCTTGGGCATTAATGGCCAAGGCATTGTCAACCCCATCAAAGTAGAGGAATTACCCCGTCAGGCAGGACTTGGGTATGTCGGCAAGGAAGTTGGGGAATGCGCCAGGACAGCCAGCGAACCACCAACAACAGATGATGAGAGACCCTCATTAGTTATTTCCAACTCGACAGTGGAGGTAAAAGATGTTGATTTCCCCTCAGTTTCGTCTTCACATAGTATGATTTCTGTTGGAAATGTGGAGATACCAATTACAGGGACAAACATGAGGCTCCTTACCAGGATGAGGTACGAGGAGGAAAAACTTGGTGTTAATAGACAAGGCATAACTCAACCATTGGAGGTTGTTCAGAGACCTCGATTTGCAGACTTGGGATACATCGAAGGAGAATGCTCGAAGGTGTCAGATTCTTCTGAGACATCGTCGAAATCATCGAGGAAAGAGAATGATGGGAACACATCACCATCATCCCATGGCAGTGCCCATTGTAAGGAAAGAGTTGAGGCAATCTCTCATCGCCATAATGACACCAGAGGCAGCAAGGAAAGGTATAACTAGTCTCGATATTCGAATGTTCATTTCAATTACAATCATGTTGTTAATGATGGATGTAAAACATGGCATCGGAAAACATGTACTTTTTGTGGATTACATAACCATACATTTGATGAGTGTGGAAGAGAATGACAGCACGAAAAAGGATGAGGCGTGAAAGACCCTCTCAACAGCAAGCAAAGAAGAAGGTAAAGCAAATCTGGAGGAAGAAGGTTTATTGTAGTCTTTGTAACAAAAGTGGTCATCAATGAGCCACGTGTTGGAGGCTCCATCCAGAGCAGCGCCTTAAAAACAAAGCATCCTTGGATGAATCAGGGGAAACAGTTGTTCGACAAGCAAAACCACCAGAGGGAGATGACCCATTCACATCAATAAGTGAAAAATGGTTTCTAAATATGTTAGCTTTTCATGGTTGTGATTTTGTAAATCATTTGTTTCATTTTAAGATGTAAAAGTGATGATGTGTTTTCCATCACCTGTTAAGCAACAATGATGTCTGGTCTTATTTTGTGTTGTGTTATAAACTGTGAAAGTGGTGTTGCATTTCCATCACTTGTCAAAGAAACAATAGTGTTTGGCATTATTTTTGTAAATCATGTGTTGCAGTGATGATGTGTTTTCCATCACTTGTTGAAGCAACAATGATATTTTAGCCTTGTTTTCATAGCTGGGGTATTGTTTCCATTTTGATGTAAACTTGACCACCAAGTATGTGTTATAAACTCGTGGCAAGTATGGGATGCTTGGGTCATTAGTTGGTCATGTAAGTCAAGCATGTAATTTGAAAAACAATGTACTACAGGTTTGCAGAGGTTGCAGGTGTCGGCTCATCGCTTATAGCTCCAAGGGAAAAAGGTAAAGGAGAAGGAAGGGTGACATATCAGATACTTGTAAGTGCAGACAGGGTACAAAGAAGTTACAGATTATTTTTCATGCTTTTGGAGGACCAAAATCTCCTCAGTGGGGAGGGTTGATCCTGGTTGCTCCAGACACGTGCATAAGTCCCAGAGGACTTAGAAATGGTTAAAATTCAAAGTGGTCAGATTGCTCCCAAACCAACACCAGATCGAAGTGCTCGTTTCCCTGATTCCAATGGTGCGAACGACACTCAAATCCAAGCTCGTATGAGGGAGAAAGAGCCAGTCAAAGTTGGGCAGTGGGCCAGGATTAAGTGTCCTACAAATTCACCATTAAACGGCATGGGAACCTAGCTCTCGAAAGTGGACGAATTTGTTGGATACTTAAATTGTCTAATATCCCTTATATTAGACAAAACCAAAAAAAGACTATTATTAATTAAAAATCAAACAAATATTATATAATAGGTGGCGAGGCATGACCCCCGCCACCTGCATTGGAACCCAAGCTATATTAAACAAATTTAATAATTAAAATGGGTCGGCGGCCATGACCCCACCGGAGCCCCAACCTCCAACCAAACATTACATATTACGTTACATATAAAACAAATTGGGCAGTGGACGGGCCACCTCAGGTGGAACCAGCCCACGCCCCCACCCACTATACTATATGCAAATGAAGAGCCAGGTGGGAGTTGAACCCACGGTTGGTGGCTCCGTCGGCCCCACCCACACGACGATCCCACATTACTCCGCCCACAACAAACCTATAAACGCGCCCAAAACGTTAATACATAACTGTCTAAATGCATATGTAAAACAAACCTCCACGCCTTTTTCAAATGTTAAAACGGTTTTCCAAGTGCGGGGTTCAGCGGGTATTGAACCCCCAACCTCCCGCCTCGTCGTCTCTGCCTTAACCAACTCACCCAATAGGTTTTTTTGTTATTTCCGCCCAAAATCATCTATATAACCCTTCATTTCATTTACACACGGGGTAGAGATGGCAGAATGGAGAGCGGCTAGGAGCGCGCAGTGCAGAACCATGAGCGATGGAACCAGGAGCAGAACCCTGACATGCTTTTCGAGACAATTTTTTTAATTAATTGCAGGTCGAACCATGAGTGTGGAGCAGAGGCAGGTGGAAATGATTGAGCCCAACTTTCAAGAGGGCGAAAATTTTCTAGTGTCCAAATTAGACAAACTTTATGTCGATCCTACACCTCTCGGCGACATGAACCTAATGGTGTAGACAAAATTTTGATCTGAGCAACAGATCTTCAAATGACCCGGAGGAGGGAATCTTTGAGGAATCTAGGGGGAATCTAAAAGATTCCTGTAGCCCCAGATTTTCACTTTGTCAAAATTTAGAAATTTGACAGTCGATTTTACACTATTCAATGCCACGAATCTAATGGTGTAATCAAATTTTCCATTTGATCATTCCATTTTTCGAACACTTTTCAAAGTGGAATGCAAGTGTCAGCATTCAATGTGCGAGCAGTCATTTCCATAATATTCGACGCCACAAGATTGATGGTACAGCCAAATCTAGCAGTTTATCATCCTCTTCTCCAAATAACTCCTTGATGTGAGGTATATGCAGTGTGATCATGTACTTCTTTATCTCCATGCTTGAGATGCATTGTGTTGTATAGATCCCTATTTGATGTTTGATGTGGGATCTTGTTTTGTTCTTCATGTGAGATGTACTTATTGTCATGTTTTGATTGAGATCCCTTTGTCGCCATGTTGATGGGATACTCATGTGTCGTCATGTATGTTTGAATTGAGATCCCTTTGATGCCATGTTGGCGGGATGCTCATTATTATCATACGTGAAATTATGTCATGCTGATAGGAGTCCTTTTTGTGAATGAGAGTTCCTACAGTGAAACATCTCGTGGAGCCACTCCTGTGTGATGGCATATTCCTTGCATGATAGAGAAAACACATTCATGTACATCATCACTCTTTCCAGCACTTAATGTAGCGGCCAACACCATCTTGACACCAAGCTCGGAGACGTAGTCCACACTAGACGAACTCCGTTACCAACATCTTGTGTTTTATGTTGTTGATTCTTGTCATGTTCCCTCTTCTTTACAACATGCATATGTGTTCATTTATGCTCTTTTAAATGTAATTCTAACAACATCACGGAAGAAAAAGATCTTGGTTAAATCTGGGAGGTGTGTCAACTTGGATCAATGGCCATCACCCCAGTTCCTAGGGTCCCTTATTTCAACCCCTTTCATCATTAAGGAACCCGTGATTGTCCCAACCCTTGGTGGGCAATGAACTTTCCCACCTTAAACGGATATCCACTACTATATCTTACACATCATGCTCTCACCCCTACAACCCCGAGTAGTTATAAAAGAAAAATCAATAAAAGGCAAAAGGCATATAAAGAAGCGTGGAAAAACAAAGACCAGGGTAATTCATGTACCACAATTACTCCCTCCTACGTTCATATACCCAAGTGTGGGCTTCCCTTATTACAACTACCCTTGTATTATGGAATGTGGCTTGGAGCCTTCCTCTGATGCCACATTCCATTCCATCATTATATCACGTGCCACCTGCCATTTGATGGATGTACCATGGACATGTCAGCTCTTTAGAGGCTGAAACCATCTAATAGGGTCCTTGGTTAACCTTCTTCTTGAACTTGGAGACACTTGTACGTTCTAAAGCCCACTATGGAAGGGCATGCCACCATGAAGTGTCCACTTGATTCCATGATTTGGAAGCTCATTTACTCAATTGCATTAATATTTGGTTGTGGTGGAAACTGAGGAGACGCATTGGATCTTCTACAGGATTACAGGAAGGCCTTCATCTCGGTTTTTGTCTCCCTATATGGTGTTCAAGACCTTCTAAGCATCATATTGGCATTTGTGGGGCGAACGTTGAGAGCCATGGGCCTCCACCATAACAAAGAGCAGATTGCAACTTTATGGGATCCTTTAGTTTCTTGCTTGTGTTCCACTTATTCGATGACAAAGATGCACCTGGACCACCTTGCCTGGTTGGCTACACACTTGCACCACACACTTGGTAGTTGATCCAGGGCCCAGACAAGGATGTGTCTCACCACAAGAGACAATGGGAGGGCTTGCCTCATTCCTCCAGCCATTACAAATGGGATACAGGCTTGTTCAATCCATTTGCAGACCATGAGGATGATGTGTGCCCCCACAACCACTTGGGGGCACCACAAGTCATTTTCTCGGATATCAAGGACCTCCCTTGCCTCCCCCCCCTTTATCACTATGTTTGGAACTCATTTATTCATCTTGGCACACATTGGACTCCACTAGGCATCTCAATGGCCCTTCGACCTATTGTGTCTATTATTTTTCCCCCTTGGGAGGCTTATTTTTGTATTATGGAGTTATCTTGGTGGGCTTGTCAAGAAGGAATGTTATTTCTGCACATTATTTTATTAGTTGGGGCATTATTAGGCCTTATTAGGCAAATGGAACCCTTTAGGGAGGATATATATTGATCTGATGCTCATTTTCTTTCATCATCACTTGGATTTGGACTTGTATCTCTTCTTGAGAATTTCGCTAGCCTTATTGATGGACGAATTGGAATCTTGATGCATTTCATTAGCCTTCTCCACTCTCCTCTTCTCTAGGTCTAGTCCTCTAGGTCACCTAGGGAATCAATTATCTCACAATCTAGCCATCCAAATACTTCAATTTTTGGTCCACAACTATGTTGGTGTGTCCTCAAGAAGCATTCAAAATTTTGTGAGATTCCGACAGTGGGATCTAGAGGTATCGCAAGACCTAGCTCAGAAACCAATTCTTGCCCTTGGTTTCCCTTAGGCTAGAAACCTCACTGGGATCCTTGCATTGCCTTTTATTGAAAATTCATTCCTTGATCCCTTTCCCTCCCTAGTTAGGTCAAGCATATCATTGCTTGCTAAATCCTATGCCCTTGACCTAACCTCGGGTCCACCTGGTCTCGTGTGGTACCATGCACTATCAAGGTTAATTCTTCAAAAATCACCTAGAACCCAAGTTTCCACAAGAATTTTAGGGCTAAAGGATCTCCTTTATAAGGCACATACTCAAAACCTAACCCTTGAAATTCTCCCCAAGCCCTTCTTTGAGAGCCTTCCATTTTGTCTTCCAAGACAAGCAAGCCACAGATTTGAGCCTCTCTTGTGAATAGGCTTCTAGGATAACCCCTCACCCTATCATTGGTCCATCCATTTCATGATCCTTATCATAACGGGTCTCCTCCCATCGATGAAAGTCCGTAAAGAGTAGGGAACCTTAACCAAGGTGACAGTGGACTATTGCTTCATTGTTGCCCTTAGCCTAGTAGTAGCGCTTCAAGGATCCCCTTTTAGGACCCCCGCTAGTTTGAGCAGTAACATTCCAACACCATTGTCGAGGACACGAAACGTGTGTTTGTTTCCCCATATGACATATCGACATATTATTATTGGTGTCTCCGTTGGAAGAACGAAGCCCTAGTTCTTCATTGAACTTTAAGGTCGATGCTTGTAGGGTGAAGCAAGAATTTGGCAACTCCTACATATTTTTCATGTATATCTCAAATAAGTTGTCGTTCTTTGATAAATTTTCCACTTTGTACATTGCTAGCATCCCTAGGCACCCTAATCATGTCACGGGAAGGATGGTACATGGGGTGCCCGTGTTTGATGGTGATCCACACTCCCCAATTGACCACGTAGAAAGATTTAATGCACATGCTTCAAGAGAGGAGGTTGTTCACCAAGATATCCTTATGTTGTTGTGTTGAAAATTCTAGGGCATAATTACGCTGATTCTTCGTTACATGACAACAATTTGTGAAGTGTTTAAAATTTTTATCTTAACTTGATTTTTACTTCATTATTAGCATGTATATGTTAGCTTCATCAAACTGCTATCAAAAACAAAAGAGACAAGAACAGAAATGTTTGGCTTTCTGCCAAGGCCAAAACCTCTCCCTCTTGGAGAGGACAACCCATGCATGAATTCTTCTTATAGAGATTCCATTGATGAATACCAAGACCATGACCCTTGACATATTCAGCCTCTCCAAGACCAAGACACCAATCCTCTTCATTGCTAAGATCATCATTATCACTACTGCTTATACTGATGTCATCATAGTTGCACTACTGTTGTACCTTATCTGATATCATCCTTGTTGCTTTTTCACCGAGACCATAGTTGCTATATTCGCCTTGAGGTCATCATTGTTGTAACATAGAGACCTTCACAATAGTATCACAGAGATCATTTGCTAATGCATCTCTTGCTGCACTGAGATCATTGCTGCACCTTGACACCATGAGATCACTGAAATACAAGATCAGAATTCATATCTATTATGATTACAACTCTGTTGGGATCAAGGTTGTGATACTTGTCACTGCTCCTTGTAGCTCATCAAAACTGCATTATGCTAGATCCGAATACTGTGGTAGCTAATGAGACTATATGTCTCCCATCACAGGTATGTCGAGGATCTATTTATTATCACCGAAACCTTATTTCATCATCAGGTTGTGGCAAGACTATTATATATATATATATGAGATTGAGACAATGTTTGACATAATCTTCATTGAGCCGAGTGAGAGATCTATCACTGTTGTCCAATATGTCCAGAATGTTGCAAGAGAACCACTGAGATCTGATGCCAAGACTGCTACTTGCCATGCGAGATTAGTTTATCACTGTAATGCCGAGATTGCCATCCATAGATATGTCGAGAATGTCTAGACCTCCAATCACTACAACATCCATTTACACGAGATCATTCTGCTCCATTTAGCCGAGGTCATGACTGCACCTAAACCCCAAACGAGGTGCAGTCAAACCCTAACTGTGGCTCTGCTCCTCCATACAAAATTTCAGAGGCATCCGAATTTTTTCTTGATTATTTTCGCTGACCCTAGATGGGTATTTATAGTGGTCACGTCCATATATTTGAGCCGACGTGTACTTATGAACCGACATGTCCTTTTGTCAAGCCGACATGACATCCATTTATATATTTAATTCATTTTGGAGCCGACATAAGATTTCTTTGTTGTTTTGCTTGCAGATTTCGGTGAGCTTGCTTCTGAGGCATTGATCTTGGTCTTGGAGGGCTGATACACAACTTTGAGGACTTGTACACATTTACATAGGCTCATGAAGAGCTTTCATTACATGACATGACTCTTTGACAAATAAATCAAATCCTAAAGACATCAAGAAGAAGTCTTTTACCTAATGACACTTCTTGCTCATGAAACCCATGTAGCAAGATTACAAAAATAATTTATTACATCAATTACAAAGATCATGTCTTTATGAACACTGAGCCTAGTTACATTTTCTTCAACATGTTGTTCATGTGATCTCTCGGTGGTCATAACTCATGGTTGCATGATCATGAACCTAAGAACATCTCATATATTGAGGAGTTTGTTGATGGCTTTCTTAGACATTTTCAAGCACGCCCAACAGTAAGCATCCAAAAGGAAGCCTTCATTGACCATCATCAAGACATTGAGAATCTAAGTAATAAGCAAGAAGATGAGTCCTCCTCGGGTCCACATGACGAAAAGGATGATTTTGAGAACACATGTGTTGGGAAGGATGAAGTTGAGACTAACCTTACCTTTCTCGAGGATATTACTCCTGATGACTCTCCTTTTGAGAACCTTGAGGAAGGTGATCCCATTTTCCCCTTAGAAGATGATATTGGAGATTACTTCCATATTGAAAAGGAGAAATGGGAAATTGTTGGTCCTCAATTTGATTGTGCTCCCATTTACGACACCGACAAGGAGGATGAGGCTGAAATTGGTCCTCCCTTTCTCTCGGGTATTATTTATGATGACATATCCATTGATGCCCTTGGGAAGGAGAAATTTTATTTTCCCTTGCATAAGGAGGGGCAGTTGGAAGTGATCAATTTTCCTGTTAGGAGAGGCCCAATCTATGATACTAAGGAAATCGATAAGGCTCCTCCTTATGATTCTATATTCAAATCACCTGAGCCTTTAGATTATGATTTTGGGGAAGAGAAACCTATTGGATATAACACTCCACCCTCCCCTTTGCCTTCTTCTCTTGTTCATCATTTTGAGAGTGATTCCCACACTTGTTCTCATATGATCTCAAGTGACCTTGATCCTTTTCCCCTTTCTGAGTATAGTGTCGAGGAAGAACCCGTCATTGAATATTATTTGTCTCCTTAGGTGCCCTTAAGATCATGATCAATCTATCACCTCCCCTTTCTAGTATGATCATCATGGGCAACCTACTTGTGTTTCTCCATCTCATCAGTCTCTCGCTCCTACTAATCATAACCCTGTAGAGGCCATAAAATATGACATAAATGATAAGGACCATCATATGCCTGAGGTTTCCATCCATCAAAAGTTTATGGGCCTAATCATTGACATCTCTATATTTTGGTTAGAAGAGAGCATCTCATGGACTAGATTACATCCTTCTTACCTCTTCTCACATGAACATCCATGTGTGGGCATTCTATTTTCCTACCTCCCATCAGCCTTATCATCCATGTGATTTTGTCCACAATCACTTAGGAATTTGTTGCATGAGTAATCATATAGGCTTGCATATTTATATTGATTTGATGATGTGTTGGTTGCCCTAGCTTTATGATTACACTTAGTATTATTTTTGTACCATATGCATGTTAGGATAGGACGTATTGCATACTGATTTTCACATTTGAACTAATGTCATATGATATTTCTCATTATAGATTAGCTGCATTTAGATTTAAAACTGCATTTGAAATTTTATTTTTATGAGTCGATTTTATGGGTCTAATCCAAGCATATGCGATCATGAAACGTTGTGAAAGCATGTTGCCTCGTGTTTTTCATCTATGTGCAAGTAATAGGTCTGTGGTGTACCAAGAAATTGTTGGTGTTCTCGTGACCTCCCGTTCGTGTAGCTTTGCCCACTGTTTGATAGATCACGTCCTAGTTGGAGCTAGATGTTACCCACCATTTTGTGGGTGATATCCATAGATTTTTTTTTTCTAGAAGATGGTCCTCAGTCAACAACCAACAACCCCTTGTAGGCACCAACTAGCTTGTAGTGCCACTTCTACCCCACCTGAGCCAGCCATGTGGTCCCTCACCCATTTGACATGATCGTATGTTTGAAGGTGAGCCTCCCAAACCTAGAGGTATGCCTTGTCATTTGGTAATTGGGTATTGTAGTTTACTTATCATGGAAACTTTCGAGCATGGATTAATGGGGGAATTCGACGGAAAGAGTGGGTTAGGTCTGTGTTCTTGTCCCCTCAACCTCATTTGAATGTTAACCTTGGACCCTAGTCCCATGGGATCTCTTTTGCTGACCTTTGGGCTTTAGGGATGGTACTTCATGGGAAACCTTGAATTTGGTTGTGTGGTCCCGCTCCCTCGTCCACATATATCACTCCCCTTCCACTCATTATAACCCCATTCATCATTCCTCCACTAGGTCCACATAGAGTTAGCCTTCCCCTTCTGTTTGCCCACACCTTGGGTCGGGCCTGAAACGATGCCCTGGTGGTTGATGCAGCTGAAAAGAAAAGTAAAAGCATAATTGGCTACATTCAACAAGAAAATGTACCACAAAATGCAGAAGATGGTCGAGACAAACACATTTAGCATGTTGGCAAAAGCCAATGCATGAACTCTACCCCATTCTTATGGCCATCACCTTGGTTCCTATAGGCCCTAGATGAGCCTCTTTTATCATTCAGGAACCCATTATAGTCCCAACCCCTGGTGGGCAATAAACCGCCCCACCTCACAAGGGGTATCCAGTGCTATACCTAACATATCATGCTCTAACAGTGCTATACCTAACATATCATGCTCTTACTCCTTGAGCTCTGGGCAGTTAACCAAAGAAAATCATAAAAGGCAAAAGGAAAATGAAGAAGGGTGGAAAACTCAAGGTTGGGGTGACTCATGTACTAAAATTGTTCCCTCCTATATATTATATACCCAAGTGTGGGCTTCCCCTTTATTAGCTACCCTTATGCCTTGGCATGTGACCCAAGATTACCCCCTCCATTCCCTACTTCGTACCATCAGTTTATCACATGCCACCACCATCTGAAGGATGTACCTTAGACATATCATACCCTTTAAAAGTAGAAATTGCCTAATAGGGCACTTGGTTAACCCCCCTTGGAGCTTGAAGACATTAGCACATCCCAAAGCCCATTATGGAAGGGCATGCCATTATGAAGTGCCCACTTGTTGTCAATGGTTTGCAAGCTCTTTAAATCAATTTCTTTAAATGACTTGTTGTACTGGAAGGCAAGGGGACACATTGGATCATATACAAGATTACAAATGGTCTCCATTTTGGGTTTGGTCTCCCTATACGGGGTCCTAACCTTTCAGAGGGTTACATTGGCACATGTAGGGTGTGTGTAGAGAGCCATGGACCTCCACAACAATAGACAACATTCCATGCATCCCCAAAGATGTTCAGATATTGCTCGAGTTTCATCTATTGGACAAGGAAGATGCACCTGGTTCACCATGCTCAGCCGGCCCCACAATTGTGTCATGCACTTGGCAAATGACCCAAGACTTGTGTGATGATGTGGCAACACTTACATTATCATTTGGGCCCTTACAGATGGTCTATAGGAATCTTCTATCTACTTGGAGACCCATGAGGTTACTTGTGGACCGCCACACCCATTAGGAGCACCACAGGTTTATTATTTGGAGAACAAGGGGCCAGCCCCTAATCCACTACTTTTGTGAGTCCTATTTCTCATTATGGAACCTATGGACTTCATTAGGTCTCTTAGAAGGCCCAACGACCTGTATTATTGATCATTCGACCTCTTGAGAGGCTTATTCTTTTGTTTATGAGCTAGTTTGGTGGGCTTGTCACCAAAAGTTAGTTATTTTGCACATTATTTTATTTTAGGGGCTAATGTAGGCCTAATTAGCATACTCGAACTCATTAGAAGTGTATAAATACAAGTGATGTGAATTCATTTTAGCATCATCACTTGCATTGGACTTGTATCTCTCTTGATAATTTCGCTATCCTTCTTGGAGGATGAATTTTGGATCTAGGAACGAATTTTAATTTTTGGATCATTTTCTCTTGTTTTGGAGCTTCTTGATTGGCAAATTTTTTATGGTTGGATATACTCTTGAGTCTTAATACATGTAAGTACAATTTAATGCTATTTTCTTTTCTATTCTTGTCACATACATTTTTGTTGGGATTTCACTATACTAGGGCTAATTTATTGCATCCATTTATACAAAGTTGTGGAAATTTGGTTTCTAGATAGTGATGCTTCATGTATGGGCTGTGTATTAGGAATGAATATTCCTATTGATTCTTCTTCATTGAATTTAATCTTGATAAGCCATCAATCTTGCAAAACGAAGTATAAAGTTCTTGAAGCTGCTTTTGCTGCTGCCCTAATGCTATGCAAAGTTGTCTTTGAGGCCTCCTTGACATAGAAAATTCAATGTCCATAGTCATAATTACTCTCGACTCCAAATGTCCCCAAAGGATTAGAAACTGGTCCACCATAAGGTGATCACCTTAAGCCTATTTTCCTTCTCCCCTATCCTCTTCTTTAAGTCTTGTCCTCTAGGTCACGTAGGGCATCAATTATCTCACAGTCTATCCATCCAAATACTTCAATTTTTGGTCCACAACTGCGCTGGTATGTCCTCAAGAAGCCCTCCAAATTTCGTGAGATTCCAACGGTGGGATCTTGAGGTATTGCAAGCCCTAGCTCGAAGACCAATTCTTGCACTTGGTTTCCCTTAGGCTAGAAACCTCACTGAGATCCTTTCATTTCCTCTTATTTAAAATTCATTCCTTAATCCCTTTCCCCTCCCTAGTTAGGTCAAGCATATCATTGGTTTCTAAATCCTATCCCCCTGACCTAACCTCAAGTCCACTTGGTCCTGTCTGGTCCCATGCACTATCAAGGTTAATTCTTCAAAGATCACCTGGAACCCAAGTTTACACAAGAATTATAGGGCTTAGGGATCTCCTTTATAAGGCACATACTCAAAACCTAACCCTTAAAATTCTCCCCAAGCCCTTCCTTGAGAGCCTTCCATTTTGTCTTCCAAGACAAGCAAGCCACATATTTGAGCCTCTCTTGTGAATAGGCTTCTAAGATCATCCCTCGCCCTATCATTGGTCCATTCATTTCATGATACTTATCATAATGAGTCTCTTCCCATCGGTGAAGGTTCATAAATACTAGGGAGCCTTGGGCTATCACTCCATTGTTGCCCTTAGCCTAGTACTAGCCCTTCAAGGATCCCCTTTTAGGACCTTTGCTAGTTTGAGCGGTAACACCACAACAAGCCCCTCTTGCTCTCTTAGCTACATTTGAGCCAAGCAACTTTGAATAAGCCAATCAAGATAAATATTGGGTAGTTGCTATGAACGAAGAACTAGATGAAATAAAAAAGAATGATACTTGGGAATTGATTCCACAACCCAAGGATAAGAATGTCATTGGCACAAAATGGGTTTTCAGGAACAAGCTGAATGAGGATGGACAGGTTACTAGGAACAAAGAAAGGTTGGTTTTGCAAAGGATATGCTAGGTTGAAGGAATCAATTTTGAGGAAACATTTTCTCTTGTTGCTAGAATGGAAGTTATTAGGATGTTCTTGGTTTATGCATGTTCAAGGAAGATCAAAGTTTATCAAATGCATGTGAAATCATAATTTCTAAATGGAGAATTAAAAGAAGTATACATAGAACACCCTGAGGGATTTTTGCTCACTAACAAGAAAGATTATGTTTGTAAGATAAAAAAGGCGGTGTATGGTCTCAAACAAGCACCCAGAGCTTGGTATGCCCGTCTTGACAGTATTTAAAAGAACAACGATTCAAAAAGGGAAGTGTTGATAGCAACCTTTATGTAAGGATTGAATGTGATAGCCTAATAATTATTGAAGTATATGTGGATGATATAATCTTTGGAAGCAATGATGATAAGTTAAGCAAGAAGTTTGCAGTAGATATGCAAAGTGAATTCGAAATGTCGTTAATTGGTGAGTTGACATACTTTTTGGGACTTCACATATCTCAGCAGTACAAGGGAATATTTATCCGTCAAAGCAAATATATCAAGGAAATGTTGAAGAGATTTCAGATGGAAGATTGCAAGCCAATTCTCATTGCAATGGTGACAAGTTGCAAGTTAAGCATCTGTGATTCATCAAAAGATGCGGATCAGAGGATGTATAGGTCTATGACTGGTAGTCTTCTATATGTAACAACTTCCAGGCCAGATGTGATGTAGGCAGTTGGACAGGTAGCACGATTCCAAGCAACACCAAAAGAATCCCATGTTATTGCAATGAAAAGGATCTTTCGATATCTCAAGGGAACAATAGAATATGGACTATGGTATCCTAAAGGAAATGAGTTAACTATTGCAACTTATATAGATGCAGACTGGGCAGGAAGTGTTGATGATCGTAAAAGAACTAGTGGAGTTGCTTTCTATCTAGGTGGTTGTCTTGTTTCGTGGTTAAGTAAGAAGCATTCGTCAATCTCTTTATCCACAGCGGAAGCAAAATACATAGCAAAAACAACTTGTTGTACGCAGGTCATCTAAATGAAACAAACCTTCCAAGATATTCAAGTAAAGTTTGATGAGCCCATTCCAGTCTTCTGCGATAACACCAACACCATCAGTATCTCCAAGAATCCTGTGATGCATTCAAAAACGAAACACTTTCCAATCAAGTATCATTTCATTAGAGAACAAGTTGCAGAGAAGAATATCAAAGTTGAGTATACTGGAACAAAAGAACCAGTGTTCCACGGGGACGCGTCCCACAGGGTGGGGTGCATGCACCCCTCGCACCCCACGCACCCGGGACAGGGAGACTCTCGAGGGTGCATTTCCCCACGTCCCCCTTTTGGGGAGACTCAGGGAGACGCAAGGGGGGTGCGTTTCCCCAGTGTGGGAGACTCGACTCCCCAGAAGGACGTCCCCCCCAAAAAATGGGGTTCTTCTGGGCGTCCCCCCAAAAATGGGGTTCTTTTGGGCATCCCCCCTTCATTTTTGTCTAATTACCCTTTATAAACAAAAAATAATAATAAAAAAATGAAAATTAATTTATTAAAAAAAATAAACTAAATTAACAATTACAAATAAAAAATTACATGAACATTGAAAAGTTAGGGTTAACTCTACTTTTCATTCTGCCGCCATTCATTATGCTCTTACCTCTGTTAAAACAGCGCATTTTTTTCTTCCATCATTTCAATGTGAATCTGCTCCCACTGCGCCCACGAGAGCCTCAGAGCTTCAGCTCACACCTTATCCTCCCTCTTCTCCACGCAGCGGCTCGCTGTTAGCAGTTACGTTGCAAACTTGCAATGGTTACTGGTTACCTTGCTGCTCCTTGCAACTGGCAGCATTGCCGCTGACGATCAGCCTAATCCAATTCTTCCAGACTTAAGGACGAACTGCAGAGGGTTGTAAGGCTGAATTTCTGCATCACTTAGGAGGGTCGAGTAATTCAGTGTGACCGAAACCATATTTATAATCGTTGTTGGGCATACATGCTTTGATTGCTCGGTGTGAGACAGTCAACCACGGTTGCACCATCCCTCCACACAGCCGACAGCTGAAACAGCCAGCGCCCTCCACGCAGCCGACAGCTGAAATAGCCAGCGCCCTCCACGCAGCCGACAGCTGAAATAGCCAGCGCCCTCCATGCAGCTGGCAGCTTTGCTGTAACGCTGTTCCACACATTTGTAGAGTGTTGGGCCGCTGGCAGCTCGACTACCCATCCCCTCGTCCACCAGCCCTCAGGACCACGCAGCTGCTCAGGACCCGTCCAGAATCCACGCAGCTGCTCCAGATTGTACACAGTGAGTTTCGCTGCAATTTTTTTTAATTAAATTGTTTGTCAAATTCACTGTTTAATTTTTTTTTTTTAAACTCAGAACTGTAAATTGTTTGTTAAATTCACCGTTTAAATTTTTTTAAGCAATACCAGTAGTAATAAAAAATAAAAATTAAGAATTTTAATTGCTGTGAACTTAGAAGTATTCTGTTTTATAAATTTAAAATTATAATTTATTAAATTATCAGTTTTATAAATTGGTTACTCAGTGTTATAAATTTATTAAATTATCAATGATTCAGTTTTAAACTTTTATAAATTATCAATGGTTTTAAATTTTAGATTTTGAAACCCTTCTTGCAGGGCATTAAATAATACAAAATCTGCAAAATAAACTATTTGCAAAATGAGTGACAGCAACCAAAGTGGCAGTGACAGTCAAACTGAAAATGAATATGATCCTCAAACTAAAACAAGAAGTCCTCTTCAAACTGAAATGCCATCAACAAGGAATGAAACCCATGTCAGTAGTACAGCTAATGTTGATGTCATTTCAACAACTCCAACCCCATCAAAGTCATTGGCAGAATATGCAAAGGGGACATTCAATCCAAGCAAACCTCTTTTGCTATATGCTACCAAAATCACTGGCTCTTCAACCCAACCAAAACCGGGAAACACAAGAGGTGGGACACGCCATTGGAAATGCAACATTTGTGCCCATTCTTGGGTTGGGAGTTATAGTCGTCTCAGGATGCATCTTTTGGGTGTAGGTGGCAAAGGGGTTAGCATATGTTCACATTTAACACTGCTGCAAAAATCAGAGCTCTCGAGAATGCAAATGGCAGCAGATGCAAAGGGCATGTTCTCAAGCAAAAATGTCATGGCCCAACCTCAAGAAATATTTTAATGAAGCCACAAGCTCAAAAAGAAAATCAAAGAATGATATGCCTCCACCATCTCCTATTGGGACTAAGGGTTCCCGCTCTTGTGCAATGGGACCAACTCTTGCCGAGATGTACAGTAAGTTGAACCGTGATGATACAGATGATGCCATTGGCAAATTTCTTTTTGCCAATGGAATTCCTTTTCATGTTAGTCATTCTCCTTACTACAAGGAGATGGTCAAGGCAATTGCAACATCAGGACCCTCATATGTGCCCCCAGGTGAACATAAGTTGAGGACAATGATATTAGAAAGGCAAGTGGCCAATATTAATGTGCAAAGGGAAACTTTGAGGCAGACATGGGTGAGGGAAGGTTGCTCTATTGTTATGGATGGGTGGACAGACATTGCCAAACATCCACTTATCAACATCATAGTCACTTGCCGAGAGGGGCCTTTCTTTCTTAGAGCTATTGATTCTTCTGGAAAGCGCAAAGATGCAGCTTTCCAATTTGAGCTTCTTCGTGATGCTATAGAGGAGGTTGGCTCTACAAATGTTGTACAGGTTGTGACAGATGCAGCAGCAGTGTGTAGATCAGCAGGATTAATGATTCAGAGTAAATACAAACATATTTTCTGGACCCCTTGTTGTGTGCATGCACTCAATAATGCATTGAAAGACATTGGAAAAATTGAGTGGGCATTTAACTTGGCGATAGCTACAAGAAATGTGCAAATGTTTATTTGCAATCACCACACCTCCTTAGCCATGTACAGGTCTCATGCGAGGAAGGAATTCCTCAAGCCTACCGATTACAGGTCCGCAAGAGAGGTAGGTTGTGAGGGAGAGTTACCCTTCGTCATTAATGTCAAAGGGGGAGAGAAAGCATTAGGAAGGGTAGAAGCATGATGTCAGGGGAGTTATGATCGCAGGGGGAGTACTTGTTGCCATCAATGCAAAAGGGGGAGATTGTTGATAGGTGGTTGTCATTGACGTCAACCAAGCAACACCAAGAGCTAACCCGATTTTCGTCAGCAAATTTGGCATGGAAATTCATGGTTTCTCACATCCAAATCACTATAGTTGGTTTTTACTCGAAAAGATCTTTCCAATGATATGTGGTACCCCACGTAGTTCTTTACGGTTTGAAAGATATTTGCATTTTAAATTGAAGGCCTAGTTTTGTGGGCTAAAACCCCAAGGGGTAGTGACATAACACCTTATCATTAATTTAAGGGTTTGATTTGCTTGTCTTGACAATGTTGTCTCCTCTTGAGAACTAAAGGTACTCAACAAAGTAAGAAGCAATGAATAGGAAGTTTATTCACCTACGGTTGTCAATATATGACAACAATCCTCACCGCAATCTCATTATGTATCAATGACTATCTTCAAAAATGCACTAAGCCAATCATTGACTTCACGACCTTGGTCTGCTTATTAGAGGGGTTTGCAAAGACTTTATCTCTCTCAAAAGGATTCTAGCTTGAGGAGTTGTAAGTATTACAAGGTTGTTTTGGACTGCCAAATTACAAGATGCCCTAATAAATTTGGACCTGCAGTAGATGCCTCAAAATTAACTGTTAAGGTAAGTGAAGGCCCTGTACAATGGTGCAAAGGTGAGAACAACAAGCACGACCTTCAAGTCTCCATCACTGTCTTTCAACTCTCTAGGGAACACAAAACCACAAAACAACATACAGACTTATTGTCATTCATTCGGTCCTATGGGGGAAGGTTGCAATTCATGTCAGTTTTGTATGAAAGTTTTGTAATGTTTGATGTTATTTTAAATTTGGTTTGGAAGCTCCTTTAGTACAGGTGGAGAACAACCCTCATCTAGGGCAAAAAAAATTACGGAACTGCATAGGTAGGTCGTTTGTCTCTTGGTGAAGGTTCAGGTCTTGATGTGCTTCCTGTTACCATTTCTTTTGGATTCATTAAGGATTGTTTTAGAAGTCAAATTGCATAAACTACAATTTACCCTAACCAGTGCTCTAGCAATGGCCCCAGTGTCCAGGTAAGTCTCTCTCTTTTGACACTTGTTTTGCCAACTATTTTGGGTTCAGGTTAGTATGATTTTGAATATTGTTTATTAATATTCAGTCTGCAAGGTATCATTGGTTGTTAGGTTGTGGATTAGATAAAAGTCTATCAATCATTGGTTGATATTTGATCAGATTTTGTTGTAGCCTTTTGATTTACTTCCAAGACACATTTGTAGATTGACACGCTTGCTTTACATTGTTTAGAAGATCAAAACTATTGAGAAAAGGGGTCATTTATGTTTTTGTTTTTGCTTGGTTTTACTATCCTTCAAGAATCTATCTACAATATAGTTTTATTAATTGCTCTAACATTCTATCATAGGATCCACTTGACATCTTTTGCAGGCAAAGGTAAGTGTTTTGGTTAAGGGATTACATGCTTTTATTTTATTTCTTTTGGATATTTGGTTTTCGCTTGGGCATTTTGTCATTTTCAGTTTTCATCTGAGTTCAACCATCCTCATCTATAACAGTACAACAAGACTGAACAGTTGTACAATGGCATCAAGTGAAGATCAACCCATGACATCAATAGAGTAAAAAGTATAAGCAGTAAATAAGTAAAGAGAGACCAAAAGCACAAGGTACAAGCAATGTGTGAAAATTTTCGAATCTAATAGATCAGAAACCCCTACTGCAATTACTAGTTTACAATCTCCTACTTGTTCTTTACATTAACAAGTTATTTAATTGCATAAACATCAAAGTAAACACTATTGCCGCCTTCACAAATATATAGATAATGCACTGAAATAAACAGAAACCATAACACAATGGACACCGCTACTTTTGGACAATCATCCCCGGAAAAACCCAATTCAGGAAAATCAGTGCAGCACATAGAGGGTTTGTATTATTAAGCAGATTTCATGAATACAGCTAGGGTGCCAGAAATGGCTCACCCAACAAAGAATATCCTTGGCATTAGTACCTCTATCCGGAGACAGATATTTCGGCAAATCAGCAACTGGATGATCAAACCCCACAGTCACTTCGGTTGTTCCCTATGTTGGACAGTGAAAGCTGCTCCAAGCATTGCTCTGGAACTGCATCACTCCTTCAAGAGTTGCGTCACCCTCTCGCGGCTCAGAATCTGTTGATTTGCTCCCAGTCTATCCCACAGAATCCCCCAACGTTGCCTCTGAAGCCCTCTACGACTTCTGCGTCAGCCTCTATGACTTTTGTGTCAGCCTCTACGACTTCTGCATCAGCCTCTATGACTTTTTTGTCAGCCTCTACGACCCTCTGCATCCTCTGCGTCAGCTCCTACGGCCCCTACGTCAGCCCTTCTAGGGTCTGTGTTGTCTCTCTCAGCACTTCACTGCCTCTCTATTATGTATTCTTCAGCCTCGGATGGAAATCCCTTGCTGAATTGCCCCTCACTGCAACTCTGGTCTCTAACTCGATTTCCTCACCAAACCTCGCCCCCAGAAAATCGAATTCTTGATCTCTCTTAGTCTATCTCCAACTGACCCTCAAGCCTCCTCTTATACTTTTCTTGTTGAGTCTTCAACGGTCGAGATTAAGTCCCTAATCAATGACTAAGATTAGAACTGGCTTGATCCTCGTCACTTAGAACTTTCTCACCCATATTATATTAGTCTATCTCCAACTGACCCTCAAGCCTCCTCTTATACTTTTCTTGTTGAGTCTTCAACGGTCGAGATTAAGTCCCTAATCAATGACTAAGATTAGAACTGGCTTGATCCTCCTCACTTAGAACTTTCTCACCCATATTATATTAATACACATTAATATTTTAATTTTCCTAAGTTTAGATTTAGGAACTCATTAAAAATATTAAGTATTTTAATATCTCTTCATCCAGGTGGAATTTCTCCAAACGATTTTTGGGTCTTGGACATCTCATGTGCCTTAGCCTTTCCACCAAATTTCATGGCTAGAGCACATCCGATGCTACCCAAAATCAACACAATGGACCAGTAAAGATAGAAGCACAAGCAGTGAGGCAATGAAGACAGAGCAAAAGCATTACAACAGTAGCAGTGTCACATGGTCTTGTAAAAAATATGTCCTAAAGTCCATTTTGTCAATTGAAGTCAAACAGTGTATATCTTTGTAATTGTAAAAAGATGGTGTCATTGCCTAGAGTTGAAGAAGGCAAATTTATCTTGTGAGATGGCCTTTGATTTGAAGTTGGGACAAGGGTTCTTATTTTATCAAGACAAGGTTTTAGGTCCTAGTGTTATTGGTTAGCCGAGAAAATTATTGAAATACGATTATAACATGGATCATTGTCCCTATTACGAGAGTCCACATTATTGTATTTAATTTTTGTCTTCATGGGGTGATAAGGTGGTGCTAGCTAGGTGAATGAAGCCACCTTCAAGTTGGGGCTTGTAAACACTTCAAGGTGGTAGGGTGGCGTTAGAGCAAGTTGTGGCTTGCTAGAGTGTTGAGACATCCTTTCAGCTAACTGCTAATAAAACCAGGGCGTTGGGGCGTCCTTCTAGTGGGAGCTGGACAACAATGTTTTTCTAGAATTCTAGGAAGTTGTAGCTTTCTTTTTCAGTTGGGGCTGAAAATTAAAGAGTTTATTGGAAAAGTGTTCAAAGGTTTTTGACCGGAGGGGGTTTTCCACCTAAAAATCTTATGCCTACTGTATTTATCTTCTACATTGTTCTTTATTGCTTTATTGAATGATTGTAACACTGTTAAAGCGTTAATTGATAAGAAATATTGATTCACCCCCGTCTCAGTATTTCCAACAACCACCACATTGCTTATTCGTGCCCTAGTTATATAGAGATGAGGATGCACTAGGACCACATTGCCTAGTCGGCCACACATTGCACCCAACCTTTGGCAACTGGTCTAGGGCCTAGAGGAGCTTTTTGTCTTTCCCGGGGAGACATGGGAGGGCGTGTGTCATATTCTAGCCCTCATTGATGGAGCATCGACTTGATCTTGAGCCATTTGGAGACACAGGAGACCCATTTGGAGCCCACCGAGCCCAAATTGGGGTTTGGATATGTTTTGTAGCATTTTGAGGGCATGCCCCTCTTATCCATTATTTTTAGGCCCCACTCTCATCTTTGGCACAAGAGTCTTCAACGCTGCCCTTCTAGGCCTCCACATCAACCTACCGTGGCCCTAAGAAGGCTAATTCAACTTGTTTTATGAGCTAACATTGTTGGCTTATAACCATGGGTGGGTTACTAGACATTTTAGGCATTGGAGGGGCTTCTATTGATTTTCGAACTATCAGATCATGTATAAATAGGTGAGAGCTACACTCTCAAATCATCACACTTGAGATTTTTACTATCTCTATTACAGAATTTCAAACCTGCAATTAGAGGAAGAATTTGGACGACTTTAATGCATTTCGATGTTCAGAAATTTTCACTATCTATCTTGTGTTGAAATTTCTAAATGTTACCCATTAGAAATCCCTATTGCATTATCTGGTTTATTTTGCCTACTTGTTTAATCCATTAACAAGTTATTTATACATATAAATATTGAAAATAAACACAAATGCAGCCTTAACTCACATACAGTTCAGCAACTGAAATACTAGACAAACACACAAGGGACATTGTTATTTTTAGACAATCGTCCCCGGAAAAACCCAATGCTGGAAAACCAGTGCAGCGGTTCTGAGGGTTTTATTATTATGTAGATTTCTCAAGTACAACTAGGGTATCGAACTGGCTCACCCAATAGAGATTTTTACACGGTAGTAATACCTCTTCTCGGAGATAGATATTTAGCTTCTCAGCACTAGTCTACTCCACGAAAATCTTTCCGGCGCTTCTTCAAGGCTATGCGTCAACCCTGCTAACCTCTACGTAGCTCTAGAACCCTCTATGTCAGCCTTCTGCCTCTCCGCGTCAGCTCTCTGGCCCTCTACATCACCCACATAGGCCCCTCAGCCTCTGTGTGGCCTCCTCAGTCACTGCACTAACCCTCCGGCACTATCTTTGCCTCTTTGCTATGTACTCACTGCCCCTTGCTGCAACTGAGATCACTTGTTCAAATTTTCTTAGCAAACCTCGCTCCAGAAAATCGAATTGACTGATCAATCTGGGTGTATCTCGAACTGACCCTCAAGCCCCCTCTTATACTTTTCCTGTTGACGAATCAACGGCCGAGATTAAGTCCCTAATCAATGGCTAAGATTAGAACTGGCTTGATCCTCGTCTCTTCGAACCTTCTCACTCATAATTATATTAATACACATTAATTTTCCTAAGTTTATACTCAGGACCCCATTAAAAATATTAATTATTTTAATATCTCCTCATCTCGGTAGAATTTCTCCAAACGGTTTCTGGGTTTTGGAGATCTCATATGCTTTTGCCTCTCCAATTTTCATGGCTAGAGCACATCCGATGCTACCCAAAATCAACACTCCCTCTTAGAGAGAAATGTGCTCTAGTAATGCTCCACCACTGAAACATCACACTGATCCTTCGCATCGGTACTTGTGTTGATGCTTGGCCTGCTGCCTCACATCCCTTGCAATGCTGCTCCCTGTACTGCTACCTATGACACTTCCACTACCACTGCCACTGCTACATTTGTACTAAGCCTCCCTCTCAACATGTTGCCCATGCTACCTCTAGCACTGCCACTGCTAACTGTTGCACTGCAACTCAGTTACCAAGAAGTAGGTAACTGACTTCTCCCAAATACTGACGTCCCAGTCAGTTTGGAAGCTTCGTGATGCTGAAGCTGCCTCTGTTGACCACTGAAACATCACACTGATCCTTTGCATCGGTACTTGTGTTGATGCTTGGCCTGCTACCTCACATCCCCTGCAATGCTGCTCCCTGTACTGCTACCCATGACACTTCCACTGCCACTGCCACTGCTACATTTGTACTGCAACTCCCTCTCAACATGTTGCCCATGCTGCCCCTAGCACTGCCACTGCTAACTGTTGCACTGCAACTCAGTTACCGAGAAGTAGGTAACTGACTTCTCCCAAATACTGACATCCCAGTCAGTTTGGAAGCCTCGTGATGCTGAAGCTGCCTCTGTTGCTATCTTGTGCTCCCTCTATTGCCACTGCGCTGCTGCATACACCTTTGTGCCTCTCGCACTGCTGCAACCTCCACTGTGCTGCCTCAGAATTCTACACTCAAGCACTGCCTTGCTGCTCCACTACACTTTGCTCCACCCAACACCTGTCATCATGTTACTGTCGTTAAGGGCTCCCGTAGCCGAATGTGATCCAAGAGTTTGGGCACCTCAAGGATCCTGCCCCTAGTATGTAGTCCTCCTGCCTACAACTCAATGTCTCCCCACCTCTTCTCTAGAGGTGCATGAGAACTCATGGCACAATCGTCATCAGTCTCGACCTCTTTCTCCACCTTAGCTGGAGTTGCCTTTGAATCAGAAGACTCTCCCTTGTTTTTCTTCCTGGGACACTGGGATGCATAATGTCCCATATCTCCACAATGGAAGCACTTAACCTTGGATATATCCTTCTTCTTTCTCTTCCCTTGTTGTCTCGCAGATGCTAGAGCCACATCCTCCTCCTCTTCTTTCTTGATTCGACTTCCCTTGCTACTACTCCCCGCCTTGGTCATCCTCTTGATCTCTTTCTGGCGAAGAGTTGTCCACATCTCCTTCCAAACAGGAAGAGTATCCCTGCCCAAAATACTTTGGACAAATGTCTCCCACTCCTCGGAGACTGCATTCAGGGCAGTCCTGACCATAAATTCTGGATCCGGTGTAGACCCCACGGAAGTAAGCTAGTCGCGAATCTCCTGCAACCTGAGAAGGAATGGATCTATCTGCTCTCCCTTTTGCGTTTGATACGACCGCAGCTAATTCTCCAATAGCATCTTCCGCCGCACGGAAGTGCCCTGATACAATGTCGTCAAAGTATCCCACATCTCCTTTGTCGTGTTCTTTTCGGCAATATGTGGTATGACATGATCCTTGACTCCATCAAGGATTATGCACTTAGCCTTTGCCATTGCATCCTCGTATTTATCATTATTAGCTAGGTCTATTGGGATAGCCATGGTTCTCAAGGCAAAGCCCTTGATGCGATGTCTATCCAGAACAGACAGGATCCTAGCCTTCCAGATGACAAAGTTGGAGGCCCCGTCCAACCTGTCATGATCCCTCAATCCGTTCATTGCCATCTCCACTCCTCTTCTGAACTCCCTCTGAGTCTCGACTTTTGTCCTGGAAGTTCTCTCCTAGACTCCCTTTGAGTCTCGATTTCCCTGCTGGAAACCTTCCCGCCAACTATCGAACTGCTCCTCTCCAATCCTCTTTGCAACTGCAACTCGGATCTGGATTTCTTGGCTAGAAATTCGTCAAGGAAGCAACTCCCTTTACCTTGGTTCTGTCTCATTAGGTATTGCTCTGCTCAGACAAAAATAGCACCCCACCAACTTCCCAATCCACAATCTGCCCATAACTCCCTAGGCCCTGGCAACTGACGAAACTGAGCCTCTCAGATCTGCGCAATGCTGGCAAAAGGGTGAATCACTCCTCTGGCCAACTGCATCAAACCTTCCTAGCTGAGTAGGATGACGTGGCTCTTCATGAGCCTCTTCTCCCTCTCTCTACCTCTGCGTTGGCCCTCTATCTGGCTCGAAATGATGACGCGAGCCCTCTGCGTCACTCCTTCTCTGCTACCTTCTTCTTAGGAGCAACTCTGTCTCTCGGGGTGTTGACCACTACCGGTCAACTACCCATAGCAGTACACCCCCTTTTCTTTGCAAAAAGGGTAGCGCTTGATCGACATGTCCATGCCATTCGACAGTCTTCGACAGCTTGATCAATTTATGTTGTAAACCCAGTCTGCATGTATAAATTGTAAATAATCTTAGCAGATACGAGTCATGTATGTAAATTGCCTAGGTGGACCTAATTTTCTAAGTGATAATCTACGTTCCGGAAGGTTTTCGTCTCACCGATCCATGATCGGCAGAGTTTTCCTTCAGCCTAACCCCAAAGCCGGAATGGATTTTGTCATTAGAATCTTAGGAGAATCCTAGTGTGTTAATCTGCTAGATTATAGTTGTGTCGCAGAACTGGGTGGTTTATGAGGGTCTATGTCAAATGGGTTTTCCCCCCTTTGGATGTAAAGTCATGATGTAAAGTGTCTTGAGGGTTAAGAAATGTTTTAATCCCCTCATAAGTCCTAAGTCCTAGGTCCTAGGTGATTTTTCCAAAAGCTAAGTTCGAGGATCCATTTAAAAATAATTTTAAAAAATTAAAAATATATATAAAAAATATAAGAAATAAAAATAAAAATAAATAAATAAAGTAAAAAACCTAAAAATAATAAAATAATAATATTTTGAGTAAATAAATGCAGAATTTCAATTTTTTAATACATTAAAAATTCGACGGATGAGATTAAGAGATATCTTGATCCTCATCGACGGTCGAGATCATTTTGACGTGGATCACTCGAACTAGCTGTTGGGAATTTTTCCTTTAAATAGGGTGCTAGGGGTCATTTGAGATCATTCGATCTGTGAGTCTTGTGCTGAAGAAGCTCTCTTGTAAACTTTTTCTGGTGCTAATAAAGAAAGACTTTGGGGTTGAAATCTTGCTGGTGTTACTCTCTGGAAGTGTTGTGAGCAATTTTATTTTCTCCATATTTTAATTTTCAGCCATTAGTAACAGCTTCTTATAGAGTATTGTTGAGCACAGGTATCTTGTTCACTTGCTAGGGTTTGAATGGTATTAGGTTTTTTGAAGTAATGGCGGTATCTCCATTCCTTTTTGAGATCTAGTACTGTTTTTTCTCTCTTTATTGATGGTTGAAGTGAGCCGTGCAGGAAACCCTTATCGAAGAAGATCAGTGGGCGTTTGGGGAAGTTCTCGGCTGAACCAGCCAACTCTCGCAAGCATTTTCTTGCAGAGCCCAGCTAGTTTTGATCCTAGGTTTATCATTTAGTTTTTTTTTTTTTTTTGAATTGCATGAGAGATTTTCTGAAGTTTTTTTTTTCATAGTAAATCTAGAATTTTCGATAATATTACTGCTTGTTATTGATCAATCTGGCTGTTTAAGAGTCAAGAGCTGTAAACTGTTTAGATCATCTAGGGTTTTAATTTTGTTTTATGCAATATTATTTTTGGCGATTTTTCGTTTCAGGTTTGCAGGGTTTCTGAAGCACCCGAGGGTTTATCAACGTTGCACAGCTGTCGAGCCTGCATTCTATGCTTTCTCTCACCTCTACGTTGCCACTGTTATTGCCCTGCGTGATTTGTCCTTCTGCGGAGCTTTCTTCACCCTCAACGCCTGCAGACAGCATTGAGAACAAGCGTGTCTTTCCTGAAAACGCCTATCCAAACCCTTGCGTTGTTGCCAAGCTTCACCTGCGTGCCGAGAAAATCACGTTTTTCTGAAGAGCTGGTTAAAGTTTTCACACCCTTGCTACTGCGTCCTCATTCATTGTGGTCCTCACACATACACTTTTCCTCTACGGTCATCTCAGCTACACGCAATATCCCCAAACCTTGAGACTTTTTCCCTTGAATCCTTCACGCTGCAACTGCACGATTTCCTCAGCCTTATTTTCCAAAGCGTCCAGGCCAGCGCACATTCCTCCTGTCGATTTTTCTTCAGCCACAGACCTGTGCAAGCTGCAACCAAAACTAAAGGGAAGATTCAACGTGCATAACTCTTTTGCGTGAGCAGAAAACGTTTTTTTAATTGAAGGCGTCCATCCGCTCCTCCAAGCTTCTGCGCGTTTAGCATTTTTCACTCTGAGCTACGCAGAACCTGCACCTGCAACAGCAAAACACTAGCTTCATCTACGCCCCAGGCTTCCGTCGACCTGCACAAGAAGCTCCATTTTTCATTATTAGACCTGCATTACAAACATTCAAAGCTCTTCTTCCTGCGTCCGTCGGCCTTCAACCTGCAAAAGCAATTTATCCATTATCGCCGCCGTCTAGTGCTTGAAGCCGCAAAACTGTGGACACAGTCAGCTAACATTTCGATTTTTTTTTATTATTTACGTTTCATGTTATAAGCTTTAGGAGTTAGCGTTATTTTTTTTTTTTTAAGTTACGTAGCTTAGTTCTTTTAAATTTTAATTTTAGTTTTATATATTAAATCTTAGTTTTATTTTGACTTAAATAAAGATACGTATGTATAAAATATCAAAAGCATAAACCAAAAAAAAAAAAAGGTAGCGTTTAGTTTCTCTTTGTTTTCTTTAGTTAGGGTTTAGTTTGTTTTTATATATTTTGTTTAAATTCCTTTTTTTTTAGATTTAAAAGTTTTAGATTTCAAATTTAGATTTGATTTTTATATTGTTTTAGATTAGATTAGATCTTAGCTTTATTTCATTTTAAATTTAAAATCTTAAAATCATAAAAAAGAAATTATTAAAAAAAAAATCATAAAAAAAATATAAAAAGTTCCTTTTTTTTTTAAGATTTAGATTAGAGTTTTGTTTTAGTTTTAGTTTAGATTTTTTTTTTTAAGTTTTGTTTTAAAAAAAATATAACAATAAAAAATTCATAAAAATTATAAAATTTAAAAAAAGCATAAAGAAATTGTTTTTCTTATAGTCTAGGTTTTGATTTAATTTAGTTTAGATTTAATATCATTTAGATTTTTGATTTAAAAGTTTTTTCAAAATTTTGCTGTATCTGAAAAACATAAAAATATTTTGGAAATATTTTGCCAGATTCAGTCTTGGCTCGGGGATTTATCACGTTTTATTTTTTCCTGCTGAGATTAAAATTTTGATGTGGAATTAATGTTTATCATTTTGATGTGATTTAGTATGCTTGAATGATCATGAGTGTGATATCTGGTTAACGTTTAAAATTTCGTGGTTGTGTATCGAACTCTATCTTTCGAAGTTTTGAATTGCTGGAGTATCATTTAAGCATTTTCTCGCATTAAAAATAAATCTTTGTTTGAGTTATTTGATGATAAATGATTGCTCCACATGGTTTATATTTCTGCAGCATCTGATAATAAATCGTTTAAACATTAACTCCACAAGGCACTGGTCTTTTAACTTAACAAAATCAATTTAGTGCTTGTTTCTTCGTGTCTCCCAACCCAACTGGTTCACAGTTGGTTTTCATCATCTCATAGGGTCTACCCCCCTTAGCCGCAGGAGACAGGCTTAAATGGAGAGATCGGGGATCAGGGTGACAGCCCCCGGTCTTAGCGTTGTCGTGACAATCTATGCGACAACACGGGGCAGCTGCTACTACTACAAATTTCTGATATTGCTAGTGCCTTCAATTCTCCTGTGATCTGCAATGCTCTGATACCATGTTGAAATTTCTAAATGTTACCCATTAGAAATCCCTACTGCATTATCTAGTTTATTTCGCCCACTTGTTTATTCCATTAACAAGTTAATTATACATATAAATACTAAAAATAAACACAATTACATCCTTAACTCACATATAGATCAACAACTGAAATACTAGACAAACACATAAGGGACACCATTATTTTTCGACAATCATCCCTAGAAAAACCGGTGCAACAGTTCTGAGGGTTTTATTATTATGCAAATTTTTTTAGTACAACTAGGGTGTCGAACTGGCTCACCCAACAAAGATTTTACACGGTAGTAATACCTCTTCTCAGAGACAGATATTCAGCTTCTCAGCACTAGTCTACCCCACGAAAATCCTTTCAGCGCTTCTCCAAGGCTCTGCGTCAGCCCTACTAGCCTCTACGTAGCTCTAGAACCCTCTGCATTAGCCTTCTGCCTCTTTGTATCAGCTCTCTGACTCTCTGTGTCACCCACGCAGGCCCCTCGGCCTCTGCGCAATCTCTAGCTGCCTCTACGTGGCTCCTGTTGCCTCTGCGTAGCCTCCTTAGTCACTGCGTTGACCCTCTGGCACTATCTCTGCCTCTCCGCTATGTACTCACTGCCACTTGCTGCAACTCAGATCACTTGTTCAAATTTTCTCAATAAACCCCGCTCCAAAAAATTGAACTGACTGATCAATCTTGGTGTATCTCCAACTAACTCTCAAGCCTCCTCATATACTTTTCCTATTGACGAATCAAAGACCGAGATTACATCCTTAATCAACGGCTAAGATTAGAACTGGCTTGATCCTCTCTTCGAACCTTCTAACCCAAAAATATAATAATATTTTAATTTTCCTAAGTATATCCTTAGGACCCCATTAAAAATATTAATTATTTTAATATCCCCTCATCTGGGTAGAATTTCTCCAAACAATTTCTAGATTTTGGAGATCTATGCGCTTTAGCCTCTCCACCAATTTTCATGGCTAGAGCACAACCAATGCTACCCAAAATCAACATCTTGGAGCTTCTCTTTAGCATTCTTGTGGATGGATTTATTCTTCATTGTCTTATAAGCGCTATTGAATGTTATATTTCTACTATAATGAATGTCTAATGCATGGAATATTGTCTTATGGTCTTTAATGTGTCCTAATTTATGAAATTTTGTTAGAACATTGAAGCTATTGGAATTTTGCATGTGTTATTCATGGATAATGAATGAATGAATGTTCCTAGAGGCTATGTTGTATTTTTTTCACCCTTGAAACCCCACAAATAGTTGCCATCGAGGTATAAAAATCTAGAAGTATTGTGTAGCTACTTCAATAGGGCTAGTGATGCTACTTCTAGGTCTCCTTGAAGAACCAGTTCCCAAATCAAGGTCCTTGGTGATCAATCTTAGACTCAACAAATCATCTTTCATTCACCTTTTCTTCACCTCTTTTCCTCATCCCCTTAAGGATAAGGAGGCCTCCCTAGGGCTTGGTGTGAAATTCATTAGGGAAGAGCTTTTGCAAAACCATTTAGACAGTCTTTTCTATTGGTGTTTACTCTAGCTCTCCTCCTGATTTGAGGCAATTCTCACAGTCAAATCTCAATATAATTGATGCCCTAGCCATCACACCAAGTGGGAACCCTAGGTGCTATCCTTCAACTTGGGGATTCTTGAAGGCTTGAGCTTTAGTACTTGTTGAAGTATATCAATCACAGCCTTTTCTCTTGTCTACTTAGACCTTGGATGAACTTCTATCTCGTCAAATATCTCAACCCTAGGTCTCGGGTAGACTTTCTTTCAAGGAGTTTTTCTTGGAAACTCCTTCTAGCTTCTCCCAAAGCTCGTGCTTTCATTGAACCTTTCCATTGAATGAGCCACCTTGCCTCACTTAAAACCTATCCTAAGAACATTTATCATAAGTGAGGGATACTAGGACTCCTCTCGTCGGTGAAAATCCGAGAAAAGAAGGGGACATAAGTTGTGGTGACAGTGGGCCTTTGTCCCTGAGTGTTGTTGTGCCCTCTAGCTTTTTCCTATTAACAATGCTTGCTAGTTTGTGCAAGAACAGTCACCTTAGAAATTACTCCTCTCATTTTAGTGATGGAAACAGTGCAACACAAAGGAGGCTTCCCTAGCAGATCCTAGGGATCAAATAACCCAAACAGCTTACTAAGTTCCCCCTAAGTGTTCTACAAGAATTTCAACTAAAGGATAAAGATAGGAATTTAGGATGATCATGAAATGTAGTTTTATAACCTTTCATATTGTTAATCAAGGTTGTCATTGATGTCAATATGGTATTGATCAAGATGACAAATATTCTTTTCAATACCTCATGCTAAGGATGTTATTAATAAAAATGCTAAGAGCACATGCCACTAATGAAGATGTCATGCCACTTAGGAAAAATTCTTGTCCTAGATACCTATTGATAGATGTCCTTACCCTTGATGGATACTGCACTATTGAAGGACTATACATGAATGACCACACTTGATGATGTCATACGTGATGGCACTTGATGAAGGTCTTGATGACATGGTTGGAGACTATATGATGACATGGACAATGATTGGAGACATGACATGAAGGATTTGGAGATCACTTGATGGCATATGATGACATTGTTGGAAGATCTCATTTAATGATATGGATGGTGGTTGGAAGACTGCCTTGAAGCGCTCTTGATGAAAAGGATGGAAGCTACATATGACATGACATGGATGCTACACTATCATGATAACATGGATAATATTGATGACATACATGATGACACACTATGATGAAGAATGTGGAGTCATAACAATGAAGAAGCCCTAATGACCTTGTTGTCCTAATCACCTCCTGCACTAAAAATTTCAAGAACAGTCACAAAGAAAAATTATTTTGGACACCTTGGAGGCATCCTTTCAAAATGGATCCTAGACCATCTTAAAGAGGATTTTTTCCTCTTTCTAATGGACCTTTACTTGCCCCGAAACTCCCAGCGGTTGATGAGATAATGAATTTTTAAGGTAAAAAAATATGAAATTGCAGGCTAGCCGACCTACACTTGTCATCCATGTCGGCCGACTTTATGAAGACATGTCCCTTCACTTTTATTGGAAAAAAACCACTATAAATACAGTGATCTGACTTTATTCCCAATCATCCTTCTCGGCCAGAATCACAGGAATAATAGGAACTCGTGAAAAAAAAGGAGCACAGAAGTTGAAGGAAATAGGGCAACGATTCTCTGTTTTGGGTCTGAATCTACAGGACAGTGTGCACTGTGGACAGTGGTGTACTTTGACTGTGGTTGGTGCAGCAGCCTTCTTTCAGCAGCTCGGTTTGGTGCAGCATGCTTTTTCAATGACTCAGATTGTACAACATTGACACAGTAAGTTCCTTCAGTGGAGCAGATGCATTGCTGATGTGTCATCGAATTACTTGCTCCAGATGGTGCTAAAACAATATAGCTCAGATCCCTGTGCAGTGTTTAGGCCTTAGTTGTCATACATTCTCAGAGTAATGCAGCAAGACTGATCTTTTCTAGCTTGGACAGGGATACTTCTTGCTCTCCTTAAGCCCTGACTGTACCTCAAATTAGTGCAGACTGTGGCTCGGACTGTGCCTCCTTTACAGTGCTCAAACTGTCCCTTATTACAATGCTCAGAATGTCCTGTATTCCTGTAGCTCGGACTCTATGGGACAGTGCCTCAGACTATGGTAACCCGGACAGAGATTGTAGAAGCTCCTTCCTCGTATTCTCTCGAACTGTAGACTGTGATCTGATAGCTCAGGCAGTGATACATCTTGAAAGTCTCGATTTCCTTAAAGCCTTGAATGTGGAAGATTGTAGACTTCAGAGCCTTATCTTAAATGTGGAGATCTTGTTTGCTGTGAATCAAATACCTTGACTATGCTATCATCACCCCTGGTTTGGTAAATACAGATTGTTGAAGTGTTGGAGCTGTATAACAGTGGTGGAGACCAATACTGGACAGTCAAGCACTGTTTTGGAGCTAGTTGAATATATGAAGAATTGAAGACCTTGTGAACTTGGCAATTCAGACACCTTGATTGAAGATAGTTTGGAGTTTTTGCTTGACACATCACCAAACATTCTTGGAGACTTGATGAAAACAACATTTAAGGATTGTTGAAGACACCTTGTTGAAGCAGCCTTGTTGGAGAGCAGATTTGAAGTCTTGTAGAACCAATATTGAAAAATCCTTTAAGTGTTTAAAGACTTGTTTGGACTTGAAGACATCTCGTTGGAGCATTGTTGAAGAACTCTAGAAGACACTTGTTGAACTTGAAGGCATTCTTGGAAGACATTGATGCATGATTGAATTCGTCATGAGGTGACCTTGGAGAAATTGCTTGGGTACACCATGAAGAACATCGAAGACACCTTCATGTGAAGAACAAGGTTGTCATTGATGACGTGACATCAAGACTGAGGGAAGGCATAGTTGAAGATTGACAAGGCTCGTTGAAGAAGACATTGGGAGCCGTGAAGTATAACCAAATATACCTTAATGAAGTAAAGCAAGGGTTGGAGCCCAAGAGGTTGGAGCCTCAAAAAGACAAGGTTGGTGCCTTGGAGGATAGGGTTGGAGCCCTAGAGGATCAAAGTCCTCAAGAAAACAAGTCAAAACCTAAACCAAATATAGGGTTGGAGCCCTAGAGGATCAGAGTCCTCAAGAAACCAGGTCGGAGCCTAAACCAAATATAGGGTTGGAGCCCTTGAGATTGGTGCCTCAAAATTGAAGGTTGGAGCCTTGGAAGTCCAAGTCGGTGCTTGGAAAATACAGGTTGGAGCCTGGGAAATTGAAGATCAATGCCTTCATCTAGGGTTGGAGTCCTACATATATTGTACTTGATTTATTGTAAAGAAGAAATTAATAAAAGCATTTATTCTTATTGTTCATTTTGTGTTCTATATATAAGTGATCTAACTGGTAAAAGTAGCAATTGAAAGAAATATTGATTCACCCCCCCTCTCAGTGTTTCCAACACATATTCCTAGATGACCATAACACATTGTTACTTGAGTATTGATGCTTTTGTTTGTAGAATCTAGCAACGGTGTTAGAGTGATGCAAGTTACAAGTCTTGAGTACTAGAGATGTTGAAATTTTCATGGACTCTATGGTGAGAACATGTCTCTGAGTTGGAGACAAATGTTACCCATGTATATACAGGGGTAACAATAGGAGAAAATTTTCTCCCATGATGTAGATTTTCAGCCAATAGCCTCACACGATCCTCCAATAGTAGTTTCCTAGATGCCTCTCACCCACTCTTTGGTCAGCTTATCCACTTGATTACCATGCCCTTTCAATGAAGCTAAATTAGTGACCATAAGGTACATTAGCCATTGTTTCATACAAAGTGTTTACATTTAATGTTCTAGACATTTAAGTAAGGATCATGGGTTGAAATCAAATAATGGATCATGATGCTTGGAAGTTATACTTCTTGCCTTATTTCACCTTTGTGTTCATATTTTCCATCTAGTAAAGTGCAAGCATCTAGGGGTTTTTCTTTCACTATCTAGGAGGAAAATGAATGTGAGGCCTTCATAGAGGTAACACCACATCCTTCAATACTTAACACTTTCCATTTGTCCATTATCCTCATCCTATGAGAAGAGGGGGGCTTCAAGATGCCCAGAGGATGATGCAAATGCAAAGAGAAAGAAACCAAAAGCATGTCCCAATTGTCAAAATGCAAAAAAAGTAGCAAGGAATGAATATAAAATCAAAATCCAAGAGTAACTTGAGCTCCACCCCTTCATGTGGGGCAATTAACTCAGTCCCATTCATATAACACATATCGAAGTAAAAGTGACCTATAAAACATCCCAAACCCTATCAACAATTAATTTCCCATACTAAAGGGAATTTGAACAAAATCAATGAAAGCTTGCTAAGGAAACCAATCAAAGCAAAGAAAAAGGCTAAGCATTGTCAAGGAAAAGATAACTCAAGTAACACAAGTGCTCCCTCCACAAAGGCACCCATGGATGATGGTCTTGCATAACCCATGTATAAGTGACACCTCTCATGAAGTACACCCCAAACCATATCACTTATCACTCACACCTATTAATTGAAGGGTTGGCATGTGAATTGTTCCTCTGCATAGGGCTAGGAGCACCTAGTAGGGGCATACCTAAATATGGGAACTTGTATATAGTCTTAACCTAGTGTGAATTTTGAAGGAGATTTTGTGTCATACACTGACATGATTTTAACATGAATAGATTCACATTTTATGCTTCAATGGCTCTTGTCTCCAAGCTAGTTGATCGATCTTAATTCCTTGAGCTTATACTTGATAATGATCGAGACATGGTCATGGTTACATGGAGGATTTTGATGATGCATCTTCTACATTTCATGGATGAGGATTCCACACCCTTTGGAAATACTTCCTCTTTATGATGGAATTTGCACACTTGATGGAGAGCATTTAGATTGATGATTACTTGGCACACCTCCAAATACCATCCTCCACCCTTAGCACCTCCCATTAAAGCTAGGTAATTGCTCCCACATGATGATGTGGTACCCTATTGCATGATGTGGGGATTTAGGAGGATAACAATGGGATTGAGAAGGCATTTTTGGTGATGGGACATGACCTTTGACGAGGAGACATGCCCTTTGGACTATTCATTGCACCTTTTTATGGAAAGACATGTCTTTTGAGAATGAGGTCACCGTTTTAAGGTGTCTACACTCACACGTGAAGTTATCCCATAGTCTACTCCAATCTAGTAGTTTCTCCCATGCTCAACAGCCTATCACAAAGGTAACGCAAGGTTTTGTGAACCCATTTAGGGAAATCCTTTAAAGCTCCCCATCTAACACAGCTAACCCAACAACTCCAAGCTCATCTCAAAGTTGCTGAATCCTAGTGGGATACAATGACACTATGTCTAATTTAGTCATCCTGGTGTTCCTAAGCTTTTCCCTCAAGACCATTTTCTAATTCTAATTATCACTCTAATATAGATTCTTCAAAGTGATCCACATCTCATGAGCACTATTCTTTCCTGATATGTGAGGGATCACATGATCCTTCACCCTATCCATGATGATACATCTAGGTTTCACATCTTTCAAATCATGGGTTGTCAGAGCTATAATGTCTGTAGGAGGTGTAACCTAGGCTTTTACAAAATTCCATAGGTTGTTCTCGATGAAAATCGATGCTATACTCTACTTCCATGAACTAAAATTATAAGCACCCTCCAAATTGTCAATGAACCTTAGACTGGTTGCTGCCATCTACAAATCGGAAAATCAATTGAAATGGTTTTGGCTATCACACTTTGACTAGTAAGGTCTCCCTCTCTCCCTCAAAGGGCTTACCTCCACCAATCACTCTAGATCCTGATCACACTCTTAAGAGCCCCAACCATACATTTAGCCTACTACTTGGCTACCTCAACTAGTCTGCTTGACTTGTGTGACTGGTTGTGCTTGTAGTCACTGCCAGCTTCTCCACCTGCTACATCTCATCTTGGATGACTCCTTGCGATCTCCACTTTCTTATTCGACCAATGGCTACACCACATGCAACCCGTCTCCTCGGTACTCTATGTCTCGTGCCTATCCTGCAACCCTGCACTCATGGTCTCTGTTAGTTCCTCAACTCCCAACCATCTCATCCTACTGCCTGACACATTTACCTGCACATTCCTAGTTTCTACAAGTTCTTTTCTCTGCCTGCAAACTTTGTCGGATCGTGCACACAACCTAAAAACTTGATGCTTCCCTGACTTGTTTGCTCCACATTGTCGCCCTCCTAATCTCCATTAGGGCCTTGTTCCTCAACACATGCATTTTGTCCCTCGTCCAGTTGTACAACATCATTTCTTGTTGTGTTCATGTTGCCTTGTTTTCTCGTCTATGATCTCCACTAGCCCCGTACTTGATTCCATCTAACTATAACCCACATCAACCACTTCCAGCTCCATCACCGCCCACATTACCTCCGAGTTGTCCTTTTTAGGCTTGGCTACCCTCCACGCAACCCTAGCATGATCTGTCACAACTTGCACTGTGGTTGTTCAATGATTCTCTTGCGAAAGCTCTGATTTGTGGCTTGGTGGTGGCTATTCTGTCAGCCACCACAGCCCCAATCCCTTGGTGTTTAATCTGTGGCTTTGACAGCTTGGTGATTTGGTTGGCGGCTACGCTATCGACCACCACTAGCCGTCTTTTTTATTATTTAAACATTAAATCTAGTTTCAGTTGTTGTACAAAATTCTTGTAAAATTCTCTACAATCTGATATTAGGTTGACTTTTTGACCACCAAGACAACATTGCATTGGGAAACATGAATGTTGTCCAAAGAGACTAATATGCTCTACAAATTGTCATGAGGAATACTGCACCAAGGGAAAAGTTGCATATAGACTCGATAGACTCTAAATGTGTAGTATGACATAGGTGAACCTTGATGCGGGTTGGATTGGCCCATATACCAATGATCACCTCCAGTTAGGGACGAAAGAGACCTTAAGTGAGACTTCAAGGGGCACAGCATGGTCCAACCAAACAACTAAATACAAACTCAATGACAAAGACACGGGTCTAGGATGCCTAATATAGGGCCTCACATGGTTTTAACATGGTTTTTGACTTGTGACCTTGGGCTTACAATTGTGATGCATGCTGCACTGAAATGTATATCTACCCCTGCCAATAGGCAGGATAATAGGTTGCCTAATTGATGAGCCATATTGGTTGTCACAATAATGCAATATGGCACTTGTGTTTACTGATTGCAGAACCTTAAGTTCAACATAGTTATGAATGTGATATCATGCTTTATGGCAAGTAAGGACCTACAATACAGTTTAAATGATCTATAAATCACAGTTAATTGCCCTGCAATCTGCATTTATTATGCATGTGGGACGCACATTGCATTGCTATTTGTCCATGACCTACACAATTCAAGTTTATTGACTTAGTTTTCCTAATAAAATTATTGTAATGAATATAAAACAGATATAATAATAATAAACTAAGTTGCACAACCCTTCACCTTCATGACTACTCAATGCTTTAATAAGTATATTGTCAAAGGCTTCATCATATCTATCAATCATTCATTCAATATTGATTATATTTATATTTATATCCTATATGGAATCTTCAACGTTATCCTTCTTATGTTGGATATCTTCTAATATATGAGCTGTTGTTCATTACAAATCCTAAGCTTAGTAGTCTTGGAAATTATCTAATATATATTAAGTTCTAGTCCTTTCAACTTTCTAGTTTTCTCTTTAACAATAGAACAACTGAAGTGAATGTGAAATATAAGATGGGTTTATACTTTAAAAACCTGAAATGGAGGGTATCTTATATTTATGCATTCAGTCATGCAACTTCCTTAAAACCCATTTAAGAATTGAAACAAGTCAGTGTATAGAACAAACCAGTGTCACTAAGTGGCCAGCACTCCACACTGAAACCAGCACAAGATTTTATTGGGTACACTCTGATGGATTCCAGATAAAGTTTTCTTTCAGCAGAAGAAGTCATCAAACTACCTGAAAAAAATGTAAACAAATGAATTTGTACAACTCTTCTAATATATGAAGCTATTCAGTCTATATTTACTTGTCACGAATCAACACATACTCAAAAACTACAATTTTCATTGAACTTTGATACATGAAAACTAGACAGTCATTCTAATCTTAGCCTCAAAAGAATAAATAGGTTTCGGATTCCTGATTTACACCATATCAATTGTGAAAACTTATCATTGCCACAAGAAGGTACAGAGGACCAAATTTAAAAGGTTAGGAATTGACTTGAAACGTATCTTTTGTCTCTTAAGACTGTAGCAAAATGTTTTAGTCAGGACTAGTAATATTGAAACCTGTCTGATCACTCATGACAGGACATAATACAAAATATTTGAAACAAAGCTTGGTTTATATCCCAAACTTTTCAATCCAAGAAAGATTATAAGATATATTCTTAAATCTAGCTTTTCCTTGAAGCAAATGCATTTCTCAAACAATATGCTATTTCTTTGTACATAACTCAGTCACCAAACCTCAGGATTCAGCACATTATAGCAAAGAAACAAAACTCAGATCATAGGTGATTTAAAGAAAGGCAAAGAGACTTGTTGTCACTCAGATTGTACACCGAATGTGACAACACTCAGAGTAGGGGCTGTCACTCTGATCCCTACTCACTCCGTTCTAGCTTTCTCCTAAACAAGCTAAGGGGGGTAGTCCCTAAAGATGGATAAATGGGGAAACTTGTTGGAACAACAAGTTCTAGGAGATTAGAGGCAAGGCAATTGTTATTGATATAACCTGATTGGGATTAGCAAGTGATATTGTTAGAGGAAAATGAGTTTGATTAGATAATGAAGACACCTAATGAAACATTGTATTTAAAGACCAGTGCCTTAATGCCCAAAACTAAGATACTTGCATAAATTAGAAATTGCGAGTTATAGAAACACAAAGCTGCAAGAAGGAAGTTAGTACAAGGGATGAGATTGATATATGAGGAAAATGATGGTTTGCAAGAATAATAGAGCAAAGTACTTCCACTTTAAAAAAATAGCAACGCTGTAAGATAAGAATAAGTGACAAGTACAGGCAGCATGTAACTTTGAAAGTAAGAAATTTGAAGTGCTCATAAATCAATGGCACGATAGATGAGACAATGGGGATGCAACCCATACTATGATGGTGCAAATGTCAACAAGGTATGATTGCTTCAAGGTGCCAAAAATCCTTCAATTTAGAGACATTAATAAAGGCTATAGAATATTCACTTCAAGGCACCTTAGGATCGCTCAGTGAGTCAGTGACAACAATGGAACTAAAATTAAAATGCTTATAACTAAGTGATGAATAACCAAAAGCCAATGAGATTGCTCACTGAAACAGAAATGGCAGATGCTTTTGATTATATGCTTGTTAGGATATTCTTCACCTGTGATATGTCAACTAAAAGCAAGTGAAACTTGAAAGCATGCAAGCATAAGTAATCATGGAATTGCCAACAGAGATAGATGCACAAGTAACTACAGCAAAAGATGCACCAGACCTCCAGAATACCACAGAGTGAAAAATAATAGCCAATACAATTTTAGTGTTGGAAGCAATGAACCGAACTTCAAAGATGCCACTGTAAAATCAGATCAGCCCACTGCAGTAATGATATCAGTCATTAGAAGAGCAAGATTAGCTGCCAAAATTGCATGAGATAAGAGCCAAACACCTATAGTTGGTTTTCCAATAAATTTGAGTTAGAGTAGACTGTTTTTAGGCTTTATTGATCCGAATTGGATCCATGAAAAATAATCAAGATGCCATGACTATATCAAAACAGGACAGACTTCGAATTTGTGAACAAAGAGTGATCAGGAAGACCTTTGACAGTGGCAGTTTGCAGCCAGCAAGGAACGACGAGGACCTCGGTCAAAGCGCGCTGACCAAGGCCCATGGAGTCCGCGCAAGAGGCAAAACTGGCATTTGGGAAGCCCGGATCGGGAAAAGGAGGCCGTTTCTGATGCTCGATTAGCGCAAAACCCCTTGAGAAGGAAAAATCCCCAAAGCGCTTGGTCGCATGGAAGCCGGGAAACCGTGGGGAAAGCGCTAAGGCGAAAGGCGGGTCCCGCACTCCAAAACTGGCAATATATCGGGGGCATCCTTGGGCGGTAAGCAGATTTGGAGAAAAGCGAGCGATTCCATTCAGCGCCCGACACGTGGTAGGCGGATGAGAGAGAAAACCACCACTCATCACGTGCTAACAGTCGAGCAAGTCAACTGCGCGAAATGAGCGAATGTCGTAGGATCTCGGGGCTCCAGATCTAACGGCGGAGATCGCGCCCGATGGAGGAATCGGATTTGATAGGGGATTAAGCCGCAACATAAAGAATTTTGAAGTCCGATTTGACGCTGAGATGGCGGATGAGTCATTCCACAGCGTAACTGGAAAACTGAACCGACGAGGAAGAGCTAGCGCAATTCACAAGAGGACAAGTGGCCACTCCCTGTGAGCCATTGACGATGACGCAGAGACAAGGAACTCCAAGCGAGCAGCAGCAGGCAATCCGACGTGGGCGGAAGAGGAAGCGAGCAGTCAGGGACAAATTGGCTTTAAGCCATGAACAAACATAGAACAGAAGACACAGAGAAAAGGACAAAGACAGAGAGAGCGAAAGTGAAGAAGAGACTGTGAAGCAAAAAAAAGCAAAAAAACAGAGGGTCAAGCTGACCTACAGCATAAGGCAGCATCGAGCAGAAAGAAAGCTTGAGAGGTACAAGCAATCCCTGAGAGGATCTGTCGGGAATTGAGTCCCACATTGGGCTCCTCCCATTAAAGACCAGAGAGGTCAAGACTTGGAGAGGAAAAGAGTTTGTGCACTCTAGTGGCTTGGGGAATCCAAGAACCACCCTGCCAAGCAATTCTGTTTTAGGAGACTCAAATTGAGCTCCTCAATGTAATTCTCTGCTTTAAAGACACAATAAACAAAGGCCACCACTGAAAGCTGGACCGGAAATGTAGCCCTGGAGAATAGGGTGAACTCCTTATTAATTGTTTTGTTCTTGTATTTGCTTACTGTGTTTCTCTTACTGTTTTCCGTTTTCCAGTGTCTGTGTATTTTGCAATCTGATCGATCCGTTGCCTAAAATGACAGACACACACCAGCACATGAGTCTCTAATACCTTCATTCATTAGTAACTTAACTGAGGTCACTCAAGAGTGATTTTCAGATCATTTATTATTGTTGATATTTTTAGTGATTAGGCTCTGTGCTGTAATGCTTCAGATCTGATGTGTTATGACAGTCTGAAATAAGTCACAGCTGGGAGAGGAGAAATGCTACAACGCCTTGCAGCCTTCCTCCAAAGACTGGAATATCAAGTCAAGGGCTCAAATAACAATGCTTTTCCTTCAAACAAGCAATGTAACCTCTCTACAAGGCAACACTGCTCCTGCAATCACAATTGTTAGTCTCAGATATGATTTGCTAGGCCTGCAAGGAAACACAGATTAGCATACAAGAGAAGTAGGTCATTCCTTAAATGAACATGATAGAGAGAAACACAAGACAAGTATACTCCTTTAAATAGTTGCATCAGTCCTTGAAGATACCACTCTTAGGAGATGCCAGTCCACTGGAGCCTACTTGCCAATATATGTATCAGTTTACTTTAAGCTAAGATCAATCGCCAAAGATGCAAAGGACAATAGCTAGAAACACTATGCCACACTTGAGGAATGCCAATGTATTACCACGGTGATATACTTCAGATCACAGGCAAAAATCTTCACGACAGAGGTGTCTCCTGCTAGTTTTAAGGGCTGCAATCATGCCTTAACACCTTATCTACCCCTTGAAATGAGTGAGACCCCTTCCTGGACCTTTAACAACCAATGCTGCTGAACCTCTTTGAACGCTAGGCCTGTAGCAGGAGATATCGGCCTGCAACCAATTTGTTAGGTCTGCACACAATTGTGTTAGCCCAAAAACATACACAACTAAGTCCAAAATAAGCGTGGTCTGTTGTCAAGGTAAGATAAAGGATAGATGATTAATTTTGGCCTTGGATTTGACACTTCAAAGAGAATGCTATCCCTGCAAACACAATTAGTCAGTCAAAATCAAATTGAGAGACAGGGATGGGCCTTGAATTCCTTGTGGCTAGGCCAGATTGGGCTTGAAGATCTGTGGCCTAGTCTTGATGATTAGAAGAACAAAGTACAGGCCCTAATCTCAATGGTTGAACTGTAAACACTTCCAGATGAGCTACATTACACCTGCACTCAAAAGGATTAGCCTAGAAATGCTATATAGATCTGCAAAGCAATCAATGCTAGTTTTCAAATGAATTTTATGAGGGTCAAAACTTCGTGAAAGGAATTTCTCAAGAAAAGTTACTGCAAAAACCCTTGAAATAAATATGTTTAGGCCTGTAAAGAGGTTAAACTGTCATGAAAATGAAATGTGATAATCTTACACCCCCTCCAAGGCCTGCAGCTAGGGTCAAATAGCCCCAAATCCTAGCAGCTGCCTCAATTCAAGCCTTGAGCACTGTTACTGCTCAAACAAGCAGGGGTCCTAGGGGGCGATCCTAAAGGGCATCTACTAGGTCAGGTGCAACAATGGAGCGATAGCCCACTATAACCTCAACTAAGGCTCCCTGCTCTTTACGGACTTTCACCGATGGGAGGAGACCCGGTATAAAGGGAATCACTAGATGAGTAGGTCAATGAAAGGATAAAGAGTGATTCCTAAGGCCTATTCACAAGAGAGACTCAATTGTATGGTTTGCTTGCTCGGGAAGCAAGGTGATAGGCTCTCTAGGAAGGGCTAAGAGGGCCTTTGAGGTTAGGGTTTGAGAGTATATCTTATCAAGGAAGCCCCTAGACTCAAAAGGCCCTATGAATGCTTGGCTTCTAAGTGATCTTTGTGGAATTGGAGTCAACAAGTTGTGGGACCACAAAGGGCCAAGTGGACCCAAAATTAGGTCAAGGATATGGAGTTGATCAACTAAGGATGTACTTGACCTAATTAGGGAAGGGAAGACAACCAAAGAAAGAATCTTCTTTTGATGATTTAATGCTATGATCCTAATTAGGTCACTGGCCAATGGGAAACCAAGGGCAAGAATCGATCTTTGAGCTAGGGCTTGATATATCTCAAGAAATCATCGTCGTAATTTTGTGAAATTTTAAGGGCCTCTAGAGGACACCCCAACGCAATTATGGGCAAGAGATCGAATTCTTTTGATGGAAAAATCGTGAGAAAAGTGATGCCCTAGGTGACCTACGGAGGTTAGGCCTAGAAGAAGGGAAAAGGTGGGATGAATTCTCTTAGAAAATGATCACCTATGGAAGGATCAGTGACTTATCCTTTGGGGAAGACAGAGTCAAGATGATATTTGTGATTTAGAGGAACTACACCCAATCAAGGAGCCTCCTAGACAACATCACATGGCAATTAGGGCATGAGAGCAACTGCTAGAAGAATCTATACATTAATTTGCAATAATCAATGACTTATCAAGATGTGTTCAACAGAAACAATCTCTAGGAGCATTCACCCTTTCACACATGATATATGAGATGATGCAACCCTACAAAAGACTAAATTTCCACAATTTTGCATAAGAAAAGCAGTAAATTTCAGATCTAGTATAGAAAAAATCCCAGCAACATCAATGTATTAAAGCAAATAACAAGAATAGACATGAAAAGATTACTTACATGTGTAAAGATTATATCCAATCACCAAATTATGCCAATGATGAAGCTCGAAGAAAAGAGAGAGATATTAGTACATCAAAATTCATCCATTACATCCAAAATCCTCCTCCAAAAGGGATAGCAAAAATCTCACAAAAGATAAAAATCCAATCCAAGTGATGATGATGAAAATGAATCATCTCACTTGTATTTATACACTCTCTAATGAATTTGATTTAGTTAAATTGGCCTAACTGAGTCCCTAAAATAAAATAATGTGCACAATAACAATACTTTGGTGACAAGCCCACCAAGTAGCTCAATTATGTAAAGATAAGCCTCTCAAGAGGGTCGAATGATCAACAAAGTGGGTCGTTGGGCCTTTGAGGAGGCCTAATGAAGTCCAAGGGGTGCCATGATGTAGAAATGGACTCCAAACATAGTGGACAAGGGGTTGGACCCCTGTTTTCCAAATAAAAACCTGTGGTAATCCCAAGTGGGAGTGAGGGCACAAGGACGTCCTCATGGGTCTCCAAATGGATCGAATATGCACGTAGACCATCTATCAGGGTTGGAGTAATGACATAAGCCCTCCCTCTGTAGTGGGAGACATCCTCTAGACCCTCACCCATCTACCAAGTGTATGGTGTGTTGACCACTACGTGTCAACGACCCATAGCAGTACCCCCCCTTTTTCGCAAAAGGGATAGCGCCTAATCGATGTGTCTGTGCCGTTTAGCTATCATCATCAACTCGACCAAGATGTTATAATGTAAACCCATTCTGCATGTATATGATGTAAATAGTCTCAGCAGATTTGTGTCGTGTATGTAATTGCCTAGGTAAACCAACTTTTCTGATGATGATCTACATTTCGGGAGGTTTTTGTCTCACCGATCCATTCTCAGATGGTCAACAGAGTTTTCCTTCAGCCTTACCCAAAAGCCGAAATGATTTTTGTCACTAAGATCTTAGGCAAGTCCTAGTGTTCTAGATCGAGTCTATGTAAAAGTGATTTGGGAATAATCCTAACTATTTGGTTAGGTTATTTTATTACAAATTGTTTGGTCTGATAGATTATATTTGTGTCGCAAAAATGGGTAGTATGTGAGAGTCTGTTACAGATGGGTTTTCCCCCTTATGATGTAAAAGATATGAAAATTATGAATGTAAAGTGTCTTAACAGTTGGAAAAATAATTTATCTCCTTATAGGTTAATTAATTAAATTTTTTGGCCAAAATATTAATTAAAATCCTAAGCCATAAATTTAATTAATTCTAGGTCCTAGGTAAATTTAAATTATCCTAAGGCAAAATTCGTCGGTCCTTAAACATCAAATTTTAAAAGGTCCCAGGACTAAGGTAAATTAATTATTTTGCTAAATTTTAAGCCTTTGGTCCCTGGGGGTTAAGTCAGTCAAATTTTTGAGGAAATTAACTCAAAACTTTTATTTTTAAGTTAATTAAAATGCATTTAATTGAAACATTCGAATTTCCTCAAGAATTTAAAATTTCGACGGATGAGATTAAAAGAAATTTTAATCCTCATCAACGGTTGAGATTGCTTTGACAATGATCACTCGAACTAGACATTAGAGGATTTTTCTTTAAATAGGAAGTCATTTGTCAGTCCATTCATCCGACATTTTAGTCGTGTGCTAAGGAAAAAGCTCTCGTGTAATATTTTTTGAATAATAAAGAAAGACTTTGGGGTTAATCTTTGTCAGTGTTACTCTTCATGGAAATATTGTAAGATGTGTCGTTTTTAATGCGTAAATTTCTATTTAGCCATTGATGATAGCTTCTGAAGAGTGATTTGAGTACAGGTATCTTGCTCAAACGCTGGGGTTTAAGTGATAATCTAAATTTTGAATGTAATATAAGGTATCTCTATTTATCTGAATTTTATTATCATTTTCTCGCTCTATTTTAATGGCTGAATTGAGTTTTGCAAGAAAGTCTTGATTTTTAGATCATCAGGCATTTTGGGAAGTTTACAATTGGACCAACCAACTCCCAATCCATGTTTTCTGAAGAGCCCAGCTTAACTTGATCCCAGACTTATCATAAGATTTTTTATTGGTGATGCATGAAGGGTTTTGGGCTAAGCACCTCCTTTAAAATTTAAAAATTTATTTTTTTATGTGCAAAATCGATAAATCTCGCTGTTGAGAGCCTTAGATTATCAGATCCGGGAGCGGAGTTGGACTCACACTCCTCAAATCCGATAGATCTGCCATTCATGTACATAGATCTGTAAATTATTTTTGGTTTTCTGACTTGAGTTTTTTCTGGGTTTTAATTTATCATTGTATATATCGTTTGGGTGTTTCTTGTTGTCTCGCAGCTACAGATCTGAAGAAGAAAATCGTATAGAGTTCAAACCTAAGCCCTGGAGGGTAAGATCTGGATTTCTGGAGTTCATCAACATCATTTTTGCAGGGATTCTATCCAAATTTTTGCAATCAAGGGGTTTTTACATTTTTTAAATATGGAAATAATTTAATTTTTTAAGGGTTTCACTGGTAAATCTGAAGCATAAGTATAATATTTTAATCAAGGTTTTTTGGAAATTTTTTGGGTTCTTCGGCTACCGTTTTCTGCTGTGTTTCTCCTCATCTCTGCGTCCTTCCATTTCTGCCCTCAGATCTGCATGTCCAATCTGCAAACCCCTTCTCAACCCTACAAAAAAGAAGCATGTTGCCATTCCTTTCTTCCTCCAGCATACTCTTTGTTGTTCCAACCATCTCCGCAGCCTCCCCTCTTCCCTGTGATTTCCATTTTCTACCTGCAAATCCGCAGCCCTCACTGTTATTGTGGCTTTCCTTTTTCTGCTGCCATCGAACCATCCTCAATGCCCCCCGTGGCTCTCTTCCCCACTGTCGTCCCTCTCCATCAGGGTGCAAAATCTCTCCCATCGCTGCCTTTTCCACCATCGAACCATACCATCTCCCTACGCCAACCTTACATCATCGTTGCTCCTCTGTGTATCCTTCCCGGCTCCATACTCAGCCGCCTACCTACAACAGCTCCTCGCTCCACGCATTTTGCTTGCAGTGTTCAAACATTTCCTTCGTTGTCATCCCATGGTTTCAAACCTGCAAAGTGCATCCATTGCACTCCTTTCTCATTGCACTGCTCTCCTGCTGTCAATGCCTACCTACAGTCAATAAACCAAAACAAAAAAACTTTCGTCTTTTTCTTCCTAAGCGTTTAGGTCTTACTTTTATTTAGTTTATAACTTTGGTTAGTCCTTTTCTTTCACTTTTATATTTCAGTTAGGGTTTAGGTTAGTGCATTATATATATATATATATATATATATCCGATTTCTTTCTTGAGCTTTAGTTAGATTCATTTCTTGGCTTCGATCTTTTGTTTCAACTTTCGACTTTTTTTTTCTCTTTTTGATTTTATTTTATTTTTTCACTTTTTTATTTTTTATTTATGATTTCAATTTTTTTATTTTTTGTTTTCATTTAAAAAATTCTAAAAATTAAATATCTAAAAATTTAAAAATTTCTAGAATCTAAAAAAAATCCTAAAAATTTCTAAAATCTAAAAAAAATCCTAAAAATTAAAAATCTAAAAATATTAAAAATTTCTAAAAACTTAAAAGTCTCAAACATTTTAAAAATCTAATTTTTTTTTTTGGTGACTTTGGAATGGTTAAGGAATTAAACTAAAAAGGGATTTGCACTTCGACATTAAATATTTTAATGTAGCCTATAGCCCATTAAAATTTTAATTTATTAATCCTTTGATTCGTTTTACTTCTGTCACATTAAAAGAAAGATTTTGATTTCTTCAGTTACCATTAAAGCAATTGCCTAAGGAATAATTAAAATGTTAATTTAAAGTTCTTTGGTGTCTTTGGTGATTAAATGCAATTTTCATGATTTTTCTATGGTCAACGTGTGATAAATGTTTTAAAATTTATATTGGCTATAGGAGAAAGTTAATTAAATTCTAGACCTAGGCAATTAATGAAAATTATTTTAAATCTGGAATCTCTTGCATATTGCAGTTTTTGGCATTTATATTGATCATTCATAATTGTCACTATTCGTCACATATTGGAAAATTGTTCTGGATAACTTGTTTTCTTACATAATCTATGGTTAATCAAATATAAGGCATTGGCCTATAATCATTTATATCTTGTGATTGTGTCTTATCTTAATCTACCTATCTGACTTAATCAATACTCATTTACATTCGTCAAGTTGTCCATCTTTAAGTCTCCTAGAGCCTATATTTCACAAGCTATTCTCATTCCTTCACCTTAGGGACTACCCCCCTTGACTTGTCTAGGAGAGAGTCTAAACGGAGCAAGGATTAGAGTAACAGCCCTTACTCTAAGCGTTGTCGCAGTGCCTAGAAACTTTGTGCGACAACATGGTGCAACTATGGGGTCGGCTAGGCATGGTGAACCAAGTGCATAATCCTCATCCAAAAGGTCGAGCACGAGCAATCAATGAGTGGTGCTAGAGATCCATGAAGTACTCTCTGCTATGGTGGAGGCCCATGGCTCTTAGTGCTCACTGTACAAGTGTCAATGTGGCCCTCTGTAGGGCTAGGACCTCGTATAGGGAGACCAAGCCCCAAATGGAAACCCACCTGCAATCCTGCATAAGATCCAATGCGTCCCCTTCCCCTCCAATACAACAAATCATTAGAGTAATCAAGTAAAAGAGCTTACAAGTCATGGAACCAATGGGGCACTTCATGGTGGCATGCCTTTCCATACTGGGCTTTGGCATGTACAAGTGTCTCCAAGCTCAATAACGAGGTTAATCAAGGACCCTATTAAGTGGTTTCAACCTTTAAAGGGGGTGAAATCTCCATGGTACATCCCTCAAGTGATAGGTGCCACATGATATAGCAATGGAATGAAGTGGGGATCAGGGGGATCATCCATACCACATGTCATGGCACAAGGGTAGCTATAATAAGGGAAGCCCACACCTGGGTACACGAGTGTAGGAAGGAGCAAATCGTGGTACATGAGTTACCCCGACCATTGTTTTTCCACCCTTCTTCATATGCCTTTTGCCTTTGATTGATTTTTCTTCATAACTACTCAGGGCTCTAGGGGATTAGAGAATGATGTGTAATATGTAGCAATGGATACACCCTTAAAGTGGGGCAGTTCATCGCCCACAAGGGGTTGGGACAATCATGGGTTCCTTAATGATGGGGGGGGCTCATCTAGAGGCCATAGGAACTAGGTTGATGGCCAAGATAAGGGGTGGAGCTCATGTTTGGATTTTGCCCACATGCTAAATTTGTGATCCCGACCATCTTTTTGCATTTTGTGGTACATTTCCTATTGAGAGTAGCCAAATTATGTTTTTCCTTTCCTTTTTAGTCGCATCAACCTCTAGGGCATCGTTCCAAGCTCGACCTAAGATGTGGACAAGAGGAGGGGGTGGCTAGCCCTATATGGACCTAGTGGACACATGTGGACCCGGATGGTAAAAGAGATGAATGGAGCTTAAATGAGTGGAAGGGGGTGTTGTATATGGTGTCAGAAAGCGGGACCATGCAACCAAAATCAGGATTTTCCATGCAGTGCCAACTCTAAATCTAATGGCCAGTAAGAATATTGCATGGGACTAGGATACAAGGGTAACCACGAAATCGGACAGTGGAGACAAGAATACAGACCTAACCCACTCTTTCCGCTGAATCCCCCCACCAATCCATGCCCAAAAGTGCCCATGACAAGTAAGGAAAATTACTCAATCATACCAATGAATAGTCATACCTTTGGGATCAGGAGGCCCACCTCAAAACATATAATCATGACATGTGGTTGAGGGACCACATGGTTGGCTGAGGTGGCGAAGACAATGGCACAATGAGCTATTTGGTCGCTGCAAGGGGCTGTTGGCTTTCGGCTAAGGACCATTTAGGGGAAAAAGTTTCTCCTATATACACTACCCACAGTTGGTGGGTAACATTTGGCTCCAACTGGGACATGATCTCTCATGAAAGCGTGTGAAGTTACTCGAACAAGAATTCATGAGGACACCACTAATCTCTTGATACCATAGACTTGTTACTTGCACATATCAAAAACCAAGAACACGGGTGAACATGTTTTCGCGGTGTCTTATGATCACACATGCTTGGTATTAGGCCGTAAAAATCAACAAGAATGTAAAATGTAAGTTTAATCTAAATGCAATTAATCTATCATGAAAATATTATATGATGTTAGTTCTATTGAGAAAGTCAACATGCAATGCATCCTAGCCTAACATGCATATAGCACAATGATAATACTAAGTGAAATCATAAAGCCAATGCAACCAACATATCACCATATCAATATACATATGCCTACCAAGATGATTACTTATGTAGCAAATCCCAAAGAGAATGTTGACACAATCATAAGAAGGATGAAGTAGGTGGGAGGTGGGAAAATATGATTTCCATGCTATTGAGAAATCTAGGGCACAACAATTAAGTGATTTCTCTTCTATTAGTAATTGCTTATGAATTATTTTTACTTCTTTAGATTAGGATCTTCTTTTAGTGTTCTTCTTCATCAAACAGCTACCAATGCATAAACCATAAAGAGATAAGAGACATAAAATATAGGCTATCAGCCAGGGCCAAAACCTCTCCCACTTGAGAGGAAAACCCGAACAAGTTCTTCTTCTTATAGAGATTCCAATTGACGAATACCAAGACCAAGACCCTTGACCTATTGCCCCTCCAAGACAAAGACACAAGTTCCCTTGAGGAGATCCTTGAAGATTGTCAACCTCCTGCTTCGTCTTCCCTCTTGAGTACCCTTCAACGTTGACCTACTTCTGCTTTAGACCTGTACCTTATTTCAGCTCTAATTGCACCATGTGAGAAGTATGATAATCAACTTCTACACCTTGTTTCCTCTTCACTTAGAGGGGAGACTCTCTCACATATTTCGGCTTGATGACTTATATAAGTGACTTTGCTAACCTTTGATCCTCCAACAATACTCTCAATTACATCTGCAATAGATGTTGCTTCCTTATCTCGCATGTGTGACAAAATAGAGCCCAAAACAATCCTGAAATAATTCGATCTTCTTCTCCCTTTACTCGTTGGTTATAGGCTGCCTTCTTCAAACCACAGATGATCACCGAATTACTTGCTCTGAAATGAGGTCGAGTGGCCTATTTATAGTTGTTTCCCAAGGCAATAAGCCGACTTGACAGCAAGTTGAGTCGACATGTCATTTGGAGAGGTATTATTATTCTTTCTTGAAGCGACCTAAAGGGGGATGCTTGTGCTTTTCTTGGAGGGCTATTTGACACTTTCATTGACTCATATACAAATGTAACATGCCCAAGAAGGTTCCTTCATACATGACATTGACTCTCTTTGACTTTATGACCAACCCTAAAGGCTCACAATTGGAGGCATTACTAAAAATAAAATTTCTTGCTCATGAAACCCATGAGACAATACAAAAATAATTTTACTTTTCTTTACATCAATTACATAAAATCACATTTACATATGTCATTATGAAGACCCTAATTAAACTTTTCAACACTCCCTCTTAACTAGGGAGGTATTCATAATGGTACTTGTTCATTCTCAATCTGAATCATTTCTCATAAGAAGAGTCGGATTTGTAACCTATATGTTTAGCATCGTATCCACAAGCATTGTCACATAGCAACGCTATCTCGCCGCGATATCTGAGCACAATGCTGTCGAGACAAATGATGTATAGACACCCTCATCATTTTCTCTCTTGGAAAATACCCCGCTCGGATTCTCTGGGTGTGTTCCACGAGAACTATTCTTATCTTCGATTCCCAATCCTCAAAGAATATTGGTGCTATACGACTACTCTTATCTTGGATGCCCTAACTCATCCTTTGCTAATTTTTGTAGCATCAGATGTGTTCTAGCCATGAAACTTTATGGAGAGGCTAGAATAAATGGGTTCTCCAAAACCTAGAAATCGTTTCTAGAAATTCCACCTAGAAGTGTCTCAATTAGGTTATTAACCATTTTTTTAATTATTTCCTAATTCTAAACTTAGGGAATATGGTTAATTAATTAGTATTAATTGAGATGTGGTGAAAATCATCTAGAAACTCACAGGGATCGACAGGGAATTAATCTTGGCCGTCAATTATGCTTTAATCATGGTCGTTGGTGCTCCAACAGAAGATTATAAGAAGTCGATGGGTAGATGGAGAACACACCAGGGCAAATACTCAGTTGCCGAGGCATATCGATTTTCTCAGTGGCTGAAGTTCAGCAAGAGAAGATAGAGCCAGAAGGTGAGTTGCAGGGGGGAGAGAGAGGGAATCAACAGTAGTCTGAAAGTGCAGGATAAATTCTGGAAGGGTCAGCGTGATATAGGACGCAGTTCATCAGGGCACTGTGCAAAGGATGACAAAGTGAGACCAACGTAAGGGCAGAGGGGTCATTCAGAGAATTGTTGTGGAGAGTAAGAAATTTAATACTAAATTTCTCTCAGTGTTTCTTTCTCTATTTTTTGTTGTTCGATATCTTGTACATGAATTACTGTTGGAGAAAAATAAAGAAACCCTCATCTGCTACACCAATTTTCCCACACTGGATTTTTCAAGGGACGATTGTCCAAAAATAATTGTGTTAATATGCTTCTATGTGTGCTAGCATTTTTCTAATTTTCCTTGCATTTATTTTTCTTCAGTATTTAATTTGTGAAGGCTGCAGTGTATTTATTTCGATATTTTCCGTAAGAAACTGCACATAATTTGTTTAATTTAACAAATGGAAGAGATAATATCAATTACTGGAGTAGGATTCCAGACCTCAGAATTTTCACATGGTATTTCAGAGCACAGATCGTAAGCCGAAGAGCTCAGTAGCAAAAGGAAAGAGAATTTTGAATCTCTGCAGAGGCAACAATTTGAAACCCTCTATAGGCAGCGCAGTCCCTTAGGGTCAGGAGGGTCAGTTTTTGAGAAAAAAATATTTCTCTCAGAGAGTCGACAGAGAATAAAATCTTCTAGATCGAATATTACCAGAGGCAGAGGGAGTTGCAGCAGTTTCCTTGCACAGCAGATTTCCAGCTAGGACACAGCTTTTTGCAGCAACAAAATCAGCGTTGAAAAGGAAAGGAGAAATAGCACAAAAAGTCATGGATAGAATCAGCAATCAGGAAGCCTCAGAATTGTCTTCCAGACTGGAAGATGAATTTGTCTACTTGTCAGGTTTAGCATCATCTGACTACAGCTCGATGTCTCCCCACCTCTTCTCTAGAGGTACATGAGCACTCATGGCACAATCGTCATCCTCCTCGACTTTTTTCTCCACCTTTGCTGGCGCTGCCTTAGAGTCAGACGCCTCTCCCTTGTTCTTCTTCCTCAGACACTAGTTCGCATAATGACCCAATTCCCCATAGTGGAAGCACTTGACCTTGGAGAAGTCCTTCTTCCTCTTCTCCTGCTTTCCCGCAGATTCCAGAGTTGCATCCTCTTCCACTTCCTTCTTGATCTGGACTCCTTTGTTGCTACTTCCCGTCTTGGTCAGCCGTGTCATCTCTTCTTGACGAAGAGCTGCCCGCAATTCTTCCTAATCTGGAAGATTTGCCCTGTCAAGTATGCTCTAGACAAATGTCTCCCACTCCTTGGAGACTGCGTTTAGTGCGGTTCTTACCATCAACTCCTAATCCGGCTTGGCCCCTATGGAAGTCAGTTGGTCTTGAATCTCCTTCAACCGACCAAGGAAGAGATCTATCTTCTCTCCCTTCTGCATCTGGTATGACCGTAGTTGATTCTCAAGTAGCATCTTCCTCTACACGGAAGTATGCTGGTACAACGTCTTCAAGGTATCCCACATTTCCTTTGTCGTCTCCTTCTCGGCAATATGTTGGACCACATGATCCTTGACCCCATCAAGGATGATGCATTTTGCCTTGGCCATTGCCTCCTCGTACCTTTCATTAGCTACCGGGTCAACTGGGATAGCCATTACTCTCAAGGCGAAGCCCTTGATGCGATGTCTGTGTAGAATGGACAGGATCCTGGCCTTCCAGACCACAAAGATGGATGCTCGCCCAGCCTATCATGATCCCTCAGCCCATTCACGGCCATCTCTCTGCTCTTCTATGTCGACTCCTCCAAGTCTCTTTATTTCTTGCGTGGAAGTTCTCGGTTCGACTCCTATTGAGTCTCTCTCCTTCCCGTCTGGAAGTTCTCGGTTTGACTCCTCCGAGTCTCTCTACTTCCCATCTGGAAGTTTTCTTCTACACTCCCTCTGAGTCCCGATTTCCCTCCTGGAGATCCTTTCTGTCAACCGTCAAGTTGCCCCTCTCCGATCGTCCGTGCAACTACAACATTGATCGAGATTCCTTGGCTAGAAATTTGCCTCGGCAACAACTCCCTCTACCTTGTTTTGCCCTGCTAAGTATTGTTCTGACCACAGTACCCCACCAGCTTCGCTCCCGCAAACTACCCACAGCTTCCTTCGCCCAAGCAACTGAAGGGTTGAGCCTCTTGGCTCTACGCAATCCTGGCACCAGCAAAACAGCTCCCTCAACCCACTGCGTCAGCCCTCGTGGCCTCTGCATGAGCCTGTATCTTCCCTCCTCAGCCTCTGCATTGTCCTCTCAAGCCAAGACTAATGACGCAGTCCCTCTGCGTCAACCCTTCCTCTGTCGCTTTATGCAAGGATCAGCGTTGTCACTCGGGACAGCTGAATCTACTGCAAATGTTCTGCTCAATTGATGCCTTCAGCTTTCTCGTGATCTGCAACCATGCTCTGATACCATGTTGAATTTTCTAATTCTATCCGTTAGAAAATTAATCTATATTTTGCTGGTTTATTTCTTCTACTTGTAAATTTTGAACGTTATTTTGAACAGTCACAACATCTACAGATCATCACCTGAAAGAAAACAAACACACAAGTGACAGCATTATTTTTGGACAAATGTCCCTGGAAAAACCCAATGCGGCAAAACCGGTGTAGCTATTCTGAGGGTTTATTATTATGCAGTATTTCCATGAGTACAACTGGGTGCCTAACCGGCTCACCTGATAGAGAAAAAAAATACACGGCAGCAATACCTCTCTATCCGAAAACAAGTATTCAGAAAACCTGTCCCACGAAACCCTCTCCAACATCTTTGAAGCTCTACACTGGCCCTTCTGGTCTCTGCATCAGCCTCCAGCTGCCCTGGGTTAGCCTCAAACCTCTCTGCGTCAGCCCTCTGAGGCACTACACAGCCTCTGCAACCCTCTGTGTCACTCCTGCAACCTCTACGTGGATGACGTAACCCCTCAGGCCTCTGCGCTGTCTCTTCTGGGCTCTGTGTGGCCTGCTTTCGCTCTGTGCTTCTGCGCTGGTCTCTTGGCATTGTCTCTACCTCTCTGCCCAGTACTCACTGCCCCTCGCTGCTGATCACTGATTCGACTTTGCTTAGCAACCCTGCTCTAGCAAATCGAATGACTGATCGCCCTAGTGTATCTTCCAACTCACCCTCAAGCCTTTTCTTATACTTTTCTTGTTGGTCCTTCAACAGCCGAGATTAAATCTCTAATCAACGGTTAAGATTAGATTTGGCTTGATCCATGACTTTTGGAACCTTCTAACCCAGTTTTATATTAATGCCCATTAATATTTTATCTTTCCTAAGTTTAAACTTAGGAACTCCATTAAAAATATAAATTATTTTAATATCTCCCAAACCATGTACAATCTGTCCAAACCATTTCTGGGTCTCAGAGATCTCATGTGCTTTAGCCTCTCCACCAATTTTCACGGCTAGAGCACATCCAATGCTACCACAAATCAACACTCCCTCGTAGAGAGGACTGTGCTCTAGTAATACTCCTCACTGAGCATCACTTTGATTATCTGGCACCAGTACCTATGCTAATGCTAGGCCTCCCCGCCCAACATCCTCTGCAATGCAGCATCCTGTACTGCTGCCCATGTCCCTCCCACTACCACTGTTGCATCCGTACAGCATCTCCCTCTGCATCTGTGCTGTTGTTGGTCCATCCTCCCAACACTGCATCTGCACTACATCCCCCTCTCATCATGTTGCATCGTGCTATTGCACTGCAACTCAATTACTGAGAAGTAAGTAACTGATCCACCCAACTTCTGACATCCTTGTCAAGTGAGAAACACTCCCGATGTTTAAGCTCTTTCTACCACTAACATGTGCTCCCTCTACTGACCTTTGCACTGCTGCAACAACTCCCTCCATTTTGCACCGTTGCACACCTCTCTATGCCATCCTGCATCGTTGCACACCTCTCTATGCCATATTGCACCGTTGCAACACTCTCGTGCCTCTCGCACTATTGCAGCCTGCTAGCCTCGCGCTGCTCGGGGACTCCTGCACTGTATCACTCTCTGTCGCTTCATCTGCATTTGTCTCTACCGACATCCCCCAGTCCTGCTACTCCTCTTCAGGGCTCCCGTAGAAAGGTATAATCCAAGAGGTTGGGTACCTCAAGGATCCTACCCCTCATCGCCTGTAGTCCTCCTGACTACAGTTCGATGTCTCCCCACCTCTTCTCTAGAGGTACATGAGCACTCATGGCACAATCATCATCATCCTCAACTTCTTTCTCTGCCTTCGCTGGCTGCCTTAGAGTCAGACGCCTCTCCCTTGTTCTTCTTCCTCGGACACTAGTTCACATAATGACCCAGTTCCCCACAGTGGAAACACTTGACCTTGGAGAGGTCCTTCTTCTTCCTCTTTTCCTGCTTTCCCGTAGATGCCAGAGTTGCATCCTCTTCCTCTTCCTTCTTGATCTAGACTCCTTTGCTGCTACTTCCCGTCTTGGTCAGCTGTCTGATCTCTTCTTGACAAAAAGCCGCCCACAATTCTTCCCAATCTAGAAGATTCGCCCTGCCGAGTATGCTCTGGACAAATGTCTCCCACTCCTCAAAGACTGCGTTTAATGCAGTTCTTACCATCAACTCCTGATTCGACATGGCCCCTATGGAAGTCAGTTGGTCCCGGATCTCCTTCAACCTACCGAGGAAGAGATCTATCGACTCTCCCTTCTACATCTGGTATGACCGTAGCTAATTCTCAAGTAGCATCTTCCTCTACACGAAAGTATGCTGGTACAACCTCTTCAAGATTTCCACATTTCCTTTGTCATCTCCTTCTCGGCAAGATGTTGGACCACATGATCCTTGATCCCATCAAGGATGATGCATTTTGCCTTGGCCATTGCCTCCTCGTACCTTTCATTAGCTACCAGGTCAATTGGGATAGCCATTACTCTCAAAGTGAAGCCCTTGATGCGATGTATGTCTAGAATGGACAAGATCCTGGCCTTCCAGACCACAAAGTTGGACGCTCGTCCAGCCTATCATGATCCCTTAGCCCATTCACAGCCATCTCCTTGCTCTTCTATGTCGACTCCTACGAGTCTCTTTACTTCCTGCCTGGAAGTTCTCGGTTCGACTCCTGCTGAGTCTCTCTACTTCCCGTCTGGAAGTTCTCGGCTCGACTCCTCCGAGTCTCTCTACTTCCCGTCTGGAAGTTCTCTTCTGGACTCCTTCTGAGTCCCGATTTCCCTCCTAGAAATCCTTTCTGCCAACTGTCAAGTTGCCCCTCTCCGATCGTCTGTGCAATTGCAATATTGATCCGGATTCCTTAGCTAGAAATCCGCCTCAGCAACAACTCCCTCTATCTTGGTTTTGCCCTGTTAGGTACTGTTCTGACCACAGTACCCCACCAGCTTCGCTCCCGCAAATTGCCCACAGCTTCCTTCGCGCGAGCAACTGCAGGATTGAGCCTCTTGGCTCTGCGCAATCCCGGCACCGGCAAAACAGCTCCCTCAACCCACTGTGTCAGCCCTCCTAGCCTCGGCGTGAGCCTATATCTTCCCTCCTCCGCCTTTGTGTTGTCCTTGCTCAGGCCCAGAATGATGACGCAATCCCTCTACGTCAACACTTCCTCTGTTGCTTTCTGCAAGGATTAGCTCTGTCACTCGGGACAGCTGAATCTGTTGCAAATGCTCTGCTCAGCTGATGCCTTCAGCTTTCCTGTGATCTGCAACCATGCTCTAATACCATGTTGAATTTTCTAATTCTATCCGCTAGAAAATTAATCTGTATTTTGCTGGTTCATTTCTTCTACTTGTAAATTTTGAACAAGTTATTTAAAATATTTAAATATCAAAATAAACACAATACAGTCACAACATCTACAGATCATCAGCTGAAAGAAAACAAACACACAAGTGACACCGTTATTTTTGAACAAATGTCCCCGAAAAAACCCAATGCGGGAAAACTGGTGCAGCGATTTTGAGGGTTTATTATTATGCAGTGTTTCTGTGAGTAAAACTGGGTGTCTAACCGGCTCACCCAACAAAGAAAAAAATACACGGTAGCAATACCTCTCTATTCGGAAATAGGTATTCAGAAAACCTATCCCACGAAACCCTCTACAACATCTCTGAAGCTCTATGCTTGCCCTTCTAGCCTCTGCGTCAGCCTCAAACCTCTCTGCGACGTGCGTCAACCCTCTGAGGCACTGCGTAGCCTCTGGGACCCTCTGCATCACTCTTGCAGCCTGTGCATGGATGACGCAGCCCCTCTTGCCTCTAGGCTGTCTCTATTGGGCTTTGCCTAGCCTACTATGGTTGTTACCTCTCACTCTCTGCTTCTACATTGGTCTTTTAGCACTGTCTCTACCTCTCTGCCTAGTACTCACTGCCTCTCGTTGTTGATCACTGATTCGACTTTGCTTAGCAACCCCGCTCTAGCAAATCGAATGATCGATCACTCTGGTGTATCTTCCAACTGACCCTCAAACCATTTCTTATACTTTTCTCATTGGTGCTTCAATGGCTAAGATTAAATCTCTAATCAGCGGCTAAGATTAGATTTGGCTTGATCCATGACTTTTGGAACCTTCTAACCTAGCTTTATATTAATACCCATTAATATTTTATCTTTCCTAAGTTTAGACTTAGGAACTCCATTAAAAATATTAATTATTTTAATATCTCCCGAACCGTGTACATCTGTCCAAACTATTTCTGGGTCTCGGAGATCTCATGTGCTTTAACCTTTCCACCAATTTTCATGGCTAGAGCACATCCGATGCTACCACAAATCAACATTCTTGCATCCCTTTGAGGGAGGAGATCCTTTCTTTTGATCATGCTCTTAAGATAGAGCATTGGTCCATGTTACCTGCAACCATATGAAATGACTCTTCAATATAGACTGTAAGTATACATAACTCGTTTTCCTTTGGGTCATTCAAATTTCCTGCAACAGCTTCCTTGATTGAAAGAGCTTCAATCCCTTGATCTGCTTCACTTTTATGTCATTATACCATCATCCCATGAATTACACAAGTTTGAAATCTTGATGAAAGACTTGCTTCCCCTCATGATCGATGAACCTTTCAATGAAGATTCCATCAGAGAATCTTGAGGATTTAAATTATCCCCATGCGGATGTTTCCATTTGACAGATGTATGATAAGCCTTGTACTAGATGACCTTGCCACTTGTGTTTTCAATGAGATTCCCAAGAGCTATATCTTTGACTTCCATAGATTCTAACTATCTTTCATTCTTCTCTATGATGATGTCCCGAGCTTTTGCTTTCAATGCTTCTATGATGCCTTGATGCATCCCATCATCTTACTTAGAGAATCATGATAGTCGTATCTTACAACAGAAGAGTTAGGAACTTGAAATGAACTTATGTGAGGAAGCCTATCTCAGTAATAGAGATCGCTTACTTCCTCTTTCTTGCACTTCTTCTTTTCAGCGTCCTCCACTTCCTTGGTGATGTGGGCTTCTTCTCTTCCTCTTTTGATATTGTCCTTCTTGAGCTTAGGACAATCTCTCTTATAGTGCCCATATTCTTGACACCCATAGCATTGAATTTTAGCCATGTTCTTCATCTTTTTAAACTTTCCAAATTGTCCCTTTCCCTTTGTCATTGTAGCATAAGCTTGATTTTGCTCACCTGCTCCCACATCAGATTTGGACTTTAGTCTAGATTCTTCAATCTTGCACAGTGACCATAGATACTGGAATGGAGTAGCTTCTTTCTTCCCATAAATACTTGAAGTAAAGTTACCCCACTCTTCCGGTAGTGCATTTAATATAGATGCATTCATTTCTCTACCAAACATGACTTCTCCCAGATCTTGTAGTTGATCCCGGATCTCAAATATCCTCATAAGGTATGAGGTTATTCCATCTTCCCTTGACATATTCAGTTTGTAGAGTTCTTTCCTTAATGAGATGACTTCTCCAGCAATGCTTATGGAATACAACTCTACCAATTTGTCATAGATTTTCTTTGAAGTTTCTAGTTAAATACATATGGGATGATGGGATCCTTGATGGATTCTATGAGAATCCTTTGAGCCCTAACTTCCTCTTCATATACTTGGCAAGAGCTTAGGCATCTTCCTTTCTTGGTTTAGTTATAGAACCTTTGACATGTTCCATAACCTCATTTTCAATAGATTCGGATTTGTCCTTTTCTTCGATGCAAGAGATTTGAATCCCCAACCAGTTTGTTGCTTTCCTTGCAAAAAGACATTTTGACATATTCAGATGTGGACATAAACATACTAACTTGCCCAGGAAAATCTACACAAATAATGGAAATTACTCAACACATTGAAGCATAAAATTTCCGAATTAACCAGCAATGTAAATTAGTTTTTTAGCACACTTTACGATGGAGTATTCAGCGATATTTCAGATATGATTTTAAGATGACAGCATTAAGTAAAGATAGATCAACAAGATAAAAACGTCCCAAACTAGATAATCCAATATGCCCAAAAATAGCAAAATGCACCAGAAATTGAGAATTTCAAATTTAGGGCTCTAGGTGTGTTTGCCTTAGCAATTTTCATATCTGATATGAATACTTTAGCAGGGAAATAACCACAGATTAGCAAATTAACCCAGCCAAAAATAGCTGCCTAACAGTTCTAAAAATATAAAATTTTCACCAAAATTGGAAAATTTTGATTATTCGAGTTTTCTAAGAATATGATTCAGAAAATTCAGAACTGATAAACTAACTACAGCAACAAGTTACTTACAAATCAACAAGCTAAAAATACTGAATATGCTGCCCTAAATGTTTAAAAATAAGTTTTTTGTCGGGGAACTAAAAATTCAAAATTTTAGTCCTAATTAAGTATGTGCTTCAGAAATATTTCAGACTTGAATTTCACAGTTATGCAATAAATTCCAGCAAGCTAAAATGTTAGATCTGGGTCAAAATTGAGATGTCCAAGTGGCCAAAACTTATGAAAACTTCGATTTTCCAATTTAAATTGATTTTGACCAATTAGAGTATGATTTTAGAGCCTAGAAATTAATGATTTTACTGTTGTAATGAAACTGAAGCAAAATGAGGGTTTGGAGGTCAAACCCTAGGCTCAAGGCCTTGAAGATCCCACCGTTGAAAATCGTTGAAACTTTGGGATTACCTTGCTGCTTGCTAGATATGAATTTTGGGACTTTAATCCTGCAAAACCGCCAAGTATTTAGCCTTAAATCTTCAGATTAGGGTTTCAGGTCAATTTTGGGGTAAAAGAGGCCAAAATTTCGAGAACTAAGACAAGGGAAGCCAATTTGCGAGGATAAGTGGGCTAGGATGATAGATAGGGCCACACGGAGGCTGGAAAAGGCCAAGAAGGGCCAATGCTTTTCCCAGAAAGGCTAGTGTTTTGGAAAATACAGTTATGGGGCTACGGCCCAAGACCTATGGCCTAGGGCCTAGAGGCCACAAAAAAGAGGGTCGCAGGTCCTTAGAGGGTTGTGGCTTAGGGTGAGAGGAGAGGAGGCCAAGGGATGAGGGCCAAGGGGAGAAAGGAGGGGGAGAGCAGGATAAGAAGGCTAGACAGATGGTCGAGAAGGGAGCCGCAAGGCTTCTAGGGCCTATGGCTAGGGGAAGGAAGGGAAGTCGTAGCCCCTAAGGGTCACGGCTAGCCCTAAGATGCCGGAAAACTAATACGCAGAGGGAAGGAGGAGGGACGCTGAGGGCTTGGAGGGCAGAACTAGGCTAGAAGCCCTGAAAAGTTTGAAAACCTTCCTCTGAAAAAAAATTATGCTTCAACTCTTTGATTTTCTAAAAATTCTGCTATGGGAAAGCTGCAAAAAATTCCAAGAGACGAGATCTTACACTCAAGGGCCTAGATCTAACTCTTCTTCCACTTAACTTCTTGATCTAACCTGCAAAAATAAAGGTAGAAACACCTAAACCCCAAATATATACAAAATAAATCTAAAAACCCCAACCCAAGTTAGAAAAAAATAAATAAATAAAAAATTTACAATTTAAATTTACAAAATATACACGAGTTTTTTAAATGGATTTTGAGAAAATAATATTTTTTATATTTTTTACTTGAAAGAATGGCTAAAATACTTCAGAAAAATTAATGATTCACTATAGCCCAAGCAAAAATTAAATCCACCATATAAAAACTAGAGATCCAAGCAACAGTGGTTCTTGCCCAAGTTTGTGAACTTGGAGGCCAATGACTAAACTACTTGCAAATACTATGTATTTATCTTAAAAATAATCTGTTAGATCACATGGGGAACCAAACCACCTAAGATTAGCCCAAAACTATCTATAGTATGATTTTATCTCCATCTAAAGAAAAAAACATATCTTACCAATATTCAGCACAACATAGAGATGCCTGTAGTTAGCACATACCACAAATCAATAAGCAAGAACACCTTGAATTGCACCCCAAAGTCTTATATTATCGTAGAAAAAATAGTTCCCAACAGGACAATAGTTTACACAATGCTCCAGTAGCAATTCTAGCCAGAGATCAAGATGAATAGAGACACAAATGACTCTCTAATTTACAGATAAATCTTCCAAATGGAAAAATAACGACTATTTTATTTGATCCTTGTCAAAATAATCTTGGTCGTTGATAAATACTTCAAGATTTTTAATCTTGGCCCTTGATTTCTTTATTTTGAGGAATTTTCGAATTTATCATTTAATTCATCTTAATTAACTCAAAATTAATTATTTAGAGTTAATTTCCGCAAAAATTTGACTTTGACTTAATCACCAAGGTCCAAGGGTCCAAATTTTCTTGAAAATACAATATTCCCTTGGTAGAGAACCTTTAAAAATTGATTCCTTCAAGAGCCAAGAATTTTTCCATTTGGAGAATTTATTTTCCTAGACAATTTAATTTTGACTCTAATTAATTAATTTTCTGGCTTAGGATTTAATTTAATTTTGCCAGAAAAATTAACTAATTTATATATGTGGCGATTAATTATTTTTCCAACCCTCTAATACATGATTTTTTTACAAGACTCAAAGAGAGAATACACATTTGTCTTAGACCCTCAAGACACATAACCCATATGCGACTTAATATGATCTAGTAAATCAAATGATTTGTAATAAAATAATTTAGCCAATTAGCTTAAATTATTCCCAAACCACTTTTACATCAGACTCGACTAAAACACTAGAACTCACCTAATAATTCGACAATAAATTTCGCCCTAGCTTTGGGGGTTTAAGCTAGAGGGAAAAAACTCTTATGATTAGCCGTGTCGAAAAACACAGGTAACCAATGAAGTTAAAAACCTCCTAGGATGAAATTCGTCATCAAATTATAGGCTTACCTAGGTTGTTACATAGACTCATGGTTTTACTAAGATCATTTACAATATACAACTTGCAAAATGGGATGATCATGACTATGAGACACGGGCTGTTGATATGTGATCCAATCCTTGTTGAAAAAATTGGTACTTCCACTTCCTTGGAACTTTCACAATTTGAGTGTAATAGGACCCACTCAAAATTCCTTTTTTTTTTCCCTTTTTTTCTGTAGATCGTATTTTTTGTAAGTTTTTTTTTGTATTTTTCCGAGCCTTATACGAGTCGTTCCCAAGTCTTATACAGGTCGCCGAGTCATTAGCCAGAAAAGTCTTATATGAGTACGAGTCATGCAACATTGGTATACATAGACAACATCTTTCCAGTGTGGACACCCAATTTTTATTCAATCAAGAGATTAGTTTGTTTTAAAAAAGAAAGAATGTTTTTCAATGGCCAATTAAACCATTTATAGTATATACCTATACTTAAGTTGCACTGATGCAAATTCAGATATGAATTCTAAAACAAATATTGCAAATTTTTAGAAAATCATAATACAGCCATGATACCACTAACATATGTGTGTACTATTGAATTTGTAACTATGGTTAGTCTTCATAATGTATATTTGGTCACTTGATGTACTCGTATTTATTATTGTAAAAGCATATTTTAAATGCTAGAGTCATAAGAAAATTTATTTTGAGTCAAAGTCCCATTGTGACTTTTTAAATAAGAAAATTTGAATTTTTGAATTGTAATTTTTGGCTCCAAAAATTGTGAAGTTGGCCATACTCAAGTAGGCCCAAGCAAAAAAAAATCCCTTCAGCTAAGGCAGATCACTATATAAAGGCAGCTTGACCTCATTCTTCCACCACCAATTTGCTCTCTCTCAAGAAGACAAGTTTTCGGCGTCCTAGCAAAGATCAAGAAGGACAAGAAGGATGAATTAGCTCTCTCTCTCTCTCTCAAGCTTGCACATGTAGATAGATCCTCTCTCTTCTGGTTTGCAGATTTTCTGGGAAATTTCTGTTGCAGAAAGCCGAGTTTTTGAAGCTGCGCAGAAGGCCGAATTTTTGGGGCAGATCAATAGAGTGAATTATTGGATCAGATTGGAAGACTTGACTTTGAGGGGAAGACTAGGTTTGACCATAGGTCTAGGTGCGTCTCTTGTTAAACGGAGGAATTTCTCTATTGAAAAGGTTGCTAGGTATTTCCCCTTGGTGGGTTTTCACAAGGTTAACCTTGTGTTCTCTTTGTGCAATTTGATCTCTACTATTTTATTGTTCTTTATGGTTGAATCTCTGAACTATAATTGTTGAATGATATATTGGAATAAAATAAAAGAAGATCACTATCAAAAGTAATTATCAGTGTTTCAGAAATATTGTGCTAGCCTAAATTGCACTTGAAAAATCAACATGTACAAATTACCAGGAGCCATAACAATTTCAGAATACTATTGATGAATTTAAAATTTGGAAATAGATCCATAACAAGGGAAAATTAGCTATAGAGAAGGCCACCTAAAGCAAATTAAGCCTTCCCTATTAACCTAGACACGGGTTCAATTAATATTATTATTATAATACTTTTGGAAAGGAAAAATGAAAAAGAAATTCATTTCAGACTACTGTCTGGTTCATGGTTCGTTCTGCTACACTTCCATTATCCTCATGCCCACTGCATTTTTCAGCAGCATTTTCTGAGATGTTTGAAGTGACTATGCACATCTTCTCTCAGATTTTTCTATGTTGTTCTCGTGGGAGGTTTGCTTTCAGTCCTTCTTGTTACCCACTATGATGCAATCATGTTCCTGAGCACTTTGCTATCACTAGAAGATATTTACATTTCTCCAGATGATTAATTGGCATTATCCAAGGACATATTATGAAAGCACACACTTTTCCTAGCATTACCCTTATGGTTCCCCAAAAACTGATGACTGCTTAGCAGTGGGTGCTGTGATGCTTAATAAAAGGTGTCATGTGCAAAGTGATCAGCTTATGTTCCTGTGTTTTATTTCCTTCTATGTAGTTCATGGTCCTCAAAGATTGGTGACCGCACGTCCATGGAATATTTGTAATTTTGTACCAGACAGATCTACCTGAAAGGATCACTTCCTGCTGGCTCAACCATGGAGCCTGACCCCAAGAGTGTCGAGAGAATTGGACCCGTGACCTCTCAATAGCAGAGGTGCTTTAACAACGGGGACTCAACCAACTAAGCTAACCCTTGGGGCTATCCCTCTGTGCATGTGTTAAAGATATGTTCCAGTGTATTCAGCACTGTAATGATGATATGGTGGTTTTATTGGTTAGGACTGTGTACATTACATAGCCCCCATTTATTCAATATACATAAATTTATAATGTAATGGCATGGTTATGCTGATAATACAAATGGCGTGAACATTCAAAATCCATTTTCATGTACATTTAGTAGATGATTCGTTACAGCATGCATATTTCATGATCATAAACCATACCAGGAAAACCATAGGCTAATACATTATATTGATTGATATTCTGGACATGCTTTGATCATAGCGGGCACTGCTGGTCACATGCCACCTAACTAATATTGGCAATAGTACAAATTTTGTAATTGCAATTTTGCCATCTTGATCATACTATGTTGGTGTCTATCAATGTTACTTGGGAGCGGGAGCGGAAAGCGGGAGCGGGAGCGACCATTTTCAGAAGCTCCCGGTTTGGGAGCGAATCCCGGAGCGATTTTTTAAAAATATATATATTTTTTATATTTTTTAATTTTTGATACATATATGTCAACAAAAACATGTAGAATGATGAATTAGATATAAAAAACATAAAAAAGCATAGATTGAACCATATAACAACAATCATCTAGAAGTTATAATCTTCATCAACCACGTCCGCAAGTTAGTAACATAGTAACATACAACATATTGAGTCTCATGATTCATCAATCTTAAAGTTTCAAGCTTTCAAAATTCAATATATAACATTTATCATCATTGATCACCAAAGTTGTACTTGTAAGCTAAGTGTAACCATTACAACAAATAATATCTAACATGAAATGAAATGTTATAAAATGAAACGAAATGAAACAACTTTCAACTTTCATGAAGCATCATATTCATAATTCATTACTAATGAGTTATAATTGCCAACTTCAAACTTAAATTGTCATATATTGTTTAAAAAAATATCATAATAAATATGAAAGAGTCAATAGTTATAAAAGCTACTAGAAACTAGAGAAGAGAAGTAAATCTATTATCTATTTCTTATGCTTGGGCCTCTTGCCACCACGAGAAATGTCTAATTTTTTAGTCTTGTTGCAAAATCAGGATCTTTGTCATTAATATCACCCTCCAAGCATTAATATCCAGAGGTATCTTTGTCATTACCTTTGTATCTGTATAGGGATCTTTGTCATTAATATCACCCTCTAAGCATTAACATAAGATAGAAAAAACATAGCATGTCAAGTCAAGATTTTGTTTGAGTGATGCGTACATTTTTAGAAGGGTCATGATAGAGGAGTTCGACAACCAATGTCACTAACATCAAGGTACATAAAGGGATTGGTACTCTTGATTAAATATGAGTTCCATACCCTAATACATGACAAAATTCAATGGAAACATTGCAATCCCCCAATACTGAAATCCTGAAAAACTGATAAGTCTGCTGGATTTTGAATGAAATCTAAAATTCTACTTTCTCCATATGAAATCCAATGAGGACGAAACCACTCTCAAACATCCTGAGTCATTTCATGGTAATGTTAAAAATTTAAGTAAAAGGATGAAAATGAAAATTAAAGAAAATGTCACTTTTACTTTAAGAATTTAACATTACCATGAATAGCATATCAATACTAGGGCCTAGACTTGATCATTAAGTTGCCCCACTCAAAAACTATTTGTTTCTTTCAAAAAAAATTGCATTTCAAACATTACTACAAAAAAAAAAATGCAAAAAAGGCAAAACGCTCCCGAAAACGCTCCCGAAAAGGCAGCGAAAAAAAATTTTAGGGAGCGCGCTCCCGAAATCGGGAGCGATTTCGGGAGCGCGCTCCCGCCCGGAGCGCGGATCGGGAGCGGGAGCGAGGGGGGGGGGGCGCTCCCCCGCAACACTGGTGTCTATTGTATTATTCTTTATAATACATGATTGGATATAGGTTGTTGCGTATCCTACTGGCATCTGTGTTTCTAACATATTTGGGCAAGGCTGATTTGCATCATCTGATAAGCGTATTAACTATCTATTATTGGATAGAGGTAATTGTTTATATTACGAGGGACGATAAGATTACTCAGGTTCTTATCAAGTCAATGCAAAGCATGGCCTTACAAGTGTTCAATATAGCAAGAAAAACCAATGTATCACTTGAACAGATAGCTCCTGTTATTTATTAGAATTTCACCATGACAGCTATTTTAATCACAAACTTGACAACAACAAAGGTGTACAGAGGAAAATAGTCGATGAGTAAGCGTTTTCATTTCAGACAAGAAGACAGGCAACATGGTAACAATAGTATGGATGTACAATATTAGAGGAAACAATATTTGTATATTTTTCAAGATGCCTTGGAAGCTGTGTTGTTCTCTTCCTTTGCAGATTTTATCTCTCTCTAATCAGAATGATCACTAATTTCCATTATGGACCTTCTTTTCTAACTTATTTTTCGTCCAAAAGGCAGCTAGTTTATAGTATGATACATGTGTGACTCATGCAAATGGTGATTTATAATTTTACACGCTTAACTAAAACACAATCTGAGGTATGCAAACATGTAATTATCCAAATCAGAATTTAAAGCAAACTGAACTCAAAATAGAATTTAATTGCCTAGCACATTAAGAATTCTAGACCCAAACATATAAGGTTAAAAAAGGAATTATACATATTACCTATTTCTTGATCAGATTCTCTCCAGTCTTTCGGCAATTTTTCGTTTGTGAAGGAGGACTTCCTTGAAACAAAAAATTCATCAATGAAGCTCACAAATTCCTGTATACAAAAAGCAGTTGCAGTATCTTGTGAGGCCCAAGAACAAAGAGCATATTTAAGTAAATAAAAGCTACCAATGATAAAAGCCACAAGATATGCAAACTTTTGATTTGACATGCCTCTAAAATCTTATCTTCAAATATATATTATATGCACCAGTAGTCCACTAACCAAATTCAGTAGATACAGGCATGATTGTCCTTTATTATTGGCCGAGCATCACAATTTACAAAGTTCATATGGCACATAGAATATTTCATCATTAATCTTGCCACTACCATCTACTACAATTACTGACATTAGATATTATGAAGTATGAAACTCCACTAGTTTATCTAAATAACTCAAAACCAATGTTTTATACCAACAAACTAGCATATATATTCTACAATCTTGTTATCTATCAATGCTTTCCCAGCATTAAATGTTTGCTGCCAAGCACTGATCCAATTTGTGTAAATAGAGAATGAAAGGCATTCAACTAAGTAGCACAGATTTATTCAATACAAATTTATTATAAGCTCATCAAATCAGTAAATCAACAAGTGTCAGGCAATTTGACTGTCACATTAATTCTCTGATTAGTGCTACCTTTTGGGTCCATGTGGTCAAAGGGACAAAGATTTCTAAACCACCTCCCCCCATGGATGCCACCATTCAGGCAAAGTTTGAGGAAAGAGTTTATATCTCTTAGCCTCAGGGTTAAAGGTTTGCCTAAGAAAGATGATGCAGCCTGTTACCTCCCAATTTGTACTCGATGCTAAAAGCCCCAATCCACAAGGTACAACCCAACAAGGAACTACTAGGATGGTCACCACTGTCACTCAAGTAAACTATCCTTTTCAGTTTAGGCCAGCTCTCCTCCGACTCAATGTAGGATTACTAAAGCTAAGAAATGACACGCAAGGTGATATGAGATAAGATAAAAACGTTTTATTAATGTCCAATGAATGACCACAAAAGTTGGTCAAAGGGACTGATAAGTACATCCTATATGAATACATAGTGGGAGTGCAAATGCAACTCCGAGGAAATGCAAAGAGTGCTAAAAAGAAATATACACATATTGATAAAGCTAACATAGGGAAGAAACGAGATCTACAATATATGATTCTCCCAATGTAAGTAACAAGGCCGTGAGTCCAATGAAATCAAGGTTGCCAAGACTTGATGGGCAATGGTGTTAATTTGGAGTAGCATCAGATGTGCTCTAGCCACGAAAATTGGTGGAGAGGCTAAAACACATGAGATCTCCAATACCCAGAAATGCTTGGAAAGAATCTAACCAGTTTGGGAGATATTAAAATAATTAATATTTTTAATGGAGTCCCTAAGTCTAAACTTAGGGAAAATAAAACATTAATGTGAATTAATATAAAACTGAGTTATCATGGTCCAAAAGTCATGGATCAAGCCAGATCTAATCTTAGTCGTTGACTAAGGACTTAATCTCAGTCAATGAAATGTCAAAGAGAAAAATATAAGAGGAGGCTTGAAAGTCACTTGGAGAGCACACCAAGTTGATCAAGATTTTGATTTTCTAGGGAAGGGTTTGCTGAGGAAGTCGAAAAAGTGATCAGAGTTGCAGCGGAGGGGCAGTGAATACAGAAGCAGAGAGGCAAAGATAGTACCAGGAGGATCAACGCAGAAGTTGGGAGAGAGGGACGCAGAACTAGCCAGAGGTTCACGCAGAGGCAGCCAGGGCTCATGCAGAGGTAGCAAGGAGCTGCGCAATGCCTCACAGAGCTAGTGTGGGTGACGCAGAGGCTCTAAGGGCTGACGCAGTGCCTCCAAAGGCTGAGGCAGGCCAAGCCAGGATGACGTTGGGCCAGAAAGCGCTGACACAGTCCCTAGAGGCTGACGCTGGGGTTTTCGTGGGGCAAATTGGAGTTGGGAGCTGTTGGAGTGTTTATCCAGGGTTTCAGCCGGAATATCTACTTCCGAGTAGAGAGGTACAATTGCCAAGATTATTCTCTGTTGGGTGAGCCGTTTTTGGCACCCAGATTGTATTCAGAGACTGCATAATAATAAAACCCTCAGATAGCTACACCAGTTTTCCCACATTGGCTTTTTCCGGGGACATTGGTCCAAAAACAACGGTGTCACTTGTGTGCTTGTTTTGTTTCCTTCAATTGATGATCTGTAATGTGTTGAGCATGTACTTATATTTATTTTCAGTATTTACATGGTAAATAACTTGTTAATTAATCAGAACAAGTAGGCAGAAATAAATCAGAAAAGTACATGAAGGGTTTCTAACAGTTAGACTTATAAATTCCAACATGGTATCAGAGCGTGGTTGCAGATCACAAGAGAACTGAGGACACCAGCCGAGCAATAGCAGAAAACAGTTGTCCTAAGTTACAGAAGTTGTTCCTAGCAGAGAAGCAGCAAGCAAGGGGTGACACAGTTCCTACGTCATCAAGTTTGAGCCGAGAAGAGGATTAGCGCAGAGGCAGAGGGGACCAGACTTGACCTACGCAGTGCCCAGTCATCTTTCTCAGTCAGGAAGGATTGACACCCGTGGCCAGGAGATGTGGATTTTATTGGTGTTGGGATTGCGCAGAGCCTAGAAGCTCTAACATTCAGTTTGTTGTGGTTTAGGAGGTTGTGGGTAAGTTGCAGAGTGAAGCTGGTGGGGTACTATAATCAAAACAGTACCTAACAGGGCAAGACCAAGGAGGAGGGAGTTGCTACCAAAGATTTCTAGCCAAGAAATCTGGATCAGTGGTGCAGTTGTACTAAGGATCGGAGTGGGGGCACCTCGACATTGGCAGAGGGGTTGCTAGGAGGGAAATCGAGGCTCAGAGGGAGTCACATTGAGAACTTCCAGAAGGGAAGTAGAAGAGCAGCGAGATGGTAGTGAACGAGGCAAGAGACCAGGACAGACTGGACGGAGCCTCAAACTTCGTGGTCTGGAAGGCCAGAATCTTATCCGTTCTAGACAGGAACCGTCTCAAGCAATTCGCCTTGAGGACAATAGCGGTCCCAATTAACCCAGTTGATAACGACAAGTACGAGGATGCAATGGCGAGGGCCAAGAGCATCATCCTTGACAGGGTCAAGGACCATGTAGTACCACACATTGTCGAGAAGAATACAACAAATGAGATGTGGGAGGCCCTAAAGAAGTTGTCCCAACATACTTCCGTGCAGAGGAAGACGCTACTAAAAAATCAGTTGCAGACACACCAGATGCAGAAGGGAGAACAGATCGACACCTTCCTTCGTCGATTGAAGGAGATCCAAAATCAGCTGATTTCCATAGGGGCCACGCCAGATCAAGAATTGATGGTGAGAACAGCCTTGAACGCAATCTCAAAAGACTGGGAAGTGTTCATCCAGAGTATACTAGGCAGGGCGACCCTTCAGAATTTGGGAGGAAATGTGAGCGACTCTGCGCCAAGAAGAGATCAGAAAGCTAAGCTAGGCGGGAAGATGCGGCAAGGGGATCAGAGTCAAGACGGAGGAAGAGGAGGATGTTGCCCTAGCATCTAAGGGGAAGTAGGAGAAACAGAAGAAGAAGGACCTCTCCAAGGTCAAATGCTTCAATTGTGGGGAACTGGGTCACTATGCGAGCCAGTGTTCGAGGAAGAAGAGCAAAGGAGAGGCTTCCAAGACCAAGGCTGCACCAACAAGGGCGGAGAAGGAATTGGAGACAGATGATGACTGTGCCATGAGTGCTCACACGCCACTTGAGCGGAAGTGGGGAGACATCGAGTTGTAGTCAGATGGACTACAGGCGATGAGAGGCAGGATCCTCAAGGTACCCAGCCTCTTGGATTATAACTTGCTACGAGAGCCCCGAAGAGGAATAGCAGGACTAACGGATGTCAGTAGAGACGGATGCGGATGGAGAGAAAGAGGAAACTACAATGCAAGAGTCCCAGGACAACACGAGGCAGTAGTTCGAGATGCACAGAGTTGTTGTAGCATCGCAGAAATCAAAGAGGGAGCACTTGTCAGTGACAGAGGGAGCTTCAGCATTGGGAGTGTTTATAGCCTAACGGAGATGTCAGAGTTGGGAGATCAGTTACTTACTTCTCAGTAACTGAGTTGCAGTGCAACAGTTAGCAATGGCAGTGCTATGGGCAGCACGATGCAGCATGATGAGAGGGGTTGCAATGCAAATGTAGCAGTGGCAGTGGCAGTGGCAGGGCCATGCGCAGCAGCATGGATGCAGAGGGAGATGTTGTATAGATGCAGCAATGGCGGTGGCAAGGCCATGGGTAGCAGTACATGATGTAGCAGTGCAGAGGGTGTTGGGCAGCAAGCCTAGCATTAGCAGAGGAACCGTTGCCGAATGATCAGGGTGATGCTCAGTAAGGAGTATTACTAGAGCACATTCCTCGCTAAGAGGGAGTGTTGATTTCGGGTAGCATCAGATGTGCTCTAGCCACGAAAATTGGTGGAGAGGCTAAAACACATGAGATCTCCAATAGCCAGAAAAGGTTTGGGCAGAATCTAACCAATTTAGGAGATATTAAAATAATTAATATTTTTAATGGAGTCCCTAAGTTTAAACTTAGGGAAAATAAAATATTAATGTGAATTAATATAAAACTGAGTTGGAATGGTCCAAAAGCAATGGATCAATCCAGATCTAATCTTAGCTGTTGATTAGAGACTTAATCTTGATCGTTGAAATGTCAACGAGAAAAGTATAAGAGGAGGCTTGAGGGTCACTTGGAGAACACACCGAGTTGATCAAGATTTTGATTTTTTGGGGCAGGGTTTGCTGAGGAAGTCAAAAGAGTGATCAGAGTTGCAACTGAGGGGCAGTGAATACAGAAGCAGAGAGGCAAAGATAGTGCCAGGAGGATCAGCGCAGAAGCCGGGAGAGAGGGATGCAGAGCCAACGAGAGGTTCACGCAGAGCCAGCCAGGGCTCACGCAGAGCTAGCCAAGAGTTGCGCAGTGCCTCAAAGAGACAGCGTGGGTGACACAGAGGCTCTAAGGGCTGACGCAGGGCAAGCCAGGGTGACGATGGGCAGATGATGGGCCAAAAAGGGTTGACGTAGTCCCTACAGGCTGACGCTGGGGTTTTCATGGGGCATATTGGAGTTGGGAGCTGTCAGAGTGTTTGTCCGAGGTTTCAGCCAGAATATTTGCTTCCGTGTAGAGAGGTACTACTACTAAGATTATTCTCTGTTGGGTGAGACGATTTTGGCACCCAGATTGTATTCAGAAACTGCATAATAATAAAACCCTCAGAAAGCTACACCAATTTTCCCGCATTGGGTTTTTCTGGGGACATTGGGCCAAAAACAACGGTGTCACTTGTGTGCTTGTTTTGTTTCCTTCAGTTGATGATCTGTACTGTGTTGAGCATGTACTTGTATTTATTTTCAGTATTTACATGGTAAACAACTTGTTAATTAATTAGAACAAGTAGGCAGAAATAAATCAGAAAAGTACATGAATGGTTTCTAACAGTTAGACTTAGAAATTCCAATAAATGGCGAGGGGGGCGAGCTAATCTCTAACTCGACTATGGAGCTTGTTGGAGCCATTAGAGGTGGGTATATTGGTGTGATCCTAGGGGGATGTAGGAGTTAGGGATACTCCTAACATCTAAGGCCGAAGGGAAGAAACTCTAAATAGATCTTCGGTTGCTCCTTTAGGGGACTAGAGTATGTGGATGAGCAGAAGACCATTGACTTCATATCCATCTAGAACTGGTACCACGGGTCCTCGATGGTGTTGTATCTATTCCTCGAAGGCAATTCTTGGCTGCGAAACTGCGCCAAGAAACCAACTCGAAAAAACTTTAAGTTCAAGCTAGCCATCGAACAAGAGGTGGCTCCCTCAAGTGTTATGAGGTTTTTTAATGTTGTTCACTATCACTGGACAACAACCTATGAAGCACAATGGCCAAATCTATGATTTTTTATAAGTGGTTGTTGATGAGTATCCAATCTCTATTCAAAAATAAAGTCCCCTCTTGCTGAGGTTTTATCAAAGTACCAACATCTAGCTCTGTCAGAATAACATAGCTTTAAATCGTTTAGTAGAGGAATAGAAGAGAAATTAGATAATTAAGTAGTAGTACGTGATGCAGCAGTGCAGAGAGTGTTGGGCAGCAGGCCTAGCATCAGCACAGGAACTGATGCTGGATGATCAAGGTGATGCTCAGTAAGGAGTATTACTAGATCATAATCCTCGCTAAGAGGGAGGCCAAATCTATGATTTTTATAAGTGGTTGTTGATGAGTATCCAATCTCTGTTCAAAAATATAGTCCTCTCTTGCTGAGGTTTTATCAAAGTACCAACATCTAGCTCTGTCAGAATAACATAGCTTTAAATCGTTTAGTAGAGGAATAGAAGAGAAATTAGATAATTAAGTAGTAGTACGTGATGCAGCAGCGCAGAGAGTGTTGGGCAGCGGGCGTAGCATCAGCACAGGAACTGATGCCGGATGATCAAGGTGATGCTCAGTAAGGAGTATTACTAGAGCATAATCCTCGCTAAAAGGGAGCGTTGATTTGGGGTAGCATCAGATGTGCTATAGCCACGAAAATTGGTGGAGAGGCTAAAACACATGAGATCTCCAATAGCCAGAAATGATTTGCTCAGAATCTAACCAGTTTGGAAGATATTAAAATAATTAATATTTTTAATGGAGTCCCTAAGTCTAAACTTAGGGAAAATAAAATATTAATATGTATTAATATGAATCTGCGTTAGAATGGTACAAAAGACATGGATCAAACCAGATCTAATCTTAGCCGTTGATTAGGGACTTAATCTCGGTCATTGATATGTCAACAGGAAAAGTATAAGAGGAAGCTTGAGGGTCACTTGGAGAACACACCAGAGTGATCAGTGATTCTATTCTCTAGAGCGGGGTTTGCTAAGAGAGATAGAATTAGTAATCGGGAGATGCAACTGAGGGGCATTTGAGTATAGAGAGACAAAGAGGCAAAGATAGTGTTGGGAGAGCAGCAGAGCACCCAAAGAGAGAGACGCAGGGCCACGCAAAGGCAGCTAAGTGCTGCGCAGGGCACCGAAGAGGCCAACGTAGTTTATGTGGAGGCTCAGAGAGCTGACGCAGGGCCTCCTAGGGCTGACGCAGGCCAAGATAGGCTGATGCAGGGCCAGCGCTGGGCTAGGAGAGACTCATGCAGTCAAGATTGGGCAGACGCTGTGGTTTCTAGGGCAGATTGGTGCGGAGTAACTGCCGGAAGGATTATCCGGGGTTTAAGCAAGTAGATTTGTCAAAAACTGAGAGGTATTACTACCAAGAAAATTCTCTGTTGGGTAGGCCAGTTTCGGCACCCAGATTGTACTATGATATTGCTTAATAAGAAAACCCTCAGATAGCTCCACCAGTTTTCCCACATCAGGTTTTTCCAGGGACATTAGTCCAAAAATAATGGTGTCATATGGTGTGTTTGTTCTTGTTTCTTTTAGTTGTTGATCTGTAATATGTTGAGCATGCACTAGTGCTTATTTTCAGTATTTACATTGTAAATAACTTAAGGAAAATAACAAGTAGGTAGGAATAAATCAGATAAAGTGCATGGAGGATTTCTAACTAAGTAAAATTAGAAACTTCAACAAACGCTAGGCATTTTTGAGACATGTGGAATATCGAAAATTATTTGTTGGTTTCTCCCTTAGCGCACCTGGACACTTGATTGACCTGTCACCTATGTATTTTAACACATTTGCACTCAGCCTTGGCATGGCATCAGGCTTTTTCTCGACACCTAACGTGGAGACTTTTTGTTTTCATGGGATATATCAGTGTTGATAATATCGCCGAAATATTGGTGATATTTTCGGCAAGCCGAAATATTGTAGAGAAATTATCGCGATCTTTTCTTGCCTGAAAATATCGCGCTACGACCTCAAATATCACCAGGCAGGCTAGGGCGCGGCTAGAAAAGTGATTTTGGTAGTTTCATTTGTTCATTTTGGTTTCTTAGTCTTGGATAAGGAAGGGGAAGAGATTTGTGGTGGCTTTCAAGGAGGGATTGAGGATCAAACAACCATTATCACCACCAACTAAATTTTTTTTGTGGATCAAAGATTGAAGATTAGTAAGACAAACTTCATTTCTTCCATTAATAGGTATGTTCTTAAAAACCCCTATGTAAATGATTTTTTTCATAGATTTAGGGTTATGCTTGCTTGCCTCTTTGCCTCCCAACATTTTGCTTCTTTGTTTTTTTCCATTTGCTATGATTTTCATGCCCATGAGCCAATGCAAGGATTTTCTCCATATTTGGATAGCAAGCTTCATTTTTTTAACTTTCTTATGCACCCTCTTATTTCCATTTTTCATTCACATTGCAAATAATGTAGTAAAAGAAATATTGTTTAAAATGAGGTGGTTATTCCTTATTATTTTTTGTCTATGGGTGTTTAATGCCAATTTTTTTGTTTTTTTGGTGCCCTAGGTTTGAATTAGTTCACTACAAATATGCCAAAAGTCTTGGACCCATTTTGGGAGTATGGCGAGCCTAATGGTGGGACAAATACCATTTGGCTAGACTCCCTAGACATGATGTTGGGCTTTATACGGTTTCTAGTGTGGAGCTTATACAAAAATATCTTGAAGCAATTGATGAAAAACACAGAAAGATAGCTGCTAGGGAGAGGGCACTGATCTTAGATAGATAACTGGCAGCTGCCAGTTTTATTTGTTTTGCTACATATAACTCATGATGTTGAGATACTTTTATATATGTGAGGTTATTTTGTATTAGTTCTCCACATTTAAGTCTTTGATTGGACAATTATCAGGGATCAACAGGATTTAGTATCGCATTTGATGTATCATTTTTATTTTACATCCACTACATCATATATATATCAATGTTTTCTTCATATTTATGTGCCAATGTGTTTATTTCATGTTGTTATTGCTTTACATGTTTAAAAATAAAATAAAAATGAATATATTGTGCATTTTTTATGTTTGTCGATATTTTCGTTGATATTGGCGATAAGATGTTTTAAGGACCCTCGCCGATATTTTGCCGAGACCGATATTTTCAACACTCGGATATTATAACATATTCGCCATATGAAAAAGATTCAACGCAAATATATGTATCATTACATATGATGTTTTCCAACACAGTGCAAAGGTATACTCTCCCTGTCTCGTGGCTTGGGGTTGTGCATTGGCCTTAGTTGACTTCAATAGGCATATATAATATGAATATGAACTTAGAGATGGGGCCTTGTACCCAATATTTTATAATAATTTAAAATTTAAATAAATATTTCATAAAAATATATAATTATATTTTTAGTTTGTATATGTCCGAGAGCTTTGCCTGGAGACAAATTCGCAGTTTCAAAAGAAAACATGTAGCCTTTTCACTGGATCCCCGGGGCAACAAAAAGATAAACAGATGGATGTGTGGACTAATGTATGTGTGGGCATCTCCTTAGCGACCTTGCTGATATACTTAGCAAAGGTGGCACAAGAGATATACATAGTCTCATAGCTCTATAGTCGAGGGTACTATGACTCGGCCCTCAATAATATACTCGACGAAGGGAGGCGAAAAGATATACATGGTCTCCTAACTCTATAGTCAAGGGCACATGACTCAACTTGTCGCTTGTTGCTACGATCTGACGGGAACATCTAAAAGTAGGAGGTGAGCCTTCTCTTTGTCCCTAGACAAGGTATGGCATGTTGTAGCTAAGATTTGTGGCATAAAATCTCCTTGATGAAAAATGTTAGGCATCTCTAAGGCTAGTACAAGAAGAAAGTGGAAAGGGAGCCTCCTAACTCTCTATATAGGCAAAGATATCATCCTTTGATCTCATAGTATATGGGGCACTAAAAAATGAGGTGCATATTGGTCTCTAGCTCTTGTAGGTGCCACAACTAGCAAACCCTATCTGATTGTAGTATATGATGATCCATCTCCACGCAAAGTCGATGTGACCCAACTTGAAGTTGCCCCAATGGGATCTTTGTGAAATTTCCACGAACTGCAGCAACTGGAAATTTATCTCCTAACTTATGTCGTTTATTTGTCTTTTGTTAATTATTAACAAATATATATATATAAACTGAGACTGCAATTCTTCACAAGCAAAAATATGCTGCAAAAAATAAAATACTAGAACTGAGAAAATAATGGGCACACAAAAAATAATTTTGACATCGTTATTTTTGGATAATCGTCCCTGGAAAAACCCCAAAGGGAAAACCACTGCAGCAAATGAGGGTTTTATTATTATCCTTAGAATTACAACTGCTTGCCTTTCTAACTAAGCTATGGCAATTTTATCTCACTAGAAAATAACTGGGAAAACCCTTTCCCTCCAGCAAATCGATTTGGCCTCCTCTTGGCCACTCACACTCCTCTTTGGCACTCGCACTGTCTACCAAGAATGTACACTATAGCCTCTGGGAAATTCGTACAATCTCCGGGAATCATCCTTGCAAGTAGATCTGCCTCCCTCTTCCTCTTGAAGCTACTCGCACCTCTTTCCAAAAACTCTCCCGACAACTAGAAGTGATTTACTACTCCAACTCACTCTAGGGAACTGCCTACTCGCACTAGTTGTCTCGACCTCCTCTGCTAGAAAACTTGGCCTCCTCTCCTTGAATACTTGGCCTCCTTTCCTGTAACTGGAATGCTAGAAACCCTCTTGAGAATTTATCCAAAAATTCTCAATGTTGAATACCACATTGTTAGCGTCTCCCTAACTTCAACTGCACCCTTGCTAAATCACTGTAACTAGGTAGTCAAACTGCTCAACTCTCTTCAATGGCTTCTCCAAACCCCATCGACTTGCTCTTATCATCTTCTATTGGACAACCAAAGGCTATGATCACATCTCAATTGATGCCTATGATCATCTTGACTCCATCAACTCACTTTTCCAGAAGTCACCAAAGCAAAATTGATTTCCCTCAATTAATCTGATTTAATTAACCAGTTTTCTTAAGTTAGACTTAGGAAATATTTTTTTATTGGTCAATTAACCTAATTGAGGTGTTTCTAAGGCTTTTCTCATGAAACCTTTTTGGGTTTTGGTGATCTCATGTTCCTTAGCCTCTTAGACACCATTAGGACTAGAACACATGTCCACTGCTACCAAAAACAAACACTCCCTCTTAGCGAGGAAGGTGTTTTCCTCTAGTCCCATCTTATCACTAAAGTAGATAAACTTTGCCTTACCCAAGGCCTTTGTGAGGACATCTGCAACTTGTTGATATGTAGGAACATGTTGTGGCCGAACTAATCGATGTTGTTGGTGTCTGACATCTATGATACAATTGGTTGCCATAAGTTAGCAAACTTTCGATAAATTTATTCCTTCACTTCTGCTAGTTGCTCTAACCTCCTAGAAGCTACTCGGACCCTCCAAATCAATTCAGCCTCCCCCTGATACACGAAACCAACCTCTGCAGCAACGTACCGGCAACTCTCTCCGACAAACTCGCACTACTGGAAAAATAGCTCAGCCTCCACTAGAAATCGAACAATCAAACTGGGAATTGCTTCTCCTTTGCAAATTGATCTGACTAGAAAAGTACCTCATTGCCCTGACAACTCCCTCTGCCTCAGTGAACTCGCACTCCTGGAGAGACTGCATCCTCCCTCTGCAAATAGATCTCCCTCTGCCATTGAGAAGTTGAGAATCTCTGCGAATAAAATACTCTCGCAATCACTATCCACCATGCTATCACTATGTTACTCATATTCTCCTGCTACATATTGTAGCTGAATCAATTTGCGCTTCCATTGCAATACTCTAATCTCACATTGTTGATGCCCCTGCATTGCTATTATCACTGTAATAGTGAGTCACAATCTCACCACTGCTTTAATACTTGGGCTCTCGTAGAAATGATAATGGTCCAACTAGGAAATCACATATATAGCAATTGGATTTGATCTAAATCTCCCTATTACTCCTTCCTCAGACCCTGCCTAATTTGGAACACTGGAGTCTCATACTCCTCCTCGACCCTAAGTCTAGTGCCACTATAAGTGCAAATTCACCCTCCAACCTAGAAGGCAAATCCTTGATCTTTGCAGAAGTTGTTGTCTACTTCTCCTTCTTGTCCTTCTTCCTCTTGGGACATTGGCTGACATAGTGATCAAATTCACCACATCCAAAACACTTGACCTTCGATAGGTCTCGCTTCTTATTTTCTCCTTTTGAGTTTGTCCCTAGCTAGGACCATTCTTCGTTTTTCCTTTACCTACAATAGCGACATTCTCTTGCTCCTACTTCACCTTCATTGCATTGCCATTGCTGTTAGTAGTGCCCTCGACTAAGCTAAGCCTCAACTCCTCCAAAGTTAAATCACTCCACAAGCGCTCCCATCCCGAAAGTGCATCTCGCCCAGAAATCACCTAGACGAATGTACGCCACTCCTTGGTAAACCCACTAAGTGCTATGCGCATTAGCTTGTCATCTGCTAGCTTCACTCCTACTGCAGCTAGCTCATCTCTAACAAACCGAATCCTGGTGTGATAAGTGGTTACATCTTCGCCCTTCTACATTTTGTCAGTTCTCAACTTCTCTTTGAGGATCATTTTCCAATTCTCTGACAAATCCTAGTATAGCTTGACAATGGCATCCCACATCTCCTTCATTGTTTGCTTCTCAGCGATATGTGGAACTAGCCACATCTTCTTCATTATTCCCTTATCAGCGATATGTGGAACTATGTGATCCCTGGATGGGATCTATTGGCACAGCAATAACTATTGTAGAAAACTCCTTCAAACTACACTCATCCAACAGAAAAAACATCCTGGTCTTCGAGATGCCAAAGTTGGAGGCTCCATCCAACCTATCCTAATCTCGCAATCCTATTGCGACCATCTCTGACAAATCTGCGAACTCAAATACATTGGAGAATAAATAAATTGAGTTATAAAACTCTCGTGTGCTTTCTCTTCCAGGTCTTGTGCTAATATACTTCTGCAAAATCCTTTTGCGACAAACCCTCTATGCTTGATTTACTGTAGAAAATTCGATCGGCTTCTAAAAATCCTTTTGACAACCTCACTACCTGCTACTCCTCACTGAGACAACTCGCACTTCTTCCATATCATCTACCTAGACTAGAAATCGAGTCGTTGCCTTTATCACATGCATTAGATGATTGGTCTGCATAGATCTACTCTGATCTGCACCAACCTCGCTCTAGAGCTTCTCCGATTTGATCTGCTATGATACCACGTGGAATTTCCACGAACTGCAACAACTAGAAATTTATCTCCTAACTTGTGCAGTTTATTTGTTCTCTGTTAATTATTAACGACAAATGTAGATAAACTCACACCGCAATTCTTCAAATATAAAAATACGTTGCGGAAAATAAAAATACTCGAACTAAGAAAATAATGCACACACACAATAATTTTGACACCGTTATTTTTGGGCAATTGTCCCTGGAAAAACTCCGAAGAGAATAACAGTGCAGCAAATGAGGGTTTTATTATTATCTTCAACAAAATAGAATTACAACTGCTTGCCTTTTTTGCTAAGCTCCGACAATTTTCTCACTAGAAAATAACTACGAAAACCCTTTTCCCTCCAGCAAATCGATCTGGCCTCCTCTCGATATGCCTCCTGAAGCTACTCACACCTTCCAGCAACTCTCTCAGCAACTGGAAGTGATTTACTGCTCCTACAACTCGCTCTAGGGAACTGGCTACTCACACTAGCTATCTCAGCCTCTGGAAAACTCGACCTTCTTTCCTAACACTGGAATGTTGGAAGCCCTCCTAAGAATTTCTCTAGAAGTTCTCACAATTAAATACCTCGCTATTGGTGTCTTCCTAGCTTCAACTGCAACCTTGCTAAATCAATGCAACTGGGTAGTTGAAGTGCTCAACTCTCTTCAATATCTTCTTTAAACCCTATTGACTTGCTCTTATAATATTTTGTTTGGTAACCAATGGCCATGATCACATCTCAATTAATGGCTATGATCATCTTTGACAAAATTCCGAAACCCAAAATCCTACTGCAACAACTGATAATATTTCTTCTATTTGTTAAATTAATTAAACAAACTATTTACAGTTTCCTACAGCAAATATTGAAACATACACACTGCAGCCTTCACAAAATAAATACAACAGAAAAATAAATGCTGGAAAATTAGAGAAATTCTAGCACACACATAAAAATATTGACAGTTATTTTTGGACAATTGTCCCCAGAAAAACCCAACTTGGGAAAACGGTGCAGCAGATGAGGGTTTCTTTATTAATTCTTCAGCAGAAATTAAAGTAGAAAAATTCAGACATCAAAACAGAGGAAAAATAGTAAAAAATTTAGTGATAAATTTCTCATTCTCCACAGCAACTACCTGACCCCGAGATGAACCGTTTTTCCATATGTTGGGTCTATGCATCACCCTCTGCACAGAGTTGTAGTGGATTGCGTCTCTCCTCGCGCTGTCTCTTCTGGAACCCGTTCTACATTTCCCAGATCTCTGCTGATACCCTCTCTCTCTCCCCTGCAACTCACCCTCTGGCTCTATTTCCTCTACTGAACTTCAACCACTGAGAAAATCGATCTACCTAGGCAACTGAGTAGTTGTTGGTGCGTGTCCTCCAAGACCCATCGAGTTTCTTCTTATAATTTCTCATTGAGACATCAACGGCCAAGATTAAAACATAATCAATGGCAAAGATTAACTAGAACTCGATCCATGTCTTTTTCTAGAAGATTCTCACCATGACTTAATTAATACCCTTTAATTAATCATATTCCCCAAGTTTAGACTTACGAACCATTAAAAATGATTAATTATTTTAATTAAGTCATCTCTAGGTGGAATTTCGAAAAACGATTTCTGGGTTTTGGAGAATACATGTATTCTAGCCTCTCCACCAAATTTCGTGGCTAGAAGACATGCGATGCTACAAAAACTAACAATATTGACTCCATCAACTCACTTTTACATAAGCCTCTAGAGAAAAATCGATTTCCCTCAATTAATCTGATTTGACTAATCAGTTTTCCTAAGTTAGAGTTAGGAAATATTTAATTATTGGTCAATCAATCATTTGAGGTGTTTATAAGGCTTTTCTTGTTAAACATTTTCTAGGTTTTAGAGATCTTGTGTACCTTAGCCTCTTAGACACCATAAAGACTAGAGCACCTGTTCGCTGCCACAGAAAACTAACAATCCTAAGTGAGTGCATCAAATGCCTACAAGTATAGGGTTGGGTGATGAGGTCATCTTGTAGCTCCAAAGAGTCCTCTAAGTAGAAGGACATCTTTGAGCTAAGGCTCACCAAGGGGGATGTCCAAGTGACATGAATGTATAATCAATAGATATCCCCTTTGATGGTCAGATTCCCTATCTCTCGAGTTACTAAGAGATATGTTGGTCCATCATGGGAGAAACTAAACGGAGGAAGGTGCTTTGGGGATATGGTCATCGACTGAAGGAGCCAAGATGCCTCTGTGAAACTTTCATGAACACAACCTGAGGGGGAATCCGAAGCCATGACCGCCGAAGAACAAAGTGCAAGATAGGGGTATCAATTTGTCCCAATAGCAGAGTCTCCGTAAATGCTGACTCTATGGACAAAAGAGACCAAGCAAAAAATGACCTCATGGTGAAATGGGTGGACCCCAAACTTTTCCTGAAAATGTTGATTTGGGGTAGCATCGGATGTGCTCTAGGCCTCAAATTTTGCAGGGAGGCTTGGGCACATGTATTCCAAGGAACCTAGAAAGCATTTTCGGAAATTCCACCCAGAGACAATTTTATTAAAATAATTAATATTTTTTAATAGGACCCTAAGTCTAAACTTAGCAAATTAAACATATTAATGGGTATTAATCTAATTGTGTGTGTAACTTCTAGAAGAAGACGAGGATCAAGCTAAAATGATCTTAGTCAATGATTAACTTTTAATCTGGGTCATTGAATCTCAACGAGAGGATTTTTTAAGGGAGCTTGAGGGTCATTTATAAAACACGACGTGAGATCAAGAGATCGAACTTCTAAAGTGAGATGTTCTCGGGAGGAAATTCTAATCGAGTAGATTTCTTGTAGTGAGGAGCAGTGAGTATCCGGAAGAAGGAAGTTTTCCTGGGCCAAAGAGTACGAGGAAGAGAGAGGGAAGAACGACATCCAGGAAGAGGCAGATACTGGGCCCACATAGAGCTGACGCAGTGGCAGTGCATGCCTTAGAGGGAGATCGAATTCTTGTTGAGGAAATCAAGTTTCAGCAGCCAGGAGTCGGGGTGTGAGACGGGGAGGCAGAGATTCGGATTTTCCATCTAGTAGAGGGTACAAAGAAGGAGCAGCGTGATGCCCTACAGGGGTGACGCAAGAACTGCATGGGAGTGACGTAGTTTTGCGCAAAGGCTCCAGTTCAGCGTGATCAAACTCAAATTCTCCCAGTGACAGGGTGAGAGCATTTCACCATTCATTTTGTCCAGTTTCTCTCTATATAGGATTGCTAGTTGAGCATCCAAGAATTGTACTCAAATTTACTACTGCATAATAATAAAACCCTCAGATCTGTTGCATCAGTTTTCCCGCATTGGGTTTTTCCAGGGACATTTGTCCAAAAATAACGGTGTCATTTGTGTTGTATTTTCTTTCTTGCTCAGTCTCTTGTTTCCACATAATATTTAATTAAGTGAAGGTTGCAGTAGTATTTACTTCAATATTTACCGTAGAACACAGTAAATAACTTGTATGGATTAACAAGTAGGAGAAGTAACATCAGTTTGCTGCAGTAGGGATTCCGGTTTAGGAATTTTCACATGGTATCAAAGTTGTAGGTGAAGCAAGAAGAGAAGAGCCGGTAGATCCAGTGCTGAGCAGAAGAGGGAAATCAAAAAGTTGTAGGAGGCAGGAGTTCAAAACCCAAAGGGTTTGCGAGTTCTTAGCTGGAGCACTGAAATTTCAAGGCAGTCTCTCTCCAAGACAGTGGACGGAGAGAAGGGCTTCTAGATCGAATTTTTGTTAGGGAAAAGGAAGTAGCGTTGAAGCCTCAGCATGAGGAGAGATGGTGGGCCGCAGATTTTTTTACAAGCAGTTTGTTGGGCAGAAACTCGTCAGAAGAAAGAGGAGAAGCACAGCTCAAGGAATTTCTTCCTCAGAGAATTCCTAGCCAAGGAATTCGAATTCTCTAGAGCTGAGCAGCAACAAGGGGCAGCAGTTTTACTAGCTCCAGCAGGGAGTGAGTAGGCTAGCCCAACAATAGTATAGAGGAGAGAGAAGGTCATTCGACTTTCTATTTTTTTGGCAGAAATGGCAACCAGTGGCTTGAGGGATCAGGACAGGTTGGACGGAGCATCCAACTACACCATTTGCAAGGCTAGAATGGCATTCCTTCTAGATGAGCATACCCTCAAAACATATGTCAACAGCGTGGTGGTTGTGCATGCAGACGCAGATCCATTGAAGAAATACCGATCTGAAATGGCGAAGGCTAAGATGATGATCCTGGATGGAGTAAACTATCACGTGGTTTATCACGTTGCTAGCAAAGGGACTACTAAGGAGATGTGGGATGCCTTGGAAACGCTGTATCAAGGATCTTCTGAGCAACGGAAGATGTACATGGAGCAGAAGTTGAGATCTACTCAGATGCAGAAGGGGAGTGTGTGGATCCATTCCTCACGAAGCTTAAGGAGACCCGTGATGAATTGTCTATTGCGAGGCATACACCTCAAGATTCAGATTTCATTAGACTAGCCCTCAATTCTGTCTCAGATGAGTGGCAAGTCTTTGTCCAGAGTATCCTGGGCAAAGCAGCATTGTCGAATTGGGATGAGATGTGGGCAGCTCTAAAACAAGAGGAGTTGAGGAGGGACTTAGTCAAGGTAAAACTTGACAGAAGCAACAGCAGTGGTTCAAAGCCTAAGGAGGAGGAGAATAATGCAGCCCTTGCATCGAATGGGTAGCGGGAGTAGCGGAGACGTAAGAAGGACGTCTCAAAGATCAAGTGTTTCAGGTGTGGTGAGATGGGTCACTACGTTACTCAGCATCCTCTCAAGAAAAAAGGAAAAGGATGAGAAGCATGATCCGAAGGCTACGCCCACGAAGATCAAAGGAGAGGAGTTCGCCATGACAGTCGAGATACCTCCAGGAAGAGGTGAGTTGATTTGGAGTTGTAGTTCGAAAGAGCTACAGATGGGCAAGATCATCGAGGAGTCCACCTCTTGGATCAATACCTTGCTATGGGAGCTCAGTTTTGTGGTAGTAGGATGGACTAGTGTCGGATGGTGCTGAGGAGTCCTAGAGAGACAGTTGCAGTGGCTAGGAGTGCCAGAGTCTAAGCAGTGTAGAGGAGAGTTGGCAGCAGTGCAAATGGCACAAAGCAGAGGTCAACAGCAGCGCAGTAGATTTAGAGGGTCAGTGCAGAGACTAGCAGCAATCAGGCTCTAGCATTCACGTGGTATCATACTGAACACAGTTAGTTCAGTAATTTTGGATGTTTTTCCATTGCTGATGGAGTAGCAGCAACAGTTTGCAATGCAGTGGCAGTTGGCAGTGGCAGTGCTAGCAGCAACACAGATGCAACACCTGAGAGGGAGTTGTAGTACGGATGCAGTGTTGACAGTGGCAATGTCAGCAGCAGTACAGTTGTAGTAGCAATGCAGTAGTTGGTGGACAGCATGTCAGACATCAGCAGCATAGAGGACGATGCTTCAAAGTCAGAGCAGTATGCAGCAGCGTATATTGCTAGAGCACATTCCTCGCTAAGAGGCAATGTTGATTTGGGGTAACATCGAATGTGCTCTAGGCCTCAAATTTTGCAAGGAGGCTTGGGCACATGCATTCTAAAGAACCCAGAAGGCGTTTTGGGAAATTCCACCCAAAGACAATTTTTGTAAAATAATTAATATTTTTTAATAGGACCCTAGTTCTAAACTTAGGAAATTAAAAATATTAATGGGTATTAATCTAATTGTGGGTGTAACTTCCAAAAGAAGACGATGATCAAGCTAAAATGATCTTAGCCATTGATTAGCTGTTAATCTGGGTCGTTGAATGTCAACGACAAGATTATTTAAGGGAGCTTGAGGGTCATTTGGAAAATACACCATGAGATCAAGAGATCGAATTTCTAAAGTGAGCAGTTCTCAAGACGAAATTCTAATCGAGTAGATTTCTTGCAGTGAGGGGGAGATCTGGAAGAAGGAAGTTTTCCTAGGTAGGAACTGCGTGGGAGTGATGCAATTCTACGCAGAGGGTACGCAAAGGCTCTAGTTCAGCGTGATCAGACTCAAATTCTCCCAGTGATAGGGTGAGAGCATTTCACCATTCGTTTTGCCCAGTTTCTCTCTATATTGGATTGCTATTTGAGCATCCAAGAATTATACTCAGATTTACTACTGCATAATAATAAAACCCTCAGATCTGTTGCATCAGTTTTCCCGCATTGGGTTTTTTCTAGGGACATTTGTCCAAAAATAACGGTGTCATTTGTGTTGTATTTTCTTTATTGCTCAGTCTCTTGTTTCCGCATGATATTTAATTAAGTGAAGGTTGCAATAGCATTTACTTCGATATTTACTGTAGAACACAGTAAATAACTTGTATGGATTAACAAGTAGGAGAAGTAACATCAGTTTGCTGCGATAGGAATTCTAGTTTAGGAATTTTCACAGAAAAATGGGTTGCAGAACTATGCATTTGCAAAGGATAATACACCAAAGAAGCAGAGTCTGGAATCTCTCTATCATGGCCCAATCTAACTATAGTAAACTGAGCCCCCAAATCTCAGAACCATAGAGGAACAAGGGTCTAATAATGGCCACCATGAGGTGGAGCTTGGATGAGATTTCCTAGAACTGTGCTTGGAAGCATTGTCACTCAATGAGGGCAATGGAGCCATAACCTTTATTGAGTCGAGGTTGGAGTGTCTGTCGCATACCAAATTTGGGCCCTATGAACTATGTTTCGCCTCCATCAGTGGGGGTACATAAATATTTTCAGACACATCATTTATCACCATTATAAGCCCAAGGTCAGAACTCAAAGCCTTGTAAGAAACCATGTGAGGCCATGTATTAGGCATCACAGACCTGGTGTCTTGTCTTTTGAGTCTATATTCACTGTGATTGGTCAAACCATGCCTTATCCCTTGAGTGCATCATCTTGGCGATCTCGTCCCTAACTGGAATGGAGGACCTTGGGAGGTTTTTCATGAGGACCCATGGTTTTACGGGAGCCTTGTCTTTGTAGGGTGATCATCAGTGTATGGGCCAATCCAACTTGCATTAAGGTGCACCTATGTCAATCCACATGGTTTCGTCTCTATATAGTCTATAGGTGACCTTGGCCTTGGTGCATTATTGTTCATTACAACTCCCACGACATAGCAGTCTCATTTGTCAACATTGATAATATTATTGTCTCTTTTGAGTAATTGTTACTGGGATCTTGTAATGAAAATCATTAGTTAATTGTTAAGTGGATAAGTGCTCTAAGTTCCCTTAATTGCTATCATTAGTATTGGTTAATATCTTGTGGAGGATAATTTTGTCTTGAGTACTTGAAAGGATCTCTTGTTCATGTTTGGCACTTTCTTGTGGTTAAGATTGTATTTTATTGACAAGTACTTGTTGATATAACTTGAAGTCAAATCATAACTAAGTACTTAAAAAAGATTTAACCAATCTTACCTTAAGAATCACTCAATCCATCTTGCATTGCATTCTAAGTCTAGTTGCATTAATAACTTACCTCCAAGCATAAGCTTAGTTGATAGACATTTAAGGCCACCCTTTCTCAATTTAGCTTGAAGGGCTTAGCACCTCTTTAGTGGTTAACACGGTGACCTTCCAGTCATCAGAGCCACAGTCTCTGCAGCGCCGGAGGCATTCGGTGGTTGGAAAATGGGGAAGTATCGTTAATCAAGCCCTTGCTTGCTTCCCATTGGCTTCCATCCCACAACCTACTTTAGAGACTAGTTCCAAAACAGTTAAGAGAAAGGTTACACTTAGAATAAGCATCTAACTTAAAATCAACCAAGATTTTGCATTTCACCTAGCTTGTAGGACTTGCACTTCATCTAGGTTAGTGAAGCATCCAAGCAACGATTGTTCATCTGGTTACTTGGCATTTAATTGGTAATAAGCAAGAAGTTGACTCCATAAGGCACTGGTCTCACATTCAAATCTAATCTAATCTTTAAGTCTTGCTAAAATTAACCAAGTAGCTAGGTCATTCAATTGTGTCTCCTGGACTCGTTGGTTGCCAACTTGTCCTTCATCTTCACATTTCCATAAGGACTACCCCCATAGCCTACTGTTGGGAGACAGCTAGAATGGAGAGGTTTGGGATGAGATTGACAACCCCTGATCTGAGTCGTTGTCGCAGTGCCTATAGAATCTGAGTGGCAACAAGCACATGAGGCCTCAACGTTGCCCTTATAGGCCTCCACATCAACCTAGCATGGCCCTAAGAAGGCTAATTCAATTTGTTTATTGAGCTACAATGTTTGGCTAGTAATCATGGGTGGGCTACTTAGCATTTTAGGCGTAGGAGGGGATTTTCTTTTAGTTTTTGAGCTTATATGACATGTATAAAAAATGAGATTCATTCTCAATTGGATCATCATCACTTGGATTTCAATATCTCTTCTTGAGAAATTCAGACCAACAATTGTTGGATGAAATTTGGATGCTTGGATGCATTTTGACATTTGGAAATCTTCGCTATCTTTTTTTGGAGCTTTTTGTTGCAATATTGATAGATGGATATATTCTCATTGTGTTTCAGGAATCGTCCCCCCCCCCCACCCAAGGATCCAAAGGCAGATCCGCATCCCGTACGGATCCGCCATCGATCCTTCGGCGGAACCGCGGATCAGAAAATCGGATCCGCGGTTCCTCCTTTTTTTGGTGATTCCTGCAAATTTGGATTCGTGGGGGCCCGATCCGCGACTCCTACTGCTCGATCTATGGTTCCTATTTCCCGAACTATGGATCCAAAAAGGATCAGGTGCGGATCTGTGGAGGTTCGAGCGTGTATCCACCGCGGAAAGCGACCGCATCCGAGATAAGGTGGACGTTTCCACGAGGATTTCTTTGTTTTTTTGTTTTTGGAAATTTCGAACTGTTCTGTGAGGAACTACACTTTCCGAATACTCCCAAGGTACCCCTTGATGCTCCCTAGACGCTTCCTAGATCCTCCCTAATGGTAATGTTAAATTCTTAAAGTAAAAGTGAAATGAAAGATAAAGGAGAATGTCACTTTTACTTAAATTTTTAACATTACCATGAAATGACTCGGGATGTTTGAGAGTGGTTCCAACCTCATCAGACTTCATATGGAGAAAATAAAATTTCATATCCCATTCAAAATTCAGCAGACTTGACAATTTTCAGGATCAATGGGATTGTGGTGTTTCATTGGATTATACCATGTATGAGGGCATGTGATTGGCATTTAATCAAGAGCAACAAGACCTACATGTACCCCAGTGTTGGTGTTATTGATTGTTGAACTCCTTTGTCATGGCCTTAGCAATTATGTATCCTTCACTCAAGTCAAAATCATTGATCAGGCATGTTAAGCTTTCTCTACCATATTATAAGGCTTAGATTAAGTTGTTTGATCAAAATTAGGCAATGTTGACTAAAATCCCTATAGGATTGAAGTAGAGGCAAAGGTTAGACAAGAGAAGAGGAATCTAGATTGTAGATGGTTGATGCTGGAATAATTAATCATTGATGTACAATGGATGCCATATCTATCTTGATTTATGTAAAAATATGCAAGTTTTCATGTCTTCTACAACCAATTTGGTATTTTGGATGTTTTTTAATATAAATATAAAAAAATTATATATGATGATGATGATGATGATGGTTAACGTCCACTGAGACCAAATTGGTCTATCGGACCTACAATTTTCTTAATTTTTACTTGTCTGGCTCCTCGTCTTTCTTGGCGAGATTGGTGTTGTAGCTTTCTTTCTTTTCTCTACGGTCTTCCAACTTCCTTTGTCTTGCATCTCCTTCATCTCTTCTGGTTCTTGGGACATTGGTGTCTTAGCTTCGCGATCTATAGTCGGAGAAGTTTGGTTTAGGAGATCTGCTTTGCTGTTAAATGAAGATTTATTTTCTGCGGTATTCAGATCCTCATAACTGTTGATTTGTTGGGGCGGGCTTTCTCCTTGCTTGCTTTGAGAGTTGTTTCCTTCTTCCTTGATTTCTTGTGACTCAGAGTTTTCTCTAGAATATTCTTCTTTGATGACAGTGTAGTGTTCTTTTTGTGCTCCTTCCCACCATGTAGATCTGTGGTGGTTTTTTCTAGCAAAATTTTTCTCAGAGGCTTTTGGGCAATCTTTGGCTAGATGCCCCGTCTCAAAGCACGATCGACATCTGAAGAGGACACTTTCATAATCAAGCTTCTGGTTCCACACATAGTCTTTACTTGTTAGGTTTATTTCAGCTGGGAATCCGGCGCTGAAATCCATTTCCACACAGATGCGTGCATAGGTGGTTCTGGCATATTCCTCTGTTTCTGGGCACCTGCAGTAAAATTTCCCAATTGCATTTCCGATGGCTTTTAGCGAGGAGAGATTCCAGAGATGCAAGGGTAGGCTTGGCAATCTCACCCAAACTGGTGCTGAGGTTATCACTGCTGTAGAGGGATCGAATGATGGGTTCCATGGCTTCATGAATAGGCCTGATTTTTCCCAAAACCAAGGGCCGGAATCTAGAATACATTGTCTGCTTTCAGGATTTTCAAAATCTACTATAAAGAAACCTCTAGCACAGGGGTAGATATTAATTTCATCAGAAATGATAGGCTTCCATACCTCCGAGATCCAATTGTGGAGTGCTATCAGCCGCGGCCAAAAACCATTGAACCGGCAAATTAGGGCACTTTCGGAGAACTTCAAAGCTTCATCGAGTGAGTCCTGGACCACTTGGATAGTGGGAGCTGGGGCTTCACTCACGATATGGGCAGGAGATTGCCCTCCAGAGACGGATGAGCCACCAGTTATTTTTGCGAAGCTCGGAGCCATATTTTACGCAGATTGAAAGCCAAACCGCAGATCTGAGAATGCTGGAACAGCAGCCAATATTTGAACGCAGACCCTAAGAATGCTGGAACAGCAGCTGTGTCCTCCACACGTTACGTTGCCTCCAAAAGATTCGTCCTCCACACGTTACGAACATCCACGGGATCGTATGGTGAATACTGCGAGATCCGCGAAAACCAGAAGATACTGCGAGATACTAAGATCTACGAGAAGAGATCTGTGAATACCCAGAAGAGATCTGCGAATACGGTATGGTGAATACTGCGAGATCCGCGAAAACCGTATGGTGAATACCCAGAAGAGATCTGCGAGATCCGTGAATACTGCGAATACCCAGAAGAGATCTGCGAATACCCAGAAGAGATCTGCGAATACCGTATGGTGAATACTGCGAGATCCGCGAATACCGTATGGTGTATACCCAGAAGAGATCTGCGCTTCCTAGATTTTTGGAAAATGACGCTTCTGCGTCCCCGCTTCCAAAAAACGTCCCCGTTTCATTCCTGCTTCATGCAACATTGGTCTTGTAAGTACTCTTTGATGTTATATTTTACATTGATAAATGTCTAATGTATGGAATGTCATTTCATGATCTTTAATGTGCCCTAGTTTAATGTGAATTTGTGAGAACATTAAAGTTATTGGAAGTATGCATGCATTACTCATAGATAATGATGAATGAATGTTCCTAGAGGTTAATCTTGCATATTGCATCCTTGAAACTCCATCAACTATTGTCAATGAAGTATAAAATCTTGTAGTAGCCATGAAGCTGCCTCCTGTAGGGTTAGCGACGCTGCATTAGGTCTCCTTGAAGAGCGAAATTATCAAATAAAAGTAATTCTTGACTCCATCTCTCTCCCAACTAATAGGCACTGATCTTATTGAAAAATCAATCTTTCTTCACCTCTTTCTCTCTCTTTTCTTCGTTATTTTTAGGATAGCGAGTCCCCTCTAGGCCTTGGTGCGAAATCTTCTAGGAAAGTGCATTTTTAATTCCGTCCAGATAGGATTGTTCTTTAATCTCTCCTCTAGGCATCCTCAAGTTTTGAACAAATTCCAAATGTGGAATCTCATTCTATTTGATGCCATAGCTATCACACCAAGTGGAAACTCTAGAAGCCATCCCTGAACTTAGGAATTCCTTTAAGGTTCGTACTTTAGTAGTGTAACATTCAAAACCTTTTCCCTTGTCTATCCCGACCTTGGATGAACTCTTGTCTAGTCATATATCTCAACCCTAGGTCTCATATACTATTTCTTTCAAGGGGTTTTTCGTGGAAAGTCTTACTAGCTTCTCCCAAAGCTCACACTTTAATTGAACCTTTCCATTGAATGAGCCATCCTTGCATCACTTGGAATTCTATTATAGACATATTAATCACGAGTGAGGGATACTGGGACTCCTCCCGTCAGTGAAAACCCGAGAAGGGGACATAGGATGTGGTGACAGTGGGCCTAGTCCCAAGGTGTTGTTGTGCCCTCTAGCCTTAGCCTATTTACTAGGCCTGCTAGTTTGTGGTGACAGAAATTTAAATAGATAGTTCAACATTGGTCCTTAACTTCTATTTCAGTGGTTGTTACTATATTTGACAAATCTTTTCAAAATAACAGCATTTGTTAATAAAGCTAGAATGCAAGCTATCTCTTCCATGCAGTGCAATAAACTTTATACATGAAAAATCAATCTTGTGCAGATTATGAGAGCAAAAGCATATAATTAAATTACCTGGGCATCCTCAAATGTAGACATGTAACCAAATGACACCCTAACAGCTCCAGTTGGCCTTCCAGATATAATATCGTTATCATCCCAGCATACATGTCCAGACTGCCAGAGTAACAGAAACACAACTTTCTCATTTAAAAAGAAAAGTTTAGCAATGTTTTGACACAGATGTTTCCAATATAACTAAACCACTTACAGATTCCATGTTAAAATCAACATTTAGAATACCAAAGTTGTATTCGTATAAAGGAACTCTTCCTATGTACCAGATTAGAGCAGTTATGTCGTTAGCATACCTGAAAATTGGAATGCAACTCGGTATGAGTTAATTCCAGATACTTTGAACAAGCACCAGGGTTGCAGAAACATCCTGTCTGAGAAATAAAAATAAGACAATGTATCTAACTCAGTCAGACTTGACATGAACCTTAACATTCTACATATTCGAATTCAATAAGTAGTTGTTTCTTTAAGCATCTTTTGACAGAAATGAAAGAACTATTGCAAACAAGCAATAAATGATTTGAAAGAAAACAGAGTATTTTAGCATGGATAATGTTTTTGATATCTGTGCCAGCAGAATATAAAACATGATAATAAGATATAACTATTCTGCTAGGAGCACCAATTTCTTCCAATACATTCCAAAAGCAAGCTACTGAACTCAAATTTTTCGGGGAAAACAGCAAATACATCTTACATTTCATTGCTAAGCAGTATAGATAAATCAAGAATTTTATGACATAAAGCTAAGATGTGATTGTACAAACTACCCTTCCATATAGGCAAGTTGAGCCAGCATACCTATCTTGACCCCAAACTCAACAGAGTCTACATGTTTTATTAAATAAGATAAGATAAGTATATTAATATCTGATGAATGACTACAAAAGTAGGTCAGTGGGACTGAACAGTACAACCAATGGATACAATGTGGGACTGAAAGGGAAACTCCTAGAAATGCCAAAAATAATATAAAGAAAGAAACCTACATAGGTATAACATCAGAACATATGTATAAATGTATAAAATCATGACAAAGGTACGGTGTTACAAAATAATAAGTGAGTTAGCACAAGTCAAGAACCTATCAAGAGAAAGAGCGAGTGAAAGAAAGAGATCAAACAATCAAGCCAATGATGTCAAGGTCTCTTAAGTCTAATCACTGAGGGCAAGGGGGGAAAACAGGGCACTAGGTCGCTGTCGAAGTCCCCTGGAACCATTAGGGGGTCTGACTGCATGATATGGGGGTGAATGTAAAAGGGAGAGATACTACTTGCATCCAAGGATGAAAGAAGGAAACTCCGAATGGACCTTTGGCCCCTGGAATAATCAGGGAGTCTCACTACATGATATGTGTTGATTTGGGGTAGCATCAGATGTGCTCTAGCCATGAAAATTATTGGAGAGGCTAAAGCACATGAGATCTCCAAGACCCAAAAATGGTTTGGATAGATTGTATTCGGTTTGGGAGATATTAAAATAATTAATATTTTTAATGGAGTTCCCAAGTCTAAACTTAACAAAAATAAAATATTAATGGGTATTAATATAAAACTGGGTTAGAAGGTTCCAAAAGTCATGGATCAAGCCAAATCTAATTTTAGCCGTTGATTAGAGATTTAATCTCAGTCGTTGAAAGACCAACGAGAAAAGTATAAGAAGAGGCTTGAGGGTCAGTTAGAAGACACACCAGAGTGATCAGTCATTCATTTTGCTAGAGCGAGGTTGCTAAGCAAAAGTGAATCAGTGATTAGCAGTGAGGGGCAGTGAGCACTAGGCAAAGACGCAAAGACAGTGCCAAGAGACCAGCGCAGAAGCAGAGAGCTAGAACAGCAGACAGAGCAGGCCACGCAGAGCCCAACAGTACTCTATTAGGAAGTATATCCCAAACAGAATTCATGAAGGTAATACACTTCAAAATATTTGGGAGCAAATGCTATATCAAGAATACTGAGGAGCAGCTTGGCAAACTTGATCCTAGAGCAGATGAAGGCATTCTTCTTGGCTATTCTCCACATAGCAAAGCATACAAATGCTACAATAAAAGACTTGGCAGAATTGTTGACAGCATTGATGTAGTGGTTGATGAAAAGGGATATATTCCTAGGCAAATACATCGTGAAGACATCGAAGAAGATGAGAGCTACCCTCAAAGACAGAATGATGAAGAAGAAGAACCTCAAGAAGAATCTCAAGAAGAACCTCACGAAGAAGCAGAAGAACGGACAAGAATAGAAGAAAAGACTCCATCCAGATATGTTCAGAAGAACCATCCAGAATCTCAGATCATGGGACAAAAAGAAGCAGGTATACAAACTAGAAGAACAGTTGCAGAAGCTTCAAGCTATTTGGCATTACTTTCCTCCACCGAACCACAAAATGTGAAAGAGGCATGCAAAGATGAATGTTGGGTGAAAGCAATGGATGAAGAACTTGAGCAAATCGAAAAGAACAACACTTGGGAGCTGGTTCCTAGACCAAAAGATAAGAATGTTATTGGAACAAAATGGGTCTTCAAAAATAAATTGAATGAAAATGGAGAAGTAATTAGAAACAAAGCCAGACTCGTTTGTAAAGGGTATGCGCAGCAAGAAGGAATAGACTTTGAAGAAACTTTTGCTCCTGTTGCAAGACTTGAGGCCATCCGAATGTTCCTTGCTCTCTCAAGTTTTCAGAACTTCAAAGTATTTCAAATGGATGTGAAATCAGCCTTTTTGAATGGAGACTTGGAAGAAGAAGTGTACATTGAACAGCCAGATGGGTTCATTCTTGGAAATGATCCAAATCTTGTATGCCGATTGAAAAAGGCTCTCTATGGTCTCAAACAAGCTCCAAGGGCTTGGTACTACCGGTTGGACAAATATCTTCATCAACAAGGTTTCTTAAAAGGTTCAGCAGATAGCAATCTGTATATAAAAGTTGAAAATGACAAATTGCTAATACTTGTTGTGTATGTTGATGACATTATTTTTGGCAGTAATGAAGAAGCTATGAGTCAAAGCTTTGCCTCAGTCATGCAGAAAGAATTTGAAATGTCCTTGCTAGGAGAACTGACATATTTCCTTGGTTTGCAAATCCAACAGAAGGAAGGAGGAATCTTTTTATCTCAAACCAAGTATCTCAAGCAGATTTTAAAGAAATATGGCATGGAAGATGCAAAACCAGTATGTACACCCATGGTCACAGGATGTAGTCTCAGTGCAAATGATGAATCTGCAGCAGTACATCAACCAACCTACAGATCTATGATTGGAAGTTTACTATATTTGACAGGTACCCGACCAGACATCATGCATGCAGTTGGAATAGTTGGAAGATTTCAGGCAAATCCGAAGGAGACTCATCTTCAAGCAGTAAAGAGAATTTTCAAATATCTTCAAGGGACTCAAAATTATGGCTTATGGTATCCTAGAGATACAGATCTTACTCTTCATGCCTATACAGATGCAGATTGGGCCGGAAGCGTGGATGACAGGAAAAGCACAAGTGGTGGTGCGTTCTTTATGGGTCCCAGACTGGTCTCTTGGTTCAGCAAGAAACAGAGTTCAATTGCCTTGTCTACAGCTGAAGCGGAATATGTTGCTGCTGCATCTTGTTGCACCCAACTTCTTTGGATGATGCAGACTTTGCAGGATTATCACATCACTTGTACACCTCCTATTCCTATCTTATGTGACAACACAAGTGCAATCAGCATCTCAAAGAATCCGGTTATGCATTCAAAAACCAAGCACATACCAATCAAGTACCATTTTCTCCGGGAACAAGTACTTGAACAGAAGGTCAAGTTGGAGTATGTTCCTTCTAAGGAACAAGTTGCTGATATTTTCACCAAACCGTTGCCCAGGGACACTTTTGAATACCTCAGGCAAAAGCTGGGGGTTGTTGATGCATCATCTTACTGTTGATCATCTTCCTATTGGTGGTATAGGCTCAGGGGGAGCACATAATGCATTGTTGGCATTATGGAGAAGGAGATCTTGGAAATAGCTGCAATATGTCTCTATCTCCTTCATGATGGATTTCTGGTTACAGATCTGGAGATGCATGAGCATAGGGGGAGCATACCCTTTGCCCTTGATGTCAAAGGGGGAGAATGAAGCTGAAGATTATGTGGTTGCCATCAAGTCCAAAGGGGGAGATTGTTGGCATTATGATTCAGGTGTTGTCCTTGATGGCAAACCCATTCAGGTGATAAATCAAGAAGGACGCAGGAAATATGTTCAGCAAGTGCGTCCCCGCAGGTATACCATACAGAACCCGCGTCCAGGGACGCAGGCCAGCCGTTCAGGAGGTGCGTCCGCCCAGTGCACACATTTCAAGGCAGAGAAAAGCACGTGGGGGTTTCTTGTGTGGTATCTAGCCGACGGTTTTGTGTTTCTATGGTGTCGGCTCGTGGTTTTGTTCCATGTTTTGGGGAGAAGCTTGCCTATATAAAGCAAAGGAGTTCATTTGGATTATGCATCATCTTGGTTGAATATCTTTTGGTGAGATCTAGTCCAGATCTATGAAGGCGAATCTTCTAATGGACTGTGATCTCTATGGCGCATGATCAGATCTGTGGATCTGAGTGTTTGGGTTGGTTCTGAAGTCCTCATATCTTTTATATCTGAAGGGACGCAGGTTCAGTGAAGGGAAAGTGCGCCGGGACGCAGTACAGTAAAGGCTCAGGTGCGTCTCTGAGGCAAAGGACGCGGCGCGTCTGTGTTATTGGGTGCGTCTCTGAAGCAAAAGACGCGGCGCGATAGTGTTTCTGGGTGCGCCGGTCGCAGCAAAGCATAGAGGAACAGTGCGTCGGCACGCAGAACAGTGGAAGGTAGACTGCGTCCAGTCGCAGGTCACAGAAAGAAAATATGCGTCCCTGTCTTAAGATGATCTGTTGACTGTATATTTCTGTTCATAAGGTGTTCTGGGTTATTTCTGTAATTACTGATCTGAAGATGCATGAGCATAGGGGGAGCATACCCTTTGCCCTTGATGTCAAAGGGGGAGAATGAAGCTGAAGATTATGTGGTTGCCATCAAGTCCAAAGGGGGAGATTGTTGGCATTATGATTCAGGTGTTGTCCTTGATGGCAAACCCATTCAGGTGATAAATCAAGAAGGACGCAGGAAATATGTTCAGCAAGTGCGTCCCCGCAGGTATACCATACAGAACCCGCGTCCAGGGACGCAGGCCAGCCGTTCAGGAGGTGCGTCCGCCCAATGCACACATTTCAAGGCAGAGAAAAGCACGTGGGGGTTTCTTGATTCATCAAGCATAGCACGAGCCATTTGTTGGATTGTTCTGTTCATTCTTTCAACAACTCCATTTTGCTGAGGTGTTCTAGCTGTAGAGAATTCTCTCCTTATCCCATGTTCATCACAGAAATCGAAAAATTCATTTGAAGTAAATTCCCCACCTCTGTCAGATCTGAGGCACTTAATTTTGTGACCTGATTCATTTTCAGCCAAGGCTTTGAAGGTTTTGAATTTTTCGAATGCTTCATCTTTGTGCTTCATAAGTCCTAACCAAACAAACCTGGAGAAATCGTCAATAAATAATATCAAGTATTCCTCTCCTCTAGGTGTTCTTTTTCTGAAAGGTCCACATACATCTGTATGTACTAGCTCAAGAGGCATGCTGGCTGATCCTTCTTTCTCTGGAAAGTTAGTTCTGATTTGTTTTCCAAACTGACATGATCTGCATATGGTGTTGTCAAGAATTTTGATATCTGGAAGATCGCGAACTGCCTGATATTTGCAAGCTTTCCTTATTTGTGAGAAGCTTAGATGTCCCAACCTTCGATGCCATAACCAGTGCTCTTCATTCTTGCTTAGATAGCATTGTTGTTGTCCTTCATCAAATATGTATAGATTATTTGGAGTTCTCTTTCCTTTGAGAACTGTTTTACCTGTATCAAGATCACGAACAAGGCATCCATTTGATCTGAATATAACCTCGGTTCTTTGATCACACATCTGGCTGACACTTAGTAGATTATGCTTCAATCCATCAAAAAACAAAACATTTCCTGCCTTAACATCTTCTTTTAAAGGAGCAATACCTTTTCCTTTTATAGTTGCAGGAGTATCATTTCCAAAAGAGACTTTCTTTCCCTTTTCTAAATTAGAATAAGACTCAAGTTTTTCTTTATCACCTGTCATATGCTTCGAACATCCACTGTCAATGTACCATAGATTTTCTTGTCCTTCTGCATAAAATGCTATCCCACATCTTTCTGTTTGAGGTTCCTTTATTCTCCATGTTTTGGCGCCTGAGGCTTGTTCCTTTTTCTGCTCTTGTACCTTTCTTTCCGGAAACCTGCTTCTGCATTCAAAGTCTTTATGTCCAAAATTATTGCAAATAGAACATTCAACTTCATTTTCAAGAGCTGAAAAATTGTTATAGGTCCTTTTTGTAATCCCTGTCATACTTCTTTGTTTTTGAGCTTCCCTAGTCATGATTGTTTTATACGCAACACATTGAGCTGCTTTGTGACCAAAGTTATGGCAAGAAAAGCATTGTCCATTGAAGAAGCTTCTGCGATTATTGGATCTACCAGCCAACTGATTGTAATTTCTATTTTCATCTATTCTTGAACCAAATTGAGAAGATTTTACCTGTGGCTGGTTGTGGCTTTTGTTCACCCTTAAGCTGGATTGCCCCTGATAGTTTCTGCTTGACATTTGTCCCTGCTTTACCTGATGATCTTCCTTGTGCTCTTGCTCATTTCTTCTTGCTGCATCAAGATAACTTTTTGAAGTGGATGCTTGAGAAGTTTCTCCATTATAGCCCAAACCTGTCTTATTTAGTGGAGACCGCTGCACACTGATAATCTCATCCAAAGTTTCAGATCCTTTGACAAACTTGAGATTAATAGTTTTTGTTTTCTCAATTTCTTTTCTAAGACCAACAATTTCACCTTCTAATTTTTCAAGATGTTTTTCCTTTTCATCAATTTGGAATTGTAGAGTATCAATAATCATGTTCTTTTCTTCTATGCATCTCTTGAGTCTAGTAATTTCATCATAAAGGTTATCCACATCTACAGCATTCTCATAATCATCATCTTCAAATGCCATTAACAACCTATATTTATTACCTTGTTCATCTTCATCACTGTTTGATAAGCCATCACTATCTTCATGGGTGTAGTAGCTTTTCTTATTTGCGCTTTGTTTCTTGTTCCATCTAACTGGTTCCTTTCCTTTATCCTTATAAGAGCATTTTGCAGCATAATGACCTACTCTTCCACAAGCAAAGCATTTGAAAGGTAGCTTACCTCTGAACCTTCCAGAACCTCTTTGAAGATTTCTGACAAAATTTGATTCTTCTTCCTCTTCTTCTGGATCATGGCTTGCTTCATAGTAATCTTCTTTGCCTGATGCTTTAAAAGCAGCCTCCCTTCTGTCTGATGGTCCTCCCTTTCTCATTTCATAAGCAGTTAGAATTCCATATAGCTGAGACATAGTAAGAACACGGAGATTTTCTTTTTCTTCTATTGCAGATACTTTGGATTCAAACTTGGGGATAATGATCTTAGAATCTTTTGAACTACTAGAGACTCCTTTACTTCTTCACCCAAATTTTTCATACAATTTACAATCTCATCTACCCGAAGAAAATAATTAGCCACACTTTCATCATTATACATCTTGAGAGTCTCATATTGAATTCTGAGAGTTTGAAGTTTGGCTTGTTTTACCTGTTCATCTCCTTCATAGCTTGTGATCATTTTGTCCCATATTTCTTTTGCTGATTTGAAGTGCATTACCTTCATGAATTCTGTTTGGGATATACTTCCTAATAGAGTACTGACTGCTTTTGCATTTGTTTCATACTTCTTTTTCTCAGCTGGATCTGTAGGAGTAGCTGAAGGAAAAGCATAGCCTGTTTCTACAATGTCCCAAACTTCAGTACCAAGAGATTGAAGATATGCAGTAACTCTTACCTTCCAATAATTGAAGTTTGTCCCATCAAAAACTGGTGGCCTGATTGATGCTTCTCTCTCGTAGTTGCTCATGATGAACGATCTACCTTCAAGCGATCAAGCTTTTCTGAAGGACCTGCTCCGATACCAATTGTTGGAAATAATACTGAGAGGGGGGGTGAATCAGTATTATCAAGCAATTTACCAAATCTTCCTTATTTGATCCTTTGAATTATTCTTGCATATCAGTATCATAAAATAATGAGCATGAATAAAGAAAATAGACAGTCACACCAAAGAACACAAGATGTAAGGTGGAAACCCAATGCGGGAGAAAACCACCTGCTGCAATATGTCTCTATCTTCTTTCAAGAAATTCTTTTTACAATGATTTTGTACTGGTGCAGTCCTTTACCAGCACGCAGGCTGCAACCTGCAGAGAGCTACAACTCTCTCTCGTTTTCCAGTCTCTCCTGGAAGGGAGCTACAACCCCCTACTTCTTTTCATGAAGAATCAAATGATCAACAAGTATACAACAGATACAGTCCACTACAGATATCAGATCAGTAATTACAGAAATAACCCAGAACACCTTATGAACAGAAATATACAGTCAACAGATCATCTTAAGACAGGGACGCATATTTTCTTTCTGTGACCTGCGACTGGACGCAGTCTACCTTCCACTGTTCTGCGTGCCGACGCACTGTTCCTCTATGCTTTGCTGCGACCGGCGCACCCAGAAACACTATCGCGCCGCGTCTTTTGCTTCAGAGACGCACCCAATAACACAGACGCGCCGCGTCCTTTGCCTCAGAGACGCACCTGAGCCTTTACTGTACTGCGTCCCGGCGCACTTTCCCTTCACTGAACCTGCGTCCCTTCAGATATAAAAGATATGAGGACTTCAGAACCAACCCAAACACTCAGATCCACAGATCTGATCATGCGCCATAGAGATCACAGTCCATTAGAAGATTCGCCTTCATAGATCTGGACTAGATCTCACCAAAAGATATTCAACCAAGATGATGCATAATCCAAATGAACTCCTTTGCTTTATATAGGCAAGCTTCTCCCCAAAACATGGAACAAAACCACGAGCCGACACCATAGAAACACAAAACCGTCGGCTAGATACCACACAAGAAACCCCCACGTGCTTTTCTCTGCCTTGAAATGTGTGCACTGGGCGGACGCACCTCCTGAACGGCTGGCCTGCGTCCCTGGACGCGGGTTCTGTATGGTATACCTGCGGGGACGCACTTGCTGAACATATTTCCTGCGTCCTTCTTGATTTATCACCTGAATGGGTTTGCCATCAAGGACAACACCTGAATCATAATGCCAACAGCAGAGCCCACAGGGACTGCGTCATCCACGCAGAAGGCAGAGCGAGTGACGCAGAGGGTCCCAGACATTGCGCAGTGCCTCAGAGGGCTGACGCAAAGGGTCATGGGGATGACGTAGTGCAGCAGGAGGCTGACATAGAGACCAGAAGGGCCAGCGCTGAGCTTCAGAGTCGCCGGATAGGGTTTCACGGGATAGGTTTTCTGAATACCTGTCTTCGAATAGAGAGGTATTGTTGCTATGTATTTTTCTCTGTCGGGTGAAACGGTTAGGCACCCAGTTGTACTCAAGGAAATACAGCATAATAATGAACCCTCGGAATAATTGCACTGGTTTTCCCGCGTTGGGTTTTTCTGGGGACATTTGTCCAAAAATAACGGTGTCACTTGTGTGTTTGTTTTCTTTCAGCTTAAGATCTGTAGATGTTGTGACTGTATTGTGTTTATTTCGGTATTTAAATGTTTTAAATAACTTGTTCAAAATTTACAAGTAGAAGAAATAAACCAGAAGAATACAGATTAATTTTTTAACGGATAGAATTAGAAAATTCAACATGGTATCAGAGCGTGGTTGCAGATCACAAGAAAGCTGAAGGCATCAGCTGAACAGATTTAGCGGTCCCGAGTGAAAGAGACGATCCTTGCAGAAAGCGACAGAGGAAGGGTTGACACAGAGGGGCTACGTCATCAATTCAGGCTAGACAGAGGCCAGCGTAGAGGCTAAGGAGGGTAAAAAGAGGCTCACGCAGAGCCATGCAGACACTAGGAGGGTTGACACACTGGCTGAGGGAGCTATTTTTTCCAGTGTCGGGATTGCACAAAGCCTAGAGGCTCAGTCCTTCAGTTGCTGGGGCATAGGAAGTTGTGGGCAGTTTGCGAGAGCGAAGCTGGTGGGGTACTGTGGTCAGAACAGTACCTAACAGGGCAAAACCAAGGTAGAGGGAGTTGCTGCCAAGGCAGATTTCTGGCCAAGGAATCCAGATTAGTGTTGCAGTTGCACAGACGATTGGAGAGGGGCAACTTGACGATTGGCAAAAGGATTTCTAGGAGGCAAATCAGGACTCAAAGGGAGTCCAGAAGAGAACTTCCAGACGGGAAGTAGAGAGACTCGGAGGAATCGAACCGAGAACTTCCAAACGGGAAGTAGAGAGACTCAGCAGGAGTTGAACCGAGAACTTCCAGGCGGGAAGTAGCGAGACTCGAAGGAGTCGACAGAGAAGAGCCGAGAGATGGACGCAAATGGGTTGAAGGGTCAGGATAGGCTCGACGGAGCGTCCAACTTTGTGGTCTGGAAGGCCATGATCCTATCCATTCTAGACAGACATCGCATCAAGGGCTTCACCATGAGAGTAATGGCTATCCCAGTTGACCCGGTAGCTAATGAAAGGTACGAGGAGGCAATGGCCAAGGCAAAGTGCATCATCCTTGATGGGGTCAAGGATCATGTGGTCCAACATATTGCCGAGAAGGAAACGACAAAGGAGATGTGGGACACCTTGAAGACTTTGTAACAACATACTTCCGTGCAGAGCAAGATGTTACTTGAGAATCAATTAAGGTCATACCAGATGCAAAAGGGAGAGCAGATAGAACTCTTCCTCATTCAGTTGAAGGAGATCCATGACCGACTAACTTCCATAGGGGCCACACCGGATTAGGAGTTGATGGCGAGGACCGCACTTAACGTAGTCTCAGAGGAGTGGGAGACATTTGTCCAGAGCATACTGGGTAGGGCGAGTCTTCCAAATTGGGAAGAATTATGGGCGACTCTTCGTCAAGAAGAGATTAGACGGCTGACCAAGACAGTAAGTAGCAGCAAAGGGGTCAGGATCAAGAAGGAAGAGGAAGAGGATGTGGCTTTGGCATCTACGGGAAAGCAGGAGAACAGGAAGAAGAAGGAATTCTCCAAGGTCAAGTGCTTCCATTGTGGGGAACTGGGTCACTATGCGAACCAGTGTCCAAGGAAGAAGAGTAAGGGAGACGCTTCTACCCTAAGGCAGCACCACCAAAGGCAGAGAAAGAAGTCGAGGAGGATGATGATTGTGCCATGAGTGCTCATGCGCCACTAGAGAAGAAGTGGGGAGACATCGAGTTGTAGTCAGGAGGACTACAGGCGATGACGGGCAAGATCCTTAAGGTACCCAACCTCTTGGATTATACCTTGCTACGGAAGCCCCGAAGAGGAGTAGCGGGACTAATGGATGTCGGTAGAGACGGATGCGAATGAAGCGACAGAGAGTGCTACAGTGCAGGAGTCCCCAGGCAGCGTGAGGCTAGCAGGCTGAAACAATGCAAGAGGCACAAGAGTGCTGCACCAGTGTAGGATGGCATCGAGAGGTGTGCAATGGTGCGAGATGCAGGCAGTTGTTGTAGCAGCACAGAGGTAAGTAAAGGGAGCACTTGTTAGCGACAGAGGGAGCTTCAACATCAGGAGTGTTTCTAGCCTGACAGGGATGTCAGAAGTTGGGTGGATCAGTTACTTACTTCTTAGTAACTGAGTTGCAATGCATTAGCAGTATGTAGTAGCACAATGCAACATGATGAGAGGGGATGCAGTGCAGATGCAATGTTGGGAGGATGGCCCAGCAGTAGCACAGATGTAGAGGGAATTGTACGGATGCAGCAGTGGCAGTGGCAGGGCCATGGGCAACAGTACAGGATGCAGCAGTGCAGAGGATGTTGGGCGAGGAGGCCTAGCATCAGCACAGGTACCGGTGCTGGATAATTAAGGTGATGCTCAGTGAGGAGTATTAGTAGAGCACAGTCCTTGCAAAGAGGGATTGTTAATTTGGGGTAGCATCGGATGTGCTCTAGCCATGAAAATTGGTGGAGAGGCTAAAGCACATGAGATCTCTAAGACCCATAAATGGTTTGGACAGATTCTACCCAGTTTGGGAGATATTAAAATAATTAATATTTTTAATGGAGTTCCTAAGTCTTAACTTAGGAAAAATGAAATATTAATGCGTATTAATATAAAACTGGGTTAGAAGGTTCCAAAAGTCATGGATCAAGCCAAATCTAATCTTAGCCGTTGATTAGAGATTTAATCTCGGTCGTTAAAGGACCAACGAGAAAAGTATAAGAAGAGGCTTGAGGGTCAGTTGGAAGACACACTAGAGTGATCAGTCATTCATTTTGCTAGAGCGGGGTAGCTAAGAAAAAGTGAATCAGTGATTAGCAATGAGGAGCAGTGAGTACTGGGTAGAGAGGCAGAGACAATGCCAAGAGACCAGCGCAGAAGCAGAAAGTGAGAGCAGCAACCAGAGCAGGCCATGCAGAGCCCAGCAGAGAGAGCACAAAGCCCAGAGGGACTGCGTCATCCACGCAGAAGGCAGAGGGAGTGACACAGAGGGTCCCAGAGTTGCGCAGTGCCTCAGAGGGCTGACGCAAAGGGTCATGGGGCTGACGCAGTGCAGCAGGAGGCTGACGCATAGGCTAGAAGGGCCAGCGCTAAGGTTCAGAGTCGCCGGAGAGGGTTTCGCGACAAGTTTTCTAAATACCTGTTTCCGAATAGAGAGGTATTGCTACCGTGTAGTTTTCTCTGTCGAGTGAGCCAATTAGGCACCCAGTTGTACTCAAGGAAATACTGCATAATAATAAACCCTCAGAATAGCTGCACCGGTTTTCTCGCGTTGGGTTTTTCCGGGGACATTTGTCCAAAAATAACGATGTCACTTGTGTGTTTGTTTTCTTTCAACTGATGATTTGTAGATGTTGTGACCGTGTTGTGTTTATTTCAGTATTTAAATGTTTTAAATAACTTGTTCAGAATTTACAAGTAGAAGAAATAAACCAGTCGAATATAAATTAATTTTCTGACAGATAGACATAGAAAATTCAATAATATGGGGTTGAATGTACGAGGAAGGATACTACTTCCATCCAAGGATGAAAGAAGGTAACTCCAAATGGATCTTTGGCTACTCCTCTAGCTCTGGGAGGTAGTCTAACTAGTAAGAGGTACTCTACATTGAGTTCGTCTAGAGCTGATCTCTCTAGCATCCAAAGAATGTGTGACCTAATGTATGGACTAATGGTACTGAGATGGTCTCAATAATATGGGTTGGACTCCAAGAGGAGGGTGAGGAGAAACAAGGGATCTCGCCACTTTGTTGCTCTGCTTGTCATTTGATGCTCCGATCTGAATGATCAATACAAAAGTATGAGGTGATCAGATCTGGTCATCCCAAGGTGGGGCATGGCGTGTAGAAGTTGACACGTGGCAGAAGATCTCCTAATGATAGCATATTCTAAACGCATAGTATATGGGAAACTGAAAAATAAGGTCCATATTCATCTCCAGCTCTTGAAGGTGTCACACCTGACAGATCCTATCAGATTGTGATATATGGTAGTATGTCTCTATCTGGAGTCCATGGGTGTGGACCCGAACTTGTCCCAAAGGGATCTTAAGTCGGTGCATGCAATGCCTACCCATATAAGGGAGGTGGACGAGGATACCATCTTGCAGCTCCAAAAAATTCTCGACCAGAGGATATATCTAAAGCAAGAGACTCCAACAAGAAAAGTGCATGGTAGAGATACCTCTCTCTCATGGTAGTCGTGTCTTTGAGAGATCGGACTCTATGAATAAAAGAAACCAAACATAAAATGACCTCGAGGTGGAAAGTGTGGATGTTGAACTGTGCCTAGAAAATGGTGTGCGAAACCATCCACTTACATCTGATGATGCACCTAGGAAGCAAGTTTGAACTCTCTCCAGCCTAGTCTAATTTGTCTACAACAAGCTCAATCCCAAGATCTTGAAGCCATAAAGAACCGGGAGTCTGATAATTGCCTCTATGAGTTATAGTTTAGCCAATCACCAAGAATGTCCCTTCCTTTGCAATGAAGAAGGAAACAAAGAGCATCGTGAACTCGGAGGTAATACAATCCCAAGTAACTATGAACAACCCTGCCATCCCAAAATAAGTTTGATTGCTTCTACTTTGTAAGCACATCATGCTGCATCCATTCAATAGGTCAGAGTGGTCAATCATCTCTTTAACCACAATGTTCTTACAAAGAACCAACTAGCCAAACAAGACAGCCTTAAAGGAAGAGTGTAATTTTTTTATCATGTGATGCCTTTTGTACCATTTGATTCGATCATCTTCAATGGCCCATGTTTAGTTAAGTGATTTGCAAGTAGAACATTAGACAAGATCCCGAAATACAACTCTTTTAGATTTGTAGTGTATAAATGACTTCACATAGGACCATTTCTAGTCTCGTTAGAGGCCTCTCCTAGTTGGATCCGAAAGGTGTTGAAAGTTTTAGACATAGCTGGGAGAGATATTTTCTCTTCGAGACCAAGCCCACTTCACTATCCACATTGCATGAATGACCTAAGAACAATTATGGTTCACAACTTGACAAGTTGGGGTAATGCATTGTGGTAAACGGTAAGTCATTCCTCAACAACGATTCCATAAATAAAAATCACAACTTTTATTTTCAATTTTAGATTAGTTTGTTTAACTAGCCCATTCTACAAAATCTTATCATCAATAGCTAGTTTTGTACCTTGGGGTTTTCAGTAATAAAGTTAAATTAAAGCCAAGGATCAATATATCTATTTTTGAGCTTTATTTCCATACATTGGTCATAGTATATTGAGTTTTCTGTTGCAGATCTGCATTCATATATTGTTAAAGCATAACAAATCCAGCTGATTCTCAAGGTTGCAAGCACTTTCTAAGTAACTACGTCAACTACAACCTTGGAGGTAGGCTCTACATTCAATTTACTTGATCATATCTTGTTTATAGAGTCCAAAAATAATATTTTCCAGTTGTTCTAAGTTTACTTTATTTGCTGCAAATTTTTTAATTTGTGCACCCAATGGACCCCACAACCTAAACAAGGAAATTTCTAGCTTGCTGGAAATTGCATTTTCCTGCTGGTATAAGTCTTGAGATTGATCCAAAAGAATCTACCATACATCTCTTAGCCAACCCACCCCTAGATAATTGATCTAGATTGCTAAGGCACTACTTGGTGTGAAAATTCAATTACCCGAATCACCACTGCAACAACTGATTAAGTTCCTTCTATTTGTTAATTATTGAACAAATTATTTACTATTTCCTACAGTAAACACCGAAACTAATACACTGCAGCCTTCACCAATTAAATTATAAGAGGAAACAAGAAACTGAGCAAGAAAGAAATACACAACACATTACACCGTTGTTTTTGGACAAAAGTCCCCAGAAAAACCCAATGCGGGAAAACCGGTGCAGCAGTTGAGGGTTTGTATTATTAAGCAATAGTTTTTCTGAATACAATCTCTAGATGCCTTGCTGGCTATCCAGTACAGAGAATATCACTGATAGAAGATTAGTGAGAAATACCTCACACTATCGTTGGCGATCCTGACTGATCCAACGACTGAATGACTAATCCCTTACTGCCTCTGCGTTGTCTCTGCGTAGGCCCAACGTCACAACTCCTAGGGACTGTATCACTCCCTCTGTTGATCAATTTGCCTCTCTAAGACTTTGACTTTGTCCTCCCAGTCTCACACCCCAGCTTCCAGCTTCAAAAATCGATCTCTCCAGCAAAAATACAGATCACCTCAAGGCTTTGCGTCAGCCTACGCTGGCCAACATAGCGTCTGCGTTGCCTCTCCCGGATCTCTCTCTGCCTCTTCTGCTAAGTATTCTCAAATTAGGAGAAATCTCCAACCGGAACTATCCTTGCCCCTCTGCAAGGAATCACTTCGAATCTCTCTAGCAACTGTTGCACTGCTCACTTCATAAATTTGATCTCTGATCTCCCACTCGATCTATCTTCCAAATGCCCATCAAGCCTCCTCTTATAATCCTTCTGTTGAGAACCAACAACCCAGATTAGATCCTAATCAATGGCTCAGGTCATTTTGGCTTAATCCTCGTCTTCTTCTAGAAGTTTCACCCACATTTAGATTAATACACTTTAATTATTTTAATTTCCTAAGTTTAGACTTAGGCACCCATTAAAAATAATTAATTATTTTAATAAAACTGTCTCTCTGTGGAATTTCCCAAAATGATTTCTGGGTATTGTGGAATACATGTGTCCTAGCCTCCTTGCAAATTTTGAGGCCAAGAACATATCCGATGCTACTAGAAATAAACACTCCCTCTTAGCAAGGAATGTGCTCTAGTAATACAACCTGCGGAAGCATCACCCTTCTCTGTAACATCTCCCTCTGCGTTGCTGATGTGTGACATCATTGTCCACAAACTACTGCGCAAATGTTATATTTATACTATTGTTGACATTTCCACTGCCAACATTGCATCTGTACTGTAACTCCCTCTCAAATTATGCATTCGTGTTGTTGTTGGCACTACCACTGCCAACACTGCAACTGCACTGCAACCTTCTCCAACTGTTGTTGCTACTGCATCAGCAACTGAAAAGCATCCAAATTACTGAACTAGTGTTCAGCATGATGCATCTGTTACTGAAATTCTAACTACTGCTAGTCTCTACGTTGACCCTCTAAAGCCTCTGCGTTGCTCAGTCTTTGGCACTCCTAGCCACTGCGGCTGTGACGCTGACACTCCTCTACATCAACTGACCCGTTCCATCCTTCTACTTCTGATCTGGGCTCCCGTAGCAAGGTATTGATTCGAGAGGTGGACTCCTCAAGGATCCTGCCCATCTATAGTTCTTTCGAACTACAGTTCTATATCACCCCACCTCTTGGCAATCATGGCAAAATCATCCTCCTCGATCTGCGCAGATGCAACCTTTGGATCATGCTTCTTGTCCTTGTCCTTCTTCTTGAGAGGACACTGTGTAGCGTAGTGACCAAGTTCGCCACACCGGAAGCACTTGATCTTTGAAATATCTTTCTTCTTCTTCCACTGCTCCTGCTGCCCCTTAGATGCAAGGGTTGCATTCTCATCCTCCTCCTCGGGCTTCTTCCCATTGCAGTTGTTGCCATCAAGTTTACACTTGACCAAGTCCCTCCTCATCTCTTCTTGCTGAAGAGCGGCCCACATTCCTTCCCAGTCTAGCAATTTCTCCCTGCCTAGGATGCTCTAGACAAATACTTGCCACTCTTCTAAAATTGAGTTCAGGGCCAGCCTCACCATCTCGGTAAGCTGAGGTGTTGACTCCACAACTGCCAACTCATCTTGGGTTTCCTAAAGCTTTGCAAGGAACGGACAATGCGTTCCCCCTTCTACATTTGTGTGGATCTCATCTTTTGCACCAAGTACATCTTTCGTTGCACGGAAGATCCCTGATATAGCGTGGACAAGGCATCCCACATCTCCTTGGCAGTCCCTTTGCCAGAGATGTGACATACTACATGAGCCTTCACTCCGTCAAGGATCATCCACTTGGCCTTCACCATTTCTCCATTGTACCTTTTAAGCAGATATGGATCGGCAGGCTCAACTACCACACTATCGACGTAGATCTTGAGAAAATGTTCCAGAAGGCATGACATTCTTGCCTTTCAGATCACATAGTTGGATGCACCATCCAACCGATCCTGATCTCGTAACCCACTAGCTGCAATCTCTGCCAACAAAAGTGTCAAACAACTTCCTCTCTCCTCTGCGCAACACTGGGCTAGCCTAAGCACTCCCTGCTGGAGTCAGTAGATCTGTTGCTTAGCAATAGAGAAATCGAATTCCTTGGCTAGGAATTCTCTTAGGAAGAAATTCCCTCAACAGTGTTTCCCTTCTTCCTTCTGACGATTTTCTACCCAAGAACTGCTATAGAAAACTGCCTCTTCGCTGAAGCTGCTGCGCTGCTCCCTCTGACACTAGCAAACCTTGATCTGGAAGTCTTACCTCCTTGTCCACTCACTCAGAGAGAGACCTTCCTCGAAAAATTTTGTCCTCCTGGCCTGGATTGCGCAATCCCTCTGGGGATTCGATTTGCTTCCAATGCAGCACTTCGACCCTCCTCTTCAGTGTTGAGTTCTTCCATCTCTGCTCTCTTGCTTCACCTGCAGCTCTGATACCATCTGAAAATTTGATTACCCGAATCACCACTGCAGCAACTAATTAAGTTCCTTCTATTTGTTAATTACTGAACAAATTATTTACTGTTTCCTACAGTAAACACCGAAACTAATACATTGCAGTATTCACCAATTAAATTATAAGCGGAAATAAGAAACTGAGCAAGAAAGAAATACACAACACATTACACTATTGTTTTCGGACAAAAGTCCCCGGAAAAACTCAATGCGGGAAAACCGATGTAGTAAATGAGGGTTTGTATTATTAAGCAATAGTATTTCTGAATACAGTCTCTAGATGCCTTGCTAGCTATCCAGTACAGAGAATATCGCTAACAGAATGAGAAGATTAGTGAGAAATACCTCACACTATCACTGGTTATCTTGACTGGTCCAGCCATAAAATGGCTAGTCCCTTACTGCCTCTGCGCAGTCACTACGTAGGCCCAGTATCACAACTCCTAGGGACTATGTCACTCCCTCTGCTGATCGATTTGCCTCTCTGAGACTTCGATTCTGTCCTCCCGGTCTCACACCCCGGCTTTCGGCTTCAAAAATCAATCTCCAGCAAAAATACGGTTCTCCTCAAGGCTCTACATTGCCTCTACGTCAGCCTACGCTGGCTAGCGTAGCTTCTGCACTGCCTCTCCCAAATCTCTCTCTGCCTCCTCTACTGAGTATTCCCGGATCAGGAAAAATCTCCAACTACAGCTATCCCTGCCCCTCTCTGCAAGAAATCACTTTAAATCTCTCTGGCAACTGTTGCGCTGCTCACTTCAGAAATTCGATCTCTGATCTCCCACTCGATGTATCTTCCAAATGCCCATCAAGCCTCCTCTTATAATCCTTTTGTTGAGAACCAACGGCCCAGATTAGATCCTAATCAATGGCTCAAATCATTTTGGCTTGATCCTCGTCTTCTTCTAGAAGTTTCACCCACAGTTAGATTAATACCTTTTAATTATTTTAGTTTCCTAAGTCTAGACTTAGGCACCCATTAAAAATAATTAATTAGTTTAATAAAACTATCTCCGAGTTGAATTTCCCAAAACAATTTCTAGGTATTGTGGAACACGTGTCCTAGCCTCCCTTCAAATTTTGAGGCTAAGAGCACATCCTATGCTACCAAAAATCAACACTTGGGTGGCTATTTTTAAGACGAATACTTGTTTTTCCTACATTTTTCTACAAATTTTACAGTCTATATCCACAGGGAAGCAAGAAAATTAACAAAGGAACCCCTCTAACCAAAGTTTTAATCATAGAAATTATCATACATTTGGTTAGCATATTGATTAAACACTCATATTTGTTATATCTCTTGTAATTGAAAGATTTATCTTGTTGGTTTAGACATATTTGTGGTAGATTTTTACACAATAAACCAATAGGACAGCAAACAAGAACTCCACTTCATCCAGACCCCATCTAAGGCATTAATTCTCATTTTCATTGTTGAAGTATTCATAGGAAATCCTCCCATAGACTTTTTGGAAGAAGTTGGGCTTAAAGAGCGGGGATTTCGGCCGAGATGATAGAGGGATCCCATCCCATATGTGTCGGTCATGGTAGGTTCCATGGACCATAGCAACCCTCCTAGTTTCATCGGCAACATTTTTTTACTGTTGTTGTAGGGGATAAGATCAAATAATCTAGCATTCAACAACATCATATTGGTAAAGATTGTTTCTGTTTTGTATCTTAGTGAGATTGGTATTATTATTTCCAAGTTGCAGGATCTCACCTAACAACTCCACTTCAACAAAACTTAAAGTGGCACAATAAAAGACATTGCTTCTCAAGTTAAAGAAAAAGGTAAGTAAGGTATGTAATGGTGTCTTCATTGTGGTATTTTCATTGGTATTCTTTATTTTTTATTTTCATTTTAGCTTTACTACCAAATTTTTGCATTTAACGAAACGATGGAGCTACATCCTTAATGAGCACCATTTTATGACCTAGTTGATTTTTCAAGTATGAGGGGTTTTCCCTAGGATTATAAAATTGGGTCACTTGATCGATCCATTTTTCAAAAAAATGGGGAATCAGTTGTGTAAAAACTTTGTGCGGATTGGATTTTCCTATATTGTTTTTTCTTGACTTATGTTGTACACGATTGAATATAAAATATTTTCATAATAAGTAAGATCATATAAGAATTGAAAGGACAATCCATTGACGGGCTACATAGCCATGCAAAGAAGGTGGACTAAGCACTAATCTACTTCATCTTTTTGTAGTAGCTGGATCACTTGGACAAAGGTGTTGAGATATGTAACTAGGTTCGGTCTTCATAATGGCATATGTAATCGTGATTTTATGTATTTAATGAAAAGAGAAAAATAAATTTATTATTTGTATTCTTGAGGCATGGGTTTCATGTTCAAGGGAAATTTATTTTTAGGTCAAGCACCCATTAAGTGCTTCTAGGTTTGTCATAAAAGCTATTGATTCATTGTCATGTATTGAAGACCCATTTGGGCATGTTACATATTGTAAAGAAAATTTTAATTGCGTCAAAATAGAGTCAAAAGACCCTCCAAGACCTCATCATGCCACAAAGATTGAGTCAGGCTACATGGAGGGACAAATCGACCTCAAGATAGCAATTTGTACCCCTCACAAGCCTATAAATAAGAAGGAATTCGACCTCACTTGCACACTCACTCAAGCAAATTCGATCTCCTCAAGGCAGAAGCTAGAAAGGGACGAAGAAGAAGAAGAAGATCAAGATCAATGTTTTTTGGCCTCTCTCTCTCTCTTTTGTTACGGTTGCAACAGTTTCTGTGCTAGACGAAATTTTGAAGCTGCATCGAAGTTGTGAAGCTGCAAGGTCAAAGCCGCGATGCTACAAGGTCGAAGCTATGAAGTTGCCTCTAGAATAAAGTTGTGAAGTTGTTAGGTAGAAGTTGTTGAAGTTGCATCAATGTCGAAGTTGTGTAGATGCTAGGTCGAAGTTGTTGAAGTTGCTAGGTCAAAGTTGCAGAAATTGTTGTTGGGGTCGAAGTTGTTGGAGAAGTTGTTGGAAGGTCGAAGTTTGTTGTTGGAAGCTGTGTAAGGAAATCTCACCAAGAAAGAAGGATGACTTGGTCTTAGAGGGTCTTGGTCAAGGGTCATACATCTTGGAATTCGTCAATTGGAGTTCTATAAGAAGAGAAGGATTCTCGTGGGATTTCCTCTCAGTTGGAGAGGTTTTGGCCCTAGTTAATCATCTATATCTTGTGTCCTATTGTCTCATTGTTATTTATGATTTGATAGTTGTTTGATGATAGAGGACACTAATAATAATAAGAAAAGAAGAAGTTAATCAAGTAAACTAAAAATACATCACAAGCAGTTACAGAAATAAAAGAAACCACCTACACCTGTTGCCCCTTAGATTTCTCAAAATGGAATCAGAGCTAAGGTGACCACATCAAGAAGGGCAACACGAAGAAGGATACTCTAGGGTCGAACTATAAAGAGATCAACTTGGAAACATCAAGAGCATCAATCATCAAGAAGGACTAACCCTCTCATCATATTGAAAGGGAATAATTAAGTATGAAAAATCAGTGACCCGATTCCCACTGCAACAAACTGATGATATTTCTCCTATTTATTAAATTACTTGAACAAATTACTTGCAATTTTCTACGAAAAATATTGAAATACATACACTACAGCCTACACAAAATAAAACACTGCAAAAACTAAATACTGCACTGGAGAGAAATAAACACACACATATACACTATTGTTTTTGGACAAATGTCCTTGGAAAAACCCAATGTAGAAAAACTAGTGCAATAGCTGAGGCTTTTATTTATTATGCAGTAGTAATCTGAGTACAAATTGTTAGATGCCCAAACTGGCAATCTGATACAGAGAAATACTGACAAGGAGATAGTGAGAAAAATCTCACATTGTCACTGGCGATCCGAATCTGATCCAAGCTCTGGATGACTGGCCCCATGTTGCCTCTATGTCAGCCTACGCAGATTTGCATCACAGTCTCTAGGCTTTGGGTCACCTTCTCCTCTGATCTCTTGTTGGCTGGAACTTCGATCCTCTGGCCCTCCAGTCTCACACCCTGACTTCTGGCTCAAGAATTCGACTTTCCCAACCGAATCTCGAATTCCCTCTGAAGCTCTGCACTGCCTTTGCGTGGCACTGTGTTGCCTCTCTGAACCTCTCTCTATCTTCTCTGCCTTGCACTCCCTGGATCTGGAAAACTCTCCTCCTGTCTACTATCCCTGCCCTCTATCACTGCTTCGACTTTACTAAGTCACTTCCGGCAACTCACAGCTACTACTCAGGAAATTGACTTCCCAACATTATCGAACTGCGCAAGTCTTTTTTCCAAGTGCCCATCGAACTCCTAATAATCTCTCATTGGAGCACCAACGAACAAGATTAAAACATAATCAACAGCTAAGATTAACTAGGAGTTGATCCTCGTCTTCTTCTAGAAGATTCGCACCAGATTTAATTAATACCCTTTAATTAACCAAATTTCCTAAGTTTAGACTTAGGGACCCATTTAAAAAAGTTAATTATTTTAGTTTAACCATCTCTAGTTGGAATTTTCCCAAACGATTTTTGGGTATCGAAAAATGCATGTGTCTTAGCCTCACTGCAAAACCTCAAGGAAAGAGCACATTCGATGCTACTAAAATCAACACACCCTCTTAGCGAGGAATCTGCTTTAGTGTTGCAACCCACTGAAGCATCACTCTGTCTCTACACCATCTCATGTTGCTCTATCGATGTCTGGCTCTATTTCCCACCAACTACTGCGCAACTCTGATATGAGCTACATCTGTGTTGCTACCGACCCTGCTGGACTGCTGCCAACACTGCATCTGCACTGCAACCCATCCCATCTGTTATTACTGCAACTGCAACATCTGCAACAAAAAAGCATCCAAAATATTGAACCAATTGTGGTCAGTATGATGCATTAGTCGTCCGAGTTCTAACTGCTGCTAACCTCTGCGTTGTCACTGAAGCCTCTGCACTGTCACTGAAGCCTCTGCACTGTCACTGAAGCCTCTGCTTTGTGCCAACTACACTGCTGCCAACTCTACTCTGTGCTGCTCAGTCTCAGACCACTACTAGCTACTACATCTATCACTCTGGCACCTGAATGCACCAACTGCCACTGGTCCATCCAGCCACTGTTGATTGTGGGCTCCCGTAGCAAGGTCTTGATTCATGAGGTGGACCTCCTCAAGAATCTTGCCCATCATGTAGCTCTTTGGGGCTACAACTCCAGATCACCCCACCTCACCCCTGGAGACATCTCGGCAATCATGGAAAACTCTTCCTCTAGTCTAGAGGACAGCCTGTCGATCTCAGCGGATGCAGGTTACTGATCCTGCTTCTCCTCCTTGTCCTTCCTTCTGAGAGGACACTAAGTAATGTAGTGGACCATCTCACCACAACTGAAGCACTTGATCTTCAAAATAATAAAATATCCTTCTTTCTTCTGCGCTACTCCCGCTGCCCCTTTGATGGAAGAGCCACATCCTCCTCTTCCTTCACCTGCTTCATCCCACTGTTGCTACTACCACTGATTGTGGCCTTCACCAAATCACGCCTCATTTCCTCCTGCTATAAATCAACCCCCACACGTTCCCAACCTGGCAGTTTTTCTCTTCCCAGGATGCTTTGGACTAAAACTTACCAATATTCAGAAACGTTATTCAGCACTAATTGTACAAACTCTAAGGGCTAGGGCGCTGACCCTACTGAATCCAGCTGGTCCCGAATATCATGAAGCCTCGTACGGAAGGGATCTACACGCTCCCTTTTCTGCATCTCAGCTTCTCCTCTAAGTAGATCTTTTGCTGCTCGGAAAATCCTTAGTACAGCATAGCTAATGTTTCCCACATCTGTCGGGCAGTATCCTTGCCAGCTATATGGGATACCACATGATCTCGAACTCCGTCTAGAATGATCCTCTTAGCTCTCGCCATCTCAACCTCGTACTTCTTGAGCGGATTTGCATCAGCGGGTACAACTACCACGCTATTGACATAAGTTTTGAGATCATGCTCATCTAGAAGGCACAAAATCCTGGCCTTCCAGATCACATAGATGGAGGCTCCGCCCAACCAATCTTGATCTCTCAACCTAGCTGATGCCATCTCTCCTGAGAAAATTCAAACTGCTTCCTCTTCTCCTCTGCGCAGTTGTTGCCCAGCTATTCACACTCCCTTCTGGAGTGAGAAATCCCACACACATCTACCACTGCTCAAAGAAGAAAATTCGAACTTCTTGCCTAGAAGTCCTCTGAGGAAGGAATTCCCTCAGTATGTGCACTCTTCTCCTTCTGACACTATTCTAATCACTGCCAGCAACTGCTACAAAATAACTGCGACCCAGCTGAAGATCTGCTTTGCAAGGAAAAATACGTTGCTCCCTTCTACCTCTGGAAAGCTTTGATCTGGAAATTGAATTTCTCTGTCGACTCACTCAGAGAAATCGATCTTTCCTCAAAACTTCGACCTCCTTGGCCCAAGGACTGCACTGCCCCTGAGGGTTTTGAATTGTTGCCTCTGCAGTGATTCGAAAATCCTCCTTCCTTCTTCTTCTAAGCTCTTCTGCTTACGATCTGTGCTCTGATACCATGTGAAAAATCGGTGACCCGATTCCTACTGCAGCAAACTGATGATATTTCTCCTATTTGTTAAATTACTTGAACAAATTACTTGCAGTTCTCTACGAAAAATATTGAAATACATACACTGCATCCTACACAAAATAAAATACTACGGAAACTAAATATTGCACTAGAGACAAACACACACATATACATTGTTGTTTTTGGACAAATGTCCCCAGAAATACCCAATGTGGGAAAACCAGTGCAGCAGTTGAGGGTTTTATTTATTATGCAGTGATAATATGAGTACAAATCGTTAGATGCCCAAACTGGCAATCTGATACAGAGAAATATTGACAAGGAGATAGTGAAAAAAATCTCACACTGTCTCTGACGATCCAAATCTGATCTAGGCCCTGGATGACTGGCCCCACGTTGCCTCTGCGTCAGCCTACGCAAATTTGCGTCACAGTCTCTGGGTTCTACGTCACCTCCTCCTCTGATCTCCTGTTGGCCAGAACTTCGATCCTTTGGCCCTCAGGTATCACACCCTGGCTTCTGGCTCTGGAATTCGACTTTCCCAGCTGAATATTAGACTCCCTCTGAAGCTATGCCTTGCCTGTCTTAATCTCTCTCTATCTTCTTTGCCTTGCACTCCCTAGATCTGGAAAACTCTTCTCCAATCTACTATCTCTGCCCCTCTCTCACTACACAAATCTTTTTTCCAAGTGCCCATCGAACTCCTTATAATCTCTCATTGGACCACCAATAGCCAAGATTAAAACATAATCAACGGCTAATATTAACTAGGAGTTGATCTTCGTCTTCTTCTAGAAGATTCGTACCAGATTTAATTAATACCCTTTAATTAACCAGATTTCCTAAGTTTAAACTTAGGGAACCATTTTAAAAAGTTAATTATTTTAATTTAACCATCTCTAAGTGGAATTTTCCCAAGCAATTTCTAGCATATTGGAGAATGCATGTGTCGTATACTCTCTATAAAATCTCAGAGCAAGAGCACATCCGATGCTATAGAAATCAACATTAAGAGCATCAAAGAAGACCTCAAACCCCTAGCTCATCCAAAGAAGGGTTCCACACTTGAATGGTTCTTGGGAAACTCACACATTCTACAATCATTATTACGAGGAAGAAAGAGCGAAGCACTTTTGTTTCTATTTTTCTGGGCTATATTCTCCACACGTGTGAACTATTAAGACATCCTTCTGTAGCAATAAGTATCGAATTGCAGTCACCATCAAGGATCAAGTTTTGTGCCAAGAAAGGTCTCCTTTGCAAGCTGAAATAACAAGAAAAAGAAGCCAAGTCAAGCGAAGTAGAAAGCAGGAAAATTTGTCCATCTTTTAGCCACACATGTGAACTAGGGTTATTGCAAAAAAAGCTGAAATTGCATAACTGCTACAACAAGCCGAAATTTTGAAGAGGGGATGAAATTTGAGGTTGTGAAACAAGTTTAACTAGTGGTGTCTTGGAAGAAGAAAAACAGGAAAAAGTGTTGTCATCATCATCAAGGAATCAAAATGATCTCCCTTTGAGCCAAGGATCACTTTTGAAGGAAGAAATCTTCTATTATCCACATCATCATCAAAATAAAGAAGGCATCAAGTTGAAGATTTCATCATCTAAGAGAATCTTCACTTGACAAGTAGGTATTTTTATATCTATATTTGAATATGTCAAAATGACTTCATATAGGAAGGAGAGCAACAAATTGGTTGGGTCATCAAACTTTCTTGCATGGAAGAAGAGGATAGATTTGATCCTCGTAGAAAATGAATTCGTTGGTCATGTTAAGGATTTAATTTTCGAACCAACGAAAGAAGAAGCTGAAGCTCTACAAGATGAAGAGATCAAAAGAAGAAGGAATAGCCTCATACTTTATGAGGGTGTTAGAAATAAGAGACTAACTCCAAGAGTTGGGAGAAATAATGTCTAACAAGGAAATGACTACCATAGTGCTCAATGCACTACTAGAGGAATGGGGCAACCTCACATCAGCATCTATGGGAAGAAGGAAGCTACTCCATTCAATGAACTATGGTCATTGTGCAAAATCAAAGAAACAAGGTTGAAGGCAAAAATCGATATAGGATCAAGTGGACAAGCTCAAGCATTTGTTGCCATGGTTAGAAGAAAAAGGAATTTTCGGAAGCTTGGTCCTCAGAAAAAGAAGAAGAACACGTCAAAGGCTCAATGCTATGGTTGTCATGAATATGGGCACTACAACTACAAGAGAGATTGTCCAAAGCTCAAGAAGGACAACAAAAAAAAAGGAAGGGAAGAAGCCCATATCACTGAAGAAGTGGAAGAAGCTGAAAAGAAGAAATTCAAGGAGGAGGAAGTAAAAGATCTCTACTATGATTGAGATAGTCTTCCCCACCTAGTTCTCTTAAGTTTCTATTTCAAGTTTTCTGTTGCAAAGTATAACTATCATGGTAGGAATCATTAGAAGCATGATAGGATGCATCATGTTAGGAGATGGCATCATAGAAGCATACTATTGAAAGCAAGAGATTGTGAAGAATCAGAAACCCGAATCCTATTGCAGCAACTGGAAATAATTCTCCTAATTGTTAATTTAATTTTTAACGATTTATTTATTGTTTGTTATCGCAAATATTGAATCAATCACACTGCAACCTACACAAATAAATCTACGGAAGAAATAAACGCTGGAAGAAATACTAGCACACACACATAAATTCACACAATTATTTTTGGACCAATGTTCCCGGAAAAGCTCAACTTGGGAAAATCGGTGAAAGAGCTGAGTGTTTTATTATTATGCAGCAGGGAAATAATTTAAGTACAACTAGATGTTGAAACTGGAAATCCTACAGAGAAAAACTGGCAAGAAAAATCTAGTGAGGAATTTCCTTACTCCACAAACAAATCCAGGCTCTAAACTCAGCTCAAATTGAGCCGTCCAAACTGGCTCCGTGCAGCGACTGTGTCACCCTAGCGCAGTGACTTATGCACTCAACTCGGATCAGCTTCTCCTCGAGTCGTCTGGTTTGCTGCTGTTTAGGAAAATATCTCTCCAAGTCTCCTGAACCTCTGCCCAGCTTCTGGCACTGAAACTCTGCTTTTCCCCAGCATATTTGAAATCTACAGTTGTATTTGCTTCGATAATTACAGTAGAACACAGTAAATAACTTGCATTAATTAATAAGTAGGAGAGGTAATATCAGTTTGTTGCAGTAGTGATTAGGGTGGATTCTCGAATTTTCACATGGTATCAGAGCGCAGGTGAAGCAAGAGAGCAGATCGGAAGAGCCCAGTGCTAAAGAGAAGGAGGGATGTCGAACTGTTGCGTAGGCAGCAAATCGAATCCCCAGAGGGATTGCGCAGTCCAAGCAAAGAGGGCAAGAGTCTCAAGGGAGATCTCTCTCTGAGTGAGTCGACAGAGAGGTAAGATTTCCAAATCGTGTTAGAATTTCTAACACGAAATTCTACTGCTGTAACTGATTTATTTCTCCTACTTATTTCTCACAATAAGTTGCTCACAAAACCTTTCATTAAACATTAAAATAAATTCTACTGCAGTTATCACATAATAACATAGAGAAAAATAACAGTGATATACAAGCACAAGAATCAATCACATCAACACAGTTATTTTTGGACAATTGTCCCCGGAAAAACCCAATGCGGGAAAACCGGTGCAGCAGATGAGGGTTTATTTATTATTCTTCAGCAACAATCTCTTTACAAGGAATGATTTTGCAGTACATAGAGAAATCTTCAAGAAAACACCTGAGATAATTTTCCTCCTCAACTAGGAGAAATTCTGACACCCTAGAGACCCTTTAGCCTTCACTACATCACCCCTGCATCATCTGCGTGAGGACTGTGTAAGAACTCGTCCCTGCCTACGCTGTCTCTCAGAGCTCTCCTTTTGTGCTCTCTCTGAGACACTGCGTCACCTCCTCCTCAATCTCTGACTGGTGCTGAAACTCTCCTCTTCCTTCACCCTGCAACTCTCCCTCTAAAATCAAAATCTTTCTCCTTGAGAATGAATTTCCCTCGGGTAATTAGGTATTTTCCCGGTGTGTCTCCAAATGACTCTCAAGTCTTCTCTTACACTTTTCTTGTTGATGAATCAATGGTCAAGATTAAGTCCCTAAACAACAGCTAAGATTAAAACAGAGTTGATCTTCATCTCTTAGAAGCTTCTCACCCATATCTTTATTAATACCCATTAATATTTTTATTTTCCTAGGTTTAGACTTAGGAACCCATTAAAAATATTAATTATTTTAATAACTCATCATCTGGGTGGAATTTCTCCAAACGATTTCTGAGTTTTGGAGATCTCATGAATTCAAGCCCCTTCACAAAATTTCGAAGCTAGATTGCATCCGATGCTACCCAAAATCAACACTCACTCTTATCGAGGAATATGTTCTAGCAATGCCTCCCAATAGAAGCATCACACTAATCCATGACATCAATCCTCTATGTTGCTAATGCTCGGCCTGCTACCCCTCATCTACTGCGTTGCTGCACCCTATACTACTGCCCATGATACTGCAACTGCCACTGCTACATCTATACTACAGCTCCCTCTGAATATGTTGCATCATGCTGCCCATAGCACTGCCACTGCTAACTGTTGCACTACAACTCCTTAAACTATCCGCTTCTACTACTGAAACAGATTCTTAACCATCCCCATCTTCTCCCTGAAATAAACAAACTTTGTTCTTCCTAGAGCCTTGGTGAGAATGTCTGCCACCTATTCTCCTATCGGGGTGTACCTCAACTGTATGGCCCCTCGTTGGACACAATCTTTGACAAAGTGACACCTGATGTCAATGTGCTTCGACCAATCATGAAAAACAGGATTCTCGGAGAGCTTAATGCAGCTGTGATTATCACATAAAATATTGGTCGCTTCCATCCTTCTCCTGAATATATTCACAAGCAATTTCCTAATCCATATGGCTTCACACGAAGCTGTGCTAGCTGCCATATATTGATCTTCAACTGAGCTCAAAGCTATGGATTTTCGTTTCCTACTACACCAAGAGGTCATTCCCGATCGAACATTGAAACAATACCTGGTGGAACTTTACTACACCAAGAGGTCATTCCCGATCGAACATTGAAACAATACCTGGTGGAACTTTTCCAATCTACTGAACTTCCAGCCCAATCTACGTCAGTGAACCCAATCACCCTGATGTCATTGCCTAGGGTGTACATTAATCCATGCTCGACTGTTCCTTGTACATATCTAAGAACATGCTTGGTTGTTGCCCAGTGCACCCTCTTTGGCTCCACAGTGAACTGACTGAGGGTGTTGACAGTGTGACAAATGTTTGGCCTGGTATTGACAAGATACATCAGGGATCCTATGATTTGCCTATACAAGGTGGGATCGACTTCTTTATCTTTGGATGCATCAATCTTCTTCTAGTTGGTAATCATTGGAGTAGCCATAGGTCTACAGTCTTGCATTCTGAATCTTTTCAAAATCTCTATAGCGTATCTCCCTTGTCCAAGGAATATCCCACCCTTTTGCTGCCAAAATTCCAACCCCAGGAAATAATGCTTTCGTCCCAAATCCTTCATGTCGAATTTTGTAGCTAGGTTTTCCTTGCAATCTTTGATGACCCTAGAGGGGTCTATCAGAAAAATATCATCCACATATAACACCAGGATTAGAGGCTCATTCTCTACAACCAGATAGTAGAGGTTAGGATCTGCGTCACTCTTGACGAATCCCATCTTTTGCAAGTAACCATCAATTCGACCGTACCATGCTCTAAGTGCCTGTTTAAGCCCATACAAGGCTTTCTTTAACCTGCATACATGAGATTTCTTCTCATGTGTCTCAAAACCCTGTAGTTTCTCAATGTATACTTCTTCTTTTATCACCCCATTCAAGAATGCCATCTTGACATCCATCTGGTGAATCTCCCACCCCATCTGTGCTGCAAGGGATATCATGGATCTAATAGAAGTATACCTAGCTACTGGGGCGAAGGTTTCTTCATAGTTTATCCCTTCCTTCTGAGCATACCCCTTAGCCACAAACCTGCCTTTGTATTTTTCCACACTGCCATCTGCAGCGTATTTGACTTTGTAGATCCATCTCGAACCTACAACTGACCTGTCCTAAGGCCTAGGTACCACTTCCCAGACATCATTGACCATTATGGAACTGTATTCCTCCACCATAGCATCTACCCATACTTGATGTTGAACGGCCTCCTGAAAACTAGAGGGTTCTCCAACCTGAGCCACCAAGGCTTGGTATCTGTTTGGCTATCTAGACTCTACGCTCCCTTTTCTCGTTCCTAGGCGCACTAACGAAATCCTCTGCGTCTCGTAGTATTTGTCGAAGTTCCCAGCTCGTTCTACCACAAGTAGTGGGTATATCTAACTGTTCCTCCTCTTCCTGAGACTCCACCTGTTGTGATACCTCTGGACTTTTGCCTTTTGGAGAAATATTGGTGCTAGTTTTCGTTGGTCGAAGTGGCAGGACCAATGGATCATCCTTTGACTGCTCTTCAGAAGGCATTTCTCAGGATTTCCTGAAAGCTCTGTCCTCCATGAACTTTACATCCTGTCGAATCACGATCTTCCTATTCTTCGGAAGATAGACTCTATATGCCTTAGCATTCTCGCCATATCCCACAAGATATCCTTTTTCCGCAGTCTGATCCAATTTCTTCCTCTTTTCTTCGAGTACATGGAAGTATGCCAAACTCCCAAATATCCTGAAATGACTTACCTCATGCTTCTCACCAGTGAAGACACTCTCCGGAGTAATCTTACCTAATGCCCTGTGAGGAGTCCTGTTTTGAACATACACTGTCGTGTTACATGCTTCTGCCCATAGAAACTTGGGCATATCGTGATCATACAACATCGCCCTGGATGCTTCAACAATAGTCTTGTTCTTCCTTTCTACTACTCCATTTTGCTTCGGATTATAAGGGGATGTCCACTCTCTTCTGTTGCCTTCCCTTGCGCAAAAATCAGTGAAGTCCTTGTCGATGTATCTTCCACCATTGTCTGAGCGCAATATCTTTATCCTCTTTCCTGTCAAAGTCTCAACTGGAGCCTTGAACTCTTTGAATCGACCAAAAATATCATCCTTGGTTTTTAGAAAGTAGATCCAAGACTTTTTAGAATGGTCATCAATGAAGGTGATGAAGTATTCGGCACCACTAAGAGCTTTTGTGGACATGGGTCTGCAAATATCTGAGTGTATCAATCCCAGAACACTCTTAGCCCTATTGTTGCTTCTGGAAATTGTTGCTTTCGCATACTTGCGTAGTGCGCATCCTCTGCATACATCATCTCGTTTGGTACTCAACTCTAGAAATCTTGATATTGTTCTCCCAAAAATTCTTAGAGCCCCATGGTGTAAGTTTCCCATCCTCTTGTGCCATAGTTCATTCAAATATTTTTCCCCACTGCTGCGTATCAGTGCCATTGGAAATTCTAGCTGTAATCTATATAGCCTGTTACTTCTAACTCCAATTTGGGCCTTATTTTAACAACTCAATTGTTTGACATATACTTTCTCCTTAATGAAGAAAACATCATAGCCCTTGTTTTGAAGCTGAGATACAGAGAGTAAGTTCATCCCCAATCCCGGTACATGCAGCACATTGGTTGCTCGAAGCTGATCCCCTGCTTCTGTTTGAAAGACTACATTACCTCTTCCTACTGGGGTACATTTTGACTTATTTCCCATGGTGATGTCGAAGTTCATCCTTTCTTCCTGATAATTCGAAAAACATTCTCGTATTCCTGTCATATGCCAGGTAGTGTTTTAAAACTCCGACTCCGACTCGACTCGGTATCGACTCGGCTGGCTCGATTTCAATGACTCGGTCGTTGTAAAAAATACATTAAATATTTTTTTTTTATAAAAACACATAATTTTAAAGATTTTCATTCATGTTTTCAAACACACAGCATTAAATATAGATAGAAAACAACATATTATCAAAGTAGGCTCATGAATATATCCATTATATCAAAATGGCACCCAATGCATTGTCCAATACATACACGATGATGATATAGAGATCAAAACAAAAACAAATAACCAAGGAGGCTATAAATGGCCTCTACAACAAAAGTCTGTGACCAGTACTACTGGCTACTGCTAGAGTTGCCAACATCATCTGGCTCAGTGTTACTTGGGAGCGGGAGCGAAAGTGGGGAGCAAGAGCAAAAACGGGAGCGGGAGCGACATTTTCAGAAGCTCCGGGTTTGGGAGCGAATCCTGGAGAAGTTCGACAACCAATGTCACTAACATCAAGGTACAAAGAGGGATTGGTGCTCTTGGTTAAATACGAGTTCCATACCCTAATACAGGACAAAATTCAATGGAAACATTGCAATCCTCCAATCCTGAAATCCTGAAAAACTGATAAGTCTGCTGAATTTTGAATGAAATCTAAAATTCTACTTTCTCCATATGAAATCCAATGAGGCTGGAACCACTCTCAAACATCCTGAGTCATTTCATGGTAATGTTAAAAATTTAAGTAAAAGGATGAAAATTAAGATTAAGGAGAATGTCACTTTTACTTTAAGAATTTAACATTACCATGATATTTGAGTAGCATATCAATACTAGGAGAGGTGAATGGACCCCAAATAGCATTTAACCAATTTAGAAAACACCTTGGAGTCCCCAACAATCAGCTAAATGTTAAAAAGTTCAAAAAAAATTAGAAAAATCGTTGTTTTTTGGGGGGACTGGCTGGATTTAATGACTCGGCCGAGTAGATGTGGAAACGGCCGGGTTGACCGAGTCATGATTGACTCGGCCGAGTCATGCAATAACTCGGTCGAGTCAGTCATGACTCGGCCTCCCGAACTGGTTTTTCTGCCGGGTCATAAAATTCTTCAATGACTCGGATCAACTTGGCCGTTTCAGATTCGATTCGGCCGAATTTTAAAACTATGATGCCAGGAAGCTCCACTATCAATATACCAAACCTCAGAGGAGGCAGAACTCGCTAAGCAAGCGACTTCTTCTTCCTATCTGGAAGCTAACATAGAATAATCATGATCCATACTCCTTGTGCTCTCTTCTTCCTCTGGAGATCTACGTGAATCCTTCTGAGTTGACGCCCCGGCATCATGCTCCTGACTCCTAGCTGATTCTTTAACCCTGTTGCCCGATCTTTGCTCTGATACCATGTTAGAATTTCTAACACGAAATTCTACTGCAGTAACTGATTTATTTCTCCTACTTATTTCTCACAATAAGTTGTTCACAAACCCCTTCAGTAAACATTAAAATAAATTCTACTGCAGTTATCACATAATAACATAGAGAAAAATAACAGTGATATACAAGCACAAGAATCAATCATATCAACACAGTTATTTTTGGATAATTGTCCCCGGAAAAACCCAATGTGGGAAAACCGGTGCAGCAAATGAGGGTTTATTTATTATTCTTCAGCAACAATCTCTTCACAAGGAATGATTTGCAGTACATAGAGAAATCTTCAAGAAAACACCTGAGATTATTTTACTCCTCATCTAGGAGAAATTCTGACACCCTAGAGACCCTTTAGCCTTCACTACGTCACCCCTACATCATCTGTGTGAGCACTGTGTCATCCCTACGTCATCTGCATGAGAACTTGCCCCTGCCTGCGTTGTCTCTCAGAGCTCTCCCTCTGCGCTATCTCTCTGAGGCACTACGTCACCTCCTCCTCAGTCTTTGACTAATGCTGAAACCGTCCTCTTCCTTCACCCTGCAACTCTTCCTCTGAAATCAAAATCTTCTCCTCGAGAATCAAGTTCCATCGGGTGACTCAGTATTTGCTCGATGTGTCTCCAAATGACTCTCAAGTCTTCTCTTATACTTTTCCTGTTGATGCAACAGCCGAGATTAAGTCCCTAAATAATGGCTAAGATTAAAACAGACTTGATCCTCGTCTCTTAGAAGCTTCTCACCCATATTTTTATTAATACCCATTAATATTTTTATTTTCCTAAGTTTAGACTTAGGAACCCATTAAAAATATTAAGTATTTTAATAACTCATCATTTAGGTGGAATTTCTCCAAACGATTTTTGGGTCTTGGAGATCTCATGAATTCTAGCCCCTCCACAAAATTTTGATACTAGATCACATCCAATGCTACCCAAAATCAACAGATCGAGATTTTCCCGTGGCAGAGGGAGCAGTACAGCAGTAGATTCAGCAAAGAGCAGTTTTCTAGTGAGAGACAATTTTTCTACAACAGTTGATGGGGCAGAAAAATGTCAAAAGAGGGAAGGAGACACTATTTGAGGGAATTTTCTCCTCAGAGAATTCCTAGCTAGGGAATTTGATTTCTCATTTGCTGAGCAGCAGTAGAGAGGAGCATATCTACTAACACCGGTAGGGAGTGCGTAGGCTAGCCCAGCAACAACGCAGAGGAGAGAGGAGGCAGTTCAACATTTTGTTGGCAGAGATCGCAGCTAACGGGCTGAGAAATAAAGATCGATTAGATGGAGCATTCAACTATGTGATTTGGAAGGCTAGGATTTCATGCCTTCTGGATGAGAATGATCTCAAGATGTATGTCGATAGTGTGGTAGATGTACCCGGCAATGCAGATCCACTCAAGAAGTACAAGGCTGAGATGGTGAAGGCCAAGCGGTTGATCCTCAATGGAGTGAGGGATCACGTTGTATGTCACATTGCTAGCAAAGGTGTGAAAATTCCTAGACTCGAAGGAACCCCTACTACAGCAATTATGAATCTACTTCACCTACTTGATTTTTCAAATTACATTCATCAAATTATTCTTCTGAATACTGGAGTAAATTACTTTTGCATCCTACACTAATTAATAATTTGATCTCATGAAACAGAAAACAGAGCAAAGAACAAGATACATAGGGCACACTTATTTTTTAACACAATAGTCCTCGGAAAAACCCAATGCGGGAAAACCGGTGCAACAGTTCTGAGGGTCTATTATTATGCAAGAGAAATATCTGAATACAAATCTAAGATGCTCATCTAGCAATCCTTTACAGAGAAAATACTCCAGAAAATTCGAGTAATTTTTACCTCACTTCACCTGACAGAATTCCGGCTAATCCGGTACAAGACTGGCTAACCCCAACTATTACTGTGTCCCCTCTTCTGCCCTCTACGTCAGCTTTCCCGGCTGTTCCGGTAGTCTCAGCAGTTCCGGTTGTTCCCGGAAATTCCGGCTTCTACCCTCTACGTCAACTTTCCCAGCTGTTCCGGCAGTTTCGGTTATTCCCAGCAGTTCTGGCTTCTGCGCTCAGCGTCAGCTTTCCCTGTTGTTCCAGCAGTTCCGGTTGTTCCCAGCAGTTTTGTCTTCTGCCCTCTGCGTCAGCTTTCCCGGTTGTTCCAGCAGTTCTGACTATTCCTGACAATTCTGTCTTCTACCCTCTATGTCAACTTTCCCAGCTGTTCTAGCAGTTCCTGCTGTTCCCGGCAGTTTCGGCTTCTGCCCTCTGCGTCAGCTTTCCCAGCTATTCCAACAATTCCGGCTTCTGCGTGACAGGCAATTTTTCTGCTCTGCTGGCTCTCTCCGCCTCTCTATCTGTATTCTCCGATTCTCTCAAATTCTCACTACCCCTCTGCTGCATAATGATCATTTAATTCAAAAGCCTTAGCAAACCCTTCCCTAGGAATCGAATTCTTGAGCAATTCATCCTCTCCGTGTGTGTTTCCAAATGAACCCCAAGCCTCCATTTTATACTTTTCCTGTTGAGTCTTCAACGACTGAGATTAAGTCTCTAATCAACGGCTAAGATTAAAACGTGACTTGATCCGCCTTCTAGATCATTCTCACCCATATTTTGATTAATACCCATTAATATTTTAATTTCCCTAAGTTTAGACTTAGGAACTCCATTAAAAATATTAACTATTTTAATAAAATACAATCCTGGTGGAATTTCACCAAACGGTTGTTGGGTTCTTTAGAACTCATGTGCCTTAGCCTCTCCACCAAATTTCAAGACTAGAGCACTTCCGATGCTACCAAAAACTAACACTCCCTCTTAGCGAGGAAAGTGCTCTAGCAATAATGTCCACCTGCATGCTGCTCTATTTTTGAAGCACCTCCTTTATGCATTGTTGTTGCCACCAACACTGTGTTGTTGTTGCTACTGTACTGCTGCCCATGACACTGCCACTTCTACATCTGTACTACAGCTCCCTCTCAAACGCTGCATTTGTTATGCTGCTAGCACTACCACTGCTAACACTGCATCTAAGAAGCAACTGAAAAACATCCAAAATTAGTTGAACTTAACTGTGTTCAACATAATACAATGAATGTTGAAATCTGACTACTGTTGATTCTAACCCTTTGAATCTTCTGTGCTGTTGCTGACTCCTGCACTATGCCAACTACGTTGCTGCCAACATTGCTTTGCGCTGATCATTCTCTGGTCCCCAGCTACTTCATCTGTCCTCCAAACAATCCACTACATCATTTGACACTAAGTCCATCTCGCTAATGAATCTTGGGCACTCGTAGTAAGGAATTGATCAAAGAGGTGGACTCCTCAAGGGTCCTACCCACATGTAGTTCTTTCGAACTACAGCTCTAAATCTCCCCACCTCCCTCCTGGAGATGCGGATGCCATCTCTGCCAAATGTCGAATGACCTCCTCTCTCCTCTGCACAACACTAGACCAACCTACGCGCCCCTGTTGGAGCTTGCAGATCTGCCCCTCTCCGCTGTTGTTTAGCAAGTGAAGATTCAGACTCCTTGGTTGGAAGTCCTCTGAGGAGAAAATTCCCCTTCTATGTGTCTTCGTTCTTTTCTAGCGGCTTTCTACCGCGGCAGAACCTGTGCCCTTCAAGCACTGCGCTGAGGCTCTGCGTCACTCCCTCTGCCTCCGCAAACTCACGAACTGGAAATCGTACCTCTCTGTCGTCTCACTCAGAGAGAGATTTCCCCGGATCTGCTTCCCAACAAAGATTGCACCATGCCTTCAAGGGAATTTGAATTGCTACCAAGTGCAGCTTTCAGCCTCACTACACAACACTAGATCTGCTCTTCCCTGTTTCAAAATCAATGCTCTCATACCATGTGAAAATTCCTAGACTCGAAGGAACCCCTACTACAACAAATCTGAATCTACTTCACCTACTTGATTTTTCAAATTACATTCATCAAGTTATTCTTCTGAACGCTGAAGTAAATTTTGGCTATTCCTGGAAGTTCCGACTTTCGCCCTCTGCATCAGCTTTCCCGGTTTTTTCAGCAGTTCCAGCAGTTTTGGCTTCTGCCCTCTGCGTCAGCTTTCCTGGTTGTTCCGACAGTTCCGGCAGTTTCGGCTTCTGCCCTCTGCATCAACTTTCCTGGTTGTTCCGGCAGTTTCGGCTTCTACCCTCTATGTCAGCTTTCTCAGTTGTTCCAATAGTTCTGGCTTCTGCATGATAGGAAACTTTTATGTTCTACTGGCTCTCTCCGCCTCTCTATCTGTATTCTCCAAAAAGTCCTTGTCTCGGATTCTCACTGCCCCTCTGCTGCAGAATGATCATTTAATTCGAAATCCTTATCAAACTCTGCCCTAGGAATCGAATTCTTGATCAATTCGTTCTCTCCGTGTGTGTTTCCAAACGAACCCCAAGCCTACATTTTATACTTTTCCTGTTGAGTCTTCAACGGTCGAGATTAAGTCTCTAATCAACAACTAAGTTTAAAACATGACTTGATTTGCCTTCTAAATTATTCTCACCCATATTTTGATTAATACCCATTCAGATTTTGATTTCCCTAAGTTTAAACTTAGGAACTCTATTAAAAATATTAATTATTTTAATAAAATAAAATCAAGGTGGAATTTCACCAAACGGTTTCTGGGTTCTTTAGAACTCATGTGCCTTAGCCTCTCCACCAATTTTCAAGGCTAGAGCACTTTTGATGCTACCAAAAACTAACAAAAGGGATGGCCAAAGAGATGTGGGATGCCTTGGCTACGCTATATCAAGGATCTTCCGAGTAGTGAGAGATGTACTTGGAAGAGAAGTTAAGATCAGCAAGGATGGAGAAAGGGATATGCATTGATCTGTTCCTATCAAATCTTTGGGAAGTCCGAGATCAGTTGGCTATTGTAGGATCAACACCTCAGCTTACAGAAATGGTGAGGTTGGCCCTAAAATCAATCTCTGAAGAATGGCCTCTCTTCAGTAGGAAGAGATGATGTGAATAAGTCTATCCTTTCTCCCTCAAGTTTCAACCCTCCAATCATCACCCCTTACCCCTCGTGGACCAAGTCCCTTGCTTAAAAAGCAAGCAAGCTCCATTCTTCACTCCATCCTTGGGAAAGGGTTTTTAGGGTCACTTCTCAACTATTCATTGACATATACCTTACAAGTGATCCCTATACTATCGGGACTCCTCCTATCGGTGAAATTCCATAAAGAGTGGGGAGACTTAGCTATGGTGACAATGGGCTAAGCCTCCACCGTTGCCCTTAACCTAGTAGTTGCCCTCTTCAACAGGAAGAGATGATGCGAGATTTAGTCAAGTGCAAACTCGATAGTAGCAGCAGTAGTGGGAGGAAGCCCAAGCAGGAGGAAGAGAATGCAGCCCTTGCATCAAAGGGGCAGCAGGAGCAGCGGAGGTGGAAGAAGGACGTCTCAAAGATCAAATGTTTTTGGTATAGTGAATTTGGTCAATATGCTACACAGTGTCCTCTCAAGAAGAAGGACAAGGACAAGAAACATGATTTGCAGACTGCAACCGCTAAGATAGAGGAAGAGGAGTTTTCCATGATTCCCCAGATAACTCCAGGGGAGAGGTGGGGTGATCAAGTACTGTAGTTCGAAAGAGCTGCAGATGGGCAAGATCCTTGAGTCCACCTCTTAGATCAATACCTTGCTACGGAAGCCCATATCAGAAGTAGCAAGATGTACCAGGGTCAGTTGGTGCAGAGGAGTGTCGAAGTGACAGTTGCAGTAGCTAGGAGCACCAGAGTCTGAGCAGCGCAAAGCTAGTGTCGACAGCAGTGCAGTTGGCACAAAGCAGATTCAACAGCAATGTAGTGGCTTCAAAGACAGCGTAGAGACTAGAAGAAGTCAAAACTCCAGCAGCAGATCCATCACGCTGAATCACCTTGGTTCAGTTTTTTGGATGCTTTTCCGTTGTTGTTCCAACAGTAGCAACAGTTGTATAGGGCTGCAATGCTTGCAGTGAATCGTGACATGGCCAGCAGCAGCACAAATGCAGCATTTGCGCAGTAGTTGGTGGGCAATGTTGTCAGACATCAACAGTGCAGAGGGAGATGTTACAGAGGCGTGATGCTTCAGCAGGTTGCATTACTAAAGCACATTGCTCGCTAAGAGGATGTGTTGATCTCTGGTAGCATCGGATGTGCTCTAACACTCAAAATTTGCAAGGAGGCTAGGACACGTATTAGAGAATACCCAGAAATCATTTTAGGAAATCCCACCGTAGAAGGTTTTATTAAAATAATTAATTATTTTTAATGGATGCTTAAGTCTAAACTTAGCAAATTAAAATAATAAAAGGGTATTAATTAAACTGGGGGTCGATATCTTGCAAACCGTTCGTCGGATTGACTTCATTCCACCACCAAAAGTTGCAGCTTTCAAAGGAGGTTCAGATGAACCTACAGCGCAGTTCCAAAGAGGAGATCTTCTAGGCCACGCAAGTCAATCTTTACTTCTGCAGTTGCAGCTTCAAATTCAACAGCTTCCGGCTTCACATGTGTGAGAGAGAGAGACCCATTTCAGCGCAGTAGAGAAGAGACTCATATCTGCGCAGTAGAGAGAGAGAGATGTGATGAGATGAGTGAGTCCAAATGAGGAAAAGTCCTCTTATATTTATACACAACGTTGGTGGGTGAATAGATGCGACTATTGGGCTTCTGAGTCTACATGAGTCGTAGGTCGGCTTGATAATAATTCCATAATCAAAATAAATTCATATCTCCATGAATACTTATCGGAATCGGATGATCTTTATATCAATCCTACACCTCTCGACGAGAGGAATCTAATAAAAATATTATCAGCCATGAATAAGATGACCCACATGAAGTTTTGCCCTGGTTGCCAATTTTAACACTCCCTCTCAACCATGGAGAACTTCATCTGCAATCTGTCTATCGGTCGTTACTATTCATCCATCAAATGCACTGCCCTGTACAGCCTGACCCTTGCCCTGCTCTGCTCTATTCTGCCTGTTCTGCTTTGTCTTGTTCTGCCTGCACTGATCTGTACTGTTTTGCTCTGTTCTGCTCTGCTTTTGTCCGAATTATGAAGAAGAAGAAATGATCGAGGATGTATCATACTGACTCAAAGTCAGTCTCAGAGTATGTACCACTGGTCCCAGACCAGTCTCAAACAACCCAAAGTCAGCGTCATAGTGAGTACAACTCCAATGGTCCCAGACCAATATCATCCTCCACTGACTCAAAGTCAGTCTTAGAGTATGTACCACTGATCCCAGACCAGTCTCAACCGACCCGAAGTCAGCGTCATAGTATGGTACAACTCCTACCACTGGTCCCAGACCAGTATCATTGATCCCAGATCAATGGAGGTCATCCTAGCGTAGGGAGTACGGTAGTTACAACGATGCGTCCATCGGTACTACTATGGTCCCTAACTTCAATTCCCTGCTCATTGATCAGATGAGAGGTACTTCCCATGAGTCCCAGACTGCATGGGTAGGATGCCTCGACAGGAGAACTAATCAATCCTGTACTCACAGGAGAACACATCAATCCTGCTACAATTGCCATGGAGAACACATCAATCCAGGCCTCACAAGAGAACACATCAATCCTGCTACAATTGCCATGGAGAACACATCAATCCAGGCCGCCATGGAGAACTAATCATCCTACTACACAGGAGAGCGAATCATCCTGTTCCACAAGAGAGCGAATCATCTTGTCCCACAAGAGAGCGAATCATCTTGTTCCAGTGTGCACCACCAGGGGAGGGTGAGTCACCCTGTGGTCGTATGTTGCTCCAGTAGGAACCGCAAGCCCTCAGAGCTCCCAGAGCTCAATGTATGCAACATGCGGGACCCTTGTACAAGGGTTTCTTGCCGACTCCAAGTCGTTTGGGAAAATCACAGATTAGATCTTTCCTCGGGGCTTTGACAAGGTGTATCAACCTGTACATCATCTTAATGTGATGGAGCTTCCTTGCTCATCGACTTACCATATCCCAGATGATGTCTATCTGCTGGAGCAATTGACGAATACGGGATTCCTCAATAATCGAATCCCACCTCTGGTTGTTACAGAGAATCACAGTGGTATCCAATGTAAATCCAAACAGCTCACTGAAGAGCTTTCGCAACCAGACTGCCTCACACGAGGTTATGCTAGCAACAATATATCTTGCTTCGGCGGTGCTCAAAGCCACCGACTTCTGCTTCCTGCTCATCCAGGATATCGAAGCAGATCCCAAGGTGAAACAGTACCCAGAAGTGCTCTTACGGTCCACCACACTGCCTGCCCAATCAACATCAGTATATCCAAGTAGTCTCACATCTCCGACAATGTATCTTAATCCATGAGAGATTGTGTCCTGAAGACATCTCAGAAGATTCCTGGCATCAACCAGTGAGACTCAACCAAATATGAGCTCATAATGCTAACTGCAAAACATATGTTCGGACGGAGGTTCACCAAGAACATCAATGCGAATGAGTTTTTGAAACTCAGAGGCATTTCCCAAGTCTGGTCCGACATCACTACCATATAACTTCTAAAAGTTAAGATCCTCGAGGTAGTCACAGGCTTGCAGTCCATCATACCGAATCTTTTCAATATATTTACCACATATTTTCCTTGAGATAGGAAAATTTCCCTTGGCTTCTGCCACACTTCAAGTCCTTGGTCCTTCATTTCAAATTCAGAAGCCATCTCCCTCTTACATTTGTGAATGAGAGGGTTTGCACCTGTTAAAAAGAGGTCATCCACATACAACACCAGTATGAGAGGCTTGTCATCTTCAACCTTAAAGTAAAGGTTAGGATCAGCTTCACTCCTAGTGAATCCCAGCTTCATCTAGTAGCTATCGATCCTCTCATACCATGCTCAGGGTGCTTGCTTCAGCCCATAAAGAGCATTCTTCAACCTGCATACATGAGATTTTCAATCATAAATCTCAAATCCTTCAAGTTGCTCCACATAGACCTCTTCTTTGATAGAACCATGTAAGAACGCGGTCTTAACATCCATCTGATGTAGGTTCCATCCTTGTGAAGCCACAAGGGCTATGATCAAGCGGATGGTAGTATATCTGGAAACAGGTGCAAATATCATAGTCTATACCTCCCTTCTGGGATAAACCATGAGCAACAAAATGAACCTTATACTTTTCCATACTTCCATTTGCTGCATGCTTTATCTTGTAAAGCCATTTTGAAGTAACAATTGTCTTGTCCAGGGTCTGGGAACTACTTCCCAGACATCATTCTCCATAATAGACTCATATTCTATGGTCATAGCATCCTTCCATACTTGATGCTTGACGGCATCTGAGAATGATGAAGGCTCATTTTGTATGATCGTGCTCATGATGGTCAGGTATCCCTGATACCTGTTAAGTTTCTTACTTTTACGGAAGGTTCCTCAGGGTGCAGCATGTCCTTCAGCATCATCAAGTATCCCCCTAAGCCATGAAGGCCTCTTCCTAGAAGAGGAAGGCTCATGTGGATGAGGATCAATCGGATCCATGGGTTCTTCTACATCAGGCATTGATTCATCATCCTTTTCTTTCGGTTCCCGGGTGTCGGCTTCATGAGAGCTACTCAAAGTCAGCAGATTGTCCACCTTGCTGAGAGCCATATCTTTGTCAAAGGTGACATCATGACTAATCACGACTTCCCTTTGACCGATGGTGAACATTTCTTCAGGAGATTAGGAACCCAATGCTTGATGAGGGCATCGATTTTGTACATATACGGCGGTGATTGTAGTTTCAGCCCATAGAAACATTGGAAGTCTTTGATCATGTAGCATGGCCCGGACAGCTTCCATCATCGTGTGGTTCTTCCTTCCCACCACACCATTCTGCTCAGGAGTATGTGGTGTAGTAGTCTCCCTCTTAATGCCAACCTCAGGTATGCCTGAGTGAACCAACTGTAATATATCGGAGGTCTTGCTTTGGCTTGAGGGGAATGGTCCCCTTTTGAGATTTCCTTTGGCACATCCCGGACATACACCTTCTTTCTCTACTTGGAATTCGGGCATCCCTGTTACCGTCTGTCTTACATCGAGTAGAGCTTTATAATGAAGGTGGGCAAACCTCTGATGCCAAAGTTCAGAATGAAGAGATGTGTCACAAGACATGACACCTAGTGGAATTCCATCGACCTGATATAATGAATCAACACTAAACCCAAGAGTAAAAGCATCTTTAACATTATTTTTTCCATATACGTACCTTGCCATCGCTGAAGGTTACTTTGTAGCCTTTGTCTTCCGTTGCCGAGATGGACACTAGGTTCTTTTTGAGGTCAGGTGCATATAATACATCCTGGACTTTCTAGCCTTCTTGAATGGTTGTCCTCTTCCTCGATCTCCAGCTCTCCTCTTACCTTTGCTGTTGAATTTGTCATTCCTTTGATTTGCCATCAGAGGGATTTTGATTATCATCCCGGTGTGAGTCCTTTCTTCTCTTTGCATGAGAAGAAAAAGCAGCAGGAGGACCTTTAGGCATGGGCATTTCTTGCACTTCTTCCCTTTTTTCTTCTTGAAAGCATCTAGCCATTAATTCCTCGAAACCAGGAATTACATTATAGTTCAGAATAGTAGTCTTGAACATGTACCATTCGGATGGTAATCCTCCAAGAGTTGTGAGTGCCATTTCTCTGTCAGTAATAGTTTCCCCAATAGATAGGAGATCGTTCTTGATCTCGGTGATTCTTAAGAAGTATGCTTGCATACTTTCATCCTTACTCTTCTTGATTTACCTTAGCTTATTTCTAAGAAACAAAACTTGATTTGCATCATTAACTTTAAATAAACTCACCAGTCTGTCGTAGATTTCCTTGGACGTGTCTAGATCAGAGATGTAGCCCACCAAGCGCTTGTCGATAGAGTCCCGGATGATCTTCTTTGTTTTGACTTCTCCATTTTTCCATTTGTTCCAGGCAGCAGCAGATGCATTTGATGAAGGCTCAACAATATTGCCTCTTACATGGTCCAGCACTCCTTGATCTTCAGGGGTTAGATCGATAGACATCTTCCATCTGTGATAGTCAGCTTTCTCACGGAGCTTGTCTTCGGCATGAAAGAGTGTTGAGGACCCCATAGTTCTTTTAGGATAGCCTTGCCAATCTTCTCTTCAATGATTGCTCTTGCTCTTGCTCGGGCTTTGTCTTCACCTCAGCTCTGATACCATGTTAAGTTATGGCATATTCTATGCTTATAACACTTTACTTCTTTTTCTTATTATATTCCATCGATTAGCAATCACATGTACATAAAGTAAAGTGCAGATAGAACATTAAACGATCGACAAAAAACAAGCCAAGACAAGAGACACAAGATGTGGCGGCTAGCCAGGGACAAACCCCACAATGTGTGGGGAAACCCTCTGATCAAATCTTCTTTTATCTTCAATAATTCAGCAGAGAGAAATAGTACAATAAATCGGATTCATATCAGCAGTAGAAAACCCTAGATCAGTAGCATCAGCATTAGCGGCTTCATTATCAAACTAGGGCAGACCATATCTCACAAACCGACAGTCGGATTGACTTCATTCCACCACCAAAAGTTTCGGCTTCCAGAGGAGGTTCAGATGAACCTACAGCGCAGTTCAGATGAGAAGATCTTCTAGGCCACGCAAGTCAATCTTTACTTCTGCAGTTGCAGCTTCAGTTTCAACAGTTTCCGGCTTCAAACTAAGGCAGTCGATATCTTGCAAACCATTCGTTGGATTAACTTCATTCCACCACCAAAAGCTATAGCTTTCAAAGGAGGTTCAGATGAACCTACAGCGCAGTTCCAAAGAGGAGATCTTCTAGGCCACGCAAGTCAATCTTTACTTCTGCAGTTGCAGCTTCAGTTTCAGCAGTTTCCGGCTTCAAACTAGGGCAGTCGATATCTTGCAAACCGTTCGTCGGATTGACTTCATTCCACCACCAAAAGTTGCAGCTTTCAAAGGAGGTTCAGATGAACCTATAGCGCAGTTCCAAAGAGGAGATCTTCTAGGCCACGCAAGTCAATCTTTACTTTTGCAGTTGCAGCTTCAAATTCAACAGCTTCCGGCTTCACATGTGTGAGAGAGAGAGACCCATTTCAGCGCAGTAGAGAAGAGACTCATATCTGCATAGTAGAGAGAGAGAGATGTGATGAGATGAGTGAGTCCAAATGAGGAAAAGTCCTCTTATATTTATACACAACGTTGGTGGGTGAATAGATGCGACTGTTGGGCTTCTGAGTCTACATGAGTTGTAGGTCGGCTTGATAATAATTCCATAATCAAAATAAATTCATATCTCCATGAATACTTATCGGAATCGGATGATCTTTATATCAATCCTACACTTCTCGACGAGAGGAATCTAATAAAAATATTATCAGCCATGAATAAGATGACCCACATGAAGTTTTTCCCTGGTTGCCAATTTTAACAAAAAAAGTGAAGCAGGTCAAGGGATTGAAGTTCTTTCAATCAAGGAACCTACCGAAGGAAGTCTAGGTGACCAAAAGAAAGAGATGATGTATGTATGCTTGTACTTGATAAAATACAGTCATGTCATATAGTTGCAGATATCGTGAATGAGTGTTCTACCTCAAGAGCATGATCAAAAGAAAGGATCTCCTCCTGTGAAAGGATGCATGAAGCCATGGTTCACACATTGACTAGATGAAATCAACATGATATGTCCTCATATGAAATATGACGTGGCTAACAAAGTCGAAGGAACTATGATTGGAAGTTCCTGGGAGAAAATGTGTGAATAAAGAAGGAAAGAGATCATGAAAAATGCAACTATAGAGAAGGAAATCAACATCCAAGGACTAGAAGATTTGACTATGATATGTCCATGGGAAAGATATGAAGATCCTGATAAAGTCTGAAAAAAGATCTTTTCGAGATGTGTCAATATACATGCGGGATGTTGATGCAAATAAGGAGATGTCATGGCGAAATACCATCACAAATGTATTTTTGACTTAATGTTCATTTTCTATTTTTGAACAATATCTGGATGAGCTAATGTAGGGATACTAAAGGAAGAGTTGTAGATTTCATCTACAACTGACACTCATGTGGTAGGATGAAAGATCCTAAAGGAAACATGATGCGGAGAAGGTAGCAAGGTATGAAGGAAAGGCTAAATATGGACTAATGGATTACTTTCCAATGAAAGAAAGGATGACATGACTAACATGATTCATGAATAAAAGTGATGGATGGTCAATGCCCTACGAAGAAGTCCCAAAAAAATATGAAGACTCTTGAATAACGAAACAGAAGTTCATGACATCGAAAGGGGGAGCTCTTCAAGTAACAGATTGTCCCATGATCTCCACCTAAAGAGTTGTTGGAAGCAAGTCCCTGGTCAAGAGGGAGCTTGGTCAAGTCCTTGATTAAGAGGGAGCTTGGGTACATTCCTTCACTGGAAAGGGCATATCCTCCCTAATTGAGAGGGAGAGATAGACACATCATTCTTGTTTTCACGTGGGAAGATAGAATGGAGGATTGGGTAGGCATCTGGCATCCAATATTCTTTGAGGATGTGGCAAGGCATCCAAAATAAGAGTAATCGTAGAAGACTGATATTCTTTGAAGACTGCGAATCTAAGATAAGAATAGTCCTAGTGGAACATACTCTGGGAGAACTCGGGTGGGGTATGCTCTGAGAGAGACAATGTTGAGGGTGTCTATAAATGATTGGTCTCACCAGCATTGCGTTATGATCTTATGGAGAGATAGAGTTGTTAGTCAAGGCCTTGCTATGTGACAATGTTGGATGATATGATGTTATATAGATAGGTTACCAATCCGACTCTCCTTATGAGAATTCTTCAGATTGAGAATGTCCAAGTACCTTGTATGGATTATGAATACCTCCCTAGTTAAGAGGGAGTGTTGAAATATGTAACTACGTTCGATCTTCATAATGGTATATGTAACCGTGATTTTATGTATTTAATTAAGACAAAAAAATAAATTTACTATTTGTCATAAAGTTTATTGAGTCATTGTCATGTATTGAAGACCCATTTGGGCATGTTACATATTGTAAAGAAAATTTTAATTGAGTCAAAATAGAGTCAAAAGACCCTCCAAGATGTCATCATGGCACAAAGATCAAGTCAGACTACATGAAGGGACAAGTCGGCCTCAAGATAGCAATCCGTACCCTTCACGAGCCTATAAATAAGAAGGAATTCGATTTCATTTGCACACTCACTCAAGCAAGTTCGATCTCTGGAAAAAGAGGAAGAAGAAGAACAAGATCAATATCGGTGTTTTTGGGCCTCTCTCTCGCTCTGTTGTTAAGGTTTCAATAATTTTTGGGCTAGACAAAATTTTGAAGCTACATCGAAGCTGTGAAGCTATAAGCATGAAGTTGTGAAGCTGTAACGTCAAAGTTGTGAAGCTGTAACGTCGAAGTTGTGAAGCTGCAAGGTCGAAGCTGTCCAGTTGCCTCTAGATCGAAGTTGTGAAGTTGTTAGGTCGAAGTTGTTGAAGTTGCATCAAAGTCGAAGTTGTGAAGCTGCTAGGTCAAAGTTCTTGAATCTACTAGGTTCAAGTTGCAGAAATTGTTGTTGGATTCGAAGTTGTTGGAGAATTTGTTGGAAGGTTGAAGTTTGTTGTTGGAAGTTGTGCAAGGAAAGCTCATCAAGAAAGATGACTTGGTCTTGGAGGGTCTTGGTCAAGGGTCATAGGTCTTGCAATTTGTCAATTGAAGTTCTATAAGAAGAGAAGGATTCTCGTAGGTTTTCCTCTTAGTTGGAGACGTTTTGGCCCTGTCTAATCGCCTATATCTTGTGTCCTATTGTCTCATTGTTCCTTATCAGAAATAAGAGAAATCACCTACACTTGTTGCCCCCTAGATTTCTCAACAAAAGGTTGGACCAATCATTTGAGGAGATAGCTCAAATCGGGATAAGACTACCATTCATCACATAGATTTCTCGAAATCAGAGACCTCTCACTAGAGGTCTCTCCTATTTGAATCCGAAATGTGTGGAAATTTTCAGACAAAGGTGGGGGTGATCTTCTCTCTTCAAGACCAAGCCCACCTCACTATCCAAATTGCATGATCGACTTAAGAACAATTGTGGTTCATAACTCGGCAACTTGAGATAAAGTATTGGGGTAAACAGTAAGTCATTCTTCAACAACCATTTTATAGATAAAATTCAAAAATTTTATTTCCCATTTTAGATTAATTTGTTTAACAAGCTTGTTCTTCAAAATCTTATCATCAAAAAAACTTGTTTTGTGCCTTGGGGTTTTGAGCAATAAAATTAGATTAAAGCCAAGGATCATTTCCATCCTCCTTTATCTTTCATGAAAATGAAAGATAAAGGAGAATGCCTATCACTTTTACTTAAATTTTTAACATTACCATTCAATGTTACAGGATGTTTGAGAGAGATTGCAACCTCATTGGATTTCATATGGAGAAAGTAGAATTTTAGATCCCACTTAAAATCCAGTGGACATAACAGTTTTTAGGATTTCAAGTTTGGGGAATTGTAATGTTTTCATTAAATTTTGTCATGTAAAAGGCTATGGAACTAGCATTTAATCAAGAGCACCAGGCTCTCTATGTACCTTGATGTTAGTAGCATTGAATATTGAACTCCTCTACCATGACCCTAGGTAGTCAAACATAATCTTGACTTGACATGTTAAGCTTTTCCTATATTATTTTAATGCTTGGAGGGCGATATTGATGACAAAGATCCCAATATAGGCAATGATTTTGATGATATATTTGTTGTAGCATGATTTTTTTGGATGGTAGAGGTCATCTAAAACTTGTTTGTGATGTATCTTTGGTTCAGATATGGATTGCACTTGGTGCTATTTTGGTTATATGCACCCTTACATGCTATATAAAGGAGAACTTTCGCATATTTTTGTATAAATGGTTTTGATTCATATGGATGGAAACGAATATATATGCTTTTCTTCAAAATTTGAATATTCTGTGTATTTTTGGTTGAACAGTTTTTTGTTTTGGTTTTTTACCGAGTTCGGTCCGGTTCTGACAGGTTCCCAGTTCGAGGGGTCTCCTTGTCCGTTCAACTATTTGGTTATAATAACATTGTCCCCAAGGGGCCAAATCATGGATGATGGCCTTGAGATCACGAATAATTTCCTAGTTCCCTTCATTTTGTACAGTTATGACCTAGCCTCTGGGTAAGCAAAGTTCTGCTTGTTGGGATTTAGTGAGCATATGTTTGGGTTCCTTGAAGAAAATTGAATCCGATGAACTTGTTTCATTGACATGTTAAGACGTTGCTATTTTTACTAATGCACACCTTCTCAACTGGACCCTCATATTAAGTGGAGTTGAGGTGGAGAATAAATTCACACCTTTGGAAAGAATGTCTGCATTTTACACACCTACTCCCCCCATTTCATTATAGTGTAGCCTGCATATATTGAAGATCATCTGCTGCATTTAATGTAGGTGAACATTCAACACTTTTTACTCAAAATTTCAAAATTTCACTTTTTTCCTTGAACTGCATTTATAGCTACTGTCACGTGTATAGAATAGCTATTATTAATGTATTGTGTGATGTGTCACTGCAAACCTGTGTACAGGACTGCTATTATTTAGTGTATAGTACAACAAACAATTATTTTGTTGTAAAGCTCTCATTAATGGTCAATATAACTACCACTTAATGTGCATTAAACACAAATGAATTCTTCTGCAGGGCCATTGCAAAAATGAAATATTGACACATAAGACAAACACTAAAAGGAAAATCACACATCATATGAAAAATCAACCATCTCCTTGAACAATGAAAAATAATGCAAACTTATGTCCTATAAGCAATAACTAGTAATAAATTTTGCTTCAATGTTCACATGCTCACCCTCAACTGAATTCCCCTTGTAGATGCCAACTTCTCAACTTCATTGTAACCAACCCAACTACCATCAGGTCTTTTCAAATTGAAAGTCACAATGGGACCTTGTTTGCAAGATGGACTCCAAATATCCTAAACAATTTCAAAACAGAGATTAACATATCAAGAAATCACAACTTCCAAACTCAAAACAAATTGCTATAAAAAGTAATTGCTCTTAACAGATTCAAACTCTTGGTTTTGGATATAGTCCAATAAGAAAACAAGGATCTAACACTATTAAGTAAAATGATCATGCATAATTTCAAAGGCCTGCAGCAGCATCAAATAAACTTTAAAAAATATTAATCCAAATGAAATTAGTCACCTACGCTACTATAAAGGAAACACAAAACTCAATGAATTCAGAAATATTACCATTCAAAGATATAATATTCTATAGAAAGCAATTCATCAAAATCCCGTATCTAGAAGGGCGAGTATGATTTTAAAATAGCATATGGAGATGCATATGTACAAGAGTGATTTTCAAAAATCTATTAGGTAGAGCCCTTCAATTTCTAAAATTATGTTTTCATTAACATGCAAGAGCATGATATCAACAAAAGGAAAACAATACTACCGTATACGCATACCACAAACCTGAAAATGCACACAAATGCACATTCTGTTGTTTTTTTCATCAATTTTCCATCATTAATAATATTAATCTATGTTGCATGAAACTTCTAGGAACCTGGCATTTCGGGTTGTACCCATACCCGAAACTCTGAAATTCGGTCGAAACTTGGCCAAAACTCGACCATCATGTAATCATCTATGAGAGTCAATATAGACTCGGTTTTCCTTCTAAATTGTCATCTATGGGTCTTATTCCCTTTTTTCTTGCAAGGTAATGTGTTATATATATATATATATATGTGTGTGTGTGTGTGTGACGTTTCGGCCAACGTTTCCATTTTTGGGAGGTGACGTTTCTAAACATACCCATTTTGGAAACTCTGAAATGTTTCGGCGCTTCGTGCAACTTAGATATTAATAATGCTAATGGCTATGATTTTTTTACAAGACATTCGCATCATTGTTAATGATGCATGCAATCAATCTCTAGTAAGGAAGAATCTTAGCTTCAATTTCTAACCAGACTTGCCAACAAGCTATGAGACTACATACTAGCAATTATACAACAATTGTTGCTGACATTTGTTAGCCTCAAATTAGTAACTACAATATACTTTACCCATGAAATATAATTTTTCGTTTGGTAACTTATGCATTTATAATGGGATAAATGGAATAAGTTTAACGTATCAATGAAATGACCACAATTTTGCAAGTATGTAGCGAGTCGAGTCACAAGGTCATCGTTACCCATCAAAATGGGTAACCCTATAGGTGCGAACTTTTTCTCCTACCTTGGCCAGCCAGACAGCATCCCTACACATTTTCTCATTAATGATGATATGCCAGTCTCCTCCACCATTTGCACTAGTGATACACATCTCACCATCCAACATTCCTCTTGGATGAAGGTGGGTTACCGCTCAAAAGGCATAGTTTCAAAAACCGACCAGTTTGAACCGGAAATTGGTCAAACCAGTTGATCAGATAGGCCCAAATAACAAACTAATAGAAAAGTCCAATCAGAGGGCTAGTTTGTGGCTATTTTGGGTTGAGTTAGGTTTTTTGTGTAGGTTTAGGGTTTAGGAGGGGGAGAGTTGCTTTTATGACCAAGGGAGGTTGTTTTGGAAGGAAAACAACCTCAGGTTCCCTCCAAAACCACCTGAAAAACCACCACCAATGGTCTCAGACTCCCCCACAAATGTGAGATCTAACCGGGTCAGTTAGGATTGGAACCAATGGGTTAGGGCAGTTTATACCAGTTAGGTACCAAACTTGTCACTTCCCAACAAATGTGAGATCTAATAGGGCCAGTTAGGGTAGGAACTCGCCGGTTAGGGACAGTAAGGGCTGGTTTGTACCAACTAAGTACAAAATCAGACCAATTAGCATTGGAACCAGCCGATTTGTATTGGTTAGGTATCAAACCGGCTATTTTGGTACCTAGCTGGTACACACTGGCCTCAACTAGTTGGTTCCAACCCTAACCAAGCCGATTACATCTCACATTTGTGAGGGAGTCCGGGACCACTGATGGTGGTTTTGTAGGTGGTTTTGGAGGAAACTTGGGGTTGTTTTCCTTCCAAAATAGTACACTTTGGCCATAAAACCAACCCTCCACCTCCTAAACCTTAAACCTACACAAAAAACCTAACTCAACCCTAGCAATGTTGGAAATAAATGGTAATATTAAACTCTTACAATAAAAGGATGAAAATGAAACATAAATTTTTAACATTACCATGAATTGACTCAGGATGTTTGAGAGTGGTTCGAACCTCATTGAATTTCATATGGAGAAACTAGAATTTTAGATCTCACTCAAAATCCAGCAAACTTAATGGCTTTCAAGATTTCACAATATGGGCGATTTTAATGTTTCCATTGGATTCTATCATGTGTGAGGGTATGGGATTGGCATTTGATCAAGAGCACGAATCCCTTTATGTACCTTGATGTTCATGGTACTGATTGTTGAACTTCGATGACGTCGGTGGTATTGATTGTTGAACTCCTCTACCATGACCTTAACAAAAATGTACCTTCATTCAAAGCAAAACAATTGGTTAGGCATGCTAAGATTTTTCTAACATTTTATAAGGTTGACGAGATGAACCCTTCACTCAAACCAAAATCATTGGTTAGGCATGTTAAAAAAATTCAATTTCTACCATATTATAAGCTTGAACAATCCAAGTATGAAGACCTTGAGCTAGATGATGTTATGTAGCTCTTGTTGATGATCACATTTCTAGTAGTGGTGAATCAATGGCGAGTTTGATGAGTGATCATGTTGATCAGTGATTTGTAGTAGGCCAATGGCCCAATAACTTGTAGCATTGTTTTTGGACTCTAGAGGCCACTTAGAACTTCATTTTGTTGGTTGATGTAGCTCGGACAGGTGTTCTAGTCTCAAGTGGTGTCAATGAGACTAGGAACACAAGAGTAAAAAATATCTCCAAGCCCGAGTTATTCTTTTAAAAGGAAATGTTTTAATTAAATTAATTAATCAATTTTTAATTATTTTCCTAAGTTTTAACTTAGGGAAATGGATTAATTAATTAGTAATAATTGAGACATGGTTGATTCCTTTAGAGACTTCTAGTAAAGTTCGTAAGTGATCTTACCCATCAATTAAATCATTTTAGATCTAGATCTTAGCTGTTGATTTCTCATTGAAAGATTATAAAGGAAATCGATGGGAAATCTTGTAGATAAATTTATTGCAATGAAGAGGGTGCAGTGATAGCGTGGGGTTTCACACCAACAAGGGTTTCAACAATAGTTGAAGCAGTAAATATTTTCGAAGTTTTCTTTCATTAGTGTTCTTCTAGTTTCTAAGATCTAGAGGAATTACCCTAGAGTTATTCTGCAGACACAAAGGCCGAGATTGTCAGGAGAGGTCGTACAAGATTGCCAAGAGAGGTCGTACGAGGTGCCAGTTTAGCAGATCAAGATTTTCGGTTCCAAAGAGAATTGCAGGAAATCGATGTGATTGCAAGAAAAGAAATCAATGTGGTTCTCCTCCTACACCAAAATCTGTGTTTACATGAACATATTGTGAAAATTTCTGAATCTAACACATCAAAAACCCCTACTATAATATCTGGTTTACTATCTCCTACTTGTTCTTTACATTAACAAGTTATTTAATGACATAAACATCAAAGTAAACATAATTGCAGCGTTCACAACCATACAGATCAACAACTGAAATAAACTAAGACAACACAAGGGACACCGTTAATTTTGGACAATCATCCCCGCAAAAACACAATGCAGGAAAACTGGTGCAGCATATATGAAGGTTTTATTATTAAGCAAATTTCTGAATACAACTAGTGTGCCAAAAATGGCTCACCCTTCAGAGAATATCCTCGGCACCAATACCTCTATCCGAAGAAGATATTCTAGCTAATCAGCAACCAAATGAACAATCCCACAGTGACAGATGGTATCGGAGCTAATTGCAGAGACCAAGTATGTATGCAATCTGAAGTTTTGACCAGGAAATCTTGGATTCACAGTTTGGGGTTCCTGGACTTGGTGGTTCATGGCAAGACAATCCAAGCATTGGTGGACACGAGTGCCACACACAACTTCATCACTACACGTTTAGCGAAGGAAGTTGGGTTGCAAATTATCCCGTCGGATGTGGAGGTCAAGGCAGTGAACTCAAGGGCTAAAGTGGATGGATTGGCACACGAAGTGCCGGTTCGAATCAAAGACTAGCCAGGTCAATTGGACTTCACGGTGATGGAGATGAACGACTTTGACATAATATTGGGGCAGGATTTCTTGAAGGGCAATAGAGTGGTTATTGTTCCCTTCCGCAATGAGATTATGCTAATTGGAGGATCACAGACTTGGACTTTGCCTGCTCATAAACAAAGGAAGGAAGTCAAGGTGCAACATGTTTCTGCACTGAGTTTGGAGAAGGCTATGCGAGAACCAGATGTAGAGACATATGCGACAGTCATCAGAGAAGTTGATAGCGATGATGGAGTGGGGACGCCTGTTCCAGCTGAAATTTCCGAGGTGTTGGCCAAATATGCAGATTTGATGCCCGATGAGCTACCAAAGAAACTTCCACAAGGCGTGCAATGGACCATAGCATTGAGCTAGAGCCAGGGAACCAACCTTCAGCAAAAGCTCATTATCGATTGTCAGGACCGGAGTTGGAGGAATTGAAACGACAGTTGAAGGAATTGACTGATGCAGGTTTCATAAGACCTTCAAGGTCCCCCTATGGAGCTCCAGTATTGTTCCAGCGGAAGAAAGATATGAATGAGCTATGGATGTGCTGTGATTATCGTGCTCTCAACAAGCAGACGATAAAGAACAGGAATCCTTTGCCATTAGCTGTAGATTGCTTCAATAAGCTTGCGAAAACCCGAGTGTTTTCCAAGCTAGATTTGAGGCATGGGAACTATCAGGTGCGGATAGCGGAAGGAGATGAGAGGAAGACAATGATTGTGACAAGGTAAGGAAGCTTTGAATTTCTTGTCATGCCATTGGGGTTGTGTAATGCTCCTGCTACGTTTTGCACTTTGATGAATGATGTACTATGTCCATACTTGGATTCGTTCATAGTAGTATACTTGGACAACATCGTGGTGTACAGTGATAACATGGAGGATCATAAGAAGCACTTCACTTTGGTGTTTGAGGCACTGAAGAAGAGCCAGTTGTACTTAAAGAAGTCAAAGTGTGTGTTTGCCCAGATCGAGATTCCATTCCTTGGGCACATTGTGGGTCAAGGTTACATACGGATGGAGCTGAACAAGGTGAAGGCGATAGAGGATTGGGTCGAACCGAAGAATGTCCATGATATGAGGGTGTTTTTGGGAATGACCAACTACCAACGGAAGTTTGTAGAAGGGTACTCCAAAGTGACCTCGTCATTGACAGACCTTTTGAAGAAGGATAAGCGATGGAATTGGACGGAGAAATGTCGGATGGCATTTATAGACTTGAAGAAGAGGATGGTTTCAGCAACGATACTGAAGTTACCTGACTTTGAGCGCCCATTTGAGGTACACATAGATGCTTCCGATTTTGCGATAGGAATTCTTATGCAAGATGGGCATCCGATGGCATATGAGAGTCGGAAATTGCAGTATAGAGAACGGAGGTATCCAGTTCATGAGAAGGAGATGACTGCGATCATCCACTATTTGCAGGTTTGGAGGCATTACTTGATTGGGAAGCCTTTTGTTGTCAAGACTGACAACGTTGCAACGAGTTATTCTACATCACAACCAAAGCTGTCAACGAAGCAAGCTCGTTGGCAATACTTCTTGGCAGAGTTTGACATGACTATTGAGTACAGGCCGGGTAGACTCAATGTAGTTGCAGATGCCCTTAGCAGGAAGGGATAGTTAGAAGCATTGGAGGGGGAGGAAGACCGGGCAGCACGGAGTAGGAGTCGGGTACAGATGACCGAGGAGATGCAAAATAAGCTCAAGGAAAGCATTGAGACTGATACTCAGGCACAAAATATTGTGAAGAAAATAAAGGAGGGGAAGGCACGAAAGTTTTTTCTCCAAGATGGACTCTTATTTTTTGGGAACCGACTCTATGTTCCGAAGACATTTGGAGTTAGGAGACACCTTTTCAAGGAGTGCCACGATTCTCCATGGGCTGGCCACCCAGGGCAGCGTCGTTCTTTGGCATTATTGGAGAGAGGGTTCTTTTGGGAGAAGATGAGGGAGGATGTAGAGGAGTATGTGCACACATGTATTATTTGTCAGCAGAACAAATCAGACACCCAGAGGCAGGGAGGATTGTTACATCGTTTACTGATTCCAAAGAGACCATGGATGAGTGTCTCGATGGACTTCATTACCTAGTTACCGCAGGTGCAGGGGTATAATGGGATTATGGTCGTGGTTGATCGTTTTTCCAAGTATGCCATATTCATTCCAACGAAGATACCTTGTGGAGCCGAAAATAATGCGGAGTTGTTCTTTAAGAACATAGTGAAGTATTGAGGAATGCCATTAAGCATTGTGTCGGACCGAGATCCACGATTTATAGGGAGATTTTGGGCCACATTGTTCAAGCTAGTCGGGACAGATTTGATGATGAGTTCGAGTTACCATCCGCAGACTGATGGGCAGACTGAGCAAATCAATGCATAGCTAGAGGATTACTTGAGACATTATGTGACGGCTGATCAGAAGAATTGGCCTGAACTCTTGGATGTAGCTCAGTTCAGCTACAACATGCAGAAGAGTTCCGCAACAGGGTATAGTCCAATTGAGTTGGTGAATGGACAACTGCCAATTACTCCTCATACCGTATTGACAAGAGGTTTCTTGAGGAGTCCTCATGCGAAGAAGTTTATGAAGGCATGGGATGAGACCTTGGAGTTGGCACGATTGCACTTGCACGAGGCTGCAAGGAGGATGAAGAAATGGCTAGATAAGGACAAACGAGATGCACACTTCAATATGGGATATGGTTCTTCTCAGGATCGCCAGAGATCAGTTTCAGCCACCAAAGGGGACTGCAAGATCTTTGACGAGGAAGTATGAGGGGCCATTTCAAGTGAAGAAGCAAGTGGGAGAAGTTGCCTATGAGTTGGAACTTCTGCGCCACATGCATTCAAAACATCCTATTTTTTATATTAGTCAGTTGAAGAAGTGTTGACTTGATGTAGAACATCCAGACAAGGTGGAGCCTCCGAGAGGACCAGCCATGATTGTTGACAGGCCAAACTTTGTTTTGGAAAAGATCTTGGATCTTCGAAAAACAGGTCTTGGGAGTAACATGCGACGGGAATTTCTCATTAGATGGAAGGATGCACCAGAGGAGGATAGCTGGGAGACGGAGGACTCACTATGGAGATGGAAGAGAAAGATTGTGAAGTACGACAGGAAGCTACGGAGGATAGCCGGATTGCCGAGGACGACAATGACTTTAGGTGGGGGAGGATGTAAAGCCCACGAATCATCATCGTGCGTTGGCGAGTCGGGCACGCCAAGCGAGCATGTTTAACCGACGAGTTGGCATGAGTCGGCATGGGCGCACGATGGGCGAGACGAGTTGGTCGCATTTAACCGGCCAGTTGAAGCGTGCCCCTGAACAACGAGTCGGGCTAACTGAACGAGCCAAGAGCCTCGCACGAAGTCATGATGGAAAAAATGACAAGTGTTGGCAATGGCGAGTTTATATGGGTGGGCGGTCCCGCACATGGGCGCCGCACACCTAGGCCAACGCTAAAGGAGTGGTGAAGTGGTGAAATGGAAGGTCGGCTTGACGATGATCAAAGCCCCTACCATGGGCAAATAGCCATATATATTAGTGGGCGGCTTGGTGGCAAAGGGAGAGAACACATCTCCACTCATCATTGCAAAGGAGTCCAAGCATTCTAGGCGGACCACCTGAGCAGAGGTGCAGGAGATGCGCCCGCTAAACGGGCGGAATGACGAGACAGCGTGAAGGCAGACGACCGCACTGCAGGTCAAGCTGAATGAAGTTAACTGAAGGCGGTGGGCAGACCAAACGGACAAGCCGCAGGTCGCCAAACAGGCAGGTGAACGGAGTTACAGCGGGCAAGCGAAAGGTTGAACGCAACACTGAGGTATCGAGTGAGGCAAGTTGGGCAAGGCGGTTGGGCTCCTTTATTTGATAGACATGGTTTAAACCTGAGGGAGAGCTTGAGTGGTGATATCAAAGCATCACACGAAGTCATGATGGAAAAATGACTAAGTGTTGGTGATGGCGAATTTATATGGGTGGGCGGTCCTACACATGGGCGCCCCACACCTAGGCCAGTGCTAGAGAAGTGGCGAAGTGGTGAAATGGAAGGTCGGCTTGACGATGGTCGAAGCCCCTACCATGGGCGAATAGCCATATATATTAGCAGGCAGATTGGTGGCAAAGGGCAGAATACATCTCCACACATCAAACGCAAAGGAGTCCAAGTGATATGGGCAGACTACCCGAGCGAAAGTACAAGAGATGTGCCCGCTAGATGGGCGGAACGACGAGACAGTGTTAGGGCAGACAGTCGCACCGCAGGTTGGGCTGAACGAAGTTAACCGCAGGCGGTGGGCAGACCAAACGAACGAGCCACAAGTCGCCAAATGACGGGTGAAAGAAGTTACAGCGGGTGGGCGGAAGGTTGAACGCAGCGCGGAGGTATCGGGTGAGGCGAGTTGGGCAAGGCAGCTCTGGGGCGGTGCGCCCACAGCGAAACGACACGAGCCCGTGGGTAGGTGCGCCCGCGTCAGGCGTGCACGAGCCGGTGGGCAAGTGTGCCTGCAACACAGTGGGTGGAGTTCGGTAGAACAGTAACCTTGTACGCGGTGTACAACCTTGTACATATTTCAGTTGGTGCCAAGGAGTGTTGATTCGACAGATGTGGTGGCTAGGGGAGCCAGAGACTGAGCAGCGCAGAGCAGAGAGGCAGCAGTGTGAGGAGGCACAGTGCAGAGTTTCAGAAACGCAGTGGCGTCAGAGGCAGGAAGGGACTAGCAACAGTCAGGATTTCAGCACGAGTATCCACTAGATATTGGTCCAGTTTTGGGTGTTTTCAGTTGCTTCTCTCAGCATCTGAGTTGTAGTACAGATGCAGTGTTAGCAGTGGCAGTGCTAGCAGCATAGCAGATGCAGGGTTTGAGAGGGAGTTGTTGTACAACTGTAGCATTGGCAGTGTCAAAGGCAACAATACAATAGAAGCAGCAACGCAATGGTTGATGGACAGCATGTCACATCAGCAGTGCAAAGACGTTGCTTCAGAGTCAGAGCAGTATGCAGAGAGGCAGTGTATTGTTAGAGCACATTCCTCGCTAGAGGAAGTGTTGATTTGGGGTAGCATTGGATGTGCTCTAGCCTCAAATTTCGCACGGAGGCTTGAGCACAAGTATTCTAAAGGACCCAGAAAGCGTTTTGGGAAATTCCACCCATAAGTGATTTTATTAAAATAATTAATATTTTTAATAGGGTTCCTAAGTCTAAACTTAGAAAAATTAAAACATTAATGGGTATTAAACTAAAATTAAAATACAGATCAAGCCAAAATGATCTGAGCCTTTGATTAAGATGTAATCTAGGTCATTCGTTGTCCAACAGGAAGATTGTTAAAATTAGCAACTAGGGCCAAACTCCATGTGGGTCATCTTATTTATGGCAACTAATATTTTTCTTGGATCCCTCTCATCGAGAGGTGTAGGATTGATCTAAAGGTCATCTGATTTCGATAAGTTTTCATGCAGTTATAAATTTATTTGTTTATAGGACAATTCGTCAAGGTCGGCCAGCAACTAAATAACACCCACATGTGTTCAACGTTTTAGTATAAAAGGAGATGACTTGAGAGTCATTTCACACACACTTCTCTCTTGATTTCTCTCCACTTGTCTTGGATTTTAGTGTGAGAGAAATCTAGGAGGAAGTATCCCTAAGACACTGGAGGGAAGGAGGCCTACACGCTGCCCTCTACAAGCTCAAACACAGTCCTAAGGAAGATACCCTAACACAGACCTAAGGAGGATGATCGAGCAGCCATTCTAGAAAAGAGACCCTACTTCTATATGCTTCCTAAAGGAGCCTAGCCGCAGTCCTAGGATGGAGAAATAATGCTATAGAGGAGGCCCTAAACGAGTTGTACCTAGCCGCAGTCAAGAAGGGTTATAACATGCCCTAGTCACAGCATAAGGAGGCTGGAACAATGTGGAATAGGAGGACTGTTTTGGGGTCCGAGTTGCTATAATAGAGGTCAAGTATGCGGTGTGCTAGGCCAAGCCCTTAAGGGCTAAACGTTGTTGGTTTAGGCACTGTTTTGAGGGACCTAAGGCTACAGGACTGCTGTGTGCTAGGCCGCAGGCCTTAGCACCACAACAAGGCTTGCATAGGGGCAGATTAAGGGCTGATATTGACCCTAGGCAGCAGCGTAGCAAAGGAGGTGTCTCTTAAGGGTGTGCCACAATTTTCCAGAGGGTTGTTCAAGGACTGTGTGAGGAGTTTAGGGCTACCCTAATGCCCTAACCAGAACAGTCACGAACAACAGTATATAAACTATTTGGAGCAGTGTTTGTATGATGTGTTCGCAGCTAGATACATGGGACAGCAAGGTCACTTGGTGGAGAAAGCAAATGGGACAGCAAGGCTATGATACTTGGTGGAGAAAGCAATAGGACAGCAGGGCTGCAATGGGACAACAGCATTAGCATGGTGCTGCAAACTCATTAGGACAGCAGCAAGGTACAACATGCCAAATGGGACAGCTAGGCAATGGTGCTTGTTGGAGCATGGTAAAGGGGACAGCTAGGCAATGGTGCTTGGTGCAACAAACATTGGGACAACATGTGTGACAGCAAGGTACAACAGTACTAAACATTGGGACAGCATGTGTGGCAGCAAGGTACACCAGTGCTAAACATTGGGACAAGCAGTGTGATAGCATGGTGCAGCAATGGCACATGGGACAGCAAGTACATGATGCAATACAGTGATGGGTACAATCATGATTAGTGAGGCATGATGGGCGCAGCATGGTGATGGAGTCACCTGGAAGAATCAGTAGAAGCAGCATGTCTTCAACTGAATTCAACTACCTCATGTATCATCTTCTTAGGGATGATCTATGCTCTTATTTAGATAAGTCAAAGTATTGACTTCTGTTGTAAATGTACTATCTCTCTATCTCTCTGCTGAACTATTGAAGAACAAATAAGAAGAATTGATCAAGGGTTTCCCCACATTGGGGTTTGTCCCTGGCTAGCACCACATCTTGTGTCCTCTTGTCTTGGCTTGTCTTCTGCGATCTATGTTTATGTTCTATCTGCAATTTACTTTAATGCTGATGTGATTGCTAATCTGGAAAAGATATTGAGCTAACTATAAAATTGAAATAAATTGCTCTAAGCATAGAACATACCTAAAATTAACAAAGATAAAATAAGGGGTTTGAGGGTCATTTGGAAAATACACAAAGAGATTGCGAAAATCGATTTTCTGAGGTGAGAAGTTCTCAGGAGGAAAATCGATTGAGAAGATCTTGTAGCAGAGGGGTAGTGAGAATCCAAGAGAAGGAATTTCCGGAGAGTACAAGGCAAAGAGAGGGCAGAAAGACATCCAAAGGAAGGTTGACGGTGGCCTACGCAGTGCTAACGCAGAGGCAGTGCAGTTAGTGAGGAGAAATCGAGTTTCTGCTGAGAGAATTCGGAGTTCAGTTGTCAGAAGCCAGGGTGTGACTCTGGGAGGCAGGAAAATCGATTTCTTAGCCAGCAGAGAGGCAACGTAATACCCAGGAGGGGTGACGCAGAAGCTACCCAAGGTGACACAATTCTGCGCAGAAGCCAAGTAGAGGCTGACGCAGAGCCTCCAGAGCTGAAGGATCAGTGACTGATTCTCCAATGACAAGGTGAGATCATTTCACCAGTCTTTTGTCCAGTATTTTCTTTGTAAAGGATTGCTAGTTAAGCATCCTAGATTTGTACTAAGAATTTTCTCCTGCATAATAATAAACCCTCCGAGTTGCTGCACTAGTTTTCCCGCATTGGGTTTTTCCGGGGACTCTTTGTCCAAAAATAATTGTGTCCTATATGTTGTAATTTCCTTTCTTGCTTGGTATTTTGTTTCCGCGTATATGTTAATTAAGTGAAGGTTGCAGATGTATTTGCTTCGATATTTACCGTAGAACACGGTAAATAACTTGCATGGATTAACAAGTAGGAGAAGTAACATCAATTTGCTGCAGCAGGGATTCTGACTAAGGGATTTTCACAAAAGCTAGATGTCAGCCATTTCAAGATATTTGGTTGCCTAGCATACTATCACATTCCAGGCAAGATACGTTCGAAGCTAGACAGACTGCAGAGCGAGGTTACTTCATTGGCTACAGCGAAACCTCGAAGGCATACAGGATCTTCATCCCAAGAGCCAGGAAAATTATAGTTAGGCGGGATGTTATGGAGGGCAAGGTGTACAAAAGGTCCAAAGAGTTGTCAATAGCTGAAGGTCAGTGTGAACAGCCAGCAGAAGCTCCTAGAGTTTAGCAACAAAATCAGGGGCAACAGATCACAAGTAGAGTGACCAATACGAGCATGTGTTCAGGTGCGAGTACTCATGACTTCGCAGAGCATGGAGCAACAAATGTAACAGATCAGGGAGACGCATCAGGGGGATATGTAGGTGGATATTCCTAACTCCACTATTGACAAGAGGAACCAGGAGGTTTAGTAGAAACTAAGAGATGCTTAGGAGTTTGTGGGGACTCCTAGGACGGATAGGGGAGAGAAGAGACAACCAGAGCAGTACACTGGCTACATGCATTAATTAGTTAGCTAGTAGATAGTGAGCCTTCCAGTTATCATGAGGTTGCACAGGAGCATGTGCAGGATGCTATGGTTGAGGAGTATTCCTCAATTATGCAGAACGATGTGTAGGGGTTGTACCCAGATCTACAAACAGGATGGTGGTTGGATCACGTTGGATCTACAAGATCAAGCATAATGCAAATAGAAGCATCGAGAAATACAAAGCTAGGTTCGTAGCCAAGGGGTTCTCTCAAAAGGAGGGAATAGATTATGAGGAGAAATTTGCTCTTGCGGCCAAGTACACTTCTATATGAATCGTGATCTCATTAGCAACACAAATGGGATGGCATATCCATCATATGGATGTCGACACAGTGTTCCTGAATGGTGAACTGGAGGAGGAGGTCTACACTGAACAATCGGAGGGCTTTGTGGCACACAGTAGAGAAACCCACATGTGCAAGTTGATGAGAGCTTTGTATAGGCTTAAGAAGACTCCCAAGGTGTTCTACGAGTGCATCGATAGATACTTCCAGAGCATGGGCTTTGTGAAGAGTGAGGCGGATTCAAACCCCTACTACTTGGTGGTTTGGGGAGATGTCCTCATTCTTGTCCTATATGTGAACGACCTTTTCTTCATAGGTTCACTGGGGCTCATCAAGGAGTGCAAGAGGGATCTTGCAGTTGAGTTCGAGATTAAGGATTTGGGGCTCATGCACTATTTTCTAGAGGAGATTTGAGATGGAGGATTGCAGAGCCATGTCTACTCCCATGATCACCAATTGGAGGAAGATAGATGCATTGAGGGAGAAGTATGTGGACCCCACCTTGTACAAGCAGTTGATAGGCTCTTTCATGTATCTAGTCAACACCAAGCTAGACATATCCTATGCAGTAAACTCTCTTAGTTAGCTCATGGTGGCGCCAAAGAGAGTGCATTAGTCAACAACAAAACATGTGCTGAGGTATTTGTATGGCACAGACGAGTATGGGATCAGAGATGCTTGAGATGATGGTGTTAGGTTGGTCGGCTATACTGATGCACAGTAGGAAAGTAACACAGTGGACCGGAAAGGCACTTCAGCCTATTGCTTTAGCATGGGATCAGGAATTGTTTCTTGGTACAGCAGGAAGCAAAATTTTGTGGCACTGAGTTCTGCAAAGGCAGAGTACATAGCAGCGAACACAGCTGCACGCGAGGCCATATGGTTTGTTAAAATTGGCAACTAGGGCCAAACTCCATGTGGGTTTATCTTATTCATGGCTGATAATATTTTTATTAGATTCCTCTCGTCGAGAGGTGTAGGATTGATCTAAAGATCATCCGATTCCGATAAGTATTTATGGAGATATGAATTTATTTTGATTATGGAATAATTATCAAGCCAACCTACAACTCATATAGGCTCAAAAGCCCAACAGTCGCATCTATTCAATCATCAACAGTTGTGTATAAATACACGAGGTATTTTCCTCATTTGGACTCACTCTCAACTCATCACATCTCTCTCTCTCTCCTGCGCAGAAAAGAGGCTCTTCTCCTACTGCGCAGAAAGAGACTCTTCTCTCACACATGTGGAAGGAAGGTGTAGAATTTAGGGCTGCAACTGCAGAACCAAAGTTTGACCAGCGTTGACCATTAGTCTACCTCTTAGAACTGCGATGTAGGTGAATCTGGATCTCCTCTGAAGGCTGCATTTTTTGGTGAAGGAATCAAGTCGATCCGACGGTCGATTTGCAAGATATTGTCTGCCCTAGTTTGGTTGATCTAGGGTTTGCTGCTGCTGATGTAAATCAGATTTATGTACTATTTCTCTCTGCTGAATTATTAAAGATAAAGGAAGATTTGATCAAAGGGTTTCCCCACATTGAGGTTTGTCCCTAGCTAACCGCCACATCTTGTGTCTCTTGTCTTGGCTTGTTTTATGTCGATCGTTTAATGTTCTATCTGCATTTTACTTTATGTACATGTGATTGCTAATCTATGGATAATAATAAGAAAAATAAGTAAACTGTTATAAGCATAGAACATACCATAACTTAACATGGTATCAGAGCTGAGGTGAAGACAAAGCCCGAGCAAGAGCAAGAGCAATCACTGAAGAGAATATTGGCAAGGCTATCCTAAAAGAACTATGGGGTCCTCAACACTCTTCCCTGCCGAAGACAAGCTCCGTGAGAAAGCTAACTATCACGGATGGAAGATGTCTCTCGATCTAACCTTAGAAGATCAAGGAGTGTTGGACCTTGTGAGAGGCAATATTGTTGAACCTCCATCAAATGCACCCGCTGCTGCCAGGGACAAATGAAAAACCGGTGAAGTCAAAACAAAGAAGATCATCCAGGACTCTATCGACAAGCGCTTGGTGGCCTACATCTCCGACCTGAACACCTCCAAGGAAATCTACGATAGACTAGTGAGTTTATTTAAAGTTAATGATGCAAATCAAATCTTGTTTCTTAGAAATACGCTGAAGGAAATTAAGAAGGGCAAAGATGAGAGTATGCAAGCATACTTCTTAAGAATCACCGAGATTAGGAACGATCTCCTATCTATTGGGGAGACTATTACTGATAGGGAAATGGCACACGACTCTTGGAGGATTACCATCCGAATGGTACGTGTTCAGGACTACTCTGAACAATAATGTAATCCCTGGTTTAGAAGAACTAATGGCTAGATGTATTCAAGAAGAAACAAGGATAGAAGAGCAAGAAATGCCCATGCCTAAAGGTCCTCCTGCTACCTTTTCTTCTCATGCTAAGAAAAGAAATAATTCCATAACTAAATCAAAAAGAAAAGTTGGACCTAAGGGTGGAAGAAAAGGACGACGTTACATTTGCGATAAAGCAAGTCACTATGCAAGGGAGTGCCCTGATAGAAGGGACTCACACCAAGACGATGATCAAAATCCCTCTCATGGCAATCAAAGTAATGGCATATCTAATAGCAGAGGTAAAAGGAGTGCTGGAAATCAAGGAAGAGGACAATCATTCAAGAAGGCTAGAAATTCCAGGTATGAATCTAACACTGTTGATAATAAGCAGGATGAATATTATCTACCAGCTGCTCTATCTACCTCTGCTCCTTCGGACTCAATGGGAATTTGGCTCATTGATAGTGGTGCCTCAAGGCACTTCACTGGTTACAAAGAAGTTCTCCATAATCTGATAGAGAAAGAAACTAACCTGGTAAAAGGAGTCCACTAGGTGTCATGTCTTGTGACACATCTCTTAAGTCTAAACTTTGGCATCGAAGGTTTTCCCACCTTCATTATAAAGCTCTACCCGAAGTAAGACAAATGGTAACAGGGATGCCCGAATTCCAAGTAGAGAAAGAAGGTGTATGTCCAGGATGTGCCGAAGGAAAGCTCAAAAGGGGACCATTCCCCTCAAGCCAAAGCAAGACCTCCGATATATTACAGTTGGTTCACTCAGACATATCTGAGGCTGGCATTAAGAGGGAGACTACTACACCATATACTCCTAAGCAGAATGGTGTGGTGGAAAGGAAGAACCGTACGATTGTGGAAGTTGTCTGTGCCATGCTCCATGATCAAAGATTTCCGAAGATTCTATGGGCAGATGATGTAACAATGCCCGATGTGGAGGAACCCATGGATCCTATTGATCCACCTGAGCCTTCCTCTTCTAGGAAGAGGCCCTCTTGGCTTAGGGGGCTACTCGATGATGCTGAAGGACACACTACACCCCAAGGAACCTTCCGTGAAAGTAAGAAACCCAACAGGTATCAGGGATACCTGACCATCATGAGCACCTTCATACAAATGAGCCTTCATCATTCTCAAATGCCGTAAAGCATCAAGTATGGAAGGATGCTATGACCGAAGAATATGAGTCTATTATGAATAATGATGTATGGGAAGTAGTTCCCAGAACCCAGGACAAGACAGTTGTCACTTCTAAATGGCTTTACAAAATAAAGCATGCAGCAGATGAAAGTACTGAAAAATATTAGGCTTGTTTTGTCGCTCGTGACTTCTCCCAGAAGGATGGTATAGACTATGACGAGATATTTGCACCTGTTGCCAAATATACCACCATCTGCGCGATCATAGCCCTTGCGGCTTCACAAGGATGGAACCTACATCAGATGGATGTCAAGACCGCGTTCTTGCGTGGTTCGATCAAAGAAGAGGTCTACGTGGAGCAACCCAAAGGATTTGAGATTTATGATCGAAAATCTCATGTATGCAAGTTGAAGAAGGCTCTCTATGGGCTGAAGCAAGTACCCCGCGCATGGTATGAAAGGATCAATAGCTACTTGATGAAGTTGGGATTCACTAGGAGTGAAGCCGATCCTAACCTTTACTTTAAGGTTGAAGATGACAAGCCTCTCATACTGGTGCTGTATGTGGATGACCTCTTTCTAACAGGTGTAGACCCGCTCATTCACAAATGTAAGAGGGAGTTAGCTTCTGAATTTGAAATGAAGGACCTAAGACTGATGCACTATTTCTTCGGACTTGAAGTATGGCAAAAGCCAGGGGAAATTTTCCTATCTCAAGGAAAATATGTGGTGAAGATATTGGAAAGATTTGGTATGGTGGACTGCAAGCCTGTAACTACCCCGATGGAGCTTGACTTCAAGAAGTTAAGCGGTAGTGCTACTGGACCTGTTTTACAAAATGCTACCGAGTATCGGCAACTCGTTGGAGCATTAATGTTCTTAGTGAACTCCCGTCCAGATATATGTTTCGCAGTCAACACGTTAAGTCAACATATGGTTGAACCTCACCACATACATTGGATTGGTATCAAGAATCTGTTGAGATATCTTCGTGGCACAATTACTTATGGGTTAAGATACACCGCCAAAGATGTGAGACTACTTGGATACACCGATGTTGATTGGGTAGGCAATGTGGAGGACCATAAGAGCACTTTTGGGTGTTGTTTCTCCTTGGGATCTGGTTCTATATCCTGGATGAGCAGGAAGCAGAAGTCAGTGGCTTTGAGCACCACCAAAGCAGAGTATATTGCTACTAGCATGGCCTCCTGTGAGGCAGTCTGGTTGCGAAAGCTCTTTAGTGAGCTATTTGGATTTACATTGGATACCACCGTGATCCTGTGTGACAACCAGAGTAGGATTCGTTTATCAGAGAATCATGTATTTCAAGATCGCTCCAAGCATATCGATATCAGGTACCACTATATTCCTGATATGGTGCAACGGGGAGCTATAAGGCTCCAACATATTGGTACAAATGAACAGGTCGCCGACATTCTGACAAAGCCCCTAGGAAAGGTCAAATTTTTGACTTTCCGAGAACGACTTGGTGTCGTTCAAAAACCCTCTGATGAGGGTCCTGTATGATGTATTGAGCTTTGGGAGCTCCAGGGAGGGTGCGGGGTACTTCTTGGAGCGACATATGACAAACAGGGTAAAAGAATCAAAACTTTCCTTGTGTCACCCTGTGGCGACTATGTAGCAGGATGATTAGTTCTCCTGTGAGGTTTGGATGATGTGTTCTCCATGATGATTATGTAGCAGGATGATTAGTTCTCCTGCGAGGTCTGGATGATGTGTTCTCCATGACGATTATGTAGCAAGATGATTAGTTCTCATGTGAGGTCTGGATGATGTGTTCTCCATGACGATTGTGTAGCAGGATGATTATTAATTTTAGGTATGTTCTATGCCAAAGCAATTTATTTAAATTTCTTTTCCACATTAGAAATCACATCAGCATAAAGTAAACTGCAGATAGAACATAAATATAAATCGCAGAAGACAAGCCAAGACAAGAGGACACAAAATGTGGCGCTAGCCAGGGACAAACCCCAATGTGGGGAAACCCTTGATCAATTCTTCTTTTATGTTCTTCAATGTTCAGCAGAGAAAGTAAGAGAGATAGTACATTTACAATAGAAGTCAATCATTTTGACTTTTGATATCGGCATGAGATTAGTTGAAGACATATTGCTTCAACTGATTCTCTAAGGTGACTCGTTCACATATCATAGTGCTGCATCTTGTCTATTCGCTACACATTACCATGTGACAACTTGTTGTACTGTCACATGTGTTGAACCTTGATGACTGAGCTGCTCTCATCTTCATGCTGCATCTTCCATGGTCTTATTCATCATCAAGTTGCCCATGCTCATGATCTCATTCATCATTATGCTGCCCATGCTCATATCATCATGCATCATTATGCTGTCCATGCTCATATCATCATGTTGCTTATTATGCTGCCCATGATCTCATACATCATGTTGCTTTCCTCATATCATCATGCATCATTATGCTGCTTATTATGTTGCCCATGATCTCATACATCATGCCACCTTCCTTTAGAGACATATGCTCCCGCTGTTTCGGCAGTTCCTAGTAGTTTCGGCTTTTCCGACAGTTCCGGCTTTTCCAACAGTTCCGACATTTCCAGCTTTTCCGGCTTTTCCGGTATTTCCAGCTTTTTAGCGTTTCCGGCTTTTCCGACAGTTCCGGCTTTTCCGACAATTCCGGCTTTTCCAGCAGTTCCGACTATTCCGACAGTTTCGGCTATTCCGACAATTCCAGTTTTTCCGACTTTTCCAATAGTTCCAGCTTTTCCAACTTTTCCGGCTTTTCCGAATTTTACGGCAGTTCCGGCTTTTCCGGCTTTTCTGGCTTTTCCAGCAGTTCTAGCTTTTCCGGCTGTTCTGGCTTTTCCTTATGATCTCTCCTCCTACTAAAACCCAAAGACAAGTAGAGAGACAAAGAGATCCAAGTGTGTGTAGAAATGACTTGAAGTCCTCTTCTATTTATACTAAAACGTAGAGGTTGAATAGACATGACTGTTGGGCTTCTGAGCCTACATAAGTTGCTGGCCGACTTAACAATTTGTCCATAACATAAATAAATTCATAACTTCATAAATACTTATCGGAATCGGATGATCTTTAGATCAATCCTACACTTCTCAATGAGAGGGATCCAATAAAAATATCAGTTGCCATAAATAATATGACCCACATGGAGTTTGGCCCTAGTTGCCAATTTTAACACTGCCTCTCAACTAAGGAGAATTCCATCCGCTGATCCATATGTCCAACTGTACTATCTCTACCATCAGTGCCCTGCACTGTTCTGCTCAGCTCTACTAGCTCTACTGGCTCTGCTCAGCTCTGCTAGCTCTACTGGCTCTGCTCTGCTCTACTGGTTCTACTGTTTTTGATCTGCTCTGCCCAGCTCTGCTAGCTCTCCTCTGCTCTGCTCAGCTCCGCTGGCTCTGCTAGCTCTGCTCTGCTCAACTTAGCTCTGTTGAACCATGAAGAAGAAGAATTGATCGAGAATGTGTCATACCTTTCTCCATTGACCCGAAGTCAGTCTCAGAGTGTGCACCACTGGTCCCAGACCAGTGCTCAACCGACCTGAAGTCAGTGTCATAGTAGGTACAACTCCTACCACAGGTCCCAGACCAGTACTCTACTGACTCGAAGTCAGTCTCGAGGATGTACCACTAGTCCCAGACCAGTCCTCAATCGACCCGAAGTTAGTGTCATAGTGGGTACAACTCCTACCACTGGTCCCAAACCAGTACTCTACTAACTCGAAGTCAGTCTCAGAGTATGTACCATTGGTCCCAGACCAGTCCTCAACGGACCCAAAGTCAATGTCATAGTGGGTACAACTCCTACCACTGGTCCCAGACCAGTACTCTACTAACTCAAAGTCAGTCTCAGAGTATGTACCACTGGTCCCAGACCAGTCCTCAACCGACCAGAAGTCAATGTCATAGTGGGTACAACCCCTACCACTAGTCCTAGACCAATATCATTGATCCCAGATCAATGAAGGTCATCCTAGCATAGGGAGTACGGTAGATACAGCGATGTGTCCATCGATACTACTATGGTCCCTATCCTCATTTCCCTGCTCACTGATCAGATGAGAGGTACTTCCCATGAGTCCCAGACTACATGGGTAGGATGTCTCGACAGGAGAACTTAATCAATCATGTCCTCACAGGAGAACTAATCATCCTGCTACACAATCGCCATGGAGAACACATCATCCAAGCCTCACAGGAGAACTAATCATCCTACTACACAATCGTCATGGAGAACACATCATCCAGACCTCACAGGAGAACTAATCATCCTGCTACACAATCGTCATGGAGAACACATCATCCAGACCTCACAGGAGAACTAATCATCCTGCTACACAATCGTCGTGGAGAACACATCATCCAGACCTCACAAGAGAACTAATCATCCTGCTACACAATCGTCATGGAGAACACATCATCTAGACCTCACAGGAGAATTAATCATCCTGCTACACACGAGAGCGAATCATCCTGTCCCACAAGAGAGCAAATCATCTTGTCCTACAAGAGAGCAAATCATCTTGTTCACAGGAGAGCGAATCATCCTATCCACAGGAGAGCGAATCATCCTGTCCCACAAGAGAGCGAATCATCTTGTCCCACAAGAGAGCGAATCATCTTGTCTGCAGGAGAGCAAATCATCCTGTCCCAGTGCGCACCACCAGGGGAGGGTGAGTCACCCTGTGGTCGTATGTTGCTCCAGTAAGAACCACAAGCCCCCAGAGCTCCCAGAGCTCAATGTATACAACATGCAGGACTTTTGTACAATGGTCTCTTGACGACTCCAAGTCATTCAGGAAAATCATAGATTTGATCTTTCCCCTGGGACTTCGACAAAGTGTAGCGACCTGTACATCATCTCATAGCGATGGAGCTTCCTAGCTCATAAACTTACCATATACCAAATAAGGTGGTATCTAATGTCTATCTACTGATGCAATCGTCGAATACGGGATTCCTCAATAATCAAATCCCACCTCTGGTTGTCACAGAGAATCACAGCGGTATTCATCATGTGTACTCATTGAAGAGTTTCCACAACCAGGCAACTTCATACGAGGTCATACTCGTAGTTATGTATCCGCTCTCGGTGGTACTTATAACAACCGATTTCTGCTTCCTGCTCATCCATGATATCGAAGCAGAATCCAAAGAGAACCAACACTGGGAAGTGCTCTAGTGATCCTCCACACTGCCTGCCCAGTCAGCATTCGAATAATCATGCAGTTTTCATATTTCCGGCTGTAACGAATAAAATATATATAGCATGTCTAATTGAAACATGACTCTTCATGAAAAGACACTTGCCTGATATAAAAGCAAGCCTGTAGTTCTCATTGTAATTCATCATCATTATCATTCTTATTCACATATTTAATATATAATATTTGTATCCTCATGGATATCTTGATATTCCAAGTCTTCTGGGGTAATTAATTTGTAGAAGGAACTTTATTCGCTTCATTTGGTATCAGAGCAGTTCAGTCCTCTATGTTTTTTAACCAGTGCACAAAGCTCGTTCTCCGATCCAAGTCTTTGGCTATCGACTTTTCATCAAATTTATTGTTGTTGCAGTTCAAGCGTTTCGCTAAATATTTGGGGTTTCTCCGTCTCGCTTCCAGGCCTTTGGCTATATATATATATATATATATATATATACAAAAATAATAATAATTTATAAAAAAATCATATAAAAAAATAGATTACAAAAAAAAAAAAAAAAAAAAATATATATATATATATATATAAAATAAGTGCATAATAAAGATAAGAGGGAGTTTTTCCAAGTATATTTAAAACTTTTTACGTGGAGAAGCCCGTGGTTTTAAAAACAACCCATGGTAATTGCCCATGGTATTTTAAAAAGTAAAAAAAAAAAAAACAAAAACAAAAAACAAAAGGAATACGTTTTACTTTTTACGTGAAGAACATTTTAACAGAGGTTTTAAAAACAACCCATGGTAATAGCCCATCATATTTTAACATCGTGACCGTGTCATATGAAAAGACATGACCTTTATATTTATTAAGTGGGGTGACATTAAAAAATTATCAAGGACGTAATTAAGTATATAAAAAAAGGGACCAATTTATTATTAAAAAAAAAAGTGAAACTATTATTATTATAAGATAATAAAGTTATTTTGAAAAGGGGTCTTAATATAAAAAAATGGAGTCAACCGTTGACGATAAAGAAATTGAGTGTAGTTCAAAAATGAAAAATGAAAGGTTTCCTGAAACCTTTGGTAGATATGTTGATATATTATTTAAAATCAAAGGATCGCTCGCAGGAAGAGATATCATAATCACTATGAGTCCTGCTGAAAAAAAGTAATTATGTTAGTCCTAAATGTGCTAACCAATTGGTGATTCCTAAATCAAATATAGTTGAAAATAATATTCTTGACAAATATGACAAACAATATGACATAAGCAATCTACACCTAAGTATTGGAGATTACACTTTTACCTTACAATTCACCGTGAAAACCTTATATTCTAACGATAGTGACATTGTTTTGGGATCACCATGGATGGAAACTCTAGGTTCCTTTATTCTGAATACAAAAAGAAAGATTTTGACATTTTCTTACAAAAAGAAGAAAATAACGCTCCAAGATTTTACACTGGAACCAAACTCAGTAACGCTAGAAGATATCTCAGATATTTCAAAAGTAATTTCTCAAGAAGGTAAAAAAGTATTACAAAATATGCAAAACGAAATTAATAAAATCACTGTTGATAAAAATGAAGAAGTTTCTCGTCTTAAAAACCATAGTGAAAAATTGCTGACGAAAATTAAGAAACTTAAGAAGGATAAGAAGTCGTTAGAAAACCAGGTACAACAACTTATCAAGAAGGAAGCATCAAATGTAGGAATTCAAGTTGATGACAAAACAAAAAATACCGATCCAATGAATATGACAACTCAAGAAGACAAGTCAGTTGAAGAAAGAGACACACGTAGATGTTGCAATTCAGACAATGAACATCCCAAGTGAATGTTCCATAACCAACTCAACGTCGTCTTCGCCAGAAGAAAATATAAAAATTGCCACATGCCCAATAAGGGAAAGTCAAACCAAAAAAGTTCCCTATCGACATCCAAATCGTGAGAATAGACAAATCAACCAATCTACATATCGGGACCATTCAGACCAGAAACAACAAATTGATGTTTCAGAGAATAATGACGTAAAATTAATCTCGTCTTATGATGCCAAGTCGTTACAAAGTTCCAGTTATCAAAATACTATACAGAAGATTAATCTAGGATGGTTTGATCCCTTCTCAGTGCGACAATTTTGTTTGTCACTTAAAAGATCATATCAGCTTGTATCGACGAAGATCACTGTTCTGAGACAGAAAGACTTTTGAAGCAGAAAAAGAGATCAAGCCTTGTTCATCGACAAGCTTTGAGGACAAAGCTTTTTGAGGAAGAAGGCAATGTAATGAATAAAATATATATAAATAATGTAAAATAATATAAATGATAATAAGCATAAATAATTATTAGTTAAGTAGTAATTAGGTTGAAGAGGCATGTCTAATTGAGACATGACTCTTCATGAAAAGACACTTGCCGATATAAAAGCAAGCCTCTCGTTCTCATTGTAATTCATCATCATTATCATTCTTATTCACATATTTAATATATAATATTTGTATCCTCATGGATATCTTGATATTCCAAGTCTTCTGGAGTAATTAATTTGTAGAAGGAACTTTGTTCGCTCCACCGGCAATGTATCTCAATCCATGGGAGATTGTGCCCCGAAGATATCTCAGAGGATTCTTGGCACCAATCTAGTGAGGCTCAACCAAATATGAGCTCACCATGCTAACTGCAAAACATATGTCCGGAGTTCACCAAGAACATCAACGTGATTGAGTTTATGAAACTCAGAGGTATTTCCCAAATCTGGTCCGAGATCACTACCATATAACTTCTGAAAGTTAATATCCTCGAGGTAGTCATAGGCTTGCAGTTTATCATTCCACGTTCGGAATCCAACTCCCTCTTGCTTCTGCAAATGAGAGGGTCTGCACCTATCAGAAATAGGTCGTCCTTATGAGGTGCTAGTATGAGAGGTCTATCATCCACAACCTTTAGGTAATGGTTTGGATCAGTTTCACTCCTAGTGAATCTCAGCTTCATCAAACAACTATCAATCCTCTCATACTATGCCTGGGGTGTTTTGCTTCAAGCCATAGAGGGCTTTCTTCCACCTATATACATGAGATTCCCGTTCATGAATCTCAAGCTCCACAGGTTTTTCCAAACCTGTGGACCTGCTACATGAGGGGAATGGTCCCCTTGTAAGATTTTCCTTCGGTACATCTCAGACATGTACCTTCATGCTCTTTTTGAATTCAGGCATCCCAGTCACCATCTGACTCACAGACCTTCGGTGCTGAGTCAATGAACATGGTCCCCAGTGGACTTGATACAACCCTGAACTCTAAAACAATCTTTGAAAAATCTATTTTCAAACACGTACCTTTCCATCAATGAGTGCCACCCTGAAACCTTAAACTTCCATTTCCGATATGGACACCAGGTTCTTCTTGCGATCAAGTACATAAAAGAGATTCTGGGGTTCCTTGCTTTCTTTGAAGAGTCGACCATTTCCTTGATGACCTGCATTACTTATCATTCCTCTGATCATTGAAGATGTCCCTGGAATGATTGTTATCTTCATCAAGAGATGTGTCTCTGCTATTCAGACACTCCTTTGCATGATGGCTGAACTTATTGCAACCAAGGCATCTGCCTTTCCTTCCAACCTTAGATCTGAACTTCCCAATGAAGTGATCTTTAGATGGGCCATCAGAAACTTCCGCTAGGCCATTCTGATAATATGTTCTGCTTCAACTTCACCCTTTGTGAACTTAGAAGAGAGATGTGAAACCCATTGATCCTGTTGCTTGTCCCTATTGTCTTTGGTGATTGCTCTTTCACTCTTGCTTGGGCATTGTCTTCACCTCAGCTCCGATACCATGTTAATTTTAGGTATGTTCTATGCTAGAGCAATTTATTTCAATTTCTTTTCCACATTAGCAATCACATCAGCATAAAGTAAACTGCAGATAGAACATAAATATAAATCGCAGAAGACAAGCCAAGACAAGAGGACACAAGATGTGGCACTAGCCAGGGACAAACCCCAATGTGGGGAAACCCTTGATCAATTCTTCTTTTATGTTCTTCAAAGTTCAGCAGAGAAAGTGAGAGAGATAGTACATTTACAATAGAAGTCAATCACTTTGACTTTTGATATCGGCATGAGATCAGTTGAAGACATATTGCTTCAACTGATTCTCTAAGGTGACTCGTTCACCTATAGAGTCACCTTACAGATAGGCAGTTGCTGGGGTCTAGAAGGTTGCAGGAATATTGCAGAGTGGAGTTGGCGAGGTATTGTAGTCAAAACAGTGCCTGACAGAGCAGGGCCAGAGGAGTTGTTACCAAGGGTTTCTAGCCAAGGAACTCGGATCAACAGTGTAGTTGCACAAGACGATCAGAGTAGGGGGCAACTCGACAAGCGGCAGAAGGATTTCCAGGAGGGAAATCAGGGCTCAGAGGGAGTCCAAAAGAGAACTTCTAGACGGGAAGTAGAGACTCAGAGGAGTCGAATAGAGAACTTCCAGGAGGGAAGTATAGGAGCATCATGGCACTACACGAGGTAAGAGACCAGGATAGACTGGACGGAGCATCGAACTTCGCAATCCGGAAGGCCAAAATCTTATTCGTGCTTGACAGGAATCGTGTCAAGAACTTCGCCTTGAAGATAATAGTTGTCCCAGTCGACCCTAGTGATAATGATGAGTACGAGGAGGCGATGGCGAGGGCCAAGTGCGTTATCCTTAACGAGGTCAAGGATCATGTGGTACCACATATAACCGAGAAGGAAATGGCATTTGAGATGTGGGAGGCTCTCAAGAAGTTGTACCAGCAAACTTATGTCCAGAGAAGAAGGCTACTTGAGAATCAGATGAGGCCGTATCAGATGAAGAAGGGACAATCGATTGACACCTTCCTTGGAGGACTGAATGAGATCCGAGACCAGTTGACTGCTATAGGAGCGACATCAAAGTAGGAGCTAATGGTGAGGACAGCCCTGAATGTTGTCTCAGAAGATTAGGAAGTATTTTTCCAAAGTATACTAGGCAAAAGGGCACTTCCACCTTGGGACGAGATGTGGACTACTCTTCGCCAGGAAGAGATCAGACAGCAGTCGAAGACAGGTAGCAGCAGCAAGAGGATCAAAGTCAAGCAGGAGGAGGAAGATGTGGCCCTAGCATCTGAGGGAAAGCAGGAGAAGCGGAAGAAGAAAGATCTCTCCAAGATCAAGCGCTTCCACTATGGGAAGCTGGGTCATTATGCGACCCAGTGTCCAAGGAAGAAGAGTAAGGGAGAGTCTTCCGAGACTAAGGCAGCGCTAGCACGGGCAAAGAAGGAAGTTTTGACAAACGATGACTGTGCCATGAATGCACACGCACCACTTGAGAAGAAGTGGGGAGACATCGAGCTGTAGTCAAGCGAACTATAGGCGATGAGGAGCAGGATCCTCGAGGTACCCAACCTCTTGGATTAGACCTTGCTATGGAAGCCCCGACGAGGAGTAGCAGGACTAGCTGAGTGGGTAGAGACGGATGCGGATGGAGCGGCAGAGAGAGCTACAATGCAAGTGTCCCAAGAAAGCGCAAGGCTAGCAGTGCGAAAGGCACAAGAGTGTTGCACTAGTACAGGATGGCACAGAGAGGTGTGAAATGGTGCGAGATGCAGAGAGTTGTTGCAGCAGCACAAAGGTCAAAGAGGGAGCACTTGCCAGTGGCAGAGGGAGCTTCAGCATCAGTGGCTGTCTCTAGCCCAACAGGGAGGTCAGATTGGGAGATCAGTTACTTACTTCTCAGTAACTGAGTTGCAGTGCAGCAATGGGCAGCACGATGCAACATGATGAGAGGAGGTGCAGTGCGGATGCACTGCTGGGAGAAAGGACAAGCAACAACATGGATGCAGAGGGAGTTGTCGTACAGATGCAGCAGTGGTAGTGGCAGAAACATGGGCAACATTACAGGATGCAGCAGTGCGGAGGATGTTGGGTAGGAAGGCCTAGCACCAGCACAAGTACCAATGACAGATAATCAAAGTAATACTCAGTGAGGAGTATTGTTAGAGCACAGTCATCGCTAAGAGGGAGTGTTGATTTGGGGTAGCATCGGATGTGCTCTAGCCACGAAATTTGGTGAAGAGGTTGGGGCACATGAGATCTCCAATATCCAGAAAAGGTTTGGGCAGATTCTAAACAGATCAGGAGATATTAAAATAATTAATATTTTTAATAGAGTCCCTATGTCTAAACTTAGGGAAAATAAAATATTGATGTGTATTAATATGAATCTATGTTAGAATGGTCCAAAAGACATGGATTAAGCCAGATCTAATCTTAGCTATTGATTAGGGACTTAATCCCGACCGTTGATATGTCAACAGGAAAAGTATAAGAGGAGGCTTGAGGGTCACTTGGAGAATACACCAGAGTGATCATTCATTCTATTCTCTAGAGCGGGGTTTGCTAAAAGAGATAGAATTAGTGATCGAGAGATGCAGCTGAGGGGCATTTGAGTACAGAGAGACAGAGAGGCGGAGATGGTGCCGGGAGCCAGAGAGAGAGACGTAGGAGCAGCCAATGCTCACGCAGGGCCACGCAAAGGTAGCTAAGTGTTGCGCAGAGCACCAGAAAGGCCAGCATAGCTGACGCAGAGGTTCAGAGAGCTGATGCAGGGCCTCCTGGGGCTGACGCGGGCCAAGATAGGCTGATGCAGGGCCAGCGCTGGGCTAGGAGAGGCTGACGCAGTCCAGATTGGGCAAACACTAGGTTTCTGGGGCAGATTGGTGCTAAGTAACTGCCGGAAGGATTATCTGGGGTTTCAGCCAGTAGATTTGTTAGAAACTGAGAGGTATTACTGCCAAGGAAATTCTATGTTGGGTAGATTAGTTTCGGCACCCAGATTGTACTCTGATATTGCTTAATAAGAAAACCCTCAGATAGTTGCACCGGTTTTCCCACATTGGATTTTTCCAGGGAGATTAGTCCAAAAATAATGGTGTCATATGGTGTGTTTGTTCTTGTTTCTTTAGTTGCTGATGTATAATATATTGAGCATGCACTAGTGTTTATTTTCAGTATTTACATTGTAAATAACTTGTTAAAGAAAATAACAAGTAGGTAGGAATAAATCAGATAAAGTGCATGGAGGGTTTCTAACTAAGTAAACTTAGAAACCTCAACAGGTGGAAAAGGGCTTCCATTCAAGTATGTCATGCAAGAAGCAGCAAGTGGGATTTAAATAAGGTAGGAGATAGATCAAAGGATAGATCCAAGGTGGGATGTGCTGGATCAGATCCAGAGTACTGTTGTATATGTAATTTCCTCAGAGATCTATTTTCCCAAAAAGGGAGCCCAAGTAGGTTATGAATTTAATAAACAAAGAACTGTTTGATTGGGCAGAAAATTTGTGTGTAATGTGTCATTAACATTTGTTATCAGTTTGCTTCTGTTGTTTAACTTTTGTTAACATCCCAATCATGCTTCAAGCTATATTCAGTAGATCTGTAATCTGCTAGGTAGTAAATTGCCATCTTGTTGGGTTCATGGAAATTTAACATTCGAAGCAAGCAATGGTGCAAGGGTTGAAAGATTCCAGTGGGTGAAGGATGATGAATCAAGAACAGTGTTGGGCAGACAATTTATTCTCCCAATGTGACATTGATATCCCAAGCCAGCTTACACATGCTAATTCTGTAAGGCAGAAAGCTAGTTCAAATTTCCTTGTGTATGCTTGCCATGAAAGCTAAGTCTGGCCAGCCATAAAGCAAGATTCCTCTGCTAACTTTGTTAAAGAAATAAAGCCTAACTAGAGCTGCCACTTATCCTAGCTTGCTTTTATATCAGAGGTTAGTAAACCCGCTGATTGTTCTAACCAAAAGAGAGCCTCAAAAAAATTTCCTTTGATCATTTTTTCTAATGAAAAAACTAGGTCAATCTCCTATCCTGGTGGGTGTAACTCCTTTTCAAAGTCCTGATTGGTTATGCTGTATGATGGGCAATTTAACGTTTTTCCTCCATTTCAAGTTTCCCACCTGATGCCTCAAGCCCAAATCGCTGTATTATCATGATCTAAGGGCATATTTGCTGTCCTGGGAGCAAGGAGAATCTTATTAATCTGAGGGTCTGATCATATGGTTCGAAATTTTTATCTAGTCTAATTCACCCATCATAGCAGGCATATGCTCAGCCTTTACTCAAGTGAACGTTGCTTCAGAAAGCTCGACATAGTGTTGTTTCAAACAGTGGATTTACCTCAAGACCAGTTGCTGGCTGTGGTGATGTATTAACAGCCAATGTGTGGTAGTTAACGGTTGATGTAGCAGTGAGGTGGTCATGAGTTAGGTGCAGAATAGTCTTCAGATGGCTTTCCATAATCAGAAGGTCCGTGGTATCAACAGTATGATGCCAAAAAGCTGTATTCCCTTCTGCATAAAAAAGCATCCTTTATCTCCTGTTTTGTATACCAGATAGACGTCTTCTGACCCAGCTATAAGGTGGATTTGTAAGTTACACAAAATTTGATGACTCCAAATCAATTACAAGATCTGATCTTTTGCTTGGCTAATTCATCCAAATCCCACCACACTAAAAACGGGTTGATATATGGTCTTTGCCTCTGTTGCAGTCACCGACAGGCCTTGAAACACATTTTGTGGGAGTGCAAGTATGACAGAACTTATTGGAAATATGTTCAAGATTGTCATTCAATTTTGTTTCATGGTCAGCGTCATTGGCATGTAATGCTGTTTGGTGAGTCTTGGTATTTAGTACTTCGTCCCTTCATGGGCATTTGGGACCATCTTCGTAATACTGCTTTATTTACCATCTGGAAGATATAGTGCACATAAGTGTTTTTTGATGAGGCCAGTTTACTCCAATCTCTTTATCACCCATCGTGAGGAGGTATGTATGTAGTTTTCCACCAAATGCTATGTTCTGATTAAGGATTCTAAAGAGTTAGATGCAATACCCCACTCCAAATTTATTGCAGCTTTAATAGTCTTAAGGAAGGGGATACAGGACTCCACTATATATACCTTTCGACATTAATTTCCAAATTTCTTGTAAATATTCTCTTGTTAATATACGACTTACACCAAAAAAAAAACATTTGTCACCAACTTTTAAAGGTATATTAATTCACCCCATGTTCACTGACCTCAATATTTTGTTTCCCATAAAGAACACATACTTGTTCTCCATTGCTATGTCTAAAGGAAACAAGTTTGCTTTGTGTGTAAGCTACCAAGGACCCTGTGTGCCTGAAAAGAAAAGCATCCACAATATTACAGGACTGCAACAATTTGATCAAATTTTTATAGTAGTTCTTAATAGAAAATCCGTATCACAGGTTTGAAAAAAAAAGAATGAAGGTAAATGATAACAGACAGAATTAAAGGTATTTAACCAGTTTTCTCAGTTTTTTTATTTCTACAACAATTTCTGGCCATCAAATTAAGTGCCTTTGAATCTACATATGATTACTTTCATATAATGGGCAAGCAATTGTTGAAAAGGAAACAATGAAGTAAATATTTTACTGTATTTTGGCAAAGAGAGATTGATGTTAGAATTACAGCCATCCTGGAAACTAGGGATATGAGCGAATCACAGATATGGAAAAAGAAGAAAGAAAGCAACTGACATTGAACAGAATGAAAGACATTTAACCAGATTTGTTTGTTCCCTGATTTCTACAATAATTTTTTGTCATCAAAATAAATGCCTCCAGAATCTATATATGATTTACTGTCTCATTTAGTAGATGTTAACCCTCTGGTTTGCCCCGTTTGCAAATCTGGAGGTTTAAGTGCCACCACATTTCATTAGGCTGGTATTAGGAGTCATTTCCAGAGACAGCCTCGCTTGATCCAGGGGTGGCACCATAGAGTTCAAGTATGGGATTGGTTCAGAGATGTGATTTTGATTCAGAGACAGATATTACACAGGTTTCCTATCAGATTGGACAGCGTTACTATTGTTGGCAATGCTCCTATGGAGCGAAATATATATATATATATATATATATATATGCTTGAATGATGAATGTTACATAGAAGGGCCCCTGGCTTATATACCGCCTCGGGTGCCTCTTGGTGAAAGGGCATGATCTTCTGATCGTGCCTTTTTGCCCAGTTAATCTATAATTACAAAATTATTAATTTTTTTACATAACATTGCCTTCCTCTCGAAAAGATGCGTTGCCCTCAAAGCATACATAACACTTAATCAGGTATTCTTTGCTTACTCATGATCGCAACTTCTTTTCCTTGGTGGAGATGATACCTTCTAGTTCTAAAATGATCCTCCCTTTGTCATCTAAAGTTGGAAGTATTCTCTGTGCTGATTGGTGTTTGCCAAGGGCCTGTTTAAAGCAAGATACATGGAAAACGTTGTGAACACGACTTTTATCAGGAAGGCTTAAGTTGTATGCTACTTGGCTGATCTTTTTGTTAATCTGGTATGGTCCATAGAATTTTGCTGCCATTTTTTTTTTTAGGGATAACTGCTTGTAGGACTGAAGTTTAACAAATACCCATTCTCCAACTTTAAATTCTCTCTTTGTTCTATTTCGGTCAGCTTGCTGATTCATACGATTTCTTGCAATATTTAGATTTTCCTTTAGTGCTTGGACGACCTTTTGGGTTTCTTCTAACTGATTTTTAACTGTTGGAAGCTTTGTCTCGATAATGGCAAGGTCCTTCCATTTACGAGATTCATAACCGTACAAAGCTTGAAATGGAGTCATTTTCACTTAAGTGTTGTAAGTGGAATTGTACCACTATTTGGTGAGATGCAACCATTGAGCCCACTTATTTTGTTTGTTTGTTGCATAACAACATAAGAAGGCTTCTAAACATTTATTGACAATTTATGTTTGACCATCTGTTTAAGGATGATACGTTGAACTCATGTTGAGGTAGGTTCCTATATGTTTGAAAAATTCCTTCTAGAAATTACCTTTGAATTTGGTGTCTCTATTGCTAACAATGACCTTGGGAAACCCATGTAATTTGTAAACATTCTTGCAAAATATCTCGGCGACTTGTTTTGCCGAGTTTGATTTCCTCATTCTAATGAAGTGTGCATACTTGGTAAGTCTATCAACTACTACAAGAATTTTGTCCTTGCCATCAGACATAGGTAATCCTTCAATAAAGTCCATTCATATTTCTTCCCACTTCTCATTTGGAATATTTAAAGGATGGAGCAATGGGTCATAATGTTCTCATTTTTATTTCTCTGGCATTTATCGCATTTTGCTACATATTTCTGAATATCATTATTCATTCCCTTCCAAAAGAATGATTGGTGTGCATTATAGTAGGTTTTAAAGAAACCTACATGTCTGGCTGACAATGAATCATGGGACCCTTCAAAAACTTTAGCTTTAAATTTGGAATTTATACTTAAGTAAATTCTTCCCTTGTACCACATAATATTGTTTTTCCATTCAAATTTTGAATTTTGAGGAGGGTTATTGATTATAGCACTTGTTTCTGGATTTTTTGCATGCTCACTTTGAATTTCATTAAGCCATTCTAGGACAGCAACCAAAATGCAAGTAATGATGATTCTTCATCTTTCCTAGTCAAAACATTTGCTACTACATTGTCTTTCCCTTTCTTATGTAATGTATCCATGTCGAAGGCAGCAATTTTTTCGATCTCCTTTTGTTATTTTGTGGATAGTGTTTTCTGCTAGAGGAGGTGTTGAAGACTATTATGGTCTGTTCGTATTAAGAACTTACTTCCCAAGAGATATTTCCTCCACTTAGCTAATGCATGCATAATGGCGAGCATTTCCTTATTGTATGTAGATTTGAGACATTCTCGCTTGTTGAGCTTCCTGCTTTCAAACGTTATTGGATGACCATCTTGCATCAATACTCCTATGCCAAAACCTGAAGCGTCACATTCAATTACAAAAGGCTTTGAAAAATCTGGAGTTGCTAATACAGGTGCCTTGGACATGATTTCCTTTAAGTCTTCAAAACATTTTTCTGCCTTATCATCCCATTGAAAGGAGTTCTTTTTCAACAAATTTGTTAGGAGGGCAGATACATGAGCATAAGTTCTTTTTCATGGTTGCATTCCTTGACCATCATCATTCGAATGCTTCCTTCATCATGCTTATACGAACATATTTAATATCTTCAAGATTATGTAACTACAAAACTTTAATAACAAGTACAACCAAAAACAAATATACAGAAGCATGAAGTCAGCTATATCAAAATCATGTCAATATTATAATGGAAGCATTAGACTTTGGACATTAAATAGCTAAACCTAGTTAGGTTCATGAGATACATCTTTTTACATGCTAGACATCAACTTCTTGCTAGGGTTTTGTCATAAACCCTAGACTTCATCATCAAGACTTCGAGCAACTCAACCAAGATATCAGTCTCATTATATCTAGGGCCTCAATATTACTTTTAGAGATATATGACAAATTCTACCATGACTTAATGTAAACCCTAGATTCCATCTTCGAGACACAAAGCCTTAGATATCAGTGATTCAATAACAATCCAATCATAGTACTATCTAAGGTTTCAACAATATGCTTTTACATGACAGACTTTTACTAGGGTTTGTTGCAAACCCTAGACTAAATCATATTGAAAACAATATCATATCCTAGAATATCAATTTCTACTAGAGCTTTACAGACCCTAAGTTTCACAAACTAAAACATGAACATTAACAATTAGGATAGCATACTCGCATATATATACATATATATATATAGGATGCATTTCACATTATTATCTACTAGGTAAACCCAAGACACAAACATCAATATATCGAAGTTAGCAATTTCATTCAGACTAGGGTGTCGAACATAAAGACAGATATACACCTAGGGTTTCATTCCTACGACCTCATTTTAGCTAATACGAGGATCTTGCGTATAAACCCTAAAGATTTAGGGTTTCAATACATAAATTAGACATTGACAGCAAACCCTAAAGGACAAGGGTTTCTATCATAATGTTGTAGCAGCTACAACCACCCTCCAAAATTTTGGCTCGCATGCAAATTTCAGACCCTACCTTGGATCCTGCAATCAATCATCTTTGGTCACTTGTTGGTAAGCTGATGATTTCAAGCTCCCCTACTTGATCTTAAGAGTTGTTCGTGTTCTCATGTTTAGGTAGCATGTCATCTTTGGGCATAGGGGTTGTTGTTTGTCGTGCAAAGGGAATGTTGTTTTGCTTCAAGGGAAAGCATGTGCGCATGAGTGGTTGTCATCACATAGACATATTTCACACTCACTTCACGCACTCTTGTCACGAAGGTTGTTGCATCAAGCAAAGTATGTCTTATGCATTTTGGATGGTTTACGTTGTGTCACTAAGTATTCGTGTGCAATCAAAGTCAACTCCTATCAATGTTAACATATGTTTCACTCATCTCACACAGCCATTTTCTCGAGCAACCTAGCCTCATCCAGCTTCCCAGAACTGTGCGCTTTGCTTCTGAAACGATCAAGCTTCCTCCCTTGCCTGCTGAAACCCCGTAGTGTGCAGAGACCCCAGCCAGCACTGCTCTCCAAAAATACGCAGAGCAGTCAGGTAGCCAGCAATGCTCTCCAGAAATCCGCAGAGCAGTCCAACAGCCTTGCATTCAGAAATTATGCAGAGGTTTCCTCCCAGTACCCCCATCCCGTAGCAGTGTCCTGTACCTCAAAACTACGCAGTGTTGTCCAAGTTGCCCTGTCTGTCTTGCATGCAGAAACTACGCAGACGGGCCTCATTCTGGCAGCAGTCACTGTTCGCTGAAATTGTGCAGATCTACCTCTCAATGACTACAGGAAAAGGTGACATGCTGAGATCACTCCCAAGGAGTTGAGGAGAAGGACCAAGGAACCAAGTAATGGAAAATATCAGGACCACATGCAAACTCCATCAGATGCATGATCATCTTGAGGGTAAGTATGGTAAGTAAAGAACACCTTTCGAAGTACACCTCTTAGTTGAGTTTGCAGAATTGCTTGTCATTGTCATATCATCCTGTCCTTACTCACATGCATGTGCGCAAACACGAAAAGTCATTATATGTGTTTCTTCTACATGTCTTAATTCCTTTTCACTTGTTTGACCAACTGTCGTCTTTGGCATGTTGATTGTTATGTCATGCTTGCGACCTCGTTCTAATGATGTTCGAGGTTGTGTTTGAGTTGTGTTCGCTATGTAAACATCTATTGCACTCACACGCGATTTTGTAAGTACTATCGCACAAGTGTCGTCATGGTCGTCCAAATGTCTATCCGAAGTGTCGCACTTGTTGCTCTCACCATTAGACAGTCCCGCAGTCAGTCACACTAAGCATATGTTGTCTTGTTGGTTTGAGGTGTCTTGTCGCCGAGTCATGTTGAGTGTGTGTTCGCAAGGTCATGTATTCACGAGTTCACTCATTCACACACTTAGTCATTTTGCTGAAACTCTGTCAACCGGATCACCCTCCAACAGTCGGACCTCTGTTGAGCTGCACTGCATAGTCTCAGCCCTTAGTGATCATGTACTGCTGCACAGAATTGTGCAGAGCTTGAGGCTGCCTCCGAGGCAGTCTGCACTACGCACTCCTGGAATCAACCCGACTGACTGTCACCCAAAATAGCGCAAACATTTCTTAGCAAGTCATCCCAATCTTCTCTGCTCGCAAGCAAATCTATCAGGCTTCCCACTGGTCAACCGGAGAGTTTGACCGGGCAGTGAACCCAGCCTTCACTCCTCCAAAAAATTGCACAGAAGTTGCCAACGTGCCCGCCTCTGCTAATTGAAGAAATTGCGCACAATGAAGGACAGGCACCCGCTACCTGTCATTGCATTGTCCTCAGAATTTGCGCAGTTTTGTCAGCTAGTCAACCTATCAGTTGGCCTGCTGGTTGCCCAACACCCCGCTCAACCAGAAACTGCACAAAGATGTCCTGTAGGCCAGCCTCCCAGTTCTGCGCAGTTTTGGCCAGCAAGCTCCCGTAGCCTACTGCCAGCCTCCCCGGAGAATCTGCACAGTTTTCACTGCCAGTGTCCTCCCTGCTACCTTCACTACCTCCCTGGAAAATTTGTGCAGATCTTCCCTTGAGCCGAACTAGATCCTGCAAATAGTCACTGTTGTTACGGACTGCTCATCTCAGCCTCCCAGTGACCTCTACGCAATTTTCCTTAACAGTGCCCCGGAGCCCGGATCCCAGCCTGAAATGTGCTATGCGTAGTAAAAGAAATAGTTATTATATTAAAGCATAGTTTTCATGTTATTTATTAATGGTCTTCTAGGTAAAAGCATGTTCTTCGTGCTTCTAGGGTTTGTTAGGTCATACGATTTGTTGTCATGAGTCAAGAGTGTCAACATCATGTTTATAAGACCCTTTCGGGCAAGATGTACCTCGTAAAAGAATTTATTTTTGAGTCTAGAAAGTTCTGAAAGCCTCCTAACACAAGTCAGCCCTGGCAAAGACAAGTACAAGTCGGCCCATAAATGGGTATTCGACCCACACAAAAGAGTATAAATAGAAGCACTTCAACCTCATTTGATACACATCACTAAAAAGCTCGATCTGCAATATAAGGACGAAGAAAGAACAAAAAAAGTCAAGGAAAGAAAAGAGAAACCCTTGGAAAGAAAAGAAGACGAGTTTTGGGCATCTTTGTCTCACACGTGTGAGTTTTTGGAGCAGTTGTAGGGGCCGAAATTTCTGTAGTGACTACAGGTCCGAAATTATGTTGCAAGGGGGACAAAATTCTATTGCAGGGATCGATATTCTAAGACTGGTGCAGTACAACAAGGGTTTGTCTCTAACTAACTTGGTTTGACTTTGACCTAGCTAGAAGGTATCTTTGGAGCGCTGACTTAGTGCTGAGAGAAGGACTTGATCTAGGGTTTGGGTCTTTTTTGTCTCATTTAAAGCAGATTCTATAAGAAGAGAAGAGATTTTATGGGTTTTCCCCTTGGAGGGGTTTTGCCCTGGCTTGGAGCCAAATATTTGTGTCCATTGTCTATATTGTTTTTGATCTTGATATCTGTTTGATTAAAAGATCTAATAACGAAACACAAGAAGATAATTAAAGCTTGTGTTGAGAACATCTTGATAACATCCCGATTTTATCTCAAAATTAAGAGTTTTTGGCCTGCCAATATTTGTCGATTTTTACCGATATTTTGATGTTATCTTGATTTTGCCAATGTTTGTCAAATTTTACCAATATTTTTCTAATTTTTATGATTTTTTGGTTTTCCAAACCCTTGTCGATTTTATCCTAATGTTGATGTTCACAACATTGAATTAAAGTTCACAAGCAAGAATTAAGGAATAAGCAAAATCTGAATTAATAGTGGCCATACTGCATTTTCCAACAAATAGAAGCATCCCTGGCTATTGGAGCAAAATCTCCTCATATTCCACTCCCTCTTTCTAGGAGAACCCTCTTGCCATGAACCTTGCTTTGTACCTCTCGATGCTTCCATTTGATGCATGTTTGATCTTAAAGTTCCACTTGGAAGTCAACACTGACTTCCCCTCTACTCTCAACACTATCTCTCATACAAAATTCTTCATGATGGATTGATACTCCTCCATCATGGCACCCTTCCAAACATGTTGGCTTGCTGCCTCGTCATATCTGGAAGGCTTGGAATCAATAATGTGGTTCATCAACACAGCATAACTTGAGAACCTATGAGGTTATTTGTTTTCCATTAAAGTACCTCTAGGAGCTACATGCCCCTCCACATAGTGCAAAGTGTCACACAACCACAATGGCCTCTTCCTGGTCACAACAATATCTCTTAAGGGACCCACTGGCCTTGCTGGCTCCACTGACTCCTCCTGATCATCTAAAGGATAAACAACTGGAACAGAAGAACTTGTACCTGCATCCTTTGAAGCCTCCACCTCACTATTGATCTCCATGTAGGATTCTCTACACCTCCATATCAAAAGTAACATCTCGCCTAACCTCGATCTGACATTGTCCTAGAATGTAGATCTTGTATGCCTTCAAAGTCTCATTGTATCCTACGAAGGTACCCTTCTTCCCAGAAGGTTCCAACTTCTTTCTCTTCTCCTTGGGCATTTGAACAAATATTGGACAACTAAAGATCCTCAAATGAATGACCTTTGGCTTCACTCCTATGATCCTTCCTCAGGACTCAGGAGCTACACTACTTACAAAGTCCCTTTCTTCTCAATTTGAATAATTGGTAAATCACCATGACTTCAGTTTGTGTCACCATTATTCCAATATTTTCAGAACAAGGCCAATGTTGACATGTTAGGGGTGTACTTGAATGCCTAGGCCTTAGAGTGCTTGTTTCACGAATGGATTGATACTTCCATACATTATCAGGCTCTCACAATTCATAAATTGCACCCACAATAATACATATTACTGAGATACAAATTCATATTGTTTAGTAGATTATTCAACAAGTCGGTTGAGATTTCAATAAGTGACAGCACATTCCAATATTATGCATCAAATGGTATATCTCTGGTTATATATCTTTTCATTATCCTCTCCATCTGTATCATGACATTTCCTCAAATCTGTACATGAGATAGTGATTTTAGATTATGAAATTAACAATAAAATTTCAGTTTAAGCCAAATGCGTATTATCTCCCTCTTAAGCATCCTTGGAAAATTTTCCACATTGTAAATCTGTAAAATCTAGTGGCAGTATTAATATCTTTTGGCCTATCCCATTATTCCTTCAATCAATATATATTCTACTCTACACTATGTGATTAATCAGATCATGTATCTCAACAATTGACCAATACTCTACCTCATCTCAGGTAGACAACTTGGACAATCCATTATATGATTACTTAAAAAGGTTCACATTCCACCACTTTCTAGCTAAAATAATTAATACAATTTTTCTATTATTCCTTTTGATTGATTACGTAGAGATCAACAGTGCAAGCAATTCCTCTGGATTGTTCCCTCTTCACAAAAATCATTAGAAAAACTCCAAAAAGCATCAGATCATTTCAAGCTTGAAGGAAGGAAAATGACCAGTACTTTCTCACCTTACCGGGCAATATTAGAGATACCCAGTTGGTTTATAACTTCAAAACCATGTCGAAGAGCTGCAATGCTCAGAAATGGTACAGTACCATCTTCAAACCATTGCTCTATGCTCTCTCGCTTCCTTACAAAATCAATATCTGCAATGGATGCAGCTACAGTTCCTGAATATGGAAGTGGTAAGCAAATAAATCATCAGAGGTTTTGCAACCAAAAAAATACAAAAGTTATCATAACATATAATGGAAGGAATATATATCTCAAAAGTCTGTGTACATGATTATGCATTCTTACCACCACCAAAGTACGACTTTTGTAGTGTCTGTGCAGCATCTGTACATACACAGAAGAAATTAATTATTACAAGTTCCACAGAAGGACAAACAATTTTTTTTCTAAAATTTTCAAAGATGCATGTTCTCCACATTTTGGTCTCTATGAATGTAGAAACATGGAAAAAGAAATTACAACACCATACTTTTCGAGAAGTCAATATTCTCATAATATTTTAATACTAGTTTAGAAAATCGTTTTCTGAGTATTAATTGAAAAATACATCTTGTATTTACAAAAAGAAGTACAAAAAGTAGAAGGATACTGTTACCACAAAATCTAGCAGGCCTTGGAGAGGGATGTTAATTTTTCTTATAATAGACACTGATTTTCTAATCTTGATAATTACTTCCAATGATTATACTCAAGTTATCTTATGTCACTTGCATCATTAAGCAATTACACAGAAAATCTTCAACAGTAATGTAATGACAACAGTAGGATCCTAAAAAAACAGCCAAACACGAGACACAAAATTTACCCTGGAAAAACCCAACCTTAGGAAAAACCCAGCCGACTTTTCTTATAAGGAGAATTCAATCTTCAGCAAAGTTAACAATAAAGATTGTCTAGAAATCTGTGCCAATTTCCAAGATTAAATACCAGCCAAACCTGGTCAAAATGCTGATAAAATACTTCAAACTAACTGAAGTCAACCCTAGTCAGAGGGGCCGAAATTTGGCCTGTAGTCAACTGGTCAGAGTACCTGCAGTCAAAGTCAGATTCTGCAGTCAAGACTGTCCTCCCTTTCTCGGTCAAACTTGTCAAAGATTCAGTCAACGGCAGCCAGAAAACTTATCCAAGGAGAGTTAAAACTTATCCAGAACCAATGAAGGAGAGCATATGAGAAGAGCCTATGGACAACTCACTCCAAGTGACAATGTTGCCCTTCAAATGGATCAATTTTTGCAACCTTATGGTAGTCTTGAACAATCACAATAATCCTTTCAATGATGAAAAAATTAACCAAGAAAGAACAGCTTTTAAGTCAATAACATTCACCACATAGATAAGCCCCTAACACCAAAATTCCTCTAATAAAGATATTTCCATTAAGCTCCAAGGAGAGTGCTCTCACAATCCAACCATGAGAACAAATGAGGAAACTCTCCTCTATTTATAAAATCAGGACTCAGATCTACTCCCTTTACAATAAAAATTATAATATTTGATTTAATTCCTTAGATCTAACCTAAGAAAACTAAATCTAACTAACTCCTAAAATTAAGTAATCTATCACAACATAAAAATAAAGTGGTCAAGCCACATGTACATGATTTGATGAGTAAATGCCCCATAAAAAGAGGTTGATCCTTCCAAGCATGAGAATACATGGTCCAAGCTGCCATGTCAAGCCTCTAGTGGTTCCTTGAATGGTGTAAGTTGTCGACACTCGAAGATGCTCCAAAAATGGTCGATGGTTTATGTAAAGGGTCCATGGTCAATCCTCAAATTATGGTGAAGTAACTTCAGGAATGGTCCAATGCCTTCCCAAGTCAAAAAGACTCCAACGGTCTCCTTCCTTTAGTGCAAAGACCTCATGAGAGTGTGCCAAGTCTCCATCAAGCCAGTGGCATCATGCTAAAACCTCATGGTGAAGTAACTTCAGGAATGGTACAATGCCTTCCCAAGTCAAAAAGACTCCAATGACCTCCTTCCTTTAGTGCAACGACCTCATGAAAGTGTGCCAAGTCTCTATCAAGCGGGTGGTATCATGCTAAAACCTCCATAAATCGAGCTAAATAATGGTGTAACATTCTCACTACAACTTAAATGAATTTTAATGTGTAAACCACAACTTATATCTGTCAACTGTAATTTTTAAATAGGAACTCATCAATTTGATACACAAAGACATATCTGGCTTCCGAGTTTGAAGTCGATCCAGCACTTTTGTAACTCCAATCTGCTCCCATTACCAAATGGCCAAACCTCCCAGAGAAACTAAGCACAATCTTTGTATCAGTGTTGATAATATCGGTATCAGCAAAATATAGGCGAGGGTCCAAAAAACACCTTATCGGCAAAATATAGGCGAGGGTCCAAAAAACATCTTATCGGCAAATATCGGCAAGCATAAAAAATATTTTTTTCAAATTTTTAAACATAGCTGATATTTTGCCGATATTTTCAAAATATCTCGATGGCGATATATCGTTTTGCCGAAAATATCGCGATATTTTCGAATATTGCCGATATTATCAACAGTGCTTTGTGTCCAACGACAAAATACTTCTAATTTGAAGTAATTTGTCCCCCGTGCCCAAAAATCCCAAGAACAAATACTCAATTCTTTTGTACTGTCTATCACATTCTTCCCATCCCTTCTCTATATATCCAGGTTCCCTTCTCTCTGTCCTCTGGTTAGTTCCCCCTTATGTCCTCCTCCCTTTCTTTTATAATATCTCCCTTTCACTGCCTTCCACAAAATGGCTTTGAGTCGGTCACAGGTGGAGCGTACTCTTGCGTCCAAGGTGCTCCACCTTTTATGTTAGAGGCAGTCGTATGTTAGATAGGATTATTAATTTAATACTTCCTTTACATTTGAGTGATCTTCTTTTTTAATATTAAATTCAAAATTTATTCAATTAAAATCTTTGTAGTTCTTTTATAGTTAGTTCCTTTATATCAATAATCTAATTTTTTAGAATATTAAAGATTTACATAATTATTTCTGTTATTCTTATTGTTTTATCTTTATACTTCTTCTTATTTATTCTTTATTTTCTTCTACCTTATTTTACTCACTTATTCTATTTATACATTACTTCATCTTCCTTGTTATCAATTATCTTATTTCCTTATTTTATTTGATGTATAATAAACAATATATTTACTTTTCTTTTAATTACTAAAATCCCTTGTAATTATGGTTCTTGATAATTTGAAATGGGTCATTCCATACACCCATCCTTTAGAAAACTTCGTCCCTAAGTTATGGTTTATGTAGTGAATCAATAGTTATTTAGTGATTAGTATAATTATGTAGGGTTTGTACTTTGAACACTTATTGTTTTACAATCTTAATAGTCATACCCTGCCCCTGTTCGATTCCCAAGCTATTCTAGAATCACCTTATCCTTCCTAATCTCTTCCGCTCCGATCCTATCCGTCCTCTACTAGTATATGTTATGGTGTCAGCTATACTGATCTAACCATTTATAGGCTCTAAGGATAACATCATCGACTATATCAACATGATTTTCCAGTAGGCATCTGGCAGTCATCATCACATGTCTAGGGGAGCGTGATTCACACAGTCCTCCCATGACTCCAAGTTTTGGAGGATAAACGGTGGGCAATACCTCCACCCCTCCTCTAGAACTAGGGTCAACACCCTATCATGAGATCTTATTGAGTCTTAATTGTTCTTGGGACTTTTGTCATCACGTGTTCATTTCGTAACGATGTTATCTGCAATGTAAACACTTGTCCACACATCATAACATATGTATCCATATATTCAAAATAAACAATTTCTGTATAATTCATACATGTTATCTACGGTCATATCTAGCTCATGTTATTAACTTTCATATTAACATATAATCATTCTTTTATTTCTATCTCATTAATCATATCGTTATGCATAAATGAAATAAAATTATAGATATCTTAATTCATAATACAATTTATGATTTAGATTTCATTGCAAGGTTAATCAAATACTAAACTTCATATTGGTATCCATATTCCAGCAATGTTAATTAAATAACATATTTCATATTGGTATCCACGTACCAACAGAGTTAAACAGATAACATATATCGTGTACCAACAGAGTTAGGTGAATAACGTATTTCTTATAGGTATCCATGTACCAGCAAAATAAAATTTACTTTTACATGTGATAGTTCAAAATGATAGTCTTAAGTATCTAACTAAAATAAGTAGTCATATACAAATAGGGTTTTACGTTCGTCAAAATTGACACAAATTGGGATATCTTCGACATATGATCTTTGTATCTTCCCAGGTAGCTAATTCAGGGCTATACTTGTCCCACTTGACCTTAACTTGGTCTACCATGCGATTCTTAAGCTGTCGAACCCTACGTTCTAGTATACGTAATGGTTCAACCGAAATGGTTCCCTCGTTTGATACCTGCAATTCCTTCCATTGAAGGTCATGAGATTTATCAACTATGTAATGTCGTAATATGGATACATGAAAAACATTATGAACTTTATGCAAGTGGGGTGGCAGTGCAAGACGATAGGCAACAGGTGCCATTTTTTCCAAGACTTTGAATGGCCCAATAAATTTAAGTGACAGCTTTGTCCCTTTTCCAAAACAGATAGTGTTTTTATTTGGTTAGATGCGGACGAAAACCTGATCTCCTACTTCATAATTCCTATATGTCCTATGAGCATCAGCGTAACTCTTTTGTCTATCTTGTGCCTCTTTCAATCGTTGCCTAATTTGTTTCAGTTGTTCTTCCATCTCTTTAATTAATTCTGGCCCCACCATCACCCGATCTTCTAACCTGTCCCAATTTAATGGTGTCATGCAAGATGTATCGTATATTGCCTCAAATGGAGGCATTCCAATTGAACTGTGGTAATTGTTATTGTATGCAAATTCTACTAAGGGCAAGCACTTTTCCCAATGTGCTTTTCAGTCCATAACGTACATTCTTAGCATAACTTCTAGTACTTGGTTCACCCTTTCTGTTTGTCCATCAAACTCAAGATGATAAGTTGTACTTAAATTTAGTTGAGTTCCTAAGGCTAATTGCATACAAGTCCAAAATATTGAAGTGAATCGTGTATCTCTATCTGATATGATCTTCTTAGGTACTCCATGAAATCTGATAATTTCATTTATAAATACTCGAGCTACATCAGCAACTTCGTAAGTATCTCTTACAAGGATGAAATGGGCACTTTTCGTTAATTTATCCACCACAACCAGAATGACATTATGCCTTTGTGGAGTAAGCGGTATAGTCCAATGATAAAATCCAAAGAAATTATCTCCCATTTAGTCATAGGAATGTCGTGAGGTTGTAGGAGACCTGCTGGGTGACAATGGTCAGCCTTCACTTGCTGACATTCAAAACATTTTGCAACGAATTGGACAATATCGCTTTTCATTTTCTTGTATCCGCATACATTTTCTTTACACCAGGATGTGCACAATACAATGCTCTATGGGCTTCCTGAAGAATGGTGTTTCGAAGATCCCTACTACCAAGAATTTACATCATTCCATGGAATCGCAAAGTTCCATCATCTTCTAGTTCATATCCCTCAAACATAGGTTCTTTTGGATTTTTACTATCAAGCTTGGATCTCACCTTTAAATACCGTCTCTTAAAAGATGTTCTAGTACTTGCTTTCTCAAATCTACCTTGATAGGTATGAGGAAAAATATACGTGGTCTTCTATTTAAAGCATCTGCTACCACATTCTCCTTTCCTTTAATGTATGAAATTCCAAAGTCAGATTCACCTAAGAATTCACTCCATTGTCTTTGCCTCGCATTCAAGTCTCTTTGAGTAAACAAATATTGTAGACTTTGATGGTCGTTATTGAGCATAAAGCTTCTCCCTACTAGATAGTGTCTCCATATCTTTAAAACGAGCACTACAGCGGCTAACTCTAAATCATACGTGGCATAGAGTTCTTCATAAGGATTTAATTTCCTTGAGGCATATGCTATTACGCCTCTATCTTGCATAATGCATTAATACTGCACCTAATCCTTGCTTGGATGCATCAATACACAGTAAAATCTTTGTCCATATGAGGTACTTGCAAGATTGGTGCACTGGTGAACAATCTTTTAAGTTCAGAAAATGCTCTATGACATTCTTCAGTCCATTCATACCTAACTCTTTTACACTGGAGGGTTGTGATAGGTTTTGCAATTTTCGAAAATCCTTCTACAAACTTTCAGTAGTAGCCGGCTAAACCCATAAACTTTGTACTTCATGCATATTTTTCGATATCAGCCATCCCATGATTACCTTTACTTTCTCAGGATCTACTAAGATCCCTTCACCAGATATAATATGACCTAAGTAATGAATCTTCTTTTGAAAGAAAAACACTTAGTAACTTTCCATATAACTGGTGTTCTCTGAGGCAAGATAATACTATCCACGAATGTTCTTCATGCTCTTTCTCATTTTTGTAGTAGTTGAGAATATCATCTAAGAAGACTTGTACAAATTGATCGAGATATTTGCAGAAAACATTGTTCATAAGGTTCATGAATATTGTTGGTGCATTGGTCAACCCAAATGGTACCACAGTAAACTCATAATGCTTGAAACGTGTTCGGAATGTAGTCTTAGAGACATCGCTTTCCTTAATCCTTAGTTGATAATAACCTGATCATAAATCGATTTTTGAAAAGACAGCAACTCCCTTTATTTGGTCGAAAAGGTCATCAATTCGAGGCATCAGATATCGATTCTTTACTGTAGCTAGATTTAAGTCTCAGTACTCTATGCATAATCGCAAGGAACCATCCTTCTTCTTGACAAAAATTACAGGAGCACCCCAAGGAAAAATACTAAGTCAAATGTGTCATATATCCAATAATTCCCTCAACTGAATTTGTAATTCTTGAAGTTCTGGAGTCATCATTCTACAAGGTGTTTTAGAATTTGGTTTTGTACAAAGTTTCAATTCTATTGTGAGATCCAACTCTCTTTCAAGAGGTAATCTTGGTAGTTTCTTTGGAAAAATATCAAGGAATTCGGTTAGCACCGGCTATTGCTCTAAGGATAGTTCTTCCTCCTTGCTTACTTCTCGAACCGCATATACCTAATAACCTTTTCTTAAGCAACGCTTCATTTGCATTGTTAGATGAAGCGTAAAGACACTTTCCTCTTAATACCTTGGATTTCGATCGTCTCTCCTTCATCATTTATACAGATAATTGTTTTCCTGTAACAGTCCACCCATGCTTGATGAGCTTCTAACCAGTCCATCCCTATGACGAGTTCATAAGTTCATAGGGCTGTGACATAAACTTTTAACTTAGTCGAACAGATCCCTAGATCAACCTTGCATTCCTCAATACTTAAATCTATGGATTGAAGTTCTCCTGAAGCCATTTCCACTTGTCTGAAATTGTTTGCTTGCGGGCTGCCAACCCACATTTATTTAATGCATATGACGAAATGAAACTATCAGTGGCACCAATATCAAATAAGATTTTGAGTTTTATGCCATTAATAATACCTAAGGATTGCACTACAGTGGACTGATGTGCTACCTGATTTGTTGTTGACTACTGCATGGATTCTATGAATTCCTTGGGTATTTGATGATGGCTTTTTTCCTGTTCTATGTATTATACTTGACGAATATTCTAGACAATCACGTTGAAAATGTTGTCCTCCACATCCCCAACAATTAACCTGGGGCGATCCCCTCGAGTCCGATTGTCAGTTTCTAGACAAGGAACTCAGTCCTCTTACGCTACTTCCTCTCGTGTTTCTTCTTCTATTAACAGTTCCCTGAGATTTCCACAGACTCGTGTTTGATGATTCAGTAGCTATAGTGTTAACTGTCATGGGAGCTCTTGCTCCTACTCCTCTTGGGGTAATTCTATTACCATAAGGAGGTGGTCTCGAGCTACTTCCCTTGAAGAAGTTTTGGGGAGCCTTCTCGAGGAATCTTGGTTGCAAGGATCTTGTCGATCTGACAGCGCTTTTTATCCTTAGATGCTCTTTTGCATAACGGGCACATTCAACTGCCTCTATTATTGATAATGGCTTCCACATTCTGACCATGGCCCTGATTCGAGTATTTACTCCATACACAAAACACTCAACTTGACTTTCATCAGTATCAAGATAAGGAACGTATTTCACAAGCTCCATAAACTTTATTTCATATTCTTCCATTGTTTTGTTAGCTTGGACTATCATATGGAAAGCTCCTTGTCCTAATGCATGGTGATCTATCCTTGTTGGTAATAATACTTAAAAAATGCATGGGTCTTTTATAGTTCATCAAGGGTTATATATAGTTAGTTTAACAAATCTATATTTAATGGAGGAAATATAAGGTGTAAATAAATAATTTAGGTATATAATTTATATTTCCAATTATTTAAATTATTTCAACATGAAATGTTATTTTAATAATAAGTATAGTTCAATGCTATTATAAAATATATATATATATAACTTACGGATTTATAACAATTTATTTTCATAATTATTTAATTTAAATTTATACCATTTCAATTTTATTGTCTATAATTAATTAAATATATTAAATTTGAGAGAAATTTATATTTTCTAATAAAATAATCAATTTGTTTATTTTAAAATATTATATATTTTATTTAAAGATTATATATATCTTGAAAAAATTTATTCCTAAAGGCTTCGTAAACCTTGAAAATAGATTTAAAGCTAACTAATAAAACAATGTCCCTTTATTTTAAATATATAATAATAAAAATATATAAAAGGTAAACAATATATATAATTCATGTAGAACTTTTACGATGTTACATAATGCTTTTTAGATGTCATAATCTAGATATCATAATCAACAACTGAAAATAAAAAATAAAAATTGTATATTACCTATAGAATGCAATCTAAACACCATACGATTGAAATGTGCAGTAATAAATTCAAAGAGCTGATAGTAATTCTTGTTGTCAACAGTGCTCGCTAATATTTAAAGCCTATTTGACAATAATGGAAAAACAATTTAAACTGTGTTATGAATTAAAAACTCATCATAAAGTTGAAGTGATTATATTTTAGATTTGAATATATTACGATTCTTTTGAGACACTTATAAAGAATTGAAGTGATGAAAAGGCTGTGTATTAGTTGGACCTTCTCGACCTATGTAGTGATGAAAAGTAAACAAACGCCATAGCCATCCACGTAAACTATCTTATAGCTTTATTGGTCAAAAAAATTTATTATTATTATTATTATTTAAATTACCAATTTACTCTTTAAATAAGTTACAATGATAAACTAATTAATAGATTTTTAAATAGTAATAGAGAACAAGGCTTTATCAGAAAGCAATAAAGTTTTGAAAGAACAAGCAGCATTGCTACATGAAGCTCTCCTGATAGGGAAGACAGAATGGCAATGCATGAAGGCGAATGTGCAAAACATAAAGAAAACTATAGTGGAAAATACAGAGGTGATGAATGCGAAATCATCCCAGGATAAAGGGAAAAAGATTGCCAAAATAGACAACCATGAAGAGAAAGCAAGAGAAGAAAGGAAAGGAAATTCCACCAAATTTCTAAAACTTGGGCTCAAGTTATTAGCAATTCTGCTAATAAGAAAGGAGAAACAAACATTCAGGTTGACAACATGCAAGATAGAGAAGGCAAGGAAAGACAAAATAGAGCAGCAAACATAATTATTAAAGGGGTGAAAGACTATGGGAAAAATGAATGTACTCTTGACCTTGCAAGGGACTTCTTGAAAGACAAGTTGCTATGGCAAGGACAAATATGCCAAGCATGGAGAGTTTAACGGTGAGAGAGCCAGACCCATAAAAGTCATCATGCCTAGCTTGCGTGATAAATATATCATTCTAAGCAAGAAGCATCTCTTGAAGGGTTCATGCTTTTTCCTAGAAGAAGATTTAACTGTAAGGCAACAGGGGGAAAGGAGGGAGGAAATGTTAAAGGTTAGGGAAGTAAGAGATGGAGGCAAGAGAGCATGGATTTATAAATGTAAAGCTGTGATAGCACAATTTGGACCTCCTTCCAAAACAGAGCAGCAAGATGGTAATAAAGAAGAGGCAACAAACTCTTCAATAGGAAATCAAAAAGCAAGGTTAGTATGGGAAAGTAGGTACAATGACTCAAATGTGAGTCTTGCATGTCAAAATAAATAGCAATCAAGTCATACCCAGGTTTCCTTAAGATTAGCTTGTTGGAACTGCAGAGGTTACCTATGGAGTCAAGGACATGGATTAGGGCCTATTGCAGAAGATAGAGACATAATTTTCCTCATAAAAACACATGAACATGAAGGGTGCAAGACACCTCTGTTTGAAGGATACTGGAAGATTGCAGTGTGGAACAAGGCAGCAGGGAATGGCAAAGGGCACGAGGGTATCATGGTTTTAGTGAGGGAGAAAGAAGGTCGTCTCATTCAGGTAGAAAAAGAAGACTCAAATAAGCAATTCATTTGGTTTAAAATATCAGAAAATGGAAACCACATCAAAATTGCAAAATGTTATTTTGCGCCGCAAGTTTCAATAATATACAAAGGAGGGCTTGACCACAAAGATCCATTTGCAGCCTTAAAAGCAAATATTCCAACATATTCTCAGCTAGGTGAAGTCCTTATAATGGGTAATTTCAATGTTAGGACTACAAGTAAGCAAGCTAGCATTCTTTGTTGTAAAGAAGATTGCGACCCTATTTAGCTTACAAAAGAGAGTAATCATCAGTGGGAAATAATTTCAAAGGACAAGGGCTGCAATCTCTTTGGTGAACAATTGCTTACTTTATGTGGGGCCTTTGATTTAGTCATTTGTAATGGCTTGACTAGATGGGCAAAGTCTAGTAATTTCACTTGCAATACTTACAATGGAGCAAGTGTAGTAGATTATGTAATTTGCTCGCATGGTTTGTGTGAGAAAATAGATGAAGTTTTGATTGGAGATCAGCTTTGGGACTTAAAATCAGATCACAAGCCAATTTATTTAAGTTTCTCTTGGACTAGAAAGAAACAATTAGAGTCAAAAATTCAGCATGTCCAACAAAATCTCCCAAAGGGCAGAATTCTTTTGACTCCAGAAAATTGTAATACCTTCAAAATGACACTAGAGAGGCTCTTCGAGAAGGAGAAAATCACAATTCATGGCCTTCATAGTCATGAATTAACACATTTAATTCAATGTGCACTTGCAGAGTGCAAAAGAGCAAAAATTAAGAAGTCTGAAACAAATTGCTTTCTGGTTAATGCTTGGTTTGACGAGGAATGCAAAAAGGCAAGGAGAATGTGGAAAGAGTCAAACAAGGATAACATAAAGCTCAAAGTTTACAAGCAGTTATTAAACAAGAAAAAGGCCGATTTCATGGTTTCAAGGAGGGAAGAACTAATCTTCCTTGGGAAAAATAATCCCAAATTATTTTGGAAGGAGCTCCAACCGAGAAAGATACAAACTGGAAATAGTATTACAGATTCTAAATGGTTTGACTATGCAAGACAACTCTATGAGCAGGATCCCAAGGTTGACCCTCCCCCCTTGGTCAACACTGATACTGAACTCTTCACGGTGCAAGAGGTAGAGATGGTATTAAGAAGTTGGGTGTTGGAAAAGCAAAAGACTTAGCTGAACTCCAAGCAAAATATCTAAAGTGGGGCTCAAAGATCCTTGCACCTCACATTACAAAAAATTTCAACAACATCATACAACAGGGGCTCCCCACAAATTGGACAACTAGTCTGGAAATACCTCTTTTCAAGAGCGGTGACGTCAATAATCCCTCCAATTATAGGACCATCATGATAAACCCTTTGTTTGCAAAGCTATTTGGAAGCATGTTGGAAAATAAAATTAGCAAGTGGGTAGAAGAAAGTGATAAGTGCGCTAAAGGGCAAGCAGATTTTAGACCTAAACATTCCACAGTTGATCATTGTATAACTTCAAGGCACATCATTGAAAAAGTTTGGGAGAAAAAGAAATAAGTCTTTTGTTGCTTTGTTGATTTCAGAAAAGCATTTCACACGGTTTCTAGGGATAAGCTTTGGCACAGAATGCAGAAACTTAGGGTTCCTAAACATTTGAGAGCAATTGTGCATAGGCTGTATGAAGAGGTGAAAGTCAAAATTAGAACTTCAGCAGACATTTCTGAAAGTTTTAGAAACGATCTCAGGGTCAAGCAAGGTTGCTCACTGTCTCCTACCCTTTTTGGTTTATATATCGACAAGCTTGAGGAGTGGTTAAATTCGGAAGGGGGTGATGGTATCTATTTGGGCAAGTTTGTTATAAGACTTCTTTTGTATGCAGATGACCTTATTCTGATTGCTAAATCGGCTCTTGGTTTGCAAAAGCACTTACTATCCCTTGAGCATTTTTGTATAAGTGTGGGGATGCAAGTCAATATCAACAAAACGAAAGTAGTGCTTTTCTCTATAAAAATAAAACATAACCATCAATAAGTTATACTTTGAAGGCAACATTCTGAAAGAAGTTGCGGATTACAAATACCTCGGAATTTACTTCAACAAAAATCTAAGCTGGGATGGTTGTAGAAAGAAAATAACTTTGGGGGGTTGGAAAGCATTTTATGCTTTTCAAAATGGGTGTAGAGAGGCAAAGCTATGGGACTGGAAAACCACTCAAACTCTTTTTGGGCTTCTAGTGATTCCGGTGATTCTCTATGGTTGTGAACTATGGGCTAGTAGTACATCCGACATGCAATGGAAACAAATTGAGAAAATAAAAAGCATTTGATTACAAACAAATTCAAGATTAAAAGTGCAGTTCCTTATGCTATGTTGTTAAGTGAAATAGGGGTTGCTCCTATTGTAGCAATTGTTATGGTGCGAACCATAAGGTATTTAAAAAAAATTGAGCAAATGGAAGAGGGTAGATGGCCTAAGGTTGTCTTTAATGATAGATTGTGCAACAGATAAAAAACAAAAAAAAAAACTTGGATGCAACAAAATAACAAATGGTTTAGTAAATGGGGTATTTTCTTGAACACGTGTCCCATAAACAACAAAGAAATAAAAGATTTTGTTATGGATAAGTTCCACAAGCGTACTTGGGATAAGGAGCTGGGAAGAAAGAAAAAGTACTATATTGAAATGTTTAATCCCACTCATAGTCATCAACCAAAAAAACTTGGATGCAGCAAAATAACAAATGGTTTAGTAAATAGGGTATTTGCTTGAACATGTGCCCCATAAACAGCAAAGAGATAAAAGCTTTTGTTATGGATAAATTCCACAAGCGTACTTGGGATAAGGAGCTAGGAGCAAAGAAAAAGTGCTATATTGAAGTGTTTAATCCCACTCATAGTCATCAACCAAAAAAACTTGGATGCAACAAAATAACAAATGGTTTAGTAAATGGGGTATTTGCTTGAATACGTGTCCCATAAATAGCAAAGAGATAAAATCTTTTGTTATGGATAAGTTCCACAAGCGTACTTGGGATAAGGAGCTAGGAAGAAAGAAAAAGTACTATATTGAAGTGTTTAATCCCACTCATAGTCATCAACCAAAAGCATACAAAGTGGCCAATATCTCTCGAAGAGCCAAAATTCTTATTACTTAGTTAAGGACTAATTCCCATCAACTTCGTTGTGAAACAAAGCATTGGAAAAGGCCAAAAGAAGTGTGGGAGGAAAGAGTGCATTTTTTGTTCTTCCAGAAAAGTGGAAACAGAAAAGCATTTCATTTTAGAATGTGAGGCCTTCAAAGACAACAGGGAAAGTTATGCAGATATGCTGGCAGCTAGCGAGAAGCTGGGAGCATTTATTACGAGGCTTCACAAAAAAAGGGTCGAATACATCAAGCAAATGAAGAAGTAATCTGTCACATAGGCTATCTTTAGCCTCGTGGACGTTAAAATAATTTATTTCTTTCTTTCTTCTTACACATTATTGATATTTGAAGAGTCGCAAAGTTTCCCTTCGACAGATATATTCCATGGTTGGAATTATTCTAAGTCACGTTATCTGACACATCGAATGTCTCAGGCGACGCATCCTAATTGTCGTACTTCATGGTCCTCTTTCCAGTCTTATGATGAAATTCAATTTCAGATAAATGTACTCTAGCAACTTTTCCCAGTTTGAAGAACAAGAACCAAATCCCCATTTTTCATGGGGTTTTATATTTAAGAACCACGAAAATAAGTAGTTATAAAGATAGTGGGTTCCGTATTAAAGATTTGAAATGAAATAATTATAGGGCTGGTGAAATGCGACTTAGTGGGTTTCCGTAGTTTCAGTTTCCTGTTGGTTTCTTTTGTCCGTTGTTAATTAAGACTACTCCAAAATTTGAGAATCACCTAAACTGTTGAACTAATTGACCTATATCATACATCCTCGATTTTAATACTTACAATAACAATATTTTCGAAACCAGTTTGGACAATACTTCATCGCATAGATTTCAAAAAATATTTTAAGTGTTTTGCGAAGATAGAAATGGAACCTCATGGACACTGTCGTAGACTTTCAGATGTCTATCTAAAATAATGATTCGCTCATACAAATATTTAATGCCCATTTTTGGTGTCTCACAAAGTAGAAATTTGGGGCTCATGGGCATTTGCATATATTTACAGAAACTCACCGGGACTATAGAAAATGTACTACTGTCCTTGCCAATAGTTCATCTAGCAGGTAGCGTCAAATATATATATATATATATATATAAAGCTCTCACATGGGAGTAGTGTGAAATTCAACATGGAAAAACTAAACTTTAGATTTTCGTTGAATTTTCAGTTGCAAGCCTGATAGAACGACAGAGACTGCCACTCAATTTCAATGGTATTTATTGAATAGTAAGTTTCAACAAAGACATACTACTTCCTTCCGAGAAACCCAGTTTTCTAATAATGAATACAATTTAAATAAAAAGCACAGACTCTAAAATCATTTTCCCCAGTCCGAGAGTTTCAACCTGGGCTCTAAACCAGATGTAACATTCTCACTATAGCGTAAAAGAATTTTAATGCGTAAACCACAACTTAAATCTGTCAACTGTGATTTTTAAACAGGAACTCATCAATTTGATACACAAAGACATACTTGGCTTCCGAGTTTGAAGTCGATACCACACTGTTGTAACTCCAATTTGCTCCCATTACCAGATGGCCAAAACCTCCCAGCCAACTGAGCACAATCTTTGTAGCTTCCCAACCACACTGAGCACAATCTTTGCACCCAGCTACAAAATACTTCTAATTTGAAGTAATTTGTCCCCCATGCCAAAAAATCCCAAGAACAACTGCTCAAATTTTCCGTACTGTCTATCACATTCTTCCCATCCCTTCTCTCTGTCTCCCGGTTCCCTTCTCTCTATCCTTTGGTTAGTTCCCCCTTTTGTCCTCCTCCCCCTCTCTTATAATATCTCCCTTTCACCGCCTTTCACAAAATGGCTTTGAGTCGGTAACAGGTGGAGCATGCTCCTGCGTCCAAGGTGCTCCACCTTTTATGTTAGAGGCGGTCGTATTTTAGATAGGATTATTAATTTAATACTTCCTTTACATTTGAGTGATTTTTTTTTAATGTTAAATTTAAAATTTATTCAATTAAAATCTTTGTAGTTATTTTATAGTTAGTTCCTTTATATTAATAATTTAATTTTTTAGAATATTAAAGATTTACATAATTATTTCATTTTATTCTTATTGTTTTATCTTTATACTTTTTCTTATTTATTCTTTATTCTCTTCTAACCTATTTTACTCACTTATTCTATTTATACATTACTTTCATCTTCCTTATTATTGTAGGTTTTAACTTCGTACAGAAATTACCTACATACGAATAGAAAATAAACAAAGGCGAGAGCATATATACACAGAAATTTTCCCCTGGATGAAAAAACCGGGACTACCAACTTGATTTTTCATTATGTTCCTTTCAATGTTACAGTACATATATACACATGCTGAAGCATCCAATACCATGGACCAAAAACTATCGCGCCCAAAACCATGTGCGAAACCATGCACAAAACCATAGGTAGGTTCGCCCCAACTAATATAGGGTCCAAAAAAAATTTCCCCGGGGGGTTGTCGCCCCCCCATGATCCCCCCGCTGCGCAATCGAAACAACGAAGGGGGGGCTCCACTCCCCCTCTAACCCCCCGATTAACTAGGTGGGCTAATCGTGGAAAGAATATAACACAACCCAACATTCTCCGACTTGTTGTTTTCTTTCCACAGGGGGCCACAGGAGAGCTTAGTCATTTCTCCAGCCCTACAACACCCATTGTTTCTCTACACCAAGAGAACTTCTCAGATTTCACAAATCTTGTCAATGCATCTGCAGTATTCTTCAAAGAGTCCACCTTTACCAGTAACACCTTTTTGTCTTTTATCATATCCCTCACAAAGTCATACTGAACATCAATGTACTCTGTCTTTGAATGGTGAGCAAGGTTCTTTGCCAAGAAAATTGCACTTTGGTTGTAACAGTCTATCCTTATAGCTCCCTGTATTAACCCCATACTTGAACACAATCTCTGCAACCAAACTGCTTCCTTCCTTGCATGAGTGGTTGCGATGTATTCTGCCTCTGTAGTTGATAGTGCCACTATAGATTGTTTCTTACTCATCCAACTAACTGCACCTCCAAATAGGTTAAACACATACCCACTTGTAGATCTTTTCTGACCTAGATCTCCAACCCAGTCTGCATCAACAAAGCCACGAATTCAAAAACTATGTCCAATCCTGGTCTTCCTTGGTAGCACAAACCATAATCACTAGTGCCATGCAAATACCTAAAAACCCGCTTCACTGTTGTCCAATGCTCCTTCCCTGGTTTTGACATAAACCTGCTCAATACTTCCATTGCATGTGCAATGTCTGGTCTAGTACAGACCATCGCATACATCAAGCTATCGATTGCACTCACATATGGAACACGGGACATGTCCTCTTCATTTTCTTGTGTCTTGAAAGTTGAGACACTGCTCAGCAGATAACTTTACACCTACAGGAATAGGAACCTTCACCGGTTTATTATCCTGCATATTAAACCTCTGCAATATTGTCTCGACATACTTCCTCTGGTTTAACCAGAGCTTCCTTTTTGCCCGATCTCTTTTAATTTCCATGCCCAAAATATAGTTTGCAACACCAAGATCTTTCATGTCGAATTTGGAGGAAAATTGGGTCTTCAAATCCTGGATAATTTATTTGTCATTTCCAACCAGCAACATGCCATTTACATACAAGACCAGATAAATAACACAGTCACCAATTAATTTAAAATACACACAGTGATCTTCTTTGCTTCTGGTGAAGACAAATCCCTGTATAAATGTATCAAATTTCTGATACCACATCCTTGGTGACTGTTTTAGCCCATACAGAGGCTTCTTTAACTTGCATATCAGTTCTTTCTTACCCTTCACCGCAAAGCCTTCAGGTTGCTTGATGTAGATCTCCTCTTCCAGATCCCCATGGAGAAATGTTGTCTTCAAATCCATCTGCTCTAACTCAAAATCAAAAGCAGCAGCAATAGATAAAAGTAATCTAATAGAAGCTACCTTGGCAACAGGAGAAAAAATATCACCAAAATCAATTCTCGTCACTTGGGAATAACCTTTTGCTACCAACCGAGCTTTGTATTTCTTCACCTTTCCTTCTGCATTTGTCTTCTTCTTGAACACCCATTTGCTGCCAATGGGTTTCCTTGCAACCGACAACTCCACCAAATCTCAAGCCTCATTTTTGTGCAAAGATGCCATTTCATCAACCATGGCCTCTTTCCAGAGTTTTCCATCCTCTGAATCTACTGCTTCCTACATAGTTTTGGGATCATCATCAGTAATAGATAAAGCAAAATTTGAATAGAAAGGAGATGGACTAAACCTTTCTGGCTGCCTTCTTTCTCGCACTGATCTTCTCACAACCAGAGTTTGTGGCTCTTCATCTTTTGATTCCTCTTTTGCTGTAGAGTCTGATTCTTCCTCCTTTAGCTCAAACTCTATCTTCTCCGGTTCCTTTGATGGGACTTCATGTTTAATAACATTTTTCATCTCTCTGAACACCACATCTTGATTATACACAACCTTCCTTGTTATTGGGTTCCAAAGCTTATAACCCTTTAAACCATCCTTATACCCAATAAAAATGCACTTTTCAGATTTACTATCCAACTTTGTTCTTTTTTCCTTTGGAACATGTACATATGCATCACATCCAAATAGCCTCAGATGTGAAAGAGAGGGTTTCTTACCAGTCCATACCTCTTGTGGATTCTTATCCTCCAACGCTGATGAAGGTGCTCTGTTGACCAGGTAACAAGCTGTCTCCACCGCCTCTGCCTAGAATTCCTATCCTAACCCGGCACCACTGAGCATGCTTCTTTCCCTTTCCATCAACGTCTTGTTCATTCTTTCTGCAACTCCATTTTGCTCAGGTGTGTATGGAGTAGTCTTCTGTCGTGCTATACCACACTTCTTACAAAATTCTTCAAAATCCTTGTTACAAAACTCTCCACCGTTATCTATCCTCAACACCTTTATCTTCTTCTCTGTCTAGTTTTCCACCAGAGCCTTAAATTCTTTAAACCTGTCAAAAACTTCAGATTTCTTCTTGAAAAAATATATCCATGTATTTCTTGAGAAGTCATTTATAAATTATACATAGTACACAGACTTACCCAGTGATAGAACCTTCACAAGTCCAAACACATCACTGTGCACAAGCTCGAATATCTGTTTCGCCCCCTTACCACCAGAGGGGAAACTCACCCGATTTTGCTTCCCATATACACAATTTTCACAGAAATCAAAATCCAGAGAGCTATTAGTCATACCTTCTACCATACTTTTACCATGAAGTATTTGAAGGCCCTTCTCTCCAATATGTCCAAGCCTTTGATGCCATAGCATGGTCTTTTCTTCAGAGACAACTAGATTTTTGCTCCACTTTCAGGAACCACAGGACCGTTGCACCCATTAATAACAGTGCTACCTTGTAGCTTGTACAGAGTTCCAATCCGAACTCCCCGTCAATACCAGTGCTTCCCGAACCATCTTGCAGGTATCTTTCTCGAACACTGTTTTTACACTTGCATCATCCAACTTGCTTACAGAAATCAGATTTTTGGACAATGCAAGAATATGCAAAACACTTGGAAGTGTTCTAACCCTTCCACTTTGCAACTTCAACTTTACTTTTTTGGGACCAACAATTCTAGCCTTCTTATCATCCCCTAAGAAGACATCACCACCATCATATTTATCATACTCACAGAACCACTCTCTATGGGGAGTGAAGTGAAAGGATGCACCTGAGTCAATCAACCATGCCTCATGATCTACATGTGTACTTGAAGAAGCCAAATATACATCCCCACCTTCATCTAAGGTGGTTTTCGCCTCTGCAGAAGGAGCATCATCAGATCCCTTTCCTTTGTCAAGAGCTTTAGATTTACAGACCCTTTGTAGTTCCCTTCCTTTCCGCATTTCTAGCTCACCTTTACAGGTTTTCCTGGAGATTTAGATCTCCCTCTAGATTTAGATCTCCCACTCAATGACTTATTTTTGTTTCTGTTTTGGGACCGTCCTCGTACAAACAAGGCATCACCATTCTGGCTCTCCATATTTTTCAGTCCCATCTACTCCATCAGTAAGGATGAGACTATTTCATCAAACTGCAAGGCAGTTGCATTGCTACCTATTGCAATAACCAGACTATCCAACGAATCTAATAGAGAACACAACAAACTAATGCACTTATCTTCATCTGAAATTTTAATATCAACAGATAATAACTGACTTACCACGGTATTAAATGCATTCAGATTCTCTGTCACCGAGTCTCCGTCTTTCATCCTCAAGTTATATAGCCTTTTTCGTAGGAACAGTTTATTCACCAAAGACTTAGATTGGTACAAAATCCCTAACTTGACCCACAAAGCCTTAGCCGTAGCTTCCCCTGATACATTTAGCAATACTAAATCTGAGACACACAATCGCATTGTGCTCTTTGCCTTCCGATCCAACTCTTCCACTCTTCATCGGACACTCTCGTTGGTTTAGTATCTGGATCTACCGCAATCCACTTATCTTTGACCACCAACAGATTCTCCATCTTGAGTTTCCACAACTCAAAACTCTGACCATTAAATTTCTCAATCTCTATCTTTCCACTGCTCGCCATCTTCTTTCACCACCAAAATCGATCCCGCAGATCTCCCACTGAACAGGGTCTACCACAGGCCCGAGCGAAACCCCTCAGCAACAAAAGCGTCCCTTTGAAGCCAAAACAACTCTGATACCAAATGTAGGTTTTAACCCCGTACAAAAATTACCTACATACGAACAAAAAATAAACAAAGGCGAGAGCATAACACATAAAACAAATATACATAGAGATTTTCCCCTGGATCCCAAAACCGGGACTATCAGCTTGATTTTTCATTATGTTCCTTTCAATGTTACAATACATATATATAGATGCCGAAGCATCCAATACCATGGACTGAAAACCATCGTGCCCAAAACCATGTTCAAAACCCATGCACAAAACCATAGGTAGGTTCTGTTAGAGTCGGTCTAGTAGCCCTCCACCAGAGATCAAAGCTCTTTGCATTTCATGATTAGGTGTCCCATCAGTGTGATCATGTTGCATTCCGTTAGGCATGCCATAATCCTGGTGGAGGGAGTTTGTGTCTTTATTCCCCTCTTGTTTGGCACTGCTGGTTCAGGTTTGTTCAAGTAAATAAATCCTCAAAGGGTCATTCATCTTGCTTTAAGGTTTAAGGTCTTAGGTCTAGGGTTGAGTCCATTTTTGTCTTGAGAGGTCATAAAGGACCAGCAGGCCAGAGGGATGTTCTTCCTTAAATATTTTTTCAAAGATTCTCATCATTGTATAGCTAAATTTTCACTTTGTTTTTGAAAACAAGGGTCATTATCTCATTTTTGTAAAAATTCTCAAAATTTCAAATTCTTCAAATGTCGAAGTGCAGCCTTGGTCTCCTTTGCCAAAGCATCCTAGAAGCTATCCCTGCAAAAATTTTCAGAAGAAATCATCATTTCAACCAATTTTTCAAAGAAATGAAATCAAAGGTCAGAGCCAATTAATTCAAAAAGTGTCAACACTCAAAACATTACAAAGTGGGTTTTGGGCAAGTAAAAATTAAAAGGAAGCCTATAAAAGCATGTCACTCCTCATTTGCAAACTCATTTGCCTCTCACAAGCTAAGTGTAACCTTGCAAAGGCGATTTTAGGAGTTCTTGAGCAAGTCGAGCAGTTTCAGGGGCGCGCTACGCGTCAGGCAGACTTTTCCAGTGTTAATTTACAAGTGCGCTACGCGTCAGAGGCGCGCTACGCGTTGGGCAGGGCGCGCTACGCGTTGGGGATTCAGCTCAAAAAACTGCCAGCAAGTCATCAAAACGACTTTTCTCTCAGGCAAAGTGCAGGTAGGCTTCTCCTCTATGCCTAAATTTGATTTTGTACAATGAAAAAGAGAATTAATGTGTTCAAAGCTATGTAAATGATAAATCAAAACCCTCTCTTGTTATGGAAAATTTAAAGTTTCAATGGCACTAGGGTTTTGAATTTCTCTTGCTGTCCAAGGTTGCCCTTTGTAAATTCCTTTTTCCCTCATTTTCATCACTTTTCTCCCTCAAATTTTCCCTTGAAATTTCATCCTTCTCCTCTTTAAAATTCCTAAAAGCATATTTAATTCCTAAAACCCTACTTCACTTTAAATCCCACAGTTTTGTAATTTCCCATGCTTTTCTTCCCTAAATTCCTTCTTTGTGTTTATTTTCCCTAATTCCCACATGTTCCCCTATCCCTAACAATTCCCTTGTATTTATGTCCCCTTGGTGACAGCATTTGAAAAAGTCAAAAAGCAGTTAATTGGGTGCCAAGTCAGCAATATATTTCAGTCATCTTGCCTTCATAACCATGTCAGAAACCGAATCAAATTATGAGCAGAGCTATGACAGTGGCTCAACACCAGAGGTAGAAGTGCCAAGGAGGCATCATAAGGGTGGTAAGGGTGGTCGGCATGTTAGAGAGGAGCCCACTTCATTGGCTCATTTGCAAGCTTGTCCACTTGCAATGTCATGTTTTCGATATCAATCATGCTTTGGATATTGTGAGAGGATCTCACAAATTCAACACCATAGAGAGCTGGTCCGCTTGTTTGTCCTACATTTGCACAATGGCCATGTTAACCTTGCAGGAGTAGATTTCACCTTATCACCTGAAATGATTGCTCAAGCCACCGGGATACCAAATGTTGGGGAAGAATGTACCAAGCGCAAGCTGCTAGGCAAATTTCATTATCAACCATACATCAAACCCAGATGCATGAGGCACCTTACTACTGTTTTTCCTTTCAGATTCCTAAGGGATGAGTATGCACCCTTGATGAGGCTCATTATGCGTTATTTCACTTGTGAGGGCAGATTTTCACGTTTATATTCGTACCATATCCGTTTGCTGATGCATTTCACCCGGGTACGAATGATGAACATTCCATTTTTCATGTGCCGAAATATAGAGAAGATGGTGCCCGTAGTGCAAAGGAAAACTCCCGCACAGCAGCTCAAAAGTATATATCATTATGCACTGATCGAGATCATAGTGATGCATCAGTTGGCACAGCAGGGTATTGCTTGGGAGGATTTCATTTCTCGTGATTTCTTCATGGTGCCACAGCCACCTCCCGAGGTTGTCCGTGATGAGGGAGGGCCTTCACAGCAGTTTGATATTCCTGAGCCAGAACATGTCAGCACTCCTCCAGCATATGTTACATATCAGAGAGGCCACAGGGTCTTATTTGCATCTGCACGGCGAGTATTATCTCCACATCAGGTGGAAGGGGTCTCGCCTTCTTCATCAGCACAGCGAGTGTTATCTCCACATCAGGTGGAAGGGGCCTCGCTTTCGACAGCAGCACAGGTACCAGAGAGAGGCAAGCAGCCCAAGATTGATGAGGGGCCATCAGGTGTTCCAGGCATAGATGTTGTTGACCTTGATATCATTTCTCCTAGCCTAGAGTCAAAGGAGATCATCCAGCAACTAAGGGCCGAAAATGACTTGTTGCAGCAAAAGTTGGAGATGGCAAATTGGACAATTATTTATTTAGAGCAGCGCAACAAGCAATTAGAGGATGAACACTCTCTTGATGAGTTGCGGAGGATCCGAGAAGACCGGAACTTGGCTCGCAAGAGACCCGGTGATTTGACACCTAAGGAGCAAAGCTCTATGCTCATTCAGGTGAACACACATTTAGAGAGGTTGATAGCAAAGGCAAACAGGAACAAAGACATGCTCCGCCACATGAAGAACCATTATTGGGCCCGCATGCATGTATGCAAAGCAAAAATGAAGGTACTTAAAGCACGCTTGGCCAAGGCACTAAAACGGAGGAAACGGTCCGATCCGCTTCAAATTTTGGCTAAAGCTACCTTGAGGGAGCATGGTGCTCAATGATACACCTCCAGCTCAAAATTCAGGAAATTTTGAGCAATTTTGGTAAATTTTGATTTTTTTTGTTCCAAACACAGGTTTTTGCCCTCAACGCGTAGCGCGCCGCGCGCTACCCTTAAGTTGGGGAGGTCCATTTCAGGAAAACTCAGCATTTTTTGATTTTTCATGGAAAAATACACTTGCTCAGCCACTGCCAAGAAGTTTCATGAAGATTTGAGCCACCAAAAGGTCAAAAAACAAGCAAAAAATGACCTTCTGCCACTTTTTGGACACACAGGAAGCAGTCTTGGGAGATTGCAATTTTGGAGGGGCAAATGGCCACCAAATTGAGAAATTCCACTTGGGCTGGAGAGTAGACATCCAGACCTTTCCAGCAAGCCCACTTGTGCCTCATTTGGATGCCGAGAAGTGCCTCAAAAGTGGCCTGAAAGGCGTGCTACGCGTTGAGAAATGGCGCGCTATGCGTTGGGAAAAATTGCCAGTTTTGCATCTTCAGCACAGGAAAACGCAGCAGTGACTAGTTTTGACTTTTTGGTTGGAGTTTTCATCCTCCTTGATGTATTTGATGTAATTTCATGATTGACATGACACTTTTTACCTATTCTAGAAGATTCATTCATAGAGGCAAGTTGTCTTGATTGCCTAGATTGTAGTGCTCAGTTTAGAATTGGTTGAAACAGCTCCTAGGATGATGAGCTCGACCCCTAGAGGCAAGGAAGTGTGTTAGCTTGCCTATATCATGTACTTTCTTAGTCATTTTCATGGTTGGACTCTTGAGGGATAAGCTTAGACTGTTTTACACTTTGTATCTCTGCAATTTTGGCAAAGGAAAGACCAGGGTTTTGCAGCACTATTTGGGATTCCTGTGGTGTTTTGTGTTGATGGTGTGCTTCTCTCATGTACTTGTAAATGTGTTATGTGTATCATTTTCCTACTTCTCTTTTCTGCACATTAAGTAAATGAAGTGTTAAGGTAGAATTCATAATTTATATGCTCTGCCTTTAAGTTTGCTTAATGTCTATGTTTTCCTCTGTCTAAAGAGAACTCTCGAAGATTTCTTGCTCTCTTTAGCTCCTCACTGGTCATTCCTATCCATTCACTTAAATCAAAGGCATCAAGACAATCTCCTACCTTGCCCCAAAAAGACCTCTGCAAAAACTGTGTCTCATCCCCGCACCCAAAATTGTTGTGCTCAGTTTTCCAACAAAACTCTAAAAATTTAAAATCAAACTTTCCCTATCAGTTTACTAGCCTAAAATCAGTGTTCTTTATTGGTCATCTCCGCCCTTTGAAGACCTTTTGCCGAGATAGACCCGGAGAGAGCCCTCTCCTGCCCCGTAGGGCTAGCTACGAGGCTAAGTGGTTTGATGTTGCCTTGGATTTTGTCTTTTTCAGCCTGAGGCCAAATTCAAGCGCTAACATATTGGCGACCATACTGGGGAGAACAAACTTGTTTGTGGATTGATGTGTTTGTTTCATAAGTCTTAGACGGAGCCTGAAGTTATGCCAGGTAGCCTTCGAAACGCTTTTGCTTTGCATAAGCGGAAGTAGATAAACGTTGCTTCAGTCAATCTCCATGAGCTTGTGAATACGGTCACTTCGATTGCATTTTACCCCAGTTCATTTGTAAACTCTGAACTTTTGGATGATTAGTTGAGAGTTTTCACAGGCTGATTGGTTATTTGTTCCTTGATATACAAACTGGCTTCAGATTCTCATCACATATTCAAATCTCATTCATGCCCAGCTGTTTTTGAGTATCTTGAAGACATTGATTTTGACGAAAGTTTTGAGTTGTCTTTGTTCAAAACCAAATCTGAAAGTGCACTTGATTCTCTAGTTCCCAACCCTGATTTTGCTGCTGCCCTTGAAATCGAGAGACATAATAAATTGGTTGAAAATTTCATCCTAAGACACCTTCAGACAGATATTCAAGTCACTAATCTTGCTGATTTCCTCGAAACTATATCTAGCAATATTGGATCTACTATCACGGCTTCAGTTCCACACGAACAGACCAATCCTCCTTTTATTTCTATATCCCCTATAGTTACACATCCTGAATCCACAGTCAATTGTCCTTCCTCGTCACATATCGCTTCTCCTCTGCCTACACCTCCCTATACCCCTCATACTACAGCTACACCTACTCCACCTTCTACTCCTAGACCCAATCTACCTAAAGCAATGGTTGCCCGCTTCGCCCCACTTGCTCTTGCTCAAAATCTGCATGATATGCCAGCTGATTATCAGAGTAAAATTCCCATGTTTGATGGCACTCCTCAGGGTGTTTCCGCTCAGCAGCATATAGACAAGATGACAACTTACTTTGATCTATATGAGATAGATGAGGAAGATGTAACTATGCGTTTGTTTTTACAAACATTCGATGGAGAAGTAAGAAAATGGTTCAGAGGTTTGACAGCTAGAAGCATACCCACATTGGAAAAACTTCAGAAGCAGTTTCTAGATCGATGGGAAATCAGAAAAGATCCACTTCAGATCAATGCTGAGTACAACAATCTCAAACGCAATCATGGTGAGTCTGTCCAAGATTACATTATCAGATTTAACACAGTTTACAATGCTATTCCAAATGATTTAAGACCATCTACAAAATAAGCACTTCTCAAATTCCCGGATGGCTTTGATCCGGAGATGGCTTATTCATTACGAGATAGAGATCCGCCTACCTTGGAGGATATGCAGAAAATCGTTGTTAGTGTCGAAGCAAATTTGAATGATAAAAGAGCGAGGATGAAAGCTGAAAAGCGAGTGACAATCAAAGAAGAAGCCTCTACATCAGATCAGCTCCTTCGCAAGGTAGAAAGGGTAGAAAGGTTGCTTGAAAATACTCATCTCAGCAAGCCGAAACCGCAGATCCGTAATCCTAATTTCCGAGGTCCACAGCAGCCACAATACAGAATTAAGCAGCGTGAAATAAGGGCACAAGAAACAGTAGTACAGCAGCAAATAAAACCTCCGCTTCAGCAGAATTTTGTTAGCCAAGAATCCGAGGATGAAGGTGACACTATAGGAGAGGAGAATCACTTTCTCACTCCTGATGATCTGCCTACCTATATTACAGAAGAAGAAGAATTTGTGAGAAATTCCATCATACATCAAGATGAGAATTATATCCTATCAAATGATGCAGCACTTGAGGAAGAATCGGAGGAGTACCAAAGAAGATATCTCAATGCTTTGTCCGCTCAGCAGAGACAATTAAGGAATCGAGCTGTTCCCATAAATCCCATTCAGAAGAGGAAAGATACTTCAGCAAAAAATGATTCAGCTTCCCCACAGACAAAAGGAAAAGATATAATTGATCCCCCAGCAAGTCAATCATCTTCAGCGGAGAAGGTAAATCAGCCACCAAGCACAATGAAGGATAGAGTTGAAAGAAGAGAAGTTCCGGCCAAAGAAGGTGAAAAGGTTTCAGCATTTAGTTTGGAGAATGAAATTTCAAAGCTGAAAGTGTCTATTCCATTGACCGAAACCATGAAGAACACCACCTACCGAGGTCAAATTTCCAAAATTCTGAATATTGATCCAATGCTTGACACGGTAAATGTAGAAGATGATCAGCCGGAATTAATTTTTGGGCCTGCTTTAAATGGTGAGTGTTATGAAACCAGCTCAAGAAAAGATAGATCAACGCCTTAGAATTCAGCCTCTTCGAGGGGGCAACCTCCTTTACATTACATAAATGAACAATTCTTGGATATTATACAAATGACAAAACCTCCTTTCTATATATAGGAGTCTAAGGAGTCACAATATAATCCAGCCGACCTAACAATAATAATATAAAGCCACAAAAATAACAATAGAGGGATTCTATGGGGCACAGAAATAACAATATGGGGGTAATAGGGGCACAACAATATAAATAAGGGGTATAACTACAATAGTAATGGGGTAATCACTAGTATTATAGGGACCCAACATGCCCCTCTCCTTCAAAAAAGTGTTGTCCTCAACGCTTGAGTAGTTCTGGATACTTCTGCATAAAATTCTCATCCTCCCATGTGGAATCTTCAGCGGATAAGTTCTTCCACTTGATAAGATACTCTGAAATTGATCGATTTCGTAGCTGTCGAGTTCTTTTTTCTGTGACTGCTTCCGGTTCCAATATAATTTTTCCTTCCTCGTCAAGTTCTGGCAATATTGTTTGAATTGGGAGCTTGTCACCTATAACCTTCTTTAAACATGAAACATGGAAAACTGGGTGCAATCGAGAAGCTGCAGGAAGCTCCAATTTGTATGCCATAGTACCAATCTTTTGCAACACCTTGTACGGACCATAATACTTTGGTGATAATTTATTATCCTTCTTAGCTTGCTTTAGGGACATTTGCTTATATGGTTGTAGCCGTAGGAATACCCAATCACCTACATCAAAACTTCTTTCACTGCGATGTTGATCTGCCTGTTGTTTCATTCTATTTTGTGCCAACACGAGGTTATCCTTTAAGAGTTGGAGGACTTGTTGTTGATGTTCGATGTGATGTTCCACTGCCTGAACCTTAGAATTTTCTCTTAAATATGATGTGATGGATGGTGGTTGATACCCATAAAGTGCCATAAATGGGGTCATTTTTGTTGCTGTATGGAAGGAAGTGTTATACCACCATTCAGCCAGAGGCAACCATTTGACCCATTGTGTCTGTTTATCAGATACAAAGCAACGAAGATATCCTTCCAAACATTTGTTTACTATCTCAGTTTGCCCATCAGATTGAGGATGATAAGATGAGCTATGAGCTAACTGAGTACCAAGACAAGAAAATAATTCTGTCCAAAAATTTCCAGTGAAAATGGGATCTCTGTCACTTACAATAATCTTTGGGTTTCCATGTAGCTTTTGAACTGTTTCCATAAATGCAGTAGAAACTGTACTGGCTTTAAATGGATGTGATAATGCACAAAAGTGTGCATACTTGGTAAGTCTGTCAACTACCACCATGATGACACTCTTTCCCTCAGACTTGGGTAAACCTGTGATAAAATCCATTGAAACCTCCTCCCAACGTTGGCTTGGAATGGATAAAGGTTGTAATAGACCTGGTGTCTTAATTGTTTCAACTTTATTTTGCTGGCAAACCAAACATTCCGCCACAAACTTTTGAATATCTGATTTAAGGCCATCCCAAAAAAATTCCTTCTTAACCCTGTGGTAAGTTTTTAAAAATCCTGAGTGCCCTCCTAAGGGAGAAGTGTGCAATTCCATAAGAATCTTTTGTTTTAGCTGGGAATTCTTACAGAGGTATAAGCGATCTTTGTACCATAACGAATCATTTTGCCAGCTAAATGTATCAGAAGTACTGGAATCTTGTTGTAGCTTTCGAATAAGTGCCCACACTTCTTCGTCATTCTTCCATTCCTCCCTTGCTTCGTTTATCCAATCTGGTTGGATAATAGAAATGGCACACAACAATGCTTCCACATCCTCATCCTTTCTTGAGAGTGCATCTGCCACCACATTTTGCTTCCCTTTTTTGTAGATGATTTCAAAGTCATAACCCAACATCTTTGTGACCCACTTTTGTTGCTCTTCAGAGGATAATCTTTGTTCTAAAAAGTATTTAAGGCTATCATGATCCGTTTTTACCTTGAAGTGTCTTCCCATTAGGTAGGGTCGCCATTTCTTAAGTGCATGGAGTATTGCCAACATTTCCTTCTCATAAATAGCTTTGCTTAAAAACTTTCCCTTGATTGGACGACTTTCAAAAGCAATGGGTCTTTCATCTTGCATTAGAACAGCACCAATTCCATTTCCTGAAGCATCACATTCCACAATAAAGGTTTTTGTGAAGTCCGGTGTAGCTAAGACCGGTGCTTGGCACATTGCCTCTTTAAGATGTTCAAAGGCCTTTGTTGCTTTCGGAGTCCATGAAAATGAATCTTTCTTCAATAATGTTGTTAGAGGTGCTGCTATTCTCCCATAATTCTTAACAAACTTGCGATAATACCCTGTCAACCCAAGAAATCCTCGCAGATGCTTTATGGATGTGGGGATTTTCCATTCCTTAATGGCTTTAATTTTGCTAGGGTCTACCTTAACTCCTTCATGAGATACAATATGACCCAAATATTCCACCTCCTGGACTCCAAAGAAACATTTGGATCTTTTTGCATATAATTGTTTCTCCTCCAATAGTTGTAGCACCCTGTCAACATGTTCAACATGATCCTTCCAAGACTTGCTGTAGATTAGTATATCATCAAAAAATACTAACACAAATTTTCTAAGGAATGGTTTGAAAATTGAATTCATCAAACCTTGAAATGTTGAAGGTGCATTGGTAAGGCCAAAAGGCATGACCAAAAATTCATAATGACCCTCATGAGTTCTAAATGCCGTTTTCGGAATGTCTTCAATCTTCATTCTGATTTGATGATATCCCGAACGAAGATCCAACTTGGTGAAGTAAATTGATCCATGCAATTCATCCAGTAATTCATCAATAACAGGAATGGGGAACTTATCTTTAATAGTGAGCTTGTTGAGCTCCCTATAATCCGGACACATGCGCCATGATCCATCCTTCTTGTGCACCAATACTACTGGAGCTGAGAAAGAACTTTGACTCGGTTGAATTATACCAGCCTCTAGCATTTCTGCAACCATACGTTCAATTTCACTTTTTTGGACATAGGGATATCTGTACGGCCTGATGTTTGGAGGAACACTTCCTGGAATCAGATGAATAGCATGATCATGATCACGCATAGGTGGGAGACCTTTTGGAGTCTCAAATACCTTGGAATGATTGTCCAGGACTTTTTGGAGATCTGGAGAAATAGATGATTCCAATGTGGAAACATCTAGCGAACATAATTGTGCAATTACACCTCTTTGCTCCTTTTTTAGAAGCTTTGTCATGCCATTAGAGCTGATTATCTTTCCTGGTTTCCCTGCAATACCCCTTAATTCAACTTCCTTTCCTTCCGTAGAAAATTTGATGAAAAGTTCTTGAAAATTAAAAGCTATTGTACCCAAGGATTGTAGCCATTGGACTCCTAGTACAACATCAGCACCTCCCATTGGAATGGAAAGCATTGGGCTAGTCAATACATATTCTCCCATGGATAGCTTGATATTATGGCACTTTCCAGAGCAATTTATTGTTCCTCCATTTGCAATCATCACTTGACACTCTGGTGCTGGATATAGGAAGCAATTCAATTCTTTTGCTACCCTACAATGAATAAAATTGTGGGTGCTTCCTGAATCAATCAACACTATTACCTTTTTCTTCTTGATTTGTCCTTCTATCTTGATGGTTTGAGGAGTGGTAATTCCCGCCAATGCATTACAAGATATGGTCGGATTTATTTGTTCTTCATCTAGGCTTTGTTCCTGGAGTATATCTTCTTCTTTTGACCTTTCTTGCTCCTTTTCTTCTTCCTCTTCACAATCTATGTAGAATAATTTCTTCTCAGCACACTTATGACCTTTAGTGTATTTGCTATCACAACTGTAACAAAGCCCTTTTGCTCTTTTTTCTTCCAATTGTTGTGGTGTCAACCTTATAGGTTGTGGAAGACTAGGGGCAACAACACTTCCGTCTTTATAGTTGTGAGTGGTATGCTTCCTGGTTGCCATAATTTTGCTTTCCATTTTTCTTGCTAACCTGAATGCCTTCTCTAATGAATCAGGTTCCCAAAGGCGAACATCATGTTGGATATTATCCTTTAAAGACCCTATGAACACATCAATCCTATGCTCCTCTGGAATATCTTTTACCCTTATGTTCAATTTTTGGAACTCCTCAATGTGCTCCATTACTGAACCCTTTTGTTTGAGACTTATCAATTGGCTAAAAAAAGTGTTGCTTTTTGTATCTTCATAATGTGCTATCAATTCTTCCGTAAAAATTGCCCAAGTGATAAATTGTTTACGAGAGCAAAGCCATTGATACCATACAAACTGATTTGGTTCCAAATATACAGTTGCCATACGTACCTTTTGTGCGTTTTGCACATTATTGAGATCGAAGAATTGCTCCATCTGTAATATCCATGTGGCGGGATCCTTGCCATCAAACTTCCTCATATCGATTTTTGGAATATGGTGATTCTTCGATCCAACATTAGCGTCTATGGAATCATGATTAACATTTCTTTTGTTCTCATCATGAGTTTCCTTTACTACCTTTTCACCATTAGTGACCCTTTCTTGTAGCAACTTCTTCAATTCTTCCATGTCTGTCTTCAAATCTATCTTCAAATCATCCATCTTAGCTTCCATGCCCTTTATCTTAGATTCCACGCCATTTACCTTAGATTCCACGCCACTTAGCTTAGCTTCTGTTAGCTTTTGTGAGCGTGACATTTGTTGCACTTGTTCATGTAATTTTGATATATCATGTAGCATTTCTTCCTCTTCTTTATGAGTCATGCTAGAGCTTTCAGGTTCCTTACTAGGTGTTTTCATTTTCTTTCCTCGGGGCATCAGTTACCGATAATAATGCTTTACTATGCCCTTTGAATTCCGTTAAACCAAGCTTACACAAAAATTTAAAAAAAAACTACACACATTTTTTCACTTTATAGAAGCCTGATATTGAATCTGATGTATCTCTGTAATTTCGGATCATCCAGTTGTGAAATTGCTACCTGTAGTAGCCTTCTACGTCCTCTTTCCAATGCCACAAGTCTGAGCCAAATTGGATTCTCCAAGGAAGAGTTATGTGAAATCTCCCACAGTGACTTGCTTTTAGACTAGTTCAGCAGAGCGAACTTGTACGACGTGCCACGAGTCACTGTTTCAACCTTTGAATCTGAAACACACACAAAAGAAACTACAGTCCATCCTATTTCTGTACCTTCTTACGAAATTTCAATCCGATCCCCAGAGAGAGAGTTATGACGATTTTCCTCAGGTCACCTGTTTTGAATGTAATTCAGGAGTCTGCAAAAAGACCAACTTCCTCAGATCATATCTCAGCAAATATCGCGCGAAAAGCTCTGAAATTCGGACCCAAGGTTCAGCGCGATTTCTTCTCAAATGGGTTTTTTTTGCGACTTCTGAAACGTCACAGAAAAAAAGTTATAGCGAAAATGCCACGATGACCTGTTTGGAGCAGCGAAACCCTAGAATCCAAAGCTCTGATACCAAATGTTATGAAACCAGCTCAAGAAAAGATAGAAAAGATAGATCAACGCCTTAGAATTCAGCCTCTTCGAGGGGGCAACCTCCTTTACATTACATAAATGAACAATTCTTGGATATTATACAAATGACAAAACCTCCTTTCTATATATAGGAGTCTAAGGAGTCACAATATAATCCAGCCGACCTAACAATAATAATATAAAGCCACAAAAATAACAATAGAGGGATTCTATGGGGCACAAAAATAACAATATGGGGGTAATAGGGGCACAACAATATAAATAAGGGGTATAACTACAATAGTAATGGGGTAATCACTAGTATTATAGGGACCCAACAGTGAGTCTCCTGAAAATGATGTTCCTCCCTTCTATATCAGTTTGAGGTTGCACGAGTATGTTTTACATAATGCTATGTTTGACTCGGGTGCTTCACACAATTTGATGTCGAAAGCAATAATGGAAAGGCTGGGATTGGACATCACAAGAAGATATCATGATTTGTATTCATTTTATTCCAACCGGGTAAAGTGTATTGGATTGATCAAGGACTTCGTGGTAAGCCTAGATCAAATTCCAGCTAAGAATGTCTTGATGGATGTGGTTGTGGCGGATATTCCTCCGCGTTTTGGTATGTTGCTTTCAAGATCTTGAGCAGCTAAGTTGAAAGGTACACTTCAGCTAGACTTTTCTTATGCTACAATTCCAGTCTTCGGTCAAATGAGAAAGTTATATCGGGAGCAAAAGATGAAATACATGATAACTAGCAAAGAAAAGCCAATAAATCATCCTGTAAATTATGTACATACAGATTTGGAATCGTTTGTTTTGTTTGCTGATAATTTTAATGAAATAGATAGTCAGTTAGTTCAGGCAGAGGATATACCAGAGATTACTGAAAATCTCAGAGAAGTTCTACAAAAGGAAAGAGAAGAAAAGTCAGCTGCCATGAGGCAAACAGCTGAAGCTAAGGGGCAGCAAACAGAAAAAACAGAGGCAACACAGTTTCAGTAGTTGGAGGAAGATGAAGATGGTCTTTGGACCATGGATTTCGATGGCGTTGTGGGCAGCGATGGTGCTGGTATTGGTGTGTGGATTCGAAGTCCCTTTTCTGCCCAAGACAAAGTCCCAAGCAAGGTGAGAGTGTGCTCTTATAAATTAGCATTTGATTGTTCAAACAATGAGGCAGAATATGAAGCTCTTATTGCTGGCCTTAAAATTCTTCGCAAGCTGAAAGCAAAGAAGATTGCAGTCTATGGCGACTCCGAGTTGGTGATAAAGCAAGTTAAAGGTGAGTTTCAGGCCAAGCATCCTCGCATGAAAGCATATCGAAATGCTGTCCTAGATATTTTGAAATTATTTTCTGAACATACTTTGACATGTGTGCCCCGCATACAAAATGGTGTTGCTGATGCATTGGCCAAGGCAGCAAGTAACTTAAAAATTCCAATGAATTCCAGCAACAAATTTGAGATTTATGTGAAACACCGCCCCACAGTTCCGGATAATCAACGATGTTGGCAAGTCTTCCAGGATGATGAAGAAATCAAAGATTTTCTGCAGATTGAAGGTGAGTTTAAAGATATTTCCATAGATATTGAACCAGAGGAGGTAAATCAAATGGATGTGCTGCAACTTAAGGATAATTTTATTCCTAAAGGATTGATTCCTTTGGAAGAGTTGTTTGATCAAGATGATGTGGCCCGCAAGCCGACATTGAGACCAACCGAAGAAGGTGTTGAGGAGGTAAACATTGGAGCAGCTGAAAATCCCAAGATGGTAAAGTTATCTAAGTCATTGTCACCAAAAGTAAAGGAGTATGTCAGATTGTTGTCTTCGTTTTCTAATGTCTTTGCATGGGATTATTCCGATCTGAAAACATATGATACTAATATCATTCAGCATACTATTCCTATAAAGCCAAATCAAAAGCCTTTCCGCCAAAATTTGAGGAGAATCAATCCTAAATTGCTGCCATTGATAGAAAAAGAAGTGAATAAGTTGTACAAATCTGGAATCATAGTACCTATCAGATTTTCCGATTGGATATCAAATTTGGTACCTGTAAGAAAGAAGACCGGTGAGATCCGTTTATGCATTGACTTCAGAAATTTAAATAAGGTGTCTTTAAAGGATAATTATCCGCTGCCCAAAATGGATCATATATTGCAGCGAGTGGTTGGAGCATCAAGGATGTTGCTACTCGATGGCTATTCCGGGTACAATCAGATTTTGGTGCATGAGGATGATCGTGACAAAACCGCATTCACTACTCCATGGGGTACATTTCATTATGCAAAAATGCCATTTGGTTTGAAAAATGCAGGTGCCACTTTTCAGTGTGCGATGGACATGGCCTTTGCCAATGAGAAAGATGTCTTTTTAGTTGTTTACCTTGATGATTTGACTGTATTTTCGAAATCTGATGAAGAACATTTATATCACTTGCAAGTTGTTTTTCAAAAGTGCAGAAAATATGGTATTTCATTGAATCCAAAGAAGAGTCTTTTCGCCATGAGTGAAGGCAAGCTCTTGGGTCACATCATTTCCAAAGATGGCATCCGTATAGATCCTGCACATGTTGAAGCTATTCAGCAACTTGAGCAGCCCCGGAACAAAAAAGAAATACAATCCTTTAATGGTAAGCTGAATTTTCTGCGTCACTTCATTCCAAATCTTGCTGAGCATCTTAAAGAAATCACAAACATGCTGAAAAAGGACAGCCAGCTAAAGTGGACCGAAGAGGCGGTAAAATCTTTCAATTTGGTAAAGTTTGTTTTATCTTCAGCCCCTACTCTAATCAGTCCAGATTACACACAAGATTTTATTTTGTTTTCATTTACCTCTGAGCACACATTGGCAGCTGTACTAATGCAAAAGAGAGATGGAGTTGAGAAGCCCATTGCTTTTTTCAGCCGTATTATTAGAGATGGAGCATTAAAGTATAACATCATTGAAAAACAAGCACTTGCACTTGTGAAGGGCCTGAAGGATTTCCGTGTGTATGTATTGCATTCCCACATTATAGCTTATGTTCCTAACGCGGCAGTAAAGGATGTGTTGGTACAGACAGAACCGGAAGGAAGGCGGGGAAAGTGGATTGCTGCATTATTAGAGTATGATGTGGAAATTAAACCCACTAAGTTGATCAAAGGGCAAGGTCTTGCCAAATTGATGGCTGAAACAAATCTACATGTCCTAGACATCAATTTGATAGCTGCCATGTCCGATGAAAATGAGGTGAATTCAGTACAACAGGTATCTGACATCTTTATTTCTTGGATTTCAGAGATCTGTGGCTTGAATCTTTTGGATCAATGACCGGAGAATCCACAGTTTTAACATTTTTGTACCAACGTTTCAAATCCCAAATGGGATCCATCATCAGGATATGAGAATGATGATGACAGAAGAGCAACAAAGAAGTAATAAATAGTGAAGAGGTAAAACATGACAAACTGTCGGCTGAAATGATTATTAATTAATTTTATATTAATTTATTTTAAAAAAAATTATTTAATTTTAATTAATTTTATAAATTTTTCTATTAATTTGTATTAAATATTTAATTAATTTTATAATCTAAAATTAATTTGCTTTTTAATATTTTATATATTAGTTTGATTTATTAATATATTATAAATATAATATAATTTTTAATATGTTTTAATATTAATTTGATTTAATATAAAGAATTAACTATTCTAATATTATTAATTTTCTTTATTAATTTGTTTTATTAATTTGTTATAATATAAAATTAATTTTGAATTATTAATTAGTTATAATAAAAAATAATTTGCTTTATTAATTTGTTATAATATAAAAAATTAATTTGTTATAATTTGATTTATCAATTTTCTTTATTAATTTGTTATAATATAAAATTAATTTGCTTTATTAATTAGTTTTATTAATTTCTTATAATATAAAATTAATTAGTTTTATTAACTTGATTTAAGAATATTTTATGAATAATATTAATTTGTATTAATATTAAATTGATTAATTAATTTGTTTTATTAATTTGCTATATTATTATAAATTTGCTTTATTAATAATAACCTAGATCTAAATGAAATTAATAATAATTCTGAAATGAAATTAATATTAACCTAGGGAAATAATAAATCTAATCTGAAATTGATTTTTACCTAGGGAATAATAATACTAAAATGAAATTAATTTTAATTAATATTAATTCCTAAATAATTTTAATTAAATTATTATTAATATTAATTATATTATATTAACTATTATAAATAATTAATATTTATAATAAACTAATATAATGATTAATAAATTAATAAATCCTAGATTTTAATGTAAATTCTAAACCTAGACCTAAATGAAAAACAAAGACTGAAGACACAAGAAAGGAGAGGGATAACTTACCTGCTGAGGCCTTAACCAGGGGATGCGTTTGCGTTTTTTATTTCCTTGATCAAGGGAAGCCAGCTCCCGCTAATCTCCACGCCATTATCTCTGTTCAGATTATGAGGATGTTTGATAATTTCAAGCGCTTCTCTGATCTTTCGTCTCTGATGTTGCTCTTCCTTAGCGATAATTGATGCGTTTTCCAGACAGATATGGTGTTTTGTTTTTAAGGAGTGCTCTGCCAGGGCTGAAGTACGAGATCTTCCGTTCTTAATATCCGCGCCATGTTCCTTGAGTCTTGTCTGGAGGGAGCGACCTGTTTCACCAATGTAGCTTTTTCCACAAGAACACTCTATTTTATAAACTCCTTTAAGCTGATGGTTGTCGATATCATCTTTAACAGACTTCAAACTTTGTCTGATAGTACCAGGAGCCGATATTTATTTCTTCTCCTTGGTATGCTGATATTGTATATGTACTTCAAAATTTGTCTTCACCTCCCGGGATGCCTCGAAATAAGAGTAGGACATTGAAGTTGAAAGCAGCCAAGTTTTGCATCCTTAAATCTGCACTATATTGGAAAGACCCCGGTGGAATATTGCTGAATTGTTTGGTTGAGGAGGAAGCCAAAATAGTGGTGGAAGATTTTCATAAAGGTGACTGTGGGGGTCATTTGTTTTGGAAGACTACAGCAAATAAGATCCTAAGAGCAGGTTTTTATTGGCCTTCATTGTTTTCAGATGTATATAAAGCAGTTAAGAGTTGTCATGAGTGCCAAATATTTCAAGGAAACAGAAATTGCAGCCATTGCCTCTCAAACCAATTGAAGTCAGCGCACCATTTCAGCAGTGGGGTTTGGATTTTATCGGTGAGATTCATCCGGCATCGTCAGGACAGCATAGATGGATATTGACAGCTACAGACTACTTCACAAAATGGATTGAAGCCATTCCCACTCGGCAGGCCACGGATGCGGTAATTATTTCTTTCCTTGAAAATAATATATTGTCACGATTTGGTTGTCCAAGTAAGTTAATTACAGATAATGCAGCAGCGTTTAAATCAAAGAGAATGGTTGACTTTTGTTACAAGTATAATATCAGCTTGGGGCATTCTACCGCCTACCATCCGCAAGGAAATGGGTTGGCAGAATCTTCAAATAAGTCCTTGGTAAATATCATTAAAAAGTTGCTGGAAATCAATAAGAAGAGCTGGCATAAAAAGTTAGTGAATGCACTGTGGGCTGATAGGGTAAGTCATAAAAAGTCAATTGGCATGTCTCCTTTTGAGTTGGTGTACGGGACAGATGCAGTGTTTCCTACTTCGCTTGCTATTCCGGTAGTCAAATTGCTTCAAGAAGTTGATAGTGAGGAAGATCCTATGCAAAGGCGGATTAATCAAATGATTCATTTACAGCAGACACGGGAGGAGGTTCTTCACAATACTCTCAAATTGCAAGAGCGCATAAAGAAGATTTATGACAGGAAAGCAAAATCAGATGACTTCCAAATAGATGATGTGGTTTTGAAGTGGGATGCTCGGAATGAAGACAAAGGGAAGCACGGCAAATTTGATAATCTATGGAAGGGTCCCTATAAGATCGCAGCATATCGTGGCCAAAATGCTTTTCTTCTCAAGGAAATGAACGGAGATGATTATCCCGGAGGGTCGATCAATGGTCGGCTGCTGAAGAGGTACCATGTCTGAGCACTTTCTGTTCTTGTCACCATCATTGTATATACCGTTTTACTTCTGTTTTATCGCATGTGTGTGCTGATCTTTCATCCTCAGTCTGGGGCCCGCGGTGAAGGCTATAATTCTGAAGATGGAGATTGGTTGGTTTGAGGTTTGTCAAGGTGTTTTTATCAGTCCATTTTCTGTCCACAATTGAGTTAGTTTGGGTCAAAGTTGTGTCCAATTTTCAGTCAAATCTGCAGTTATTAAAGCTGTCAGAATTCGTGTCAAATGAGTAAATAATGACTAAAGCACTGGTCTGCTCTCCCAGAGGTTTGCGGTTCTTGGCACCTCCAAGGAGCTACCATCCCCATTGGAGCCAATGTTAGAGTCCGTCTAGTAGCCCTCCACCAGAGATCAAAGCTCTTTGCATTTCATGATTAGGTGTCCCATCAGTGTGATCATGTTGCATTCCGTTAGGCATGCCATAATCCTGGTGGAGGGAGTTTGTGTCTTTATTCCCCTCTTGTTTGGCACTGCTGGTTCAGGTTTGTTCAAGTAAATAAATCCTCAAAGGGTCATTCATCTTGCTTTAAGGTTTAAGGTCTTAGGTCTAGGGTTGAGTCCATTTTTGTCTTGAGAGGTCATAAAGGACCAGCAGGCCAGAGGGATGTTCTTCCTTAAATATTTTTTCAAAGATTCTCATCATTGTACAGCTAAATTTTCACTTTGTTCTCAAAAACTCTGTTTTTGAAAACAAAGGTCATTATCTCATTTTTGTAAAAATTCTCAAAATTTCAAATTCTTCAAATGTCGAAGTGCAGCCTTGGTCTCCTTTGCCAAAGCATCCTAGAAGCTATCCCTGCAAAAATTTTCAGAAGAAATCATCATTTCAACCAATTTTTCAAAGAAATGAAATCAAAGGTCAGAGCCAATTAATTCAAAAAGTGTCAACACTCAAAACATTACAAAGTGGGTTTTGGGCAAGTAAAAATTAAAAGGAAGCCTATAAAAGCATGTCACTCCTCATTTGAAAACTCATTTGCCTCTCACAAGCTAAGTGTAACCTTGCAAAGGCGATTTTAGGAGTTCTTGAGCAAGTCGAGCAGTTTCAGGGGCGCGCTACGCGTCAGGAGAGGCACGCTACGCGTCGGGGGCAAGGCGCGCTACGCGTTGGGGATTCAGCTCAAAAAACTGCCAGCAAGTCATCAAAACGACTTTTCTCTCAGGCAAAGTGCAGGAAGGCTTCTCCTCTATGCCTAAATTTGATTTTGTACAATAAAAAAGAGAATTAATGTGTTCAAATGCTATGTAAATGATAAATCAAAACCCTCTCTTGTTATGGAAAATTTAAAGTTTCAATGGTACTAGGGTTTTGAATTTCTCTTGCTGTCCAAGGTTGCCCTTTGTAAATTCCTTTTTCCCTCATTTTCATCACTTTTCTCCCTCAAATTTTCCCTTGAAATTTCATCCTTCTCCTCTTTAAAATTCCTAAAAGCATATTTAATTCCTAAAACCCTACTTCACTTTAAATCCCACAGTTTTGTAATTTCCCATGCTTTTCTTCCCTAAATTCCTTCTCTGTGTTTATTTTCCCTAATTCCCACATGTTCCCCTATCCCTAACAATTCCCTTGTATTTATGTCCCCTTGGTGACAGCATTTGAAAAAGTCAAAAAGCAGTTAATTGGGTGCCAAGTCAGCAATATATTTCAGTCATCTTGCCTTCATAACCATGTCAGAAACCGAATCAGATTATGAGCAGAGCTATGACAGTGGTTCAACACCAGAGGTAGAAGTGCCAAGGAGGCATCATAAGGGTGGTAAGGGTGGTCGGCATGTTAGAGAGGAGCCCACTTCATTGGCTCATTTGCAAGCTTGTCCACTTGCAATGTCATGTTTTCGATATCAATCATGCTTTGGATATTGTGAGAGGATCTCACAAATTCAACACCATAGAGAGCTGGTCCGCTTGTTTGTCCTACATTTGCACAATGGCCATGTTAACCTTGCAGGAGTAGATTTCACCTTATCACCTGAAATGATTGCTCAAGCCACCGGGATACCAAATGTTGGGGAAGAATGGACCAAGCGCAAGCTGCTAGGCAAATTTCATTATCAACCATACATCAAACCCGGATGCATGAGGCACCTTACTGTTGTTTTTCCTTTCAGATTCCTAAGGGATGAGTATGCACCCTTGATGAGGCTCATTATGCGTTATTTCACTTGTGAGGGCAGATTTTCACGTTTATATTCGTACCATATCCGTTTGCTGATGCATTTCACCCAGGTACGAATGATGAACATTCCATTTTTCATGTGCCGAAATATAGAGAAGATGGTGCCCGTAGTGCAAAGGAAAACTCCCGCACAGCAGCTCAAAAGTATATATCATTATGCACTGATCGAGATCGTAGTGATGCATCAGTTGGCACAGCAGGGTATTGCTTGGGAGGATTTCATTTCTCGTGATTTCTTCATGGTGCCACAGCCACCTCCCGAGGTTGTCCGTGATGAGGGAGGGCCTTCACAGCAGTTTGATATTCCTGAGCCAGAACATGTCAGCACTCCTCCAGCATATGTTACATATCAGAGAGGCCACAGGGTCTTATTTGCATCTGCACGGCGAGTATTATCTCCACATCAGGTGGAAGGGGTCTCGCCTTCTTCATCAACACAGCGAGTGTTATCTCCACATCAGGTGGAAGGGGCCTCGCTTTCGACAGCAGCACAGGTACGAGAGAGAGGCGAGCAGCCCAAGATTGATGAGGGGCCATCAGGTGTTCCAGGCATAGATGTTGTTGACCTTGATATCATTTCTCCTAGCCTAGAGTCAAAGGAGATCATCCAGCAACTAAGGGCCGAAAATGACTTGTTGCAGCAAAAGTTGGAGATGGCAAATTGGACAATTACTTATTTAGAGAAACGCAACAAGCAATTAGAGGATGAACACTCTCTTGATGAGTTGCGGAGGATCCGAGAAGACTGGAACTTGGCTCGCAAGAGACCCGGTGATTTGACACCTAAGGAGCAAAGCTCTATGCTCATTCAGGTGAACACACATTTAGAGAGGTTGATAGCAAAGGCAAACAGGAACAAAGACATGCTCCGCCACATGAAGAACCATTATTGGGCCTGCATGCATGTATGCAAAACAAAAATGAAGGTACTTAAAGCACGCTTGGCCAAGGCACTAAAACGGAGGAAATGGTCCGATCCGCTTCAAATTTTGGCTGAAGCTACCTTGAGGGAGCATGGTGCTCAATGATACACCTCCAGCTCAAAATTCAGGGAATTTTGAGCAATTTTGGTCAATTTTGATTTTTTTTGTGCCAAACACAGGTTTTTGCCCTCAACGCGTAGCGCGCCGCGCGCTACCCTTAAGTTGGGGAGGTCCATTTCAGGAAAACTCAGCATTTTGGATTTTTCATGGAAAAATACACTTGCTTAGCCACTGCCAAGAAGTTTCATGAAGATTTGAGCCACCAAAAGGTCAAAAAAAAAGCAAAAAATGACCTTCTGCCACTTTTTGGACACACAGGAAGTAGTCTTGGGAGATTGCAATTTTGGAGGGGCAAATGGCCACCAAATTGAGAAATTCCACTTGGGCTGGAGAGTAGACATCCAGACCTTTCCAGCAAGCCCACTTGTGCCTCATTTGGATGCCGGGAAGTGCCTCAAAAGTGGCCTGAAAGGCGCGCTACGCGTTGGGAAAAATTGCCAGTTTTGCATCTTCAGCACAGGAAAACGCAGCAGTGACTAGTTTTGACTTTTTGGTTGGAGTTTTCATCCTCCTTGATGTATTTGATGTAATTTCATGATTGACATGACACTTTTTACCTATTCTAGAAGATTCATTCATAAAATGGCAAAAAATTAATGAATGAATTGGTTTCCTAGCTTATAGAGGCAAGTTGTTTTGATTGCCTAGATTGTAGTGCTCAGTTTAGAATTGGTTGAAACAGCTCCTAGGATGATGAGCTCGACCCCTAGAGGCAAGGAAGTGTGTTAGCTTGCCTATATTATGTACTTTCTTAGTCATTTTCATGGTTGGACTCTTGAGGGATAAGCTTAGACTGTTTTACACTTTGTATCTCTGCAATTTTGGCAAAGGAAAGACCAGGGTTTTGCAGCACTATTTGGGATTCCTGTGGTGTTTTGTGTTGATGGTGTGCTTCTCTCATGTACTTGTAAGTGTGTTATGTGTATCATTTTCCTACTTCTCTTTTCTGCACATTAAGTAAATGAAGTGTTAAGGTAGAATTCATAATTTATATGTTCTGCCTTTAAGTTTGCTTAATATCTATGTTTTCCTCTGTCTAAAGAGAACTCTCGAAGGTTTCTTGCTCTCTTTAGCTCCTCACTGGTCATTCCTATCCATTCACTTAAATCAAAGGCATCAAGACAATCTCCTACCTTGCCCCAAAAAGACCTCTGCAAAAACTGTGTCTCATCCCCGCACCCAAAATTGCTGTGCTCAGTTTTCCAACAAAACTCTAAAATTTTAAAATCAAACTTTCCCTATCAGTTTACTAGCCTAAAATCAGTGTTCTTTATTGGTCATCTCCGCCCTTTGAAGATCTTTTGCCGAGATAGACCCGGAGAGAGCCCTCTCCTGCCCCGTAGGGCTAGCTACGAGGCTAAGTGGTTTGATGTTGCCTTGGATTTTGTCTTTTTCAGCCTGAGGCCAAATTCAAGCGCTAACAGGTTCACCCCACCTAATATAGGGTCCAAAAAAAATCTTTGGGGCACTACCCCGGACACCATAGAGGGAGGCTACCCGGCCCCCTCAAACCCCCTGGACAATGGGGGCTCCACCCCCCTCTAACCCCCCGGTTAACTAGGTGGGCTAGTCATGAAAAGAATATAACACAACCCAACAATTATCAATTATCTTATTTCCTTATTTTATTTGATGTATCATAAACAATATATATACTTTTCTTTTAGTTACTAAAATCCCTTGTAATTATGGTTCTTGATAATTTGAATTGGGTCATTACAAATGGTCAAATTCCAAATGAAGGCTCAGGGTCATACGGTATACCATGGGTCAAGGCACCTCCATGATGCATGTAAATGACTTTTTAAGCCAAAATTTGGGTCATAAATTCTCTAAACAGCCAAGTGACGTCAAATAGAACAAAAGTAATTCCCAATCTAGCTTATTTACTCTTCAAGATACTTCAATCATGCCATGCTCACACCATCTAAGTTGTATTAAGAGGGTGATAGATCATCCCTATAGCCCTCCAAGTCATCCAATGAACCCCAAACTGCCACCACATGTGCTGTAGGTGCAAATCAGCCCAAACCATCAATACAAATCAGCTCATAGAGTGACGCATCGGACAGCATTCAAAAAATTTCCACATGGCATACATAGGAGGTTTCCAAGTGTCCACAAACAGCCCCAAAACTGCCTCAACGGGTGTGGCCAATGCCCTGAAAAACATTAAGTGCCTCAAACAACATACACTGCCTTGGGAAACATGAAAGTGCCCAAAAATAGGAATGCAACCACACCGTAGAGGAGAGCAACCCCATGCCAAAAGCTGCTCTGCTCATCAAAAATTTTACACGGGCACCCCCGGCTAAATGGAGGGGTAACATGGTGGATAACAATATGATATAATTATTTTATAATCCAATGATAATACAACGAATAGTGGGGAGACTATATACTACCATGCCTTTTCTTAATAGACACATCATGCAACATTATGCTATGACTCATAAAGCTCCATCAAGCGCAATATAAGTGCCATAAAATCATGCTTCAAACACAAATAGTGGCATTCTTATATGCCTGTTCTCTTATTAGTTTTCTGCAGCTTTGATCTTATATTTTATATATTTTCCTCTTGTCATTAACTTAAATTTAGGAGCTGTTTTGCACCCCCACATGGTATTTCATCAATGGTATTATTTCACCCACATGAACCTATAGGCTATAGTATTAGTCATTCATTGGACATTAGTAAAAATATCTTATTTTAACTCAACTTCCTTCTAGTCCAGTTGATAAAGAAATTTTCTATGCATTCCATGCATAAATTGTGCAATTCATTCTTTAGGAAGGAAATTAGTGATGAGGACTACCAGTTCGAACTAAAAGTGCTCCAAGTCCTGTGGGATAGCCGAAAATCTGAAAGCAAAAAGGACATATAGTTATAAAATCAAAAAGACTAAACTTGTTCGATAAAGACTAAAGGTATCCAAATAAATAGTGAAATTGAATGCAATTGAGAAAGATAAGGGGACGTATACAAAATTCGTAATAACATATCAAGTAGAATAAAACAACTCGAAATATATACCTTGTAAAATGAGAGGCAAACAAAATCGGCAGGAAATTTTGATAAATCGGGTGGTTGTGTCCCACAACCTTTTGCAGCATCAAGTAAGACCATCCAGTGTCCCCTATTTAAACACATTACACCAATTCTATCAAAGAATGTTCACTGCATTTCGCTTCGGAAATCTTTCTCAAGAGCCATTGAAACAACCTTTCAGCACTAGCTTAAGTTCTTCCATTTTCTGCCTTGTAATAATCCTCAAATTTTGATGAGCTTCCCAAAGCTTTTGAACTCACAGTGGATGAAAAAGGCCAAAGTGCAGATACATTTCCTTGAGAATTCTACAATGCTACTTGAACAATTCACTTATGAAAATATTTCTTCAATTATAGTCAATTTGGAACCACTCATATAACATAATTGAGAAGTTGATGAACAAAGGCACCATCAAACTCTTTCAAGCATATTAATTTAAAGTCTATTTCCAAATTGAGTCCTACAAGTGTACTAGAGTGACCATACATTCTTTTTTCTAAAGCCGTGGCCTAAAGAATTAACAACATCCTCCCTAAAATGATTAAGCAATCTGGATTCATTGTAGGCACACAAATTTTGGATAACAGCAGGGCATGGAATATGTAGGTGCAATTAAGCAAGATCACAAGCAGCACAAAATTGATTTTGAAAGCAAATGAAATACAAGGGAAAAAGGCTTCATTTTAGCCTTGTTGCAACCTCTAGGGCTTGGTAAATACGTAAAGTACTAAAATCACTTTTTTCATAATCTATTCTTTCAATCTTGCAAAGAAACAAAAATAAGAAATTTGCGCTTTTGTATTTGTAAACAAAATTGTTCATTTTTCCTCGTATGTATTCAATATAAATGTTTTTGCCTTTACGCCTATGTTGCACGAAACTTCTAGGGACGCAGCGTTTCGGGTTGTACCCATACCCAAAACTCCGAAACTTGGCCGAAACTCGACCATCATGTAATCATCTGAGAGAGTTAATATAGACTTGTTTTTCCTTCTAAATTGTCATCTATGAGTTGTATTCCCTTTTATATTGCAAAAATAATGTGTTATTCACTAATATATATATATATATATATATATATATATATATATATATATACATATATGACATTTCAGCTGACATTCCATTTTTTGGAGGTGACGTTTCAAAACGTACCCGTTTCGGAAACTCCAAAATGTTTCGGCGTTTCGTGCAACTTATCTTTATGCATTGTTGCACAATTTTTGTCAAAGTTCCAAGGAAGCGGATGTACCAATTTTTTCAACAGAATCGGATCATCTATCAACAGTTCATGTGTCATTGTAAAACCATTCTGCAAGTTATGTAATGTAAATGATACTAGTAAGACTGTGAATGTATGTAACAACCTAAGTAAGCCTATTGTTTTGGCAAGACTTTCATCCTAGGAGGTTTTTCGTCTCACTGACTCATTTGTGTTTCTAAACAAGGGTCATCAGCAAAGTTTTTCCCTCCAACCTTACCCCAAAGCTAGGGTGGAATTCTTCGTCAAAGTCTTAGGTGAGTCCTAGTGTTCTAGTCAAGTCTCATGTAAAAGTCATTTGGGAATAATTTAAGTTAATTGGCTAAATTATTTTATTACAAATCACTTGGTCTACCAGTTCATACTGTGTCGTAGATTCGGTATGTTCTTTTCAGGGTCTAAGCCACATGGGTATTCCCCCTTTGGGAGTAGAAATTGTAAATCTTATGTAAAAAAATATTTTAATACATGGTCCTATTGACCACTGCAATGGCACCTAATGATTATATGAAAAATCCATGCCCAAGGATGATCCAAAGGACATTTGTACCATCAGATATCATCAGTCAACAGAGTTTCTTAACTCTACTTCTATCTTCTCATCATCTTTCTTGTACCCAAATTCCACACCCTGTGAGGAATTGTAATGGTGAGTTTTTGAGTCTGTAACAAGCCTAGGATGTTGGGACTCGATCAGCAAACGAGTACACCTTGGAGTGTTTTTTTTATCTGGTTAATTATCCCTTCTTTTTCAGAGGCGGATAGTTTTCTGGGTTTTTTCACTCACTTTTTACTCCAAAGTCGGGGTGACAGTTTAAAGGTTGAGCCCCTAACACATCTTAGTGTCTAGAGTCGATGTGTATTACCATACTAGATCACACAAAAAAATTCGTGGAATTTGGCAAGATCTAATTAGGATTTTTTAATAATTAAAAATTTCCCGCAAAACGGGATTTTTTAATTATTTTCTATGTAATGATGTAAATAAGTGGCCTTGAGAAATGTTTGGGGTGTGTAACTACTCGAAATTCATCCTCAGACTTGGTGAAAATCAAAGGTGATGTGAAAACCATGTGGGCCCACCACATAAGGTACAACTCAAAGTCAAAGCAAGTCAAAAGGTGGTCAAAAGGCAGTGAACAAGGCAACACGATGAAGTTTGGAGACACCATGAATTATTGAAAAGTGGATTTGATTTAATTTGGATATAATCTAAAGTCTAAGTTTAAAGGGAATAGGAGTGGGGAATGGACCCCACTCATTCTCCATTGTATACGTATATGCCAAACTAAAATTTCATGCACATGCCAAATAGAACTCCACGCTGGCCCAGTCAAAGGATTGTCAACGCAGATGCAACAAACTCATACGCTGCCAACAAGTAATCAGCACATGGTTTTAAATATATTTGATGGAATTTAATTTGAGGGAATTGTGGAGTATGTCTCCACCAATCTATGCTTCACCATCCACATGTACACTCCACATGTACACTTTTATCTACCTCAGCCATACACATAGGCAACCAAGAAAGGATACACGCAGCGATATCTTCCAGTCATCACAACAGTTGTTTAAACATTTAGATATGGTTGAATTTATGTGCAAGTTGACTCTCCCTTGTCCCCTACATACTCACACATGGTAAGCAAGAAGAAGACACGCTAATACTCAAGCTGAGTACGTACCAATAGTAGAGATATGCACATCAGCCAAGAAGGAAATTAGCTGAAAGTTAAGGAGATTGTTGACTGAAATCTACAACAGCTCAGCTACACGCACAATAGTTTTGGCATCTCCTACGCAGCGCAGATTGGGTTCATCTTGTAGTGTTGGCATCACACAGCAGATTTGTAGATATTCGATGGACAGTCAAGGAGTCAAGGTTGCCACCTACAGCCTGTCATCTTGCCACTTGTGATTTGATTTCCTACATCGACATTGATAATTATGTGTCACTTGTTGGCACATTCTACGTTGGGATTGGCTCCCATAGTTCTATATAATAAAGCCTTGAGCTCTCATTTGATAGATTGAAAACGAGCTATTGTGTTTGGGGAATCGCTGATCTTATGTACACTTGCGTTCTATTGCAATAAAAGACTTTGGGGTTTCACATATGAGGTGTTGTTCTTCTTAAGCAAGGTAGTCTCTTGATTATTGTGTTTCATTTTCTACTTATGCTATTGTGTTCATTAGTTTCCATTATGCTTTTAGAGATTTGTTAATGTGTAGCTATCTAACATTAGCATTCGGTTTTGAGAGTTTGCTCTAGATAAAGTTTTAGTTGATTTTCCAATAAATCTCTAAGATCTCTTTATCATTGTATTTCTTTTAACCGATGTGGATCTAATATTTATTCGAAGTTGTATAGAGACATCTCTTGAATCAAGCTTCAAGTGTGAGGGGAAATTCTTGGAGAATCATTCCACTCTTGAGCAAGTTCATTGAAGAACGCGCATTTGTCATCTCCCAAGGCCTCATCTCACGATTTTGTGTTGCAAGGATCCTTGGTTTTTAGATTGTGTTTCAAATTAAATTTCAATTAAAATCATTTGTCTCAATTTCTTGTGCTAATAACGATTTTATTTCGCTACTGAAGAGCATGTTGAAAATTAGGCAAGAATTGGAGTTTCACTACAATTCCTTACTCTAAATTTTGTAGAATATTTGTAGATTATATTTGCTAATTTTTCTCTTTGTTTTACATTAAGTTTGAATTGGGGTTTTACAGAAAATTCAGATCTATTTACGGACTATGCTCACATTTTGTGTTGACAAGATTGAGGAAGCTAAAGTTTGAAACTATTTGTTGTAGGACCCCAAAAGCACTTGAGGATCAACTTTAGGGAGGTTATGGGCAATCTTGGATAGCAGCAAATTAGCTTGGCCGGGGACCTTTGTGTGTGAAAATTTCTGAATCTAATGAGTCAGAAATCCTACTGCAGTAAACTGAGTTGCATTATCTACTTGTGTTCTTCATTTAACAAGTTACTTTCATAATTATTTAGAAACTATTATTGCAAATATATTGTAGGCTACACCAATATACAGATCAAGTACTGAAAAATAAATTAGACAATCACCCAAAGGACACTTATTTTTGGACTAAATGTCCCCGGAAAAACCCAATGTAGGAAAACCAGTGCAGTAGCTCTGAGGGTTTTCTATTATTAAGTGGCAGTTATGAATACAAATGCTAGTTTCCCTCCCAGCAAACCAGTGACAGACAAATACAATGGCAGAAAACCTGAGGGAGTTTTACCTCACTTCACCCAGCAGATTCCGGCAGCTCCGACAGCAAAACTGGCTAGCCCCAGCTACAACCGCGCTGCCCCTTCGCAGTAACTGTGTAGGCCTGTCTGGAGCTCTCAGACGCTCTATGCCAGCTCTGTGTCAGCTCTTATGCCCACTGCAACAGCTTTCCCAGTTGTTCCGACAATTCCAGCTCTCTGCGTGGAAGGCAAATTTCTCCCTCTACGTTGGCCCTTCTGGCTCTGTGTCAAGACTGCGCGGGCCCAGACTAGCCCAGAGTTAGCTCTCTTGGCTACTGCGCTGTCTCCACATGCTTCTCTCTGCCTCTCTGTCTATATTTCCGAACTATCCCTGCCCCTCAGCTACAAGATCTCCCCAATCGATTTTCCTCCTGAAAACTTCTCACCTCAAAAAATCGATTTACTCAATCTCTCTATGTGTGTTTCCAAATGAACCCCAAGCCTCCATTTTATACTTTTGTTGTTGAGCCTTCAACGGCCGAGATTAAGTCACTAATCAATGGCTAAAATTAAAACATGACTTGATCCGCCTTCTAGATCTTTCTCACCCATATTTTGATTAATACCCATTAATATTTTAATTTCACTAAGTTTAGACTTAGGAACTCCATTAAAAATATTAATTATTTTAATAAAATACAATCTGAGCGGAATTTCACCAAACAGTTTTTGGGTTCTTTAAAACTCATGTGCCTTAGCCTATCCATCAATTGTCAAGGCTAGTGCACTTCCGATGCTACCAAAAACTAAAACTCCCTCTTAGCAAGGAAAGTGCTCTAGCAACAATGTCCACCTACATGCTGCTCTGTCCCTGAAGCAACCTCCTTTCTGCACTGTTGCTGCCACCAACACTATGTTGTTGTTGCTATTGTATTGTTGCCCATGACACTGCCAGTACCACTGCTGCATCTATACTACAACTCCCTCCCAAACGTTGCATCTACTATGTTGCTAGCACTGCCACTGCTAACACTGCATCCGTACTGCAATTCAGTTGCTGAGAGAAGCAACTGAAAAACATCCAAAATTAGTTGCACTAAACTGTGTTCAACATAATACAATGAATGTTGGAATCAGACTGTTGTTGATTCTGACCCTCTGAATCTTCTGCACGCTGATGAACTCTTGCGTTGTGCCAACTGCACTACTAGCAACTTTGCTTTGCGCTAATCAGTCTCTAGTCCCCAGCTATTGCATTTGTCCTCCAAACACTCCACTGCATCATCTCACACTAAGTCCATCTCGCTACTGCTAAACCTTGCGCTCCTGTAGCAAAGGAATTGATCCAAGAGGTGGACTCCTCAAGGATCCTGCCCACATGTAGTCCTCCCAACTACAGCGCAATATCGCCCCATCTCCCTCCTGGAGATGCGTGAGCACTCATGGCAAACTCATCCTCGCCAATCTTTGCTGAAGCAGCCTTAGGATCATGTTTCTCATCTTTGTCCTTTTTCTTCAAAGGACATTGGGATGCATAGTGGCCCATCTCGCCACAACTGAAACATTTCACCTTCGAAATGTCCTCCTTTCACTTCGGCTTCTGTTGTCCCTTCGATGCCAGAGTTGCGTTTTCCTCCTCCTTCTTTTTCGAGCTACTCCCACTGCTGCCACTAAGGTTGACCTTCACTAGGTCCCTCCTTAACACCTCCTGTTGAAGAGCGGCCCACATCTCCTCCCATGAAGGTAGTTTTTCTCTGCCCAATATGCTTTGGACGAAAACTTGCCATTCATCCGAGACTCCATTCAGGGTTATCCTCACCATCACGATTGGATGAGGAGTGGACCCCAATGCAGCAAGTTGGTCTGTAGTGTCCTGAAGACGCTGAAAATGGAGGTCCACCCCTTCTCCTTTCTGCATCAAAGCCCGCTGCAAATTTTGCTCCAAATACATCTTCCGCTCTTCGGAAAAGCCTTCATATAGAGAAGATAAAGCTTCCCACATCTCTTGGGTTGTATCCTTGTCATGCAAGTGTGAGACCACATGATCTCGAACTCCATCAAGAATAAGCCTCTTTGCCTTCCCCTGCTTGGCCTTTTATTTCTTCTTTTGATCATTGTCAATAGGAACAGCTACAACACTATTGATGTAGGTCTTGAGATCATGTTCTTCCAAAAGAGCTATGATTTTGGTCTTCCATGTGCAATAGTTGGAAGCTCCTTCCAACCTGTCCTGATCTCTGAGCCAATGCAATGCCATCTTACCCAATTGTTGTAACGACTCCTCTAGTCACCGCTTAGCACTACTCAGCTGGTGAGAAATTCAAACTGTCTGGCGAAATTTATCTAAGGATAAAATTCCCCTTCTGCGTGTCTTCGTTCTTTTCCAGCATATTTCTGCCCCGGCAGACACTGTGCCCCTCAAGCACTGTGCTGAGGCTCTACGTCACTCCCTCTACCTCTGCAAACTCGCGAACTGGAAATCATACCTCTCTGTCGTCTCACTCAGAGAGAGATTTCCTGAGATCTGCTTCTCGGCAAGGACTGTGCAATCCCTTCAAGGGGATTCGAATTGCTGCCAAGTGCAACTTTTGGCCTCTTTGCTCAACACTGGATCTGGTCTTCCTGTTTCAAAATCAATGCTCTGATACCATGTGAAAATTTCTAAATCTAACAAATCAGAAATCCTACTACAGTAAATTGATTTGCATTATCTACTTGTGTTCTTCATTTAACAAGTTACATTCAGAATTATTCAGAAAATACTATTGCAAATACACTGCAACCTACACTAATATACAGATCAAGTACTGAAAAATAAATGAGACAATCATACATAGGACACACTTATTTTTGGGCACTTTGGGCACTATGGACACTTTGAGTTTTTGGTGATGCCCTTCGGGCTAACCAACGCCCTAGCTACATTCCAGTGTTGCATGAATCACAGCTTCCACAGTCACTTAAGGAAGTTTGTGTTGGTGTTCTTTGATGATATCCTCATTTACAGCAGGGCTTGGGAGGAGCATCTCCAGCACATTGAGACAGTATTGCGCATCTTGGAGGAGCAGCAGTTCTATGCCAAGCTCTCCAAGTGTGAGTTTGGGTTGACGAAGATGTTATACTTGGGACACATCATAGGGGTGGACAGAGTGAGGGTCCACGAGGAGAAGATCAGGGCCATCAGAGATTGGCCGGAGCCGAGGAACGTGACAGAACTTCGAGGATTCACTGGCATTTGCAACTACTACAGGAAGTTCGTCAAGAGTTTCTCACAGCTTGCTGCACCTCTGACAGATTTGACAAGGAAGGGGGCATTCAGTTGGTCGGATACAGTGCAGCGAGCCTTTGATAGGCTCAAGGAGGTTATGAGCAACTGCCCAGTGCTTGCATTGCCGGATTTTTCACAGCCATTTGTTTCGGAGTGTGATGCGTTGGGAGAGGGGATTGACGCAGTATTGATGCAGGGAGGTCAACCTATAGCCTTTGAGAGCCGGAAACTCCTTCCGCACGAGAGGTTGTATTCTATATACGACAAGGAGATGCTGGCCATCATGCATGCTTTGGCCAAGTTCTGGCAGTATTTAGTGGGTAACAGGTTCAGGGTGAGGACTGATCACAATAGCCTCAAGTTCTTTTTGAAGCAGAAGCAACTACAGGAGACGCAGCAGAAGTGGATCAGTAAGATCCAAGCATATGACTTTCATATTGAGTATGTCAAAAGTAAGAACAACGTGGTAGCAGATGCCCTTTCACATAGACCAGCTACGTTGTCTCTTATGAGCTTAAACGCAGACTGGAGGGCTCAACTCTTAGTAGAGTATTCCAAGGACAGATTTGCATGTGAGGTTCTAGATGGGCAAGTGGCAGATGACAGGTAGAGGGTGGTCGATGAGATCATCTACTACAGGGACCGGATCTTCTTGACTGAGGGGTTTCACCTCAAGAAGAAGATACTTCAGGCATCACATGATTCACCATTGGCCAGCCATCAAGGGTTTACCAAAACATACAGGGCCATTAGAGAGAGGTTCTCATGGAAGGGCCTCAAGGAGGACGTACTCCAGCATGTCCCGGAGTGCGATGTTTGCCAAAGGAACAAGGGGGAGATGAACCATCCCGCAGGATTATTGCAGCCTCTTTCCATTCCGGAGGGGAAATGGGAGTGTATTTCGATGGACTTCATCACAGGGTTGCCCATGGTACAGGGCAAGGATTGCATCTTTGTCGTCGTTGGTCGACTGACAAAGCACTCACATTTTTTCGCCATATCCGCACACTACACAGCAGCACACGTGGCCGAGCTATTCTTCAGAGAGATCTTCAGGTTACATGGTCTTCCCAAGACCATCACCAGTGACAGGGATAGTTGTTACATGGGCAGATTTTGGCAGGAGCTTTTCCGGTTGGTGGGGACGGAGTTGACACCGAGTACCAGTTATCACCCACAGATGAATGAGCACACAGAGATAGTTAACAAGTGGCTGGAGGGCTACTTGCGTAACTATGTCAGTGGGCAGCAGCGAGCATGGCTGAAGTGGCTGCATCTGGGGGAGTACTGCTACAACACTATGCATCACATGTCCATTGGTAAGTCACCATTCTATGCTTTGTACGGATATCATCCTTTATCTTTTGCTGATGTGATGTTTGGTGCTATCAAGGCTCCGAGAGCCAAGATTTGGATCCAAGAGAGTTAGGATATTCTCCGAGCTCTCAAGGATAATATGGCTACAGCGCAGAACCAGCGGAAGCTGTATGCTAACAAGAGTGGGGTGGAGAGACAGTTTGAGGTAGGGGACTTGATCTACCTACGATTACAGCCATACCGACAGTCTTCACTGAAGCAGAAGGGGGCTGAGAAGCTCAAGCCCCGCTTTTATGGGCCATACAGGGTGATACACAGGATTGGACAGGTTGCGTATGAGTTGGAGCTGCCCCAAGGCAACAAGATTCATAACGTCTTTCATGTATCACGCCTGCCTGCGTCAGTGTTCCCCATTGTTCCGGCCAATGTTGCGGGGGAACACCCGCCCCCCGATCCTGCTCCCAATCCGCACTCCGGGAGGGAGCGAATCGGGAGCGTGCTCCCTAAAAAAAATTCGGTCCCTGCCTTTTCAGGAGCATTTTGCCTTTTTTGCAATTTTTTTTTGTAGTAATGTTTGAAATGCAATTTTTTTTTAAAGAAACAAATAATTTTTGAGTGGGGCAGCTCAATGATCAAGTCTAGGCCCTAGTATTGATATGCTATTCATGGTAATGTTAAATTCATTTTCATCCTTTTACTTAAATTTTTAACATTACCATGAAATCACTCGGGATGTTTGAGAGTGGTTCCGGCCTCATTGGATTTCATATGGAGAAAGTAGAATTTTAGATTTCATTCAAAATCCAGCAGACTTATCAGTTTTTCAGGATTTCAGGATTGGGGGATTGCAATGTTTCCATTGAATTTTGTCATGTATTAGGGTATGGAACTCGTATTTAATCAAGAGCACCAATCCCTCTATGTACCTTGATGTTAGTGACATTGGTTGTCGAACTCCTCTATCATGACCCTCCTAAAAATGTATGCATCACTCAAACAAAATCTTGACTTGACATGCTATGCTTGTTCTATCTTATGTTAATGCTTAGAGGGTGATATTAATGACAAAGATCCCTATACAGATACAGAGGTAATGACAAGGATACCTCTAGATATTAATGCTTAGAGGGTGATATTAATGACAAAGATCCTAATTTTCCAACAACACTAAAAAATTAGACATTTCTCGTGGTGGCAAGAGACCCAAGCATAAGAAATATATAATAGATTTACTTCTCTTTTCTAGTTTCTAGTAGCTTTTATAACTATTGACTCTTTCATATTTATTATGATATTTTTTTAAACAATATATGACAATTTAAGTTTGAAGTTGGCAATTATAGCTCATTAGTAATGAATTATGAATTATGTTACTATGTTACTAACTTGTGGACGTGGTTGATGAAGATTATAACTTCTAGATGATTGTTGTTGTATGGTTCAATTTATGTTTTTTTTATATATCTAATTCATTATTCTACATGTTTTTGTTGACATATATGTATCAAAATATAAAAAATTAAAAAAAATTAAAAAAAAAAATATATATATATATATATATATATTATATAAAAAACGCTTCGGGTTCGCTCCCAAACCGTGAGCTTCTGAAAATGTGGCTCCCGCTCCCAAGTAACACTAGTTTCAGCAGTTCCGACCCTTTGCGTGGAACACAGCTTTCTCCCTGTGCGCTGGCCCTTCTGGCTTTGCGTCAAGGCTGCGTGGGCCCAGACTGGCCCAGGGTCAACTCTCCTGGCTACTGTGTTGCCTCAACAAGCTTCTCTCCACCTCTCTGTCTATATTCCTAAACTATCCCTACCCCTCAACTGCAAGATCTCCCTAACTGATTTTCCTCCTCAGAACTTCTCACCTCGGAAAATTAATTTCCTCAATCTCTCTGTGTGTGTTTCCAAATAAACCCCAAGCCTCCATTTTATACTTTTCCTGTTGAGTCTTCAACGGCCGAAATTATGTCTCTAATCAATGGCTAAGATTAAAACATGACTTGATCCACCTTCTAGATCATTCTCACACATATTTTGATTAATACCCATTAATATTTTAATTTCCCTGAGTTTAGACTTAGGAACCCCATTAAAAATATTAATTATTTTAATAAAATATCATCCAAGTGGAATTTCACCAAACAATTTTTGGGTTCTTTAGAACACATGTCCCTTAGCCTCTCCACCAATTTTCAAGACTAGAGCACTTCCAATGCTACCAAAAACTAACATTGTGCACTTGTAATTTTCAGATTTCAAGAGTTGTTTCTTGGCCATTGTGGTTGCCATTTCTTGGAAGGAGATTGTGGTTCCTATAGACTCCTATTTTGTAAATGTCTCTTCCATCTTTTGGACAACCCATTAAGAGGCCTTCTACTGTAATATTCCTAATTAGCCATGGCTAATTGGAATATTCGATTTTGCTCAATTTTGCCTTTTGTAGTTATTTATAAATAAAAGGTGAGGAAAAGTGGGACATAACTCACTTTTAGAATAAAATCACTCCCTAGTAGCACAACGTTGTAACTTAAAGGGGAGCCAAGGGGGCCAAAGGACCACGTATAGGAGGGGCCCACGCAGACACTTGGAGGGACTGCGCAGAAGGAGAGAAGCACGTGGCAAGAAAAGGGGCTACGTTGGAGGAGGTGAGCCTTGGGGTTGAGAGAGGCCAACGCTATAAAGGAGAGAGGAGCCTCCTCATTTTGTCATTCGATTATGTGCATTTGAGCTAGTCACTTCGACTTGGAGCACGTTGGCTGTTTAGCCTGTCTGCAGCACTGTTTAGTGCATTGAGTGACTCCGTTCAGAGATCTCACCCTTAGCCCCAAGGGACTTCGAGTGCCTACTCGGGCAAGGTAGTTTTCCGCAGTCTTTTGCAGTAGAATTGATCTTTGGCGTTGTGGGTGAGCTGAGCATTTGAGGACTGCGTAGTCTTGAGAGAGAGGGACGCAGTTCTTCTAGAGGTATTTCCAGATTGGGGGTTTCGTGGAGGATTTGAGCTGGGAGATTGAGCAAGGGATCAGCCCTTGCATATTAGAGGATTTTGGCGGAGTTTTGGGAGATTATACTCATTGGCAACGCGGAGCTTTGAGAGACAACGTAGGTCCCCAAGGGGGTGATTTTCGGGGGTCGGCTATTTCAAAAAATCTTTCTGGGTTTTTCTGGGTTTCTTGAGTAGAGTCTGATTCCAAAGTTTCAACATTTTTTGAGGAGGGCAACAGCCCCAAATCCTCATTTGATTTCCAGCAGCAGCAGCAGCACGGCAGTTCTCCAGCAGCCTGGACACAGTTCAAAGAGAGGCCATTCCTTTACTATTTTGAGTGTATTTCTTCAGTTGCCTTGTGCAAGTCGAGGTGCCATCTTTCTGATCACCTCCTGTACTCATTCCATTACTCAGTATAATAAAATGGCTTAGCATTTCTCTCTGCATTTCTTGAGTATCTGCTTATATTTCATGTTTGCATTATTGTATGTTGCACCACTGTTATTTTTATCACTTTGAGCTTCCCGGTTACTATATCATTTGTACGTATTTGGTTGGGGTTTACTGGGGTTTGGAGAATATCTCTGAAACGGGATATTACAGTGGTATCAGAGCATAGATCTGGCTCAGCCTATGGAGCTAGCAATCTATGACACCGGGGGAAAAGCCCTACATCTGTTAGAGAGGTAGGAGATACAGAGACACTGGGCGTAGGTTGGAGAACACCTACGGAGAGGGAGACTATGTTTCGGTGGTGGACACAGAATAGGAGGAGCCTGTGGTGAACGCAGAACATGAGGAGCCTGTGGTGGACACAGAATAGGAGGATCCGATGGCAGATGAGGACGGGAAGAGATTTGCGGACATGCTCCTCAAATCAATGCAAGATCTGTCGAGGCAGATTGAGGTGATGTGGCAGAGATTCACGGCAGTGGAGGCTAGACAGTGTGAGAACCCATGGGTTTTCCAGGTTGGTGAGGGATCGGGTACATCCCACCATTTTCCAAAGCAGGGTGCCACTAAGCATGATATTACTCCTCAGATGGCCTCACATGCCCCTACACACACTACCATGCCCACTTTCCTAGGAGCAGACACGGGGACCGGAGCCCAGCAGGAGGCAGAGCCCAGTCATATGGGTGATTATTTTGCAGAGTACCAGGCCTATGGGCAAGAGTTCAGGGATGCTCTCTCATTCAGAGACTTTGTTCAGCTCCAGCGAGATAATAGACCCCGCGACCATCACAGAGGACACCGGCATTATAACGATGGAGACACCCACCGCACAGCTAGTATATTCCACTTGCCTACGTTTGATGGCTCATCAAACAGTTCGGCAAGGTCTTGGGTGGAGAAGCTGGACATCTATTTCCAGCTTAACCAGATGTCGGAGGCAGAGGCCATCAAAGTGGCGACATTACATTTGGATGGTGAGGCCCAGGATTGGTGGTTCCATGGGATGGTTACACTCGAACACTCCTCAATGACGACATATGCCGAGTTCACCAGGAGATTGATGGAGAGGTTTGACCAGAGAGGACTGGAACAACACTTTGTTGAGCTAACGAGGCTCAAACAAACAGGGAGCCCAAAGACCTACATTGCAGACTTCCTGAGGATTTCAGTGATGGTACCAGATCTATCCACGGCACGAAGGATCTACATGTTTGTTGAGGGGTTAACAAAGCCACTTCGGGGTCTACTCAGGTGCACTAGACCAGCCACACTCCAGGATACTATCAGCAGGACTCAGGACTTACAGGGTGCCTTACCCAGGACCCGGACGCCTTACCCATAGAGACAGACTTTCCAGCCTAAGGGGAAGGATGTGAGGATTCTGCCTCCGAAGGGGAATCCAGGACAAACACAGATTGATGATGATGGCAGGAGGGGTTAACAAAGCCACTTCGGGGTCTACTCAGGTGCACTAGACCAGCCACACTCCAGGATACTATCAGCAGGACTCAGGACTTACAGGGTGCCTTACCCAGGACCCGGACGCCTTACCCATAGAGACAGACTTTCCAGCCTAAGGGGAAGGATGTGAGGATTCTGCCTCCGAAGGGGAATCCAGGACAAACACAGATTGATGATGATGGCAGGAGGGAGTTGAAGAAGAAGCGGTTGTGCTTTACCTGTCAGGAGCTGTGGGCACCAGGACATAGATGTGATGCTGGCAAAGCACATTTTATTGAGGTCTTCTCCGAGAGCAGCGGGGAAGAGGATGAGGAGGATGATGTAGAGGCAGGAGATAGTCATGCCATGCAGGGTCCCTTGTCGCCTCCACCACCAGCAGCAGGTGGTGCAGCTTTTGCACCTACCGGAGGAGCCCTTGCAGCATTGCGAGGAGTTCCCAAGTATGTGACGCTGCGCATACGGGGGACAATACGTGACCATCGAATATCAGTTTTGGTTGACAATGGGGCTACCCACAACTTCATCGATGCACAGATGGTCGAGCGGAGAGATATACCGATAGAAAGCTTCGATGGATTTTCAGTTTTGGTCCCAGGAGATCAGACCATGGTGTGTGCTCGTTATGTTCTAGAGTTATCAGTGACAATGGGCACCTACACACTGACTGACCACTTCTTCGTGGTCAATATCCGGACACCAACATAATACTGGGTGTCCAGTGGCTTATCACTCTTGAAAAGGTCACAACAGATTGGAAGGCCCTAGAGATGGAGTGGGATGATGAGAAGATAGGGAGGCATGAGAAGATACGGGGACAGCACACATACCCGCCTCAGACTGTTTCAGCTCATCGGATGGAGGCAGTCTTCCGGAAGGGAGACGTAGAGTGGGCAGTGGAGCTGCGTGCATCAGAGGCAAGGACTACAGGGCAGACAGTGCACCCAGAGATACAGTCCATCCTTGACCGGTATGCCACAGTATTTGGGGAGATTCCGCCGGACAGCCACCAGACCGGGGGTTTGAGCACACCATCGAGCTTGAGTAGGGCATACAGGCAGTGATTACTACCCCTTATAGGCATCCCAAGGCCTATCGGGATGAGATTGAGCGGGCCATTCAGGAGTTGCTAGCTCTTGGGCATATTCGGTTGAGCACGAGTCCTTTTGCTTCTTTCGTGGTGTTGGTGAAGAAGAAGGACGACACATTGAGGATGTGCATTGACTACAAGGCCCTGAACAAGAAGACACTGAAGAACAGGTACCCCATACCCAAGATCGATGAGTTGATGGATGAGTTGAGAGAAGCACGATTCTTCTCAAAGATTGATTTGAGATCTGGGTACCATCAGATTCGCGTGAGGGAACAGGACTTTCCCAAGACCGCCTTCAGGTGTCACTATGGGCACTCTGAGTTTTTGGTGATGCCCTTCAGGCTAACCAACGCCCCAACTACATTCCAGTCTTGCATGAATCACATCTTCCGCAGTCACTTAAGGAAGTTTGTGTTGGTGTTCTTTGATGATATCCTCATTTATAGCAGGACTTGGGAGGAGCATCTCCAGCACATTGAGACAGTATTGCGAATCTTGGAGGAGCAGCAGTTCTATGCCAAGCTCTCCAAGTGTGAGTTTGGGTTGACGGAGATGTTATACTTGGGACACATCATAGGGGTGGATGGAGTGAGGGTCCACGAGGAGAAGATCAGGGCCATCAGAGATTGGTCTGAGCCGAGGAACGTGACAGAACTTTGAGGATTCATTGGCACTTGCACCTACTACCGAAAGTTCGTTAAGAGTTTCTCACAGCTTGTTGCAACCCTGACAGATTTGACGAGGAAGGGGGCATTCAGTTGGTCGGATACAGCGCAGCGAGCCTTTGATAGGCTCAAGGAGGTTATGAGCAACTGCCCAGTGCTTGCATTGCCGGATTTTTCGCAGCCAATTATTTTGGAGTGTGACGCGTCGAGAGAGGGGATCGGTGCAGTATTGATGCAGGGAGGTCACCCTATAGCCTTTGAGAGCCGGAAGCTCCTTCCGCACGAGAGGTTGTATTCTATATAGGACAAGGAAATGCTGGCCATCATGCATGCATTAGCCAAGTTCCGGCAGTATTTAGTGGGTAACAAGTTCAGAGTGAGGACTGATCACAACAGCCTCAGGTTCTTTTTGGAGCAGAAGCAGCTACAGGAGAGGCAGCAGAAGTGGATCAATAAGATCCAAGCATATGACTTTGACATTGAGTATGTCAAAGGTAAGAACAACGTGGTAGCAGATGCCCTTTCATGTAGACCAACCACATTGTCTCTTATGATCTTGGACGCAGACTAGAGGGCTCGACTCTTAGTAGAGTACTCCAAGGACAGATTTGCATGTGAGGTTCTGGATGGGCAAGTGGCAGATAACTTGTAGAGGGTGGTCAATGAGATCATCTACTATAGGGACCGGATCTTCTTGACTGAGGGGTCTCAGCGCAAGAAGAAGATACTTCAGGCATCACATGATTCACCATTGGCCGGCCATCAGGGGTTTACCAAAACCTACAAGGCCATTAGAGAGAGGTTCTCATGGAAGGGCCTCAAGGAGGACGTACTCCTGCATGTCCGGGAGTGCGATGTTTGCCAGAGGAACAAGGGGGAGATGAACCATCCTGCAGGATTATTGCAGCCTCTTCCCATTCCGGAGGGGAAATGGGAGTGTATTTCGAGTCATCACAGGGTTGCCCATGGTACAGGGCAAGGATTGCATCGTTGTCGTCGTTGATCGACTGACAAAGTACTCACATTTTTTCGCCATATCCGCACACTACACAACAGCACACGTGGCCGAGCTGTTCTTCAGAGGGATCTTCAGGTTACATGGTCTTCCCAAGACCATCACCAGTGACAGGGATAGCCGTTTCATGGGCGGATTTTGGCAGGAGCTTTTCCGGTTGGTGGGGCCGAAGTTGACACAGTACCAGTTATCACCCACAGACGGACGGGCAGACAGAGATAGTTAACAAGTGGCTGGAGGGCTACTTGCATAACTATGTCAGTGGGCAGCAGCGAGCATGGTTGAAGTGGTTGCATCTGGGGGAGTACTGCTACAACACTATGCATCACATGTCCATTGGTATGTCACCATTCTATGCTTTGTACGGATGTCATCCTTTATCTTTTGCTGACGTGATGTTTAGTGCTAGCAAGGCTCCGAGAGCCAAGATTTGGATCCAAGAGAGTTAGGATATTCTCCGAGCTCTCAAGGATAATATGGCTACAGTGCAAAACCAGCAGAAATTGTATGCTAACAAGGGTCGGATGGAGAGAGAGCTTGAGGTAGGGGACTTGGTCTACCTACGATTACAGCCATACCGACAGTCGTCACTGAAGCAGAAGGAGGCTGAGAAGCTCAAGCCCTGCTTTTATGGGCCATACAGGGTGATACGCAGGATTGGACAGGTTGCGTATGAGTTGGAGCTGCCCCAAGGCAGCAAGATTCATAACGTCTTTCATGTATCATGCCTGCCTGCGTCAGCTTTCCCCGTTGTTCCAGCCAGTGTTGCGGGGGAACGCCCCCCCCCCCCCGATCCCACTCCCGTTCCCAATCCGCACTTCGGGCGGAAGCGACTCGGGAGCGGGCTCCCTAAAAAAAATTTCGCTCCCTGCCTTTTTGGGAGCATTTTGCCTTTTTTGCAATTTTTTTATAGTAATGTTTGAAATGCAACTTTTTTTGAAAGAAACAAATAATTTTTGAGTGGGGTAGCTTAATGATCAAGTCTAGGCCCTAGTATTGATATGCTATTCATGGTAATGTTAAATTCATTTTCATCCTTTTACTTAAATTTTTAACATTACCATGAAATCACTCGGGATGTTTGAGAGTGGTTCCGGCCTCATTGGATTTCATATGGAGAAAGTAGAATTTTAGATTTCATTCAAAATCCAGCAGACTTATCAGTTTTTCAGGATTTCAGGATTGGGGGATTGCAATGTTTCCATTGAATTTTGTCATGTATTAGGGTATGGAACTCGTATTTAATCAAGAGCACCAATCCCTCTATGTACCTTGATGTTAGTGACATTGGTTGTCGAACTCCTCTATCATGACCCTCCTAAAAATGTACGCATCACTCAAACAAAATCTTGATTTGACATGCTATGCTTGTTCTATCTTATGTTAATGCTTAGAGGGTGATATTAATGACAAAGATCCCTATACAGATACAGAGGTAATGACAAAGATACCTCTGGATATTAATGCTTAGAGGGTGATATTAATGACAAAGATCCTGATTTTCCAACAACACTAAAAAATTAGACATTTCTCGTGGTGGCAAGAGACCCAAGCATAAGAAATAGATAATAGATTTACTTCTCTTTTCTAGTTTCTAGTAGCTTTTATAACTATTGACTCTTTCATATTTATTATGAATTTTTTTTAAACAATATATGACAATTTAAGTTTGAAGTTGGCAATTATAACTCATTAGTAATGAATTATGAATATGATGCTTCATGAAAGTTGAAAGTTGTTTCATTTCATTTCATTTTATAACATTTCATTTCATGTCAGATATTATTTGTTGTAATGGTTACACTTAGCTTACAAGTACAACTTTGGTGATCAATGATGATAAATGTTATATATTGAATTTTGAAAGCTTGAAACTTTAAGATTGATGAATCATGAGACTCAATATGTTGTATGTTACTATGTTACTAACTTGTGGACGTGGTTGATGAAGATTATAACTTCTAGATGATTGTTGTTGTATGGTTCAATTTATGTTTTTTTATGTTTTTTATATCTAATTCATTATTCTACATGTTTTTGTTGACATATATGTATCAAAATATAAAAAATATAAAATATATATATATATATATATATATATAAAAAACGCTCCGGGATTCGCTCCCAAACCGGGAGCTTCTGAAAATTTCGCTCCCGCTCCCAAGTGACACTCGTTCCGGCAATTCCGGCTCTTTGCGTGGAACGCAGCTTTCTCCCTGTGCGCTGGCCCTTCTGGCTCTGCGTCAAGGCTGCATGGGCCCAGACTGGCCCAGGGTCAACTCTCCTGGCTACTGTGCTGCCTCCACAAGATTCTCTTCGCCTCTCTATCTATATTCCTGAACTATCCCTACCCCTCAACTGCAAGATCTCCCTAATCGATTTTCCTACTCAGAACTTCTCACCTCGGAAAATTAATTTCCTCAAACTCTTTGTGTGTTTCCAAATAAACCACAAGCCTCCATTTTATACTTTTCCTGTTGAGTCTTCAATGGCCGAAAATATGTCTCTAATCAATGGCTAAGATTAAAACATTACTTGATCCGCCTTCTAGATCATTCTCACCCATATTTTGATTAATACCCATTAATATTTTAATTTCCCTGAGTTTAGACTTAGGAACCCCATTAAAAATATTAATTATTTTAATAAAATATCATCCAAGTGGAATTTCACCAAACAATTTTTGGGTTCTTTAGAACACGTGCCTTAGCCTCTCCACCAATTTTCAAGGCTAGACCACTTCCGATGCTACCAAAAACTAACATTGTGCACTTGTAATTTTCAAATTTCAAGAGTTGTTTCTTGGCCATTGTGGTTGCCATTTCTTGGAAGAAGATCGTGGTTCCTATAGGCTCCTATTTTGTAATTGTCTCTTCCATCTTTTGGGCAACCCATTAAGGGGCTTTCTACTGTAATATTCCTAATTAGCCATGGCTAATTGGAATATTCGATTTTGCTCCATTTTGCTTTCTGTAGTTATTTATAAATAAAAGGTGAGGAAAAAGGGGACATAACTCACTTTTAGAATAAAGTCACTCCCTAGTAGCACAACGTTGTAACTTAAAGGGGAGCCAAGGGGGACAAAGGACCACGTAGAGGAGGGGCCCACGTAGACACTTGGAGGGACTGCGCAGATGGAGAGGAGCACGTGGCAAGAAAAGGGTCTAGGTTGGAGGAGGTGAGCCTTGGGGTTGAGAGAGGCCAACACTATAAAGGAGAGAGGAGCCTCCTCATTTTGTCATTCAATTATGTGCATTTGAGCTAGTCACTTCGACTTGGAGCATGCTAGCTTTTTAGCCTGTCTGTAGCACTGTTTAGTGCATTGAGTGTCTCCGTTCGGAGATCTCACCCTTAGCCCCAGGGGACTTCGAGTGCCTACTCGGGCAAGGTAGTTTTCAGCAGTCTTTTGCAGTAGAATCGATCTTTGGCGTTGTGGGTGAGCTGAGCATTTGAGGACTACGCGGTCTTGAGAGAGAGGGATGCAGTTCTTCTAGAGGTATTTCCGGATTGGGGGTTTCGTGGAGGATTTGAGCTGTGAGATTGAGCAAGAGATCAGCCCTTGCATATTGGAGGATTTTGGCAAAGTTTTGGGCAGAGTTTTGGGAGATTATACTCAGTGGCAGCGCAGAGCTTTGAGAGACAGCATAGATCCCCAAGGGGGTGATTTTCGGGGGTTGGCTATTTCAAAAAAGCTTTCTGGGTTTTTCTGGGTTTCTTGAGTAGAGTCTGATTCCAAAGTTTCAGCATTTTCTGAGGAGGGGAACAGCCCCAAATCCTCATTTGATTTCCAGCAACAGCAGCAGCATGGCAGTTCTCCAGCAGCCTGGACGCAGTTCAGAGAGAGGCCATTCCATTACTATTCTGAGTGTATTTCTTCAGTTGCCTTGTGCAAGTCGAGGTGCCATCTTTCCGATCACCTCCTGTACTCACTCCATTACTCACTATAATAAAATGGCTTAGCATTTCTCGCTGCATTTCTTAAGTATCTGCTTATATTTCATGTTTGCATTATTGTATGTTTAACCACTGTTATTTTTATCACTTTGAGCTCCCCGGTTACTATATCATTTGTACGTATTTGGTTGGGTTTTACTAGGGTTTGGAGAATATCTTTGAAACGGGATATTACATCTACTCATTGTAAAAAACTAATGAAAGATCTATGTTTCTTGTGGGAGCTTGGGTTTTACCCATGCCATCCCTTCTCTCCATTTAGGGTGAGAAACATGTGGATGATTAACTTTTGCATTTTCTCGTTTTCCATTTTAATTGCACGCATGAAATTTACACAACCTCACTCATCACATTTTTATTTTGTTCAAATAAGTTTGCTACAAATTCAACTTAGGGTTTTGCATTCTCCATTTTATATGTTGATTTGAGCTACAAGCACTTTACTTTGAACAATCTACTCTTCACATGTACGACAACTCCCTCCGCATCCATGTTGTTGCTGGTCCATCCTCCCAGCACTGCATCGCCCTCTCATCATGCTACATCGTGCTACTACATACCGCAACTTAGTTACTGAGAAGTAAGTAACTGATCCACCCAACTACTGACATCCTTGTCAGGCTAGAAACACTCCCGATGCTGAAGCTCCCTTTGCCGCTAACAAGTGCTCCCTCTACTAACCTTTGCGATGTTGCAACAACTCCCTACATCTCGCACCATTGCACATCTCTCTGTGCCATCCTACACCATTGCAACACTCTTGTGCCTCTCGCACTGTTGCAGCGTGCTAGCCTCGCGTTGCCTGGAGACTCCTGCACTGTAGCACTCTTTGCCGCGTCATCCACATCCGTCTCTACCTCCATCCGCCAGTCTTGCTACTCCTCTTCGGGGTTCCCGTAGCAAGGTATAATCCAAGAGGTTGGGTACCTCGAGGATCCTACCCCTCATCGCCTGTAGTCCTCCTGGATACAACTCGATGTCTCCCCCCTTCTTCTCAAGTGGCACATGAGCACTCATGGCACAATCGTCATCCTCCTCGACTTATTTCTCTGCCTTCGCTGGCGCTGCCTTCGAGTCAAAAGCCTCTCCCTTACTCTTCTTCCTTGGAAATTGGTTCGCAAAATGACCCAGTCCCCCACAATGGAAGCACTTGACCTTGGTGAGGTCCTTCTTCTTCCTCTTCTCCTGCTTTCCTACAGATGCTAGAGCTGCATCCTCTTCTTCCTCCTCCTTGATCCTGACCCCTTTGCTGCTACTCCCCGCCTTAGTCAGTCGTCTGATCTCTTCTTGATGAAGAGTCGCCCACCGTTCTTCCCAATCCGGAAGACTCGTCTTGCCCAGTATGCTCTGGACAAATACTTCCCAATCCCCGGAGACTGTGTTAAGTGCGGTCCTCACCATTAATTCCTCATCTGGCGTGGCCTCTATAGAAGTTACCTGGTCACGGATCTCCTTCAACCGACCGAGGAAGACATCTATCTGCTCTCCCTTCCGCATCTAATATGCCCTTAGCTGATTTTCTAAGAGCATCTTCCTTTGCGCTGAAGTATGCTAGTACAATGTCTTCAAAGCGTCCGACATCTCCTTTGTCGTTTCCTTCTCGGCAATATGTGGTACCATATGATCCTTGACCCCATCAAGGATGATGCACTTTGCCTTAGCCATTGCCTCCTCGTACCCATCATTTGCTACCGGGTCTGTTGGGACAGCCATCGTTCTCAAGGCGAAGTCCTTGATGCGATGTTTGTCTAGAATGGACAAGATCCTGGCCTTCCAGACCACAAAGTTGGACGCTACGTCCAGCCTGTCCTAATCTCTCAGCCCATTCACGGCCATCTCACTGCTCTTCTCTGACGACTCCTTCGGGTCTCTCTACTTCCCTCTTGGAAGTCCTTTGTTCGACTCCTGCTAAGTCTCTCTACTTCCCATCTGGAAGTTCTCTTCTGGACTCCCTCTAAGTCCCGATTTCCCTCCTGGAAATCCTTCTGCCAACGTCAAGTTGCCCCACTTAGTTCGTCTGTGCAACTGCAACATTGATCCGAATTCCTTAGCTAGAAATCCACCTCGGCAGCAACTCCCTCCACCTTGGTCTTTCCATGTTAGGTATTGTTCTAACCACAGTATCCCACCAGCTTCGCTCCACAAACTACCCACAGCCTCCTATGCCCCAACAACTCAAGGATTGAGCCTCTTGGCTCTGCGCAATACTAGCACCGGCAAAACAGCTCCCTCAGCCAACTGCGTCAACCCTCTTGGCCTCTGTGTGGCTCTGCGTGAGCCTGTTTCTGCCTTCCTCAGCCTCTGTGTTGCCTCTCTCTGGCCCAGACTGATGATGAAGTCCCTCTGTGTCACTCCTTCCTCTGTCTCTTTCTGCAAGGATCAACTCTGTCACTCGAGACAGCTAAATCTGCTAAGCTGATGCCTTCAATTTTCCTATGATCTGCAACCACGCTCTGATACCATGTTGAATTTTCTAAGCCTATTATCCGTTAGAAAATTAATTTGTATTCTGCTAGTTTATTTCTTCTACTTGTTTAAATTCGAACAAGTTATTTAATACATTTAAATATCGAAATAAACACAATACAATCACAACATCTGCAGATCATCAACAGAAAGAAAACAAGCACACAAGTGATACCATTATTTTTGGACAAATGTCCCCGAAAAACCCAATGTGGTTGCATTCCTTTGAAAAGACAACTCTTCAAGAACAATCCGGGATACCAATTACAATAAGGATTTGAGAGATTGGGAAGTTCCTTCGTAAGTCATATCCCATAAACCTGACCCTCAAATCCTCATAAACCTAACCCTCAAATCCTCCTTTCCTTTCCCTAGAAGAGATTGTACTTTGCTTAGGAAGCAAGCAAGCCTTATCCTTCTAGCTCTTTCGAGAAAGGGATTGTTTGGGTCACTCCACATCATTTCATTGACTTATCCTTCATCAGTGACTCCATAATATACTGGGTCTCCTCCCATCAGTGAAATTCCGTAAATAGAAGGGAGACTCAGTTGAGGTGACAGTGGGCTGAGTCTCCATTTATTGCCCTGGGCCTCGCATTTACCTTTTAGGGATCACCTTTAGGTCCCCTGCAAGTTTGAGCAGTAACAGTGACATCTACACAAGGTACCACTGGGAACTTGCATGCAGCTTTGTGAACACTGAAAACCTAATCGCTGGATGTTTATGTACACCTATTTTTCCTCCAGATCTGCTTTGAATTTCGTAGGTGTGATTGCATCTTTGATAGTATCCCATGTGATCTTTGAGTCCTTTTCAATGAAGAGTTGAGCATCAAACAAAATAGGCATGGTAGCTGGAGTGCTCTCAACCACTTCATCGGTACTTCTCTTTGTTATTTCTTTTGAGGCTGATCTCTTAGGAGGCATGATGATGGCAACTAATGAAAGAGAGATGAGCTCAAAACATGTATTATTTATAACCAAAAGATGCACTCATGGCAAAAACAAATTAGATCATGCAAATCAGTTCATCAACCAAGATTAAAGCATCAACACACTGATTGATGAGAAGGATTGCGCAGTTTTTAGGCTTTGGGGGCAGATTGGGCTCTCGAACTACGCATTGCGCAGTCTCAGCAAACAGGGAGGGAGCTACAAGATTGAGAATGTGCAATGTACAGTCTCAGCTGGGCAGGAGAGGGAAGAGATTGTGCATTGTGTAGTCTCAAAGGCCAAGGTTGACGACTGAGGCCTAGAGTTGCGCACTACGTAGTCTCAGAGGCCAAGGATGAGGCTTGAGCCTTGAAGATACGAAATGCGGAGTTGGAAGGGGCAGCAGCTGCTCAATAATTGTGTTGTTCTGCCCGGGAATGAGAGAAAAATTTCAAGATCTGATGTTGGGGAAAGATAAAGTGTAGATCGGCCTTAAGGAAAGTTAGATCAATCAATAACATGGGCCAGAAAAGATCATGCAAAAGGAAAAACATGCATGCACAAAAAGGCCTAGCAACGACAACTGTTGGTAGGCAAAAAGCAAGAAGGCGATGTGACACTTGTGAAAATTGAACGTCGAACCGAAACAACATTGTACAAGCTAATAATAATAGAAACACTAGCTACCATGAAAAGAAACGGGAAAAATAACACTCATAGAGGCAAAAGCGACAAAAGCGACAAAAAACGCAGCAAAAAGCAACATGAAAAACTTACTTGGAAAAGCGTTGCAAACCAAGTCCAAAGCTCCTTGATCTCGTGGGAAAGGCTAAAGCTCTAATTTCGAGTGTGCAAATGAGCTCTAAGAGCATCCACTATATAGATCTAGCCCCCACGGGGTTAGTTATGGTTTATGGCGAGCATGCTTAAAATCAAGGAGAAAGCGACACTTGTCTTAAGATCGAAAATAGAAACTTTGTGTTGCTTTTCAAACAACGATTGTGCACTCCTTATTTTCTAGGGATGAGCGTTAGCTTACTTCGAGAAACTGCACAGTCCCACTAGCAGAAGAAACTGCGCAATTCCCAACAACAAGGGATTGCGCAGTTCATTGACTCAATGGATTGCGCAGTCTTGACTCAGAGAAAGATAGCACATTTTGCATGCTCAGTAACTCCCTATCTTATGGGATTACACAGTTCTGATCTTCAAGGCATAGCGCAGTCTCCAGTGACAGAGAAATACGCAGTTCCTAGAGGGAAGACCGACAATTGGTGGAAGATCAGGGCAAAGGTTTGCTTGTGTTAGAAGTTGTTTAGTTGTCATCAACAAGACTTATCATCATCAAGACAACCTAATAAAGTCATCACAACCACTACATGCAATGATAAGTCATCATAACACTAGACAATCAAAAGGAATATTTGACGACAGTGAAAGACAGGTTCTTATGAATAGAAGGTAGGCTCCAAAACAATGTTGCACGAAGCGGGAGCGAAGCGGAAGCGCGGAAGCGGAAGCGGAAGCGTGGAAGCGTCATTTTCCAAAAATCTAGGAAGCGAAGCGTCCGCGGAAGCGTCTGCTATATATATATATATATTTTTATATTTTTTTGCATTTATACTCAAAACAAACATTCCAAATACCAAATTAATTGTAGAAGACATGAAAACATGCATATTTTTGCATAAATCAAGATAGATATAACATCCATTGTACATTAATGATCTAGAATCTAGATTCTTCTCCTCTTGTCTAGCCTTTGCCTCTACCTCGATTGTCTAGGGATATTAGTCAACATTGCCCAATTTTGATCAAACTACCTAATTCAAGACTTAAAATATGGTAGAAAAAGCTTAACATGTTTGATCGATGATTTTGACTTGATTGAAAGGTAATTTTTTGCTAAGGGTGTGCCGCGTGACAAAGGAATTCAACAATTAACACCACCAACACCAGGGTACATATAGGGCTTGGTGCTCTTGATTAAATGCTAATCGCATACCTTCATACTTGATATAATCTAATGAAATGCCACAATCCCATTGATCCTGAATACCTGAAAACTGTTAAGTCTGCTGAATTTTGAATAGGATATGAAATTCTATTTTCTCCATATGAAGTCCAATGAGGCTGGAACCACTCTCAAACATTCTGAGTCATTTCATGGTAATGTTAAAAATTTAAGTAAAATGATGAAAATGAAAAATAAAGGAGAATGTCACTTTTACTTTAAGAATTTAACATTACCATGAGGGAGCATCTGCTATATTTATATTTTTTTTTGCTTTCATTTGTCACCCTAACCCAAGGTGGACCCACCCCCAACAAGCAAACTCACCTAAAATTTAAAAAAAAATTGAAAAAAAAACGATTTTCTAAATGCTTTTCCGGAAGCTTTTCTGGAAGCGTCCTGGAAGCGTCTGGGAAGCGCCGTACGAAGCGCCGTACGAAGCGCGCTTCGGCGCTTCGGAAGCGCCAACGCTTCCAAATTTCCAGGAAGCGTCTAAAAATTTCGGAAGCGCGCTTCCGGCCAAGCTTCCTAGGCGCTTCCGTACGGGACGCGCTTCGGGCTTGGAACCGGGGGGGGGGCGCTTCGTGCAACTATGCTCCAAAATCAAGGCATAGGCAAAATTTTGGAGGGGGAGTTATAGCAACGACAACACTCTCCAAAGAAAACTGATAAAATAATCATCTCTAACCTCTTCAACAAATCTTATACTCAAATTAGACGAGTTTGTTGAGACCCACTTTTTCCTCTAGAAATAAAATATTCTAAGAAACAATTTTCAATGAAGCTCTTATCCAGCTAACTCCAATAAATAACTCAAGAATGAATAAAAGGGATTAGTTATAACAACTTTCTAAGGATAGAGTCAAGAGATGAGGGAGCATCCATTATTAGATAAATAGAGCAAGTCTAAGATCCAAGAAAAGCAAGTGCACCCTTCTAGAAGTGTCACATGTGCAAGATATGCATACATTAAGTGGAAAGACCCCAATAAAGAAGCATAGGATGTGCACGAATGAGTCAATATGACATGTGCGCATGATCCCAAGGCAGAAGTAGTATAGAACTATTGTATAGGTGTTCAGATAAATTGGATGCCTTCAGTGAGAAAGTGTGCTAGGTGATTTTTACCCACCAAATGCCAGTAACCCATAGAAGAAAAATTTTCTACCCCTTGGACAGTCAACCAGCCAGCAGCCCTATATGATCAACATATAATATGATCCCACAATCGTCCATTTCTTGCTCCATTCAGATTTCTCTCTCCCATCTGGCATTCCATCCTGAAGGAAGATGGGTTGTCCAACAACAAGTACTTAAACCATTTTTGCAATCATGTGCTTTCACTTAATGTTATGGGCATGCTAATATGGATCAAGGTGAAAATTGGATGATTGACCCATATTGACTATATTCTATTGATTTGGGGTAGCATCGGATGTGCTCTAGCCATGAAAATTGGTGGAGAGGCTAAAGCACATGAGATCTCCAAGACCCAGAAATGGTTTGGGGAAATTCCACCCGGTTAGAGAGATATTAAAATAATTATTATTTTTAATGGGGTTCCTAGGTCTAACTTAAGAAAATTAAAATATTAATGGGTATTAATATAAAACTAGGTGAGAATGTTCTAAATGACATGGATCAAGCCATATCTAATCTTAGTCGTATATTAGAGACTTAATCTTGGCCATTGAAGACTCAACAAGAAAAGTATAAGAGGAGGCTTGAGGGTCAGTTGGAGATACACCAAGATTGATCAGTCAATTCGATTTTCTGGAGAGGGGTTTGCTGAGAAAATTCGAACAAGTGATCTGAGTTGCAGAGAGGGGCAGTGAGTACATAGCGGAGAGGCAGAGGTAGTGCCAGAGGGCCAACGCAGTGACTGAGGAGGCTACACAGAGGCAACAGGAGCTACGCAAAGGCAACTATAGACTGCATAGACGCTGAGGGGCCTACGTGGGTGACGCAGAAGGCCAGAGAGATGATGCAGAGAGGCAAAGGGTTGACGCAGGTGGTTCCAAAGCTACGCAGAGGCTAGCAGGGCTGACACAAAGCGTTGGAAAAGCGCCGGAAGGATTTTCGTGGGGCAAACTAGTGCTGAGAAGCTGAATATCTGCTTCCGAGAAGAGGTATTACTGTCGTCTAGAAATCTCTGTTGGGTGAGTCAGTTTGGCACCCTAGTTGTACTAAAGAACTTTGCATAATAATAAAACCCTCAAACTGTTGCACCGATTTTCCCGCGTTGGTTTTTTCCGAGGACGATTGTCCAAAAATAACGGTGTCCCTTGTGTGTTTGTCTATTATTTCAGTTAATGATTTGTATATGAGTTGAGACTGCATTTGTGTTTATTTTCAGTATTTATATGGTTAAATAACTTGCTAAGGAATAAACAAGTAGGTGAAGTAAACCAGATAATGCAGTAGGAATTTCTAACGTGTCAGACTTAGAAGTTTCAACATATTCTTGTTCCCTCACTTCACCTGGGACATTAGTCTTTGACTCTAGTCCAGCAGGACCTCCTTTGAGGCCTTAGGGTTTTGGGAAGGGCACTATTGGGGAGGCTCTAATTGAAGTATCATGTCTGTGATATTCCATACCACTTTCCATCTTTCACCATATTCAAATCCATTCTTCGGGCTGGTGGTTATTAGTCATTAGGATTGGCACCCTTTCATCCTCGTCCTTGAGATTGGGCTCGGAAAACTTTGCCTTGAAGTTTGATGCAAATAAAAGAAAGATAAAATCATAATAGAGTCGTAGTGAAAGAAAAAAAAAGACAACTAAGACATTTGACTAGCGCATGGGAAAATGCCTAGCATAAGCTCTACACCCCTCATTAGCCATCACCCAATTTCTCAAGCACAGATGCTTCATCTATAAAAATAACTCTTCTGTTGCCCCAACCCTGACGAGCAATAAATTGACTCATCCTTAAGGGGTAATGGAAAATTTCAAAACCCTGAGCTATGCACCCAAATAAATATAAATCATAAAGGGGTGGTAAAAGAAGGTCGAGGAAAGGGGTAACTCATGCCTCCACGATTACTCCCTCCTTACATCTATACACTCAGGATGTTGGACCTCCATAAACTAGTCACATGGCTATGGCACCTTGCCCTGAAGTCTTTCCCACTCCGCAACCACCATTCTCACACACACTTATGGATTGATGGGTTAACTTGGGACATGTCACTTCCCCTTGGGGGCTAGAAACACCTAATAGGGTTATCCATCTAACCATCCCTAACATAAGGAGGTAACCTATTTATGGGACTTGATCTAGTTAGACATTTGAAGGTGAGCTTTGTGTGAAGTATTATTATGCCCCTAGCATTAGGTATGGTCCACTATGATGCATTTATGGTTATTGTCCCTAATGATTGGTGATTTCACTTGATTTTGAGTAAGGTTTTGTAAGGAGGTCTTGTTACAGAAGTAGGGGCATTTTGAGAAGATGATTATCCTCCTCAACAGCTTTCCAGAGGTGCTATTACACATTCTAGAAAACAAACATGACCTTTTTCATGTAGCGTTGCCCATCAAGAATAGAGCATTAGGTTATATGATGGTTCCACATGGTACTTGACCAGTGTTGCGGGGGAGCGCCCCCCCCCCCTTCGAACCCGCTCCCGAAGCGCGCTCCGGGCGGGAGCGGCTCGGGAGCGCGCTCCCGTAAAAAAATTTACGCTCCCTGGTCTGTTAGGGAGCGACTCAGGGAGCGATCGCTCCCGCGCTCCCGGAGCGATTTTTAATGCCCAGGAGCGATCGGGGAGCGATCGCTCCCTGATCGCTCCCGGGCATTAAAAAACGCTCCGGGAGCGAATCGGGCCGGGCCGGGAGCGGTTCGGCGGAAAAAAAATCCGCCGGACCCGAAAAAATTAAAAATTTTAGAAAAAAAAAATTGTTTTATAAGGCCAATGGGCCAAAAAAACATTCATTATCACTTCATTGAGCAAGTTTGGAGCTGGAGCAAGAGCATTGGAGCGAAGAGCAAGTGCTGAGGAGCGAGGAGCAACTGCCAAGGAGCGAGGAGCAAGCCTGCAAAGGTAAGTAACTTAGTAATCTAGTTAGTTTAGCTGGTTAGGTAGTTAATTTAGTTGATTTAATTTAGTTGTTTGAGTTTAACTGTTTAAAAATCATGTATTTAAATTAAATTAATAAATTAAATTAATTAATCCCAATAAATTAAATTAATTTGCAGATTCAAGACTCAAAACCCTACAAACATCAAACACCATGGACCTGGGGATATTTATTGGCATTTTCCTCTTCCTGGTCCCTTTTATGGTTATTATGGTGGTGGAGAGTAGGAAACGGAGGGGGCCTCAAACTGAAGAGGTGGATGAAGAAGCCGGAGGAAGTCAAATGGGTGAAAACCCCAGTGAGGAGGAGGTGGAGGAGGGTGAACATGACCCTCAAAAAACTAAACAAGACCAAACTCCATTGTGGAAATATGTTCACAGGGCTGAAACAGGGAGAGGGGGTGGAACCACTAAATTTCATTGCCCCCATTGCAACACTGATTACACAGGTTCATACACCCGTGCTAGAAGACACCTCTGCGGGAAAAGGCCATGGGATGGAGAGAAACAAATAGGAATCAAAACTTGTGCAGTGGTGTCAACAGCAGATAGAGCCAAATACATAAAGGAAGAGGAGGACGCCCAATACAGAACAAAAAGATCAAGGGGTTTCTTTGAACCAAGCTCACAATCACAAAGAACTCCTTCAGCATCCTCCCAAGGCAGTGGATATGGACATGGAGGCACAGGGTCATCATCTTTAAGGCGTAGAACCATATCAGATTTCCTTGATGAGGGGTGTAGGAATGATGTGGATTCAAAAGTTTACAGGTTCCTCTATGCATGTGGGATACCATTCAATGTTCTACGCTCACCTTATTGGCACGAAATGGTTTCTGCCATAAATGATGCCCCTAAAGGATACAAGAGCCCTGGGTATGACAAGGCAAGAACTGTTGGCCTTGATCATGAAAATGCAAAAATATCACATTCTTTGAATAAAATGACAAGTTCTTGGACTAACAATGGGGTGTCCATTGTATCTGATGGATGGACAAATGTAAAAGGCAAGCCATTGATAAGTGTTCTTGCTGTGTCTGTTAGTGGTCCCATCTTTCTAGCTGCACATGATTACTCAGACAAGTTCAAGACCGCTATCAACATTGCAGAAGCATTACTTGAAACAATTGAGCGTATTGGCCCATACAATGTCATCCAAGTCATCACTGATAATGCTCCTAATTGTAAGGCAGCGGGAGCAATTATTGAGGATAAATACCCTAACATATTTTGGTCTGGATGTTTGGTTCACACATTGAACCTTCTGTTGCATGATATTGTCAAAAACAAAAATGAACAATACCAATGGATTGGTGATTTGTACAAGAAAGGAAAACAAATGATAAAATTTATTACAAATCATAGCAATACCCATGGCCTTTTCCGCAGTCACTCGAGATTGGAGTTGTTGAAGATTGCGAGGACTAGATTTGGTAGCTATTACCTCACCTTCAGGCGCCTTTTGAAGGTAAGAGAGGCATTAGCTAGCATGGTATCAAGTCCACATTGGCAGGTGTTAAAGGAAAGGGCTACAAATGTAGCTGACATGGCAGGTTTTGAAACGGTGGAGGAGGCCGCTCTTGATGGGCAGTTTTGGACAACTGTGAGGCAGGTATTGGATTTCACCAAGCCAATTTATCACATGATTCGGTTTGCAGATACAGACAAACCAGTGATTGGCGAGGTGTATGAGCAAATGGATACCATGTTGGGGGAAATAAAAGACATTGTTCATAATAGAGATCCCAACTTGTACAAACTGATTCATGATTGTGTGTGAACGGTGGAATAGGCTTAACCTTCCACTACATTGCTTGGCGTATATCCTTACGCCAAAATACTACTCTACATCTTGGTTAGGCCAACCTGCAGCAGGGGGTGGGGTTAGGACCAAACCCCATTTAGATCAAGAGGTAACTAAAGGATATCTGGAAGCATTAGAAAAGTTGGTGCCTGACAGGGAGGAATGTGCAGTTGTGCGCCTTGAAATAGGCAGATACTTCAGTGGCACTGGTTTGTATGGTAACTTCCATGCAATGGACGACAAAGATAAATTTGATTCTCTCACATGGTGGGAAACATATGGCAGCCACAGACTTTTGCCAAAATTGGCAAAAAAAGTTCTTTCACAGGTTGTAAATTCTTCTTCTGCAAGAGGTGTTGGAGCACCTACAGTTATATACATAATGTGAAAAGAAACAGACTCAACGAAAACCGAGCAGAAAGCTTGGTTTATGTGCACTACAACTTGAGGTTGTTGAGCCATTACTGTGATCGGGCTAATGAAGATCCCACATATAAAATTTGGGACAATCACCCTAAGGACGACAATTTGGTGGATGGCATTGTACATATTGAAGAACTAGAAGAGGAGCTTGTAAGGGATGAAAATGAAGCAGCTGCAGCAGCCATGCCACCTCCACCTCCACCATCCAGTAGCAGTGCTCGAGGCCCGAGTCTTGTTCCATTGCTGTCGCCACCTCCATCGACACCCTCGCGTGGAGGTTCTAGTTGTGGTCGTCGGTCTGTGCGGGAGACTCCTAGAAGACCACCACGACTTGCTTATACTCCTGGAGACTCTCGTGGCAAGGGCCACTTGTAGATTTACAGTTTACTTGTCTTTTTTAGTTTCTATTAGACTTTAGTTTTCATAACTGTTGAGTTTTGAGTCCTTGACTCTTGACTCTTGACTCTTTCATATCATTATGATATTTTTTGTAAACATTATATCACTGTGACAATGAAAATTTGAAGTTTGAAGTTGGGCCTTGGCAATTATAACTCATTGGTAATGATTGTGAATTATGAATATGATACTTTGTGAAAGACTAAAGTTGTTTCATTTCATCTCATTATTCATGTTTCATTTTATAAATTTTTAACATTTCATTTCATATCATGTTAACAGTTAGAAGTTAGGACTTAGAAATATCTTCGATATTACTTCTTGTAATGGTTAAACTTGGCTTACAAGTACAACTTTGGTGATCAATGATGATAAATGTTATTGAATTTTCAATTCTGAAAGCTTGAAGTTGAAACTTTAATATTGAATTTGATGAATCATGATTTATAAGACTCAATATGTTGCAGTTGTAATATGTATTTTACTAACTTGTGGACATGGTTGATGACGATTATAATTTCTAGATGATTGATGTGATATGGTTTAATGATCAATTTATGTTTTTTTATGTTTTTTATGTCTATTTCATCATTCTACATGTTTTTGTTGACATATATGTATCAAAAATTAAAAATATAAAAAATATATATATTTTTAAAATATCGCTCCCGGATTCGCTCCCAAACCGGGAGCTTCTGAAAATGGTCGCTCCCGCTCCCGTTTTCGCTCCCGCTCCCAAGTAACATTGTACTTGACACTCTAAGGTACCCTAAAATGCCAAAATGCTAAGCCCATGAAGCTTGGTGTTGGATATATTGATGATGTGCTTAAGATGGACCCAGGATGCCCCTAGGTTGGCCTTGACACTATTTGATGGGCATTACTTGTTCCATAGCCCGAATGATGATGGTTATCCTTGTGACGACAGGGGACGTCTTGGACATCACTATTTAACCCCAACACTTGAGCACATTGGTGCCACATCACCCCTCCTTCCCTTTAGAGGGTGACGTACGGCACTTTAGTGATGACGACTTGACTTGGAAGCACTTTCGATGCATGCCCCTAGACATAGAGCTACTTTTTGGAGTCTGAATCACTCATTATCCTATTACTTGTGGCATTTTTCAGCTCGTTTGGAGGATGACATCACAGTGGAGGAGGCTTTTCTCCCATACGTGGGCTCTTTTCACATTATTTGTTATGTTTTGAGCTATTGAGGTTGACCTATAACCTCACACTTGTTGAACACTCAAGGAAACTTGCAAATTAGGGCTTTTATTTATTTGTAAAAATTATGGCGGTAAGCCTCATATAAATAGAGGGTCCCCTTATTTCATTTCATCACCACATATTTTATCACTCTTCTCTTCCAAAGATTTGGAGCGTGAATTAGTCCTTTTTCACTACTTGGGCAAAGATGTGACTTTTTTCTGGCGTGAATTCTTTTGGCAATGTTTTTTTTTATGGTGTTAAAATTGGCAACCAGGGCAAAACTTCATGTGGGTCATCTTATTCATGGCTAATAATATTTTTATTAGATTCCTCTCGTCGAGAGGTGTAGGATTGATATAAAGATCATCCAATTCTGATAAGTATTCATGGAGATATGAATTTATTTTGATTATGGAATTATTATCAAGCCGACCTACAACTCATGTAGGCTCAGAAGCCCAACAGTCGCATCTATTCACCCACCAACGTTGTGTATAAATATAAGAGGACTTTTCCTCATTTGGACTCACTCATCTCATCACATCTCTCTCTCTCTACTGCGCAGATATGAGTCTCTTCTCTACTACGCTGAAATGGGTCTCTCTCTCTCACACATGTGAAGCCGGAAGCTGTTGAATTTGAAGCTGCAACTGCAGAAGTAAAGATTGACTTGTGTGGCCTAGAAGATCTCCTCTTTGGAACTGCGTTGTAGGTTCATCTGAACCTCCTTTGAAAGCCGCAACTTTTGGTGGTGGAATGAAGTCAATCCGACGAACGGTTTGCAAGATATCGACTGCCCTAGTTTGAAGCCGGAAACTGCTGAAACTGAAGCTGCAACTGCAGAAGTAAAGATTGACTTGCGTGGCCTAGAAGATCTCATCATCTGAACTGCGTTGTAGGTTCATCTGAACCTCCTCTGGAAGCCGAAACTTTTGGTGGTGGAATGAAGTCAATCCGACTGTCGGTTTGTGAGATATGGTCTGCCCTAGTTTGATAATGAAGCCGCTAATGCTGATGCTACTGATCTAAGGTTTGCTACTGCTGATATGAATCAGATTTATTGTACTATTTCTCTCTGCTGAATTATTGAAGATAAAAGACGATTTGATCAAAGGGTTTCCCCACACATTGTGGGGTTTGTCCCTGGCTAGCCGCCACATCTTGTGTCTCTTGTCTTGGCTTGTTTTCTGTCGATCGTTTAATGTTCTATCTGCACTTTACTTTATGTACATGTGATTGCTAATCGGTGGAATATAATAAGAAAAAGAAGTAAACTATTATAAGCATAGAACATACCATAACTTAACATGGTATCAGAGCTGAGGTGAAGACAAAGCCCGAGCAAGAGCAAGAGCAGTCATCGAAGAGAATATTGGCAAGGCTATCCTAAAAGAACTATGGGGTCCTCAACACTCTTTCCTGCTGAAGACAAGCTCCGTGAGAAAGCTGACTATCACGGATGGAAGATGTCTATCGATCTAACCCTTGAGAATCAAGGAGTGTTGGATCATGTGAGAGGCAATATTGTTGAGCCTCCATCAAATGCATCCGCTGCTGCCTGGAACAAATGAAAAATGGAGAAGTCAAAACAATAGAAGATCATACGGGACTCTATCGACAAGCACTTGGTGGCCTACATCTCTGAACTGGACACCTTCAAGGAAATCTACAATAGACTGGTGAGTTTATTTAAAGTTAATGATGCAAATCAAGTTTTGTTTCTTAGAAATAAGCTGAGGTAAATCAAGAAGAGTAAGGTTGAAAGTATGCAAGCATACTTCTTAAGAATCACCGAGATCAAGAACGATCTCCTATCTATTGGGGAAACTATTACTAACAGAGAAATGGCACTCACAACTCTTGGAGGATTACCATCTGAATGGTACGTGTTCAAAACTACTCTTTTGAACTATAATGTAATTCCTGGTTTCGAGGAATTAATGGCTAGATGCATTCAAGAAGAAACAAGGGAAGATGTGCAAGAAATGCGCATGCCTAAAGGTCCTCCTGCTGCCTTTTCTTCTCATGCAAAGAAAAGAAATAATTCCGGGACTAAATCAAAAGGAAAGGCTGGACCTAAGGCTAGAAGAAAATGACGATGTTACATTTGCGATAAAGCAAGTCACTATGTATGAGATCATGAGCATCATGATGAATGAGATCATGGACATAAAGGGCAACATGAGATCATGGACATATAGGATAGCATGATGATGATGCACACTAGTTTGAGCAGCATTATGATGGATAAAATCATGGACATGGGCAGCATGATGATAATCATGATTAGAGAAGCATGGTACAGTATGCAGTGGTGCAACTCGAAATCCCTCTGATGGCAATCAAAGGAATGACAAATTCAACAGCAAAGGTAAGAGGAGAGTTGGGAATCAAGGAAGAGGACAAGCATTCTAGAAGGCTAGAAATTCCAAGATGTATTAAATGCACCTGACCTCAAAAAGAACCTAGTGTCCATCTTGGCAATGGAAGACAAAGGCTACAAGGTAACCTTCAGCGATGGTAAGGTATGTATATGGAAAAATAATGTTAAAGATGCCTTTACTCTTAGGTTTAGTGTTGATTCATTATATCAGGTCGATGGAAATCCGCTAGGTGTCATGTCTTGTGACACAACTATTTAGTCCGAACTTTGGCATCGGAGGTTTGCCCACCTTCATTACAAAGCTCTACCCGATGTAAGACAGATGGTGACAGGGATGCCCGAATTCTGAGTAGAGAAAGAATATGGGTCTATTATGGAGAATGATGTCTGGGAAGTAGTTCCCAGACCCTGGACAAGACAATTGTTACTTCAAAATGGATTTACAAAATAAAGCATGCAGCAAATGGAAGTATGGAAAAGTATAAGGTTCATTTTGTTGCTCGTGATTTATCCCAGAAGGGAGGTATAGACTATGATATTTGCACCTGTTGCCAGATATACGACCATCTGCTTGATCATAGCCCTTGTGGCTTCACAAGGATGGAACCTACATCAGATGGATGTCAAGATCGCGTTCTTACATGGTTCTATCAAAGAAGAGGTCTATGTGGAGCAACCTGAAGGATTTGAGATTTATGATTGAAAAACTCATGTATGCAGGTTGAAGAAGGCTCTCTATGGGCTGAAGCAAGCACCCCGAGCATGGTATGAGAGGATCGATAGCTACTTGATGAAGCTGGGATTCACTAGGAGTGAAGTTGATCCTAACCTTTACTTTAAGGTTGAAGATGACAAGCCTCTCATACTGGTGTTGTATGTGGATGACCTCTTTCTAACAGGTGCAGACCCTCTCATTCACAAATGTAAGAGGGAGTTGGCCTCTGAATTTGAAATGAAAGACCTAGGACTGATGCACTACTTCCTAGGACTTGAAGTATGGCAGAAGCCAAGGGAAATTTTCCTATCTCAAGGGAAATATGTGGTACTGATATTGGAAAGATTTGGTATGATGGACTGCAAGCCTGTGACTACCTCGAGGATCTTAACTTTTAGAAGTTATATGGTAGTGATGTCGGACCAGATTTGGGAAATGCCTCTGAGTTTCATAAACTCATTCGCATTGATGTTCTTGGTGAACCTCCGTCCGAACATATTTTTTGCAGTTAGCATTGTGAGCTCATATTTGGTTGAGCCTCACTGGATTGATGCCAGGAATCTTCTGAGATGTCTTCAGGACACAATCTCTCATGGATTAAGATACACTGCCGGAGATGTGAGACTACTTGGATATACTGATGTTGATCGGGCAGGCAGTGTGGTGGACCATAAGAGCACTTCCGGGTGCTGTTTCACCTTGGGATCCGCTTCGATATCCTGGATGAGCAGGAAGCAGAAGTCGGTGGCTTTGAGCACCGCCGAAGCAGGATATATTGTTGCTAGCATAACCTCATGTGAGGTAGTCTGGTTGCGAAAGCTCTTCAGAGAGTTGTTTGGATTTACATTGAATACCACTGTGATTCTCTATAACAACCAGAGGTGGGATTCGATTATTGAGGAATCCCGTATTCGTCGATTGCTCCAGCAGATAGACATCATCTTGGATATGGTAAGTTGATGAGCAAGGAGGCTCCATCGCATTAAGATGATGTACAGGTTGATACACCTTGTCAAAGCCCCGAGGAAAGATCTAATCTGTGATTTTCCCAAACGACTTGGAGTCGGTAAGAAACCCTTGTACAAGGGTCCTGCATGTTGCATACATTGAGCTCTTGGAGCTCTAAGGGCTTGCGGTTATTACTGGAGCAACATATGACCACAGGGTGACTCACCCTCCCCTGGTGGTGCACACTGGAACAAGATGATTCGCTCTCTTGTGAGACAAGATGATTCGCTCTCTTGTGGAACAGGATGATTCGCTCTCTTGTGTAGCAGGATGATTAGTTCTCCTGTGAGGCCTGGATTGATGTGTTCTCCATGGCAATTGTAGCAGGATTGATGTGTTCTCCTGTGAGGCCTGGATTGATGTGTTCTCCATGGCAATTGTAGCAGGATTGATGTGTTCTCCTGTGAGGCCTGGATTGATGTGTTCTCCATGGCAATTGTAGCAGGATTGATGTGTTCTCCTGTGAGGACAGGATTGATTAGTTCTCCTGTCGAGGCATCCTACCCATGCAGTCTGGGACTCATGGGAAGTACCTCTCATCTGATCAATGAGCAGGGAAATGAAGTTAGGGACCATAGTAGTACCGATGGACGCATCGTTGTAACTACCGTACTCCCTACGCTAGGATGACCTCCATTGATCTGGGATCAATGATACTGGTCTGGGACCAGTGGTAGGAGTTGTACCATACTATGACACTGACTTCGGGTCGGTTGAGACTGGTCTGGGATCAGTGGTACATACTCTGAGACTGACTTTGAGTCAGTGGAGGATGATATTGGTCTGGGACCATTGGAGTTGTACTCACTATGACGCTGACTTTGGGTTGGTTGAGACTGGTCTGGGACCAGTGGTACATACTCTGAGACTGACTTTGAGTCAGTATGATACATCCTCAATCATTTCTTCTTCTTCATAATTCGGACAAAAGCAGAGTAGAACAGAACAATACAGTACAGATCAGTGCAGGGCAAAACAAGACAAAGCAGAACAGGCGAAATAGAGCAGAGCAGGGCAAGGGTCAAGCTGTACAAGGCAGTGCATTTGATGGATGAATAGTAACGACCGATAGACAGATTGCAGATGAAGTTCTCCATGGTTGAGAGGGAGTGTTAAAATTGGCAACCAGGGCAAAACTTCATGTGGGTCATCTTATTCATGGCTAATAATATTTTTATTAGATTCCTCTCGTCGAGAGGTGTAGGATTGATATAAAGATCATCCAATTCCGATAAGTATTCATGGAGATATGAATTTATTTTGATTATGGAATTATTATCAAGCCGACCTACAACTCATGTAGGCTCAGAAGCCCAACAGTCGCATCTATTCACCCACCAACGTTGTGTATAAATATAAGAGGACTTTTCCTCATTTGGACTCACTCATCTCATCACATCTCTCTCTCTCTACTGCGCAGATATGAGTCTCTTCTCTACTGCGCTGAAATGGGTCTCTCTCTCTCACACATGTGAAGCCGGAAGCTGTTGAATTTGAAGCTGCAACTGCAGAAGTAAAGATTGACTTGCGTGGCCTAGAAGATCTCCTCTTTGGAACTACGCTGTAGGTTCATCTGAACCTCCTTTGAAAGCCGCAACTTTTGGTGGTGGAATGAAGTCAATCCGACGAACGGTTTGCAAGATATCGACTGCCCTAGTTTGAAGTCGGAAACTGCTGAAACTGAAGCTGCAACTGCAGAAGTAAAGATTGACTTGCGTGGCCTAGAAGATCTCATCATCTGAACTGCGCTGTAGGTTCATCTGAACCTCCTCTGGAAGCCAAAACTTTTGGTGGTGGAATGAAGTCAATCCGACTGTCGGTTTGTGAGATATGGTCTGCCCTAGTTTGATAATGAAGTCGCTAATGCTGATGCTACTGATCTAGGGTTTGCTACTGCTGATATGAATCAGATTTATTGTACTATTTCTCTCTGCTGAATTATTGAAGATAAAAGAAGATTTGATCAAAGGGTTTCCCCACACATTGTGGGGTTTGTCCCTGGCTAGCCGCCACATCTTGTGTCTCTTGTCTTGGCTTGTTTTCTGTCGATCGTTTAATGTTCTATCTGCACTTTACTTTATGTACATGTGATTGCTAATCAGTGGAATATAATAAGAAAAAGAAGTAAACTGTTATAAGCATAGAACATACCATAACTTAACATATGGAGATGTTTTCTTGGAATTGAAAGAAGTGTTTCTTGGAGAAATTTGTAAGTTTCATGCCTTATCCTCTATATTTTGCATATTGTATTTGTTCTAGTAGGATTTCTATTTTATCCCATGACTAAATGATGAATTCATGTTGAAATCTTACTCCATTATATTATGCAAAATTGTTCTCATGAAACCTATAAGGAAACTCAAGTAGTGCATTCCTTATATTTAATTTCTCCCTTGACAAAGAAAATAGTTAGGGTTTTAAAAGTGGATGCCCTAGTCATCCCCTTACTCCATCAAAATCTTTTGATGGAATTTAAGTCCTAGAAGACTCCATTAAGCCCATTTAGGATAAGGCACTAATCATTATTTTGTTGATCATCCATAAAATTTATTAAATTTCTTCTTTTCTACCTTGTTCCTAGATGTCTAGGGTTGCTACTAGGGTTTTAGTGCAAAATTTTGCATAAAAAAGTGAATTTGTGTTGGATGTTTGTGGATGATAAATTAAGAATTGCATTAATAAATCACATAAAAGCAAAATCTAGCATTGTGTATGGTTAATTCTTCCTTTTTCTGACTAATGTCATCCCTATTTGTTGTTTATGCATAAGTTTCAACCATAAAATTCCATTTCCTAACTATAATCCTAGTGTCTACTGGAATGCCTCATTTCCCTTTGGTTTAATATCCTTGGAAGGCCTTTTCATTGGTTGTTATATGACATTGTGCACCCAACCATTGAAAATCAACCAAACCCTAACTTATAATAGCCATATCTTTGGTCTAGGCATAGAGCACTTGAACCTTAGCATGGAATATCTAATCCTTTCTAGGCTTTGCTAGTACTTTATCTCGTTTAATAGACCTCTTATCCATCACCTTGAGTCATAGTATTAGAATATCCTTTAGGCGATTTAGGAAGTTTCCCTTGTTGTCAAATATCATTAAAAAGCGGTAGAAAGGTTGTTAAAGTGACAATGGCAACCCTTTCTCTTATTGCCACAAGTTTGTCCCTACCTAGTGAGGCATTGCACTAGGCCTGCTAGAATTTGTGGCAACTCATCAAAATGCATGAATAAGCATGCAACCCAACTCCACAAGAGGACATCTCCAACAAAATGGCATGGAAACATGTTCAAAGTGTACTCAATTCCTCATCAACATAATAGATAATAGATGGAAAAAAATAGTGGAGCATTCAAGTGAAATGGACCATAAAGGCTCAAAACTCCAAAATTGATGACCAACTCCAATAAACATACAAGAAGTATCTTCCAAGTTGGCATGTGTGGCTCCAAGTCATCCATAGACTAAGGTAGGTGTAGTGGATCTCAAGATAGGAGGTTGACAAGCATCAAATAGACACCATCTATCAAGTGCCAAGTCATCAGAAGGGCCTCATCAACATGCACATATGTGCCATACCAAATATCCATCAACAGAATGCCTCAATCCATAATAAATGCCTCCACATGTGTGCAAGCAACGAAGCATTCCAATAAAGTGAGGTGTCTAGTCATAAAAAGTGCATCTTCAACCTAAAAACAGAATAAGGAAGCCAAGCACTCAAGTGTTGCAATCACGTGTCCAGCAAGGAGTGGGTTAGCCCCTCCATCCATGCCATACATGCCTCAAGAACCACGAGCAAGTGCAGCACTCAGCAAGATGAAGTGTCTAACCTATAGAATGTGACCATAACACCTTAATAGACACCCCTAAGTCCAAGGAGATCTAATCAAGAGTGTCAGGTCATCCATTATCATCATTACACTATAAATCATTTGTATGTTGTGCCAAGTGCTCGAAGTCCATGAAACATGGAGCACTCACCAAGATAGGGTGTCCATTCTATCAAGTATGACCACAAGGACCAAATAGACACAAAAAACCAAGGGCACTCTACATAAGATGTGTCATCCATCAACCTAGACCAACCCAACCTTAAAACCCTAAATCTAACTAAGATGAATAAGAGCATGAGTTGTCTACATGAAAGGTAGTCTATATCAACAAGCATCATTAAAGTACAATAGACACATCATGAACTAGGGCAATCCATTGGAAACTCACATCTCCACGCCATCACCAAATCCCCCTAGGGTGCTCCAAAATATGCCCAAGAGGTAAGTTCTCTTCTAATTTGGCTGTCTATCTAGTGAAAAATTATTGTAAGAGTTGAATAGACACCTCCCAAGCAAGGGTGCTCCATCACAAGAGTCAAATAGCACCTCATAGAAATGGAATAGACATGTCAAAGGTTAGAACCCTCCATCACAAAACTCATAGTTGATTATACCATAACCAAACCCTAAGGCGCCAAATGCATGACAAAGAAATGGTTGCTTAGTGGAATCACTTGTCTATTTTGTGGAGAGTTATCAATAAAGAAAAATGGACATGAAAAATATGAGGGCCTTCAAGAAGATCGCACAACAATACCATAATGTTAGCCTTCATGCAAAGGAAAACACCGTGAAGAAAATAATAGCACCATGAAAACAACCATCACATCATAGCATGTCATCTCCTTTGACAACACCAACGAGCCTGTGATCATGGAAAAAAGCAACCCAAAACCACGAAAAGCATCAATCACATGATCCATCATCGAGGACCACTATGCTCACCCATCCCAAATGGACTACATCAAGCAAAAATCATAACCATCCCTACAAGTTACTATTGACAATATGTCACATGAAAAGAGACACAATTACCACTCATGTCAATAAGGGGGATAACATGCACTTTCTTACCAATAGAGTGGCCTAGGGAAAATTAATAAGATAGGATTTTCGAAAGAAAGGACTCAATATTTTGTGAATGAGCACTAAAGACTATTTTGGAAGTTGAAACGATAGTCAAGCACACTATGGAGCTCATTGTTGAGAAATATAAAGGGAAAAAATTAGGATGATTTCTTTTTTCTTGATAACTGTTTGTGATGTCTTTTTACTTTTTCTTACTTGTTAGCTTCTTCAATTATTATGTTCTTGTATCATCAAACAACCACCAAAACAAGAAGAACAATAGTAGACAAGAACACAATGTAAGCTGCAAGCCTGGGCCAAAACCACGCCACTTGAAAGGAAAACCTGCAAATCTCTTCTCTTCTTATAGATTCTTCAATTGACGAATTCCAATACCTCTAGACCAAGACCAATTCCAACCCTTCCAGATGATGTGCTTCCTTTGTCAAGGTCAAACCCAGTCAAATCTCTTCCAACAACACAACTTCAATCCCCAACTTCAGAATTTCGGCCTCTACTGCAGGTCTGAAATTTTCAGCCCACCCAATAGCAGTTGCTGCCACACATGTGAGCTTCTTTTAATTTTTAGCCTCTCAAGGCTTCTTCAGACCTTCACTTGGATTTCTCCTTCTACCCTTCATCATTACACACCATAAATCCTTAGCAACTATCTTGTGGGCCTTATTCAATGCACATGGTCACATCACATTAATTAATGAGTTCACATACCAGCTACCTAGTGGATCTTCTTCAATGAGTATGGTTACATTACATTAATTAACCTCCCTCCGTTCCTAACAAAGGGATTCATTTATTTAAATACAGAGTACTGCTTAGAACCAACATACAAATAGGACCCAAGGAAAAGAAATGATCCTATCAGCGCATTGGACCAACAAAATCCACTTCAAATATCCAAAGTCAAGAAGATGCTGCCAATGAGAGTTTTTGGGGCATTACATTGTTGTTTTTGTTTCCATGAATATTTCCAAATAGAACGGAAAATTTTGGAAGAACCAAGCTTTTCAGTCTCTCATTTGAATGGCAAAAAGATGCTGGTAAAGAATGAATGAGGACAGCCTTCATACATGATATATTTCATAATAAATAAAAGGTGCAGTAAAACATCATACTATCCTTGATGCTACAGTACCTGGGAGTACATACTGATGCCATGCTATCCACATGTCTACCTTCTTGGATCATCTTTACCAACTCGAGGTCAAATTTTGTTCCAGAGAAATTGCATTCTGATGGAAATGCAAATAGATGATATGCATCACCTGCAAAGACAAGCCAACCTTTTGCAACCTTTATCCAACATAAAATGTAGTCCAAAAATTACTATAACTAAAAAGAAATTGATTGATAATGCTTCCACATGACGCATATCATTCGGTTGTGCTTCTCAATATCTTACTAGTTGACATTTCATCCTGAAATATCTGTTTATATCGCCTCTGTCTGCTGCGAAATTTCAATTTTTGACCTCCAGTGGAACCAATTTCAGGTAAATGAGTTCTAGAATCCTGTTCCATACTTTCAATATCTACAGCAATTGTAGTTGCCCCTTGGTTGAGAGCATATCTAAGGATTGTCAAGGATGGATCCTAGACCATTAAGGTGAGTACATCTAGATATCGTAGCAAGTCTCACCATCCAATTCTGTTCCAACTAACATTAAGCTTACAACTAAAGAAAGTTTATATTGTCAACAAGCATATACTATCAACCAGCCATAAACCCTGTTTGCACATGGTTGGTATATACTATATAGACACAAAACAACCACAATAAGAAAATTAAGACAACTTCCTCAGTTTTTCCCTGAGAAAACCCACACAGACAAATAGAAGTTAGCACATTATATCCAGTTTGGGTGAAGGTAATGGTGGTTATCTTCATGATGGTCAGCAATAAATTCAGCTCCTAAATCTATTGACAATGTGTATCTCGCAACTGGTTTGAAGTTTTGAACATGTCTTCAAAGTTCAAACCACCTTGAAAGGTTACTTCAACCTATGCTGGGATTTTAGCATGAGTTAAATTGTGATTAACCAAAAACTTTAGTATATTCTCTCATATCAGTCCGCATGAACAAACTTTAAAAATTGAAGAGCATACAACATCAAAAGGGGTAATTATAAAAGCAATTTTTGCGTCCTATCAGTCTGCAATGTGCATGAACAAGCTCTAATGATTGAAAAGCATACCACATCAAAAAGGATATTATAAAAGCATGCTTTGCAAGTCAAATTTTATCACCAAAATTTTATGTAATTTTTATTGAATTGTGACCAAAAGGATACTCTCGAATCCCAAGTACACTATTATGATTTTCCATTGTGTATGAGTAAATGCTGTCTGTACTCCAAGGAAAGGTCTCTCCAACCAATTTCAGGGCATACAACATTAAAAGGGGTAATTATAAAAGCAATTTTTGCGTCCTATCAGTCTGCATGAACAAGCTCTAATGATTGAAGAGCATACCACATCAAAAAGGATATTATAAAAGCACGCTTTGCAAGTCAAATTTTATCACCAAAATTTTATGTAATTTGTATTGAATTGTGACCAAAAGGATACTCTCGAATCCCAAGTACACTATTATGATTTTCCATTGTGTATGAGTAAATGCTGTCTGTACTCCAAGGAAAGGTCTCTCCAACCAATTTCAGGGCTGCTGTTGCACCAGAAGTAAAAATGCATTTGTACTCTTTAGGTGAAGCATTACAATAAGCCAGAACCTGCAGAATAACTGTCAGCATGTATACTCCAAGTAATGGAAAAAACACCAAGACCATTCAAGAGCTAAACAATTGCAGATGCCTTTGAACTAGTGGAGCAAATAATAAGGACAAATGAAGAAGCAAAATCAATTTCAAGGTGATTCTGAAGAAAAATGATCAATTAGAAATTGAAAATGGATATGTATTTAATATCCTCAGCTAGCCCCAAAAACAGTCAATGGGACGGAAGGTGCATCTAGTAATAGAGTGCTTAATGCATCTACCAAGAAAAAAAAATGAGTATAGTTGTAACAGTACAAAAGAAGAAAAGATAACAGAGCAAGGGAGAAGCCATCTATAACATATCATAGCAAGGGAGAAGCCAACTATAACATATCATTACAGTAAGACAGTCTATTTTTGAAGTATATTCTGCAAAGTAATTGGCCCAAATGACCAGGATAGAAAGAGATGAAGATGAAGACAAGCTCACAGTTATCGATTATCTATAAAAACATTAAAGTCACCCAAGACCTGGCGAAGGATATCCATAGCAGGTCTTAAAATCCCAGCTCTTTATATACACACACACATTAGGTCAAATTGGGAACATTTGATGCATATTTTACTGATACACTTAGGCCCTAAACTAATGGATATTCAAATGGTCTGTTCACCAAAACAGATCTACAAACTGCAGCGACTACAGTGAAATGATGCTTCACTGTCCAATTAACTTTTTCAATATTTAGAACTTTAAGTGCAAAAATAATAAATGCCAATCAGATTATTAAACTAGTCTGACATTAAACAGAAACTACAATAGCAAAGACACACACATTGGACACAAAATTTACCTGGGAAACCCAGTACAGAAAACCAGCAAGCAATAAATCGCTATTCCTTCCATTTTCTTATATCATGGATATTACAATACAGATTCTATGGGAACATACTGTAGCTGGACTGCTCTATGCTGTACACAATCTCTGATGAAATGACACCAAATATCTATGTGTTTCGACCTGTCATGAAACACTAGATTCTCAGAGAGCATAATGCAACTCTGATTATCAAAGTAGACACTGGTCGCCTCCATCATCTGCCTGAACAAGCTTACTAGCAGCTTCCAAAGCCATATAGTTTCAGACATAGTTGTGCATGCTGCCATATAGTCTACTTCTACAGAGCTCAGTGCTACTGACTTCTGCTTCCTACTACACCAAGAAACCATCCCTGATCCAAAGCTGAAGCAGTACCTAGAGGTACTTTTCCTGTCCACTGAACTGCCTGTCCAATCTGAATCTGTGAATCCAAATATTCTGACATCATCCCCTTGGGTATATCTCAAGCCATACTCGACTATGTTGGGCACATATCTCAAAATATGTCTCGCTGCTGCCCAATGTACCCTCTTTGGTTCTACCATAAACTGACTGAGCGTATTGACTACGAAGCAAATATCTGGCCTAGTGTTGACGAGATAGATGAGAGAACCGATAAGTTGTCTATACAAGGTGGGGTTGACATCCTTGTCACTTGAAGCATCTATCTTCTTCCAATTGGTGGTCATGGGCGTAAACATGGGTCTACAATCCTGTATTTTGAATCTCTTCAAAATGTTTGTAGCGTATCTTCCCTCCCCAAGGAAGATCTCCCCGTCCTTCTACCACACTTCAAATCCTAGGAAATAGTGCATCAACCCCAAATCCTTCATATCAAACTCTGTTGCCAGGTTCCTCTTGCAGTCCTCTATGAGCCCTAATGATCTTGTCAAGAAGAGATCATCCACATACAATACTAGGATGAGTGGCTCACCCTCCACCACCAAATAGTAAAGGTTGGGATCTGCGTCACTCTTGACAAATCCAATCTACTACAAGTGGTTGTCGATCCGACCATACCATGTCTTGGGAGTCTGCTTGAGCCCTAAAGCTTTCTTCAATCTGCACACTAGAGCTCTCAACAGTGCCGAATATTTCGTCACCTTTATTGATGGCCATTTCAAGAAAACCTGGATCCACTTCTTGAAGACCAAGGATAAGGTCTTCAATCGTTTCATGGAGTTTAAATCTCTCGTAGAGAATGCGACAAGGAAGAAGATCAAGGTGCTTCGCTCAGATAATCGTGGAGAATACATTGATAAGGACTTCACGAACCTCTGTGCAAGAATGGACAGCTCCATATAATCCACAGCAGAATGGTGTAGCAGAGCGAAAAAATAGAACCATTGTTGGAGCTGCAAAGGCCATGTTATATGACCAGGATCTACACAAATTTCTATGGGCAGAAGCATGTAAGACGACAATATAGATTCAAAACAGGACTCCTCATAGAGCATTGGGGAAGAAAATGCCAGGAGTCTTCACAAGAAAAAAGCCAAAAGTAAGCCACTTCAGAATTTTTGGCAGCATTGCTTATTGCCACGTGTCAAATGATAAAAGGACCAAAATGAATCAGACTGTAGAAAAGGGGTTCTTCATTGGGTACAAAAAAACCTCAAAGGCATATAGAATCTACATTCCTAGCAATAGGAAGATTGTAGTAAGGTGAGACGTACAGTTCATGGAGGATCGAGCTTTCAGAAGATCTCGTCAAACGCCTGCAGGTGATCAGAATCAGTCAGCAGAAGCTCCTTTAGTCCAACAGCAGGGGCAGCCAGTGGAACAAGCAAGAGGACAGTCACAAGGATCAAGCACTGTGACTAGTACCAATATTTCCTCAAGTGCAAGAAATCTGGGGAATTCTCAGCAGATGGAGCAGTAGAGACAGGATGAAGAAGAGATGGCAAAAACTCCCACGACTAGTGGTCGAGCCAGCAGAGAGGTTCGTCAGATATTGAGAGATGCAGAGGAGTTTATTGGAACTCCTAGGGCAAGAAAAAGACAACGTAGACAGCGTAACAGGTACCAATCATTGGTGGCTCAAGTTGCAAAACCTTCTAGCTTTCAGGAGGCCGCGCAGCATCAGTTATGGGTTGATGCCATGGTAGAAGAGTATAGCTCTATCATGATGAATGATGTTTGGGAGGTCGTGCCAAGGTTGGAAGATAGATCAGTTGTAGGTTCTAGATGGATCTATAAGATCAAATATGCGACAGACGGCAGTGTGGACAAGTACGAGGTTAGATTCGTGGAAAAGGGGTATGCACAACAAGAAGGGATAGATTATGAGGAGACCTTCACCCCAATTGCTAGATACACTTCTATCCGGTCAATTATATCTCGAGCAGCTCAAATGGGATGGAAGATTCACTAGATGGACGTCACGACAGCCTTTTAGGCCGAGATGATAGAGGAAGAAGTGTACATAGAACAACAAGAGTGCTTTGAGCCTCATAGAGGCACATTCATCTGTGTAGATTGAAGAAAGCTCTATACGGACTCAAACAAGTTCCCAGAGCATGGTATGGTAGGATTGACAGGTACTTCCAACAGATGGGATTCGTCAAGAGTGACGCAAATCCCAACCTTTTCTATTTGATGGTAAAGAGTGAGCCACTCATTCTAGTTTTATATGTGGATGATCTCTTTTTGACAAGATCTTCAAGGCTCATAGAGGAACCTGGTAGCAAAATTTGACATGAAAGATTTGGGGTTGATGCACTATTTCCTAGGATTGGAAGTGTGGAAGAAGGATGGGGAGATCATCCTTGGGCAAGGAAGATATGCTACAACTATTCTGAAGAGGTTTAGGATGCAAAATTGCAAACTCATGTCTACACCCATGATCACCAACTGGAAGAAGATAGATGTATTAGATGACAAGGTTTTGACCCCACCCTGTATAGACAGCTTTTTGGGTATCTCATGTATTTGGTCAACACTAGGCTAGATATTTGCTTCGTAGTCAATACCCTTAGTCAGTGCATGGTAGAGCCGAAGAGGGTACATTGGGCAACAACATTGAGGTATGTTCATGGCAGAGTCGAGTATGGATTGAGATATACTCAAGGGGATGACGTCAAACTTTGTGTGTACATAGATGTAGATTGGGAGGCAATTCAGTGGACAGGAAAAGTACCTCCGGGTACTACTTCAGTGTTGGATGAGGGATGATTTCTTGGTGTAGCAAGTGTTGATTTTCGGTAGCATCGGATGTGCTCTAAGTCTCAAAATTTGCAGGGAGGCTTAGACACATGCATTTTCCAATATCCAAAAATCGTTTCCGGAAATTCCACCCGGAGACAGTTTTATTAAAATAATTTATTATTTTTAATGGGTCCCTAAGTCTAAACTTAGGAAATTAAAATAATTAATGGGTATTAATCTATGTTAAATTTAGGTATGTTCTATGCTTAGAGCAATTCACTTCAATTTTTCATATTAGCCCAATGTCAATATTTAGATTAGCAATCACATTAGCATGATAGTAAAGTGCAGATAGAACATAAACATAAACAATAGAAGACAAGCCAAGACAAGAGGACACAAGATGTGGCACCAGCCAGGGACAAACCCCAATGTGGGGAAACCCTTGATCAAATCTTCTTATATTCTTCAATAGTTCAGCAGAGAAAGAGATAGTACAAATATACAAATTAGATATTGTATGATAGCAGCAGTGAGTCCATCATTCTGATAATGATGATTGTTCTAGGATGCAGCACCGACAATCTTCAAATATTCACAAGGAGTGTTGTAGCATACCCTCATAGGAGATCATCAATCTGATGTCCTTCTACATAACACTAATGTAGCATTACTCTGTTTACTTGTTGCTCCAGAAGTTGCAGCATATGCTAGAGTAAGTCTTCTTTATATCTAGACAGCCCTAAGCAGTCCTTGTTATGGTGCTATGGCCTATGGCCTAGCACATAGCAACTCCTCAAAACAGTTATATAAACATCATCAACACAGCAAAATAGATTACAAAATCTCAGCTTAATGTTAGTACCCAATCCGAATAAGTATCTTAGCTCTGTGCTGAATTGATCTAAGACTTGAGGCAGATTTCTTCAATGCATTATGACAGTGGCTTAGCAACCTTGATTCCAGACCTTAAGATATGCCTAGGAACAACCTTCATTACTATGCTATCATCATGCTTCTTTCACCCTGTTGTCATCTACAGCAACCGAAACTCAACGTTGTCCTTCCAGGCCTCCTTATGTTGTTAAGGCTCTTATTAAACTGTGGATAAGGGTCTCTCTTTACTACGGTGAGGCTCTTCTTGGCTGCAGCTTAGGGTCCTTCTAAACTGCAGATTAGGGCTTCTTTAGCTACAGGTTAGAGTTCCTTTGAACAGCGGATCAGAGCCTCCTCTTGACTGCATTCTAAAGCCTTCCCTTGATGAGGCTCAAAGCCTTTACTAACTGCATATGGGAGCCAGCCCTATGACTGTGGCTAGGGTTTCCACTGATTGCGGCTAGAGCACGTTTACTGCGGCTAAGACCTCCTCCTTTGATTGCGGCTAAGGCACATTTACTGCGGCTGGGACCTCCTCCTTTGACTGCGGCTAGGGCACATTATTACAGCGGCTAGGTTTCCATTAAGACAGCGTATTAGACCTCTTCTTGACTACGACCAGACTACTGCTAAGTCTTCTTCCTTTGTTGTGTATTAGGCCTCCATAGACTGTGGTTTTAGGCCTCTTTATCACTGCGGATTTAGGGCTCTCTTAACAATGAATTAGGGCTCCTTTATGACTGCGTTTAGGGCTTCTCCCTCTTGACCTCTCTAGCCACCAAACCCAAACGAGTGGAGAGAGATCTTAGGAGAAGTGTGTGTGCAAAATGACTTGAAGGCCACCTCTATTTATAGTGCAACGTTGAGGTTGAGTTGGGGTAATTTGGTTGCTGGCCGACCTTGACAAATTGTCAAATAACATAAATAAATTCATATCTCCATGAATTGTATTATTGTTGGAAACACTGAGAGGGGGGGTGAATCAGTATTTCTTTTCAATTGTTATTTTTACCAGTTAAAACATTTATATTCAGAACACAAGATGAACAACAAGAATAAATGCTTTTATTAATATTATCTTTGCAATAAAATAGATACAATATATATATATGATTCCAATCTGTAGCCAAGCACCAACTTGGACTTTTGTGAGGCTCCAACCTCCAGAGCACCAACTCTGTTTTGTCAAGGCACCAACCTTGGACTTAGGAGCACCAACTCCCAAGACACCAATCCTCCCAATTCTGAGGCACCAACCTCAAGGGCTCCAACCCTCTGCTGCTAACTGTCTGGATCTGTTTTGTCAAGGCACCAACCTCAAGGGCTCCAACCCTCTGCTACTAACTGTTTGGATCTGTTTTGTCAAGGCACCAACCTTGGATATAGGAGCACCAACTCCAAGGACACCAATCCTTCAAACTTCTGAGGCACCAACCCCATGGACTCCAACCATCTTGTCAAGGCATGTTTGATAGTAATGTTCTGCTCTCAGAACTCTTCTTTACTGAGTTCTGTCTGTTTACAGCTTCACTATAGTCTCCATGATACAGCATCAATGGTAATTAGTCTTCATATGAAGAAGTCTATACAACTCTTCATACTATCCACACAGAGTCTGCAATAGCCATCATGATCTCTGATAATGTCTCCGCACAGCTTTAGTGAGTCTACTATTAGCTGCACTAAGCTCTGATTAATTCATCGCTAGTCTGAGCCTTTCACAGGTTAGCCCGAACAACAGAGTTGCTCGTCCGTCAGCTTCCTCTTGTCCTACTAGACCTTCGGCTTCCTCTTGTCCTGCTGGACCTTCGGCTTCCTCCTGTCCTGCTGGACCTACCACTGCCTCTGTTTCTTCCAGTTTTTTTTTGCAACCTCTAAACTTTCCTTGTTCTCTATTTTATATGCCTGATTCGCCGACCTTTGGCTTCCTTTCTCCCGCTTGAACTTCTGCTTCCTCTATGCTAGCTCTTCGGCTTCCTTTGTCTTTTCGGATTCATCAAATTCTTACAGGACACGTTAATGCGGAAGAGAGGCCGAATTACAATAGTGTTGCATATTAAAAAATATCAGAGAGGCCCGTTTTAATATTGATACAATATACATTAATTGTTCACGGAAACCATATAACAGAGACTATAGCCATATAGAGGTCCCACATGCCACGTCATCCTTTTATCGCAATTGCCACTTTAATATGAAAAGACCTTAAGCCTTTAAACCCAGGACCATACAATATATCGGAATACAAGGATGCACAGGAAATACATGGAAAATACACCCTCCGAACACATAAGGCCGGACTTCAAATGCATTACGCCCGCATCTATAACTTCATCGGGTCCGCTCCTTCACAACTTTATCGCAATCGGCAGATTTGCACATAACATAGCCAATTCCCCGATACCCAGACGTGATATTATTTTAAATTGTTTTAATAATTTCGTCACGTCCATATATATATATATATATATATCGCAATCGACGCTTTCAATGTGGCAAGGCTTTACAAGAGGCTTGCGATATGCGGTGGATGCGATAATATATTAAGTCATATTGCAATGGTCTAGTCCGGCCTGTATATATATCGCTATCGCAATTTTAACATGACAAGGATTAAAACACTGCGATACATAACTCCCGATATGGCGGACGCGATATATCATTAGGGCGCGATATAATAGGACCATCAGGTCCGCAACTATATATCGCAATCGGAGATTTCGGGGGTGACAGCCCTTTGAGACTAGCGACACAGCGGATGCGATAATACATTAGGGTGGTTTACAATGGAGCCGCGGGTCTGTGTTATTCAATGTTGCACGAAGCGGGAGCGAAGCGGAAGCGCGGAAGCGGAAGCGGAAGCGTGGAAGCGTCATTTTCCAAAAATCTAGGAAGCGAAGCGTCCGCGGAAGCGTCTGCTATATATATATATTTTTTTTTTTATATTTTTTTGCATTTATACTCAAAACAAACATTCCAAATACCAAATTAATTGTAGAAGACATGAAAACATGCATATTTTTGCATAAATCAAGATAGATATAACATCCATTGTACATTAATGATCTAGAATCTAGATTCTTCTCCTCTTGTCTAGCCTTTGCCTCTACCTCGATTGTCTAGGGATATTAGTCAACATTGCCCAATTTTGATCAAACTACCTAATTCAAGACTTAAAATATGGTAGAAAAAGCTTAACATGTTTGATCGATGATTTTGACTTGATTGAAAGGTAATTTTTTGCTAAGGGTGTGCCGCGTGACAAAGGAGTTCAACAATTAACACCACCAACACCAGGGTACATATAGGGCTTGGTGCTCTTGATTAAATGCTAATCGCATACCTTCATACTTGATATAATCTAATGAAATGCCACAATCCCATTGATCCTGAATACCTGAAAACTGTTAAGTCTGCTGAATTTTGAATAGGATATGAAATTCTATTTTCTCCATATGAAGTCCAATGAGGCTGGAACCACTCTCAAACATTCTGAGTCATTTCATGGTAATGTTAAAAATTTAAGTAAAATGATGAAAATGAAAAATAAAGGAGAATGTCACTTTTACTTTAAGAATTTAACATTACCATGAGGGAGCATCTGCTATATTTATATTTTTTTTTGCTTTCATTTGTCACCCTAACCCAAGGTGGACCCACCCCCAACAAGCAAACTCACCTAAAATTTAAAAAAAAATTGAAAAAAAAAACGATTTTCTAAATGCTTTTCCGGAAGCTTTTCTGGAAGCGTCCTGGAAGCGTCCTGGAAGCGCCTGGGAAGCGTCTGGGAAGCGCCGTACGAAGCGCGCTTCGGCGCTTCGGAAGCGCCAACGCTTCCAAATTTCCAGGAAGCGTCTAAAAATTTCGGAAGCGCGCTTCCGGCCAAGCTTCCTAGGCGCTTCCGTACGGGACGCGCTTCGGGGCTTGGAACCGGGGGGGGGGGGGGGCGCTTCGTGCAGCTATGGTGTTATTATCACATCTATATAATATATATACTCCTCCATTCTTAACTTTGGTTAATGCGGACTTAACCCATAACCCTTTATCCCCTTTAATTCTATTATAACCCTCGTATAATGGGAATATACACAAACACATGGGAACTTGCATTTTCCGCTTTTCCATAGCCTTGGCGCGTTTATCGATGCTTACCTTTATCAGGCTCATTCTCCACCGTAGATTAACTCGCGCTAGATCCAACGGCTTGCATGAATTTCGGGTGAGCAATTTGCAAGGGAAATAACCACCCGAAAAAGTGGTTTTCTCTCTCCACCCTCGTGCTACGTGTCGCTCGGTTAATGGAATTGGGCGCTCTCCTCTAAATACCACTTACCGCCTAGCGTCCGCCCGAAAACCACTGCCACTATTACAAATCTGCCTTTTGGAATATAACCACGTGCATTCACTTTGACTTTAACCCAATATTATATACTTTAACCCGATATATGTGGTTATATACTTTAACCCGATATATACTCCTCCGCTCTTTTCTAGTCTGATATGACTCCGCGATGGCTTCCGATGCACTGCTCCAATAGCTCTTCTCTGATATTCCTCCGATATCGCATGATATGGCTCCTCTGTTAACTACTCTTCCGCTGGCTTCTCCTCCTGATGCGTGTTCCTCTTTGTTCATTCTAGTGAACAATATGGCTCCTCTGTTAAATGCTCTTCCGCTGGCTTCTCTGATGGCTTTGCTCCTTGGCTTCTTACTCATGTTTCTTCATGGATCTACTCTGCTTCTCCTTGGCTTCTTGCTCCTATTTCTTCATGGATCTGCTCTGCTTCTTCTTGGCTTCATATCATCATTTAATATCCTAGAATATTGCCATATTGACATACTCCTGTTGCTTCATGGATCTGCTCTACTTGGCTTCACATCATTGTTTATTGTCCATAATATTGCCATATTGACATCAATGACAACCTAGATTAACAATCTCCCCCTTTGTTATTGATGGCAATATTCTTTTTCTCTCCCCCTTTGACATCAATGGCAAAGGAGTGCACAAGGACTCCCCCTGTCGAACTGCTACTCTTCTTCATGAATAATAGATCTTCATGGGTCTGTTACTCCCCCTGTCATAGTGCTCTTCTTTTTACTCAAGATAGAAGGATTGCTGCAACTAGCACATTATCCCCTCTTCATGTCTCAGAACTACTTTATCATGGCTTCAACAATGCTTAGAGATTCTTCACTTCAATGCTTCTAAACAGATTGCAAATAGCCACACACCAAATGTTCAAGTCCAAGTTTTTATGCTTCAATCCATATTTTGTTGTCTTCCACAGTCAGAATTAAGGGGCCTTCATAGTCCGATCAAGAGAAAAATTGCCACTGAAATTGCTATCTTTCTTCAGATCCAAGTTTCTTTGTATCTCTATGCTTCTTCTTAAGTTACTGAGCTATATTCCACTGCACAACATTCTCCTTTCTATAGTCTTTTTGATGAGCCATCTTTTCCTTGTGTTCTTGTAAAAGTTTCTACAAGTTATCTCCACTAGCTGATTTTTATATCCAATCTGTGACTGTCTTTTAAATTCTTTTTGCTGATTGGCATCTTTTTGCAATGCTTCAGTTTTGTTAGATGCTGCCAACTGCTCTTGCTTCATACTTCATTCCCAGATGTATCTGTTTGTTTGAAGGTTGCCTTTATTTGTGTCCATAATTTACCTGTTCTCACATCAAATCCCTGAGTCGAAACATTTAACATATGTAATATCAGCACCATAGTTATTTTCCCTATTTCTCTAGTATTAGATGACCTTCTCTGTTGCTCCAATTACTACTTAGTGATCAAGTGGAAAAACATCTTCAACAACAATTCAAAGAATAGTTAAGAGATCAATTCTTCAATGGAGTACTCCTGAGAGATGATCTTTATCAAAGAATGATTGTTAATATAGCTCAATAAGGATTTCATAAGGACCCTTTCACGAATAGCTTCTACAATAATGATCAAGAATCACAGGCTCCCCCTAACTGTATGCATCATCTCTTTTGGCAGAGTCTTCCCATCAAATGCTTAGATTGTCAAAAATCAGGCCAATAACATGTGTTGTTGGCTGGAGAGTTCAAGGGACTTTCGGATTGTATTTGCTTCCTTCTCCATACTTGTGTAACTTTCTTCTTTTGCATGGTTCTAGCTTGTGTAAGAGCCCAAGTTAAGTTACAATCACATGCCATATGACCAATGTTATGACACTTGAAGCATTCTACATTGTTCATGAATAAGAATTCATGATTTCTTCCTGCAAAATTGTTCCTTGGAGATTGTTGGGGACCATAATATCTATCTTTATGATATGGTTGGGGACCATAACATCTATCTTTATGATATGCTTTACAATCTTTTGCCATGTGACCAAAGTTTGTACAAGAATAACAATAACCAAGAAATAAACTTTGGTACCTGGGAGATGGAGATTTCCTTGATGTACTTCTGAAGTCTTTCTGTCTTGAGATCCTTTGATGATAACCATTGCTTCTAGCATCCTTGACATAATCTACATTTCTTCTTGGAGCAAAATTTCTTCCATTGTTGCCTTGATTTTTCTCCTTGCCTTTGCTGGAACTGGGAGCATCACCATTTCTTTCTAGCTTCTTCACATCCTTTTTGTTTGAAGCATTATCATTCTTGTTTGAGGGTTCACCTGCATACCCAAGACCTGATTTATCAAATGGACATCTTTGATGGTTGAGCATGTCATCCAAGGCTTGAGAGCTCTTCAAGGTTTTGTTCATCCCTTCAACCTTTTTCTTGAGGAAGACAATCCCTTTTTCCAATCTTTCACACTCATTATTCTTCTTAGCAAGTTGTTTCTTAGTTTCTTCCTTGATATGAGCAGCTTCATTTGCTTCTATTTTAAGGGAGATGATATATAGCTTCATTTTGAAGATTTCTTCATTTTCCTTTGCTAGACTGCTCTCCATTTCTTCCTTGATCCTTGTAGCTTTACATGTTTCGGCGTTGAGAAGTTTGATGTTAGATTTTAATTTGAAGATTTCTTCATCCTTTGCTTTTAGTTGACATATCATGGTGTTTCTCTCATTTTCTGCTTCATCGACCTGTTCCTCTATGATTGCTAATGCTTCCATTGTCTTCTCAGCTCCTTGTGCTAACTTTCATGCTTCTTGTAGTTGACTTGACAAGGTATCTTCCCGTTTCTTTGCTTTATCCAATTGATTTGTCATGGATATGACTTCTTCATGATGCTCTCTTTTGCTCTGATGAAATTCCTTCTTAAGCTTGACAAGCTCTTCATCCCTTTCCTGTATTTGAAGCTAGACAAGGTCAACTTTCTTCCTTGTTTGATCTTGGTCACCAGCGAGTGCTTTCTTCTTAAGTTCCTTGTTTTCCTTTTTCAAATTGATAATCTCTTCCATGGCAGCTGTAAGTTGAGCGAGGAGATCTTCTACAAAATCTTTTTCATTCTCTTCATCTTCTAGATCTTCTTTAGCCTTGATATCATCATTCTCATTTTCAGCTTTTGTGATCGGTTCTGGATTTCCTTCTTGATTTCCATCATCTTCTTGACTGATGGTCATGGTCAATGCTCATTTTGAGTGAAGATCATGAAGTTTGTCCCATATACCCTTTGTTGACGAACATTTTCCTAAATTGTTCTTTATAGAATCAGGTAGCCCATTCAAGATTGCCTTCATTGCTTTTTCATTGTACTCCTTGGATTCTCCATCCATCATGCTATCAACAATTACTGATTTCCAGATTTCAATGCCTTGAGTCTTTAAGAAATTCCTCATTCTTGCTTCCCATATATTAAAGTTCCCATTGAACCATGGAGCCTCCTCAAATTGATTGTCTTCTATTTTAGTGGTAGAGGGAGACACATCCTTAGGAGGATTGGAGACTTTCTTCCTTGACTTCGCCATTTGTGTTCTAGTGATCAACCTTCAAGCTGCTAGGCTTTGAGTGAAGGTACTGGCTCTAACACCAATTGTTGGAAATACTGAGAGGGGGGGCTGAATCAGTATTTCTTTTCAATTGTTATTTTTTCCAGTTAAAACATTTATATTTAGAACACAAGATGAACAACAAGAATAAATGCTTTTATTAATATAATCTTTGCAATAAAATAAATACAATATATATATATATATATGATTCCAATCTGTTGCCAAGCACCAAATTGGACTTTTGTGAGGCTCCAACCTCAAGAGCACCAATTCTGTTTTGTCAAGGCACCAACCTTGGAATTAGAATCACCAACTCCCAGGACACCAATCCTTCCAGTTCTGAGGCACCAACCTCAAGGGCTCCAACCCTCTGTTGCTAACTATCTGGATCTGTTTTGTCAAGGCACCAACCTTGGATATAGGAGCACCAACTCCAAGGACACCAATCCTTCAAACTTCTGAGGCACAAACCCCAAGGACTCCAACCCTCTTGTCAAGGCATGTTTGATAGTAATGTTCTGCTCTCAGAACTCTTCTTCACTAAGTTCTGTCTGTTTACAGCTTCACTGTAGTCTCCATGCTACAGCATCAATAGCAATCAGTCTTCATATGAAGAAGTCTATACAACTCTTCATACTGTCCACACAAAGTCTACAATAGCCATCATGATCTCTGATAATGTCTCCACACAGCTTTAGTGAGTCTACCATTAGCTGCACTAAGCTCTAATTAATTCATCGTTGGTCTGAGCCTTTCACAGGTTAGCCCGATCAACAGAGTTGCTCGTCCGTCGGCTTCCTCCTGTCCTGTTGGACCTTCGGCTTCCTCTTGTCCTATTGGACCTTCGGCTTCCTCCTGTCCTGCTGGACCTACCACTGCCTCTGTTTCTTCCAATTTTTTTTGCAACCTCTAAACTTTCCTTGTTCTCTGTTTTATATGCCTGATTCGCCTAACCTTTGGCTTCCTTTCTCCCGCTTGAACTTCCGCTTCCTTTGTGCTCGCTCTTCGGCTTCCTCTGTCTCTTCGAATTCATCAAATTCTTACAGGACATGTTAATGCAAAAGAGAGGCCGAATTACAATAGTTTTGCATATTAAAAAATATCAGAGAGGCCCTTTTTAATATTCATACAATATACATTAATTGTTCACGAAAACCATATAAGAGAGACTATAGCCATATAGTGGTCCCACATGCCACATCATCCTTTTATCGCAATCATTGCTTTAATATGACAAGGCATTAAGCCTTTAAACCCGGGACCATACAATATATCGGAATACAAGGATGCACAGGAAATACACGGAAAATACACCCTCCGAACACATAAGGCCGGACTTCAAATGCATTACGCCCGCATCTATAACTTCATCGGGTCCACTCCTTCACAACTTTATCGCAATCGGCAGATTTGCACATAACATAGCCAATTCCCCGATACCCGGACGCGATATTATTTTAAACTGTTTTAATAACTCCGTCGGGTCCATATATATATATATATATATATATATATATATATATATATATATATATATATATATATATATATATAGATAGATAGATAGATAGATATCGCAATCAGCGCTTTCAATGTGGCAAGGCTTTACAAGAGGCTTGCAATATGCGACGGATGCGATAATATATTAAGTCATATTGCAATGGTCTAGTCGGGTCCGTATATATATCGCTATCGCAGTTTTAACGTGACAAGGCTTAAAACATTGCGATACATAACTCCTGATATGGCGGACGCGATATATCATTAGGGCACGATATAATATGACCATCGAGTCCGCAACTGTATATCACAATCGGAGGTTTCGAGGGTGATAGCCCTTTGAGACTAGCTACACAGCGGATGCGATATTACATTAGGGTGGTTTATAATGGAGCCACGAGTCCGTGTTATTATCGCATCTATATAATATATATACTCCTCCGTTCTTAACTTTGGTTAATGTGGACTTAACCCATAACCCTTTATCCCCTTTAATTCTATTATAACCATCGTATAATGGAGATATACACAAACACACGGGAACTTGCATTTTTCGCTTTTCCATAGCCTTGGCACGTTTATCGATGCTTATCTTTATCAGGCTCATTCTCCACTGTAGATTAACTTGCACTAGATCCAATGGCTTGCATGAATTTCGGGTGAGCAATTTGCAAGGGAAATAACCACCCAAAAAAGTGGTTTTCTCTCTCCACCCTATCAACGTGCACTTGGTTAATGGAATCGGGTGCTCTCCTCTAAATACCACTTACCGCCTAGCGTCTGCCCGAAAACCACCGCCACTGTTATAAATCCGCCTTTTGGAATATAACCACGTGCATTCACTTTGACTTTAACCAGATATTATATACTTTAACCCGATATATACTCCTCCGCTCTTTTCTGGTCTGATATGACTCCGCGATGGCTTCCGATGCACTACTCCAATAGCTCTTCTCTGATATTCCTCCGATATCGCATGATATGGCTCCCCTGTTAACTGCTCTTCCGTTGGCTTCTCCTCCTGATGCGTGTTCCTCTTTGTTCATTCTAGTGAACAATATGGTTCCTCTGTTAACTGCTCTTCCGTTGGATTCTCTAATGGCTTTGCTCCTTGACTTCTTACTCTTGTTTCTTCATGGATCTACTCTGCTTCTCCTTGGCTTCTTGCTCCTGTTTCTTCATGGATCTGTTCTACTTCTCCTTGGCTTCATATCATCATTTAGTATCCTAGAATATTGACATATTCCTATTGCTTCATGGATCTACTCTACTTGGCTTCACATCATTGTTTATTGTCCAGAATATTGCCATATTGACATCAATGACAACCTAGATTAACAGAATACATGTCGGAATCAAGTGATCTTTAGATCAATCCTACACCTCTCGACGAGAGGAATCCAAGAAAAATATTAGCTGCCATAAATAAGATGACCCATATGGAGTTTGGCCCTAGTTGCCAATTTTAACAATCTAACTATGGGTGAAACTTCTCGAAGAAGACGAGGAGCAAGCGAAAATGATCTAAGCCATTGATTAGAATTAATTTGGGTCGTTGGTTGTCCAATAGAAAGATATAAGAAGAGGCTTGAGGGGCACTTGGAGAACATATCGAGTGACATAAGATTGATTTTCTGAAGCAGAGCAGCTGCCGGAAAGAATTTCCAAGTGATCTTTTGTAGTGAGGGGCAAGGATAGTTCCGTTGGAGATTTCCCCTGATTCGGGAATACTCAGCAGAGGAGGCAGAGAGAGATCTAAGAGAGGCAACACAAAGCCAGAAGAGGTTGACGCAGGGCCACGTAGAGGCAACATAGGCTGACGCAGAGGCAGCGCAGATCCTTGAGGAGGTCCAGAAATTTGTTGGAGGAATTGATTTCAGAAGCCGGAAGCCAAGGTGTGAGACCGAGAGGTGAAAACCGAAGTTCCTGGGTAGCAAATCGATCAGCAGAAAGGGTGACGAAATCCCTAGAGGCTGTGATGTTGGGCTGACGCAGTGACTGCGCAAAGGTAGCACAAAGGTAGCAAGGGGTTGTTCATTCAGTGGCTGGACCAGCCAAGATCTCCAGTCATAGTGTGAGGTAATCTCACTTATCTCTCTGTCAATGATATTATCTGTACTGGATAGCCAGGAAGGCATCCAGAGATTGTATTCAAAGATTATTAATGCTTAATAATAAAACCCTCAACTGCAGCACCGGTTTTCCCACCCTTGGTTTTTCCGGGGACATTTGTCCAAAAATAACTGCGCAGATGAGTTGTATTTCTTTCTTGTTCAGTTTCTTGTTTCCACATTTTATTTAAATGGGTGAAGGCTGCAACGTATTAGTTTCGATGTTTACTGTAGGAAACAATAAATAATTTTGTTCAGTAATTAACAAACAGAGGAAACATAATCAGTTGCTGCAGTAGAAATTCGGGCATCCAAATTTTCACATGGTATCAGAGTTGCAGGTGAAACAAGAGCACAGAGCCAGAAGAGCCCAGCGTTGAAGGAAGAAGGGAAGTCGAAGTGTTGCATAGGCAGCAAATCAAATCCCCGGAGGGTTTGCACATTCCAGGCCAGGAGGGCAAGCTCTTTGTGGAAAATCTCTCTTTGAGTGAGTCGACAAAGACGTAGGATTTCCATATCGAAATTTGTCACCAGCAGAAGGAGAAGCGTGGCAGCTTTAGTGAAGAGGGGTTTTTGGTGTGACGCAGTTTCTGCAAGTAGTTGCTAGGAAGAAAGACGTCAGAAGGAAGAAGAGAGGCACCTAAGGGAATTTCTTCCTCAAAGAATTCCTAGCCAAGGAATTCGAATTTTCATTTGTTGAGCAGCAGCAAGGGGCAACAAATCTACTAACTCCAGCAAGGAGTGCGTAGGCTAGCCCAGCAGCAGCGCAGACAAAAGAGGAGGTCATTCGACTTTTTCGATTGGTAGAGATGGAAGCCAGTGGATTGAGAGATCAAGATCGGTTGGATGGTGCATCCAACTATGTGATCTGGAAGGCAAGGATGTCATGCCTTCTGGATGAACATTTTCTCAAGATCTACATCGACAGTGTGGTAGCTGAGCCCGCGGATCTAGATCTACTCAAAAAGTACAAGGGAGAGATGGCGAAGGCCAAGCGGATGATCCTCGACGGAGTGAAGGATCATGTAGTATGTCACATCTCAGGCAAAGGGACTGCCAAGGAGATGTGGGATGCCTTGTCCACGCTATATCAGGGATCTTCCGAGCAACAGAAGATGTACTTGGAGCAGAAGATGAGATCCACGCAAATGCAGAAGGGGGAATGCATTGATCCGTTCCTTGCAAAGCTTCAAGAGACCCAAGACGAGTTGGCAGCTATGGGGTCGACACCTCAACCTACCGAGATGGTGAGGCTGGCTCTAAATTAAGTCTCAGAAGAATGGCAAGTGTTTGTCTAGACCATCTTGGGCAAAGAGAGATTAACAGATTGGGAAGGAATGTGGGTCGCTCTTCAGCAGGAAGAGATGAGGAGAAACTTAGTCAAGTGCAAACTTGAGAATAGTAGCAGCAGCAATGGGTCAAAGCCCAAGTAGGAGGATGAGAATGCAGCCCCCGCATCTAAGGGTCAGCACGAGAAGCGGAAGAAAAAGAAATATGTTTCGAAGATCAAATTCTTCAGGTGTGGTGAATTTGGTCACTACGCAACACAGTGTCCTCTCAGGAAGAAGGACAAAGATGAGAAGCATGATCCGAAGGTTGCAGCCGTAAAGATCGAGGAGGAGGAGTTCGCCATGACAACCCAGGCATCTCCAGGAGGGAGGTGGGGAGATTTAGAGATGTAGTTCGAAAGAACTGCAAATGGGCAGGATCCTTGAGGAGCCCACTTGTCGGATCAATTCCTAGCTACGGGAGCCCAGATCTGTAGTAGCAGGATGGACCGGGTCAGTTAATGCAGAGGAGTGTCGAAGTGACAATTGCAGTGGCTAGGAGCGCTAGAGACTGAGCAGCGCAGAGCTAGAGTTGGCAGCAGTGCAATTGGCACAGCTCAGAGTCAGCAGCAACGTAAAGGCTTCAGAGGGTCGACATAGAGACTAGCAACAGTCAAACTCCAGCAACGCGATGCATCATATTGAACACCAATTCAGTAATTAGGGATGCTTTTCCATTGCTCATGCAGTAGCAATAGTAGCAGCAATTGGAGAAGGTTGCAGTGCAGATGCAGTATTGGTAGTGGCAATGCCAGCAGCAGCAGGGATGCAGAATTTAGAGGGAGTTGCAGTATGGATGCAGTGTTGACACTGATAGGATTAGCAATTATAGAAATGCAGCATTTGCACAGTAGTTGGTGGACAGGATGTCAGACATCAGTAGCGCAGAAGGAGATGTTACAGAACAGAGTGATGCTTCAGCAAGTTGCATTGCTATAGCACATTCCTCGCTAGGAGGGAGTGTTGATTTCTAGTAGCATTGGATGTGCTCTAAGTCTCGAAATTTCCACGGAGGATTAGACACATGCATTCTCCAATAGCCAGAAATTGTTTTGGGAAATTCCACCTGAAGAGAGTTTTATTAAAATAAGTAATTATTTTTAATGGGTCCCTAAGTCTAAACTTAGGAAATTAAAATATTAATGGGTATTAATCTAACTGTGAGTGAAACTTCTAGAAGAAGACAAGGATCAAGCCAAAATGATCTAAGCCATTGATTAGAAGTTATTTTGGGTCGTTGGTTGTCCAATAGAAAGATATAAGAAGAGGCTTGAGGGGCACTTAGAGAACATATCGAGTGAAGAATAGAAGATCGATTTTCTGCAGCAGAGCAGTTGCCGAAAAGAATTTCGAAGTGATCTTTTGCAGTGAGGGGCAGGAATAGTTCTAGTTGGAGATTTCCCCTGATCCGAGAATACTCAGCAGAGGAGGCAGAAAGAGATCCGGGAGAGGCAGCGCAAAGCCAGAAGAGGCAGACACAAGGCCACGCAAAGGCAAACGCAAGGCCACGCAGATGCAGCATAGGCTGACGCAGAGGCAATGCAGAGCCTTGAGGAGGTCTGTAAATTTGCTGGAGGAATCGATTTCAGAAGCTAGAAGCCGGGGTGTGAGACCAGGAGGTGAAAATCGAAGTTCCTGGGCAGCAAATCGATCAGCAGAAAAGGTGAAGCAGTCCCTAGAGGCTGTGACGTTTAACTAGCGCATTGAATGCCCAGAGGCAGCCAGGGGTTGTTCATTCTGTCGCTAGATCAGCCAGAATCTCCAGTGAAAGTGTGAGGTAATCTCACTTATCTCTCAATCAATGATATTCTTTGTACTGGATAGCCAAAAAGGCATCTAGAGATTGTATTCAAAAATTACTACTGCTTTATAATAAAACCCTCAGTTGTTGCACCGGTTTTCCCACACTTGGTTTTTCCAGGGACATTTGTCCAAAAATAACTATGTAGATGTGTTGTATTTCTTTCTTGTTCAATTTCGATGTTTACTGTAGGAAATTGTAAATAATTTTGTTCAGTAATTAACAAGTAGAACATAATCAGTTGCTGCAATAGAAATTTGGGCATGCAAATTTTCACATGGTACCAGAGCTGCAAGTGAAACAAGAGAACAGAGTCGGAAGAGCCTAGCGCTGAAGGAAGAAGGGAAGTCGAAGTGTTTCATAGGCAATGAATCGAATCCCCAAAGGGTTTGCACAGTGCAGACCAAGAGGGTAAGCTCTTCGTGGAAAATCTCTCTCTAAGTGAGTCAACAAAGAGGTAGGATTTCCAGATCGAAATTTGTCAGCAGTAGAAGGAGAAGCACAGCAGCTTCAGCGAAGAGGGGTTTATGGTGTGACGCAGTATCTGCAAGCAGTAAGGAAGAAGAGAGGCACCTAGGGGATTTCTTCCTCAGAGAATTCCTAGCCAGGGAATTCGAATTCGAATTTGCTGAGCAACAGCAAGGAGCAACAGATCTACTGACTCCAGCAGGGAGTGCGTAGGCTAGCCCAGCAGCAATGCAGAGAAGAGAGGAGGTCATTTGACTTTTTCGATTGGTAGAGATCACAGTCAGTGGATTGAGAGATCAGGATCGGTTGGATGGTGCATCCAACTATGTGAACTAGAAGGCAAGGATGTCATGCCTTTTGGATGAACATTTTCTCAAGATCTACATCGACAATGTGCTAGCTGAGCCCGCGGATCCAGATCCTCTCAAAAAGTACAAGGGAGAGACGGCGAAGGCCAGGCGGATGATCCTCGACGGAGTGAAGGATCATGTAGTATGTCACATCTCAGACAAAGGGACTGCCAAGGAGATGTGGGATGCCTTGTCCACACTATATCAGGGATCTTTCGAGCAGCGGAAGATGTACTTAGAGCAAATGATGAGATCCACGCAGATGCAAAAGGGGGAATGCATTGAATGTCCAAGTGATATTTTGCAGTGAGGGGTAGGGATAGTTTTGGTTGGATATTTCTCCTGATCCAGGAATACTCAGCAGAGGAGGCAAAGAGACATCTGGGAGAGGCAACATAGAGCTTGAAGACGTTGACGCGGGGCCACGCAGAGGCAGTGTAAGTTGACGCAAAGGCAGTGCAGAGCCTTGAGGAGGTCCAGAAATTCGTTGGAGGAATCGATTTCAGAAGCCAGAAGCCAGGGTGTGAGACCGAGAGGTGAAAATCGAAGTTCTTGGGCAGCAAATCAATCAAAAAAGGGGTGATGTAGTCCCTAGAGGCTGTGACGTTGGGTTGATGTAGTGACTGTGCAGAGGCGGCCAGCACTTGTTCATTCAGTGGCTGGATCAGCGAGGATCTCCAGTGATAGTGTGAGGTAATCTCGATTATCTCTATGTTAGTGATATTCTCTGTACTGGATACCCAGGAAGGCATCCATAGATTGTATTCAGAAAGTACCACTACTTAATAATAAAACCCTCAGCTGCTGCACCGGTTTTCCCAAACTGGGTTTTTCTAAGGACATTTGTCCAAAAATCACTCTGTATATCTGTTGTATTTCTTTCTTGTTCAGTTTCTTGTTTCCGCATTTTATTTAAATGGGTGAAGGCTACAGTGTATTAGTTTCGATGTTTATTGTAGGAAACAATAAATAATTTTGTTCAATAATTAACAAATAGAAGAAACATAATTGGTTGTTGCAGTAGAAATTTGGGCATCCAAATTTTCACAGCAAGACGCAGAAGTAAGTAGCACCGAGCTTTGCAGAAGTAGAATATATGGCAGTCAACACAACTACATACGAAGCTATATGGCTTCAGAAGCTGCTAGTAAGCTTGTTCAAGCAGAGGATGGAGGCAACTAGTGCCTATTGTGATAATCAAAGTTGCATAAAGCTCTCTAAGAATCTGGTGTTTCATGACAGGTCGAAGCACATCAATATTCGGTGTCACTTCATCAAAGATACTTAGTATGTTCCCACAGAAGAGCAGGTTACAGGTTCTAGGGAGAGCTAAGTTCGTCTATTTTAGAGAACAAATGGGTATGGTTGAGAACCCGTTCTAGTAGCAGGGACAGCCTATTTTGGATGCTTTTCAGTTGCAGCAGCAACAGATGAAGAGGGAGTTGCAGCGCAGATGCAGTGTTGGCAACAGTTCAGCAAGGTCAGCAGCGACACAGATGCAGCGTATATCAAAGTTGCACAGTGATTGGTAGGAAGTTTGGCCAGACATCAGCAACGTGAAAGGAGATGATGCAGAGACATGGTGTGCAGTAGCACTAGAACACATTCCTCGCTAAGAGGGAGTGTTAGTTTTTGTAGCATCAGATGTGTTCTAGCCACAAAATTTGGTGGAGAAGCTAAAAGACATGAGATCTCCAAAACCCAGAAATCGTTTATAGAAATTCAACCTAGAAGTGTCTCAAATAGATTATTAACTGATTTTTAAATATTTCCTAAGTCTAAACTTAGGGAATATGGTTAATTAAACAGTGTTAATTGAGATAAGGCGTGAATCATCTAGAAACTCACTCAGATCGATCCAGAGATGATCCTAGCCATTGATTAAGTTTTAATCTTGGTCATTGGTGCTCCAACAGTGGATTATAAGAGGAAGTTGATGTGGTGATGGAGATATCATCCAATGCAGATACTCAGTTGCCTAGGCAGTTCGATTTTCTCAGTAGCAGCAGCTCAACAGAGAAGATAGCGTTAGAGGGTGAGTAGCCAGTGGAAGAGGAGAGCAGTAGCATTCCAGAGGAAGATTTCCAGTTCCCGGAAGAGGCAAAGGAAGGAAGGTCGAAATCTCTAGAGCGCCAGTGTAAGTTGTGCACAGAGGGTGACGCAAGGAGCTCAGGGCAGAGGCTGGGGAAGCGATTTCGGAGGCAAAAAATAGTTGTGGGGTGAGAGGAAATTCTCACAATATTTTTGCCAGTATTTTCCTCAAATTAGATTTCCAGTTGGGCATCTAATTTATTGTACTCGGAATTGCTGCTAAATACTAATAATAAAACCCTCATCTGTTGCACCGGTTTTCTGGAGTTGGGTTTTTTCGGGGACAATTGTCCAAAAATAACTATGTCAAAATTATTTTGTGTGTTCTACATCCTCCTCTTCATCAATGATTATTGGCTCTTTCAATCTATGGTTAAATGTAGATTTGAAGTCCAACCTCAGCTTATTGGTAGGTCTAGTATGAGGATTTCTAAAGTAATGAACCCTAGATTCTATTTCTCTGTTGGTATCCTCTACCTCCTTGTTTGACTACTTTCCTTTTTTATCCTCTACTGCTATATGGCCTGACTCTTCATCTTTTTGTATTTGCTTTTGTTGTCCTTTGGTTCTTCTTTTATAAACCCTAATTTTTCTTCAATCGTAGGGTTTTCTATATGTTTTTGTACAGGGATTTGATGACTAGATTTAGCCTTTGTTTCTGGAACTAGGGTTTTGGCATAGGTTTTAGCCCTAATCTTTCTTTGTCTTCTGGGTGCAAGGTTCATCAAAGTTCTTCGTCTCAACTATTCTACTTGTTTATTCAATTCATGGATGTACAGTATTTTAATTAAGCCATGATGGCATATATCATGAGGTAATAATTTAGCTCTGGTTCTAGCCTTAGTAGTCATCTTAAACAAGCTTTGATGCAGAAAATAGGGCAAATTCATTTTACCAAACCCAGTGAGGTGACACAAAAATATCATATGATATAAATAGGCTTTGGAATACCTACCTTTGCATGTAAAGAACAATTGTACAGTCTTTAAGGCAGTGGACCACTCGGGCTTCAGCATTTTTTGAGGGACTCCCACGCTCCAATTAGGGTTTTGGCAATCTTCCTTCAAGAAGAAATTCAAATCTACATTATGCACCCTATGTTTCTTGAACCACTTCTCTCCTTCGATAGGCAAAGTCGTGGCTTCTGCAATTGACTCCTTGGTCTCTGCAAAATCCATATTCCTTATTCATGCTTTGCTACCATCGAAGGAATGAAAAAAATCGTGACACCAGCTTAAGTTACACCCATTAAACCGATGGAAAATCGGCTCCCACCCTGCGTTTCTGAACAATGGTAACACTTCGTCATAAACCTCAAGACATGGACCATCTAGTTCATATCGTTTTACATGGCCAAACTTTCCCATTCTTTAGCTATTCTCAATTGGAACTATCCCCAACCTTTGGTAGCACACTATAAAAACTAGCAGAAACTACTCTACTCTATGTACTGCAAAACTGGTTGTTGGAAACGTTGGAAATCACTGATTTAGGTTTATTTTAAACTCCTCTTCTAACAGCTTTGAAACCTCTTTAAATGTCACATCATGTTTAACCTGAGTTAAATTACCTCCAACAACATCTTGGGCATTTGAAATGATGGAAAAGGCATTTTAAAACCTTGCATTTTCAAACTTTCTATAGGCGCTATGAAAATATTTCGTAGCGTCAGTGGTAGGCACTACAAAAATATTTCGTAGCATCAACTATAAGCACTACAAAAATATTTCGTAGTGCCACTTGTCTGCATTCAATAGGTTTGGATTGCTGCAAAATTTAGGGAAAACTTAGGTATAACTCAAATAAACCTTTTGAAAATTTTCTAAGCTTGTTTCACCCTTCTACAACAACAAAAATTCACATAGACCAATACATAACTTTTCATTGTTTTTGAATGAAGTAATCAACTGATCATCAAGACAATTGGTCCCTTTAGACATATACAAACTCAATGCGGACATTGGGCATCCAAATTTATTGTACTCAGAATTCACTATTGCATAATGATAAAACCCTCAGTTGTTGCACCGATTTTCCGAGATTGGGTTTTTCCGAGGAAAATTGTCCAAAAATAAGTGTGTCAATTTTTATGTGTGTGTGCTAGCATTTCTCAGTTTCCTGCATTTTTATCTCCACAGTGTTTATTTTATTTGGTGAAGAAATTACAGTGTCATTAATCCGATATTAATCAAAAAATTAATATATTGTTAATCAGTTAGGAGAATTAATTTCAGCTATTGCATTTTCAGGAATTTTCACAGGGTTGACCCCAACACTATCACTTCCCCTTTAGGTTGGAAGCACCTAATAGGTTGACCAATAGACCCCTCTATCAAGGTAGGGAACACCTTTACGAGACTTGGTTTAGTTAGATATCGGAAGGTGATCCTTGTTTGAAGTATTAACATGCCCTTAACATTCAAGTTTGGTCCACTTAGATGCATATATGATCTTAGTCTCTAATGGATGGTTGCTTTCACTTGAGTTCATGTTGTTTTGTCAGGTGGTCCATTGCAGCCCAGGCCTTGAGGGCACCCACTCCACAAGTACCCAGGCCTTTCAAAGAGATTATATGGTTTAGCAAATGCAGCATTGAGAGAGTTGAGCCTCCTGATAGCAATGAGCATATGTTATATGTCCCAAAGCACTCTTAGCACCTAGGGCATTAGTCTACTTTGACCTAGCACAGAGGATTGTTCATGATGACACCACTGGACCCAACATGCCCCTAGGCTGGCCTTGACACAACCTGATAGGCAAGACCTGATTCAAAGCCTGGATAAGGATGGTCTCCCATTGAGAGACTAGGGAGGGCTTGTTGCACCTGGAGAAGCCCTAATTTTGGAGAGAGGAGACCACATTTGGACAGTTGGAGACCCATGGATACCACATGATGGCACCCCAGCTGCACTTGGGACCCAGAGGACGATTTGAGGTGGCCTCAAATTTTGGATGATCCGGGCACTTTGACACCTTTTCACACCTCAACTCACCTTGGCATGGTATTTGGAGCCCTGAAAGGGCATGACATCAACATTATTGGAGGCTATGACTCACATTTGTGGCCATTTATTGGTTATTTTGTCATTTAGCTAGTGGGTTGGCTTGTCACCCAAGTTTTTCTTGTGTCAAATTCATTGTAGGGGCTTCATTAGTCTAAAATCAATTGAGGTAGACCTCATATAAATAGAGGTCACCTCACTTTCATTTTCATCATCACTTGTGGATCAATTCGGCCTCCTTAGAGGATTTCAGCCTAGCTAAAATTGACTTGTATCTTGTGGAGATGTGATCTTTTGTGGAGTATTTGTGTATGGAGATTTTCTCTTGCTTTGAAGATGTCATTTTGGAACAATAAAGGATTGGTTCATGCATTTTTATTGTAAGTATTCTATGTATTTGAATATCTTTATGGCTATTGCATGGAATGGATATTGTTAGGGTTTCTATGTGCTAGTTTTTATTGAAAATTTTTCTATGAAATCTTGGCAATGGTATTGTGTGCATTACCCTTTTAAGATTTTGTGTGACAATCCCTTGAGTGATCCTTCATGTTAAACTCTCCTCAATGACTTTGTTCCCTCATAAAATGATAGCTAGGGTATGAAACTAGGGTTTTTCATATTCCCTTACTCCATTCTAGGGTTTAGTTTTCTCCTAAGTAGATATCCCTCTAGACTCCATCACCCATGATCAAGCATTGGCCTCCCACATTGATGATCACACATAAATTTTCCATAAAACTGAATTCTCTCTCCTCTTTCAAATTTTTGACCCTTTAAGGTAAGCCACTAGGCTAGGGTTAGGGCCAAAATTCAACTAGGGTGCATGTATTGGCTTGTGGAAGGATTCAACACGTGGTTGGTAAGACATTGCCTCAAAATCATCCTTTTCCCATGGCTAATTCTTCCATTTTAGGGCTGATGTCATAAGTCCTAAGCAATTTTTGCCCTAGGTAAACCCTAATCTAGCCCTAGGCTTCAACTAGGGCTTGTTGAAGGCTTGTTATTCTTAAAATTGACCATATTCATCTATTCAAGCCTTTTCTTAGCCTTTTGTACCTAGGTAATCTTGTTTTTTTTTAACAGAAAGGACCCAATGACTAAGCAAGAGTTGAGACATCCTATATTGACCACGGACGGAGTGAAAACTCCTTGAGCCTAATTAATATAGGCCACCGCATGCCTCTGGAGACTTGAACCATAGGTAACCCTGTTAGCCTTGCCTATTCACAAACCCTAAGTCACTTGTGCCCTAGATAGGCCTTTTGGAGAGTATGCTTTGCCTTGTCTAAGCTTGTTTGATCCCTATCCTTAAGTTGAGTACCTGCCCTGAGCCTATGCTTGTCACCCCTGAACTTTGGATTTGATATACCCGTTAGGTGACCTACATACAGAAGCCTCCCTTGTGGTGAAAATCCACTAAAGAGCAGGAGATGATGGTTGTGGTTACGGTGGACCACACCCCAAAGTGTTGTCACTTGGTCTAGCCCTTGTCTTGTGAGCTCCCCTCAAAAGACTTCCCAGATTTTGAGGCAACAATTCTCAACTTTTCAAGCCATATAATACAATGGATTTTATGATCACATCAAAGATGCATCTTCTAAGCGACATCCTAGGAATGTATTTTGAAATGCTAATGTTCAAAAGTCAACATTGAGAGGCGTACTACAAGTTGAGAGTGAGGCCAGTACACTAGATCCCCAAATATAATGCATAGTTTGTATTATTTAGTAATTTCTCTCCTTCACTTTCCTCCTTGTGATCATTCTCATTCTTGTTTCAATCAAAGCACATATCAACTACATGACGATTTTCAACCATTTTGAGATTGCACCAAATTGCCTGGGGCTATGGAAGTTTCATTCTCAATTACTCGCATCCTTAAGACTTAGTTGCAATGCATTAATATGTTTCTGAAAACATAAGTATGGAATCTAATTGGCAGCCACACAAGAAAAGGCTCTCTATCAACATAATCTAGCAAATAAAACAATATTTCATCAAAAGAGTAAGATCTTTGCTAGATAAGTTATTAATTGATGGGGTGTATGTAGATAAGCTTATAGCTATCTAGATTCTATATATGACTACCAAATGATAAAGTATTACCTGTTGTCGTGCAGAGGAAATTATGTCTGAAGATGCAACACTGCTGTCACTCTGGCTATCTAATACATCAAACTATAAGGAACCACTTATTCACAAAAATGGATTGCAAATTATACTACTTCAATTCAAATAATGATAAGCTGTCGTGCAGAGGAAATTATGTCTGTAGATGCAACACTGCTGTCACTCTGGCTATCTAATACATCAAACTATAAGGAACCACTTATTCACAAAAATGGATTGCAAATTATACTACTTCAATTCAAATAATGATAAGCATGATAAATCTCCGCTGTTGAGGAACAAGTTGCACCACAATCTTAAACTAAAACAAATGATGAGTTCAATTCACAAATACCATTCACACTTACGTAGAAATTATGTACAAACAATAAAGAATGTTTTTATAATAAATATTTTAAAAAGAGATTCTCCTATGCTAAATATTTGAATTGTTTATTCCTCATTGATTATAATAATTGTAAGAAAAATGTTTATGTTATTACTAAATAATTCTACACTGTCGGCAACTATTCACACTAAATAAAACTAGTAACACCTAAAAAAGTCACAATAATCAAGAAAATGAAGCAACCTGCCAAAAAACAGATATTGCAATTCACTAAGATATATACTTATGCACTTCTAAGCAGTGTTGCGAAACTGAACATTGGTAAAAGGTTAGTGGGAGTTATAAACTCAGGAAATTGAGAAAATTAGGAAAAACTCCGCAAAAAGGGGGAAAGCTCGCAAGCATGTAAACTTAAACCTGGAAAATTCAGAAAACTCGGCAACTTGGAAAAAATACAGCTGGAGAATTTTGCAACTTTGCTTCTAAGTAATATACACTGTGATATTACAGATTTTGGATATCATTCTTAAAGAGGAAAAACATGAAAGCATTTCAGAGCAAGAAATAAGCTCATTATGGTGGAGGTTTGGGAGCATAGCAACAACCCATGGAGGATTGAACAGCTGGTTGTTGCAGTTGTTTAGAACACATTCCAAGAATCCAACCTGTTACACCTTATATTGTAATTTGTATACGGTTCCACTTTGTGATTTCATCACATTGATGGAGAATTGCAGCTAGTATCTTGGAGCATCGGACTGAACTGTGTTGATTTTGGGTAGCATCCGATGTGTTCTAGCTCTGAAATTTTGTGGAGGGGCTAGAACACATGAGATCCCCAGAACACAGAAGTCGTTTGGAGAAATTCCACCCGGATGAGGAGTTATTAAAATAATTAATATTTTTAATGAGTTCCTAAGTCTAAACTTAGGAAAATAAAAATATTAATGTGTATTAATAAAAATATGGGTGAGAAGGTTCTAAGTGACGAGGATCAAGCCAGTTCTAATCTTAGCCGTTGATTAGAGATTAAATCACGGTCATTGATTCATCAACAGGAAAATTATGAGGAGGCTTGAGGGTCAGTTGGAGACACACGAAGAGATCAAAGAGTTCAATTTTTCTAGGGCGTGGACCTGTTTCTAAAGGCTACTGGAATGAGCATAAACTCCCAAAAATCCTCAATAGCCTATGAAGGACTCTCAGGCACTGACCTGGAAAGAATCACTACCCTTCTCCCCTATGAAGTCCTTCTTATGGGGAAAGTCTAAAATACTTGGGATTCTATCTGAAACCTGACTCCTACAAAAAACAGGACTGGAATTGGTTGTTATCAAAAATTGAGAAACGTATTAATCTTTGGAGTTTCAAATGGTTGTCTAGAGCAGGAAGATTGGTCCTCATCAAATCAGTCCTAATTGCCATCCCTGTGTATTGGATTGCTCTCACTTGGGTTCCTAAAGGCATCTTGTCCAACATTAGAAAACTTTGTAGCCGATTCCTCTGGGCAGGGTCAAAGGAGGATGTTGTCCTTCCATGGGTTGCATGGGACAGAATTGCTCAGCCAAAGGAGTGGGGGGGATGGGGTATAAAGGACCTACATCTTTTTGCTTCCTCCCTAGCAGCAAAATCCGGGTGGAGGCTCCTGACAGAAGACAACCTATGGACAGCGGTGGTAAAAAGGAAATACATTGATCCAATCCCCTTGGATGAATGGATCTGTAGGCCTGGGAAATACTTTTCAAAAGCATCTGCCATCTGGAAGGCAACAATTGATTCTTTCAAGATTGTGGAAGAAGGTCTTGCTTGGCAGGTTGGCAACGGGGAAAAATGTAGAATTGGCATTGATCCATGGGTGGGGTGCAATGAGGCATATGCTCTCTCTAGAGGGATTATGGACTCTTTACATGCAAAAGGCTTTGTCTTCATTAACCAGATATCAAAGATTGAGACAACTACAATTTGGCATCAGGGGTGGAAATCGGTTGAGGATATGCAAATCGAACCCCAATGGTGGCATGAGTGGCATAACTACTTACAGGAGCTCCACCGTACAAATGTCAGGATTAAGGGCTGCCCAGACACCCTTCGATGGGTACATGCTCAGACAGGGTATTACTCCCCAAAGTTTGGCTATGACTTCTTGATGAATGGAAGGGGATGGGGGGCCCAGGATTGGTGGAGCAAGTCTCTCTAGAAACTGAATTGTCCAGCAAAAACCAGATTGTTCTTCTGGTGTATACTAAAGAACAAAGTGCCTACATGGGAAAATTTACAAAGGAGGAATAAACATGGGCCTAGATGGTGTATCTTGTGCAAAGACTCTGAAGAATCTTCTTGCCACTTATTCCTCAAATGTCATTTCTCTCTCAAAGTTTGGGAATTTACTTTGTCCCTATTAGGCATAAGAACAATATGGAATGGGGAAAGTTGCGGGGAAGCTTGGAAAAGTTGGTGGACTTCTGCTTCAGAGGAAAACATTAGGAACTTGCCCTTGATTATCTCTTGGGGGATCTGGCTAGCAAGGAATAAAGGTATTTTTAAAGAAGTATCCTCCTCCCCCTCTCTGATTGCTGCAGAATGTGCTTCGATCTACTCTCTTCTCCCCTCCTCTGATCACACTCAGACAATCAGAAACATCAGTACTGAACAGATTAGACATGATATCCCATGGGCTTATTTTGATGGGGCCTCGGATGCACATAATAGGTGTGGTTCAGGACTGGTTATCCATATAAACGACAACAGATCCTTAAAAGCTTCAGTGGGCATTGGTTCTGGAACAAACAACTTTGCTGAGTTACTCTCACTAAAATATATTTTATGCTGGCTCATTCACTTGGGAATTGGTTCAGTTCAAATTTTCGGTGACTCCATGAATGTCATTAACTGGTTCAACAACACTCAGAGATGTCAAAATCATGTTTTGATCCCTATCCTAGAAGAAATTCAATTATTAAAATTATCATTTGTTCTTATTACTGTGTGCCATATCTACAGGGAACGGAACACTACAGCGGACCTCCTATCTAAGGAGGGCCTTCAACAAGATCTGGACTTGTGGCGCATAACCGAGACAGAGGATGGTGCAGTCCGTGTGTTGGACAACAGGCCTTACAATTTATAAAATCTGCTTTTTCTTGACATCTTTTTGGTTTACTCCTCTTATATCAGCAGCTCATGTTGTACTTGGTATACTTTTGTTACTATCTGGTGATTATGCTCTGTATATTAGATCTGACACTTTTGTGATCCATATTGTAGATAAATGTCTTTCGAAATAATCACATCATTAGGATTTGGTCGACGTTTCGAACCAACCAATGTGGTTCATCCTCAGGACAAGGTGAAAGAAATCGTACAATCTTCAGGAATAAATAGTAAGGATGCATCATTGCCCAGGGTTAGCCGTTAAAAACTAGCCTTGCATTATTTCTCTGTATATGCTCTGTATATGTTTATTTTTGAGACAGCCTTATATTTTTTGGCATATTATGGGCCGTTTTCTCCTTGTATGGGGAAGCCTTTGGTACTGGACACTATATTTTTGTGACTATGTTTGTGGCTGAATGCACAGGTTGCTTTTGGATAGCCTTGCCCTCATGGGTGATCTTTCCACTTCTGGAATGCTTTATGCATATACTATGTAATTTTTTATATACTTAATAAAAAGTTTGATTTTTCCTTCGGAAAAGAAAAAAGAATCTTTGTAACATAAAAGGTATATTTCTACTAAAATTATGGAAGCTAGCATCAAAGAACCTTGCAAGTATGACGATAATAGAGTTGTAGCATGAAGAAATAATTGAGTACTTCTCATCTTAGAGAAGGAATCTCATCTTGAACATCATTCTAGACAACATCCTTAAGGAAAGATGCAACTCATTCAAAAGGAAGAATACTAGATGGCAAGCATAAAGAAAGAGGTATGTATATATTTAAGAGCTTCTCATTAGGAAGTAGAATTCACATCCTCAGTAGTATTGCAAGAAGAGCTTGTTGCATAAATATGCTTGGTAGCACAAGCATGGGGTATGTTTTGGATAAGATTGGAATGGACAGAATTATTCCATTTGATTGCTCAACACATAGAAGCATGATGGATAAGAAAGAACTCTTCCATATATATAGAAGCATAATAGATGGGCAGAACACATGATGATATTGATCAACATTCGATATGGTCTCCTGATGCATGATATTGATCAACATCCAATGTAAAATGAACAACTTCAAAGGAAACTGCATAAACTCTGTTGGATATGATTTTGAAACTTGTTGATTAGTTCACTCCACAAACACATTGATTGATATTTGAAAGGCAAAAAGCATGAAGAAGGATTCTAGTATGAAGATAGACCATACAAAGGGATGTTGATCTCAGAGGGAGCTAGTAGCAGAACATGACATCTTAAAGGCTATCATGACTGGGTAACTCTGACTTTAATGACTTGGTATTGATGATTCATTTGAGATATGACTTGGCTACCTGAAAGAACATATTGCAGAAGTATAGATTGGAAAGATAGCAGATGAGATTATATATCTACAACAGCTTGGTTTAAAGCTCAATTCTAATGACATGGATTGAGTGGGCAACAATGGTTTTGGCTTGTAAGTATTGATGACAAAAATGTGCACACCATCAAGGCCGGAAAAGTAGCAAGTCACAAGATAGCATGTTGATCATGTTAGATCCATTGATATTCACTTTCCCAATGGACAAAAGTAGAGATTAACTCTAAAATAACTGGTTTGGCAAGATTGATGATGAAGATACCTTGAATGATGATTGATGAAAAGTGATGTAAAACATTGATGGCAATGTTAAGAAATGTAACTAGTTTTGGTCTTCATAATTGTTGAACTCATTTCAATATATATCCTATGTAACAAACAAGAAAAAAAGAAAGAAATAATATTATTATTAAAGCATGAGTTTCATGCTCATTATTGATGGTCTTCTAGGTAAAAGCATGTTCTTCGTGCTTCTAGGGTTTGTTAGGTCTAAGGATTTATTGTCATGAGTCAATGGAGTCAACATCATGTTTATAAGACCCTTCTAAGCAATTGATAATCGTAAAAAGAATTATTTTTGAATCTAGAAAGTCTTGGAATCTCCAACAGTACAAGTCGGCCCTGGGATCCTTAAGTCAACCTAAAGGAGGGAATTCGACCCCTTGACAAGGCTATATAAAGAGAAGTTTCTCTCTCACACATGCAAAGTTCTAGGGTTTTTGGGTTGCAAGAAGAGGCCAAAGTTGCAGGGTCGAGTTGCATTAGGACGAAGTGCAGAAACTGGTAGCTGGAAGGAAGGAAACTCTGTCTAGACCTCGTTGACCTTAGGAAGAGTTGTCTTGCTCTTGGAAAGTTCCAAGTGGAGGTCAAATTAGGGTTTCTACAGGAGCTGCAGGGTCGAAGTTGCAAGTCGAAGTTGCAGGTCGGGTAGCAGTGATGTAGCTGGCAGATTGAAATTGCAGTGTGTAGCAGTTTGGTGCAGATTCAAGAAAGACTTGAGGAAGGGCTGACTTGGTATTGGGAGAATGACTTAGTCTAGGGATTGTGTCTTTATATCTCATTTGAAGCAGAATCTGAGAAAAGAAGAGTTTTCAAGTTTTCCCCTTAGATGGGTTTTGCCCTGGCTGAGAGCCTATATCTGTGTCCTCTTTTGTTGTTATTGCTTCTTGATATTGTTTGATGAAAATATCTAACTAAAGGAACATAAAGAAGATAACTAAGATTCACAAGCAAGTATCAAGATCAAAGAAAATAAGTTTAATAAGCTACCACTTTATCATTTTCTAACATGGTATCAAAGCTAAGGTAGGCAAGGCAACCGGAAGGACGCAAGAAAGAATTGTTGATCAAGGGATAGGAAGCTCTCAAGGCCTAAAAGAAGAAAATCTTCTCTTGAAGGGGTCTGGTTAAAGGCTCGTCGATAGAAGACCCTTCTAATCTAGGGTTTCTACATTGAAGAAGATCAAGCCTACATCAATCTCACAAGGAAGGTGTTGATCTCGCAAAAGGAAATTTACTTGCAAGGCATTAATCTTGGAAGTTGTTCCCAGAGGAATCCTAGGGAACATATTTCAAGGACATAATCAAGAACTCTCCAAAGATCTTGAAGACATCAAGAAGGTTGGAGATATTATTCAAGTAAGTATCACACTATCTCATAATGGTTGAATCTTCAAGTCATGTAGGTTATTTCTGCAAGGAGAGCAATAAGCTCATTGGGGCTTCAAATTATCTAGCATGGAAGAAAAGGATTGACTTGATACTCACAAAGCAAGATGTAATGGGATATGTTACCGGAGAAGTCACTGAACCTGAGAAAGACAAGACACAAGAACTAGCAAAATACAAGAAAGAGGAAGTAAGGGCACAAAGGATCATAGTTGAATCAATCAAGGATTCTCTTGTTCCATTTGTGGCAAACCTGAAGACTTCCAAGGCAATGTATGACAAGCTAGTGAATTTGTACTTTGTAAGTACAACGGGTCAAAAGATGTCTTTGTAGAACATGTTATATAGGACAAAGAAATCGACGGTTGAGGATATGGCATCCTTCCTCATGAGGATCTCTCAGCGAAGAGACCATTTGCAAGGACTTGGGGAACCCATCACTGATTCTGAGGTGACGGTATGTGTTTTGAATGCAGTGCCACTAGAATGGAGTAACTTTGCAACAAGTGTCAACTCCAAGAAAGATTCAACTCCTTTTGATGAGTTGTGGGCACAATGCATTCTAGAAGAGTCAAGGATCAAGGTCAAGGATGACATTGGATCTGATGAGCAAACTCAAGCCTTTCTAGCCCGAGTCAAGACGATGAAAAAGGGAAGTTTGGCAAGTCCAAGAAGAAAGATATGTCCAAGGTACAATGTTACAATTTCCACGAGTTTGGACATTACAAGAGATACTATCCAAATCAAAAGAACAATAAGAGAAAGGATAGAGTTAAGATCATGTAGCTTAAGTAGTGGGAGAACCTGACAAGAAGGCAAATAAGGAAGAAGTGAATGATCTTTACTACTAAATGAAGGTTCACTAACTTCTAGGTTCTTTATGAATGTTGATTCTTTCTTTTAGATGATATGTTTTGCATAAGCATCATAGGATAAAAGCATATGATTGTAGCATATCTGGTATTTATTACGTTGCATAATAGAGATCATCTAGGATATGATGTTAGACAATTTTGCATATTGTTCATCTAGATATTATCTAACATTATGTTGAAGGTTGTCATCTTGCTGAAATGGATAACCATGATCTAGGAAGGACCATCATTTGAATTTCCTTGGGAAAGACATCATGACAAGAATAGTATGTATTCTATGTAATGTGGAATCATGTTGGTAAAAAGGGATGAAGGATTGCAATGGGTCAGGATATAAACCTTTTGTGAATTATATGAATAGCTAGATGATTGAATAAAAGCATAGGAATTCATGTTGAAAAGGAAAACTTTGGATAAGATTCATGTGTATGAGAATATTGTGGAATAAAGTTGGTTATAAAGATATGCTCAATTATTTATGATGTTGGAATAGAATAGAATTTGACTTACCAAAGAATGTAAAGATTATGACTTTCTCTATAATATGTAAGATAATGATTAACGTCCAGTATAGTCTCCAGAAGAAAAGGTGTAACTTGGTAATCAAGTTCGATCCTTGGGCACTGCGATGCATGAAGTATCAAGTGGAGATAGTCAATGAGGATGTTGATGGTACAAGAAGGTCACCATCGTAAGTTAACTCTATTTAATTTATGGTTTGGTTATTTGGCTAACGTATTATTTTTAGCTACCGGGAAAAGAATGTTGCAGGAATACATGATGACAATTGGGGCAATTTCAACTAGAATGTTAAGAATGTCTAGTACTTGGAAACTGTAAAGTCAAGATGAAGTCCATCTTGGGATTGAAAGGGTAGTTGTACAAGAAGATAACCTGAAGGTCAAGGAAGATCACTTTCATGATTAGATTGAAGATCGGGAAGGCCCAATGCAATGCCTTCATGATTGAAGAAGAAAGTGATGAGCAAGAGAGATGACTTGGATCCTGTCACAAGAACGAAGAGTGGAGATGGTTCCATGATACCTCAAAAAGAAGCAGGCTTGATGCAAGAGATGCGAAGAAAAGAGGGAACCATGTAGCTATGGAGAACTAGTAGTTGATACTCTAATGAAGACAAGCTAGAAGGCTTGTGATGTTGGCTTCCATTATTGGAAGGAAGGAATCTCCTCTGGTTTGAGAGGGAGAAAAAGGAGTCTTCGTGAATAAGGAGCAAGGTTCTATTCTCAAGATTAAGGGAGAATAGGGATGTACTCTTTGGTTGAGAGGGAGTGATGATGAACATCACATGTGCATTCTCCTCTTTGGGTGATGAAGAGAGAATGACGGAGGATAGGATAAGCATCTGTGATTTCCTTAAGAAAGGAAAGGACCGACACTCTTTCAGGGTGGGACAGGAATCCAAGAGAAGGGTGGTCAAAGAGGACCAATATTCTTTGAGGACTCAGGTACTATCTCTGCCATCAATGCACTGCTCTGCTCTGCTTTGTTGAACTATGAAGAAGAAGAAGTGATCGAGAATGTATCATACCATTCTCTACTGACCCACAGCCAGTCCCAGAAAAAAGAAAGTGTCTCATACCACTCTTACTGACACGAAGTCAGTCCCAGATAAAAGAGAGTGTCTCATACCACTCTTACTGACCTGAAGTCAGTTCCAATTGATCCCAAATCAATATCAGTTATCCTAGCATAGGGAGTACGGTAGTACACGATGCATCCATCGGTAGTACTATGGTCCCTATCTTCATTTCCCTACTCATTGGCTAGATGAGAGGTACATCCCATGAGTCCCAGACTGCATGAGTAGGATGTTTCAGCAGGAGAAGGATGAACCACTCATCTTGCCTACATGTTGCCAAGGGGTATCGCAGGGGAAGGCTGAACCACTCACCCTATACACAGCAAACCACTAGGGGAAGTTTGAACCATTCACCCTATGGTTGCTCATTGCTCCAAGAAGTACCCCAAGCCCCCCGGACCTCCTAGAGCTCAATGTCCATCTCATACAGGACCCTCATAAGAGAGTCTCTCCACAACTCCAAGTCGTTCTCGGAAGGCCACAAACTTGACCTTCCCGAAGGGCTTTGTCAAAATATCGGCGACCTGCTCATCAGTCCCAATGTGATGGAGCCTTATTGCTCCTTGTTGTACCATATCCCGGATAAAGTGGTACCTAATATATATATATATATATGCTTGGAGCAATCATGAAACATGGGATTCTCTGATAATTGGATCCCACTATGGTTGTCGCAGAGAATCACAGTGGTATCCAACACATGTCCAAACAGCGCACTGAAGAGCTTCCTCAACCAGACAGCTTCATGGGAGGCCATACTAGCAGCTACGTATTCGGCCTCAGCGGTGCTCAAGGCAACCAATTTCTGCTTCCTGCTCATCCAGGATATCGAAGCAGAACCCAAAGAAAAACAGCGTCCAGAAGTGCTCTTGTGATCCACCACACTGCCAGCCCAATCAAGATTCAGAATAACCATGGTGCCTCACATCTTTGGTAGTGTATCTCAGTCCATGAGTGATCGTGCCCCGAAGATATCTCAAAACCAATCCAATGGATATGATGAGGCTCAACCATATATTGGCTCAATGTGTTAACTGCAACACATATGTCTGGACGGGAGTTCACCAAGAACATCAGTGCTCCTATGAGTTGACGATACTCAGAAGCATTTCCCAATTCAGATCTAGCAGCGCTATCACATAACTTCTTAAAGTTAAGTTCCATCGAAGTAGTCACAGGCTTGCAGTCCACCATCCCAAATCTTTCCAATATCTTCACAACATATTTTCCTTGAGAGAGGAAAATTTCACCTAGATTTTGCCAGACCTCCAACCCTAGGAAATAGTGCATCGGTCCTAGGTCCTTCATCTCAAATTCAGAAGCCAACTCCCTCTTACATTTGTGAATGAGAGGGTCTGCACTTCCATCAGCTCCATGCTTGATTTTGTAGAGCCACTTAGAGGTGACAACCGATTTGTCCTGGGGTCTAGGGACCACATCCCAGACATCATTCTTCATAATTGACTCATATTCTTCATTCATAGAATCCTTCCATACTTGATGCTTCACAACTTCTTCGAATGATGAAGGCTCATTTTGAATGATAATGCTCATGGCGGTCAAATATCCTTGATACATGTTCGGCTTCTTACTTTCACGGAAAGTCCACCTTCGTGCAATGTGTCTCTCGGCATCTTCGAAAGTCTCCCTAAGCCATGAGGGTCTCCTTTTGGAGGAGGAGGATCAATAAGATCCATAGGTTCATCAACATCAGGCATCGTTTTGTCTTCTTTTGCACCCTAATTTCCGGTGTCAGCTTCTTTGTCCTTCCTTAGGATAGGAAGGTTGTTGATCTTCCTGAGGGCCATATCTTCATCGAAGGTGACATCATGACTTATCTCAACTTCCTTTTGACCAGCCACATAAATTCTATATCCCTTAGAATTTTCACTATAGCCCACAAAGATTCCTTTCTTCCCAGATGCACCCAATTTGCTTCTTTTCTCTTTCGGCACATGAAAATATACAAGACTTCCAAAAATTCTAAAATGAGAGATATCGAGTTTCTTACTAGTGAACATTTCTTCGAGAGTCTTGGAGTCCAATGCTTGATGAGGGCATCAGTTTTGAACATACACGGCAATATTTGCAGCTTCAACCCATAGGAACTTCGAAAGGCCTTGATCATGAAGCATGGCACGAACTGCTTCTACAATAAAGCGATTCTTCCTTTCAACCACACCATTTTGCTCAAGAGTGTATGCCGTTGTAGTCTCCCTCTTAATGCCAACTTCTCTGCAATAATCTTGGAATTCATTGGATTCGTACTTGGTCCCATTATCAGTGCTCAATATCTTGATTTTCTTCTCGGATTGGTTTTCGATCAAGGCTTTGAAGTGTCGGACCCAGGTGAACACTTCATCCTTCTTCTTCAAGAAGTAGATCCAGGGCTTGTGAGAATAATAATCCGTAAAGGTGAGATAATATAAGTATCCTCCCAAAGAGTTTACAAGCATCATACCAAATATGTTGGAGTGGATCGATTGCAATATATATGTGGTCTTGCTATTACTTGAGGGGAATGGTCCCCTTGTAAGTTTTCCTTCGGCACATCCCGGACATACACCTTCATGCTCTACTTTGAACTTGGGCATACCTGTCACCATCTATCTCACATTGACTAGGGCCTTATGAAGAAGATGGGCAAACCTCCCGTGCCATAGTTCAGATTGCAGAGATGTGTCGCAAGACATGGCTCCCAATGGACTTCCTCCAACTTGATACAAAATGTCGAACCTGAACCTAAGATTAAAAGCATCTTTTAAAATATCTTTTCCAAACACATACCTTTCCATCGATGAATGCTACCTTGAATCCTTTGTCCTCCATCGCTGAAATGGACACCAGGTTCTTCTTGAGATCAAGTACATATAGTACTTCTTGCAAATGAATAGTGTTACCTTGATTCAATTGAAGGGTAACATTCCCTACTGCCTTCACAGGATAGGTGGCATCATCTCCAAGGATGATCTCCAAGTTTGTATCCTTTTCTATCAGATTAGAGAGGGCTTCCTTATATCCGATGAAGTGCCTTGAGGCACCACTATCAATTAGCCAATTTCCCAAAGTGTCCGAAGGAGAGGCAATGGAGAGGGTCAATATAATATGGTACTCTTTTTGCTTATTGTTAACAACATTTGATTCTTCATACCTCGAGTTCCTTGATTTCTTGGAGGGTCAACCATTTCTTTGATGTCACGCATTCCTTTTTCCCTTGCCATTGGACCTGCCATTCCTTTGATCGTTGTTGTTGAAGTTGCCCCTGGAATGATTGTGATCATCATCATGTGATGTGTCCCTTCTATTTGGACACTCCCTTTCATAGTGGCCAAACTTATTGCAAACAAAGCACCTGCCCTTCCTTCCTCCCTTAGATCCAAGCTTTCCATGGAAATGACCTTTAGACCCTGCATTATTTCTCCTTTTGGCATGAGTGGAGAATGTAGTGGGGTTGCTTCTAATAGAAGGCATTTCTTGCTCCACCATTCTTGTTTCTTCTTGAATGCATCTCGACATCAATTCTTCAAACCCTGGAATTTGATCATTGTTGAGTATAGTGGTTCTAAATACATACCACTCAGGTGGGAGTCCTCCAAGGGTGGTGAGAGTAAGTTCCCTGTCAGGAATGACTTCTCCAATCGAAAGTAGATCATTCTTGATCTCAATGATCCTTAAGAAGTAGGATTGAATATCCTCGTCCTTGCCCTTCTTAATATCTTTCAACTTATTCTTGAGAAATAGAATTTGATTAGCATTACTAACCTTGAACATGTTGATCAACCTGTCGTAGATCTCCTTGGAGGTCTTCAATTCAGAGATGTAGGCCACCAGACACTTGTCAATGGAATCCCTGATAATCTTCTTCGCTTTGACTTCAGCCTTATTGTACTTGGTCTTCGTAGCAGCGGGTGCATTTGAAGGAGGCTCTAAGATTTTACCCTTCACATAATCCAACACTTCTTGTTCTTCCAAGGTCAGATCAAGAGACATCTTCCATCCATGATAGTTAAGAGTTTTAACACAGTTCGTCTTCAGCCGAGAAGTGGGATGAGGAACCCATTGAACCTTTTGTCCTTGTCCAACTGTCTCTTTCACTCTTGCTTGGGCTTTGTCTTCACCTCAACTCTGATACCATGTTAATTTTAGGCAAAATGGTATGTTCTATGCTTTAGAGCAATTTTACTTCAATTTCTTTAATAGCCCAATATCAATATTCATAAGCAATCACATCAACATGATAGTAAAATGCAAATAGAACATAAATATGAACAATAAAAGACAAGCCAAGACAAGAGGACACAAGATGTGGCACCAGCCAGGGACAAACCCCAATGTGGGGAACCCTTGATCAAATCTTCTTATAGTCTTCAATAGTTCAGCAGAGAGAGATAGAGATAGTACAATTTACAAATCTGATCATTTATAACAGCAGCAAAAGAGCCCTGACCAGAAAAGTCAACGTTGGTCAACAGGGTAGATTTGGCCCTCAGCAAATTGGTCAACTTCAGCCTCCAAACAACAAGATAAAACAGCCCTCAAAACAGTGAAATTCAGCCCAGTGAAAGTCTGGTCAAACAGCCCACTTGTGGTCAGTCCTAGCTGCAATCAACGCTGGTCAACAGTGAACGTTTAGCCTCGATTTCTGTGCCCAGAAATGCAGCCTGCCCAAACAGAGATAGCCCTCACAAAAACGCAGTCAAAGGAGGTCAACGATGTTGGTCAATGCATGGTCAAACTGTCCAAAAATTCGGTCTCCTGAAATTTTGGCCTCCTGAAATTTCGCTCGCCTGAAATTTCGGCCTCCTAAAATTTCAGTCCCCTGAAATTTCGGCCTCTTGAAATTTCGGACGTGTGGAGAGAGAGGCACAGAAATCCGCACCCAATCAATGAGGGGAGAGAGAGAGAGAAGTGTGAAGATGAGTGTGTCCAATTGAGGCTAAGTCACCTTCTATTTATATGCAACGTTGAGGATGAATAGACGTGACTGTTGGGCTTCTGAGCCTACATAAGTTTGTTGGCCGACCTTGACAATTTGACTACAATCAAAATACATTCATAACTTCATTTGTACGTCAAAATCGGATAATCTTTAGATCAATCCTACACCTCTCGGAGAGAGGAATCCAAGAAAAATATCAGCTGTCATAAATAAGATGAACCATGTGGAGTTTGGCCGTAGTTGTCAATTTTAACAAAAATATATATTATATAAAAATTCGCTCCCAACCCGGGAGCTTTGAAAATGTCGCTCCCTGCTTCTACTCCCGCTCCCAAAAAACCTTGCTGCTATATGACATTGAATGCCATATAATTGAATATCATCTGAACCCTAGCTTAGCAACCCATTTAGTGGTCTAGTCTTAGAGTACTTGGACCCTAGCATAAAAAACCTAGGGCATCTTTGGTCTTGTCAGTAATCTATCCAACTATGGACCTTTTAAAACTTATCACCTTGAGCCCTAGCATTAGAGTAGCTTTATAGGTGATTTAGGGAAGCCTCTCTTGTGGTTTAAATCCGACTAAAGAGCAGGAAGAAGGTTGCTGAGGTGACAGTGGCAACCCTTCTTCTTTGTTGCCATAAGGTATGGCCGCTCGCCTAATGAGGCTTTTGTACCGGGCCTTCTAATTTTGCAGCAACAGTCCTGTAGACTAAAAAGGTGAATGGACATTAAAAATGAAAGAAAAAATTGCAACAAACCCCAAAAAAAGAGGCTGGAGGAACTATACAGAATGCAAATGATGATATCACTGATTTTTACACAGGAACTGGTGCAAAAGTATAACAGTGATGCTAAGTTAGGATCAATTTTGGCAGGACTTTATATCTGCTTTTGAAATGGTTTAGATTGACTTAACACTGAAGGTGATTCCAATCCAGTCATAACATGTGCAAAAGCAATTGGTCCATAGCAACCAGCAAACTAAACCAGTTGCTAGAACACCGCCAATTACTTGGCTAGTTTGGTGCACATTCTTCATAAGTTCATACTACAAAATCACAATTGTTAAAAGAAACTTGAAACAACATGCAGACAGTGCAGCAAATATAAGAGCAATTCTCGAACCAGCTTTTTTAAAAACTGCCCAAAGTGAAGATAGAATTATGGACCCAGATTTGAATTTGAAGAATTTAAACTGTTACTTTATTTGGAGTGCAGAAAATTTTCCTTAATTTATTTCTGTTTGCCAAATAGGTAAACAGAAAACAATTTCATGTTGTGATGTTTATGATTTATACATTTATCGATTACTGTCAGCTCTATTTTGGCCTAGTCTCAGGAGTGGTGACGGCCATGTTGTATGTACAAATTCATCCATTCAATCATTTGATGAGCAAAGAAAAAGAAATCAAAACTCATTGACCAAGATTGAGTATAACAGCAAATGACAACAATATTAACATTGGATACGAGGATTGCCGTATAAGTTAGTAGTGAGATCTTCCGATACCGCCCGCATCTGTGACTCTGAATATAAGGTAGCCCCGGCATGGTCCAGATAGACTAGCCCTGTTCATCAGAGCCATTACAAACAAAGGAGTTATTAACGCGGTTAATAACAGATTATATATTTTATCAATCTTTAAACATCCACTAATGTCATGCTCCTCTGGAAGTCCATAAATTCACAGCAATAAAAAGATAAACGAAAGCAGCTAATAATGAATAATTATATCAATCCTCGGCAACGACTAATCCCAAGGTCCTATGAGAATCCATAAATTTGATGACAAGACAGGCTATGTATTTGATGGTAATAAAGAGTCACAGACATTTTAACCTAGGTTTTAAAATTAACAAATAAGCACAGTCAATAATGAACTATATCTTAAAACTCGCTAAGCCCGGTATCCTATGAAAATTCATGAATTCTCCAGATTATCAGAGCAATCTAAATATATGTAGGTAATGAAGATTCAAGAATGACAGAGAATTAAAAAAGCAGATGCAATAAATAAATACAAGCATTTCAAACAATAGAACTCACAAAGGAACACAACCATTTTATCCTAGAAACACAACCAATGATGACTTCGATAACCTGGCGTCCTTTGACAATCCGTAAATTCTTCAGATTGCAAGAGAAGTATGAAACAATGACAAACATTTAGAACAACGGAAGCAATAAAGAATCAAACAATATAAATAACACTGAAATCTTACTGGAGATTTGTTCCGGTGGGAAAGCGCGGAGTTCTTAAGTCCATATACCACCGGACTGGAGATTGAGGTGACAAGTTACATATAAATTATAAATTACCAACCAAAAAAGGGAATTGCAACAATGTCATACAAACTGTTAAAACTACGTTTAAAAGTTAACAGACAATCACAGCCAAATAATGCACTGAAATTTATCAACCTTAAACCTCGCCGAGCCCAAGATCCACAAATTATCCAAACTAACATAAACACCAAATATATGAATATCATATAGAAGGATAAACGTTTCAAACAACGGAATTCACAGTCAAATGCGAGCATGTTAAACTGTAGAAAGAATGAATACATGCTAGGATTTCAAATTAGCAGCTAATTATGGAAATGCGAGAAATTTATTGTAGAAAGCGAGTATTTTAGTGTAGAAATGCGAGCATTTTGAGCTAGCATTTTAAACAAAAAATACTTTTCTAGCATTTTAAGCTAGAATTCGAATTAATTAATGTTTGTGGAACAACAAGCATTTTAAGCTGGGATGTCAAATTAATAAAATTGAAATAATTAGATAAATTTCTCACCGTTTAATCTTCTGAATTCCGTGTCCCTGATCTCTTCGATGCTCTTTTCTCCTCCGGGGTAACCGTAATGTTCTCCATACGCCTTCAGGAATTCAGCTTTTAACGAACCGACATTTTTCTGAACCTCCGGTTCTTCTTTTGCAGATTCGTTGCCTTTATTTAATCTGGTCAGCGCCGAGACTGAAGACTTCCAAATCTTTGATAATTGAAAGGCCAAAACAATAATTTGAACGCAGAAACGCTTCACGGCCGATATAATACTTTCTAGTCCAGAGTACAGGGGGCTCTGGGAACACGAAGTTTCAGGCATTGAAAGATGAGGAGGATCCATGGTTTGTACAGGGAAATTTGATGAGTAAACAGTCTTGCGGAGTATATTACTTTGTCAAAATATATATAGAAGCCTTCAGATTTCCCGAGGGTTAAATAGCCGCCTTCCCGAAAATACATACCGAAAGTCTTGTTCATAAATTCCACGATTCTTGATAGAGATCCAGTTGGTCACGAAATATCGAACTGTCATTATATATTTTGCGGACTGGTGTGATTATTTATTGGTCTATTGACTGGTGTGATTACTTATTTTGAGAACTGGTTTATGAATTTTGCGATTCGTTTTTGGACAATTTCATTAGAATCTTATGGAAAAGGTTTTTTTTTCAGCACGGAAAAAAAGCTATATATATTATATTCATTGTTTTAGGATGGAAAAGTTGTTGGATTTCATATGAATTAAAAATTATAATAATATTATTATATTTAGAGTATACTAATTAAATTTAGAATTGTGATAAAGGTAGTATTATTATATTTAGAGTATATTAATTAAATTTTAAATTGGGATAAAAGCGGTAGGATTTAAAATTGTGATAAAGGTGGTAAAAAGAGGAGGGATGACTTATGGTATGTATAGTATTTTTGGGTTTAGGATGCATAACAAATAACTAAAATGAAGATTATGTCTTTTATTAGGGATTTAGTTAGTCAAAAAAATCAACTAGTTTCTTTCATTGTTTTGGGAGACTCTCTCTTCTTTATTTAGCATTTGGTGAAGGGTTTCTCTTTTGGGAACAAAACATTAGAAAGTGTTATGAAAAGAATTAGGAAAGCAACAGAAGGGTTATCTTTAATAGCATATTTCCATGTTCTCTATGATCTCAATAAAGATGTGGATTATGTGCTAATGAAGGGTGTAAATTATGATTGGGAGATTTAAAAATAAATGGTCGAGTCAGGACCTTATCCCTTAAACCTAAATGGATTGACATTGAATAGTTATGAAGGATTGCATTATCAATTAGCTATAGTATGACATGTAAGTTTTGTTTTTTGGTGGGTCAGTTTTGAAAGGTATATACCTACAAAACCTCGTGTTTTAATTTTAATTAGAAATGTCAAAAAAGATAATTATTAATTATTTAAACCAAACTAAATCCATCTTAACTCTAAATCTAGCAAGCTCCCAGAGGGATAAAATCTCTTCTGGTGCAAACATCTTTTGGAGTGAAAAGATATTTAATTAGAAATGTCAGAAAAGATAATTATTAATTATTTAAACCAAACTAAATCCATCTTAACTCTAAATCTAGCAAGCTCCCAGAGGGATAAAATCTCTTCAGGTGCAAACATCTTTTGGAGTGAAAAGATATTTGATCCCTCTCGGTGCTTGATAGATCCAAAGTTAAAATGGATCTAGGTTGGTTTAATTATTAGCATTTAAATCATACCATGGGAAAAATCATGGATTAAGAATACCATGGGAAAAACCATGAGCTAGGGAATTTTACGTATTTGTGTTGAGAGACGCTCTATAGCCCAAAGTGTAAACATTTAACATGTAATGTTTAACGTTTAACACAGTTAACATTAAATAAAAAATTATTCTAATTAATTTAATGTCGACCCTAATTCAAAATCAGTCAAAAAAGACGTCTCTCCCTATCTATATAAATTTAACACCAAAAACAAAGTGTGGGTTCATCAAACATGTGAAGTGGAATTATATTTGTGAGGAAGCATTTCAGAGAAGTGTGAAATAAATTTTGTGTTGTGTGATTGATTTCTAGGTTTCATTTTGATTACTCTTCCTCCTGGCTTGCGTATTATGTTTTTTCTACGTTTTTTTTTTCAAATTTTAGTACAGGACGTGCAGATTTTCATAGGTTGTTCAAACTCTCACGCAAAAGGCTGCAAAACACGCAAGATTCTCACAGGATGCTCGCATCAGTACTTGACAAGTACAGAAATCAATCGCTTGACCTTATGAAACCAGGAGGGTTGAAGGAGTGAGCATTCGTCGTCTACCCCATGGTAACAACAAAAGAGAATCCATGTCATCATGGGATGGCGAGGGCGGATGTGCTCAACATCCATCTCTTCTGACGGATTCAATCTGTGGAACAGGGAAGGCCACATTTGATCAAGAGATTTGAATGTTGTGAGTTGGGTTCTTTTAAGGATAAGACTGGAAATGGTGGCTTACATGCTTTAGCATCAAAAATTTTGGTTTTTCTTAAGGGATAGTACTGGAAATGATGGCTCACGCATAAACAAAAAAGGAAACAACTCTTAAATAGTGCTCAGTCCTGCCATAAGACACAATCGAGATGGGAGGAAGTGTGTCATGGTTGAAGTGGAAACTTCACAAAATATGTTGTTTATTTTGGATTATTACTCTAAACATTATCACCTTTGGATTATCTTAGAAATATTTTAGGCCAAAAAACCTGATTCGTAGGAGATATTTGTTTAGAGCGGTTGACAGTTCGAGTGTGGGCCTACAATTTACAGATACAAAGATTAGTGTGGACCTAATATATACACACAAAAGATTAGAGGGTGGACCTATAATGTACAAATAAAGGATTAATGTAATGGTTTGAAAATCAAAGGTGCGGTAGGTAGGAGATATGTAATTAGTATAGTTATTTGCAGTACATACCAAAATTTTCATCGGAACCAAGCCATTATCGATTCCTTTCTTCATCTCATAGAGGACAACTCACATCGCTTCTTGATCCTTCCTCTTTATCATTGCACTCTAAGTCTCTATGTTTTTTCTACGTTTTACAAAGCAAATTGTATTAAAATCCTTAGAATAACAATTATATGAATATAGTATTAAAATAAAAATTCAAAGTAATTGAATTACTTTAATTTAAATTTCAGTTTTTTTTATAAATTAAATTAAATCAAATTTATCCACTCATCAAATTTATCCATTTTAACATGCTTGAAATAATTAGTTAAGATAATCTTTACATTACTCTAATTCAAACATTTGTAATCATATTTTGCAATAGATTCATTTATTTCAATGTTGATATATAAGTACACTACATGCATTGATTTATGTGTGAATGCTAATTTTAATCCTATTTTATTAAATGCACTTGATGCATTTATTTTAGTGTCTATTCAAAGTAATTATTGATTATTGACAAGATGCATTGATTTGTGTTGCAGTAATTGACATAACCATGTCATCTCATAATAACCACATGGATGATGTGTATGTTGAGGGTATAAGAAGACACACACACAAGCCTAATAGACAAGAAGAAGAAGAAGAAGAAGAAATAGAGAATTCAAAAGAAATATGTGGTGAAGAAAGAGAAGATCGAAGAAAGAAGAAAAGTGAAGAACAAAGAGCAAATTGAGCAGCATATCAAAGAGAATATGAAAGAGCATATCGACAAAGAAAAGCACAACAAATTATAGCTAAAGAACAGAGGGTGAATAGAGAAAATTGAACATCATATCAAAGAGTGTGTAGACAAAGAAAGGCACAACAAAAATTAGAATAAGAAAATGCACAACGAAAAAGAGATGGACAAGAAAAGGCGAAGGTAATGACATTTGAAGAGCATAAAGAACAAAGGAAATGAAATTTTGAACAAGAAGATCAACCTATAATTCTTGTTGATATGCAATATCAACAAAGAAAGACACAACAAATCACAATTGAAGAGTCTGAAGAACAGAGGGTGAATAGAGAAAATCGAGCAGCATATCAAAGAGCATATAGACAAAGAAAGACACAACAAAAAAGAGAAGAATAAAATGCACAACAAAGAAGAGATGGACAAGAAAAGGTGAAGGAAATGACATCTGAAGAACATGAAGAACAAAGGAAACAAAAATCTGAACAACAAGATCAACCTATAATTCTTGCTAATATGAAATATCAACAAAGAAAGGCACAACAAATCACAATTGAAGAGTCTGAAGAATAGAGGGTGAATAGAGAAAATTGAGCAATATATCAAAGAGAAAATCCAAAGAAAGACACAAGAAAAAAAGAAGAAGAAGAAAATGCACAAAGAAGAAGAGATGGACAAGAAAAGGTGAAGGAAATGACATATGAAGAGCATGAAGAATAGAGGAAACGAAAATATGAACAACAAGATCAACCTATAATTCTTGTTGATATGCATATTGTGCATCAAAAATTTCATGATAGGATTGATCGATTGGCTCAAAATCAAATGTGCCATGTGTGTGAAGAGTCATATCCTAGAATTCAAGTATTTAATACAAATATAGGTCCAATGTGTATCAGATGTAAAAGAGAAGGAATTGATCATAGATTTTCAGCTGATAATCATATGAATCCAGGAAGACAACCTAAAGTTCTTGCAGAACTGACTCAAGTTGAAGAGATGTTAATAACACGTGCAAGTCCAATTTTGCAGGTTATGCATTCGATAGGTGGACAATATAAATATAGAGGACACACCATTAGTTTTCCACAAGAGGTTGCCAATATTTCCATGAGATTACCTCGACATATTAAAGACTTGGATTTGATTATTGTTGTGCGCAAAAAAGGTGGAAAAGGATAAAATTATGATTTTACTGTCAGAAAATATATTGTATTGTGTGCATTATATTATAAGATTGAGAATGATCCATATTATCATGGAGTTCAAGTTGATAACAATGCACTTAGAGAATTTCCTGAAGTTGCAACAGATGTATCACATATGATTAATGTTGTTGCTTTGGAAGATATAGATATTGACATTAAATTTGCAATGTTGGAAGGGGTTCTAGGGATTGATGATGCATTAGATGGGTTACAAACATTTTTTTTGTAGCAAATCTTCCAATGATATTATTCGAGATTGGGCATAGAACCCTAATGCAAAGGAACATAACCCTAATGTAGAGGAAGTGCTTAGTTGGCCTAACATTGGCTCATCTCCAATTAATGAATATAACACAGTGGGATTATTCGATATGGAATTTCCAACATTGTTCCCAAAGGGTGAAGTAGATTGGTTGCAAGCACGAAAGAGAAATTTCCATCTTCATGAGTATGCAAAACATCTTCTCTGATATCATGACAACAAGTTTGGAAGGAACCCACGATTCAGATACTTTTTACTCAATATCATCATGAGACATCATGCTCAAGCTTCCTTTGTAGTTTTTGTAAAGAAGAATTTGACAGATCTACCAACAACAATAGAGGAGTTACGAGAACATCTACAAAATCTTCCAGAATCACGACTTGGAGAAAGATTAATGCGATTTGGAATTATATTGAGAGGTACACGTGCATATTGGAATAAGTGTCATGTTGAGTTATCTGACTTGGTTCAATAGATTGGGTGTCCCACAATATTCTTTACATTAAGTGCAGCAGATATGCAATGGCCATATTTACATAAATTAATGTCGGGAACATGTCCTACAGATCCAACAGAAGCAAGAAAATGGAGACATCAAAATGTAATTGACAATCCTCATATTGTAGCATATTATATGCACCTAAGGCATACAATATTTCGAGATGAAATTTTTAAGCATTTTCATCATGCTATAGATTATTGGTGTCACTATGGGTGGCAACATCGCGGATCTCCACACGTGCATGGATTTCTATGGTTAAAAGATGCTCCTAACATGGACACATTGAACTGGGATGATCCTACACAGGTTAAATTTTCTAAAGAATATTTTGATGGATGTGTACATGCAATGAATCCACATGATTGACATCAAAGAAATATTTAGTTTAGACTTAATGTTGATGATCATCCTTGCTTAAAGGACACACAACAAATATTTCAATATGATCCTATGATTGATTATGAAGAACTTCTTAATTGTGTTGAGCGTCACATCACATGCAATGAAAGATCTTGCCTTCGAAAGAAAGTGGGAAGATTGGTATGTTGATATAAGGCACCATGGGATCTATGTGATGAGTCAAAACTCTATGTTGATGAGAATGGAGAAAATAAATATGAACCAAGACGAAATGATGATAGATTGAATATGCACAATCGTGAAACATTGATGATGTGGAGGGCTAATATAGATTGGCAACCTGTTCTTTCAAAGCACGTCGTCATTAATTACATAGAAAAATATGCTACAAAATCTGAAAAAGGATCAGAAACATTCCATCATATGTTGATGCGTGTATCTTCTATTCAAAATCCAAATGAACCTGCAGCCCGTGTATACAAGAGTTTGTTGTGTGAAACTATTGTTGACAGAGATATCGGTGCACAAGAGACATGTCATTTGCTTCTAGAGCTCCCTCTTTCTGAATGTAGTCGTCGATTTGTGGTTCTAAATGTTGGTATGAAGGTTTTCAAACAAGTACAGGTTGATACATACGATGCCGACAATGATAATTCCCTTATTGATGCATATACCAAGAGACCTATCTATATTGAGCACCTTCCATTGATAGATGTCACAAAATCATGGTCATATGATAAACGTCAACGTGGGAAAAAATGGTTACAACGGAAGAATGCAACTATTGTACGTGTGTTCCCTCGATTTACCTCAATTCCTAATCGAGAATATGACAAGTTTGTTGAATTTTGTTGGTTTGAGTTGTTACTATACAAGACCTTTCGTGATTTTCACAAAGATATATGTCAGACAAATGATGAGATAGTGCATAATTGGGAAAAAATTTGATACCAACCATGGCATGCTTATTGCAATCCATTGCCTCCAATTGATCCAGTTGAGTCTAAAGAAGAAGAAGTTCAAAATCCACCTGCATATTTTAGAGAGACTGAGTGAGAGATTCTTTGTGGATTGTATAAGAATAAATATATAAATTACAATGAGTTTGAGATGTTGGGACATAGAGATCACGATCGTGTGTATAATTGGAATACAAATTTTGTTGATGAAGTCACCTCTAATCGTGCTATTCATTTCATATCTAAAAAGCAAAAGTTGAATTCCCTTTGCACTAACTAGCATGGAAAGTCTTACTCCTTTGAAAGTCTTGGTGCTAAGTAGAGAAAAGATTTGATATTATCCTTGACCATTATAGATCAGAGATTGGCCAATTACTCATGCTAATCTAAGGAACTACAAGTACATGAAAGTCTTATTTGATTAGAGCCATTAAAAAAACATTTGAAACTGAATCATTTCCTGGGAAGAGTTCATTACTACTTTTAGCTCCTACAGGGGTTGCAGCGTTCAACATATATGGAAAAACAATTCATTTTGTGCTTCAAATTCCAATCAAAGACATAAAACCTCTGAAACAACAAATTTTACTTACAATCCAAGAAGAGATGAAGCATGTGAAATATATTCTAGTAGATTAAATGAGTTTTATTGCAAGACATCTATTGGTGGGAGGTCAATTATATTGGTCGGTGATTTGGGACAGTTGCCACCTATTATGGATAAACCTGTATATGCATGTATTGGTCCTGCAAAAGAATTATGGAACTCATTCACAATGGTTGTGACCCTTGATATTGTGTTTCAACAAGATGGATAGAGCAATCGACAAAGAATTTTTTGCAATTTGTTGATGAATGTAAGGGATGCAACACCAACTATGGAAGATTGAAAATTACTTATGACTCGTACAAATACACACTTGGATACTTCCATAATAGAGTCATTTGATAAGGAAATACATTTGTTTGCGACAAATGATGATGTACACAATCATAATAAGCTTTGTTTAAGAAACCTAAATTGTCCCATTGTAACCAACATTGCTACAAAAGGAAAAAGCAAATACATGGAAATAGATGAGGAAAAAATGGAACTTGAGTTACTTATTGAGTTACCAAAGCAAATTATATTAATATTGTGTATTTAGCATATTTAAAATTAAACAAAGTCTTTCGGTAGAAATCACATGAGAGAATTTTTTGGCCGATGTGTTTCGAACCAACAAGTGTGGTTCATCATCAGGACCAGATTTACATATGATATTAACATTAGATGTATTTACATATTATTGATCAAATTAATCATATGTTCGATAGATTTTCCTTAGCCGCACACGACTGAAACCAACCTAGATCCATCTTAACTTCGAATCTCTCAAGCGCCTAGAGGGATCAAATCTCTCAAGGTGCAAACCTTTCCTCAAATTTTGCATTCAAAAAGACATTTGCACCTTGATAGATTTGATTGCTCTCAGCACTTGATAGATCCAAAATTAAGATGAATCTAAGTTAGTTTTAATTCAATTGAAAAAACAAAGTAAACATAATTACTTTTAAGATAGATATAAATCCTCTGTCCTAATTATTATTAAAAATATTTATATATATATATATAAATTACATTTCTCTATCTATTAATTATTAATATTTAAATTCCAATTTTGAAAACCTAATCTAAAATACAAAGACTAATTTATTAATAATTAAATTCCAATTTTGAAAACCTAATCCAAAACACAAAGACTTATTCTGTAAATAAAACTGGACTTAATTTTTTTACAAATTTAAAATATGAAAGGGATTAATTATTAATATTTAAATTCCAATTTTGAAAACCTAATCTAAAATACAAAGACTAATTTATTAATAATTAAATTCCAATTTTGAAAACCTAATCCAAAACACAAAGACTTATTCTGTAAATAAAACTGGACTTAATTTTTTTACAAATTTAAAATATGAAAGGGATTAATAGTTGAATTTCGGCATTGAGTTCCACCAAGATACTCGAGCGTTAACGGCTTTCCAAGGAGGTGGGATAGGGTAGGCCATTGCATGGGAATCGAGGAATTTTATTTGGCGGTGTTTATAATTGCGATCACATACATACTTTCTTGAAATTTTTAATTCCCCGCCTGATGTGTAAAGCTTTGGCAGATACTAATGGGTGTATATGGTGAGGCACCACGTATCTATTCTCTCAAAGTTGTGAGGAAAAGTGCCTTTAAATTAAGGGGTATTTATTCCCTCAAAGTTGTGAGCAAATTACCTTTAAGTTAAGGGGTATTTATTCTCTCACTTGTAGGGAGAGTGCTTTTAAGCAAAGTAGTATTTATTCTCTCAAAGTTGGGCCTTTGTAGTTATTATGATTACTACATTTTATTAAGATATTAAATTTTGGTTTATTGGATTTTAAAAAATAATAAAGAAATTTTTTTATTTAAAAAAAATATATTTTTATAATAAAAATATATATTTATAGGCTAGTAAGTTATAAATATAATTATTATTATAAATATTGTAAAATTGAATATTTAATATTTACATCAAAAAAAGTATTTTAATAATTATTTTTTAATAATATTATAAAATTTATAAATTATTTTTTTAACTATTTTGAATGTTATTTAATGTCTAGTTTTTTCAAACATTGTGAAAGCTTATTTTTATTTTATCATTTTTTTTAATATAGCTATGAAGTAAGATAGTTTCGTTCTTCAAATATAAGGTTAATTGACTTTTTTTAATATACTAGCTTTTTTTTATTTGTTATTTTATTGTGACATTGGAATTTCAAATTGTGGATATTTTGAAGAGTGACTTATTTTTAATTCTCATGGGGTTTAGTCTTGAAATTCCATCCTTATGTCATCCTCTCTTGAGCTTCAAATGACCTTTATTTAAATTTGATACAATGTTAGGAAGTTATTTATCCTTTGTGCTAATTATTTTATGCATATGCATTAAATTCTTAGTTATAGCATTATTCTTTATAAATAAAAGCATGAACTCTAAGAGGAGAATGGAATAGTGAGTATTGTTGTTAATTTAAGGGTATACAATATAAAGCACTTTAGAATTTGTTTAATTTCCTCAAAGCTCTTTTAGAAATGTTGCAACTCCACACTTCAATGCATAAAGGATAATTGGAATAACAAGGGTATCAAAATATGATTATTCACAATAAATTTTGAAATTGAGATAGGCTTTCCACTCTCGATTAATCCTTTTATCCACACTATAGTTTTATTTGAACTTGTGATGTAGGTCAATTCCAAGACACCTACATAAATTAACTTCCTTTGAGTTGTTAATATCATAAGTAAAATTCATTCAAATAAATTAAGAAAAGGAAGACAATTCCTCAAGCTTAGTGGCACCACTTGAAGTCGTTGAAGAACAAAACCTTTTCAAAATACAAGCTTCTTCTGGGATACAAGTGGTTGTGCTCCATGTTGTTCTTTGAAAGTGAGTTGAAGAAATCGTGGCACCTGAAATATAAACAAAAGCCTTGGCTATTTTAGCTTTGTAGAACTCTTTAGAAACTAGTTAAAAACCCAAAGAAATATAAACATGTGCCCCATATTATTTTAGCTTTGTAGAATTCTTTAGAAACTAGTTTAAAACCCAAGAAACCAATGCTTGCATGGTGTTTATTTGTGGCAGTTCTACAAGTGCATAGGTGAATGTCATACATGGATGTGCAAAAACCTCATTGTCCACAATGTGGGTGAGCCAAAACCCTTGAGATTGTTTTCTATTTTTGTCCTCTAGAACTCTCCTTGTGCATGGACCACATCATTATTTAAATAGCACTTTCCTATCTCCATCATCTTGAGATTTTCCTTTTTTATCAATCATCTACATTGGGCCTTTAAGTTTCACTCTGCCTAGATGCTTATTAAAGTTGAAGTCTTGTTTTAGATTTGGAAGAGATGTTGCTTTTAATTTAGTTTCCCTGTCAAAGGTGTTTTCTTGGCAAAATGACACTATAATGGGAGCCAACATGTCCTTCATATCTCAAAGTGGGTAAGCAAGGTAGAGATGAAGATGCATTGTTTTGACACATCCAAATTGTTGGAATAGGGCCCCAGGTAGAGATGAAGATGCATTGTTTTGACACATCCAAATTGTTGGAATAAGGCCCCATACATTATCAAGGAGTCACCTAGCCCCTTTTAGCCTACTTTAGAATGGTCTCTCATAGGTGATGATAGGTCCCATCACCAGGCTAATAGAAAGTACGTGAGAGACATAAATAAGAGGCGAGGTGGTTGCCAACCTTGTGTAGGTTTTAACCCTATACAAATAATTGCTACAAACATATTTTTAATAAAACATAAACCAGAAACACATACATAAACACAAATATTTTATCTTGGAAACCCAAAATGGGGAAAACCAAATTGATTTTTCATTATACATTCTCCTTTACAATATCACACACACAAACACACACACGCACACTCCTTTACTTTATTGCAATAATGTGTTTGTGTGTGTTATCGCAATCCCATGACATCCATAATTTGTCAATGCATCTACCATGGATTATAATATAATCGTAGCTCCTTAACTGGAACTACAAAACCACCATGAACCAGAAAATTGTTGAAGGCAAAAATCGTGTGTTAAAAACTACCCAAAATGGATGCAAAAAACCACCAATTTTTTTTTCAAGGGCATTTCCCCTTACCCCCCTCGCCCTCCACGACACCTAACATAATGTAAAACAGATCAGGCTAGTCGTGCAAAGAATATAACAAATACCCAACATTCTTCCACTTGTTTTCTTTGCACATAGGGGGTCGCAGGAGTACATGATCAATAATCTATGGTTGTAATACCCATTGTTTCTCAGCACCAAGAAAACTTCTCAATTCTCACAAATTTTGTTAATAAAAATTTGCAACATTCTTCAAAGTGTCCAACTTCACCAACATTGTCTTCTTTTATTTAACCATAGCTCTCACAAAGTGACATTGAACATCAATATGCTTTATCTTTGAATGCTATGTTGGGTTCTTTGCTAGGAATATTGCACTGTGACTATCACAATCTATCCTTAAAACTTGTTATACCAACCCAATACAAGAAAACAGTCTCTGTAACCATACCAATTCCTTTCTTGCATGAGTGGTTTCCATATATTCAACGTTTGTAGTTGAGAGTGCCACTATAGATTGTCTCTTATTCATCCAACTGATTGCTCCTCCAAATAGGTTAATCATGTACCCACTTGTAGAATTTCTGCAATCCATATCTCCAACCTAATCAATATCAACAAAGTTATGTATGTCCAACACCCTGTCTAATTCTAGTCTTCCTTGGTAGCACAATCCATAACCAGTAGTGCCACACAAATACCTGAAAACCCTCTTTACTGTTGTACAATGCACCTTCCTTGGTTTTGATATATATATATACTCAATGCTCCCATTGCATGTTCAATGCTTGATCTAGTATAGACCATTTCTTACATCAAATTTCCAACCACACTTGCATATGGAACATGGGACATGTCCTCTTCCTCTTCTTGTGTCTTGGGACATTGTTCTGCAAATAAATTTATACTTACAAGAATAGAGACCTTTATCGCTTAACATTCTTGCATATTAAACCTCTACATAAATGTCTCGACATATTTCCTATGGTTTAACCAAAGTTTCTTATTTGCACAATCTCTTTTAATTTCCATGCCCAAAATGAAATTTGCATCACTAAGATCCTCCATGTCAAATCTAAAGGACAACTAAGTTTTCACTTCGTGGGTGATTTCCTTGTCATTTCAAATCGACAACATATTATTCACATATAACACATAATAAATAAGATGATTGTCACCTAATTCAAAATACACAAAGTGATATGCTTTGCTCTTTTTAAAGCCAAGTCCTAATATACAAGTGAGTGCTGCAAATGCGCTAAAGTCCTTATTTATAGCCTTCTTATGAGGTCGGATAACCTTCCTTTGGGACGACTTGGCCTTGGATTATAAATTAGCTTTCTTGACTAAAAAATAATTATTTTCTTTTGCTACACTGAGTCCAAATGAGACTATAATACATGAAAAAAACTCTTCATTGACCTAGAATATCCTAGAAGCATGAGACTCATGCTATGATAAATAAATAAAATTATTTTTCTCTTTTTACAAATAAAATATACAATGTCATGACTCATATTTACAAAGGTCATTATGAAGAAATCTCCAAAGTTAAAAATCTTTATATATATAAAAAAAAAATTAAAACTCATTTATAATTTAATTAATTTATATGTTTTTTTTTTTTTTAACAATAAAAAAACATAAGGAAGCATAAGGTTCCCTCAACTTTTAGGCCCCTAAACCCCATTCGAAATTCCCTAAGATTAGTAAAAGACCTAGTGGGCCCTAAGAATATGAAAGATGTTTATGAAATCTCATGTTCTTGTGGAACACCCTACATTGGTGAAACTGGTCACTCAATAAATCAAAGGATTCATGAGCACGCAACAGACATCAAACATGGGAGGACCCACTCCTCAGCTTTGGTAGAACATGCGGAAAAGACAAAACATTGCATATGCATTGAAGAGGCTCGGGTCTTCGCAAGGATTGATCATTCCCATCACCATAAATTTGAGGCCAAATAATCTTAACAAAAACAATGATTGGAAAATTAATAGTTGTTGTGTCCCTACACTTTATTCTTAAAAAATTTATTTTCTCCTTTCTCCCTTTTTTTTTCTTAGGACGAAGTTTTTAAAATTCTTACTCACTTTATTTCTTAAAAATAAATAATTAAATATAAATATTTTCTTTGATCATTTATTTTTCTTTTATCTTTTCTGGTTTCTTTTTAAATTATTATTAATTCTTAATTTTATATTTTTTTTTCTTAGGACGAAGTTTTTAAAATTCTTACTCACTTTATTTCTTAAAAATAAATAATTAAATATAAATATTTTCTTTGATCATTTATTTTTCTTTTACCTTTTCTGGTTTCTTTTTAAATTATTATTAATTCTTAATTTTATATTCTTATAACTTCTTTCTCGTCCTTTATAAACTTTTTATCGTCTCTCTTTTTTGTTTCTTACTGGATGTGAATTTTAGTCTTCATATTATATTATATAATATAATATTGTTAATTTATATCGGTATGTTTTTCAATTATTTATTTTTTGAATTATTAATGTACTTTTTAATGTTTTTGTTTCATTTTTTTATTTTTCATTGATTTAATCTTTTTTTTCTTAGTTTATATTTTAATATGTTTTTTTAATTTAATTTGAATTATTTAATATTCAATTTAGTTAATAGTCACCTTGTAATTTGATTGATTGTTTTAAATTATTTTAATTAATTGTTAATTTTTTTATATTGGTTTGTTTGACTTTTATAATTTGGTCTTCTTTTTTTTTAATATTTTAATTGATTTTCAGTTTTTATATAAATATTTTTTATTAATGAATAATATGTTTTTATTCAAAGCAACATTACTCTTTTTATTTAATTAGATGCAAAGATTTGATTTTTCATTTTGTTTTGACCATGAACTAGACACTAGATAGTTCAAAAAACCTCCAAAAAATATTTCTGATGTGATTATTACCAAAAGAGTATTCAAGAGATGGATCACAGAAGCCTAAATTTGTACAATAAAAAATGTATTATGACTTAAGTGTTTTGAAGAAGCCTAAATTTGTATAATAAAAAATGTATTATGACTTAAGTGTTTTGATGAGTTGTCTTTAAGTGGACTTTATGGAGTTTTTGTGAGAATCTGGTGGAAAATTTTGTGGTGAAATCTTGATTTGTGTTGCTTAAACTAGTTTTTTGACTCCAAATATGGATTCAACGCACCCTAAAAAAAGTATATGAACTTCGATTATGCAGAGTTCACCAATCAAACTTGTAATTTCAATGATCCCTAGTGAATTCTAGACAAATTAAATCGAAAAATAAACCAGAAAACTTTCCAAAAAATCACACTCTTTTTTTGTAAGTAGAGGTAGTACTGTTCTTTTCTATTTGTGATAAACAAGGAGACCAGATACAACATTTTGGTGGCCTCACCCTGCCCCGAAGGGAAACCAGGTCTGTTGGCCACCTGAGTTTGCTATAAGCATTCCAAAAACAAAATTTGACAAGTCTTTCCATACTGGCTATATGCACTATACAACTGAAACTACCTATTAAGCTATTGATTTGCATAAAACTATAAGAAGGAGAGTATCAAAAAATCACAGCAAAGTCTCACGAAGATCATTCTTGTCTGGTTCCAGTATTCGGGTCCATATCCATGGGGATATTCATTTGTTCTCCTTGGCTTGGGTGCATGCCAACCATCCTGGACAGTAGCTGAGACATCTCCTCCAATTTGTTGTTTTGTTTGATCATGATTACCTGGAAGTTCTTCATTTCCTTCTGTAAATTTGGCGTCCCGTTGGCTATTTCCGCCATTTCCTTCGCTACCTGTTCTAAAGCCTTTGCCAGGAGGCGTTTTAGGACCCAGTAAATATGTAGAGACTGTCTGTACAGAGTCTTCCTTCCCCTCGTATTTCCTGGGTCGCTAACCATTTCTGCCCATTCTTCTGACTCTGGTTCCGACTGTTCTTCCAGCACACTGGATTCCATATTTTGAATAATACGACGGATATCCTCATCTGTTCCTTCCTGGTAAGCTCGTGCCGCCTCCTGAACCACTGTCATGGTGGTCCTTCTCCCTCTGCGCTGATTGCCTAGGGTTTCAGTTGGTCTGCCTCCCGAGTTCCCTTGTCTTGGACGGCCTCTGCCTCCGCGACCTCTTCCACGACCTGGTCGCGCCATCCTTTCTCCTACAAAAAAATCACACTTAAAAACAACTAGTTTATTGAAAAAAAAGATTCCAACCACCTTAAATATATAAATATTATTTATTATTTAATAAAAATTAATTCGCACCTTTGAAAATAAACCTTTAACATTTAACGTTTTCCACCTTTGACATTCAACGCATGCTACCGTGTCCAGGTTATATACATATTTCTTATTAAAAAAAAAAAAAAAAACTTAAAAAACTTCACACCTTTGACAATAAATCATGATTTTCAACGTGTGCGAAATAATAATATGCGTTTTTTTCTTTTAAATGCCGTGATGTAGTGGCTTTTTTATAAACCACACTAGTTGGTTCGAAACGCGTCGATGAACCACACTAGTTGGTTCGAAACGCGTCGACAAAAGATTCGCTATGTGATTTTGCCGATGATTATCTTACAACACTTTGATGTGGACAAGAAGAATATATTTCTCGTGCAATTGTTCAATGCCCGAGGTAGACTCACTTGTCGAAAGTTAGGAGTTGTTAAATTAATATTTGAAAATATACTAAACTTACTATTAAATTTTTTGTTTGAAACTATATGAAATTTGTACAATTTCATTAGAATCAGTTTAGATTTATCTTAAATTCTACTTTATTAAGAGGATCAAATTTTTTCAGGGATAAATTTTTTCTCAATCTTTGCATTAGAGAGATTTGCACTCAAAAAGATTTTTGTATCTCTAGAGATATGATCTTCTCAACTCTTGATAAATCTAGGTTTAAGATGGATCTAAGCTAGTTTAGATTATCTAAAATATTGGAACTTTGGTTTACATTTAAATTATTCTTCATTTGTTTTCCTCTTTTCTTATCAAGTTGTCTTTAGTGAGACTTTTTGGAAGCTTTTCTGGTGGTTTTTTCAATATAATAATTTATCTAAAATCCGGCATGAATTTATTGAAATCGCAAGCTTGATGGGTAACTCCTACACAATCGAAGTGCCCTAAGGGTTTTTTCAGGGTGTTGAATCCATATATACAGTCAAAAAATCAGTTAAAATAACACAAATCAAGATTTCAGCTCAAATTTTTTTACCAGACTCTGACACCGGAAAGTCCAAAAAGTCGCACTAAAGACAACTCTTTTTCTTATAATGAATTATAATTTACAATTTTTAATAATTTGAGTCCACTTAAATTATACACCTACCCATATGAATTTACTTTGATAAAATTTACCTCAAACACATTTTAACTATAATATAATTATTTATTGTCGCATTATTGTCCATCCAAAATATTATTATCATTAAACATGTATTTTTAAATTAGAAAAAAAATGTTATATATATATATATCATTGGTTAAAATTTGCCTTAGAGAATCTCTCTCTCTCTCTCTCTCCCTTTACATATTTGAAATACTTATTAAATTTTACTAGATAAAATTTACCTCACATAAAAACATTTCAACTATGATATCAACTTACATAATTTATTGATCTCAAATTGGATTTAGGTGATTTCTTCCTTTTTTCCAAAATCAAATAAAACAAAACTTAGGACTGTGTCAACGCTTTGCAAGGTTAAAAATGGGTCTTAATTAACAGGTTTATTCAATGTCTCTTCAAATCATGAATTAGTCTCCATATGTAGCTGAACATAACACACATAATCCATGAAAGCATAAAGAAAAGCAAGACAAAGGTTTGTTAACAGAATTTCTGTCAACATGACTAGACCACTCATATATTTAGTATCAATGAAATACATAAACAATTGTTGCAAGTAAATAAGTGGCTATTACCCCTACAAGGTAATGTTCTCCTACAAAGAACTTTCACAATGGCTACAACTCAAAACATCTCCTTCAAAGATGGCATACTTCAACTGAAATGGGTTAATAACATCACATGCATGCTTCAACTCCACATTGGAACATATAACCAAAACTTCATGATAATAGAAGTTGAACCTAAGCTAAACCCCGTTTGTTACAATTGTTGCAACATTCTTCTGGAATTGAGAATACCCCTACTAGGTCTTCTCAATGCCCAAAAACTTCCCAAAACTGCTTCCAATCCCTAACTGATCCATACACCTTTAGTCACAAACCTATAAAAATACCTTATATATGTGCTCAAATCAGAAAATAGAGGTTACCAATGGATTCAGGACATCCAAAAACCCCTAAGCAGCCTCTTTTTGAGCTCAATTTGGATAAAAACTCTAAAATTCATGAGCCTCAAAGCTCTCTTGTAAATTTCTTATGATAACCATCCAACAATTCAACCTAAACCTAGTTTGAGTGCCCCAAATCCGGAACCAGTGCACAAACCTAGCCTACAATCTTTCCCGATGGGCGAATTTTTGGATAGTTAAACTGCCCATTAACCCCCAGTTCTGAAATTTGTGGTCACATGGGGCCCACGTGCCCAGCGGTCGGGGCTAACTGCGCGTGCCCACCGGTTGGGCCCCCAACATCTGGCGCTTGGTTCCGTTATGCGCATAGAACCAGGAGTTAGGTGCTAAAATCTAGGACCAAGTGCATAGTTTTGGGTGCACTCCTTTTTATTGGCAAAGAGGTCGTATTGTGGCCATATGAATTGGGGTTGGCCCCCTCTGCCCTCTGCGCTCCTATTATATGGTGGGTCATGTGACCCAGGCTAGCCCTTATCCAATTATCTGCTCATGGACATGGATTTAGCCTTCGGTTGTGGTCTTATGCGTTGGTGGCGGCGGGATTGTTGGTCGAGGCTAAGCCCTAGCCCTAGGCCCCCTCCACCATGGTCTTGTGGTGTGGGGTGTGGCCATGGGCTAGGGCTTAGCCCTGGCCCCCTTTCCCCAATACCTTTGCGCATAAAACTTTAATATAACCCAAACCATATATGGGTATGAAACAAAGTTATAGCGCGATGGTGGAGGCTTGTGCTGCTTGGTGGAAGGTCGCTGGTTCGATTCCTGTGGGGTGCTTCGGCCCTCACCCAAAATTTTGGACTAACACCTGGAGGCCACGTGGCTATCTCCCATTGGCCCACGTGGTCTCCCACCATTGGCCCAAATATTACACAGTCAACCCACCATATAATATAAAAATATTTTATGAGCCAATAAAATTCCAAAATTTTGGACCAATTTGGAGAGGCCAAGTGGCAACTTGCCACTGGCCCAAAATGTATAGTCACTTTGTCAATTCTGTAATTTTTTACATGTTTGGGAAATCGATTAGAACGCGATATCAAGAGCATACGATATCGGTTTTGAACGATTTAATTTGCATTGGATTCAGATCGTCGAGATCTACACAATGGTAAAGGTTTCGGGAAATTTTGAACACTTTGAATTTTGATCATAAATTTGATCAGCTAATCATTTATATATCAAAAATACTTATTATTTTTTACCTTACCCAAAAGCATTTTAACCATAATATCAATTGATATAATTTTTGTATTTGCAATACTTATTAATTTTTACTTGTATGAATTTCACCTCATACAAAATCATTTTAACTATCATATCAATTTACATTGTTTATATTTTAGATATACTAATTGCTCTCACATGAAAATGTTTTTAACTATCAAATCAATTTATTCAATTTATATATCTGAAATACTTCACCAATCAGGGTGTGAGCAAGTTAATAGCGGTCATAGTACAGTGTGATGGACATGCTCGTGATCCCAAGGCGATCCTTCGCCACCCTCACTTTGCTCATATCACATGGAGCCGTGGCAACACATTTAGAAGTAATCAATGGAAATAATGAAGTTGGAAAGGTTGGTTTAACGTGGCATGCTACCAACCTTTTCGGTGTTCAATTTGGTAAGTTTGGAATCGAGCATCCCTGCAACCTGCGGCAGAATTTTGTGGCGGAAATTTGTGGGGCTCTCGTTCATTCACTGTAGGTTCATGTCATCGGTGCCAAGTATGTGCTCAATATTCTAACATATTTCTCTGTCATGACTCGCTCTTCCTATCTGCGGGTTTCATGGGAGATGGGATATGCATTTTATAAAATGGTATGGGAAATGTGTTCTTTGGAAATGGTTATGGTTGTCTCTGAATTGCTTGAAGGTTGTCTCGTTTCTATATTCTCGTGTTTGTATTCTATGGAGTTTTGTTGGCTCGTATGCGTGTTTGATTAGGTCGACATACCGCTTATGGTCTCTCTGGTTCTGTCACTAGCACCCCAACTCTGGTTTTCCTCTAGCATTTTGTGGTTATGGCCCTGATATCCTTAGGTCTCTGCAAAGCACTGATTTGGCTAGGAATTCTTCCCTCAGTCGTTCTGATTATTGTTGGACTAATGGTTTTGAGCATCGGGATGTCTTCTTTTTAAGGTTTTGGGTCCGCAATTGGGGCCACCATTGGGTATTGCATGGGTTGTGGTTCTCACCATCGATTACCTTGACAAGTCCTCTTAGGTGTGACCCCCGGAAGCACTCTTCTCCTGGGTTATGACTTGTTTCGGGTCGGCATTCTGGGTATCAATTTGTGGGTTTCAGTTTGTTTTGTCTGTGTCACCATAGCTACATCATGGCTCATGCTACTTCTGGAAGAGGACAGACCATTTGTGGGTTTGCTGGAAAGAAGGCCAATTCGGCCACAACATCCAACTCTTCCAGCACATCCATTGATAAATCTCATGGACACAAGTCCACCTCCAAGATCATTGATGAAGCAGCTACATTGTATCGCCAAATGGGAAGCAGAGTAAACGAGACAGTGGGACTATTGGCCCTGGTTCGTCAACTCATTGCCAAATGAGAAGCGGAGTTAAATGAGACAACAGGACTCTTGGACCTTGACTTAGATGATTGGCAGACCCTGGTGCCTGATCCGAGGCATTCTCGGGGTCAGGTTTCTCAGTATAAGCAGATTGTTCACTTGTATTGGTTGTTGAAGAGCCTCCTGGTTAAAGCCTTGGAACACATCCCTCTAGGCTTGGCCATGACTACTTAGGTTTTCCCAAACTATAGTAAATATTTTCAACAATTAAAATTTCAGTTATAGCGGTAAAACGACCACCTTAGCCGCATTGAGAGGCACATCTCATGCATTCTGCAATCTGAACTTCCCAGGTCAAGTGCAAAGGATATGACTCTGTTTGACTCAGCAGATGATGAGTAGTTTGGCGTATCACCTCTCTTTTACTTATAAGTATATGCAACAATTTTTATCTTTTCAGTACTTTAAGTATGTATACATATATCTAGATGTTAGGCAGTTTAAGGATAATCAGACTTTTTTAGCATGGATGGATAGACTTACAAATCATATATTTCCAAATTGATCGATTCATGTTATTTCCTATAGTGGTCTCACATCATGGAGATCGAGGACTCTAAATTTGGGGATCTAGAACTCATGGAGAGGACGGAAGATTGTCAGAACCAACTAAGAGAGATTTCGACCCTATGAGGATGAGATGCCAAATTACCCAACTACATCGATGTTGAACCGACACTAGGTTCTCACATCGGAAGAGAGCCCACAAAATTACCTTCAGTTCATCACTGAGCTTCCAATTATACCAACACTTAGATTCCACTTCCTAGGCTCCCTCTCCCGTACTAGGGAGATGATTGCCTTCGGGCAACTGGAAACAAGGTAGGAAGATACATTGATAGAGTAGAACCTAAATGAGGACGGTTTTCATGTGCAAGAATATGTGTCGAGTTTGATCTAGAGAATGGCCTCCCAGCGAAGATCCTTCTAACGATGGGACATTGGAAGCATACCCAAATCTTGGATTACGATCAACTACCTTTCAAGTTTCGATATCGTCACGAGTATGGACATTTCATGAGGGGTGAAGCAACTCAGACCCAAAAAGAAGAGAAATGGAAAAAGTAAAGAGTGAATTGAAACAAGCAATGTCATGAATCGAATAACTAACTTGCTCAAACCCAAGATGTACCCACCTCCTCAAACAACCCCTTCGGGGTGTTACAGGAAACGAGAGGCAAACAAACAGAGGAAGAAAATGAGCTTCTTGATATGTAAGATGAGGAAGAAACAAGTGAAGATAATCAAGAAGAAGGAGAGATCATGAAGCCATAGAAAGGAAAGGAAGACATGGATGCACCAGTAGTCAAAACACTAGTGGTTCAACCAGTTCCCAGGGTCCAAGAATCTTTGAAATCAAGAATGGATGAATTTGGACCAGTTCTATACAAAATCCGACATAGGGACTCCACACCTTGAGAGATAACTTAGGAAATAGGTTGTCCTGAGAAAATAACAAACTAGAAACTCACCTCCTCCGGTGACTGGCTATGAAGACCTAGGCAGTCATAAAGTGGAAGGAACGGAAAAGAGACAAGGTCTTCACTCCAAGAAGGAGATGAGAGAGAACGAGGTAGAAACCAATAAAATATTTGGGAGCCAGCCTCAAATTTCAGATGTTCTGAAGGGCTCGAGGTCAAGTTTTAAACGAGGAACGAGACATGCAGACGGAGGGAGGAAAGCCCATTCCCCTGTTAAAAAATGATGAAGTCAATCTCATGGAATGTAAGGGGCATGGGCAACCCCAAAAAAGCCTTGGAATACATGATTTCATTAAAGCGAAAAATCATACAATAATGTTCATACAGGAGTCAAGATTAGAAGACATCAAGCTCATGGAAGCCTCCAAGGTTTTTTGGAAGGATGGTGGAGGGGTCACTCTGAGTTCAAGGGGAGATTAAGGTGGCATCAACACCTTTTGTGATCCAAATGTCTTCTCCATAAAGGAGGCACAATCGACTGCGAACTGGATAGCAGTAGAATTGGAAGATAAAGAAAGTGGGGAGAGAGTCGAACGAATGAATATATACGCTTTGGTTATATATGGGGATAAAGTAAAATTTTGGGACAACCTTATTTTATTAAGGCACTCACACTGGCATCAAAAATCCATAGTAGGAGGAGACTTCAACACCACCCTATCTTCACCTGAGAAGAAGGGAGGCTTGTTGATCAGAGACCCTTTCAGGGAGAGATTGAAGGACCTCATGGTAGAGTGGGAGGTGATAGATGTCAAACCAATGAGAGGTAAATTCAACTGGTCGAATAAAAGGTGTGGAGAAGCGAACATCTTTGCAAGATTAGACTGCTTCCTAATACATAGCTCTTGGGTCTTATCGAGAAGGGATGCTTCCTCAACGATAATACCTCTGGGTGAATCAAACCATCGACCAATAAAAATTGGTAATTAAGAAAGGAAAAGACCTGGGGCCAATCCCCTTCAGGTTCAATCCATGTTGGCTGAGGGAAGAAGGAGTGATGGATATTATAAAACAAACATGGCATACACAGTTAAAAGGATCACCAACCTTTTTATGGGAATTAAAACTAAAGAAGGTAAAATGGGCAATGCAACAATGGGAAAGAGATTTCTATGCTCCTATAGGAAAAAAGAAATAAATCGTTCTTTAGGAAATGGAATAACACACATCAATTACAGAGAATTGTGGTGTAACAAAAAATCATATAGAGAGGGAGAAAGAATTAAATATTCAATACATTCAAGAATGTATAAAGGAGGAAGAGTATTGGCGCCTCAAATCAAGAAGCATATGGCTCAAGGTAGGGGAAAAGAATAAAACCTTCTTCCATAGGCAAACAAAGGTAAGGGAAGTAAGGAATAGAGTTGGGGAAATAACCTCAGAAGGGAAGGAAAGGATCACTTCATTTCTATAAATCAAATAGGAAGCCTTTACTCAACCTTAAGGTCTATATACATCAAGTGATGAGATAGTGATACAAGTGTATATTGGTGGCCACATGTCTATTCCACCTAGATCTCTCAGTCAGTTTCATCTGTTTCCTTTTTCATTTCAACATTTACTATTTTTAGTAGTTTTCAGGTCCTGAAATTCCGGCGTAGTTTTGACCCCCTAAATGGCGTTTTCTTGGTGTCCGCAACAGGCCCATGGCCATTAGCGAGGGCCTACAACAAAGCCTATAGTACTCAGCGAGACCTTTCCAACAAGATATCGTATGTGCCAAACCGATATAATATGACCAAGTTACGACATCGGGAATTTGGCTGCCCAAATAACCCCAACGAGGCTCACAAACTCTTGGTGTTACATCTCCCAGGGTTAGGGTTTTGGTTGTTTAGGGTTTTCTCATGTTTTCCAATCATAAATAGGCCCTTGAGACTCATTATAACACAGTTCAGAGGCATGTAGTTGCGACATCTCTCCTCAGAGTTAAGCTACCATTGCCCGAGTTATCTTATTTCCATTCTGTTTGTAAGCATAGTTCAATTTTTTTTATTAATGAAATGAAGTGTTATTATGCTGCATCTTTGTGTTTATGGCTATATCTTTAAGTTGTTGCATTCATGTTTAAGTTTGGATCAATGGTATCAGAGTGGTCTTCTCTTTCTTTGTTTTTCTTTACATGTCCCCAACGAGGTCAGGGTATAAGGAATTAGGGCTTGATCTGGTTGAGCCATTGCAATATCAGCCTCACAAAACCCGATGACCTCCCATGGCGGAAGAAAACAAAGACGAGGGGTAGGAGATCCTTTCAAAATGTTGCTCAAGGAAGCCCTCGAGCGACAGAGGGATGTGATGATTGATAACTTTGTCCATATCCTTCGACGACTACCCACAAGCAATGCATCTTGATCCATCAGCCACTCTGGAGGTGCGACTCCTTAGGTACAAGTTAACTTTGATATTCCCATATTCAAAGCCCTGATAGAAGTAGATGTCGTAGATAAATGGTTAAATCTATTGGAAGGATATTTTTTAGTTCATGACTTTTCCAAACAGGAAAAGATTACTTTTGCACTTCTTAAAGCTGCCCCACACATCAAGGATTGGTCGCAAACCTATTATGAACAAAAGGACGAGAGTGGACCCTCGTTGTTTTCAGTTGCACCCACTTGGAATTATTTCTGAGAGGCCATCAAGGATCAATATTACCCTGTTGGGAGCTATGAAGACAAATACATAAAGTGAACCACGCTACGACAGGGAAGGAACCAAGATGTGCCAGAGTTCACAAATAGTTTCCATACCCTTCGCACGAAGCTGGGTATCAAGGATACTGAGAGACATTTGGTGCTCAAGTAATGCAACTATCTACACAAGTGAATTCAAGATGAGATGGAGTTCCTGGAAATTTCCTCGCTCGACATGACGTATCAGTACGCTGTCGAGATTGAACAGAAGTTTAAACAAAAGAAGCGGGACTTTGGATGTGTGAATCCAAAACAAGGAAAAGGTGCCCCCAAATCATAGAAAAAAGGACCAAGCCATAGTGGTGCTACCCAGGATAGCCCACCAAAGCCGCAAGAAAAGAAAAACACCCCGAAGATGAAGAAGGACACGGGAAAATGGTGTGAGTTCCATAAGAGCTGCACTCACAATACAAGTGAGTGTCAGGCCAAGTAATCATTGGTGGTTGAGTTGAAGGCTTCCGAATCAGACGTAGGTTCCGACTCTAAATCAAAACTCGATAAGGGAACTGACAAAGGGAAGTAGATCATTGATGTGGAGCCCAGTGCCACTGTGGTCACCACCAAGATGTAGAATATTGAGCCTGAAGATCCAAAGGAGGGGGAATGCCTCTTCCACTCAAAGATGTGGGTGAAGGGTTCTCCACTGCAGTTCATTGTCTGCAGTGGGAGCCAAAAGAACCTCATTTCAGCAGAGGTCGTCAAGCGGTTGGGCCTAAAGATTATAGCACATCCATAGCCGTACACAATCAAGTGGCTTCACCAAGGACGAGATCTTCGTGTCAGCTAATAGTGTCACCTCCCTACAACATCAAGCCCTTCATGAATGAGGTGTCATGTGACGTTGCTCCTGTTGAAGTTTGTGATGTATTGTTATGACAACCATACTTGTAGAAGCGACATGTTGTATATGAGTCTAGACCTCGCTCTTTGACTATTACTTTGACTAATAAAGTGTACAAGATACCGGAGATAACCCCGCCTACTTCCATCTCTTTGATCGCTGCAAAGGAATGTAGGTTTTAACCCCGTACATAAATTACCTACATACGAATTCTAAAACACAGAAAATAAACAATGTGAGAGCATAACACATAAAACACATATACACAGAGATTTTCCCCTAGATCCCAAAACCGGGACTACCAGCTTGACTTTTCATTATGTTCCTTTCAATGTTATAATACATATTTATACATGCCAAAGCATCCAATACCATGGACCGAAAACCATCGCGTCCAAAAACATGTGTGAAAATCATGCACAAAACCATAGGTGGGTCTGCCCAACCTAACATAGGGTCCAAAACCAAAATTTTCCTAGGCGCTGCCTCGGACCCCATAAAGTGGGGTTACGGGTACGCCTCAAACCCCCTGTGACCTCCCCCCCTCTAACCCCCGGTTAAGTATGTGGGCTAGTCGTGGAAAGAACATAACACAACCCAACAAGAAATGCAGTAAGATCATTTCCCAGACCAAGAAAATTGTTTTCCTTATTATTCTTCCCCAGGGCAAGAAGAAGGTTGTGGCTGCGGCTTCCAGGCAGGGATCCTTTGCACAACAGTAGCAGATGGACAAGTTCGTGGAGGAGTACATGGATATTTTCGCCTCACCGACAGGGCTACATTTGCACTGTCAAGTCAAGCACTCCATCGATTTGACCCTTGGTGTGTTGCTACCCAATGGATCGATCTATCAATGCTCTGTCCTGGAGAACGATGAGATGAAGAGGCAGATTTAGGAACTATTGCAGAAAGGGCACATCAGGCCAAGCTCATCACCTCGTGGGAGCCCAATTTTATTAGTATAGAAGAAGGATAGGACCTGGAGGCTCTGTATTGACTATTGGGTGCTGAACAAGATCACTGTGTGGAATCAGTAGCCAATCCCATGGATTGATGACCTTCTAGACTAGCTCAAGGGGTCCAAATATTTCAGCAAGATTGACTTGAAGTCAGGTTATCACCAGGTTCCTATCGAACCCTCCGATGTGTGGAAGACTGCCTTCAAATCAAAGGAGGGCATTTTTGAATGGTTGGTTATGCCGTTCGGATTGACGAACACCCCTACAACCTTCATGAGACTGATGGACGACATCTTGCGACCCTTCACCAATGCATTTGTGGTGGTGTATTTAGATGACATCTTGATCTTCAGCCAGAGTTGGGAAGAGCACCTCCACCATATTTGATAGGTCCTTCAAACCCTGCGCCAACACAAGTTGTGTGCTAACTTGGAGAAATGCACCTTTGGCTTGACCCGGGTTCAATATCTGGGGTACATCATTGATGAGAAGGGTGTACATGTGGACTCATCCAAGATATAGGTCATTCGAGATTGGTCAGCCCCAACCACTCTAACAGAGCTCCGCAATTTTTTTTGGTCTTGCCAATTTCTACCATAGGTTCGTGTTGGAGATCTCTCATATCACTTGGCCTTTAAGTCAAGTCACCAGGGGCAGAGCGAAAGAAAAAAAAAATTGGTCCGAAACCCAACAAAAAGCGTTGTCCAAGTTGAAAAATCACCTTGGTTCTGCACCAGTGCTCACATTACCATACCTGCAACAACCATTTGAGATTGAGACAAATGCCTCTGACTATGCTATTGGTGCAGTTCTTACTCAGCATGGGCGTCCAGTGGCTTACCACAATGAGACACTTTTAGACGCAGTCCGAAAGTACGCCACCTACGACAAAGAAATGTATTCCATTGTGCAGGCCCACCGTTAATGGAAGCATTACATTTTGGGGAAGGAAACAATCATCCACACAAACCATCGACCTCTACAGTTCATACATACACAAGGGAAGTTGCAGAACGATCACCGTCAGAAATGGTCCACCTATTTGCAAAAGTTACATTTGAACATTAAGTATAAGAAGGGAAACAATGATAACATTTCTGATTGCCTTAGCCGACCATCGATCATGGCGCTGATCACTGTGCTCGACTCTTGTGGGGACGAGACATCGAGGTGGCCGCATCTTTACAAGAGCGATCCAGAATTCGACAGCATATACTATACACTCCTGGAAGGGAAGAAAGTTCCAAATTTTCACCTTCAAGATGCACTGTTATGCCACCTGGGACACATTTGTGTTCCTTCAAGTGAGCATGCCAAGATTATTTGGGAGGCGCACTACAGTCGAGTCACTGGACATTTTGGAGTAGAGAAAACAGTGGCAGTATTGCAGAAGTATTTTTATTGGCCGAAACTTCGTTGAGATGTTGGGAAGTACATTAGATCCTACACTGCCTATACCATTTCCAAACCAACCATCAAGAATCAAGGCTTGTATACTCCTCTACCTACTCCTAGCCAGCCTTGGGAATTTGCCTCCATGGATTACATGTCGGGCCTTCCTTCTACTAAGCACGACAACAATTTCATTCTCGTGGTTGTCGACAGATTCTCTAAGATGGCCATCATGGCGGCCTACAAGAAGAGTATCACAACAGAGGTCACTGCTAAGCTCTTCTTTGAGCAAGTATGGGTACACTTTGGGATCCCACAATCCATTGTCTTAGATCGGGACAACAGTTTCCAAAGTGTATTTTGGTCAAGTCTGTGGTCAATGCTGGATACAAATCTTACTAAGTCCACGACTTTCCATCCCCAAACTAATGGCCAAGCAGAGGTTGTCAACAGGATGATCGTACACAATCTGCGCATGTACAACTCGAAACATCCATGCATGTGGGATGAAAGTCTCCCCTATGTCCAACAAAACTACAACAGAGCTCTCCACAGCTCAACAGGCCATAACCCATTTCAAGTAGGGCTAGGATTTTAGCCATTATGCCCCATTGATGTGGCCATACCATTTGCAGCCACTCAAGTAGATTTGGCTCATGTTCAGTTCGAAGCTGAAAGGCCTAACAGCTTCATTGAGCGCATTCAACACATCCGCCAACGGGTCCATGATATGTTGGACAGAGCCAATGCTAAGTGTAAGTAGCGCCATGATCAGCATCGAGTGCCGCACAAGTTCTAGGTGGGCGACAAAGTTTGCTACATTTGTAGAAGGAGTGCCTTGATGTACCCCACCGCAAGATTTTCCCTCTCCAATATGGGCCATACACCATCACCGAGGTCGTTAGTGACAATGCCTTCTCACCGTTCCTTGGTCTGCACCCAGTGTTCAATGTAGATCGCCTTCGGCCATACTTTCCACCATTGTTGGATACATATGACATTGCAGAACATCTCACACCAACAGAGCTCAACCTGGACTGCATGGAACAATACACAACTGATCAGATCATGGACACATATATCAAGAACACTCGCCAATAGAGGATACAGTTATATCGAGTTGTCAAAGCAGGCGAACTCCTTCACCAGTGCAAGTGGTTCACCAAGGATCAAGTATAACAGAAATTTCCTCACCTCATTGAGGCTCTGCATGCAATGGGGATCATTGCTTCCTAAGGGGGGAGGAATGATCTAGATGGATATTGGTGGCCACCCGCCTATTCCACCTAGAACCCCAGTCAGTTTCATCTGTTTCCTTGTTCATTTAAGCATTTACTATTCTTAGCAGTTTTTCGGGTTATGAAATTTTGGAGTTGTTTTGACCCCCTAAACGACGTTTTCTTGGGGTCCGCGATAGGCCCAAAGTCATAGGTAGTGGCCTGCAACGAAACATGTAGTACTCTGCGAGACCTTTCCAACAAGGTATCATACGTGCCAAACAGAGATAATATGACCAAGTTACGACCCCGGGAAGTTGGCTGCCCAACTAACCCCAACGAGGCCCACAAACTCTTGGTGTTACATCTCCTGGGGTTAGGGTTTTCTCATGTTTTCCAATAATAAATAGGCCCTTGAGCCTCATTGTAACACAGTGCAGAGGCATATAGCTTCCACATCTCTTGTCAAAGATAAGCTACCATCGTCCGATCTATCTTATTTCCATTCTGTTTGTAAACATAGTTCAGTATTTTTATATTAATGAAATGAAGTGTTATTCTACTGCATCTTTGTGTTTATTATTATATATGTAAGTTGTTGCATTTCTATTTAAGTTCGGATAAGATAGACTATGATAAAGTAGAAGTTTTCCTTGCCACATTCCTCTCAAAGACAACAGAGAAAGAGAATCAAAGTATAGTCCAAAAAAATGAATAAAAAGAGGTGGTTGAGGCCATATGGAGCATGGATCCACTTAATGCACCTGGCCTAGATGGGTTATCAATAAGTTTCTATAGGCAATGTTGGACTGAGATAAACAAATATTTACTAAAGATGCTAAATTATTCATTAGATAAAAGAAGGATAGGTTGGATTACAAATTCCTCCTTTCTGACTCTTATTCCAAAAGAGACCAACCCAACGAAATTCTCCCATTTTCACCCTGTATCACTATTTAATGCCTCATATAAGATAATGAAAAAGTTCATTGCTATAAAATTAAATTTGGTGCTTCTGAGACTCATTTCAAAGAATCAAGGAGGTTTTCTCAAGTAAAGGTTTATTCTGGATAACATCATTGCCATCCAGGAAGCTATCCACTCAAGCAAAGAGGAGGGAGAGCTAGGCTTTGTCATCAAATTGGATATGGCAAACAAATATGACTGGGTGTGTCACTCGTTTCTTTTCCCTATTCTTAAAAAAAAAGGATTTTGTAGTCAATTTCTTTCCTAGATAAAATCTTTTATAGACTCCCCATGTATCCCCATTAATAAATGGAAGGCCAACTCCTTTATTTAAAGCCACCAAGGGCCTTAGAGAATGGGTGCCCTTTGTCACCCCTCTTGTGCATTTCAATTGTTGAAAGTTTGAGCAGGTATCTCAAAAAGGAAAGGAGGAATGACTTCATGCCAGACATACGAATAGTGAGAAATACTAAAAATATCAATCATTCCCAATTTGTAGATCACACAATTTTGCTAGGAGGAGCTTCCAAAATCATAGTGAAAATATTTAAATATGTTTAGATTTATATCTCGATCTATCAGGGGATCAGATAAATAAACAGAAATGTCAACTCTATGGTTGGAATTGCTCAGACTCCACACTATAGGAGATTTCCACAGCTCTAGGCTTCTTGGTTCAAATTGACTAGAAATCATTTAAATATCTAGGAATCCCTATCACTTTAGGATCCTCCTCAAAGGCAGAATGGGAAGACATTCTGCATAAATTTAAGAAGAAGATTCATGGATGGAGTGCAAGATGGCTTTATCTGGCTAGAAAACCCATCCTGATCAAATCGGTGCTATCAACCTTCCTAATCCTTGGATCGAGACCGCTTGCCCCTAAGAGCGTTCTCTCTTAAACGAGTACTCTAGTAAAAAGGTTCTTCTGGTAGGGAGGAAAGGATAACGTAAAGAAATTTCATCTTATAAACAAGAATGTTTTCCGTCTGTAGAAGGAGTTTGGAGGATTGGGAATTAAAGATCCCATGTATATGAATCTCGCTTTAGACGCTAAAATAGTGTGAAAATTGATATCAAATTCCATTGTTTGGTGGAAGGAAGCCTCCATTAAGAAATATTTCCACAAGAATATGATTCTAAGAGCAGAGAAAGTGCAATGGTAAGGTAAAGGATCGAAAATATGGAGTATTTGCAAAGTTGTTGTCCAGGTCATAATACAAAACTTGGGTTGGTTTGTCGGGAATGGAGAAAATATTAGCTCATGGAACGATAAGAATCTGACAACCTCTGTGATTTTGAAATAAGAAGAGGTGAGGTGACTAATAGAATGGATGAAGAGAAAAGGAATTTAACGATTAAAAGACATCTCATCCTAGGACCCCATCGGGGTCTAGACAAGGTGGAAGTGCCCAGGTCTCCCCTCCCAATTGGTCAGGAAATGGTATCTTCGCATGTCACTTTTGAAAGGACTCACTCCAATCTCTTGTGGTTCAAGGGACTTAATAATGTGGATGCCAAGAAAATCAAAGCGTTACAGAGTCAAAGAAGGCTATAACCTACTAATCGAAACATTCCCCCACCCTCCAAAGAAGAGGATATGGAAAATGATTTGGAGAAACGATGCCATATCAAAAGTGAACTCCTTTTTTGGAGTCCTTACTCATCAAGATATCCTCACAACAGAGAACCTGAGAAGTAGAAATATCCAAGGTCCATCATGGTGTGTTTTATGCGAGGAAAAGGAGGATTCAATTTCACACTTATTCTATGATTGTACATTCTCCATGTGTTGGAAATAATACTGGGGGGGGTGAATCAGTATTAGCAAGTCAATAATATTTCATTTCCATAATCAGATTCATATACGCTACTTCAGTTAACGGAACTTGCGTGTATACGCAACTATATTTAAGGCAAATAGCGTATATCCTGCAAACTTATGATTCAGTTAATTCATCATATGTTGATCTTTAATCAGTGCATCAGAACCATATAAATAGTAACCAGGTGCAGTAAAAACAGAACAAACAATCACACACATGAACACAAGATATAAGGTGGAAACCCAATGTAGGTGGAAACCACCTACTGCAATCGTCTCTATCTTCTTTTTAGTAAGAAACTTCTTTTTACAATTTTGTACTGGTGCAGTCTTATACCAATATGCAGGCTTCTACTTGCAGAAGGCTACAACCTTCTCTCGTTCTCCAGCTTCTCCTGGAAGGGAGCTACAACCCCCTAGCTCTTGTACTAGTTGATATGTTTACTAGTACGTAGGTGTCGGCCTACAGAAGGCTACAACCTTCTCTTTTCTTCCAGGGACCACGTTTCATAAATTTTCAGACTGGATCCATTAATAACATCATTCAAACATCAAATATATCTGCATCAACCAATCTCCTTTGCACCAACCACAACTGAATCAATCAATCACTTTTCAGAATGTTGTAACCAGAATACAGTAACCAGAACACAGTAACCAGAACCCAGAACACTGCAACAACAAACAGAAGTAGCTAAAGCATATTTTATGAGGTATACGCTACTTCAATGTGTCGAACCTGCGTGCATACACACTTTTCTCAAGGCGAACTTGCGTACAAATTTGCAAATCAAATTTAAGATGTATACTCTATTTTGATATGCAGAACCAGCGTGTATATGCGCCTTTTATAAAGTGAACCTGCGTATAGATCTGTAAATGATGATTTAATCTTTACAACAATTCCAGACCTTAGTTATACCCAGATCATCATATTTACAGACTACAAAATGCGCCGGTTATTTAGATAAAAGATCAAAACCACACAAAGATACTTCACTTCAAGCCTTAAGATCTTGACCCATCATTAGATCTTATCCTTCATCAAGTGCTAAGGTTCATCCTTGATTCAGATCCAGCTATGCACCATAACCCAATAACCTGTATTCTAGATCTTGCACTTCATCAGATATTCAATACTTGATTGCCTTTGCCTAAATATCTTCTCCTCCTTTTATAATATTAGGTCTTACTCAATACCATGGACCAAAACCACTTAGGACCAATACCTTGGACCAAATACATGGGGTCAAAACTTCGAATAAGATACCTTGGACCAATACCATGGATTAAAATACCATGGACCAAAACTTGGTTTTCCAACCTATACGCGCCTTTCCTTCTGTGAAAGTGCATGTGTACGCTATATGCTCCTTTTGGTCTAGTAACCCGCGTGTACATGCGGCTTGGTTAATGGGGAACCTGCGTATACCTCTCTTTCTTCAATCTGTGAGTCTGAACTATGATCTGTTATCTGAGTGAGTTGCCATCAAGGACAACACCTGTGTCATAGTGCCAAATCTGTGTCATAATGCCAACAATATCCCCCTTTGGACTTGATGGCAACCCCAAGTCACTCTCCCCCTTTGTCATCAAGGGAAAAGGGTTATGCTCCCCCTGAGTTCATGCGGATTTCTCTGATATGTTGAAGTGTGTTGATTGAGCTCCATGCTCCCCCTAAATATAAGCAAGGTTTGCAAAAAGATGTTCTAAAAGAAGAACATGACTCTATACATACATCATAAATGACCTTCCTATCACCAATTGTTTATACATGTTAAAACAAGAACATTACGTCATCCATCCCATGCATAATGGGGTAGCAAAATAGGTTGTTTCATGACCTTGACATTAAAAGATATACATGACATAGAGACCGAATATCTGAAACAAACCATGATAGTCATCAATAACTATCATCAGCAGCATCTGTTAATCAGCATCCAGACCAGCAACCATGATCTCCCCCTGAACCTGTTCCACCTGAATAAAAAACAACTGTGAATTTATACCAAGAGCTTTTAAGATAGTGCCAAAAATACCTTATTAGAAGTATATGCTCCCCTTGAACCTATTCCAGATGATCGCTGTCAGACCCATATCAGAATCCTTTTATCCTGAGTCTGGCCCACTACTTTTCTTCAAACCAACATATACGCGACTGTATCCACAGAAACCGGCGTATGTACACGACTACGCTTCATGAAACTCGCGTATAACCACTTTTCTCTGAAATAGATAAGTTTTAACAACAAGATGATGCATCAACTACTCCCAGATTCTGTCTGAGATATTCAAATGTCTCTCTGGGCAGTGGTTTGGTGAATATATCAGCAACCTGTTCTTTGGAGGGAACATACTCCAATTTGACCTTTTGTTCAAGCACTTGTTCACGTAGAAAATGATATTTGATGGGTATGTGCTTGGTCTTGGAATGCATGACTGGATTCTTTGAAATACTGATGGCACTTGTATTATCACATAGAATGGAGATGGGTGGAGTACATGTGATCTGAATGTCTTGCAATGTTTGCATCATCCAAAGGAGTTGTGTGCAGCAAGATGCAGCAACCACATATTCTGCTTCAGCTGTAGATAATGCAATTGAACTTTGTTTCTTGCTGAACCAAGACACTAATCTAGAACCCATATAGAATGCACCACCACTAGTGTTTTTTCTGTCATCAATGCTTCCTACCCAATCTGCATCTGTATATGCATGAAGTGTAAGATCTGTATCTCTAGGATACCATAAACCAAAATTCTGTGTTCCTTGAAGATATTTGAAAATCCTTTTGACTGCCTGAAGGTGTGATTCCTTTGGATTTGCTTGGAATCTTCCAACTATTCCCACTGCATGCATGATGTCTGGTTAGGTACCTGTTAGATAAAGTAGACTGCTAATCATGGATCTGTAGGTTGGTTGATGTACTGCTATTGATTCATCATTTGAGTTGAGACTGCATCCTGTTACCATTGGGGTACATACTGGTTTAGAATCTTCCATGCCGTATTTTTTCAAGATCTGCTTGAGATATTTGGTTTGTGACAGAAAAATACCATCTTTATTTTGTTGAACTTGTAGACCAAGAAAATATGTAAGCTCACCAAGTAGGGACATTTCAAATTCTTGCTGCATTACTGAAGCAAAATTCCGACTCATGGCTTATTCATTACTACCAAAAATGATATCATCAACATACACAACAAGTATTAGCAATTTATTATTTTCAATCTTTGTATATAGATTGCTATCATCTGATCCATTTGAAAAACCTTGTTGATGGAAGTATTTGTCAAGACGGTAATACCAAGCCCTTGGAGCTTTTTTAAGACCATAGAGCCTTTCTGAGTATGCGTACAAGTTTTGCATCATTTCCAAGGATGAATCCATCTGGTTGCTCAATATATACTTCTTCTTCTATAGAGAGCCTTTATGAGTATGCATACAAGTTTTGCATCATTTCCAAGGATGAATCCATCTAGTTGCTCAATATATACTTCTTCTTCTAAGTCTCCATTAAGAAAGGCAGATTTTACATCCATTTGGTATACTTTGAATTTCTGAAAACTAGAAAGAGCAAGGAACATTCTTATGGCTTCAAGTCTAGCAACAGGTGCAAAAGTTTCTTCAAAATCTATACCTTCTTGTTGAGCATATCCTTTACAAACAAGTATGGCCTTGTTTCTAATAATTTCTCCATTTTCATTCAGCTTGTTTTTGAATATCCATTTGGTTCCTATGATATTCTTATCATGAGTTCTAGGAACTAATTCCCAAGTATTATTCTTTTCAATTTGCTCAAGTTCTTCATTCATGGCCTTGACCCAACATTCATCTTTGCATGCTTCATTTACATTTTGAGGTTCGATGGAGGAAAGCAATGCTAGATAGCTTGAAGCTTCTGTAATAGTTCTTCTTGTCTGCACACCTGCCTCTTTATGTCCGAAAATTTGAGTCTCTGGATGATTTTTCTAAACATACTTGGATGGAGTCTTTTCTTCTACCGTTATCTGTTCTTATGGTGCTTCATTGGTTTCTTCTTTAGAATTAGTCTGATTTGATGTGGGAGGATAATCCTCATCTTCTCCACAATCTTTAGTTTTTACCTGCTTTGGATTTTTGCATGCTTCATCAACCACAACATCAATACTTTCAATAATTTTCCCAAGTCTTTTATTATAACACTTATATCCTTTACTTCGGGAAGAGTAACCAAGGAGAATGCCTTCATCTACTCTGGGTTCAAAATTGCCAAGTTTTTCATCAGTCCTTTTGATGTAACATTTGCTTCCAAAAACTTTGAAGTATTTTACAGTAGGAGTCTTACCATACCAAAGTTCATGTGGAGTTTGAGTGTTGTTTACTTGAACATTTGCTTGGTTGAGAATAGTGACGACAACGAATGCAGCTTCACCCCAGAAGGTTGCAGGAGTTCCAGACTCATCTAGCATAGCACGAGCCATTTATTGAACAATTATATTCATCCTTTCTACCACTCCATTTTGTTGAGGAGTCCTTGTAGTGGAGAATTTCCTTTTTATTCCATGTTCTTCACAAAAGTCAAAGAATTCATCCGAGGTAAATTCCCCTCCTCGATCAGATCTGAGGCATTTGATTTTGCGATCTGATTCATTTTCAACCAAGGCTTTGAAAGCTTTGAATTTTTCAAATGCTTCATCTTTATGCTTTAGAAGCCCTATCCAACACATTCTGGAAAAATCATCAATGAACAATATAAAGTATTCCTCTCCACAAGGTGACTTTTTCCTTGATGGTCCACATAAATCAGTATGAACAAGTTCAAGAGGCTTACTAGCTGATCCTTCCTTTTCAGGGAAGTGCACTTTGGTTTGCTTACCAAATTGACATGATTTGCATATTGTATTTTCTGGGATGCTGATATTAGGAAGATCACGAACAACCTAGAATCTGCATGCTTTTCTTATTTGAGAGAAGCTTAGATGCCCCAATATTCTGTGCCATAGCCAGTGTTCATCATTTTTGCTTAGATAGCACTGTTGTTGTCCTCCCTTGTGTATGTATAAGTTTTTTGGAGTTCTTATAACTTTGATCACTGTTTCTCATGTATCAAGCTCACGAACAACACATCCATTTGATATAGTTGCGTATACACGCAAGTTCCATTAACTGAAGTAGCGTATATGAATATGATTATGGAAATGAAATATTATTGACTTGCTAATACTGATTCACCCCCCCCCTCTCAGTATTATTTCCAACAATTGGTATCAGAGTAGGTCCTTCAGAAGAAGCTTGATCGCTTGAAGGAAGATCTATCATCATGAGTAACTACGAAAGAGAGGGATCCGTTAGGCCACCAAACTTTGATGGGAGCAACTTCGTTTATTGGAAGGTAAGAACCACAACCTATCTTCAATCTCTTGGAACAGATGTCTGGGAAATTGTGGAAGGAGGATATATATTTCCATCAGCAATCCCTACAGATACGGCAGGTAAAAAGCAATATGAAACCAATGCCAAGGCTGTCAATACATTATTGGGAAGTCTACCACAATCAGAATTTGTCAAAGTTATGCAGCTCAAAACTGCAAACTCTCAGAATTCAATATGAAACTCTTAAAATGCACAATGATGAAAGTATAGCTAGTTACTTCTTACGTATAGATGAGATTGTTAATTGCATGAAGAACTTGGGTGAAGAGATAAAAGAAGTTACTTTAGTTGAAAATGTTTTAAGATCCTTGTCTACTAAGTTTGAATCAAAAGTATCTGCCATAGAAGAAAAGCAGGATCTTTAGACTATTACTATGACACAGCTGCACGGAATCTTAACTGCTTTCGAAATGAGAAAAGGAGGTCCATCATATATGAGAGAAGCTGCATTCAAAGCTTCAGGAAGAGAAGAACTCAATGAATCAGGACATATTTCAGAAGGAGAGGAAGAAGCAAACTTTGTCAAGAACCTTCAACGGGGTTCCGAAAGATTCAGAGGTAAACTACCTTTCAAATGTTTTGCTTGTGGAAGAGTCGGTCATTATGCTGCCAAATGTCCTCATAAAGATAAGCTTGATAAAGGTAAGGAATCAACAAAATGGAATAGAAAACAAAGTGTAAGTAAGAAGAGGTACTATATGCATGATGAGATGAAAATAGTAATGACTATAGACTTCTGATGGCTTTTGAAGATGATGATTTCTTGGATGCTTTAGATGAAGATGACCTTTATGAAGAAATCTCTAAACTCAAAATCTGTTTAGAAGAAAAGAATATGATTATAGATACTCTGACATTCCAACTTGCTGAAAGAGAAAAACACAATGAAAAACTAGAATGTGAAATTGTGGGTCTAAGAAAGGATATTGAGAAAACAAAAGCTCTCAATCTAAGATTTGCTAAAGGATCAAAAACCTTAAATGAAATTATCAAAGTGCAGTGTTCTCCTCTGATAAATACAGGTCTTGGATATACTGAAGGAGCATCCCAAGCACAGAAGTCGTCAACCTCCACTAAAAGTTATCTTGATGCAGCAAAGAGCAGTGAACAGTTTGACAATCGACAACAAAGGCATAAAGCAGATCACCAGGTAAATCAGGCTCATTTTACTTCAAGGATGAACAGAAGCTACAACCAACCTCAGGAAAATCATACTCAATGTATTTCAAGAATGAATATTAATAGCAACTACAATCACCAGGTCAGTAGATTCGATAATTGCAGGAACTTCTTTAATGGTCAATGTTTTTCATGTCATAACTTTGGACACAAAGCTGCTCAATGTGTTGCTTACAAGACCATCATGACTAGAGAAGCACGAAATCAAAGGAATGTGACAGGGATCATGAAACAGACCTACAATAAATTTTCCCTTCTTGAAAATGAAATAGAATGCTCTATCTGCAACAACTTCGGTCATGAAGAATCTGAATGCAAGAGTAAATTTTGGCAAACATATTAGAAGGAGAAAACTTCATTATATCCCAAAATATGGAGAAAGAAAGAACCGCAAACAGACAGATGTGGTATAGCCTTGTATGCAGAAGGACAAGAAAAGCAATGGTACATCGACAATGGATGCTCGAAACACGACAGGTGATAAAGAAAAACTTCAGTCATATAATGGACCTCCTTTTCTCATTTCGAAAGCAGTTAAGATTTCGTGCAGTTGTGTCATAGTAATAGTCTAAAGATCTTGCTTTTCTTCTATGGCAGATACTTTTGATTCAAACATAGTAGACAAGGATCTTAAAACATTTTCAACTAAAGTAACTTCTTTTATCTCTTCACCCAAGTTCTTTATGCAATTAACAATCTCATCTATACGTAAGAAGTAACTAGCTATACTTTCATCATTGTGCATTTTAAGAGTTTCATATTGAATTCTGAGAGTTTGCAGTTTTGCACGTTTTACCTGATTGTCTCCTTCATAGCTTAGAACGATCTTGTCCCATACTTCTTTGGCGGTTTTGAGCTGCATAACTTTGACAAATTCTGATTGTGGTAGACTTCCCAATAATGTATTGACAGCCTTGGCATTGGTTTCATATTGCTTTTTACCTGCCGTATCTGTAGGGATTGCTGATGGAAATGTATATCCTCCTTCCACAATTTCCCAGACATCTGTTCCAAGAGATTGAAGATAGGTTGTGGTTCTTACCTTCCAATAAACAAAGTTGCTCCCATCAAAGTTTGGTGGCCTAATGGATCCCTCTCTTTCGTAGTTACTCATGATGATAGATCTTCCTTCAAGCGATCAAGCTTCTTCTGAAGGACCTGCTCTGATACCAATTGTTGGAAATAATACTGAGAGGGGGGGGGGGGTGCGGGGGTGAATCAGTATTAGAAATTCAATAATATTTCATTTCCATAATCATATTCATATACGCTACTTCAGTTAATGGAACTTGCGTGTATACGCAACTATATTTAAGGCAACTAGCGTATATCCTGTGAACTTATGATTCCATTAATTCATCATATGTTGATCTTTAATTAGTGCATCATAACCATATAAACAGTAACCAGGTGCAATAAAAACAGAACAGACAGTCACACTCATGAACACAAGATATAAGGTGGAAACCCAATGTGGGTGAAAACCACATGCTGCAATCGTCTCTATCTTCTTTTTAATAAGAAACTTCTTTTTACAATTTTTGTACTGGTGCAGTCTTATACCAGTATGCAGGCTTCTACCTGCAGAAGGCTGCAACCTTCTCTCGTTCTCCATCTTCTCCTCGAAGGGAGCTACAAGCTCCTAGCTCTTGTACTAGCTGATATGTTTACTAGTACATAGGTGCCTGCCTACAGAAGGCTACAACCTTCTCTTTTCTTCCAGGGACCACGTTTCATAAATTTTTAGACTGGATCCATTAATAACATCATTCAAACATCAAATATATCTGCATCAACCAATCTCCTTTGCACCAACCACAACTGAATCAATCAATCACTTTTCAAAATGTTGTAACCAGAATATAGTAACCAGAATACGGTAACCAGAACACAGTAACCAGAACCTAGAACACTGCAACAACAAACAAAAGTAGCTAAAGCATATTTTATGAGGTATACACTACTTCAATGTGTCGAACTTGCGTGCATACATACTTTTCTCAAGGCGAACCTGCGTACAGATCTGTAAATCAAATTTAAGATGTATACGCTATTTTGATATGCAGAACCAGCGTGTATACATGCCTTTTCTAAAGTGAACCTGTGTACAGATCTGTAAATGATGATTTAATCTTTACAACATTTCTAGACCTTAGTTATACGCAGATCATCATATTTATGGACTACAAAATGCGCCAGTTATTCAGATAAAAGATCAAAACCACACAAAGATACTTCACTTCAAGCCTTAAGATCTTGACCCATCATTAGATCTTATCCTTCATCAAGCGCTAAGGTTCATCCTTGATTCAGATCCAGCTATGCACCATAACCCAATAACCTGTATTCTAGATCTTGCTCTTCATCAGATATTCAATACTTGAGTGTCGTTGCCTAGAGATCTTCTCCTCCTTTTATAATCTTAGGTCTTACTCAATACCATGGACCAAAACCACTTAGGACCAATACCTTGGACCAAATACCTGGGGTCAACACTTCGGATCAGATACCTTGGACCAATACCATGGATTAAAATATCATGGACCAAAACATGGTTTTCCAACCTGTACGTGCCTTTCCTTCTGTGAAAGTGCGTGTGTACACTATACGCTCATTTTGGTCTGCTAACCCGCGTGTACACACGCCTTGGTCAATGGGGAACCTGCGTATACCTCTCTTTCTTCAATATGTGAGTCTGAACTGTGATATGTTATCTGAGTGAGTTGCCATCAAGGACAACACCTGTGTCATAGTGCCAAATCTGTGTCATAATGCCAACACCATGAGGTATGGAAATTGGCCTTCAAAAAATTCAGTAGTCTAGTAAACATTCCAGGGAATGAGACAGAGATGTTTGAGATATGGAAGAGCAATGCCCTAAATGACAAAATTAAATCCATGGTAGTGAAACAAACATGGATAACAATGCCAAAGTTCTTATGTTGGACGATATGGTTGGAAAGGAACAAGGTGATCTTCAAAGACAAAGCACCATCTATCCACAAAGCTGCTATAAAAGAACAATGTCTAATTGTAGAGTATATGGTGGAAAATGGAATAAAGTCAAAGGAATTAGCAAAAATCACTCTTATAGAGGGAGAATGGATCCATTTTCCAAAGCTACATGATCATGTTGTCAGCTTCACCGAGACCCATCACTCTCCCTTTCAACCAGTTGAGATTAGGGGTCAATGAATTCTAAGACAGGAAAATTAGGCAAACCATTCCAATCCTATGTTTTGACAGTGCTTCCAAAGACAATCCATGGGTGGCAGGAGCAGGACAGGTAATACACATCCCCGAAGAACAAATGGAATATACTTTTTCCTGTGGTCTAGGATGGGCAACAAATAATTAGGTGGAGTACTAGGCATTATGCAAAGGCCTAGAACTCACCATGGATAAAGGATTCAAAAGTTTGATGATCCTCGGGGACTCGATGATGGTAACTAGGCAGGTCACGAAAGAAATTTCAGGACCGCTAGCTACTTCCCCTCCAATTGTGTGGAGCATAACATTAATGGAGACACAATTTGAAAAAAACCATTCCACCATGTCCTTAGATCCCTTAACATGGAGGTGGACATGCTGGCAAATCAAGGTTCATGTGTAATCATATTAAAATGTGGAAAAAGGAGAGTCGCACCGATCCCATAATCCACTACAATTGTTGAAAATAGAAACAATAAATGTGAAAAATATCATCTAGAAATTCCAATTTAATTTGTCCTTAAATTAAATTGTAATTCTTTTTCGTAGCAACTTGTAATAGTTAACTAAGTTAAGTTGACTTAGTTAGCTTAGGAATTTCGAGTTGGAAGTCTATCTGGAGTCATGTAAGTGTGATCCATAAGTTTTAGGGGTCCATATTGAGTTTATTTGAGTTGTAATTAGATAACTAGGTTTGACTGAGTTATAGTCAGTTAAACTAGTTATAACTATTGGAGGAACTAGTAGAGGTCTAATAGTGAGTTCGTGCACTGATGCATCCTCAGTGCTACTCCAGCTAACTAGAGATTCACTCAAGAATAACTCATGCATGTCAGTTCAGAGGAAGACCCAGTTGACATTAGAGTGCAGGGACAATGTACTATGAGTTGTATAATTTTCCGAGTTCTATAGATGGAGCATGCAATCAGTTGAGGACCTAAGTTTGGATTGTGCAATTATGGAAGAAGGATTTCCTCATTAAATAGAGGCTAATTCCTCTAGGAATTGCGCAAGGAAATAGGGGCTTCGAGAGTAGCAGAATAGGCTAAGGTTTGTCTTGAGATAGCTTGTGAGCAGAGACTTGATTATACTTGTGCAAGGATTGTTCTAGTGAGAACAAGCATTGTCTTTTCATCTTCGATTTTTTATTAATGCAATATAGATAGTCAGGGTTTTGAGAAATTTCTTTCCCTAGAGAAATATTGTGTTAATGTGCGATTGATTATATTCCTCTTACTGATTATGGTTTTCATCGATCTATTGGTTTCTGCTGTTAAGAAGTAGAGTAGATTCTTGTCTTGTGTTTTAGTACATTACATGAGCTGATGAATTTACAAGAAAATATACAACAATTAATGAAAATATTTGGGATTTTGAATGAGTCTCCCTCTCTGGAAGTTGAATTAATGAGCACTAATACAATCATCCAGTTGGAATCACATTATCACATGTGTTAAGGGTTGAGAGGATAGCTTGGAGCTCAGCTTTCCCGCCACGCGCTGCCTTGCATGCACGGTGGTCTGTACACTTGGATCAACAACAAGAGAAGGTGGCCCCGATTAAAATCTTGGCGGTCCTCTCAAGATCAATTCATGTGGGAGATGGAGTTCATCGACATAAATCTCATTAATGTTCATACGAATTCTCGTTGTGTGAGGCTCGAATCATCACTCTAGAAATTAGTAGTGGCGGCTCTCTCTTAGATGGAATTAATTTTGATAGATGGATAATCACCCCTCTGAGAGAAAGGTAAGATAATAAATACGAGAAACCAATTTGAGACAGAGCCCATGTGGTTGTTTTGAAGGCGGAGAACATTGTTGTGGAAGTGGTCGTCGGTAGGGATGGAGAATAGGGACGTCACCGCATATTTTAAGCGGTGGAGGAAGGTGATGGAGAATATTTTAAAAAATTTATTGGGATGTATGAAATGTTAGACAGGAGGCTTGAAATACTGGAAAAGGAGAAGGATGACATGGCAAAGGTGATGGGGCAAAAGTTAGAATGGTTGAGCACTAAAATGCAGTGTCATCTACCTCGAATGGAGTCATATATATTGATGTTAAAGACAAGAAGTCATGAAGTGAATTGGGCAACAAATGAAGAGAAGGAACATGGCTCATTGGACCCAAGTTTGATTATGCGGGTAGAAGCGTGCTGCGAAGCAGAAGGCAAAGTTGAAGTAGCTCATGGAAAGTAGGTACCATATGTGAACAATCCTGACATGGACCCTGGCCCCTCTAGGGAAAACTATAATCTTTTTAATATATGTTTTGTAGGTATAAAGTACTATTGGGGCAATCTTGCAAGATATTTGGACTATTTCAATGTATTACGGTAGAAAAAAAGGCCTACGACAATAGGAAAGATAAGAAATGGATACCGTGGAATTTTGACATAACTGATGAAATGTTTTTTTTTTGTCATTCAAAATGGCTTTCATTAGATTTTCAAAATATCATAGCATACAAAAATGATCTCAACAACCCCCGCTCTCTCATTTTGTCCAGAATTTTTGAGATTGGGGGCTGGAGAATACCATGGGAGACAATTTGCATACATTATTTATGGAAGGCGTTGTGGCCTTAGCATACTAGGAGTGATAGAAAAAGAGATCTAAACTAATAGCAACATATAAAGGAGGGGGATGAGGGGGAATTAAAGGGGGAGTTGCAAAGTAACCAACTTGGTCATGAATTTGGAAGTCATTATGTTCCACCTATGCTTCCAAGCTGCGAAGGTGGTCATTTGTGCGTCGTTGATTGTGTTGGAGGTTGTCCCACTGCTCCAGAATGGCATTTTGAGTGTATTGAATATCAAAAAGACATGCTACAATCCCTTCGGGGTCTTCATACATGTGATCCCTGAGAATGTCAATGTCAAGTTGCATGTGCCACAAATTCTAAGCAATAGTTTCCATGGAGGCAGGGGCCACGAGGCAACCTCGCGAGTTAGCTAGATAAATTTCCTTAGTGTCCTTTGTTTCCTGGCTGGTCAAGTTAGCAGAGGACGAATGATGACCTGGCTCGGGATGCCCAACCTGGGCATGTTGAACCCTCCTGCGACGAGGATGACCCCAATATCAACTTGGGCATAATTATATATCGTTAGCCACTTGTAATAGTCCCAAGTCATTGAGAAGGTCCTCATTTCATGTTAATTGTTCGCAAGTGAGAGTAAATACCATAACATGAGAATAATATCATAGATGAGAATGCTCATGCCATAAATATAAAAAGAATTGGGAAAACACAAGAAAAAACACAACCCCACGAGAGCATAAACATACTAGTTAATAGTTTATTTATTTATTTATTTTTGTAACTAGTATAGGATAAGTTTAAGTCGGGGCCAACCTCTCTGTTATTTCTTATACTAATATTGTTTTACTTGCCATTCGTGGTGCCAATGAAACTTTTTCCCTCCTAGTGTTATATCCTAGTTCAATTATGGTATATTTGAAATATCTTATTTCTTTAACACAACACACTTGATTGAGCAATATCCCTAATTTCATCTCGAAGTAATCTATCCAGTTCAATTATGGTATATTTGAATATCTTATTTCTTCAACACAACTCACCTGAGTGAGCAATATCTCTAACTTTTTCCCAAAGTAACCCAAAGTAACCGAAATTTAAGGAGCAATGGAGCATATATAAAAAGATATTTGGATGGAAGAATGATCTAGCCATAGTGAAATGTTATTATTAGGATTGTGAGAAGCTTGGTTCAACTTGGACACTCCCTGGGATTATTTAATTCCCCAAAAAATGACTTTCATCCCCAACCCCTCCCCATGAGATTTGAACTTGAGACCTACTAGAGACTAAACCCTATTTAAACCAACTAATCTACACTTCATGGATTATAACAATCTCTTTATTAACATAAAACTTATTTGTTAACAATAATTTCTCAAAAATAACTTATAACAACAACAAAATTATTCTAATTTCTTTTCAAAATATCAAATATATAATTAAAAAATAAATACAATTTTTTTATAAACATTCACTCTTTTAAAAAAAGTTTATGAGATATGAATTATGTTAATATTTAAGTTCAATATTTCAAATGGATGCCCTACTTATCATCACATGATTCAAATAAAGATTATATAACATACAAAATAATAAGTCTATAAAGTAAATAAATAAATTCGAAAGGAATTAACTAAATTATAAAAAATTATTTAATAATTAAAGAAATTTATCTTTTTTAAATGGATATTTCATTTTTTTTAATAGTGGGGAAAATTATCATAATTGTTATTTATGAATGTAGGTTGACTTATCACTATTATTCAAGGAAAATCATTCCATCGAGAATGACTCATATGTGATCTATAATGGTTAGGCTTTCACTCTTGCATCTGGGTCTTTCGTTATTAACTCGTTTCCTTACATTCGAAGAAGACAAACTCTTAGCCAACAAAAACAGTTTTAGAGCAATACTCCATACCCAAAATGAATATTTCACTTATTATCACATGATTTAAGTTATGTGTGTGTGTGTGTGTGAAGAATGTTAACTTTCATGAAACAATAATAAATGGTTGTATTAAAAATAATAAACTTTTGTGTTATCACATGATTCAAATACTTAAAATAAATAAATAAAAATGAGAGTTTGACTCATAGAAGCTTTTAGATGGGTGACCTCTTAGGAAGTCTTGGTTACCAAGTGCAAGTCCTAGAGATGATGATTGATGATATGCAATTTATTTTCCTAGTATCAATCCTACTTCTTCACCCCTATGACCATCACCATGTGCTATGTGGACTATTCAAAATCATGAGAAATTTGGTTAATTGAGACTAATACTCATGGATATGGTCATAATTTAATGACTTATTCTACATAGTTTATCCTAAAAATGATATTTAATATGTTGCATTGCCAAAGTGCCATGCTTAAATGAAAAGAGTGAAGGGAGCTCTTACTGAATAGCTCATATGACATTATACTTGCTAAGGTTTTTCAAATGGGGTAGCAAGTTAAGTTGGCTTGATTGTGGGCAAAACTCCACAGTTAAGCGTGCTTGAGCCAGAGGAGTCTTGGGATGGGTGACCTCTCGGGAAGTTCTAGGTACCTGGGTGCAAGCCTTAAGGTGATGATTGATGTTATGTGATTCATTTAGTTAATATCAGTCACACTTCTTCATAGTTATTTCACTGATATCAATTCCACTTCTTCACCCCTATGAGCATCATGGGAAATTTGGGACTAATACTCATAGATATTGTCATAGTTGATGCAATTATTCTATTTATTTCACTCATATCAATCTCAATTATTCACCCATGTGAGCGTGAAATTTGATTAGTTGAGACCAATACTCATAGATATGGTCATAATATTTCAATGAGCATCGTGCATTGTCTAAACTCGTGAAAAAATTGATCATAATTTCATGGCTCACTCTACCCAATTAATCCCAAAAATAAAATTTAATTAAATTAATAAATTATTATTATTTCATAAATAATTAACAAATATATGTATTGCGCGAGGCCCTCTCCAACCCAGTGTAAAAAAGATGGTGTAATGTTAACATAATTTTTTTTGACTCGGTCAAAATAAAGGCATAAAATTAAAATTTTAAAAATAAAATGGGAGAGGTCAATTATTCAAAATTATTAAATAAAAATATTTAAATTTAAAATAAAATATTTGAATTTATTTAAATCGTATGAGTTTTATGAGGTCTGGGTTTTGACAAACTATGATTTTTCCAATGATATCCTTATATAATATACGTGTGAAGATATATATGTATATAACCAACTTAGATGCCTCTTAACTCTGGACCGATCAAATTTTACACTAAAAAAGGAGGTTTGCATCTTGAGAGATTTGATCTCTGAATCCTTCATCAATCCAGAGTTAAAATGAATATAGATTGATAGTAATTAAAAATAATTATGATAAACATCTCTTAAAAACTTATTTAAAATAAAAATAAAGTTTAAAATATAATTAAAGAATAAATAATATAATATATAAATAAATCAAGACAATATAAAATAATATATTAAATGAAACCCAAATTAATGATAAAAAATTATATTACATTATAGTGGTTTGTTGGTTGTAGGTGTCATTGAACACCGAGGACGGTGTTCCCCTCAAGGGGAGGGGTTTGTAACAGCCCCGAGTTAACAATGCATGTATTAAAGTTAATAAAGGCAAAAATAATAATCAAGGTCATGGGAAACTTATTCCAAGTTGAATGTTCGGAAAAACAACCCGGTGGGTGTTCATTTGGTTTATTATGGCTAAGGGGAAAATGACAAAGGCTTTGGAAAGGCATGAGACATTAATTGGCATTTTATTTACGAAAATAAAGGAAATTAGGAGAAAAGGAAGGTGAAACATCACAAGTTGCATGTGAGGAGGAAAAGGAAAGAAACATAATGGAAATTGAAGAAAATAGAGACCTCATTAATAAAAAAGGCTTTTAAGGATCAATTCACAACCTTTTGTCAATTTTAGCTTAGAGCTCTCTCTCTACTCTCTCTCTCTCTCATGCTCTTGGACACTTAGAGTTTTATTCGAGGACTTTTGGAGGAGTGTGGCATACTAGGGATTAGGAGCGATAAGGAAAAGGAAAAGCAAGAAAGTGAAAAAGGACAGTGGGATCAACAGCTACAATGGAATAAATTTGCGGGTATCGAGTTGTATGTATGATTTCCTTGCTAGTTTTGGCATGCAAGTACATTCATGTGTGTATTTGGTTCTCTTATTGTCATTGGCATGGGTCTTTCAAGGTGTGATAGTGGTTTTCAGCCTTGCCTTGCCATTTCTGGATAACCATGGTGTGATGGGGTTTCCCTTACTTGGTTGAGTTGGATTGTCGAATGGTTTTGAAGCTGAGTGGGGTGGTCTCGAGGAGAAACACAAGGACTAGGAATCACTAGACTGGTGAAGGTGGGATTGTGGTAAAGGCATATTGTGTATGCCCTCGTTAGGCCTAGGAATCCTGGACTAGTGAAAGGCGAGATATATGGTAAAGCCTAGAGGGTGGAGCCTCGTTGGGCCTAGGAATCCTCAATGATGAATGGAGGGAATTACGGTAAATCCTAGAGATGGAGATGGACAAATTCCTCACGGTTTAAGTGGAGAGATCCAGAGGCTTCCATGCTTGTATAGGCCTAGTGGTCCTTGGACCAGTATATGGTGGGATTGTGATAAATCCTGGTAGTGTATGCTTCTTGTTTGGGTCTAGGATTCCCTTGGTAGATTGCATTAAAGCCTGAGGAAGCGCTAGTTGTTTTTTTTTAAGTCCTACATTCGTGATTGGAATATGCACGGGGGTGATTGGTTGAAAAAAATATTTGGTTTAGCCAATCTATGGTTGGGTGGTACATGGAAATCCCTGGCTTGGTTTCATTTTACATATGTTAATAAGAGCTCTTTTCCTCTTATGTATTATGTGTGAATGTGTTCTTTCTTATGTGGTTATAATGGTTGTTCCATCATTGTTATTCTTCTAGTTATATGTTGGTTATAAACATGGTTTATGATAGACTTGAGTTATATATCTCATCATGTTTGATTAGTAAATGAATGAATAATTAATGTATGGCCTAATAGATGATAATGTAGCTGTTACGAGAGGGCATCAGACCTTCTCGACAAATCTCAGATAAGTATGAAGTCCCTATGCTTAGATGTGTTTATATGACCTATAGATGACATGTTGATGATGTGTATAACGAAATGTTTGTCATGGCTATTCCTTGTCAGTCCAGGTCCTTGTTCAAGTTTTTCATTAGAGGCATTGTCATCACATTATTTATCATTTCTGGAAGTTTCATGAAGTTCTGGGCAGAGGCTTGAGTCCTAGCTTTGAAAAAGTGAATCATAATTCAGGGTCACTGGCACATAACTACCTGAAAAAGGCCACAGTCACATGGAGGTCTTGTTGTGAGAGATACTGGAGGGTCTCAATCGCATGGAAGGCTTGTCATGGGAGCGACTAGGGTCTAGCTTAGTAAAACAACAAGTTGCCTCAGAGGTTTGGAACCTGGAGGGGTTGGTTGGCTCGTCAAGGTTCTGTAGCTCTTGAGGAAGGTAAATTTGATTTTGTTTAGTCAATTCCACTTCCTTAAATGTACTTGGGGAGTTGAATAATATCATAGTAACTCTTTGTCACATGTTTACCCCGGTGGACCGGTTAGCTTGGGTAAATGTAGGACGAGGGTGTTACATTGTCTCTGAGAAGAGACGTGGCGGCTAGATGCCTTCTGAACTGTGTTGCAAGGAGGCTTGAAGACCTATTTAGTATGAAAAACCATAAACATCCAAAAACCTAACCCTAGGAGATGAATCACCAAAAGTATGTGGGTCTCGTTGATGTAAATTGGTACATCGACTTCCCAAGGTCATAAATTTGGCATACAATCTTCATTTGACGCGTACAATACCTCATTTGAATGATTTATTTGATGAATACAAATTTTTACTGCAAACACCGAACAAAGACTATAATTTTTTGCGTTTTACAAAAATACGTCATTTAGGGCCTCAAAGCGACTATGAAATTTCTGGACCCGAAAAACTATCAAAAATAGTAAACTATGCTACAATTACGAAAACTAAAAGAAACAATGGTGGGGATCCAAGTGGAATATGCGGGTGGTTACCACTATCCACCTGGATCAGTCCTCCCCCCTTGGGAAGCAGTGGTCCTCATTGCATTGAGTTCCTCCATGAGATGGGGAAACTTTTGTTGAACTTGGTCCTTGGTGAACCACTTGCCTTGGTGTACGAGTTAGCTAGCTTTGACAACCTGATACAATTGGATTTTCTGCTGGCAAGTGTTCTTGATCTATGTGTCCATGATCTAACCGGTTTGGGCCCATTCCATGCAGTCGTGGTTTAGCTTTGTTGGTGTTATTTGTTTTACAATGTCTGATGTGTCCAGTAATGGTGAACAGTATGGTGGAAGGTGGTCCACATTGAACACTAGGTGCAGGCCAAGGAATAGGGGAATGCTTAGCTAAAAATCATATTCTCCCATATCCTTGGTGATGGTGTAAGGCCCATATCAAAGTGTCATGAGCTTTCGATGGGCTCCAGTAAGGTGTTCTTTCTACAAATGTAACAAAACTTTGTCACCCACCTGAAACTTGTGTGGCACTCGATGTTGATCATGTTGTTGCTTGTACTTGACGTTGGACTTATTCAAGACGTCATGCACTTGTTGGTGGATGTGTTGGATGTGTTCTGTAAACCAGGCTGCTTTATCGGCGTCAGACTGTACATGTGTGGATTTTGTCTATGTAGTCGCATGAGGCATGGCAACATCAATCATACACATTGGTTGAAAATGCAGACCCACTTAAAAATCACTACAGTTAGTCAAGCTATGGATAGCTTTGTTATACATGTGTAGCACATAGGAAAGGCTCTCATCCTAGGTTCGTGGATGCTTGGAGTTGTACATGTGTAGTATGTGCACTATCATCCTATTAACGACCTCTGTTTAGATATCAATTTGGGGATGGAATGTAGACTTGGTGAGCTTAGTGTCCAATAATCTCCAGAGGCTCGACCAGAATATGATCAAGAACCTTCTATCCCAATATAATATAATGGTCTACGGGACTTGAAAATATACTCGTTCAAAGAATATTTTGGTAGTGTCCTCTATTGTGATACTCTTCTTGCAAGCCTCCAATATAGCTATCTTATAAAATCTATCGATGACTACAAATACACAGTCATTACCATGCTTGGTAGAATGGAGGCCCGACAGATAGTAAATGGAGATGGATTCTCAGGGTTGGCTAGGAGTAGGAAAAGGAGTGTACAAACCTTGCTTCTTGATGGTTGACTTGGCGATGGCACAGGTAATGAAGGATTTGATATATTTGCCAACGAACTGTCAGAGTTTTGGCCAATAAAAAACTTTTGTAGTACGACCATAGTTTTCTCCACACCAAAGTGTCCTATGACCCGACTATAGTGTGCCTCCCTAATATGCTTAGCATGCTCGCTTGAAGGAACACAAAGGTGACCTAGGTAACATAATGATGCATCCTACAAGTGGAAATTTGGAACTTGCTTGCCATCCACTAGCATCTAGTTTGTGGTGGCTAACTCTAGATCATTTTTGTACAATTGTGGCCATCCGGAGGTCTCGTGGCCACAAGAGTTGAGAATAGTAGTCAGTGCTGCAACTGGGGTCCGACTGAGCAATCTACAACATGATTGGTGCTTCCCTTCATGTATTTAATGTTTAAGTAGAATTGTTACAGATATGTAGACCACTTTTGATGACGATGCAACTTCCCTTATGTTTGGATAAACTAAAGAGGTCAGTGATCTGTGTGGATGATTGTCTCCTTCCCGAGGATGTAATGTTTCCATTTTCGGCATGCCTACATGATGGAATACATCTCTTTATCTTATGTAGGGTATTTCTGAATTATATTAGAAAGTGTCTCACTGTGATAGGACACTGGATGCCCCTATTTGGTAAGAACTGCACCAATAACATAGTTGGAGGCGTCTTTGTCAATTTCAAATGGTTGTTGTAGGTCTGGTAATGTGAGTACAAGGGTAGAGCAGAGGTGGTGCTTCAAATCAATGAACTCCTTTTGTTGGGACTCAGACCAGGAAAATTTTGTTTTCGCTCTACCCTTGGTAACCTAACACACATGTCAAGTGATATGAGAGAATCCCAACACAAAACTCTGATAAAAATTGGGAAGGCCCAAAAATATGTGAATCTCTGTTAGAGTGGTCGGGGCTAGGCAATCCTAAATGACTTGGATCTTAGTCGAATCCACATGCACGTCTTTCTCATCAATGGTGTAGCCTAGATATTGGACTTGGCCCATGCCAAATGTGCATTCCTCCAAGTTGACACATAGTTTGTGCTATCACAAGGTTTGAAAGACCAGCCGAATATGTTGTAGGTGCTCTCCCCAAATCTTACTGAATATGTGGATGTTGTCTAGATATACAACCATGAACGAGTTGGTGAAGGGCTACAAGATGTCATCCATCAACCTTATAAAATCTCCAAGCATATATCAACCTGAAAGGCATGGCCAACCACTCGACAATGCCCTTCTTGGATTTGAAGGCAGTCTTCCATACATTTGTGGCTTCTATTGGCACCTGGTGATAGCCAGACTTCAAGTTGTTCATGCTAAAATACTTGGACCCTTGATCTGGTCAAGAAGGTCGTCAATCCATGGGATTGGATACTTGTTCTTGATGGTGATTTTGTTTAGTTCTTGATAATCAATGCATAGTCTCTAGGTTCAATCTTTCTTATGTAAAAGTACAATCGGGCTCCCACGGGGTGTGTAACTTGGTCGGATGTGCCCTTTTTGCAACAACTCCTGAATATGCTACTTGATTTCTACATTTTCCATAATGGAGTGGTGGTATATCGACCCATTGAGCAGAGGTGCTCCAGGAATCAGATCAATCGAATGCTTAACCTTACAGTGCAAAGGTACCCCTGTGGGTGAGGAGAATATGTCCTTGTATTCTTCCATAACCTTATCCACCTGCTTCTGCTACGTGGGGGAACCCTTCCTAGGGGCCATGAATGTGGCCACTATATTCCCCTTTCTTTGAGAGAGAATAAGAAAGAAAACAAATTTCCCATTCCAGGAGATGATTTTACTGCATTTCTTATCAGAGATCAAAGAGATGGAGGAGCTACCTCTGATATCATGTATAACTTATTACCCAAATTAATAATAACAGTGTGAGGCTTGGACTCATACATAGCACAATGCTTCCACAAGTATGGTTGCCCTGATAACACATCACAAACTTCAAGAAGAGGAACATCAAATAATACCTCATCCGTGAAGGGCTTGATGATGTAAGGAAGGAAAAATTGTTGGCTAAATTGAAGATCTTTCCCTTAGTGAAGCCACCCGGTGGTGTATGGTTGTGGGTGTGGTGTGGTCGGTAGGCCTAACCACTTCACGACCTCTGCCAAAATGAGATTCTTTTGGCTCCCACGATCGACAATGAACTGCAATGGAGAACCCTTCACCCACATCTGTGAGTGGAAGAAATGCTCCCTCTCCACTGGATCTTCTAGCTCAATCTTCTGGACCTTGGTGGTGGCAATGATGGTACTATGTTTAGCATCAATAATATGCTTCCCCTTTTCATTCCCCTTGTCAAGTTCTAGCTTAGAATCAAAACATGCATCAGACTCTGAATCTTTCAGCTCGACCACCAATGACTGCTTGACGTGACACTCCTTTATGTTGTGAGTGGGGCTCTTGTGGAACTCACACCACTTTCTCGTGTCCTTCTTCATCTTCATGGTGCCATTCTTTACTTATGGCTTCAATGCGTTGTCCTGGGTTGCTCCACCTTGGATTCTTCCTTTGTTTTGTGGTTTGGGGGCACTCTTGCCCTAATTATGATTCACAGGTCCAAAGTCATGCTTCTTTTGTTTAAATTTTTGTTTAATATTGGAAGCATAATGGTATGTTTCACTAAGCGAGGAGATGTCCAGGAACTCCATTTCTTCCTGAATGTATTTGTGCATACATCCATAGTACTCGAGCACTAGATTTAACTCGGGGTCTTTGATACCCAATTTTTTGAGTAGGCTATGAAAAATATTTGTGAACTCATGCACATCTTGGTCCCTTTGTTGTCGTGGTGTGGTCCATTGTATGTACTTGTCCTCATAGCTCCCCTGGTTGGCCGCACTGAGTCCTTCGTGAAAGACTCTGCATCCTTCGTTAACGAGCTTAAGGATATTAAGCTTAGCCCTGAGGACATTCTCGTCAGCTTTGATGTGGTCTCCCTTTATACTTGCATCCCTATAAAGGAGGCCTTGGAAGTGATCTTTCGCCTAACAGATCCCGATACCGCTCATCTGGTGGAGATCTGTCTCACTTCCACTTTCTTCTGTTTTGAGGGTGAGTTCTTTGAACAGACTTGTGGTGTTGCCATGGGTTCCCCTCTTTCCCCTATTGTTGCGAATCTTTTTATGGAAGATTTCGAAGCCAAAGCTTTAGCCTCGGCTCGTCTCCTTCCCAAGCTTTGGAAAAGGTATGTAGATGACACTAATGTCATCTAGCCCCATGGCCCAGAGGAGCTGGAACACTTCTTTAATCACCTCAACAGCCAGTCCTCTGCCATTAAGTTCACCATGGAAAAAGAGGTCAATAGTTGCCTCCATTTCCTGGATATTCTTATATCCAAGAATAAGGATGGCTATCTCTCCCACTCTATGTTCCGAAAGAAAACGCATACTGAGCAGTACCTTCATCCTGATTCCCATCATTTCCTTGCTCAGAAGATGGGTGTTCTTAACACCCTCGCTACTCGTGCCCTTAGGATTTATGATAGTGAGAGCTTTGATGAGGAGAGATCCCATCTCCTTGATGTCTTTGTGGAGAATGGATATAGTAGGCACCTAGGTCAGAAGGCTTTCCGAAAAGCCTCTAAAAATGCGTTAATTAAGAAAGAGCCTAAAGAGCGTCGTTTAGGTGTCCATTTTCCCTATGTCCAAGGAACCACGGATAAGATTGCTCAGATCCTTAAGAGGTATGAGATTCCCTCAACCTTTAGGCCCCTCAACACCATTCGCAATTCCCTCCGATCGGTGAAAGATCCCATTAACCCTAAGGACATGAAGGGTGTCTACTTGATCCCTTGTTCTTGTGGGACCCCCTATATTGGGGAAACAGGGCGCTCCATCCATCAGAGGATCAGCGAACATGCAGCCGACCTAAGACATGGGAGATCCAAGTCTTCAGCATTGGCGGAGCATGTTGAAAAGACCAAGCATTAGGTGTGTATAGAGGAGGCCAAGGTTGTTGCCAAAGTTTCTCAATTCCATCATCGTAAATTCAGGGAGGCTATTGAGATTGAAAGAAGGCCAAACAATCTCAATAGAGATGATGGATGGAAGATCAGTAGATGTTGGATCCCCGCCCTTTCATCCTAGTCTTTCTCTTCCTCCCTCTTGCCCTCCCTCCCCTTTTTCATCTTCTTTGCTTTTGTTTTGGTTTGTCCTTCTTGTTTTCAGGCCTTTTCCGGTCCTTCTCCTTCTTTTTAGACGCTCTTTCTATTTACTTCTCCCTGATAGATTTTAATGATTATGATCGTAACTATTATACAAATATGATCGTAAATATCATTAATTAATTAATTAATTTATTTTTTTATTTTTTTATTTTTTTTTTCCACATTCTTAATTAGTTTTATTCAGTTTTATTTTTTAGTTATTTTTCCATCTTATTTTCACATATTAGTAATATATAATTACTATAACCATCACCTTAGATTATCTTATTAATATATTTATGAAAATAAGTTCCTTTATCGAACTAATTTCCATTAAATTTATATAAAAATAAATAAATAAATAAAATAAAAATAAAATAAAAATAAAATAAAATAAAATTTTAACCAACCAATAAGTAATCACCATATAAAAAAATAATATTATTTCTTTTTTAAGTTTCTAGTAATTATAACTAACTAACCTACCTCTTATATATTTTTATATATATTGGTCTTTATTATAACTAATTCCCATTAATTTATTCTTAAATTATACCTTTCAACTAACTTTTATTTATTTAATACTAACTTTATTTTGGTCTTTATCATAACTAATTCCCCTTAATTTATTTTTAAATCATACCTTTCAACTAACTTTTATTTATTTATTATATATATATATATATATATATAAAAGTCAGGTCCTTAATCTAACTAATTCCCATACAAGTCACGATTTTTATTAAACTAATAACGTAATCAACATCTATAATTATTTCTTTCTTATATAATCTAACTAACTCCCTTTAAATTATCATTTTGACTTTTTGACTACAGTCCCTAAGTCAAAATTAGTCGTTGATCAAGATAGCCGTTGGAGGCTCTGCTCAGACTATTTAGCATGCAAAGCTGGATCTGTTTCTTCAACTTGTCCTGACGATGAGCCACACTGGTTGGTTCGAAACGCGTCGACAAATGTCTCTCTTTATGTGATTTACGCCGAAGTTCTACTTATAAATATTATGGATCACAGAAGCCTCAATTCAACAAGATTGAATATCTTCCTATTAATGGCCAAGAATTAAAAAATTATTTTCAATGATGACCCGGGGTTATGCCCTACCCTATGTACATAGCTTGTTTTATTGTTTATTTTGTCTTTTGCTTATCTTTATTCTATAAATAAGCATCATGTGTGAACGCGTTGTCCGGCTTCTTTGTATGTGCCTGAGTTGAAAAGAGTATTGTGACACTACAACATTTGGTTAACCTTCAGTCATCCTTCTTGCTATTGGTTACATATTTTGGTCAATGATATTTTGACGAAAAATACTATCCGTCCATAAGGAGAGTTTTGTGTCGAACCATAATACCTGTGTCTATTATAGAAAGCTTATACTTGCACTCGATTCCTTATGTTTCAGTGTTTTCATGCTTATTCAATCAATATAGGAGGAAAAGGGAAAATTATAAATGAGCAAACGTAAATCAAAGGTATTTAATATGCTTCTCTAAAGGAACAACCTCTCCTACTCTCAATAGGTCAGGATCCCTCTTTTTCCCATAAAATGAATAAGTGCCTATGCACAATCCTCTTTAAATATATAAATAAAGGTGAAAGAAGAGAAAGGCTTCCTGTGAAGAGAGATTAACCAAGCAACTCGTCGGGGTACTATCTAGGCTCGCTGGCAGCGGAGCAATTTTGTGTTCCTATAGTGACTCCGTCGGGGTATTGTCCAGGCCTGCTGGAAACGGAGCAACACCAGAGATGAAAATACTCTGAAAATCTAAAGCTCGCAAACTATACTACCCTTCCAGATTTGAAACATTGCGATATGGATGATTTTATGTCTGTGTTTAACCGAGATGGCATAAAGGGGACGATGTGTATTCACAGGGTAAGTGGGGAAGCCAAAGTGATTTGCACGATGGATCAATACTCCCTGAAGAACTAAAACCCTGCACAAAATAATCAACCAAGACAGAGAAGTTGGAATTATACCAACGTATTGCCAAGTGTTGTCGCTACTACAACACCCTCCAAAATTTTCGCATGCACAAAAATTTCGGAGCCTACCTTGATCTTGCATACTGTCATCACAAACATTGAGACTCATTTCATGTGTTTTCTCGAAGTTTTTCGCTCCCATTGCAACAAAATCAAAGTGTCATATTTTTGCATGATGAAGTGTCACACGATCTATATAAGCTTCTCTTGGTGGTTTCAAGGGGTTATATTTGTGTAAATGATTTGATCCTATCATGTAAACATCTGTCGCACTTGTTTCAAAAGTTTTAAGAATTATTGTACAAGTGTTGTCATGTTCGTCGCAAAGTGTATCTTTTGTGTCACACTTGTCATAATTTTTCGCACTGAGGGAAGTATGTTGTTCATGTGTTCTGGATGTTCTATGTTATGTCATCAAGTGTTCTAATTGTGTGATCACAATCAAGTCTTATTACTATTCACATCAGCCTCATCGATCTCGCACTTAGACAAATTCATAAAACTTTACGACTAACCAACTTAGCCTCTTTCGACCCTCCTGAACTGCGCATTTTGGAGTCTCAACCCTGAAGCTGCAACCCTACCTCTTAACATTGTGCAATGTGTAGTTCTTACCTCATAGGAATGCATATTGCACAGTCTCAATACTCAATCCCAACCCATGAGATCCAAAATTGTGCAATCCTGCCCTCCAACCAGGACTAAATTGCACATTACGTAGTCTCATTCCTCAAGCCCAACCTTTGATCTCTTGAACTGGGAAATTTCACATTCATTTGGGCTCCTCTTGCTTCCACAACTACGCAGTAGGCAAAATCATTATTCAAGCCCTCATCTTAGCACCTTGACCTCTCAAACTACGCAATTTTCTTGCTCATTCTAGCATGAAGTGTACATTGCGCAATTTCAAGGCTCAAGCTTCACCCCTGATTGCCTAAGTTTTTCAATTACATAGTCATTGAGCCTCTCCCTTAACCTTCCACCCATTTCCTGCTCAGTCAGTGGATCAACATGCAACATCTTAGACTAGAGTTTTATCGGAATAATGATGTCATCTTATCATGAGTGAAATTCATATGAAGGTACTCTATTACACCATGATAGGATGATGAAGAAGGAGATGGAGAAGGTGAACATGCAATAAGGCACCTCTGTAGCTGAATATTCAAGCAGATCAGTTAGGAGAAAGCAAAGGGACACTAGTTTGAAACCGTTGTTCAAGATATGATATCACTGAAGACTCCTCATCTCTAAGCCATATGGAGGTGGACAGAAGAACATTCTCAAGAAGACATACAACAATAAGTAGCAAGAATGATTTTACATTGCCATGTCATCAGTGTCATGTCATGGGTCATTATATGCCACATCACTTTTCTTGATTATGTAGATTCTTATTAAAAATTTATTGTAAAGTGGAAGTCCAAAGGACATATATAGAATATGAAGACTCATGTAAAGTCGAATAGTGAGAGGAAGTCAAACAGTCATGAGGGTAGTAAAAGGGTCAGAAGGGAGGTGAAGCAACACCCCATTAGTTATATATACACCCTCATTGTATGATCAAAGGACTTTTCACCTTGGTTCCTCCCGCAAGGCATCAGAGGGACGAGCTAGTTCTTTCGAGGACAAAGTAGTGGCTCCAATGCTCCACTATTTGTGCTAGTGGTGTTCATTGTATACATGTGTCCAAGAAATTTTACTTAAAGAATGAAGCTTGATGCCTAACATGCTGGATTATGAATATTTGTAAGATATTTTTGTGAATGTTTATGATTCATGTTGGTTTTCACCTGTACTAAAGTAGTTGAACTATTTTTGTTATTTTAGTGCTTATCTTATTGAGAATGTGTTGTAACGGTTACAATGACTCTCACATCTTTGTGGATTATTCAGCTAGATGTTAGATAGATATTTCTTGTTCTTGAGTGTCTCTACTAGGGTGATATTATTACTCATTTAGATCTTTTACTTTAATGATGCATATTGAATTGAAATTTAAAAGAGCATGTAACCAAGTGAAACATACACATAAAAGAAGCGGCAATCAAAAGCAACCATGAGATCAAAGGCACACAACAACTTGATAACGAAGTTCACCCATGTGGGCTACGTCTCTGGGCCTTGCTCAATGTGGGGAGGCCTCTTTCATTAATTGGCGGCGAAATCAAATTACAAGCAATTACAAAATGACACCTTATACCTCCACTTTCAGGGATGGCCTGAAAATGTAGACCTATGCTGAAGAAACTAATTGCACGGTTGTATTCCTCGCGAAAAAATGTGAAACATGACTATAAATTTGGCCATGTTTTGTTTAGGTGACCTCTGCAGCTCTAGGAAATCTTTTATATTCCCTGCAAGATTCTCTGCATAATATTTCTTCAAGATTTCAAGGGGATTTGTCTATAAAAACGGGCCTAGGGGGCGTAGTTCCAACTTTGGGTTCTGCAAGCACACGCTCCACCGTCAACCAATTTCCACTCTCCCTCCACACTATGTGTTGGGCTCGGTTTAAATATATGTGGAGGGAAGAGTTTTTAATACAGGGTCGCTAGACGCAGTGGTCAATGCAGCAAAAATAGGTTGCTAATGGGATGGGGGTCGCGGGTTCAACCCAGACCCACCCACCGGTCAACGTTCAATTTTTATTTGACAACAAAACTCGTTCCAACCTTGACCGAGATGTATTCCTCTAACCGTATGATGTTATATATAAATGATCGTTGTTTATATATTGTGGAACCGTCGTATGACCGATCGGTGAGGTTTGACCACCCGCGTGTCGGCGACCGAAATTTTTATTATTTTTAATTCAATTTGGCCATAACAACCTTTTTCCTTGCCAATGATTTTAGGGGATATTATACATTTTAAACAAGCAACATTTTGGTTGCTACTAGTGGTCGGAATGGTTTAATTTGTAGACTCCTTTGCAGAATTTGACGATGTTCACTAGGTTGCCACATGTTATGATTTGATTGGTCCGTACGACTAACTGGGCACCTGACGCCATGGTGACGTTAGATGCCACATGTCACACTCTGGTTAGCTCTCTTCCATCCATACAAGCATGTCACATGCTGATGTCATCATCTGTATGGCACACATCATCATCCATACTGCTAATGTCAGCATGCCAAGTGTCCCTGTGTGTCCTACCTATAAGAAATTTAACTGTTTCCAAAAAACTTCAACGAGCCATAACTTCTTCATACGATGTCGGATTGAGGTTTTGTTCGTGTTGTTGGATTAAGAATGATGAGATTTTTTATTTGAGACTGGTTTCACTGAATTTAGAGGACTTTGAAAATTTGGCCTTTTAGGATCGTCCTTGATCATTCCTCCCAACTAATGAGATTTTGGGCCGCCAATAACTTTGTCAGTTAGATGGAGAGTGAGGGAATTACTCCCTCACTTTATCCTTTTCAATCTAATGGGCCTTACTTGGATGCATTCCCTTGAAACAACCACAAAGTTACTCCCCATCATGAAGTCATAGTTCTCCTGTCAAGAATGATACGTTCAGGTAGTTTGTCCAAGTATTTAGGTGCAAAATCGTCCACTCTAGGAACCTGTCCAACCTCTTCAATATCCATGATCAAAGGAGGTTCATAAAGCTTCAATTTTTTAAATTTCACCACTGAGTACATTTACATGTATGCTGGAAAATCGAGACAAAAAGCATTTTTTCCAATCTTCTCTAATATGGTGGATGGGCCATATCAGATTGGTCTCAACTTTTTTCCTTCTCCTTTCATTTTGTCTATATTGATGTGGAACCACACCCTGTCTCCAACCTCGAATTAGTGATCAACCTAGTGCTTGTCATGTTGAGCCTTGTATTCAGCGTGACTTTTATCCATTTTCTCCTGCATTCCCTAGTGAATAATCTGAATTCATTGAACGAGCCTCCGCGCCTTGTCCCTGTCATTTGGCTCACTTGAATATTCATCTCTCCATAAGACCATGTATAATGGGTCCTTTGGAAAATATCCAAAGCATGTCTCGAACGGTGAGTTATGAGTGGATAAATGCACAACCCTGTTGTATGCATGTTGTACATAAGGAAGTTGGTTGTCCCAACACTTGGGATGCTTGCTGCAATAGCCCTAGAGTAGATGTATCTTTGTGCATTTCACAACCTCTATTTGAATGTTGGTTTATGGATGAAATGTGATACGTTTTACAAGGCATTATGACACGCATTTTACTAAACAGATCCACAATGACAAACAATAGTCATGACCTTTCCTATATAAAGGCAAACCACCAACAAAATCCATTGACACACTTTCCCATGGACGACTCGAGACAGGGAGTGGTGTGTAGAACCCCAACTTACTATTAGTGGGATTGGAAACTGAACACAACACACATCCCTTTACATATCTTATTACAATATTTTTCATGTGAGGCCAATAAGAAAACCTCTACAAATGACACAAAGCTTTCCCTACACCAAAATGACCTGACACAAGAGAAGTATGTGCCTCTCTGATTAAATGTATTCTTTGATTGGTGGGGATACACAGTTTGCCAATATGGTACAAAAAATTTCCCTACAAATGGTAATTATCTTCCTACGATGGATGAGTATGTTTCATCACAACTCTAACATGGAAAACTTCAGTCCTCTTTCGTTCATTAATAAGAGACTCATTTGAAGAACTTGTGCTTGCATGCAATTCATAATTTTCATTAGCATGAAGAGAAAGGTTACCTTGTATGCCCACTGTTGTGATTTGTGTCTCATCACCAGAGTCAGATCCAAGGTCCTACTGCACAGTTTCCACCATCTTTTGCTTGCCCTTTCCACCAAATCTCTTTGGCTTCAACTCTGGATGCAACTTCCAACAGTTTCCATCATTATGGCCTTCCTTCTTTAAATGTGTGCAAGATGGCTTTGCTCCTTCTCCTTTCTTGGTTATAGCTACCTTCTTGTCCTTTCCCTTTCCTTTTCCTTTGAACTTTCCATTATGAGGTTTGAAATATGATTTCTTGGGTTGATCTTCTTTGTCATTCTTGCCCCTTCTTTCAAGGTGAATGGCATTCACACTCGCCGCATCAATAGTAGTAGGCTCAAATAACAAAAAATAATTCCTAACGTAACTATGTAAAGCACCAATATACTTTGTTACTGTTTCTGGTGAATCATGTGAAATCCCTACATTCAAACATTTTGACCCTTTCCTTGTATCAAATATTTCCAATCCATTAAATCCTTTTGTCGATAACCCAAAGGATAGAATTGATATTTTAATGCAGAAACAAAATTGGACCAAGAAGAAAGGAGATTACCTAAGGTTTTGCTACCTTTCTGCAACTTACTCTCCCACCATACGAGAGCGGTGCTACTCAACCTAAGAGATGCTAAGTGGATCTTGGCGTCATATTCCTCGACTTGTTGAATCTAGCAATAGACCTTGATCTGTCTAATCCAATCGTTTAACTTGTCGACATTACATTCTCTATTATATGTGGGCAAATCAAACTTTACATCTAGATTAAAAATTGGCTTTTTAGATTCATTCCTATGATGTCTGTTAGAATGACGAGAAGAGGAAGAAGAAGAATTGTCACTGGAAGATGGAGAGGGAGGGGACTCTTCTCCTCCGCCTCTATGGTTTACCAAGGCATGATCATCTGACTCTTTCTTCTCGGGATTTATTGTCTTCTCATATTCTGCAAAAAAAAATTCCACTTTAGCTACCATAGTGAAGAATATATTGCAATAATTTCACTCTTCCTCCATTCCAGCTTCCTCAACCACCATTTTCCACCTTTGTGTTGCACGCCCCACTTCAGGATCAAAGGATTTGAGCTTTCCATCACATTTTTGGAGCTTGTTCCTGGTTAGCATTCACTCATGTAACTCGCATCAAGAAGACTTGCTCTTACACCAAACTTGACCCATTTTTTTTACTTCAAGGATGCATACAAAATTGCATTTTAAAAGAGAATGTAACTAAGTGAAACATACACGTAAAAGAAGCAGAAATCAAATGAAACCATTAGATTAAAGGAACACAAACAACTTCATAACAAAGTTCACCTAGTGTGGGCTATGTTAGCACTCTGTAATTTCCCAAGGCTATGAGAGAAACCCAGTGTTAACCACAAAACCACTTTGGAAGATGGTATCTAGCCCTTCTAGCTTCAAAGAGGGATCACTATATATGATTTAGATTTGTTTTTTAAAGATATTAGGCTAGTTAATGAGTTATGAGTTTGGTTTTTTCAAAGATTTAGTTGAAAATTGCTGGGAAAGTCCATTTGGTATGGAGTCAATGAGTCTTGGGTGATCAAATACAAAAATGGCAGAATGGATGTAACAGGGAAAGGTAGGCAAGCACTTAGATATTTAGGACATTTGTGGAGTGAATGGGATGAAAAGATTTAGATTCAATTAAATATAGAGCATGTTAGGATGAATTATATACTTAATATGAGTGTGAAAACATAAATATTGTTTATAAGCCAGAGCAGAGTGTATTTAAACTAATTCAGTCCTTAATATTCTTTAAACAATAGAGATAGGAAAAACATATGAAAAACAGGGAAAATAACAAGTTCACATGAGAGGAGACATCACCAATTGCTTCACACATGAATGCTGGAGCAAACTTTCTGTATTAATGAAATTGATCACTTCAATACATGCACATCTTACATCAAAGATCTGCTTTATTCATACAAGTTCCAATCTTTTAAGTCTTATATCTAAATATTTATAGAAAACTATTACATCTCATATCGGATTTCAAAAATAAAATATATTTACAATAATATATGTTTGAGGTACAAATATTTTTAGACATAGAGGAAGAGAAAATAGGAAAATATGTTGAAAATTGGCTATGTTGTTGAGGTTATCTAGGAGTTTGTTGATGACTATTGCTACTTCCCTCGAAAGGTTGTTAATATTATCTTGAAAGTTTTGTGCCTTTGCTTACACTTCACTCGATCAACTCTAGCAGTTGGTCCCACCTTTCTTCACTTGGAATAGAAAAACTAACCATATTTTTGAATCTTTCATCCACTTCGGTGTAAGTGTCAAAAGTGGGTTTATTTACAAAAAGGTGGTGGATCTCATGCTAAATATTCAAATCAAACTAGACCCCATGTAAGAATGCTTCTCCACTGATAAGTCCTTTAGCTTTTGCAAACTTAGAAGCGTCAGCACCTATGTTGCACAATTGTTCTTGGTAATTTTCTAATGCGATCAATTTGCCATGTTAATTCCTAAGAGTAGGCAAGCCTTTTTCCTGTCGCAATGTAAATTTCTTGTTGAACCTTCTAACCTCTAACTCAAGATATTTACATTTATTTTCCAACTATCATCAAATTCCTCATTGTCAAAATCCTCTTGACCTCCATGATTGTTGTTGTTCTGTCTGGAATATTCATGTCTTCTATTTCCTCCTTGGTTTTATAATTTAGCAACTTGATAATATTTTGTGCTTCCTCTGGTCTATGCTCCAAATCTACTTTTTTATTTTCAATTGTTGTCTTGACTCTGTCTGCACATTCTTCTTTCTCAAATGTAATCCAGATTGGAGGCCACATATATGTTATGTTGGCATTTATATTCTGCCAAATGTTGTTCTTAGCCTCTCCTAGCATCTGAATGACAAAGGACTGGTCTTCATATTTTTGTATCTGCTAGATGAGTTTGTAGTTTTTCTGGAGTTTTGACAAATATGCATTGTCAGTTTTAAGCTTACTCTCCTCCATCTTGGCCAATGCTACTAACAATCTATCTTTCTCAACCTAAACTGTTGATAATTCATCCAGAGCTCTAGTAAACTCTTTTGTAGATTCTGAAACGGTGGTTTTTGTTGAAAACAATTGTACCTGTGCCTAATATAAATTCTCATGCTGCTTTCCACTGTTCTTTTTCTTTCAACAGTGCTTCCATGCCCTGCTCCATCTTCTATATCTATGCATTTTCCTCAATCAATAAAGTAAATAGTTTTTCTTTCTCCATAACTATATTGGCAACCTCTTTAACTTGAGGATGTTCTGTGGAGGGCAGCTTCAATTGTTTCCTCAATGCTTGAATGTCTACTTCCTTGTTCTTGATGAGCTCTTTTGTTGCTTTAATATCCTTAGGATCATGTCCTAGATTTATGATCAAGTCTTCCAAAGATTTGATCCTGTTGTCCTTAGCAAAAGATGACATCTTCTCAATCTTTAACTGAGAATTCATGTTGTTTAAAGATGATTGTAGTTTTGAAGCAGTCATTGTTGAACTAGTGAGGGTTGAAAAAATTAGCTCCCCTGTCTGCTTATGTAAATCGATTTGATTGATTTCATGTATTTTCCTGGTATCTATTGAGAAAATGGAGGATTTATAGTCTTCAACACTCTTGGGAGTTGGCATTAGAGGTTCCATGAAGGCCATCTGGAATTGTCCTTTCTCTGAATCAAATGTAGAAAGTAATATGTGTTGTGTCTTAGTGGTCTGCTTCCAAAATTCAGAGTAGGTGGAAGCCTTCAAAGCTTCATTCTTTAATTTTATCTCCCTGTATCTTGAGAAGATACTCTGCTGAGTTGAAATCTGTGAGCTAGATGATACTGGAGACTGGACTGTTGCTTCTACAGTAGGTGATTGTACTGTTTCTTCTACTTGAGTAGTAGGAGTGATAGAAATCCCTGATAAAATCACTGTGGTTGGTTGTTGTGTGTCCCCTTCCTCGAGAGTTTCATATAGAATAGTAATTATTTGAGCCGTAAACAGAGGATTAATTGGAGAATCTGATTTCTGAGTAGTATTTGGGTCCTTATTCTTTCTTTTAAAAACAATAAATTTTGCATCTGGGTTGTCAGAATCAGTAGGGGACATGGCTTCCCTTTCCCTTTTTCCCTCCTTTTCTTTAGGAATTGGTTTTTGCATAGATGATTGACTGACAAGTTGTTCTTCAGCTTCCTATAGAGTACCCTCTGTCCATTCCTCCTGATTTGCATATTTTTCAATTTCAGGCCTTGGTGTGTGTGCATAAGAGGTACTCTTCTGTTCTAATCTGAGTTTTGAAATGATGCGTTGATGATGTAGGGCCTTATGTGAGCTTTCAACTTAAACTGTGCTTTCTTCTTGTAGGAGACAAAATGCAACTCATTTGCCTTGTTTATCCTATTGCAAAGATCCTAACAGGCACAAAAAGCTGGAAATCTGTAACGAGACAATTCTGATCCATAAACTCTTATCTCAGTGTAGTTATTGTATAAATACCAGTCTCCCACTTTAGCTTGATCTGATAAATGCAAAAAATTCTTTATTTCTGGTGAAATCCTTGGGATCACACCACTTCTCAGCAAACATAGTGAGGTATACAAAAAATTATCAACATAATCAGTATAAGAATACTCCTCTGAGTTATTTCTAACCGGAGAAGTCCAGTGAATCACTGACTAGGGGTTACCTTCGCTATTTGTTTTATGTAAAGGGAAATTAAATTTGTCTAACTGGTAAAATAGCATAAGGTAAAATAGGATTGATTGATACTTAAAGACACCTTCTCCTTTGAAATTGACAAACTGGTTATGGATAGAGTTGGCGAAAAACTGACTGTAATTGAAAAGGATGGATGGTTTTTTCCAACTGCAAAAATAGATTAAAAAAAAAAAGAGAGAAAAAAATCCTAACACTATCTCATCTGCCCACTAGTCATTACAGTGCCCAAGCAGTCGGGTTACCATGGAGATGACTTGTTTGGACATTTTAGGAAACATTGAAACTGGGTATGGAGGTGTTATCACCCAAAAATTCTAAAAACATCATTGTGTCAACTCTGCTTTTGATCATGATTTCAAGGAGGTCTAAAATTCATTTTAGTCTTGATAAAAGGGTAAATGATAGGGTTTGAAGTCTTAAAATGTCATCTTTCATTTCCAAATAAAGTCCTTTAGGTTCACTTCATGGTCAAATAGGTCACATTTTCCATTTATAAGTAATTCCATTAAGTTTAGTGTTAATTTTTTGCAATCATACAGGAATTTGCAGTTTCGTAGCGCAGCTAATTCAAAAAAGGTGATTTGCGCTACGAAACTGCTATGTATGCTCTCTTTTTTGTTTTTAGTAATCAACTTCCAAGGGGGTTCCTGAGCAATTGAAAACTCATTTTTGAACACTAAAAGCGGTTTTTCTTCCTAACATACTTAGCTACAAAAACCTCTCTAAATTTCTTTAAATTCATTATGAGGTGGGAGAAATCGATGACCCAACGTGCGCTATAAAACTACTGAAATTCATTAAGAGAAAAATTTTGTTTTCTGGTTTTAGTAGTTCACTTCATGATTAGTTTCTGGCCAAATGCAAAAGTATTTTAGAATTCTGAAAGAAGTTTCTTTTCATAAAATCCCCAGCTACAATAACCTCTCTCACTTTCCTCAAAGTGTTACCAGTTGAGAGAAACAAGGCTTTCTTTGAAGCCATAATTTTAGAAATCAGAATTTTCCAGTTTTACACATGTTGTTCAAAGACAGTTTATGGACAGTTAGGTCATGGATCAGCAAGGTTGGTAACAATGTTGGAGGCATCATAAAGTTCGAATACATGGATTATCAGTTGTCAAAGAATGTATTTAAGTCTTAGATAAGGTTTTTGAAACATGTTTTAGGAGTTTCACTCCTATTTGTATTAAGACTCCTGAAATACAGTTAGCTGTCAGTTTGTAATTAAAAGTTTGTTTTATGAGTAGATAGGTGTCAATTTTAGAAATTTGAACTCTCCTAAGGATGGATCATAGAATCCAAGGTTGTAAAGACTTTATATGAGGCATAAGGTCGAATTTCTCATGGTTGGCATTGGTATTAGCAAAAGAACCTGTGTTATGGGAGCACACTGTGTGTTTTTCAACTTAATACAGAGATCAGTTTTACTACTCAAGATTCACAAGGGGTTTATGTGTTAAATGTTTCTATGGCATTTTCAATTACTTATTTACAGTGGTATGAGCATGTGTTACTTAGAATTCATTGAAAAATGCTCTAACTTCCTTCGCATGATTGTAGACTGTGTTTATTCACTGAGTTACTGTTTCACTTATAAACCTAAACGCCAAGTGCCTTGACTTCCATGTTTAGCTGATTATGATGTTTTGTTGAAGATTACTTTGACTCCATGGCCCAATAGATGTTTGCTAATCTGTAATTCAACCAGTTATACATTTTTGTCCATTTTTATGTAAATGCTAGGAAGGGACTGATATATATAGAGGCAGTTTAACTTTTCTGAAGCTGAGATTCTTAGTGTACTTTAGTGATCTTTATCTTTTATCTTTGATATGTTTTACTTCCATAGTCTTAATTCTTATTACTTAGAATTCATGGAGGAACATGCTCTGACTTCCTTTAAGTGTTAAACTATGGTGAATTGAGTTCTTGGGTCCTATCTTCAGATGTTTTTCTTCAATGTTTTAATACTTATTACTGAGAATCCATGGTTGTTCATGCTCTGACTTCCTTTAAGTATTAAAATTTGATGAATCACTTTTAATACTTTCCTTTTGAATACCTTGATGTATCATTACTCAGAATTCATGTCAACATGTTCTGAGTTCTATGAACTTTAAGATATTGAGACTTTCCTGAATGTGTTACTCTTTCATTGAAGTATATACAAGCCTCAGTTTTACAAGAAGAGCTATTTGTTATCTTTATCTCTGTCATTGACTCCATAAACCAATGGTAGCAAGTCTCCACCTTTCAACCTATAAACGTATAAATCACAAACCATAGAGTTAGCCATCTATCTATATCTTTAATCAATATCATTAACCCTTGAGAGAGCCCTCTTGGGCTGAGGAGGCTAAGCCTCAGCTAAAAGATTGGTTTGAAATAGTTACACTGAGATTGACTTGATGAGCAGCCTATTAGGGTCTTATTTTGGTGATAACAAGAGGAAAGGTCCTCAATGTTTTCTCTAAGAAAAAACTCAAATCCAGGTTCTCTCAGCGAAAGTTATTTTTATATATAATTCCATTGAAATACCAACAAAAAAAGGATGGTGAGAAGTTTGATAGTCAACTTGCAAGGCTTGGCAAATGCTTTAAGGAGAAATATAGAAAAATGACTTCATTGTCATGGGAAATGACTACCCTTTGACTCGACAAATATCTAAGGTGGCAATAGACAAAGAACTCAGGAAAGAAGTGAGTCTGGGGGAAAACAAATTGTGGGAGAAAGGATTCCCAGATACTTAATTCATGACATTTATCCAAGTGTTTTTGCTTTGCCTAGTTATGGAGCTCATAGAGATCAAACTCTAACTAGGTTTCAACAATTTTATACAGGGTGTCTATTAAGGGGGGTTTATCAAAATCTGGGACTAGGGGAATAAGGGTATTTGACTCTGTGATCTTCCCTTTTCCTTTGCGATTCAATATTTTGGAAAATGAAAAATAGGGAACAAAAGGACAATACTAGATAAAAGAAAGTTGGATAGAAGAAATCTTGGAGGACAGGGTTACCCTTAAAAATTGTTGACTGTGGGTAAGGAATTGGTTGTTGAAAGTTGGCAGTTGGTAGCAGTTTCATCCTTCATCTCACAGGATCAATGAAAAGAAAAATGAAATGAAGTACTAGCCCCAAAGGATCTTTTATAATGGTGGAATTGGTTTCATAATAGCTTCATTAACAACTATGGAGCAGAGAGGATTTATTGGTAAAACGGGTAGGGCATGGGAATTTAATAACATAACGTTCAATTAGTAATTGGCGGCAGTTTTGAATCTTGAACGGGCAATGACGTGGATGGGGAGTGACGTGGCGAGACAGGTGGCAGAAGCAGAGTGGCGTGGGGGGGCAAAGGTTATGTGGTGGGATGCGAGCGACGGATAGATGAGTCATTGGCAGGAGAGCGGGGGTGGTATTTTTGAGAGGCGAGGGGGGGAATGTAGGCGGTAAGCAGAATAGGGAGGGGACCCCCCAAAATACCCCAGATGTTGTGACATTAGCCTAGTGGATTTCGGCAGAAACAACTCCCCCTGCCCCCTCCCCTACTGTTAACAGTCAGGAGTTCGGGGGGGGACACCCCGCCGTCGTTGGTTCTAGCGCGACTTTTATTTGCAAAATGACAAAATGACTTTTGTTGTATTATGTTTTATCAAATACATAATTAAAAAAATAAAATATGAATAAAGCATATATACTATGCTGTTAAACCTTTTAAAAATTCACATTTTTGGGAATTAAAGTGGCATTTTAGCTAGCCCACTTATTGGAGCTTAATTTTATTTTTTATTCCTCTAATTTTTCATTTCTTTTGTTTTATTTTTTTTCACATATATATGATTTTTTATATATCCCCTGTTTTATTTTTCTTCTTTTCTCATTTTTGTTTTCTATTTTTCTTTATCATATATTTTCACTTTTCTTTTTCTTCTTTTGAACTTTTTGAAAATAGTTTGCATAATGAAATCATTATTTAGAGTATCTCTTATGAGAAAATCAACAAATAATCATCAATTGATCCTATAAATTATAGGACCTTAACAATGGCTCCAATGGCTATGGCATCCTCCTTGTGAGGTGTCAAGAACACTGCAGATCAGTAGCCTTTGTTCATTGGGTACTATGTTCTTATTCTGTAATTGAATTGATTAATTGTTGTTATTATAGATATTGGTAGAATTTCATCAAAAGCTCAGGGCCTTCTCTGCGGACTTCAATTCCTGATGTTAACTAGCCTCGCTTGTAGTAGAATGATGAACTTGTATTTACAATGACATGTATGAAAAACGTATCTATCCTTCAGTGAAATAGTGCTTGAGTAGTCTGCCATTAACAAGTCTTCCTGACAATCCTTCTCCAATCAAGTCTTTCAGTAAGAATGCATTTTTACCTCCCAAAACTTCAATTTTATAGGGTCCTTTCCATAGATTGTCAAGTTTTCCATGCTTACCTTTCTCTTCATTTATGGAATCCCATCTTAGAACAAGATCATCTGCTTTGGTCCTTCTGTCATGAATATTCTTGATTTTGTCCTGAATAGTCTGAGTTTTGTTGTAGACCTCCTCCCTGATTTTCTCTAACTGAATCATTTGATTTAACCTTCTTTGTACATCACTTGGCTCCACTTGTGATTCCTCAGTAATTTTAGCACTGGAATTCCGAGCAAAGTGGGAAAAATTACATCCACTCCATATACTAATTGGAAAGGGGACATTCCAATAGATTTCTTGGTGCTAATTATGTCAGCCCATAGAGCATTAATCAACTTCTTATGCCAGTATTTCTTATTTTCCTGTAACAATTTATTTATAATGTTGACTAAACTCTTATTAGAAGATTCAGCTAATCATTTCCCTTGAGGATAATAAGCAGTAGAATGTCGTAAATTTATGTGATACTTGTGACAAAAAACAATCGTTTTCTTTGATTTAAAAGAAGTTGCATTCAGTAATGATTTTATTTGGACATTCAAATATGGATAGAATACTACCTTCTAAGAACTGAATTGTGACAGAATTTGTAGCTTATTGTTGAAGCCCCGAAAATCGGGTCGACAACAAGGGGGATACCCGCCCGGTTCGGACCTTGGTTGGCAGCTCCTTATCCATTTGGTATAGCGGGTCCAACTGGGGATAATGGGACTAGTTTCCCAATCTATGAGTGTGTGTGTGTATAATTTGATGTTGTTGATCTAACAGTTCCTATTTAAGATATTCTAATTCTATCTTTAATCTAATTCTATGCTATTGTAATCTAATAAGCAGTAACATCTAAGTCTATACTAACCCAGGATGTAATTCTTCTATTGTGCGATCTAAAGAGATTTCAAATAACAACTGGTAATAAAGATCATTCAACGATTATAAGAAAGGAAATCAATAAAGATGAACCACTTCGCATAAAAAGTTATACGAAACAGTTGTGAAAAACATATCGCATAATGAGCTATTCATACATTAAGCATAAATAAATAGCTATCACCGTACAAAAGTTCCAAATTATAACTCAGGCATTCATGCAATAATACATAAACAACTAAAAACTGTATATCACTTTAACATATAAGCAGAAATGGTCAAGAGATAAAAGTACCATTTATGACTAGTCCTACTCATAAGCTTCAAGCAACAATGATTTATCTCTCCTTGCTCTAACATCCACTGGGAGTACAGAAGTGCAACATCAGTAGCAGATATCAAATGCAAACATCAACAAATCTTGATCCATTCATTCACCAAAACCTCCTCTGAGGGTGCAAAAGTGCATGTTCTGAGGACAAGTTTTTGATAAATTTCTGGACCCTTCTCTAAATGCATGAGAAGGGTTTAAATACTACTAACTAAATAACTTAATTACACAGATTCAGGATACGGTTTAAATGACCACCCTTTTTCTAAGCAAAATTATTTCTAAAAATTAAATCTAATATCTAACTATTTCTGCATTTGCTCCTTAATGTTGCAAGCATTCAGTATTTACCTGGGTAGAGTCGACTGACTGTCTTCCGCCTTTGGTTGAGCTAAGCAAACAGAAATGGTAAGAGCTGGCACCACCTTCTCGGCAAAATCGATGATATACTCGAGAGTCATCCTCTGACTATGTGGATTTACTGCGTATGCCCAGTAATAATCCAAGTTCAACTTGGTTAACCCTTGAATTGCTTCTGCCTTTTTCTTTAGCTTTCTGTTTCCAGTTTGTTCTTTACCATTGTTTTCTTGCATTTTTCGGGCTTACAAATGACTGAGCAGTTAGAGGCTTTGCTTTTTGAGCAATTTTCTCAGCGATGCGTGATTAGCGCTAGGCGCTAATCGTGCATCAGAAACTGCCTTTGTTCTTTGATCCGGGCTTCTCTGATGCGTTTTTCGCCTTTAGCGCCTTTTTCTTCACCGGGTATAAAGCTTCAAAATTTGCAAAAATAATGCTTTCGTGAGCTCTTGACCTTGAGTCATTAAACTGCCTGTTGATATCAGCATCATTCAATACTCATTCAACCATGGTTGTAAATGAAAGATCTGTAATGGATGGCTCAGCAGCGTTCTGTGAATCTGCGGCTCTGTTGCATGCGGGCGTCTTTTCTCTATCTTTGAACATTGGAGTTTTACCCTTTTTCCTCATAGCTTCCTGCACATTGCTTCGTGTATCTTTTGTTTTTTCGTTCCTGCGGTTCACACATGAGGAGAGAGTAATGATAATAAAAATCGACAGGAAAGCTTTAAATGCTACGGATATGCAAAAACGCGCCACCTGACGTGAACTGACTCTTTGAAAAACACAAAACCATCTTTCATTAACAACTGTCGTATAATTCATTAATTATCATTAAAGCGCGTATCCAGTTCTTGGTTTATGGAAAACTTTTCTTGAATATTGAGCCAGGAAAATTTGCGATGGAATGTTTCTGCGATCTGTATCGCAGTATCGCATTTCGCTGTTATCGCATTACCGCAATTTCATCGTGTTGTGCTATCGCAAGGTTGCTTTATCGCGCTATCGCAAGGTCGCGGATTGCAGTATCACAATATCGCGGGTCGCAGTATTGTTATAATCGTTATGTGTCTTTCCTGCAATTTTGCGATATGCGATATCGCATATCGGTGATTTTTAAGGTTTTCCAATGTGAGTGTTTATTAATGCATGCGATGCGATGGGGTTCGTGTCGCAATCTCGCAGTTTATCATTTTTACTCATAAGGAAATGCCCTATCCTTCTTTGCGCAATGCGATGTTTCTTTAAGGAGTAAAATACATGAGCCTTAATTGATTTTTTTTTTTTTTGAATTTTTTACTAAGGGTCCCCACTTACCTAGTGTTATTGCTAATACAAAATAAGGAAGGGGGTTGTTGGTGGCCACAACACTTGTCTAGTTGGAATGGCTTCAATCCATTTGATGAAGTAGTCACTAGCAGTGAGGATCCATATATGTTGAGTTGAAGAGCTTGGATGGATTTCTCCAATAAAATATAAACCCCATTGTTGGAAAGGAACCTCCACTGAAATGGGCTTTAAAGGTAAGGGAAAAATTTTTCTCTTTCCTTCAAAGATTTGGCATTGATGGCAGGTTGAAACTCTCTTATGAACATCTGCAAACAAGGTAGGCCAGTAGAAACCAGCCCTCAGGATTTTGTTGGTTGTGGCTTTCCAATATAAATGTCCTCCACAATCCCCTTGATGGAAGTCTTCCATGACTTTGTTTGCTTCATCTTTTAATAAACAATTTAGCAAAATACCTCCAATATCTTTCCAATACATAGCTTGATCTAAAATGCAAAATTTCACAACTTTTAACTTGAGGAATCTAGCTTTGGTCTTTGTCAAACTAGGAGGAGCTTGTAAATTTTGTAAAACATAGACAATATATGCATACCAAGGAGAGGTAGCAAATACTTCTGATACCTGTGGAGTCGCCAACTCTTCCTGTTCATCAAGTGCAGCTATAAAATTTATGTCCAGTGCATGGAAATTTGACTCAGCCATTAGCTTAGCCAATCCCTGACCTTTGATGAGTTTAGTAGGCCTTATCTCAATGCCATATTCTAAAATTACTGCAATCCATTTGCCTCTTTCCCATCTGGATTAGACTAAGTGAGGGTACCTTTCACTACATCATTTGGAATAAATGCAATTATGTGGGAATGTAGAATGTACACTATGAAGTCTTTCAGTGCCTTTACTAAAGAAAAGGCTTGCTTTTCCATGATATTGTACTTTAAGGAGGCATATCTTAAAGCTCTACTGAAGAATGCTATAGGTTGTTCATGTCCCTCCTTGTTTTTCTGCAACAAAACTGCTGCAATAGTGTGTTTTGATGCAAAAGAGAAAATCATGAAATCTTTAGTAAAATCAGGGCTAATTAAAACATGAGCACATGTCAAAGCTTGTATTTCTGCAACAAAACTGCTGCAATAGTGTGTTTTGATGCAAAAGAGAAAATCATGAAATCTTTAGTAAAATCAGGGCTAATTAAAACATGAGCACATGTCAAAGCTACCTTTACTTCACTAAAATATTTTTTAGCCTCACTATTCCATTTTATCTCAGTATCTTTCTTCAGCATGTTTGTGATTGCTCTCAAAATCTTAGCCAGGTTTGGAATGAATCTTCTTAGGAAATTTATCCTACCAATGAAAGACTGAATTTATTTTTTGTTCATGGGAGGATCAATCTTCATTATGGATTCAACTCTGCTGGGATCTATTTTGATACCATCCTTTGAAATAATGTGACCAAGTAGCTTTCCTTCTTCTAAACGAAAAAGAGATTTTTTGGGGTTCAAGGAAATACCATATTTCCTGCATTTTTCAAAAACCTTCTTTAATTGCAACAGGTGATCTTCATCTGTTTTAGAAAATACAGTAATGTCATCCAAATAAATCATGATAAATCTATCCTTCTCATCATCGAAAGCAATATCCATTGCTCTCTGGAAAGTGGCACCTGCATTCATAAAGTCAAATGGCATCTTGACATACATAAATGTACCCCAAGGTGTTGTGAAATTTGTTTTATGTTGAACACCAAGATGTACCAGAATTTGGTTATATCCTTAAAACCATCCAACAAAGAAATTATGCTGGAACCAACTACTTTCTGTAAAATATGATCCATTTTAGGTAGAGGGTAGTTATCCTTGAGAGAAACTTTGTTCATATTCCTAAAATCCACACAGAGCCTTATTTCTCCTGTCTTCTTTCTAGTTGGCACTATATTTGACACCCATTTTGAAAATATTAAAGGCACAATGATTTTGGCATCAAAAAGCTTTTTAACTTCTTTTTCTATCAAAGGTAATAGAATTGTATTTACCCTCCTTAATTTCTGCTTGAAGGGTTTTTGGTCCTCTTTGATGGGGATGGTATGTTGTATTATACTTGTATCATATGCTTTTAGATCTTCATAATTCCAAGCAAACACATCAGAAAATTATTTTAATAGATCTATGTACTTTTGTTTTTCTTTGGGAGGCAAGGACTTGGACAACTTTACAATCTTAGGATTTTCCTCAGTACCTATATTGTAGTCTTCAAACTCAGCTCCTACAGGTTCTATCTTTGGCTTTTTGGATACATCATTAAAATCAAACAACTCTTCTAATGGAACCAAAGCTCTTTGTAACACATTGTCTTTCAATAATAGAACCCAAAGTTCTTCTAGAATGCCATCAATCTCATTTAACACTATTTCATTTATATCATCATCTACATAGTTATCTGCATCAATAACTACATTCTCAAAATCTTCTCTTAACTACAAAAGACTTTCTATCTGCTCATCATTACCAAAAACCTACCAATATCTAACACTATATGGGACATCTAGCCAGTGTTTCACTTCAAACTCATATATTCTATTGGGATGGAAAGACATCTTACAAGTATTGGCTGAAGAATCCAATGCATCAACGAAAATGTTTTGAGCTCTGGAAATCAGAGACAATTGATATTATGGGAAACACTGCAGAAAATATAAGACTACATTTCTATAGGCCCTCAATCTAGGGTGTTTAGCTGAGTACTCACCTTTAATTTGGTTAATGATGAGTTCAGAATCACCATGTACAGAAATCCTTTTAGCTCCCAACCTCTTCAAAAGTTGTAGTCCTAAAATCAGTGCTTCATATTCAACTATATTATTTGTACATTGGAAATTTAGCTTGTAAGAATGTCCCTTTGCTACACTTGTTTGTGAGTTTAAAATCCAAATAATTGCCTCTGCTCCTTCCTCACTCACTTCCCCATAAAAATCCATATTCGAAAGGGCTTCACCCTCTTCATCTTGTTTCCCAACATCTAATTTTATCTCCTTTGTTTTGCTCAATTCAGTGTCTAGGTTTGATACCTCTCTTTCTTCACATATGTCATTATACAGGATGAAGGAATCCATATCTGAATGCACAAAATACATGGGGTAATTATTTGGTTTGTCTTGGCTACTAACCATATACTTCATTAATGTTTCCCTGTATAACCTCCTCTACTGACCAAAAACATAAATGGTGTCATATGTCATGTCCATCTGCAAAGTACCCTGTAACTTTGCTCCCCATGGTCTTGATAGCAACATTCCATACTTGGGAGGTATGTCTGCCACTACAATGTCCATTATCACACTTTTTGTTGGGATTTGGGCAAGAGTAACACATAGATCTTTGATGAGACCTGTTAGTGTCAGTCTTTCCAGCCTTCCTCCAGTGATCAAATATGCTCTTACAAAGTGGTCTCAGAGTGTCAAGGTCAAATTTTGTCATTTCAAAGAGTTTTCAAGCAAAATTTGGTCACTAGGCATTAGGTCTAGGGTTTGCTTTCACTCTTTTCAAAGTTGCCCAAATGCCAATATATGTCACTATTCTGCTGAGTATATCATCATTCATAGGGTTTTCATTATCATCTCAGTGTCTAATGAGTCTTTTTACACCTTGTCCATGCTTCAGTTGCGCCTAGGTAAGGTCATTTCCCTCTCCTAGGGTTTTGAAGGCAATTTCTCTTGGACGGTCAAATCATTGGAAAAACTTGTATCCAGATGTTCATACACCTTCCCATATCCTTCATGTACCTTATCAAATGCTTCCCATCACTGAGATCCCCCAAATTCCTCATTTTTTCACAAACCCTAGTTTCTAGCTACAACCTGGCAATTTTCTAGGTTTGGCCAGTGTTTTTCCCTTTTGGACCCCTTCCCCTCGCTCAATCTCTGAGATTCCACTTTCCCCTGCTTCCTAACATCCCTCCCCACTCCCAAAAATTTCTCCAAGAATTTAGAAGCCCCCTATCCCCTTCATTTCGAGAAAATTCCTTGTTTCACACATCGGGACAAGTCGCACTCAAATGATGTTCCAGAGAAATAAAAGATGAATTTTGGAAAAATGAGAGAGATTTTTGTCCATAACATGCCAAAGAATAAAAACCTCCTTCACTTTTTGCTCAGGTGTCATGGTTTTAGATAAATGTCAAAATTGCAATCGCCAGATCCAAGGAGGTTGGCCAAGGCACTAAAACGACGGAAAAGGCCCGATCCACTCCAAATTTTGGCCAAAGCCTATTTGACTAAGAATGGCACTAAATAGCTCAGCCCCAGCACAAATTCCAAGAAATTTTGAGCATTTTGGGTGATTTTTGGTTTTTAAGGCAAAAAACAGGTTTTTCCGCTTGATGGGTCTCACCCCCCGCGCGACCCTTTCACTTGGCAGCTCTATTTTCAAAAAACTCAGCATTTCTGGATTTGGCATGAAAATTTACACATGCTCACCCATTTACAAGAGATTTTATGAAGTTTTGGGCCTCCTGAAAGTCAAAAAACAAGCAAAAAATGACTTTCTGCCACATTTGTGACACACAGAAAGCAGTCTTGGGAGATTGCAATTTTGGAGGGGCAAATGACAACCAAATTTAGAAACTCCAGTTGGGTTGGAAAGTAGACTCACCGAACTTTCCAACAAGCCTACTCTTGCCTCATTTGGACACCTAAAAGTGCCCCAAAAGTGCTCTCAAAGGGGCACGACCCGTCAGGCAAGTTGCTCAGGATTTCAGCCTACAGCTCAGCAAAACGCAGTTTTGACTGTGTTTGACTTTTTGGAGTTGATTTTTATCCTTCTTGTTGTAAATGATGTAAATTTATGACACTTTTACACTTATGTATCTCTTCTTGAAGATTCATTCATGAGATAGGTGAAAATTAAATGAATGAATTGGTTTCCTAGCTTATAGAGGCAAGTTGTTTTGACTGCCTAGATTTTAGTGCTCAGTTTAGAATTGGTTGAAACAGCTCCTAGGATAGTGAGCTCGACCCCTAGAGGCAAGGAAAGGTGTTAGCTTGCCTATATTATGTATTTTCTTAGTCATTTTCAAGGGTTGGAAGGTTGGACTCTTGAGAGAGAAGCTCTTATTGTATTATTCATTGTATCTCTGCAATTTTTGTCAAAGGAAGACTAGGGTTTTGCAGTCCTTTTTGGGATTCTTGTGGTCACATGTATTGATGGTGTGTTTCTCTTTGTACTTTTAAGTGTGTTATGTGAATAATTTCCTTACTTTTCCTTCTGTAAATTAGGCAAATGAAGTGTTAAAGTAGAATTCATGACTGTCATGCTCTGCTTTTAAGTTTGCTTAATATCAATGTTTTCAACTGTTTAAGGGGAATTCAAGGTTATTGCTTGCTCTCCTTAACTCCTCACCAGTCATTCTCAATCCATCCATCTCAATCAAAGGCATCAATACTGTTTCCTACCTCGCCCCAAAGAACTCCCTGCGAAAACTGTGTCCAATCCCCGCACCCAAAATTGCCATTCCCCAATTTTCCACCAAAAACCTAAAAATCCCAAATTAAACCTCTTGATCAGTTTACTAGCTTAAAATCAATGTTTTCCTATTGGTCATCTCACCCATTGAAGATCTTTACTGAGATAAACCGGAGAGAGCCATCTCCTGCCCCGTAGGGCTAGCTACGAGGCTAAGTGGTTTGATGTTACCTTGGAGTTTACCTTTTTCAGCCTGAGGTGAAATTTCAAGCGCTAACAAGACCTAAACTTGTTACTTTACGAGAATCAAAAGAATATAAATCTTTGTAGGGTCTTGTTATGTCTAATCCTAAATTTTCCATGATGGCTCTAGGCATAAGATTGTGCGAGGTGCCAGAATCAAGCATAACATTGTGAAAAATTTTGTCATGAATGTTCAAACTGATATAGAAGGCTGGCACACTGCCATCCTGAGACTTCCCTTTGACTTCAGGTCCAAATAATAATTCAGGTTGGTCATTAGTCATGTTTATTATATTTGTTCCTTATCCTATCTTCAAAGCCTTCATAACTTGAGATCTATATGGATTCTTATTAATCAATTTTGTCAGAGGAATAGAAATTCTTTCCTTGGCTAATTCATTTTCAATACTAAAAGATGTTTCAGGTTTATCTATTTATTTGACACTTACATCATGTTTTGGAGAAGTCTCCTTTTGAGAACCATCCTTAGCTTCACTGGTATAAGGGTTGTTACTATGAATATTCTTGGGAGGATTTCCAGCAGTCTTTTTACTTCTCAAGTTGTACTACTTATGCACCTCCATGATAGCATTTTGGTTTCTATAATCATCTGTCTTTGTAGGGATGACTTCTGGTTATGATAACAAAAATAGATTCTACTCCTCCTTAGTTAAGAAAATATTGTCAATTTCCTCTTCCCCAAATAAGTGTATTTTATTTTCTTTAGGATCCTATGGTAACTCAGCTTCATCATTTACATAATATTCTTGGAATGGAGGTCTAATCTATGGCTGATCAGTTGGGCCTCTTTATTCTCTCTGTTTGATTTGGGGTGTGTTTCTCATAAAATTAGGATTTATGTTAGGTCCCTATAATACTAGTGATGCCCCCATTAATATTATAGTTGTGTCCCTTATTAATATTGTTGTGCCCCTATTGTCCCCATATTGTTATTATTGTGCCCCATAGAATCCCTCTATTGTTATTTTTGTGCCCTTATATTATTATAGTTAGGTCGGCTTGGTTATATTGTGACCCCTTAGACTCCTATATATAGAAAGGAGGTTTTGTCATTTGAATCATCCAAGAATTGTTCATTTATGTAATATAAAGGAGGTTGCCCCCTCAAAGAGGCTGAATTCTAAGGTGTTGATCTATATTTTCTATCTTTTTGTGAGCTGGTTTCATAACATTTGGTATCAGAGCTTTGGATTCTAGGGTTTCGCTGCTCCAAATAGGTCATCGTGGAATTTTCGCTATAATTTTTTTTTTTCTGAGACAGAACCGAAAAAAAAAACCCATTTGAGACGAAATCACACTGAACCTCGGGTCAGAATTTTAGATATTTTAGCCCTATATTTGCGGAGATATGATCTAAGGAAGTTGGTCTTTTTGCAAACTCCTGAATTACATTCCAAACAGGTGACCTGGGAAAATCGTCATAACTTTCTCTCTAAGCATCGGATTGAAATTTTGTAAGAAGGTACAGAAAGAGGACAGACTATAGTTTCTTGTATATATTTTTCAGATCCAAAGGTCGAAATAGTGACACGTAGCACTTCATACAAGATCGCTCTTCTGGAAAGGTCTATAATCAGGTCATCTTGGGAGATTGTGCATAACTCTTCCTTGGAGATTCCAATTTGGATCAGACTGGTGGCATTGGAAAGAGGACGTAGAGGGCTACTACAGGTCGCAATTTCAAAACTGGATGATTCGAAATTACAGAGATACATTAGATTCAATATCAAGCTCCTACAAGGTGGAAAAAGGTGTGTAGTTTTTTTAATTTTTGCATAAGCTTGGTTTGAAAAATTAGTTTGAAGGAATTCAAAGGGCATGGTAAAGCATTATTATCGGTAATTGATGCCCTGAGGAAAGAAAATGCAAACAACTAGTAAGCAACCTGAAAGCTCTAGCATGACTCGTGAAGAAGAGGAAGAAATGCAACATGATATATCAAAATTATGAGACCAACTGCAACAAGTGTCACTTCCACAAAAAGCAACAGAATCTAAGATGGATGGTTTAAAGAAAGATGTAGAAGTTAAGATGGATGGTTTAAAGAAAGATGTAGAAGTTAAGATGGATTGTTTAAAGAAAGGTGTAGAAGCTAATATGGATGGCATGGAAGCTAAGATGAATGACATGGACGCTAAAATAGATGGGATGGATGATAAGATGGAAGAATTGAAGATAAATATGAATAAGTTGCTACAAGAAATGGTCACTAATGGTGAAAGGGTAGTAAAGGAAACTCATGATGAAAACAAAAGAAATATTAATCATGATTCCATAGACTCTAATTTTGGATCGAAGACCCACCATATTCCAAAAATCGATATGAGGAAGTTTGATGGCAAGGATCCCGCAACATGGATATTACAAATGGAGCAATTTTTCGATCTCAATAATGTGAAAAACACACAAAAGGTACGTATTCCAACTTTATATTTGGAACCAAATCAGTTTGTATGGTATCAATGGCTTTGCTCTCGTAAACAAATTATCACTTGGGCAATTTTTGCGGAAGAATTGACAACACATTATGAGGATACAAAAAGCAACACTTTTTTTAGCCAATTGATAAGTCTCAAACAAAAGGGTTCAATAATGGAGCACATTGAGGAGTTCCAAAAATTGAACATAAGGGTAAAAAATATTCCAGAGGAGCATAGGATTGATGTGTTCATAGGGACTTTAAAGGATAATATCCAACATGATGTTCACCTTTGGGATCCTGATTCATTAGAGAAGGCATTCAGGTTAGCAAGGAAAATGGAAAGAAAAATTATGGCAACCAGGAAGCATACCACTCACAACTATAAAGATGGAAGTGTTGTTGCCCCTCGCCTTCCACAACCTATAAGGTTGACGCCACAACAATTGGTAGAAAAAAGAGCAAAAGGGCTTTGTTACAGTTGAGATAGCAAATACACTAAAGGTCATAAGTGTGCTGAGAAGAAATTATTCTACATAGATTGTGAAGAGGAAGAAGAAAAGGAGCAAGAAAGGTCAAAAGAAGAGGATATACTCTAGGAACAAAGCCTAGATAAAGAAGAAATGAATCCGACCATATCTTGTAATGCATTAGCTGGAATTACCACTCCTCAAACCATCAAGATGGAAGGACAAATCAAGAAGAAAAAGGTAATAGTGTTGATTGATTCCAGAAGTACCCACAATTTTATTCATTGTAAGATAGCAAAAGAATTTAATTGCTTCCTATATCCAGCACCAGAGTGTCAAGTGATGGTTGCAAATAGAGGAAAAATTGCTCTGGAAAGTGCCATAATATCAAGCTATCCATGGGAGAATATGTTTTGAAAAGCATAATGCTTTCCATTCCAATGGGAGGTGTTGATGTTGTACTAGGAGTCCAATGGCTACAATCCTTGGGTACAATATCTTTGAACTTTCAAGAACTTTTCATGAAATTTTATGTAGAAGGAAAGGAAGTTGAATTAAGGGGTATTGCAGGGAATCTGGGAAAGATAATAAGCTCTAATGGTATGACAAATCTTCTAAAAAAGCAACAACGAGGTGTAATTTCACAATTATGTTCGATAGATGTTTCCACATCGAATTCATCTATTGCTCTAGATCTAGAAAAAGTCTTGGACAATCATTCCAAGGTATTTGAGACTCCCAAAGGTCTCCCGCCCATTCGTGATCATGATCATGCTATTCATTTGATTCTAGGAAGTGCTACTCCAAACATCAAGCCGTACAGATATCCCTATGCCCAAAAGAGTGAAATTGAACGTATGTTTGCAGAAAAGCTTGAGGCTGGTATAATTCAACCTAGCCAAAGTTCTTTCTCTGCTCCACTAGTATTGGTGCACAAGAAGGATGGATCATGGCGCATGTGTCCGGATTATAGGGAGCTCAAAAAGCTCACTATTAAAGATAAGTTTCCCATTCCTGTCATTGATGAATTATTGGATGAATTGCATGGATCAATTTACTTCACCAAGTTAGATCTTCGTTCAGGATATCATCAAATCAGAATGAAGACTCAAGACATTCTGAAAACAACATTTAGAACTCATGAGGGTCACTATGAGTTTTTGGTCATGCCTTTTGGCCTTACCAATGCACCTTCTACATTTCAAGGTTTGATGGATTCCATTTTCAAACCCTTCCTTAGAGAACTTGTGTTAGTATTTTTTGACGATATACTAATCTACAGCAAGTCTTGGAAGGATCATGTTGAACACATTGACAGGGTGCTACAACTATTGGAGGAGAAACAATTATATGAAAAAAGATCCAAATGTTTCTTTGGAGTACAAGAGGTGGAATATATGGGCCATATTGTATCTCATGAAGGAGTTCAAGTAGACCCTAGCAAAATTAAAGCCATTAAGGAATGGGAAATCCCCACATCCATAGAGAATTTGCGAGGATTTCTCAGGTTGACAGGGTATTATCGCAAGTTTTTTGAGAATTATGGGAAAATAGCAGCACCTCTAACAACATTGTTGAAGAAAGATGCATTTTCATGGACTCCGGAAGCAACAAAGGCCTTCGAAGATCTTAAAGAGGCAATGTGCCAAGCACCAGTCTTAACTACACCAGACTTCACAAAAACCTTTATTGTGGAATGTGATGCTTCTGCAAATGGAATTGGTGTTGTTTTAATGCAAGATGAAAGACCCATTGCTTTAGAAAATCGTCCAATCAAGGGAAAGTATTTACACAAAGCTATTTACGAGAAGGAAATGTTGGCAATACTACATGCACTTAAGAAATGGTGACCCTACCTAATGGGAAGACACTTCAAGGTAAAAACGGTTCATGACAGCCTTAAATAATTTTTAGAACAAAGATTATCCTCTGAAGAACAACAAAAATGGGTCACAAAGATGTTGGGTTATGACTTTGAAATCATATACAAAAAAGGGAAGCAAAATGTTGTGGCAGATGCACTCTCAAGAAAGGATGAGGATGTGGAAGCATTGTTGTGCGTCATTTCTATTATCCAACCAGATTGGATAAACGAAGCAAGGGAGGAATGGAAGAATGATGAAGAAGTGTGGGAACTTATTCGAAAGTTACAACAAGATTCCAGTACATCTGATACATTTAGCTGGAAAAACGATTCGTTATGGTACAAAGATCGCTTATACCTCTATAAGAATTCCCAACTCAAACAAAATATTCTTCTGGAATTGCACGCTTCTCCCTTAGGAGGGCACTCAGGATTTTTAAAAACTTACCACAGGGTTAAGAAGGAATTTTTTTGGGATGGCCTTAAATCGTATATTCAAAAGTTTGTGGCGGAATGTTTGGTATGTCAACAAAATAAAGCTGAAGCAATTAAGACACCAGGTCTATTACAACCTTTATCCATTCCAAGCCAACTTTGGGAGGAGGTTTCAATGGATTTTATCACAGGTTTACCCAAGTCTGAGGAAAATAGTGTCATCATGGTGGTAGTTGACAGACTTACCAAGTATGCACACTTTTGTGCATTATCACATCCATTTAAAGCCAGTACAGTTTCTACGGCATTTATGGAAACAATTCAAAAGCTACATGGAAACCCAAAAATTGTTGTAAGTGACAGAGATCCCATTTTTACAGGAAATTTTTGGACAAAATTATTTTCTTGTGTTGGTACTCAGTTAGCTCATAGCTCATCTTATCATCCTCAATCTGATGGGAAAATGGAGATAGTAAACAAATGTTTGGAAGGATATCTTCATTGCTTTGTATCTGATAAACAGACACAATGGGTCAAATGGTTGCCTCTCGCTGAATGGTGGTATAACACTTCCTTCCATACTGCAACAAAAATGACCCCATTTATGGCACTTTATGGATATCAGCCACCATCCATCACATCATCTTTAAGAGAAAGGTTCAAGCAGTGTAACATGACATCGAGCATCAACAACATGTTCTCCAACTCTTAAAGGATAACCTCGTGTTGGCGCAGAATAGAATGAAACAACAGGCAGATCAACATCACAGTGAAAGAAGTTTTGATGTAGGTGATTGGGTATTCCTACGTCTACAACCATATAAACAAATGTCCCTCAAGCAAGCTAAGAAGGATATCAAATTGTCACCAAAGTATTACGGTCCGTACAAAGTGTTGCAAAAGATTGGTACTATGGCATACAAATTGGAGCTTCCTGCAGCTTCTCGAGTGCACCCAGTTTTCGATGTTTCATGTTTAAAGAAGGTTATAGGTGACAAGCTCCTAGTTCAAACAATATTGCCAGAACTTGACGAGGAAGGAAAATTTATATTGGAACCGGAAGTAGTCATAGAAACAAGAACTCGACAACTACGAAATCGATCCATTTCAGAGTATCTGATTAAGTGGAAGAACTTATCCGCTGAAGATTCCACATGGGAGGATGAGAATTTTATACAAAAGCATCCAGAACTACTCAAGCGTTGAGGACAACACTTTTTTTAAGGAGAGGGGCATGTTAGATCCATATAATACTAGTGATGTCCCCATTAATATTGTAGTTGTATCCCTTATTAATATTGTTGTGCCCCTATTGTCCCCATATTGTTATGATTGTGCCCCATAGAATCCCTCTATTGTTATTTTTGTGCCCTTATATTATTATTGTTAGGTTGGCTTGGTTATATTGTGACCCCTTAGACTCTATATATAGAAAGGAGGTTTTTTCATTTGAGGTTGAATTCTAAGGCGTTGATCTATCTTTTCTATCTTTTTGTGAGCTGGTTTCATAACAATTTATAATTTGAGAACCCCCTTGATTTTCCCTTAGAGGATCCATGTCAAATATACTTATCATATCCATCATTATTTCCATGGTTTTGACTAAGGTATCCAACTTAGCATCCGATGAAGAAGAAGCAAGTTCTTCTTTAATAGTAACTCTTCTCTCAACCTTTAACCTAGCTCTTTTTGCCAATAAATTGGCTTCCACACAGACTGCATTTCTCTACATTTCCTCTAGGGTATCAGGATTTCTCTCCCTTAGTTGGTAAGACAAATTTGGATCAAAACCATCTAGAAATTTTATCAGAGCTAGTTCTGGTGGGGGTTGTATTGCAGTCAGAAAAGAACTGCAAATATTATTGAATCTAGGGCAATAGTCTTGGACTGTTTCAGCAGGGGCTCATTTTATACTCTCATATTTAGCAAAGATTTGGAGAGGATTCTTCTTTACTTCCCATCGTGTGAGGAAAATTTGGTGAAATTGTGTGAGATCTAGTATACTAGTTGTTGGCAATGCCCTGAATAATTTCTTAACTTATCCTATCAAAATTTGTTCAAATAGTCTCATTTTCACATCATCTTCATCAACTTCTTGCAAATATGAATAACCATTCATTGTGTCAATGTGTGTTGTGTTGTGATTGGCCCTGTTCCATCAAATTGAGGGATTCAGATCTCTACTCCTGTGGCATGGCATTAATTTGTCCAGGCAAGACAAGGGGGGCATAACGAGCTGCCATGATTGGTAAATGGGAATGGGAAGAAGATGAAACTACAATAGATGTGGATATTGAGGGTATTAAAGGAGGTGGGATTATACTTTGTTGAGTTGGTGTAGTAGTAGTAGGGATGGTAGGTGAAATAGGGGTAGTGGTATTGAGAGAAACTACTGGAGGGGTTGTAATAATAGAAGAAACCACTAGAGGGGTTGGAGATGAGGCAGAAGAAGAAGAAGATTTAGTTGATTGATTAGTAAATGTTTTCTGCACAACCTGGTTTAATTTAGTCACCAAAACTTCAAGCTTGTTAAACTGTTTTATAACATCTTCATGTGAATCTAGATTGAAAGGTTGATGTTTTGGGATATAAGGTTTTAAAATATTTTCATCAAAAGTTATCTCAGGAACAAAGCTTTCTGATTTGGTACAACAAACATTGCTCAAAAGGTAAATCAAATTCAATATCCTCTACAGTAACGAAACTTCAGGGAGAGAATTAACTCTAGGTAGTGGTTTATTGCTTGCTTGACTCTCAATTAAGCTCTTTTTTCTCACAAGTTTCTCAGGATTATCTACTATTTTAGGTGGTTTAGGATCTGGATGGTCTCTAGTGTAGATATTTTTAGGATCCATATCTTCAATATATTATTTACAGATAGAAATATGTACTCAATTTGGATGGAAAAACTAGCCTTAATAACATCTATTTAACAACCACACACTGGAAATGGCTTTGAGCTTTGAAAGAAAAATTTACCAGTAAAAAACACAATATATATAAGATTTGTTCGAGTCCCTAGTATGGTCGTCATAATGTTAACACTCCATAATTTCCCAAGGCTATGAGGGAAACTGAGAGGTAACCGAAAAACTACTTTGGACACTGGGATCTAGTCCCAACTTCAGATATCTCTCTATTTGATTTAGATTTGTTGTTTTAAGATATTATGCTAGTTATTGAGTTCTGAGTTTGATTTTTTCAAAGATTTGGTTGAAAAAGGAAGAGAAAGTCCATTGGGCATGGAGTCAACGAGTCTTGGGTGATCAAATACAGAAATGGCAGAACAGATGTAACAAGGCAAGGTAGGCAAACTTTTGGATCTTTAGAGCTTTTGTGGAGCTAATGGGATGAAAATATCTACATTCAATTAAATATAGATCATGCTAGGATGAATTTTATACTTAATATCAGAGTGAAAACATAAATATTGTTGATAAGCCAGAGAAAAGTGTATTTAAACAAATTCGTCCCTTAATATTCTTTAAATAATAGAGACAAAAAAAAAAAACTAGGAAAATAACAAATTCACATGACAGGAGAAATCACCAATTGCCTGACACATGAATCATGGAACAAACTTTCTATATTAATGAAATTGATCACTTTAGTACATGCACAACTTACATCAAAGATATGCTTTCTTCATACAATTTCCAACCTTTTCTAAGTCTTATTTCTAAATATTTATATGAAACTATTACATCTCAGATCGGATTTCAAAAATAAAATATATTTACAATAATATATGTTTGAGGTACAAATATTTTTAGACATAGAAGAAGAGAAAATAGGAAAATATGTTGAAAACTTGTTGCGTTGTTGAGGCTATCTAGGAGTTTGTTGATGACTATTGCTACTTCCCTGCAAAGGTTGTTCCTATTATGCTGAAAATTTTGTGGCTTTGGTTACACTTCACTCGATCAATTCTAGTAGCTGGTCCCACCTTTCTTCACTTGGAATAGAAAAACTAACCATATTTCTGAATCTTTCATCCACTTCGGTGTAAGTGTCAAAAGTGGGTTTATTTACAAAAAGGTGGTGGATCTCATGATGAATATTCAAATCAAACTGGACCCCATATATGAATGCTTCTCCACTGATAACTCCTTTAGATTTTGTAAACTTGGAAGCATCAACACCTATGTTGCACAATTGTTCTTGGTAGTTTTATAATGGGATCAATTTGCCATTAGAATTCCTCAGAGTAGGCAAGCCTTTTTCCTGCAGCAATGTAAATTTCATGTTGAACCTTCTAACCTGCAACTCAAGATATTTACATTTATTTTCCAACTGTATCATCAAATTCCTCTTTTTAAAAATCCTCTTGACCTCCATGATTGTTGTTGTTATGTCTGGAATATTCATGTCTTCTAGTTCCTCCTTGGTTTTGGAATTTAGCAGCTTGATAATATTTTGTGCTTCCTATGGTCTGTGCTCCAAATCTACCTTTGTATTTGATGAGCCTCATCATTGGGTAACTATATGGACATTAATCCACGTCCTAGCTTAGTCAAATCAACTATTCTCATAATTTATTACATATTTTGATTATATTTTGTTTAATGAGATTAGTCAAAGTGAGATATTATGCCTAGTGGACTAATGTGCATTGATTGCAGGTTTGTGAGAGAAAATCATGGAATTTTGGCTAATTAAAGGCTGAAACTCGAATGAGACAAGGAGGAGAGATTGTAGGAGGTATATCCTCCTCATTTACTCGTCCCTCATTCTAATATTCCTACATCAATCACACTAGCTCGGAGTACAAGCAGCCAAGTCATGGAGATCAAAAGGCAACTGAGCAAGTGACAGTTAAAGAGCTAGTTTATCTCAAGTTTGGGAGCCGAGCCTCCCTAGATTTAAGGAAGTCATTGGGGACTTTAGTTGTATAAATAAAGAGGCCTAGAGCCTCATTAGGATTCAAATTTTTGTTGTAAAAACACTAGTCAATTTCGAGTTCAAGACTTGTGGAAGACATTGTTATGTAATTTTTTGTTTTGATAATGAGAATGAGCAATTCCTTAATCTAGCACTGAGTTAACTCAGAGGGCTGAAGATCTTGGGTTAAGGCCCAACCCTAGCAGCAAAGGCTCCTCTTCTTGTATTTGTATGCTTAGATTGAATTCATAGATTAATGGTTGAATTGTATTTAGAATTATTTCACTGCAAGTAGTGTAGATTTTATTAGTTTGCTTCCATTTGTGCTTTACTTCTGTTAGTGTCAGTATCTGCATACTTCCATCAGGGATCAAAATTCGCTCTTCGTATTTTCATTTTAGGGGTCCCATATTGAAAATTTTGCATCATTCCATTAGTTCATGACATACTGATGCACTGATGGTTGTCCTCTCTTCAGAAAATCTAAATTTTTCCCTCATAGAGTATACTTGTTGATCCTTCTTCAGGTTGTCTTCAGTTATGGTTTCATGATCAATCTGCAGTCATCATTTCATTAGGTCATAGGGCATGATTTCATTAGGTCTTAGGGTTTCACCACCAAGGTCAAAAGTTTGATTTTAAAGTGTAAATAAAGGTTAGCAAGGGTATGAGGATGATTGATAAATCAAGCATGATGGTTTGTAAGTCATAGCTACTGAGTTATTATCTTTTAACCTAATGTAATTTTCACCTCAAAAACATGTTTTTGAGGTGAAAACAGAGTATTTTAAGTTTATTTGTATTTCATATGTAATTTTAAGTCCCTATATGTAATAATTGATCTCAGCTGCACCAGAGCATTTCTCCTTGCTGCAAGACAAAGAACACTGCAAAAATCAAGTCAAATTGAGCATTTATCCACATGCAAAGACACATAGAAGAAAAAGGCATTAAAACAGAGTTTTAAAGAAGAACAAGAAACATTAGAAAAGTGGGTTTTTCAAGTGAAAAATCAAAATTCACTCCTATTTAAACCCTCACATTTCATTTTCAAATTCATTATCTTCATTTGCCAAACAAGGAGTGAAAAGTTGAGAAAAGAAGACAAGCTTGAGTGAGTCAGAGTGAAGAAAGCCGGGCGCTGCGCTTTTGGAGACCGACGTTGTGCTTTTCACTTGGCACTACGCTTTTGCCCAATTTTTCCAGTGCAAATTAACACAGGCGTTGTGCTTTTGTCCTGGTGCTGCGCTTTTGAGCATTGGCAATGCACTTTTAACAGGAGAGCCCAAAAACCTCCAAACTCTCAAGCAAACTTCAAAATTGCTCTTCCTCTTCATCATCACAGGTAAGTAGATATCCCTCACCTTGGTTTTGATTTGAAAATCTAAGTTATAAGCATCATTTGCCATGTTTAATCTCAAACCCTAAAATCTCCCTAATGATGCTTAAACCCTAAATCCTTACTATTCATCCTAGCACCCAACCCTACAGTCCTAAAATTCCCCTATCCCTTTTTCCCCTTTACCACTATTCCATATCATTCACATTCCCCTTTGTCCCTCTTCCCCAAGAGAAAATCTCAAGCAAACAAAACCCTCCCTCTCATTTACCACTCCATTCATTTCCTAGCCACAAGCTCATCTTCTATCCCCTCATTCCTCATTTCCATACACCTCAACCTTGCAAACATGGACTTGGAAGACCGAGACTATGAGGAGGAGAACACAGGCAGTGACACTTTAGTAGATAGATCCTTGCAACCGAGAAAACCACTCAAGGGAGGTGGGATTATGAAAGAAGAGCCATCAAACCTTAGGGAATTGCAGGCCTCTGAGTTGGCTGTCACATGTTTCAGATACCTTGGCTGCTATGAATTCTGTGAACAGGTAGAGAGAGTTCAATATCACTCGGAGCTCACTAGACTTTTTGCAGCCCATCTTCAGGACAACAGGGTGACTCTTGCTGGGGTAACTTTCACCATTTCATCTTCCATCATTTCAGATGCCACCAGGATTCCTAATGTAGGGGAGAAGTGGTTCAAGTGCCAGGATCTGGATGAGTACTATTATGAACCTCATATCAAACCCCAATACAGAAATGAGGTGAAGAGACTATTTCCTTTCAGATTTCTTGAGAACAAGTATATACCCTTGATGAAAATCATCATGAAGTATTTCACTTGTGAGGGCAGATTCTCCAAGTTGTACACTTATCACATCATGCTCCTCATGCATTTTACCAGGGTGAGGATGTTAAACCTCCCTTACTACTTGTTCAGGAATATTAAGAAGATGGCTTATATTGTCCAATGGAATCCATACCCTCAACACATGAGTAGTCTTTATCATTACTCCCTGATCAAGGTCATTGTGCTACATCATCTCAGTCTCCTTAACATCTCTTGGGAGACCTTTATTTCTCATGGGATCTTTAGGAGTCATCAAATTCCTCCGCCAGTGTCTCAAGAAGCAGGAGGACCTTCTAGCCAAGTAAAAACAGATGAGGAGGCCAAGGAGACAAGAACTACTGGGGTGCCCATTTTACATGACATATCAAAGGGGCACTAGGAGATTATTTGCAGCAGATAGGCAAGTGTTTTCTCCACGGGATGTGGAAGGGGCCTTGCCTTCTTCATCAGCTCATAGGCAAATGCTAGCTCCACAAGATGTGGAAGGGGCTTTGCCTTCTTCATCGACACAACAGGTACAGGTGCAACAGCTGCACAAAGGCAAGGAAAAGATGCCAGAGCAGAGTCTTGATGATGAGGAGGAAAGGGACTTTGACTTGACTGAGCATGATGAGCCAGAGCAGCGTTATACTCGTCATGGGGTTGAAATCATTGACTTAGAGGCTCAGGACGAAGAAACCATCAAAGACATCATCATATGGGAAAGGGAAGCTCAAGTGCAAGCTTTGGTGGACAATTTGGAGAGGGCCAAATATGTCATTACATACTTGGAGCAAGAAAACAAATAATTGAGTGACAAACAAGTCCTCATGGAGCTAGAAATGCTCAAGTTGAAACGACAAAGTGGCAAAGAAGCACAAGTCACTTTGACTCCTATTGAGTAGGAGATTGAAGATGATAGGGAGACTTGGCTTGAAAGAGTCAACCTACACCTTGAGAAGCTGCTACGGAAGGCTAACAGAGATAATCAGATGATTAGACACATGGCATATCATTATAGGACCCGAAACAAGATTTGCAATATGAGGGTCAAGAGAATGAAAACTAGGCTAAGGGGGGCCTTGAAAGGCAAAAAGGAGGAGGATAGACTTAGGATGTTGGTTGAAGCTTCCTTGGCTCATCAGAGCACATGATGATGGTACTTATCACTAATTTTGGGCAATTTTTGAGCAAATTTTGTCATTTGCAAATTTTCTATTTCAATACACAGGAAAATTTCCCAAAAGCGCAACGCCGGTTTCTAAGGGCATCCAATGAAGAAATGTTTTACATTTTTTGATTCAGAGCAATGAGGACATGCACACTAGCAAGTTTAAAAGTTTTTGGGGTAGAACTGGTCCACCAAAAGGTCAAAATACACCCTAAAAATGACCTTTCTGCTACTTTTTGGACACACAGAAGCAGTCTTGGGAGAATCAAGTTTTGAGGGGTCAAATGAGCTTCAAATGCAGGAATTCAAGGTGTTTTGGAAAGTATACTTGAAGACATTTCCAATGAGATATCATGGGATCAATTTGGATTCCAGGAAGGCCTCCAAAAGGGACCTTAAAGTGGCATTGCGCTTTTGACCAGTTGCGGCTTTGGCAGTTTTGCTCAGGGTTGCTATTTTTCCAGTTTTTTTATTGTAATCATGGATTCTCTCTCATGTTGGATGATTTAGTATTGTAAATTATGACTTGGTTTGTAATTATGATAGACAAATAGTGATAGAGGGTAGATTCATTGCTTTAGAAGTTAGTTTGAGGTCAAATGAATCAGTTTTTCACTTTTAGAGGTAAGTTGTTGATGATTCCTATATTCTTGTTTCTTGTTCAATATTAGTTAGATTAGCTCCTCATCTTAGGGTTTCAACCCCTAAGGATGGGAGGATGTTGAAATCATGTCTATATCTTCTTATTCTTTCTCATGGTAAAGGGTTGGACTCAGTTAGATGCACAAACCTTGATTATACACCTTTGTAAGCAGTTTGGCAGGAGATTAATAAGAATTGCAACTATTTTTTATGGGATCCTTATGGTATGGAGTTTTAGTATAGTTTAATCTTCTACGATTATATGTGTATATGTTTTATGTATTCCTTCAATCATTCCATTGCTTCTAGTTGAATGTTTTCAAGTTTGATAGGTAGAATTCATTGCATCAGTGCTCTGCCTTGGGAAACCATTCACCACTTCATGTTTTCTGCAGTCTAGGAAGGATTCATGGTTTTCACATGCCCTTATTAGCTTCTCACCAATCTAAAACATCTCACCCCATCAAGCTCTTGAGTGCTAAAATCTATGCCTACCTTTCCCCATTGAACACCGTACAATTCTGACCTAGTTCCCTAGACCTAAACTGTCCAACTCCTCCAGATTCGGCAAAACCCCTTCAAAATCCACTCAAAACTTTCGTGCTACTATACCTAGCCTAATATCCTTTACCCAATCCAGTCATTTTGGCTGAGATCCTTATCGAGAGAGCCCTCTCCCGGCCTAGTAAGGCTAGATACTTCGCTAAGCGTGGTTTGTGGTTACCCTGGCTTGCCTCCCTTCAGCCTGAGGTTCAATCCAGGTGATAACAACTTCAGCAGTAGTTTAGAAGACATAAAGGAACATTAAAAAGCTGTCAATATGTGGTTTTGGCCTCAATCCTTCCTTCAGGGATCATGGTTTGAGGAAAGAACTCCTATGCAGCCCCAAAAAGACAGAATTCTAGTTTCTCATGGAATTTAGGGTTTTCTGTACTTAGGCCAGCATTTGATCAGTTTGCAAGAGTAGGATTTAGTTATCATTTCTTCTACCTTCATTCTTACATTAGATATCATCAATGTTCCATCTTATTCTCCAAGTTCTCCTCATGCATAAAGTAGGTAGTTAGCTCATGAAATTTTTTTTTCCTTAGATAATTGAAATTCTTCTTGTTTACATGATTTTTGGGTAAATGTCAATGTTTGATGCAATATAGGTGTTTCAGAAGTACAGAGAGATTTCATAGTCAGCAACCTCATTCCAACTTCATCCATCCATGATCATTCTTTTCTTTCACTAAAACCCTCACCAATTTCATCATTTCACAAGGAAACTTCTCCAAGCTTGTTGAGCAAATCCAACCATCTCCCAACCTTGGTTTTGAGTTCTGAAGTGGTCCTAGGCACTCCCTTGCCTCATTCCATCCACCAACCACCTTCCCTAAGCCTTCCATCACCTTCAACACCCATCCTTTTTCTCTCGGTTGTATCCTGTAGAAATACAGGGGATCCTGTAGGTTTTCAGGACATCCTATAGAACGCATTAGGACATCCTGTAGGTTTTCCTGTAGTGGCCTGTTTTGAGGCCAAATTGAGGAAAAAGCCTCTAGGAAGCTAGAAAAGGTCCCCTACTGGTCTCCCCAACCTTCTAGCCATTCACCATCATCCCTAAGCCACCTGCCACATCACCAAAAGAGATTAGCTTTCACACTTTCACATAAAAATATATATATATATATATATAATAAATAAATAAATAAAAACAAAAAAAACAAAAACACAAAAAAAAAACAAAACAAAACAAAACAAAACAAAACAAAACAAAAAGACAAAAAAAACAAAAAACAAAAAAAAGAAGCAAAAAACAAAAAAAAGAAGCAAAAAACGAAAAAAAAAAAACAAAAACAAAAACAAAACAAAACAAAAAGAAAAAAATTATTTTATTCATTTACATGCACAACAAGAGAATGTTTGATGCTTTGAATTTGCATGCTTAGGATAGTAGAATTGCATACATGTTAACTTAGCATTATTTTGAAGCATAGCCTCTTAGCAGTTAGTTATAAAATGGTGTGTTTTAGCATTTGATTTCAATCTTTTCCCTTACTGTAGTAGAGAAGCTTTCTCTTAGAGTAGATTTCTCACCAAGCTTCTTCTGAATCCATAGAAGTCTGGTTTGAAAAACCTTAGTGGTCTATCGCTAGCTTAGCAGTGACAACGAGCATACCCATCACATTTATTTGTGTATACAACACTGTCACCTCCAAGTTTGTACGAACCTCGGGTTGATAAAGTAAAGTTGGTAGCCCGAGGAGTTGCAACATTTTTGCTGCAATACTGGTGCTCATCACTTTTTGGCGCCATTGTTGGGGAGGGGTTTGAGTAATATGTGATTACTGCTTTCTTTCTCACATTTCTTGTCTCTGATATTCTGCTATTAGTTCCATTTCTGCTATTATATATTAGGGTTTGTTATCAATATCAACTTATTTTTTAGTTTTAAGTATCATTTTAGATTTTAGGTTTTAATATTAATATATATATTAGTTTTTAATATTAATATTAACTTAGATTTTAGTTTAAAGTTTTATTTTATAAATATTAATTAAATGATATTAAATTAAAAATAAAAATTAGGTTTCATTTTTAAATCTCTTTGGCCGACCTGTGCTGTTCCTTGAACATTCATCCCTCATGAGTATTTATTCCTTCATCTGGCTCTTCTTTTTATCATCTTTCTCTATTCCCTGATGATGGATCCCATTTGGGATTCGAAACGTTGGTGTATAAATTCTTCAACTGTGGATTCTCCGGTCAAAAATACAAAAAGCTCAAACCACAGATCTCTGAAATCCAAAAGTAACTTAGTTTGCTTTCTTTTCCATTCTGCATTCTTGCTTTCCTTTCCATTCTGCAAGTAAGATTTCATTCAAGCAGTTAGTTTTCATTCAGTCTGCAATTATTTTCAAAGCTTGAAAAAAAACACTTCTTTCATTCCTCGTAGGAATAGGGATAACTTAGGGAAATTTTTGCCAAATACCCCCACTGCTTCAAACAACGAACCTTCCCTCTTCTTCGGTGGCTATGAATTGGAGGAACCCTTAGGTGAAAAACCAAAGATATTTGAAGAGCCTATAGGGGGAGAAGAAGAAGAAGAACCCATTCCAACTGACCCAATGGCTGAAAATAGAAATGACAGAGGAAATAGAGAAAGAGTTGAGGGTGCCTTCCCCATCAAGGAAACCAATGGGGATACCAAGATGAAGAATATAAGCCCCTTTTCCATTCCTCATTTCCATGGCTTAACCTCAGAAGATCCAGACACTTTCTTGTTTGAGTTTGCTTTCATATTCAGAACCTATGATTACACCAATGATGAGCAGAAGTTGAAACTATTCCCATCCACTCTCAAGGATATAGCTTTGCGCTAGTTCATGGGTTTACCTGGGGATAGCATCACAACTTGGGATCAGATGCAGCAAGCCTTCAACAACAAGTATCGAGACTACTGTAGGTCTAAAGACACTAAAGAGGAAATTTTTAGGATGACCTTAGGGCATGATGAATCCCTATAGGATTATGAAGAAAGATTCCATCTTAGCTACAAAAGGGTCAGGTGCACACTTGACCTTGAGTCATGCAAGGGTCATCCCATGCATATTACAATTCCAACCAGACCACATCCATTTCCTCTTGGGAGGGCCCTACTCATCCTTCCTAGTCTGCACCTTCTCCTTGGTCCTTTGCACCTCAGTATCATTCCCAGCCGACCAGCCAGTCACTTCAACCATATGCTTCGCCACAGCCTCAGTGGAATGCACCGCCCCAGGGGTGGAGGTCCCCATTCAACAATGCTCCAGCTTTATTGCCTCCACCACCTGCTCAACCACAGATTTTACGCCCTACTCCACCTAAACAATCTCAAATGCCTGCCCAACAAAATATGAACCCGAACAATAGACAGGCACAACAAGTATACAATGGAGAAACATCCTATCCTGCTTATGCTGTGGAGATTCAGGAAATCAACCTGAGATCTGGGAGAGTACTCCCAGACAACCAACCTCTACCTCCACCTAGGGAGAATGAGGGAGAAAGACATGAAAGCATGCCTAAAGTAAATCCACCACCCTTTCCTAAGAGATTAACTCAACTAATCTAGCCTACCCCGGAAGAGACTGAACTTCTGGGAGAATTGAAAAGTCTCTATGTCAAAATTCCACTTCTCCAAGCTATAAAATATGTACCTATTTACAACAATTTGGTTAAGGAGAAGTGCTTCAAACATCCAGGGAGGCTAAAAAGAGATGCCCCTACCATTAATGTCATTGGACGGTTGTCCGACTTAATATTGGGGCAGATAATTCGTCAAAAGTATTTGGACCCTGGAAGCCCTGTAGTAGATGTGCACATCAATGGCACCATTGTCCCACACACTTTGATTGATCTTGGGGCTGCCATTAATGTGATGATCAAGGACACCATGCTCAAGCTCAACCTCCAGGGTTCATTAAGAAATACCACAACAGTCCTGCAACTTGCAGACCGTTCCATAGTGACCCCTAAGGGGATTGTGGAGGATGTGATGGTCTCCATTGACTCTTGGGAGTACCCTGCAGATTTCCTAGTTCTCCAACCTAAGTCCAATCTTACGAGTTACCCTCTCATCCTTGGGAGGCCCTAGTTAGACACTTTCGATGCCTACATTAGCTGTAGGGTTGGAAATATGACTATAAAAAATGGGCATATGTCCAAGCAGTTGGTCATGTACCCTCCTGCCCAGCCATATCTAGAACATGACTTACCTTTATGGCTGAAGGAGGAGGAATAAGATGAAGTTTATTCAACCCAACTATATACCTTAGAAATAGCCATGGGAGGAGGAAAACCTGATGAAGATGATTTGATTGAACACATACTCCAAAGTCCAACTCCCAACACTTTGTTCTTGGAGGAAGTAGTAAAGGAAACCTAGAACAACCATCAAATTGATCTATGCTTAGATTATTCAAACCCTACCCATGTCAAAACCATAGAATTCGGCCCTGAGAGAACTTTGAAAATCAACCCATCTCTTTCTGTACACCAAGAAGAAAAGTTGTGTAACATGCTAAAGGAACATCTGGATGCCTTTGCTTGGAGTTACAGAGAAATGAAGGGAGTGCACCCCTCGGTGTGTACTCACCACATTTATATCAAAGAAGGTTGCAAACTAGTCCGACAACCCCAAAGGGGAATGAATCCAGCTCTCAAGGATATAGTTAAAGAAGAACTATAAAATCTGCTAGATGCAGGATTCATTTACCCTATCTCAGACAGTGAGTGGGTCTCTCCTTTGGTGTTGGTTCCAAAGAAAAATGGGAAGTGGAGGATTTGTTTCGATTATAGAGAATTAAACAAAGCCACAAAGAAGGACCATTTCCCTCTACCTTTCATCGACCAAGTGCTAGATGGCCTGGTAGGGAAAAAGTTTTTCTCTTTCCTAGATGGGTTCAATGAGTACAATCAAATCCAGATCAGCCCGGAAGACCAAGATAAAACCACCTTCACTTGTTCTTGGGGTACTTTCACCTATAGGGTCCTTCCTTTTGGCCTATTCAATGCCCCTGCCACTTTCCAGACAACAGTCCTGAGTATCCTTGCCGAGCTAGTCCATGATGCAATAAAGATTTATATGGATGATTTTACACCCTATGGGTGTGACTTCCAAGAGTCTTTGTCCAACTTAGGTAAGGTGATGAACAAATGCATTGAAATGAACATGTCCCTTAGTCCCAAAAAATGTGAGTTCTTGATGACTGAAGGGACTGTTCTAGGTCATTAAATATCCCAACAAGGACTGCAAGTGGACCCAAACAAAATAGCCATCATCCAAAGGGTCCCACCTCCACAAAAGCAGAGAGATGTCAGAAGTTTTCTAGGTTTAGTTGGATACTATCGGAGGTTTATAAAAGACTTCAGCAAGTTAGCTTCTCCTTTATTTGGGTTGTTGGCCAAAGACTATGAGTTTGTATGCTCAAAAAGCTGTCAAGAGGCCCTAGACACCCCGAAGGACAAGTTGACCATTGCATCTATTCTCCGAGGCCCAAATTGGGCCCTTCCTTTTCATATTCATGATGATGCCTCACACAAAGCAACAGCTCTAGGCCAGATAGATGATAAATTGCCTTATGCCATTTACTTTATCAGAAAGAATTTGTCAAAGGTCGAACTGAACTACACAGTGATCGAAAATAAGCTCCTGGTTGTTGTGCATTGATTGAAAAAATTTAGGCATTTCATTACAAGTTATCAAACATTTGTACATACTGACCATGCTGCAATTAAATATTTAATGAATAAACCTGATGTGAATTCCCAGATTATTAGATGGTTACTTTTATTACAATAGTTTGATCTAACTATTGTTGATAAGCCTGGCAAGGAAAATGTTGTTGCAGATTTTTTGTCCAGATTAACTTTGCCTGTAGGGGAGGAAGGAATGGTTGATGATTAGGTACCGGATGAACACTTATTCGCCATTTCAATTCTCTCTCCATGGTTTGTTGACATAGAAAACTATTTAGTGTCTGCTCAGTTCCCACCGAATTTTTCCTCTAGAGAGAAAAGCAAGATTGTGAAGACAAAAGCCCCATTCACTTGGATTAGGGGCAACCTCTTCAAACTAGGCCTGGATCAAATTCTGAGAACATGTGTCAGGGAGGAGGAATTATTTGACATCCTTTTGACCTGTCATGATGAGCCTTGTGGAGGTCACTTTGTAGCCAAGAGGACAACATTCAAGGTGTTACACACTGGTTATTATTGGCCCACTCTTCATCAGGATGTGAGAAGATATACTAGTCAGTGTGATTAGTGTCAAAGGATGGGAAAGCCTACTCCAAGGGATGAAATGCCTATGTAACCTCATGTGACTTTCAAGCCATTTGACAAGTGGGGCATGGATTTCATTAGACCTATTGACCCTCCTTCTAAGCAAAAGCAGTACATCATTGTGTGCACTAACTATTTGACCAGGTGGGTTGAAACCAAGGCAATCAAGGCAGCAACAGAGGAGAAGGTGGCGGAGTTTTTAAGGGAAAATGTATTTTACAAGTTTGGGTATGCTAGAGAACTGGTCACTAATCAAGGCAACCAGTTTACATTCAAAATGATTGAAGACTTGTTAATCCAGCACAAGATCAAGCATAGAACCTCTAATCCCTATCACCCACAAGCTAATGGGCAAGTGGAGGTGACCAACAGAGTGTTGGAGGGCATTCTGACCAAAGTGGTTAGCAACAGCAGAAAAGATTGGGCAGATAGATTAGTTACGGCCACCTGGGCCTACAATATCACCTGGAAAACCACCACTGGATTCACACCCTATGAGCTGGTATATGGGAAGAAGGCCCTGCTGTCCATTCAATTTGAGTACACTACATTGAGGTTGGCAACCCAACTAGATCTAGATCTCAGCAGTGCACAAAAAGAGAGATTGCTCCAAATGAATGGGTTGGATGTGTTTAGAATGCAGGCCCTCCTACACACAAAGGTGACTCAAATTCAGAGGAATATCTGGCATGACAAGAACATCAAGGACAAGCAATTTCAAGAAGGTGATTGGGCTTTGTTATATGATTCCAGATATAAAGACTTTAAGGGCAAGTTAAGGACTAGATGGTTAGGGCCTTATGTCATAGAGAAATGTCATGATAATGGTTCAGTGCAGATTAGAACCATAGATGCAAAGGTCATTCCTTTACTTGTTAATGGGCATAAATTGAAGGTTTACAAGAGGCCATTGTCAAAGAAAGAGTTCATTGATGGTATCAGCAAAACAGTGATGGTGGTGGAGCAAGTCTCAGCTCCTACCTCATCAAGTCACTGAGAAAAAAGAAAAAAAAAAAAAAGAAGAGAAAAATAAGGAGACTCAGGTGAAAACCTCCATGAGGCACCTAAGTCCCACTGTTGGGTTGAAAACCTCTTGAGGCAGCCCAATGGTGTCAAAAAAAAGAAAAGAGAGAAATAAAAATATCTTTGGGTGAAAACCTCTCTTGAGGCGGCCAAGGCAAGAAGCTAGGATGAAAACCTCTTGGAGGCAGACTAATTGCTTTCAAAAAAAAAGAGAAAAGGAAAATTATGAAAATATTGTTTGCAGGTCAGCAGAAGGACAATGAGAGCAACAAAAGAAAATCAAAAGGGACCTATCCAGCTCATGTTTTTATTTCTCCAGTCATTATCCTTCATCATTACATCATTCCCTCCATTTTTCCACTCATTTACCTCATTTTGCAAGGGTTCTATGTTTTCTACAGGATTCCTTGTAAACCTACAGGATTCCCTGAAAACCTACAGGATGATCCTGTAGGAATTACAGTGGCTTGGGAATCCTAAAGGAACTAACCCTATAGCAAGAGGATGACCTTACCATGTCAAAAAACTAAATTCCTACTTCACCATCTCATCACCATACCTCTCTTCACCATGATCACCCCTGCATTCATCAAAAAAGTCAGTTAAAAAAAAATCAGTTTTCAAAGAAAAAACACAGAGAAAAGAGGACGAAGATAGATGTTGTGTGTGGAGCATGATTGTTCAAAGGTCTTTGTTTCAGCAAGATGTATACCCCAGGAAGTTTGTACACCCCTCCACGCGGGGGGGGACTTGTCCCCCTTGCGGGGGTCCGGAGGGGCTGATCCCCCCCGGCTGGGGGGTCCGGGGGCCAGCGGTCCCCCGGCGAGGGCTCGGGGGTAGCGCCCCCGAAGCTAAAAACAAATGTAAAATTGCCTTGTAAAAGTATAGTAATTTCTAGTCAATCTGGGTCGTTCATTAGGCAGATGATCTGACGGTAGAACTTATGTTTAGTTTAGGGTTTTTTTCCCTAGAAGGCAACCCCTCTCTTTGTATGAGGGCATTGTATTGGAGACTGAGATATAGATGTGTAATCTGTGAGCGAGAAATATCGAGGTGAGACTGTGAGAGAAAACAGAGGATATTACAGCAGATTTGTTGTAGGTTGTGTCTCTTCATTTTGCTGGATAATAGAAAGGAAGGACTGGTTGTTCGGGGTGGACGTAGCACAGACTGGGTGAACCACGTATATCTGTGTCTCTCTTGTTTTGTGAGTTTTCTGTGTTTATATTTCTGCAATATTTTATGTGTTCCATTGCTCCATAATATATAATTTTCTAACAACTGGTATCAGAGCCGAAGGTCTATTTGGCTGATAAACTCGCAGGAAAGAAGGGTTCCTGGTTCGAGTGGGAGCAATGGCGGAAGATGGTAAGTTTAGGGTCGAGAAATTTAATGGCCAAAACTTCTGGCTATGGAAGATGCAGATGGAAGATTATCTGTATCAGAAAGATATATACCTACCATTGGGTGGAAAAACAAAGATGCCGATGGGTATGAAAGACGAAGAATGGAACCTTCTCGATAGAAAGTCACTCGGAACAATACGGTTGTGCCTTGCTGCATCAGTCGCCTTCAACATTTCAAAGGAAACCATGACAGAGGGTTTGATGCAAACGTTGTCGAAACTATATGAAAAACCCTCGGCCTCAAACAAGGTATTTCTTATGAAACGGTTATTTAATATGAAGATGTCAGAAGGTGGATCTGTTGCAGACCATTTAAATGATTTTAATATAGTTACAAGTCAGTTAAGTTCTGTAGGGGTAAAATTTGATGATGAAGTTAGAGCTCTGTTATTCTTGCGCTCATTACCAGAAAGTTGGAATGGTTTGGTAATGGCCATTAGTAACTCCGTTTTTGGATCTAGTACTTTAAAGTTTGATGATGTTGTCGGTGCTATCCTTAGCGAGGAAATGCAATGGAAAATATCTGGTGAGACATCGGGAAATGCTTTGAGTGCAGAGTCTAGAGGAAGAAAAATGGAAAGAGGAAAGAGCTCAGGATATCACAGTAAATCAAGGAAAGGCAGATCCAAGTCTAGATTGGGGATAGTGTGCTGGAAATGTGGAAAGAAAGGACACCTAAAGAAAGATTTTAGATCTCGGAAGGGAAAAGAAGGAGATGCACAGCAAGAAAACAATTATGAAGCAAACGTGACAGGTGAGGTGTTACAAGATGTTTTGATTCTTTCTTTCGAAAATATTACTGATTCCTGTGTGGTAGATTCAGGGGCTTCATTCCATGCCACACCTGATAAGAAATACTTTCATGACTATGTTCAAGGAGATTTTGGACAAGTTCGTCTGGGTGATGATAAACCCTGTAAAATCGTTGGAATGGGTAGGGTTCTTGTAAAACAGCAGAATGGAAATTAATGGCTATTAAAGGAGGTAAGGCATGCTCCAGATCTAAAGAAAAATCTGATTTCAACAGGGCAGTTAGGCGGTGAAGGTTGTGTGACAACTTTCACAGATAAAGCTTGGAAGGTCACCAAAGGAGCCCTGGTAATAGAAAAGGCGAAAAGGTTGGTACATTGTATCTATGCAATGGTATTTCTAACTATGTTAATGATTTAACTTCCAAAGGAGCAGATGCAGCATTATGGCATCATAGGCTCAGACACATGAGTGAAAAGGGGATGAAGATTCTTCACTCAAGGAATTTGTTGCCGGGTTTGAAGAATGTTGATTTGGACTTCTGTGAGAACTGCATTTATGGAAAACAGAAGAGAGTCAGATTTCTCAGAGTTGGGAAAGAAAAGAAGAATGAAAAATTAGAGCTTGTGCATACAGATGTATGGGGACCTGCTCAAGTATCACTCTCGGTGGCTCTCGTTATTATGTTACTTTTATTGATGATGCAACTAGAAAAACTTGGATTTATTGCATTAAGAATAAATCTGATGTATTTGATACTTTCAAGAAATGGAAAGCTTTGGTTGAGATTGAGACATGAAAGAAATTGAAGTGTCTTAGATCAGACAATGGAGGTGAATATTGCAGCAAAGAGTTTGATAGGTACTATTCAGAGCATGGAATTCGCAGAGAGAAGACAGTTCCAAGAACACCACAAGAAAATGGTGTGTCAGAAAGGATGAACAGAACAATCATGGAGCGTGCAAGATGCATGAGATTGCATGCAGGATTGCCTTTACAGTTTTGGGTAGATGCTGTAGATACTGTTCTTTATCTAATAAACAGAGGGCCTTCAAGTTCCTTGGATGGTGGTGTTCCAGAGGAAGCATGGACAGGTAAAAAGGTAAACTACTCCTTTTTAAAGCCTTTTGGTTGTGAGGCCTTTGTCCATATTGATAAAGAAAATAGAACAAAGCTTGAGGCAAAGTCAAAGAAATGTACCTTTATTGGATATGGTGTTAATGATTTTGGTTATCGCTTATATGATTATGAAAATCACAAAATCATTAGGAGCAGAGATGTAATATTCAATGAAAAGGTCTTGTATAAGAATCAATTGCAGGAAAAGAAGAAAGAAAACGAAAACAAGGAATACGTAGTTCTTGATGAAATCACTGAAAAAGTAAAGGTGCCTGAAAATAATAATAATCAACAACCACAACAACAACAACCACCACAGCAACAACAGGCACCCCAAACACCTGAAAGTGGCATTAGAAGATCTACCAGGATAAGTAGACCCCCTGAACGATCTTCTCCTTCATTATATTATTTATTGTTGACTAATTCCGGTGAACCCGAATGTTATGAAGAAGCAATGCAGGTTGAAAGCAGGAAGAAGTGGGAGGTAGCCATGGAAGAAGAGATGGACTCCTTAATGCATAACCAGACTTGGGATTTAGTCAGGTTGCCTGCAAGAAAAACTACATTGAAGAATAAATGGGTTTACAAGCTGAAGGAAGAAGATGGAGGAAAACAGCGGTACAAAGCTAGACTTGTAGTGGAGGGGTTTGCACAGAAGAAAGGTATTGATTTTGATGAAATATTTTCTCCTATTGTTAAAATGACTTCAATCAGAACTATTTTAAGTCTTGTAGCAGTTGAAGATTTGCATCTTGAGTAGTTAGATGTAAAGACAACCTTTCTCCATGGGGATTTGGAGGAAGAGATATATAAGCAGCAGCCACAAGGATATGAGGTGAAAGGGAAGGAGAAACTAGTGTGCAGGTTGAAGAAGAGCTTGTATGGCTTAAAACAGGCTCCAAGGCAGTGGTATCTAAAATTTTGTCAAGTTTATGTCTGAACAAGGTTATACTAGATGTCACTCTGATCATTGTGTTTATTTGAAAAAGCAAAATGATGGAAGCTATATTATATTGTTATTGTATGTAGATGACATGCTTGTTGCAGGATCTAACATGCAGGAAATAAATGTGCTCAAAAGAAAATTGGCAAATTCATTTGCAATGAAGGATTTGGGAGCTGCAAAACAAATCCTTGGTATGAGAATAACTAGAGACAGGAAAAATCGTAAATTAACATTGTCTCAGAATGAGTACATACAAAAGGTGTTGAAAAGATTTAACATGCACAATGCAAAACCAGTTAGTACACCTTTTGCTAGCCATTTCAAACTTAGCAAGGAAATGTGCCCAAAGACCCAAGAAGACATGGATTATATGTCTAAAGTTCCATATGCATCAGCAATTGGAAGCTTAATGTATGCAATGGTCTGCACAAGGCCTGATATTGCACATGCAGTGGGAGTTGTAAGCAGGTACATGAAAAATCCAGGAAAGGAACATTGGATGGCAGTGAAATGGATTCTCAGATATTTGAAAGGTACCACAAATCAAGCATTATGCTTTGCTGGTTCAAACATCTCCCTACAAGGATATGTTGATGCAGATATGGCAGGTGACAGAGATAACAGGAGGAGCACTGCAGGATATGTATTTACTGTTGGTGAAACAGCTGTCAGTTGGGTTTCAAAAATCCAAAGTGTTGTTGCACTTTCAACAACAGAAGCAGAGTATGTTGCTGCTACAGAGGCTAGTAAAGAAATGATTTGGTTACAAAGGTTTATGGGTGAATTGGGTAAGGAGCATGATATGGGCATGTTATACAGTGATAGCCAAAGTGCCATTCATCTTGCAAAGAACTCAACATTTCATTCTAGGACTAAACACATACAGCTCAAGTACCATTTCATACGATCAGTGTTGGAAGATGGAGAGTTGAAGCTGGAAAAGATACACACTAGCCAGAATCCTGCAGATATGCTAACAAAAGTTGTAACCAGGGAGAAACTGAGAATATGCTCAGTTTCAATTGGTCTTCAAGGATGACGATGAAGATGAGAAACAACTAGGTCCAAAGAGGAGTCATTGTCCAGCAAATGAAGCAGCGGTGGAGTTTCTAAAATCATTCTCCAAGTGGGAGATTGTTGTGTGTGGAGCATGACTGTAAAGAGGTCTTTGTTTCAGCCGGATGTATACCCCAGGAAGTTTGTACACCCCTCCACGTAGGGGGGTGCGGGGGGGACATGTAAAATTGCCTTGTAAAAGTATAGTAATTTCTAGTCAATCTGGGCCGTTCATTAGGTAGATGATCTGACAGTAGAACTTATGTTTAGTTTAGGGTTTTTTTCCCTAGAAGGCAACCCCTCTCTTTGTATGAGGGCATTGTATTGGAGGCTGAGATATAGATGTGTATTTTGTGAGCGAGAAATATAGAGGTGAGACTGTGAGAGAAAACAGAGGATATTACAGCGGATTTGCTGTAGGTTGTGTCTCTTCATTTTGCTGGATAATAGAAAGGAAGGACTGGCTGTTCGGGGTGGACATAGCCCAAACTGGGTGAACCACGTATATCTGTGTCTCTCTTGTTTTGTGAGTTTTCTGTGTTTATATTTCTGCAATATTTTATGTGTTCCATTGCTCCGTAATATATAATTTTCTAACAATAGAGAGCAAGGGGACAACACCTGAAGGATATTTTCCTCATTCAAAAATCCCTAGACCCCTTCTCTGCCCATTCCAACCATCCTCAGGCTCCAACAATAGAAAATGATTAATAATTTTGAGGGAGAAGCAGCTACAGGACATCCTGTAGGAAATATTGTACCAGCCTATCCCACAAAACAAAAATCACAGGTTGCAGTCAGCTTCAAGCATGGAAGATCCAAAGGTAGAAGAAGCTCCTCCAGAGCCTAGCAGCAGCATCAAGATCATCATCATCAACACCAAGTACCTGCACATCAAAGAAGATCATCAAAGGAAAATTAAAAAAGAGAGTAGAAAAGCACATGCAGCCAACACACAACAAAGAATTCATTCTTCAACAAACAACATCAAGGCATCATTACCACATGTAAGTATCTCGCTTCCACTCTCTTGTTAGCATAATGTGATCAAAACATGTAAAATTTGTGAAAGAGTTGGTTTATAAGCAAAAGGTGGCTAGTTAACTTGGCCACCTTCGTTCAGTCAACAAGGAGAAAGTAGTTAGTCCTTACACACGTGGCAGTAGTCAAGTCAAGGAAAAGAAGGATGAGGTCAAAAGTAGTTAAGCTACAGATGCCCGAAGTGGGAGTTTATTACGAGGTGAGGAGAATGATGATGTGGTAGTGGGACCAACGATCCAAAAATAGATATTCGTACCTCGGATGCCAGCACACCACCTCACTCAAATCACCCATATGAGGAAATAAACATTGATCCCCATGCATAGAAGCATTCACATTCTCGAGGCTCCACACTAGAAAAGTCTCTCTCGGCCCTCAAGCAGTCTACAGGAAAGGAAAATTTCATTTTTTCCTACGCAGGACCACCTACAAGATCCTACAGGATACAATCCAACACCTATAGGATTGGCAATGAGCAGTTTCAGAGGGATAAAAATAAGGGTTGGCTTCATCAAGCAGTGATAAGGAGGTAGGCTCTACATTTCCCCACATTTTTCCAAGTGAAAGGAACATAAAAAAATATTCTAGTTTGTTGAAAGTAATTGCAGCATAAGGGAATTGCATACACATAATTTTCATTTAAATTTCCTCATTCATTAAATTTGGTAGCAGACCTATACAACCCTCCATCCATCAGAGAAAATGACAGGGGGATTTAATAAAAGGGAGCCCATCAACACAGTGAGGATTCATCAACACCCTCCTGTGCTAGAGATATTCACAAGGCACAATTAGATGGGTTTCTTTGAGAAATTAAGGGGGTATGATGATGAAGTAGCTAGAGATTTTTCTCTCTCCCTAGAGCTCACCCCTAAAATCATAGGCAGAATTACCACACTTCCCTTAGGAGTGCCTTGGAGAAAGGAGGATAAGGGAAATAGGCAAACTGCAAAGAAGAAATTCTTTTTAGAAGGAGAGGAGGCCATGGAAGACAAAAATGGAGTGAGAAGAGCAAGCCTACCCTATCCTTGGAATGAAATTAGCTACCACCTTATAAAGTATATCTCATGTGAATGTAGGTACAATGTGGTATATGGATACCACTTTAGGCTTCTTCAAGAATTGAGCAGACACACCTCCTCAAAACAAACTCTTCATCCCTTACTTCCTTCTTCAATCAGTGATAGATATGAACATGAAGGTGCAGGAAGGAAACCATCAACAACTAAGCCATCATGGGTTAATTAGACTTATCATAGAATATGCCCTCCAAAACCTCAGAATCCCTACCACATGGGCAATTTTCAAAGACATGCAGACAGAGGGAGATATAAAAGCCCTTCAATATGGCAAGAGCCCCAGTGAAAGGGATGAAGAAGAAATATAGGAGGATGAAGAAGAAACTGAAAAAGAGGAAGAAGAAACAGAGAGGGATGAAGAGGAAATAGATGAGGAAGAAGAGGAAGAAAAAGAGAAGGAAAGTGGTGAAGAGACAAAAGAAGATGCAAAGGAGGAAACTAATGAACAGAGTGAGGAACTAGAGGGAGAAGAAGAGGAGAAAGACAAAGATGAGAGGGGGAATGGAAAAGAGGAGGCAGAAGACAAGGAGGAATCACCCAGGGTATCTCCAAAACCCACTGAGAAAGAGGCAGCAGCTGCCCTCACTGCCCTTAGTACCCCTATCAAACAAAAAGGGAAAAGACAGAGACAAACTCCATTGTACTTTAGGACAAGAAAAAGTACAAGAATAAGGCAGGGAAAACCTCAAACTCCCACCAAGGTTCCTATTTTTATTGAAGACTCACCCAAACAGCAGGAGAAGATGGCTCCTCTTATGAAAACTCAAGGAGAAGGATCATCAGGAAAAGCCTCCCCCAAGTCTCCTATCACTTATGTTAGAAGGTCTGTCACTAGATCTGCCTCATCCAAAGGAAAAGGCATCCTACAGGATACATAGAAGGACCTATAGGAAGTAGAGGCAATCCTACAGGAAACTTTGCTAAACCTACAAGAAACTCATAAATTGGATAAAGAAGGGAGTATGTAACAAGAAACAAAGAAGGAGGATCCAGAGCTAAGGGAACCTAGTCCTCAACCTAACCTCAACTCCTACTACAAGTTTATTGAAGGGGGTAGGGTCATTCCACAAAAAAATTTCATCCCATTATTCTTTGAGCTTGAGAAAGAAAGGGCAAGAACACATAGATGGATGCAGATTTCCAAATCCAAAGGGGTGGAGGACATAGGTCACATGGAGGAAAAAGTTAAAGAGATGGGCAGAGAACTGAGAAGCCTGAGGGACAAAGAAGCAATAATGAAAGCTCAGTTGGAGGCAGAAAATGCATGGTTAAAAGGACAACTACAAGAAAGAGAGAATCAATTAGCATCCATGGCTAGTCTATTCTTAGAGGCAATCTAGTGCAGGATGCCAGCTAAGTCCTATGCATTATACCTTAAGGAATAGTGGTTGCAGTTCCAAATCAAGACTCTAGCACAGAGAGGCACTATGCCATTCCAGGATTATAGACAGTTCATTGATCTTTGTGATCAAAGCACATTGGAGGATAGGGATAAGATGTCTGAGTTCTACCTACATAACTTAGCCTTGACAGATATGAATGTGTGGGACCCTAATTCAAAACTAGGGGACTTACAGTTGATGGCTTTGGCATCATGGATGAACCATGAGGAAGCAAGGGCTGCTGAAATGAAGAAAATAATGGCAAGGGAAGAAACAAAGCCTCTCATGATAAGAGATGAGTATTCTAATCCAATGGTTGTCATCAACACACATAACTTGATTGCAAATGACCCTCAACTTGCACCCAGATACCTTGCTGCCCAAGAGCAAGCAATTACACAACTTGAGGATATGTTCAGGTTGTTAGGGGATGACAGCATGCAAGCTTTTCAAAGGAAATGGAATAATTTGCGCTACAGTTTGAAAATCAGAGAGTACCATTCTCCTCAAAGAATGAGAGAAGCACTGAACAGAACACCCATGTACAAGAAAGCTCTCCAAAGACTCAAATTCAATTGGATTGGCTTGAGACTCAGTCCACCACTGCTCTTAGGAATGTTAGAAGGAAGGAAGGAAGAGGAAGAAAGAAAGCAGTGGGAGGAAATAGAAAGGAAGGCAGGATTCTATGCACAGGAAGAGGAAACTACAGCAGAAGCATGGGATGTCAGGGAGGCCACTAGAGCAATGAAAGACATGGATATTGATTGAGTTGCTCAGAGGATGAGAAACACTTTCAGTAGGGGGGTGATGATGAGCCTCATCATTGGGTAACTATATGGACCTTAATCCACCTCCTAGCTTAGTCAAATCAACTCTTCTCACAATTTATTACATATTTTGATTATATTTTGTTTAATGAGATGAGTCAAAGTGAGATATTATGCCTAGTGGACTAATGTGCATTGATTGCAGGTTTGTGAGAGAAAATCATGGAATTTTGGCTAATTAAAGGCTGAAACTCAAATGAGACAAGGAGGAGAGATTGTAGGAGGTAGATCCTTCTCATTTACTCCTCCCTCCTTCGAATATTCCTCCATTAATCACACTAGCTTGGAGTACAAGCAGCCATGTCATGGAGATCAAGAGGCAACCGAGCAAGTGACAATTAAAGAGCTAGTTTATCTCGAGTTTGGGAGCCGAGCCTCCCTAGATTTAAGGAAGTCGTTGGGAACTTCATTTGTATAGATAAAGAGGCCTAGAGCCTCATTAGGATTCGAATTTTTGTTGTAAAAACACTAGTTAATTTCGAGTTCAAGACTTGTGGAAGACATTGTTATGTAATTTTCTGTTTTGATAATGAGAATTAGCAATTCCTTGATCCGGCACTGGGTTAACTCAGAGAGTTGAAGATCTTGGGTTAGGGCCCAACCCTAGCAACAAAGTCTCCTCTTCTTGTATTTGTATGCTTAGATTGAATTCACAGATTACTGGTTGAATTATTTTTAGAATTATTTCACTGCAACTAGTGTATATTTGATTAGTTTGCTTCCATTTGTGCTTTACTTCAGCAGTAGTTTAGAAGAGATAAAGGAACATCAAAAAGCTATCAATAGGTGGTTTTGGCCTCACTCCTTCCTTCAGGGATCATGGTTTGAGGAAAGAACTCCTATGCAGCCCCAAAAAGACAGAATTCTAGTTTCTCATGGAATTTAGGGTTTTCTGTACTTAGGCCAACATTTGATCAGTTTACAAGAGTAGGATTTAGTTATCATTTCTTATACCTTCAGCCTTACATTAGATCTCATCAATTTTCCATCTTAGCAAGTATTGTGCCTCATGAACCATTCAAGTAGAGATCCCTTGACTCTTTTTGAATTTAAGTATGGGGGTTTTACGCAGTGCATTATATTAGATATCATTTTGGGATTCAACTGCGTTAAGTAAGATCATTCACGTATGACCATTTCCATGAGAGGTAGTCGTAACTGACTAATTTCTCATGATTTTTGAATAGTTCACTTAGCACTCATTGCATCGGGTGATGCTCACAGGGGTGAAGAAGTGGGATTGAAACTAGTGAAATGTGGAGAACGAATCACATAGCATCAATCATCACTTCCGGGGCTTGCACCGGTAACCAGGACTTCCCAGGGGGTCACCGATCCCAGAACTCCTCTGGCTCAAGCGCGCTTAACTGTGGAGTTTTTCCCCACAATCAAGCCCACTTAGCTTGCTACCCCATTTGCAAAACCTTAGCAAGTATTGTGCCTCATGAACCATTCAAGTAGAGATCCCTTGACTCTTTTTGAATTTAAGTATGGGGGTTTTACGCAGTGCATTATATTAGATATCATTTTGGGATTCAACTGCGTTAAGTAAGATCATTCACGTATGACCATTTCCATGAGAGGTAGTCGTAACTGACTAATTTCTCATGATTTTTGAATAGTTCACTTAGCACTCATTGCATCGGGTGATGGAATTGGTTTCATAATGGCTTCATTAACGACTATGGAGCAGAGGGGTTTTATTGGTAAAAGATGGCTAGGGTGTGAGAATTTAATAACATAACTTTCAATTAGAAATTTGTGGCAATTTTGGAATGTTGAATGGGAAATGATGTGGACAGGGAGTAACGTCGCGAGACAGGTGGCAGAAGCGGAGTGGCGCGGGAGCAAAGGTTATGTGGCGGGATGCGAGCGACGGATGGATGAGCAGTTAGCGAGAGAGCGGAGGTGGTATTTGAAGATGGGTGTAGGTGATAAGCAAAATAGGGAGGGGACCCCCCAAAATGCTCCAGACGTTGCCACGTTAGCCCAGGGGGTTTCAGCAGAAACAACTTTTTGGGCCCCCCTGCGGTGCCCCCCCCCCAATCGCCGCCATATATCTAGGCGGAGTAAATCTCCCTTGTTGGTTCCAACATGACTTTTATTTGCAACATGACAAAACGACTTTTGTCGTATTATGTTTTATCAAATACATAAAAAAAGAAAGAAAGAAAAAAACATATATACTAAGGTTTTAAACCTTATAAAAAATTACATTTTTAGGAATTAAAGTGGCGTTTTAGCTAGCTCAATTATTGGGGCTTATTTTTTTTTTATTCTTCTGATTTTTCATTTCTTTTTTTTCACATATAAATGATTTTTTATATATCCCCTATTTTATTTTTTTTATTTTATTTTTCCATATATTTTCACTTTTCTTTTTCTTCTTTTGAACTTTTTGAAAATCACTTGCAAAATGAAATCATTATTTACAATATCTCTTATGAGAAAATCAACAAATAATCATCAATTGATCTTATAAATTATAGGACCCTAATAGGCTACGTCTCCAGGTCCTACTTAATGTGGGGAGGCCTCTTTCATTAATTGGCAGCGAAATAAAATTACAAGCAATTACAAAATGACAACTTATACCTCCACCTTTCTTGGATGTCCTGAAGATGTAAACCTCTGCTGGAGAAGAAAACTACACAGTTGGATTCCTTGCGAAAAAACATGAAAAATGACTGTAAAGTTGACCCTTTTATTGTCAAGTGACCGCTGAAACTCTTGGGAATATTTTAGATTCCTTATAAGATTTTTGCAGAATATTCCTTCAAGATTCCAGGGGAATATGTCTCAAAAAACACGCCTAGGGGAGTGCGGTTCCAACTCTAGGTTCCATAGGCACACATTCCACCATCGACCAAATTATGCTCTCTTCCTACACCATGCATTGGGCTCGATTTAAATGTATGTCAAGGGCGGAGTTTTTAAAACAGGGTCATCATACGCAGAAATCAATTCAGCCGAAATAGGTCGCTCGTGAGCCAGGGGTCGTGGGTTCAACCGTGAGCCAGGGGTCGCGGGTTCAACTGTGGACCAGCCCACCAACTGACATTTATTTTTTATGTGACAACAAAGTCATTATGGCCTTGACCGCCAGAGGTATTCCCCTATCTGTATGATGCTATATATAAATAACCATTGTTTAAATATTGTGGAATCATCACCAGCCCAAACAATGGGGTTTGACCACCCGTCGACCGACGACTGTATTTTTTATTAATTTTAATTCAATCTGACCATAACGATCCTTTTTCCCACCAACGATTTTGGAGGATACCAGGAATTTTAAACATGTGACAATTTGGTCACCTTCGATGGTCAAAACAATTCAATTTGTCACCTCCTTAGCAGAATCTGACGATGTTAACTAGGCTTCCATGTGTCATTGTTCCGTATGACAGACTGGGCTCCTGATGTCATACTAATGTCCGCTGCCATGTGTCATTCTCTGGTTGGATCTCCTTCTTCTATATGGCCACGTCACCTGCTCACATCATCATTTGTACGACTAACGTCAACATCTGTATTGTTGACGTCAGCATGCCAAGTGTCCCTGTGGGTGTTGCCTCCAAGAAATTTAGTTGTTTCCAAAAAAATTCACCGGGCCATAACTTCTTCATACAATGTAATATTGAGGTGTCATTCACACCATTGGATTTAGAACAATGAATTCTTCGCTTTGAGACTAGTTTTGCTACATTTTGAGGACGTTTAAAATTTGGCCTTTTAGGATCCTCCTAGATTATTCCTCCCCACTAATGAGATTTTGGACCGCCAAAAGCTTTATCAGTCAATTGGAGAGTGAGGGAATTGATCCATCACTTTATCCTTTTCCTTCTAACCGGGTTTACTTGATGCATTCCCTTGAAGCCAACACGAAGGTACTCCACCTCTCCCCATCATGAAGTCCTAGTTCTCCTATGAAGAATGATTTCTTTAGGTAGCTTTTCCAAGTATTCACGTGCAAAATTGTCCACCGTAAGAACTTGTCCAACCTCTTCAGTACCCATGATCAAAGGAGGCTCATAAATATTCAAGTTGTCAACATTCACCACTAAGTACATTTGCATGTATGCTGACAAATTGAGATGAAAATCATTGCCTCCAATCTTACCTAATATGTTGAATGGGCCATATCGGATTGGTCTCAACATATTTCCTTCCCATTTCATTTTTTCTTTGTTGATGTGGATCCACACCCTATCTCCAACCTAGAATTGGTAATCAATCTGGTTCTTGTCATGTCGACTCTTGTATTGAGCTTGAATTTTCTCCAATTTCTCCTGCACTGCCTAGTAAATCATCTGAATTTTTTGAATGAACCTTTGCGCCTTCTTGCTGCCATTTGGCTCACTTGAATATTCATCTCTCACAAAGACCATGTTTAAGGGGTCCTTTGGAAAATATCCAAGGCATGTCTCGAACGCTGAGGTCTGAGTGGATGAATGCACAACCTTGGTGTATGCATGTTGTACATAAGGAAGCTTCTAGTCCCCCTACTTGGGATGATTGCCATAATAGCCTTGGAGTAGATGTATCATTGTGCGGTTCACAACCTTTGTTTTCTCGTCTGTTTGGAGATGAAATGACGTACTGCTCTTTAGCTTGGTGTCCATAATTCTCCACAAACTCTCCAAGGAAAGAAGAGTCTCGATCAGACACTATGGATGTGGGAAACCCAAAGTGGACCATATTCAGCTTGGTGTCCATAATTCTCCACAAACTCTCCATAACTCTCCAAGGAAAGAAGAGTCTCAATCAGACACTATGGATGTGGGAAACCCACGTGTCATTCTCTGGATGGCTCTCATTGTCTATACGGCCATGTCACCTACTGACATCATCGTCTGTACGGCTGACGTCAACATCCGTATTGCTCACGTCAGCATGCCAAGTGTCCCTGTGGGTCTTGCCTGCAAGAAATTTAGTTGTTTCCAAAAAACTTCAGCGGTCCATAACTTCTTCATACGATGTAAGATTGAGGTGTCGTTCGCACCATTGGATTCAGAAAGACGAGTTCTTCAATTTGAGACTAGTTTTTCTACATTTTGAGGGCCTTTAAAATTTGGCCTTTTAGGATCCTCCTAGATTATTCCTCCCCACTAATGAGCTTTTGGACCGCAAAAACCTTTATCAGTCAATTGGAAAGTGAGGGAATTGATCCCTCACTTTATCCTTTTCCTTCTAATGGGGCTTACTTGGAGCCACACCTTATCTCCAACCTGGAATTGTTGATAAACCTGGTTCTTGTCATGTCGACCCTTGTATTGAGCTTGAATTTTCTCCAATTTCTCCTGCACTGCCTGGTAAATCATTTGAATTTGTTGAATGAACCTCTGTGCCTTGTCCCTTACATTTGGCTCCCTTGAATATTCATCTCTCCCAAAGACCATGTTTAAGGGGTCCTTTGGCAAATATCCAAGGCCTGTCTCGAAAGGTGAGCTTTGAGTGGATGAATGCACAACCCTAGTGTATGTATGTTGTACATAAGGAAGCTACTAGTCCCCCTACTTGGGAGGCTTGCCACAATAGATTTGGAGTAGATGTATCATTGTGGGGTTCACAACCTCTGTTTTCTCGTCAGTTTGCATATGAAATGTTGTACTCCTCTTCTACTTGGTGTCCATAGTTCTCCACAAACTCTCCATAACTCTCCAAGGAAAGAAGAGTCTCAATCAAACACTATGGATGTGGGAAACCCAAAGTGGACCCATATTCATCTTGGTGTCGATAATCCTCCACAAACTCTCCATAACTCTCCAAGGAAAGAAGAGTCTCGATCAAACAATATGGAAGTGGGAAACCCACGTGTCATTCTCTAATTGGCTCTCCTTTGTCTATATGACCATGTCACCTGTTGACATCATCATCTATACAGTTGACATCAACATTTGTATTGTTGACGTCAGCATGCCAAGTGTCCCTGTGGGTCTTGCCTCCAAGAAATTTAGTTATTTCCAAAAAACTTCAACGGATCATAACTTCTTCATACGATGTAAGATTGAGGTGTCTTTTGCACCATTAGATTCAAAATGACGAGTTCTTTGATTTGAGACTAGTTTTGCTACATTGTGAGGACGTTTAAAATTTGGCCTTTTAGGATCCTCCTGGATTATTCCTCCCCACCAATGAGCTTTTGGACCGCCAAAAGCTTTATCAGTCAATTGGAAAGTGAGGGAATTGATCCCTCACTTTATCCTTTTCCTTCTAACGAGGCTTACTTGGATGCATTCCCTTGAAGCCAACAGGAAGGTACTCCACCTCTCCCCATTGTGAAGTCCTAGTTCTCCTATCAAGAATGATTTCTTTAGGTAGCTTTTCCAAGTATTCACGTGAAAAATCATCCACTGTAGGAACTTTTCCAACCTCTTCGGTACCCATGATCAAAGGAGGCTCATAAATCTTCAATTTGTCAACATTCACCACTGAGTACATCTGCATGTATTCTGACAAATTGAGATGAAAATCATTTCCTCCAATATTCTCTAATATGTTGAATGGGCCATATTAGATTGGTCTCAATTTCTTTCCTTCCCATTTCATTTTGTCTTTATTGATGTGGAGCCACACCCTGTCTCCAACTTGGAATTGGTGATCAACCCGGTTCCTGTCATGTCGACCCTTGTATTGAGCTTGACTTTTCTCTAATTGCTCCTACATTGCCTGGTGAATCATCTGAATTTGTTGAATGAACCTTTGCGCGTTGTCCCTGCCATTTGGCTTACTTGAATAATCATCTCTTACTTGGCTTACATAATGAAGCTGCTAGTCCCCCTACTTGGGATGCTTGCCACAATAGCCTTGGAGTAGATGTATCATTGTGTGGTTCACAACCTCTGTTTTCTCATCGGTTTGCAGATGAAATGTCGTACTCCTCTTCAGCTTGGAGTCCATAATTCTCCACAAACTCTCCATAACTCTCAAAGGAAAGAATAGTCTTGATTAGACACTATGGATGTGGGAAACCCAAAGTGGATCCATACAAATTGGAAGAAGAGATGAGCAATCTGCTCTGCAGTGATATGCTTTTTACAAGGCATTAGGACACACATTTCACTAAATCGATCCACGACGACATATAAATAGTCATGACCTTTCCTAGACAAAGACAAACCACCAGCAAAATCCATTGACACACTTTCCCATGGATGACCCGGAACAGTGAGTGGTGTGTAGACCCCAATTTTCTATTAGTGGGCTTGCAAACTAAATACAACACACATCCCTTTACATATATTGTTACGATGTTTTTCATGCGAGGCTAATAAAAAAAACTTTGCAAATGACACAATTTTTTCCCTACACCAAAATGACCTGGCACAAGAGAGGTATGTGCCTCTTTGGTTACATGTATTCTTTCATTGGTGGGGATACACAATTTACCAAGATGGTACAACAATTTTCCCTGCAAATGGTAATTGTCTACCTACAATCCATGAGTCATCTTTGTATAAATCTCCTTAAAATATTCATCATCAACATATTGTTCAACATAACTTTCAAAAGATTAAGAGGCATTTTGCAAAACAATAGATGCAAAAATAGGAGGGCGAGAAAGCATATATGCCACTTTGTTGCTAGTTCCCTTGTAGTTTATTACCAAGTGAAAGTACTGAAGGAACCCCATCCACCTAAAATCCTGTTGAAGCCTTGTTTGCGATTCGAGGTACTACAAGGGTTGTTGATCGGTGTGAATAATCGCATCCTTGCCAATCAAATAGTGATTCCACTTCTTCACGCTTTGGACCAAGGCATACAACTCCTTGTCATAGGTGGGATAGTCCACGATGACTTGGGAGAATGTCTCTGAATGGTAACATACAAGTTTCCTCTGCTGCATTAAAACAGCGCCCATGGTGTACCCACTGGCATCTGTCCCGATCTCAAAAGGCTACTAGAGGTCAGGTAAGGCCAAAACTGATGTAGTATTGATCTTCTCTTTCAAAGTATCAAAGGTTTTATGCTGCTTTCCTCCTCACTGAAAGGCCTGCTTCACACCCATCAATGCATGAAAGGGGGATGCAATGACAGAGAAGTTGGCAATGAATCTTCTCCAGTATTGTACTGCACCCAAAAAGCTATGAACCTTTGTAACATTGGTGGGTTTAGGCCATTTCACAATCACATCAACTTTAGAAGGATCTATTTTTAATTGTCCACCTCCAACAATGTGACCCAAGTAAACCAAAGAGGTCTTACCAAATTCACACTTAGAAATTTTGACATACAATTTTTATTTTTGCAAAACATCAAGCACCTTTTTAACATGACTCACATGATCTCCCCATGTTCTACTGAAAAAAAAAGAATGTCATCAAGATAAACATGTACAAAATCACCAATAAAAGGTTTAGAAATATCATTCATCACCCTCATCAATGTGATCAAAGCATTGCACAAGCCAAATGGCATCACCAACCATTCAAACACCCAATATTTTGTCATGAATGCAGTCTTCCATACATCCTGTTATGAAATCCTGACTTGATGGTAGCCACTGCGCAATTCCAGTTTTGTGAAATGGATAACATTTTTCAATTGGTCTAATAAATCATCATTGTGAGGGAGATGGTACATATTCTTCATCATTATTTTGTTGAGGTCCTTGTGGCCTATGCACATCCTCCATGTGTCATCCTTCTTTGGCACCAACACAATGGGTGAGTTGCATGGAGAAGAACTTGGCCTTATGACCCCTTCGTTCAAAAATTCTTGCACTTGTTTCTTTATCTCCTCCATCTTAATGGTTGATAACCTATACATACAAATATTTGGTAATGGAGAGTGCTGCTACAAGAGAATTTCATGCTTTATCTCACGCTTTGGAGGCAACCCACTTGGTTCTTGAAAAATACCATTATAGTTAGAAACAATTTCATAAATTGTTGTCTATAAGTGGGATCACAACCTTGGAAAGGTTCAGATATCTCCGTAGATTTTTCTCTCACAACCATGAGCATGCACCTTTTGCTAGAATTGACCAATCTCTTCATATGACCTGCACTTACAATACTGGCACTGATCTTGGCACGATCAGCTCTAACAATGTATTCCACCTCATTTTTCATGAGATGATACTTGTTTTCATGGTGAAAGAAAACTGCTTTCCTGTCATACAAATATGGACTCCCCAATACAATGCCACAGATATCCAAAGGTACAACATCAAGTTCAACCTTATTTACTAGTTTCAATGCAATCACAAATCTAGCCCTACGCAACTTGGTTACATGTAATTTGGCTTTGTCACACACCAAACCAAGAGGGTAGGTTTTAGATAAGGCTTGGTCTCCAATCCTAATTTCTCAACCAAGGATTTTGAAATCAAGTTTACTTGTGAGCCTGGATCAAACAAGGTTTCCACTTTAGTATGTTTCATCACAACTCTAATGTGGAACAATTCAATCATCTTTTCTCTCATCAACAAAAGAATCATTTGAAGAGCTTGTACTTGCATGCAATTCAGAATTTTCATTAGCATGAAGAGAAAGGTTACCTTGTATGCCCACTGTTGTGATCTGTGTCTCGTCACTCGAGTCGGATCCAAGGTCCTACTGCACAGTTGCCACCATTTTTTGCTTCCCCTTTCTACCAAATCTCTTTGGTTTCAACTCTAGATGCAACTTCCAACAATGTCCATCATCATGGCCTTCCTTCTTGCAATGTTTCCAAGATGGCTTTTCTCCTTCTTCTTTCTTGGTTGTAGCTACCTTCTTGGATTTTCCTTTGAACTTTCCATTATGAGGTTTGAAAGATGATTTCTTGGATTGATCTTCTTTGTCATTCTTGACCTTGCTTTCAAGGTGAATACCCTTCACACTAGACACATCAATAGTAGTAGTCTCAAATAACAACAAAGAATGCCTGATGTAAGTATGTAAAGCACCAATATACTTTGTTATATTTTATGGTGAATCAAGTGAAATGCCCAAATTCAAAGCTTGTTTTATAAACTCTTCGGTGAAGCTTTATACATTTTGACCCTTTCCTGGTCTCAAATATTTCCATTCCATTAAAGCATTTTGTCGATAACCAAAAGGATAGAATTGATATTTAAATGTAGAAACAAAATTGGACCAATAAGAAAGGAGATTACCCAACTTTTTGCTACCTTTCTACAACTTGTGCTCCCACTAAACGAAGTGGTGCCACTCAATCGAAGAGATGCTAATTGGATCTTGGCCTCATCTTCCTTGATCTCCTAAATTCGGCAATAGAACTTGACCTGTCTAATCCATATGTTTAACTTCTCTGCATTACATTCTCCATTATATGTAGGCAAATCAAACTTTACATCTAGCTTAAAAAATGGTTTTTTAGATGCATTTATATGATGCCTATTACAATGATGCTGACAGTTAGAGCCAAGGAAAATCTTTAATAAAAAGGTAAACGGGTCGTATTCCGATGGGGCTCCTATCCCAAATGGTGTGAGGTCTTGAAAAAACCCGTGAGTTTGGAAAATCTATTGGATTGATCCCTAGAGTACACGATCTTCCTTATTTCCCAAAGAAGGACGCAACCACTCCTACCGGGATAGTGGTTTCGAAATTCGAAGATCTGGTTCTCGCCTCCCTTGAAGAGATAAAAGAGATTGTAGAATGTGTAGAGAAACCGAAGCAGCCTCCATATTTTAGTGGAGGTGATGTAGAAAATGTTGTACTCTCAGACGATACTTTCCATGGGTTAGGTTGTTATGAAACCAGATCAAGAAAAGATAGATCAACGTCTTAGAATTCAGCCTCTTCGAGGGGGCAACCTCCTTTACATTACATAAATGAACAATTATTGGATGATACAAATGAAAATACCTCCTTTCTATATATAGGAGTCTAAGGGGTCATAATATAATCAGAGTCGACATAACAATAATAATGTAAGGGCATAATAATAACAATAGTGGGCTTCTATGGGGCACAATAATACAATATGGGGACTACATGGGTACAACAATATAATAAGGGGGTGCAACTACAATATTAATGGGGTAATCACTAATATTATAGGGACCCAACTTGCCCCTCTCCTTCAAAAAAGTGTTGTCCTCAACGCTTGAGTAGTTCTGGATGCTTCTGTATAAAATTCTCATCCTCCCATGTGGAATCTTCAGTGGATAAGTTCTTCCACTTGATAAGATACTCCGAAATTGATCGATTTCGTAGCTGTCGAGTTTTTTTTTTCTGTGACTGCTTTTTGTTCCAATATAATTTTTCCTTCCTCGTCAAGTTCTGGCAATATTGTTTGAACTGGGAGCTTGTCGCCTATAACCTTCTTTAAACATTAAACATGAAACATGGAAAACTGGGTGCAATCGAGAAGCTGCAGGAAGCTCCAATTTGTATTCCATAGTACCAATCTTTTGCAACACCTTGTACGGACCATAATACTTTGGTGGTAATTTATTATCCTTCTTAGGTTGCTTGAGGGACATTTGCTTATATGGTTGTAGCCGTAGGAATACCCAATCAGCTACATCAAAACTTCTTTCGTTGCGATGTTGATCTGCCTGTTGTTTCATTCTATTCTGTGCCAACACGAGGTTATCCTTTAAGAGTTGGAGGACTTGTTGTTGATGTTCGATGTGATGTTCCACTGCTTGAACCTTAGAATTTTCTCTTAAATATGATGTGATGGATGGTGGCTGATATCCCTAAAGTGCCATAAATGGGGTCATTTTTATTGTTGTATGGAAGGAAGTGTTATACCACCATTCAGCCAGAGGAAACCATTTGACCCATTGTGTTTGTTTATCAGATACAAAGCAACGAAGATATCCTTCCAAACATTTGTTTACTATCTCAGTCTGCCCATCAGATTGAGGATGATAAGATGAGCTATGAGCTAACTGAGTACCAAGACAAGAAAATAATTCTGTCCAAAAATTTCCAGTGAAAATGGGATCTCTGTCACTTACAATAATCTTTGGGTTTCCATGTAGCTTTTGAATTGTTTCCATAAATGCAGTAGATACTGTACTGGCTTTGAATGGATGTAATAATGCACAAAAGTGTGCATACTTGGTAAGTCTGTCAACTACCACCATGATGACACTCTTTCCCTCAGACTTGGGTAAACCTGTCATAAAATCCATTGAAACCTCCTCCCAATGTTGGCTTGGAATCGATAAAGGTTGTAATAGTCCCAGGGTCTTAATTGTTTCAACTTTGTTTTTTTGGCAAAACAAACATTCTGCCACAAACTTTTGAATATCCGATTTAAGGCCATCCCAAAAAATTCCTTCTTAACCCTGTGGTAAGTTTTTAAAAATCCTGAGTGCCCTCCTAAGGGAGAAGTGTGCAATTCCATAAGAATATTTTGTTTTAGTTGGGAATTCTTACAGAGGTATAAGCAATCTTTGTACCATAAAGAATCATTTTTCCAGCTAAATGTATCAGACGTACTGGAATCTTGTTGTAACTTTCGAATAAGTGCCCACACTTATTTGTCATTCTTCCATTCCTCCCTTGCTTCGTTTATCCAATCTGGTTGGATAATAGAAATGGCACACAACAATGCTTCCACGTCCTCATCCTTTCTTGAGAGTGCATCTGCCACCACATTTTGCTTCCCTTTTTTTGGATGATTTCAAAGTCATAACCCAACATCTTTGTGACCCACTTTTGTTGCTCTTCAGATGATAATCTTTGTTCTAAAAAGTATTTAAGGCTATCATGATCTGTTTTTACCTTGAAGTGTCTTCCCATTAGGTAGGGTCGCCATTTCTTAAGTGCATGGAGTATTTCCAACATCTCCTTCTCATAAATAGCTTTGTGTAAAAACTTTCCCTTGATTGGACGACTTTCAAAAGCAATGGGTCTTTCATCTTGCATTAAAACAACACCAATTCCATTTCCTGAAGCATCGCGTTGCACAATAAAGGTTTTTGTGAAGTCTGGTGTAGCTAAGACTGGTGCTTGGCACATTCCCTCTTTAACATGTTTGAAGGCCTTTGTTGCTTCTAGAGTCCATGAAAATGCATCTTTCTTAAATAATGTTGTTATAGGTGCTGCTATTCTCCCATAATTCTTAACAAACTTGCGATAATACGTTGTCAACCCGAGAAATCCTCGCAGATGCTTTATGGATGTGGGGATTTTCCATTCCTTAATGGCTTTAATTTTGCTAGGGTCTACCTTAACTTCTTCATGAGATACAATATGACCCAGATATTCCACCTCTTGTACTCCAAAGAAACATTTCAATCTTTTTGCATATAATTGTTTCTCCTCCAATAGTTGTAGCACCCTGTCAACATGTTCAGCATGATCCTTCCAAGACTTGCTGTAGATTAGTATATCATCAAAAAATACTAACACAAATTTTCTAAGGAATGGTTTGAAAATGGAATTTATCAAACCTTGAAATGTTGAAGGTGCATTGGTAAGGCCAAAAGGCATGACCAAAAATTCATAATGACCCTCATGAGTTCTAAATGTTGTTTTTGGAATGTCTTCAGTCTTCATTCTGATTTGATGATATCCTGAACGAAGATCCAACTTGGTGAAGTAAATTGATCCATGCAATTCACCCAGTAATTCATCAATGACAAGAATGGGAAACTTATCTTTAATAGTGAACTTGTTGAGCTCCCTATAATCCGGACACATGCGCCATGATCCATCCTTCTTGTGCACTAATACTACTGGAGCAGAGAAAGAACTTTGACTCGGTTGAATTATACCAGCCTCTAGCATTTCTGCAACCATACTTTCAATTTCACTCTTTTGGGCATAGGGATATCTGTACGGCCTGATGTTTGGAGGAACACTTCCTGGAATCAGATGAATAGCATGATCATGATCACGAATAGGTGGGAGACCTTTGGGAGTCTCAAATACCTTGGAATGATTTTTCAAGACTTTTTGAAGATCTGGAGAAATAGATGATTCCATTGTGGAAACATCTAGCAAACATAATTGTGCAATTACACCCCTTTGTTCCTTTTTTATAAGTTTTGTCATACCGTTAGAGCTGATTATCTTTCCTGGTTTCCCTGTAATACCCCTTAATTCAACTTCCTTTCCTTCCACAGAAAATTTCATGAAAAGTTCTTGAAAATTAAAAGCTATTGTAGCCATTGGACTCCTAGTACAACATCAACACCTCCCATTGGAATGGAAAGCATTGGGCTAGTCAATACATATTCTCCCATCGATAGCCTAATATTATGGCACTTTCTAGAGAAATTTATTGTTCCTCCATTTGCAACCATCACTTGACACTCTGGTGCTGGATATAAGAAGCAATTCAATTCTTTTACTACCTTACAATCAATAAAATTGTGGGTACTTCCTGAATCAATCAACATTATTACCTTTTTCTTCTTGATTTGTCCTTCTATCTTGATGGTTTGAGGAGTGGTAATTCCAGCCAATGCATTACAAGATATGGTCGGATTCATTTCTTCTTTATCTGGGCTTTGTTCCTGGAGTATATCCTCTTCTTTTGACCTTTCTTGCTCCTTTTCTTCTTCCTCTTCGCAATCTATGTAGAATAATTTCTTCTCAGTACACTTATGACCTTTAGTATATTTGCTATTACAACTATAACAAAGCCCTTTTGCTATTTTTTCTTCCAATTGTTGTGGTGCCAACCTTATAGGTTGTGGAAGACTAGGAGCAACAACACTTCCATCTTTATAGTTGTGAGTGGTATGCTTCTTGGTTGCCATAATTTTGCTTTCCATTTTTCTTGCTAACCTGAATGCCTTCTCTAATGAATCAGGTTCCCAAAGGCAAACATCATGTTGGATATTATCCTTTAAAGTGTTGCTTTTTGTATCCTCATAATGTGCTGTCAATTCTTCCATAAAAATTGCCCAAGTGATAATTTGTTTACGAGAGCAAAGCCATTGATAACATACAAACTGATTTGGTTCCAAATATAAAGTTGCAATACGTACCTTTTGTGTGTTTTGCACATTATTGAGATCGAAAAATTGCTCCATCTGTAATATCCATGTTGCGGGAGTAGCGAAACCCTAGAATCCAAAGCTCTGATACCAAATGTTATGAAACCAGCTCAAGAAAATATGGAAAAGATAGATCAACGTCTTAGAATTCAGCCTCTTGGAGGGGGCAACCTCCTTTACATTACATAAATGAACAATTCTTGGATGATACAAATGAAAATACCTCCTTTCTATATATAGGAGTCTAAGGGGTCATATTATAATCAGAGCCGACATAACAATAATAATTTAAGGGCATAATAATAACAATAGTGGGCTTCTATCCCGGATGCGGGTGCATAGGGGATATGGTAATGGCACGCGCCATCACGTGGGCAGGTGGCATGCCTACGGCGTCAGGCAGTACCACGCGCAGCGGGGTATTAACCCGCTTGAATGCAGGAGAATGAAGGCATTAATGCCTGTCTACTCGGCTCGAGGGAGGAAGCTGGACTTCGTTGCTGTGATGCGTTTTAAACTGAGCAAGCTGGCTCGGGAGAAGGATATGTGTGAGCATAGCAATGAGACCCTGCTCCGCTCAGACGGAAATGGGAATGAGGATCTGAGGGGTGTTCCGCCGGTTTGCGAGCCTGGTGTTGATTCTTGGCGCTGGCGTTGGTTCTTGCCGCTGGTGTTGGTTCTTGGCGCTGGTGTCGGTTCTTGGCGCTGGTGTTGGTTCTTGGCGCTGGTGTTAGTTCTTGTCGCTGTTGGAGCTCAGAGTGCCTGTGTTGGAAGGAGCGCAGTAATGCCGCGGGCAAGGCCGCGAATGGGCAGCCGAAGAGGGGGAATTCAGGGCAGGGCCCTCCCGCAGAACGATTACTATTCACCCTCTTCCTCCCTCGAGGTAACTTCGCTGCCTCAGAGATTTCAGGGCAGCAATGAGGAGGAGGGTGGGCATAATGGAAGAAGCCCAAATTCTGAAGAAGGGCAGAGGGAGCTCCCCATGCTCAGGTATCGGCTCCCCTTCCCTCAAGTCAATTCCACTTTGGTTGTTTCTATAACGGTCGAGCCTGGAGTCACTCAGAACGTGGAGGTCGAGCCTCTGCCGGAAGGGCAGCGCTCCAGCAGAGAGAATTCCCCTATTGCGTGCCTTCCGGTTGGAGCTGGAACGGGTTGGTTGGCACCTGGACGTGAACCTGGGCCGGGTTGGTTGGCGCCTGGACGTGAACATGGGCCGGATCTTGAGCGCCCTGCTACCAATTATGACCTGGATGCTGGCCCTTCTACGCATGCTGATTATTCACTTGCTGGTCCGAGCAGGCCAGCCCGAGAGGGAAGCCCAGACGCGGTCATCCAGCTTTCAGATTCAGAGGACACGCTCCGTTTTGGGGGCCGAATTGCAGAGGCGCCCCATACTACTGATGATGATTGAACTCGCCCCAGTAATCTCTGTTATTTTTGTTGGGATCTCGATGTGTATCTCGGCTAAGTGGCGGCATTATCTCTGTCAATGTGTCGGCTGTAATGTTCAGGTGTCAACTGTAATGGTTCAGGTGTCAATCATCTTTGTCCAGATGTATGTTTGTCTTTGTCCGGGTCAGTCCATGGCCCTGGTGTCTTGGTGTCTGTTCAGTCAATTTATGTTATGTAACTGTGTCGGCAATGGTTAAGCAACAATTCCAATTTTGAATCTTTTCAAATTTGGAACTGATAACAGGGCAAGGCAAGGGCTGACAGGCAAATTTTCTTAGCCTTTCCCTTTGTACTTTATTTTGTATCTATGTTTTGTACGATAATAGAATTAGTCATATTCAGAAAAAAAAAAATAAAAAATAAAAAATAAAAAATAAAAAAAAATAAAAAAAAATAAAAAAAAAATAGTGGGCTTCTATGGGGCACAATAATACAATATGGGGACTACATGGGTACAACAATATAATAAGGGGGTGCAACTACAATATTAATGGGGTAATCACTAGTATTATAGGGACCCAATATAGGTGGTGAAGAAGAAGAGGAAGAAGATCCATCAAATTCCAGAGAAGAAGAGGAAGATCCATCAAATTCTGATGAAGAGGAGGAGCACAAAGATGAAGATATGACAGATCAAGATCTGGATTGGATGACTCAGGGCTCACTTGCTCTGTCAGGTGTTTTACACAAGATGTTGAGGCACACGGAAAAGTTGTTAACAAAGTATGACGTTGACAAAGCAGTGAAAGAGGAGGACCATTTGGACAACTTCTACCTGCATCTACAAATGCTTAAGGTACATTACGATGATGTTGCATGTAGAATTTTCCCTTGTACCTTAGATGGCAGAGAAACTATGTGGTATCATAGTCTCCCTCTGAACTCAATCCAGAATTGGAAGGGATTTAAGAAGTTGTTTTTTGGAAAAATATCTGATGACAAAACCCTTGTCATGTTATTGAAAGAGTTGGCCAAACTAAAGATGAAGTAGAAATAAGAGGTTAAAGATTTTAATCATAGGTTCAATCGTATATTGAACATATTTCCTATAGATACCAAACCTCGCGAATCCGTCACTATTGATTATTATACTTCTGCCTTACCGATAAGCATTGTGTAGTTCGTGAAGGGAACTACAAAAGCGACTCTTGCAAAAAATTATGAAGAAGCTATTGCAGTTGAGAAATACTTGCACGCAATTGGAGTCATCATAGACGATGAACCATCAAAGGACTCCAAAGACATGGGAAAAATGTCTTGGGCCTCCACAAGTAAGGCCAAAGACAAATAATCAAACGATATTGAAAGCTTGATCTGTACCATCAATTCTTTGTCCAATGAGTTGGCCGAGTTGAAGCAAAGGTCAAGTGAGACCACAATAAGCAGCAAACCTCCTAAATTCAACTTTCTGAGAAGGGCTTCCAACTCCAGTAGCACCAATAATCAGCGAACCAAGTTTGCACAAAGCTCGAATGACATGTTGAATGTTGAGAGCATGGGCATGGATCAATATTGTTCGTTTGATCAAGAATATCATTGAAAAAAAAAATTAAATAAATAAATAAAATTCCCGCAATGGAACCTTAACATGAACGCTCTAGTTATGCATTTCATAAACACAATTCTTTGAGAAGAGCCGACTGAGCCTGTAGAAGAAAAGGAAGGGACTGTTGCAACCCAAGAAACTGTGAGTGTTGGGCATGAAATAAATACACTCAGTTGTGTATACGCAGTTGAAAAGAAAATTGTTGAAAATCATCCACTGAGTGAGGACCTGACTCAAAAGAAAAATGGTTGATATAACTTGAGAATCCAAGGTCTGGTTTCCAAACCAAAGTTGACAAGGAAGAAACTGAAAGAACATTTGTTAAGGAGGGTCACACATCCTGCCAACTCAATGTAGAACACTCAGAGAAAGTGTTGAGACACTTCTACATGGAAGAATACTTCCGCCAATGGTAAAAGCAAGTCCATCACTCTGGAAGTATCAGATCAAGTTACTCCTCCATACACTTCGACGATGCCTACTACGCTGTATTATAATATAGTCAAAGAAATGAAGAAAATTTGCGCTAACATTTCACTCTTCGAGCTTACAAGGATTGCGATCCAATGGGAACTGCTTGTCCGCGCTCTTGAACAACCTGCCCCAGTTAACAACGCTTCTTCGCAAAAGGGATCTAGTAAGTCTTTTGTTCCCCTAGAATATGTATTTAATGCATTAACATTAGAAGCTAACACACTTTTTCCTCCGTTTTTGTTATTGTTTGAATTTTTTAATTACAATGTACACAATTTCTTAGTTGATTTCGATTCATCTATAAAAATAATGCCTTTTTATGTAGCTAAGAAAATCAATGAAAAATGGGAAAAAATAGATGCACATATCATTTAGTTGGACAACATTCTTGTCCATGTGATTGGTGAACTCATAAATGTGCTTATCTGCCTATCATTCAATCAACGAGTTCACTTATGTGTAAATATAGTAATTGCGGACATTCCATAAGAATACGGTGTATTGCTAAGTATAGACTGGTCCAAAAAATTATAGGGGTATTTTGCTACCTACTGGTCCCATTTATGGCTTCCGTACAAGGGTAGAAATAACCAAATCCAAGTGAACTCAGAGCCTTACATGAAGCATATTGTCACACGCTTCGAGGGGGGAAATGAACCACTTGATTTCATAGATCTAATCTTTGGTAATTGCTTCCTAGAGACTGATCCAAGGTGTTATTTTGCTCAGCCTTCCCCAGTCCCACTAGACACACAGTTGGAACTCCTTCCTAGTCCAATTAGTGGAAATGACATTTGTATAGTAGATAGTAGTACTAGTGTAGGACATAATTCTTATACGTATGATGTTTGGACTTACCATAAGGTTGTAGGTGTTTAACATGGAAACCATGAGTGTCGTTAAACTTTTTTGGGACCATTTCAATGTCTCTTGCACTTGTAAATGGATCCATACATAATATTTTCAACAAACTACTCCATTTTCAATGATTGGCTTATGATTTCTTCCCTCACTTCTCCTTGTTGTCCATATATATAATCTAATGGAAAAGGTGAAAAATAAACAAATAAACTTTCAAAAGGGGACTTACCAACAGAAGTATGGACTGATCTATTATAAGAGTGTTCAATGTATATTATATTTTCATCCCATGTCTTTGAATGTTTTTTATTGCAACCACTCAATTTTGAATGAAATTATTGTTGACCACTTCTATCTACCCATCTATCAATGGCTTGAATGATGGATATCTCTTCAATTTAGTGTCCATCTTTTCCAAAAGTGTAGTCCAAAAGGCCCTAAGAAATATGATATCCCTATCTGAGATAGTGTTCCTTGGTATGCCAAAGTGCCCCCATACCCATTCAAACAACATTTTTGATGCTTCATGTCCTTTTATGGTCTTTTTACAAGGCACAAGAATGAATATCTTGTTGAAAACATAAATTACTATAAACAAATAGTCATACCCCTTCCTAGTTATTGACAAACCATCAACAAATTCCATGCAAATTCTTTCCCATGGGGGAGTGGCTACATATAATTAATCGTATAAACATTGTTTTCTTATTATTAGGCTTGTTGGTACAAGAAAGGATGCATCTTCTTGTATATTAACCTACATATTCTTACATTGTAGGCAAATAGACATACCTTTGTAAGTGGGCAACCATCTTCCCAAAACCAAATGTCATGTAACCTTGGAGGTGTGAGCCTCTCTAATAAGCTGTAATTGCTCAACTTTAGGAATTTAGAGCTTATCTAGCTTGTAGAGGAACCCACTTTGGAGATGATATTCAACCTTACCATCCCCTTCTTCTACACGAATTTCGCCCTCAAACTATTGAAACACCTCTTTAAAATCCTTAGTTTCTATGTATGCCTCTTTTTAAGCATCATGAGTAAAAAAATCCATGTGCATAAGAGTTATTAAAGCTATGTGTTGAATTTTCCGTAGAAATTCAGAAAAAAAGGCTATGTCTAAAACATGATCGTAAACGCACTAAAATGACACAACACCAAGCACTTTGCATAACGAAAAAATGTACAACAATGAATCAATGAAGTACACAATAAATTTTTGCAAAACCAAACATTGTTATATTACAACTATAATACAACAAACATATGGTTCTCGTACCAGGGATCATAGCACTTACAATTAGCCCTAATACCATAGCTTTAAAACCAAGCCAGTCTAACTCGGACTCGGCATGGTAAATTCAGTCAAACAGTTGCTCGGGCCAACTCGGTCAAACCCTTGCTCTCTTCTATCACATATTTTGGTCACTTAGTTAATGAGATTTATAAAGTTTTTGACAAATATGAATATCAAGATATTATTTATGAAATTGATCAATTAAGAATGGAATTGAATGAATCTCTTGAGCATTTTGTTGATCGATTCCTTCATCTTTGTTATCAGTGTTTGGATGAGGACACAGATTGGAAGTTCTTGGATGAGAAGTTTCGATTCTTCTCTCAGATGTCAATGAAATATTTTGAATCAATTTTTATTTTTATTATTTTTTTCTTTTATTATTATCATTATTGTCTCTTCTTCATCTTCTTTTTAAAAAAAAATCAGAAAGAATTTCAGCTTCTAGAAGAAGAACCGGGTATGATTTTTGTCCCATGTCCTCCTCCCTTAGATGTTTTGTATGTCATACCTAAACCAATCATTGAATCGAAAGATCATCTTGCGGATGAAGAAATCACATTCTTTTACATCTCACATCTGATGGCGATTCATTCGACCTCATCAATCAACCATCTTCAAATCTTGATATTCCTCTTGTCAATCTTGCACCCATTAATCAAGATAAACCCTTGGATGATCGTGACCCTGATGATTTCCTTATTTTTGAATTGTATGGTCATTTTCATTTAAGTAAGTTGGATGAACCTTCGTTCCTACATGAAGATTTGGATTTGTTGAAGTTTCAAAAGGAATCTGATACGATCATTGAATATTTTCTTTCAAGTATAACTCGTTTCGACCAAGAAGATGATATGCTTATCGTTGAATATTTTTGTAGTAATCTTGAAAATCTCTCTTTTGTTGATTCTCACACTGTAAACATTGTGTTAGCGCTTGAAATTTCACCTCAGGCTGAAAAAGGTAAACCTCAAGGCAACATCAAACCACTTAGCCTCGTAGCTAGCCCTACGGGGCAGGAGAGGGCTCTCTCCGGTCTATCTCGGTAAAGATCTTCAATTGGTGAGATGACCAATAGGGTAACATTGATTTTAGGCCAGTAAACTGATCAAATGGGTTGATTTGGGGTTTTTAGGGTTTTTGGTGGCAAATTGAGGAGATGGCAATTTTGGGTGTGGGAATTGGACATAGTTTCTGCAGGGGGTTCTTTGGGGCGAGATAGGAGACAGTATTGATGCCTTAGATTGAGGTGAATGGATGAGAAAGACAGGTGAGGAGCTAAGGAGAGCAAACAATAACTTTGAATTCTCCTTAAACAGTAGAAAACATTGAAATTAAACAAACTTAAAAGCAGAGCATGACAGTCATGAATTCTACTTTAACACTTCATTTGTTTAATGTGCAGAAGGAAAAGAAAGGAAATGATTCACATAACACACTTACAAGTACATAGAGAAACACACCATCAATACATGTAACCACAAGAATCCCAAAAAGGACTGCAAAACCCTAGTCTTCCTTAGCCAAAAATTGCAGAGATACAGTGAATAATACAATGATAGCTTCTCCCTCAAGAGTCCAACCATGAAAATGAGCAAGAAAGTACATAATATAGATCATATAACATCTTTCCCTGCCTCTAGGGGTCTAGCTCACTATCCTAGGAGTTGTTTCAACCACTTCTAAACTAAGCACTGAAAACTAGGCAGTCAAAACAACTTGCCTCTATAAGCTAGGAAACCAATTCATTCATTTAATTTTCACCTATTTCATGAATGAATCTTATAGAAGAGATACATAAGTGTAAAAGTATCAAAAAATTACATTATTCACATCAAGGAGGATAACAATCCACTCCAAAAAGTCAAACATGGTCAAATTTGCGTTTTTCTGAGCTGTACAGTGAAATTTTGAGAAAATTCCCTGATAGGTCGCGTGCCTCTGCCTGACGGGTCGCGCGCCTTTGAGGGCACTTTTGGGGCACTTCCAGGTGTCCAAATTGGGAAAGAGTAGGCTTGTTGGAAAGGTCTATGAGTCTACCTTCCAACCCAACTGGAATTTCTGAATTTGGTGGTCATTTGCCCCTCCAAAATTGCAATCTCCCAAGATTGCTTTCTGTGTCTCAAAAATGTGGCAGAAAGTCATTTTTTGCTTGTTTTTTGACTTTCTAGAGGCCCAAAACTTCATAAAATCTCTTGTCCATGGATGAGCATATGTAACTTCTCATGAAAAATCTGGAAATGCTGAGTTTTTGCAGAATGGAGTTGCCAGGATGAAGGGTCGCGCGGGGGGTGAGACCTGTTAATGGACAAAACCTGTAAATTGCCTGAAAAATCAAAATTTATCCAAAATGTTCAAAATTTCTTGGGATTTGTGTTGTGGCTAGGCTATTTAGTGCCTTGGTCCTTCAGTGAGTCCTCGGCCAAGATATGGAGGGGATCGGGCCTCTTTCTCCTTTTTTGTGCCTTGGCCAGCCGCCTTTGGAGCACTTTCATCTTCGCCTTGCACACGTGCATCCGTGCCCAATAATGATTCTTCATGTTCCGGAGCAGGCTCAACTTTTGGTGTTGACTCACGGTCATCACTTTGCTCATAGTCAGTTTCGGTTTCTGACATTGTTTAAGGAGCAAAGTGGTTGAAATGTACTGCTGTTTCTGCTTGGTAAAATGTTGTTTCAAGGGGACAAGGAGCACGAGGGGAATGTTAGGGGAGGGACACTTTAAAGGGAAAATGGGAATAAATATATAAAACAGGGATTTTGGGAAAAATCATTGCAAAATCATTGCATATACACCATTATACAAACTTATTAACATGGATATTATTAGAGGTAGGGTTAGGGTTTGATTTTTACTTGTTAGGGAAGAGGGGTAGGGTTTAGGGCTTTTCACTAATTTTGCAAGGGAAATTTACATGGAATGTCAAGGAAAAAGAAATGGGAATGGGGAAAAAATGGTTACAAGGGAATACCTTAAAACAATATAAAACCCTAGCCACTTTTACAATTTCAGACTTCAGCAACATGGAGATTTTCTCTTGCACATGGAGATCTTTGAAAATGTACTCATGATTTCTTTTAACCATAACAAGCAACAAATTTTTAAGCTTGAGGGCCTACCTCACACAATCCAGCGATTTTGTGGCTCCTTGGTGAAATTTGCAAGCGGTTTTATAAGGAGGGCGCTGACGGGTCACGCGCCTCACCCAACGGGTCGCGCGCCACTGACGGGTCGCGCCCGTTATAAATTTGCACTATCGGAGGGCACCTGACGGGTCGCGCGCCTGGTCTGACGGGTCGCGCGCCTCTGCAACTCACAAATTTGCCTTGAACTCACTTGCTCAATGACTTAGATGCACAATGAGGCTCGATGGAGGAGATTGGGCTTTTATAACCTTGATTTGAATTAATTTCATGCCCAAACCCACTTTATAATGTTTTTCTCTGAAACTTTATAAACTTGATGTTTTTGGTTTCCTTTTGTCCTGAAATTGACTAATTTGATGTTTTTGCTCGATAATTTTTGCAGGGATAACATTTGAGGGATCTTGGCAAGGGAGCCAGGGTTACATGTTGTCCTTGGAAGCTTTTTGAAATTTCATTACTTTTTACAAAAATTTGAAAAATGACCTTGGCTTTAAAAACAGGGTTTTTAAATCCAAGGTGAAATTTAACTGTACAAGATAGAAATTTTCGAAGAAATACTTTGAAAATAATCCCTCTGGCTTGCTGGGCACTTATTGACCTTCAGAGACATGACCTTGAAGACAATCTTGACCAAAACCCTAGACCTAGAATTTGACTTCAAGACAAGACAAGTAAGCTTGAAAGAATCTAAGGACTGAAACAACCTTGATCCAGCAATGCCAAGAGGGGGACAAAGGCACCAGCTCCTCCATCAGGGTTATGGCATGCCTAATGGAATGCAAAAATGACACTGATGAGACACCTACTTATGCAAATGCAAAGAGTTTTGATCGCTGATGGAGGGCTACTAGACCGACTCTAACACATTGAATGTTGTCTTGATAAGCAGTTGACCAAGTCTCCTAATAATTCAAAGATACGCTAGGTGAGTAGGGCACTTCATCTAAGGCTGATGGTTATGTCAGGTCCCTCTCACCATGGCGATATTCATGGCTTCGATTAGTTCTTGATTTTTCGACACAAATATTTCATTAATGTCATGAATTCAGATGATTAGTCCCACTGGGGGATGCTTAATTTCTTCACATGAAACTTTTTAACCCTCAGGGAAGGAGATTCACTATAATTATTGAACTTCCACCACTTCATCCCTTTTTAAACAAATCTCAAATCCATAGTAAAGAAACAAAGAAGAATCTTAACAGATATTTTCCATCATTCATCCAAGAGTCATACATGCATGACAGCTTGGATTGTGGTCAACCTCATAATATCATGTATGACATGGATCTATCTCTCTGTAATATTTCTTGTATATCTTTCCCTAAAGGTTGTTTCCATTATCCCTTCACAGATTTATTCAAAGAGCCCTTTCAGTCTAGGCCCATGTTTCGTGCATTTTATTTTCACATGCCTTTTTGAGTCTTGTATGGTCATAAGCCCAATGATTATTGTTATTGTGGAGTTCCCCACAAGGTAGAGCAGTTAAGTGTAAGGCACTATTGTGTTTTCACTTCCTGTTTTCACATGATAGTGCAGATGTTTGCACAATTCTTCTTGATCACTGCACTACTTTTTGTTTTGGTTTTGCAGGATCACACCCTATGGTCCAAAGGTTGGGAGCAACTTCTATGACTGCATTGGAAGTTCCACTTTACATGATCCGACCTTGCTTTCTTTAGTTTAAGATAGGTTAGGTCACATGTAGTTAGATGCATTGCATTATCTTTTCCTTGTCGTGTTTCGGTTTCATTCTTTCAGTTCATTTGTCCTTGAATAAGACGATTTTGAGCTTGAAGATGGACTTGCTAATCTTTTGTGAAAGGTAAATTGCAGGAGCACACAACCATTGGCTTATCTGTCACCCTCTTTCTTGATTTAGTTTACATCTTTCAAGTCAATGATTTTCTGATGGAAAATACGATCCTTCAATTGGGAAACTATAATCAAACCATGAGACCCGCATCAATTTAGCCTTCTCGTTCACACACTCGGTCCTATTAAGAATGGTGTGTTGTTCGCACTTGGTCCTATTAAGAATGGTGTTTTATTTCTTATCTATATGTGTAGAATAAGATAAGGGGAAAACTTTTAGCAATTAAAGCATCGTAGGTCTAAAACCTATCTCTAAAGGAAAAACCCCTTCTACTCTCAATAAGTTGGGATCCATCTTTAAACGATTCAAATAATAACAAGTGTCGATGCACAATCCTATGAAATAAAAAAATATAAAAGGGTGAAATAAGGGAAAGGCTTCTTGCACAGGGAGGTGAAACGAGCAACTTCGTCGGGGTAATATCCAAGCTCGCTGGTAGTGAAGCAACGTTTGTGTTCCTGAAGCGACTCTGTCGAGGTGTTTTTCAGGCCTATTGGCAGTAGAGCAACACCAGATATGTAAAACTCACACTCTGATTGTTTTTATTTCGTTGTACTATACTACTCATACTTACATCGACATCATATTGATATGGCTTGCTTTATGATTGTGTTACAACGAGTAGGGGAATTAGGAGACTACATCTTTAACTGGGAAAAATGGTGAGCTGAAGGTAACTCATTTTCTGAATCAATACTTCCTGGAGAAATGATACTTTGCGCTTACAATGAAACCATTTTAGAGAAGTTGGGGTTCTCCCAGTGTGTCGCCAATTTTGTCGTTGCAGAAACAACCCTAATATTTTTTCCTATGTTAGTTTTGGAGCCTACGCTAATTGTCATTTCAAGCCCCCATGTGTCGTCATGTGCTTTGATTTCTTAGTTGGGTTTTATCCTAGTGTCGCATACTCCTTAGTCAATGTGTCTCGAAGCGTCGTCACTTAACCATTAGAAGCATTTGAGTTAGGAAATTCTATGGTTAGACGAACTCATGATCTTTCTTGACTTAGAAAATTGTCTTCTAGTCATGCACACACTAAAAAGGCACATAAAAGTGGAAAAAAACAAGAAAAAGAAAGAAAATATCTCACTAAAGAAAAAGTGCACTTTGAGTTGACAAAGTCTCGCACTTGAGGTGAGTGAAATTTCTTTGTCCTTAGAGAGTGCGCCCTACTAGGGTGCACTCCTTCAGGTTGAGCAAGTGTGCCCTACCTGGGTGCACTCCTTCACGATGAAGACTTGTGCCCTATACAATTGCCTGCATGATACAACATGTTCCATCAGGGCACACTCCTAGAAAATAGGAACGGACTTAGCTCCTTAACTAATCCTTTCATCTGATGACAAGTGACACTAATGCATGTTGATATCTTTAAATAAACTCAGATAATCATTCCTTCTTCATCATTTCATCGGAGCGCACAACCGCAAAATCATCAAGCCCTTCATCAACCAGTGCAGTGAGTAAGTTTGCATGCTCAAATCTTTACTACTTTTTATCATTTCACTGTCAATTATTGCTTTTTTTGCAGTCGATTTATTTTTTTGTAGTGTGTTTGTTGGCATTTTAGATGGATCTCCATCTTGCAAGTGTTCATTTACTGTCGTATGCAAGAATCCTTTCCCATTCCTGAAACTCTTCATTTTCCACTATGCATGCGGCAACCACTTTCATAGCCTTGTATATCATTCCTTTCTTCATCTTAGCATTGAATTATGCTTTTTGTACTTGTTTCTGGGCTCTCTTCAGGCAGAGTGCACTCCTTTAGCTTCTCCTTTAGTTTAAAAAAATGTGCCTTGTCCAACCCATTTTTCATCTTAGACGCAGGGGCGCATCACAAAGGCACAAAGCTTTTCCATTCGACCCTTGGGAGTGCTACAATGCGCCCTCCTTGACTTAGGGTGCAAGGGCACATCACGAAGGCACGAAGCGTCATCGTTGATCCCTTTAACATGCAACAATGCACCCTCCTTGCCTTAGGGAATATGGGCACATCATGAAGGCACGAAACCTCATCATTCAACCCTTCAACATGCGAAAATGCGCCCTCCTTTGTATTGAGAGGATAGGCACAATTTGAAGACCTGAAGCTCCCTTTTTCTCATCCTTCGTATACTCAGAGTGTGACAATGCGCCCACCTTGTATCCCAAGGTGCATAGGGAAGACCTAAAACCATATTTTCTCATTCCTTTCACCCTTCAAGTTGCTACAGTTTGCCCTGGCTAATTTTTACTTCTTTCTTGAGCACACTAGCGCACCACAGAGCCCCGAATGACCATGCATATCTCGTTGTGCTTCGAGAGTGTGCCCTCCTAGTTTTCATGTGTATTTTTGCTTGCATGCAAGTTATTTTTTTTTATCGTTAATTTTTTTATGCTTTATCATTCATGGTGACTCTCTAAAAGTGATTTACAAATGTTGTTGCAAAGTTAGTCGTTTTAAGCTAGTCTTGTCGCTATGAGTGTGATTCCACGAACATGTATTTGTGCTGAAAGTGATACCACTGTGTCTCCATCTGTTGGAGACATGCCACCACAAAAAGTATCCTATAAAGAACTCTCAGGAGTGAGCATTGATGAGACACTTTAAGTTACAAAGTCCAATATTCCTATATATGCGGACACTCAATGTTTTATTGATAATATGCTAGAGGTTACTTAGAGCAAGATCTACACCACGTTCATGGAAGAGACATTTCATGAGGACCTAGAGGATATGCATGCATATATAAACATTAATAAGTCCTGGATACATAGGATCACACAAATACCCAGTCATGCCAAGTGTTGAAGTTATTTAATGGATAGTTACAGATATGGATGACTCACACCTTGTGCTACGCACTGAAAGTGGCAAACATCTTGCCACTTATTATGGTGAGGATATTCAGACTTACTACAAGATGCTCAAGCCCGATGAATATGAAAATGATGCCTTTTACACAAGATGGGCTAACCTCGACATGACCAATGTTATCAAGCAATGGTGTTGAGAACCCACCAAGTTTCGCCATCTCCCAACAACAGTTTACCTGAAAAAGATCTTAAGAGAGATATATCAATATTTGATAGCTAATTATTGTCAGATGTTTGGGCACAAGAACGCTGAAGTGTTCCAAGAGAACTGGATATATACTCTCAATCTGGTGGTGAACCGTGGAAGAGATTTAATTGGGTGGATATATTATCATTTGAGTTGCAACGATAAGTGGGGCGGGTTAAAGCATCTTTGCAAGCAAATCAAGCTCTAGAATTTTACATGTCTTCATATCTCTTGGATGGTATTTGTGCACGATATGCATTCCCAAAGTTGTATTGGAACTGGACTCCTAAAGAGAAGTTCCCAGTTTATGTCCACTGTAGGGTGTTATTAGAAGGAAGCTTCAGAGGCACGTACGACAGAATGGTTGAACACTTTTTTGCAACCATATTTTGCATGATATTCGACGTTGATCCGCCATTCATGACAGATCAAGTGAAGGAGTCACTTAAGGATATTGCAGACTAGTTTGCAGCTCCCTAGGGAACTTACAACAAGTGCTTTGGATGTAAAAAAACCCTTCATCTTATGCCCCAACATGTGACAAAAAAGGTGGTCATGTAGGAGGTGGAAAATCAGTTGGACAAGGGACTATCAGGAACCCTTCACAGGAGGAAGAAAGTCACTTGGCCCATATTTCCATTAAGGATCAGATTATATGAATTAAAGAGTCATAGGACATTGGTAGCCAAAATTGAAGAGTTTCACCTCCTACACTTCGCCACCAAATATTTCCATGCATATGATCCTAGGCGAATTGTTAGGTAGCATTGTGAAAGGATTAAGCATAATACAAGGTATTCATCAATATGTCAACTAGAGGATGAAAATATAAAGAACTAGTATAATGCCACAAAGAAGACACATCTAGCCATGAACACCAATTCATATCACAATACACCAGCTTAGGACTTACAGGAGTAGGAACAGGAGGAGGAAGAAACCATGCCTCAAGTAAAGAAGTTAGCTCCTAGGAAAAGGATCAGATACTCATCATTTGAAAGCAACATAGAATGGAAAGTAGATCCTTTAAACATAGGAGCTACATAAACAAAGCTAGAGAGGAAAGAAGGGGAAGAAGAAGAAGAAGAGGAAAGCAGGAAGAAAAATGAGTTGCTTGAGAAGCAACTGGTAAAAGAAGAAGAGGAAAGCAGGAAGCAAGATGAGTTGGTTGATAAACAACTAGTATAAGAAGAAGAGAGGAGACAAATAGAAGAAGAAAAGCAGAGGCAATCTCAAGAGGAGGAAGCAACACAAAGGCTGGAAGAAGAATAGTTGACTCACAAATTGGAGGAGGAGAAGTATGAGGATTAAGACACCATCCATCACATGGATGTTGAGGCCAATACTCTAGGTGAAAAACCACTCACATGAGGACATATTCCATTCAAAGAGATGGGGATTGCACCTCCACCATCAGACAGAGTCACAAGTGTTTGAAGCGTAACATTTTATCAATTAAAGAAGAGGATAGTGCAACAAATTCATATGTACTTTCCTAATGATACTCAGAGCTTAGTCTCAGTAGTGATAGAAAAGGTGATAACCTCCAACGATAGAAGAAATCTGAGGGTAGTTATGACAACGAATGTTGCATTCGATACAATGATATAGGATAACTCATATCATTTTCTAAATGAGAATTCCAAACTAAGAAAGGAATTTTTTGCGACAAAGCAACATGTAGAGCATCTTGAAACGGAGAACCAACTATTGTTATCACAAAACTCCAATACCTCATAATGGTAGTCAGCCATGCTAAATGAATTAGGACCAATGGAGGATACCATGACACGACTATACGATGAGATGATATTGATACAATATGTCATGGCTCCTCTCATTGGCATTCAGAAGAATGCACAATAAGTGGTGAAACTCCTAAATATAGCAACCAGAGCAGTTGACTAAATGCAGGAGTGGACTGGAAAATATCCAAATGACTCGGAGCATTTGGAAAAGAAGGACAAGCTCTCCGCAGAAATAGATAGAGTACAATTGAGACTTCACCTACAAAATTACTCACATTTGAGAGGACATTCGATTAACACTATGGTTGCATATAATCGACTGCATAATGGGTTTGAGTCTCTTACACAAAAGCACAGTATACCTACCAGCGAATCCATTGAAGCAATAAAATTGAGGGAGGTTATCTTTAAGGAGGTCAGAGATTAAATTGAACAAATCAAGCAAGTAACATAACATGAAGGCTTGGAAGTGACCAGAGATGTTATTCAATACTGTGTCTTTGCACCAATCAAAGCGCACATGAAGCTTTCATGGTTGTGGAATAATGTCCATTCAAGCTCTAAGAACGTAATGTCATAAGCATTGGAGGTTAGGGCGCGCTACAAAGGAGACTTTCTAGACCAGATTGAAGCCATTGTAAAGGAGTTTAGAGAATCGCACACTTATATCACAAATTAACTCCATGAAGAAGCACATGATCTATCCATTTAATGTGTTCTGTATTTTAGCAATTTTGTCTGATCAGGCCACCATCTCATGTGTAAATTGTCTTATGTAATAAATGTTATGTAATGAAGTCCAAGGGACACAAGTGGAATATGAAAGTCCACACATTGGATTGTAACGAGTCATACAAGAATATGAATAGTCATAGAAGTCAAAGAGTCATGAGAAACTCAAGAATCATTGTATTTGTTATAAATAGCTCCTCATAACTCAAAGAAGGAGGATTTTTTGGGGAGGCTTAGCCTTGGTTTCTCTTGTATTACATAGGAGATAGATTATTCTTTGGTGAAGCAAATTGTGGCTTCATGTTCCAATATTGGATACAATGATTCACTCATGTAATAGTGTACTTGGGATCTCTCACTTATTATCAGAAGCTCAATGAGTCAACATTCCTTCATACATGTGTCATGTATATAGTTGGACTATTTTGGTTATGTGTACAATATATGTTGCTTTATTTACATGCTAATTTAATAAGATATTTCATTGCTTAGTTATGTTTGTTATTGAATGGATGTTGTCATGCCTTAAAAATTGTTGTTTGCTATGTGGAATAATCTACAGGTACTCAACAAGTCTTGATCTTTATCCCCAGGTCCCCTTTTAGGATAGTACTATTACTTTTCTAACCGGTGGCTCGTTTCTTTCTCTAGTCGTGGAAGTTTCCCTCATACACCTTACATCGAGTGTCTCACAAATCTCACATTCTTGCTGCCCCAAAGAGGCGTTGTATTCTCTTATGTCCTATTATAACCAAGGCACTTCTTGGAAAACCATTTCAACGGTGGTCGGGCCATACGACCGAATGTGAATCCTACACCAAATGGTGTGAGGTCTAATTGAGACTTCACATTAGGGAGATCCCTTACAATGTTGGCGAAATCCAACACAGTAAAAAAAAAGTATATCTATGTTGCTTGCATCTAATAAACAGACATAATGGGTCAAGTTGTTGCCCTTGGAAAAATGGTGATACAATACATCATTTCATACTTCATAAAAAATGTCCCCATTTGTGCCACTTTATCGATATCATCCTCCATCCATCACATCACCCTTGAAAGGGATTATAAAGGCTCAAGTAGTGGATGACCTCATAGGGAACCAATAAGAGGTTCTCAAACCATTGAAGGACAACTTGGTTATAACACAAAATAGGATGAAACAATAAGAAAATCAACATCACACTAAAGGGAATTTGAAGTAGGGTATTGGGTATTTGTGAGACTATAACCATATAAATAGATGTCATTTTAAGCAAAAAAAACATGGATAATAAATTAGCACCAATGTATTATGGCCCTTATAAGGTGTTGCACAAGATTGGAAGTATGGGTTACAAATTGGAGTTGTCTCGATCTTCACGTATACATCTAGTGTTCCATGTTTCTTGATTAAAGAAGGTAACCGTTGACAAGATACAAGTCCAAACTATTTTACCAAGGATTAATGTAGAAACAAAAGTCATATTAGAAATATAACGAATCTTGGAAACAAGGACTAAGCAATTGAGAAATCAATCAATTATTGAGTGCCTCATCAAATCGAGGAACCTACCAGTGGAAGAGGTGACATGAGAAGATGACTTGTTCATGCAAAAACACCCGTAGTTAGGAAAGTGTTGAGGACAACACTTGTCTGAATGAGAGGGGTGTGTTAAGCCCTATGTTAACCCTAAAATCCCTTGTTAAGCCCTAAATATTGAGTTGTTATATTTTTATTATTATATTGCTATGTTGGTTAGAAAATCTCATTGTAACATTTCATTATAATTGCAACATTTGTCTCTTATATATAAGGAGACTTAGTCTTAGGATGATCAAATATTGTATCATACATTATATTCACTATAAAAGGATATTTCCCCCTCAAAGTGGACTATAATTATTTTCTTCTTATTATTTAAAACCTGCATGGTTCATAAAAAACTACAATCTTAAGTAATCAATTACTTATAGATTTTCATGCTTCACCCTTGATATCCAACTTAAAAAATATATAACATTATACTTTAGTCTAATGGTTAAATATAAGTCATTAAACAATCCCTTACCCATCCTTTACACAGGTATAACCATACACACCCTCAAACATATGACACATCATACATAGTATATAGATTTACTATTTATCCAACACAAACATGGCATGGCATCTTTTACACATGTATAACCATACATAAGTCACACCTAGGGTACCACACTGTTGAAAATTGGCAGTCGAAGGAGCAATTTCCTCATTGGAGAAACCCAACAAACCCTAAAGAGACCCCTCTTCCACTTGGGAAAAGTCAAATTTGCACATGGAAAAATATTATTATTTTTGTTGGTTGGGGTCAACACGAAAAGTACAAGTCGCCCTAGATAGAGAAATTGACCCTCCGAGGTCACATATAAATTGACCTTCATTGACTTCACTTAGAGAAATCACATCATGCATCAATCATTCATCATTTTGTTTGTATATATATGAAATATTGTGGGTTTCCTTCACATGTGCGAAAGGAGAAGAGAGGCTTTTATTTGACTGCATTGACTTTCTGTTTTCGGCCTCCTTTGACCAACATTGAATTGGTTTGATTGATTTTTTATTTATTCTTGGAGGTTGCATTGACTAAGGTGTTGATCGAATTCTTCTGGGTACTTTGAGCATATTTCAACGAAGATCTGAAGCTAGGGCTGACTGCAGGTTGAGTGTTGAATTTGACTGAATTGCTGGAGGAATTTTAGATCTGTTTTGACTGGGTTTGACTGAGGAGAAGAAGTCGCATTCTTTGACTGGTTGACTGAAGTTTTTTTAGCATTGTTGACTATTGACTTTGACTAGTTAGGGTTGTTGTTGACTACTGTTTGCTGAACCTTGACAAGACCGAAATTGCAGAACTGCTACTTTTACTAGATTTGACATTTATCTCTCATATTTGATTGGTTGTCTTGGAAGTCAAGGCCTTAAATTTGACTATTGTTGATGGATTTATTTGGAATATGTATCTCTATTGAACATTTGATAAATATATAATAAAAGAAGAATCTAGTTGGGTTTCCCCCTTGTGGGGTTTTTCCCCTGATCTTTGAACTAAATCACTATGTCTCATTGATCTTCTTTGTCTTCTATTGTACATGTTGTTTAGTTTTCTAGCTATAATTGTTTATTGTTATTGGTTGATTCAAAAATAAATTGAAAAGTGATTTCTATTGAAAGAAGAAATTGTTTAAGTGATTGTTACAACATAGAACATTGTGAAAAATTAACATGGTATCAAAGTTGAGGTGAATACAAACCCAAGGAGACAAGAGAAATCACCCTAGAAGATACCTTGTCTACCGCTGAAGGTCATTTGACTAAGTCAAGATGTCTACGTCATACTTAAAAATTGAGGAGAACTTGAATGTCTCTTCCAACTTTGTTGCTTGGAGAGCTAGGGCGAATTTGACTTTGGAAGAGAATGATGTTATGGAATATGTTGAGGGTAAGGTACCTGAGCCTCTAGAGAACGCAATTGTTGCTGCCAAGTCCAGGTAGAAGAAATGTGAGATTAAAGTTAAGACAATCATTATTGACTCTTTGAGAGATCATTTGATCACTTATGTTTCAATGATGAAGAAGTCCAAGGAAATGTATGATAAGTTTACTAGGATGTGTGAAGTTAGAAACTTGAGCCAAATTATTGCTCTGAAGAATCAACTCAAGGACATCAAGATGAAAAAGGGTGAGACCATTCAAGCATTCTCCATGAGGATATATTGAGTCATGGATCAAATTTTATCTATTGGTTAGATTATAATTGATAAAGAGTTGGGGTTGATAACAATTGGAGGTGTCCCTACGGTTTGTGAAACATTTATTACGACCATTAGGAACAATGACAAATTCCCCTCATTTGATGAGATATTAGGCAAATGCACCCAAGAGGTGTCTAGGATGATCTCTATAGGAAGAATTCAAAAGCATGAAGAGGGAGAACCCACTTCCTTTTTTGCCCAAACCAAGAAGAGAAAAGAAAGAGGAGGACCATCTAATTTAAGAAAGCCTACTCTAGCATCAAAGAACTCCAATAGAAGATTTATAAGGGACATATCAAAATTTCAATGCTACAATTGCCACAAGCATGGTCATTATGCCCGATATTATCCGAAAAATGGAAGTGTTGAAAGGTCCAACAACAACAACCATGGTAACAACAATAGGTCTAACAATAGAAAAATAAGAGAAGCTCCCGCTGCTCATGAAGAAGATCATTGTCCTTAAAAAAGATCAAGAAATACAAGGTATCATAATAATGCAAATGAAACTCAATCTGAGTACTTTCTTGTTTCTGATCTTCCTAGTTCCTCTCCTCCATATTCTTTTGATAGTTGGTTGGTAGATAGCGGGGCTTTTAAACATTTCACTGGTTATAGAGAAGTCCTCTCAAACTTGGTTGAGAGGGAGTCTGATTTGAAGATAATACTTGGAGACAATTATACAGATACTGTGAAGGGGTTGGATCTTTTTCTTTTCATTGGAATTATGGTCAAATTATACATATACATGGTGTCATATATGTGTTGGGATTGAATAATAACCTTGTCTCAATTTCTACCGTGGAAGATGTTGTCACCTTCTACAAAATGTGTTTTCAGCTGTCAAAAGAGTGCAAAAGAGCAGAGAGATTTGCATCCATATTCCAAGACATATAAGCACCAAAATTTAAATCATACCCTTTCCATTAGATAGTTCTCGGAATAAGCTTTCCAACGGTATGTGGAAGTCCAAAAATTGACTTCTAGATCATAAGATATGGCCTATTGAAGTTGGAGGTTTTGTCACCTTTGAAAGAAAGAAAGAAGAGACAATTGGAGGTCCCAACATATCGGAGGTCACGCATATCAGAGGTCCCGCATATCAGAGATTGCAATATGGAAAGTCCCGAAAATAAGAGGTCTCACAATATCGGAGGTCAAGGTCAAATCAACGATCAACAGTCGGCGGGTCTAGGTCATATCGCGTATCTGCGATCGACGTTTTCAAAGTGACAGCATTAAGAAAGTTGCAACCGACGAATGCCAATAGTGTCAAATCGTCGGTATTGTGCCTTCAATGTTAAAGTGTCGGGAAAGGCCAAAGACGAATTAACAAAGGATTTTAGTGAAAAACTAGAGTAGGTTGAGGCATTTTCTCTCTCCCCTAAAGGGACGCATGGCAATGTAAGATCGGTTATGATTAGGGACACATGGTGAATAGAGATTGGTTCCGATAAGAAAGACACGGTGAACATAGATTGGTTCCAATAAGGGACACGTGGTGAACAAAGATTGGTTCTGATATGCCACATGGCAGTTGATGTCATCATGATGTGGCAATACAATGGACACGTGGCAAGCATATTCAACATTTTCAGGGGTCATAAGAGGCTAAAAAAGGTGACACGTGTCACTACTCACGAGGTGCCACGTGGTAGAGGATAAAGTCAGATCACGAATCGACATTCGCAAGTTTAGGCATGTTGTTGCATCAAAGTAAAAATGTCAATAAGGGGGGCTTTGATATAAGGGTTGGCCCATGGTCAAGAGGGACTTAAAGAACCGAGGGTGGAGAACAATTTACAAAGGAACGATAGCCCCCTGCAATAGTCTAAATGATTTAGAACCTTAAGGCTAAGAACCATGTCCCAGCCCTAGATCCTATGGTTAAAAATGCAGGAAGGGCTAACCAAAAGGGGCTTGTCATATCGGAGATCAGAAATCGGCGAATTGGAATGCCACACCACTATGAAGTTACGATATGGGAATTCTTTGATATTACATTGTGGCGACATTACAAGGCATATCAGGCTCTGGTAGTGTAATACAAGGAAATCTAAAGCGATGGATGAGTCAGCAACTGTGATTCTGCAACACCACCAAGGCCACCATAATTGATTGCTCCCGGCTCTAAAGAGTGGGAATTTAATTGGTTAAAGAGGAAAGAAATAGGAAAACTGGCCGAATCATCATGGCAGAGATGTGGCCTAATGAGAGGCAATTACAGGGACATATGGGAGATATTTTCCTCACCATCATTCAATTTTATTTATTTTTGTTTATTCTGTATTTCTTTCATTTTAAAGAAAGGAATCAAATCTTGATTGTAATCATTTGGGCAGTAGAGCTTCTTAGTGTCGGTCATGATGCCCTCCATCAGTGATCAAAAAACTCTTTGCATATGCATAAGTAGGTGTCTCATCGATGTCAGTTTTGCATTCCATTAGGCATGCCATAAAAGTGATGGAGGAGCTGGTCCTTGTTCCCTTCTCGGCTTTGCTGGATCAGGTCATATCAGTTAATGAACTTGTGTCACGCTTGTTTTGTTTTGTCTTGAAGTCCAAAGTCTTAGGTCTAGGGTTTCAGTCAAATGTCATTGCAAGATCATGAGTCAGAGGTCCATGGGTCCCCAGCAAGGCGGAAGGAGGTATGTAAATATGTTTCATTGATATTTTCATCAGGTACAGCTCATTTATACCTTGGATTTAAAAACCATGTTTTTAAAGCCAAGGTCATGTCAATTTTGTAAAAAATAAGGAAATTTCAAAAAATTCTTCACAATGCCGGCAATAACCCTGGTCTCCTCGCCAGAGTCCATCAGATGGTCTACCTGCAAAAAGAACGGAGTTAAAGCACTCAAAAAGTCAAATTCAGGACAAAAGTAAACTCAAAACAGTGTTAAAAGAAAGTGCCAAAACAAAACATTAGAAAGTGGGTTTGGTAAGTAAATTTTTTCAAATTGGGCTTATAAAGAGTCAAATTCCCTCTAAAACACCCTCATTGTGCATCTAAGAGCTCGCAAAGAAGAGTGAGAGGGCGAAGAAGGCGAAAGGAGGCAAAGGGCAGCAAATTTGAACCATTTTCAGGTGCGCGACCTGTCAGAGGGCGTGCGCGACCTGTTGGGCAGTGCGCGACCTATCAGGCGCCCCTCCGCAGTGCAAAAACTCAACGGGCGCGACCAGTCAGGCTGTGCGCGACCAGTCAGCCTGTCACTCACAGAACCACTTCAAATTTTCTCAAATCGCCCTCTTGCTTGCTAAATTGATCGAGCACCATGTCAACCACTGAAACCTATGAGCAAGGTGATGACCGGTCTTCTTCCACAGAGGTTGAGGTACAACAGAGGCCTCGTAGGGGTGGCAAAGGTGGTCATCATAAGAGAGAAGAGCCCACATCTTTAGCAGAATTACAGGCCTGCCCTTTGGCAGTGAATTGTTTCCGATACATGTCATGTTTGCAGTTTTGTGAGAGGCTTCCTCAGATCCAACATCACAGGGAGTTGGCCCGCTTATTTGTTTTGCACCTTCATGATGGGCAGGTCACTCTTGCAGGGGTGAATTTTGTGCTATCTCCGGAGGTGATTTCAGAGGCTACCAGGATACCAGATGTGGGTGAAGTGTGGCCCAAGCGCAAAATGCTGGATTATGTTTATTTTGAGCCATATGTCAGGCCAGCATTCATGAGCCACTTGTCGGGGGTCTTTCCTTTCAGATTCCTCCGGGGGGAGTATGCTCCGATCATGCGGCTTATCATGCATTACTTCACATGTGAGGGGAGATTTTCATAGGTCTTCTCTTATCACATTCGCCTGTTGATGCACTTTACCCGAGTGAGGATGATGAACATCCCGGTTTTCTTCTTCCAGGACATTCAAAGGATGGTGTCCGTGTTTCAGAGGCGGTCCCCAGCTCAGCAGTATAGGAGTTTGTGCCATCATGGTCTTATCCAGCTCATTGTTTCGCATCAGTTGAGTCAGCAGGGCATTCCATGGGCAGACTTCATTTCTCATGAGTTCTTTATAGTGCCACCACAGCCACACGCAGAGCCAGAGGTCATTTATGAGGAGGGAGGTCCATCTCACCAACCCAAGATCATTGTTCCGAGACAGGTTGCTTCCTCACCTCAGGTCACTTATCAGAGAAGTCACAGGACCTTGTTTGCAGCAGCTCGATGAGTACTTTCTCCACAACAGGTGGAAGGGGTCTCGCCATCATCATCTACAGGTCAACGAGTGTTATCTCCACACCAGGTGGAAGGGGCCTCATGTTCTCCATCAGCAGTACGGGAGGGCAAACAGCCCATGATAGAGGAGGAGAGAGCCGGTGACACACAGGTTGACATCATTAATCTTGATGCTCGCTCCCCCACTTCAGATTTGCATGAGATCATCTGAAAAAGAGAGGCGGAAAATCGCTTGTTACAGCAGAAGCTCGACATGGCCCAATGGACAATAAACTATCTTGAGCAGCGCAACAAGCAACTTGAGGATGAGAAAGAGTTGGATGAGCTGTGGAGGATTCGAAGTGACCGAGTCATCAACCGTAGGAGGCCCGGTGACTTGCTGCCCAAGGAGAGGGAATCCATGCTTATCCGTGTGAATGCACACTTGCAGAGGCTGTTAGAGAAGGCAAACAAGGACAAGAGGTTGCTACGGAACATGAAGAATCACTATTGGGCGAGGATGCATGTTTGCAAGGTGAAAATGAAGATGTTCCAAAGGAGGTTGTCCGAGGCCCGTAAGAGGAAGAAGAAGACCAACCCGCTCCGTATCTTGGCTGAGGCCTCTCTCACTCACCATGATACTCATTAGCATCCTCCTAGCAGCAAACCCAAGAAATTTTGAGAGTTTTGAAATATTTTTGGCATTTTTGGGAATTTTACAGGTTTTGGCCATTTGACTGGTCTCACCCCGCGCGCGACCATACATGGGGGCAACTCATAACGGGGAAAACTTTGCATTTTTGGAATTTTCATGCAAAAATACACTTGCCTATGGATGGGTTTCAGATTTTATGGAGATTTGGGTTTCCAAAAGCTCAAAACACATGCAAATTTTGACTTTCTGCCCCTATTTTGAGTTGCAGAAAGCTATCTTGGGAGAAATGACTTTTGAGGGGTCAAATCAACCCCAAATTCAGAAATTCCAGTGGGGTTGGAAAGTAGACTCGCAGACCTTTCCAACGAGCTATCTTGCACCTGAGTTGGACACCGGGAAGGCCCTCAAACAGAGCTGTGAATGTGCGCGACCAGTCAGAGTGATGTGCGCGACCTGTCAGGGAAATTTGCCTGTTTTGACCAGTTCGGCCAGCGAAACACTGTTTTCATCTTGGTTGACTTTTGAGGCATGTAAATGATGGATTATTATGTAATTTTCATGGCATTTAGATGCTTTTACTCTCCTTCATCACTTCTAGAAGATTCTTTGATGTAAATGGTAAATATTTAATGCATGGATAGGTTTCCTAAGTTTTAGAGGCAAGTTGTTTTGACTGCCTATTATCTAGTGCTCAGTTTAGAATTAGTTGAAACAGCTCCTAGGAAGCTGAGCTCGACCCCTAGAGGTGGGGAAAGGAGTTAGATCATCTATATTATGCCTTCTCTTGCTCATTTTCATGGTTGGACTTTTGAGGGAGAAGCTCCTATTGCATATTTTACTTGTATCTCTGCAATTTGAGGAAAAGGAAGACCAGGGTTTTGCAGACATCATTGGGATTCTTGTGGACTCTTGTTACGCCGTAAGGCGTTTCCATTTGAAATGGACTCCCCCAGCCGCCACCGTGTCCTATTGTTCACCCTTAGATGGATGGTGTTAGACGATTGAACAAATTTCGATCGTTGATCGAAAACTAAAATAAAACTGAAATAAAAAAACGGGGAGAAAAGGGGCAGGTAAAGCGGTTCGGTAGGACTCAGTCCCTTCATTGTGCGGGTTCGCATAGCATTCGCTAAGTATCGATTACCAGTTCGCGGAAGAGAATCTCAGAGCTAAGAGCGAGCTGCTCCTGAAATCGAACCCTGTTCGCAAGAATTCCCAAAGATCCATATGACCGAGCCATTGCTCATTTCTGGGCTGCCTTTGTAGACGATAATGTAATTTAGTTCATTCTTACTGTTATTCCAATCTTTTATAATGTTAATCCTTGTGATCTACGGATGTAAAGCTCAGGGATGCGTTGTTACTGGTTGCCTCAAGTAATCAGAATGCATCTAGATTGATCCAATTTCCAAGATCGACTGTGCCTAAAGTGCTCTGGATAGCTGATTTGAGGTCCACGACTCTAAAAAGTAAAATATATCCTCACCCACTTGAAAGAATCGATGATTTTTCATACTGAGCCCTTCAAATCTCCTTGTCTGTTCATGTTAAATTTAGGGATTACCAAAGTAAGCGATATTATATATAATTAAGTCTCATCAAAAGATTGTGTAATGGCACATCACAAATGTGCAATGGAATCAATGCTATACTTTTCCAGCCAGTTAATCCCAACTTTGTTCGTTCAACTTCCCAAAGATTGTGTAATGGAACTTTGCAAACCTGCAATGCAATCAATGCTAGATTTTTCTAGCCAGCTAAGCCCAAATTTAACTCTTTGTTCATTCGTAGGCACTCGATACAAGTAAGACAACTTCCTTGTTGTATTGCCTACACGACCATCAAGAATTAAGCCCTCTACGAAGGTTGGGGCACATACTAATCATTCTTCGCAAGAGTCATCATCTCCCCTAAATTTTGAAACCTGAAAGGTAAAAGAGGTCGATTGTTGATCGTTTCCCAAAGATTCTACATTAACAACTTGGACCTTCCCTCAATCTGCTAATCTTTATGCAATAGTTGTAGCTAGTTCAACCCCACGATATCCATATCCAACCATAATGACATGAATATGAGATTCTCTCTTTCCAAACCTTTTCTGCTCCAAGGATCTAAGTTGTTTCTCCAATCTCTCTTTCACAAGTTTCTCGCCAACACCCACACAATCCACTTTGAAACTATGGCATCTTCCAAAGTAGAAAATGGTCGAGCAAACTCTAAGGCACCTGACACGACACTCAATTTTTCCTCAGCACCAACTGCTAGTAATAACCTGGCAGTCATATTCAACCTTCATTCCACTTTCAAGATAAACAACTCCAACATTTCCAGAAGTCTGTAATCCATTGCCTTTTGAACCATAACAAGGGCATATGGTCTTCACTTTATCTTTGATAAATAACATAGAAGTGTTCAACAGTAGTTCCGAGGATTCTTATCAGGAGGCCACATCAAGGACTCTAAGCGTAAAGCAGTATAAAGACCTTCAAATCCTCCGCCCAAGATACATATTCGTGGCCTCTTTGAATCAGGCCATGTAAACAATCTCACAGGGGAATCTTCATCATATGATTGAGTAGGATCTTTGACACTACTCTCTCCCATAGATGAAAATGTATGCAAGTGTCCTGAACGTGACTCGAAGATAAGTTGTCTGTCACTTTTGCCTTTAGTTTTCCTCTCCTTCATAAAAAAACTTTCAACCATATATAAGTCTTCTTGAAGCATTTGGATGAACAAAACTTCTGCAGATTATTCTGGAATCGAAAAGTGATGAGTAATGCATTCCACACAAGCATTCTCGATCTCTCTAATATTTTCCATTTATTGGTGGCGTTTGCAGAGAAGCTACCATATGCGCCATTTCTAAAAGTGATTAACAGATGTATTAGTCAAGAGTGGCAGTCTAAGAATAGTGTGATACGCTTTCAAAGACCTGCGATGCATTTAACTTGGTGGTGGCGTTTACAGTACAATGCCAATAATGATATGTCGCCTATATAATGATATAAATTTGTATTTCATTCACCATATATCATCTACACATATGGGAGCGTTAACTGTTGTAGACGTTAATATACAGCTTAGTATAAGAAAAAAATAAATGCACCATCCTATAACACTGGTCCAACCCAATTTATCCAACTTTGCTACCTTAACGCAACTAGGGCCCAAAACCCTAATATCAACTCAACATTGTATAACGCCCATCAGAACGTTGTCTTTCCACCTCAATTCATGCATTGAATTGCCACCTTTGCAGATTTTTAGCCCGTGTAGCAAGGTCATACCTTTATTTAAAAATTCTTCTCCATACACTTCAGTCTTCTTGTTCCCAAAAGTTTCAACTGCATCTTGCAATTCATCAGTGCTTCCAACAACTCGCATTGTGTAAATGTATACAGCTGCAACAAACCCAGTTAATCCTCCTGCCACAATAATGTTTTTGATCTAGAAGTCAAGCTTGTGAGGCTTCGGAATCCAGGCATCTCTGCTTACCCTGGTCTTGTCTCGCGTTTAGAAAACAGGTTCTTCCTCGGCCACTTCAACCTTGGTTTTTGTTTCCTACCTATCCACAGTGATATTCAAACATCCATTTAAAACCACGGTGACGATTAGATGACGATAAGGATATCTAAAGTGTGTACAATCCGCAGGAAAAGAAGGGCTTACCAGGGCAACCTTTGGCTTGAATGAAACAAGTGAAAAGAACACCATTGAAGGTTGTTGGCACCGAAGCCATGGATCCAACATCATGTGAGGATCAGAAGTTTCCAAATTGAAGAATGATGGTAATCTCAATGATTATTTCAGCACATATGCATGAAAATATATTCTACATATCTCAAGTAACGCTGCACCATGTAACTGCTTCCACTTTTCATTACGCCGTAAGGCGTTCCCATCTGAAATGGACTCCCCCAGCCGCCGCCGTGTTCTATTGTTCACGCTTAGATGGATGGTGTTAGACGATTGAACGAATTTCGATCGTTGATCGAAAACTAACCCATCTGAAATGGACTCCCCCAGCCGCCGCCGTGTCCTATTGTTCACCCTTAGATGAATGGTGTTAGATGATTGAACGAATTTCGATCGTTGATCGAAAACTAAAATAAAACTGAAATAAAAAAACGGGGAGAAAAGGGGCAGGTAAAGCGGTTCGGTATGACTCAGTCCCTTCATTGTGCGGGTTCGCATAGCATTTGCTAGGTATCGATTACCAGTTCGCAGAAGAGAATCTCAGAGCTAAGAGCGCGCTACTCCTGAAATCGAACCCTGTTTGCAAGAATTCCCAAAGATCCATATGACCGAGCCATTGCTCGTTTCTGGGCTGCCTTTGTAGACGATAAGGTAATTTAGTTCATTCTTACTGTTATTCCAATCTTTTATAATGTTAATCCTTGTGATCTACGGATCAGGACAGATGACAGGCAACATGGACTATTGGGTCAAATCTTGAGATTTATTGGTTGCGCGGCGGGCAACAATGGAGTCTATGGTAAAGCCTTGCGAGGTCATGAAAAGAAAAGGAGATACCCACAACAAAGAATTGCAGATTGGAAAAAAGCATTGCTTGAGGTTTCACACTTGTGGTTTGGAGCTAAAGGCATATTATGGGTAAGAACTTTTAGTCTCTGTGTCCCTAATAGTTTGATTGTATTGATAAACGAAGTTTTTCGCACTCACGTTTGGTTTTACTGTGAATAACCAGCGACGAAGGCAAACTCCTGGAGAACGTAGTTCAATTGGTGGAAGAAAAAATTAGAAAGCCTCAACTGTTTGTAGCTGAATATCCAACTGGTTTGGACGAAAAGCTACAAGATTTTGAGAAAGCAGTGATGCTGCAGCAGCGACCCAGCGGGGAGACCAAGGTTGTGGGGATTGTGGGTTCTGGTGGTGTAGGGAAGACAACCTTGGCATTAGAGTTCTTTAACCGCAACAGGTCAGCCTACCGTGGATCTTGTTTATTGGAAGATGTGAGAGCCGAAACTTCTTTAATTTCTGTGCAAAATAAACTCCTCCAAGGCTTGACTTCAGGGGATCTGACAGTTAGTCCCAGGGTGGAAATTACGGATTCTATAGAGGTGCGGTGATTCTTCCAACACCCCCCCTCAAACGCAACTTGGGGGAATCGAACCTGGGTCCAAGCTCTGATACCATGTGGAGGTTTGCCGTTACACCAAAACCCGCAGGTGTTGGTAAACATTACAAGCTAGTAACTAGGATCCCCAGGGTGGAAATTACAGATTCTATAGAGGTGCGGTGATTCTTCCAACACCCCCCCTCAAACGCAACTTGGGGGAATCGAACTTGGGTCCAAGCTCTGATACCACGTGGAGGTTTGCCGTTACACCAAAACCCGCAGGTGTTGGTAAACATTACAAGCCAGTAACTAGGATCCCCAGGGTGGAAATTACGGATTCTATAGAGGTGCGGTGATTCTTCCAAAACCCCGCCTCAAACGCAACTTGGGGGAATCGAACCTGGGTCCAAGCTCTGATACCATGTGGAGGTTTGCCGTTACACCAAAACCCGCAGGTGTTGGTAAACATTACAAGCCAGTAACTAGGATCCCCAGGGTGGAAATTACGGATTCTATAGAGGTGTGGTGATTCTTCCAACACCCCCCCTCAAACGCAACTTGGGGGAATCGAACCTGGGTCCAAGCTCTGATACCATGTGGAGGTTTGCCGTTACACCAAAACCCGCAGGTGTTGGTAAACATTACAAGCCAGTAACTAGGATCCCCAGGGTGGAAATTACGGATTCTATAGAGGTGTGGTGATTCTTCCAACAGTTATAAATCCCTCGTAATTTTGGATGATATCAATGATTCCAGGCAGTTAAAAGCATTGTTTTCACCTCTTAAAGATATTCTTATTTCCGATAGCTTAATCCTACTTACATCTCGCAGTAGGGATTTTATTTAAACCAACGGAGTCTCGTTGATTTACAAGCTGCCAGGCCTCGACAGAGAACAGTCACAAAGGCTTTTCTGCATGCATGCCTTTCAGGAGCCTGAACCCCGTGCGGGATTTGAAGAAGTGGTTGCAAAGTTTTTGGATGCGTGTGATGGATTGCCATTGTCTCTCAGAGTGCTAGGGTCTCATCTTTATAAACAAGATTTAGAGTATTGGGAAGCCCAATTGCTGAAATTATCGGGTTTAGTACTTCCCCCCGAAATACAAAACCGTCTTAGGATTAGTTACGACAGTCGCGACACCCAGGAAAGAGAGATATTCTTAGATATTGCCTGTTTCTTCATAGAAGAAGATAAAGATCTGGCCATAAGCATATGGGACGGATCTGGTTGGGAAGGAAAGATGAATCTGCAGAACCTAAAGTACAAGTGTATTCTGGAGATCGACTGTCAAAACCGTATAAAAATGCACAATCACCTCAGAGACTTTGGCAGAGATTTCGCTGATAGAGAACTTCCGAGATGTCATCGTCGTCTTTTGCGCCCCACTGACGACCATTTTCGTAATGCGGTTATACAACCAAATGTACGTGTTTGAATCAAAATGTTAGTTCTGAAAATTTTACAAGTTATATATTGTTAATATTGTTTGGATTTACGAGTAAGTCCATATTGTTTTCTAACAGTTTTCAGATAATAATTCAGGTGCGCGGGATAAACAGGGTTCAAGGAATACCTGAGCAGTTGATTTAATAATGCAAATGAGTGCTTGGTTTATCTTACCTTTGGCACACATTTGAAACAAAATAAGTGGCTACACACTAATTGGTTCGGCTCCACAACGGCATCTGCACATAGATTTATGGGTAGAAGTTTCAGATTTTGTTGTCTGTTGTTAGAATACAGATAAATCATTGAAATAACAATGTAAAAAAAATGAATATTCTAAGTACCCAGGCATATAGAACAAGTAAGTTTCTTATCGATAGCAGATGTTGATGATGCTTGTGTTAAAACTTTGGAAATAGTGGGCATGTTTCCCATTGTTTTCTCTGTAGTATATAATAGTGTTTTAATACCATTGGATCCATTAAGATTTGAAAATGGACTCTCTGGAAGGTTCAGATTTTGTTGTCTGTTGTTAGAATACAGATAAATCATTGAAATAACAATGTAAAAAAAATGAATATTCTAAGTACCCAGGCATATAGAACAAGTAAGTTCCTTATCGATAGCAGATGTTGATGATGCTTGTGTTAAAACTTTGGAAATAGTGGGCATGTTCCCCATTGTTTTCTCTGTAGTATATAATACTGTTTTAATACCATTGGATCCATTAAGATTTGAAAATGGACTCTCTGGAAGGTTATGTCCATAGCTGTTGCAAGGAAAGAAACTCACTGATCATTACCTTTTTATAATAATCACCAAAACAAAACAAAGTAGCTTCTATTCAACTACTTCCAGGAACCCATTATTGACAACTTGTTTTCTAAGTAAAATCTTTGTCATGTTCTTTATTTTACAGAACTGCAGACTGTGGATGAGGGTCTCTACCTTTCTTGATCATCATTGTCCTGCTTAGGCTCATCTTCGTTGTTCTCCAGTACCTCAAGCAGGTACCCAAGATGATCGGTTGAAGGAAACTTGTTGAGATCTGCATAAGAGGATGAATGAAATTACTTAAATGCAAAGTGACAGTCTCTAGAGAACATGTCTTGAATAAGTGGGTATCCTAGGTTTACCTTTTGATGCCTTGGATTCTATTTCAGACTATGGGAATCCATTAGTGAATCTATTCTCGAGGGGGTGAGAAACAATAATAGGTAGTAATGTTGTAGGTACATTTGGGTAAATATCCATTTCTTTCTTTACACCAGCTCTTTCCTTAGGAAAATAAATGTCATTTATAATCAAGCCTTCATAAAACTAGTTGCTATCATATTTCAGGTATCTGGCTCCAGAATATTTCATGTATGGCAAGGTTAATGAGAAGATGGACGTGTATTCCTTTGGACTAGTTCTTCTAGAGCTAATAACTGGAAGAAAAACAATCAATGACAAGAATCCTAAAGGCCAAGAAAGCTTGGTTATGTGGGTAGGGCTCTAGTGTCCTTGCTTATTTTGTATTTGATAATTTTGGATTCTTTTGGTTTCTTTGTCTTGGTTCAGAATCTTAATCTCTTGTAAATTTCAAAATTTAGGCAAGGCTGCTTGTTTTGTATTTGATAATTTTGGATTCTTTTGGTTTCTTTGTCTTGGTTCAGAATCTTAATCTCTTGTAAATTTAAAAATTTAGGCAAGGCCATTACTGGCAGCTGGTTCTGTAAAAGAACTTGCAGATCCAATTTTGGAAGATGCTTATGACATGAGGAAGATGAAGAGAATGGTCATTGGTGCAGCATGTTGTCTGAGACAGGCAGCGTAGTTTCGACCTCGAATGAACAGAGTAATTACTCTTATTCTCATTAGTTGCATATATATGTTTCAGTTTCTGATCTTATGTCAAATTTAGTTGCTTGAAGACATTTCCTTTCCTGTGAGGAGTTAGTGCTAGAATTGTTTTTTCCCATAACGAAGAATGGCACATGAAATATCGAGTTGATATCCTTCTGACATAGAGTAAAGGGTGTTTAGACCTAGTGTTTAGGGTTGTAATCTAAACATTTGTTTAGTAGTTCAATTTGTAAAATCATCACCCTTAAACAGGTTTGCCCTAAACGCTGATGGTGGATTATGGCAAAATATTCAAAGCCTCAATTGCCAATAATCTATTTTTCCATTAATGAAATATAATATTCTTTGAATATTAGCAAAAGAGATTACATCATATCTCAAACCAAAGCTTCAGTATGCAAATTACCCCTCCCTGAATAGGCAAGAAGAGCCAGCATATCTGCTTTCACTCCAATATCAAGAGAGTATATAGCTTTCCTGAGAATCACTATCCTAGCTGAAATCTGGATTGCAAGATTTGAATTGAAAGCTTTGGTTTCCCCAAATAAAGTGGCTTACCTTTGCATTAAACTGACTTTGTGAAATTTCAAACAATGGATAAATGTTAATGTAAGAACGTGAACTTATTCTTCCTCATTGTTTGTCTGTAACTTATTATTGCAGACTTTGAAATTACTACGAGGAGAAGGAGATGACCTACCTTATTGGACCAAGAGGTAATTGACAATGTCCATGGAATTAGATGAATTGATTGAGGATGAATCTGGAGAAAACTCTGGGAGTTGTGACATTCAAACTCATCTATCACTTGCAATGCTTGGAGTTGATGATGATTTGGTATCAAACAGTAGTCCAGATCAAAGTGTAAATCTTGTACATGAGAGAAAAACAATGGAAGATTATTTCTATGGACATTATAGCCATTCAACAAGCTTTGATTGATTTAAATCTACTTCTCTGAGCTTCATAATTTTTCTTACTCCTTCCCCGGATGCGGGTGATTAAAAACGGAAAGAATGACACGGGCCATCACGTGGCCGAGTGTCAAGACCACATGCAAAGGTGGTACCACGTGGTGAAGGCGTTAAGGCGTTTTAATGTGGTGAAGGCCGGAGATGAGACGACATTAATGCCTGTCCTCTCGGCTCGAGGGAGGCAGGTGAGCAGTCGAGCGATGGAGAGGTTTAAGCGGGGGAGTATGGCTGGTTTGCGGAAGTATGGAGCGTCTGGTGGAGAGACCCTCCTCTGTGCTAGCCGCAAGGTGAATGTAGAGCCGAGGGGGGAAACGGAAGACTGTGAGATTGCGACACATCGTGGGAGGAAGACTGTGAGTTATATGCTGAATGTATTATTGATAATTCTTGCAGTTCGAGAGGTGAATTTGCTCGGTCAATGGGTTCGTAAGGCGAATTTGCTCTGTCATAAGGCTCGAGAGGCGGATTCAGGAATTGGGGGTAGGTTTTGGAAGTGGGCTCTGGAAGCCTGCTCGTGGTGCAGGCCCTCAAGCCTGGTTCTGGAAGCTAATCGCTATCTGGTCCTTGACGCTAATTCCTGGAGCTCGGGCACATTAAGGTATTGGACTCCTGAGGCCAGAGACCGAGAGTGGTGGTGGAATTCGCTATTGCTACTGGGAGTAGCGTTAATTCTGGTGACTGTTCACAGCATAGACTTTGAAAGGCATTTAAGTATGCCGCGAGACAGGTTACGAATGGGTAGCCGGAGGGGAGGAATTCAAGGTCGCGCTCCGCCGAGAGATGACCATCACTCCCCTTCTTCTTCAATAGAAGTCACCTCTCAGCCTTGTTGGTTCCAGGATAGCAATGACGAAGTGGGAGGGCATAAGGAGAGCAGCCCAATTGAAGGTGACAGTCACAGAGAGCTTCCCATGCTCAGGTATCGCCTCCCCTGTCCGCATGTCAATTCCTCTCTGATCGTGACAATTGCAGTGGAGCATGGCATTGAGCCTCAACAGCATAGGCAGCATCCCAGTGGGGATGACTCCCCTGTTGCCTGCCTTCCCGTGGGTGAAGAAGGTGGTGGGGCTCAGCCCGAGCTCATTCCTGGGATGGGATGGTCAGTTCCGGGTCCCGCGGGAGGGAGGAAATTGGAACGCCCTGGCCTCAATCCGAATCCAAACGCTGGCCCCTCGGCACGAGCAATCACTCATCCGCCTGGTTCGTATAAGGGCAAGCAGAAAATGGAAGACTCCGACCTCAATCTGGATCCTGTAGCTGATACCTTGGTGCGTGCTGCTCCTTGGCCCGGTCCGAGGGAACTTGCCAGAAATGACAGTCCTCATAAAATCATTCAGCTCTCGGATTCGGAGAACACGCTCCACTTCGGATGCAGAATTGCAGAGCAGCCCCAGTCTACGAACGAAGAATGATGTTGTCATGGTAATTTATGTTTTGTTTGGGATTTTCCGGGGCAATTCAGTTACATTTTCCATATGTTGGCTTTACAGTCCAAATGTCGCTTGTAAATGTCCAAGTGTCCAGTGTATACGTCCAGTGTTCTATGTCTTTGTCCGTGTCAAATATGTTTATGTGCATCATATGTTCAGTCCAGCAATGGACAGTCTATCAGTGTTATGTAATAGAGTCAGCAGGAGTACAGCGAACCACCCAATTTTGAACTCTCTCAAGTTGGGTGCTGCAATATGGGCAAGGCCAAGGAGCCTGAGAAAATCCACTTAAACCTTGCCCTCTGTAATCTTTTTTGTATATTTGTTTTGTAAAGATAATAGAAGTAGTCATATTCAGAAAAAAAAAAAAAAAATTCTTACTCCTTCCTTCTGTAAAAGCTTCAATATTTTATACTTGGTGTATTACTGTGAGCCAATGCCACTACTTAGCTATGTTCAATTTCAATCACTCTCCATATTGGCTGACGCTGTCTCTGAAGTTGAGTGGAGTCCATGTAAAGTCCCTTGCCAATTCCTTGTATAAATGTGAAAGCCATTAGTGGTCACTCGTTTTGGTGACCCACTGGTGCTCACTAGAGCTGAAAATTTTCTTGTCCTTGCCTTTGGAGCAATTGTATGTATGTGGAAGGAAAAGCAATTATGATATCGCTATTGATATGCCAAACCATTGTTATGTACTTTTTTAGGTCTGAAGATGTGTAACTTGTGGTTTAGCTTGGTACATTCTCTTGTATACCAGTTTACTTTGAATTTGTCAATATCATAAGCCCAATAGCGATTTAAGTGTATGTCTGCATGGCAGAACTGCATTGCGGTTGAAATTTTCTAAAATTAAGTTGTATTTAAAGAAATATGGTGTCTAAAAAGCATAGAACTCCAAACATCAAATCTCTTTGCTCCTTGTAGGCTTGAACCAACATCTCTTCTAGAGAAATTCAACAATTCTAATTTAATAATCCTATCGGCCTCTCTTTGTACCTTTTGAGACAATTGCTAGTTCTAGATGGGACATATAACTCCAATGTGCTTTGTCCTCGTTACAGAGAACACAAAAATATTAATGCAGGGTATAACAACTATACCACTAGTACTACAAATCATTTCTTCTCAAAAAGGGGGATTTAAATCATGCAGCAGCTTAAGAGGGGTGGGGTCCAGCTTAAGAGGGGCAGGGTCCAGTTTCAAAAATAGCCTTACAATTGGACTAATCAAAATAAAATCTGATTCGCTTCATAGGCGTAGAGTAAACAGGTACCAATGAGGTAACGTGCAAGTGGACAATTAAATCATATTCAGCACAAGACCAGCCCTCGGCATACAAATGCAATTGAAAGTCTTGTGTTATGAGCTCCGAACAAGATCACAAATGATATATTATTCACCAAATTTTAATCTTCCACAAAGAGACAGATTGATCCTCTCTGATTTGTCAAACAAATAAAAAAATACCATAATTATGCATAGAATCATCTTTGAACTGTAAACACTACAATATATAGTAACCTGGGAAAGTGATGAAGCACTCAATACCATACAAAAATAAAATTCCTTAATAGAAGATTCCTTAATAGAAGAAAACACCACTGAAAATTGTGAAAAGCTGCCAAATGAACTTTGCCAATCTTTTAGATTTACAGAAACAAAGTCAAAAGACCTCTTCAACGCTAAGTGCTTACTACCAGCCACATCCAATAGAAAAGGTTTTATGGGGCCTGATAAGATCAGAACTTGCTTGACCACGGTAAGATAAGCACCGTACCTACCTAATGTATAAAAGAAGACTGATAAGCTGGAGGACGGGCAGGCAGTCTACTGCCAAAGTGATGGTTGTTGTAATTAGTAAAGGAATTGTAAGAACCGGAACCCAACAACGAAGGCCCCATGTTATCTGATGGATACATATATGGCCTTGAGAGCGAGACTGGAGTCCTATTTCCAACACCATAGCCTGCTCCATATAATCCTTGGTTTGATCTGTCATATGCATTTTTGCCCTGTAGGTTGTAGGATGTAACACCTGGAGCTGCACCAGAATATTATACTCTATCCAAAGACCTATAGAAGCTTCTGTCTGCACCATTGGAAGAAGCATAAAGAGTCGGAGTTCTTTCATCTGCACTTAACGGAGGCATATATACACCAGCATTTCCTCCATTAGCACGAGGACGCTTAGGTTGAGACTTAACAACACCTGCAGACCTTTTTTCTGTCAGCCTTAGCTTTCTCTAGCTGAGCTACACGCTTTTGAAGAGGATCTGGTGAGAACTGCGATTCAAGTTTCTGCTCCTCAATGCACTTTATAACAGCTCTGTAAGCAGAAAGCTCTTTTGTATTTACTTCATTCTGTAGCAGCAAATAAAAATATCGGTCAAAAAAGGAACTTCCGATATAACCAACAATACTAAGCCAAAATGATCATCACATAACAAGACATTTTGTATAACAGTAATAAAATCGTACTTCTGCAACAATAGAGTTATTCTCGCTTTTTAAACTTGCCTGAGAAGCTTTCTTAGCATCTTTCAGATATTCCTTCAACAAAGGAACAGGTGAAAACTTCTTTGTCAGCCCAAATGCATGAGCAAAGTTGACTGCCTCAATTTGTTTTCAACAAAGGAACAAGTGCAAACTTCTCTGTCAGCCCAAATGCATGAGCAAAGTTGACTGCCTCAATTTGTTTTCCATTATTGACCAGGGTTTCTACAACATCTGCATGAAATTGTCACAAAATTTTCAGTTAATCTGAATATGTCACAAACATTTGAAATACCAAAATACAGTTTACTGTGAAAGAAAAAACAATACAGACAACTTCAACGGATTTGTCAATAAAGATAACAGCTATGTCAGCTTGAGACCATTTTCGTAAGTAAACAGTTCCCCACTCATGATAGGCCTTATGACACTTTACCATAGCTGATCATCTTCAGGTGCCTTTATTAATATCAACAAAATAACTTACATACAACTTTCTACCTCATAAAAAGATGTCTACCTAGTAGAGGCCACTCAATATCTGCCTTGCATATGAAATGTTGAGATCTAAAGAAAAGACTACCAACCCCGTCAACTTAGAAACCCGTTCACTGGACTAAACAAAAAACTTTGGGAAGGTTTACTATAGCCAGGATTACCAAAATTTATCTTCAACTCAATCAGCGACAACCAAGTATACTGATAAAATCCACCAGTCCCTCAAAAAAACCAAGCTAGCCATGAATGCCAGAAAAACAACAAAAAGCCTATCTACCAAAATGGATGGAAATTTTGCCGGCCTAGCCACTGAGGCTAACATTACAGAACACCAGCCAACCAACCTGGCATTTTTGATTCAAGTCCAAGGGAACGACAGAGTTCAGGTGTCTGCCTGCACCGTGCAACTGCAAGAACAAGCTTGCATAAGTCATCTTTATCAAACTCTGACGCAATTCCAAAAGTAGCTAGAAGTTGCAAGAAGGCCAGGGCCTCCAACGAATTGCCATTGGCAACATCACCTTCAAGGTTTATCTTCGACTTCCATTCATGTGCAATACTTTTGGCTTGCTCCTTTATATTTAAGGGCAGAACTGGATGTTCAACACCCAAAATAGGATCTGCCAAAACAGGTACAAGAGATTCCAGTAATAATGTACAGGCCCGGCGTAGAGCCGGGAGCCCAGACTCTTTCTTGTCACTTGGAGGGTCCTTGGACTCCAAGGACTCCAACACTAACCGTGGTGGATCAGTTGCAGAGTTTAATGCAGAGGGAACCTCATTGCAAAGCCCTATTTCCAATTGCAAAAGTCATTAAGAATGGGAAGAAAGGATTTAGGGATTATAATATCTTAAAATTTCTATTTTTAAAGTATTATAAAATGAGTTTAGATATTTATATAACAATAATAAGTGGAAATCAGAAAAAGAAAAAGAAAAGAAAAGAAATTGATTGGAGATAAACTTTTTATAATTTTGTAAATGTTATTGAGTTCCAATGCTCAAACAAAATATTTGTAAAAGGTAATTGACTGGTCTGTGGATGAAGCAAGCATTTGGAGGCTAATTCGTGAAGTCTGACAATAAAAGAGGTGAAATTAGAATGAGTAATGATAAGACACACATCCTTGTATAGAAATTTCAATGAGGTTCTTCTTAAAGGTGACTTAATTGTATCACATTGATTTTGACATGACAACATTAGCAAAATGATATAAAAGTCGTTGCAACTAGTACATCTGTGTTTGGTGCATTAATAACTATATGGGATTGAAGGAATCTGGCGCATTCTCGATCAGAACTATTGCTTGATTGACAACAACACGAGTCTTGTGTTGTACAACAATTGTATAATTGGTGCATTAATCACTGTATGAGATTGAAGGAATCTGGTCGCATTCTCAATCAGAACTATTGACAACAACATGGGCCTTCTGTTGTACAACAATTGTATAATTTGATTGTGAAGGATTTAGGGAGAAGTAATGTTGTTTTTTCTGATCCTAGCAAGGATTAGCAAATATACTATTTATTGGTCCCTATGGTATACATTCTTTGGACCTTGTTTTCTCCCTTAATTGTAAGTGCATAAAAATATTAGATTCATAGGACAGGGTACCATTAATCATGTGATCCAATGATCTTGGACGTTTTTTATTGAATTCTTCAAAACTTATTTCCATTTGATCTTCCAAAATGTGAAGATAGTTTTATTGGTTGGAACAATGCTACAACTTACAAGTTATAATAATAGAGATTCTGTTCTTCATAATGCTTTCCACCTTGCAATCTTTTTGTGGATATGGTTAAGCAATATTCTCTTCGAGTAAAGAATAAATTATTGTGTGTAGAGTCATTGGGTTTACTATAGTAATGATCGTAACATTTTGTAGTCTTTTGTTTGTTGTTATGTGGTTTAGTGGTTGAGACAGTGTATTACCATGTTAATGACCCAAAGCCAAACTTAGAGATCAGAGCCCTCAATTATAAGTTGGTTGAATTTTATGAGATTTATATGCAATATTAATTCAATAATTAAAAAAAAATATAGACTTAAGCACCCTAAATAAACTTCAATGTATACATCTTTAGAATCTCATTTATGCTACATATCTGCATCTTATGTACATTTTCCCATTCCCATGTCGGAATTGTTCCTCAATTTATGCCTTACGGCGTTTCCTTTGCAACATTTGGTGCAAATGCTAGTGTTTATGGTGTGTTCTCTTATTGTAATTGTAAGTGTGTTTATGTGTTCCATCTCTTTCTTTACTGCAGCTTATTAAAAAAATGAAGTGATAAAGTTTGAATTCATGCTTGCCATGCTCAGCTTTCAAATTTGTTTAATGTTTATGTTTTCCACTGTCTAGAGAGGATTCAAAGTCATTGTTTGCCCTCTTTAGCCTTCTTATCATTCTTCCTTGATCATCCATCTCAGCTAAAGGCATCAGCACAAACTCCTACCTTGCCCGAAAGACCCACCTGTAGAAACTGTGTCAAATCCCCGCACCCTAAAATTACAGATCCTCAATTTGCCACCAAAAAAACCCCAAAAACCCCCAAATCAACCTTTTAATCAGTTTACTAGCCTAATATCAGTGTCACTGTATTGGTCATCTCTATCCATTGAATATTTTACTGAGATTGACAGGAGAGAGCCTTCTCATACCCCGTAGGGCTAGCTACGAGGTGAAATGGTTTGATGTTGCCTTGAAGGTTTACCTTCCTCAGCCTAGTGTGAAATCTCAAGCGCTAACAGAGCTATCGCACACCGAGACAACTAGTCGATCAAACAACTGGAGCTCTGGCTGAGATATTTTGTAACTAATTTTCAAAGCCCCCCCTCTCCTTATAAAATGAAGGAAGAAACACTTAACAAAGGTTCCATAATTCTGCACCTGAGGGGTCCAAATTCTATGATTCCACTTTTGGTTATATTTGCCTGTTCATGAGGGACTTGAGCTATGTATTGCTAAATGTAAACTGGTGAATTAGACTCATTTTGAGGATTAATGAAACTCTTTGGTGATTCCAATTAGAGGAATCAATATGTTTTTATCCTATGTATATCACTTCATGTATGTTCTTTCTCCCTCTGATATAGTGTAATGAAGCTTCTGGTTTCACTCTTATTCATGGTTGTATGTTTGCTACTAAGTAGTGAGAAGTACTTGCATAGTTACAGATATACATTTGTTATTTGATAGCCTGTAGCACTTGTAATGTGCACAAGTTTACTAATTGTTGTTTGGTGATAAATGTATCCATGATGCATATAGTTTGGTACCTTACTTAGCGCTCCACTGTTTCTACCATTCCACCTCTTCAGTCTTCCATACTTCTGCTAGAACATTGTTTCTTAGGATTCTGTCTTGTTTCCAGCCTTATGCATCGAATTCCCTCCTCTCTTTCCTCCTCTTCACTTTTACTACAACTCTAATATTAAAATGCTTATTGTTGTGTGTTGGCCACCAGAACTAGACATTTCTCTTTGAGATTAGCTTGATTTACCCCCTGTGTATTTAGATCCATGTATTTTCTTGAGTTTACCTTGATGAAGGACCATTGAACCAAGCCCCCTGAATTATCCTTTCAAACTATGTGACAATTGGAGTGCAGAAGAAAGCCCCACTAATAATTTTAAAAGCACTCCTCTCTTTAAGATGTTCTAGGCACTGGTCTACAATCAACCCAGAGGCTGTCTCTAGGAAGCTTCCATATCTCCTGAAGTACTTGTGTGACAGGTGATAGAAAAAGCAACAACATAAGACAAAGGTTTCAAGGTTCCATTCATTAAATGGAAAGGTCCTTGCTTGGCCAAGGAAGTCTAGCTTGAAGGATGCCTTTACTTTGGGGTCAAGAATTGAAGGTCTTTACAAAGTCAACGAAAGACCAATCCAAGCATTGCTTCATGATAATAATCATCAATGTGAGTTGTGGCAACGTCAATTCGCTCACCTTCACTACAAAGCTTTGCCTAATGTAAGAAATATGGTTATGGGATGCCTGAGGTATGACTAGTTCATGATGGAGTTTGTCAAGGATATCCAAGTGGAGAACATTTGAAGGGACCTTTTCCTTCTAGAACAACAAGACTGATGTAATACTTCAACTTATACATTATGATCTTTGTGGACCCTTGCTTGTGACCTCTCTTGGTGGCTATTTGTATTATATAATCTTTGTGGATGACTTTTCCTGCAAGACATGGATTTTCTTCTTAAAGAACAAGGACCAATCATTTGACATGTTCAGGGACTTCAAGGCACTGGTGGAAAATCAAACTGGAAAGAAGATCAAAATTTTGAGGACTGACAATGGAGGAGAATTCACTTCAAATGAATTCATTGACTTTTGCAAGGAAGTTGGAATCAATAAGGAGACCATTATACCTTATAACCCTGAACAAAATGGTGTAGTTGAAAGGAAGAACAACACTATCATGGAAGCAACCAAAGCTATGTTGCATGATCAAAAGATGTCAATGTTTCTATGGGGAGAAGTTGTTAACATTGTTGTCTATGTTCAAAATAGAACTCCTCACTGAGTCTTAGGTGACAAGACTCCTGAAGAAGCTTTCACAGGTATGAAGCTCAAGGTTGGACACTTGAGGATATTTGGCTGCCCCATTTACTTTCATGTACCAAGGGAAAAGAGGACCAAGCTAGAAGCTTCAAGAAGGAAAGGTACTTTCGTTGGTTATTATGAAAATTCTAAAGCTTATAGAATATATGTACCTGGTAAAAGGAATATAGAGTTTAGTAGGGATGTGACATTTGATGAATATGTTTCTCTTATCAAAGCAAGGGACACTCCTACCCTTACCAATGTTGAGAGAAAGGTTGATGTCAAATGTAGAAGAAGAGCCTCCTATGCTTGAGCCTAAACCTGATTTTGCTGATGAACCCATGGCACCCATGGGTCCCTTGGATCACCCTTCGTGTGATCCTCTATCTAATAAAAAGAGACCATTATGGCTTTGTGACACCTTAGAGGATGTTTAGAGACATGTTTCCACAAGAGGAACCTTCATAGAAAGTAAGAATCCATGTCGATATCAAGGATATGTTGTAGCTATGAGCAACATTATATAGATTGAGCCTTGCACTTTTGAAGAAGAAGTGAAGGAATAAGTGTGGAAGGATGTTATGGCCAAAGAATATGAGTCCATCATAAAGAATAATGTGTGGTAAGTGGTTCCTAGACCTGAAGGGAAGTCTGTTGTGACTTCTAAATGGATATACAAAATTAAGCATGGTGCGGATGAAAGTATTGAGAAGTACAAAGAAAGATTTTTGGTTAGAGGATTACCCAGAAAGAGGGAGAGGACTATGATGAGATTTTTACACCTTTTGCCTGGTATGCTACCATCCGATCTATAGTTTGTCTTGTTGCTAACTAGGGATGGACACTTCTTTAGATGGATGTGAAGACTATAATTCTACATGGCATACTCAAGGAAGAAGAACACTTTGAGCAACCATCGGACTTTGAGGAGCACGATAGGAAGACTCATGTGTGGATATTGAATAAATCCCTTTATGGATTGAAGCAAACCCCTAGGGCTTGGTATGCTCGCATTGATAGCTACCTTATGAAGCTTGGATTTACTAGAAGCAATGCTTATCCAGATCTCTACTTCAAAGTTGTCCAAGGCATGCCTTTGATTTTGGTCTTATATGTTGATGATTTATTCTTAACAGGTGGAGATCATTTTATTCTCCAATGTACGAGGGAGTTGGTCTCTAAGTTTGAGATGACATACCTTGGTTTGATGCACTACTTCTTGGGCTTAGAGGTGTGGCAAATACTTGGTGAGATTTTCCTTTCTCAAGGAAAATATTGTTAACTTGTTGGAAAGATTTGGAATGGTGGAATGCAAGTCCATGGCCACACCGATGGAGATGAATTTTAGGAAGTTATGTGGTGAAGCTATGGAACCCAATTTGGAAAATCCCTCTGAGTACCGACAACTGGTTTGGGCACTAATGTTCTTAGTGAAAACTAGATCATACATATGTTTTGCTATCAACACTTTTAGCCAATTTATGGTGGAGCCATTACATGCACATTGGATTGTTGCTAAGCATGCGTTGAGATACCTGCATGGGACTATCAATCATGGATCGAGACACACAATCAGAGACTTGAGACTTCATGGATACAATGATGTTGATTGGGCTGGAAATGTTGTTGACAGGAAGAGCACATCTGGGTGTTATTTTAGCTTGGGGTCTACCATGATATCTTAGATGAGTAGGAAGCTGAAGTTTTTTGCCCTCTGTATGGTTGAGCCTGAGTACATTTCTCATAACATGGCTAGATATGGGGTAGTGTGGTTGATGAAGATTTTTGGAGAGATGTTTAAGAATGCACTATATACTATTGTGATATACTACGACAATAAGAGTGATATTTGATTTTTAGAGAATCTCATGTTCCATGACAAGTCCAAGCACATTGAGATCATATATCACTATATCCGGGATATGGCGCAAAGAGGAGCAATAAGGCTCCAACACATCTCGACAGATGACAAATAACCAACATTCTTACCAAGCCTTTACCGAAAGGGAAGTTCTTGGTATTCAAAGAGTAGCTTGGACTGGTGGATGTGACCCTTATGGGAAGGGGTCACGATTGATTGAGAACACTGAGCTATGCTCTCCCCTCTTGTCTTTTTACATCCATTAATTTGGGGCATGGGGGGGGGGGATGGAGGCAGAGAGCTCTTGGGGTTGAGGGTGCTCCTTGTGAGCCATGGACAATAGGATGTGTCTGATCCTTACAATAAATGGTAAGTGGTATCTCCCCTATTATCAAATTAGGATGTGTCTAATCCTTAACAAAAATGGTAAGTGGTATCTCCCCTACTGTTGAGTATACCCCAATATGCATCCTACCCACAAGTTGGGCTTGTTGGGATTGCCACCCATTTGGCCAATGGGTGAGGAGACTTGGGATGTGTTTGATCCTTACCACTTGTGGTAAGTGGTATCTCCCCCAAGTAACTTGAGACGTTTTTTATCCTTACCTCTCATGGTAAGTGGTATCTCTCCTATTGTCATTGGATATAGGGTTAGAGATTGCTATCCCTTATGATGGTTCTTCTTCTTTAGATTGAGACATCATTGTTCAATAGATGAGACAAGATGAGATGAGATGGGCTGCCCTATGTTGAGACATGTACATCCGAGATGAGACTTATGATGCTGTCATAAATTCCCCCCGATTTGAGAGGGAGTGTTGAAAATTGACAGCTTAGGGAGCAATTTCCCATTTGGAGAAACCCAACAAATCCTGAAGAGACCCCTCTTCCACTTGGGAAAAGTCAAATTTGCACTTGGAACAATATTATTATTTTTGTTAGTTGGGGTCAACCTGAAAAGTACAAGTCAACCTAGAGAGAGAAATTGACCCTACAAGATCACATTTAAATTGACCTTCATTGACTTCACTTGGAGGCATCACATCACACATCAATCATTCATCATTTAGTTCATACATCTCTGTAATATTGCAGGTTGTCTTCACACATGCAAAAATAAGAGAAAGACTTATGTTTGGCTTTGTTGACTTTATGTTTTCAACCTTATATGACCAATGTTGACTTGGGGATACTTTGACTTGGTTTGACTGCTTTTTTATTTGTTATTGGAAGTTGCATTGATTGAGGTGTCGACTGAATTCTTCTGGGCACTTTGACCATCTTTGACCATAGATTTGAAGCTAGGGATGACTGTAGGTTGACTGAATTGCTTGAGGAATTTTGGATATGTTTTGACTGGGTTTGACCGAGGATAAGAGGTCGCATTCTTTGATTGGTTGACCGAAGTTTTTGAATTTGACTACTATTGACGTATGTACTTGGACTATGTATCTCTGTTGAACATTTGATGAATATCTAATAGAATAAGAATTTGGTTGGGTTTTCCCTCTTGTGGGGTCGTTTTTCCCTTGTCTTTGACCTAAATGTATGTGTCTCATTAATCCTGGTTGTCTTCTATTATGCATATTGTTTACTTTTCTATCTACAATTGCTTACTGTTATTAGGTGATTGAAAAATAAATCGAAAAGTGATTGCTACAGAAAGAAGAATTTGTTTAAGTGATTGTTACAACATAGGACGTTGTGAAAAAATTAACTCATACATGATATACAAAGTAACACAATCATGCCATTGTTATTGATATATCTAGAAGCCACAATCCATTTCAAACTTGCTTGAGTTTTCCACACTTAATAACAGTTGTCATTTTTTTTAAGACTGTCTAAAATTAACAAGCCCTTAATAGGTGAAGCAGAAAGACCTAGCATGATAATTCGTTCAAAATATTCTATAAGCTATAATAAGCGAGATAAACTTAGCCCATAACATAAATACAAAAAGTGACATCACCGCCGCTTCCCCCCAATGAAATGTACATCCTAATAAGCCACTAAGCACTTTCCTTCAATACTTGTGATTCTAAGGTTGGTACCTAAGGTAAATCAATTAAGTGCAGTTTTAGCAACTAACCTCATAAGGACATTGAGTGAGACCTACAATATTCACATAAGCAACCAACCCAAGGTCTTGAACCCACAAGCTCCTACTTATGTTTGATATCTCTCAACAACTTGAGGTAACCCATCGCAATAAAGAGTAACATGACCTATACCACACATTGTAGTAATTCAATGTTGAAGATGGGTCACAACTTAATTAAAGGCCATCATTGGAAAGTTACACCTCTCTAATATAGACCCTATACCATAATATGGGAGGTAAGTGGAAATGGTTTTGTAGTTGACTTATCATCATACTTGGGCACACATTTAATGTTCAACATTAATCTCCTCCTATTATATGTTCCAACTTTGCTTAAGTCTTGAATATCATGAGCAATTAACTCAAATCTAGAATGTCTTACACCAACACTTAGTAACTCCATCATGCACTAATATGTCATGCATACATGTAAATCTCATTTCACCACATACAAAAATGTCAAAGATGAACAATATGCACTTCAATTTAAGAGTTACACAATTACCATGACTATACAAGGATTGATCAATTACGGGAAGCATTATCAATTATGGGATTGGAATTTGATTATAATGAAGACACATAGAATATGATTGAACCATGTTATGTGAAATGGATCATAACAACTCTAGCACCAAACATCTAACTTGATAGTAATACCTTTGGAACAATTGGGTTAAACATTTTTTCATACAACTTATTGATTGAACACTATAGCAGATCTCTAATGATTAATTTTGTAATTGACCACAATACTCCAAGTTCCAATTGTAATATTCCACCACTTTAACGGGTTGTTGAACACTTGACATCTAATCAATGACAACAATTTTTGACATGCAAACATTAACATCTGACATTTGAAAAGGAATACAAAGTGACAACTATTATCGTTGCATTAATAATTGACCCGTAACAATATTTAATTGTAGTTGTCTATTCATGTGTTAATACACATCATAAAATAAACATTATTCTTTTTATTTTCTTGTCCATGTGCACTTTTTGATATATTATGGGAAAATATGTTTTCAGTAACTCATTGCACAAAAGTTGGTCTTATAATCCTTCACTAAGTTATGACTCATATGTTACTACCATTCATGCAAATTTTATTTACATATTATTTTAACGAATCAATGAAAACATAGTGGTACAATTTAGATAGAACATTTCAACAATGTTATATTATTTTTCATGATTGTGTTCACTAATGTTTATCTCTTTTTCAAACTTAACATACAATAACCAAGGATACTTAGAAGAACATTTATTGCCCATTATGTACTCTTACATGAACATATCAAGCATTGATACTTTGTAAACTACATGATTTGTGAACTATAAGTGCTTAAGTTACAACCTTATACAATTTTAACTAATGCAAATTACATAAACCTTTCACATATTCTATGCCAACTTACATACATTTAGAATGTTGATCACAAAATCACATAATATAGCAAGCATTAAGAATCGTGGAAAGCAAGGAGGTATAGGAGAATTTAAAATCATAAAAATTACTCCAAGACATACACATCAACTATTTCTTTTATACTTGCCACCTAAGTTTAGGCTTCCCACCATCATAACATTAATTTACGAATCTTAGTCAAATTACTCACAAACTTAACAACAATTAAGAATTCAAACAAACAAAAAGTGAGAATAATCCCCCTCTTTTAATCAATGTTGACATATTCATACAAAGCATGATGTTATTGAATTTAAATTCTTCACCATTTATTATAATAGGAATATTATATATCCAATGGTTCCTTACAATTTGTCTTCCATAATTTTTATGAATCATATTCTTTTGTATTTTCATATCCTAAGTATATTCTTTTGTGTTTCCATGTCCTAAGTATTGCGTTCTTTGGTCTTTCCCTGCCATGACTAAATAACTTATTATTTTCCCACAACCTAAAATTACATAACTCTTAAAAACTTTAGGACAATATCAAAAATATATTTTTTTAAACTAATGAATCAATATGTAATATGTAATGGATCATATTCTTTTGTATTTCCATATCCTAAGTATATTCTTTGGCATTTCCATGTCCTAAGTATTACATGCTTTAGTCTTTCACTACCATGGCTAAATAACTTATTATTTTCCCACAACCTAAAATTGCATAACTCTTAAAAACTTTAAGACAATATCAAAATTATATTTTTTTAAACTAATAAATTAATATGTAATGGTGGTAAGAACATACAACCTTAAAATTATAGGTATTCTAATTACAAGTGTTTGGCAACTTTTACGATTTGATTTATGTCCAAGAAAAAAATGCATAGCGTGTATTGCGCCATGTTTGAACATCTAATACCAGACAGATGGTAGCCTTTCCATGGTGCTACACTGCTGAAACCTTTGCGGTGGTTTTGGGTCTATCCAAGTGATAGCGAAGTTAAGTATTTTCCCACCAATTGCATTTAAGATATAGTAAACTTTAATGAAAAGCCAAATTATTTGCATTTCAAAAGATAATATATGAAAATATAAAATGGTAATTAAATTACAAGGGAATAAAATATATCAGTATTCTGCAAAATAACGATAATATTAAGAATATTATTTTATGAGAAATTGAGATGTCAAAAAAAATATTATTAAATCATTTTTTAAAAATTAAAATTAAAAAAATCAATATTATTAAAAATTCATATTATTAATCATATTTTAAAAATTGAAAATAAAAAAATCAACATTATTAAGTTAAAAACTATTTTTTCCTAGTTATAATGAAGCACTATAATGAATAATTTCTAAAAAAATATTGGTGAAAAAAAAAAAAAATTTCTTAAAATGTTTTTAATCCACCACATTAAATTATAATTTCAAAATATTTATTACCATAAAATTATGGTGATGTAAAAAAACTTCTAAACACACAAAAAAAAAATTCTAAAACAAGCCAAGTATTTCTTTATTATACTTGCGCGAACTCAGAGTATAATATAATCAATTTGGATCAAAACGCTTTGACTCTTAATCAATTTGCAAATTTTTAGAAATTATTTCCAAAATTTATTAAAATTTTAGCAAAATTAAATATTAAACTTATTCTTTTAGAAATTGAAAATACTTTATTTCTACGTTTGATTTTAATTAAATTGTAAAAAATATTATTATAATATTAATTATATTTCTAATGAATTAAATGTTTTTCAAATCCCAACTCCAATAAAAAATACTCTTTGATTTGTGGTAAGCATCTTTCAAAAGTATTTAATTTGGATAAAAAAATAGGTTATGAGTTGGATTTTCTTTGGATTAATACTAAAAATATTTAATTTGTATTTTTTTGGGTTACGGGCTATGTTGTTAGGTTTACTTATAAATAATGATGAAAATATAAAACCTACGTAAATGATTTCTAAATGACGCCCGTTAGTGTTACTTATGCATAATTGTAAACAATAAGAGTGTCTTAAAATATGTGGAAAAACTTGTTATCAGTTTTTTGGAAAACCAACGTTTCGGACTAGCTTAGTAAGTCCATCATCAGGGCAATGTGATTTGCATTTTGAGAAGAGAGAGCATGAAAGAATTCTCAGCTTCTCAAAATTTAGAGCATTGTTCATTATGTCCCTTCCATGGTGGGACTTAATGGTATTAAAGAGAGAGTCCATATAGGTTGGTAGAGTTTTAAAATCTGTGGAAAAACCTGTTATCAGTTTTTTGGAAAACCAACGTTTCGGACTAGCTTAGTGAGTCCATCATCAGGGCAAAGCGTGAAAGAATTCTCAGCTTCTCAAAATTTAGAGCATTGTTTGCCCTGATGATGGACTCACTAAGATAGTCCGAAACATTGGTTTTCCAAAAAACTGATAACAGGTTTCTCCACAGATTTTAAAACTCTGCCAACCTGTATGGACTCTCTCTTTAATACCATTAAGTCCCACCATGGAAGGGACATAATGAAAAATGATCTAAATTTTGAGAAGCTGAGACTTCTTTCACGCTCTCTCTTCTCAAACTGCAGATCACATTGCCCTGATGATGGACTCACTAAGCTAGTCCGAAACGTTGGTTTTCCAAAAAACTAATAATAGGTTTTTCCACAACTTTTAAAACTCTACCAACCTGTATGGACTCTCTCTTTAATAAGAGTGTCTTTACTTATGAGTGAAAACATGTTTCACTTACCTTTGACGTGGCAAATTATTTTGTTGGTAGTGTAAAACATTAGGTGAATACCATACTAGAGAGTTCATACAAAATCTCCATGCATTGCGGGTCCATTAGATGATGTAGAATTATAAAAGTTTCCATTGCTGAAAATATAAGAGCCATGCTTTGAACATCTGTCACATCTTATATTGTAGGTGACAAGAAGATCTCCTTTCTCATTGATAAGAAAAGTGTGCATATGGCACCACAGCCTGTTTGATATGTATAGACAAACTATGAGACTCCATGGAGATGGGGCAATGTATTGTTTTTGAATTACTCCACAAATGCATATGTAGAATGTTATGCACTATGAAAGAACCTATGGCAATTGGTTGTGGTACATTAAGCAAAGATCTCTTTAAGCAAACAATGTCATCCAAAACCTACTATTGAAACAACCAATATACAACAATAGTAGGATTCTTCTAATTTGTCATCCTTTGGGTGGAGTTCAACTTGATGCAGAGTAATAATACATTGTCTTGATTTACAACAATTATAGATAATTTCCTAAATGAGATAATCATCAATAATAGGGAATACAAATGAGAATAAAAATACAACATACATTTTGAATGCCACCATATCAGACATATGCAAAAATAATAGAAAGAAAGAATTTATTTTAACGTCCACGAGGCTAAAGATAGCCTATGAGACAGGTTGCTTCTTTATCTGTTTGATGTATTCGACCATTTTTATGTGAAGATTCAAAATAAATGCTCCCAGCTTCTCGACAAACCCCTCGCTAAATAGATTTTCCCAAGAGCTAGCTGCAAGCATATCTGCATAACTTTCCCTGTTGTCTTTGAAAGCCTCACATTCTAAAATGAAATGTTTTTTCTGTTTCCACTTTTCCGGAAGAACAAAAAATGCATACTCTTTCCTCCCACAATTCCTTTGGCCTTTTCCAACGCCTTGTTTCACAATGGAGTTGATGAGAATTAGTCCTTAACTGAGCAATAATAATTTTGGCTCTCCAAGAGATATTGACCTCTATGTATGCTTTTGGTTGATGACTATGAGAGGGATTAAACACTTCAATATAGTAATTTTTCTTTCTTCTAGTCTCCTTATCCCAAGTGCGCTTGTGGAACTTTTCCATAACAAAAGTTTTTATTTCTTTGTTGTTTATGGGACACGCGTTCAAGCAAATACCCCATTTACTAAACCATTTGTTATTTTGCTGCATCCAAGTTTTTTTGCTCTTGCACAATATATCATTAAAGACAACCTTAGGCCATCTACCCTCTTCCATTTGCTCAGTTTTTTTTAAATACCTTATGACTCGCACCATAGCAATTGCTTCAATAGGAGCAATCCATGTTACACTAAACAAGATATCATAAGGAACTGCACTTTTAATCTTAAATTTGTTTGTAATCAAATGCTTCTGAATTTTCTCAATTTGTCTCCACTGCATGTCGGATGTACTGCTGGCCCATAGTTCACAACCATAGAGAACCACCGGAATCACTAGAAGCCAAAAAGAGTTTGAGTGGTTTTCCAGTCCCATAACTCTTCCTCTCTACACCTATTTTGAAAAGCATAAAATGCTTTCCAACCCCCCAAAGTTCTTTTCTTTCTACAACCAATCCAGCTTAGATTTTTGTTGAAGTCAATCCGAGGTATTTGTAATTCGCAACTTCTTCCAGAATGTTGTCTTCAAAGTAGAACTTATGCTGGTTATGTTTTCTTTTCTTAGAGAAGACCACTACTTTCATTTTGCTGATATTGACTTGCATCCCACACTTCTACAAAAACGCTCAAGGGATAGTAAGTGCTCTTGCAAACCAAGAGCTGATTTAGCAATCAGAATAAGGTCATCTGCATACAAAAGAAGCCTTATAACAAACTTGCCCAAATAGATACCATCACCCCCTTGCGAATTTAACCACTCCGCAAGTTTGTCAATATATAAACCAAAAAGGGTAGGAGACAGCGAGCAACCTTGCTTGACCCCGATATTGCTTCTAAAACTTTCAGAAATCCCCGCTAAAGTTATAATTTTGACTTTCACCTCTTCATACAGCCTATGCACACTACTCTCAAATGTTTGGGAACCCTAAGTTCCTCCATTCTATGCCAAAGCTTATCCCTAGGAACCGAGTCAAACACTTTTCTGAAATCAACAAAGCAGCAAACAACTTCTTCCTTTTTCTCCCAAACTTTTTCAATGATGTGCCTTAAAGTTATACAATGATCAACTGTGGAATGTTTAGGTCTAAAACCTACTTGCCCTTTAGCACGCTTATCTCTTTCCTCTGCTCACTTGCTAATTTTGTTTTCTAGCATACTTCCAAATAGCTTTGCAAATAAAGGGTTTATCATTATGGTCCTATAATTGGAGGGATTATTGACGTCACCGCTCTTGAAAAGAGGTATTGCCAAACTAGTTGTCCAATCTGTGGGGAGCCCTTGTTGTATAATGTTGTTGAATATTTTTGTAATGTGAGGTGCAAGAATCTTTGAGCCCCACTTTAGATATCCTGCTTGGAGTTCAGCTAAGTCTTTTGCTTTATCAACACCCAACTTCTTGATACCCATCTCTACCTCTTGTACCATGAAGAGTTCAGTATTAGTGTTGACCAAGGGGGGAGGGTCAACCTTGGGAACCTTCTCATAGAGTCGTCTTGCATAGTCAAACCATTTAGAAGCTGTAATATTATTTCAAATTTGTATCTTTTTCGGTTGGAGCTCCTTCCAAAATAATTTGGGATTATTTTTTCCAAGGAAGATCAGTTCTTCCCTCCTTGAAACCATGAAATCGACATTTTTCTTGCTTTATAACTGCTTGTAAGTTTTGAGCTTTATATTGTCCTTGTTTGACTCTTTCCACATTCTCCTTGTCTTTTTGCATTCCTCGTCAAACCAAGCATTAACTATAAAGCAATTTGTTTCAGACTTCTTAATTTTTGCTCTTTTGCACTTTGCAAGTGCGCATTGAATTAAATGCGTTAATTCATGAATATGAAGGCTGTGAATTGTAATTTCCCCTTCTTGAAGAGCCTCTCAAGCGTCATTTTGAAGGCATTACAATTTTATGGGGTCAAAAGAATTCTGCCTTGTGGGAGATTTTGTTGGACATGCTGAATTTTTGACTCTAATTATTTCTTTCCAATCCAAGAGAAACATAAATAAATTGGCTTGTGATCTGATTTCAAGTCCCACAACTGATCTCCAATCAAAACTTTCTCCATTTTCTCACTCAAACCATGCGATCAAATTACATAATCTACAACACTTGCTCCATTGTAAGTATTGCAAGTGAAATTATTGCACTTTGCCCATCTAGTCAAGCCATTACAAATGACTAAATCAAAGGCCCCACATAGAGTAAGCAATTGTTCACCGAAGAGATTGCAACCCTTGTCCTATGAAATTCTTTCCCATTGATGACTACTTTCCTCTGTAAGCCAAATAGGGTCACAATCATCTTTACAACAAAGAATGCTAGCTTGCTCACTTGCAGTCCTTGCATTGAAATCACCCACTATAAGGACTTCACCTAGTTGAAAATATGTTGCAATGTCCGCGTTTAAGGCTGCAAATGGATTTTTTTGGTCAAGCCTTCTACCTTTGTAGATTTTTGAACCCTGTGGTGCAAAATAGCATGCTGCAATTCTGATGTGGTTTCCATTTTATGATATTTTAAACCAAATGAATTACTTATTTGAGTCTTCTTTTTCTAACTGAATGAGACGACCTTCTTTCTCCCTTACTAAAACCATGATACCCCCGTGCCCTTTGCCATTCCCTGCTGCCTTTTTCCACACTGCCATCTTCTAGTATCCTTCAAACAAAGGTGTCTTGTACCCTTCATGCTCATGTGTTTCTATGAGGCAAAATATGTCTCTATCTTCCGCAATAGGCCCTAACCCAGGTCCTCGTCTCCATGGGTAACCTCTGCAGTTCCAATAAACTAATCTTAAGGAAACCTAGGTATGACTTGATTGCTATTTATTTTGACATGCAAGACTCACATTTAAGTCTTTGTCCCTGCTTTCCCATACTGACCTTGCTTTCTGATTTCCCGTTGAAGAGTTTGTTGCCTCTTCTTTATTACCATCTTGCTGCTCTGTTTTGGAAGGAGGTCCAAATCGCGCTATCACAACTTTGCCTTTGTAAATCCATGCTCTCTTGCCTTCATCTCTTGCTGCCCTAACCTTTAAAATTTCATCCCTTCTTTCCTCTTGTTGTTTTACAGTTAAATCTTCTTCTAGGAAAAAACAAGAACCCCTCAAGAGATGTTTCTTGCTTAGAATGATATATTTATCATGCAAGCTAGGCATAATGACTTTTATGGGCCTGGCTCTCTCCTCGTTAAACTTACCCACCCTCCATGCTTGGCATATTTGTCCTTGCCATAACAACTTGTCTTTCAAGAAGTCTCTTGCAAGGTTAAGAGTACATTCATTTTTCCCATAATCTTTCACCCCTTTAATAATTATGTTTCCTGCCCTGTTTTGTCTTTCCTTGCCTTCACTAACTTGCATGTTGTCAACTTGAATATTTGTTTCTCCTTCCTTATTAGTAGAATTGCTAATAATTTGAGCCCAAGTTTTGGAAACTTTGGTGGAATCTCCTTTCGTTTATTCTCTTGCGTTCTCTTCATGGTTGTTTATTTGGGCAATCATTTTCCCTTTATCTTGGGATGATTTCACATTCACCACCTCTGTACTTTCCACTACAAATTTCTTTATGTTTTGCACATCCGTCTTCATGCGTTGCCATTCTGTCTTCCCTATCAAGAGAGCTTCCTGTAGCAATGCCACTTGTTCTTTTAATCTTAGTAGAAATTGCCCATTCTAGAAAATCAATATTTCTTCACAATGATTTTAAATATTTCATTGGTAAAATAAGTGATAAATTTTATTTTAGTGAATTTTCATAATCTCAATATTTCAATTATTATTTTAATGGTGTATTACCAACTTAACACAAACACACAAAACAACTTAAATCTAATACATCAATTATTATTTTAAATCAAAATACAACTTAACAATTCTATTGCTTTTTGCACATTGTGAGAAAATGGCTAATAATAACATACTTACCTCAAAACACTTGTATCAACCATAAAATCAAATATTCTATCTCAGAATTTAATTTAAATGAGGTTGGTGAAATCCATGTTACTCGGCTGTACTTTTCCCACCAAGGTTTTAAAACCTAAGCCCCATACCGTTAACCTCAAAACCCCAAATCCCACATAGCCAACTCTGATCCATTTAGTCTTGTGCCTTTTATTTTGACATGAAATTGCCTGCCAAAATAAATCGCATGAAAGCGAAGCAAACTCGCTCGCGCGTCCACTATTATTAATTGAAAACTCCATCCAAAAGCGCAATGTATACTATCTTGCAGCCCTTTCGGATATGCCAATCCATGGCAGTTGCATTAGATTGATTCTATCCCATGGCTTTAATTCTGCAGAATCACAGCACCAATCTCGTCAGAGGTGGCTACTTATCTTCAAACTGGTCACCCATTCACGGAAAATTTTGCAGTACACGGACGCGCCCAATTTTACTGTCAGCCAGACCCACGTTCATCATATGCTGCCTTGAACACGAAGGCAGAAAACCATTGAATAAGCCAGTGAAAGTTGTAGGGCTCGGGAATAGAACAAATGGCATCTTGGAGTTTTGCTCGAACTCGCCTCTTGTCTCATCATCAACAGTCGAATTCTGGTAACTCAAATTTTTGTTCACTCTGGCACATTAATGCTTACGTAAATTTTGAGTTTAAAGTGTTCTGATAAAATCGAGATGTGTTTGGTGTTGGCAAGAAAATTTGGAGTTTCTGTTATTAGCTTGCATTGATTGTTTTTAAGTGAATGGAGAGAGTCTGCTCATTTTTTTTACATGTTGTCATCATATTGCATCAATTGGTGTGTGATTGTGCTTCTGAGATGTTACTCAGGCTCAAACATAGCTCTGTGTCTGTGTCTAGATAGTAAGGGTGATTTGGTGCGAGTGCGAGTGTGGGTGCAGATGTAGGTACAAGTGCACTGGTTTTGAAATTTGGGCATGAGGTACATGTACAAGGAGGGTGCGGCAATTTCATATATATATAACTGATATTGAAAAGTAGTAAAATACATACTTAAGAGCCTTGAAATGTAAGAGTTGGAAATTAAAATGTAAAACATTATTAACTATGACAATGACAATGTTGCAATCGCAATTTCTGTTCGACATTCATGGCTTGATTTTCGAACATTTGAGCCTTCTCCATGTTCTACATCCTTCAGACCCTCAGTCAAGATACACTGGAGGTGCTTGTCAGTCTCAAGTTGTGAGCCATTTGTTGAGTTTGGAACTATATATAGCTCCAGAAGGCTATCTGGCTGGATCTAATTGTCTGCACATACAACATCATCTGTAAACTGGTCCCATTTTTTAGAGGGATGAATCTTGTACCCTGGGCCTTTCCAGCAAGAAAATGACGGATACTATGAAAGTAAAGCGAGTCTTCTGGCTTCTTAGATCCCATTTGGTTCTCTTCACTGAAGGATTAAAATCACAAGTACATCAATTCCTCGTTCATGCTAAGAAGCTAGCTATGTATGAGAGTAAACATATAACAAATGCTTGTAGCTTTTAAGCATGAACACCATGAATTTGTTATTAGTCTTTTCTTCTGAATTTGGATCATAAATCTTCTTCATGGCTGTCATGAATCTCTTCATGGCCTCTTTTTCACTTGAAGCCTGAAGGAGGCTTCTTCTTTGTTTACTAAGTCTAAGAGTATTTTGGAGTCAAGAGTTGTAACTGTGAAAAATCTGTTACCCGATTCTTATTGCAACAACTGATGTTAATTCTTTTAATTGTTAATTCGATTAAACAATCTACTTGCTATGTGCTACGACAAATATCGAATTAAATACACTGCAACCTACACAAATAAAAACTGCGGAAACTAAATACAACACATGAGAGAAATAATCATCACACACATCTACACAGTTATTTTTGGACAAATGTCCCCGGAAAAACCCAGTGTGGGAAAACTGGTGCAGCAGTTGAGGGTTTGTATTATTAAGCAGTAGTAAATCTGAGTACAATTCGTTGGATGCCCAACTGACTATCCGATATAGAGAGAAACTGGGCAAAAATAATAGTGAGATGGTCTCACCCTGTCACTGGAAGTTCTAACACTGATCTACACTGGAGATGAGCCTCTGCATCACTCCCATGCAGTCACTGCGTCACTGCAGCTGGGGCTGTGCTGCACCTCCTTCTGATCCTCTGCTCGTTGGAAACTTCAGCTCTCAGGCCTCCCGGTCTCATACCTAAGCTTCTGGCTCTGGAACTCGACTTTTTCAGCAGAATTTCGTTCTCCCTCTGAAGCTTTGTGCTGCCATAACGTAGCTCTATGTGGCCTTGCGTTAGCTTCTCTAAATGTCTCTCTACCCTCTCTGCCTTGTACTCTCCGGTCCAGGAAAACTTCCCTCCGGATACTATCCCTGCCCCTCACTGTAAGAAATCACTTCGAATCTCTCTCTGGCGACTGCTGCACTGCTCTCTTCAGAAATTCGATCTCTGATCTCTTACCTGATGTCATTTCCAAATGCCCATCAAGGCTCCTCTTATAATCCTTCAGTTGAGAACCAACGGCCCAGATTAGATGCTAATCAATGGCTTAGATCATTTTGGCTTGATCCCAGCCTTCTTCTAGAAGTTTCACCCACAGTTTGATTAATACCCTTTAATTATTTTAATTTCCTAAGTTTATACTTAGGCCTTCATTAAAAATAATTAATTATTTGACTAAAACTGTCTCCACGTGGAATTTCCCAAAACGATTTCTGGGTATTGTGGAATACATGTGTCCAAGCCTACCTGCAAATTTATAGGCTTAGAGCACATCCGATGCTACCAAAAATCAACACTCCCTCTTAGTGAGGAATGTGCTCTAGTAATGCAACCTACTAAAGCATTACTCTAACTCTGAAACATCTCCCTTTGCGCTGCTAATGTTGACATCGTTGCCCACCAACTACTGTGCAAATGCTGCATCTGTACTGCTGCTGACACTCACTGCCAACACTGCATCTATGTTGCTGCCGACACTCACTGCCAACACTGCATCTATGCTGCTGCCAACACTCACTGCCAACACTGCATCTATGCTGCTGCTAGTACTGCCACTGCCAATACTTCATCTGCACTACAACCTTCTCCAACTGCTGTTGTTACTGCATCAGCAACAAAAAAGCATCCAAAATTACTGAACAGGTGTTCAGCATGATGCATCTGTTGCTGGAGTTCCGACTGCTGCTAGTCTTTGCGTTGACCCTCTAAAGCCTTTGCGCTGTTGCTGATTCTGCACTGCTGCCAACTCTGCTCTGCGCTACTCAGTCTCTGGCGCTCCTAGCCATTGCAACTGTCACTTTGACACTCCTCTGCACCAACTGACACTGGTCCATTCTGCTACTTTTGATATGGGCTCCGATAGCAAGTTATTGATCCGAGAGGTGGACTCCTCAAGGATCCTGTCCATCTGTAGTTCTTTTGAACTACAGTTCTAGATCACCCCACCTCTCCCTTGGAGGTATCTGGGCAACGATGGCAAACTCCTCCTACTCGACCTTTGCGGATGCAGCCTTCGGATCATGTTTCTCATCCTTGTCCTTCTTCTTGAGAAGACACTGTGTAGTGTAGTGACCAAATTCACCACATCGGAAGCACTTGATCTTTGAGACATCCTTCTTCTGCCTCCGCTACCCCTTAGATGCGAGGGCTGCATTCTCTTCCTCCTCCTTGGGCTTTGTCCCACTGCTGCTGCTGTCAAGTTTGCACTTGACCAAGTCTCTCCTCATCTCTTCTTGCTGAAGAGTGGCCTGCATCCCTTCCCAATCCGACAATCTCTCTCTGCCTAGGATGCTTTGGACAAATACTTGCCATTCTTCTGAAACTGAATTTAGGGCCAACCTCACCATCTCAGTAGGTTGAGGTGTTGACCCCACAACTGCCAACGAATCTCGGGTTTCCTGAAGCCTTGTCAGGAACAGAACAACGCATTCCCCCTTCTGCATCTGCATGGATCTCATTTTTGCTCCAAGTACATCTTCCACTGCTCGGCAGATCCTTTGTATAGTGTGGCCAATGCTTCCCACATCTGCCAGACAGTTTCCTTGCCGACAATGTGACACACAACATGATCTCTCACTCTGTCGAGGATTAATTGCTTGGCCTTTGCCATCTCCCCCTTGTACTTCTTGGGCGAATCTGGATCCGCGGGTACAACTACCACACTGTGGAAATAGGTTTTGAGAAAGTGCTCATCCAGAAGGCATGATATCCTTGCCTTCCAGATCACATAGTTGGATGCACCATCCAACTGATCCTGATCTCGCAGTCCATTAGCTGCCATCTCTGCCAACGAAAATGTCGAACTGCCTCCTCTCTCCTTTGCGCAGCACTAGGCTGGCGTACGCACTCCCTGCTGGAGTTAGTAGAATAACTTCTCTCTGCTGCTGCTCAGCAATAGAGAAATCGAATTCCCTAGCTAGGAATTCTCTAAGGAAGAAATTCCCTCAATAGTGTCTCCTCTCTCCCACTGACGCTATTTTGCCAGCAACTGCTGCAAAATATCTGCGTCCCAGCTGAAGATCTGCTCTGCAAGGAAAAATACGCTGCTCCCTTTTGCCTCTAGAAAGCTTCGATCTGGAGATCGAATTTCTCTGTTGACTCACTCAGAGAAATCAAATTCTCCTCAAAACTTCAACCTTCAGGACCAAGGACTATGCTGCCTCAGGGGTTTTGAAGTGCTGCCTCTGCAGTAATTTCGAACTCCCTCTTCCTTTCGGCGACTGAGCTCTCCTGCTCACGATCTGTGCTTTGATACCATGTGAAAAATTGGTTACCCGATTCCTACTGCAACAACTGATGTTAATTCTTCTAATTGTTAATTCGATTAAACAATTTACTTGTTGTGTGCTACGACAAATATCAAATTAAATACCTGCAGCCTACACGAATAAAAATTGCAGAAACTAAATACAACACAGGAGAGGAATAATCATCACACACATCTACACAATTATTTTTGGACAAATGTCCTCGAAAAAACCCAGTGTGGGAAAACCGATGCAACAACGAAGGGTTTGTATTATTAAGCAGTAGTAAATCTGAGTACAATTCATTCGATGCCCAACTGGCTATCTGATACAGAGAGAAACTGGGCAAAAATAATAGCAAGATGATCTCACCTTATCACTGGAAAAACTGACACTGATCTGCACCATAGTTTTAAAAATCGGAATTGGTGATTGGACCGGTGTACCTAATGAACCAGCTTTTCAACTAGAACAAGTCGAACTGGGACTGGTAAGGTCTAAACGAACCGGTTTTTAAAAAATACATTAAATAATTAAATTTTAATGAAAAAAACTTTTTTTAAGATTTAAAACCATGATTCCAAGCCAATAGAGACAAAATATGTAAAGTTTGCTCATTCATATACCATGTAAAGGTGAATATATCAAAATGGAACCGAGTGCAATACATATCATTGACAAAATACATAAGCAATGAGGCTCTAAATGGCCTATAAAGTCCAAAAACAATGCTACAAGCTATGAGGCCATTGGCCTACTACAAGACTACAAGTCTAGACTCTAGACTCTAGAGTCTACACATGATCAATCATCAAATTCATCACCACTACTAGACACATGATCATCATCATCAACAAGAGCTACATAGACATCATCTGGATTAGAGTCTGAGGATGCCTCAGCCTCATCTGCAACCTCAGTAGCACTACCACCAATAACAATAGAAGTGGACCTAATGGAAGCACGAGTTGGTCGAGCTGCACGACTAGTGCCTTCCATTGGTTGTTTGCCTTTCCTTGATGCGGCTACTGATCCTGGTTCTGATGGCGCCACCAAATCTGCTTCATCCCCCGCTAATGCCATGTCAATATCAAAATCAACATCAAACACAGGATCTTCAGTCTCCTCCACCCATTTTGATGTTGGATCAATATCGTCCAACACAATGGGATCTAGATTAGGTGTTTTGTTCATCATTTGGTTCCGCCTTAGTCGAAGGTTGTATTGCACGAAGACAAGATCATTTAACCATTTTTGTTCCAAACGGTTTCTCTTCTTCGTGTGTATGCGCTAAAAAATAGACCAATTGCGCTCACAACTTGAAGCACTGCAAGTTTGGCTGAGGACTCTAACTGCAAACTTTTGCAATTGAGGACACTGACTGCCAAATGACTCCCACCAATGTGTTGCAAAAAAAAATACATTAATTAGTAACTTAGTTCATTTCATTACTTATTTACAAATTACAAGTATTTATAGATAATTTGAATTGTAAATTTGTAAACAATTTAACTTGAAAAGAAAAACAAATTGGAAATTGGAATTGCTTACCTGGTTGATCCACATCTCTTGCCATCTTTGCCAAGTTTTTGCCAAAGGTACCAGCTGCCATACTGAAAAGAGTAAGTTGTCTATGTATTTCCAACTGGTTTGCATGGCTAGGGACCATGCGCTCCAAGCAATCAATCAATCCAGCTTTGACCTCCCCATCTTGCAGATCTCCTAGCCGAGCTTTATAATGATACTTTGGGTTCAAAAAATACCCAGCTGCATGTATAGGACGATGGAGTTGATTGTTCCATCTGTTATCAATGATCTCCCATATACGGCCATATTTAGCTAACTTGTCCTTGTAAGCTGCCCATATCTGCTCCTTTGCCTGATCCATAGCCTCATAAATGTAGCCCATGGCCAATTTTTCCCCATCCACCATCCTTAGCACCTTAACAAGGGGCTTGGTAATTTTCACAAGCTCTGCAGACCTTTTCCAAAAATAATTGTCAAACACTTTCTTTTTGGTGTCTTTGCCATCTTGTCTACGAGCCCACCGAGATTCAGTCCAATCATCAAAAGAAAACATTTTCTGCAGGTTTTTATGTTGAGCATTGAGACATTGCAACATGAGGAAGTGAGTTGCAAATCTCGTAATTGTAGGCCTAACAAGCTCTTTGCCCCCAGTGTTTTTCCTCATTAGGCTCAATACCCATGAGTGGTTGTAAATGTATTTTGTAATGCACTTGGCATGCTCTACAATGTTTTTTACCCACTCCACTTTGCCTATGTCCTCAAGCATGAGGTCTATGCAATGTGCAGCACATGGAGTCCAAAATATGGTCCTATATTTGGACTCAAGCATCTTTCCAGCAAGAACATAGTTTGAGGCATTATCAGTGATGACCTGCACAACATTCTGCTTCCCCACTTCCTGAATAATGTCATCCAAAAGCTCAAATAGAAGGGTTACATCCTTCACCTTATCAGATGCATCAACTGATCTAAAAAACATGGTTCCTTGAGGGCAAGAAATAAGGAAATTAATGATAGTGCGGTTCTTTCCATCGATCCATCCATCTGACATGATGAAACAACCTGTTTTGAGCCATGAATCTTTATACTCAGCCAAATACTCATCAATGGAAGAAATCTCTTTTTGCAAAAGAGCTTCGCTCAAGTCATGCATACTAGGGCCTTTGAAGCCCTTTCCTGCAATTATAACAGAGTCCCACATAGCTTGGTAATAAGGTGAGCGAGCAACATTAAATGGGATATCTGCATCATACCACCATCTAGCAATGTATTGATAAGAAGTTTCTTTGCATTGTTTTTTCCAATGTTGATCCAAAGTGGGTTGACGACTTGGCTGGGAGGAAGTGGGATTAGAAGAGGCAATGTTGGCAGAGGATGAGAAATAACTCTGGATGTTTGTTCTCTTTGTTCCTTTTGATAGTTGGCCAAAAGAAGGATGAACATAGTGAAAGGGGTCATTGGTGGAAGGGATAGAAGAGGAGTCTTGAATCTCATAATCATCATACCCAATCTTTTTCATGGCTTCTAATAATTGCCTCTTCCTTGCAGTGTCATCTTGGATGGCCTTCTCCCTAGCTTTATTCTCATGAAACTTTTCAAGCTTGGAAAGTTATTCTACCCTAATAGGACCTAACACTTCATTTGGTGCATCACATAGCTTTACTTGGCCTCTTACCCCATCCAAGTGTTGTTTCAATATGAGAATACCCCCACCTCCAATAGGTTTATGGCATAATTTGCATATCATTTTTCCATCAATCAAATCACAATGAGTCCATGCACTGTCCTTGCCTTTTGGAGCCATGTTGGCTTGAAATAATTAAAATTTGCAAAGAAATCTGCCATTTAAAAAAAAAATTGCAGCTAAGAAACATGGAAAACCAAAGCTAAATTTAGGAAAACAAATGCACATGTAGCCTACAAAATTTGATAGCATAGAACTAGAGATTTGATAGCATAGATGATAGAAGTTAGAAGTTTAGAACACATAAAAAAATTTAATACATGGACAACAATCAAATGAGGAATTTTCAAGTGAAAATCCTTACCTGGAAATGCAAACTAGCTTCCTTAGCCTCCTCTTGAAGATGCCAACTCCACTGACAACTCCAAACTATCTCCAAAATAGCTCCAACTCCAAGATGACTACTCCAGCAAAAGCTCAACACTCTCCAAGCTCCCAATCAAACTCACAAATACTCCAAATGAGATGTGTGAGACAAATGAGAGGGAGAAGGTCCTTTTAAAGGCTTGGAGAGGGTGTTTTTGGAGGGAAAGAACCCTTATTTTCCCTCCAAAACACCCTACAAACTTGGAAAACCACGCTACGTGGGTCCTCTGCGGCCTTGGCAGCTAACTGGTTGGTTTAGGACGGAACTGGCTGGTTTGCCCACAAACTGGTTTTTCCTTTTTTTGGGCGAAATGAGGGGTCAAACCAAGTTTTTCTGCCAGTTTGACCCGGTGGGCTAGCTAACCGACCGATTTTTAAAACATTTATCTGCATTGGAGATGAGCCTCTGTGCTGCCTCTTCGCAGTTCTGCATCGCTCCCACGCAGTCACTACGTCACTGCAGCTGGGGTTGCACTGCACCTCCTTCTGATCCTCTTCTGGCTGGAAACTTTAGTTCTCAGGCCTCAGGGTCTCACACCCCGACTTTTGGCTCTGGAACTTGACTTCCTTAGCAAAATTTCGATCTCTTTGAAGCTCTGCACTGCCACAACGTAGCTTTGCATGGCCCTGCGTCTACTTCTCTCGACGTCTCTCTGCCCTCTCTGCCTTGTACTCTCCAGTCCAGGAAAACTTCTCTCGGACACTATCCCTGGCCCTCATTGCAAGAAATCACTTCGAATATCTCTTTGGCAACTGCTGTGCTGCTCTCTTCATAAATTTGATCTCTGATCTCTTACTCGATGTGATTTCCAAATGCCCATCAAGCCTCCTCTTATAATCCTTCAGTTGAGAACCAACGACCCAGATTAGATGCTAATCAATGGCTCAGATCATTTTGGCTTGATCCTCGTCTTCTTCTAGAAGTTTCATCCACAATTTGATTAATACCCTCTAATTATTTTAATTTACTAAGTTTAGACTTAGGCCTCCATTAAAAATAATTAATTATTTAAATAAAACTGTCTCCGAGTGGAATTTCCCAAAACGATTTTGAGGTATTGTGGAATACATGTGTCCAAGCCTCCCTGCAAATTTAGAGGCTTAGAGCACATCTGATGCTACCAGAAAGCAACAGTAACTGTTGAATTTCCATAGCTATGGTAGAGTCAAGGGTTGTAAGTGTTGAATTTCTGTGGCTGCGGCCAGTATTCATTCATTGTATTTGCCCACAAATCACAAAAGAATAAAATATAATTTTTGTTCTTAAGTCGACTCCAATTAAAAGAGGGAAAATCCAAATTTTAAATTTCAAAATTTTGCCTCCAACAGTCCAGTCGGTTCCTCCAAAAAGTAAAGTCGGCTCAGTGAAAAGACACACCTATTCGGGCTCATTCATCCACTATATATTGCCATTCATCCTCCTCCATTTGGCACCAATTCAGATCACACCTACATTTGATCTTCTGTTCATCTATGCAAAGAAGAGAGAAGGAAAGAAGTCCGAGGTTTGACCAGAACAATCCAGCATTGACCGAGCCATCTTTCATCTCTGTTTGACTTCACATGTGTGGGAGCAAACCGAGGTTTTTTTGAGTATATTTCTGGGCAGCAGTCCAAATTTTGAGGAAGGTGCAGGAGGCCAAAACTTTAGGAGGCTGAAATTTCTCAGTTGTTTAGGAGGCCAAAATTTATCAGTTTGACTAGGTTTGACCTGGGCTTGTTTACTGGGCAGTTTGACTTTATTTGACTGGATAAAAATCTGATTGTATCTCTTGTTGAATTGAATAATTTCTCTAAGAAAAGGTTGTTTGGTTTTCCCTAGTTAGGGTTTTTCTAGGGTAAAATTTTTGTGTCTTGTGTTTGGTTGTCTCTTCATGATCCTACTGTCATTATTGTTTTTACTGCTGAATATTTTCTATGTATAATTGGTCAGTGACGTATGTGACACAAGATGAATTAATGAAGAAATCATGGGAAGTAATTATCGGACTAGAAGATCCTAAAAATCAGCAGTAACCACTGTTGAACTAGGCATCTCTATCTAATCACGTGGGACAATCTCGTAACAACTTGTCACAAGGTCACTCCTTATGGTTAGGATATACAAGTAGGTATGTTTGTTACTATGAGGCTTAACCCCATTAATTGTAGTCGGGGGAGTTGTTGTGCATAGTTTTTAGCAGTGATGATAATATTGCTGAATATTGGAAATATCGCGATATTTTGGCTCCCGAAAATATCCCGATATTTCAGAGATATCGCTGATATCTCGACAAAATATCGCGAGTTGATATAAAATATCGCCGGACCGACAGGGCGGCAGCTAGAAAAGAGAAATTTGCTTTTTTTTCTTCATTTCGGTTTCTAAGTGTTGGAGAAGGAAGGGGAAGAGCTTTGTGGTGGTTGTCTAGGAGGGATTGAGGATCAAACAAGCATTATCACCACCAACTAAGAATTTTTTGTGGATCAAAGAATGAAGAACAGTGAGATGAACTTCATTTCTTCCATTAACAGGTATGTTCTTAAAAACCCCTATGTTAATGATTTTTTCATACATTTAGGGTTATGCTTGCTTCCATCTTTACCTACCAACATTTTGTTTCTTTGTTTTTTTTCCATTTGCTATGATTTTCATGTCCATGAACCAATGCAAGGGTTTTCTCCATATTTGGACAGCAAGCTTCATTTTTTTTTTTCAATTTTCTTATGCAACCTCTTATTGCCATTTTTCATTCACATTGCAAATAATGTAGTAATTTTTTTTTTAAATGAGGTGGTTATTACTTATTATTGTTTGTGTTGGGGGGTTTAATGCCAATTTTTATTTTTATTTATTTATTTTTTTTCTTCTTATAACTTGGTGTGCCCTAGGTTTGAATTAGTTCACTACAAATATGCCAAAAGTCTTGGACCCATTTTGGGAGTACGGGAAGCTTGTTGGTGAGGCAAATCGGGCATATCTACCATGCAAATTGTGTGGGACCAAGATGTCAGGAGGGGTTACGCGATTGAAATACCATCTGGCTAGACTCCCTGCACATGATGTAATGCCTTGTATGGTTTCTAGTGCGGAGGTTATACAAAAAGCTCTTGAAGCAATTGCTGAACAAGACAGAAAGATAACTGCTAGGGAGAGGGCACTGGTCTTAGATAGATAACTGCTAGTTTTATTTGTTTTGCTACATATAAGTTTATAACTCATGATGATGAGATACTTTTATATATGTGATGTTATTTTGTATTGGTTCTCCACATTTGAGTCCTTGATTGGACAATTATCAGGGATTAGCAGGATTTGGTATCGCCTTTGATGTATCATTTTTATTTTACATCCACTACATCATATATATCAGTGCTTTCTTCATATTTATGTGCCAATGTGTTTATTTCATGTTGTTATTGCTTTATATGTTTAAAAATCTGAAAAAAAATGAGTGTATTATGCATTTTTTCTATGTTTGCCGATATTTGCCGATATTTTCGCCGATATTGCTGATAAGATGTTTTCTGGACCCTCGCCGATATTTTGCTGATACCGATATTATCAACACTGGTTTTTAGTAGCAGGCAAATCTGCCCAAAATTCCAGGGTCAACACCTTGATGACAAATGGGGGATGAACCCATCTACACACCCCAAATTTTGTGGGGTGGATGCGGGGTGAAAAGGTTTTGGTGCGTCATCCCACACAAGGTTGTGGGATATAAGAAACTAATCATGGATCTGATGGAGGGTGCAGCGGCCAAGGAGTGGGTGTATGCACCTCAATTACACAACTATCCTTATTAGGCATCCAGCTTCTCAGCATGGCTCAGGAGTCTGCACTTGCAGCTTATGAATTTTTGATCATTACACTTCATCCACTCATGAGTTTGTCCAAAGCAGTTGTCATCCCTCACCAGGTTGTGGGATAGCGGCTTATGAATTTTTGATCATTATACGTCATCCACTCATGAGTTTGTCCAAAGCAGTTGTCATCTCTCACCAGGTTGTGGGATAGAAACAACTAATCGTGGATCAGATGCAGGGTGCAGCACCCAAGGAGTGGGTATATGCACCTCAATTACACAACTATGCTTATTAGGTGCCCACCTTCTTAGTGTGGCTTGGGAGTCTGCACTAGCTGCGTACAAATTTTTGATCATTACACCTCTTCCACTCATGATTTTGTCTGTAGTATCGTCTGATCCAGGGCACTCTCCACATCTCCTCCCTAAAAGGGGGGCCGGGGTTGGGTAGCGGCAAAAATCCTTTATCTTAAAAGCTGGTATTGAAATTTGTCCTTTTTTATTGCACAAAAGCATAGTTACTATACTTGTCTGAGTCTAACCAAACTGATGATGATGACTTGACATCGCTCCTACAACTGGTAGCATAATTTGGCCTCAATTGTTGATCCAATCAGTGAATGGTTTGCAAGTCAGCTGTATCACCTTGAACTTCCAAGTCTTGTCAAATTGATTTCTTCTAATGTAAAAATCAGTGTATTTTTTTATATTTTTTTAATTTGCTGAGTGAACTCCCGAGTTCTTCTGAGTGCCAAATAAATTCCTGCTTATGTTGCGATGCTGAGTGGAGCATGACAACTTTGCACAGAAGTACCATCTTTCCAGGGAGGTTGTACTTCTGCAAAACGGATATAAATGTAATGAACAAATGATAATTCTGTATATGATGGTCTTTCTCTGAGTTTATCAGACAAAATTTCTACTTCGAGTCTCATGCTAGAGGTCAGAATTGCAAGCTGTTTCTGATATACTGAAAGTGCTTTATTTATGGCTTTTGCAGCAATTTTTACATACACAAAGTTTGAATTTGACAGATTTACTACCAGTTTCATGTACAAAGGCAGATTTGGAAGCCGCAACCAACATACCCAGATTTCAAAAGCACAATCTTTATAGCTGTTTCCTACACTTAGAATTGTAAAAATTGGCATAAGTACGGGGTTAGATAAAAGTTAAAACTCTTTCACACTCAACATAAATGAAAAGAAAATCTGTAGCCATTGTTTGATTTAATGTTTTTTTACATCACCTCTTTTGATCACAATTTTAGTCTTCGTTTGTGTTGAACTTCCACTGCATTGTTCAATAAATTTTCTTTTGATTATATTGTATTTAGTGAAAAAGCAAGGAGAGTAATACTATTTACTTCTTGCAGAAATATGTAGTAAATTGTCTTCTCAGACAGGATGTCAAAACTCTAGTATTGCATGATTCTTCAAGTACCTTCTTTACTACACCAGATCTAAAGCCAATTTCAACTGGACATCAATTACATGCAACACATGTATTATGTGACTCAAGCTAATTTTCATAGAGTTTGTGGCTATATAAGCCCAAAAGAAAGATGTGTTTTGTCCCTCACTGTTGCTTCGTTGATGTATTTTGTTCCCTATCAGAAGACATCTAGTAGTTGAAGATGGGCTTTATCTCCAAAGCTCTTGAAGGTTGTTTTTTTTTATCTTTCGGATAATCCTTATTCTTAGTGTCCAATTATGGCACTATCTTATATATAAACATGTATTCTTGTATAATATGTAGAGATAGTGTACAATTTATGTACAAATAAGATTACTTACTCTCTTGTCACCCCTTCTCTCACAGTTTTTTCCATGTTATAAAAAAAAGACAAAGTGAAAGGAAAAGGCATAGAGAGTGTGATACTTAGAGAATGTTAGAAAAACACAAGTGAGAGAGCGATAAAGGATTTTCACTTAGTGTGCAAGTCCAAAGGTGAAAATTGGAAACAATCTGAGTAACAAAAGGAGATTATTGTTTTCTCAATGGGCTATTTTCCCAGTTTGGGAACCCTTGTAATATTGGAGTAATTTTAATGAAAAGCTGATATTTGAACGGAAGAAATTTTGTGTGTATTTTGGAGATTGGTTTCCTTTAGCTTCTGCTGATTTTATATTTACAGTTAAATTTTCCACAAATGTATTTTATTCTATGAGCTGAAGAATTCAATCTGAATTATGTTTTCAGTAAGGAAATCATCAGGACTTAATCTACCTAGTTTGCTGGAATAGAGGTTTTAATAGCAGGTTATAACTATCCTTGCTATAAAATTTAGGTTGTCTTTGTTGGAATTGTAATTTGGTCTTCATAATTGTACTTGTATCAATATGTATTTTTATGTAAAAACAAACGAAGAAACTTATTATTATGGTCCAAAGAAAAATGTAGAAGGGTATGTTCTTCATGACCCTTGTAAAAAGAAGAAAATTCAAATTTTGTAAGTGTCATTTGTCCCTCCAAGTTGCCAAGTCGGCTCTCCTAGGAATAAATTGTTGGCATTACGACTAATTTGTTGTCCTTGATGGCAACTTACTTGATAAATATGTCAACATGATGATTATGCAGTGTGACAGAGAGAATGGACAAAGGTTGTCCTTGATGGAAACCTACTTGATAAAGATGTCAACATGATGGTCATGCAGATGTTACAGGTGAGATAGACAAAGGAATATTAGTTCAGAGACAGAGGAATGATAAAGTGAAGTTTTGGAAAGTATACACGAGTCCTGTGAAGAAAAGTCGCGTACATACGCAGGTATGATGAAAAGAAGTCATGTACAGTTTCTGCACCATGGTATTATGAATACCAAGGGTCTTTACCATGGTATTGGCCCATAGTAATGAGCGCGACAACAAATATTTGATCCTGTCAAAGAATACCATCAGCATTACTAAGGGATTGGCCTAAGGTATTGGCTAAGGCCTAAGCTATATAAGGAGATGGAGATCAAAGTGCTATGTGTGCAAGTTATGGGTTATTGATGAATAATTTGATCTGAAACAGGTGTGCACCAAGGAGCATGAAGGAGGTTCAGATTTGATAGATCTGAAAGCATTGTAGTAACTAATGAACATGCTTGCTTGATCTTTTATGATTATGACTAACAATGATAGATCTGTGATGGTAATGATACTTTGACATGAACATGTGACAGTAAGGGTTGCACAGTATGTTTTGTGGTTGCAGCAAAGGAATGATTTAGTGATTACAGATCTGTACGCGGGTATGCCATTGAGAAGTCGCGTATATACGCGGATCTACTTCTGGGTAATCGCGTATATATTCTGCAGTATGGATAGATCTGTACGTAGGTGTGTTGAATGATAAGCACGTACACACACTGATATGCTTTATAAGAGTCGCGTACATCTGCTAGGGTTTTGCAGTATGAGCTGTTAATGATGTCTGATCAGTTATGTTAAGTTTGTTGCTTCTTGTCAATGAAATCTCTCTTATGATAATCCGTGTTTGACAGTGCTGGTTGGGTTGACTTTGTTGATTTTTAGGTAGCATCAGATGTGCTCTAGCTTCGAAATTTTGTGGAGGGGCTAGAACACATGAGGTCTCCAAGACCCATAAATCGTTTGGTGAAATTCCACATGGATTGTATTTTATTAAAATAATTAATATTTTTAATGGGTTTCCTAAGTCTAAACTTAGGAAAATTAAAATATTAATGGGTATTATTGTAAATATGGGTGAGAAGCTTCAAAGAGACGAGGATCAAGTATAATTTAATCTTAGCCGTTGATTAAAGATTAGATCACGGCCGTTGATTTCTCAACAGGAAAAGTATAAAGGAAGGCTTGGGGTCAGTTGGAGAACACACATAGTGAGAGCAACACTTGAGCTAGATCAAAATTCTGGGGCGTGGTTTGCTAAGAATTTCAGAGTGAGCTTCTAGTGCAGAGAGGGGCAGTTCGGCAGTGGGACCTTTGTCTAAGGCTGAGAATACATAACAGAGAGGCAACACAACACCAGGGAGAGACAACACAGCTCCAAGAGGGTGACGCAGAGGCTGGAGGGTTGACACAGTCACTTAGAGGCAGCGCTGGGGTTTCTGTGAGGCAGATCGGGCATTAGTTCAACAAATCGATTTATGAGCCGAGAAGGCTCACTGGGAGGGTGATGCAGCTCCTAGAGGAGGTGACGCAGTTCCAACGCAGAGTTGGGAGCAGCCATTGCTGCACAACACTAGGGACAACGCAGTCACCTGTGGGGTTTGTTCATCCAGTTGCTGGATCTGCCAAAATATTTGTCTCTGGATAGAGGTACTTCTGCTAGGTTTATTCTCTGTTGGGTGAGCTGGATTTGGCACCCTAGTTGTATTCAAAAATCTACTTAATAATAAAACCCTCATATTTGCTGCACCGGTTTTCCCACATTGGGTTTTTTTGGAGACGTTTAGTCCAAAAATAAGTGTCCTTTGTGTGGTTGTCTCATTTATTTTTTCAGTACTTGATCTGTATATTGGTGTAGGCTGCAATGTATTTGCATTAATATTTTCTGAATAATTATGAAAATAACTTGTTAAAATGAAGAACACAAGTAGGTAATGCAAATTAGTTTACTGCAGTAGGATTTCTAATTTGTTAGATTCAGATATTTTCACATGGTATCAGAGCGATTGCAGATCAAAGAAGACTGAAGCCATCGATGAAAGGACAGAGGAAAATCTGTGTGTGAAGACAGCTGTCCCAAGAGACAGTGCAATTTTTGGTCGAGAGAGCAGAGTAGGGGTGACGTAGTCACCAAAGGAGGCTCACGTAGAGCCTGCGTCAGCCTGATTGGGTGATGCTGTTGCTGCAGAGACTGTTGAGTCTTGTTTTTCCGGTTGCCGTGGCTAGAGGTGCAGCGCAGATTTCATCTGGAGTCGCTGGTGGGGTGTTGATTTTGTTGGTGCATAATAGTACCTAGTGGGGCAAAAGCAAAGTAGAGGGAATTAGTTCCTCAAAAGATTTCTTGCCAAGAAATCTAGATCCACTGCTGAGCAGCAACAAAGAGAGATCAAAGCGGGGTGGTTCGATAGTGGTTGCAGAAGGATTTCCGTGAAGGAAATCGAAATTCGGAGGGAGCTTGTTCCTTAGAGGATTTCTAGCGCCAAAGAAATCCAGATCCGAGTTTTTGCTGGGGCAACAGCGAAAGAGGGAGAAGAGAACTAGTTCGACATTCGTTTGAGCAGAGATGGCCATTAATGGATTGAGGGATTAGGACAGGTTGGATGGAGCATCCAACTTCATCATTTGGAAGGCTAGGATCTTGGCAGTTTTGGATAAAAATCGCATCAAGGATTATGCCTTGAGGACGATTGTTGTTCCGGTTGATGCTGATCCTCTCAAGAAGTACGAGGAGGCTCAGGCAAAAGCAAAGTGCATGATCTTGGACGGGGTCAAGGATCATGTGATCCCACATATTGCTGAGAAAGACACAACAAGGGAAATGTGGGAGGCCTTGACCACATTGTACGAGGGAACTTCTGTTTAGCGGAAGATGTTGCTTGAGAGTTAGCTGAGACAGTTTCAGATGCAGAAGGGAGAAGAAATCATTCCTTTCCTTTTTAGGTTGCAAAGGATCCATGACCAACTAACTTCTGTAGGGGCTACACCAAATCCTGAATTTATGGTGAGGACTTCCCTGAATGCAGTCACTCAAGGTTGGGAAACCTTTGTCCAAAGCATCTTGGGCAGGGCTTCTCTTCATAGTTGGGAGGAGATGTGGTCAACTCTTCGACAGGAAGAGATCAGAAGTTGACCAAGGCGAGAAGCAGCAACAAAGGGGTTAGAATCAAGAAGGAGGAAGAGGAGGATGCAACTCTCGCATCAGCGGGACAACAAAGGCAGCAAAGGACATATCCAAAGTCAAATGTGGAGAAATGGGTCATTTCGTCACGCAGTGCCCTCGGAAGAAGGGCAAAGAAGAGAAGTTTGACTCAAAGGCTGCTCCAATGCAAGATGACAAAGAGGACGATGATGATTGCGCCATGAGTGCTCATGCACCTTTGGAGAAGAGGTGGGGTGATATTGAGCTGTAGTCGGGAGGACTACATGAGGGGCAGGATCCTTGAGGTGCCCAAACTCTTGGATCACATACGGCTACGGGAGCCCTTAATGATAGTAGCAGAATGACAAGAGTCAGTTGGTGCGAGGGATGATGGAGCAACAATGGCAGAGCTAGAGCGCCAAAGTTTGAAGCAGCGTAGTGGAGTGTTGCAGCAGTGCGGAAGGCATAGAGAAGATACAACAACAACGCAGTAGCATCAGAGGGTCAGCACAGATTAGCAGCAGAGGTAGCTTCAGCGTCAAGGAGCATCTAGACTGACCAGCATGTTAGCTTTTGGGTGGCTTTTCAGTTGCTTACTTCTCAGCAACTGAGTTGCAATGTAACAATTAGCAGTGATAGTGCTATGGGTAGCATGATGTAGCATATTGAGAGGGATATGCAGTACACATACAACAGTGACAGTGGCAGTGTCATGGGCAGCAGTATAGATTGCAGCAGCGCAGTGGATGAAGGGCAGCAGGCTGAGCATCAGCAATGTAGAGGACCGATGCCGTGGATAAGTGTGATACTTCTGCTGGGAAGTATTGCTAGAGCACATTCCTCGCTAAGAGGGAGTGTTGATTTTTGGGTAGCATCGAATGTGCTCTAGCTCTGAAATTTTGTGGAGGGGCTAGAACACATGAGATCTCCAAGACCTAGAAATCGTTTGGTGAAATTCCACCCAGATTGTATTTTATTAAAATAATTAATATTTTTAATGGGGTTCCTAAGTCTAAACTTAGGAAAATTAAAATATTAATGGGTATTAATGAAAATATGGGTGAGAAGCTTCTAAGAGACGAGGATCAAGTCTAATTTAATCTTAGCCGTTGATTAGAGATTAGATCACGACCGTTGATTTCTCAACAGGAAAAGTATAAAGGAAGGCTTGGGGTCAGTTGGAGAACACACACAGTGAGAGCAGCACTTGAGCTAGATCGAAATTCTAGGGTGTGGTTTGTTGAGAATTTCGGAGTGAGCTTCTAGTGCAGAGAGGGGCAGTTCGGCAGTGGGACTTTCGTCCAAGGCCGAGAATACATAGCAGAGAGGCAGCACAACACCAGGGAGAGACAACGCAGCTCCAGGAGGGTGACGCAGAGGCTGGAGGGCTGACGCAGTCACTTAGAGGCAATGCTAGGGTTTTTGTGAGGCAGATCGGGCATCAGTTCAGTAGATCAATTTCTGAGCCGGGAAGGCTCACTGGGAGGGTGACGCAACTCCTAGAGGAGGTGACGCAGTTCTAGCGCAGAGCTGGGAGCAACCATTGCTGCACAACACTGGGGACAACGCAGTCACCTGTGGGGTTTGATCATCCAGTTGCTGGATCTACAAAATATCTATCTCCTGATAGAGGTACTTCTGCCGGGTTTATTCTCTGTTTAGTGAACCGGATTTGGCATCCTAATTGTATTAAAAATTCTGCTTAATAATAAAACCCTCATATCTGCTACACCAGTTTTCCCACATTGGGTTTTTCCGGGGACGTTTAGTCCAAAAATAAGTGTGTCCTTTGTGTGGTTGTCTAATTTATTTTTCAATACTTGATCTGTATATTGGTGTAGGCTGCAGTGTATTTGTATTAATATTTTCTGAATAATTTTGAAAATAACTTGTTAAAATGAAGAACACAAGTGGGTAATGCAAATCAGTTTACTGCAGTAGGATTTCTAATTTGTTAGATTCAAAAATCTTCATAGACTTGTTTATGAAATAGTATGTTGACTAGGGATAATGTTACCGTGTGATGATCTATGATGGGTTCAGTAAGTAATTCAATATGACAGTGATTTAGACTCAGTTGTTTAGTATTTTAAGATTTGTACGTAGGTCCTCTTAAGGGTAAGCACCTGCATACACGAATTTGACTCAGAACAATAGCGTATATATTCTGACATGTGATTAATCAGGGTTTTTAGTGACAAGATCTGGTTTCTGTGATGAACAATATGTGGTCTGGTATTCTGATGAATCGGTATACAGTGATATGGGTTGGTTTTACTGTTTGATATATTTATATTACTTGATTGAGACTTAGTGATTGATTTGGTGATTTAGTTAGTTCAGTGATTGAGTGATTTGCTACAGTGATTGATTTCAGTGCTGTTAACCGATATTGGGTTTAAATGATGGTAGTGGGTCTAGTCTGAAAATTTGATGAAAAGTGGCCTACAGGTTTGATGTTTTGGATTAGGTGGATCCAGTATGAAATATTATGAAATGTGGTCCATAGAGGTGTTGAGGGTTTGAGCTTTTAGTGAGGAAGTCAAAGCTTTCTTCCAGTGGTAGTTGGTAAATCTGATCAGGGGGTATGAGCTCCCTTCCGGTGGGTGCTGGTAAACGAGATTAGGGGGTTGGAGCTCCCTTCTAGTGGGTGCTGGAGAACGAGAGAAGGTTGTAGCCTTTTGCAGGTGGGTGCCTGCGTACTGGTATGAGTCTGCACTAGTACAAGATTGTAAGATGTTTTCCTTTATAATAAAAGATGAAGACAAAGACGAAGGTGGCGATGGTTTTCTCCCACATTGGGTTTCCACCTAAAAATCTTGGTGTCCTCATGTGTTGATGTGTTGCTTATGTGTGATGGTTTATTCTGTTCTTACTGCTCATGGTTACTGTTCAATTAAAGGCTAATGAAGTAATGACATACTGGTTAAAGTAGAAAAAATGATGAAATATATGAAAACTTAGCTAACTGAATATACGATGTTTCCCTTCATCATAGTCGCGTACATATGCTAGTTTACTTAATGACAATAGCGTACATAAATATGAATAAGAAAATTGAAGGGTTTAAGTGATTTTTAAAATACTAATTCACCCATCCCTCTCAGTGTTTGTCCCAACATAAGTTGGCTCAGCCCTTAAGAGACACCTCTTCACATGCATGGAAGACTATAAATAATTTGTGAAGGTTCCTCCAAAAGCACACTTCAGATGAGCAGACACATCTCTGAAATATAAGGTCTATCTGAAGTATGAAAACAAGTTTCTGAAGCATAAGAACAAGTTTTTCTTAATGCACACTTTTTCTGTGGTTAAGTGAACCTTTTGTGGCACTTTATTGTAGTGACATCCGAACCTTTTGTGACACTATATTACAGTAACCTCCAAACCTTCCTGTGACATCTTCTCAGTAACAATTTGGGCTTGCTCTAAGGCTATTTCTCTATGGAATCCAAGTGAAGTTCTGAGGCTAATCATCTCTGCTATGCGAAGGTCCTATGGCATTATCTTTGTTGCTAATAGGCTGGAATAAAGGACGAAATTTGGGCTCTTGTTGTGGATAGACATTTGGCATCTTATGGACAATTTTGTGGACAATCTTGTGGGCTGTCTAGTGGACAAACCTGTGGCAGACCTCATGTGGGCTGTTGTTTTGTTGGAGGGCTGACTTGGCACTTGGATCACTGGCTAGTTTAACGTGGATTTCTCTTGTTGACAAAGAATCTATAAGGAAAGGATTGATGGGTTTTCCCCTTTTGGGTTTTGCCTTGGCCTTTGGCCTAATTTATGGTGTTTCTTGTCATTTGTGCATTATATTTTTATAATTGCTTGATAACCTAATGAATGAAGTAATTGCTAAATGGAAAAACATATATAAACTGTCACAAGTAGTTATCATGATGAAAAATTCAATCTTTCAATCGAATTTCCAACATGGAGTTAGAGCTAGTTCGATGAACAATTGTGACAAAGACGAGATCATCTATGTGATAAAGAAATTCGAGCCTCTTTCTCTGAGAATAATTTGAAGTATCAGTGAACCATGAAAGAAATACCTAACTCTCTATGGAATAGGACCTGAGCATTAACATGATTTGTTCAATCCAAAATTTGTATCTTTGAAGCATCATCTGAAGACTGATATCAAGTCCAAGTCTATTGTAAAGAAGTGAAGAAGTCTGTTGTGAGGAATCTGTAGTATAGTCCATTCATCTAGTTCAAGTTTCCTATCTCCATGAATTGAGATCTGAGCTCGCTCAATCATCTAACCCGTGTCATTTATCTCTGCGTGATCTGAAAATAGGGCCTAAAAGCTTCTTGTCTAGATTACAAGAACCTCTCCCACTTCCAAAGCTTAAATGTTCCCAAGATCTAGTGATTAACCAAATGCGGAATTAATAATGTGCTTGAAAATAAGGTGTATGCTAGTGTTTATTTTAACACTGTTTATGTGCTGTAAATTGATTTGCTTAAACTGATATAAAGCATATAACAGTGAAACAATGCAACAAATGAGCATCACATATAAGACAAGTAGTTTAATTTGGAGTTCACCCAAAACTCTTGGGCTACGTCTCCTTGAGCTCTAGTCAACTCGACTAGGCTCTTTGGGATTATGGTATAAGTCCTTTTACAAGCTCCTGGCTCAACTCCACTGGTTTACACAGAACACAATGGGTTTAGACACCATCTTATCCCTGGCTTTGAAGCTATCAGGTTTTCTGGCCCTGACTCTCGGCTCTGGCTTTGGCTCTGGCTCTGGCTTCTCTGAGCTCTCTCTCTCGGCCTCTGCGTGCCTCTGTGATTTGCTTGACCTCCAAGCGGTCCTCGGCAACCTTCCAGCGACCCTTTTGCAGCTCTCTGGTTCACTCGACCTCCAAGTGACTCCAAAAAACTCTCTCAGCTCTCTGCGCTGCCTGCCTTCAGCTTTCTCTGGCTGCTGCCTCGTCAATTGGGCTCTCTGGTTCCTTTGAGGCATTCTTCCGGCTTTCCGGCTTCCACACTCGTCCCTCTGTCAATTGTGATCATGAGGAATCATTCCCTTTCGCCTCTGTGGCTCTTTGTGCTTCATAACGCATCATTGTTCACAAAACGCCCGCTTGTAGTGTGGCACAATGATCAGGGGCTGTTATAAAGGAATTGGGGCCTTCCTTCAGGCAAAAACTTGAAAATGGCCAAATTTCCAATACACAGGGAATAGGCACGGAAATACACTATCGGGCATGAATTCCGGATGTGAAATTCCATCAAATCGTCCTTAAAAACCCTATTGGGTCCGCCATTAGGCAGCATATCGCATCACATAGGTGGATTGGGCAAAACCCTGAATACACTGGAGAACACTGAAAAACCCGTCAAAATGCTTTCTATCGGACTTCAAATATTATCGCATTTGCCCTATAATCATATCGGGTTCGCCTTCGGTCGCTATCATAAGCCCCACCGTTGATCTGTGTGATCTCTGATCCAACGATTGATATTCATTTTTAGGTGGCTTAGGAGTATGGAGGTTACCTGCCCGAAAAGGCGGTTTCTCTCTCTCCTCCGCCAGCCACACGTTGGCCATTGTATGGGATCGGGTGGAGCCAGCCCAATACCACTTACCGCCTAAGGCCTGCCCGAAATCCCGCTTACGGAACTCAAATAATATAGGGTTGCTTCTAAAATTCCTTTCGGGTCTGGCTTTATCGCTTCGGGGCATTTTCCTTTGTATTTTGGCTTTTCTATTGAAATCCGCTAATACACAGAAAACCCGACAAATACCCTTTTATCAGAACTCAAAATTTATAAACTGTGCTTATAAAATCCGTCGGGTCCGACAATCGCAAGTCGCATGTTATCGCCCCTTTATATCGCTGCGATGCGATGATGCGATGCGATATATCACAATCACATGTCGCACAGCCCCGAGGGTCCTTCCCTTACCTTGTGGCATCGCTGACGTCGATCCGCCGATCATCGTAGTCGCATGTCGCATTGGCCTGGGGTCCCGTCATTGGGTGAAGGCTTACCTCTGATGCGATAAGTCGGAGGTCGCAATCGGAGGTTCCTTCCGCCTTCGCGTTAAGTCCTCCTCTCGACCCATCTCCGATGCGATTTCCCTTTATAAGGGTTTTTTTGCCATTTTTGAAGATCTTGCCCCTTTTTCCAAAGAATAAAGGGCAATTTCTTTCAGCGATAACTTCTGCCTCCGAAGCCCATTTTAGCCCATTCAAGTTGCAGTAGATTCAGAAGGAAAAGATCTCTGCAATGGGGCTATTTCCAGGAACATCCTTGGACTTCCATTTTCCTCTGTGAGGAACACTTAGACTTAGAAGTCTATCCAAAATCCATTTTGGATCACGCCTTCCCACTAAAGAACTTTTGGTCTCCAAAAGACTGATATACTGATCTGAACAGTAAATGAGAGTAACAACACCCTCTTCTTTCAGCCTTCATACACTTGCCTTTGCATAGTGCCTCTGAACCAAAGTCTCTGACCACTTTCCTTCCTGGATGTGCTGGTCCTCCTAGGAAGAACTGTCTTCCTCCTTGCCTTCTTGCAGAACTCCTGCTGAGATGGTCACAGAAGGTAGTTTGAACTTCTCTTCCTTGATCATTGATCCAAGGTGGCTCAAAAAAATGTGAAGTACATCTGCTCCACAAAACTTTCATTTGTACCTGTTTGAAAAGCTGTCAACAACAACTGTTAACAACAACAGAAATACAGACAACAACTGGATGGCTTAAACTCCTGTTTCAAGTTTCAACAGAAGAAACAGATTTCACATCTTGTGAACACCTCCATGTCTTACATTTGCATACAAATGATGGACTAGATAACAAGCCCACAGAACATGCCTTTAAAAACAAATGACCCTTCAAGTCAAGCATGTAGAAAAAGACCATTAGGACTCTTTTTCAAAAGATGAAACACTTCATTATTATCTCCATCTTGGAGACCAAGTTAACTTCTCCCAAGTCAACATTGCATCACATGCATGTCAAAGCAATCAACCCTGCAAGTTAATTACACATACATGTTCAAATACAAGGAAATCATCAACATCCCTGTGTTCATGCACATCAAGCTCATGCATGCATTTTATCTTTCAACTTTCGCTTAAGCACACTGTACTTTCGAAGCTGAAATGAAATATAATGTTGCAGCAACAAAGTGAGTCTCCTACTCAACTTCTCCATTCACCTTCTTGGTAAAATCCTGCAACTTGCATTCCATTAACAAAGAAATGCAAATAGATGCATCAATAGACATGCAATCTTAATTGGATAAGAAATCTAACCATTTCTTACCAATCCATTTCAAAGGTCCTTCCTTTGTCTGCACATTAGCATCAACATGTGAATCATCCTGAGACACATCATTCATGGAATCTTCCTTTCCATTTCTGCCATCTTCTCTTTCCACTTTCTTCAGCTTTTGTGGAAGCATTGCTGGATTCAGAGTCCAACACCTTTCAGCAAGATGCCCTTGCTTATGGCAGTAAGTGCAACACATGTGCATCCTCTTGACAGCATGATTTGCCTTGTCTAATGGACCTTTGGCTTCTTGCTTCTTTTCCTTCAAAAGTTTCCTGTATGTGGCCATTCTCTTCCAACATCTAGAAACATGATGGTTATCCAAACCACAAAAGGAACATGCAATTCTTTTCCCATATCTATGTGGAAATTTATCATGCTTTGCAAAATCAAAAGGAAGATGATTAGAACCAGATTTATACCTTTCTCTTTCACCTTTATTGCCTTCATGAGGAGGTGAATTGAGTGAAGAAGTAGCTCCATTTGGAACACCATCAACCTCTTCAAGGCTTTTAGAGTTTCCATAACTCTCTGGTCCAAGTGTGTGCTTCTGAACACTTGCATCCTGCAAATGATGTTTCAAGCCATTGCATTCCTCCTGAACACAATCTTCACACTTCTGAGGTAGAGGACCTGCAATGAAACTCCTTCTTGGAACTGTTTCAATGGCCTTCATGGCAGCTTTGGAACTCTCTCCATAAGACTGTCCATAGCCAAGGCCCAAATACTTAGGCCTTTCCTCAACCATTATTGGCTCAACAATACCTTGTGCATGCTTACCCAAGCCTTTTCCTTCATAGCCCATCTTGGACATTAGCTTGGAACCTATGCCTCTGGTATGCTTTTCAAAGAACCAATATAAGCATTCTTAGAAGAATTTGAAGACAAACTAGAATGGTTTACCTCTTCTTTCAAGCTGATACTTGACTAAGGCTTCTTTGGCAACAAAGAGCTGTGACTCCAACTCATGCATCCTTTTCAGGTTCATATTTGCAATATGAAGTTGCCTCTCCATTTCCTGCAATTTGTCAAAAAACAACTGCTTCTCTTCCTCCACAGAATTCAACTGCTCTCTAAGTATGCTTCTCTTCCTTCCATCCTCATACATTTCTCTCACCATATCCATCATGATGAACAAGTCTTGCTTCATGTCTTCATCAAAGAATCTTGTGAAGAAAGGAGAATTTGAGGACTCACTTGTAGAAGTTGTCATTATGCCAATGAACAAAAGAACTTCAAACAAGAATAACAAAGAGCTTTATTCAAGCAACCTTTTGCAACAAACCTCTTGTGCTTCAAGGATTGCCTTGAGGTCCTTTGGGATAGAAGAATGCCTTCAGCCCTTCTTCCTTCTTGTCCTTCTTGGACTGAGCTATCAATAGCTTTCCCTTCACCTCTGCAAACTCAGAAAATAGTCAGTCTGCAAACAAGCATACATCAATCAGACAATCAATCCTTGACTGCCCAAACACCTTTCAGACAAGCAATCTTTGCTCTGTCAATCAAGCATTCTGAGCTGATACCACTTGTTCTGGTATAACCAGCTTTGATATCACCTTCTTGAAGGTGGGGTTAATCAATCTCAAGCTCTGATACCACCTGATCTGAAAATGGGGCCTAAAAGCTTCTTGTCTAGCTTACAAGAACCTCTCCCACTTCCAAAGCTTAAATGTTCCCAAGATCTAGTGATTAACCAAATGCGGAATTAATAATGTGCTTGAAAATAAGGTGTATGCTGGTGTTTATTTTAAAACTGTTTATGTGCTGTAAATTGATTTTCTTAAACTGATATAAAACATATAACAGTGAAACAATGCAGCAAATGAGCATCACACATAAGACAACAAGTTTAATTTGGAGTTCACCCAAAACTCTTGGGCTACGTCTCCTTGAGCTCTAGTCAACTCGATTAGGCTCTCTGGGATTATGGTATAAGTCCTTTTACAAGCTCTTGGCTCCACTCCACTGGTTTACACAGAACACAATGGGTTTAGACACCATCTTATCCCTGGCTCTGAAGCTCTTAGGCTTTCTGGCCTTGGCTCTGGCTCTGGCTCTCGGCTTTGGCTCTGGCTTCTCTGAGTTCTCTCTCTCGGCCTCTGCGTGCCTTTGTGATTCGCTTGACCTCCAAGCGGTCCTCGACAACCTTCCAACGACCCTTTTGCAGCTCTCGGGTTCACTCGTCCTCCAAGTGACTCCAAAAACTCTCTCAGCTCTCTGCGCTACTTGCCTTCAGCTTTCTCTGGTTGCTGCCTCGTCAATTGGGCTCTCTGGTTCCTTTGAGGCATTCTTTCGGCTTTCCGGCTTCCACAGCCGTCCCTCTGTCAATTGTGATCATGAGGAATCATTCCCTTTCGCCTCTGTGGCTCTCTGTGCTTCATAACGCATCATTGTTCACAAAATGCCCGCTTGTAGCATGGCACAATGATCAGGGGCTGTTACAAAGGAATCGGGGCCTTCCTTCAGGCAAAAACCTGAAAATGGCCAAATTTCCAATACACAGAGAATAGGTGCGGAAATACACTATCGGGCATGAATTCCGGACGTGAAATTCCATCAAATCGTCCCTAAAAACCCTATCGGGTCCGCCATTAGGCAGCATATTGCATCGCATAGGTGGATTGGGCAAAACCTCGAATACACGGGAAAACACTGAAAAACCCGTCAAAATGCTTTCTATCGGACTTCAAATATTATCGCATCTGCCCTATAATCATATCGGGTCCGCCTTCGGTCGCTATCGCAAGCCCCACTGTTGATCTGTGTGATCTCTGATCCAACGGTTGATATTCATTTTCGGGTGGCTTAGGAGTACGGAGGTTACCTGCCCGAAAAGGTGGTTTCTCTCTCTCCTCTGCCAGCCACGCGTTGGCCATTGTATGGGATCGGGCAGAGCCAGCCCAATACCACTTACCGCCTAAGGCCTGCCTGAAATCCTGCTTACGAAACTCAAATAATATAGGGCCGCTTCTAAAATTCCTTTCGGGTTCGGCTTTATCACTTCAGGGCATTTTCCTTTGTATTTCGGCTTTTCTATCGAAATCCGCTAATACACAGAAAACCTGACAAATACCCTTTTATCGGAACTCAAAATTTATAAACTGCGCTTATAAAATCCGTTGGGTCCGGCGATCGCAAGTCACATGTTATCGCCCCTTTATATCGCTGCGATGTGATGATGCGATGTGATATATCACAATCGCATGTCGCACAGCCCCGGGGGTCCTTCCCTTACCTCGTGGCATCGCCGACGCTGATCCGTCGATCATCGCAGTCACATGTCGCATTGGCCCGGGGTCCCGTCATCGGGCGAAGGCTTACCTCCGATGTGATAAGTCGGAGGTCGCAGTCGGAGGTTCCTTCTGCCTCCGCGTTAAGTCCTCCTCTTGACCCATCTCCGATGCGATTTCCCTTTATAAGGGTTTTTTTGCCATTTTTGAAGATTTTGCCTCTTTTTCCAAAGAACAAAGGGCAACTTCTTTCTACGATAACTTCTGCCTCCGAAGTCCATTTTAGCCCATTCAAGTTGCAGTAGATTCAGAAGGAAAAGATCTCTGTAATGGGGCTATTTCCAGGAACATCCTTGGACTTCCATTTTCCTCTGTGAGGAACACTTAGACTTAGAAGTCTATCCAAAATCCATTTTGGATCATTGCGACATGTATGCTTCTCTAACAAACTCATCTTTGTGGCATCAGTTTTAGTAATCTGAGTTTTGTATTGGTGTATGATGATCCGACTGTGCAACTGCGATGACATGCAAGTTATATATAGGAAGTATGATCCAAGTTCCCTGTGGTGATCAAGCTAAGCCTACAATGTTCAATTGAAAGAAGCTTCGAGTTACATCATCTCTTAGTGACATGATTGTGTCACCCCTTGAATCAAAGCTAAGTCTACATGATTATGATCCTTGTAAAGCCAAGTACGTGTGGTAAATCGAAGGTTTGAAGTAGCATTGTTGCATATTGATATTGTTCAAGCACAAGTCTCCTCCTTTCTAAAATTTAAAGTTCGAACTTTGTATCTCTGAAGAGAAATATGGTTGAAGGATTGAAGCTACTCTTTGTGGATAACTTGAAGGTCGATGTTCAAACCTCTTGGAGACCTAGTTGTAGAACTCTTATGGACAAGAATTGAAAGGGATTCTTATGAATATAATTGAATGAGAAGTCCGAATTTGCTATAGGCATAACTCTTTGAAGCAACCCAAGGAAGTTATAATATGGTACCATACTCAAAGGCAAAAATGAAGAACAAGTGAGGTTGAAGAGGTACATATAATCTCTTGTTATCATATCTCATGAACTAGGCATAGATCTAGATTGTAAGTCCATTTCAAGTCCTCTTGCAATTAATGACTACTAAGTTCATCTAGAGCATGATCTCAGAGATTTACAATCTTATAAATCTATTATATTGCATGGATATTGTGCTACAATGCATGTGTCTCTTGTCTTGAGGACAAAAATATAATCAATATGATTAGTGCTCTATTCTCTTCTTACATATGTAGGTCAAAGTTTTGTGCTAACATTAGAATTAAAATAAGATAGAGAACTTCGCTTTTTGTTGGAAACACGGGGTGGGGGGCGAATCAATCATTTCACTTACAATTAGTCAATTTTTCCTTTTCACAGCATTAATTATCTTCAACATTAGATTAAAACCATAAATCAATAGTTCATAGAATCAAAGCTAGTAGATGCCAAAATTTTAGTTGGAAACCCTTGTGGGAGAAAAACCACCAAACACTTCTCTAATAATTTTATGAGTATATCAATGCTTCAACTCCAACTGAAAAGGGAAGTCCCAACTCCCTAGTACTCTAGAAAAGCATTCTAGTTTTATCAGGCAGCTCCAACTCCTGAAAGGATGCTCCTACACTTTGTTTTTTAGCACCTACTGGAAGGACGCTTCAACGCCCTACAAGTTATAACTTGCCCTAGCACCACCCTGCCACCCTGAAGTGTTTTCTGGCTATAACCTGAAGGTGACTTCAAGTCTTCAACCATCTGCCTAGCACCACCTAGCCACCTTGAAATGATAATAAAACAGACCATCTATTGTGGGCTCTCGTACCAGGGATTAAATGACCCACTTGCAATGATTTGCAACAAAACTTTACTGCTAATGTGCAATGAATGCCCTTTCAACAATAAAACCCTTAGTATTAAACTGTAGAATGATGTAAACTCAACAAAAAACTTTACTGCTATCCATCCAGACTTTCCTTAACAACTGCTGGAGAATGTGAAAGCAAAATAATCATAAAAACCTTATTGCTTCAAACTGTTGACTGTTGCAAGATGATAATGGGACTGCTAACAATGAGATCCTTGCTGCAGTACTTCTTCAGATGAACAATCAGACACCCTTTCAAACTTAAATGCAAGTTACAATTCAGTTTCAAAACTAATCTACTTCTTACTGCTGCAAAAAGTCCACGATGATGAAAACCTTACTATTGACCAGCTGCTTCTGATTCTTACTGTTGCAAATAACAATGATAAGATTGCCAGGCCAATACAAGTCTCAAAATAGAAAGGGTCTTACTGCAGGACTAGGACACTATCGATAAGTCAAACTCCTTTGACAATTGCAAGGATGTGATGACAATGCCTTCAACTTATTTACTACTGCCAAATATATACTGATGCCTCTGCCTGTAGATGATTTCCTTCAATACTCTAGTCAATCTTACTGCTCATGAAACCCTTGTGACATACTATGTTATATATACCTCTGTCTTTTATACATGCTGATATCCTTAGTTTGTGATTGTAGGTATAAATGTCATCAAGTAACCAAACTTCAAGCCAATTCAAAACGATGTAAAAACCATAGTAACAACACTTGAAGATTCAACAAGTCACAGGTCGAAAGTTTTAAAAATGAGACTGAATGTTTACAAGCATTGCAACAATTCTATGCATTGTAATGGTACTTGAAATTTCAATACATCCACATGTAGAAGTCTCGCATTGTAACTACACTTGAATATGTCCACAGACCAAAAGTTTTAGAGATGAGGCCGTATGTTTATGTTCACCATAGATGTCACACACTGTAACATCACTTGAAGAGTCAACATATCCACAGGCCAAAGGGTTCAAGAATGAGACCACAAGTGTACGTCTGTACAACAGGAGACAATTCCACGTACTGTAACAACACTTGAAATTTCAGCTCATCCATAGGTCGAAGGGTTCAGAATATGACCACAAAATTACGTCTATATCATAGGCAATTATGAATACAGAGGGCTGCAGGTTCTGTGCAAATCATGTTCAAATTTATCTTGTATCTTCGGTGGTCTTGGAAAATATATAGAACCTGCACAAATAATTAAAAGATTGAGTGCTCAGCGAATTCTTCCACAGGCTCTGTTGTTTGAATTTGCAACAGAACTTCAAGTCTCTCATTCAATCTTCAAAAGGGATTCCGAGGTACTGAAAATACACATCAACATGTCTTGGCCGCAGAGCATATTAGAGAATTTTAAACACATAATTGAAACCCAACAAATCCCAATCAACCCCTTCAAGATTGTAACCTTGAATGCTGTTCACAATACAATCACGATTTCAAGAGTAATCAAGCCTCTCTTCAGATGTGTCGCTGTTCCTTAGGGCCGAAGACAATTTCAGAGAGATGGGTTGATTGCTTGCTTGACCTGTGGAGAGAACAAGAGTGCGTTTATATAGATTTAGGAGTTCATAAGAGGCAACCAACTAGAATGTTTTAGGAGGGAGGCCCAAAATTTCAAATAGAATTTGAATTTTGGGTTGGAGCGAATTATTCCCATCTTTTTGGGACCGTGTAATTTAAATTTTGAAATTAAATAAAACATTACTTTGTCCTCCTTCATAGATAATTTTTTTAACGAAAGCCCTTCATTCTCACGATATGTGCCATAGACTTGATTAATAATATGCTGCCACATCATCAACATGCTTGGAAATTTTGACCACAAGGAGGGGCTTTATCTTTGAACATGCATATTTCTCAAACCGTGAGGGTTGTCGTGGCGTGTCACATACCGTTGGAATTGGCATGACGAGGAGAATCCAATGAAGGTGATAGTGATCAAAAGGACATTGGATTTCCTTGTCATTTTTGCCCTTAAAGGCGGGGCTCCACTGGATGCTGCTTGGGTTGACATCAATGACAACCATAGTTCATCACTTTTCTCTGTGGAATCCAAGAGTCTTTCTCTTTCTCTTCAGTCTTCAACAAGCCTACAATATCAGTCATGCAAGTCTCTTGCTCAATGTCTCACTGTTGTGTCTTCATCCTTCCCCCTTAGGCTCCCTTTATAATTTCTCATTGAGCCAAATCCATAATCGCCAAAGTGATAGAGGGCTAGGATTAAATCCCAATCCACTTAGATCTATGGTGGAGATTAGATCCAAGTCACATAAATAATTAAATAATTCATCCTTAGAAACTTTAGCCTAATAGCCAACATTAATCATTAAATTAATTAATGTGCTTTTTCTAGGTAAAACTTAGGAAATAAATCATAATATTTGCTCCTCTCAAACAAGCACCTAAAGAGGACTCTCTCTTGCATGCTAAACACTTGTGGCCTTGTAGAAGCATTTCCAATGCTACAAAGTTCAAACATTAACAATTTCTAGGTTTACAGTCAATAATTACACCTATATCCATCTCAATCCGCAACCCTCTTCCTTATCAGTCTACACAACTGAAGGATCGGGATCCGCTTCCCTGCGTAGCAATCGCTTAGGCTATCCCACTTCCCTCTAGTGATCTAGCACAAGCTGGCCAAGAAATCTCACTACTGGGGTTCCAAGGATAGTCGGTTGTAGCTAAGTTTACTCTCATCCACATACATAATTCTCACCTCATTTATGGCAGTAGATTTCCATGATTCGTCTATAATATGCTTAGGGTAATTTGCTCAATGGTATTTCTCCCAATTTTCCCAGCTGAAGGATAGTTTTCAAGGTAATTTAGACTTCTGATTGTTTGGCTTTTAGATAATTCGAATGACACCCCACATTCAGACTCCCCTTTCAATTGGTAGGTCCAAGTGGAAAGTTGATATCAAGATAAGATAATTTTATTAGTGTCCAACAAATGATCACAAAAGCAAAAATAAGATGAGTTGGACAAAGAACTTGCCAGACACCAGGATTCCTTCACCCCCACAGGGACAGAGTTAGACAATTAGAGATTGCAGCTCTTGCAATTGGGGGAGAAATTCACTTAGTTGGTAATTGGCAAGAGGAGAAGTTCACCAAAATCACTGCTCTGCTGACAGAGATTTGGTAGCGAAGAAAGAGGCATCGAAGAAGCTACAAGTAGCTGTCCAAGAGACCAAGCAAGCCCCTTCTGTTGCCATTGGGAAAGACAACACCATGAAATAGTCAAGCAATGTAAACTCACATTCCAAGATCCTTCTTCAAGAGCCCTTTAATGATTTCTAACATCGCATGAGAGGCATTAGCTGGGATACAAGGGCCAAAGGCTAAGCAAGAAAGGCCAAGGGATTGTGATTCCCATTCTAACTCAGTGGAGGCAAGTATGAAGGCCTTGATCTTGGTGGGCAAGAAGCCAACACAAGTTCATCAAAGCACCTTTGTCAAGGCAAGAGAAACAGGAAAATAAGCCATTCCCTTTGAGGAAATGGCAGATGGAAAGGTAATGGGCAGTAGGCCATTCAAATGTAATTGTGGAGGCTTAGAAGAACACAGTAAAGGGATGATTCCCCAAGTTATTAGGAAACATAAACAGATACAGATCTCGATACAGATCCACCAGATTTTTGAAAAGCCAGGATCTGGTTATGGGGTGAAATGCCACATACAAAAAATATAATAATAATTTATCTATTTATTTATTTTAAAATTTTAAAATACATATTCAAAGTTAAAAATCAAAACAATTCATGAATCACAACATTAGAGTTGATATCATTAGATAATTTATAAATCCGAGGACTGAAATCATGATGCTTTATACAAAAAGGATATCTGTAATACAAAATTGAGTATCTGATCAGTAATCACTCTATTGATATGATAATGTAGAGTAGGTCTAACTACATGTCAAAAAATGGGTCTACATGCTCATGGCCAACTTGTAATCTTCCTTGAAGTTTGCTTTAAAATCTAAAAATTCCCATCTAGTTAGAATGGTAAATGAATATTGTACACTGTTTGTGAACATTCTATAGTTATGTATCATACTGTTTTAAGAGGACTCGTCACCTAGAGTTGGATGGGATTGATCTAATTAAATTAGTAATGACACAACAATCCTTTGTACACTATATTATATTATATATGTATTGTCTCAAAGCTTTCTTTGTTAGCATTATCAAAAACTGAAAATTAGAATTTCGATGTGTTATACTTTCATGTTAGCATTATCATGTGCTATACAACCTACAGGTAATTAATAATTTATACAACTATATAGCCTACATATTATTAATAAGTAATCTACCTAAAAATCTAAATAGATATTTGCTTTTTAGGTTTTTGTATAGGCGGTAAATATCTTTAAAAACATAAAAAATGAACTAAAAACTCTAATGGTATTTGCTTGAGATTTGATGTGTGAGGGCTAGTTGGCATGAGATCCATTTCAATAGCATGGGATTCATTTGCAGGTTTGAAGGATTCATTTACGTGGCAGATCCTAAGCAGATCTGGGTGGATCTGTATCCATATCTATATACAAAATGCAGATCTGTAGATCTAGCATCAAGACCCTGTGGATCCAGTAACACAAATGATTCCACTACCCAAATCTGCTCCAACGCTTGAGTGACCGAGTGTCTAAGTTGGCAAGTATCATTAGAAACCAAAAGGTGTGTTACATCTTTGGTTTGTTTTTGCTGCAAGAAGAACGATCACAAGGCTAATGATTGTTGGCACTCTAGAAGGTCAATTAGCCCATGCAGGAACTATTGCCAAAATTGCAATTGGTTGGTCATTGGAAGGCCAAATGTTGTTGGCTTTACCTTGAACTCCATCTCAAGAACAGGACAACTAAGAAGAAAGCTTGGTGAGTGAACCTTGAAGGTCAAGGTGAAAGAGGAAGTACTTGCACCTGCAGCCCAAGGAGAAATGTTTGCCCTACGATCTATTGCAGCAGAAAATGTCATCTCTAGCCATGAGATGAACAGCAAGCTCATGCCAAAGGAATCCCCTATGCAACTCTTACCTTCCATCTGGCAATGGAGGCACCCTTTCTTGGAGATTTGCCATAGATTGCTTAATGGTAATAGAGGAAGTAGGCACACAAATGTAGAGAAGAAGAAGATTGAAAGAAGTTGTAGCTTTTGGGGACCAAAAGCTTGCAAATGGGGAGATATGATCCTAAATGGATCCTCTAAATAATCTCTGTTTTTCATAACTTTATAATAATGAAATTTGATTTTGCAAAGCTGAGTGAATAGACCAAAATGCTTTTCACTTGGAAGATCAAATGAACCATTGTGATGGTTGGCCTTCCAAGATAGTCCATAAAAATTGAAGGTTGTGGAGAAGAAGGGGATTGAAAGAAGAACAGAGCTGGAGAGTAAATTAAGAATCAGGGCAGTAGCAGTGAATGAGGGACTTGGAAAGAGAAGCATGTTTGAAGGTCGACAGCTGTCCCTGGGCCAAAGCAATCTGGAATTTGCCAGAGTCAAATTACACTAAATCTTTGTAGTTCACCTTTGTAGCTATTTCCTGAGCATATTAAAACCCCCATCAAATGCTGGTTTCCTCATCTGGGTTTCCATTGTAAAAATCTGTGTGTTTATGGCTGTGTGAATTTAATTTTCTGTATGCTTGTTTTAACTCTGGTTTTAACCCACTCTTGCATTCTCTGTAAACCACAAGAACTATTCTGTATCTGCAATTAAATTACTAGCTTGGTTCATTGGTTTAAATGATAGCTATAGTGTTGCAAATCTCCTGGATGGCTGCTGGTTGATTAGTTTACATGACATTACTGTGAACTTAGGCTTATGTATTCATTGGTCTTTGTTCAATTGTTAGATCCTTGAGTAACTGGAATCATTAATTGGTAGCACTAGCCACAACGTTCCTTCTCTCTGTTAGCTCACTAGAGGGCAGTAATTTCCCTTGAATTAAATTGTTATGGTTCACCTCCAGCATTTTGCCCGCTACTATAGCATGAGATATCATTGATGGACTGCTATTTTAATTAACTGTCAATAAAACCATACTCTCAAAAGCTGTGAATGCTCCCACATGGAGTGATATGCATTCCCAAAAAGGCATTTGTCATTCATAATGGCAATCGATTTGGTAGTTTTGGGATAGAAGAATCACTGGAATGATGTGGTGTCTTTCAATTAAATCTGCCATGCATTCTGATATTGTTGTTGGAATATGTATATGAATGGGCATATTAGCAACTGGATTAAGACTAGGGCATGTGTCTTGTTACCCACCAAAGTGGGTGATCTTATAGGAGAAATTTTCTCCCATTATTCACATCCATCCAGCCAGCCATACAGCCCCTGACAGGCACCACTAGCTGATGACATGCCATTTATCTCTGCCACCTACATTAGTCATATACTTTTTCACCTATCCAGCAAGAGCACATGGATGAAGGTTGGCTTCCGATCGAAAGGTACTTTATTCTTTTTGCAATCGGGGGCTTATGCTTGTTTGTATTGTTGATTTTGGGTAGCATCGGATGTGCTCTAGCTCCGAAATTTTGTGGAGGGGCTAGAATACACGAGATCTCCAAGACCCATAAATTGTTTGGAGAAATTCCACCCTGATTGTGAGTTATTAAAATAATTAATATTTTTAATGGGGTTCCTAAGTCTAAACTTAGGAAAATAAAAATATTAATGGGTATTAATAAAAAATTGGGTGAGAAGCTTCTAAGAGACGAGGATCAAGTCTGTTTTAATCTTAGTTGTTGATTAGGGACTTAATCTCGGCTGTTGATTCATCAACAAGAAAAGTATAAGAGGAGGCTTGAGGGTCAGTTGGAGATACACCATATTGATAAGTCAGTTTGATTTTTCTGGGGCGAGGTTTGCTGAGAAAATCAAACAGGTGATCTGAGTTGCAGCAGAGGGGCAGGGATAGTTGGGGTGGAGGATCTTCTCCGAAACCTCGAATACTCAGCAAAGAGAGGCAGAGACACACCAAAGGAGGCAACGCAAACCAAGGAGGACTGACGCTGGGCCAGGAGGGCCCACGCAGTGCTTGATGCAGTGCCAGCACAAAGGATCAGTGACCTCCTGTAGAAGTCCGAAATTAGCCGGGGAGCAGCAGGATCAGCCGAGAAGGTTGACGTCAGAGCTCCAGGAGGCAGTGAGGCCAACTCAGAGCTGACACAAAGTCTCAGAGTGCTCCATGCAGGCCCACGCAGCTACTGCGAAGGGGCAACGCAGTTGTAGCCAGGGATAGTCAGTTCAGTTGCCGGATCGGAGGGATTTTGCTGGGTGAAGTGAGGTAATCTCACTTAGGTTTCTGCCAGTATATTTTATCTCTATAACTGGATTGTGAGAGGGCATCCAGAGTTGTATTCAGAACTATTGCTTAATAATAGAAAACCCTCAGAACTGCTGCACCGGTTTTCCCGCATTGGGTTTTTCCGGGGACATGTTGTCCAAAAATAACGGTGTCCCTTGTGTGTTTGTCTCATATTTGTTTTAGTTTATGATCTGTATGTCAGTGTAGTCTACAATAGTGTTTTTCATCACTGTTTATAAATTAAATAACTTGTTGAATGTAATAACAAGTAGGAGATGATAAACCAGCGATTGCAGTAGGATTTCTGATGTGTAGATTCATAAATTTTCACATGTATTTGGGGCTTTTGATATGGATTATGGGGTGACCTGGAAGAAGGAGGGGTTTTGACCATGATCTTGTTCCCTCACCTTAAATGGGGTTAATCTTCAATCCTAGTCCAGTGGGACCTCCCCTAATGGCCCAATGGGTATAGGAGGGGCACTACTTGGGAAGCCTTGATTGAGATAGCGTGTTCCATCTATCCCTATTCCATACTTACCACTTTCCATCTTACATTACAAGCCCTTATTCCACCTCACAAGTTATTTTCTCCTATGAGTTTTTAATTGCTATATTAATTATTTTATTTCTGAAGTTCTCAAACCTCGGGAAATTACAAAGTAAAATAAAACACATTAACTTATCTCCCTTTGGGCGCTTTCATTTTCGTGTTCCTCTGCTTCCTTGTTATTCTTTGCTGTTAACATGTGTCAATCGGGACTCTCCTTTGGCCTCGTTTTGTGTTTTGTGCTCACAGAGTTTCTGTCTCTTGTTCAATTTTCAGTGTTGCATGGATGCATGCTGAAGCTCTGAGACCATGCTAGACAATGCACAGACAATAATTGAACTATGCAGAGAGAAGAGAGAGATTGTACTTGACATTATTCATTATGATGAATGTCAATACATAAAGGTGAGGGAGACAATGTCCCATATATCAAGCCCTCTACAACCATCTTATAATTAAGAGATGGCTTAACCTAATTATAGCTTAATAGTATCCATGACATGTGACTTTATTAAGTTACTCAACTCTATTAAATGCCCAATGCCAAAGTACTAAACGGAACATCAATACAATGTCATGACCTTTATAATAAGCTAACTAACTATAAATATTAAAAGCTATTCAAATCTTGTTAGCTTCTAGCTTATCTGCCTAGTGACATTGTTTCCAATGTAAAACCTTAAATCGTTTCTAGTCAAGAAATTATGTTCATAAGGATGAATATGAGATGAATGTTTTGTGTAATCTGCATAAGTGCTTCGAGAAAATCATGCGATGGACTGTAGTTACTAATTAACCAGCAGAATGTTAACAAGTATTGGACCTATTTCCACAGAACATTCCAGCCAGCCAGCAGGAGATACACATATTTAATGTAGAGAAAAATGGGTTTGATATCAGATAAATGGCTTCATACAAATCTGCTTAATTCAAAGGATGTAATCTTTTAAGACTTTCTAGATTGTTTTGCAGGAACATATGTTCAGGAGCTTCAGAAAAGGTACAAAGTTTCAGAAAAATCACAGGATTGTCTCCAATTTCTACTGAAGGTACCCTCCTTTTGATCTGTTTCAAAGCATGCCAAATTAAGATAAATGCCTCTGCCATTAATTTTAATGATGATTATTTATATTATCCTTTTTTTGTGGTTATCTCAAAGTGGTAAATTTAATAGACTGTGTTTATTACTTCTAGGCATTGCTATCTTGATTTATCTAGTTAGATTTTTCTCTAAAGTCTTTGTAGAGTTGCAATAGAATTTGATGGTACTATGGCCATCACTACGGCCATCACTCAAGTAGTTGGATTGTTATTTATTCAGTATTTCTGAAAATGCTGCTAAAACATATTGTTTTAATAAGTCTGAAACACCTGCAGATGTGTGACATGAAGACTCACACAATTCAGTAGGTTGTGTGGAATTCAAGGGTTAAGTAATTTGGTGTGTAATTTAAGTTTTAACAATTTACAGTGCTTTTGCACTAGACTCAGCGGAAGGCATTCTTAGCCTATCAAGTGTTGAAAAGGTCATTGTGGATTCTCTTTCTATTCATTGCACCAAATGGTATCGCTGAGTTACATTTTCTGCCAAATTTTCTTTGTGCTACTAGGGTTACGTCCGTTAAGGCAAACCCAGCTACTTTGAACCATTTCTCTGCTGTTCAATATTTCATTCTGCCAACGGGTTCTAACTTCTGTTATTGCTAAGTCAAAGGTAATTATGACAAAATGGTCTCTTGTAGATGTGCAGTACTTTAAATGCTGCTTCGCAAAATAACCGCTCTAAATATGTTAACACATTTACATAATTTTTTGCACTATAGATAAAATTCCAGCTAGAGTACCTAGGATGTACTCAATAAATGGTAAAAACAAATTGAAACTGAAAAACTTCTTTATGTCCATAGGTGGCTAAAGTGATCAATGGGACTGAAAGACAAATTAACATTTAAGGTACAACAAATGAGGTTGTACTCAATGCATCACTGGAGAAAATTATAATCTAAGTCTAAAACAATATAAGAAAAGATAAGACAAGATAGAGAAACTGACTAAACTATAGCATTACATGAAAGCATGTAAAAAAGGTTGTCTATTTTTGAGCTGTAGTCAATAAATCTCAAATATGATGGGGTCTAGCACTTAACAAAGCGTAATTTTGCTATAGGGATTCATGTAGATCTTTATTCATATTCTTTAGATACTATAATGATTAATCACAATTTCTTGCCTTGTACATTAGGAAAGCCTTTTCTTTCTTGTTTTTCTGAATCTGTTTTTGTGATCCTTCATTGTGTTATCACTCAGATTCTCCCTAGAAAAAAAGTCCCAAGCTCGCTCACCAAGGGGAGACCTTGAGGAAACTACTAGGCAAGCCACCCACTGTCACCAATCCACATCAACATGAAAATAACTTCAATTGATGGGTCTGTAAGGTCTAGTGAACTCGGCTAAGAGTGTTGATTTTTGGTAGCATCAGATGTGCTCTAAGTCTCAAAATTTGCAGGGAGGCTTGGACACATGTATTCTACAATACCCAGAAATCGTTTTGGGAAATTCCACCCAGAGACAGTTTTATTAAAATAATTAATTATTTTTAATGGGTGCCTAAGTCTAAACTTAGGAAATTAAAATAATTATAGAGTATTAATCAAACTGTGGGTGAAACTTCTAGAAGAAGACGAGGATCAAGCCAAAATGATCTGAGCCATTGATTAGAATCAAATCTGGGCCGTTGGTTCTCAACCGGAGTATTATAAGAGGAGGCTTGAGGGGCATTTGGAAAACAAATCAGAGTAAGAGATCAAAGATTGAATTTCTGAAGAGAGCAACATAGCAGTTTCCAGAGAGACATTTGAAGTGATTTCTTGTAGTGAGGGGCAGAGATAATATTCGGAGGGTAGTTTTCTTGGACCAGAGAGTACAAGGCAGAGAGGGCAGAGAGACGTCTAGAGAAGCTGACTCAGGGCCACGCAGAGCTACGTTGTGGTAGTGCAGAGCTTCATAGGGAGATCGAAATTCTGCTGAGGAAGTTGAGTTCCAGAGCCAGAAGCCTGGGTGTGAAACCGGAAGGCTTGAGAGCCGAAGTTTCTAGCCAACAGAGGATCAGAAGGAGGTGCACTGCAGTCCCAGTTGCAGTGATGCAGTGATTGCATGGGAGTGCCACAGAACTGCGCGGAGGCAACACAAAGGCTCATCTCCAATGCAGATCAGTGCCAATTCTTCCAGTGACAGGGTGAGATCATCTCACTTTTATTTTTGCCCAGTTTCTCTTTGTATCAGATAGCCAGTTGGGCATCCAACGAATTGTACTTAGATTTACTATTGCTTAATAATACAAACCCTCAGCTGCTGCACCGGTTTTCCCACACTGGGTTTTTCCAGGGACATTTGTCCAAAAATAACTGTGTATATGTGTGTGATGATTATTTCTCTCCTGTCTTATATTTAGTTTCCGCAATTTTATTTGTGTAGGCTGCAATGTATTTAATTCGATATTTGCCGTAGCACACAACAAGTAAATTGTTTAATCGAATTAACAATTAGAAGAATTAACATCAGTTGCTGCAGTAGAAATTGCGTAACTGATTTTTCACAAAGACGGGTGGGGTTTGCTGTGTGCCTAGGGTTGAGTCGACCCTCTCTTTTCTGTGGTGGCTTGAGTATGGCCGAGCTGGTAATGCACAATGTGGGGAGCTTCACAGACCTTGGGCTTGACGGGGGTGTAATGACCCACCTATAAATAAAATACGAGTATTAGCATACATATGAGACCTCCATGCAATAGCTACGTATGCATGGACCCGCATGTATCGCACTATATGTAAACTAGTTACTACAGGAGGAGATATAAATTAAGGTAATAAATTAATACCTCACCAGAGTATCATATATATGATAAGTCCTTAAAACCAGCAGAAAATATTAATTTTAAAGTACAGATTAAAATTTACAATTTAAAATTAATAAAATAATAATATAAATTAATTAAAATTATAAATTTAATAAATTTAATTAATTCATTAAAAAATAAATAAACCTTATTAAATCAAACTATGTATTCAAATAAAAATCAACGAAATCAAATGAGATTTGATTTCATAAAAGTTACACGTAACCAAAATATTGACATGGAGATGAGAAGAAGGCGGTGGATGAGGAAATAAAAGGAGAAGGGAAAAACCATTTTAAAAAAGAAAAACAGGAGAGTTGAGAACAATTTTTGGAGACTGTAGTACAACTATGAAGGGAACTGGAGTCTTGATTATACTGAAGTTTTTGGGCACGGGGGAATCAGATTGCTTCAATTGGAAAGCTTTCTGAGACTAAGTACCTAGGTTGTACTTAGTTTGGCAGGGAGGTTTTGGCCGTTTTAGTAACACGGCTGGACAAGAATTGCAGCAGAGCAGACAAATTGTCAGCAAAGCAGACAGGTTGGTATTCATTAGATTAATTATTTAAATTATGTATGTAAAATTTATGCTATTTTGAAATTAGCTTGAGATAGGGTTCTTACAGGGGGTGACTTGATGCCCCTTGTTGTTGTTGTTGTTGTTTTTTTTTAGGTAAATCTAACTAATTAAAATCCATTTTTTTTTCAACTGTGGTTCACGGTCACTGAGTGGTTGCTACATCCACGAGCAATAATCCTGGCAGATCCACTAGAAGAGATCTATCCGTTGGCCTAATATGTCGGGCCTAACCCTAAGGGCGTTGAGGAGATTTGACCCTGTGACCTCCCAATTGGCAAGGTACTTAGCAACAAGATTTTGACCAGTTGAGCTATCCCTTGGGGCTAACTAATTAAAATCCATTTTAACCTAAATGCCTAAAAATTTAACTTAGATCCAAGTAAGCTAAACTAGAATAAACTTTTAAATCAATTTATTAAATCTAACTAACTAATCGAAATAAAATTAAATGTCTATCTATAAGAAACCAGGGTGTGAGAATAACTACAAAAAAAAGGTCTAAAGCTATGATAAAAATAAATTGAGTCCTAATTTCAAACTGAGAAAAAGAAATTAATTAGATTCTAAAGGAAATTTAAAATTCCCAAGGGAATAAATAAATGGAAAAATTTGTGTACCGGTTTCGAAGATGTTCTATAAAGAGCTCCTACCAATGAGTGCGTATATTGTCATTCCTTCTCTTGCAATTGCTCTGGTAGAGTGATGGTCATGCAATTTTCTTCCATGTAAAAGTATGGAAGAAAAGTAACAACCTAAAACAATAAAAAAAAACTTCCTCTCAAGGGACTCCCAAGGTAGTTAAATCCACCGCTAGTAAAATAACCAGATCAAATGAAGGCTTTTGCGTAAGTAAAACATGATTATCTAGGCGAATATTACAATATTCTTCTCAAGTATTAAAAATGATTTTATCTAAGCAAAAAAAAGTTAAAATCTGGAAAAATAAAGTGTAGCTTCTAGTAGCTTCGTATTGACCCACACTACTTGAGAGAACTGGATTCTTGCAATATTTCAATATAAGGGAACACTAACAAAGAAAGAAAAAGGAAAATACACCGGATCATTGTCATTTTTTTATTAATTATCTCCAAGGTTTTTAAATGACGTAGGGTTCCTTCTTTTGTAATTGGAATCCATCAATTACAATTTCATGTGCTCTGGAAAACCATGGGAAAATACAAGTGGTTTCCCAACGAATGTTCATCCACTTTGATGATGTTAGAAATAAAATAATAAAAGGTGGACAAAATATATATATATTTTTCTAGAAGATCGATTTAAATAATAAAGTGGTGAAATCACTTTTGAAACTTTTAGAAATCTATTAGTTGAAGTTCATTGCGTTCATTTAACCAACTAGTCAATTTTACATCAAATATTTTCCCAAGTATGAACATGGACAAAGGAAAAATTCCTCATGTATGTGCTAGTAAAACTTTGCACATTAGAAATAATTTTCCAAATAATGTTGATGTAGACAATTGGACATGATGGAGCACCATGTAGTTATCCACATTGGTTGATAAGATTGCCAATGCTTAGTTCCAAACCTTTAATAACACGCCCATAGTCTACTAGTAGTTAGACATTAACAAACATAAGATAAATTATCACAAATAACTTAACCATTGTTACCAAATTACTTGAAAACTAATCAGGGGGAACCTGCGTTACACGTCTTTGGGCTAGAGCATAAGGTATTTTCCAAGTCCTCTACATTAAGTAGGTGGATGATGCTAATTTTTTTGAATGGGGATGTAAGGATAACATATGCATTAACTTCTAAAGTCATATATGAAAGAAAGAAAGAAAGAAATTTTAACGTCCACGAGGCTAAAGATAGCCTATGGGACAGATTGTTTCTTCATCTGCTTGATGTATTCGGCCCTTTTTCTGTGAAGCTTCAAAATAAATGCTCCCAGCTTCTCGACAAACCCCTCACTAAATAGATTATCCCAAGAGCTAGCTGCCAACATATCTGCATAACTTTCCCTGTTGTCTTTGAAGGCCTCACATTCTAAAATGAAATGTTTTTCTGTTTCCACTTTTTCGGAAGAACAAAAAATGCATACTCTTTCCTCCCACACTTCCTTTGGCCTTTTCCAGTGCCCTGTTTCACAACGGAGTTGATGAGAATTAGTCCTTAACTGAGCAATAAGAATTTTGGCTCTCCAAGAGATATTGGCCTCTATGTATGCTTTTGGTTGATGACTATGAGTGGGATTAAACACTTCAATATAGTAATTTTTCTTTCTTCCTAGCTCCTTATCCCAAGTACGCTTGTGGAACTTTTCCATAACAAAAGCTTTTATCTCTTTGCTGTTTATGGGACATGCGTTCAAGCAAATACCCCATTTACTAAACCATTTGTTATTTTGCTGCATCCAAGTTTTTTTGCTCTTACAATCTATCATTAAAGACAACCTTAGGCCATCTACCCTCTTCCTCTACCCTCTTCCATTTGCTCAATTTTTTTAAATACCTTATGACTCGCACCATAACCATTGCTTCAATAGGAGCAGTCCCTATTTCACTTAACAAGATATCACAAGGAACTGCACTTTTAATCTTAAATTTGTTTGTAATCAAACACTTCTGAATTTTCTCAATTGTCTCCACTGCATGTCAGATGTACTGTTGGCCCTTACTTCACAACCATAGAGAATCATCGGAATCACTAGAAGCCCAAAAAGAGTTTGAGTGGTTTTCCAGTCCCAAAACTCTGCCTCTCTACACCTATTTTGAAAAGCATAAAATGCTTTCCAACCCCCCAAAGTTCTTTTCTTTCTACAACCATTCCATCTTAGATTTTTGTTGAAGTCAATTCCAAGGTATTTGTAATCCGCAACTTCTTCCAGAATGTTGTCTTCAAAGTAGAACTTATGCTGGTTATGTTTTATTTTCTTAGAAAAGACCACTACTTTCGTTTTGCTGATATTGACTTGCATCCCCACACTTCTACAAAAATGCTCAAGGGATAGTAAGTGCTCTTGCAAACCAAGAGCCGATTTAGCAATCAGAATAAGGTCATCTACATACAAAAGAAGCCTTATAACAAACTTGCCCAAATAGATACCATCACCCCCTTGCGAATTTAACCACTCCTCAAGCTTGTCGATGTATAAACCAAAAAGGGTAGGAGATAAGTGGGCAACCTTGCTTGACTCCGATATCGCTTCTAAAACTTTCAGAAATGTCTGTTGAAGTTATGATTTTGACTTTCACCTCTTCATACAACTTATGCACAACCGCTCTCAAATGTTTAGGAACCCCAAGTTCCTCCATTCTGTGCCAAAGCTTATCCCTAGGAACTAAGTCAAACGCTTTTCTGAAATCAACAAAGCAACAAAAAACTTCTTCCTTTTTCTCCCAAACTTTTTCAATGATGTGCCTTAAAGTTATACAATGATCAACCGTGGAATGTTTAGGTCTAAAACTTGCTTGCCCTTTAGCACGCTTATCTCTTTCTTCTGCCCACTTGCTAATTTTGTTTCTAGCATGCTTCCAAATGTCTTTGCAAACAAAGGGTTTATCATAATGATCCTATAATTGGAGGGATTATTGACGTCACCGCTCTTGAAAAGAGGTATTGCCAGACTAGTTGTCCAATCTGTGGGGAGCCCTTGTTGGATGATGTTGTTGAAGATTTTTGTAATGTGAGGTGCAGGAATCTTTGAGCCCCACTTTAGATATTCTGCTTGGAGCTCAGCTAAGCTTTTGCTTTTCCAACACCCAACTTCTTGATACCCATCTCTACCTCTTGTACCGTGAAGAGTTCAATATTAGTGTTGACCAAGGGAGGAGGGTCAACCTTGGGAACCTGCTCATAGAGTTGTCTTGCATAGTCAAACCATTTAGAAGCTGTAATATTATTTCCAATTTGTATCTTTTTCAGTTGGAGCTCCTTCCAAAATAATTTGGGATTATTTTTCCCAAGGAAGATTGTTCTTCCCTCCTTGAAACCATGAAATCAGCCTTTTTCTTGCTTAATAACTGCTTGTAAGCTTTGATCTTTATGTTATCCTTGTTTGACTCTTTCCACATTCTCCTTGCCTTTTTGCATTCCTCGTTAAACTAAGCATTAACCAGAAAGCAATTTGTTTCAGACTTCTTAATTTTTGTTCTTTTGCACCTTGCAAGTGCACATTGAATTAAATGTGTTAATTCATGACTATGAAGGCTGTGAATTGTAATTTTCTCCTTCTCGAAGAACCTCTCTAGCGTCATTTTGAAGGTATTACAGTGTTCTGGGGTCAAAAGAAGTCTGCCCTGTGGGAGATTTTGTTGGACATGCTGAATTTTTGACTCTAATTGTTTCTTTCCAATCGAAGAGAAACATAAATAAATTGTCTTGTCATCTGATTTCAAGTCCCACAGTTGATCTCCAATCAAAACTTCCTCCATTTTTAACGGAGTTGTGTCTGTCTACGCTAAAGCGTAATTACGTATATAATAGCAGCATTGTCGAAGGATTGGATTGACCTTGCCTGAGGAAGGAACGTAGTCGCTTGCTCTTCCGAGAGCAAGGACAAGCGGCTTCGCTCCTTACCATAAAGTAAAGGCCAACTCTTCATTGAACACAGTTATATAAACTGAGATCATATCTGTTAGATAAGGAAGGGGGGGGGGAGGCCATGCCCCGCCACTTCATTCTGAATCAAAAGGGGGGTTTCCCGAGGAATCAAAGGGGGGGGGGGGAAGACCCCGGCCAGAGCAACAAGCAAGTTGGGGTAGAGAGCCGTAAGCGCGGTGGTGACGGACGTGCTCGTACGGTCCATAGAGGACCGGGTGGGGGGTATGATCCTCTCGTTGATTATTGGAAACTGGTCTCGCAAACCATGCAAGCAAATTACATAATCTACCACATTTGATCCATTGTAAGTATTGCAAGTGAAATTATCGGACTTTGCCCATCTAGTCAAGCCATTACAAATGACTAAATCAAAGGCCTCACATGGAGTAAGCAATTGTTCACCAAAGAGATTGCAGCCCTTGTCCTCTGAAATTCTTTCCCACTGACAGCATAATAGCATGCTGCAATTCTGATGTGGTTTCCATTTTCTGATATTTTAAACAAAATGAATTGCTTATTTGAGTCTTCTTTTTCTAACTGAATGAGACGACCTTCTTTCTCCCTTACTAAAACCATGATACCCCCGTGCCCTTTGCCATTCGCTGTTGCCTTGTTCCACACTGCCATCTCCCAGTATCCTTCCAACAGAGGTGTCTGGCATCCTTCATGCACATGTGTTTTTATGAGGCAAATTATGTCTGTATCTTCCACAATAGGCCTAACCCAGGTCCTCGTTTCCATGGGTGTAATTTTGGTCCAACTAGCTATTTAAAATATGGCTAGGAGTCTTCCTTGATTTGCAGAGTCTTTTGAAAGTGAGCTTTTACTACTTTACCCTACACAAACTTCCCCTTCCTTCAATATTTCTTTGATTTAGTTTTTCTAAGTCCTTTCTCTTTAGATAAGAGTTTTTCTCATAGGACTTTGAGGGGGGGAGGGGCGGAGAGGGCGTGATGAAGTAGTTTATGTTTTTTAGTTTATTTTGCTCTTCACCTCTTTAGCCTTTTATTAGGCTTGATTTGACCATTTTGAGGCTTGCATTATTTCTTTATCTTTTTTCATGACTTTTTTCTCAATGATATTTGGTAAGTTAATTATAAGTTAGGGGAATCTTTGTTATATTTATTTATATATTAAATGGATGGGATGGAGAGTTAAAGAGTATTTGGCGGAAAATGTTATGTATGGAAGGGATATGACCATTCTACCCACCCTAACTTCCTAGTAGTACCTTATGGTCTAGTTTAAGGCACACTTATCCAAAAGTAATTATGTCCCAGATAATTAGAAATAATAACGAGGTAACATCTTTACTAAGTTAAACAAGATAAAACATCCATTTGATGCTAGCATCTAAACAAGTAGTTAAAACATTAGCATCATTTCCAGGTGAGGAAGTTAAGCAATGAAACCATACCAACCAATAATTTAAGCAGTGTGAGATATCATCTAGGACATCTGAGATCAAGGGTATGGGAAGTCATACATCATTGTATGTGAGTGACTGATGAGCACTAAAATGCAATTGATGAATGGAGAATAGAAGGTCCAGGTTGATAAGTAGAAATCTCGTCAAAACATCAAACAATCACATAAATTGAGTGTGTTTATATGGGAGTTTCCTAAAGGGAAACATTTGGTTCGTATAAAAGTGTATGAGAATTCCAGATTCTCCAAGTTTCGCAGACCAGAAGTCGTTATTTATTGGGCCATGGCGTCAATAGACCAGTAATCTATACATCATCTAACTTGGGAGACATGAGAGCCAATAGGCAAATACACCACCCTTGGCAATTAGTAGAAATAAAACATGTGTAAAGGGAATGAAAGAAAATAAATGTTCGAAGGCAGAGGCAACTAAACTAGGAAATGGTAGTACATGAAAGTAAATGCAAAATTAATATAAGGAAAGCAAAAATGAACACAAAAGGTTAAATAACTTGCTCAAAGTGCTTATTCATGTCCTAGGGTTTGACCATTTACAGGGAAATGTCTGAGGTAGAAAGAATTAGTTCTAGCTATACTATCTATCAATAATGCTCCCCTCCAAAGAGAGTAAACCTTGCCATGTTTACCAGGATTCTCTCGTTGTTTATCCCTCCTGTTGACCACTACGTGTCAACGACCCATAGCAGTCTCTGTTTTAAAAACTGGTCGGCTCGGAACCGACTCGGTCGAGTTGGTCCGAGCCAGGCCTAAAAAATATGACTCGGCCATTGATTCGGTTCGGCCGGTCGGGTTAATACCGAGCCGACTGAGTTGTCTAACAACTCGGCGAATTCGGTATTAACCCAGCTGGCTCAACCGAGCCTGCTCTAACTCGGCCGAGTTAGTGACAGTGGCCCAATGAAACCGGAAACAACGATTAAAAAAAATAAAAAATAAAATTTGGGGACTCCAAACCGGTTTTAATTTTGCCTATTTGGTCTTTGGGGTCCATTCCCCTCTCCTAAACCCTATTTAACCCACTCAACCCCTTTCATTCTCTCACAAACATCTCATGTATTTGTGTAAGAATTTCAATGAGAGTTTGTGAGGAGTTGTTGAGTTTGTTTTTGGAGCAGCAGTGAGGAGTCTTGGGCAAGCATTGTAGTTGGAGTGAGGAGCTTCTTGGGCAGCCATTTGGAGCAACATTGAGGAGTTGGTTTCTTGGAGCAAGCTTGAGGAGGCAGTTTGTGCCTGGAGGTATTTTTTTTCACTTGTAAAAATCTGTTTTTGCTTATTAAATTTTATGTGCAAATCTAGAAATCCTAAAGAGTGTTTTCTGTAAAAGAAATGAACATTGAATCAATGTGTTTTTTTTGTTTTCATTTTCAGATTGTTTGCTTTCATTTCCAAGTCAAAAAATGGCACCTAGAGTGAAAGATGCTGCTTGGGCATATGTTGAAATGGTTGATAGTCAAATGCATTGCAAATTTTGCCATAGGAAAATTAAGGAAGGTCCTGGGGGCATTAATAGGCTGAAACAACACTTGGTGGGGATTAGAGGCCAAATTACTCCATGTACCTCACCAGAAATTGGGGAGATTAGGGTTAGCCAGATTTGAGAAGTTTAAAGAAGATAAGGCTAGGCAAAAAGAGTTAGAGGTTGAAATTGGGAGGAAGAGGAATATACAAAAAATGCTGGCTACCAACCCCCATTTTGATTTTGAGGGTTCTTCCTTTATCTCTTGTACTGATGCATCTAACCCCTTCCGATATGTTCCTCCCTCTTTTGAGTCTATTCAAGAAAAGGGAAAGGGTAAAATGAAAAAGGGTGATATGAATATCAAAATTTATTTCACTCCCTCCTCTCCATCAGATGCACATGGTCCTCAACCTAGTAGAAGTCATTTGCAACCCACTTTAGATGACCATTGGAAGAAAGAATTGAGGGAGACTGCTTGTGATTACATAGCTAGATGGTGGTATGATGCTGATATCCCCTTCAATGCTTCCCGTTCACCATATTATGAGCCTATGTTTGATGCCATACATGCTACTGGAAAAGGCTTCAAAGGCCCTACTATGCATGAGCTAAGGGGGTATCGTTTGTAGAAAGAAATTGCCTCCATTAATGAGTATTTGAAAGATTTCAAGGACTCATGGGCAAGAACAGGATGTACCATCATGTCAGATGGATGGACTGATCAAAGAAACCATACCATCATAAACTTTCTTATCTTCTGTCCACAGGGAACCATGTTTCTAAAATCAGTTGATGCATTTGATAAGGTAAAAGATGGACAATTGTTGTTTCAGCTATTGGATGAGGTTGTTGAGGAGGTGGGGGTGGCTAATGTTGTTCAAGTCATCACAGATAATGCCTCTAACTATGTTCTTGCTGGTAAACTGTTAGAGGAAAAGCACAGAACCATCTTTTGGACCCCATGTGCTGCACATTGCATAGACCTCATGCTTGAGGATATTGGCAAATTAGATTGGGTCAAAAACACTGTAGATCATGCCAAAAGCATAACAAAATTTATCTACAATCATTCATGGATTTTGAGCCTAACGAGGAAACATACAGGGGGCAAGGATATTATTAGGCCAACCATCACTAGATTTGCTACTCATTTTTTGACATTGCAATCTATGCTTTCACAACATAGAAACTTGCAAAAGATTTTTTCCAGTTAAGAATGGAATCAAAGTCAGTGGTCTCACAAACTGGAAAGCAAAGAATTGAAAAAGAAAGTTAATGAAGAAATATTTTGGAGAAAGGCAATAGAGATTGTGAAGCTTGTTGAGCCACTGGTTAAGGTGTTACGCTTGGTGGATGGGGAAAGATTGGCTATGGGCTTCATTTATGAGGCTATGGATCAAGCAAAGGAGCAAATAAAGAGGGCATACAAGGATAAAGTGGCTAAGTATGGAGATGGAACAATCAACTCCATTGCCCTATACATGCAGTTGGGTATTTTTTGAACCCACAGTATCATTATAAAGCTAAGGCGACAGGAGCTTTGAAGGGGGAGGTTAGAGAGGGATTGATTGACTGCATTGATCGCATGATCCCATTAGAGTGTGATCAGCTGGAGATACATCGACAGGCCACAACCTTTAGCAGTGCCTCAGGTACCTTTGGGAAGAACTTAACAAAGATTGCAAGGGAAGTAGATGAGCCAGGTAAACAAAGATTTCAATTTTCAAATTCTTAATACTTATTTCGTTAAATCGTTTATAATTTGAAAGTTGGATATACTTTGTAATTTTGTTGAGCTAATTCATTACACTCCTATGTTTTTTGCAGCACAATAGTGGGAGGCTTTTGGTAGCCATTGTCCTGAATTGCAGTGGTTTGAAATTCATATTTTGAGTCAAACTTGCAGTGCTACTGGGTGTGAGCGCAATTGGTCTGTCTTTGAGAGGATTCACACAAAGAAGAGAGACAGTTTGGATAAAAAACAGTTAAATGATCTAGTCTATGTCCAATACAACCTCCGACTTAGACGCAACCAATTGTTGAACAAAAGACCTGATTCAGATCCCATTGTGTTGGATGACATTGATCCAACATCAGATTGGGTAGTGGAGAGTCATCTAGTATAGTTTGATTCTGATGAGGATCTTGATTTGGATTTACAGGTGGAGGCAACACTCGAACATAATGTTCAATTGAATGCAGATCCTGATCCACTTGTATCAGCCTCAGGGTCAGCCCCAAGTCCTCCAATTGCAGGCGCTTCTTCTGTGGAGCCACGATAGAAGCACATATCTCGTCTATCTCAGCTTGTAGCTGCTGCACAGCCTGCTAGTGCTACCACTTCTACAGTTGCAGTTGGAGATGATGATGAGGAGCCATGGGGCCCCCTGTCTGACTCTGATGATGATCCAGAGATTGATCCACATGATCTCGGCTCCTACGGCAGTAGTCAGTAGTACTGGTCACAGTTTACTTTTGTTGTAGAGGCCATTTCTAGCCTCCTTGGTTATGTGTTTTTGTTTTGATCTCTATATCATGATCATGTATGTATTGGACAGTGCACTGGGTGCCATTTTGATATAATGGATATATTCATGAGCCTACTTTGATCGTATGTTGTCTTCTATCTATATTCTAATGATGTGTGTTTGGAAACATGAATGAAAATCTTTAAAATTATGTTTTTTTTATAAAAAAATAAATATTTAATGTATTTTCTATAACGATCGAGTCATTGAAATAGAGCCGACCGAGTCGATACCGAGTCCGAGTCGGAGTCAGAGTCGACCCTCGGCCGAGTCGGTGTCGGAGTTGGAGTTTTAAAACATTGATAGCAGTACACCCCCTTTTTCTGCAAAAGGGATAGCGTCTAATCGATGTGTCTGTGCCGTCCAACTATCATCATCAACCTGATCATTATGTTATAATGTAAACCCATTCTGCATGTATATGATGTAAATAATCTTAGCAGATTCGTGTCATGTATGTAATTGCCTAGGTAAATCTACTTTTCTGGTGACGATCTACATTCTCGGAGGTTTTTTGTTTCATCGATCCATTCTCGGATGGTCGGCAGAGTTTTCCTTCAGTCTTACCCCAAAGCCGGAATGGATTTTGTCGCTGGGATCTTAGGCGAGTCCTATGTTGATTTGGGGTAGCATCGGATGTGCTCTAGCCACGAAAATTGGAGAGGTTAAAGCACATGAGATCTCCAATACCCAGAAATGGTTTGGGTAGATTCTAAACAGTTTGGGAGATATTAAAATAATTAATATTTTTAATGGAGTCCCTAAGTCTAAACTTAGGGAAAATAAAATATTAATGTGAATTAATATAAATCTGCGTTAGAAGGGTCCAAAAGTCATGGATCAAGCCAGAGTTAATCTTAGCTGTTGATTAGGGACTTAATCTCGGCCATTGAATTGTCAACGAGAAAAGTATAAGAGGAGGCTTGAGGGTCACTTGGAGAACACACCAAGTTGATCAAGATTTTGATTTTTTGGGGCAGGGTTTGCTGAGGAAGTCAAAAGAGTGATCAGAGTTGCAGCTGAGGGGCAGTGAATACAAAAGCAGAGAGGCAGAGATAGTACCAGGAGGATTAGCGCAGAAGCCGGGAGAGAGGGATGCAGAGCCAACCAGAGGTTCACGCAGAGCCAGCCAAGAGCTCACACAAAGCCAGCTAGGGCTCACACAAAGGCAGCTAGGAGCTGCACAGTGCCTCAGAGAGCCAACGTGGGTGACGTAGAGGCTCTAAGGGCTGACGCAGTGCCTCCAGAGGCTGACGCAGGGCAAGCTAGGGTGACGCTGGGCCAGAAAGGGCTGACGCAGTCCCTAGAGGCTGACGCTGGGGTTTTCGTGGGGCAGATTGGAGCTGGGAGCTGTCGGAGTGTTTATCTGGGGTTTCAGTTGGAACATCTGTCTCCGACTGAGAGGTACTATTGCCGAGATTATTCTCTGTTGGGTGAGCCGGTTTTGGCACCCAGATTGTATTCTGAAACTGCTTAATAATTAAAACCCTCAGATAGCTACACCGGTTTTCCCACATTGGGTTTTTCTGGGGACATTGGTCCAAAAACAACGGTGTCACTTGTGTGCTTCTTTTGTTAATTAATCAAAACAACTAGGCAGAAATAAATCAGAAAAGTACATGAAGGGTTTCTAACAGTTAGACTTGGAAATTCCAACATGGTATCAGAGCGTGGTTGCAGATCACAGGAGAACTGAGGACATCAGTCGAGTAGAGCAGCAGCAGCAGAAAACAATTGTCCTGAGTGACAGAAGCTGTTCCTAGTAGAGAAGCAGCAAGGAAGGGGTGACGCAGTGCCTGCGTCATCAAGTTTGAGCCGGGAAGAGGATCAACGTAGTGGCAGAGGGGAGAAGACTCGACCTATGTAGTGCTCGGTCATCTTTCTCAGTCAGGAATGATTGATGCTCGTGGCCAGGAGGTGTGGATTTTGCTGGTGCCGGGATTGCGCAGATTCTAGAAGCTCTAACCTTCAGTTTGCTAGAGCTTAGGAGGCTGTGGGTAAGTTGCAGAGTGAAGCTGGTGGGGTACTGTAGTTAGAACAGTACCTAACAGGGCAAGACCAAGGGGGAGGGAGTTGCTATGATATGAAAATGAGATCTAAGATAATTAATAAGGTATTACAGACTTATGTGCATGGATGTGCCTATGTTATTTTATGCAATGGATCGATCAGATTGCGAAATACATAGACTTTGAAGTAGTAAAAGACTATAATAGACAAACACATAAAAACATAGCAGATTTAATAAGGAGTTCACCCAATACTCCTGGGCTACATCTCCTGGTCCAACCTTCAGTGGTGGCCTCTCTATTAAGTCTTCAAACAAAGTTTTTACAATAGTGAACTCAGTTTGAGCCTCACACACAACAGATGCATTTACAAGAGTCTCACTTGAATCCCTCAAGCTTCCTCTGAGTACACAGACTCCCACACAACTTTCAATCTGCCCTAAACTCTGTCTCGCATTTGCTTTTCAATACTGCCTCTCCTGTTATGCTCTCTGTCTGTGGCTTTTACAGCCAATTGCGCTGCCTATGCGTTTCACATCCTCGGCTCTCAGTCTTCCCGGCCTCTAAACGCTTAGAATCCCTCTGCCAGCGTTATTCAATCATTGTTTAACGTATGGAGGGGAGGTGGCCACCTATCCATAACGCTAGAGTGCCCGGGTCTCTGAAATTCTTAAGACAACTGCGCTCTGTTAAAAACACAGGGAAATGTATTTGAAATGGAGAAATCCCCCAAAAACTCATATATCGGACTTAAAATATTGTTTAATATCGTTGATAAACCCTTTCGGGTCCGCAACATCGCATCAGCACTTTTCCCTTTGGTTTTTTTTGTTTGTTCGGGGAAGTGCGATTTCCAAAGGAAAACATTGTTTTCCGGACTTCAACATATATGCAATCCCGCCTATATCGGATCCGTAATATCGCTGCCCTGATGGGTATCGGCCCCGCCCCACTGCATAGTTTCGATGCGATGCGGTGATGCAATATATTGCAATCGCTCATTGCAATAACCCTCGAGCCATTATAAAGCGCTCCTGTAATCCCCTCGATAGTGATCCGCTAATCTAATACGGGCTGTCGATATGCACGCTTGATCGACGGTCCCGATTCACTCTGCCAATCGCTATCGCAATATGTGTCTACAAAGCGCCGATATCGCTGTTCGCTGTCGCTATTCTTTATGTGGATCTCGCCGAACTCTGCCCAAAGGTTACCGCCTATAGCAATGGCCGATCCGATCTGGACCGTTGATCGGCCAGATCGGACGGCTACTGTGCGTCACTTGTCCCGCTTGCAATTACTCTGTTTTTTTCACGATTTCATGGGTTTTGGGCCTCCCGATAGTGTTTCTCTGCCTTGCTAAGGGTGTCCCTCTTATGATAATTTTGATCTTTTAAGGGATTTTTAACCTTGGGCATGATTTTTAAAAGATTCATGAAGACTTAGAGGGCATTCTTGGATCCATTTGGATCACGCCTTCCCACTGAAAAAGGCTTTTGGACCACCAAAAGTTGGGTTTCAAGCATCAATCAAGTGAGGATATTGCTGCCTCACTTGTCTAATCTCTATCCATTTTGCACTGCTGGGTTTTGAACCTCTGAGTCCTACTCTTAGGTACTCGACATCTCCTCTGCGCGTTGTCCTCACCTTCCTGTCCAAAACTGTATCTTCCTGCAGCTCATTGAGGTATTCAGGCAACAGATCATCAATGGAAGGCAATTGACTTTGCTCTTTAGGATCTTCAATTAATGAAGGTTCAAACAATGTTAAATTTTCTGAATTTACTACTGAATAGATGTGCATGTATGCTGGCAAATCAAGGCGGAAAGCATTCTCACCAATTTTCTCAAGTACCTTAAAAGGCCCATACCTTATTGGCTTCAGCTTCTTTCCTTCACCTTGCATTCTGTCCTTGCTGATATACAACCATACTTGATCGCCAACTTGGAAGCTGTGCTCCACCCAGTGTTTATCATGCCTTGCCTTGTATTTGGCTTGGCTCTTTTCCAGCTGTTCCTGCACTGCCTGGTGAATCTCTTGGATCTGTTCAATGAATCTGGTTGCTTTATCCACATCACTGTGTCCAGCAACTGCTATGTCTTTTTCAAAGACAAAATCCAAGGGAGACCTTGGTATAAAACCAAAACAGGTCTCAAAAGGAGATCTCTGTGTAGAAGAATGTTTAGCACGGTTGTAAGCATGTTGCACATAACATAAATGTTCATCCCAAAGCTTGGGATGCTTGCTGCAATAACCCCTGAGCAACTGGATCACTGTTCGGTTGACTACCTTTGTTTGGCCATTTGTCTGTGGATGAAAGGTTGTGCTTTTCTTCAGTCTAGTGTCCATTAATTCCCACAGACTTGACCAAAACTTCCCAACAAATCGGGAGTCTCGATCAGATACTATGGAAGTGGGTAACCCAAAATGCACCCAGACATGCTGAAAGAACAATTTCGCTGTTTGTTCAGCTGTAATCTGCTTATTACAAGGTATTAAAATACACATTTTGCTGAACCTGTCCACAATAACATATAAATAGTCATGTCCCTTTCTAGATTTTGGCAATCCCCCGACAAAGTCCATGGAGACACTTTCCCAAGGACGGGAAGGGATTGGCAGTGGAGTGTACAAGCCTAGTTTTCTATTGCTGGGCTTGCTTTTAGCACACATGGTACACCCTCTTACATATCTAGAAACTGTTTCATGCATTTTTGGCCAATAGCAGTATCTTTGTAGTTGTGCAATTGTTTTGCTTACCCCAAAATGACCTGATATCAGATAAGTATGTGCTTCCCTAGTTATATTAATTTTCTTTGTTTGTGGAATGCATAGCTTTCCCAAATGATACAAGAGTTGGTCCTTAATGTAGTAATCCACTTCTTCTACCTTTTTGCAATTACTTAAAGTTGCATATACATCTTTAAAGTCTAAATCTTGAGGATATTGTTCAATTTAGCTTTTATGCATTACTGATTTATGCTTAAGTATATTAGATGCATTTATGATTGGTCTGGACAACATATCTGCAACTTTATTGTGTATGCCCTTTTTGTATCTAATGACTAAATGAAACTGCTGTAGGAAACCCATCCACCTATAGTGTCTTGATTGTTGCAACTTAGTTTGTGAGTGCAAGTATTGAAGTGGCTGATGATCAGTATATATTATTGTTTCTTTGCCCATTAAGTAATGTTTCCACTTCTTCACACTCTGAACTAATGCATACAGTTCTTTATCATATGTAGGATAATTAACTACTGCAAAATTAAAAGTCTCAGAATGGTAGCATATGGGTTTACCATGTTGAATCAACACTGCTCCCATGGCATAATCATTGGCATCTGTTCGATCTCAAATGGTTGTTGAAGATTTGGCAATGCTAGTACCGGGGCTGTACTAATTTTTTCTTTCAAGGTGTCGAAGGCGTTCTGCTGTTTGCCTCCCCACTGAAACACCTTGTTCAATCCTGTCAATGCATGTAAGAGAGTTGCAATTAAGGAACAATTAGCAATGAACTTTCTCCAATATTGTGTTGCCCCTAGGAAGCTTCTAACTTTTGTAGCAGACTTGGACTTAGGCCAGTTTACAATGACTGCAACCTTAGAGGGATCTATCTTCAGTTCACCTCCCCCTACAATATGACCCAAATAATTCAAAGATGTTTTACCAAATTCACATTTTGATAATTTAACATAGAGATTTTCTTGCTTCAAAACATCTAGAGTCTGCTTTACATGCTTTAAATGTTCTTCCCATGTTTTACTGAATACAAGAATGTCATCCAAATATACAATTACAAAATCATCAATAAAAGGCCTAAGTACATCATTCATTACTCACATGAAAGTGGCAGGAGCATTAGTTAAGCCAAAAGGCATAACTAGCCATTCATACAACGCTTGCTTTGTTTTGAAAGCAGTCTTCCATGCATCTTGCTCTGCTACTCTAACCTGATGGTAACCATTACGTAGGTCCAGCTTGGAAAAGTAAACAACCTCTTTCAGCTGATCCAATAGATCAACTATGCCAGGAAGGGGATAACAATTCTTGATTGTTATTTTATTCAGTGCTCGATAGTCAATGCACATCCTCCACAAATTGTCCTTCTTTCTCACCAACACTATTGGAGATCTGCATGGTGATGTGCTTGGCCTTATGAACCCTTTCTCGAGCAGCTCCTGTACTTGCTTCTTGATTTCTGCATTCTCTAAAGCAGATAACCTGTACATTCCGATGTTAGGCAATGGAGCATCTTGCTGCAAATTAATATCATGTACAATTTCCCTTTTTTGGTGGCAGATCTTTAGGTTTTTGAAATAATATATCATATTCTGAAACAATCTTTTCTAAATCAGCTTGTTGTTGAGCATCACAGCCTTCAAATATATTTGTTTTTTTTCAGGTTTCTTTTCCTTTACAACCATCAGTAAAAATTGCTTGCATGAATTTACAATTCTTCTCATTTGCCTTGAGTTTATGAGAGTATACTTATTTTTGAGTTTGTGAGCTCTTCCAATATATTCTATTCCATATTTAACAAGTTGATACTTATTTTCTGCTCTATAGAAAATTGCTTTTCTATCATACAAGTAGGGACTTCCTAAAACAATTCCACATATATCCAAGGAACAATATCTAATTCAACCTCTTTCACAAATGCTGACCCAAAAGAAAACCTAACTTTACATTGTCTAGTCACTTGTAGTTTTGCTTTATCACATAACCAACCTAATGGATATGGCTTCTTGTGAGGTGTGGTTAGTAATCCCAATTTCTTTAAAATTGCTTCAGAAATTAAGTTTACTTGTGAGCCACTATCAAACAAAGTACAATCTTTTGATGCTTGAAAATAACTCTAATATGAAAAAGCTCATGTTTCCTTCTCTCATTTTCTTCACTATCAATAGTTTGTGCAAAATTACTAGAAGATGCTTCAGAATTTTTACCTTGTATACTTGTGGCTGTGATGGTTGTTTCATCACCTGAGTCTGACCCCAAATCTTTCTGAACAGCAGCAACAACCTTCTTCTTCTTGCCATCGAACTTCTTGGGTTTCAGCTCCGGATGCAAAGACCAGCAATGTTCATCATCATGTCCATCCTTCTTGCAGTGAGTGCATGAAGGTTTGGCCTTTTGTACAGCATTGGCCTTCCTCTCTTTCCATTTCTGCTTCCTCTTTTCCTTGTTCTTGTTTGTAGTGGGTTTGGATGGTCCCCCAATCTCTGGGTTCACATTCTTGCCTCTAGCCTCTAGATGGGTAGCTTGAATAGATACTTCATCTATGCTAGTAGGGTTAAACATGAGAATGGTGTCTCAGATAACTATGTAGACCACCTATATACTTCAACAAAGTTTTAGGCGAGTCTAAAGAAATGCCTAAAATCAAATCTCTTTTTCTAAATCCTTGGGTGTAGCTTTGTACACTTTGCCCTTTCAATTGGCGAAGAGTTTGCCAACTCATCATAGCTTGCTGCATATAAGCTAGTGGATAGAATTGTTTTTTAATTGCAGAAACAAATTCACTCCAGACAGAAAGAATTTTACCATGCTTTTTCAAGTCAGCTTGTGTCCTGCCTTCCCACCATACCAAGGCAGTTCCTCCAAGGTGTAGGCTGGCCAGCTGAATTTTACTCCTGTCTGAGTCAATATTTTGCACCTTGCAATACACATCAATCTGCCTAATCCAGTTATCTAACTTCTCTGCATTTAGCTCTCCATCATATATTGGCAAATCAAATTTAACATCTAATTTAATCAAAGATGTTTTCTTCTTTTTATTTTCAGGGCTATCAGGAGGGGTGGGCAGAGGAACCTCTTTTCCTTTCCCTTTGCCTTCAGAATGGCCATCTATAAGAGATTCTTCTGTTCCCTTGTCTTGTTTGGAAGTGGAAGAATCTTCATTTCGACCTTTCTTAAATTCTCTATACATTTCTTCTACCATGGCTCTCATGGTCATGAAACTGTCCATGAACTGAGGGTCTGATTCCAAGGGAACTTCTTCTGACATTTTCCTCTTAGGATAGACTCTACCAATTTCTGGGTTAGTTTCAACCAATCCTCCTCCTAATTTAAGCTTTGTTCTCGTTAGCATTCACAAACAGTCCAACACAAGCTTGTCTAACCTTGGCAACCTAAAGCTCTGATACCACTTGATCTGAAAATGAGATCTAAGATAATTAATAAGGTATTACAGACTTATGTGCATGGATATGCCTATGTTATTTTATGCAATGGATTGATCAGATTGCGAAATACATAGACTTTGAAGCAGTAAAAGACTATAATAGACAAACACATAAAAACACAACATATTTAATAAGGAGTTCACCCAATACTCCTGGGCTACATCTCCTGGTCCAGCCTTCAGTGGTGGCCTCTCTATTAAGTCTTCAAACAGAGTTTTTACAATAGTGAACTCAGTTTGAGCCTCACACAAAACAGATGCATTTACAAGAGCCTCACTTGAATCCCTCAAGCTTCCTCTGAGTACACAGACTCCCACACAACTCTCAATCTGCCCTAAACTCTGTCTCGCATTTGCTCTTCAATATTGCCTCTCCTATTATGCTCTCTATCTGTGGCTTTTAAAGCCAATTGCACTGCCTGTGCGTTTCACATCCTCGGCTCTCAGTCTCCCTGACCTCTGAATGCTTAGAATCCCTCTGCCAGCGTTATTCAATCATTGTTTAACGTATGGAGGGGAGGTGGCCACCTATCCATAATGCCAGAGTGCTCGGGTCTCTGAAATTCTTAAGACAACCGCGCTCTGTTAAAAACATAGGGAAATGTATTTGAAATGGAGAAATCCGCCAAAAACTCATATATCAGACTTAAAATATTGTTTAATATCGTTGATAAACCCTTTTGGGTCCGCAACATTGCATCGACGCTTTTCCCTTTGGTTTTTTTTTTGTTCGTTTGTTCGGGGAAGTGCAATTTACAAAGGAAAACATAGTTTTCCGGACTTCAACATATATGCAATCCCGCCTATTAGATTATCGGGTCCGTAATATCGCTGCCCTGATGGGTATCGGCCCCGCCCCACTACATAGTTTCGATGCGATGCGATATATCGCAATCGCTCATCGCAATAACCCTCGGGCCATTATAAAGCGCTCCTGTAATCCCCCCAATAGCGATCTGCCGATCTAATACGGGTCGTCGATCTGTGCGCTTGATCGACGGTCCCAATTCACTCCGCCAATCGCTGTCGCAATATGTGTATACGAAGTGCCGATATCGCTGTTTGCTGTCGCCAGTCTTACGTGGATCCCGCTGAACTCTGCCCAAAGGTTACCGCCGATAGCGATGGCCGATCCGATTTGGACCATTGATTGGCCAGATCGGAAGGCTACTGTGCGTCACTTGTCCCGCTTGCAATTACTCTGTGTTTTTCACGATTTCATGGGTTTTGGGCTTCCTGATAGTGTTTCTCCGCCCTGCTAAGGGTGTCCCTCTTATGATAATTTTGATCTTTTAAGGGATTTTTAACATTGGGCATGATTTTTAAAAGGTTCATGAAGACTTAGAGGGCATTCTTGGATCCATTTGGATCATGCTACCAAGGATTTCTAGCCAAGAAATCCAGATTAGTGGTGTAGCTGCACTAATGATCGGAGTGGGGGCATCTCGACATTGGCAGAAGGGTTTATAGGAGGGAAATCGAGGCTCAGAGGGAGTCACACAAGGAACTTCCAGGAGGGAAGTAGAGGAACAACAAGATGGCAGTGAACGGAGTAAGAGACTAGGACAAACTGGATAGAGCCTCAAACTTCGTAGTTTGGAAGGCCAAAATCTAATCCGTTCTAGACAGGAACCATCTCAAGCAATTTGCCTTGAGGACAATAGCGGTCCCAGTTGACCCGACTGATAACGATATGTACGAGGATGCAATGGCGAGGGCTAAGAGCATCATCCTTGACGGGGTCAAGGACCATGTAGTACCACATATTGTTGAGAAGAATACAACAAATGAGATGTGGGAGGCCCTAGCAAAGTTGTATGAGTACTTCCGTGCAGAGAAAGATGCTACTAGAAAATTAGCTGCGGTCATACCAGATGCAGAAGGGAGAACAGATTGACACCTTCCTTGGTCGATTGAAGGAGATCCGGGATCAGCTGAATTCCATAGGGACCACACTGGATGAAGAATTGATGGTGAGAAGAACCCTGAACACAGTCTCTGAAGACTAGGAGGTGTTTGTCTAGAGCATACTAGGCAGTGCGGGCCTTCCAGATTGGGAGGAAATGTGGGCGGCTCTTCGCTAAGAAGAGATTAGAAAGCTGACCAAGGCAGGAAGCAACGGCAAGGGGGTTAGAATCAAGAAGGAGGAGGAGGTGGATGCTGCCCTAACATCTAAGGGAAAGCAGGAGAAATGAAAGAAGAAGAACCTCTCCAAGGTCAAATGCTTCCACTGTGGGGAACTGGGTCATTATGCGACCTAGTGTCCAAGGAAGAAGAGCAAGGGAGAGGCTTCCGAGACAAGGGCTGCACCAGCAAGGGCGGAGAAGGAAGTGGAGACAGATGATGATTGTGCCATGAGTGCGCACATGCCACTTGAGCTGTAGTCAGACGGACTACAGGCGATGAGGGGCAGGATCCTCGAGGTACCCAACCTCTTGGATTATACCTTGCTACGAGAGCCCTGAAGAGGAGTAGCAGGACTAGCGGATGTCGGTAGAGACGGATGCGGATGGAGCGACATAGGGAGCTACAGTGTAGGAGTCCCAGCACAACGTGAGACAGCAGTGCGAGATGCACAGAGTTGTTGCAGCAGCGTAGAGGTTAGAGAGGGAGCACTTGTGAGTGACAGAGGGAGCTTTAGCATCGAGAGTGTTTCTAGCCTGACGAAGATGTTAGAGTTGGGAGATCAGTTTCTTACTTCTCAGTAATTGGGTTGCAGTGCAGCAATTAGCAGTGGCAGTGCTATGGGCAACACGATGCAACATGATGAGAGGGGTTGCAGTGCAGATGCAACAGTAGCAGTGGCAGGGTCATGGGTAGCAGTACATGATGCAACAGTGCAGAGGATGTTGGGCAACAGGCCTAGCATCAACACCAGGACCAATGCAGGATGATTAGGGTGATGCTCAGTGAGGACTCAGGAGTATTACTAGAGCACAGTTCGGTTAAGAGGGAGTGTTGATTTAGGGTAGCATCGGAAGCATCGGATGTGCTCTAGCAACGAAAATTGGTGGAGAGGCTAAAGCACATGAGATCTCCAATACCTAGAAATGGTTTGGGCAGATTCTAAACAGTTTGGGAGATATTAAAATAATTAATATTTTTAATGGAGTTCCTAAGTCTAAAATTAGGGAAAATAAAATGTTAATGTGAATTATATAAAACTATGTTAGAAGGGTCCAAAAGTCATGGAGCAAGCCAGAGTTAATCCTAGCCATTGATTAGAGACTTAATCTTGACCGTTGAATTGTCAACGAGAAAAGTATAAGAGGAGGCTTGAGGGTCACTTGGAGAACACACCAAGTTGATCAAGATTTCGATTTTTTGGGGCAGGGTTTGCTGAGGAAGACGAAAGAGTGATCAGAGTTGTAACTGAGGGGCAGGTTTGCTGAGAAAGACAAAAGAGTGATCAAAGTTGCAGCTGAGGGTCAGTGAATATATAAGTAGAGAGGCAGAGATAGTATCAGGAGGATCAGTGCAGAAGCTGGGAGAGAGGGACGCAGAGCCAGCCAGAGGTTCACGTAGAGCCAGCCAGGAGTTGTGCACTGCCTCAGAGAGCCAGCTTGGGTAACACAAAGGCTCTAAGGGCTGACGCAGTGCCTCCAGAGGCTGACGCAGAGCAAGCTAGGGTGACACTAGGCAGACGTTGGGCCAGAAAGGGCTGACGCTGTCCCTAGAGGTTGACGCTAGGGTTTTCGTGGGGTAGATTGGAGCTGGGAGCTGTCAGAGTGTTTATCCGGGGTTTCAGCTGGAACATCTGTGTCCCATTGAGAGGTACTACTGCCGAGATTATTCTCTCTTGAGTGAGTCGGTTTTTGCACCCAAATTGTATTCTGAAACTGCTTAATAATTAAAACCCTCAGATCGCTGCACTGGTTTTCCCGAATTGGGTTTTTCCGAGGACATTGGTCCAAAAACAATGGTGTCACTTATGTGCTTGTTTTGTTTTCTTCAGTTGATGATCTGTAATGTGTTGAGCATGTACTTGTATTTATTTTCAGTATTTACATGGTAAATAACTTTTTAATTAATTAGAACAAGTAGGCAAAATTAAATCAGAAAAGTACATGAAGGGTTTCTAATAGTTAGACTTAGAAATTACAACATTCTAGTGTTATAGATTGAGTCTATGTAAAAGTGATTTGGGAATAATCCTAACTATTTGGTTAGGTTATTTTATTACAAATTGCTTGGTCTGCTGGATTATATTTGTGTCGCAAAAATGGGTAGTCTGTGAGGGTCTATTACAAATGGGTTTTCCCCCTTATGATGTAAAAAATATGAAAATTATGATGTAAAGTGTCTTGAGGGTTGGAAAAATAAATTATCCCCTCATAGGTTAATTAATTAAATTTTTTGGCCAAAAATTAATTAAAATCTTAAGCCAGAAATTTAATTAATTCTAGGTACTAGGTAAATTTAAATTCTCCAAAGGCAAAATTCGGCGGCCTTTAAAAATCAAATTTTAAAAGGTTTCGGGGCTAAGGTAAATTAATAATTTTGTTAAATTTTAAGCCTTTGGTCCATGGGGGTTAAGTCAAAGTCAAATTTTTGAGGAGATTAACTCAATTTTTTTTTTGTTTGAGTTAATTAAAATGCATTAATTGAAAAATTTGAATTTCCTCAAGAATTTAATATTTCGACAGATGAGATTAAAGAAATTTTAATCTTCATCAACGGTCGAGATTGCTTTGGCGATGACCACTCGAATTAGCTGTTGGAGGATTTATCTTTAAATAGGAAGTCATTTGTCAGTTGATCCATTCGATCTCTGAGCCGTGTGCTAAGCGAAAAGCTCTCGTGTAATCTTTTTTTTTGAATAATAAAGAAAGACTTTGGGGTTGATATTTGCCGGTATTACTCTTCATGGAAATACTGTAAGATGTGTCGTATTTCATGTGTAATTTTTTTTTTAGCCATCGATAATAACTTCTGAAAGAGTGATTTGAGTACAGGTATCTTGCTTAGTCGTTGGGGCTTAAATGAGATTTTAAATTTTGAATGTAATAGCAGGTATCTCTATTTATCTGAATTTTATTATTATTTTCTCGCTCTATTTTGATGGCTGAATTGAGTTTTGCATGAAAGTCTTGATTTTTAGATCCTCTGACGTTAGGGGAAGTTTTCAGTTGGACTAGCCAACTCCCGATCCGTGTTTTTTGAAGAGCCCAACTTAATTTAATCCCGGGCTTATCATAAGATTTTTATTGGTGATGCGTGAAGGGTTTTAAGCTAAGCACCTCTTTTAAAATTTTAAAATTTAAATTTTTATGTGCGAAGTTAAAAAAACCGGCTTTTGAGAGCCTTAGATTATTAGAAGTGGGAGTGGAGTTGGACTCACACTTTTTAGATCTGATAGATTTGCCATTCCTGTGCATAGATCTGTAAATTTTTTGGGTTTTCTGACTTGGGTTTCTGGGGTTTTATTTATTTTTTGTATATCTAGGTTCTGGGTGTTTTTTGTTTTCAGGTACAGGTTGCAAATTTGAAGGTGAAGTTTGATTTGAAGCCAGATCTAAGCCTTGGAGGGTAAGATCTGGCCTCAAAATCATTTTTGCAGGAATATTATTCAACTTTTTGCAGTCCAAGGGTTTTAAATTTTTTAAATCTGGAATTGATTTAATGAGGGTTTCATTGATAAATCTGAAGCATAAAAATACATTGCTATGAAATTCATTTTTCTTGGTTTATCTTGAGTTTTGGGCTACAGTTTCTTCGCTGCCTGGAGTTTTCCAACATAAAATTTTCGGATTTGTTTGCTGCCTGGGGTTTTCCAACAGAAATTTTCGAAATCGTTTTGCTGCCTTGGGTTTATTCCTCTCTCTTGCTGTGTTTTTCTCTTCTCTGGGAGATTTCGATTTTTTTTACTGCCATACACTACTCCTTCCCGCAATAACCCTTCACGCATCCAAGCTAGCCTGCACCTTTTTTTTCTCCCTTCAAACTGCGTCGAGAGCTCTGGCTCCATCCCCTCGTAGCCTCTCTCCCGCCGGCTTCCCTTGCCGCAGCCATGCTTCTCCCTGCGTATCTCCTTCCTCCCTTGTCTCTTGTGGCTCCTCCATCGATCTGCGTCCTTGCTGCCATCTCCCTTCTTCATCGAGAGCTCTCGCTCTTTTCTAAACCCTCCATACCTGCGATGTCCATTTTCTCTACCAGCCGCAGCCCTTATCTCTCCCCTCCACGCGTTCTGCGCTGCTAAACCGCAACAACTTTTTTCTTCCTCCCCTTGCTGTCGTCCCTCTGCCATCGGATTCCATACGTCGCCCAAACCTGCAATAAACCCTCATTGCTCCACTGTCGAGCCGCTCTCCCACCATCGACTTGCAAACAAGCTTTGTACCTTCCTTCATTCGATTTTTTGTTGTTGTTTTGGTTTCATTTGTTTATATTTTTTTGGGTCTTCAAGTTAGGGTTAGTTTCGATTTCATCTATTCGATTTTTTTTATTTTTTATTATGTATGCGTTAGTTTAGGGTTTGTATAGTTTTTTATTTATTTTTTTGCTTTTCATTTGAAATTCGATTTCTTCGTTTATGGTTTTTCGATTATTTATTTATTTTGAATTTACTTTTGTTTTTTACATTTTTCAATTTTCATTTTTTTTACGATTTTGACTTTGATTTTTATTTACATTTAAAGAACTTAAAAAAAACATAAAATATTCTAAAAAAAATTCTAAACATTTAAAAAACCTATAAAAGTTCATTTTATGTGACTAGAAATTAAATTGAAATTAACTTTTCACATTAAAAGATTTTTCTTTTAATTTTTTTTAGGTGGCCTCTGGCCCATTAAAAAATTATTAAATCATTTTGATTTGTTTTGGTCATATTAAAAACAATCTTAATTGATTATTTACCGCATTAGTCTTGCTTCATAAAACTTAGCACATCGAAGAATTTCTCCTAAAGAATAATTAAATTGTTAATTTAAAGTTCCTTCTTGGTGTCTTTTTGTGTCAAGGGTAAAATCTAAAAGAAACTTTTTTGGTATTAAGCATTTTAACTTCTCCATAGTCAAACACACTTAAAAATTTTTGCATCTAAAGATTGACTATAGGAAAGTGGTAAATTTTCCTAGATTTAGGTCACTAAGCATAAATCATTTTAATTCTAGGATTGTGAATTGATTAGCATTTAAATTTCATGGTTTTTTAAAGTATTTAGATCTTTATAAATTTAATTGCTAGAATATTTTACATCTATTGAAATTGATCGTCATTACGTGAATTATTTGATGTTCGTTACATGTTAGATATTTTGCGAAATATGTTCAAGTAATTGTTAAAGTACTTTATTCCAATATCGGGACCAGAGATGCCTAGCCCTCTTTATCAGGGAGATCTTTACATAGAGATCTCAATTCTCACATGACTCAATCCACCTTGGGATTTGTAGAACTATTATCTCTTACTTCCAAGTTGTTTCTTCTAATCAAAACAATAAGTGGTAGGCAGAGTCTAATTATGTAACAGATGGGAGATGGGTGAGACGTCTGTGTTCACTACAACTCCCCCCCCCTTACTAGACAGACAAGTATCTTTGAGATAGGCCTGTAGATGCAGTAACATGCTTTAGTCGACCTATCCTTAGAGAGTCAGAGGGGATGATTCAAGACAGAGACAACGTAGGGTGCCTCTTGCCTGCCAGACCTCTTCCTAGTCACAACACAACGGACAAAGAATAATCAACAACTTCTTCCTTTCAGCCTCAGATGTTAAGAGTAGCCCTTGTTCCTATACTCCCCCTAGGATCATACAGTTGGATTTCCTGACGGTTTTGGAGGACCCAGACAGGGAGAGATTGCCTTGCTTGCCTCCCTCGCCATCGACCATCAAATCCAGGAGATGTTGACCTCATTGGCCTCACTTTCAACCCTCCTTTGCTTCGTTGGAGTTACATAACCCAGCAGTATACATACTTCGTATTTCTCTTTTTTGGTCATTTCATGCGATTTTATACATTCTCTAATTGTACCTTTATTTAATTTTAGTCTTATTTTAGTCTTTTTTGCTTTAGAGCTACAATGGAGTCGCATTTGCACTCCCACATGTCTTGTATTCTCACGGGGTGTATCTTTTAGTCCCATTGATCTACTTTTGTGGTCATCCGAGGACATTAATAAAATTATCTTATCTTATCTTATCTTTACCTTTTGGCAATTATATATTTATCTAGGTTATGTTTCTTTACTAACTCCTTGTCACTTTATAGGGTTTTGCTTCTTGGGATAACCTACTTTTATGCCTATGTTTATGTCACTTCATCTCTTGTTGCTCTTGTAGCCACTTTTAGCGTTTCATCTCATTTTAAGTGGTTCTTTTCCACTTCTCTTTTCTGTGACAATTATACTAGTCCCTTTGACTTGTTTTGGTCTTTAGTAGACATAAGTACAAATTTCAATTGTTTTTTACTTGACTGGGAGAAGATGATATGAAATGAAGTTAGGGTATCAAAATCTTACTAATGGTTTATAGATTGAGGTCACCAAAGAAATTGATAAATAAATAGACTGACTTTTACTAAAGCATACCGAAGATCAAGGTTCTATGGAATGAAAGAGTTATAGCATGAGGCGACCCATCTTTCCAAATCTAAAAATAGATATCTATGAGAACTAGGAAGATAAAATGGAAAAGTAGATGATAAATCATGTTACAAGAGGGGGACACACCATATATGAGGGGTTTGAGTAAAGTTCATTGAACTACTTGGCTTCTGCCTCCTTGTAGCCACAAACTCAGTAATTCCACTCTGACTTGGCCCACCCCCCCCCCCATGCCCTTGCTTCACATCATAATTGATGCGATTTTGTGATGAGTTGAAAAAATACTTGCTTTTCCCTCCAAGGCAGATTGAGCTTAAAGTATTTTGGCACTTTGATCTCTCTTACCGAGCTAAATTGTTCAATGTAATATTGTTGTTTTTTCTCTACACTCTCTTTCACGATTTCCCCCTCCTATAACAATTATAAATATGTGGGTTCAAAGTTGTTTGATCTGGTTCGATGAATGGGTGTAAGACTTAGTACCTATGATGCGATTAAGCTATTAACAAATATTCAAATGTAGAGATGAATGAGACAAAAAAAGTAGATTGGGTAAAATAGATAATTAAGTGAAAATAAAAAAAATGAATAGGAGAGAAGGTTGAGGAATGGGAAATGAAAGGTCATGGTTGTTGGTTGTCCCCTTACCCCCACTGTAAGAACCGAAAAACTGAAATGCAGATACAATAAGAACCAAAAAACTGAAATACAGACACAATAAGAATTTTAAAGCAGGTACCTACCTGAACTGCTACCTGAACTGCTGCAGATGATGTTGCCTGCGGCTACGCTGCTCCAATTACCGGCAAACCAATTCCACCCAGCCAGACTGAGCAGAGCCTGGCTGCTCAATCCAGTAAGCTTCTCAATAGAAGCTCACTGTCCCTCGTGCCCAAAATCTCAGAATGTGCTTAAAGCTCTTCCAATGGTCAATTTTCTTCCTCCTGGTTTTCTCTTGATTTCTGTTTCCCCCTTCTCAGCCCATTATCTGCGGTTTATAGCCTGCGTTTAGCGGTGGCCGCCCTGCACACCAGCGACTCCACCGCTTTCTCTCGTGGTGACAACATTCCTCATGAGCGTGAGTCACACTCCCGTTACAGGTGTTTATATGTAGCATTAAGGTATTTAACGTTTAAACCTTATATATGTGTTATTGTCATTATAACACTATCACGCCTCATTATAACCATATAGCGTATCCTTTATAACTTTATAACATTTATATGTACTTTATCATATTTGTTTGTCATTTAACTTTATGATATTCATATATACTTTTGTTTTATTTATATTTGTTTTTAATATAAACTTTATTTATATTTGTTTTTAATATAAACTTTATAACTTTATATTAATTAATTATTGATACTAATACTTAATCTTTATTCTATTTTATTAATATGATTTTTTTTTTAATATTCTGGAGCGTATAATATATGTATTTAGAGATGGGTCGTTACATACACTCCCCCTTCAGAAAACTTCGTCCCGAAGTTAGAGTTTTTATCTTATCTGATTACTTATGATAGTAATTAGTACCCCCTTCTTAGGTTTTTAAAATTATTATTATTATTATTTTTTTAAATATCAAGAGACTATAAAATTAGAGTTTTAGGTTTATGATTTTAATGGACATGCCTTGCCCTATCCAGGTTCCCAAGCTATTCTAAAATCATCCTATCCTTCCTAATCTCCTCCGCTCCCATCCTATCCGTCCTCTACTAGAGTATGCCATGGCGTCAGTTTTACTGACCTAACCAGTCATAAACTCTAAGGTGACAGCGTCGGATACACCGACCTGATTCCCAGTAGGCATCCGACAATCATCATCACATGTCTAGGGGAGCGTGATTCGCATAGTCCTCCCATGACTCCAGGGTTCGGAGTATAAACGGTGGGTAACACCTCCACCCCTTCTAGTAGAATTAGGGTTAATACCCTATGATTGAATCACTTTGAGCTTTAATTGTTCTGAGGTTCTGTCATCACGTGGTCATCCTGGTAACTGTTTATTACCTGCAATCATACACTTAACCATGCATTCGTAAAATGTGCATCAACGTATTCAAAATAACTCATGTATTATTCACATATGACACTACAGTACAACACATTTTGCCATATTCCATGCATGTCTTTTGACTTCCATTTAAAATGTATTTACTCCTTGATTTCTATTCCATTGATCATATTTGACATGTATAAATAAATCAGATTTATAATATCTTAATTCCTATCAGAAGTAAAATCATTTAGTTGTTTTAAATTTTACTTTGACAACTATAATTTAGTAAGATCAACAACATATATCATTTTGGTATCCATGTACCAGCTAAAGTTAAGCATATATTATGTCACAAAATTTTACGTTTATCTATAATCATTCAAAATGTTTCTGGGTCTCTGATTGCAGTGAAGTAAATATATACTAAACATAGTTTAAAGTTCTTCAAAATTGACATAGACTAGGGTATCTTTGACACATGTTCTCTGTATTTTCCCAAGTTGCTGATCCAGGACTATACTTGTCCCATTGGACCTTAACTTGGTCCACCAAGCGGTTCCTCAGCTGGTCCACCAAGCGGTTCCTCAGCTGTCGAACCCTACGTTCCAGTATACGTAATGGTTCAACCGTTACGATTCCCTTGTCCCATACCTGAAGATCCTGCTATAGTGGGTTGATGCGCTGCTTGGTCGTTGCTGAGTACTGCATGAATTCTATGATTACCTTGATTGTTTGATATTGGTCCCTCTTCAGTCCTATGCAACATATTCGACGAAGCTTCTGGGCAATCACGTTGAAAATGCGGTCCCCCACATCCCCAACAATTAAGCTGCGTTGATCCTCTTGAATTAGGACGTGAATTTCTAGAGAGCGAGCTTCGTCCTCTCATGTTGATTCCTCTCGAATTTCCTCCTCTACTGGCAGTCTCTCGAGATGACTTAGTTTTGAAGATTATTGAAGCAGTATTGATGATAACAAGTATGGATTAAACTTTTTACTAGTCACTTCTAAAGATTGCACAGATGTTGCAAAATTCATGATGATGGAGCAATTAATCCAAGAAAATGGTTGACCTCTTTCCAAATCTTTGCACTATTTTAAACTGATAACGCTGCCTTTTCTCGATTCCTAATTAAAGGAATTGATGCAATAGCAAGGTCTTGATGATTTCCTTATGGTTACAAAAGTGCCCATTGCAATAAATTACTATTGTTTTTATATTTATAGAAACAGGCCAAAATGGCCTCTTAGTTGCTTGCTTCTTGCAGGCAACAACAATGGAAGGTGTGAAGAGCAGCCTTCAGACCGACTATATTCTCAAGGCAATGAATTTGGAGGCAAACCAAGCTGTAATTCAAAGCTTAAATAAATATTATAGGTAGCAGATACTGCGGACAAACTACCGGTTTCTGGGAAAAACTCTACTAAGTCTAAGAAACAATCTAATGAAAGCAAGCAAACTGTTGATGTTTTATTGCACAATCAAGTGGCTGTGAGCAAGAAACAGAGAGTGCTAAAGCACCTTTGACAAAAACGAAAATGAGGATTGCGAAGAATCCATGATTGAGTCAACTGCACCAGACAAGGTGTTGGTAGTAAAGTGGTGTCCCTTTAACTGTTTACAGTCTGATGAGCAATCTGATCATGGGTTTATACAAAATCTAGAACATTATTTGATACAATGCCATTTATGATATGAAAATACATGGATACTTAAGTTAAAATCCATTAACTAATTTTAAGGAATAGATTATTTTACAAAAATAGAAATCAAGTTCACAATTTTTTTTTTTTTTTTTAAAGTTGGATAATCCCAACACTACAAGGTACAGTCTGAAAACAGATTCACGAAAAAACATATTCAAATCAACCAGCTACTAGGAATAAACCATAACAAGGATGAGAAACAACTGGAAGCAATTAGGATGGATGCAGAATTAATGACAAAAAGGGTCAAAAGAGTTCAACTTAGACGGCATCATAGGATACAGGAGTCCATCTGACAATAGAATCTAATCTTACTCTTAACTAAATCAAAGTGATAAAAACTTAGACCTATGAGTGAGATACTTCTCAGCTAATTAACGACCAATGTGAAGCTTCCTCCAACCAAAGGCTTTTGCATAAAGGAATCATGATAGTATGACTAAAGAAGTTAATCACATGTGTATGTAAAGAGAGAGAGATCTTGCCAGGAAGCACCTATAAGCACATACAGGAAGAACCCGACAACAGAGACCTAGGCAAATATAAACATTATGATTCTCAAAATGCTTCAACCTTACATCCAAAATGCAACACATTCACTATAATTCCAAAGCCTATACATCCTCGGTATAGAGTAGATATCAAATCGAAATAAGAATATAAAAATACTCAACACATTGGTTAAGGCACGCTCTTTGTGGAGGAGATGGCTTGAAGTCGAATCCTATGGAAAATTTTGACATATATCTGACTGAGGGTGGGTATTTCTGTTTTAATGTGTTAATCTCATAAAATTACTCTGGAAGAGTTCTGTAGATTTTCTTTCATAAACAGAGTCTGGAAAAAGGTGTCCGTCACATTTGTGCACATATAAAGATAGTTTTGATTTATCCTGCCGTCTCGTGTTAAGGTGTAAATGGAGCGGTAAGAGACGAAACTCTACTATAATTGATGCAGGCTTGTTGAAGACAGAGACATCCTTTCATTCCTTAAGACACGACAGAGGTTTATGATGGCCCTTCAGTCATATGGATAAATTTACAACTATAAGAAGACTTGGCTCCATCTCAACTTATTTGGTTCCAACAGAACTCGAGATTTTGGGCAGAACTGTACCCAACTGATTCTGAGTGAATGTATATGATTCAGAAATGCTCAAAGACATACATTGCCATAAGGCTTCTGTTCCTTACTATGCGATGATTATGTCAGTACATGGCTAAAGAAACTTGATGTCACACATGCTAAGATGACAATCAGTACAATCATAATTGTGAGCAATCATGCCATATTGCTGTTATAATAATGCCGAGACATGTGAATACTGATTTCATACCTGGCATAGTGATGTGATCAATATAAGAGAGCTGAATGTCAATGCTAAACCAAGGTCCTGCATTTGTGCAAGTGTGATATAGTCATAAGGATACTATAGTGCGAGTCATAGTCTTGTAGAGTGTGTGAGGTCCAATGTCTATACTTACAGTGCACTGATCTATGGACTTTGCAGGGAAGGCAGACTGGAAGAGGCTGAAATGTTCATTGGTGAAATGAAGGAGAAAGGTTTACAACCCAACCAAGTAACATACACATCATTGATGGATGGCAACGTCAAATCAGGCAGGATGGATCATGCTTTTAATCTATTTAAGTAGGATGATAAATTTAGGATGCCAACCTAATTATCGAACTTATTGAGTGCTTATGCATGGTATAGTTCAAGAAAACAAGATACAGAAGGAACACTTGATTACTGATGAGGATGCAGTAGGTAGTTCAGATCCTGATAACTTAGATGGAATTCATGACCTGGATGGAATGCCACTTGAAATAAGCAGTGATCTCGCATTTAAGCTTCTTGACAAAATGATGGAGAAGCATTGACAGCCTACTGTAGATACTTATAGTGCCTTAATTGCAGGATTATGCAAGGCAGGCAGACTCCTTGAGGCAGACCAGCTGATAAAAATATGTTAGTGAGAGAGCTCTGTCCCAATGAAGCAATTTATGCAGCTCTTATTAATGGGTGCTTTAAACAGGGAAACTATATCTATTCTCTGGAGTTTTTGGATAGAATGGTTGAAAATGGTTATGAACCACAACCGTATATGTAAATTTAACCTGTTTTAGATCAAATATATACCGTGAATGTCCAAAATAGAATGACCATGTGCAAGAGTAAAAGCTCCGATATGAATTTAATTTAAAAGCTATGAATTTAATTAAATTTAAAAACTCCGATATATTCATTAAAATGTAAATTTAATCCAGTAAAATTAATCTGTAAGAAAATCTCAGGAACAGCAGCAACCTCGGCGCTGTCTAATGGTAACCATATGTAAGAACCATCGTTGGAGTTAGGATTTGCTTCCAGCGGAGACACATGGTCAAATCTATCCCGTGCCATGCCCAAAATAGAATGACCACGTGCAGCGCGGATAATAACGTCTTTGGAGGCGGATAGTCCCCATTTCAGTGAGGCGGATGCAATAAAATCCAAAATATTAGCCCATCCACCGTATCCGAACTTGATGGGAGCTTACATCGACTGTCAAAAGGGTGGGACTCCTCCCGAGTTGCGTTGCGTCTAGATGCGCTTAGCCATGAATACGAAAACCAACAACATCGGTCGAGTCTGAGCATCGGAATGGACCCAGAACGAGATTGGTAAGGCGTGGTTGATGGAACGCATAGGTTATGTGTTCAAATCCGGATCCGACCCAAACTAGATCAATTTATGGGGCTTACTGCGAAATGTTAACTAAATACCACGAGGAGCTCGCAAAGCAAAGCCTTTCAAGAAGCGATGTCATTTTTTGAAGAAGATTGAAGCCCAGCTCAACCCCCTAAGCAAAGGAACAAAGTTACCCTATTGAGAGGAAAAGTAGAGTGAATTCGAAGAAAACCTAATATGCTGTAAACCATGCCAAGCGTAATTCAAGACGGCCAGATGTAAATTTGGAGATGTTCTAACAAAACCTCAAGGCCATGGACCACATGGGGCATTTCAACTCTCTAACGAAAATATGTAAATCGAAAATATGTATTAATACGCCAATTTGAAATTCGGTACGGATATTCAATGTACAGGGACAACACAACAGTTAAGAAATCAGAATTATCGATTTCATGTACCCATCTGCTCTTCATAAACCCATTAGCATCCATTTCAACTGCCCTTTTCTCATTACCACTGTAAAACGCCGTAGAGAACTCACGCGTCTAGGGTTTAGTGGTAACACACAGCGCTTGTAAACATGGGGTCTTAGATTCAAACCGCAGAAATGTAACCGAGAATTTCTTAAAAGTTTTTACGCAGCAGAATTTAACCACAAAATTTACACGAGCGTAGGGCCTGTGAGGTCCCGAAGGGTTTGAACGACAGCTCTGATACCATGTGTAATAACCGAAAAACTGAAATGCAGATACAGTAAGAACCGAAAAACTGAAATACAGATACAATAAGAATTTTAAAGCAGGTACCTACCTGAACTGCTGCAGATGATGTTGCCTGCGGCTACTCTGCTCCAATTACCGGGAAACCAATTCCACCCAGCCAGACTGAGCAGAGCCTGGCTGCTCAATCCAGTAAGCTTCTCAACAGAAGCTCACTGTCCCCCGTGCCCAGAACCTCAAAATGTGCTTAAAGCTCTTCCAATGGTCAATTTTATTCCTGCTGGTTTTCTCCTGATTTCTGTTTCCCCCTTCTCAGCCCATTATCTGCAGTTTATAGCCTGCGTTTAGCGGTGGCCGCCCTGCACACCAGCGACTCCACCGCTTTCTCTTGTGGTGATAGCATTCCTCATGAGCGTGAGTCACACTCCCGTTATAGGTGTTTATATGTAGCTTTAAGGTATTTAACGTTTAAACCTTATATATGTGTTATTGTCATTATAACACTATCACGCCTTATTATAACCATATAGCGTATCCTTTATAACTTTATAACAGTTATATGTACTTTATCATATTTGTTTGTCATTTAACTTTATGATATTCATATATACTTTTGTTTTATTTATATTTGTTTTTAATATAAACTTTATTTATATTTGTTTTTAATATAAACTTTATAACTTTATATTAATTAATTATTAATACTAATACTTAATCTTTATTCTATTTTATTAATATGATTTTTTTTTAATATTCTGGAGCGTATAATATATGTATTTAGAGATGGGTCGTTACACCCACATCTTCCTATTCTTTTCATTAATTTCATTTCTCAAAGAGCTTTTGTTGGCCAAAAAAGGGATATGCTTAGAGAGCCAAGAGATGCACTGTACATAGATTGCCAAAATGAAATACTAGATCCACGAGCCGAGAGGATAATTGAAAAGCATGGTCAAACTCTATCTTTGTATTTACCAAAAGATTGGTTGCATCATAGACACTAAGATACAAGATAGATTGCAATAAAAATACCCCGCAAAGAGTATAGATAGAGATAAATGATGGAAAAGGAACTTTTTTGACTACTCTAAAGAAAATCTTGCCAAATAATGACCATTCTATTGGAAAATCAAATATATTATTAGGGTTTGATCTTCCTTTCTTGATAATTACTTGTGAGTGTGTTGGATTCTTTTACTTCTTTATTATCTTACCTTTCATCAAGCAATTATACATATATGAAGATCACAAAAACAAGAGACACAAGATATAGGCACATGCTAGGGAAAAACCCCCCTCGAGGGGAAAACCCAGTCAAGATAATTCTTCCTTTAAATAGTATTCTTTGAGACCATTTATCCTAGACCAAGACCAAACTTTCCCTCCACACCATGTCAGCCTCCAAGATCTTCGACCCCTTTCAAAAACTTCGACTAGGCAACAGCTTCCGGCAACAGGGAAATCTTAGGAGACTTCTATCTCCCAACCCAGACCACGGAACAAAGAGAGAGAGTTACCAAAAACTTGATTTTCTTCTTCTCTAGAGACTTCCCCAAACTCGCATTTCTTTTGTCCTCCCAGCAATAGACTTCACACTTCTCCAGCTCTTCTTAAGATATCGAACTTCCTTGAGAGTGAGTGATCCAAATAACTTCGACCTCCTTCAATATATAGGCTTCTTGTGGGTCGAATGGGGGTCCTTAGGCCGACTTGATCTCCCTTAGGCCGATATCATGTGGAGGGTGCATAATTCATATTTGACTTGATATACAACCTTTTTACATGGTTTAAAAGCCCAAGAAGGGTTTCTTCGAATATACAATGACTCTATAAACTCAATATTAATCCTAGGAGTCCACAATGGGGATTTTGACTAATATAATGATGACCCAAGCATGAAACCCGTGCTTTAATAAGTCATTGTTACAATAACAAAATTATTTTCTTTATTCTTTTGACAAGTACATTACATAATGACTCAAGTACATTATTGAAGACCGAACATAGTTACATTTTCTAACACTCCCTCTTAACTAGGGAGGTATTCATAATGTACATATACAATGGAAGATTTCAAACTATATGAAAACATGAAGAACTTTTAGGCACCGCAATGCCATGGACTAGATTCTTGACCAAGGCAATCTATCCCACTAGTCACTTAACAATTTAGGCACCACAATGTCATGGACTAAATTCCTAACCAGGGAAATCTATCCAAGTGGGACTAAGGTGGACTCAAGCTTTCATCCCCTCTAGGTACCATCAGGCTTACTTGCTAACCACCAACCCAAACATACAGGTGTGTATCCAAAACAAAGCTCAATAAACAACACCACCTTTTCAATTTCGGGATTCCAGACATTAACATAGAGCGCCGGCCTGATGTCTCCCCAGGAAATGCTTCACTCACAAAGCCTCAACAAATCTCTTCCATTTCTTTATCATCAATAGAATCACCAATATCTACCAAACCCAATAGGTTCCTTAGATATTCGAACTTCTTATTAGGAAGAGCCTTTGTTAGTATGTTTGCTACCTGTTTATATGTCGGAACATACTCTAACTTCATGATCCTATCTTGCACCAAGTTCCTAATAAAGTGGAACTTATTATTGACATGTTTCGTTCTCGAATGAAACACGAGATCCCCATACATCTTGATACAACTTTGATTGTCACAATTAATCACAGTAGGACCCAAAGACTTCTTGAACAAATCTGTTAAAAGATTCCTTAACCAAACAACCTCTTTTCCTACTTCACATGCAACCACATATTCTGCCTCGACACTACTCAATGCAATGGGATCTTGCTTCCTACTCATCCATGAGATCATAGCAACTCCCAGACTAAAGCATCCTCCGGTAGTGCTCCTTCCATCGGTCTCACTGCCACCCCAATCAGAGTCTGTGAAGTCAATTAGCTTGACTTCCTTATTATCATACTTTAGGTAGTGATGTGTGTGCCACGAAGATACCTCAATATATGTTTGGCAGCTATCCAGTGATAATGATGAGGCTCCAATTGAAACTGACTAAGAATGCTCACTGCAAAATAAATATCTAGCTTAGTATTTACCAGATACATTAGGGAACCCACCAATTGACAATATGAGGTAGGATCCACGAGACTAGAGTTGGAGCTCCTCAATTTCTTGAGGTTGGTGATCATAGGAGTAACCATCGGCTTGGAGTCCATCATCCCAAATTTCTGCAATAACTTGATGATGTACTTTCCTTTCCCCAAATATATTTCCCTAGGTCTCTGCCATACTTCTAGACCTAGGTAATAATGCATTAGCCCCAGATCCTTCATTTTGAAATTCAACTTCCAACATCTTCTTGCATTCTTGAATTCTTCGTTCTACACCAGTGATGAATAGATCATCCACATATAGTAGAATAATGATGGGCTCATTATTCACGACCTTGATATATAGATTCGGATCAACAGTACTCTTCACGAACCCAATCCTGAGAAGATATGCATCCATTCTTGCATACCATGCCCTCGGTGCTTGCTTCAAGCCATATAGGGCCTTCTTGAGTCTGCAAACATGAGAGTCCTTGTTATTCACTTCAAATCCTTCAGGTTGTTCGATGTACACTTCCTCATCAATGGTCCCATTTAGAAATGCGTTCTTAACATCCATTTGATGAGTATTCCACCCCATTGTAGCAACCAATGAAACCAACGATCTAATGGTAGTGTACTTTGCAGTAGGTGAAAATGTTTCTTCATAGTCAATGCATTCCTTTTGAGAGAAACCCCTTGCAACAAACCATGCTTTGTACTTGTCTATACTTCCATCAACAACATGTTTGATCTTATAGATCCACTTCGATGCGGCAATTGATTTGTCACTAGGTCTAGGAATGATTTCCCAAACCCCATTCTTCATGATGGATTGATATTCTTCCTGGATAGCTTTCTTCCAAACCTCTTCATGCTCAGCTTCCTGGAATGTAGATGGTTCATCTTCATGTGTAGTATAACCATAATACCTTTTTGGTTTCTTACTTTCCCTCGAGGACACTTTTGCAGCTTCATGTCCTTCAACATCTTCTAATGTAGCTTTCAACCAATTTGGCCTCTTCCTTGTGGTTGGGATAACCACCGATTGAATAGGCTCACTTGGTCCTTCTTCTTCATCATTTGCAGTAGAGTTCTCATGATGAATTTCATCTTCTTCAAATATGGGAACTTCTTTGTCATCAAAATCAACAGGAATATCCTTTGATTTCTTGTAAACTTGATTCTCATCAAATATGACATCCCTGCTTACTTCAATGTATCTTCCCTCCTTTATGTAAATTCTATATGCTTTTGAGGAAAGACTATAACCAACGAATATTCCCTTGATGCTTGTTGAATCCAACTTCTTTCGCTTGTCTTTCGGAACATGGATATATGCTGGACTTCCAAATATGTGGAAATTATCCACACTCGGTGTCTTTCCTGTGAATACTTCTTTGGGTGTAGTATTATCAAGACTCTTATCAGGACTTCTATTTTGAAGGTACACGACAATGATCGCTGGTTCACCCCATAAGAACTTTGGTAGATCTTGATCAAGGAGCATAGTTTGAATGCCTTCTTCAATTGACCTATTCTTCCTTTCGGCCAATCCATTTTGTTTAGGATAGTAGGGAACAATGAGCTCCCTCTTAATACCTGCATCCTTACAATATGCAATCAATTCTTTAGAGGTGTATTCCCCACCATTGTCAGACCTTAGAGTCTTTATCTTTCTTTCGGTTAGGGTTTCCACCTCAGCCCTGAACTCCTTGAATTTATCAAATACTTCATCTTTAGTTTTGAGTAGGTAGAGCCATGTCTTCCTTGAATGGTCATCAATGAATGTTACATAATAGAGATGTCCTCCAAGTGTTTTGTCAGACATGGGCCCGCATACATCGGAATGGATGAGATCTAATATTTCTTTAGATCTAGATTCACTATGATGAAATGGCTTTCTTGTATGCTTCCCCAAAGAGCATCCCTTGCACACACCTTCATGATCTAACTTCATATTAGGAATACCATGAACCAATTGACTAAGAGTAGGGATGACCCTATAATGAAGATGACCATACCTTCGATGCCATAGTTCAATGGGACTTATTTCCATATGAACCAAAGCTTGAGGAGATGGAGTGATAACCCAGTAAAGACTTCCTTCACGAACTCCAATAACCCTAGCTTTGTCAATACTAGAGTTCTTCCCCAAACCAATACTTTTCCATCAACAAAAGCAATCCTTTCCCCTTTATCTTCTAAAAAAGAAATAGAAAGTAAATTCTTTTTCAAACCTGGAACATAGAGAATGTTGTTGAGATGCAGCTTCGATCCATTATCCAACTTCAATGATGTAGATCCCAGGCCTCTAACAACATAGCTTTTGTTGTCACCCAATTCCACTGCATGAGAGGATGACTCCTTTGATAGTGTGTGAAGTTGCTTGCTTTCACTTGTCATGTGTCTCGATGCTCCACTATCAATGATCCATGCATTGTCATCAATAAGAGAACTTGTAAGGGCAACCAAGAATCCTTGACTCTTGATTTTGTTGAATATGTAGTAGGTGATCTTCTTAATCCATCTTCCAACAGAGTTGAAATCCAATCTTATGTAGTTCACCATAGAGGGAGATTCCATGCCAACAAAGTGATCTTCGACGTCTCTAGACCTTAGCTTTGATACTGATCCAAAATGGATCTTGAATAAACCTTCCAAGTCTTCGAAAATGTTTTAAATCGAAGTATGACAGGGAAACTATGTTGAAACGTAAGCCCGTCAAAGAAATGTAGCGTTAATGCTCAAGGGCCGTTGGATCCGAAAGATCAATTGATGTCAGGGTTACCCGCACATACCCACAGTATGCATAAATATGCATAAATACATCTGTCCCAGGTATTTGACTTTCAAAGGAGTCAAATCTTCAAACCATAAAATGGTTAAGGCCCCTTTATCATCGGTTCCTTTGTATTGGAATTCAATCACCCCACCAAAACCTCCTATCGGGACTTTTCAACAATCCTCAAGCCTTTGTTTATGACTCTATTAAAGTCATTCGTTAAATCCTTCCTATCGGGACTTTTTACTCCTCATAAACCATTACAAAGGGAAAACTCCCAAAACATACCTTTTCGCCTTTTGTATGGTTTTAGCACGCTTCCCGAGGTTCCACCTTTATCACTGATCGCAATCGGCTCCTCCGCGGTTCACCTTAATACCCATCCTTCCGCTTCACCGATATGCGATTATATTACTTCCTGGAATACACTATCGCGCTTAATTCTTTACTATCCCGTTTACAAAGGAAACATACCCAAAACAAAGGAAAACCCTGTCGGAACACAAAGCCAGACTTCAAAAACATTACACCCGCGACTATAACTCTGTCGGGTCTGCACCTTTAGTTGCTCCCCAGCACTCCTCTTTCGAACTCCGATTACCAAACGGCCCGATCTCCGATCGTCGATCGGCGCTTATCGCTGTCGGCGTATTGGCATTTTGGCCATCAACATTTCACTACCCTCTGCGCTTGATCTCTGCGACTAGCGATCAGTGATTAGATTGCGACTGTTGATCCGGATCTCGATCCGACGGTCCACATTTAATCGCGTGATCGCGATCGCACTGGTTCAAAGACTCGTTCTGAAATCGCCATAAGGATTTCGCCGATGTGACTTAATCCTGGCCGTTGATCTTAAAGATCCAATGGCTACTGTGCAGCTATACTTCACTTCTCGCCATCTCCTTACTTAGATTTTTTTCGCCATTTCCAATGTTTTCTGTGGTTTCCGGGTTTCTTCAAGGTTTCTTCATACTTCACTGTTTCCACTGTGCCACTCTGATCTGCGCTTAACTCCGCATGCTCCTTTGATCACTGTCCCTTTAGACTTCACTTGATCCTTCGAATGGATTCAAAGATCCATTACGAACCTCCGAGTCATTCTTCCTCTCTGCATATTTCTTCAAACTCTGCCTTCTGCTTCCGCTGCTCAACTTCCTCTAAGCTGAACTCCTCTGCGAATTCTCGCTTCGCAACTTCTCTCCAGAGCTTACTTTGTTTCTTCAATTGGATTCAATGATCCATTTATGATTCCTCTGAATCATTTGCTCCTCTGTGCGTTCTACAGAATTCTACCTGCAAACCTGTTACAGAGCCTACGAATTCATATGAAATTCATTCATTCAATAGTCATCTACACACTTGCACACTCGGAATCGAATTCCTTTGTATATAGACATATAAGCAATTTGTTAGATAACGAGACTCTCTGTCTCGTGGCTTGATCTTCTGCTATCAGTGGCCTCTTTTTAGCTCTGCCCGTAGGCTTACATTTATGCCAGTAAGTTCTTGTTCAACTCATCTTGGTTCGACCCCTAAATCTATTGAACCGACTCCTAGATGTACTCTATCCTCTATGTCCACTTCTAACTCATTAAATTCCTAAAATCTCTCTCTTGTTCCTCGAATCATGAACAATTTGAAGAGTTGGATTTGACTTCTAACTCTTTGTCATTACTAGCCACTCATGTCCTCCTTATTCGAGAGCATTTACAAGATATCTCACACATCTAATTTGATTCCTATTTTAATCACTCAAAGGCTAATATTACATCAATTTATCATTTAGGAATCGAACTTCCTAAAAATACATGACCCCCTATGTTTACTTAATTACAATGATTTTCTCTTGGGTGAATGCTCCTGCATCATCAACGGACGGGAGCAAAACAATGGAGCAGTCATCAATTGTTATCACATCAGAGTCAGCACAACGGATGATGTGGTAGTCAGAGATTGGTTCAGGCCTTCGATAATGAAGAACAGGGTCAAAGGCGGAGGATCGTCCGATCAAAGGAGATCAACGCATTTTACAGCTAAACCTACAAGCAAGCGGATCTGAAGAGTTTATGGAAAATAAGCTAAACCTTTTGAGTTTCGGAAGGAGGGCAGTAAACGGTATTTCGGGCAGGCTTTAGGTGGTAAGTGGTATTGGAAGGGCTTCACCCGATTCCATACACCAACCGACACGTAGCACGCCGCAGGAGAGAGAAAACCGCTTTTTTGGGCAGGTAATCTCCGTGCAAGTGGGCCACCCGAAATGACTGTCAGCCGTTGGATTGGAGATCGCAGATCAACGGTGGAGATTGAGCGGACTGCTTGATGTTTCGGGTTTAGTGCGAACCGTCGGATTAAAAGGCAAATCGACGGACCAGATTAAGTCGCATCGCAATGAGTCAAGTTCAAAGGAATGGACCTTGGGCCGTAAGCGATTGCGATTTGCGATTGCCGATATATCGCATCACAATACTCCATCGGAAAAGGAATGGACCTCAGGTCTTTAGACCATGCGATATGCGATATTCCGATAAGCGATGGGCCGATGCGCCAATAGCCGATAGCGCTGATCGGAGTGATTGGAGATCGGAGATCGGAGATCGGAGCGCAACAGAGCAAAGGGGAACAACAGACCATGCGACACGTGATTTGCGATGTGCGCGGACCCGACGATTCTATAGATGCGGGTGTAGTTTCCTTTTGAGATCCAGCTAAGGTTCATAGTCGGGTTTTCTATGTTTTGCCATGTATTCCTGTGTATTTGGTAAAATGCTCTGTTTTGGGGATTTTAGCTCCATTGAAAGGGTTTTTCCTGCGCCCGCCGGTCCTTTCGTTTTCCAAGCCGTTTTCTATTTCAAACATCATTGCTACCTGCCATAAGAAAATGATGTAACTGAACGTGTCATGAAAACACGAATAAAAAAAAACGCAGAAGGAGGTGAAGAGACGGACAGAAGGGTCCAACGCAGAGGAAGGCGTTTTTGGGAACCAAAGAGGTTATGGTAACCTTCCAGGGTGTCTAGAGGCGTTATTCTTATGGACTCCAAGAGTTCGAGCCATCTCAGGGATAAATTCCATTGTTGTGTAGAGACTCAGAGGGAGCTCACACATTGTAATAATCTGAGCCAGTGAGAGGAGAACAGAGAGAAGCCACCAGAGGTTGGAGGCAGTTATTCTCCTTACAAAGAGCCAAGAGCCGAGAGTCGAGAGCCGAGAGCCAGAGAGCCAAACAGCCAGGGATAAAGATGGCATTCTAAGCCCATTGGTTCAGTTGTAAACCTATGGAGTTGAGTGTGGAACTTGTAAAAGAATTTAAGCCATAATCCCAAAGAGCCTAGTTGAGTTGACTAGAGCTCACGGAGACGTAGCCCAAGAGGTTTGGGTGAACTCCTAATTATATTGCTGTTATGTGTATGATGTTTATTTGCTGCACTGTTTCACTGTTATATGTTGCATATCAGTTTAAGCAAATAAACTTAAGGCAATTAAGTAGTTAAAGGCAAACACAAGCATACACCTATTTCAAGTGCTTATTTCCGCAAATTATCAATCATAAGCATAGATCTTGAAAATTGTTTAAGCTTTGGAGTGGGAGAGGTTCTTGTAAGCTGACAAGAAGCCTTTAGTGCCCCATTTCAGATCAGATACCATGTTGGAAAATCAAAGATATTAGTAGGGTTTGATCTTCCTTTCTCTATAATTACTTGTGAGTGTGTTGGCTTCTTTTACTTCTTTATTATCTTATCTTTCATCAAGCAATTATACATATATGAAGATCACAAAAACAAGAGACACAAGATATAGGCACATGCCAAGGCAAAACACCCTTCGAGGGGAAACCCAGTCAAGATAATTCTTCCTTTCAATAGTATTCTTTGAGACTCTTTACCTTAGACCAAGACCATAATTTTCCTCCACACCATGTCAGCCTCCAAGATCTTTGATCCCTTTCAACAACTTCGACTAGGAAACAAGTTCCCACAACATGCAACTTTCGACAATAGCGAAATCTTAGGAGACTTCGATCTCCCAACCCAGACCTCGAAACAGAGTGAGAGACGCACCAAAAACTCGATTTTCTTCTTCTCTAGAGACTCCCCCAAGCTCACACTTATTTCGTCCTCTCGACAACAAACTTCACACTTCTCCAGCTCTTCTTAAGATATCGAACTTCCTTGAGAGTGAGTGATCCAAATGACTTCGACCTCCTTCAATATATAGGCTTCTTGTGGGTCGAATGGGGGTCCTTAGGTCGACTTGATCTCTTGTAGGCTGACATGATGTGGAGGGTACATAATTCATATTTGACTTGATACAAAACCTTTTTACATGGTTCAAAAGCCCAAGAAGGGTCTCTTCGAATATACAATGACTCTATAAACTCAATATTAATCCTAGGAGTCCACAATGGGGACTTTGACTAATATAATGATGACCCAAGCATGAAACCCATGCTTTAATAAGTCATTGTTACAATAATAAAAATTCTTTTCTTTATTCTTTTGACAAGTACATTACATAATGACTCAAGTACATTATTGAAGACCGAACATAGTTACATTTTCTAACACATTCAACCTCACTTTATAGAATTCTCCTACTCCTAAAGGAGATGTCTCTTTCATGCAATATGCCTTGGTTAACGCATCATGAAGAGAGGTGAAGTGAAGAAGATCTCACGTGCCTAACCCATGGACATTGTTAGAAGTGATGAGGAGTGCAATGAACTGAATTTAAAGTCTCCCATGCGCCTTGAGTGGAGTGAAGAGAGGTGATTTGGAGCTAAACTCATGTGTTTTCTTAGTGGAGTGGACTGGAGAGAGAAGGACATGTGCTGTAGTATAACTCCACCATGCGCTTTAAGATTTTGTGAAGTTGACAAGAGCCATGTGCTCTAGTTTAACTCCACCATGTGCTTTAAGATTTTGTGAAGTTGACAAGAGCCATGTGCTCTAGTTTGATTCCATTTGCTTTGAGTGTGGTGGAGTGAAGTTGACAAGAGCCATGTGCTCTAGTTTAACTCCACCATTCGCTTTGAGTTTGGTGGAGTGAAGTTGACAAGAGCCATGCACTCTCTCCAGTTAACTAGATAACTCACTCAGGTCCAATAAGATAGCCTCATGCAAGCTCATTTGCACTGAAGTGAAGTGAAGTGCAACATGGCATTGTAAGATGAGATGGTGCATTTGCCACATTACCATCGTGTCATTGCCATGTAGCACATCCACCTGCTGCCACTTGTCAACTTGCGTGGTGACCACCTATTATAAAGAGACATGCCAAAAATTGCAGTCCACTTCCCGCCACACCACGGAAAAAAAGGTTAACATTTAATGGTGTTGAAAAATGTGTAACTAGGTTTGGTCTTCATAAATATGAAATGTACTTTTGATTCTTGTATATTGTAAAATGAAAGAAAAAATATTATTATTTTTGGAGCATGGGTTTCATGGTGAAGGCCTTTTATTTTATAGGTCAAGCACCCATTGAGTGCTTCTAGGGTTTATCCTAGGTCAAGAAGTCAAAAGAGTCATTGTCATAAGTTGAAGACCCCATTAGGCGTATTTTAACTTTTAAAGAAAATTATTTTTGTCATTAAAAGTGTCAAAAACCCTTTAAGACCAAGTCAGCTTGGCAGCTGGCAAGTCAACCTAATTTGAGGAGCTATGTCCACCTTGAGAAGCCTATATAAAGGAGGAAACTCAACCTCCTTGGAACACATTCATCACTCACTCATTCAAGTGAAGGAGGAAGAAGAAGGCAATGAAGAAGGAAGAGGACAAAAAAAGCTTGTCTAGGTTTTTCTTCTGTAGGTTCAATATTGAATAAGGAAGAGAAAGAATTTTAGCGAAGGTCATAGTTAGCTATCCTCAAGCTCCAGAAGGAAGAGAAAGCCAAGCGAAGATTTGAAGAAGCCTTGGGAGGCCAAAATAAGCTCACACGTGTGGAAGCAATTGTTGCAGGGAGGGCTGACAATTTCAGACTTGCAGTAGAGGCCAAAATTCTGTAGTTGGGGGTTGAGGTTGTGCTACTAGAAGAGATTTGACTAGGTTTGACTTGGACAAAGGTAGAACATCATCTGAAAGGGTTGGACTTGGTATTAGAGGGTATTGATCTTGGTCTAGAGGTCTTGGAATTCGTCAATTGAAGAATCCATAAGAAGAGAAGAGATTTGTGGGTTTTCCTCTCAAGTGGAAAGGTTTTGGCCCTGGTTTGCAGCCTATATTCTGTGTTTTTGTTCTTGTTTTGGTAGCTGTTTGATGATATACAAACATAATAATTAGTAAAGAAGTTAATAAGTAAGGAAAAGTAAAAGGACATCACAAGTAATTATCAAGAAAAGAGAAATCACTCTAATCATTGCCCTATAGATTTCTCAACATGGTATCATAGCTAAGCTTGGCTCTGGGCATTATGAAGATCTCTACTACATTGAAGAAGTTTCTAAAAAAATGTTCAAAGGTAGCAAGTCATCTTAAGAAGGGCATCAAAGAAGTATGGAATCTCCTATTTACTCCAAAGAAGGAAGTGACCAAGACAAAGGACGAAGGACTCTTCTCAGCACTGTGGCACATTTCCAAATGAGAGCATTTGGGTGATTGATAGTGGAGCATGAAGGCACATGACTAGTCATCACAAGCAACTAAAAACTTTCAAAGTCCTCTTACTTCGTAGAGCTTGGTGATAATAAGAGCTATCTTGTGAGAGGAATTGGATCAACCTCGCTAGAGCTGGAAAATGGAGGAAATATTCATCTCAACAACATCCTATTTGTTCCAGGTTTCAATAAGAATTTACTTTTCATTTCAAGCCTAGAAGATAAAGGTGATAGAGTGGCTTTCATTGATGGAAAAGTTGTAGTATGGGGTAAAAACTGAAGCATAGAAAATGCTGGAATGATTGGGATTCGTGAAGGAAGACTTTACAGTTTGCTAACTCCCCTTGCTCAAGCTTTAGTTCACATTGAAATCAGCCCATGTGAACTTTGGCATAGAAGATTCGGTCATGTCCATTTCAAAATCCTTTCAACCCTAAATTCAATAGTAGATGGAATCCCCGAATTGAAAGAAGATCATAAAGGAGTATGCAAGGGATGTGCATTGGGTAAGAACACTAAGAAAGCATTTGGAAGAAGTGCTTCAAGGTCAAAAGAAATCTTGGATCTTAGTCATTTCAATGTTTGTGGTCCTATGACTCCTAAATCACTCTGAGGTGATCTATATTATGTCACATTTATAAATGACCATTCAAGGAAAACTTGGGTTTACTTAATGAAATCCAAGGATGAAGTTTTTACTAAATTTCAAGAATTCAAAGCTGAAGTAGAGAACCTTACAAAAAGAAGAATCAAGAAATTAAGATTTGATAATGGAGGAGAATACACATCCAAGGAAATAATAGCCCCATGTAATCTCGAACAAAATGGAGTTGCAAAATGAAAGAATTGATACATTAAAGAAAGTGTAAAAGCTATGCTACGTGTTCAAGATTTTGCCGAAATTTCTGTGGGGTGAAGCTACGAAGACGACTGTATACATACAAAATTGAAGTCCCCACAGGTCACTAGATAACAAGATTCCCAAAGAAGTGTTCACTAAACCAACCGTAGATCATCTCCAAATTTTTGGTTGTCCTATCTATATTCATATACCTAAGGAAAAAAGAAAGATGCTGGATCCATCAGGCATGAAGGGAACATTTGTTGGCTACAGTAACTCTTCTAAGGCATATAGGATCTATATAAAGGAAGGACACTGAAAAGAAGTCAGTCGAGATGTGATATTTGAAGAAAGTATTGCATTCAAGAAGTCAAAGGATCTCCCTATGGACTCTGATGGTGAAGAACTTCCGATATTTGAAGAAGAAGTTACTAGGGAAGAATAAGAATCAAATCATGAAGATGAACATCCTTGTGAACCTATACAACTTGTGGTAATCCCCGAAACTAGAAGGAGACTTAACTGGTTGAAGTATACACTACTAGATGCAGAAGGTAATGGAGCAGCTCAAGGCACATTCAGGAAAGCAAGAAGCCCAAACGATATTCTGGGTATGAAACGTACATGGCAAAACTAATAGAAGTAGAGCCATCCACTTTTGAGGAAGTTGTCAATCACCAAGAATGGAAGGATGCCATGACTGAAGAATATCATTCAATAATGAAGAATGGAGTTTGGGAGATCGTACCTAGGCCTGTAGACAAATCTGTGGTAACTTCCAAGTTTCTCTACAAGATCAAACATGCAACATATGGAAGTATTGATAAATATAACACAAGATTTGTGGCTAGGGGCTTCTCTCAACAGGAAGGCATCGACTATGAAGAGACATTTCCTCCAACAATAAGGCATACAACTATTTGTTCATTGGTCTCTTTGGCAACATCTATGGGATGGAACATCCACCAAATGGATGTCAAAATGGCATTCCTGAATGACACAATTGATGAGGAAGTCTATATAGAGCAACCCTTGGGATTTGAAGTTAAAGATAGAAAGGCATAAGTTTTGCAGATTGAAGAAGGCATTATATGGCCTCAAGCAAGCACCAAGAGCATGGTATGCTAGGATGGATGCATACCTACAAAGATTAGGCTTCACAAAGAGTTCTGCTGATCCGAACCTTTATATTAAGTTTGTAAAGGGAGAGCCAGTAATCATTCTTCTGTATGTGGATGATCTTCTCTTCAGAGGTGTGGAAGTTCGAATTGAAGAATGTAAGAAGAAACTAGCTATGAAGGATCTAGGGTTGATGCTCTACTATTTGGGATTGGAAGTCTGGCAAGGACTCGATGAGATCTATCTAGGTCAAGGAAAGTATGTGATCAAGATGTTGAAGAATTTTGACATGATGGATTGCAAACCAATGACAACCCCGATGATCACAAACTTGAAAAGACTAAGGAGTTCCGAATCGAGCCCTATGGATCCTACCAAGTATAGACAATTGATTGTCTCACTAATGTACTTGGTGAATACTCGACTAGACATATGTTTTGTAGTAAATATTCTCAGTCAATACCTATTACCAAGTGGTGCTAAAGCATGATCATTGGATACCAACAAAACATATACTGAGATATTTGCAAGGAACAATCCACTACTGCCTAAAATATGATAGGAGGAATGATGTCCACTTGATTGGATATACAAATTTTGGTTGGGAAGGCAGTGAGCAGGATGGAAGAAGCACTGCAAGAGGATGTTTCAGTTTGAGATCTTCCATGATCTCATGGATGAGTAAATACAATTGCTTTGAGTAGTGTTGAGGTTGAGTATATTGCAGCCTGTGAAGTAACCAAAGAAGTTGTTTGGTTAAAGAAGCTACTGTCCGACTTATTTGAAGGACCAATGGACCCTACAATGATACATTGTGATAACACCAATTGTATACGATTGTCTGAAGACCTAGTGTTTCATGGAAAGACAAAGCATATCATCAAGTAGCACTACATTCAAAAGCTAGTACAAGATGGTGTGTTGCAACTACAATATATCTCCACTGATGAGCAGGTAGCTGACATATTGAAAAAATCTCTTCCTAATAAGAAGCTTGTGTATTTGAGAGACAAGCTTGGTTTGGTTGATATATCCTCCCTGGTTGAGAGGGAGAGATAGGCACATCATTCTTGTCTTCACTTGGGAAGACAAAATGGAGGATTGGGTAAGCATCTGGCATCCGATACTCTTTGAGGATGAGGTAGGGCATCCAAGATAAGAGTAGTTGAGGACCGATATTCTTTGAGGACTAGCTATCCAAGATAAGAATAGTCTAAGGAAGGACATACTCTGTGAACACCCAGGTGGGGTATGTACCTTGAGAGACAATGATGATGGTGTCTATAAATCATTGGTCTCGCCAACATTGTGCTTTGATCTTGTGGAGAGATAGAGCTGTTAGTCAAGGCCTTGCTATATGAAAATGTTGGTTGATATGATGCTAAACAGATGGCTTACCAATCCGACTCTTGTTATGAGATCTCTTTAGATTGAGAATGTCCATGTACCATTTATGAGTGCCTCCCTAGTTAAGAGGGAGTGTTGAAAAATGCGTTACTAGGTTCAGTCTTCATAAATAGGAAATGTACTTTTTATTCTTGCATATTGTAAAATGAAAGAAAAATTATTATTATTATTATTATTTTTGGAGCATGGGTTTCATGCTCAAGGTTTTTTATTTTATAGGTCAAGCACCCATTGAGTGCTTCTAGGGTTTGTCCTACGTCAAAAAGTCGAAAGAGTCATTGTCATAAGTTGAAGACTCCATCCGACACATTGTAACTTGTAAAGAAAATTATTTTTGTCAGCCTTGTAGCGAACAAGTTGGCCTAATTTGAGGAGCTACATCCACCTTAAGAAGCCTATATAAAGGAGGAAACTCGACCTCCTTGGAACACATTCATCACTCACTCGTTCAAGCAAAGGAGGAAGAAGAAGAAGGCAGTGAAGAAGGAAGAGGACCAAAAAAACTTGCCTTTGGGCTCTTTCTCTCTCACACATGTGAAGGAAGGCTAGGGTTTCTACTGCTGGTCGAGGGCTTTTCTTTTGCAGGTTCGATCTTGAAGAAGGAATAGAAAACCAAGTGAAGATCTGAAAAAGGCTTGGGAGGCCACAATAAGCTCACACGTGTGGCAGCAACTATTGCAGGGAGGGCTGAAAATTTGAGACTTACAATAGAGGCCGAAATTCCGCAACTGGGGATTGAAGTTGTGCTATTGGAAGAGATTTGACTGGGTTTGACTTGGACAAAGGAAGGACATCATCCGAAAGGGTTGGACTTGGTCTTGGAGGGTATTGATCTTGGTTTAGAGGTCTTGGAATTCGTCAATTGAAGAATCTATAAGAAGAGAAGAGATTTGTGGGTTTTCCTCTCAAGTGGAGAGGTTTTGGCCCTGGTTTGCAGCCTATATTATGTGTTCTTGTTCTTCTTGTTTTGGTAGCTGTTTGATGATATACAAACATAATAATAAGTAAAGAAGCTAATAAGTAAGGAAATGTAAAAAGACATCACAAGTAGTTATCAAGAAAAGAGAAATCACTCTAATCATTGCCCTATAGATTTCTCAACAAATAGCTTCATATAAGAGAATGTGAATAATATTGTAGAACTAAATATTTTTTTTGGCTTCTTTGCTTCTTCTTCACTCTACTTCTTGATGTGGATTTGAATAACATACTTAGTGTTGGGAGCTATTTCATGATACATTTTTTGTAAAATATGACAAGTAAAAGGGGCATATAAGAAAAAGAAGTAGATTCTGTTCCATTAGGAACTTGTTAGTTTCCTTTTCTGTTAGTTTGGGGAAGTCCTCCTCAAGGAAATATCTTTACTTGTTTTTGACAATTATTTTATCCTTTCTCTAATGACTTTAAAAAGATTTATTGATGTAATAGCATAGTCAAATGTCCTTGGAAACAACATCATTGTTAACATTGTTTGTGTTGTTAATTGTTGTATTTTGTGCAGGTGCAATGGATGTAGTCCCCGATGATCTACTTGTAAATCATCCCTCATTTTTGGGTAGTGTTGTTGTTCTTGTACGTATGTTCTTTAATTCTTCTACTGAAATTTTGTAAGAAGCATCTTTATTATTTGTCCTTTCTTTTAGGCCTTAAGAATTATTGTGATATCATTATATAATTGGAGTCTCTTGCATTCATATTGCTTGTGCATTGGAACTTATGTATGTTGAGGTCTCAATGATTTGTATGTCCAATATACATAGATAAATTAGTTTGATAATGTATTTTATCGTTGCAATTTATCATTAGGAGTTGGTGATACTATTTTTGAGTTTGTGCTATGATGCAAATGAAAATAGGCATTGATAGTGAGTTTAGTGATAAGAGCCAAGTAATGTATCGATGCAATGAATTGTAAAAGGGTAGGAGGATCTGGAGAAATTCCTTGGCAGACATCAATTGTAATATAGATTATGATATGCTTTTGCGAGACTCAGATATGTATTACTTAGAGTAATTTTCAGCATGAATAGTTTCATTCATAGTTTTACTCACTATAAAAAATATTCCAAGTGATTATGCTTTTTTATAGTTTCAAAAGAGTCAAAGTTCAATGGGAAATAAAAGAGTTGGAATTTTTCCTCCATGAGCACATTCAAGATGGGGATGGTCGGTGCCTATATCATATGCTGATCTGTCAACTCCTCTTTGTTGATGATTTGATCCCCTTGGCCTCCTCACTAGAGGGCTTACAGAGGCAGATTGATGCTCTGGTTAGCTATTGTGACCTTCAACTGTTGATGGTCAATCAAAAGCAAAACCAATTGTACGATCGTCAACATGTTTAAGAGCAGCTTCTTCATCTTATATTTCTACTTCCGTTGAGATTATAATAACCTACACTTATTTGGGGGTCCAGTTTGTGGGCCTTGTTTCAGTATGCATCAAACCTGTTATCCGCTGATTTCCATAATTGCGCTGCAATGCATGAAGAAGACCACCCACATGTTTTGAAGGTGTTTTGGATAGTCCCTGGCTGGGCTAAGTTTATCAGCGGTGGGATTTGTCAAGCGATTGGTTTCTGGTGCTCCAGGAGGACTCTGGAGCTGTGCAATGAAAGTGCATTCTGAAAATTCCAGACATCTTCTTTATCTACTTAGAAATGATTGCACTGATCCTTTTCATAGAGACAGAGGATCCCAAGTCCAAACTTGGTATACAACAATGGAGTTGTGTTTAAGGGGATGGAATAATATAACGATTGAGGAATTTTTTGAATGAGTTGTAGCCCAAAATATTTGCAGAGGTATTAACAGTAGTTTTGTGTTGGAACAAGTGTACCTTAACAGAAGTAATAAATTTTTGCCCCGATTCGGATGTGATTGCCCTAAACTAAGTGAGAAGACGACATCATCTAGTGGTATCAAGAAGAATCAAAGCTAGAGGGTAGAGCAGAGATCTGAGACATGGCAACATCAGCTTCACAAATGGCTTTTACCATCAATAGAATATTGGACCTTTTGACTTCTATCTCAGATAGAAAATCATGGAGGAAAAGGTTAAAGATGTTGATATCAACGTTAGAGGTCAGGCAGTCTATGCCCTGCTTCAAAAAAATTCAACTCCAGATGTTCAAGCTGGGCGATTTCATAGTTTACAAGCAACAGACGAAAGAAAAATCTGGAAGGTTTTAAGGTCTCTCATTTGAAGACACGTTTGAAATATGGGTATATGGATAAAAGAGATAACAATGGAAACAAATTTGCGGCAGCGACAAATTAAAGAAACATTTAAAAAATCTGGAATCTTGTGGCTTAATGAAAAGGTTAAAGTGTGTTTCTAACCAAGCAGAGAAGGTGTACATGCCAACAGAATTGATGTAATATTCCTAATTAGCCATCGCTAATTGGAATATTCGATTTTGCTCAAATTTTGTCTTCTATAGTTATTTTAAATAAAAAGGTGAGGAAAGGGGGACATAACTCACTTAATGAATAAATTCACTCCCTAGTAGCACAACGTTGTAACTTAAAAGGGGAGCCAAAGGGGCCCAAGGACCATGTAGAGAAGGGGCCCATGTAGACACTTGGAGGGACTGCGCAGATGAAGAAGGAACACGTGGCAAGAGAGAGGCTACGTTGGAGGAGGTGGGCCTTAGGGTTTTGAGAGAGGCCAACCATATAAAGGAGAGAGGAGCCTCCTCATTTTGATCATTTGATTTTGTTGCATTTGAGCTAGTCACTTCGACTTAGAGCACGCTGGCTGTTTAGCCTGTCTGTAGCACTGTTTAGTGCATCGAGTGTCTCCGTTCGGAGATCTCACCCTTAGCCCTGGGGGACTTCGAGTGCCTGCTTGGGCAAGGTAGTTTCAACAGTATTTTGCAGGAGGAGCGATTTCTGGAGTTGAGGAGGAACTGAGCATTTTGATGACTGCGCAGTCTTGAGAGGGGAGGACGTAGTTCTTTTGGTAGGAGCTCCGGATTGGGTTTTTGTGGAGGATTTGAGCTTGGAGATTGAGCAAGGGATCAACCCTTGCATATTGGAGGATTTTGGCAGAGTTTCGGGTTGAGTTTTGGAGGATTCTCTTCAGGAGCAACACGGAGTCTTGAGGGATAGTGTAGATCCTCAAGGGGCTGATTGGGGGTCAGCTATTTTAGAAAAGCTTTCTGGGCTTTTCTGGGTTTATTGAGCAGAGACTGATTCCAGAGTTTCAGCATTTTCTGAGGAGAGGAACAGCGCCAAATCCTCATTTGATTCTAGCAGTAGCAGCAGCACAACAGTTCTCCAGTAGTTTGGACGCAGTTCAGAGAGAGGCCATTTCCTTACCATTCTGAGTGTATTTCTTCACTTGCCTTGTGCAAGTCGAGGTGCTATCTTTCTGATCACCTCTTGTACTCTTTCGATTACTCAATATAATAAAATGGCTTAGCATTTCTCTATGCATTTCTCGAGTATCTGCTTATATTCTATGTATACATTATTGTATGTTGCATTACTGTTATTTCTCTGGTTGGAGTTTGCTTGTGTTTGAGGGATATCTCTTATAAGGGATATTACAATTGATGCCTTCAAAGAAGATAATTGGAGGTGCATATTATGTAGGCCAAAACTTTGATACAGAGTTCACTAACATTGTCAAACAATATTGTTTGCAGTTCGTCTTGTGTTGCTGATTTTGTGACACAAAATCTTCTTCGAAATTTTTAAAGCAACGAACTCCTTTGCACAACAGTTCAAGACAAACTAGTTTAATAAATGTGGTCAACATATAAATAATTTGGGATAGTGATCACTTATTATATGAGTGGGCCGACCTGCAAATATGAATGTTGAATTCTTTGCCATGTAAGGAGCCAACCTGCATATGCAATACCCATAGCTGACTTGTATTAGATGTCATGTTATTTTGTTTGATGGCGGATTCACTATTGGGAGGGTGGAAGATATAATGAGGACCATACAACCATATTTTTAGGAGAATTTGAAATTGTTGTTGCCATTATTAGTGGAGAAGACCCACCACTAAGGATGAGCATTCACTTTGGAACCCTACCTACACATTAGGAGAAGACTTGGGGCACAGGTTAGGGGGGCTTGCTTGGTTTCCTTGTAGAAGAATTCAGCATTGAAGGGCCATTGGAGGCTGGATGCCACGAGCAAAAGTCCTCTAATGGAGGCGTCCCTCTTTTGAGGGGGGGTTTTGATGTAAAATTGTACATGGCATGAATAGCCCACATTGATTCTAATTTAGATTAATTAAATGTAGAAGAGGGCCTTTTGACCCTCCATAGGCTAGATAGGGGCTTTTAACTTAATAAATCAATATTTTAACGTATGGGAAGTTGAGCATCTCCTCTAAAAGTAGAGATGTACTTGCTCTCTTTCTCATGGTTGGATTTGGGAATAAATCCCCTAGCAAGTCAGAAATTTTTGAAATTTGTTGGAATACTTTTGTCTTGGATTTGTGCTATGGATGGAAGACCAAGGCGCCTTTATCAAGGGGACTAATTGTGGATGCTTTCTCAAGTTTGATGGATGATTCATGGCTAGGTTTTATGGATAAGCATTGATTTACCTAGTAAGTGTTCTTTTTAAGGCTTTGTGGTTCTATTCATTAGAAGTATTAAGTGCATATGTGCCTATCTAGTGGTGAGGATGCATTCTCTTTATATTTTTCTTCGATAAATCCTATCTTGTAAATCTTGGGAAGAGTTCTAATGGAGAGACTTCCCTTGATTTTGTCTTAAAAATCTTGCTTAAGGACAGAGGATGATGTTCTAGAGTTAGTAGTGGACGACCCTAATTATCACCCTATAGGAGGATGTGCTAAGGTTAGTAGTGGACAACCTTTGGTATCACCCAATATCCATTCATTACATTCACAAGATGGACTTGGTTGACACCATATGCCTAATGAAAAGACACTAGTCTTCGGTCTTCCCATTATCTTTCATATTCTAAAACCATTTGAAAATCTATTTTGTTGGGTTTACTCGTCATATCACCTCGAGCTTCTTTGCCTTAAAACCGTAGCAATCTTAACTTGGGGAAGCCTCCCTTGAGCTGGAGGAGAGTTGGCCTAAAGTGAGGAAGGGTTTGTGTTATGTTCTTTACATGACTCGCCCACGTGTGATCTATTGTGCAATGTGTAGTGGGGGGAATCATGGAGGGGGTAGAGCTTTGGGAATTTTTTTTTGGGCTATTCTTTGCTTTTAGCAGTTTTTGGAGCATGGTGGTTCAGCCCATGGTTTTCTAATTTTGGTGAAGGAACTAAGCTTGTATTCTAATCCAGGGTTAATGGATTGGGGGTTTATGGATGCTACACGATATACATATTGTATTGTAACATTGTAAAGATAACATATATTGATTTTTTTTTTAGTTTTCTCCATTTGGGTTTCTAGGGTAAAACATCTATGTTAAATGTGTGTGTGTGTGTGCCATTGCATCTTTTCTATTTTTATTAAGAATCTATTTGCAACAATTAATTGTACATGGATAAAACCCGCATTTGGTATCAAAGTAGTTTAGCTTTAATGGGATGCCTTTGTGAGTAAGGGTTTTGTCTCAGGCCTATGGAAAACCTTGTTACAGTAATAGTTATGTGGTATTGATTCTTGTGGTGGAAAGAAATGGTGTGTAGTTCAAAGATAGATGTGTTGATTTGGGGTAGCATCGAATGTGCTCTAACCATGAAAATTGGTGGAGAGGCTAAAGCACATGAGATCTCCAATACTCAGAAATGGGTTGGCCAGATTCTAAACAGTTTGAGAGATATTAAAATAATTAATATTTTTAATGGAGTTCCTAAGTCTAAACTTAGGGAAAATAAAATATTAATGTGAATTAATATAAAATTGTGTTAGAAGGGTCCAAAAGTCATGGATCAAGCCAGAGTTAATCTTAGCCGTTGATTAGGGACTTAATCTCGACTGTTGGTTTGTCAACAAGAAAAGTATAAGAGGAGGCCTGAGGGTCACTTGGAGAACACACCAAGTTGATAAAGAATTCGATTTTCTGGGGCTGGGCTTGCTGAGGAAATCGAAGGAGTGATCATAGTTGCAACTGAGGGGCAGTGAATACAGAAGCAAAGAGGTAGAGAGGGTATCGTGAGAATCAACGCAGAAGCCGGGAGAGAGGGATGTAGAGCCAGCCAGAGGCCATGCAGAGGCAGCAAGGAGCTGCGTTGTGCCTCAGAGAGCCAACGTGGGTGACGTAGAGGCTCTAGAGGCTGACACAATGCCTCCAAAGGTTGACGCAGGGGATATTGGGTTGACGCTGGGTCAGGAAGGGCTGACGCAGTCCCTAAAGGCAGACGCTGGGGTTTTTGTGGGGTAGATTGGCACTGGGAGCTGTCATAGTGTTTATCCAGGGTTTCAGCCGGAACATTTGTCTCCGACTGAGAGGTACTATTGCCGAGATTATTCTCTATTGGGTGAGCCGATTTTGGCACCTAGATTGTATTAAGAAACTGCATAATAATAAAACCCTCATATAGCTGCACCGCTTTTCCCGCATTGGGTTTTTCCGGGGACATTGGTCCAAAAACAACGGTGTCACTCATGTGCTTGTTTTGTTTCCTTCAGTTGATGATCTGTAATGTGTTGAGCATGTACTTGTATCTATTTTCAATATTTACATGGTAAATAACTTGTAGGCAAAAATAAATCAGAAAAGTACATGAAGGGTTTCTAACAGTTAGACTTAGAAATTCCAACATGGTATGAGAGCGTGGTTGCAGATCACAAGAGAACTGAGGACATCAGCCGAGCAGAGCAGCAACAGTAGAAAACGGTTGTCCCGAGTGACAGAATCTGTTCCTAGCAGAGAACCAGTAAGGAAGGGGTGATGTAATGCCTGCATCATCAAGCTTAGCCGCTAAGAGGATCAGCGCAGTGGCAGAGGGGAGCACACTCGACCTACGCAGTGCCTAGTCATCTTTCTTAGTCAGGAAGGATTGATGCCCGTGGCCAGGAGGTGCGAATTTTGCTAGTGCCGGGATTGCGCAGAGCCTAAAATCTCTAACCTTTAGTTTGCTGGGGCTTAGGAGGCTGTGGGTAAGTTGCAGAGTGAAGTTGGTGGGGTGCTGTAGTCAGAACAATACCTAACAGGGCAAGACCAAGAAGGAGGGATTTGCTACTGAGGATTTCTAGCCAAGAAATCCAGATCAGTGGTGCAGATGCACCAAGGATCGGAGTGGGGGCATCTCGACATTGGCAGAGGGGTTTCCAGGAGGGAAATCGAGGCTCAGAGGGAGTCACACCGAGAACTTCTAGAAGGGAAGTAGAGGAGCAGTGAGATGGCAGTGAACGGGGTAAGAGACCAGGACAGACTGGACGGAGCCTCAAAATTCGTAGTCTGGAAGGCCAGAATCTTATCCATTCTAGATAGGAACCGTCTCAAGCAATTCGCCTTGAGGACAATAGCGGTCCCAGTTGACCCAGCTGATAATGATAAGTACGAGGATGCAATGGCGAGGGCCAAGAACATCATTCTTGATGGGGTCAAGGACCATGTAGTACCATACATTGTCGAGAAGAATACGACAAATGAGATGTGGGAGGCCCTAAAGAAGTTGTATCAACATACTTCCGTGCAGAGGAAGATGCTACTAGAAAACGGTCATACCAGATGTAGAAGGGAGAACAGATCGACCCCTTCCTCGGTCGTTTGAAGGAGATCTGAGATCAACTGACTTCCATAGGAGCCACGTCGGATCAAGAATTGATAGTGAGAACAACCCTGAACCCAGTCTTAGAAGACTGGGAGGTGTTTGTCCAGAGCATACTGGGTAGGGCGACCCTTCCAGATTGGGAGGAAATGTGGGCGACTCTTCGCCAAGAAGAGATCAGAAGGCTAAGCAAGGCGGGAAGCAATGGCATGGGGATTAGAATCAAGGAGGAAGATGAGGATGCTGCCCTAGCATCTGAGGGAAAGCAGGAAACACGGAAGAAGAAGGACCTCTCGAAGGTCAAATGCTTCAACTGTGGGGAACTGGATCACTATGTGAGCCAGTGTCTGAGGAAGAAGAGCAAGGGAAAGGCTTTCAAGACCAGGGCTGCGCCAGCAAGGGCGGTGAAGGAATTAGAGACAAATGATGACTTTGCCTTGAGTGCTCACACGCCACTTGAGCGGAAGTGGGGAGACATCGAGCTATAGTCAGACGAACCAGAGGTGATGAGGGGCAGCATCCTTGAGGTACCCAACCTCTTGGATTATACCTTTGCTACGAGAGCCCCGAAGAGGAGTAGCAGGACTGGTGGATGTCAGTAGAGACGGATGCAAATGGAGTGACAGAGGGAGCTACAGTGCAGGAGTCCCAGGACAACGTGAGGCAGCAGTGCGAGATGCACAGAGCTGATACAACAACGTAGAGGTCAGAGAGGGAGCACTTGTCAGTGACAGAGGGAGCTTCAGCATCAGGAGTGTTTCTAGCTTGACGGAGATGTCAAAGTTGGGAGATCAGTTACTTACTTCTCAGTAATTGAGTTGCAGTGCAACAGTTAGCAGTGGCAGTGTTATGGGTGCACGATGCAGCAGTGGCAGTGGCAGGGCCAGGGGCAACAACACGGATGCAGAGGGAGCTGCCGTACAGATGCACCAGTTGCAGTGGTAGAGGCATGGGCAGTAGTACAGGATGCAGCAGTGTAGAGGATGTCTGATGCCGGATGATTAGAGTGATACTCATTGAGGAGTATTACTAGAGCACAGTCCTCGCTAAGAGGGAGTGTTGATTTGGGGTAGCATCGGATGTGCTCTAGCCACGAAAATTGGTGTAGAGGCTACATCACATGAGATCTCCAATACCCAGAAATGGTTTGGGCAAATTCTGAATAGTTTGGGAGATATTAAAATAATTAATATTTTTAATGGAGTCCCTAAGTCTAAACTTAGGGAAAATAAAATATTAATGTGAATTAATATAAAACTGTGTTAGAAGGGTCCAAAAGTCATGGATCAAGCTAGAGTTAATCATAGCTGTTGATTAGGGACTTAATCTCGGCCGTTGATTTGTCAACGAGAAAAGTATAAGAGGAGGCTTGAGGGTCACTTGGAGAACACACCGAGTTGATCAAGAATTCTATTTTCTGGCGCTGGGCTTGCTGAGGAAATTGAAGGAGTGGTCAGAGTTGCAACTGAGGGGCAGTGAATATAGAAGTAGAGAGGCAGAGAGGGTATCGGGAGAATCAGCGCAGAAGTCGAGAGAGAGGGACGCAGAGCCAGCCAGAGGCCACACAGAGCCAGCTAGGGCCCACGCAGAGGCAGCCAGGAGCTGCGCAATGCCTCAAAGAGCCAGCGTGGGTGACGTAGAGGCTCTAGAGGCTGACGCAGTGCCTCCAAAGGTTGACGTAGGGGTTATTGGGCTGATGCTGGGCCAGGAAGGTCTGCAAACGCTGGGGTTTTCTTGGGGTAGATTGGTACTGGGAGCCGTCGGAGTGTTTATCTGGGGTTTTAGCCGGAACATTTGTCTCTGACTGAGAGGTACTACTGTCGAGATTATTCTCTGTTGGGTGAGTTGGTTTTGGCACCTAGATTGTATTAAAAAACTGCATAATAATAAAACCCTCAGATCGCTGCACCGGTTTTCCCGCATTGGGTTTTTCCGGGGACATTGGTCCAAAAACAACGGTGTCACTTGTGTGCTTGTTTTGTTTCCTTCAGTTGATGATCTGTAATGTGTTGAGCATGTACTTGTATTTATTTTCAGTATTTACATGGTAAATGACTTGTTAATTAATCAGAACAAGTAGGCAGAAATAAATCAGAAAAGTACATGAAGGGTTTCTAACAGTTAGAATTAGAAATTCCAACAAGATATCGAGAAATTCAATGGGCAGAGTAAAGCTTTAGAAGCTCAAAATGGAAGGTCTTTTGGTGGACAAAGATGTTAAATCTCCTAATACTTGCTCAGATTTATTTTCTCACGACAATTATTTATTCCCAATATTTTATTTAATTAACCAAATAAATTTTGAATTACTGAAAGTGAAAAGTAAAATCACTGGTATTTTAACATCTCTCAATATATGCATGGAAAATAAAAATTTGGAGAGATCAATCACACATTGCAACAGATAAATGCCCACAACTATTCTTCGTCATTCATTAACCTAGAAAATCAGGGTATTTGTCCCACGTAGAATTATAAGGAAAAATACATTTAATAGAACCTGTAACTCAACCCCACTAGATAAATGTGGCACAAGGAATTCGACCTCTTGGAAATCGGCGTTTGAAGGAACGGCTTGGAGAATTTCGGCCTAACAATTTGCCAGCAAAATGACCTTGAGACTTCCCTTCAAGCTGCCACTGCACCTTAGGATATTTGGCCTTGGCAAATCGGCTTCTCTAATCAAACCAACTTCCCTCCCTCTTCAGTTACTCGACCCTGCTATCTCCAACAATTCTGCCTCTTGGATATGCCCTCGAATCCTCTTGTTGTATTTGTCCTCTATGCTTCAGTCTGCTGAGCCACTCGCACAAAGAAAATCACTTTCTCTTATTTTGTCTCCTCTCATTTGTCTTCACCTCTTCCTTAGGCTTCTTTTTATAATGTTCATCAAGCCCATATCCCTAACCCTAAGTCACTTAAATAATTAAATTATTTATCCTTAGAAAGAGACATAATCGTCCACAATAATCAATTTACTTTAATTATTGTACTTTTCCTAAGTTAGACTTAGGAAAGAAGACATAAATCACTTATTTCACCAAGAAAGCAACTAAAGTGGCAATAAATCATCTTTTGCATGCCAAGACACCAAGCCTATGTAGAATACTTTTCGAAGCTACCATAAGCTTCAACAAAAGATTAATGGATTGATGTGGATTTGAGTACTACATTGACAGGGATGTCAAGGTAAGACTAGACCAAGTTAGATCAAAAGGCAAAGAGCATAATACAATTATGTCTCTTAGATTTAGTATTATTGAATGTTTCAAGAGAAGTTACAATGAAGGCATTGTGGAACAAGTAAGGCATTGTGGAACAAGTAAGGGATTTGTATTAGTCTAAGTCCTTGGTGAATAAATTATTCTTGTGAAAGAAGCTGTATAACTTGAGGAAGAAGGATGGAGACTTTGTGATAGAGCAATTGGATACCTTATATACTGTGGTATGTCAACAATTATCTATTGATATTAATATCTCAGATTAAGAGAAGTGTATCAATTTGTGCAGTCCCTACTAGACTCCTGGGATAGTTTGGCTATTGCCATTGGTAATAATGCAACAACTTTACATTTTGATGAAATAGTCTCATCATTGTTATTGGAGGAGATGAAACAAAAAAACATGAAATTTCAAAACATATATTGACTTATCTATGACAGGATGCTCCCATGATAAAATTAAAAATAAATCCTCAAGTGGGAGATCTAAATCTAGGGGAAGATTTGTAAAGGTATGCCGGAGATGTGGAAAGAAGGGCATTATATGAAACAATATAGATCCAAATGTGTTGAGAGATCGGAAGGGATCTGTTGTTGCTCCTTCTACAAAAGCAAAAACCTCATCATTCAAAGGAGGGGATGTGTACTTGACTTCTTCAAGCACACATGCAGATCATGAGGCATGGCTGGTCGACTTAGGTGCATCTTTTCATATGACAATTGATAGGGAGTGGTTTTGCAAGTATGATGAAAAGTATGACAATGGTGATGTTTACTTGGGAGATGACTCGATAGCCATAATCATAGGATGAGGAAAAGTTAAGTTGAAGCTCATAGATGGAAGGATTAGAACAATTTTTGATGTTTTGTACATTCCAAGATTTGCAAAAAATTTGATTTCTATAAGCAAGATGAGCGACGCAGGTGTGTAAACAGTGTTTGAAAAAGAAACCTATAGGATGGTTCAAGGAGCAATGGTATTGCCGCCGGGAGTTTGGATTGGAACTTTGTATAAGTTGCTAGGATGCACTATAGTGACAGATGTAATGGTTTCATTACTCGTGAGAGTGGAGTTGAAGAAGGAACAACTGCTATAGTCTTTGGAGAGAAGACTATGCTATGGCATCAAAGACTGAGACATATCAAAGAGAAGGGCCTTCTTGTATTACATGGTAAAGGTATGTCTAATTTCTCTTTAAATTTCTATTTCTTTGAACATTACTTATATGGGATGCAAAATCGGTTAAGATTCTCATGTAGTGCTATGAGGGCAAAAGGGATATTATAGTTGGTGCAATGTGATGTGTTTGGACTCGTGTTGTTTCCATCACCAGGTAAATTTGTGTACTATGTCTCATTTAAAGACCACTTCTCGAGGAATACATGGATTTATTTCCTTAGTAATAAATTTAAAGTCTTAGACAAATTTAAAGAATTTAAGGCTGTTATGGAAAATCAGATGGAGAAGAAAATCAAGGTGTTGAGGACGAATAATGGTGGAGAAGTCAATGGGAATGAATTCAAGAAAATTTGTAAGAAGTGCAATCTAGTAAGGCAGAAGAGTACTCCAGAGTCCATACACAGCTTGTTGATTTCTGGTAGCATCTGATGTGCTGTAAGTATCAAACTTTGCAGGGTGGGTTGGGCACATGTATTCCAAAGAACCCAAAAAGTTTTATGGGAAATTCCACCCAGAAACAATTTTATTAAAATAGTTAATTATTTTTAAAGGTACCCTAAGTCTAAATTTAGGAAAATAAAATAATTAATGGATATTAATCTAATTGTGGGTGTAACTTCTAGAAGAAGACGAGGATCAAGCATAAATGATCTTAGCCATTGATTAGCTTCTAATCTGGGTTGTTGAATGTCAACAAGGAGATTATTTAAGGAGGCTTGAGGGTCACTTGGAAAGACAAATAGAGTGAGTTCAGAAGTTCGATTTTCTGAAGCAGAGCAGCTGCCGGGAGAATATAGATAGTGAGCTTGTGTAGTGAGGGGCAGGGATAGTTGGGTTGGAGTATCTTCTCCAGAGCCCAGGATACGTAGAAAAGAGGCAGAGAGACACGAGAAGGAGGTAGCGCAGGACCCAAGAGGGGTTGACGTTGAGCCAAAAGGGCTCAAGCAGAAGCAACACAGTCCTTTAAGCAGAAGTCCGAATTTGCTGAGGGAGCTGACATTTCTGAGCTAGGAGGGTTGGAAATTGCTCCAGAAGGCAAATCAATTGCTAGTGCAGCTGACACAAAGGCTTAGAGGATGACGTACGGCCCACGCAGGGGCAACGCATAAATAGCCGGGGACATGTTGCTTCAGCTGTCGGATTAGCCAGAACTTGCTGGGTAGAGTGAGGTAATCTCACAAATTTCTTCTGCCAATTTATTTCTCTGTAACTGGATTGCCGGGAGGGCATCCAGAGTTGTATTTAGAAAACTACTGCATAATAATAAAAACCCTCAGATTTGCTGCACCGGTTTTCCCGCATTGGGTTTTTCCGGGGACATTTGTCCAAAAAAACTGTGTCACTTGTGTTGTATCTTTCTCTATTGTTCTGTTCTTGTTTTGGGCATATTATTTAATTGGTGTAGGCTGCAGTGTATTAGCTTCGATATTTGCTATAGGAAGCAGTAAATAATTTGTTTCAGTAATTAACAAATAGGAGAAGTTTAATCAGTTGCTGCAGTAGGGATTCCGGTTTACGGAATTTTCACACAACTCAACAGAATGGAGTCGCAAAAAGGATCTAGAGAAACTAATGATGGACGAGATGCATAGGATTCTCATTGCATATGAAATGAGGAAAGAAAAAGAAAAGACATCATAGAAGGAAGTGATTTTCAAAGCATTAATGAAGACAAAAGGACACAAGTCCTATGATTGTTCCAACCATGAATCAAATATAGAAGAAGTACAACTTGTGAGGAAGCTAAAAAGAGGATCTGGCAAATTCAAAGGTATGCTGCCCTTCAATTTTTTTAATTGTGGTAGAGTAGGACACTTTTCTGCTAAATGTTCATATGCATAAAGGGAAGATAATGATAATGAAGAAGAAGATAACAATAAAAGCAAATCTTATAGATGCAAAAGAGGAAAATATACTAAGAAGAAGAGTTTTTACTCTAGAGAGGACAATAGCTTGTCTGAAGAAAGTGATGGATATGTTTATGATATTGACAAAGAAGAATTCCTCTTCATGGCCATGGAATCAAAGTATATTGATCAAGAAAATGAAGACGATTAGAAATAAAAATCAGATTCAGAAGAAGAATGCCCTTATTTTCTGGCAAGTAGGGTTATGATTTGGTTTTAATTTGCATTTTATGGTAATTCTGCATTTATATGATATTGTCCTATTGATAGAAATCACATTTAATAAATTTAAATTGCAGAATCTAGCATTAATTGCATTTTCACTCCAAAAGCAAGTTAAACATCTAGATATTTATTGCTGTTTTATGTATTTAAAATTAAAACCATTAAAAACCTTAAAGTTTCTTTATCACTTGCTTACCTCTTGATATCCTTTGTTCCTTTGTTGGATCGATCATTTAGTGTCTATTTCTTTGTTGTTATATGCTATTGGATGCTGTAATAGTGCATGCCATAAAACACTGGTTTATTATTATACCAACCTTCTTCGAGTCTATTATGGTTGGTGGAAAGTGTGCTCAAGTACTCGTAACTCGTATCTTGCCTTCAAGGTTTGGTTAGTACCTTCTCCCATAACCATTGGATACTTATCACTTCTGAACCCACCTTTGTTGAAGATCTTTGTAGGTGATTTTATCTGCAATTCCCTTAGAGAGCCGTTTGGCTTGGAACCCTAGTCATCTAACTTCTAAGCCTTGCTTGGGATGCCTCCCTTGTGGGGATTGCTGGATGGTGTTGTCATTGACAACATCAGTCTTTGAACGCTCTTGATATTCAATTATGGATTGTAGTGATTGGAAGCTCCCATGGTCAAGAAAGGAAGAGAAGGAAGCAAGCCCCTGAATTGTGGTCATAAAGCCCCGCCTTTGATGAAGAATATGTCAGGGAAGATCAATGAATTCTCACATGACGATTTCGATTGTGTAGTCCTCATCATCCCGTTTCCATTCGTAGGTGGCACGCCATCTGGTTCCTCTTGGTTGAGGAGATATGGTGAATTGAAGTTAGTATGCACCAAATGCATGAGGCCAACTCACCCAATTCCGCCTTTGGTTGAAATATTATTTTCAAATTAATCTTATTATAAGCACAGGTGGGCCCTGATCATGTAATGCGGTCATATGGACCTAGGCGTAAATTTCAATGATTGAGTTTGGTCAAAGATCATAAAATTTGAAGACCCTGTTTGAAGGCATGTCGTCCCTGCACGAATTTTAATGATTCAACATTATTAACATGAATATGGTTGGATGGTTTATTGTTTGTATAAACCGGCCTAACTGAACCTATATATACAATGAATTTGTATTTGATTGATTGTGCAAAAAAAATAACTCTGTAATCGTCCTTGAAATTTTTTCAGCGAGGAGTTCCTATGTTCTGGTTCGCGTCAAATTTGTGATCACAATCATTAACATCTACAAGTGATCTGGAGTTGTTTTGTTATTATCTTTTATTGTTCTAGCACAAATCTGATATGTTTTATGAGGAGAGCATTTAAGGTTTGACCTCAGCCTCTGTGTGATCATGTTATCAAGTTGAATGGTGTATGTTTCAATTTCCACTGTTTGAATTGGTCTTCGACAAGTTGATATGGTAATTGAAGAAATGGGAAACCTCAATTGATCAAATCGGTTTCAAAATCGGTTATTTTATTGTTTGTGATGGGAATACATGCAAACATTGTCGCAATCACCTGCGATTAGACCTCTCAACAAAAATATGAAATTTGGCTAGAAGCTTGTCATGATAAAGTGGTTTACTTGACTACCTTTTATGACGGCAAGGAGTTCCTGATTAATATATGAATTCAATTAATTCTCAAAGGCGAAATAGATGTTGCAGATCATGTGTCTGTTGAAAATTGGGCAGCTTCAGTCAAAATTTCATTGGTAAATCTTAAAAGAAAATTCATATTTTTTGTGTTTGACAAGTCGACCTCAAAGAAGTTAATGTCGGCCCACATGTGTGAAAAGACCTGTCCCAAAATGCATATAAATAACCTATCGTTGGAGGCCATTTTGACACATCGCATCAACTCACTTTCATATGAATTTGCAGAGGCAATTGCACACGTGTGAAGGAGGGTAATTTCTCTTTTGGCCGCGTTGACTTTTTCTGTTTTGTTTCTGCTTGCATTGACCTATGTCGACTCTCTTTCACTGAATTTCTTGACTATCTTGAAGGTCGAATTGAAGGAGACCTTGAACAAAAATTTTTGGACTCATTTTCAGAGGTTCACTGTAGGGTTGACTAGGGTTTGACTGCAGGGTTGACTGGCATCTTTGACCGAGATTTACATGATTGTTTTGACCGTGGAAGGATGAATTTACTATTGGGTTGACCAAATTTTTCTGGGTTGTTTTATTGTTTACTTTGACTAAAAGTTGCAGGCCATTGACTATGGTTGACTAAGCTGTCACAGGTTGAATTTCAGCCCTCTGTTGCAGACTAATTTGTGGACCAAATTTGACTTTTTCTCTCTCTATTGACTAAATTTTGATTTGTTGACTTGGTAAGTCAAAGCTTGACTTTGACTGGTTATTGGATGTACTATTAGGCTGATGTATCTCATGTTGAACATTGATTGACTAATAGAAGAAGAATTGATTAAGGGTTTTCCCCCTTGTGGGGTCTTTCCCTTGTCTTTGACCAAAACCTCTATCTCATTGTGCTTGGCTATCTTCTATTGTGCATTTACTGTTCACTGTTCTATCTATAATTGCTTAATTGTTACTAGGGTGATCGAAATTGGAAGCAATTGTTTTAAGTGATTATAACAACATAGAACATTGTGAAAAATTAACATGGTATCATAACTAAGGTGAAGGTTAGCCTAAGGAGACTATAGAGCACCCCTTTGAGACACTCTATTCACTGATTGGTGATCACTTTCTTGGGCAAGGTGATTACTTCCTATTTCAAAATTGAAGAGAAGTTGAATGATGCCTCCGACTTTGTAGCATGGAGGGCTAGATTGGATCTTACTCTTGAATAGAATGATGTGATGGAATATGTGCAGGGTCAGGTAGCTGAACCTCCTGAGAATGCCAATGCTAGTGTCAAGTCCAACTACAAGAAGGGTGAGATCAAGGCCAAGAAGATCATCATTGACTCTCTTAGAGATCATCTCATCACTTATGTGTGCAAGATGAAGAAGTCAAAGGAGATGCATGAGAAATTGATTAGGATGTATGACGTCAACAATCTAAGCCAGGTCATCTTTTTGAAGAGTCAACTCCGTGACATCAAGATGAACAAATCTGAACGTATTACAACCTAATTTATGAAGATCTCTGAAATGAGAGATCAACTTCTTTCCATTGGAGAAGTCATACCTGATAGAGAGCTTGTGCAGATGACCCTTGGAGGACTCCCCATGTCTTGGGAGACATTCATTACAAGCATTAGTTGCAGGAAAGAGCTCCCTACATTTGATGAGATTTTTGGCAATTGCACTCAAGAGGAATCCAAACTTATTTCCAAAGGAAGAATTTAGAGACAAGAAGAGGGAGAACCTACAACCTTTGCAACCAATGTCAAGAAAGGAAAAGGGAAAGGAAGACCTTCCAAATGGAAGCTTGAGAAGCTAGTTCCAACTTTCAACAATAATAGAAGGGACTTGTCCAAAGTCCAATGCCATGGGTGCGTCATATTTGGCAACATCGCCCAAGATTGTCATGATAGAATAATTGCGCAAAGTTCCCACAACAACAATAATGGCAACAACAACAACTTTGACAATAGGAAAAGAAGAGATGCTGCTGCCCATGCAAGTGTTGAAGAGTCCCAACACCCTGAAAGAGGTCCAAAAGTACGAGGTATGCTAATAATGTTGCAAGTTCTTAATCTGAATATGTTCTTGTTGCTGCTCTTTCTAGCTCATCTTATAGTATTGATAGCTGGCTGGTGGATAGTGGGGCATATAAACACTTTACTGGGTATCATGAAGTCCTCTCAAATTTGGTTGAAAGGGAGACCAATTTGAAAATTTTACTTGGGGATAATTCTTCTCATCCTGTAAAAGGGTTTGGTTCTGTTTCTTTTCATTTGGAGGCTGGTCAAACCATCATCTACAAGATGTATTGTATGTGCCAAGCCTAAAGAAGAATCTTGTCTCCATGCCATGGAAGACAAGGGTTTCAAATTGCATTCATTGATGGAAAAGTCCTTGCTTAGCCAAGGAATTCTAGCATGAGGGCAAGCTTCACACTTGGTGTTAGAAATGAAGGCCTTTACAAAGTTTGTGGATGACCAATTCAAGCATTGGTCCATGACACCACTAATCAGTGTGAGCTTTGGCATCGAAGATTTACTCACCTCCTTTGCAAGGCTTTGCCTGACTTGAGTAGGATGGTTACAAAGATACCCACGATCCGGGTTGATCATGAAGGTATATGCTATGGATATGCCAATGGAAAGAATGTCAAGGGACAATCCCCTTCTAGTAGCAGCGGATCTAAGGAGATACTTCATCTTATTCATTATGATGTTTGTGTGCCCATGCCTGTGAAATCTCTTAAGGATATTTATACTATGTGATCTTTGTTGATGACTACTCTCGTAAAACTTGGATCTTCTACTTGAAGACCAAGGATCAGGTTTTCAATGTGTTTAGGGATTTCAAGGCTCTTGTGGAAAATCAAACTGGAAAGAAGATCAAGATCCCAAGGATAGATAATGGAGGAGAATTCACTTCAAACGAGTTCAAAGACTTCTATAGAGAAGCAAGGATTAAGAGGGAGGTCACTATTCCATACAACCCTCAACAAAATGGAGTTGCTGAGAGGAAGAACAGGTCTATCTTGGAAGAAGCCAAAGCCAATTTTCATGATCAAAAGCTTCCTACGTTTTTGTGGGAAGAGGCTTCCAAAACAGGAGTCCTCATCAAGCCTTGGGAGACAAGACTCCTGAAGAAGTATTTACAGGTGTGAAATCGGAAGTTGGACATTTGAGAATATTTGGTTGCCATCTACTTTCATGTATCAATGGAGAAAAGGTCAAAGCTTGAGGCTTCAGGAAAGAAAAGTATGTTTGTTGGTTATTGTGAAAATTCTAAAGCTTACATGATATATGCAAGGAAAAATTTAAGGATGTAAATTTATATGAAAGTTTAGAAATCTTGGCGAATTTTAGTAGTCCTTAATATGCAAACTTTAAAATGTTTAGTGATACCTTTGTAAAAATACTCTGATTTTTAATGATTTTACATATAGTGTCTATAAATTTTTGGTGATTTTTAAGGTAAAATAATTTTATACTATAAAATTTAGGCGAATCACGTTTAAAAAATTGAAATTGGCGAATCCTTTTTTTCTTTTTGCAAAAAGCATGAAAAATTAGCCTACCTATGAATATTAGCCCCTAAAATTTTCCCTAGATATATGTGCGAGGTTAGAAGAACATTGAGTTCAACCGAGATTTGAATTTTGGTGAAGATGCTACCCTTGGGAAAGCAAGGGACTATCCTGTTCCTGCCATGACTGGGAGAAGAGATGATACTATGGATGTAGATGTAGAGCCATCCATTCTTGAGTCGAACCTTGTAGATGAGCCTATGTCACTTGTGGATCCTCCTTGTGATCCTTCCATGAGGTAGAGGCCTTTGTGGCTTCGTGATACATTACAAGATGCAGTGAGACACTTAGCCTTGAGAGAGACCTTTAGAGAGAGCAAGCAGCCTCAATGTTGCCTTGATGAGTGACATCATACAATCTGAACCTTGTAGCTTTGAAGAAGCAGTGAAGGAACAAGTTTGGAGAGATGCCATGGCTGAGGAATATGAGTCCATCATGAAAAATGATGTATGGGAGGTGGTTCCAAGACTTGAGGGGAAGTCTGTTGTGACTTCCAAGTGGTTATACAAAATCAAACATGCAACTGATGGTAGCATTGAGAAGTTCAAAGCGAGATTCATGGCTAGAGGATTCTCCCAGAAAGAGGGAGAAGATTATGATGAGATATTTGCACCTGTTGCTCGATACACTACCATCCAATCCATCATTGCTCTTGCTGCTAATTAGGGTTGGATTCTTCATTATATGGATGTGAAGACAACCTTTCTTCATGGCATACTTAAGGAAGAGGTGTACGTGGAACAACCGCAGGGCTTTGAGGAACATGACAGGGAAACCCATGTTTGCAGATTGAAGAAAGCCCTCTATGGTTTGAAGCAAGCCCCCAGGGCTTGGTATGCTTAGATTGATGGATACCTAATGAAGCTGGGATTCACTAGAAGAAATGCTGATCTGAACCTTTACTTCAAGGTTGTCCAAGGTATGCCTTTGATTTTGGTTTCGTATGTTGATGATTTATTTGTGACAGAAGTGGAGCCTTTGATCATCCAGTGTAACAGGGAGCTTACCTCCGAATTTGAGATGAAAGATCTTGGGTTGATGCATTATTTCCTGAGCTTAGAGGTGTGGCAGAGACTTGGTGAGATTTTCGTTAGCTAGGGCAAATATGTTGCCAAACTCTTGGAGAGATTTGGGATGGTGGATAGAAAATCCATGGCCACACCGATGGAGACAAACTTCAAGAATTTATGCAGTGAAGTTGCAGGACCTGATCTAGTGGATCCTTCCATGTAACGATAGTTGATTGGGGCGCTGATGTTTCTAGTCAACATGAGACCAGATATATGTTTTGTTATTAACACCTTGAGCCAGTTCATGGTGGAACCTTTGCATGCTCATTGGGTGGCTGCAAAACATGTGTTGAGATATCTACATGGGACAATCAATTATGGACTGAGATATACCTCTGGCGATGAGTTGAGATTGCATGGATATATAGATGCAGATTGGGTTGGGAGCATTACTAATAGGAAAAACACATCAGGGTGTTGCTTTAACTTGGGATTTGCCTTGATTTCCCAGATGAATAGGAAGTAGAATTTTGTTGCTTTCAGTACAATAGAGGCAGAATACATTACAACTATTATGGCTAGTTGTGAGGCAGTGCGGTTGCAGAAGCTCTTTGCAAAGCTGTTTGAGTAGGTGCTTGATACAACCATGATATACTATGATAATGAACGCAGGATCAGTCTTTCAAAGAATCCAATATTCCATGATAGGTCGAAGCACATCAAAGTCAAGTACCACTTTATCAGAGACATGGTACTGTGAGGAGCAGTGAGGCTCCAACACATCTCGACAAATGAGCAGGTTGTAGACATTCTCACCAAGCCGTTGCCGAAAGCGAAGTTCATATTCTTCAGAGAGCAGCTTGGAGTCCAGGAGAATGTATCCCTCCCTGTCAGGGAACACTGCTGATCGTCAAAACTGAGCATATGCTATCCCTTTTCTTTATGGCTAGACGTGGACTTGGTGAAGAGGGATGAGCAACGAGGCTCTTGGGTGAGGGTACTCCTTAAATACATGGACTTAGCTGAGTACATACCCCAGTATGCATCCGACCCGCAAGTCACCTCTATGTCTTTATTGATCAAAGGGCCATGGACTTGGTTAAGCATGCCGAGATTGCCACCCATCTAGCTAGTGAGCTAGGAGACTTAGGTGTGTGTGATCTTTACCAAGGGCGGACACGCTTGCCATGGACTTGGATGCGGTAAATTAATTTCCCCCAAGTATTGGATACAAGTGTTCTACTACTTGATTATTGAGAATCAAGTTCGGTGTGTTAGTTTTTGTAGCATCATATGTGTACTAGCCACAAAATTTGGTGGAGAGGCTAAAATACATGAGTTATCCAAAACCCAGAAATTGTTTCTCGAAATTCAGCCTAGAAGTGTCTCAATTAGGTTATTAACCATTTTTTAAAATATTTCCTAAGTCTAAACTTAGGGAATATGGTTAATTAATTAGTATTAATTGAGATAAGGCGAGAATAGTCTAGAAACTCACACGGATCAATCCAGAGATGATCATAGCCATCAATTATGTTTTAATCTTGGCCGTCGGTGCTCCAATAGTGGATTATAAGAGGAGGTTGATGTGGTGTTGGAGAAGATACTTGAGCATTTCGATTTCTTGGCAGATTGATTTCCAGAGTATTAGCAGTGAGTTACCAGAGGGAGCTAGAGATTGAAGCAGTGAGTGAGGGGCAAGGGCAGTGATCCGGAGGAAGTTTTCCAGATTCGGAGAGGCAGCAACAAGAGGGCCAAGTTATATAAGTGAGGCAGTGCAGAGCATTGCGCAGTAGCTTTAGAGAGGGCAGTTTGATTTGCTGGAGAGAAAATCGTTCTCAGATACAGAGGCCGAGCAGAGGATCCAGAGGGCCGAAGAGGCGACTTTATCAACAAAAAAAGGCATAACGACTTCATCATAGACTAGTCAGAGGCTAGATGTCATAATGACTGCGCAGTGCAGCGCAGAGGGTGACACAAAAGCTTCAAGAGGTCAAGTTTTTAGTAGGCGAGTTGTGCCAGGATTGCTTGTGGAGGACAAATTGTGCTAGGATTGCTTGTGGAGGACAAATTGTGCCAGGATTCACAAATTGAAGGAATCGAATTTGAAGAAACCTTTGCACTGGTAGCTCGTATGGAAGCTATAAGGATGTTTTTGGCATTTGCTTGCTCAAAAGGATTCAAAGTCTATCAAATGGATGTAAAATCAACATTTCTGAATGGGGAACTCAAGGAAGAAGTCTACATGGAGCAACCAGAAGGGTTTGATCTAGTAGAAGGAAAAGACTTTGTATGTAAGTTGAAAAAGGCATTATATGGGTTGAAACAAGCTCCTAGAGCTTGGTACGCAAGATTAGATCACTATCTACAACAACAAGGCTTCAAAAAGGGGGTGGCAGGAAGTAATCTCTACATGAAGATGGACAAGGATAAATTACTAGTCACTCTTGTATATGTTGATGATCTGATTTTTGCTAGCAATGATGATGAGATGAGCCATGAGTTTGCTCAAAATATGTCAAAAGAGTTTGAAATGTCGATGATTGGTGAGTTATCTTACTTCCTTGGACTACAAGTATCTCAAACCACAACAGACATGTTCATATCTCAAGAAAAATATCTTAAAGACATGCTTAAAATATATGGGATGGAAGAATGTGCACCTATGAGCACACCGATGACCACAAACTGCAAATTGAGCAAAGATGATGAATCCCCCTCGGTAGATGCAACTCTTTACAAGTCAATAATTGGAGCTCTCCTATACTTAACTGCTACAAGACCCGACATTATGCAAGCAGTAGGAATGGTGGGAAGATTTCAATCAGCTCCTAAGCAATCCCATTTGTTGGTTGTGAAAAGAATTCTCAGATACTTGAAAGGAACTCCTGACTTTGGTCTTTGGTATCCCAAAAGCACAACTCTTACAGTGACAACTTACACCGATGTTGATTGGGCTGGAAGCGTGGACAATCGAAAAAGTACCAACGGAAATGCATTCTTAATGGGAGATTGTCTAGTATCTTGGCTCAGCAAAAAGAAATCATCTGTCTCTTTGCATAGCTGAAGTCGAATTTATAGTTGCTGCAGATTGTTGTACACAGATACTATGGATGAAGGAAGCTTTGAAGGATGTCAACATAGAAACTAAACAACCGATTACAATCTATTGTGACAACACTAGTGCCATCAATCTCTCAAAGAATCCAATCATGCACTCAAAGACCAACATATTCCAATCAAATTTCTTTGTGAACAGGTCGCTGAAAAAAACCTCAAGTTGGGGTACATCAATACAAAATAACAAATTGCATATATCTTCACAAAGCCTCTTCCACGAGAAGCATTTGAACACCTTCGCCAAAAGATGGGGGTTATTGCTCTTGCATCACATTAAATAATCATCTTCACAAGAGTAGGGAAGCATGTCAAGGGGAGTAGCATGACAAAGAAAACAATTTGATAGGGGGAGTACTTGGCCACCCCATTTGCCATTGATGTCAAAGGGGGAGAGGATGTTCAGATATTTCCATCAATGACAAAGGGGGAGACTGTTGGTCAATAATTGTCATTGATAAAATATAACTTTCTTGATGGACATTGATTTGATGACATATGATGTCATGGTTGGAAGTCACCAAGGATGATGCATGGTTGATGACATGAATGCCACCATGATCACATGGAAAACTTGGAGTCATGATGATGACACACTATGATGAGGACTGTCTGCACAAAGAATTCATGCATAGTCAACAAAACAATTAAATCTGGACATCTTGAAGGCATCATCTTGAAATGAATTATAGACGATCTGAAAGAGGATTGTTTCTCCTTTCCAACGAGCCCTTACACGCCTCCAAACTCCTGGTGGTTAGAGAGAAATCGATGTTTTTAAGACAAAATATAATTATTTATTTATGGAGCCGACCTGTACTTAGTCTCTCATGTCGGCCTACCTATAGGAGTCATGTCTCTTCGCATTAGCACTAAAATCACTATATATATGGGTGCTTGGACATCACTTTTGACCATCAAGGATTCAATGATTAATACAGAGAAAGATTACTATTGTTCACAACTCATGAACATCCAAGAAAGAAGCCTAAGAGAACCTCGGACTTTTCGCACCTTGGACTTCTGCACAGTGATAACCCACATTGGTAAACGAATTCTTGGATTGACTGTCTCGTTACAGGGTCTCTTGGATTGATTGCCTCATTACAGGATTTCTTGGATTGACTGTCTTGTTACAGGGTTTCTTGAACTGACTGTCTCATTAAAATTCTCGGATTGACTACAGTGCTTCTCGGATTGGTGGGAGGGTCTTACCTCAAGTCTGTTGCCTTACACCTTCAGAACCGAGCAACATTCTTCAGTACTTCTTTTGTTTATGCATCAATGACTGTTTAGGAAGTTTCATTACCTCAGGTAGACTCGGACAAAGAAGATACTTCGGACATTACAGAAGATCCTTACTTGTATTCTCTTGGATTGTTGACTGTAATCTTATAGCTCAGACTGTTGGAAGAGTGCCTCAGACTATGGTAATTCGGACATTGCAAAAGATCATGACTTATATTCTCTCGGACCGTTGACTGTAATCTTATAAGCTCAGACAATGATACATCTTGAAAAGCTCGATCTCCTTAAAGCCTCGATTGTGGAAGTGTTGGAGCTGTATAACAGTGGTGGATTCTCTATGGTGCAGTGAAGTGAAATGACCAATTTGTACAGTGGCTTGGAGCTTGTAATGTAGCTGGGTTATGGTATTATTAACTGAGTTTGTAGCAATAGTGAAGTCCAGTGGAGGACAAGGTACAGTGAAGAGTAAGTGAAGTCAATTTCAAGTATTTATGGAATAGTGAAGAATTTTGTCAAAGACATTCAAGTAAGTACATCACACATTCTCTATTAAAAGAAGCAATTAGGATTGGTGTCCTAGGGGTTGGAGCCCCTAAACACAAGGTTGGAGCCTTGAGAAGAATAGGGTCGAAGCCGTAGAGGTCATCGCCTCATTAAAAAGTCCAAGTTGGTGCTTGGCTATAGGTTGATGCCCTCAACTATTATTGTACTCAATTATTTGAAAAGAGGATTGAAGTCCTCTCTTAATAAAGTTATTATTTATTTCATTCTGATTATAATTGTGAAGAATCTAATTGGTAAAAAGAACAATTGAAACGAAATACTGATTCACCCCCCTCTCAGTATTTCCAACAGGGAGCACCACAGGTCATTTGCTTGGAGATCAAGGGGCCACCCCCTCATCGCTGTTATTGGAGCCCTCATATTCATTATGGCACATGAGGGACCTCATTTTGCCTTCCAACGGCCCTTCTAGCTACTTTCCTATCATTTCGACCCTCTTGAGAGGCTAATCATTCATGTTATAGAGCTATTTGGTGGGCTTGTCACCAAAATAGGGTTATTTTTCACATTATTTTATTATAGGGGTATCAATAGGGTAAATTAGGCCATTCGAACTCCTTCGAGGATTGTGGAAATATAAGAGAGGCATTCTATCAATTGTTTTCACTTGGATTTGGGATACATCTTTATAAAGATTCAGACCTGCAATTTGTGGAAAGATTTGGATAATTAAATGCATTTTGATGTGTGGAATTATTTCGCTCTCTCTCTTGGAGCTTCTATTTGGCAAGTTTATGGATGGATATACTCTTTTTGTCATGTAAGTGCTCTTTTCTTGTGAATTTCATAATGCTTCATGTCTAATGTATGGAATGCTATGTCATGATTTTACTTGTGCCCTAAAACTTAATGGGAATTTATGAAACACTTGTAATCTTGGCTCGTTGCATATGTTATTCATCTTGGCAAGAAGAATGGAATTTCCTAGGGGTGGGTTGTGTACCTTTTACCTTGAAACTCCATCAAATCCTGCATATGGAAGTGCATATCTTTGAGTAGATAAGAGTTATTTTCCTTGCAACGATTTAAGCAACACTAAATACCATAACCAATACTACTGATTCTTTCAGCGAAGGTGACTTGAAAGCTGTGTTGGAAGTCTCTTTCCTGGATTGACATGTTAATATGGTTATTAGTGGAAAATTTAGCATAAGAATTATAGCCTGGGAAGTTGCTTAGTAAAAGATGTCTCAAATCTCTCTAATTTAGGCTTTTATAAAAAAACACTATCCAGTTGTCGAAACAATCTGCAGCAGTTGAGATTAAAGCAACAGTTAGAGCCAGTGTTGGGAAACATACCATCTTCATCGGAAAAGAAATGGTCCCTTCAATTCTGAAACAATTGGGTTTGCAACATTGGTTGTTTCCTCCTACTATGGTGGCGTGGAACAACAATTGGCCTGCAATAACAAAGGCTCAAGGCTCCTTCAAGAAGTAGGGTTCTTTTAGGGAAGGCATTTTGCAGTGGATTCCTGTGGTGTTTGAGGAAAGCTGCCTGCAATGGATTATGGGTCCGATTTTTACATCTTGTGTTTTACTAATGGAAGATGGTGTATAACCTAAGCACCTTTGTATGTTTGCTCTATATCCAAGTATTCATCACTACTGACGTTAGGTGTCCAAATATCTGGACCTCATTTTAACAATTTTTCCATGGTTGATTTCATTTCAGTTGTCTATCTTGTCTTGTTCATTACTGCAAATTTGCAAGCATTTCCCTGTGTGTGTCTAGTTTAGGCTTAGGCTAGAGTAGATTGTCCGGTCACTTCTTTAGGTTACTCAAAAATTTGGGTAACACAGATTGGCAAAGGTTACCTAAAATTTGGGTAACACACACTGATGAAAATATACTTTTCTGTTCAGGAAATCATGACTGCAGGTCAGTTGATTAGATTTTAGTTTTCTTCTGGCAAGATGTTCCTTTTTAGAGTGTGGATGATTATGCTAACATAAAAACTTGGAACTATAGAAAAATATGAATGTCAAGTTCTTGATTTTGACCTATCAAACATAAAATTTTGTTGGTAATTTCCATTATGTTGCACTTTCTTTCAGGTGGCTGGGACAGGATTTGGTTCAGGTGATAAAGCAGCTGTAGAACTTCTAAAGCAAGTATGGTCAAGTGGTGGGTTAGCTGTAAGCATCATTACAAAGCCATTCAGCTTTGAAGGTCAAAGGCGCCAAAAAGAAGTAATCTTTCTTATTGTGTTTGTTTTGATTTAGCCTTTCTTGATTTTCATTGGAAATTTGCCATTTGTTTTGCATTATGTTTTGAGGACCATATGTGGTGTTAATTCTGCAAGCTATTCTATTTATCCACAAGAGTGCTTGTAGTGGGGACCATTTGTCTCTTATTGTGAGCATCCAAAATTAATTGGTGTTTATGGAGCAGTGACTTGTACATAAAATTCACAATAGTGCTGATGATGCATATTTGATTCAATAGGCCCATACTTTCTAACTTGACTGCTATGGAGTTTGGGTTGAATGCTAACTCTATGTTTCTATTATGGATCATGTTTACGAGAGACTAGACATAAGCCTCATACAAATACTTGTGAGCATAAAGACCAAAAGTGTGGGATCTTCTTAATGTGCTATAGATGGGATGCAATCAAGGTTGCTGATAGCAGCTTAAGAAGTTTGCAATGAAGGTCTATATGGGTATAGTTGTGAGATTTATGTAGTGGATGAGGCTAGGTGCAAGTCTTGGGTGACTTTGATGACATAGATATGCCCAGTGTTGTAGGAACATTCACCTCACCCTCGCTCCCAGCCCTAGAACTATGCTCCAAGCAGGAGTGCTCAAGGAGCGCCCTTGGGAGTGTGCTTTGGACCTATTGGGCATGCTTCCTACGAATTTGGGAGCATGGTGCTCTCAGAGCCAAGGAGTGTGCTCCCAAGGTGCTTCTTGGTCGCTTCCCAGGTGCTCCGTATACCCTCCTTGGATGCTTCTAGACGTTTCCTAATGGTAATGTTAAATTCTTAAAGTAACCTTTTACTTAAATTTTTAACATTACCATTAATTGTTTTAGGATGTTTGAGAGTAGTGCCAACCTCATCGGACTTCATATGGAGAAAATATAATTTCATATCCTTTAAAAATTCAGTAGTCTTAAAAGTTTTCCAGATTAAGGATTGATGAGATTGCAACATTTCATTGGATTCTATCATGTATGGGGGTATGTGATTGGCATTTAATCAAGGGCACCAAGCCCTATATCATTAGATATTGTAATGATGATTTTACTAATAATATAATAAGGTTATGTTACAGATGTATTTATTAATTAGGTAAATAGTTATTGTTGGAAACAAAATCATCTTGGTTATGTAAAGTTGGCTTATTCATTTGAGAGGAAGGCGAAAAACCTCAAATGATCACCAACAGTTATGAGAAGTCCAAGAGACCTCTTGGAATATGAAACCAAGGGTTGGAAAAATGTGTATTTATATGTATATCTTGTTAATAATATGAATCACATGTCTTATCTGACCTTGTGTTCCATTTACGTGAGTTCTAATAGTGGTATCAAAGCAAGTTTGTTTAACTCCATTATTCTTGCTTTGTGTGTCTGTCATTCTCTTTTGGCATGCAAAAATGGCTTTTCTCACTTTGCTTCATAAAACCCTCTAAGGGCCTTCCTTGTGCCTGTCAGCATAGACTGTCTCTCCTATTTCTTCCCTCTACATCTAGGGAATCTCAGTGTAGGTTGTACGAGTGTGTTAAATATGTCTTTGTCTTAGAAGGATTCAAATTGCGTCTTAGCAACACATTTTTTTCTCTTGGCACTAAACCCACGCAGGGTTCCTATAAACCTTGACCCCTCGATGAAAGACGAAAGGTCACCCCTTGATCTGCTTTGATCTGTTATTTCCAAGCTTGAGGAGTGCTCACTGTGATAGATATGTCAATGCAATTGCGGTATATGATTGCTTATCTTGAGCGGTTTGACTCGCCCATGCACCTTATATGTATAGAAAACCCATTTCAAGTGCAATTTTGCTCATTTTTTGACTTGTTTGAGTGGTTTTTCTCTTTATTGTTTGATTGCAAGTGATAAACAAAGCTAAGGGGGGACAAATTAACCAATATAGGACATCCACGAACACTTGTTGGGAACCTTTGACGTTGCTAGGCAAATAGATCATAGGAAATAACATTTATTTTCAAGGTTTTACTTAGAAAGTCACTATTATAGGCGGACAAATTAACCAATATAGGACATCCACGAACACTTGTTGGGAACCTTTGACGTTGCTAGGCAAATAGATCATAGGAAATAACATTTATTTTCAAGGTTTTACTTAGAAATTCACTATTATAGGCCTCTTATAACATATTTTTATACATAGATGCTTTCAGTTTTCAATTTTGATCCGTTTTGGACATGTATCGTATATGAGATATGTATTCCTTCATGATATTTTGGACATCTATTGATGTCGTACACAATGCACATAGTTTTAAAAACTGGGTTTTGAAATGGCTGATCTGTCTAATTGGGTTTCAGACCAAATTCAACGAATCATATTTAAAAAAATATATGAAATAATTATTTTTTAAATAAAAAAGGTTATTTCTAAGGTTTCAAACCATGATTCCAAATTGTTAGAGACAAAATATGCAAAGTTTGCTCATCTATATACCATGTAAGGATGAATATATTGAAATGGCATTGAGTGCAATACATATCAACAAAAAAATACATAATCAATGAGGCTCTAAATGACCTTTGGAGTCCAAAAACTATGCTACATGCTATTAGCCCACTGGCCTACTACAAATCATTGATCAACATGATCACTGATTCACCACTACTATGTTGAAAATTGGCAGCTTAGGGATGGATTTCCTTAAATAAAATCTCATTTTTGACAATTCTGGAGTGACCTTCTGAAAATAGAAAGTCATGTCTAGCATTTCAAGTATGACTTTCCAAAATAGTAAGTTACCTTGCATTAATTGGTAATCAAGTATAGTTGAAGGAAAACCACTTAACTTATCATTAATCAATCCTAATAGTTGAATCTCGACTTAATCATCAATATTATTAATATTATTATTATTATTATCCTTTATGATACTATGATATTATTATTACAAGGAATTACAAGTCACCTTACCTTCATCACCTCAATCTCTTTGTATCTCTCTCCTTGATGACTCACATGGCACTGCATAACTCTCTCTCTCTGATACATTACACTCTTTCTTATGCACTCATTCAAGACATGGCATATTCCTCTTACACTCATTAAAGACATGTCATAAAAGATACCTCTTACGCTCTCTTTAATGCATATGTTACAATCTCATTAATTAAGGCATCCATACCTCTCTTAATGGCATAATTTACTAAGGCATGCGTACCTCTCCCTAATGACATAAGTTACTAAGGCATGCGTTTCTCTCCTTAATGGCATGAGTTACACTCCCCTAAATGGCATATGTTACTCTTCCTCAAGGCATGCATATTGCTCCTCCTTTATGACATGAATTTGTTGCACCTCCTATATATATGTGTCTCATATCATCTCACCTTACTACTACTTGTGCATTGTGAAAGAAGAATTCGAACTTGAGAGAGAGAGTTGGAGAGACTTGAAGAAGATTGTGAGAGAGAGAGACTTGGAGAGTAAGAGCAGAACTTGGTGAGCCAAGGTTGATTCAGCTGAAGGGAAGGTTGATTTAGTGTCTGCACTGCATCTGCTGCTGTTACGAATGATCTTCATGCTATAACCTGTTCATATTTGGGTGAACTTACTCATTCTCTTGATCTCTCATTGTACTCTGTATCTCTGTTGAACAATCGATATCTAATAGAAGAAGAATATGGTTAAGTTTTCCACTTGTGGGTTTTTCCCTGGTCATTGAACCTAAATTCTCTATCTCATTTTGTTCTTGGCTGTCTTGTATTGTGCATTTAGTTCATGTTTTTATCTACAATTGTGTTGACGCTGCGATCAACACCGTCCAAAAATTTGCATACACTTGAATTTTGAAGCCTAATGAGGATCTTACGATCTATCGGTCTATTGTCACTTCATTGTCAATTGATGCTTTGTGAAGTATAATGTATTTAAGTCTTCTTCTCAAACTCTAAGTGTCAAGTTACTTGCTCACACATGCTTAGTCCTTGATGAATCTATAAGCGCGTGTCCTTTATGCAAGCTTGAACAAGCATAGTGCAGTCCACCAAGACAGTGCCTGTGCAATGTTCAACTCATGTCGACAGTCAATGCACATTTTCCATTGACAATCTCCCTCACTTTGGTTGCATTTGTACTTCTATTTCGATGAGTTTTCCCAATTGTCGCTTTTGCGCACTTTTGTTTTCACAAGTGTCGTTTTCACTTTCACTGCTGACGCTTTTGCTTGCTTTCACTTTAACAAGTGGCGCTTTCATGTTATCTTTGCTTTGGCATGTGTCGTTTTCAATGTCGTTCGCATTTGCAAGTGTTGTTTTCGCATTTTCTTACTATTGCAAGTGTCGCTTTTAGTGGTTTTTACTCCTGTATGTGTCGCACCTTTTCATATCACCAGAGTTAGTTTTGGCGCACTCTTTTGCATTAGATGTCCTACATACCATAAGAATACACACTAGACACATCCCTATAGCTTAACGCACTTCCTGGTCACAGTCGAATCCTCAGGTTGCATCTTGTGTTCTAGGTGTCGCAATGTGTCGTCTCAACTCTCGCACTTAGAAATAAGTGTCGCTTCATTGTTGTTTCAAGGTGTGACTGCTGTTCACGAGTCCTGTGCATTTCCCTCACTTGTATTGATGGCTTCCATGTGTGTGATCCATGTTTGAGTCTTGTTTGTATGTGTTTCCTTTTCTTACTCTTCTGATCACACACTTAGGCATTTTGGAGCTCTTCTTGGTCCTACTTCCCAGTGCAAGTATGATAGTTTCAATCCTTATCTAGGTGATGAGCAGTGCCTGTTCATGAGACTTACTGATGAAATCTCACCTTCCTAGGCTTGTGAATTGAGTCTTTTCATGGTCATCTCTTATGGCTGCTCATTCAGAGTCTTCCAAGCATAGTCACCTAACCCTTCTTGCTTGTACTGACTCACTGCACTAAGTTTTGAGCAACTCTACCTTGTATAGCACATGAAGCACTTCTAGTGGCCCTCTTCAAAAGAAAACTACATCATACAAGGTCTCTCTACTCTCATAGTGCATGAAGCTTTTCCTTGGGCAAAGTGACTGGATCTTTCTTACTTCCCTTAGCCAACTGTGCAATCTCCTCTTCTAGTGAGACCTCCTAGGAGTAGAGCGCATCTTTAGTGAATAGTCAACCACTATTGAAGAGAACTGCACCGAAAGAAATTCTCTCCCTGCAAAAGTGCACTTTGGAAGAACAAGGACCTTCTCTCCCTTCAAAAACGCACTTTGGAAGAACAAGGACCTTCTCTATGTTCAAAAGCGCACTTTGGAACAACAAGGACCCTTTGAGCGCACTTTAGAACAAGGACCCTTTGAACGTACTTTGGAACAACAAGGATCCTTTGGGCGAACTTCCGAAGAACACTGACTTTCTCTCCTTTCAAAAGCGCACTTCGGAAAAACAAGGGTCCTTTGTGTCTTTAAAAGCGCATGGTGCACTCTCAAGCAACAATCAAGCATCATTGTCCACTTTCTCTGTGCCGTGTGCCCTCACTGAGCCTTTCTGGCGCATAGCGCATTGTCAAGCAACAATGGTTCCTCCTTTTCTCTTGTGATTGCGCCTTGCACCGAACCAACCTCTCTCTCCTCCCTTGAGCGCATGGTGCACTTTTAGTAAACAGTGGGGTCATCCCTTTCTCACTGTTCGGTACAACTGCGCTTTCACTGTCTCATACTCCTTTGAGCCCAGCGCATGGCGTAGTTTTATTCAACAAGCTCCTCACGCTGCCCTGTGCACTTACCCATTATGTTGGGCCTTGAAGAGCTCCTCCTCATTGCGCATGGCACAGTCTTAGTGAACAGTGGTCACTTACTCAGCCACTGTAAAGCTCAACTGCGCTCTCCTCATCAAGCCCTTCCTTCTCAAGTCCTTTCATAGGCTTTCACAAGCAGTTTCTTCCATGAGCAAGGTAGAGCTAGGATAAATGATTTCAAGTTTGATTTTGCCTTGTCATGAGTGATTTTCATTGGCAGGTGGACCTTCTCAACATGACAAGGTGATGCTCAAGGAGGATGTCAAGGAGAAGAAGCAAAGACGCACTTGCAAAGAAGAAGTACAAGAAGAAACATCATGAAGACATGAAGCAGATCCTGGACCATGACAAAATACATACATTACATGATAGCTCTAAAGGTTCCAACACTGATCCAAGACCCTTTGGAAGGTTAATACGAAGAATAAGTTAAATTTTTCATGAAGATGAAGTACCGATCAAATCCACCATCAAAAGTACGAGACATAGCAGCAAGGAGAGCAACTTGTCATTGCCACATCATCATGAAGTTTCATGTCATCATTGTCAAGTTGTGACTTGTACAAGTCTTATCACAATGTCATGTGTCCATGTGTCTTGCCACATCGTCATGTCAAATGTAATGATGTGTTTTTGAGAAAATGACAAAATGTAAATGTGTGGAAGTCCAAGAGTCACATGTAGAATATGAAGAGTCATATGTGGAATATGTAAAGTCACATGAGGACAAATGAGTTATGTAGAAGTTCAAAAGTCATTTAGAAGTCCAAAGGTTGTATAGAAGTTCAAAGGTCATACTAGAAGTCTAAGAGTCACGAGGGAAGCTCAAGAGCCATGAGAATATGAAAGGTCATTCCTCTTATTATAAATACACCCTCATAACTCAAGCAAAAGGATTTTGGAAGCTTAGACTTCGGAGAGCTAGCCTTGGCTTCTTCAACTTGGCATAGGAGAGAAGATCATTCTTTTTGAGAAGCAAGAAGTGGGTTAATGTTTCACTGTTGGAGCTAGTGGCTCACCATTGTAACTGTGTACTTGGAACTTTCACCTAATAATTGAAGCTCATTGAGCTACCACACTTTCATGCATGTATTGTGAATGTTATATGTCTATTCTATAAATTTTTGCGGTATATGTTGGTGTTCTTATGTACTAAAGAAATTGAACTATTTCGATGGCTTTGGTGCTTATCTTGTTGAATGTGTGTTGTATTTGCTTTCATGAATCGTTGTTATCTTGTGAACTAATTTGCAGGTTAATCAACAAATCTTTCTTTGCTCTTGTGTGCCTCTCTTAGGATAGTACTATTACTTTCCTCCTAGAGACTCACTTTTGTCTCCCCTCGTGAAGGTCTCCTTTTACACATTGCAATTGGTGCTTCATAATGTCAACTCACTTTCTTATTCAAAGGTTATGTGTATAATCTCTTATGTTATCCATTGAAACCAAGGGGAACTTTATAGTTATGGTGGTCGGGCCAATACTCTGGATGGGGCTCCTACTCCAAACTGTGTGTGGTCTAATTGGGACTTCACATTGTGGAGACCCCTTTTATGTGGGCATTATCCAACACCATCAACATTTTGGCGCTGGAAGGAGGGTCAGATGACAAGCCATGCCCGTTGAGTCGGTTTTGAATATCTTATCTTAAATGGCTCATCTCCAAATCATAATCCCAGAGTGTTTTTCTAAACTATCGCTTGGTAAACTTTTCATCTCGACGGAACAAATTTATGACTTGTCTCAATTGAATTTTGATGGTGAGTGTGATATATCCACAACCCTGCATTTCTTTTAGTTTTTCAAGTTTTGTGAATCTCATGAAATCGAAGATGAAGATATTGCTTGTGCGCTTTTATTCTTCACCCTTGAAGGTCGAGTTAACCGTGTTAAAAATATGCAACTGCGGTTAAATTACACTTTGACATCTCACTTGATGAAGATAATGATTGGATTGAATTCCTCTTTTCGAGAGGACCAAAATCGACCTAAATATCACTCAAATCGGATAAGAGAAAGTGTACTTATGAAGAAAATCCCTCATGTGCACATTTGTTAAGGTCGGCCCTAAAGCAAAGTGGACACCCTTGGAAGGCTATAAATACGAGTGGCCTCTACCTCATTTGGACACAATCATGAGACACTCTTTTATCTTGGTTTTTTGCTCGCACAGGTCTGAGGCTCGTCGTTGGAGGAACAAGTTTTCTCTGAGGTGAAATTGCAGGGTCTGAAGTTCGCATCTCTGATTTAAGGTTTTGGGCCTCAGTCACAACACAACACAGGAAGGATTCGACCGCAGTCGCTCTCATAGAAGCTCATCCGTCTCTATCCATGCGATTGGGAGTTAGGGTTTCCGCAGTCCAGATTTGACACGAGTCGCTTGCATGCCAAGCTTAAGGGAGCGACTGGGAAGCTATAGCTGCTTGCATGACACCTGCTCTGTGCGACCAGGACCTAAAAGATGAAATATCAGTTTCTTAAGATTTCGCTCTGTGACTGCAGTGTTCGGTAATTGACCGCAAACAATGGCAGTTCATAACAAACTTCAAAATCGGGGTTTTGAGTATATACATTGTTGGGTTCATTTCATGGATGTTGTAGTTGTTTTGCTTGTTAGTTGCATAGATGAAGATATGTATCATTGTACTCTCTTTTGCTGAATTATTTGACGACGATCTAATAAGAAGAATAATTTGAAAGGGTTTTCCCCATAGTGGGTTTTGCCTTGGTCTTCGACCAATCCTTGTTTCTCTATGTGTGAATGCTTTTCTTCTATTGATTCTTTATGTTTCGCTGCATTGATGATGATGATATTGTTCTTTCTACATAGTTGTATATGTTGCTGAATAATGATGTAAATATGAATATTGTTATGATGTTATGGGGTGAACTTAATGTGTTAATGAATAAATGCAATTATCAAAGCAAAAAACAATATAGCCCTAAGAAAAATTAACATGGTATCAGAGTAGGGCTGAAGAAAAGTCATGGAGATCACCTCCATGGAGACACCGTTGATGGAAGCAAGAGAAGATGGAAGAGACCTAAAAGAATTCTAGGGTTTGAAGAAAACCTTAGGCAATTTGTGTATTAGGGTTTGATGGATATTATGAGGTTAGGGTTTGAGAGAAACCCTGGTTTATGGAAAAGATATGAGATATGAAACCTAGCATGATCAATGTGAAGATGCTCAAGCACTTGTGACAAATTTGATGAAGCCCTAGATGGGATAGTCTCTAGTAGGCCTGGTTGTTGATAAAGTTGATTGAAATAGTGAAGGCAACGTTGTCATATGGAGAATAGATAATTATGGCTCTTGAAGGTTGGTTCAAGAGGTAGAGGATCATCTCTCATTAAAGATAAATTCTTTCTGATTTATGATGCTTCTCTATATCCTTAATTTTGTTTAGACTTATTGATTTGATTATTGTTTTGATCATTACTTATACTTCCTGCATGTATATTTGAGTATTTTGATGTTTCTAACCTCCTTGATGAGATGTAATAAGAGGATCCTCCTTGAGGATCATTTAAGACATAGGAAAGGAAAGCTAGAGCTGGAAAAGGTAAAGAGGCACCTGATGAAAAGATGACAAAGTGCTACAAGCTGCCAATATCAAGTGAAAAGATGCACAGGTATTTGAACACTACAAGGTATGCATTGTATATTGTTTCAGTTGTAATATTGGATGGCAAGGTAAGCCCTAATGTATGATGAGAATGTCTCCTTCTCAAATGGCTCATGCATGCATATGAAAGTGGTTTGGATTCTTGATTCTTATGATGAAATGGTGCAATTGATGTTGAAGCTACTTGGACATATTGATTTCTAATATATTGGTATATTTTAAGTTTGGCTAACATCTATCATTTTTGATATCTTGATCCCATGAAGAACGCTAGAACCTTGATTCTAATAGATGGTAACTTGATACTATTGATATTGAGCATGGTAGCCATGATGATCGAAGTGTAACAAAGAGATCGATATTTAAGATCTTTTGTTGACCATGGTTATGCTTTGATGTGCTTAGTAATTATGGCATATGGTAAAATTGAATGCACTGACTTGATGGATTGAGTTACGAAGAAGTAATGTTGTGATCATGTTTCTTCAAGTATGCTCCTATTAGCTACTAACCCTTGATGAAAAATTGATGTCATGATGTCATGGTGAAGTAACTGATGCTAACATATATGACCATGATGAGTATGTGATATAGTATGATTTTATGATCTAACATATCTGCTGATGCATGACAGTGTTATAGACAGGTTAATGACTTGATTGAAGATGACTGAAGTAGATTCCCATTCAGAGGGACAACTCTACATAAGATCTTTACTCCTATTACCATTGACATTATATGTATATTCTTTACTGTTGAAGTATGACTTATGGGCATAAACAGACAAATATCTGAAATTATTGATCTGCAACAAAGGTCTGATCTGAGAAGAGAGAGTTTTCCCTTACTCAACCTCAGTTGCACGGATGCAGGGTTATAGGTGCCACTGTAGCCTCTCAGCCGCACTGAAGTAAGGTCAAGGGTTTGACTGTAGTCTTCCAACCGCTCGCAGAGAAGGCTTATGGGTGCGACTATGCCTGCTGGACACAAAAATGAAGTTTACCTATCCCTTAGTAAACTTTTCATCTCTGCGGAACAAATATAGGACTTGTCTCAATTGAAGTTTGATGCTGAGTGTGATATATCCACAACCCTACATTTTTCAAGTTTTGTGAATCTCATGAAATCAAAGATGAAGATATTGTTTATGTGCTTTTCTTCCTCACCCTTGAAGGTCGAGTTAACCGATGGTGTCATACCCTACCATCTACTTCCATCCATTCATTTGATCAATTCCTTAAGGAGCTTCATTAAGCTTTTGATAGGTATGATTACCAAGATGTTCTTAAAAGGATTAATCAACTAAGAATGTACCCTAATGAATCAATTGAGGATTTTTCTAATCGATTCCTTCACTTATGTTATGAGTTTCCTGGAGAAGATATAGATTGGGATTTCCTTAAAAGGAAGTTTGAAAGTTTGGTTCAAATCTCTTTACACAGTGAATCTAAACCCCTAGATGATCTTGTTCTCTCAACTTTTGTAAATCATGAGACACCTCTAATTTTAGAGGAGGAACCTACTATTCCTTTTGTTCCTTGTCCTCCTCCTTTTCTAGTACTAATCGGGGTGCCTCTACATATTAATGATCAAGTTGGGAAATATGAAAATCAAATTCCTGATCCATCTTCTCAACCTTCATCCCCTTCCCTTGATCTTGATTTGACTGCGGGTAATTTGAAATGGTTCATGGAACCTAACGTGAAGGCTAATCCTGTGACCTCTCAAGATGATGTTAACACTCATAACTGTAGTCTTGAATCTGATTTGAATACCTATGATCCTCTATCATCTCTTTCCCATGAGCCCTTGCCCCTCGATCTACTTGATTAGTTTCTTTCAAGCTCTTCTGATTTTTAGTTTATCAATCAAAGCAGTGAACAGGTGCAAGGTAGTCACATTTCGAAGATAGAGGAGCAGAAAAGTTAATATTTTTTCGATCTCTTTTTTTCTTTTCAAAGTCCTCTTTGTCAAAATGGTGTTCCTCCATTCTTGGCTGGTTTAGACTCTAATAATCTCAGTTCTCAATCAAATGAAATCGATTTTCCTAATCAATCTAAAGTATTTGGCAACCATCATTTTGATGATGATGACTCTATTGATGTATACAATGAGGAATGCCCAAGTCCATCCACTAATCTTTCAGTTTCTCAAGAAGATTTTGATTTGAAAGATTTAGATCTCGAATTTAATTCGGTTAAAGAAGATGTTCTTATGGAAACTTCCTCTTCAACTCACTATCCCTTGTGCTCTACTGTTTGTAATGCATTAACTTGTGAAGATGATACTCCATGCTCTTCAAGTTCATCATCTAATGAGTTGGATTTTGAATTGACACAAAGTAGTGAGGTTATCCATGATGAAAAGGAAAACAAGCAACTCATCAAGTATCCATTCCATCCCTTATCATTTCCAGTCTTGCATGAAGAAAATGTTGAAGCATCTAGGGAAAAGTAGTGTTATGATGATTCTTTGTTACTTGATAACAATTTGTGGAGTCTTTTTATTTTTCTTGTTAGCTTATGCTTCTTCTTCTTCTTATTAGTGCATATGTCTGTACTTCATCAAATTGCTACCAAAACAAAATAACAAGAACACAAAGTTTTGGTTCTCTGCTAGGGACAAAACCTCTCCACTCTCGAGAGGAAAACCATTTGTAAGTTTTCTCTTATTGAAGCTTCTTATGTGAAGAACTGGCAAACCCTAGACCTTTGACTAGGATATCCTCCAAGCATGAGTCAAATCCTTCCTCTTCTGCACTATAACTTCCGGCACATGGACCTCTTCCTTTCGACCAATGTTGCATGAAACGTTCCCCCCCCCCTCAAGGATCCAAACTGGGATACGCGACCCGTATAGATCCGTGGGGGATCCGCCGTCGGATCTGCGGTTTGGAATTTCGGAACCGCGGATCAGGCCTGCGAAGACGGTTCCTGGAAATTCAGAACCATGCCAGCCTGATTTGCGGTTCCGGATTTCCAAACTGTGGATCCAACGATGGATCCACGATGGATTGGGCATGGATCCCAAGCAGATCCGAAGGGAGACATGCGGTTCCATAGGGTTTCATAGGGTTCTAAATATTTTATTTTATTTTTTCTTTGACTTAAGTTGGGTTGGGGCTTCTCAGACGCTCCCAAGGTGCTCCCTTGATGCTCCTTAGATGCTTCCTAGATGCTCCCTCATGGTAATGTTAAATTCTTAAAGTAAAAGTGACATTCTCCTTTATTTTTCATTTTCATCTTTTTACTTAAATTTTTAATATTACCATGAAATGACTCAAGATGTTTGAGAGTGGTTCCAACCTCATTGGACTTCATATGGAGAAAATAGAATTTTATATCCTATTCAAAATTCAGCAGACTTAACAATTTTCAAGAATTTAGGATCAATGGGATTTTGGCATTTCATTAGATTATATCATGTATGAAGGTATGTGATTAGCATTTAATCAAGAACACCAAGCCCTATATGTACCCTAGTGTTGGTGGTGTTAATTGTTGAACTCCTTTGTCATGCTCTTAGCAAAAAATTACCTTTCAATCAAGTCAAAATCCAAGCGTGTTAAGCTTTTTTTACCATATTTTAAGTCTTGGATTAGGTAATTTGATCAAAATTGGGCAATGTTGACTAATATCCCTAGACAATCGAGGTAGAGGCAAAGGCTAGACAAGAGGAGAAGAATCTAGATTCTAGATGGTTGATGCATCTAAATGGTTGACGCTCGAATAATTAATCATTAATGTATAATGGATGCCATATCTATCTTGATTTATGTAAAAATATGCATGCTTCCATATCTTCTACAACTAATTTGGTATTTTGGATTTTTTAATATAAATGCAAAAAAAATAATTTTTTTTATATATATAGTAGATGCTTTCGAGATGCTTCGCTTCCTAGATTTTTGGGAAATGATGCTTCCGCGTCCCCGCTTCGTGCAACATTGCTTTCGACACTTTACTCCTTAGTACTTCGTCCTTCTTCTACTACTTGTGCAAGTCAGACTTCTCATCTTCTTGGGAGAAACCCTAGAACATTAGGGCTTCTCTACTTTGCTATAGGGAGAACCTTCTTCGCTTTCGTTAGAGACTTTGTAGACCTAGTTATACCTTCGAATGATGTCTCTCCATGTGTTACCTTCATCTGCTATCAAATCCGTAAAGGTTATTCTTGCTGTACTTGAGGACAAAACCCTAAAACAATCCTTTTAACCTCATTGATCTTTCCTTCCTTCTTCGCTGGAGAGAGAGACCTTGTAGGCCTATTTTGCACCCAAAACAATGATATATAATTATCCTTATTTTCCTGCTGCTATGGCCACAGGTAGGCCTTCCTGAACCTCGCACGTGTGGCTACAGAAACCCTAGAAAAATCGTCTTCTTATCCTCGTTGTTCTATCTCTTTATCACGCTGCCTTTTTAACCCTTTTCCTTGGCTTATCTTCGTCCTTCCTCATCCTCTTTCTTGCTTGTGGATTTCATAGAGAAGTGTTTCAAATGAGGAGTGGACAACCTCTATAAATAGAGGTCTGTCCCTCCTCTTTTAGGCCGACTTGACTGTCCATAAGGCCGACTTGACAATTTGCTCTATAATTCATTTTTATTCATTATTTTGCTGCTTGTAGACTTCGTTGGTGCTAGGAGAGGATTTGATCATGCTTGGAGGTGTTCCCATGACCTTGTATGTTGACATACATGATGTAACATGCTCTCAAAGGGTCTCATCATAATTATATTTTGAATTTGACTCTCTAGAAGCACTTCAAAATGTGCTTGAGCTATTTTCAATGAGCAAGAAACTCATTGACAAATAATATCAAAATAATTTCTCTTTTTTTGAATAAGTACAAATATCAAAATTACATTTATGAAGACCGAACCTAGTTACATTTTCTTCAACAAAAAATGCTTTTGGTTAGGTTACTCATGATATTGATCCAATCTATCCATCCTTAGATGTTAAATTTGAAGAATCTTTTAACTTGGGTACTCTGTTTGTTGAGGTTGTCAGATTCGATCAAATCAATGATGTAGATGTGTAATGACCCATTTTGGATTTATAAGCAAAAAGGTATTAGTAAACATACAATATATGCATATGATAGCTACATATGCATACATCGCATGTCTTATGCTAGTATACTTATTAAATAATTATGAAAGATGTTTAAACGAAGGATAAAGGGATTAAGTACCTAAAATCATTAAGGGGGGAAATATTGCCTAAAATTTGACACTCTCAAAATATATATATTAAAAGATTTTTGTAATTATAAAGTTATTAAATAAAATTTACACTTCCAATCTTGTTAATGTAAATATGTATAAATATTCATTTTAATTTAAATATTATAATTAAAATGTTAAAAGTTAAAAATAATTATTTAATGTAACAAACATTTGATAATATACCTATTTATAACTATTCATTGTATTTAAATAATATAATTGTTATGTCTTGAACATAACAGCTACCTTATAAACATATATTCACTTATATGAATAAACACTTGGAGGTTACACATAAATACATGACTAAGCAAATAAAAACATGGGGAGGGGGGTGGAGGAGACAGCCACCGCCTAAGAAAACTTATTTATCTATGTACACAGAGAGATAAAGGGGAGAAGAAAACTTATTTATCCATGTACACAGAGAGATAAAGGGGAGGAGAACGGAGAGGGAAATTCAGAATTGAAGATTGAATTGCTGAGCTGAGAGATTGGAATTGAGAATTGGAGATTTGAGCAATTGTTCTTGAAACTTTTAGGCATTGCCCAGGGTATTTTGATTTTGATTGTGAAGTATTTTGAAGCTGGTACCAAACATTGTGTCCAGTTTGGCTGAGAGGTTTCGGTTATTTGGTAACAAGAGAAAAATTGGCGCAATGACAACCCAGCACTGACTTTAACAGCAATGAACTTAACAGTTAAAACCAGTGATGTACTGTATATTAAATTGATAAATTGTGTTTAAAATGTTACAGTATGTATAATAAATCTTCAATCTATAATTTTTTTTTAAATTTCCGAAATTAAAAATTATATTTCCGAAATTAGTGCCTTACGTTTTGGTATCAGAGCTAGTTTTAAACTCCGCGGGACATTACAAGGCCTACGCCTGTAACCACAAACTTAAGGTTTCTGATTCTGTTCAGTTTTAGGAAGAAAACATTTTCGTAGAAACAAATTCCAGACCATGCGCTGTAGTTACAGCGCATATTAATTGTGTGTTTGAAAAGTCCACATGTTTTGTTGGACAGTATGAGTTTGTATGGCAAACTCTTTGAAAAATTGTTAAAGAACCGATGGTGTTACTCCACCGGCTGTCGGGAATGTGCTCATGATGTGGCTAATTGTTCTCATTAACAGTGATTTCCTCGATTCGCCCTCTATTTTGGAAAATAGAGAGATAAACCCCTTGCCTACTTTTAAATCCATTTCTGAAGGAAAATAGGATCGCTTGACCTCTGTCGGCTGAAACACTTGAAATCTCTGATGGACGAAAATCTTCACCGCTAGGTACCTTTTTCCCTAACGTTTGGAGGTAGGGAGCCTATATGTTAAATCTGTCCAGGTAACTGATACTTAGGGTACACTTTGAAAGCTAGTTATTTTTTTTCTCTCTGAAATCAACCAAAATAAAATTACGAACTGTAGCTATGAACTCAAATGCTACAGCCTCAACATTAACATTGAACTGTTTTAATAGAGGGAACTTGAAACCCTTCTTGTACCATATTTCATCACCGCAAATATATGCTTCAATTTGGGTCTATCTTTCCAAGCTACATAAATCATGCACCGTTTCCGTCGAATATTTAGGTTTGCTCGTTTCCCTGAGAAATTCTCATAATCTTTCCTTGAGTTAGAGCCTATTCACCAAAGTTTGTTAGCCTAAACCTAATGTCGTCGCTTAACAGTTAGATGAAGCTCGACACAAGTGTATGGCGATGTTTCAATCCGTATGCATGAATTTAAAAGTAATATATAACATAGAACTTGGTGGGATGCGATAAGATACATAATTCCCAATTCATATGAGAGGCATAAAGCAATATATAACAGTTGCATATATTGTAGCTAGCCCAGAATGGAAAGAAGCTTTTTCAGTATAAAATGAATGACTTTTCACAAGTGGTAAGTAAAATTATCGAGCACAGTCAATATGATAATAACCATTATGTTGAGGATCATAAAGAAAATTCTGAAGTTAGATTCCCGACATAGATGTGTAACATACTATACGAAATGGGGATAACCTAGCCAGTGAATCCGATCACCTATTCATTATCGGAAAGAGCTAACCAACCATATATTGGGTATTTAATGCTGAAATAGGAGCACGCAAGTTAGCCCGATAACACGGGAGCGGGCAAATATTATTTAATGCCAAAATTGTCCGCTCCCATGTTATCGCGTTAACTTGCGTGCTCCTATTTCGACATTAAATACCCAATATATGGCTGGTTAGCTCTTTCCTTCATTATCGACCGACATCGAGACGTTCTGGAATATTAATGCATGTAGCCAAAATGTGATGCTCCTGGTTAAACCTCACTAAATTCTATCTTTCTAGAATGTGCAGAAAGCTTTCGGTAAAGACTTAGCCTTTCCAGACATCCACGAAGCGGTCTAGGAACTTAATTGTAAAACGTGTAAGGAGAATTTAAACCAAGTGGGAACTGTAATGCATTAATAAAATCCTGATCAATTTTTTTTATTTATTATATAATTTCAAAAGATCATTTAAATCCTTGTCAATATTATAAGGAATATCGTATGACGATATAGTTTCTAAAAGAAAAAGTATTAGCTTCGAATAGTGAGTACAAAATCTTCTTGTCTCAAAGAATTTTAGGTGGTAAAGGAACATAAACGATGAAGGAAGGTATTTGTTTCAATATGGTATTTAGTATAGGGTTCATATTTATAAGTTTAAGTAATATAGAATTCATATCATGAAGCGTATACGTTACCAATAATTAATGTGTTCCATGAATAATTATGGTTATATATATATATATATATATGGGGGAAGGAATTTGTTTCGATATGGTATTTAGTATAGGGTTCATATTTATAAGTCTCAAGTAATATAGAATTCATAACATGAAGTGTATGCATTATCAATAATTAATGTGTTCCATCAATAATTAATGAGTTCCATGAATAATTAATGGTTATATATATATATAAAAGATATTTTACCATTAGGAATGTTTGAAATTTGAAAATTTAAATATGAATATTTTGTAAGATAAGATAAGATGAAAATAATTAAAAATGTGGTTACTATAAATATTTTGATAAAAAAAAAGAGATGCCTTAATATCATATACATTTTCGTCTTAAGTATATATCTATATCCTTTTATATCTTATTCATAAATATTTCTCAGTCTATATATATTTGTTAGGCTACACATAGAATTAATCATATCATTAATGAAGATATCTAAAGTTAATAACCCTTCCATGGGCATAATAGGGTTAGAAATGCTAGATAGTTTTACAAAGTGATACTATGAAGTAGGAGGATCTATGTAAACATTATTTTGCATTAGAATAAACTAGGATGCATTAGGACAAGGAGGTAGCAATACCACCCTCCTTGACCTCAGTACCAGTAAAACCTGCCTACAGGTAAAATGTTAATTTTAGGTATGTTCTATGCTAGAGCAATTTATTTCAATTTTCACAGTTAGCTCATTACCTTTTCCAGATTAGCAATCACATCAGCATTAAAATAGACTGCAGATAGAACATAAATATAAATCGTAGAAGACAAGCCAAGACAAGAGGACATAAGATGTGGCGCTAGCCAAGGACAAACCCACAATGTGGGGAAACTCTTGATCAATTCTTCTTTTATGTTCTTCAAAGTTCAACAGAGAAAGAGAGAGAGAGAGATAGTACATTTACAAAAGAAGTCAACACTTTGACTTATCTAGATAAGAGCATAGATCATCTCTAAGAAGATACATGAGATTAGTTAAAGACATGCTGCTTCAACTGATTCTCCAAGGTGACTCCTTCACCTATCGTTGTGTTGCATTTCGTCATCATGCTGCACGATGCTACACCCATCATCACTGTACTACATTATGTGCCATTGCTGCACCATGTTGCCTTCTAGGCAGTGCCAACTGTTCCCTGCAGTTCCAATAGTTCCGACTGTTCTCTGCAGTTCTGATAGTTCTGGCATTTCCGACTTTTCCGATAGTTAGTTCCGGCTTTTTCGACAGTTTCGGCTTTTCCGGTAGTTTCGGTTTTAGGATTGATCTAAAGATCATCCGATTCCGATAAGTACTCATGGAGTTATGAATTTATTTTGATTATGGAATTATTATCAAGCCAACCAACGACTTGAGTAGGCTCAAAAGCCCAATAGACATGCCTATTCATCATCTACGTTTTAGTATAAATATAGAGGACTTCAAGTCATTTCAACACACACTTGGGATCTCTTCCTCTCTCTACTTGTCTCTGGGTTTTAGTAGGAGGAGAGATCTTAAGGGATAACGTTGCCTTGATCCAGAAAGCCGGAAAAGCCGGAAAAGTCGGAAAAGTCAGAACTACCTAAAAAGCCGGAAAAGCCGGAACTGTCGGAAAAGCCAGAAAAGCCAGAATTGTCGAAAAAGCCGTAAAAGTTGGAAAAGCCAGAAAAGCCGGAAAAGCCGGAAAGGCCAGAAAAGCTGGAACTGTCGGAAAAGTCGAAAAAGCTGGAACTGTCGGAAAAGCCGGAATTGCCAGAAGAGCTAGAACTGTCGGAAAAGCCGGAACTGTCACAAAGGCCGGAAAAGCCGGAATTGTCGCAAAAGCCGCAAAAGCTGGAACTGTCGCAAAAGCCGGAACTGCCGGAAAAGCCAAAATTACCGAAAAAGCCGGAACTGCTGGAAATGCCGGAAAAGCCGAAACTGCGGAAAAAGTCGGAACTGTCGGAAAAGCCGGAATTGCCGGAAAAGTAGGAAAAGCCAGAATTGCTGGAACTATCGGAACTGCCGAGAACAGTCGGAACTGCAGGGAACAGCCGGAACTGCCAGGAAGGCAACATGGTGCAGCAATGGCACATAATGTAGTATAGTGATGATGGGTGTAGCATGGTGCAGCGCGGTGAGGTGCAGCATGATGACGAAATGCAACACAACGATAGGTGAAGGAGTCACCTTGGAGAATCAGTTGAAGTAGCATGTCTTCAACTGATCTCATGTATCATCTTCTTAGAGATGATCTATGCTCTTATCTAGATAAGTCAAAGTGTTGACTTCTATTGTAAATGTACTATCTCTCTCTCTCTCTTTCTCTGCTGAACTTTGAAGAACATAAAAGAAGAATTGATCAAGGGTTTCCCCACATTGTGGGGTTTGTCCTTGGCTAGCACCACATCTTGTGTCCTCTTGTCTTGGTTGGTCTTCTATGATTTATATTTATGTTCTATCTGCAGTTTACTGTATGCTGATGTGATTACTAATATGGAAAAGAAATTAAATAAATTGCTCTAGCATAGAACATACCTAAAATCAACATAGTGGCCCCAAGCACACTGTCTCTCAACAACTCAAACACATATTCAACAACTTACATGTGCACTTAGGAGTGGACACATGCAACTTGACATCGTTCACATGTACCTGTAGCGACACTATTATTGAATCCTAATACATGCACACCATGAACAACATGTAGCTTGCCAAGAAGATGAATAGTCATGCATATATACAGCGCTGAACTGTCTTCAACAATTGGACAAATATTCTTGTAACTGAAATGCATTCCTATGTAGTTATGTATGATATGAAGCATAGCAACATAGCATCTTTTCTCTCTCATTCTCTTTCAGATAGGAAATTACAACATTTACATAGTGATACAAACAATTCTACATTTGAAGGTGCTTCCCACACATTTTATTCATTTATTTGCTTTATCTTTTTTCACACTCTACACCATAACTTAATTTGTGTAATCCAAGTACGTTATCCTTCAAGGTGCATCATGAAATAGAATCACAAATCCCTTGATCAGTTATTACCCCAACATCAACCTTCCTGTCCCTCACCTCCCAAACTCTAACGCATATCACTCGGTTACATGCTACCCTCACATCAAACAGCCCAATTCAATGGCATACCTCTTAAGGTGTTTGTCATGGAAATGATTTGATATTCTTTGCCATATGCATTAATACATCTTACATCATATTGATTACATTTTCTACACATATGCAGCTTTTATGAAGTAATCGAGACTTTGGTGGTTGTATGTAGAGCATAATCATTTCTTTACACTGCCATGGTTCCATTGTATTCTGCTGACAATTATAAAGATTTCAAATGTTTGTATAGAATTGTTTACATTGGCTACTCATAGGCAATCCTTTGAAACATTCATGTTTAACTTCTCTTCTTCAACTCTGCTAGATTTCCCTTTGCTGTTTTCACAAACAGAAATGTCTGAAGAACAATTCAAAAGTGACCTTTGAGATTTGATTTGATGCAATCCAATCTGCTTTGCGATGTAACCTTTCAATATGTAGGTTAAGAATCACCTTTTGATATGGCTTTTGACATGATTGTTCAAGTAACGCCAACGGTAGACAGTGTTGCCTATAGTGTGTGGTTGTGGATTGATGCTTGTAATATATTGAATGTTTGGACTGCTAGCATAATTGTATTTTGGGGATAATGTATTCCCCTTTTAGTAATGTTATGCAGTTTGAAGCTGTTTAAACCATTCATACTAGGTGTAAAATTATCTAGTAAAGGTTGATGGTGGTGGGTATTTTGATATAAATTGTGTGAATTATTTGATTAAAATTTAAAATCATTTTAATGATTAGATGTTGTTTACCTCTTTGTCCATGTAGGTGGAAGAACTGATTGTCAAACTCACAAAATTTTCAAACTTGAGCATTGGTATGTGTTTGTATATGTTATTTTCAGGATTTTTTTGTTAAATATCATCATTAAATTGTCTGTTTGATATGTATATTTGTTTGAGTGTTTGTATATGTTATTTTCAGGATTTTTTTGTTAAATATCATCATTAAATTGTCTGTTTGATATGTGTATTTGTTTGAGATATAAAACATATGACAAAGAATTTAGTGAAATGTATTTTAATTGCAGTTATGAAGTTGCTTTATGCTGTCTGAGTAGTTTATAATGACTTGTGGCTGCTCTTATGTTGATGAAGAAATGAATTGAAATCATATTAATGTACACTCTTGACCAAAGAAAGGGCAATGCCACTCAAGAGTATCATTGGCTAAGATAGCAAAATAAGGATTTCCTAGCACATCTCCTAAAAAGTAATAATGCTAGTCTTACAACAATGTAGGAAGATAAAGAAGCGAAAAATAGAAAGGTTTAACCAATGAAGGAAACCTTGTATATGTGTAAGAGAGTTGTTAGGAAAATAAGGAAAATATTGAAGGGGACTAGCCTTGGTCTATGTCACTCAAAGATTTTGTAGTGTTGACGATCATAGTATAGTTCCCATTGTTAAGCTTGATGACGGAGTTAGAGGAGTGTCTTAGGTCAAAGATGTAGTTGGGCTATAAAGAACCCCTTGTAATGGTACATGCCTTATTCAAGGTGAACAAACTTTTGGGGTTTAGAAGAACCGGAACGAACATGTGAAGATGATATACCTTTCAAACCCATAGCTGCAATTTGTGTCTCATCTCAAGAGTACAACCCCATATCGTGTTGAATTGTTGCTTCTACCTTCTGCTTGCCCTTCTGGTGTCCCTCTTCCTTGCAATGGGTACAGGAAAGGTTTCCATCAACCTTATTCATTGAAGTTGTTCTCTTTGGCTTCTTCTTTCCTCTGCCTTTATCTTCCTTCCACTGTATGGCTTCCATGGAGACTGCACCACCTTGTTTACCTGCTTCAATATAGGTTACTTGTACACAGACCTCGTCCAGGTAAGATGGCTTCAACAACGAAATAGTGTTGCGTATATATCCATGCAAACTACTAATGGTATTTCAAAAGAGTCTCTTGTGTGTTAAGTGGGATGTTTAATGCTAATGCCATTTTTCCAAAACTCCTCTATAAAGTTTTGCACGCTTTGGCCTTTATGTTGTTGTAAAATTTGCCATTCTATTATTGCCTTCTGATTATGTGCCAAGGGGTAATTTTTTTCAACGTCGAAGTAAATTCAAACCATGAGAAAAGATTTTTACCTTCCTGAAGCCTTGTTTGCCACCATATTAATGCAGTACCTTCCAATCAAAGAGAGGCCAACTGAATTTTTACCTTGCCATCAATGATCTGTTGCACACGGTAGTAGACTTCCATCTGGCGAATCCAATTGTCAAGCTTTTCAACATTGCACTCATCATCATAATCTAGCAAGTCAAATTTGATGTCCAACTTCAACAAAGGCTTCTTTGAAGCGACTTTCCCTTGAGGAGATGGAGGAGGAGAATGAGGATAACTTGAAGGAGGAGAATTTTTCAAATCGCTTTTGTCTTTGACAAGCTTCGTTCTCTAGGTTTCCTCCACTCCCTATGCATCTCTTCAACCATGGCTTTCAATGCAATGAAAGCTTTGAAAAAATTTGCATTGGAGTTAATTGGATTTCCTTTTGGACTTCTTTCCGTTAGCAAGGCCATCTCTGTTCTTTGGGCTTGCCTCGAACCGTTCTTTGTATTTCCTTCTACAAGTGTTCCTTCACCTTGCTTGAGTTTGCTCCTGCTTATTATGCACACTCACAAACCACTTTCAAAATTGCTTTGATACCACTTGATTTGGGTCTTTTAAAGTGACTTGGTTCGTTAAAATTGTTCAAGTGTGAATGATTACTTTTAACAAGCTTTAAATATGAGCATTTAGTTTAAAACAAGCTTTAAAGGACTTGAATGAAGCTGCACAAAAAGGAGAAATGAAGAAGAGAAGAAAAAATGCACAACCACCTGTTGATAACAGAGTTTGGTCTAGTGTGGACTACTGGTCCTACTTCCGAGAGAGTGTGTTGGCATTATGTTTCAAGTGTTGTCCTTGATGGCAACTCACTCAGAGGTTGGTACAGGTGCTCAGAGGTTGGTACAGGTGATGGCAACTTAATCAGAGGACAGATCTCAGTACAGCAGGACAAGAAAGAGATATACGCAGGTTCAGCAAGGAGAATCCGCGTGTACACGTAGGTTGGCTTCAGTAAAAGCGCGTACATGTGAAAAGTACCTTTGGTCCGTGGTAGTTAGACTTTGGAAGTTGTGCCTATGGTTTTGGACCATAATGTCTCGACGGACGTGTTGATCCCTAGTTTCGAGGTTGATGGTATTGTGTTTCTATGGTTTTGGCTCTTGGTATTGAACAAGGCCTAAGGCTATATAAGGAGAAGATCACTAGGCAAAGAAGTATGGATGGTGAGTGTCTGACGCAGTGAGAGGATCTGGTATTGCTGGTTATCTGTTCGGGACGCTTGGCAAGGGTCGGATCTGACAGCGAAGGCAGAAGTAATCATTTCTAGATCTGCACGCGGGTTTCCTTTGGAGAAAGCGCGTATACACGCGGTTTTGGTACAGTGAAGTAGCGTATGCATGATAAGGGTTAATATTTCAGGTTGCTGCTGATTCTGGTGGTTGTTGCAGAGTTCTGGATTCTGGTTTGGGTTCTGTGTTCTTGATGACAGGGTTTCAGTGATTCGGTATTGGGTTGTTTATGATGCAAGTATAAGTTGATGATTGTATTGCGGTAATATTTGCTTTATATTCTTGGATCCAGTCTGAAAATTGATGAAACGTGGTCCCTGAAGGTTGTAGGGTCAGCACTACGTACTAGTAAATGGATCAGCTAGTACAAGAGCTGAGGGGGTTGTAACTCCCTTCCAGAAGTAGTTGGAAAACGAGAGAGGGCTGTAGCCCTCTGCAGGTTGTAGCCTGCGTACTGGTAAAGGACTGCACCAGTACATTGTAAAAGAAGTTTCTCATTAAAGAAGAAAGAGACGAATTGCAGCAGGTGGTTTTCACCCACATTAGGTTTCCACCTTATATCATGGTGTTCATGTGTGTGGCTCTTGTGTGATGTTCTGTTCTGTTATACTGCGCCTGTTTACTGTTAAATTGCTTAATAATGTTCTGATGCATTTACTGAAGATTAAGCTAACTGAATTATAAGATCTCTGGGTATACGCTAGTTGCATTAGACACAGTCGCGTGTACACGCGGGTTCACTTATCTGAAATCGCGTATATGTTTCTGAGTATGAAATTGAAAAGTTTTATCTGATCTGATAATACTGATTCACCCCCCCCTCTCAGTATTATTTCCAACAGAGTGGCCTTTTATTAAGCTCCCAAAATTCAATTACAATGGGCAAATATTTCTCGAAACTTGCACAAAGCAGAGCTCTCTGCCACTACGAAATGGCCTCCAAAATGCCATCAAACTCCTTCTCGGCTGCTGCAAAACGAGCTCTAAAACTTTGTTTACAATATAAAACTTAGGCTTAAACAATGTTTTAAAACTCCGACTCGGCCGAGGATCGACTCCGACTCGGTATTGACTCGGCCGCCTCGATTTCAATGACTCGGTCGTTGTAAAAAATACATTAAATATTTATTTTTTTAATAAAAAAACATAATTTTAAAGCTTTTCATTCATGTTTCCAGACACACAACATTATAATATAGATGGAAGACAACATATGATCAAAGTAGGCTCATGAACCAATCCATTATATCAAAATGGCACCCAGTGCACTGTCCAATGGCAATACATAGTCAACTGTCATACATGATCAAAGATTCAAGAGTCAAAACAAAAAACACATAACCAAGGAGGCTAGAAATGGCCTCTACAACAAAAGTAAACTGTGACCAAACTTCAGTACTACTGGCTAGTAGCTACTGCCAGAGGAGCCAAGATCATGTCGATCAATCTCTGGATCATGATCAGAGTCAGACAGGGGGCTCCATGGCTCCTCCTCATCATCATCATCTCCAATTGCAATTGTAGAAGTGGTACCACTAGCAGGCTGTGCAACTGCAGCAGATGCAAGTTGAGATAGAGTAGATATGCGGCCGCGCTTCTGTCGTGGCTGAGCAGAGGAAGCGCCTACAACTGGAGTCCTTGCTGGCTGTGAGACTAAGGCTGGTGGATCGGGATCTGCATTCAACTGAACATCATGTTCAACTGATGCCTCGATATCTAAATCTAAATCAAGATCCTCATCAGGATCAAACTCTACTGGATGACTCTCCACTACCCAATCTGATGTTGGATCAATGTCTTCCAACACAATGGGATCTGAATCAGGACTTTTGTTCAGTAATTGGTTTCGTTTGAGCCGGAGGTTGTATTGGACATAGACTAGATCATTTAACTGTTTTTGATCCAAACGGTTTTTCCTCTTTGTGTGAATCCTCTCAAAGATAGACCAATTGCGCTCACCACCTAGTAGCACTGCAAGTTTGACTCAAAATACGAATTGTAAACTTCTGCAATTTAGGACAATGGCCACCAAAGGCCTCCACCATTGTGCTACAAAAAACATTAGAGTGTAATGGGTAGCTCAACAAAATTACAAATTATATCCAACTTTCAAATTATAAATGATTTAACAAACTTAAAAAAAAAGTAAAACTATTAAGAATTTGAAAATTGAAATTTTTGTTTACCTGGCTCATCTGCTTCTCTTGCAATCTTTGCTAGGTTCTTCCCAAAGGTACCCGAGGCATTGTTGAAGGTTGTGACCTGTCGGTGTATCTCCAGCTGATCAGACTCCAATGGGATCATTCGATCAATGCAATCAATCAGTCCATCTCTAACCTCTCCCCTCAAAGCTCCTGACTCTTTAGCTTTATAATGATACCATGGGTTCAAAAAATACCCAGCTGCATGTATAGGGCGATGGAGTTGATTGTTCCATCTTTCATCAATGATTTCCCAAATGGGCCCATACTTTTCCACTCTATCCTTGTATGCCGTCTTTATTTGCTCCTTTGCTTGATCCATAGCCTCATAAATGAAGCCCATAGCCAACCTTCCCCCATGCACCAACTGCAACACCTTAACTAGTGGCTCAGCAAGCTTCACAATCTCTGCTGCGTTTCTCCAAGAAGTTTCTTCATAGACTTTCTTTTTCAGTTCTTTGCCTTCCGGTTTGTTAGACCAATTGCTTTGATTCCATTCATCACTAGAAAACATCTTTCGCAAGTTTCTATGTTGGGAAAGCATAGATTGCAATGTCAAAAAATGAGTAGCAAATCTAGTGATGGCAGGCCTAATAATATCCTTGCCCCCAGTGCGTTTCCTCATAAGGCTCAAAATCAATGAATGATTGTAGATAAATTTTGTTATGCTTTTGGCATGATCTACAGTGTTTTTGACCCAATCTATTTTTCCAATATCCTCAAGCATGAGGTCTATGCAATGTGCAGCACATGGGGTCCAGAAGATGGTCTTGTGTTTTTCCTCTAACAGTTTACCAGCAAGAACATAGTTAGAGGCATTATCTGTGATGACTTGAACAACATTAGCCACCCCCACCTCCTCAACAACCTGATCCAATAGCTGAAACAACAATTGCCCATCTTTTACCTTATCAGATGCATCAACTGATTTTAAAAACATGGTTCCCCGTGGGCAGAAGACAAGAAAGTTTATGATGGTACGGTTTCTTTGATCAGTCCATCCATCTGACATGATGGTACATCTTGTTCTTGCCCATGAGTCCTTGAAATCTTTCAAATACTCATTAATGGAGTCAATTTCTTTCTGCAAACGATACCCCCTTAGCTCATGCATAGTAGGGCCTTTGAAGCCTTTTCCAGCAGCATGTATGGCATCAAACATAGGCTCATAATATGGTGAACGGGAAGCATTGAAGGGTATATCAACATCATACCATCATCTAGCTATGTACTCACAAGCAGTCTCCCTCAATTATTTCTTCCAATGGTCATCTAAAGTGGGCTGCATTTGACTTTTACTAGCTTGAGGACCATGTGCATCTGATGGAGAGGAGGGAGTGAAATAACTTTTGATAGTCATATCACCTTTTTTCATTCTACCCTTTCCCTTATCTTGAACAGAACCAAAAGAGGGAGGAACATATCGGAAAGGGTTGGATGCATCAGTATGAGGGATAGAGGAAGAACCCTCAAAATCACAATGGAGGTTGGTAGCCATCATTTTTTGTATCTCCCTCTTCCTCCCAATTTCAACCTCTAACTCTCTTTGCCTAGTCTTATCTTCTTTAAACTTCTCAAAGCTGGGTAACAATTGCTTCCTAATCTCCCCAATTTCTGGTGAAGCACATGGAGTAATTTGGCCTCTAATCCCCGCCAAGTGTTGTTTCAGCGTATTAATGCCCCTAGGACCTTCCTTCATTTTCCTATGGCAAAATTTGCAATGCATTTCACTATCAACCATTTCAACATATGCCCAAGCAGGATCTCTCGCTCTAGGTGCCATTTTTTGACTAGGAAATGAAAGCAAACAATCTGAAAAAAAGAAATAAAAAAAAGAAAAAAAAAAGAAAAAAAAGAAGCACACACATTGATTCAATGTTTATTTCTTTCACAAAAAACACTCTCTAGGCTTTCTATGTTTATTTCTTTCACAAAAAACACTCTCTAGGCTTTCTAGATTCGCCCCTAAAATTTAATAAGCAAAAACATATTTGTAGAGGTGAAAAAAAATACCTCCAGGCACAAACTGCCTCCTCAAGCTTGCTCCAAGAATCAACTCCTCAATGCTGCTCCAAATGGCTGCCCAAGAAGCTCCTCACTCCAGCTACAATGCTTGCCCAAGACTCCTCACTGCTGCTCCAAAAACAAACTCAAGAACTGCTCACTAACTCTCAATGAAGTTCTCACTCAAATCCATGAGATGGCTGTGAGAGAATGAGAGCATTTGAGTGTGTTAAATAGGGTTTGGGAGGGTGAAATGGACCCCAAATAGCATTTAACTAATTCATAAAACACATTGAAGTCCCCACCAATCAGCAAACACTTGAAAATTTAAAAAAAATGACAAATCGCAGTTTTATTGGGGTTATGGGCCGCAGGTAATGACTCGGCCGAGTTATTGCGGAAACGGCCGAGTTGGCCGAGTCATGGCTGACTCGGCCGAGTCATGCAATAACTTGGCTGAGTCAGCCATGACTCGGCCTCCCGTACCGTTTTTTCAACCGAGTCAAATTTTTTTTGCAATGAAACGGATCAACTCTGTCGTTTTCGTTTCGAATCGACCGAATTTTAGAACATTGGGCTTAAATTTGCCTTCAATACTCTTGGCTCTGCTATAATTTCATAAATCCGAACCTTAGCACACTGACATATATTTTTATTATATAAAACACAGTAGGTTCCAAACAACTTGGGATGAAATCTGCAGGTGGTTGTGAAGGGGCACAACTTAAATATTATGTTGGCCTTTTAGATTACAATGGCGTTTAAACTCCCTGCAATGGTAATAAACAACAACATTACGTTTGGTGATGTGGGATCAAAATTGTGGTCGACTTCCTTTGAAATGTGGTCCAATGATATGTAATTCATCAGTTGGTTAAATTTGGCTGTTCATTGTGGTAACATTGTGATGTTATAACCATATGACTTGCAGTCGAATTGAACCATGGCACGATGGTAATGCTCGCAATGCGGCCCAATTATGTTGTATTGCATGGTGGAGTGTATTGGTGTTGGTTTCAAGGAGGTCGCAAGGTCAAACCCACTGGTCTCCCCATTTTGCATGGCATATCAACAATGTTAAATATAATATTTTCGTGGTTTATTATAACTGCCCTTGTTGGTCCAACGGCCAAGCCGCTGGTTGACCTCCACCAAGGTCAACGGTTCAAACCTCGTAGACTCCAATTGTTGAACAATTTTGACCTTTTGCACTATTCCCGAGGTGCCACATGGCGCTCTTCGATTGGGCCACGGGCATGCTCCCATTGGTCCACATCACGTGCCCAGTTGGATGCCACCTTAGCTTACCATGTCAGCTTTCCTATCACGTGTCCTCCAAGCTTGCTACATTAGTTCTATATGGTTGCCACAACAACTATATGGTCTGCCACGTGGCATTTCCTAGTGGTTCCACATGGCATTGATGTCAACCTTTTTGCTTTTTTCATGCGAACTTCAGAACCTCATAACTTTTGCATTTCGGCTCCTTTTGACTTGATTCAAGTTGCATTAGAATCATCTCATCAAAGTCTTCGACATGGTTCCGTTTCCATTGAGTTTTGGGAGCTTCAAATTTTAGGCCTTTCCAAGATCCTCTAAGATGATTGAGGGATGGCTTTACACCTCTCTATCATAGTGACATTTATCCCAACTTTGAGAGAACATATGACAATGCAGCCCCAACCTTGCCATTCATGAGATGAGCTTTTGGCTTTGAGAAGCCTCCACATGGTCATATGCCCCTTGCCACACCTATAGATGCTGAAATGCTGGGCCAAGAATTGAAGGTTTTGGCTTGATTGATGATATGCCCGAATGGACCTAGGGGGGCTTGAGGAGGTCGAGTGGGTTGCTGATTTTGCTGGAAGAACATCGTGCCGTTTCCGTCGAGTTTTGGGAACTTCGAATTTTAGGCCTTTCCAAGATTCTCTAAGATCATTGAGGGATGGCTTTACACCTCTCTAGCATAGTGACATCTATCCCAACTTTGAGAGAACATATGACACTGCAGCCCTAAGATTGCCATTCATGAGGTGAGCTTTTGGCTTTGAGGAGCCTCCACATGGTCGTATGCCCCTTGCCACACCTATAGATGCTGAAATGATCGGCCAAGAATTGAAGGTTTTGGCTTGATTGATGATATGCCCAAATGGACCTAGGGGGCTTGTGGAGGTCGAGTGGGTTGCTGATTTTGCTGGAAGAATTTATCTTATGCCCAAATGGACATAGGGGGCTTGTTGAGGTCGAGTGGGTTGCTGATTTTGCTGGAAGAATTTATCTTAGGTTTTGCTATAATTTCCTTGTAAATTCTGAGGGCCATTTTCTCTGGTTAGGGAGCCCATAATTTCGTTGAGAAATTAAATGATGAGAAGTTGGAGGGTTAATTTCTGTTGCTGTCTTGTCTGATTTTTTTAGGTTATTTTCAGAAATATTTCCCTCTACTATTTGCTAAGATAAAGTGCCGAAGAATTATCTGTTTATAGTTTTCAGAGTTTATTTACTGTGAAAAATATCATTTACTGGGTAAAATAATTTCTGAGGGTAAAATAATTGCATGAGACATTAAATCTG